>CM071597.1:5387880-10187880 GCA_036435485.1 Saposhnikovia divaricata | reverse complement strand
TGTTTTTTTCTTTTGAATTTTATTATAGTCTTGTACCAAAATTCCATGAGACTGGATTTAGTAAAAGCAACAGAATGCCCCTGACGGATGGGTCAATGCATCATCTGTAACTTCCTAGTCCCACATCGAGAAAATTTGGGACTTCAGTTTAGTTTATAAGACAAAGGAATACTACTAAGTGCACCAACAAATCATGATCTTTTGCGGGCCTGTGGTGGGCTTGTGGACTACCCAAGTTGGCTGCATTTGGGCGAGTTTACTTTGGCTTATTTCGGATTCGTGATCGGGGCTTGACACGATTTTTAAAAAAAACTCGGGATTTGACCCGGGTTGTCACGTATGGTATCAGAGCCGACTCTCGAAAGCTTGATTTGTCAAGTTGCCGGAGGTGGGGACACGAAGGCTGGTGGTATTATCCCACAATGGATAGAAATCCGGATGTGGGGACACGAAGCCAGCCGGTATTATCCCACAATGGCTAGAGAAGAACGATTCGGACTTATGGGATATCCGTTCAGGCCTAACGAGGACGTTAGGAGTTTAAGTGGGGGATTTTGTAACATCCCAGTCCCACATCGATTAGAATAGGAGTGTTTGGGCTCTTTATAGATACAAGTCAATAACTAATGTATACCAATTTGCTAGCATTTTTGGACTGACCTGTGGTGGGTTGTTGGGTCCTGTATGCATTCGGTTGTGAGCTTGGATGTTATAAATGGTATCAGAGCCCACAACCGAATGCATACTGGACCCAACAACCCACCACAGGTCAGTCCAAAAATGCTAGCAAATTGGTATGCAATAGTTATTGACTTGTATCTATAAAGGGCCCAAACACTCTTATCCTAATCGATGTGGGATTTTACAAACACCCCCTCTTATAGGGTCGATGTCCTCGTCGAGCACACAAACATACTTACAAAACCCGGACAGTGCCTCTGCACTTCTAGCGGAGTAGAGCTCTGATACCATTTATAACATCCAAGCCCACAACCGAATGCATACTGGACCCAACAACCCACCACAGGTCAGTCCAAAAATGCTAGCAAATTGGTATACATTAGTTATTGACTTGTATCTATAAAGGGCCCAAACACTCTTATTCTAATCGATATGGGATGTTACATCATCACTCAGCTTTTTGTTCAGAAACTGAACTTAAATTCTAGCTTGTCAAGGTCACTCTCATCTTGTCAAGCATGTAGTTGAGCCCATTCCTTGATATTCGTCACATATGTATAGCTACCTCAGGTCCAGTGCTCCTAATATAATCATCATCCATCCAATCATAGGATATTAATTCCTAGTTATATAGATCTGCATGTTTTTTAAACATCCTCTAGATACATATTAGTATCTTATAGACATATCATGTTGGTTAACATTCTCATTTGGAATACTACCATATTCCAAATTCGACGAGAATCAAATTTCCACCTAGTTTATCAAACTAATTCCTTTGGACAATTTTTATTTTAAAATCTACATAAAATGACAAGTCAAGAATCTCATCTCTCTTGCGAATATGGATAATCCAATCTGATGTCAATTTATGTTGTGGACATGCC
This sequence comes from Saposhnikovia divaricata, assembly GCA_036435485.1. Taxonomy (NCBI): domain Eukaryota; kingdom Viridiplantae; phylum Streptophyta; class Magnoliopsida; order Apiales; family Apiaceae; genus Saposhnikovia; species Saposhnikovia divaricata. The sequence goes on along the minus strand of CM071597.1, from coordinate 10,186,312 downwards.
GTCTGATATTATAACGAAAAATTTTCAACCCTAATTAGTAATTAGATTTTATTAAAAGTAATATTCCTCAAGGTAGAATTTAAATTCATTTTGGGAACAAGAAGCTGATCTGTTATGCATTGACCCATCCGTCATGCAAATTGTGCTCGTTTTACTAAATCGAGTCTAATGGCATATTGGTTCAAGTAAAAATAATTGTAAAATTCATAAGCAAAATTACAAACTAATCACTCAATAAAATACATGCACTAGCTTAGATATTCACATAAGGTTTTTAAAGGGAGGGGTTACCTTCACTTTAATTAGAGGCCTGATTTTTGTAATGACTAGAGCATCACCGTGAACCAATTCCTTTTGCAAACTCCTTCCAGCCATCACCACCCAGTGTATAATGTTTTCAGAATAAAGGGAGAGTACAGAGTGGCTTCCATATTTAGATTTTATGGGTCAAAATAAGAAGGCTAAGCAGACCCCTGATTAAGTTTAACCAACTAAACGAAAGCATACGTACTAAATTCGACTGGAGGTTTTTGACTGCTTAGGACTTCGATTGATAACGGTCGAATTTAGCCACCGGTACTAATTCGACCGTATTCAGTTGAACTAAGCCGCGGTTGAATTTAGCCCTGCTGTGTTGTAGTGTTTATTCATGCAGCTCCAGCTCCAGCTGTTAATGAGACCGCAGCTGTTGCAGATCAGCCTCCTAAACCTGTGCTACCACGACAAAGAAAGCCTGGAAGAGAACCTCAGCGAGAGGTAATAGCTGAGAAGCCAATGGATGAGTTGAGTGGGGGAAAGAGTGCTGAGAAAGCTAATGTTGGTGATGAAGGAGTCAACTCTCAGGTGCCTGATACGGTGAGAACATATTAATTTTGTACATTTTAATTCCTTGTACCTGATTTCATACAATATATTAATAAGCATTATATAAATATAAACTTGTAGAGATTTAAATGATAAAAGTATATACCAAATAAATTTTATTCAATTAAGTGCACGTTATAGGTCCGGGAATCGAAACGGGGTGAAATTAAAGAAATTATATTAAATAAATTAATCTTGTATAATTATTTAGTTGGAAAGAATAGTAATAAACAAATTTGGTATTTTGGTATTATTGTGCAGTATTAAAACTGGATTTGCGAGAATCTGTATCAAGATTTATTGATTTTCTATTATTTCCTTTGTGATTTTGGATGTTGTATTTACTTGAATGAAAATACTACGTAGTGCATGTAAATCTAAGCTATTTATAAGATAAAAACTTTTACTTAAATAGTTTAAAAAATATACAAACTAATTTATTCATAAGAAAAACAATTAGGATTCTTAGAAAATACACAACACACTTTAGCATTCCATTTTGGTTGTCACCTCCTAGTTTGTGGTACTGTCCGCCCTCTGTTTACGTTATTACAAAGACAGGCCGGTAAGACATTAAGACACAACATTCTTGACAAAGAGAAAAATAAGTTATGAAAGGCTTATGCCGTTAGAAAGGCTTATGCCAAATGGATTCTCTAGTCTTGATATTGTGATAAAATCTGAAACAATAATTTCAAATTTCTTGTTATGTTAACCCTAAAATAAAAGCTATGTTCAAAGTCAAAGAATCATATTATTCAGTAGAACTACACATTAAGTATAGTATAAACCTTCTTCCATATATCTCTGTTGCGAATATGAAATTACAACAGAAAATTTTCAATCTAAAAATTAGTTATAAGATTTTATTAGAATTAGCTAGTATTCAGGAAGGTAGAATTTAAGTTTAGTTTGGGAATAAGAAGCTGAGTGCATTGACCCATCAGTCATGCTTATTGTGCTGGATTTAATAAATCGGGCCTCATGGCATATTGGCACAAGTGTTAAAACCAAATTGATATACTAGGAAACAAACTGAATATTATTTATGAAATGAAAGCGTACAACTGGGATACTTTGAAAGGAAAGATTACAAGCCTAAATAAAGGAACTCACTTGCAACTAAACTCCTACAATACAGGAAGATAATCTGCATTGGTTTCCTACTCCAGCACAACTACTTCTACCAAGACTATCACTACAACGACTCACGTTGATTTATTCAAACACAAGTAAAATAGAACATAATCAAATAAATAAAAGCCCAATATGTTTAGATAAAATCCCAACATTACTCCCCCTTAATCTAAACATGTTCCAAATTCTTGACTCCAAGTAAGCTTCGCATCTTCTCAAACTTGACTGTAGACAAGGCTTTAGTTAATATATCAGCACGCTGCTCATTCGTATTGACATGCTTATCACGATTAACCCCTGCTCAACACAATCTTGAATGAAGTTATAACGCACGTCAATGTGTTTGCTCCTTCCATGAAAAATCGGGTTCCTTGGTAAATCAATAGCTGACCTATTATCAATGTACAACACAACTGGACCTGGTTTAATCTCAGTAATCTGACTAAGAACTCTTTGAAGCCATATAACTTGACAAGCTACAGTAGTGGCCGCCATAAACTCAACTTCACATGAAGAAAGGGCAACACAACGCTGCTTCTGTGAAACCCAGGAAATTAAACTCTCATCAAGATAAAATATAATTACCATGTCCTTTTGTGTATGTCAAACCAAAGTACAGAGTACCCTTCACATATCGACATATTCTCTTTATAGCATTTAAGTGCAGTATTGTGGGTCTCTCCATATAACGACTAACTATTCCCACTGCATAAGCTATGTCCGGACGAGTGTACACCAAATAGCGTAATCCACCAACTAAACTCTTGTAATGAGTCGAGTTAACTGGTTGACCAGTTGTGTTAGCATCAATCTGCAACATAAATTCCATAGGATATTTCATATCATAACATTCACTCATACCTACCTTTTGGAGTACCTTCTTTGCATATGTTGTCATACGTTGCCTACTTGATCTCGATGAAGCCCTTCCCTTGATTGACCTCCAAGCCCAAATAGTATGATAATTTTCCAAGATCAGTCATGGCAAATTCTTGACTCATCTCCCCCTTGCATTTGACAATGAGTGAAAGATGGTGCCAGTGATTATTAAATCATCAACGTAGACCCCAACGATGAGCGACTCAGTGCCTTCTCTTCGTGTGTACACAGCATGCTCATAAGGGCATTTTATAAAACCTAACTGTAATAAGCACCTGTTCAGCTGAGAATACCATGCCCTGGGAGCTTGGCGTAAACCGTATAAAGCTTTCAATAATTTGTAAACTATGTGTTCTTGTCCTTCCTTCACGTAGCCCTTTGGTTGGTTCACATAAACTTCTTCTGAGAGGACACCATTAAAAAAAGCAGACTTAACATCCATGTGATGTACCTCCTATTCACTCTTGGCTGCAACTGCTAATAACAAACGAACCTTTTCCAACCTGGTCACAGGTGCAAAAACTTCGTCATAGTCGATGCCGTGTTTCTGCAGGTATCCCTTCGCCACCAGGCGAGCTTTATGTTTAATCACTTCACCATTTAGTTAAACACCCATTTGAGATCAATAGCCTTTTGATCCTTTGGTAAATCAGTTAGTTGCCACATTTTGTTTCTCTCGATGGTGTCAATTTCGGTATTCATTGCCTCTCGCCAAGCTTCGTCTTTGATAGCTTGCTCAAAGTTAATTGGTTCATCAACTCCTGATAATAGTAATTCATCCTCTAGCTCCACTGTTCAGTTGTCCTATAAACATCTGAAAGGCATCTGAAACGCCTTGGCTGACTATCAGTACTATACATATTGGAGCTGACACCTTCAGTGGATGTTGGTGATGAAGACAGAGGCGACACATGTGTCCTGGGAGTCATTGGAGACACTACACTGTCGAGTTTAGAGTTTTCTTGTATGTCTGAACTATCGAGTTCATCTTCAAATGTAAAATAGCCTGCTGTCTGTGCATCTTTGTTTTCTGATTTATCCCAAGTCCATCCTTTTGCTTCGTTAAAAGTGACATCCCTGCTTATGTGGATACGTCCTGAATCTGGATCGTATAGCCGGTATGCTTTGGTTCCTGGTTCTCGTCCAAAATGAACTAGTAGCTTACTCTGATCATCAAGCTTGCGTGTATGAACAGCTGGTACCTTCATATATGAAATGCAACCAATAACTTTCAAAGACTCGATAGATGGTTTTTGTTCATACCAAGCCTGATGTGGGGTGATGTTTAAGAGTGCTCGAGTGGGTAGTTTGTTCAAGATATAAACAGCGTGTCTGACAGCCTCACCCCAGAACTTTGTTGGTACCTTCCTTTATTTCAACGAGCTTCGAGCCATGGCAACTACTGTTCGGTTATGACGCTCTACAACACCATTTTGCTGTGGTGTATAGGGCGTAGTGTAATGCCTTAATATGCCTGTCTCTCACAAAATGATTCAAATGCTTTAGAACAAAACTCTCCTCCGCGATCAGTGCGAAACACCTAAATACTCTGTTTTGTTGCCTTTTCAACCAATAACTTAAACTTCTTAAAGAAAGTCAATGCCTCATCTTTATTATTAAGCATATAAACCCACATCATACGAGTATAATCATCAACTCAACATAAAGTAATGATTATCAGCTGGAGTTGAAGGTGAAATAGGCCCACAAAGATCCCCATGTATTAATTCTAGTGCATGCTTAGCAGTAAAATTTTAGTGAGTAGGAAAAGGCTTACGAGATTGCTTAGACATAAGACATCCGCTACAAATTTCTCTTGGTTGATTAATTGACGGGAGGCCAAACACCATTTGATTTCTTAACATCAACTATATTGCTTTAAAATTGACATGTCCAAGGCGTGAGTGCCGCAACCAAGTTTTTTCTTCTTTTTTTGTCAATAAACACACTTCTTTATTTTCTTCAAGTTGAATTTTGTAGAGACAACTAGGAGACCGCCTAACTTGCATAAGAAGTCTTCCACAACTGTCAAAAACTCACAAGATTTCCCCGTTTAGCACCACTCGATTCCCCTCTTCAGAGAGTTGTCTTGAGCTTATTATATTACTTTTCAGTGTAGGAATATAATACACTCCATGTAGTACTCTATTCTCACCTTTTTGGCAAGCAATCCTAATCGAACCTTTGCCCTCAATTTTCACCAAAGAACCGTCACCAAACTTCACATGTCCTTTCATCGACTTGTCCAATGTCTCAAACTTTTCACGACACCCAATCATGTGGTTGCTAGCCCCATTGTCTAGGTACCAATGTTTTCCTCTGTTACCTTTGTCTTCGAGTCTTTACCTTCAGACAATAGTATAACACCATCTGCTTTCTCCTTATACATTGCCATCAAAAGTACAGGTTCATCGTCATGTGTCTGTGTTAGGTTGGCTTTTCCTCGGTATTGTCTATCTTTTTTTGGTTTTCTGCATTCCACTGTAAAATTTCCATAGGCTCCACAATTAAAACATCTTATTTTGCTCCTGTCGACTCTACCACGACTACCTTGATTATCTCTCGCACGATAGTCGTTTCCAACCTGTGGTCCTCCTCGATTAGACCTTCTCAACCATTCCTCTCGTGTAAGCAAGAGTTTCCCACTGTTATTCTCATATTTTGACCATTCCTCCTCAATCAACAAGAGTTGGTGTCCTTCTTTGCTATCTCCTTGACCAGTTAATCGTTCCTCATGAGCTTTTAGAGAACCGATTACCTCTTCAACTAACATTGTCTCCAGGTTTTCGAATTGCTAATTGCTGAGGAAATTTGTAGAAACTTGGTTGGAACCGCCCTTAGCAACTTCTTCACAACATACTCTTCTCCAATTGTCTCCCCAAGTGCCTTGATCTTTGCGACCAGACCATTTAATTTCATGCAGAAATCATCTAATTCCTCTGAATCCTTCATGTTCAAGGACTCAAACTCAGCTTTAAGAGTTTGACCCTTTCCTTTCTTTACCTTATAAGCTTCCAAAGTCACTGTTTTAATCGCCTCCCATGCATCTTTAGCAGTTTTTCATTCTGCAAGTGTCAACAGTAGATCTTCTGAAATATTTTGATAGATCATGGCCAAAGCACGTTTATCCATCTTGTCTTCCATGCTGGCCTTTGCATCTTTAGGTTCTATTGCTTCCCACACGCCGTGCGCCTGCATGAAGACTCTCATTTTCATAGCCCAAGCAGTGTAATTAGTCTTCGTTAGCATTGGAAAACTAGGGCCAATCTGCCCTTCTTTGGTTTTGCTCATCTCTGCCATCTCACTTGTCAACAGAGTACTAACAGGTAAATAAGCTCTGATACCAGATGTTAAAACCAAACTGATATACTAGGAAACAAACTAAATATTATTTCTAAAATGAAAGCGTACAACTGGGATACTTTGAAAGGAAAGATTACAAGCCTAAATAAAGGAACTTACTTACAACTAAACTCCTATAATACAGGAAGATAATCTGCATTGGTTTCCTACTTCAGCACAACTACTTGTACCAAGCCTATCACTACAACGACTCACGTTGATTTATTCAAACACAAGTAAAACAGAACATAATCAAATAAATAAAGGCCCAACATGTTTAGATAAAAGCCCAACAACAAGTACAAACAAATGTAAAATTCTTTAGCAAAAAATACAAAGTACTCACTCAATAAAATGCATGCACTAGCTTAGATGTTCACATAAGGTTGTTAAAGGGAGGGTTACCTTCTGCTTGAAAGGCCTGATTTTTGTTATGACTAGTCCGTCACAGTGAACCAATTCCTTTGCAAACTCTTTCCAGCCATCACCACCTAGTGTGCATTCACTACCACAACTTGTCGTCACACTCGGACAACTGTGATTCAATTGGAGGAAGAGCCTATTGCCACATGATTACAATAAGGAACATAAGTTTAATTTAGAATAACTTGATTCCACAGAAATATTTTTCAAAGTAAATATGTTAGCCACGGACTCGGGGCGCAATGGGCCCAAGGGAGTCGGTGGAGGCACGGAGCAATAGACAATAACATTTTTTACGTATGTATACTATAATATAACTAGCTAATAGCCTATGCGGATTACTTTTAATTTTTTATATTTATTTATTTTGTAATATGATATTATAAATATTAATTTTAATATGTTATTGGAAGAATTCAAATCTCAAATTTTTGTATATAATAATATTTAGTATTAAATATAAATTAATATGTTGTTGGCAGGAATCGAACCTTTATTTTTTATAATTTATTTATAGTGTAATATGATATTATAAATATTAATTTTAATATGTTATTGGAAGAATTCGAACCTTAAATCTTTGTATATAATAATTTTTAGTATTAAATATAAATTAATATGTTGTTGGCGGGAATCGAACTTTAGACCTCTGTATATAACAATTTTTAGTATTTTGTATCTAACGGTCATGATCTATTTGAGTTGAAAATCTAACGATTGTGAATAGTTTGGTTAACCAAACTACAAACTACAAAAGATCTTTAGTTTGCTTAAAATAATATAGTATAGATGAGCATATATTTTATATTTTGTTTAATCTCTAATATTTTGTTATTCCTTTCTTTCAAAATCGTTAAATCTTCAACTTAAATCAAATTAAATAGATAATGACAACAGTTAAAGTTGTTATATACGGAGAAGGTTTGATTACCACCAACAATATATAAATTTATATTTAATACTAAAAATTTGTTATATACAAATGTGTAACATATCAAAATTAATATATATAATATAATTCTTTTTTAAATCACAAATGTCCCAAAAATATTGGCCACAATACCTTACTAAATCAAATCAAGTGTCAAATATGTTAACTTTTTATAAATATGTAAATAATTGAGGTTAAGTTTGACATTTCTTAATTGCTAAATACATGTTTTTTGATTGATGGAGGAAGGATAACAAATAAAATATTATCTTATGCAATATAGTGAACATATATGCTTTAAATGATTTGATTGATTGATTGCTAAATACATATAGATTTTGTCACATACTGTTTTTATATACTTAAATAATTTATGTTATAATAAATGAAAAAATTACCTGCAACTGCAAATACATGTAGACCTCACTTTTTTGGAGCACATTCTTCATTGTTTCCTGTAGATAAAAATATTCAATAAATTAATAATCGAAATAAAAAAACTAATATATGACTTTTGTTACAAATATTTTATGAATTAAAGTTGAAAATCCAATATTTAAAAAATATTTCTACATCATGAAAAACCATTCATGTAGAATCGTGTTGATCAAAATCTAGTGCCACAAAATGTAATCAAAATACAAATCAATTAAAGATTAAAAGTAAACAATAATAATATGAGTGTATACTGGCATTACATTGAATTATCTATTTCATCAAGTTCGACTTTTGATTATACATGCTACAAATTGATTAAGATGATGATTTACTTAATGGATTTATATAAAATTTAGATACTTAGCATTTTAGCCGGCATAATATAGAAAGATTGATCAACAAATCGAGTAAAAATCTCGCAAATTTGGCAATAAGCACTAATTAAAAACAACACTCCAATTGTAGAGATTGTGTCAGGGAACTATGAATAGCTAAAGGGATTGAATGGATAAAAGGGTTGATTAAGACATAAACATGATGAAAAGTCAATATTTATAATCAGAATCTGAAAACCATTTGAGAATTCATGCAAAAATTGTTAATTCAAAAGGTCAGAATTTTACCGATCGATTAAAGTCGAGAATGAAAAATTTAGGACGAATCCCAACATATCCCGCTTCCATAATCTATACCTCTGTCGCATCCAATTGATTGCTTGAAAATCGTCTTACGATCTATTACAAAGAGTACGGTACTAGCCCATCAATGGTACTAGCCCATCAATGTGTATTTCTCTAGCGGCTACGGCTTCTTATGTTGAGAATGAGACACACATCTCATGTATATATAGTGGCAAGTTAGAAGTTTCAAAACCCTAGTTCTACTATATATTACTGAAATTACTATTTTAACACTTCACATTTCTCATTATTGCATATTAATACTTTAGTTTTAATTTGTTTAAATTTATCTAACTAATTATAACATATTAATACCTTTGTATTTAATATTTTAATGTGCATGTTCATATATTATTTTTGTTATAATTTACATTTTTTGGTAAGAATATGATGGCTAACATCGTGCTATAATAATAAAATGGCTAAATATATAATGTAAACATAAATATCAAGTACATATATTACTTATAATTTTAAACTTTCGTTAACATGCGAAAATTTTAATTATCGTCAAATAATTATATATTGTTATTTAAATAATAGATGCACATCATTTTTTAAGATATCAAAAATAAAATCACATATGAGATATATGTAAAGCGGTAAAGAACTGAGTCGAGTCGAGCTCTTTCTTGTCAAGTTTGAGTTCGAATATTTCTTAACGAGTCAAATCAAACTCAATTACCTTATCGATCAGGTTCTGTTGTTTTAACTCAAACTTGTTAACAAACGAGTCAAGTTCGAGTTCATAACATATCGAGTTAAATCGAATCCGAGTCGAGTTTGTGTTGGTTAGTAAAATTTAAATTGTTTTTCAAACCCAATCCACATTAAAATATACATAAACTTATAAATAGAAAATGTAAGCCCATCCAAACAAATTGCCATGACTTATAATTTAAAAATTAAGAGACTAAAATTTTTAATTTTAAACTTTAAATTTTAAAAAAAAAATATTGTGACAAATTATTTATGTGAAAGATTTATTTTTTATATTAATAACTTACTGAGTCATGTTCAACGAATCAAGTCGAGTTCGAATTAAATAATTAATAGCTTATTATCTACTTGATGATGTGATAATGTTACTCACGAAATTCTTAATAGTGTTGTTCATAAAGTATTCGCAAATACTCGTCTTATTCAAATCATTTAAGACAAAAAGTCTTAATCCGTTTACAATATAATGATCGCTTATATAGCCAATACTTAATCGTAATAAAGGAAACTATCCATTGTGCTTAATAATTATAATTACGGTAACTTCCAACATTACATCATAATAATATGTCAACATCCCCCTCAAACTCAAGATACAAGTATCGAGAGTTTTTAAAATAATAAGAATATTAAAATAGAACTTGAAAAAGGTCATCATCATTAAACGGTCGTCGTCGGTCGTCGTTTGTTGTCGTTTCCATCGAGAAACGATCAACGGGTCGCCGTCGTTTGTTGTCATTTCCATCGACAAACGATCAACGTACGGGTCGTCGTCGTCATTGTTGTTGTTTCACATCAAGAAACAATCACGGGGTCGTTGTAGTCGTACATCGTCATCGTTTTAAATCGAAAATGTCTTATCTTGTTGTAAGTCATCGCATCGTCGTAGGATTTGTACAGGCTCTCCCATAAATCCATCATAATTGTTGCGGTTTTGCTTCTGCGTCATCTTCGTTAATAACCTTGGGCTAAAAACGATTGTCTAATCTTGTTGTAAGTCATCGCATCGTCGTGGGGTTGGTATAGTCTCTCCCACAAACCCATTATAATGTTGTGGTTTTGCCTCTTCGTCATCTTCGTTAATAACCTTGGGCTCTGATACCATGATAAAGTATTCGCAAATATTCGTCTTATTCAATCATGAAGGCATAAAGCCTTAATTCATTTACAATACAATGATCACTTATATAACCAGTACAAGGCATAAAGCCTTAATTCATTCACAATACAATGATCACTTACAATACAATAAGGAGTGTATCCATATTTCCTTTAGCGTTAAATAGTTTTTATTTAGGGTTCAACGGGTTCCATTTGGGGTTTAGAAATATTCAGTTTTTAAATTTTACTAATTTATAACCCGTGCAACGCACGACGCACGGCTTCTTTTTTAATATCTATAATTATATTAACTTTTTAAAATTTTATATGTTATTAATTTACATATCAAATTATTGTTAAAAAATTGATATATATATATATATATATATATATATATATATATATATATAAGATTTTACACGTTCAATTTAATATTTGTGCTCTATCTTGAATTTTTAAAATTTGATTTGGATGATTACAGATTTACAGCCCACGTGAAATCAACAAAATAATCTTTAATTTAGTGATGATTTAATAAGTTTTTTCTAATTAAATCTACGTAGAAAAAAGAAAGAGAAGATATTGACGATTTTTTGCACAAAAAACCCATTGAACTTTTCTCAATTTTGCACAATGACCATTATGGTTTTTTCACCATTTTAACTATCTACCTTTCTAAAATTATGCAAAATTTTACAAAATTGATAAAATTCAATGGGTTATTTTGGTTATTTTTTTGACACCATTATGGTTATTTTGGAAAATTATGCATAATTTTATAAAGGTAGATGGTTATAATGGTGACAAAATAACAATAATGGTTATTATGCAAAATCGAGAAAATTTGAATGGGTTTGTTGGCAAATAGCTCTTAAAAATTCTATTTGATTTATGAATCCTACTTATAATTCATTTTGATTATCAAAATACCCTTGTAATTATTTGAAGAAAGTTCTACTAACAACCAAATACAATATTAATAATAAGTGTAAGAGAGATTTTGTCCAAAATTTTGATAAACGGTAGTCTGGTCCTCCGTACGAAAAAGATCTTAAAATAAATAGATGAAAACCGTGGGATCTAGCATAAAAAAAATTATATTTTAATATGTTATAAACTAAAAATACATTTATATTCAAATACGAAAATGTATATGTCAATAATTTAAATAATATTTAATCAGGTTTTTACATTAAATATCATTATCAATGTAGAACTTCTAAATTGAATAGAATTAATGTAAAAATTCGATTTCTAGATCTCAAGATAAAACCCAAATAGTAAATATGATTTTTTTTACTAATAAATAAATAAATAAAATTCAATTATAATACAACCTTTTTTAATTATATCTTTTTCATGTTATAATTTTTTTTAAAAATTCAATTCTAATACAACTTTTTTTAATTATATACTTTTTAGATTATAATTTTCTTTTTAAAATTCACTTCTAATGCAACCTTTTCTAATTATATCCTTTTTAGATTATAATTTTCTTTTTAATGTAATCTAATCTTGATCGTCTATTTTTAATCTAATGGATCATTTGATTTTGGTAGTACAGTGACGAGACCAAAAATTTGAATAAGATCCCTCTCATGCTTATTATATATAAGGATATAATCTGTATTTCCTTATGGATTCAACATTTAACTTTTGAAATTCAACATTTCCATTTTCGATTTTAGAAATATTCAGAATGACGAATAAATCGTATACGAATTTAGGGTTTAGGATTTAGGCCCTAAACCCTAACTTATTCTGATTTTTAAAAAATCGGGGCTGGCCCCCAATTTTTTAAAAATCAGGCCGCCGGATTCAATTTTTTAATTTAAATTTTTTAATTTTATTTATATTTCCTTGGGGTTCCAAGTTAACCTTTGGGTTCAAAATTTCCATTTTGGGTTTAGAAATATTCAGAATAACAAATAAATCGTATACGAATTTAGGGTTAAAACGGAAATTCATCTAGTGTTTCAGTTTAACTCAAATTTGTCCAGCGTTTTGGACTCAGAACAAAGCTTGATTTAGCGTTTGCAATGAAACAAAACAAATTTTAAAATAAGAAAAATAACAAAACACATTTTAAAATAGCATTTACCATGGCAACAAAATATAAAGTAAAGCATTTACAAAAATAAACGTCTATTCGTCTAGTGTTTCCTGTGTAAAAGAACATATAAATTAGCATTTTGGCCTCTAACTCAAAATAATATAGCGTTTTACACCTCACACTTTGCCACCTTTTTTCTTAAAAAATAAAAACCCGCTACATGATATTGTGTTATAGCGTGATATTTAGGACCAACTTTTCAAATTATGATATTTGAGATCATTTAATTTAAATTTATGATATATGAGGCCAACACCCTATTATCTAAAATTCAACACTCATGATTATAAATCCCAAAACTATTTGTAAAAATCTCAAGGAAAAAGGAATTGTGGTTACACTCTCTCTAATATAACCACCCTCCACATCTAGATTATCTCATTTCTTAATTACTAGTTTTATACCCGTGCAAAGTACGGGTACTTTATAAATATTATTAATAAATTTTTATTGGATACTTTATAACGAGGTATTTTATAAATATTATTAATGAATTTTTATGTTAAACTTTGTTTTTTCTAATTTTTTTGAAAGATAATGTTTGCAAATTTCATTAAATTGATGATAATTATTTTATTAACATAACTTTTACAATTTTAACTATTGTACTTTCTTGCATACAAATTCTTACTTGTTAATTTTAAAATTATTAACTTTATAATTTTTTATATTATGTTTACTCAATAACTTTATCACATACCCTTCTCCAAAATAATGTCTATAAACCATGTTCTATATTTTTGAAATAAGATGTATAATTTAATAATACTTATAATTTTTATCTAATAAAATTTAAAAATTTAAGAATAGAAATGACATATGTGACGACCAAACCCTACCATGTAACTTTCTTACGCCAATTACTTCTAAGTCTACATCAGGTCGGACCAAACCTATACCTCTTTCTGGAAAAGGCGAGGAAGAACCGGTTCAAGATCTAGAATTATCACCTAGCTTAAAAAAAAAATAGCAACTGTGTAAAATTCCATAATATCTGTTTCGAAGATGGTAAATCAATTTTGTGCAATTCAGACTTCGTTGGATGAAAGACTCAACATGAAAGCTTTGCAGACATTTTGTTTTTGGTTTGTGTGATATGTGCTGTGTTTGTGTTCACGAGGCTTATGGTTTTGGGCCTCTGCTGTCGAAAGTATTTTCAAGTGATGACATGAACTGACACCTTTTTTTCTTATTTCATGTACGAGAAAGTTTATGTTATGGACATTGTTGTTATTTGTTGGACTTTTATGGATATTGTTGTTATTTGTTGGACTTTTGTTTCTGTCTCAGCCCTTGTAACGTTGGTCTCTGTTTGCATTTTCTTCATCCTTTTACATGGCCACAATCTCCCATCCAAACCTTGGATGAATGTGTGTGTTTTTTCAAATTGTAGATAGGAAGAGAAAGGAAAAAAAAAAGTAGTGAGACTGAATTAAAAGTAACGCTCTTAAATTTTCCTTTTGTCACCATTTTATGTATCTGGAACAAAAAAAAAGAGAACATTTTTCGATTGATATCCGAAAATGTAGAAAGGAAAAGTGAAAAGGGAAGAGTTACACAAAGTAAAAGGAAAAGTAAAAGTGGCTTGTTTGATTAGCATAAGGTTTATAGATTCTTGCAACAGAAACAGTTTGAAATCGAGAAGTATGCTCTACTTGTTGAGAACCTGTACCGTCTTTCCACCAATGCTACTTCTCTTACAAGCACCGGAATCTTAACATCTCTGTGGATGTTTTAAATCCACTTGTAAAGTTTTGAGAGAGATACTAATTTAACATGGTATCAGAAATGAGTTGAACCGTCCCTACAGGTTTAAGAATTACTAATTTAACATGGTATCAGAAATGAGTTGAACCATCGCTACACTAACAACAGGTTTAAGAATTTACACCTTTTGCTTAATACTATCATTAGTGGCATCAGCAAATACATTTATTTTGCAAAGTTCAAGGTAAGATTAACCTAGCAAAGGAACAGCACTACCAGCAAAACCAAAAGAAGAAAATAAGAAAGCAGAACCATAGTAATTTGAAAAAAGTTAATCTCAGATAAATTCTGAAAAGGTAGAGTTTATGGGAAAAGATCAGAAAATAAAAGAGTGAACTGCAGCAATTCTGAAAATGAAATGGGATCCAAGTCATACAATATGTCTTGTAGCATAGACTTAAAAAGATTCCCTCTCTATATCTCAGATAAATTATGCAAGGAGGACTGGTAGTTTTGTATGGTATTTAGCAGAGTTTTTGGCAGAGACCGGTAGAACAAGGAGTAAACAATCACTTGTGGTTCCCAATGCTGTTAGTTTATGAGAAAAAGGCATTTTGCCTGGCTATCTTTTTTGTTTTTGGCACTTGGATGGCTGAGAATAATTTTTGACACTTTGTCTGGCTGTAATAAATTTTTTAAGCACTTGAGGGGCTTCCGTCAAGTGCCGTTAGAATATAATCCCAAAACTTGAAAATGACAGGGGTATTTTCGGTAATTAATGTTCCAACCATCATTTTCTCCGTTGTTCCCACTAATCTCCAAAACCTCAACACCTCGATCCATCCCATCACCTGCATGCATCTCTCTACCTCGACTAACATCCACCCCACATCAAAAATACTTCCAAAACCCCAAAAACCATAAACCATCTCTCTTTGGAGTTTGAGGCAGGTGGGATCGAATCAAGAACCATGGTGTATGTATATATGTATGTATATAATTCGTAGAGGATACAAAAACCCTAAATCAATGAAAGAGGGAGGGAGGGATGTGTGTGTATGTATGTACATATTGAAGTTGTAAGGTTCACCCACCTTCATCAAAGCCCATTCATCATCTACTTCATGAACTTCATCTTCTTCCTATGTCATAAAATAGGAAGGATCTAGTTGCGGAAGTAAGAAGAGGAAGGAAAGTGGAGTACTCTCTGAATGGCTACTCTGAATGGTTAAGTTTTTGTTCTACTTCTTACTACTAGCATTCTCAAATACATCCTTCCGCCATGCTGGATGGTCTGAAGTATGCTGGAAGCGATTTGTAGTGGTTTGTGTTTTGTTATTTGAACCTTGGGACAAGAACATCGATAACTAAAAGAGTAGAAACTAAAGAAAACTCCACTCTGGTCCGAAAGCGTTCAAATTGTTCTCCACCCAAAGTTCACCACACAGATTCCCCACTTTTCCTACACCACTGAATAAAGCAAAAGAGATAGTACTATGGGGGTGTTTGGCTAACCATATAAGTGAACTTATATGGCCAAAGTCCGTTTCAACTTATTTTGTAGTGTTTGGCAAAATAAGTGAACGAGCTTATTAACAACTTATATGGGATAAGTTGAATGTTAAGAAATCCTAACATTCAACTTTCAACTTATTCTTATTTCTCGATACACGCAATATTCTTATTCTTTAAATCTTCAAAATCATATATATTTTGAGTCGTTCATTAAAAAATTGATATGTATATATCAAATTTCTCTACTCATCGAGATCTATCCACTGATATCCACTTATATATATTAAAAAACAAATATTTTGAAAATATTTAAAAAAGTTAACTTATAAGTTCTGATTTACCAAACACTCTACTGACTTATAATTTCTGATTTACCAAACACTCTATTGACTTATAAGTTCTGATTTACTTATTACTTATATGATACTTATCACTTTAAGCTATAAGTTACTTATTTTATGGTAAGCCAAACGGGTACTATCTTTGTATTCTCAAAACATTCACCAAGCAACAGGACAAGGGAGGACCAACCAGAGCATATTTTTAAGGGCAAACTAATGATTATATCCATTCATCAATACCGGAAACTTTTACAGGCCCCAATGGTAGTGATACAACATAGTTCAATGACCGGAAGAGCCTGCCAGTGAATCACACAACATTACTCGTAAAGAACACGACAGCCTATAAAATATCTTATAGCTTGCTTTCACAGGATTAATTTGATAGCTAGTTTAAACTACAGCATCACAAAATATCATCACTACCAGTATAAGCAATCAAGACAAATCACTTGCAAGTCCACAAAAGTTTGAACTACGCGTTTGAATGATAAAATTGAATACGTGAACATCCCATATTTCATTAACATGAATACAAATATCTCCGAGAAAAAAAAAACATAACATCTTCCCAACTTCAAATGCACTAAAAACATTCAAAAGCACGAAAAAATATGTCTAGCACTAGGTAAACTGTTAACGTAATCTTCTTACTGTCTCTCAGGATCGAAATATAGAGTGAGACCATTAACATATGCATGTTCATATTCAAGTTGTTAACAGTCAAATGTGTTTAGGTACTATGGAAACTTATAGTTAGAACATTGACCACTTATCCAAGCTCACAAGTACTTTGACAAGAATACAACTAAAAAAGGTGTAAATATATCATATATTCCTTGAATATATCTGCTTGCAGGATGCCGAAATGCTCTGTGTGTGGAGACTAAACTAGATATCAGGTGAGAGCATTTAGTTTTGCAACTATTTTCTTCATTTATAATTCATATTCAATGACTACTGCCTCATCGCCATTAACCGGGTAAAACTTCCCAGAAGATACAATTGAGAGGAAAATAATATAAAGTAAAGCCAGTGCTGAAAAGACAATTTTACCCCTGATGTTTAGACGACGTTACTAGCGTTTTGACGGAAGCCCCTCAAGTGCTTAAAAAATTTATTACAGCCAGACAAAATGTCAAAAATTATTCTCAGCCATCCAAGTGCCAAAAACAAAAAAGATAGCCAGCCAAAATGCCTTTTTCTCGTTAGTTTATTATTACAATTTTATGGTCACATTTGCAGGCTACAAACAATAAGAGTTTTTACTCTGAAAATCTTAATAATAAAGATGTAGTTCCGGTGTTGAAATGAACTTGGATTCGATTATTGCATCTTTTCCTCCGTATTGAAATTAACTCAAATTTGATGTAAACCTGATAACATAAGGTCACATGTAGTATTTATAAATTTAACATAAGGATAATTATAAGTTCAGGAGTCTTCCCCTCCTCCAGATAAAAAGTTACTCTACAATTTATATTTGCAAAATGTATTGAAAAGGCCATTTTTCTAAGGATGACTATTATTCTTAAAACAGAGTAAACCAAAAGACATTTTGACATCTGCTCCACCCCTGCCACTCCCTTGCACCTCCCAACAACTTTTCTCAATTTTTAATCTTTTAGCTCTCTCCCTCAAGGACTCACACCTGATGCAAATCACATAGCAACTATTGTACTAACCCTCTCTAATCTTTTCTGCCAACCAAAATCCATAATCTCTTCATTACTAAATATAAACAGAACAGAGCTTTAATCTCCCCTGCCTCTTCTAACAACTTCCCACCATTTTCACTCTCTGTCCATCTTCATCTCTAACAACCCCTTCTTCTTTTTGGCCAACAAAACAACCATTATCATAGTTGTTTAACCTCTCATTCTGTGTACATATATATATATATATAGGTATATGAATCTGTAAAAGAAATGTGCAAACAGAACAAAGAATGATGACATACAGAAGAAGTGAGTATCACCATCTTTACTCTGCACTTACTGTGTTTTCCTTCCTTTTTGTTTCTTCCACAGCTCTAAACTTAGATGGAACTCTCTTACTTTCTTTTAAATACTCCATTCATAGTGACCCTTTATCAGTTCTTGAAAATTGGAACTACAATGACATAACTCCATGTTCATGGACTGGCATAACTTGTGGCCAAGTTGGCTCAAGCCCAGCCGACAATTTTCGAGTCACGAGTCTAGTCCTCCCAAACTCCAGTCTTCTTGGTTCTATACCAGAAGACTTATGTTTAATACATCTCAGAACTCTTGATCTGTCCACAAATTTCATGAATGGTACTTTACCAGATTCACTGTTTAATGCTTCAGAGCTTCAAGTTCTTTCTTTATCGAACAATGTCATCCCTGGTGAGCTCCCAAAGTTGATTCCTGGCCTAAATAATCTTCAGGTCCTTAATCTCTCTGATAATGCATTGGCCGGTAAAGTCCCGGAAAGTCTTACTTCTTTACAGAATCTCACTGTTTTGTCTTTGAGAAGTAACTACTTTTCAGGCTCAGTTCCTAGTGGATTTCAACTCGTCGAAGTCTTGGATCTATCTTCAAATATGTTTAATGGATCTTTACCTTTAGCATTTGATGGTGAAAACTTGCAGTACTTGAATCTTTCTTACAACAAAATCTCAGGGCCATTTCCTTTAGATTTTGTAAAGAAGATTCCAGCAAATGTATCCATTGATCTCTCATTCAACAATCTTTATCAAACCAAAAAACTGAGTCTTTCTTGGGAAATGCTGATTTATGTGGCAAACCATTAAAAAATAATTGTTCAATTCCTTCAACATTAACCACTCCTCCAAATATCACCACAGCAAACAATTCAGCTCCAGCTATTGCGGCCATTCCCAGAGACTTTGGCTCGAGCCCATCCTCAAATCAAAGTCAAAATCCGAAACAACATGGACTAAAACCAGGCACTATTGCTACAATCATAGTGGCTGATTTAGCTGGACTCGGATTGCTTGTCATGATACTACTCTATGTCTATCAGTTAAAGAAGAAGAACCAAAATGTTATCTCCAATGCAAGTTATGACAAGAAAGGACCCGCGCCTGCAATCAGTTCAGCTGTTGGCACGGACACTTCATTTGAGATTAGTAAGTTTGGTCCTAAGTGTGGAGAGTGGTCTTGCACGAGCCTTATTGCCAGTGAAGACATGTCAGGCTCACAAAGCGAAGATCATAAAAAGTTGAGTAACATTAATGCGGAGGAGATTAAAAAGTATACGATGGAAAAATCTTTGGTGATAGTGGATGGAGAGACAAAGTTAGAAGCTGAGACATTGTTGAAGGCTTCAGCTTATATATTGGGATCAAGTGGAGGGAGTATAGTGTACAAAGCTGTGCTTGAAGATGGTGTTGTTTTTGCTGTAAGGAGGATCGGAGAGAGTGGAGTGGAGAAGCTGAAGGAGTTCGAGACTCAAGTGAAGGCCATTTCTAAATTGCTCCACCCGAATTGGTGCCTCAAATGCCCACTTCATCTCAATGCCTTAGTTTTTATGTCAAGTCCCATACTTGACTTCGCCTAGTGTTCATGCCCAAGACAGAATCGTGAAGCTCAAGCACGCCTTCGCCTCTACACCCAACACTAGGGCATGAAAATCTCTTAACGGTCTAACACTATACTACCTAATTTTTAATATATGATTTTATACAATTTAACAAAGAATAGTTAAAAAAAACAATTTAACAAAAAATGACCATTTCAAATTAATCTAAAATAAGTCACCAAACATGTTTTGTAAAAAAAGAATCTATACCTATAACAAATATTATTTAAATCTATATCAACTACAACATTCTGACATGAATCAACATACCAATTTCAATAACTTTTGCTTAGATTTAGATTTAAAAAGAAATGTCATGGCAAAGTTATAAAATGTATATATATAGTATTACTCCAAATTACTATAAGAATTTTGGGAAAAGAGTTATCTAATACTTTTAAATTTTTTTATAATAAATTATGTCACAACATAAAACTTTTTATGTTTTCATTGAAATAAGAAGTTTTCATTGGAAAAAATACTTAGTTATTTTAGAATATGCTATTATAAAATAAAAATTTAAAAGAAATTTGATGAAAATATTTTAGGAAAATAAGATGAATTTATTTATACATTTAAGTGTAATAATATATTTATTTATAATTTTGCTAAACCCCTAATTTTGTGAAAAATGGTCCAAAATAACCACTTTTTTGCTTCGCTCAAATACCCGTTTACAGAATCAATGTCCTAAATACCATGAGATACGCCGTTGGGAGAGGCGTATCCAATGTGTAGCAATCTCGATATCTCTCACTCAACCGCACTTCTCCGGCCACCAACACTCCACCACAGCACTACATTATCATGTCCATGAGAAGGCAATTCCAATAATGCATAGAACTTAATTGGAAAAACATGCATGAAGGAGAACCAAGCTTTGAAAAGTGATCGGAAAAATGAAATCGCAAAATTAGGATTTAGATTGAGGGTTTTAATTGTAGCATTAGACATGGATTAAAAGTGATGTAGTTTTATAGAGGATTAAATAACGAATTAATTGGTGTATGGAATGTAGTCAGAAATTATCGGAGACGGGAGAACGGAGAGATTCGTCAGGGAAAGATATCGTCGTTAGAATGGTCGTGGAGAGAGCTCTCTCTCATTGAAAAAGAAGTGAGGATACGCACCTACCAACTGCATATCTTCACACACGCCTTCCCAACTTGCGTATACGAAGAAGTGAGGATACGCCACTACCAACTGCATATCTTCACACACGCCTTCCGAACTAGCGTATCCAACGTGTCCTCTCTGTTACATTTTTACCTGTAACGTGACCTAACCAATACTGCACTGTTAGCGGCGTGACCCAAGAAATGGAAGTGGCATTGGCATATCCCGTGGATATTTAGGATGCGGATGCTTAGCGTGATTGGGTTTGAAGTAAAAAAGAGTGGTTATTTACGGCACTCATCCAAATTTTGTCTTATAACTTTTTTCATATTTTTATATTAATTTTTATTGTTAATCATCTGAAATTAATAAATAAATATCACATAACTCAAAAATAAAATTAGAATTTTAGACTATTTAAAAATAATTACATATATTAATATTCAATTTTGTTTCAATAGCTTACAACCTTGTTTTTGCTTAGTTAAAAAGATATTGAATTTGTTTTATATATGAACCACTTACACTCCCTATTAGATATCATCATATCATGCGCTATACTATTAAAATTTATGTTAATTTATTTCATTATCATTATGTACAATTCATTTTTCAGAGAATTTTATGAATTTCTTTTACAAATCAAATTTATTATTCTCATAATTTTAATATTATTGATGTTTTAAGGATCCAATACAATTTACAATTAACTTGTGCATAAGTGACATGTACAAGCAAAAACGTCCAATATTTGTTATAATCAGGAATTTTATATTTTCTCGAATGGAATATTGACCAGACTACATTGAATAAGTGGGTCAAAATTATTAGGGATTAATTTGTTAAAAATAAAAAAGAGCAATGCTAGGGATTAAAAGTGGTTCCACATAGTGTCTTATTTTAATTCGTGGAACACACACACACACACACACACACACACATATATATATATATATATATATATATATATATATATGGAAAATGCTAGTTACCCCAAATTGGTTCCCAAAAAATTTCCCAAATGACAAGTGTAACAATTCAATTGGTTATAATAATAATGGACCCCTGCATTCACACACCACCCAATCAAAAATTTTCACTATGTCATGTAAGCTTTGTCACATCATTTGGGAGTAATTTTTGGGTATCAATTTGGGTACCTAGCATTACTCTATATATATATATAGCCTTTAATGAGTGAGACATTGAAAAAGCAATCTGATTGGTCAAATTACACTAGTACAAAATTGATCTTTTACGTCGCCTCTTATACGTCGGTTCCGGCCAAAGGCGATGTATAAAGTAGTTATATACGTCGGTTCCACCTAAAGGCGACGTATAAAGTAGTTATATACGTCGGTTCAAGAAAAAGCCGATGTATAAGGTCGTATTATACGTCGGTTAAGGAAAAGGCGACGTATATAATGCTACTTTATATGTCGGTTGACTAAAAGGCGACGTATATAATTCTACTTTTGTTTACACAAAATAACGCAAGCGTACGTGGTCACAAGTAATATA
Source organism: Saposhnikovia divaricata (assembly GCA_036435485.1). Lineage (NCBI taxonomy): Eukaryota > Viridiplantae > Streptophyta > Magnoliopsida > Apiales > Apiaceae > Saposhnikovia > Saposhnikovia divaricata. The sequence continues at coordinate 10,163,917 of CM071597.1, read as the reverse complement.
TGAATAAGTCAAGTTCGTTCCCACAGGGATCTGGTTTAGGTTTTAATTCAATCAATGTACCTATGCAACAATGTATGGTTATTACTCACTGCTAAGACAATTAACAAGATTGGGATTGATTAACTAAAATTAACTAAAAAGGAAATTAACAAACTAAGAATTACTTAACTAATGAGAATTGGAATCGAATTACTTCTACAAGAGTAATATGGGATCCTAATTTCATTAAATACTTCGCTTAGATCTGACGCCTTTAATCACTATATGCAATAGTTACGATATCTGATCGGATAACACGAAATAAGTACACGTTACCTGTCAGCATACGTATACCAAACTAAACATACATCCACAAAAGAGATAGAAGATGAATAGACACCAATTATGCTTAGACCCTATATGTCTATAGAATTTGAAAACATAACGGTTGAAGAACAAGTTATCCATAAAGATCACACAGGGCAATATAAGTATTTTCATCTCATACTACGAATCACGTTGATAAACAATCATGAACATATGCTAGCATGGCAAGTTCTAAATCTCAAGATCCACTTTCACTTCACAAGAGATTTACAAATTAGATGTTAGCTACGCATCTAACAATTAAGCACAACCATACGAGGATATCATATATACATCACATACAGATCTTTAAAGCATAAAGATACTAAAGCTCCATAAATAAATCCGTTAGAATCCCATGACAATGATTAGTTCATAATCGAACCGTTCGTCACCATGGGATTTGATGAAACCATGATAATAAACAAAGTATGAATAATAATAAAACTAGAATAATAAGGTTTAGAAAACAAATCCCAAAAACATCCAAGAGTTTGCCTAATAGAAGAAAATGAAAAGTAGATCTAGATCTCCGTTGCTTGTCACAAGCATAGGAATCCTTCTCCAACTCTGAATCTCCGTCTCTCGGCTCTCTCTATGTTATAATGAGAATTGGTGGGTGTTGGTCATTTTAAGATGGTAGGATGTGTTTATATAGTCCCTAGGAGTCTTTTTCAACAAGAAACTACCAAAACAGACTTATAATAAAATTTCTGCAAAATACCTTTCCTAAACTGATTCTGTTTTGAAGGAAAATTCGTAGCTGACTTTTCTTCAATATTTCTGGGCCGTTCCAGTCGTAATTGGACCGCTGAACCACTTTAGAATGATAGAGAATCTCGTTATCTTCGTGTGGACAATAAGATCGTCCAAAACGGACTTGTAGAACTCAAGATATGGCCAAAACAGTGAATAAGGGCAAAACTGTAATTTTTCAGAAACGCGCGCGCGCAGCCTGCGCATCAGGCGTGCAGCCTGCACGAATTCCACTGCATTCCGCGCAGCCTGCGTCTGGTTTGGGGCAGCCTACGCCTGGCTCTCCGTCGCCTCATTTTTCAGCTCTAATTCCTTCGTTCTTGCTCCGTTTTCGCCCGTTCTTTTTGCGTTAGATCACATTTTTTATTTCACGCGACTTAGGAACCTTCATGAGAGTTTAATACAACTCTATTCTTCATTCCATCGCACAAATTTAACTCCAAAAATGACGGAAGCATCAATTATAATCGACATTCTTACAAACCTGCACAACTACACAAAACACATCAAAACTACAACAAACTTGAGTGTAAGACAATCAATTTAAGCCGAATTGAAGCGATCCAAGTGGATATAAAATCCACTTATCAACTTTATACGTTGGTTAAAAAAAAGTGACGTATATAAGCTCTTTTTACACTATTGTTTTTAAACCTGACGTATAAAATTATAATTTATACGACGGTCCTTTCATCAACAGACATATAAAATTCAATCCAGATTTTTATCATAGACGTACTTTACTCTTTTATTTCTCGATTCTCTCCACTATCCCCAAATTCAAACCACTCTCTGTATTCCATGCCCAAATTCTCTCTCCCTCTCTCTCCCTCTATGCATACTCTCTCTCTCCTCCCTTGGAATTTCTCTAATTTGTTCTCGATTTATTGTTTACAGTTCAATCGATGTCGATGGCGAAAGGAAGCTCGAAGAAGAAGAGATCATCGGAGGCAACAGAGCCTTCAAAATCACTCAAGAAACGAGTGCTCGTCGACAACGACGATGATTTCGGTCCTGAGTTATCTAAGTAAGCTCGATTCATTTTTGCCTTTAGTTTTGAAATTATGTGTATATATGTTTGTTATGAGATCTGAACGAATTTGATAATCTAATGTGTGTGTGTATGTTTGAAAATTGCAGTGATATAAAAGGAATCATGACGGCGTTGCAGCAGATCAAAGAGAAAGCGCAAAAAGACGATCTGAAGAAGAACGAAGAAACTATCTTCAGGTCTCCTCTCTCTCTCTCTCTCTCTCTCTCTCTCTCTCTCTACGCGTGTGTGTTTGTTCTTGAATTAAGTTTATTTCTGATTCTCTCTGCAATATTGAGTTTGTTTTGATTAATCTTTGTATTTTCTCTCTCAATCGATGTGTTTTTAGAATTGTTTAGATATTATTATTTTGAATTGGTCGATTTGGACATCTTTGTGTATTGTGTTTAAACCTGTGTTTGTTATCAGTATTTCTCTTTGAGGTCCTCTCTCTCTCTCTCTACGCGTGTGTGTTTGTTCTTGAATTAAGTTTATTTCTGATTCTCTCTGCAATATTGAGTTTGTTTTGATTAATCTTTGTATTTTCTCTCTCAATCGATGTGTTTTTAGAATTGTTTAGATATTATTATTTTGAATTGGTCGATTTGGACAGCTTTGTGTATTGTGTTTAAACCTGTGTTTGTTATCAGTATTTCTCTTTGAGGTCGCGTGCGTATAAAGTGTGAGCAAAGTTTATACTACGTTGGACCTGGAAAAGTTAGGGAAATAATTTGGATTTGTATATATTGGCATCTCAAATTAGCAACCTAAGTCATAATTTCTTTCGATGCATAAACCATAAATGTAAGTCCCTCCCTCGCCCAAGCCTTGAATAAAGAATCTAATGAAGTGTCTACTTAAGTTGTTCTTAAATATTAATATTTGTCAGAACTAATTGTGGTCCTTGGAGATCTTTGAGTTCTCGTCTATAGCAAATTATAAAGACTACTATGTTAAGTGGGATATTTCTTACATGCTACGTTAAGATTGCTAAGCAATAAAATCATCCAGCAATTTAGATATGGTGCAACTTAACAAGTAAAGTATATATATTTTTTGCTTTAGTTCTATTTAACTAAATATGCTACCCTATTTAACAAAATAAGAAAGGTAGCATGTGTAGTGCTTTTGTGATTGTTATGCATTCCATAACTTTACCCGCCAGCAGTAATAGGTGCTAAATACCAAACTTGCTCTCAGTACTACTAACTTGCAATAATGAAAACCCTTGCTCCGGTAAAGTCTAATAATAGTATGTATCAGATAGAAACAATTGCTTCTCATCCTCTTTAATTTTTGTCCTTCCTAATCCAATTACAGAAACATATTGATTTAAGCTCATGTGCCTCCAGTTATATTAGGACTTCAAGCTTCAATTACATGTTGTAATTCCTAATTTATTGAGTGTAAAGCAGTCTGCGATCTCCATCTTCTAATTTCAATTCAATCTGAGTTGCAAGGCCTTCAAACTTCAATCTCCATCTTCAAAGTTCGAACCATATTAGTGGCTACTACGGATGCTTAGTTGACACTTGCAAAGTATGTATCTGGTTTCTTTATCTTGTCTAATCCAAACTGTCTTTCTTGCAGAACCACAGCTTGAAAGATGGTGAGAGTTAGTGTCTTGAATGACGCTCTAAAGAGCATGTTCAATGCAGAGAAGTTGATTGATAGTCGGTAATAGATCTACCATGTTTGTGGTTTTTTTAATGCGGACAATACTGCATGTTTTCATAACAGTTGGATATGCCCTGTTTTTCGGTATTGATTTCTCTAGGCAGTTTCCTGCATCACCATCTACCACCACTGTTATTTAAAAATTGATGTATGTTTTAGGGGAAGGTACATCATATAGTGAGGAAAATTATTAGCTAATTTAAAAATATAATGCAACATTTTTGTTTTGTTTGTTACTGTTTTGATCAGAGGGAAGGAGTAAATGTATTACAAAATGTAGATATGTCGGTAAGGCATATACAAAATATGAGGCTAAGAGGCTAACCAAAATAATAATAAACCTAATGTAATGCAGTTAAGAAAAAAACCTAGATAATTAGGCACATTGCAATTAACTCATGATAAATCATTTTTGAGTCAATTATTATCATTGGCTCATTATTTGTCGCCAAAAGAAATGAACTTGGAAATAGCATAAAGTAGCATGCTCATGGACTGGTTTTTCCTACAACCTGGGTGGCACTTCACTAATCATATATATAGTCTTCCATTAGATGCATTTACACATTTTCTTGTTCAATAGTAGTGAAATGTTTGTTTGGGACTTGCAGGCCAGGCCTTTGCTTACTAAAGCTCTAGAGACTAAAGATTTTCATGGTCTTGTTGATCCTCGACTACAAGAGGATTATAATACTGAAGAGATGGCTTCCATGGTTGCATGTGCTGCTGCATGCATCCGTAATCTTGATTGGTGCAGACCACGAATGAGTGAGGTATCCATAATTTGCATTTACTGAGGGTATTATTTTGTGTACCTTCTGACAACAAATTCATGAAAATGACAAAAATAATCCTTGTCTTGGAAGGAAATATCTCCTGGTCAGATCTGTCTGAGGGAACACCACCTGTGCAATGCTCTTCTAGTGGTATCCGTGCAAGTCGATCTCGGTTTTTTAACCACTGCCGCTAAGTCTAGGAGTATGCTACCACTGACATTGAGCGTGACACAACATGATGCTCAAGTTTTCTTTGCATTGTATGTAGTCTTTTGTCCAACATTTTACTTATTGTCTACATGTTTACATGAATGCTTTCTGGGAACCTCATAGAATGGACCAGACTTTTGCCTTGGAAGCCCTGTACGAAGTTATAAGAATATTAGTATTCAGCTCTTTGGTAATGGCAATAAACAGATTTAAAGCTGGTGACAAATGACAGTGTAATAATCCATAATTGGTTATTCTATTATACTCCAGATAACATACCAAATTTTGGTTTTTGATTGTTTAGCCATTATTTGGTGTACAGAAATAATAAGAAATTAATTTTTCTTAAAGGTTTTTTGTATACAAAAATAAAGGAAATTTTTTTAAAAAAATTTTTGTGGATAATATACGTCGGTTTTTTGGACATTATACGTCGCCTTTTTTCTACATTACACGTCGGATTCTTCAACATTATACGTCGGCTTTTTAGCGACATATATTTAGACTTTATATGTCGCCTTTTTGGATAATATATGTCGCCTTCAACATTATACGTCGGTTTTTTGGATATTATACGTCACCTTTCTTAAACATTATACGTCGGTTTTTTCAACATTATACTTCGGCTTTTTAGCGACGTATATTTAGACTTTATACGTCGCCTTTTTGGACAATATATGTCACCTTCAACATTATACGTCGGTTTTTTGGATATTATACGTCACCTTTATTAAACATTATACGTCGGTTTTTTCAACATTATACGTCGGCTTTTTAGCGACGTATATTTAGACTTTATACGTCGCCTTTTTAACCGACGTAAAACACTCGTGACTTTATACGTCGCCCCTCTATACATCGCCATTTAACCGACGTATAAGACATATTTAACCGACGTAAAAAGCCAATTTTGAACTAGTGTTATTATAGTGAGTTTGACTAGACATATTGCTTTTTCAATGTCTCACTCATAATAGCCTACTGTACCACACACATCATAATAGCCTACTGTACCACACACATCTAGCAAACATTTAATTAGAGATAGAAATCTTAGGATAGAAATTTGCATATCAACACCATGGTTCTAATGATGAATGCTCAACCAAGTACCTGTATGCCCTACCATCCTTCTTATGAAAAGGTGTTTCTTATATATAGTGTAATTGGTATATGAATATTAATATATAATAAAAATGGAAGGATCACAATTTTTATTCAATAGATCTAAATTTTTATTTGCTTAAAATGGAGATGATTAATCATGCAATGCATATCTTCATCGAGAAATAGGAAGAGAGCAATAGCTAAATTCATTGAGATTCATACTTGCGATTTTCCTATCAATTTTAGGAAAATCTTGCTCCTTCACTTCCGACCATTTGGGCGTGAAAAACTCAGAGGGTAAAGAACTCCTTTAAATTCTCAAGTTAAGTGGAGTGTGTCATGGTGATGAAGAAGATCTAAAAAGTACTATTAAGCTTGTGTTTTTTAACTTATAAATCATTGTTGGTGGTGAAGAAAATCTAAAAAGTACTAATAAGCTTTTGTTTTTTGTCTTATAAATCATTATTATTATTATGAGAAAAGTTATATAGATTACTAATTTAATTGGAGTATTTGGAGTACATATACGTTATGCATTCAAAATATTTTAAAATTTATTATTTTGCAAACCTTGTTATATGAATATCATAATTTCATTGATAATCTTGAAAATCATGTATGTTTTGCAATTAGTTCATCTTGAAAATCCTTTATGTTTTGCAATCAGAACATATATGTTTTGCAACCCAAATGTGTTTCGCAAAATAATTCATTTTGCAATATTTTGTTAGCTAGTAAAACAAACAAAATTTTCAAGATTTTCACTGAAATAATAATGTTCATGTAATAAGTTTTGCAAAATAAAAAAGTTTGTAAACTTTTGAATGCAAAATGTATATGTACTCCAAGTATTCCAATTAAATGAGTACTTTATAGAACTTTACTCATACTATTATTATTATTATTATTATTATTATTATTATTATTATATATATATATATATACATATATATATATATATATATATATATATATATATATATATATATATATATATGATTTAGACCAAATCTGATGGTTATTAAAGAAAATTGTGTTTTTTGGTAACACAAACACAAGGTGGTAGGCCCGAAATTGTTTGTAGGATTTAAATTTATTCTTATCACAAGTTGGGAGTTGCCCTAGGCATTGTACCTAGGCCACCAAAATTATATGGCCACATTTTTCTCCCATTATATATATATATATATAATGTGAATAAAAACTTAATAAAAAATTATCATTTCTTTATTTTTCATTCAACATCAGTATTATTTTAAATTTTTTGATATAATATAAACTCTAAGGTCCAGAAAAATTCGGCTAATTTTGATATTTTATTCCAAAAAAATTCTAAAAATATTGTAGTTGGATTTCACTTACGAGTTCCAAGACAACTTTTCTACAAAAAAAAAGTCCTCTTGTCAATTCATCACCCTATCCGCATAAGCAACTCAAACAATCAATCTAATATTAGAAATATCGGGACAAGCATTAGCAACTCAAACAATCAATCTAATATTCGAAATATCTGGACAAGGATTTACGTCCGATCCTTAGATCGATCCAAATTTAGGCCTTCAAATTAGGGATGGGAAAAAAATCCGATCCGACGGATACCCGATTCGAAACCCGAAATTTTGGATAACCCGAACCCGATTTTTTGGATTTGGATTTGATTTTCAGACCCGAAAATTTTTGGATTTGGATATTATGAAACCTGATCCGAAACCCGAAAACCGATCCAAATCCGATCTGAACCCGAAACCCGAAAAAAACCCGAATATATATATATATATATATATATATATATATATAAAATACTATAATATATTTCATAATGTAATACATTTTATATAAAAGTCATTGGTACATCGTATAACAAATAACCTTGTATTATTAAAACCAAAGTATTAAAACAATTTTAGACTCTAAGTGTTTAAGATGTATTTCATATCAAATCTATTTGGTTATTTTAATGATTTAAATTCATTTAAAAATTGATTATATGTAAAAAGTATAACAAAATTAAATATTAAAATATTAAAATTAATGCAAAGAATATAATTTGTTTATATAATATAAATAATACATTTTATAATGTATAAAATATTAAAGTGTGTATTCTATAAAACTTGATTCAACATTTTGGGTTTTTGGATTTCGGGTTTCGGGTATTATCCAAATCCAAAAATTTTCGGGTTTCGGGTATACCCGAAATCCACCCGAAATCCAAAAACCCGATACAAAAAGTTGCACTCCATAGAAAATACCTTATATAACAAACAATAAAAAACACCTCATACCTAATATAATTTAAGAGTTCCGTCATAGCACCCAATACAAAAAGTTATTATTTTTTTACCCTCTAGCAAATCAGCAAAAAAAAAATTTTGAAAATTTACTATTCATTGATGACGTCATGATGACGTCATCAGTGAACAGTAATTTTCAATTTTTTTTTACAGACTTGATAGAGGGTAAAAAAATAACAACTTTTTGTATTGGGTGCCCCTGGCGGGGCCAAAGGATCTAATAGATCTAAGGTGTTCTTTGTTGTTTGTTATATAAGAGTGTTCTGTATGGAGCAAAGGCATATATATATAAGAACAGTTGTTCTACACTCCTTTAAAAAGTGTACAACAACTGTTCATATGTGTTCTCACCATATTTATATATATATATATATATAAGAACAGTTGTTCTACACTCCTTTAAAAAGTTTACAACAACTGTTCATATGTGTTCTCACCATATTTATACATATATATATATATATATATATATATATATATATATATATATATATCCATTTATGTATGTGTATATAGATTAAGATGATGAGTTAATTAATCGATTCAGATAAAACTGTCATGCTTTGTAGTTCACAAGCATTATATATCAAAATTAGTCAACAAATGGAGTAAAATCCTAACAAATATGGAAATAAATACTAACAACAAAACACTCCAATTTTAAAGATTATATTATTCTTATCTATGGTAGTGTTACTCAGATGAGATTTAAAAAGTAGCCAAGGATTTCAACGGCGAATTCAAATTTTCAAAATCTATTTTGCTAAACTAATAAGGGGGTGACTGAAAAATAAACACAACAAAAAGTCATTATATTTAACCCGAATCCAAAAATTCTATCTGAGGATTCATGCACATATTATTAATTCAAAAGGCTGAAATTTTACCAGTTGATTGAAGTGGAGAATGAAAGATCTACGAATCCTATCATATTGCCTTGCACAATCTATGTCTCTATCGTATCCTAACGATTGATTGATAATCGTTTTACGAACTGTAACAAGGAGTACAATAACGAACTATAACAGGGGGTATGGTATTAGCCTGGTCTCTCTCTCCTTCTCTGGTTGCTCTGGCTGTAGTATGTTGAGAATGAGATACATTTCATGTATATATAGGGGCAAGAGGAAACCTTCAAAACCCTATTCTATTAGGCTACTAAAATTACCATTTCTAACCTTTCGTATCTTCGTAATTATTGTTTTATGTGCATATTAATTATATAAGATTTTTGTTTGTTTAAAATTATTGGTAAGAATATCAAATAAGATTTAAATAATTCCAATAGGAATGTATAAAAAAAGGTAGTGTTCTAGATTACTCTCTCAATCTCAACTCTTTAGTATAAGACAAATCATAGATGTAACGTATAGTATTCTAGATTATTCGATTAACTTTAATCCTAGCTATAGCCTATATGTAATAAATAAAAAGAGTAATGCTTTAGATTATTCTACAAATTTTGGAGATGTAAAGCATAATAAATGGAATAAAATATGATGTCTAACTATGCATAGTAACTATATTATTAAATTCCTTTGCCAACCTCAACCTCATCTTTAGCGTATAAAACAAATCACTCATAATGTAAAAAAAAGCATTTTTTTAAATTTTAGATATTATAATAAATGTAATTCCACATTTACAATCAATAAATTATCTTTTGTTTAACTATGTATGCATCGAATCATATTAATATTATGTTTAAAATATAACTTCTATATAGGACCTAACAGAAATAAAATCGATTACATCTTTATTTAATTGTTAATTAATAAATTGATTGTTTGGTAAATACCCACGGTTGTATATCAATACGATTAACGGAGGAATTTTTTATAACAAAATTCAAGGTTGTTCGCCGGATTCAGATCTGTGATAGTGGTTTTCACCGGAAAAGTCATCAAAGTGTGGTGGTTGTGATGAATTGGGGGCTGCAATTGTAAGAGTTTTTTTTGTGGTGGCTCGCTGAGCTCTTCTCTTCCAACCCCTCACAATGTGCGTACGTATCCCCATTTATAGGGAATCAAGCACATGTAGTTCTTGGAGAGCAAGAAATCTAAGCCCATTAGAAGTAGGTCTCTTTGCCATCAGGCCCAGCCTACTCGTAACGGACCGACATAGTCCTCAAGTTGGAAAGCCCGTTTAGGAGAGCCCATACGATGGTGCCAAGCCCAAATGACCCCAATGCTCAATTGTGCATTAGGACTTCACGGATACAACATTAGCCCTAACTATTGGAGCTAACATCAACCGCTACCAGCTCTTTCCTCTTCAACAATTACAGGGACAATCATGGTTTATTCCAAATGTACAAACGTGTCCTTATTCCCGATAAGGATAACCCATCAGACTATAGGGCAAGTTCTCCCAAACGAATGTCATGCAGGGCATCTTAATTGAAACCCTCTATAAGGACAACTTACCAGAATACAGGGTAAGATCCTAAGAGTGTATCGCCATGATTAATTACCACTGATCCCCCAATATGAACAATTTATTAAAATATAGAATTGGGCCTTCAAATTTGTATGTTTAGTCTTCATTCTTTATAATTTAACGACCAAAGTGCATTTGGCTCTACAACTTAGTGGGAGCATTTAGGCTCTCCAAATTAATGGAAGCATTTGGCTCTCCAACTTGATGGGAACACAACCAGGTGCAAACACAATTAAATGCAAATACAACTAACTGCAAACATGACCAAGTGCAAACACCACTAAGTGAAAGTACAACCATGTGCAAATACCACTAAATGCAAACACAACTAGGTGCATACACAATCAGGTGCAGATACAACTAAGTGTAAACACAAATAGGTACAAACCACTAAGTGAAAACAAAACCAAGTGCATACATAATGTACCATCCCACGTCAATTTAATTAAGAGTATCGGGTCCTTTATAGATACAAGTCAACAAGTAATGTATATCAAATTGCTAGCTCTTTTGGACTGACTTGTAATGGGTTGTTGGGTCTGATATACATTCGATTATAGACTTAGATGTTATAAATGGTATCAGAGCTCTACCCAGTTGAAAGTGTAAAGGCACTTCCTGAGTTTAGTAAGTTTGTGTGTAGGCTCGACGAGGACGTCAATCCTATAAGTGGGGGTGTTTGTAACATCATAAATCGATTAAATTGAGTATTTGGGTCCTTTATAGATACAAGTCAATAACTAATATGTATCAAATTACTAGCTCTTTTGAACTGACCTATGTTGGGTTGTTGGGTCTGGTATACATTCGATTGTAGGCTTGGATGTTATAACAGAGGTTTGGAGGTGGGGACGCGAAACCAGCCGGTATTATCCCACAATGACTAGAGAGGAACAATCCAGGACCTATGGGATATCCGTTCTGGCTTGACGAGTACGTCAGGAGTTTAAGTGGGGGAGTTTGTAACACCTCAGTCCCACATCGAGGAGATTTGGGACATTAGTTCAATTTATAATTCATGGTACTACTGCCAGGTGCACCAATAAATAATGAACTTTTGGGGCCTGTGGTGGGCTTGTAGACAACCCAAGTTAGCTGTAACTGGGTCAGTTTATTTTGGCTTATTTTGAATTCAAAATCGGGACTTGATCCAATTTTCGAAAAAAAATCAGGATTTGACTCGAGTTGTCACATGCCAGGACCTAGGTTCGACTCTGACTCATCTGAGAATTTTCTTAGAACAGATACTCTATTGTAAGCTTATAAGCCTACGTATTCAAAAGAAAAAAACTAAGTATAGCATAATGGTTATGGAATGAGTTTGATAGGAGATAAATAGGAGTTCGATTCCCAACACGAACAAATCATGATTATTTGAGGGGCTGTGCTGGGCTTGTGGATAACCCAAGTTGGCTGTAACTGGGTCAGATTACTTTGGCTTATTTCAAATTCGGAATCGGGACTGGACCCGATTTTCAATTAAGAAAGACTCAAGATTTGACCCGGGTTGATACATACTGTAACATCCCGAATTTTCGGGATATAAATTCTAAAAATTTAATAAATTTTTCAATAAATTTAAATTTAAATAAATATAAAGACTCGAGATTCTTTTTTCAATAAATTTAAATTTAACGAAAGTCACAGCAGCAACGGTAAAATTCAATAATCCAAAACACAAAATCGAAGACGCAGCTCCACAAGTTTAATATTCAAAAATCGAATTTTATTCTAATAATACGAAGAATCTAATCCAATAAATACATCTAACAGCTTGCATGAAAATCCAAAAAGTTCACATCCTTATTCTTATTATGGTTCCAAAATCGGAACCTGAAATATTAGAAAAGGGGTGAGTTACATAACTCAGCAAGTAGCAATTTGATTAACAGATGTTCTTAAAAATTAATGGGTGTTTTAATAAATGTAGTCAAAATACAAATCAATTTAAGACTAAAAGTAATAATAATATGTGTATATACCTGCATTACATAGAATTATCTATTTCATAAAGTTCGACTTTTGATTATACATGGTGCAAATTGATTAAGATGATGATTTACTTAATGGATTTATATAAAATTTAGATACTTAGCATTTTAGGAGGCATAATATAGAAAGATTGATCAACAAAAAATCGAGTAAAAACCTCGCAAATTTGGCAATAATCACTAATTAAAAACAACACTCCAATTGTAGAGATTGTGTTAGCTAGGGAACTATGAATGGATAAAGGGGTTGATTGAGACCTAAACACGGTGAAAAGTCAATATTTAAAATCAGATTCCAAAAATGTTTTGAGAATTCATGCAAAATTTGTTAATTCAAAAGGTCAGAATTTTACCGATCGATCGAAGTCGAGAATGAAAGATCTATGATGAATCCCAACATATCCCACTTCCACAATCCATAAATCTGTCGTATCGAATTGATTGCTTAAAAATCGTCTTACGATCTATTTCAATGGTACTAGCCCATCAATATGTATCTCTCTAGCGGCTACCTCTTCTTATGTTGAGAATGAGACACGCATCTCATGTATATATAGTGGCAAGTGAGAAGTTTCAAAACCCTAGTTCTATTATATATTACTGAAATTACTATTTTAACACTTCACATTTCTCATTATTGCATATTAATACTTTTATATTTAATCTGTTTAATCTATCTAACTAATTATAACATATTAATACCTCTATATTTAATATTTTAATATGCATATTCATATATTATTTTTGTTATAATTTACATTTTTTGGTAAGAATATGATGGCTAACATCGTGCTATATTATTAAAATGGCTATATATATAATGTAAACATAAATATCAAGTACCTATAATATTTATAATTTTAAACTTTCGATAACATATGAAAATTTTAATTATCGTCAAATTATATATTGTTATTTAAACAATAGATGCCCATCATTTTTCAGGATATCAAAAAAAATAATCACATATCACATATATATAAGGTCGTAAAGAATCGAGTTGAGTCGAGCTCTTTCTTGTCAAGTTCGAGTTTGAATTTTTTTTAACGAGACGAATCAAACTCGATTACATTATCGATCAGGTTCTGTTGTTTTTACTCGAACTTGTTAACAAATGAGTCAAGTTCGAGTTCATAACATTTCGAGTTGAATCGAATTCCAGTCGAGTTTGTGTTGGTTTGTAAAATTAAATTGTTTTTCAAACTCAATCCACATTAAAATATACATAAAACTCGGGGAAGGTGGCTTGCCCGAGGGATGTGAAAGCATTGATGAACTGCCACCTTTTATAGTTTGAACTCAATTTTTTTGTGCAACAAATAAAACTGGCCTCTTATATATAGACTTAAACTTTTAATTGCATTCACACATGGCTTTATTTGTGAAGAACCGAAAGAGTACTGGCACTAACTTTGTCATAGCAATGACAGAAAGCAATCAATAACTGCTGCACCATGTACACATCTTATAATAAAAGAACTTATACCTAAGTTTGCCAAATTATATCTGGGAACACCGAATCTAATCGATAGGTCAAAATAATGTTAAATTCTATAAAAACTTAAGACAAAAGTAGAACATAATTCCACTTAATTACATCTGTTTAATGTGACAACAAAATAAATTCTTCTTCGATGTTAGAAAGCAGATATTGTAAATCACCATGGCGCACGGACTTCATCAAGGTAGGTGCATACTTCCCTATCCTCTTCTGTCTCTAAACCTGCAATTTCTTTATTAAAACTATTTAAAGTCTCTTGCATCTGCTTTAACTTTGCCTCAGTAATATCTTTACCAGCTCTTGCTTCTTCCATCCTCTTCCGTTTCGCTTCTCTATTTGGATTGCATGCATGCAAGAGCTGAGCTGCAGTCGCCTCTGAAGAAATCCAACCTCCATACCCAAGCACTCAATACCATACAACTTAATGTGCCACTTTTTGTACAAATCACGTGGGGTGTTCAGATTGCTGCATCTAATTTCCTCGAAAATATCAACCAGCTCTAAGATCAATGTAGCAATAAATGCAGAATTCCAAACTCCAAGAAGGTTTCTATGGAGGTACATCTTCTGGGAGCAACAGAGCTCGTAATACTTGATAACAGTGTCTTCTTCTAGCTTCGTCAAAACATTAGAACCGGAGAGATCCCTTTCGAAGCTCGAGAGATCAACGAAGTTTGCCCCATCGTTGTCTGGATGCATATTTGTTGTACCGGTACTGTTTGTTTGCAGAGATCTGTTATCAGGACTTGCAACAAGTTGACGTGAACTTGCAGCCTTCTCTACAGCCATGTTACAGTTACCGCTACCCATATCCGTTGAGGCTTCATTTTTAATATAACATTCGAACATCAATTAATAAAGAGTACGTAATGAAGAATTGACATTTCCAATATTTTTAAAAATTATTAAAAGAAGTAATGACAACAAAATGCCATTCAAAATCGAGGATGTTAACTGATCATGTAATAACCGCGAATTTTCGAATTAATTTTCCTACTCGATATTTAAAATTTTATTTAAGAGTGATGCATTAGTATATTTTTAATTAGCGCGTTGTTGTAAATTTTAATATTTATATATTCATATGGGCGTAAATATTATATTTACTTGGTATTTATTAAAATTAGGAAATTTAGGAAAAATAGGATTTTTTAATTTTGAGTCGAATTTAGAGTATCGTTTTAATTAGCCAGCCGGGGAAAACGAATCCTTTTCACCAAATATTTCCCTAATCATGACCATTATTTCCTGCACTTAAATTGTTCCCCTTATTTTATTTTTTTTATTTTTTTTATTTAAATAATTATCCACCTACAATAAAGTAATTTTGCATTATGAGCACTAAATATTTCCTTAATTATTTTGTCTCCCATAATTGTCAATTGAAATGATTAACCAAGAACCGAGTCTCTTATTTATACAAACAGATACATCATTTTGGCACACAAAAAACGAAACAAAAACTAACTCTCTCATTTTCATTCAGTACATAGTTCTATTTCTGCTAACAAAAACACCCCGATACATTAATACACAAAACAGAGTAGAAAAACAACACTATCCCTTTATTGAACCAAAAACTCGATCCCATATATACACAGAAAAACAAAGTACAGATCATCAGGTAGTTTATTTTGATTTTTCTGTTAATTTCTTTGTTTTGTCGACTTCATTTTCTTTAAAAATCCGATAGGCTTGTTTTGTGTTGTTTTTTTTCGATTGGTATATGGGCTGGACTGTTGTGGTGTTGGGTAATCGTTCGGTGGGTGTTGTTGTATTCGGGGGAGGGAGTCGAGAGAGACGGAGATTGATAGAGAGGGATTTGAGGGAGAGATGAAGGTTTGGAAGAGATGAAGGTGATGGAGAGCGACGGAGAGATGAGAGACGCAGGAGGAGGGAGTTTTGCCGGGGTTGTAATCGATGGTGGGTTGTGTTGTTAGAGTGAGAGACAAAACGAGAGAGAGAGGGAGGAGTTGAGAGAGAGTCGAGAGAAAGAGATGGAGAACAGAGAGATTCAACAGAGAGAGATAAGTCGGCATCGAGAGAGATTCGGAGGGGTAGAGAGTTTGAAATGAAGAGATGCACAGGTTGAGAGAGAGATTGTCTGGGGAGAGAGATTGACCAGAGGGAGAGATAGAATGGAGAGATTGAGAAGAGAGAAAGATCGGGGGAGATTGATTGAAGCGAGAGAGATTGATTGAGACGAGAGAGATTTCAGAGAGGCGCGTGGGGTGGGATGTAGGTGGGTCCCATAGGCAGGGCCCACAGGTGGGTCCCACGTTGCTGTTGCAGGTAGATTAATATTATAATAATAACGTACCAAATGTTTTATTCGTGTTTTAATTAAATTGGATTTAATTGGGCCATTAAAATTGGAACGTTATTAAATTTAGAAGATTAAATAGTTTTATTAATAATGATTTATTTAAACAAAATAGTGATTGGTTTATTAATTAAATAGAATTATTTAGAGTTTTAAAAATGTAATTTAGAATTTATTAATTTATTAATTAAATAAGTATTATTATGATTTTGAAAACAAATTAGAGATTTAATAATTTGTCGATAAAAAGAAGAATATTTGTGAAATAAATAGAATAAAATATGTTTTATTTTGGAAAGGATGTTTTTAATATTTTCCGGTTTATTTTAGTTAACCGGATCGAGGCAGATTTAATTTAGAGATTAATATTTTATTAAAATAAATTAGGATTTGTGAGGTTTAATAAAAGTGGAATTCTTTGATGAATTATTTTAAAAATGAGAATAATTATTTTGGATTTAAATTGAATAAAAATAGATGTTTGAATTTTTCATTTTGAGTAAGAATTTAGATTTCCAGATATTAAAAATAGGATATATTCTCCAGATTTAATTCCTGTGTTCGAAGAAATATTTATTTATCTCGGAATTAATTTCTGTTATTTATTCCGGAGATTTTATGAGATATTTTTTATTATTAATTATATTATCGGATCGGGAATATTTTATTCTGAAGAATCGCTCACGTATTTCTGGTTGCCCTTTTTAGAGAATAATCCCCGAACCGTAGATCGACGCCAAGTTCACGGGTAGAGTATATTTTTATCTGCATTCATTTGCACTTCGAGATCGAGGCAAGTTCATTCCTACCCTAACTTTTGGAAATTGTGAATTTCTGTTCGTGTTATTTAATTCCTTAATTATTTTCGAGATATTATATGTTGAGATTATCTGTTGCTCTGTATGATGCAAAAATTACTTTTGAGATTTATTTCTCGTTAAATATTAATATGCTGTTAATTCAGTTTATTGAGAATTATAATCCCTATAAGCGTAGAAACAATTTAGTTGCTATCGGGTCGATCTCATTAATTCGAGACGACTATTATTTTGATTCAGTGAAACTAATCTCATTTGTCTGAGATAGTTAAATTTATTCTTTTCGATTGAATTTATTGTACAAATTCAATCGTTATTTATTGATTATCTTTTAGTTAGTTCCTCGTTTGAACTAACCGATAGGAGTTTAAAATTATAATTATTAGATATTTTTATTCGTCGATCAAATGAAATATATTCTATTTAAACGTTCATCAATGTTGAGTATTATAAAGATTGAGAAGTACTATTTGTTCAGTACGACTCCTAATTACTTCAAACTTAAGACTATTCTCATAAATTCGAGATAGTTGATATTATTGTCAAGGTTTGGCATTTTGTTCATGTCAACCGATAAATTATTATTGAGAATTTACATCAGTCCATTGTTCGGATTGGTGGTAAAATCGAGTCATACTGGCAGTCCGCCAGATTTGTAAATATTTTCTGAAAGAGTTATCTCAAGTTATCTGTACCCCAAATATTCGGGACTTCTGTATTCTACTGGTCAGTTTTGGGCAAGAGGCCCATTATAGAGAAAGAGAGACTCGTGTACCGTTTTACGGACCCGAGAATAATTAGGCACTTTGTTGCCTTGGTTGAATTGATAACCAATATGATGCTAGCATTCAAACATATATATTATAGTTGATATCGTATTGTAGCCGTGATCGGGCGAAGTGCGGTGTCATTGGAGGCCGGTATTCTTGGTTGGTTAGTTGATCGCCCCACCGAGATACGGAGAGGTGGAAGACCAGTTCATTCTTAAATCTTGAGTTATCAGAGTTATATCAAATGAGTTATCGAGTATTCTGTTTCGAGATGAGTAATGAGTCTTTTGAATATTCTGTTTTGAGATGAGTTTTGAGCCTTTCGAGTATGATATTTTCAAGATGAATTTGAGCCAAATCATATTGTGATATCCGACATTAAAATTTCGAGTATTTATTTCAGTAAACTTTATTATATTTATATACCGAGCGAGAAGAGAACTTGTTGAGCACTATAGTTGCTCATTCTTGCTTTACAACATTTTGTTCAGCTGTCAAGACGGAAAGAGGCGAGACGTCCAGCCAGGGCTAAAAAGGCAAGGGGAAAGCGCAAGGCTATGGCGACAATAATTAGAAGATCCAGATGGAATCTTTATATTTCTACTGTTGTGAACTTTTGTAACATATTATTTCGAGATGTATCAAGTGGGTTTGTACTATGTTGCGAAGACGATCTTGGACCTGCGGAGTGGGACATTTATGCTCCGTTGTAATAAAATTTGGCATTGTTATTACGTTATCATATTGAGACAATGTGACGACCCGGGTCCCCTGTCAGGGTGGATTTGGGGGCGTTACAGTTTTGGTATCAGAGCGATAGTTATATTTTTAGGAAACGTGAGAGCCTAGGAATATGACACGACGTGAGAATTTAGAGATTTAATAAGATGTTGAGATTTTAAGCACTAAGTGCCTTACACCCTTATATATTTATATGCGTTTATAGTCGACTAGAACCTGTTTATGACCGAAACTTTTGTACCTTTGTAGATGTCTATTCCTGGATCTGTTGCCTTTCGTCCTATTCGAGACAGATCTCCTACACCTTATCCGCACAGATCCCTAGTTCCCAGTTGATTTAAGATAGGGTGCCTAAGTTTCCATTATTGTTAAGATTGGATGTTACCCTGCAGAGAGATTCCACATTTTGTAGATGTTGTCAATATCTTTACCGGTCAGAGTTGGGCTAACATGAGGTGCGTGCACCAGAGATGGACTTAAAGAGGGATGCAACTATGTGTTCCAAGTTTGAGGCTAAATTCTTAAACGATTTCGTGATCGACATTATTTTTCTAGAGATATAACTTATAGAGGTTGAAATAGTTCTCTGTGTTTGTTTTTCGTACATTCCCTTTTAGAGATTTTCTTCCCTGACGAGTTACCAGGGTCTGCAAGTGTCGCTTTTATTCGAGAATCAATGGTTGTTCCTACGAGCTTACTTTTAGCTAGGAAATCGTTTTTTTTAAATAACTTCCTTACCAATGATTATCGATAAATCTTACCATTCGAATTTACTCAGACAATTTCTACCATATTTGAAAAAGGACCTATGTTGTTTAGAGGTTAAGTTACCCATCATCATGCACTTTCATAAATACAAATCCATTTAATACCCATTCCTATATTTGATACCCTTTGAGATATTGAGATGAACAACCCTATATATAGGGGAAGACTATTAGTCTCTGTGATTGAAGTCTGGTGGGATGCCACCGTCTGTACTGTTGTTTGTCATTAGAGTACTAAAGGCTGGCCACCTTGTGTACTATGACGGTTGTCCTAATGACACATGCAACAAAACAGATGTTCAATGATCATCATGATCTCTCAGTTAATCCCTTGTTAAGATTATCACTATCAAGAATTGAGTATTCACATTAATTCCTTTATGGGTTATCTCTATTCAATGTTCTTATGGATCCTAAAATGATCGGTGTCTAAGAATTTCAAAGAGGTATACTGAAATTTGAATGTGATGAAACGAGAATTGCAGCAATTCGAGTTTGAGTACCAATTTATAATTATGAATAGACTATTACGCTAATTATTCGCTAGTCAGATCTTCGAAAGTCTACGTAGTGTCCCATGATTATGTGTTAAAGTGCTAAGAATTTGGTTTGAATGCGGAACAATTCTTTAAAAGTGAGAAGCGGGTTGATACTGAGTATACATTGATGATATATTACTTGTTGATGAAAGAGTGATAGTTTTTCATATAGGAAAAGAAATGAGAACATGGTTGGGAGAAATGTAGAATATTTTCTTTGTATAGTGTTGAATAAGCTAGGACTATCTCTGTTAATATGTTATGGTAAATAAAAATTACTGGTGGAAGGCAAAAGAGAACTATTGAAGGCACGATGGTAATATCTTAAGTTAGAATTATTGAGTTGATACTTAGCTAAGTATGTCCCGAGAATTTAGACAACCTTCGAAGGAGAATCCAGTGCCTTGATTTACAGCACCTCCTAATAGCAAGCCGACAGCGCAAACTTTTAGCATGACTGTAAGGAATGCCATTGATGATAGCGATGTGATAACAGGTACGCATCTAGTAAACTCTGAGGATGCGTGTGTTCTAGTTGATTCTGGAGCTACAAAATCTTTTATTTCTGAAGACTTCATGAATAATTTAAATTTTGAGTCTGTGCTCTTATAGGGAATTCTTAATATAGAAATGAATAATCAGGAAGTTATACCAGTGAACCGATTGTGTCTGAATGGCTATATAGAGATACATAGGCAGCGTTTTGATGTGGACTTCATTCCTTTTAAGTTAGGGGAATTTGACGTAATCCTAAGGATGGATTGGTTATCACGTTATAATGTTCAAATAAATTGTCATTGGAAGAGAGTTATCTTAAGTGGACCTAATGGTATAAGGATTCTGTTTTACGGATGGAAACCGACTAAGGATTTTGTTGTCAATAATTCGAGTTAAAAGATTATTTTGGCAAGGATGTTAGGCCTATCTGGCTCATGGGATAGATACCAAGAAATAGACCCCTACGATCGGAGAAGTCCCTGTAGTTAATCAATTTGAAGATGTTTTTCTTGATGAGTTGCCTGGAATACCGCCGGATCGAGAGATAAAATTAGCAATCGACGTAGCACCAGGAACTGCACCAATCTCAAAGGCGCCGTACAGAATGGCACCAGTGGAAATGAAGGAATTGGCAACACAATTGTAAGAATTTCTAGAAAAATGTGTAATCAAACCAAGTGTATCCCTGTGGGGAGCTCTAGTATTGTTTGTAAAGAAGAAGGACGGATCTATGCGACTATGTATTTATTTTCGTGAATTGAACAAAGTTACCATAAAGAACAAGTAACCTCTGCCTTGAATCGATGATTTATTTGACCAATTTAAGAGAGCTATACATTTCTTAAAGAATGATTTGAGATCCGGTTATCATCAACTAAAGTTCAAGCCTGAGGATATTCCTAAGACGGCCTTTAGGACCTGGTAGGGATATTACGAATTCCTAGTTATGTCTTTCGGAATGACGAATGCTCCAGTTGTTTTTATGGATTTAATGAATCATGTGTTCAAGAGATACTTAGATAAGTAAGTGATTGTATTTATTGATGACATCTTGATATACTTGAAGTTTCCTGAGGAACATGCTGAACACCTCCGTTTAGTTCTGGAAGCGCTGAGAAAGGAAAAGTTATATGCGAAATTTTCAAAGTGTGAATTCTGGCTAAAAGAAGTTCAATTTTTGGGACACATTGTAAGCGGCGTAGGGATGTCTGTAGACCCCGCAAAGATAGAAGCCATAGCAGATTGGGAGAGACCCAAGACTCCAACCGAAGTTACAAGTTTCCTTGGATTGGCTGGATACTATCGTAGATTCGTGAAGGATTTCTCAAAGATAGCTACGCCACTAACTCGACTTACCGGAAAGAGTGAAAATTTTGAATGGACCCCCAAATGCGAAGATAGTTTTCAAGAATTGAAGAAGAGATTGACTACTGCCCCGGTGTTGACCTTACCCGATGAAAAAGGCGATTTCGTAATTTTCAGCGACGCTTCTCACAAGGGTTTAGGATGTGTTTTGATGAAACACGAAAAAATAATAGCTTATGCCTCTCGACAATTGAAGGAGTATGAGTCCCGTTACCCTACTCACGATTTGGAACTTGCTGCTATTGTTTTTGCACTCAAGATTTGGAGACATTACCTTTATGGAGAGAAATGTGAGATTTACACAGATCACAAGAGCTTAAAGTATACATTCACGCAGAAGGAATTAAACATGAGACAGAGAAGATGGTTAGAATTGATCAAGGACTATGATTGCTCGATAAACTACCACCCAGGGAAGGCTAATGTTGTAGCTGATGCATTAAGTAGAAAGGAGAGACTAAACCTGTTGACAACCTCAGAAGAATTGGTCAGAGAATTTGAGAAAATGGAATTAGAAGTCAAGGTCCCAGTCCAAAACAATGAAAGAGTTTACAGCATTCAGTTTCAACCGGAGTTACTCGAGAAGATTCGCCGTTGTCAAGAACAAGTAATGGAAGAAAGAAAATCAGAGTTGACCGGAGAAGAATTTCTAAGTTCAAAAGATGAAAAGGGAATTAAGCGATTTGCATCGAGATTATGGATTCCTAATGTTACAGAGTTGAAGGAGGAAATTATGAGCGAAGCGCATAACTCGAGATATTCCATTCACCCAGGAAGCACAAAGATGTATCAAGACATCAAGTTGAATTATTGGTGGCCCAACATAAAGAGGGAGATTGCAGAATGGGTAAGTAAGTGTTTGACATGTCAGAAAGTGAAGGCAGAACATCAACGACCAAGTGGACTTCTACAACCTTTAGAGATACCCGAGTGGAAATGGAAGCATATTACCATGGATTTTGTTGTAGGATTGCCCCGAACTAGAGCCAGCCATGATGCTATTTGGGTTATTGTCAACCGACTCACTAAATCTACGCATTTCCTACCAATTAGTGATAAGTATTCCGTTGAGAGATTGGTGAACATATACCTAAAGGAGATTGTAGTTCATCACGGAGTACCTGTTTCAATTGTATCTGATAGAGATGCCCGTTTTACTTCTCGATTTTGGAAAAGTTTTCAAGAATGTCTTGGCACGAAGTTAAATCTGAGCACTGCATATCATCCACAGATCGACGGACAAAGTGAAAGGACGATTCAAACAGCTGAAGATATGTTAAGAGCTTGTGCACTTGATTTTAAAGGAATTTGGGATGAGCATTTGCCCCTAGTCGAGCATACTTACAACAATAGTTACCGTTCGAGCATATGTATGGCACCTTATGAAGCTTTGTACGGAAGGAAGTGTAGATCACCTTTATATTGGGATGAAGTAGAGAAAGAAAGATACTAGGACCGGAATTACTTCAACAAACTAAGCAAGCAACCGAGGTTATTCGAAAAAGGTTAGTTGCAGCTCAAGATGGACAGAGGAAGTATGCAAATCAAAAGAGGAAAGACAAAGCATTTGAAGTGGGAGATAAAGTGATGTTGAAAGTTTCACCTTGGAAAGGGGTAATGAGATTCGGAAAGAAAGGCAAGTTAAGCCCCAGATATATAGGACCTTTTGAGATTCTTAAGAAGATAGGACCACTAGCTTATCAGTTGGCCCTACCCCCAGACCTTCAGCATATCCACAATGTGTTTCATGTTTCTGCGTTAAGAGAGTACCATTCTGACTTCAGGCATGTTATAACCTAAGAGCCAGTGGAAATACGTCCTGATTTATCGTACGAAGTAAAGCCAGTAGAGATCCTAGATTACAAAGTGCAAGAGTTAAGAACTAAGAAAGTGAATTTAGTGAAAGTACTTTGGAGAAACCACCAAGTTGAGGAAGCCACGTGGGAATTAGAAAGGGAAATGCGGAATAAATATCCTGAATTGTTTAGTGCTTGATTTTGATTCCGAGGACGGAATCCTATAAGGGGGGAAGACTGTAATAACCGCGAATTTTCGAATTAATTTTCCTACTCGATATTTAAAATTTTATTTAAGAGTGATGCATTAGTATATTTTTAATTAGCGCGTTGTTGTAAATTTTAATATTTATATATTCATATGGGCGTAAATATTATATTTACTTGGTATTTATTAAAATTATGAAATTTAGGAAAAATAGGATTTTTTAATTTTGAGTCGAATTTAGAGTATCGTTTTAATTAGCCAGCCGGGGAAAACGAATCCTTTTCACCAAATATTTCCCTAATCATGACCATTATTTCCTGCACTTAAATTGTTCCCCTTATTTTTTTTTTTTATTTAAATAATTATCCACCTACAATAAAGTAATTTTGCATTATGAGCACTAAATATTTCCTTAATTATTTTGTCTCCCATAATTGTCAATTGAAATGATTAACCAAGAACCGAGTCTCTTATTTATACAAACAGATACATCATTTTGGCACACAAAAAACGAAACAAAAACTAACTCACTCATTTTCATTCAGTACATAGTTCTATTTCTGCTAACAAAAACACCCCGATACATTAATACACAAAACAGAGTAGAAAAACAACACTGTCTCTTTATTGAACCAAAAACTCGATCCCATATATACACAGAAAAACAAAGTACAGATCATCAGGTAGTTTGTTTTGATTTTTCTGTTAATTTCTTTGTTTTGTCGACTTCATTTTCTTTAAAAATCTGGTAGGCTTGTTTTGTGTTGTTTTTTTTCGATTGGTATATGGGCTGGACTGTTGTGGTGTTGGGTAATCGTTCGGTGGGTGTTGTTGTATTCGGGGGAGGGAGTTGAGAGAGACGGAGATTGATAGAGAGGGATTTGAGGGAGAGATGAAGGTTTGGAAGAGAGGTTCAGGGAGGTGGTGATGTTGGTTGTGTTCGACATGGTGATGGAGAGCGACGGAGAGATGAGAGACGCAGGAGGAGGGAGTTTTGCCGGGGTTGTAATCGATGGTGGGTTGTGTTGTTAGAGTGAGAGACAAAACGAGAGAGAGGGAGGAGTTGAGAGAGAGTCGAGAGAAAGAGATGGAGAACAGAGAGATTCAACAGAGAGAGATAAGTCGGCATCGAGAGAGATTTGGAGGGGTAGAGAGTTTGAAATGAAGAGATGCACAGGTTGAGAGAGAGATTGTCTGGGGAGAGAGATTGACAAGAGGGAGAGATAGAATGGAGAGATTGAGAAGAGAGAAAGATCGAGGGAGATTGATTGAAGCGAGAGAGATTGATTGAGACAAGAGAGATTTCAGAGAGGCGTGTGGGGGTGGGATGTAGGTGGGTCCCACAGGCAGGGCCCACAGGTGGGTCCCACGTTGCTGTTGCAGGTAGATTAATATTATAATAATAACGTACCAAATGTTTTATTCGTGTTTTAATTAAATTGGATTTAATTGGGCCATTAAAATTGGAACGTTATTAAATTTAGAAGATTAAATAGTTTTATTAATAATGATTTATTTGAACAAAATAGTGATTGGTTTATTAATTAAATAGAATTATTTAGAGTTTTAAAAATGTAATTTAGAATTTATTAATTTATTAATTAAATAAGTATTATTATGATTTTGAAAACAAATTAGAGATTTAATAATTTGTCGATAAAAAGAAGAATATTTGTGAAATAAATAGAATAAAATATGTTTTATTTTGGAAAGGATGTTTTTAATATTTTCCGGCTTATTTTAGTTAACCGGATCGAGTCAGATTTAATTTAGAGATTAATATTTTATTAAAATAAATTAGGATTTGTGAGGTTTAATAAAAGTGGAATTCTTTGATGAATTATTTTAAAAATGAGAATAATTATTTTGGATTTAAATTGAATAAAAATAGATTGTTTGAATTTTTCATTTTGAGTAAGAATTTAGATTTCCAGATATTAAAAATAGGATATATTCTCCAGATTTAATTGCTGTGTTCGAAGAAATATTTATTTATCCTGGAATTAATTTCTGTTATTTATTCCGGAGATTTTATGAGATATTTTTTATTATTAATTATATTATCGGATCGGGAATATTTTATTCTGAAGAATCGCTCACGTATTTCTGGTTGCCCTTTTTAGAGAATAATCCCCTAACCGTATATCGACGCCAAGTTCACGGGTAGAGTATATTTTTATCTACATTCATTTGCACTTCGAGATCGAGGCAAGTTCATTCCTACCCTAACTTTTGGAAATTGTGAATTTCTGTTCGTGTTATTTAATTCCTTAATTATTTTCGAGATATTATATGTTGAGATTATCTGTTGCTCTGTATGATGCAATAATTTCTTTTGAGATTTATTTCTCGTTAAATATTATTATGCTGTTAATTAAGTTTATTGAGAATTATAATCCCTATAAGCGTAGAAACAATTTAGTTGCTATCGGGTCGATCTCATTAATTCGAGACGACTATTATTTTGATTCAGTGAAACTAATCTCATTTGTCTGAGATAGTTAAATTTATTCTTTTCGATTGAATTTATTGTACAAATTCAATCGTTATTTATTGATTACCTTTTAGTTAGATCCTCGTTTGAACTAACCGATAGGAGTTTAAAATTATAATTATTAGAAATTTTTATTCGTCGATCAAATGAAAAATATTCTATTTAAACGTTCATCAATGTTGAGTATTATAAAGATTGAGAAGTACTATTTGTTCAGTACGACTCCCAATTACTTCAAACTTAAGACTATTCTCATAAATTCGAGAGAGTTGATCTTATTGTCAAGGTTTGGCATTTTGTTCATTTCAACCGATAAATTATTATTGAGAATTTACATCAGTCCATTGTTCGGATTGGTGGTAAAATCGAGTCATACTGGCAGTCCGCCAGATTTGTAAATATTTTCTGAAAGAGTTATCTCAAGTTATCTGTACCCCAAATATTCGGGACTTCTGTATTCTACTGGTCAGTTTTGGGCAAGAGGCCCATTATAGAGAAAGAGAGACTCGTGTACCGTTTTACGGACCCGAGAATAATTAGGCACTTTGTTGCCTTGGTTGAATTGATAACCAATATGATGCTAGCATTCATACATATATAATACAGTTGATATCGTATTGTAGCCATGATCGGGCGAAGTGCGGTGTCATTGGAGGCCGGAATTTTTGGTTGGTTAGTTGATCGCCCCACCGAGATACGGAGAGGTGGAAGACCAGTTCATTCTTAAATCATGAGTTATCAGAGTTATATCAAATGAGTTATCGAGTATTCTGTTTCGAGATGAGTAATGAGTCTTTTGAATATTCTGTTTTGAGATGAGTTTTGAGCCTTTCGAGTATGATATTTTCAAGATGAATTTGAGCCAAATCATATTGTGATATCCGACATTAAAATTTCGAGTATTTATTTCAGTAAACTTTATTATATTTATATACCGAGCGAGAAGAGAACTTGCTGAGCACTATAGTTGCTCATTCTTGCTTTACAACATTTTGTTCAGCTGTCAAGACGGAAAAAGTCGAGACGTCCAGCCAGGGCTATAAAGGCAAGGGGAAAGCGCAAGGCTATGGCGACAATAATTAGAAGATCCAGATGGAATCTTTATATTTCTACTGTTGTGAACTTTTGTAACATATTATTTCGAGATATATCAAGTGGGTTTGTACTATGTTGTGAAGACGATCTTGGACCTGCGGAGTGGGACATTTATGCTCCGTTGTAATAAAATTTGGCATTGTTATTACGTTATCATATTGAGACAATGTGACGACCCGGGTCCCCTGTCAGGGTGGATTTGGGGGCGTTACAGATCAAAGGGTTTTTTTCAAGTTAGAGATCATGAGAATTTTCGCAATAAATTTTGTAGTAAAGCTAAACTTTTAGACAAGTACAAATTTAACCGAAAATAACTGATGATACTATTTATATTTATAACAGTCTAAAATCAGTTTAGTATACAGTAAAACCTCTACAAATTAATACTCGATAAATTAATAACCCGCCATAAATTAATATTTTAAAAATAAATTTTTGGTCCCAACATAATAGCGATAGGGTAAATTTAACCTCGATTAATTAATAATCTCGTTAAATTAATAAAATTTGCGGGTCCCGACATTATTAATTTATAGAGGTTTTAATGTAGTACATGCCCGAGTTGTGGGAGAAGCAGGTGAGCCTATGTCATGTTGTTCTAGCAAAGACTTCGGTAAGGAAGAAGCTCCTTTCGCTATAGATGCCTACAAAAAAAGAAAGATCATATATAGTTCAGGGTAAGGCATCTAAAACTAAATTACATTCACATGTGAGATTCTTGACTTGTCATTTTGTGTAGATTTTAAAATAAAAATTGTCCAAAGGAATTAGTTAGATAAACTAGGTGGAAATTCAATTCTGGTCGAATTTGGAATACGGTAGAATTCTAAATGAGAATGTTAACCAACTTGATATGTCTAATATGATACTAATATGTATCTAGAGGATGTTTAAAAAACTTGCAGATATATAACTAGTTAAAATCCTATGATTGGATGGATGACGATTATAAAAGGAGCACTGGACCCGAGGTACGTAGCTATACATATGTGACGAATATCAAGGAATGGGCTCAACTAGCTGCTTGACAAGATGAGAGTGATCTTGACAAGCTAGAATTTAAGTTCAGTTTCTGAACAAGAAGCTGAGTGATGATGCAACCCATCCGTCAGGGGCATTCTGTTGCTTTTACCAAATCCAGTCTCATTGCATTTTGGTACAAGTACATACTATAGTAAAATTCAAAAGCAAAAAACACAAACTCGTCATTCAGTAAATTAAATACATGCAATAACTTAGGAGTAGATATTTACATAATTAAGGTTACCTTAAACTTGAGAGAGCTGATTTTTTCGATGACTACAGCATCACGGTGGACCAATTTGTTTCCAACAACAAACTCTTTCCTACTAACACAACTTTGTCATCACACTCTGTCAAGTGTGCCTTTCGCTGCATCAAACTCTGTGATGTACTCTTTATCATCTTCACCTACTAACACAACTTTGTCATCACACTCTGGCAAGTGTGATTCACAAAAACTTCGAGGAAATAGTCTGTTGCCACAAGATTACAAAAGGAAAAAAATTACTCATGTATAAAATTCTCTATATTCCACAAACAGATAAAGTTATATGTATGCATAGCATACTATACCAGTGAATATATTCCATCTACATATCCTCGCCTCATCACCACACTGACACTGGGAAGTCGGGCTGGACGTCTTTTTGGACTCTTTTCACTTCTTTAGAGACCCCTCTCTTCCTTTGGCCACTTTATATAATATGTAAATTAAGTAGCTTTAATTTAGAAGAATCATCATTTCACATAAATAAATTTTAAAGTAAACATGTTAGGCATGGAGTTGCGGGGGTAACTATAGCATTGTTAAATTGTATTATCAAAATAGTAGATATGTTTCTGGCAATTTGGGGTAAAAAACCAACTACTTGATTAAAACCGATAATTAAAAAACAGATTAAATAAAAATATTAAGCATAATAGGCGTTTTGTTAAAACCAACTACTTGATTAAAACCGATAATTAAAAAACAGATTAAATAAAAATATTAAGCATAATAGGCGTTTTGTTCTCAGAGATAACTGCATTTTCATTGAGTTAATTATTTAAGGAAAAATGAAGTAAAACATGGTAGATAAAATTCATGTTTTTCAATGAAACCTCCCAATCAAAAATTTCCTAATTCTCAAACAAGATCATTTTGAAAATAAAATAAAATAAAATAATAATGAAAGGAGATAGTAAATATTCCAAATTATTTTTATGACATTTCAATAATAACAATAATAGCAATAATAGAAATAATAATAATAATAATAATAATAATAATAATAATAATAATAATAATAATAATAATAATAATAATAATAATAATAATAATAATAATAATAATAGTTTACTAAATATTGTGACATGTCAAGTATGTACATATTTGTTTCTTAATAGACAATAACAAAAAGTGATTCAATAGTTTTCAACTTAACCTTAAAAGATTTTCATACTCATTTCACTAACCATGTGATCGGAGGAATACTTGTATCAGGTACCACCTACATAAAATATTGAAATAATTGTAATCAATCTCTCTAAACAGATTGTCAAGATGTATTCATTTTGAAAATCTTATGGGTGTTTATGTTGTTATTATGTGTATAGGGTTTATGTATATATTTCAATATGTGTGTTGTGGAACAGAATAAGGAAAACAAGAAGCTTAAATTTCTGTTATATCATTGATCAATCTTTACCTCCTTATATAATAGGAGAATACAAACCAAATACATGAATGATAATAATAGATACATAATCAGATACATCTCCTTGATTCTATGAACCATATTTAATGCACTCTTCAAACTTCTATGAGATTAGTTTATCCAACATATTCCTCCCTTAAACTAATTCATTTCGATCCTTCATTCCTATCATCCTTTTGTAAGTATCTAGTAGAGCTTTGGACATTGGTTTAGTGAGCACATCTGCAACCTGGTCACGACTAGCAACATGACGTAAATTCACATTCTTCTCCTTTACATTCTCCCGGATAAAATGAAAACGAACATCAATGTGTTTGCTCCTTTCATGATGTACTGGATTCTTGGCAAGCTCAATTGCAGACTTGTTGTCAATGCAAACTTCAGTTGATCTCTGTTGTGGGATTCTTAATTCACTAAGTAACCTTCTTAACCAAATAGCATGACAAACACAGTGAGAGGCTGCCACATATTCTGCTTCACAGGTTGATAATGCCACTATCGGCTGCTTCTTAGAATACCATGTAAATGCAGTGTCTCCCATAAAAAACAAGTAACCAGATGTGCTTTTTCGTTCATCCACGTCTCCACACCAATCACTATCAGAATATCCCATCAATTTATAGTCTTCAGTTCTGGAATAAAACAATCCCATTGACTTTGTTCCTTGAATATATCTCAGAATTCTTTTTATTGCCTTCCAATGTGACTGTTTTGGATCCTCCATGAATCTACTTACAATCCCAACACTATAAGCAATGTCAGGTCATGTGCAAGTAAGATACCTCAAGCTTCCAACCAAACTCTGATATAAATTTGCTTCTACTGACTTTCCTCCCTCAAATTTAGAGAGTTTGACGCCCTGTTCCATCGGAGTTGCTACTGGATTGCAGTGCTCCATCCTGAATTTCTTCAAAATATTGTTTGCATATGCTTCTTGAGAAATAAAAATGCCTGATTTTTCTTGCTTCACCTCAATGCCAAGAAAATATCTCATCAAGCCCAAGTCAGTCATCTCGAATTCTTGAGTCATCTCCTTCTTAAATTCCTTAATCATCTCTTCATTGTTGCCCATAAAAATAAGATCATCAACATAAAGTGCAACAAATAGTAATTTACCTTGTTTTTCTTTGACATAGAGAGCAGCCTCATAAGGACATTGAACAAATCCATTCTTCTTAAAGTAGGCATCAATTCGAGTGTTCCAAGCTCGTGGCGCCTGTTTTAAACCATATAGTGCTTTAAACAATCTCAACACCATTCCTTCTTTACCTGGTTTTGCATATCCAGGTGGCTGGTTCACGTATACTTCTTCTTCGAGCATTCCATTTAAGAAAGCTGATTTTACATCCATCTGGTAAATAGGCTATTTGTTTTGAGCTGCTTGAGAGATTAGCAACCTTATTGTCTCCATCCTTGCTACAGGTGCGAAAACCTCATCATAGTCTATT
Organism: Saposhnikovia divaricata; assembly: GCA_036435485.1. Taxonomy (NCBI): domain Eukaryota; kingdom Viridiplantae; phylum Streptophyta; class Magnoliopsida; order Apiales; family Apiaceae; genus Saposhnikovia; species Saposhnikovia divaricata. The sequence goes on along the minus strand of CM071597.1, from coordinate 10,132,209 downwards.
CCAGCCTTCTGTCGATAGCCCTTTGCTACCAACCTCGCCTTATATCTTTCCACTTCTCCTTGAGCATTCAGTTTCTTCTTATAAACCCATTTAACATCGATGGATTTACATCCTTCTGGAGGTTCCACCAGTTTCCAAGTTTTGTTCTTTTCAATAGCTTTGATTTCATCATCCATTGCATCTTTCCACATCTTATCTTTTACTGCTTCTCCAAAGTCTATGCTTTCTGCATCAGCCACCAAACATACTAAGTGTACTTCACCATGTTCATATATATCTTGTAAACTTCGAGTTCTAGGATTCCTGGGCTCATCCTCATCTGATTCTTCATTTTCAGCATCAGAGTTTGTTGCTGAAATCTTAGAAATCTGAATATTATCTTCTGTTTTTTCTTTTTCATGTGCTTTACTCCAATTCCATGCATCATCTTCTTGTATCTTTACATCTCGACTCACAACAACCTTCATAGAAACTGGATCAAGTAGTCTGTAGGCTTTTGTTTTCTCATCATAGCCAATAAAAATATATTTCTTGCTCTTATCATCCAACTTTGTTCTCCTTTGATCAGGAACATGTGAATATGCCACACTCCCAAAAACTTTCAAGTGTGAAACAGTAGGCTTCTTTCCACTCCATAATTCTTGAGGAGTTTCATCCCCCAAGTTTGAATGTGGACATCGATTCTGAATATAAACAGCACATTGCACTGCTTCCGCCCAGAATTCTTTTGGTAATTCCTTGCTCTTTAACATTGATCGAACCATGTCTAAGATTGTTCGATTTTTCCGTTCAGCCACGCCATTCTGCTGTGGTGAATAGGGGGCTGTTAAGAACCTTCTAATGCCATGTTCTTTACAGTATTCCGTAAAAGCCTTTGATGTATATTCTCCTCCTCTATCAGAACGCAATCCCATGATTTGTATTCCTGCCTTCTTTTAAACCAACACTTTGAATTTCTTGAATACTTTTAATGCCTCAGATTTTTCATTTAAGAAATAAACCCATGTTCTTCGAGAATAATCATCAATGAAAGTGATGAAATACCTCTTAGAACCATATGATCCAGGTGTGATAGGACCACATATATCTGTATGCACCAATTCGAGAGGCTTTGAAGCACGATAAGTTGCCCTTTTCTGGAATGAACTCCTTGTTTGTTTTGCCAGCACACAATCTTCACAAAAACTGCCTGTATGATCCATTCTTGGTATTCCATGAACCATCCCTTTGTTTGCCAACTCCTTCAGACCACCATAGTGTAAGTGTCCAAGTCTTTTGTGCCATAAAATTGCTTTATCCTCTGACTTTGCTTGTAAGCATTTCTCCTGTATGTTCTTCAGATTCAACTTGAACATTCGATTTTGAGACATTTCAGTTTTAGCAATTGTCCTGCCATTTTTGTCCTTCAATATCATGACTTTGTCACCCATAAAGATTGAGTAACCTTTTTCGAGTAGCTGTCCAAGACTCAAATATTATTCTTCATGTCAGGAACATAGTATACATCTTCAATTCTTCCTTGTTTGCCATCCTTTTTAGTAAAACATATTTCACCCTTTCCTTTCACTTCTATCTTCGATGAATCTCCGAATGACACAACTCCATTATTTATTTCCTTTAAATCAGTAAAGAGATGCTTGAGACCAGTCATATGATTGCTGGCCCCACTATCAAGATACCACAAAACTTCATCTTCAGGAATCATACCTTTGCAGACCATTAGTAGAACACCTTCATTTTGTTGTTCCTTCGTTTCGACTAGATTTGCATTTTCTGCAACCCTTTTGTTAAACCAGCAATCTTTGGCAAAGTGTCCAAATTTTCCACAATTGTAACATTCTACAGATCTGCTTCCTCTTCCAGAATATGATCTTCCACTTCTGCCACGATCACGACCACGTCCTTAGCCACGCCAATTTTGTTCATTTATCTGCATTTTTTCTTCCAATCTGTTGTTCACAGGACCACGTCCTCTGCCTCGAGTAAAACTCTGTCTTGCACGTCCACGTCCTCTTCCTCTACTGTATTGTGTATATAGTACTTTATCTTTGTCTTCAACTGAGACATCAGTTTTCAATACTTGAGATTCTGTCTCCTCCTTCTTTAATAATCTTTCTGAATATGCTTGCAGAGATCCCATCAGTTGATCAACAGTCATGGTCTCTACATCATTTGACTCTTCAATAGTAATTCCAACAAGTTGCAGTTTTGTATTTAAAGATCTTAATATCTTCTCATTTACCCGTGCATCTTCAATTTTTTCTCCATAATTATTCATTTGATTCACAACAGAGGAAACCCTCGTGAAGTAATCCGGGACTGATTCCATATCTTTCATATGTAAAGACTCAAATTCAATACGTAGAGTTTGTAATCGTACCTTTTTTACTTTGTCAACACCTTTAAAATTGTTCTGCAAAATCTCCCAGGCCTTCTTTGCTTTTGTTGCAGATGCAACCTTCTCAAACATGCCTTCATCAAGGCCCATATGTATGATAGACAAAGCTTGTTGATCTTGTTTTCGTAACTTGGCAAGAGCGTTTTTCTGACCTTGATTTAAAGCTCCTTCATTCTCTGGTTCATCATATCCTTTGTCAATGATTTCCCATGCCTCCTGTGAACCAAGCAACGCTTTCATTCGTAGACACCAGTGGCCATAGTTTTCTTTGGTAAGTTTTGGAACAACAAAAGAATTATTCATGTTTGTAAACTCTGATATGACCTAAACTCTGATCGTAAACTCTGATGGTTGTAAACTCTGATGGTAGGCTCGGGTTTGGTTATGGCTCTGATACCAATCTGTTGTTATTATGTGTATAGGGTTTATGTATATATTTCAATATGTGTGTTGTGGAACAGAATAAGGAAAACAAGAAGCTTAAATTTCTGTTATATCATTGATCAATCTTTACCTCCTTATATAATAGGAGAATACAAACCAAATACATGAATGATAATAATAGATACATAATCAGATACATCTCCTTGATTCTATGAACCATATTTAATGCACTCTTCAAACTTCTATGAGATTAGTTTATCCAACAGTTTACTTACTTTTGACATAGATGTATAAAGCTATTGTGAAAAATGGATGAGATCTGAGGGAGTGAAGCAAACTTACAATACAATTTTTTCTTAAATAGACTAGAGTAGAGTTCTCTAGAAGTTTCTAACCCATAAAAAATGTTAAATTTCTTATGTAACGTATATAAAAATTCTCATTCCAGCTGTATAATGGAATACTTCCAATGTAACGGGTAATTAAAATATAATATCCTAAAATTCTCAATTCTTCGGAAAAAATGAAAATACTTACAGGCTATAATGTAATGTATAATTAAAATTTAATTTTTAAACATTTTCAACTTTTTCAAGAAAAAGGTGTACCTTATAAGGAAAATACTTCACCCTTTTAACTAAGATATAATTCAGAATATTATTTACTAAAATCTATTCAAATTTTTGGAAGAAATGGTAATATACATCATGCATAATGATGTATGTGATTAGGTAAGTGAAAAAATCAAAATAATCTAACATATGATTTTATAAATACATCATCACATTCATAATCGATAAAATAGAATACCATTATACATGTGAATAAACTCAAAGGAGTCGAATTTATCAATTTAATTTCTTTTAATAAGTTATTGATTACTTTTGTTGAAATAGACCATTTCTTATATGAAATTGTTTATTATGAAGGGTAATATGTTATTTTTGGCGACTTTTTGTAACATTTTCATTACATAGTATTCTTATAATTTTATTATTTGTTTATTATTAGAGTATTATACTACGTAATTTTTAATATATGATTTTTTACAGTTTAACAAAGAATAGTTAAAAAACAATTTAACAAAAAATGACCATTTCAAAAATTAATCTAAAATAAGTTACAAAACATGTTTGGTAAAAAAAGAATCTATACCTATAACAAATATTTTTTAAATTTATATCAACTACAACATTCTGAATCAACATACCAATTTAAATAACTTTTGCTTGGATTTAGATTTAAAAAGAAATGTCATGGCAAAGTTACAAAATGTATACATATAGTATTACTCCAAATTACCACAAGAATTTTGGGAAAAGAGTTATCTAATTGATATGGGCTAAAAATAAGCCCTAAAGACACAATTAATGATGTGTTAATTAGACCTAGCCTGGTCCAAATACGAAGCCCATTTATGGGGCTCAAAACCCTAATTGAATATTAATTTCGTAATTAATATTAAGGGTAATAAACAGCTCAGCAAATAAGAGTCAAATAAGGATACTACTCCTGCTAGACTTAGCCTCCAAGGCATCCAATTCAACATGGAAACTAATTCCTACAAGGAAGGAGTCTAGAACCTTCCTCAAGGAGGTGACTTGCCCGCCAAGTCTCCAAATCCTACCATAATTCTAAGGCTTCTCAGCCTATATAAAGGGCCTGACCCCTCATTCTCAGAACTACGTTGGCTTGATTCTCTAGTAATACATAGATACGTAGGCATCTTGTGAGGACCGATCAGTCTCGAACGCAAGAACAACCATTAAAGCTCGAAGCTCACCAACCCTAGCATTAAATACGTACAAACCCTTGATTTTATTCCACAACACTAATAATTTTAAATTTTTTTATAATTCATTATGTCTCAACATAAAACTTTTTATGTTTTCATTGAAATAAGAAGTTTTTCTTGGAAAAAATACTTAGTTATTTTAGAATATTCTATTCTAAAATAAAATTTAAAAGAAATTTGATGAAAATATTTTAGGAAAATAAGATGAATTTATTTATACATTTAAGTGTAATGAGTAAAGTTCTATGGATTACTCATTAATTGGAGTACTTGAGTACATATACATTTTGCATTCAAAATTTTTCAAACTTTATTATTTTGCAAAGCTTATTACATTAATATCACTATTTCATTTGTATGTTTTGTTAACAGAAATGAATTATTCTACGAAACATTTGGGTTGCCAAACATATATGTTTTGATTGCAAAACAAAAAGGATTTTCAAGATGAACATATTGCAAAACATACATGATTTTTAATATTATCAATGAAATTATGATATTCATATAACAAGGTTATTGAAAATCATGTATGTTTTGCAATTTGTTCATCTTGAAAATCCTTATGTTTTGCAATCAGAACATATATGTGTAATAATCACGAATTTTCGAAATAATTTTCCTACTTGATATTTAAATTTTATTTACGAGCGATGCACTAGTATATTTTAATTAGTGCGTTTTTGTAAAATTTCGAAATTTTATATATTCATATGAAAGTAAATATTATATTATATATATTTAATTATATTTATTTGGTATTTATTAACATTAGGAAATTTAGAGAAATAGGATTTTAATTTTATTTTGAGTCGAATTTATTTTAGAAAATGAAATTAGAGTCTCGTTTTAATTATCCAGCACGGGGGAAACGAGCTCTTTTTACCAAATATTGCACTAACATGACCATTATTTCATGACAATTATTTTGTCCCCATGTTTTAAATTTTTTTTATTTAATAAAAATCCACCTACAAAACATGATCATTATTTTTTTTCCAGCACTTATTTGGTCTCCCACAACTTACTCCTTTTGATTAAATAAACAGAAAACCTGGCCTTATACTTAGCAAGACCAGCTACTATTTTTTTTAATCAAAGAGACACGGCCTGTTATTTATTTAGAATCAGGGGTGTATATCAATCATTTTATTTGTATCAACCAAAATCTTAACTCTCCTTTCCTCCTCCTGCAAAACCCATTACTCTTTCCTTTCAAACAAAAAAAAAACTCGACCATACCTACATTCCAATAAAAAGAGTAAACCTCAGGTAGTTTTATTTTTCTGATTATTTTCTTTCTTCCTTTTTCGTTTTCTTGTATTGGTTGTTTGGTTTTGGTCGATGTTATTTCGTGTTATCTGTTAGGCTCGACTGTTATGTATTGTATGGTGATTGTGATTTAAATCGGAGAAGAGAGTGAGGGGTAGTGGTGTTAATCGGAGTGAAGGGGTGAGTTTGTGGTTTGAACCGGAGTTTTGTGTATTACTATTTGTTGAGTGTTGGTTTGTTTGGTGGTGAGAGACAGGGGCCGGAGGAATCGAGGGTGACGGACAGAAGAGAGAAACAGAGAGGAGAGGAAAAAGGGGAGTCGACAGAGAAGAGATAGGAGGAGGGAGAGATTGAGGTGGTGTTTGGTGTGTTATTGTTGGGTTGTTGCCAGAGATATAAGGTAGACGCGAGGGAGAGATGAGGGTGGAGGCGAAAGAGAGAGAGAGAGATGAGATCGAGAGAGATTTATAGAGAGAGAGGAACGCAGGGGAGGAGTTTTTTCGGACGGCGGTGGTGGCGCGTGGGCCCCACGCGCCGTCGTGATTCTTTTCTGTAAAATTGTTAAACGGAGAAAAACTAAAAATACTGATATAAATAATATTTATATAAATAAATTAATAAATAATGAGTTAATAAAATAAAAAGGTGAATGTTTTAAAATTGGTTTATTATTTAAATTGTGAGAAATAAAAAGTGTTTAATAAAAATGGTGTGATAAATTATTAATTAGTTAAAAAGAATTATTTTGTGATTTTTGGACGAAAATTAGAGATTTATTGATTTGTCGATAAAAAGAGGAATAATTATGAATAAATAGAATAAATATGATTTTAATTTTAGAAATCTGATAATTAATATTTTCAGATTATTTTTAATTAACCGGATCGGGTTAGATTATTTTAGAGATTAAAATAATATTTAATTAATTACGAGATTAAAAATGGAAGGGAAAATTAGTTAGATTAATAATAATTATTTTGGATTTAAATTGAATAAAAATGGATTGTTGAATTTTTCATTTTGAGTAAGAATTGAGATTTCCAGATATTAAAAATAGGATATATTCTCCAGATTTAATTCCTGAGTTCGAAGAGATATTTATTTATTCCGGAATTAATTTCCGTTATTTATTCCGGAGATTTTTATGAGATATTAAATTATTATTAATTATAATATCGGATCGGGAATATTTTATTCTGAAGAATCACTCACGTATTTCTGGTTGCCATTTTTAGAGAATAATTCTCGAGACGTAGATCGATGCCAAGTTAACGGGTAGAGTATAATTTTTATCTGCATTCATTTGCACTTCGAGATCGAGGCAAGTTTATTCCTACCCTAACTTTTGGAAACTGTGCATTTCTGTTCGTATTATTTAATTCCTTGAGTATTTTCGAGATATTATATGTTGAGATTTATCTATTGCTCCGTATGATGCAATAATTTCTTTTGAGCATTATTTTTTTTGTTAAATATTATGATACTGTTAATTTAGTTTATTTGAGAATTATAATCCCGATAAGCGTAGAAATAATTTAGTTGCTATCGAGTCGATCTCATTAATTCGAGACGACTAATATTTTGATTCAGTGAAACTAATCTCATTCGTCTGAGATAGTTAAATTCATTCTTTTCGATTGTATTTATTGTACAAATTCAACCGTTATTTATTAATTATCTTTTGGTTAGTTCCTCGTTCGAATTAACCGATAAGAGTTTAAAAATTATAATTGTTAGAGATTTTTATTCGTCGATCAAGTGAAAAATATTCTATTTAAACGTTCATCAATGTTGAGTATTATAAATAATGAGAAGTACTATTTGTCCAGTACGACTCCCAATTACTTCATTTTAAGACTATTCTTATAATTCTGAGATAGTCACTTTTATTGTCAAGGTTTGGCATTTTGTTCGTGTCAACCGATAGAATATTATTATTGAGAATATACATCAGTCCATTGTTCGGATTGGTGGTAAAAATCAGGTCAGACTGGCAGTCCGCCAGATTTGTAAATATTTTCTGGAAGAATTATCTCAAGTTATCTGTACCCCAAATATTCGGGAATTCTGTATTCTACTGGTCAATTTTGGGCAAGAGGCCCATTATAGAGAAAGAGCGACTCGTGTACCGTTTTACGGACCCGAGAATAATTAGGCACTTTGTTGCCATGGTTGAATTGATAACCATTATGATGCTAGCATTCATACATATATATTATATTGTTGATATCGTATTGTAACCGTGATCGGGCGAAGTGCGGTGTCATTGGAGGCCGGTATTCTTGGTCGGTTAGTTGATCGCCCCACCGAGATACCGAGAGGTGGAAGACCAGTTCATTCTTATATCAAATGAGTTGTTCGAGTATTCTGTTTCGAGATGAGTAATGAGTCCTTTGAGTATTCTATTTTGAGATGAGTTTTGAGTCTTTCGAGTATGATATTTTCAAGATGAATTTGAGCCAAATTATATTGTGATATCCGATATTAAAATTTTGAGTATTTCTTTCGGTAAACCTTATTATATTTATATACCGAGCAAGAAGAGAACTTGCTGAGCACTATAGTTGTTCATTCTTGCTTTACAACATTTTGTTCAGCTGTCAAGACGGAGAGAGGCGAGACGTCCAGCCAGGGATACAGAGGCAAGGGGAAAGCGCAAGGCTATGGTGACAATAATTAGAAGATCCAGATGGAATCTTTATATTTCTATTTTTGTGAACTTTTGTAATATTTTATCTCGAGATGTAACAAGTTGGATTGTACTATTTTGTGAAGACGATCTTGGACCTGCGGAGTGGGACATTTATGCTCCGTTGCAATAAAATTTGGTATTGTTATTGCGTTATCATATTGAGACAATGTGACGACCCGGGACCCCGGTCAGGGTGGATTTGGGGGCGTTACAGTTTTGGTATCAAAGAAATAGTTATATTTCTAGGAAACGTGAGAGCCTAGGAATATGACACGACGTGATAATTTAGAGATTTAATAAGATGTTGAGATTTTAAGCAATAAGTTCCTTACACCCTTATATATTTATATGCGTTTATAGTCGACAATAACCTGTTTGTGACCGAAACTTTTTGTACCTTTGTAGATGTCTATTTCTGGATCTGTTGCCTTTCGTCCTATTCGAGACAGATCTCCTACACCTTATCCGCACAGATCCCTAGTTCCCAGTTGATTTAAGATAAGGTGCCTAAGTTTCCATTATTGTTAAGATTGGATGTTACCCTGCAGAGAGTTTCCACATTTTGTAGATGTTGTCAATATCTTTCCCGGTCAGAGTTGGACTAACATGAGGTGCGTGCACCAGAGATGGACTTAAAGAGGGATGCAACTATGTGTTCCAAGTTTGAGGCTAAATTCTTAAACGATTTTGTGATCGACATTATTTTTCTAGAGATATAACTTATAGAGGTTGAAATAGTTCTCTGTGTTGATGTGTTTTTCGTACATTCCCTTTTAGAGTTTTCTTCCCTGACGAGTTACCAGGGTCTTCAAGTGTCGCTTTTATTCGAGAATCAATAGTTGTTCCTACGAGCTTACTTTGAACTAGGAAATCGTTTTTTTAAATAACTTCCTTACCAATGATTATCGATAAATCTTACCATTCGAATTTACTCAGACAATTTCTACCATATTTGAAAAAGGACCTATGTTGTTTAGAGGTTAAGTTAACCATCATCATGTACTTTCATAAATACAAATCCATTTAATACCCATTCCTATATTTGATACCCTTTGAGATATTGAGATGAACAACCCTATATATAGGGGAAGACTATCAGTCTCTGTGATTGAAGTCTGGTGGGATGCCACCGTTTGTACTGTTGTTTGTCATTAGAGTACTAAAGGCTGGCCACCTTGTGTACTATGACGGTTGTCCTAATGACACATGCAACAAAACAGATGTTCAATGATCATCATAATCTCTCAGTTAATCCCTTGTTAAGATTCTCACTATCAAAACTTGAGTATTCACATGTTTTTCTTTAACATTAATTCCTTTATGAGTTATCTCTATTCAAAGTTCTTATGGATCCTAAAATGATCGGTGTCTAAGAATTTCAAAGAGGTATACTGAAATTTGAATGTGATGAAACGTTACTCCCAGAAAAGAGAATTTCAGCAATTCGAGTTTGAGTACCAATTTCTAATTATGCATAGACTATTACGCTAATTATACACTAGTCAGATCTTCGAAAGCCTACGTAGTGTCTCATGGTTATGTGTTAAAGTGCTAAGAATTTGGTTTGAATGCGGAACAATCTTTTAAAAGTGAGAAGCGAGTCGATACAGAGTACACATTGATGATATATTACTTGTTGATGAAAGAGTGATCGTTTTTCATATAGGAAAAGAAATGAGAACATGGTTGAGAGAAGTGTAGAATATTTTCTTTGTATAGTGTTGAATAAGCTAGGACTATCTCCGTTAATATGTTATGGTAAATAAAGTTATTGGTGGAAGGCAAAAGAGAACTATTGAAGGCACGATGGTAATATCTTAAGTTAGAATTATTGAGTTGATATTTAGCAAGTACAATACTAAGTATGTTGTGAAACATAGGGGAATCAAGCTCCTTAAAAAAAAAATCCAAGACTATATGAGCAGAATATATATATATTTCTGGGAGAGGGTCAATATTATTAATTAAACTACGTAAAGAAGGGTATTCCTACTTCAAATGAGGAAGGAATGGAGATTTTGGACGAAAAATATTATTAACCCGAGAGAAAACACGGTTATAAGATTGGTTACACCTCTAGAAGAGAAGCCAAGTATACATTTTTAATATGAGTATGACATATGTTATCAAGGATCAAAAGGTCCTGTGTTCCAATGTTTCAAATAATCTTCGAAGGAAAATCCAGTGTCTCGACTTACAACACCTCCTAAAAACAAGCCGACAGCGCGAACTTTTAACATGATTGTAAGGAATACCATTGATGATAGCGATGTGATAGCAGGTACACTTCTAGTAACTTTTGAGAATGCGTGTGTTCTAGTAGATTCCAGAGCCACCAAATATTTTATTTCGGAAAGCTTCATTTTGAGTCTGTGCTTATAGAGGGAATTCTTAATATAGAAATGAATAATCAGGAAGTTATACCAGTGAATACAATGTGTCTGAATTGCTATATAGAGATACATGGGCAACGTTTTGATGTAGACTTCATTCCTTTTAAGTTAGGGGAATTTGACGAAATCCTAGGGATGGATTGGTTATCACGTTATGATGCTCAAATAAATTGTCGTCGTAAGAGGGTCAGCTTAAGTGGACCTAATGGTATAATAATTTCATTTCACATACGGAAACCGACTAAGGATTTTCTGTCAATAATTCGAGCTAAAGGATGTCAAGTATATCTGGCTCATGTGATAGATACCGAGAAACAGAACCCTACGATCGGAGAAGTCCCCGTAGTTAATCAATTTGAAGATGTTTTCCTGACAAATTGCCTGGAATACTGCCAGATCGAGAGATAAAATTTGCAATCGACGTAGCACCAGGAACCGCACCAATCTCAAAGGCGCCGTACAGAATGGCACCAGTGGAAATGAAGGAATTGGCAACGCAATTGCAAGATTTACTAGAAAAAGGTGTAATCAAACCAAGTGTGTCCCTGTGGGAAGCTCCAGTATTGTTTATAAAGAAGAAGAATGGATCTATGCGACTATGTATTCATTATTGTGAATTGAACAAGATGGCCATCAAGAACAAGTACCCTCTACCGCGAATCGAAAATCTGTTTGACCAACTTAAAGGAGCTATATTTTTTTAAAGATTGATTTGAGATCCGGCTATCATCAACTAAAGATCAAGCCTGAGGATATTCCTAAAACTGCCTTTAGGACCCGATATGGACATTACGAGTTCCTAGTTATGTCTTTTGGATTGACGAATGCTCTAACTACTTTTATGGACTTGATGAATCGTGTGTTCAAGAGATACTTGGATAAGTTAGTGATTGTATTTATTGATGACATCTTGACGTTATGAGCGGCGAAGGGATTTTGGTAGACCCCGCAAAGATAGAAGCCGTAGAAGATTGGGAGAGACCCAAGACTCCAACAGAGGTTAGAAGTTTCATTGGATTGGCCAGATACTATCATAGATTTATGAAGGATTTCTCAAAGATAGCTACGCCACTGACTAGGCTTACCAGAAAGAGTGAAAAGTTTGAATGAACCCCTAGATGTGAAGACAGCTTTCAAGAATTAAAGAAGAGATTGACTACTGCTCCAGTGATGACCTTATCTGATGAGAAAGGCGATTTCGTGATTTTCAGCAATGTTTCTCACAAGGGTTTAGGATGTGTTCTTACGCAACATGGGAAAGTAATAGCTTACGCCTCTCGACAACTGAAGGAATATGAGTCCCGTTACCCTACTCACGATTTGGAACTTGCTGCGATTGTTTTTGCCCTCAAGATTTGGAGACATTACCTTTATGGAGAGAAATGCGAGATTTACACGGATCACAAGAGCTTAAAGTGTATATTCACGCAGAAGGAATTAAACATGAGACAGAGAAGATGGTTAGAATTGATCAAAGACTATGATTGCTCGATAAACTACCACCCAGGGAAGGCTAATGTTGTAGCTGATGCTTTAAGTAGGAAGGAAAGACTCAATCTGTTGACAACCTCAGAAGAATTGGTCCGAGAATTTGAGAGAATGGAATTAGAGGTCAAGGTCCCAGTCCAAAACATTGAAAGAGCTTACAACATTCAGTTTCAACCAGAGTTACTTGAGAAAATTCGCCGTTGTCAAGAGCAAGTAATGGAAGAGAATAGATCAGAGTTGACCGGAGAAGAATTTCTGAGTTCAAAAGATGATAAGGGAATTAAGCGATGTGCGTCAAGAATATGGATTCCTAAAGTTATAGAATTGAAGGAAGAAATTATGAACGAAACGCATAACTCGAGATATTCCATACACCCAGGGAGCACAAAAATGTATCAAGACATCAAGCTGAATTATTGGTGGCCTAACATGAAGAGAGAGATTGCAGAATGGGTAAGCAAGTGTTTGACATGTCAGAAGGTGAAAGCCGAACATCAACGACCTAGTGGACTTTTACAACCCTTAGAGATACCCGAGTGGAAATAGGAACATATTACCATGGATTTTGTCGTAGGATTACCCCGGACTAGGACCAGAACTACTACAACAAACTAAGAAAGCGACCGAAGTTATTCGAAAAAGGTTAGTTGCAGCCCAGGATCGACAGAAGAAGTATACAATTCAAAAGAGAAAAGACAAAGCATTTGAAGTTGGAGATAAAGTGATGCTGAAAGTTTTTACCTTTGAAGGGAATAATGAGATACGGGAAGAAAGGCAAGTTGAGTCCCAGATATATAGGACCTTTTGAGATTCTCAAGAAAATAGGAACGCTAGCTTATCAGTTGGCCCTACCTCCAGACCTTCAGCACCTCCGTGATGTGTTTCATGTTTATGTGTTAAGAGAGTATCATTCTGATTTCAGACATGTTATAACCTACGAACCAGTGAATATACGTCCTGATTTAACCTTCGAAGAACAGCCAGTAGAGATCCTAGATTTCAAAGTGCAAGAGTTAAGAACTAAGAAAGTAAATTTAGTGAAAGTACTTTGGAAAAACCACCAGGTTGAGGAAGCCACGTGGGAATTAGAAAGCGAAATGCGAAATAAATATCCTGAATTGTTTTGTGTGTAATTTTGATTCCGAGGACGGAATCCTATAAGGGGGGGAAGACTGTAATAATCACGAATTTTCGAAATAATTTTCCTACTCGATATTTAAATTTTATTTACGAGCGATGCACTAGTATATTTTAATTAGTGCGTTTTTGTAAAATTTCAAAATTTTATATATTCATATGAAAGTAAATATTATATTATATATATTTAATTATATTTATTTGGTATTTATTAATATTAGGAAATTTAGAGAAATAGGATTTTAATTTTATTTTGAGTCGAATTTATTTTAGAAAACGAAATTAGAGTCTCGTTTTAATTATCCAACATGGGGGAAACGAGCTCTTTTTACCAAATATTGCACTAACATGACCATCATTTCATGACAATTATTTTGTCCCCATGTTTTAAATTTTTTTTATTTAATAAAAATCCACCTACAAAACATGATCATTATTTTTTTCCAGCACTTATTTGGTCTCCCACAACTTACTCCTTTTGATTAAATAAACAGAAAACCTGGCCTTATTCTTAGCAAACCCAGCTACTATTTTTTTTTAATCAAAGAGACACGGCCTGTTATTTATTTAGAATCAGGGGTGTATATCAATCATTTTATTTCTATCAACCAAATCTTAACTCTCCTTTCCTCCTCCTGCAAAACCCATTACTCTTTCCTTTCAAACAAAAAAAAACTCGACCATACCTACATTCGAACAAAAAGAGTAAACCTCAGGTAGTTTTATTTTTCTGATTATTTTCTTTCTTCCTTTTTCGTTTTCTTGTATTGGTTGTTTGCTTTTGGTCGATGTTATTTCGTGTTATCTGTTAGGCTCGACTGTTATGTATTGTATGGTGATTGTGATTTAAATCGGAGAAGAGAGTGAGGGGTAGTGGTGTTAATCGGAGTGAAGGGGTGAGTTTGTGGTTTGAACAGGAGTTTTGTGTATTACTATTTGTTGAGTGTTGGTTTGTTTGGTGGTGAGAGACAAGGGCCGGAGGAATCGAGGGTGACGGACAGAAGAGAGAAACAGAGAGGAGAGGAAAAAGGGGAGTCGAGAGAAAAGAGATAGGAGGAGGGAGAGATTGAGGTGGTGTTTGGTGTGTTATTGTTGGGTTGTTGCCGGAGATATAAGGGAGACGCGAGGGAGAGATGAGGGTGGAGGCAAAAGAGAGAGAGAGAGAGAGAGAGAGAGAGAGAGAGAGAGAGAGAGAGATAAAGAGAGAGAGAGAGGGAGAGAGAGAGGGAGAGAGAGATGAGATCGAGAGAGATTTATAGAAAGAGAGGAACGCAGGGGAGGAGTTTTTCCGGACGGCGGTGGTGGCGCGTGGGCCCCATGCGCCGTCGTGATTCTTTTCTGTAAAATTTTTAAACGGGGAAAAACTAAAAATACCGATATAAATAATATTTATATAAATAAATTAATAAATAATGAGTTAATAAAATAAAAAGGTGAATGTTTTAAAATTGGTTTATTATTTAAATTGTGAGAAATAAAAAGTGTTTAATAAAAATGGTGTGATAAATTATTAATTAGTTAAAAAGAATTATTTTTTGATTTTTGGACGAAAATTAGAGATTTATTGATTTGTCGATAAAAAGAGGAATAATTATGAATAAATAGAATAAATATGATTTTAATTTTAGAAATCTGATAATTAATATTTTCAGATTATTTTTAATTAACCGGATCGGGTTAGATTATTTTAGAGATTAAAATAATATTTAATTAATTACGAGATTAAAAATGGAAAGGAAAATTAGTTAGATTAATAAAAATTATTTTGGATTTAAATTGAATAAAAATGGATTGTTGAATTTTTCTTTTTGAGAAAGAATTGAGATTTCCAGATATTAAAAATAGGATATATTCTCCAGATTTAATTCCTGAGTTCGAAGAGATATTTATTTATTCCGGAATTAATTTCCGTTATTTATTCCGGAGATTTTTATGAGATATTATATTATTATTCATTATATTATCGGATCGGGAATATTTTATTCTGAAGAATCTCTCACGTATTTCTGGTTGCCATTTTTAGAGAATAATTCTCCAGACGTAGATCGACGCCAAGTTCACGGGTAGAGTATAATTTTTATCTGCCTTCATTTTCACTTCGAGATCGAGGCAAGTTTATTCCTACCCTAACTTTTGGAAACTGTGCATTTCTGTTTGTATTATTTAATTCCTTAAGTATTTTCGAGATATTATATGTTGAGATTTATCTATTGCTCCGTATGATGCAATAATTTCTTTTGAGCATTATTTTTTTTGTTAAATATTATGATACTGTTAATTTAGTTTATTTGAGAATTATAATCCCGATAAGCGTAGAAATAATTTACTTGCTATCGGGTCGATCTCATTAATTCGAGACGACTATTATTTTGATTCAGTGAAACTAATCTCATTCGTCTGAGATAGTTAAATTCATTCTTTTCGATTGTATTTATTGTACAAATTCAACCGTTATTTATTAATTATCTTTTGGTTAGTTCCTCGTTCGAATTAACCGATAAGAGTTTAAAAATTATAATTGTTAGAGATTTTTATTCGTCGATCAAGTGAAAAATATTCTATTTAAACGTTCATCAATGTTGAGTATTATAAATAATGAGAAGTACTATTTGTCTAGTACGACTCCCAATTACTTCATTTTAAGACTATTCTTATAATTCTGAGGTAGTCACTTTTATTGTCAAGGTTTGGCATTTTGTTCGTGTCAACCGATAGAATATTATTATTGAGAATATACATCAGTCCATTGTTTGGATTGGTGGTAAAAATCAAGTCAGACTGGCAGTCCGCCAGATTTGTAAATATTTTCTGGAAGAATTATCTCAAGTTATCTGTACCCCAAATATTCGGGAATTCTGTATTCTACTGGTCAATTTTGGGCAAGAGGCCCATTATAGAGAAAGAGAGACTCGTGTACCGTTTTACGGACCCGAGAATAATTAGGCACTTTGTTGCTATGGTTGAATTGATAACCATTATGATGCTAGCATTCATACATATATATTATATTGTTGATATCGTATTGTAGCCGTGATTGGACGAAGTGCGGTGTCATTGGAGGCCGGTATTCTTGGTCGGTTTGTTGATCGCCCCACCGAGATACCGAGAGGTGGAAGACCAGTTCATTCTTATATCAAATGAGTTGTTCGAGTATTCTGTTTCGAGATGAGTAATGAGTCCTTTGAGTATTCTATTTTGAGATGAGTTTTGAGTCTTTCGAGTATGATATTTTCAAGATGAATTTGAGCCAAATCATATTGTGATATCCGATATTAAAATTTTGAGTATTTCTTTCGATAAACCTTATTATATTTATATACCGAGCAAGAAGAGAACTTGCTGAGCACTATAGTTTCTCATTCTTGCTTTACAACATTTTGTTCAGCTGTCAAGACGGAGAGAGGCGAGACGTCCAGCCAGGGATACAGAGGCAAGGGGAAAGCGCAAGGCTATGGTGACAATAATTAGAAGATCCAGATGGAATCTTTATATTTCTATTTTTGTGAACTTTTGTAATATTTTATCTCGAGATGTAACAAGTTGGATTGTACTATTTTGTGAAGAAGATCTTGGACCTACGGAGTGGGACATTTATGCTCCGTTGCAATAAAATTTGGTATTGTTATTGCGTTATCATATTGAGACAATGTGACGACGCGGGTCCCCGGTCCGGGTGGATTTGGGGGCGTTACAATATGTTTTGCAACCCAAATGTGCGAAGTTTTGCAACCCAAATGTGTTTTGCAGAACAATTCCTTTTGCAATATGCTGTTAGCAAACCATACAAAATTTTCAAGATTTTTAATGAAATAGTGATATTCATGTAATAAGTTTTGCAAAATAATAAAGTTTGCAAAATTTTGAATTCAAAATGTATATGTACTTACTAGTACTCCATAGAATTTTACTCATTACACTTAAATGTAAAAATAAATTCATCTTATTTTCCTAAAATATTTTCATCAAATTTCCTTTAAAATTTTATTTTATAATAGCATATTCAAAAATAACTATGTATTTTTTCCAATGAAAACTTCTTATTTCAATGAAAACATAAAAAGTTTTATGTTGTGACATAATTAATTATAAAAAAAATTAAAATTATTAGATAACTCTTTTCCCAAAATTCTTATAGTAATTTGGAGTAATACTATATATATACATTTTGTAACTTTGCCATGACATTTCTTTTTAAATCTAAATCTAAGCAAAAGTTATTTAAATTGGTATGTTGATTTAGAATGTTGTAGTTGATATAAATTTAAAAATTATTTGTTATAGGTTTAGATTCTTTTTTTACAAAACGTGTTTGTTGACTTATTATAGATTAATTTGAAATGGTCATTTTTTGCTAAATTATTTTTTAACTATTCTTTGTTAAATGGTAAAGAAATCATATATTAAAAATTACGTAGTATAATACTTTAATAGTAAACAAATCATAAAATTATAAGAATACAAATATGTAAGGAAAATGTTATAAAAATTCACCAAAAATAACATATCACCCTTCATAATAAACAATTTCATATAAGAAATGGTGAATTTCAACAAAAGTAATCAATAACTTTTTTTAAAAGAATTAAATTTATAAATTTGACTCCTTTGAGTTTATTCACATGTATAACTGGTATTCTATTTTATCCATTATGAATGTGATGATGTATTTATAAAATCATATTTATGAAGTTAGATTAATTTTATTTTTTCACTTACCGATTCACAAACATTATTCTACATGATGTATATTACCATTTCTTCTTAAAAATTTGAATAGATTTTATTAAATAATATTTTGAAATATATTTTAGTTAAAAGGGTGAAGTATTTTCCTTATACGATACACCATTTTCTTGGAAAAGTTGAAAATTTTAGGAAATTAAATATTAATTATACATTACATTACCTGTAAGTATTTTCTTTTTTTCGGAAGAATTGAGAATTTAAGGACATTATATTTTAATTACCCGTTACATTGGAAGTATTCCATTATACAACTGGAATGAGAATATTTATATACGTTACATAAGAAATTTAACATTTTTTATGGGTTAGAAACTTCTAGAGAACTCTACTCTAGTCTATTTAAGAAAAAATTGCATTGTAAGTTTGTTTCTGTCCCTCCTTTGTTCAGATCTCATCCATTTTTCACAATAGCTTTATACATCTTTGTCAAAAGTAAATAAACACCCGTAAGATTTTCAAAATGATGCCCCAAGCTTGGAGGGACTTCTTGTCCGGATCTGGTTCCGGTATCAACTTTAATTTTTTATTTATCTCTTCTCTTTGGTATTTTACATGTATATTGTTTTAAATTATTTTAATTTTAAAACGCTTTTGCATATATGTTTGAAAATTGTTTATTTTGTGTTCTCCATTATCCAACAACGACTTCTATTTTATTTTATTTTTTTGAATATTTTGGCTTATAGCCTTTCGGATCTGGTTCCGGTATCAACTTTAATTTTTTATTTATCTCTTCTCTTTGGTATTTTACATGTATATTGTTTTAAATTATTTTAATTTTAAAACGCTTTTGCATATATGTTTTTGAAAATTATGTATTTTGTGCTCTCCATTATCCAACAACTTCTAATTTTTATTTTTATTTTGAATATTTTGGTTTATACGGGTATCAACTTTAATTTTTTATTTATCTCTTCTCTTTGGTATTTTACATGTATATTGTTTTAAATTATTTTAATTTTAAAACGCTTTTGCATATATGTTTTTGAAAATTGTGTATTTTGTGCTCTCCATTATCCAACAAGTTTTACAAAGAGTATCAAACGTCGACTAAAGGTAAGCTCAACCAACTCTACCTCAACTTGCTTTCCAACAACTTCTATTAATAAACATGTATGTTATGATTCGTGAATACATCTTGACAATCCATTGTTTAGAGAGATTGATTACAATTATTTTAATATTTTATGTAAGTGGTACATGATACAAGTATTCCTCAGGTCATATGGTAAGTGGAATGCGTATGAAAATCTTTTAAGATTAAGTTGAAAACTGTTGAATCATTTTTTGTTATTGTCTATTTAGAAACAAATATGTACATACTTGACATGTCACAATATATAGTAAATTATTATTATTATTATTATTATTATTATTATTATTATTATTATTATTATTATTATTATTATTATTATTATTATTATTATTATTATTATTATTATTGCCATTATTGTTATTATTGAAATGTCATAATAATAATTTGGAATATTTACTATCTCCTTTCATTATTATTTTTATTTTATTTTATTTTCAAAATGATCTTTTTTTTTTTTTGATAAATTTTCAAAATGATCTTGTTTGAGAATTAGGAAATTTTTGATTGGGTGGTTTCGAAAAACATGAATTTTTATCTACCATGTTTTACTTCATTTTTCATTAAATCATTAACTCAATGAAAATGCAATTATCTCTGAGAACAAAATGCCTGTTATGCTTAATATCTTTAATTTGATCTGCTTTTTTTTAATTATCCGTTTTATTCAAGTAGTTGGTTTTTTTCCAAATGGCCTGAAACATATCTACTATTTTGATAATACAATTTAACAATGCTATATTTACTCCCGCAACTTCATGCCTAACATGTTTACTTTAAAAATTATTTATGTGAAAAGATGATTCTTCTAAATTAAAGCTACTTAATTTACATATTGTATAAAGTGGCCAAAGGAAGAGAGGGCCCTCTAAAGGTGGGAAGAGTCCCAAAAGACGTCCAACCCGACTTCCAAGTGTCAGAGTGGTGATGAGGCGAGGATATGTAGATGGAAGATATTCACTGGTATAGTATGCAATGTACACATATAACTTTATCTGTTTGTGGAATATCGAGAATTTTATACAAGAGTAAATTTTTTTTCTTTTTGTAATCATGTGGCAACAGACTATTCTTCGATGTTTTTGTGAATCACACTTGCCAGAGTGTGATGACAAAGTTGTGTTAGTAGGTGAAGATGATGATAAGTGCATATTTTTGCATGTTTTTATTACTTATTTATTGCTTGAACTCGTATTTTAATAAATTATTTTGTTGTATTTCAGGAAATTCGTAAATAAATAAAGAAATGGCAAAATAAAGAAATAAAGAGCAAGGAAGTGAAAAATAGGAAGAAATAGGACCAAAAATGAAAGAAGGAAAAAAATTAGGAGCTTGGAGCAAAAGAAATATTTCAAGACAAGTGGAAGGCGGAGATCATCCCAACACATTACATTAGTGTAAGGCCAAGATCAACTCTTCAAAGCTTAAGGGGGAAGCAAACAAATAGATGGCTAGGATTTCACCACCACACACCACAAATGTATGGTGGGGATTTACCCAACACCCCCCTTAAACCTAATTCCTATCCTATAAATACCCCCTCACCCCCTTGTATTTAGTAACTTAGATTTTAGGGTAGATTTAATTTCTTGTATTTTTCTTAGTTTCAAATCCTGTAAACACTCTTTTTAATTTTAATGCAATTTCATTTCCTTTAATTTCATTTCTTGCTCTTTCGTTTTTGTTGCTTAGCTCTCGTTATTTTTGTAAATCCATTTAGTGGAGAAAGTAGCGAAAAGCTAACCACTATGGGTTGAAAATAACGAATTTAATTTCGTGTTTTTAGTTGATAATTTTAATTACACCCCTTTAAATCTCCATTTTATCGTGGGCCATTTAATTTTAAATCATCGTTTTAGTGTAATCTTATCTTTAATTTCGTATTTAAATTTCTTTATTTTCTAATTTCCTAGTTAATCTCTCTAATTTCATTTTTATTTTTTTTAAAAAAACACACAAAAAATTTTAGTTTTATAAAATTTCCATTACGTATTTTTAGTTTTTATCTCCCTTTTTCTGTTTAATACGAAGCAGTCTGTTTTATTTTTTTTTTTAACACAAACCCAGCAAGTGTATTTTTCATTCCTCTATTTTATTTTATCACAGTTAAAATTTCCTCTCTCCTATTTTCGGTTTGAACCCAGCATACTTTTAGTTTCCAAGACAAACCCATTTCTTTTAGTCTCCGTTAACTGCAAAGCAACATCCTTCTTCTAATTCTTGCCTCCCCTTTCCCCTTATTCGCTGCAAACCAAAGCCCAAAACCCCAGTCTTTTTCTTCTTCTCTTTCGCAATTCAAACATTCAACCCATTCCCTATTTTCGTTTTAATTCCCTGTTGTCTTTTGCATTAGTCTTTTTCTTTTGTTATAACCGTATCTTGTTTTGCTGAGTTGCTTTCGTTGTTTTGAGTTTTGTGTTCATTGTTTCGAGTCTCACTGAGTTCACTGGCTGAGTTACCGTTTATGGCTGAGTTCTTGGTTGATGTCGAGTCGTTGCTGTCGTTGTTCTTTGTGGTCATTGTTTGAATGGTGTTGATTTCTGAGTTGTATTCGTAGTGCTGTGTAATATAAATTTTATGCTTTTGTTTGTTGTTTCCGGTTTGGCAAACTCGCACTCTTACTCACCTCACTTTTAGTTGTGGTAATTTAGTTGTCTGGTTCTAAGTTGTCTGATTCGCTGGTTTTTGTTAGTAATTTAGTGATGGAATCTGGTTATAGCGTTAGTAAGTTCCTGCGTTTCAATTTTTGCGAGTTGGCTTTGTGTGCTATCGAGATCAACTGAGTTTGCAAATGGCTGAGTCGTTCGTTTTTTTTTCAATTGTGCACTGCTGCGTTTTGGTTAGTTTATTTATTCGTGCTGAGATGTTTCCTGCTTTTAGAGTCACGTTGTGTCCCATGTTAGTCCCGAAGTTCTATTTGAGTTGCGAATTGACTGGTTTTGCTGGTTAGTTAGTTTCAAATGTATTCTATGCGAATATCTGAGTCCTGTGTTTTACTTGGATTGTAGCGAATTATGAGATTACGGATATCTGGTTCGTTTTGTGTGGTTAGTTAGATTTACCAATGGATCGTGCCAAAATTATCTTTATAATTCCTATAAATAAATTCTGTTTTAATACGAATTTAGATTCTCTAAATAAATTAGTTTCTTTTACTTTTAATTACTTAATTTAAAATTAGAACAAATTTGATTTAAAAATAGTTTAAATTTTCTTTTAGGAATTAATTAGTAAAATCCAATTTTCCAAAACCCACTTGTTCTAATTCGATTAAATCGAAAATTAAGGTTTGCGAAAATATTAGTCCTTGTGGAACGAATCATAAATTTTACAACGAAACAAATTGTTCGCTTGTAATTTAAAACACTTATTTTTTAGAACATCAAGTTTTTGGCGCCGCTGCCGGGGACTAATTATTTTTCGCGCCTTAATTTTTAATTTTTCGGGTTAGTTTTATTTCTTGCCTTATTTTTGTCTCGTTTTTTTAGGAAAGTTTGAGATTTTGGAATTCTTCTCAAGAAGCGTGGAAAAATTGGAATTTATGGAAAGCTTACTTCGGTAACTGTATCTCACTCTTTTCGCCCTTTTTATTTTTAGAAAAATACAAAAAAATCAAAAAAATTCAAAAATCATAAAAATTGAAAAATTAAAAATCCAAAAAAATTAGTTGTAATTACTTAATTGTTGTCTCATGCATTTAATCACTTAGGGCATATCATCTAGATTTTTATTTTCTTATTTTTAATTTTTTGTACCATATAATTGTGGTGATCGTTGGAGGACCCCAAGGTACGTTAAATTCTTTCTTTTTCTTTAGTTAGAGCACGTAGTTAAGCATCCATAAATGTTTATAGTTTTTTTTATACCTCTTTGTTTGTTGCATCATTTTGTAAATAAATCTTAAGGGCATAACCTCTCAAAAGATAAGGGAAGGGATTTCATCACTCTTTCCTTAGCCCAAAAACAATTTAATCCCTCATTTTGCATACCTATCTTTTAATAAAATTAAATTAGACGTTTGCCCTAGGAATCCCGCGCTCATTTAGGAAGGTGCTTAAGAAACAAAGTAATCTTTAATTATTCCGACTTTTTGGTGTCTAGGAAAGCGAAGGCTGACCTGGCCAATTATGGTTTTGGTGTCTAGGCTGGTGTTTAGCCTCTTGGCAATGCTTGCACCTACCTGGCCAAGCCGGTTCGAATAATTATTGATTTACCTAGTTTTTGGTAGCCCTTAAAGTTAGGAGCAAGGTCTAGTTATCTTATTAAGGAACCCTAGGGTTAGAATAATTTTTTTTTCTTTTAATTTTTCCCCCTTTCTTTTTGTGTGTTTATTTTATCGGACTTTCTTGCTACGTGTTTCCTTTTCTGGTTTATGCGAACTATTTGGATTAGGGATAATTCTTCTAGACTAGTGAGATCGTTTGAGATTTCTTCCGCTTCTGATTCCTAGTCTTTAGATAATTCTGAACCCGTAGTAAACATGGACATGCCTCTTAGGGACCGTTGCTCTCCTACTCGTTCCACCCAACCTTCGTGTATCACCCTTCCTCCCGTTAATGGTAATAATTTAGAAATTAAAGCTCACCACATCAGTATGTTACCTAAATTAACGAGAGCGAGGGTGAGGACCCGTATCTCTTTCTTCATGAATTTGAGGAGGTTTGCGCATTGTAAAAACTCCAACATCTTTCCGAGGACTCCATTAGTCTAAGACTTATCAACTTCGCTTTAAAATAAAATGCAAAAAAATGGTTGTATAGTCTAACCGTTAATTCTATTTCCACGTGGGAGGGATTTGTGGTTATTTTTCTAAAAAAATATTTTCCAAACCATAAGACTACGAGAATTACAAACGAAATAAATCAATTTCATCAAAAGGAAAACAAGTCTTTTTGGAAATATTTTGATCGTTTTAAAAATCTTCTATCACAATGTCCCCACCACGGAATAGAAAAATGGAGGCTTTGTAAGATCGTTTATGAGGCCTTAGATGGACCAACAACCGCGTTGTTGGAATCTATGTGCCAAGGAAAATTCATGGAGAAAGATGAGGACGAGGATTGGACATTTTTCGAAGAATTAGCCGAGAAGACCATGTTGTGGGAGTCTACTTGGGAACCTAACAAGTCTAATGAGTCGTCTAGTTCATCTAAGGGTTTGCATTCGATTGGGAGTTCGATTTCAACCGATGCCAAATTAGCCACTCTAACTAGAAGACTCGAAGCCCTAGAAACTAGTAAGGCCCCCTCAAATGTGTCTATGTGCCTTAATCAAGGTTTTTTGGACTATCCCGCTTTTGATCAAGTTAATGCGGTGTCTCAACCACCCACTAGGAACGATCCGTTTGCTCCTACTTATAATCCCGGGTGGAGGAATCACCCGAACTTCTCTTGGAATCAAGGGCAAAGCTACCAAGCTCCGTCATCTTCTTTTCAACATTCTTCTTTCCAAAAACCCAATCAAAATTCTTACTCGACTCCAAATCAAGGTCCCTTTCTAAACCATACTCAAAATCTCAGTCCTTATCCGACTCAACCTTCTTATTCAAATCAAGCACCCGCCCTCCCACCCGGCTTTCATGAGTCGGATAAGAGACTAACTTCTTTGGAAAAGGCTCTTGATGCGCTTCTAAAATCAACGACTAATTTGGCTCAATCTCAACAAACCTTCATGCAAACCATGACTCAAGATAGGCAACTTTTAAATGCTAGTACTCAAGCCATATCTAAGTTAGAGGTTCAAGTGAGTCAATTAGCCAACGCCATGTGTGAGTGAGAAAAGAATAAACTTTCGAGTCAAACTGAGGTCAATCCTAAGTTTCCTCTCAATCAACGCCCTCATGAGAGTGTGAATGCCATTATCTCTTTAATATCGGGAAATCGAGTTGATAACCGAGTAGGAGTCGAGTCCCCCAAAGAGGAAAAGTCAAACGTTGAATCGACCCCTCTTTTCGATCTTTCAAATCAAACTCCAATTCCCGTATCATCACCTCTTTCTAGCAAACCATCTTCTTCGAATGGAACAACCTCGGAACCTGTTCCAGAAGAATGAATCTTTAAATCGAAGGCTCCTTACCCACAACGCCTCATCTCTCCTAAACAAACGGCCTAAATGGAGCAAATTCTAGAAGTATTCAAACAAGTCAAGATAAACATTCCTCTTTTAGACGTGATTCAACAAGTTCCCTCCTATGCGAAATGTCTTAAAGAGTTGTGTACTCATAAACGAACCACCCAAGCCCTAAGAAAGCCTTCTTGACGTCCCAAGTGAGCTCAATTTTTCTTAACCAAATTCCCGTGAAGTACAAGGACCCCGGTTATCCAACTATTTCATGTGTCATAGGTAATACTTTCGTGGACAAGGCTTTACTTGACTTAGGTGCTAGTGTGAACTTGCTTCCATTTTCCGTTTATCAAGCCCTAGGTTTAGGCGAGCTCAAAAATACCAATATGACACTTCAACTTGCCGATCGTTCTATAAAAATACCCAAGGGATTAATTGAAGATGTCTTGATTAAAATTGGTGATTTTATCTTCCTGGTTGACTTTGTTGTCCTCGAGACTCAACCCGTCACAAATCCTAAGAACCAAATTCCCATCATTCTAGGACGACCTTTTCTTGCTACATCGAATGCCTTGATTAATTGTAGGAATGGTTTGTTGAAACTCACTTTCGGTAACATGACCATTGACCTTAACATTTTCAACCTCGGGAAAGAACCCAACGACCTTTTTGAGCAACCAATAGGAGTCAATGTGGTTAACAAGTTTGTCACATGGTCTAGCTTTGAGGATAGTGAGATTGTGTCTCTTCTCAAAGAGGATTTCAAAGTCAACTATGAGTCTAATCGAGAGTATGTTGATTCGTTAAGGGATATGACCTCGGAATAAATGTTGAAAGAATTAGATGATATTTGTTCTAAGTGGGAATCCAAACCTGTGGAGGTCTCTTGTAAACCAATTTTTATTGATAAAACTCCCGTTGGTGAACCACTTACATCTGATAACTCAATAGGATATTCTAATAAAGTTAGTTCCAAGTGGGTGACCCCACCTGAGGTTGTTAGTAGTGAGCCCGTTCTTAACACTTCCGTTCTTAAATAAACAGAAAACCTGGCCTTATACTTAGCAAGCCCAACTACTATTTTTTTTAATCAAAGAGACACGGCCGGTTATTTATTTAGAATCAGGGGTGTATATCAATCATTTTATTTGTATCAACCAAAATCTTAACTCTCCTTTCCTCCTCCTGCAAAACCCATTACTCTTTCCTTTCAAACAAAAAAAAAACTCGACTATACCTACATTCGAACAAAAAGAGTAAACCTCAGGTAGTTTTATTTTTCTGATTATTTTCTTTCTTCCTTTTTCGTTTTCTTGTATTGGTTGTTTGGTTTTGGTCGATGTTATTTCGTGTTATCTGTTAGGCTCGACTGTTATGTATTGTATGGTGATTGTGATTTAAATCGGAGAAGAGAGTGAGGGGTAGTGGTGTTAATCGGAGTGAAGGGGTGAGTTTGTGGTTTGAACCGGAGTTTTGTGTATTACTATTTGTTGAGTGTTGGTTTGTTTGGTGGTGAGAGACAGGGGCCGGAGGAATCGAGGGTGACGGACAGAAGAGAGAAACAGAGAGGAGAGGAAAAAGGGGAGTCGACAGAGAAGAGATAGGAGGAGGGAGAGATTGAGGTGGTGTTTGGTGTGTTATTGTTGGGTTGTTGCCAGAGATATAAGGTAGACGCGAGGGAGAGATGGGGGTGGAGGCGAAAGAGAGAGAGAGAGAGAGAGATGAGATCGAGAGAGATTTATAGAGAGAGAGGAACGCAGGGGAGGAGTTTTTTCGGACGGCGGTGGTGGCGCGTGGGCCCCACGCGCCGTCGTGATTCTTTTCTGTAAAATTGTTAAACGGAGAAAAACTAAAAATACTGATATAAATAATATTTATATAAATAAATTAATAAATAATGAGTTAATAAAATAAAAAGGTGAATGTTTTAAAATTGGTTTATTATTTAAATTGTGAGAAATAAAAAGTGTTTAATAAAAATGGTGTGATAAATTATTAATTAGTTAAAAAGAATTATTTTGTGATTTTTGGACGAAAATTAGAGATTTATTGATTTGTCGATAAAAAGAGGAATAATTATGAATAAATAGAATAAATATGATTTTAATTTTAGAAATCTGATAATTAATATTTTCAGATTATTTTTAATTAACCGGATTGGGTTAGATTATTTTAGAGATTAAAATAATATTTAATTAATTACGAGATTAAAAATGGAAGGGAAAATTAGTTAGATTAATAATAATTATTTTGGATTTAAATTGAATAAAAATGGATTGTTGAATTTTTCATTTTGAGTAAGAATTGAGATTTCCAGATATTAAAAATAGGATATATTCTCCAGATTTAATTCCTGAGTTCGAAGAGATATTTATTTATTCCGGAATTAATTTCCGTTATTTATTCCGGAGATTTTTATGAGATATTATATTATTATTAATTATATTATCGGATCGGGAATATTTTATTCTGAAGAATCACTCACGTATTTCTGGTTGCCATTTTTAGAGAATAATTCTCGAGACGTAGATCGATGCCAAGTTCACGGGTAGAGTATAATTTTTATCTGCATTCATTTGCACTTCGAGATCGAGGCAAGTTTATTCCTACCCTAACTTTTGGAAACTGTGCATTTCTGTTCGTATTATTTAATTCCTTGAGTATTTTCGAGATATTATATGTTGAGATTTATCTATTGCTCCGTATGATGCAATAATTTCTTTTGAGCATTATTTTTTTTGTTAAATATTATGATACTGTTAATTTAGTTTATTTGAGAATTATAATCCCGATAAGCGTAGAAATAATTTAGTTGCTATCGATTCGATCTCATTAATTCGAGACGACTAATATTTTGATTCAGTGAAACTAATCTCATTCGTCTGAGATAGTTAAATTCATTCTTTTCGATTGTATTTATTGTACAAATTCAACCGTTATTTATTAATTATCTTTTGGTTAGTTCCTCGTTCGAATTAACCGATAAGAGTTTAAAAATTATAATTGTTAGAGATTTTTATTCGTCGATCAAGTGAAAAATATTCTATTTAAACGTTCATCAATGTTGAGTATTATAAATAATGAGAAGTACTATTTGTCCAGTACGACTCCCAATTACTTCATTTTAAGACTATTCTTATAATTCTGAGATAGTCACTTTTATTGTCAAGGTTTGGCATTTTGTTCGTGTCAACCGATAGAATATTATTATTGAGAATATAATTCAGTCCATTGTTCGGATTGGTGGTAAAAATCAAGTCAGACTGGCAGTCCGCCAGATTTGTAAATATTTTCTGGAAGAATTATCTCAAGTTATCTGTACCCCAAATATTCGGGAATTCTGTATTCTACTGGTCAATTTTGGGCAAGAGGCCCATTATAGAGAAAGAGCGACTCGTGTACCGTTTTACGGACCCGAGAATAATTAGGCACTTTGTTGCCATGGTTGAATTGATAACCATTATGATGCTAGCATTCATACATATATATTATATTGTTGATATCGTATTGTAACCGTGATCGGGCGAAGTGCGGTGTCA
Source organism: Saposhnikovia divaricata (assembly GCA_036435485.1). Classification (NCBI taxonomy): domain Eukaryota; kingdom Viridiplantae; phylum Streptophyta; class Magnoliopsida; order Apiales; family Apiaceae; genus Saposhnikovia; species Saposhnikovia divaricata. Next base: position 10,103,209 of record CM071597.1, on the reverse strand, counting down.
TTGGAGGCCGGTATTCTTGGTCGGTTAGTTGATCGCCCCACTGAGATACCGAGAGGTGGAAGACCAGTTCATTCTTATATCAAATGAGTTGTTCGAGTATTCTGTTTCGAGATGAGTAATGAGTCCTTTGAGTATTCTATTTTGAGATGAGTTTTGAGTCTTTCGAGTATGATATTTTCAAGATGAATTTGAGCCAAATCATATTGTGATATCCGATATTAAAATTTTGAGTATTTCTTTCGGTAAACCTTATTATATTTATATACCGAGCAAGAAGAGAACTTGCTGAGCACTATAGTTGCTCATTCTTGCTTTACAACATTTTGTTCAGCTATCAAGACGGAGAGAGGCGAGACGTCCAGCCAGGGATACAGAGGCAAGGGGAAAGCGCAAGGCTATGGTGACAATAATTAGAAGATCCAGATGGAATCTTTATATTTCTTATTTTTGTGAACTTTTGTAATATTTTATCTCGAGATGTAACAAGTTGGATTGTACTATTTTGTGAAGACGATCTTGGACCTGCGGAGTGGGACATTTATGCTCCGTTGCAATAAAATTTGGTATTGTTATTGCGTTATCATATTGAGACAATGTGACGACCCGGGACCCCGGTCAGGGTGGATTTGGGGGCGTTACAGTTTTGGTATCAAAGCAATAGTTATATTTCTAGGAAACGTGAGAGCCTAGGAATATGACACGACGTGATAATTTAGAGATTTAATAAGATGTTGAGATTTTAAGCAATAAGTTCCTTACACCCTTATATATTTATATGCGTTTATAGTCGACAATAACCTGTTTGTGACCGAAACTTTTTGTACCTTTGTAGATGTCTATTTCTGGATCTGTTGCCTTTCGTCCTATTCGAGACAGATCTCCTACACCTTATCCGCATAGATCCCTAGTTCCCAGTTGATTTAAGATAAGGTGCCTAAGTTTCCATTATTGTTAAGATTGGATGTTACCCTGCAGAGAGTTTCCACATTTTGTAGATGTTGTCAATATCTTTCCCGGTCAGATTTGGACTAACATGAGGTGCGTGCACCAGAGATGGACTTAAAGAGGGATGCAACTATGTGTTCCAAGTTTGAGGCTAAATTCTTAAACGATTTTGTGATCGACATTATTTTTCTAGAGATATAACTTATAGAGGTTGAAATAGTTCTCTGTGTTGATGTGTTTTTCGTACATTCCCTTTTAGAGTTTTCTTCCCTGACGAGTTACCAGGGTCTGCAAGTGTCGCTTTTATTCGAGAATCAATAGTTGTTCCTACGAGCTTACTTTGAACTAGGAAATCGTTTTTTTAAATAACTTCCTTACCAATGATTATCGATAAATCTTACCATTCGAATTTACTCAGACAATTTCTACCATATTTGAAAAAGGACCTATGTTGTTTAGAGGATAAGTTAACCATCATCATGTACTTTCATAAATACAAATCCATTTAATACCCATTCCTATATTTGATACCCTTTGAGATATTGAGATGAACAACCCTATATATAGGGGAAGACTATCAGTCTCTGTGATTGAAGTCTGGTGGGAAAGCTTCATTTTGAGTCTGTGCTTATAGAGGGAATTCTTAATATAGAAATGAATAATCAGGAAGTTATACCAGTGAATCGATTGTGTCTGAATTGCTATATAGAGATACATGGGCAACGTTTTGATGTAGACTTCATTCATTTTAAGTTAGGGGAATTTGACGAAATCCTAGGGATGGATTGGTTATCACGTTATGATGCTCAAATAAATTGTCGTCGTAAGAGGGTCAGCTTAAGTGGACCTAATGGTATAATAATTTCATTTCACATACGGAAACCGACTAAGGATTTTCTGTCAATAATTCGAGCTAAAGGATGTCAAGTATATCTGGCTCATGTGATAGATACCGAGAAACAGAACCCTACGATCGGAGAAGTCCCCGTAGTTAATCAATTTGAAGATGTTTTCCTGACAAATTGCCTGGAATACTGCCAGATCGAGAGATAAAATTTGCAATCGACGTAGCACCAGGAACCGCACCAATCTCAAAGGCGCCGTACAGAATGGCACCAGTGGAAATGAAGGAATTGGCAACGCAATTGCAAGATTTACTAGAAAAAGGTGTAATCAAACCAAGTGTGTCCCTGTGGGAAGCTCCAGTATTGTTTATAAAGAAGAAGAATGGATCTATGCGACTATGTATTCATTATTGTGAATTGAACAAGATGGCCATCAAGAACAAGTACCCTCTACCGCGAATCGAAAATCTGTTTGACCAACTTAAAGGAGCTATATTTTTTTAAAGATTGATTTGAGATCCGGCTATCATCAACTAAAGATCAAGCCTGAGGATATTCCTAAAACTGCCTTTAGGACCCGATATGGACATTACGAGTTCCTAGTTATGTCTTTTGGATTGACGAATGCTCTAACTACTTTTATGGACTTGATGAATCGTGTGTTCAAGAGATACTTGGATAAGTTAGTGATTGTATTTATTGATGACATCTTGACGTTATGAACGGCGAAGGGATTTTGGTAGACCCCGCAAAGATAGAAGCCGTAGAAGATTGGGAGAGACCCAAGACTCCAAAAGAGGTTAGAAGTTTCATTGGATTGGCCAGATACTATCATAGATTTATGAAGGATTTCTCAAAGATAGCTACGCCACTGACTAGGCTTACCAGAAAGAGTGAAAAGTTTGAATGAACCCCTAGATGTGAAGACAGCTTTCAAGAATTAAAGAAGAGATTGACTACTGCTCCAGTGATGACCTTATCTGATGAGAAAGGCGATTTCGTGATTTTCAGCAATGTTTCTCACAAGGGTTTAGGATGTGTTCTTACGTAACATGGGAAAGTAATAGCTTACGCCTCTCGACAACTGAAGGAATATGAGTCCCGTTACCCTACTCACGATTTGGAACTTGCTGCGATTGTTTTTGCCCTCAAGATTTGGAGACATTACCTTTATGGAGAGAAATGCGAGATTTACACGGATCACAAGAGCTTAAAGTGTATATTCACGCAGAAGGAATTAAACATGAGACAGAGAAGATGGTTAGAATTGATCAAAGACTATGATTGCTCGATAAACTACCACCCAGGGAAGCCTAATGTTGTAGCTGATGCTTTAAGTAGGAAGGAAAGACTCAATCTGTTGACAACCTCAGAAGAATTGGTCCGAGAATTTGAGAGAATGGAATTAGAGGTCAAGGTCCCAGTCCAAAACAATGAAAGAGCTTACAACATTCAGTTTCAACCAGAGTTACTTGAGAAAATTCGCCGTTGTCAAGAGCAAGTAATGGAAGAGAATAGATCAGAGTTGACCGGAGAAGAATTTCTGAGTTCAAAAGATGATAAGGGAATTAAGCGATGTGCGTCAAGAATATGGATTCCTAAAGTTATAGAATTGAAGGAAGAAATTATGAACGAAGCGCATAACTCGAGATATTCCATACACCCAGGGAGCACAAAAATGTATCAAGACATCAAGCTGAATTATTGGTGGCCTAACATGAAGAGAGAGATTGCAGAATGGGTGAGCAAGTGTTTGACATGTCAGAAGGTGAAAGCCGAACATCAACGACCTAGTGGACTTTTACAACCCTTAGAGATACCCGAGTGGAAATGGGAACATATTACCATGGATTTTGTCGTAGGATTACCCCGGACTAGGACCAGAACTACTACAACAAACTAAGAAAGCGACCGAAGTTATTCGAAAAAGGTTAGTTGCAGCCCAGGATCGACAGAAGAAGTATACAATTCAAAAGAGAAAAGACAAAGCATTTGAAGTTGGAGATAAAGTGATGCTGAAAGTTTTCACCTTGGAAGGGAATAATGAGATACGGGAAGAAAGGCAAGTTGAGTCCCAGATATATAGGACCTTTTGAGATTCTCAAGAAAATAGGAACGCTAGCTTATTAGTTGGCCCTACCTCCAGACCTTCAGCACCTCCGTGATGTGTTTCATGTTTATGTGTTAAGAGAGTATCATTCTGATTTCAGACATGTTATAACCTACGAACCAGTGAATATACGTCCTGATTTAACCTACGAAGAACAGCCAGTAGAGATCCTAGATTTCAAAGTGCAAGAGTTAAGAACTAAGAAAGTAAATTTAGTGAAAGTATTTTGGAAAAACCACCAGGTTGAGGAAGCCACGTGGGAATTAGAAAGCGAAATGCGAAATAAATATCCTGAATTGTTTTGTGTGTAATTTTGATTCCGAGGACGGAATCCTATAAGGGGGGAAGACTGTAATAATCACGAATTTTCGAAATAATTTTCCTACTCGATATTTAAATTTTATTTACGAGCGATGCACTAGTATATTTTAATTAGTGCGTTTTTGTAAAATTTCAAAATTTTATATATTCATATGAAAGTAAATATTATATTATATATATTTAATTATAATTATTTGGTATTTATTAATATTAGGAAATTTAGAGAAATAGGATTTTAATTTTATTTTGAGTCGAATTTATTTTAGAAAACGAAATTAGAGTCTCGTTTTAATTATCCAACATGGGGGAAACGAGCTCTTTTTACCAAATATTGCACTAACATGACCATCATTTCATGACAATTATTTTGTCCCCATGTTTTAAATTTTTTTTATTTAATAAAAATTCACCTACAAAACATGATCATTATTTTTTTCCAGCACTTATTTGGTCTCCCACAACTTACTCCTTTTGATTAAATAAACAGAAAACCTGGCCTTATTCTTAGCAAACCCAGCTACTATTTTTTTTTAATCAAAGAGACACGGCCTGTTATTTATTTAGAATCAGGGGTGTATATCAATCATTTTATTTCTATCAACCAAATCTTAACTCTCCTTTCCTCCTCCTGCAAAACCCATTACTCTTTCCTTTCAAACAAAAAAAAAACTCGACCATACCTACATTCGAACAAAAAGAGTAAACTTCAGGTAGTTTTATTTTTCTGATTATTTTCTTTCTTCCTTTTTCGTTTTCTTGTATTGGTTGTTTGGTTTTGGTCGATGTTATTTCGTGTTATCTGTTAGGCTCGACTGTTATGTATTGTATGGTGATTGTGATTTAAATCGGAGAAGAGAGTGAGGGGTAGTGGTGTTAATCGGAGTGAAGGGGTGAGTTTGTGGTTTGAACCGGAGTTTTGTGTATTACTATTTGTTGAGTGTTGGTTTGTTTGGTGGTGAGAGACAAGGGCCGGAGGAATCGAGGGTGACGGATAGAAGAGAGAAACAGAGAGGAGAGGAAAAAGGGGAGTCGAGAGAAAAGAGATAGGAGGAGGGAAAGATTGAGGTGGTGTTTGGTGTGTTATTGTTGGGTTGTTGCCGGAGATATAAGGGAGACGCGAGGGAGAGATGAGGGTGGAGGCGAAAGAGAGAGAGAGAGAGAGAGAGAGAGAGAGAGAGAGAGAGAGAGAGAGAGAGATAAAGAGAGAGAGAGGGAGAGAGAGAGGGAGAGAGAGATGAGATCGAGAGAGATTTATAGAAAGAGAGGAACGCAGGGGAGGAGTTTTTCCGGACGGCGGTGGTGGCGCGTGGGCCCCATGCGCCGTCGTGATTCTTTTCTGTAAAATTTTTAAACGGGGAAAAACTAAAAATACCGATATAAATAATATTTATATAAATAAATTAATAAATAATGAGTTAATAAAATAAAAAGGTGAATGTTTTAAAATTGGTTTATTATTTAAATTGTGAGAAATAAAAAGTGTTTAATAAAAATGGTGTGATAAATTATTAATTAGTTAAAAAGAATTATTTTGTGATTTTTGGACGAAAATTAGAGATTTATTGATTTGTCGATAAAAAGAGGAATAATTATGAATAAATAGAATAAATATGATTTTAATTTTAGAAATCTGATAATTAATATTTTCAGATTATTTTTAATTAACCGGATCGGGTTAGATTATTTTAGAGATTAAAATAATATTTAATTAATTACGAGATTAAAAATGGAAAGGAAAATTAGTTAGATTAATAATAATTATTTTGGATTTAAATTGAATAAAAATGGATTGTTGAATTTTTCTTTTTGAGAAAGAATTGAGATTTCCAGATATTAAAAATAGGATATATTCTCCAGATTTAATTCCTGAGTTCGAAGAGATATTTATTTATTCCGGAATTAATTTCCGTTATTTATTCCGGAGATTTTTATGAGATATTATATTATTATTCATTATATTATCGGATCGGGAATATTTTATTCTGAAAAATCTCTCACGTATTTCTGGTTGCCATTTTTAGAGAATAATTCTCGAGACGTAGATCGACGCCAAGTTCACGGGTAGAGTATAATTTTTATCTGCCTTCATTTGCACTTCGAGATCGAGGCAAGTTTATTCCTACCCTAACTTTTGGAAACTGTGCATTTCTGTTCGTATTATTTAATTCCTTAAGTATTTTCGAGATATTATATGTTGAGATTTATCTATTGCTCCGTATGATGCAATAATTTCTTTTGAGCATTATTCTTTTTTGTTAAATATTATGATACTGTTAATTTAGTTTATTTGAGAATTATAATCCCGATAAGCGTAGAAATAATTTAGTTGCTATCGGGTCGATCTCATTAATTCGAGACGACTATTATTTTGATTCAGTGAAACTAATCTCATTCGTCTGAGATAGTTAAATTCATTCTTTTCGATTGTATTTATTGTACAAATTCAACCGTTATTTATTAATTATCTTTTGGTTAGTTCCTCGTTCGAATTAACCGATAAGAGTTTAAAAATTATAATTGTTAGAGATTTTTATTCGTCGATCAAGTGAAAAATATTCTATTTAAACGTTCATCAATGTTGAGTATTATAAATAATGAGAAGTACTATTTGTCTAGTACGACTCCCAATTACTTCATTTTAAGACTATTCTTATAATTCTGAGATAGTCACTTTTATTGTCAAGGTTTGGCATTTTGTTCGTGTCAACCGATAGAATATTATTATTGAGAATATACATCAGTCCATTGTTTGGATTGGTGGTAAAAATCAAGTCAGACTGGCAGTCCGCCAGATTTGTAAATATTTTCTGGAAGAATTATCTCAAGTTATCTGTACCCTAAATATTCGGGAATTCTGTATTCTACTGGTCAATTTTGGGCAAGAGGCCCATTATAGAGAAAGAGAGACTCGTGTACCGTTTTACGGACCCGAGAATAATTAGGCACTTTGTTGCTATGGTTGAATTGATAACCATTATGATGCTAGCATTCATACATATATATTATATTGTTGATATCGTATTGTAGCCGTGATTGGACGAAGTGCGGTGTCATTGGAGGCCGGTATTCTTGGTCGGTTTGTTGATCGCCCCACCGAGATACCGAGAGGTGGAAGACCAGTTCATTCTTATATCAAATGAGTTGTTCGAGTATTCTGTTTCGAGATGAGTAATGAGTCCTTTGAGTATTCTATTTTGAGATGAGTTTTGAGTCTTTCGAGTATGATATTTTCAAGATGAATTTGAGCCAAATCATATTGTGATATCCGATATTAAAATTTTGAGTATTTCTTTCGATAAACCTTATTATATTTATATACCGAGCAAGAAGAGAACTTGCTGAGCACTATAGTTTCTCATTCTTGCTTTACAACATTTTGTTCAGCTGTCAAGACGGAGAGAGGCGAGACGTCCAGCCAGGGATACAGAGGCAAGGGGAAAGCGCAAGGCTATGGTGACAATAATTAGAAGATCCAGATGGAATCTTTATATTTCTATTTTTGTGAACTTTTGTAATATTTTATCTCGAGATGTAACAAGTTGGATTGTACTATTTTGTGAAGAAGATCTTGGACCTGCGGAGTGGGACATTTATGCTCCGTTGCAATAAAATTTGGTATTGTTATTGCGTTATCATATTGAGACAATGTGACGACCCGGGTCCCCGGTCCGGGTGGATTTGGGGGCGTTACAATATGTTTTGCAACCCAAATGTGCGAAGTTTTGCAACCCAAATGTGTTTTGCAGAACAATTCCTTTTGCAATATGCTATTAGCAAACCATACAAAATTTTCAAGATTTTTAATGAAATAGTGATATTCATGTAATAAGTTTTGCAAAATAATAAAGTTTGCAAAATTTTGAATTCAAAATGTATATGTACTTACTAGTACTCCATAGAATTTTACTCATTACACTTAAATGTAAAAATAAATTCATCTTATTTTCCTAAAATATTTTCATCAAATTTCCTTTAAAATTTTATTTTATAATAGCATATTCAAAAATAACTATGTATTTTTTCCAATGAAAACTTCTTATTTCAATGAAAACATAAAAAGTTTTATGTTGTGACATAATTAATTATAAAAAAAATTAAAATTATTAGATAACTCTTTTCCCAAAATTCTTATAGTAATTTGGAGTAATACTATATATATACATTTTGTAACTTTGCCATGACATTTCTTTTTAAATCTAAATCTAAGCAAAAGTTATTTAAATTGGTATGTTGATTTAGAATGTTGTAGTTGATATAAATTTAAAAATTATTTGTTATAGGTTTAGATTCTTTTTTTACAAAACGTGTTTGTTGACTTATTATAGATTAATTTGAAATGGTCATTTTTTGCTAAATTATTTTTTAACTATTCTTTGTTAAATTGTAAAGAAATCATATATTAAAAATTACGTAGTATAATACTTTAATAGTAAACAAATCATAAAATTATAAGAATACAAATATGTAAGGAAAATGTTATAAAAATTCACCAAAAATAACATATCACCCTTCATAATAAACAATTTCATATAAGAAATGGTGAATTTCAACAAAAGTAATCAATAACTTTTTTTAAAAGAATTAAATTTATAAATTTGACTCCTTTGAGTTTATTCACATGTATAACTGGTATTCTATTTTATCCATTATGAATGTGATGATGTATTTATAAAATCATATTTATGAAGTTAGATTAATTTTATTTTTTCACTTACCGATTCACAAACATTATTCTACATGATGTATATTACCATTTCTTCCTAAAAATTTGAATAGATTTTATTAAATAATATTTTGAAATATATTTTAGTTAAAAGGGTGAAGTATTTTCCTTATACGATACACTATTTTCTTGAAAAAGTTGAAAATTTTAGGAAATTAAATATTAATTATACATTACATTACCTGTAAGTATTTTCTTTTTTTCGGAAGAATTGAGAATTTAAGGACATTATATTTTAATTACCTGTTACATTGGAAGTATTCCATTATACAACTGGAATGAGAATATTTATATACGTTACATAAGAAATTTAACATTTTTTATGGGTTAGAAACTTCTAGAGAACTCTACTCTAGTCTATTTAAGAAAAAATTGCATTGTAAGTTTGTTTCTGTCCCTCCTTTGTTCAGATCTCATCCATTTTTCACAATAGCTTTATACATCTTTGTCAAAAGTAAATAAACACCCGTAAGATTTTCAAAATGATGCCCCAAGCTTGGAGGGACTTCCTGTCCGGATCTGGTTCCGGTATCAACTTTAATTTTTTATTTATCTCTTCTCTTTGGTATTTTACATGTATATTGTTTTAAATTATTTTAATTTTAAAACGCTTTTGCATATATGTTTGAAAATTGTTTATTTTGTGTTCTCCATTATCCAACAACGACTTCTATTTTATTTTATTTTTTTGAATATTTTGGCTTATAGCATTTCTGATCTGGTTCCGGTATCAACTTTAATTTTTTATTTATCTCTTCTCTTTGGTATTTTACATGTATATTGTTTTAAATTATTTTAATTTTAAAACGCTTTTGCATATATGTTTTTGAAAATTATGTATTTTGTGCTCTCCATTATCCAACAACTTCTAATTTTTATTTTTATTTTGAATATTTTGGTTTATACCGGTATCAACTTTAATTTTTTATTTATCTCTTCTCTTTGGTATTTTACATGTATATTGTTTTAAATTATTTTAATTTTAAAACGCTTTTGCATATATGATTTTGAAAATTGTGTATTTTGTGCTCTCCATTATCCAACAAGTTTTACAATGAGTATCGAACCCAGAACTTCTGGGTCGACTAAAGGTAAGCTCAACCAACTCTACCTCAACTTGCTTTCCAACAACTTCTATTAATAAACATGTATGTTATGATTCGTGAATACATCTTGACAATCCATTGTTTAGAGAGATTGATTACAATTATTTTAATATTTTATGTAAGTGGTACATGATACAAGTATTCCTCAGGTCATATGGTAAGTGGAATGCGTATGAAAATCTTTTAAGATTAAGTTGAAAACTATTGAATCATTTTTTGTTATTGTCTATTAAGAAACAAATATGTACATACTTGACATGTCACAATATATAGTAAATTATTATTATTATTATTATTATTATTATTATTATTATTATTATTATTATTATTATTATTATTATTATTATTATTATTATTATTTGTATTATTGCCATTATTGTTATTATTGAAATGTCATAATAATAATTTGGAATATTTACTATCTCCTTTCATTATTATTTTTATTTTATTTTATTTTCAAAATGATCTTTTTTTTTTTTGATAAATTTTCAAAATGATCTTGTTTGAGAATTAGGAAATTTTTGATTGGGTGGTTTCGAAAAACATGAATTTTATCTACCATGTTTTACTTCATTTTTCATTAAATCATTAACTCAATGAAAATGCAATTATCTCTGAGAACAAAATGCCTGTTATGCTTAATATCTTTAATTTGATCTGCTTTTTTTTAATTATCCGTTTTATTCAAGTAGTTGGTTTTTTTCCAAATGGCCTGAAACATATCTACTATTTTGATAATACAATTTAACAATGATATATTTAATCCCGCAACTTCATGCCTAACATGTTTACTTTAAAAATTATTTATGTGAATAGATGATTCTTCTAAATTAAAGCTACTTAATTTACATATTGTATAAAGTGGCCAAAGGAAGAGAGGGCCCTCTAAAGGTGGGAAGAGTCCCAAAAGACGTCCAACCCGACTTCCAAGTGTCAGAGTGGTGATGAGGCGAGGATATGTAGATGGAAGATATTCACTGGTATAGTATGCAATGTACACATATAACTTTATCTGTTTGTGGAATATCGAGAATTTTATACAAGAGTAAAATTTTTTTCTTTTTGTAATCATGTGGCAACAGACTATTCCTCGATGTTTTTGTGAATCACACTTGCCAGAGTGTGATGACAAAGTTGTGTTAGTAGGTGAAGATGATGATAAGTGCATATTTTTGCATGTTTTTATTACTTATTTATTGCTTGAACTCGTATTTTAATAAATTATTTTGTTGCATTTCAGGAAATTCGTAAATAAATAAAGAAATGGCAAAATAAAGAAATAAAGAGCAAGGAAGTGAAAAATAGGAAGAAATAGGACCAAAAATGAAAGAAGGAAAAAAATTAGGAGCTTGGAGCAAAAGAAATATTTCAAGACAAGTGGAAGGCGGAGATCATCCCAACACATTACATTAGTGTAAGGCCAAGATCAACTCTTCAAAGCTTAAGGGGGAAGGAAACAAATAGATGGCTAGGATTTCACCACCACACACCACAAATGTATGGTGGGGATTTACCCAACACCCCCCTTAAACCTAATTCCTATCCTATAAATACCCCCTCACCCCCTTGTATTTAGTAACTTAGATTTTAGGGTAGATTTAATTTCTTGTATTTTTCTTAGTTTCAAATCCTGTAAACACTCTTTTTAATTTTAATGCAATTTCATTTCCTTTAATTTCATTTCTTGCTCTTTCGTTTTTGTTGCTTAGCTCTCGTTATTTTTGTAAATCCATTTAGTGGAGAAAGTAGCGAAAAGCTAACCACTATGGGTTGAAAATAACGAATTTAATTTCGTGTTTTTAGTTGATAATTTTAATTACACCCCTTTAAATCTCCATTTTATCGTGGGCCATTTAATTTTAAATCATCGTTTTAGTGTAATCTTATCTTTAATTTCGTATTTAAATTTCTTTATTTTCTAATTTCCTAGTTAATCTCTCTAATTTCATTTTTATTTTTTTTAAAAAAACACACAAAAAATTTTAGTTTTATAAAATTTCCATTACGTATTTTTAGTTTTTATCTCCCTTTTTCTGTTTAATACGAAGCAGTCTGTTTTATTTTTTTTTTAACACAAACCCAGCAAGTGTATTTTTCATTCCTCTATTTTATTTTATCACAGTTAAAATTTCCTCTCTCCTATTTTCGGTTTGAACCCAGCATACTTTTAGTTTCCAAGACAAACCCATTTCTTTTAGTCTCCGTTAACTGCAAAGCCACATCCTTCTTCTAATTCTTGCCTCCCCTTCCCCCTTATTCGCTGCAAACCAAAGCCCAAAACCCCAGTCTTTTTCTTCTTCTCTTTCGCAATTCAAACATTCAACCCATTCCCTATTTTCGTTTTAATTCCCTGTTGTCTTTTGCATTAGTCTTTTTCTTTTGTTATAACCGTATCTTGTTTTGCTGAGTTGCTTTCGTTGTTTTGAGTTTTGTGTTCATTGTTTCGAGTCTCACTGAGTTCACTGGCTGAGTTACCGTTTATGGCTGAGTTCTTGGTTGATGTCGAGTCGTTGCTGTCGTTGTTCTTTGTGGTCATTGTTTGAATGGTGTTGATTTCTGAGTTGTATTCGTAGTGCTGTGTAATATAAATTTTATGCTTTTGTTTGTTGTTTCCGGTTTGGCGAACTCGCACTCTTACTCACCTCACTTTTAGTTGTGGTAATTTAGTTGTATGGTTCTAAGTTGTCTGATTCGCTGGTTTTTGTTAGTAATTTAGTGATGGAATTTGGTTATAGCGTTAGTAAGTTCCTGCGTTTCAATTTTTGCGAGTTGGCTTTGTGTGCTATCGAGATCAACTGAGTTTGCAAATGGCGGAGTCGTTCGTTTTTTTTTCAATTGTGCACTGCTGCGTTTTGGTTAGTTTATTTATTCGTGCTGAGATGTTTCCTGCTTTTAGAGTCACGTTGTGTCCCATGTTAGTCCCGAAGTTCTATTTGAGTTGCGAATTGATTGGTTTTGCTGGTTAGTTAGTTTCAAATGTATTCTATGCGAATATCTGAGTCCTGTGTTTTACTTGGATTGTAGCGAATTATGAGATTACGGATATCTGGTTCGTTTTGTGTGGTTAGTTAGATTTACCAATGGATCGTGCCAAAATTATCTTTATAATTCCTATAAATAAATTCTGTTTTAATACGAATTTAGATTCTCTAAATAAATTAGTTTCTCTTACTTTTAATTACTTAATTTAAAATTAGAACAAATTTGATTTAAAAATAGTTTAAATTTTCTTTTAGGAATTAATTAGTAAAATCCAATTTTCCAAAACCCACTTGTTCTAATTCGATTAAATCGAAAATTAAGGTTTGCGAAAATATTAGTCCTTGTGGAACGAATCATAAATTTTACAACGAAACAAATCGTTCGCTTGTAATTTAAAACACTTATTTTTTAGAACATCAAGTTTTTGGCGCCGCTGCCGGGGACTAATTATTTTTCGCGCCTTAATTTTTAATTTTTCGGGTTAGTTTTATTTCTTGCCTTATTTTTGTCTCGTTTTTTTAGGAAAGTTTGAGATTTTGGAATTCTTCTCAAGAAGCGTGGAAAAATTGGAATTTATGGAAAGCTTACTTCGGTAACTGTATCTCACTCTTTTCGCCCTTTTTATTTTTAGAAAAATACAAAAAAATCAAAAAAATTCAAAAATCATAAAAATTGAAAAATTAAAAATCCAAAAAAATTAGTTGTAATTACTTAATTGTTGTCTCATGCATTTAATCACTTAGGGCATATCATCTAGATTTTTATTTTCTTGTTTTTAATTTTTTGTACCATATAATTGTGGTGATCGTTGGAGGACCCCAAGGTACGTTAAATTCTTTCTTTTCTTTAGTTAGAGCACGTAGTTAAGCATCCATAAATGTTTATAGTTTTTTTTTATACCTCTTTGTTTGTTGCATCATTTTGTAAATAAATCTTAAGGGCATAACCTCTCAAAAGATAAGGGAAGGGATTTCATCACTCTTTCCTTAGCCCAAAAACAATTTAATCCCTCATTTTGCATACCTATCTTTTAATAAAATTAAATTAGACGTTTGCCCTAGGAATCCCGCGCTCATTTAGGAAGGTGCTTAAGAAACAAAGTAATCTTTAATTATTCCGACTTTTTGGTGTCTAGGAAAGCGAAGGCTGACCTGGCCAATTATGGTTTTGGTGTCTAGGCTGGTGTTTAGCCTCTTGGCAATGCTTGCACCTACCTGGCCAAGCCGGTTCGAATAATTATTGATTTACCTAATTTTTGGTAGCCCTTAAAGTTAGGAGCAAGGTCTAGTTATCTTATTAAGGAACCCTAGGGTTAGAATAATTTTTTTTTCTTTTAATTTTTCCCCCTTTCTTTTTATGTGTTTATTTTATCGGACTTTCTTGCTACGTGTTTCCTTTTCTGGTTTATGCGAACTATTTGGATTAGGGATAATTCTTCTAGACTAGTGAGATCGTTTGAGATTTCTTCCGCTTCTGATTCCGAGTCTTTAGATAATTCCGAACCCGTAGTAAACATGGACATGTCTCTTAGGGACCGTTGCTATCCTACTCGTTCCACCCAACCTTCGTGTATCACCCTTCCTCCCGTTAATGGTAATAATTTAGAAATTAAAGCTCACCACATCAGTATGTTACCTAAATTAACGGGAGTGAGGGTGAGGACCCGTATCTCTTTCTTCATGAATTTGAGGAGGTTTTCGCATTGTAAAAACTCCAACATCTTTCCGAGGACTCCTTTAGTCTAAGACTTATCAACTTCGCTTTAAAAGAAAATGCAAAAAAATGGTTGTATAGTCTACCCGTTAATTCTATTTCCACGTGGGAGAGATTTGTGGTTATTTTTCTAAAAAAATATTTTCCACACCATAAGACTACGAGAATTACAAACGAAATAAATCAATTTCATCAAAAGGAAAACAAGTCTTTTTGGAAATATTTTGATCGTTTTAAAAATCTTCTATCACAATGTCCCCACCACGGAATAGAAAAATGGAGGCTTTGTAAGATCGTTTATGAGGCCTTAGATGGACCAACAACCGCGTTGTTGGAATCTATGTGCCAAGGAAAATTCATGGAGAAAGATGAGGACGAGGATTGGACATTTTTCGAAGAATTAGCCGAGAAGACCATGTTGTGGGAGTCTACTTGGGAACCTAACAAGTCTAATGAGTCGTCTAGTTCATCTAAGGGTTTGCATTCGATTGGGAGTTCGATTTCAACCGATGCCAAATTAACCACTCTAACTAGAAGACTCGAAGCCCTAGAAACTAGTAAGGCCCCCTCAAATGTGTCTATGTGCCTTAATCAAGGTTTTTCGGACTATCCCGCTTTTGATCAAGTTAATGCGGTGTCTCAACCACCCACTAGGAACGATCCGTTTGCTCCTACTTATAATCCCGGGTGGAGGAATCACCCGAACTTCTCTTGGAATCAAGGGCAAAGCTACCAAGCTCCGTCATCTTCTTTTCAACATTCGTCTTTCCAAAAACCCAATCAAAATTCTTACTCGACTCCAAATCAAGGTCCCTTTCTAAACCATACTCAAAATCTCAGTCCTTATCCGACTCAACCTTCTTATTCAAATCAAGCACCCGCCCTCCCACCCGGCTTTCATGAGTCGGATAAGAGACTAACTTCTTTGGAAAAGGCTCTTGATGCGCTTCTAAAATCAACGACTAATTTGGCTCAATCTCAACAAACCTTCATTCAAACCATGACTCAAGATAGGCAACTTTTAAATGTTAGTACTCAAGCCATATCTAAGTTAGAGGTTCAAGTGAGTCAATTAGCCAACGCCATGTGTGAGTGAGAAAAGAATAAACTTTCGAGTCAAATTGAGGTCAATCCTAAGTTTCCTCTCAATCAACGCCCTCATGAGAGTGTGAATGCCATTATCTCTTTAATATCGGGAAATCGAGTTGATAACCGAGTAGGAGTCGAGTCCCCCAAAGAGGAAAAGTCAAACGTTGAATCGACCCCTCTTTTCGATCTTTCAAATCAAACTCCAATTCCCGTATCATCACCTCTTTCTAGCAAACCATCTTCTTCGAATGGAACAACCTCGGAACCTGTTCCAGAAGAATGAATCTTTAAATCGAAGGCTCCTTACCCACAACGCCTCATCTCTCCTAAACAAACGGCCTAAATGGAGCAAATTCTAGAAGTATTCAAACAAGTCAAGATAAACATTCCTCTTTTAGACGTGATTCAACAAGTTCCCTCCTATGCGAAATGTCTTAAAGAGTTGTGTACTCATAAACGAACCACCCAAGCCCTAAGAAAGCCTTCTTGACGTCCCAAGTGAGCTCAATTTTTCTTAACCAAATTCCCGTGAAGTACAAGGACCCCGGTTGTCCAACTATTTCATGTGTAATAGGTAATACTTTCGTGGACAAGGCTTTACTTGACTTAGGTGCTAGTGTGAACTTGCTTCCATTTTCCGTTTATCAAGCCCTAGGTTTAGGCGAGCTCAAAAAGACCAATATGACACTTCAACTTGCCGATCGTCCTATAAAAATACCCAAGGGATTAATTGAAGATGTCTTGATTAAAATTGGTGATTTTATCTTCCTGGTTGACTTTGTTGTCCTCGAGACTCAACCCGTCACAAATCCTAAGAACCAAATTCCCATCATTCTAAGACGACCTTTTCTTGCTACATCGAATGCCTTGATTAATTGTAGGAATGGTTTGTTGAAACTCACTTTCGGTAACATGACCATTGACCTTAACATTTTCAACCTCGGGAAAGAACCCAACGACCTTTTTGAGCAACCAATAGGAGTCAATGTGGTTAACAAGTTTGTCACATGGTCTAGCTTTGAGGATAGTGAGATTGTGTCTCTTCTCAAAGAGGATTTCAAAGTCAACTATGAGTCTAATCGAGAGTATGCTGATTCGTTAAGGGATATGACCTCGGAATAAATGTTGAAAGAATTAGATGATATTTGTTCTAAGTGGGAATCCAAACCTGAGGAGGTCTCTTGTAAACCAATTTTTATTGATAAAACTCCCGTTGGTGAACCACTTACATCAGATAACTCAATAGGATATTCTAATAAAGTTAGTTCCAAGTGGGTGACCCCACCTGAGGTTGTTAGTAGTGAGCCCGTTCTTAACACTTCCGTTCTTAAGAGTCCCGTGGGTACACCACCCGCATTTGCCTTAACTCTTTATCATCCCGAGTTTGATCAACAGCCTTTAGGGAAAGACGAACCTTTATCTTATGTCATTCCTAGTGATTCTAACCCTAACCAAACGTTCATTATCTCTAATTTGCTTAAACAAAATAAGGAAGCATTAAATTGGTTTAGGGAGAACATTAGTGATAATTGTTCTTCAGGGTTAAATGATTCAATGTTGATTGAGAAAATCTGTTCTAATAAAAATTTTCACAAATTTCTTGATATTTTCTCAAAGTCGCACCCGAATTTTCCTACTGGCATCGACTAATTCATTTTTATTCTTTTGGCTCCCCTCATTAATATAGGAATGGGGGAGGAGTGTGTGCGTGTGTGAGTTGTTTTCTTTCATAATTTTTAGAAGTTTTCAGTCTCCGTCATCCCTTGTCAGGTATTTCCTCACCTTTATCCTTTCTCATTTCTCTTGCATTTGCATACATTGAGGACAATGCATGATTTAGGTATGGGGGAGGGTTTTTAGTGTAAATATAAAAATCAGAAAATCCAAAAAAAATTAAAAATTGAAAAAATTGCAAAAAGAGTTCTTTTCTTATTCTAGTCTTGTTAATTGATTGCTAGTTGCTTGATGCACCCTTGCATGCTATGATAATCTTATGATCCATTAGCTTTTGATTGAGAAGTGATTTGCTAAGTTCTTGTCCACACACTTACACTTGCAAGGAAACTAGTAGACTTATTTGAATTGTGCATGAAATTAGAAGGGCATGATTAGGTGTAAGATGATTTGGTCTTCATGCTTTGAGTACAAGTAGGTGCATTGAGGATACCATTTCTTGAGATTGATTATGTTTTACTACACCAAGTGAGATTTTGAGCCTATATGCATATCTTTTGCATTTATATTCTCTTGCTTGAGTGTCCACTTATCATTTACAAAGCTAGCACTTGTTTGGATTCCTTCTTGAAATACATGACATTAATTAATGATAAAGGCAATTAGGAATAACCTATATTTCCAAATTATCCACACCATTCTTATATGATCAATTAGTTAACCCTTTGAGCCTAATCATTTTCTTTCGGTGACACACCACATTACTCACCTAAGACCTTTTTCTTGTTTAGCCTTACGTATTCTTGATCCCATTTTGTCAAAGGCTAGTAGGAACTTGAGGGAGCAATAAGGTGTGTGGAATAGGGTTTACTTTTGTTCATAACTTTTGAGGAAATATTTGTTGTTACCTTGATAGTCGATTTTCAAAATTAAATCTAAAGGAGGATTACTGTTACATTTATCATTTTCCTTAAGAAAAAAAAAAGAAAAAAAAGGGAAAAAATTGAAAAAAAAAGAAGAGAAAAAATGAAAAAAATATACATATGAGAGCATACTTATGCTTTTTGTAATCCTCCTTCATTCGACTAGTCAAGTCTTTTTGTTGAAAAATGAAAATAAATTGTGTGGGGAGGAAGTTTGGTGTTGTGCATGATTTTCATGGTGACTACTAGCTTTTGACACTTCACCTTATTTTGGCCTTTCTTGACATACCTTGTCCCTAGCCCCATTACAACCCTAATAAAGACGTTTTGATTGTCATTATTAATGTATGTTGTGATTTAAGTGGGGATGATACCAAGTGTCAAGCATGTATTTGATTTTGTTGGAATTGAGTGATACACTTACCCTTGTTCTTGAGTGATTATTCTTTTGTGAGTGAAAGGTGAGGTATTGCTTATTTGTTTTTTGCATAAGAGATCTCAAAGTTTTGACTCTGAGGTGTGCCCTTGTAGACTTAGCATGGTTACCAATAATTTTTGCACTTGACATGAACTTATAATCACTCTTGCACGGTTGTTTAAGTAGACTATGTGAATCCTTGCACTTTCCACACCAAGACTTTGCAAATTCATTTTGATTCTTAAGTTGATGTGTCATGAGAGGACATGTATGTGTGGTGTGCATTGCCATGTGATCCTTTATACAAACTAGATGGATTTTTGGGTACATTCACTATAGGCCCTCACGAGACCTCACTCATCCACTAGGGCCACTACAACAAATCTGGCTATAGACGACACGTATCAGACAACACCCATGGGAAAAAGTGTTGCCCGAAATGATCAGACAACTGTTATTTTCCAACTCGAAAAAGTATTGTGTAATCCTACATTCACACAATGGGCCAAAACCGTTGTGTGATAAATCTTACCAGACAAGCATTTCTTGACCAGGGGTGTTGTGTAAATGCATAAGTATTTTTAAGATTAGACAAGCCTTAGCAAATAAGTGTTGTGTGAATGCCTGCAACACAATATACAGGAAAACTGTTGTTGCATTTAGACAAGTGTTTTTAGGTCTGTTGTCTAATTAGAAGTCATACAATATGTTATCCATAGTGTTGTGTGAAAGTGAACCAACACACAACATTTTTTTGAAATATTATATGAATGAAGCATAGACAATAATTCATAAAAAGTATTGTTAGAATGAGACAAGTGGTTTCCAATGTGGTATTGTGTAATGATATTTAACACAAGTGCTTTACATAATGTTGTATGAACTTAATCCAACACACAACAGGTTCTGGCCTATTGTGTGTTTCAACTCATACAAGTGTCTTCTGTTTAAAACTGTTGTCTAATGAACTGTACATGAAAAAAAAATATATTTAAAAGATGACTAACCTACCAAATTGGCATCCAACAAACCAAACAAAGTCCAAACAAAAGAGAACAAACCAACCAACAATCTATCAAGAGTTATAGTCACAAATTAATTTATTACATTACGAAAGTTGTATTAGTTCATCAACATCATCTCGAATGTAACTAGTAGGCATGTCTTCATCAACATCCGGAAAATTGGGCATAAAGAAGTCATTCTCAAGTTCTACTTCTACAGATGCCTCATTATCTTCATAGTAATTTTTCTCCGGTAACTTCAAGACAACGGACCATGATTTATCAAGAGGATCATCAATGTAACAAACTTGTTTAACATGTTTTGCCAATACAAATGGATCATCTAAAAAGCCCAACCTATTCAAATTTACTAATGTATATCCCAAGTCGTCTACCTTCGTGCCTATGTTCATATCTATCCACTTACAATGAAAAATAGGGACCCTAAGGTAATTATAGTCCAACTCCCATATACTTGTTATAACTCCGTAATATGTATGTGATGTGTGCTCAATGTTTTTATCCTTACCGTGCACAACCATTGTATCGGCTTCTACACACACACCACTGCACTGAACCTGACGCATGTCATCACGATCCCTGGTACTAAAGGTAACCCCATCCATTCTGTATCCGCTGAATGTAGGAACATCTTTGTTGGGTTCGTCTGCGATCCATATTATCTCGTTTGATAACTCTTTTTTGTCTTCCAAATCTGAAGCAATCTGAAAAAAATAAACAAGTAGTAAAATGATTCATCTGAGCTATGGAGTTGTAAAAAAATCACAAAACTATTATTAAAATCACATAATACCTTTTGTTTAAACCATTTAGGGAATGTCTCATTTTGCTTGTTCTTTAGCCACATTTCATCATTTACATGTTCCGGATATTTGGTCATTAAAAATGCCATGTGTTCCCTGGAGTCATTAAAAATGACATAAGAAATGCATGCAAATAAAGAAAATAAAGAAATTAAATTCATGGCTTACTTGAAAAATGGTATAACTGCATTAGTATTCTGGAGAACACACAAATGTGCTACGTGCAAATCAGTCCTACTCGGGGTTATTACGGTTGCACCCGATAATGGCCTGCAAATGGCATCCTTAGTATGTCTACCAGTTTTCGGTACCCCGATAGTTGTTCCTTCGTCATGGTCCACCAAACATTCCACCGCCTCTTCTGCTATATAGGCCTCCGCAATACAACCTTCTGCACGAGCCCGATTCTTTATATATCCCTTGAATGTCTTCATGTATCTCTCAAAAGGATACATCCACCTAAGGAAAATTGGTCCACAGAGCTCAACTTCTCGTACAAGATGCACCGATATATGAAACATTAGATCAAACAAGGAAGGGGGGAAGTATTTTTCAAGCTGGCATAAAGTAATTACCAATTCCGATTGCATTTTCTCCAACTTATCAGGCTCAATAACTTTACTACAAATTGCCTTAAAGAAGAGGCAGAACCTGATAATTGTGTTCCTGACTCTTTTTTGCAATGACGGTCGAATTGCAATTGGGAGCAAATGATGCAATATCATATGGCAGTCATGAGATTTCATTCCAGTAAGTCTAAGAGTTTCCATTGAAACTAGACTCCTAACATTAGAACAAAAACCATCAGGCAACTTCATGTTAAGAAAGGAAGAGCAGACAACCTTTTTTTCGGAATGAGTCAAATTCCAAGATGCTAATGGTAACTTCTCCTTTTTCCTTGGAGTTTTTGGCCTCAACTCGGTTTTTATTCCCATTTCAGCCATGTCAATACGAACAGATTCTTTGTCTTTTGTTTTCTTTGGTATATTAAGCATGGTGCCAAGTAAAGCTTCGCATATATTTTTCTCAATGTGCATCACATCAGGAACATGTCTAACCGGTAGAAACTTCCAGTACTCAAGCTCAAAGAATATAGATACCTTTTTCCAAATAGGTCGAACATCACCTTTCTTTAATCGAGGTTGGCATTGTGTCTTACCGTAGACATGGCCCTTCAAATGTTGTACTCTTTGAAGCACCTCCTCTCCGGTTAGGGGAATTGGAGCAGTTTCCTTTTCCACGGTGTTATCAAAATCTTGTTTCTGTCGGCGATATGGATGATGACGCGGCAGCCACCTCCGATGCCTCATGACCACACACTTACGACAATTAACTAGCCTTGTAGCTTTTGTGTTATCAACGCATACAGGACACCCGTTATAACCCTTGATAATGTTGCCTGACAAATTGCCATAGGCTGGATAATCGCTGATTGTCCATAACAAAATGCCTCTAAGCAGAAAATACTCCTTCTTGTATGCGTCGTACACTTGTTTCCCATGCCACAACTTTTTTAAATCTTCCATGAGTGGTTGAAGGAACACATCGATATCATTGCCGGGCTGAGTTGGTCCAGATATTAACAAACATAGCATAATATATTTCCTCTTCATAGAAAGCCATGGTGGAAGATTGTAAATTGTCAACAAAACTGGCCAACATGAGTAATCAACATTTGTGCTATAGAACGGATTAAATCCATCGGACGATAAAGCTAACCGGAGGTTTCTAGGATCCGAAGAAAACTCAGGCCACTTGGCGTCAACTTCCTTCCATGTCTGTGCATCTGCAGGATGTCTCATTTTACCATCCTTCAATCTCTCCTTGTCATGCCAAATCAACTCCTTGGCTGTTTGAGGTGAACTGAACAAATTCCTCAAACGTGGTATTAACGGAAAATACCAGAGAACCTTGGCAGGAACCCCTTCCAATTCATCCCCATTTTTATTCAACTTCCATCTAGAAGCCTCACAAATGCGGCACCTGGTCGCATCTTCATCTCTATCTCCACGGTATATTAAACAATCATTTGGGCAAACGTGTATTTTTTCATACTCCATTCCCAAAGCACACAAGCTTTTTTTAGCTTCACTGAAAGAAGAAGGGAAGTTGTTGCCTTTTGGAAGCATAGACCCAACCAAAAGAAGAATTTCTGAGAAGCCAGAATCAGAGATTTGATATTTTGCTTTCAAGTTATATAATTTTACTAAAGCCTTCATCTTTGTAAATCCTTCGCATCCCGGATAGAGGGGTTCATGTTCAGATTGTATATGGTTAAATACATCCGAGGAATCTAGGGAAACGTCATCTGCATTGTCATTGGTATCACCGGCATTCTCTGTTTTCATCGGGTTTTGATCTACAGATTGTGAAGAACTAGAAGTATCTTCAGTGGTATGCTGACTTTCTCCCGTACTTACCTCCCCATGCCAAATCCAACACGTGTAGCTCCGATCGATGCCATTCTGGAAAAGATGGCCCCTCACAATTCGAGCTTTCCATGATTTACTATGTGCACAATTTACACAGGGGCAACTGATTTTATTTCCATCCTGTCCGTTCTCCAATGCAAACATCAAAAATTCGTCCACTCCTCTTTCGAACTCTTTTGTTCTTCTATCAGCATTCATCCAAGACTTGTCCATCTTTTAAAATAAAAAAAACAAATGTAATCAGCACATAGTAACACTAACAAACACAATTTCAAACTAACACTAACACAATTTACTTGTTATAAAGGAAGTATAATATTAAAGGACTACTGCCACTTATCACTACTGCCACTCCCCTTTGCATCTTTCTATCACTTATTCTCTTATCACTACTGCATACCCCCACCTTTGCCAGAAAAAAGGTATCAAATCTAAAATGATTATGAGATTTGTCCAATTTTTTAATGATTATCAAATCTAAAATGATTATGTGGTGTACATGGGAGCTCATTCTCATGGCAAAAGTGACCGAGACACATTATAAGTTAGTATTTTCATAATGTGATAAAATCTTCTCAGATCCCCAAATACAAGTATGAACCCTAATTTCAATTTTTAGAAACAAATTTCATAAAAAATACCTTAATGGAGATGTCGATGGAGCTCGTTGAAACTACGAAGATGGAGCTGCTTCAAAACTACGAAGATGAGATGCAAGGACGCAGGTGTCGCAGGGTAGTGGAGTGAAGATGGTACAGAGGTGGAGCACAGAGCACAGGTGGACAGAGGTGGACGGAGGAGGACGGAGGTGGAGGTGAATTGACGGAGGAGGACGAAGGTGGAGGTGAATTGACGGAGGAGGACGAAGGAGGACAGAGGTGGAGGTGAATTGAAAGTGGGTATCGAAGTTAAGATGTTCAGACAAAGATATCGATGACATTAATGTGTCATTTTGTCCAGCTAACTATCTTAATAACTTACTATTTTACTAGATTATAATTATATCTATAATTATATAATTTATTTTTCTTAAAATTTATATATCATTAATTTACATATTCAAATCATCCAAAATCTAATTTTTAGATCTTGGGGATAAGACCTAAATAGTAAATATAAACCTTTTTTTAATATTAATATAAAAATTAAGTAAAATTCAATTGTATCTTTTTTTAATTATATACTTTTCATATTATAATTTTATTTTTCATTATATCTTTTTTATATTATAATTTTCATTCTAATATGATATAATCTTCATCGTCTATTTTAAAAATATTAGATTCGACGGTTTAGGGTTTAGGGTTTAGGGTTTAGGGTTCACCTGGTCAACCGTACCTGTTATTTTTTTAATATTTTATATTAGCATACCGGACTATGGATCTTTGAGACCGTACGGCCCGGGCTTCGAAATCCCAGTTCGAGAATATGGATACAGTTAAGAGGGGCGTAGTCCTGTTTAGGGGTTAACGGTCAAACCTGCGTTTGACCATACATTCACCTGGTCCACCGTACCTGTTATTTTTTTAATATTTTATATTAACATACCGGACTATGGATCTTTGAGACCGTACGGCCCGGGCTTCGAAATCCCGGTTCGAGAATATAGATACAGTTAAGAGGGGTGTAGTCCTGTTTAGGGGTTAACGGTCAAACCTGCGTTTGACCATACATTCACCTGGTCAACCGTACCTGTTATTTTTTTAATATTTTATATTAACATACCGGACTATGGATCTTTGAGACCGTACGGCCCGGGCTTCGAAATCCCGGTTCGAGAATATGGATACAGTTAAGAGGGGCGTAGTCCTGTTTAGGGGTTAACGGTCAAACCTGCGTTTGACCATACATTCACCTAGTCAACCGTACCTGTTATTTTTTTAATATTTTATATTAACATACCGGACTATGGATCTTTGAGACCGTATGGCCCGGGCTTCGAAATCCCGGTTCGAGAATATGGATACAGTTAAGAGGGGCGTAGTCCTGTTTAGGGGTTAACGGTCAAACCTGCGTTTGACCATACATTCACCTGGTCAATCGTACCTGTTATTTTTTTAATATTTTATATTAACATACCGGACTATGGATCTTTGAGACCGTACGGCCCGGGCTTCGAAATCCCGGTTCGAGAATATGGATACAGTTAAGAGGGGCGTAGTCCTGTTTAGGGGTTAACGGTCAAACGCAGGTTTGACCGTTAACCCCTAAACAGGACTACGCCCCTCTTAACTGTATCCATATTCTCGAACCGGGATTTCGAAGCCCGGGCCGTACAGTCTCAAAGATCCATAGTCCGGTATGTTAAAATAAAATATTAAAAAAATAACAGGTACGGTTGACCAGGTGAAACCTGCGTTTGACCATACATTCACCTTGTCAACCGTACCTTTTATTTTTTTAATATTTTATATTAACATACCGGACTATGGATCTTTGAGATCGTACGGTCCGGGCTTCGAAATCCCGGTTCGAGAATATGGTTACGGTTATTTTACATTAATATTTTCATATCTTATATTAATATTTTAGAATATTTTAATATTTTATACTAATATTTTATATCAGCCCACATAAAATATTACACATAAATATTTATTTCTAAAATTTACTAATTAAAAATAATAAATATTATATCTTAATACTATACGTCGAGATATCAAATTTTCATTCCCCCTCTTACGTCCTTTATCAAATTTTCATTCTCCATCTTTTCCCCAAAATTTCCCCCCAAATTGACCTAAATCCCTCCCCCCAAATCACTCCCCCCGAAATCGAGAGCTCATTTTCCCCCTTTGCGAAATCTCAGTTTCCCCCCAAATTGACCTAATTAAATCCATCTCCCAGAATCACTCCCCCCTAAATCCCTACCCCAAAATCGAGAGCTCACTTTTCGTCCCTCTCTCTCAGGTATTCCACAACTCATCCCCCTCTCCCTCCCTAGATCGTCGCTCTCTCTCTCTCTCTCTCTCTCTCTCTCTCTCTCTCTCTCTCTCTCTCTGCCTCTCTCACGCTCTCTCTCCCTGTTAAATGCTTATGGATGCTATTATATATGGTTATGCATATGGATCTATGATATATGGTTATGCATGCTCTTAAATCGAACATTTCTGCTACTCTCTATCTTTATGTTCTCTCTCTCTCTCTCTCTCTCTCTCTCTCTCTCCCCCTCTCTGTCTCTATGGATTTTAATGTATCTCTATAGATTTATTTGAATTTTGGTAGATTTTAGTGTATCTCTATGGATTTACTGAATGTATTGTTTTTAGTAATGTGTTTACTACACATTGTATCTCTATGGATTTACTGAATGTATTGTTTTTAGTAATGTGTTTTCTACACAGTGAATTTTGGTGTTGGTGTTGGTGGTGTTGGTAGATTTTAGTGTAACTCTATGGATTTATTCCTTACTGAATATGTATGTGATGTGTAGAATTTATTGAACCTTGATTTACTGAATGTATTGTTTTTAGTAATGTGTTTTCTGCCTTGGTAATTAGGCATAGGGATATGGTGTTGAAGATTTATGTCAAGTTATGTGTGTGTGTGTGTGTTTACATTTACCTAAATAATTCACTCAACATGTGGTGTTGTAGATTGATCATGAAGCCGAAGAGAAAAGCAAGTACGACAACCATTATGAAGGCACTAAAAAAGAACTCAACGGTTCAGTCTAGCCCTGCAGTGAAGGAAATAAAGAAAAAGCCGGCGGAGTCATGCCCTGACCTGAAGAATAAGGTGGTGCAGTTTTCCCCTAATCGACCGGTGACACGGGCTATTTCATCATTCCCTAATCGACCGGTGACACAGGCTATTTCATCATCCCCTAATCGACCGGTGACACGGTCTATTTCATCATCCCCTGTATCTGTGAAGAAGTCTATTTCTAAGAACCTAAAAACCACTTTATCTAAGAAGAGGAAACGAATGGAGCAACCGCTGGCTACGAAAAAGGAAACTACTGAAGCTTTTAAAGCGTGGACCTGTAACGATGCACAAGATAATTAGGCGTAAGATGTTGGGAGATAAGCCGTTGGTGAGTTTCAATGAAAAGGGTCAGCCTTACGGTAAAGCAGGCACGGAAATGGAATCTTATATTGGTGTTCTTGCGAGAAGTAAAGTCCCAATCTGCTATGATTCCTGGCTAATTGTTCCGATTGAAAGGAAAAACAAGATTTGGAAATGTGTGGAGGTAAAACGAATTACATCTTATGGAATAACTTTTCTTTCATGACCACCTATTTAGTTAATACATGTATGCTAATTAAAATACTTATCTACGTAGATGGCATTTGATGTACCACCAACCGCCAAGAAGATGGTTTTGAAATCTGCGGGCAAAAAATGGCGAGAGTTCAAGAGCCGCTTGTCAACCAAATACGTCCTGCTACACTATGATCAGCCTGATTTGCTACAGGTTCCTCCTGCTGACTACACCTTTATTGAGAAGGATTATTGGGACATGTTTGTTGTTGACCGTCTGTCAAAAAAATTTGGTGTAAGTTTTCTTACCATATTTGTTTTTGAATTTCCGAGATTACAAAAATATATAGTTGAACAGCTTTGTTACTAACATTTTGATCATTGTTCCTTAAGGTGATCCACGAAAAACTCGCAAAGAGGAGGAAGTTGAGCAAATATCCTCATAACATGTCAAGAAAAGGTTATGCTAACCTAGAACATGAAATGGTTAGTAATCATACATATATCCCTTTCAAACATGCATGATAATTGTGTTTAATTTTACGATGACTTGTATGTTAAACAATACAATAATACTTTGTTTTACAGTTTCTCGCTCTTGGTGATCCTGAGGAATTTGACATAGATCGAACGGATACGTGGCTCCGTGCGCGGCAGGATGAAAATGGGAATTATAAGTCTGCAAAAGTTGCAAAAATTGCGAAAGAGATTGTAAGTTTTTCATTTATTTTTATATTTTGAGTTCTTTCACTTTGATATCTATTTTTTTAGTTAACGTACTTATATTTTTCATGTACTTACATTTTTCATGTCACTTTTTGTAGGAGATAATGAAGAAGAGGGTTAGGGATGGAGAAGTTTCTGTGGAAGGCACAGATGATGTCTTGACCAAGGTTCTCGGTAACCTTGAGAACCGAGGAAGGGTACGTGGACAAGGTACTTATGTCATGCAGTCTACATACTTTAATCTTCCACGGAAGAAGAAGACCGGCAAGTCAATGGATGAGAGGATTCAGGAGGGCATTAAGAAGTATATGAAAGAGGAATCAGAGAGGATATTTCGAGAGCGAGATTCCTTTTGGTCTGCTGAGATTGAGAAGCTGAAAAATGCTTTATGTGAAAAGAAAAATGATTCTGAAGGTAGTCCAAATATTGGATCTCAGCAAGCAAGTTGTTCCAAGGGTATCAAGGAGTTGCAGTTGCCAGTTGTAAAGAAGAGACTCAATCTCCTCGAAGGTGATTATATTCTTCCTGAAGGGGATCAAGAGAATGGGAAGGTTGATGTGGAAGAAAATAATGAGAAGGTTGTGGAGGGTGGAGAAAGGACTGAGAAGATTGTTGACGTGGTAGAAAAAATGGAGGAGGCTGTTGAGGGGGTTCATTTGGAGGATGATCAGGAGCTGGTTGTAAATTTGTGTGTGGAAGTGGAAGATGACAATGATACAGAGTGGGGACTGGCAATTAACTCCCCAAATAATATTGTTGCACATGCTACTGTTGATACAAAGAGTCAGATTCTTCATGGGAAACCTTTGACAAAAGAGAATGCCCGAGTCTCTATCACTCGTGTAATTCAAGGATCTGAAAAGATTCCTTTTCCAATCCAAGATGAGATCATAACTGTGGAGCAAGCTATCGGAACTTATATTGCATGGCCAAAAGATCTCATAACGGAATTGAAGAAAACCACTGCCAGACAGAATGGAAGTACAAAGGTTAAATTCGTTGTAATCTATTAAATCATAATTAAAATAAACATATTAGGCAGTTTACTTTAACAAACCTACTATATTAGGCAGTTTTCATTCACAATTGTTTTTTAATGTCATATTTCAGGGAAGCAAGAAAAATGGACAAAAGAAGTGGAAGAAGGTGAAAGATCTGGAATTAGTCCCAGAGTATGTGCTGGACTTCGGTCCTGACTTTTCCTCTGCCTTGAAGCGTTTGTGGCTTTGGGCAAAGGATGCTTTGGTGGACGGCCGAGCATCTACTTTTTTGATATCCGAAGAAGCTTTCGGATCAACTGCTAAGAAGCCCCTTTTTTTGTCGGATATTCATGCTTTGTGTTGTGGGGGTGAGATGTCAGGGGGCGTTATTTGCTTATACATTAAGTAAGTATCGACGTTCAAAAATTTATTTGACTTTGTAAATAGTTCTGCAATGAAAACGGACTGCTTGTGTAATGACTTTTTTTATACAGTTTTCTGCAGGAATATTTGAAAAAACACAAGATGACTGATATGATAGCGTTTGTTGATCCTGATACGATTGGTGCCCTCGGTTGTGGTAATCCAGCAGAGAGGTCGCGATCCCTATCTCTCAGGTTCAAGAATGCTCAGCCTGGCCAGTATTTTCTCTTACCATATAACTCCGGGTCAGTTCTTTTTTTTAACACTTATATGCTATCAAGTCTATTAATTTTATAGGAGTGACCATGTGATCTGATTTAATTTAATGTGTGGTGCTATTGTTAATGTTTTTTAAATGCACACTTTAATATAGTTTAATTTCATGAATTATTAGGAACCATTGGATGCTCACCGCTGTACATCTAGATGCTCAAATCGTTTACCAGATGGATCCTTTGAAGCGCCGAATTACATGTGAAGAATGGACGGAAGTGGTCGACAAGTGAGTATTTTATATTAACTTAATTTCATTTTAGACCACTTATTAAGTTAAATGTCATAAATTTGATTTACATTATATTTCGTAGTGCCATCAATCTCTATAATGACGATGCGAAGAAGTTTACCAAAAACAAAATTACATGGGAGAACCTGGCGGTATTATCCTTTTCTTAAGTATTTTTTTTTTGTATATCTGAATTCCACAAGGACAGTGTAGACATATAATTAATTCTACATGTTCTTCAGGGAATTCCTCTTCAACCTGGGTCCAAGGACTGTGGCGTGTTTGTGATGCGTTATATGAAGGAGATATGTCTTGATAAGGAATTGAAATTTGCTATGAAGGTAACAATGCATTTTTTTTCTTTCTGATATCCTTGTGTTTTGTGGTGAAGATATATGACTTCCAATACATGTTCCATTTTGCAGTGGCGACGCAGAAGCAACTTGAACTATGGCATGGCTGAGCTTAATGATATAAGGACTGACTTGGCGAAGTATGTGTTGAAGCACCTGGCTCGTTGAACTCTGTCGTCTTTTATTGAACTTGGTAGTAGCGTAAATTAAACTATGACTTATGTATTAGTTGTTTTGGATATGGATAGACTTTAATTATGTACTTGGTTGGTTGGTTGTGTACGTTTGTTGGTGGTGTTGGTGTTATAAGGTGAAAAATTGCTTGTGTGGTTTTGGTTGATGGTGTGAATATTGGTCGTAATGGAGGGATGGATTGAATTGGTTTCTATTGTTTGTTTCTTGGCATTTTCATTTTATAGTGTAGTTTGGTTTTCTTTACATGTCTAGAACCATTGTTTAAGATAATTTTAGCCAATGCTCACCAATGATTAACACTTGTTGTATTATATATCAAGCAATGCTTTTATTAAAATCCCTTGTGAGACCCTTGGGAGAATGACTCACACAACAGGAAAATAAAAACTACTTAATGTTAACAGTTTAAAAAATGCAATCAAACAACTTGTACCATTTAACAAAGTAATGTGGGAGAAGAATACACACGGTAGGTTAAAACCCACAAAACTGTTGTCTCTTTTAACAAATAACAACATGTTATACTCTACAAAACTGTTGTCTCTTTTAACAAATAACATGTTATATGCTAAGAAAGTGTTATCCTTCCTACTCTACAACAACATGCCATATGAGATAACATGTTGTACATCTAACCATAAAACAACTCGTTTTTGCTAAGAAACCATTGTCTGTAATGACATACAACAACAGCCCTGATCAAGTAAAGGATTGTATCTTTTGCACTTCAACAATAGGCTTTCTTTTAAAAACCATTGTCTTTACTGCTTAAAACAACAATATATTCGTTAAAACGTGTTGCATTATTGGAGCTTTGACAACAGGTTTCCAAAGAAAGTGTTGTTGTTTCTGGGTATCAGACAACTCTTTTCAGGTGGCTTTTACTTGTCTTTCAACTTTCACACAACAGCTTGCTGTGTATTGTCTGAGGTGTGTATCAGACGACTTCTCAATAGTCAACAGTTTTTGGTACATTCAGACAACACGTTTTGAGTGTCGTCTAAAGCAAAAATCCTTGTAGTGGGCTGCCTAGGGGTTAAAGGGCTTGTTACATATGCCAAATGCAACCGTTACACCTACGAAAAGGAGTATAGGACTTTTTATGTAGATTTTCTTTTTGTTTTACTCGAGGACGAGCAAAAGATAGGTATGGGGCATTTGATAAGTGCATATTTTTGCATATTTTTATTACCTATTTATTGCTTGAACTCGTATTTTAATAAATTATTTTGTTGCATTTCAGGAAATTCGTAAATAAATAAAGAAATGGCAAAATAAAGAAATAAAGAGCAAGGAATGGAAAAAGAGGAAGAAAAAGGACCAAAAATGAAAGAATGAAAAAAATTAGGAGCTTGCAGCAAAAGGAATATTTCAAGACAAGTGGAAGGTGGAGATCATCCCAACACATTACATTAGTGTATGGCCAAGATCAACTCTTCAAAGCTTAAGGGGGAAAGAAACAAATAGATGGCTAGGATTTCACCACCACACACCACAAATGTATGGTGGGGATTTACCTAACACCCCCCTTAACCCTAATTCCTATCCTATAAATACCCCCTCACCCCCCTTGTATTTAGTAACTTAGATTTTAGGGTAGATTTAATTTCTTGTATTTTTCTTAGTTTCAAATCTTGTAAACACTCTTTTTAATTTTAATGCAATTTCATTTCCTTTAATTTCATGTCTTGCTCTTTTGTTTTTGTTGCTTAGCTCTCGTTATTTTTATAAATCCGTTTAGTGGACATAGTAGCGAAAAGCTAACCACTATGGGTTGAAAATAACGAATTTAATTTCGTGTTCTTAGTTGCTAATTTTAATTACGCCCCTTTAAATCTCCATTTTATCGTGGGCCATTTAATTTTAAATCATCGTTTTAGTGTAATCCTATCTTTAATTTCGTAGTTAAATTTCTTTATTTTCTAATTTCCTAGTTAATCTCTCTAATTTCATTTTTATTTTTATTTTTAAAAACACAAAAAAAAAATTTAGTTTTATAAAATTTCCATTACGTATTTTTAGTTTTTATCTCCCTTTTTTTGTTTAATACGAAGCAGTCTGTTTTAGTTTTTTTTAACACAAACCCAGCAAGTGTCTTCTTCATTCCTCTATTTTATTTTATCATAGTTAAAATTTCCTCTCCCCTATTTTCGGTTTGAACCCAGCATACTTTTAGTTTCCAAGACAAACCCATTTCTTTTAGTCTTCGTTAACTGCAAAGCCACAACCTTCTTCTAATTCTTGCCTCCCCTTCCCCCTTATTCGCTGCAAACCAGAGCCCAAAACCCCAGTCTTTTTCTTCTTCTCTTTCGCGATTCAAACATTCAACCCATTCCCTGTTTTCTTTTTAATTCCCTGTTGTCTTTTGCTTTAGTCCTTTTCTTTTGTTATAACCGTATCTTGTTTTGCTGAGTTGCTTTCGTTGTTTTGAGTTTTGTGTTCATTGTTTCGAGTCTCACTGAGTTCACTGGCTGAGTTACCTTTTATGGCTGAGTTCTTGGTTGTTGTCGAGTCGTTGCTGTCGTTGTTCGTTGTTGTCATTGTTTGAATGGTGTTGATTTCTGAGTTGTATTCG
Source organism: Saposhnikovia divaricata (assembly GCA_036435485.1). Taxonomy (NCBI): domain Eukaryota; kingdom Viridiplantae; phylum Streptophyta; class Magnoliopsida; order Apiales; family Apiaceae; genus Saposhnikovia; species Saposhnikovia divaricata. The sequence goes on along the minus strand of CM071597.1, from coordinate 10,070,140 downwards.
TAGTGCTGTGTAATATAAATTTGCTGCTTTTGTTTGTTGTTTCCGGTTTGGTAAACTCGCACTCTTACTCACCTCACTTTTAGTTGTGGTAATTTAGTTGTCTGGTTTTAAGTTGTCTGATTTGCTGGTTTTTTTTTAGTAATTTAGTGATGGAATCTAGTTATAGCGTTACTAAGTTCTTTCGTTTCAATTTTTGCGAGTTGGCTTTGTGTGCTGTCGAGTTCAACTGAGTTTGCAAATGGCTGAGTCGTTCATTTTTTTTTCAATTGTGCACTGCTGCGTTTTGGTTAGTTTATTTATTCGTGCTAAGATGTTTCCTGCTTTTAGAGTCACGTTGTGTCCCATGTTAGTCCCGAAGTTCTATTTGAGTTGCGAATTAACTGGTTTTGCTGGTTAGTTTCAAATGTATTCTATGCGAATATCCGAGTCTTGTGTTTTACTTGGATTGTAGCGAATTATGAGATTACGGATATCTGGTTCGTTTTGTGTGGTTAGTTAGATTTACCAATGGATCGCGCCAAAATTATCTTTATAATTTCCTGTAAATAAATTTTGTTTTAATATAAATTTAGATTCTCTAAATAAATTAGTTTCTTTTACTTTTAATTAATTAATTTAAGATTAGAACAAATTTTATTTAAAAATAGTTTAAATTTTCTTTTAGGAATTAATTAGTAAAATCCAATTTTCCAAAACCCACTTGTTCTAATTCGATTAAATCGAAAATTAAGGTTTGCAAAAATATTAGTCTCTGTGGAACGAATCATAAATTTTACAACGAAACAAATTGTTCGCTTGCAATTTAAAACGCTTATGTTTTAGAACAACAGATGACAAAGAGTACATCACAGAGTTTGATGCAGCGAAAGGCACACTTGGTGGCGATGGCTGGAAAGAGTTTGTTGTTGCAAACAAATTGGTCCACCGTGATGTTGTAGTCATCGAAAAAATCAGCTCTCTCAAGTTTAAAGTAACCTTATGTAAATATCTGCTCCTAAGTTATTGCATGTATTTTATTGAATGACGAGTTTGTGCTTTTTTCTTTTGAATTTTACTATAGTCTTGTACCAAAATTCCATGAGACTGGATTTAGTAAAAGCAACAGAATGCCCCTGACGGATGGGTCAATGCATCATCTGTAACATCCCAATCCCACATCGAGAAAATTTAGGACTTCAGTTTAGTTTATAAGACAAAGGAATACGACTAAGTGCACCAACAAATCATGATCTTTCGGATTCGTGATCGGGGCTTGACACGATTTTTAAAAAAACTCGGGATTTGACACGGGTTGTCACGTATGGTAATAGAGCCGACTCTCGAAAGCTTGATTCGTCAAGTTACCGGAGGTGGGGACACGAAGGCTGGTGGTATTATCCCACAATGGACAGAAATCCGAATGTAGGGACACGAAGCCAGCCGGTATTATCCCACAATGGCTAGAGAAGAACGATTCGGACCTATGGGAAATCCGTTCAGGCCTAACGAGGACGTCAGGAGTTTAAGTGGGGGATTTTGTAACATCCCAGTCCCACATTGATTAGAATAAGAGTGTTTGGGCCCTTTATAGATACAAGTCAATAACTAATGTATACCAATTTGCTAGCATTTTTGGACTGACCTGTGGTGGGTTGTTGGGTCCTGTATGCATTTGGTTGTGAGCTTGGATGTTATAAATGGTATCAGAGCCCACAACCGAATGCATACTGGACCCAACAACCCACCACAGGTCAGTCCAAAAATGCTAGCAAATTGGTATACATTAGTTATTGACTTGTATCTATAAAGGGCCCAAACACTCTTATTCTAATCGATGTGGGATGTTACAAACACCCTCTCTTATAGGGTCGATGTCCTCGTCGAGCCCACAAACATACTTACGAAACCCGGGTAGTGCCTCTGCACTTCTGGCCGAGCAGAGCTCTAATACCATTTATAACATCCAAGCCCACAACCAAATGCATACTGGACCCAACAACCCACCACAGGTCAGTCAAAAAATGCTAGAAAATTGGTATACATTAGTTATTGACTTGTATCTATAAAGGGCCCGAACACTCTTATTCTAATTGATGTGGGATGTTACATTCACTCATACCTACCTTTTGGAGTACCTTCTTTGCATATGTTGTCATACGTTGCCTACTTGATCTCGATGAAGCCCTTCCTTTGATTGACCTCCAAGCCCAAATAGTATGATAATTTTCCAAGATCAGTCATGGCAAATTCTTGACTCATCTCCCCCTTGCATTTGACAAAGAGTGAAAGATTGTGCCAGTGATTGGTAAATCATCAACGTAAACCCCAACGATGAGTGACTCAGTGCATTCTCTTCGTGTGTACACAGCATGCTCATAAGGGCATTTTATAAAACCTAACTGTAATAAGCACTTGTTCAGCTGAGAATACCATGCCCTAGGAGCTTGGCGTAAACCGTATAAAGCTTTCCATAGTTTGTAAACTTTGCGTTCTTGTCCTTCCTTCACGTAGCCCTTTGGTTGGTTCACATAAACTTCTTCTAAGAGGACACCATTTAAAAAGGCAGACTTAACATCCATGTGATGTACCTCCTATTCACTCTTGGCTGCAAGTGCTAATAACAACGAACCATTTCCAACCTGGTCACAGGTGCAAAAACACTACAAGAAAAAATCGATCACACAACGATTTTTATCCGTCGTCTGAAGCCCTCATTTTCCGTTGTCTATTGGAATGTCGTCTGTTACGCGTATCAGACGATAGCAGCTTAACCGTTGTCTTTGTTGCAGAAAGACAACGACAGCGTTTCTTAAAAAAGTTGTGTAATACTTGGATCACACAATAGTATTTAAATTTGATCTATTGTCTGATTATGTTTTTAACAAAGGTACCTTCAGACATGTCTATTGTCTAATACCTGGATCATACATTGGTTTTTTAAATTTGGTCTATTGTCTGATTATGTTTTTAACAAGGGTTTCTTAAGACATGTCTATTGTCTAATACCAGGATCATACAATGGCTTTTTAAATTTGGTAACAAGGGTTTCTTTAGACATGTCTATTGTGTAATACCTGGATCATACAATGGTTTTTTTTAATTTGATCTATTGTCTGATTATGTTTTTAACAAGGGTTTCTTCAGACATGTCTATTGTGTAATACCTGGATCATACAATGGTTTTTTAAATTTTGTCTATTGTATGTTATTCTTGCCATCTACAGACAATGGTTTATTTAATTTGAACTGTTATTTCTGCCATATACATACAATGGTTCCCGAAAAATAAAGCGGTGTCCCTTCGTTATGTCCACAACAATTTCTTGAAAGATAACCATTGTTAGAGATCTTAGCACACAATGGTATTAACCATCCAAATCATCAATTTTATTTGATTCACACAATGGTTTAATTTAAACTATTTTCCATTTTTATTTATAAACAATGCTTTACCAAAACAAAAATACAAAATCAGAACATTTACAAAAATTCCAAATATTAACAAAATTACAAATACACAGCTTGTCCACAAAATTAAAACAAAAGGACATTAGTTGATAAGCCCAGTGGACAACAATAAGGAATAGACAATGCACTAAACACAAAATAAAAGGTGTTCAGAGTAGTAGCTAACACCCATATATCCTAAAACTCACCCTATACCCCAAACCCCCAGTATCGTCGTAATTGCCTAGTAACGTTATCTACTCAAATTCTGCGTGCTTGCTGGAAGTAGTTGAAGTGTTACCAGTGGCTGCTCCAGCAGTTAGAGTCATAATATCACCATTAGTCTTTGCATTGATTGCAGAGGTGACGACTGTTAATATTTGCTCATCATCAGCTCCCATATCTTCTGCAATCTCAATGCAGTGTGATGCTACTAGTGCTGCTGCAGTTGCAAGTGCAGTAGATATCTTAGATGCTGCTTTTGGTTGGGTAATTGATGTCTCTGGAGATGTCAATGAAGAGGCTACAAGAGCAGCATATCAGCATCAACTCCTACCACTGAGCTCATGTTTTCTTCTTTCTTGTTGGTCTTTTATCCATCTACCCATTGTCTTTTCCCCTCATGAGATTCCTATAGAGCTGCATATATAACAACGACATTGATCACAAGTTCGACGAGATTGGATAATAAGATAATGCTTAATTAATGATTATATGAAAAATAAGTAGGTACCCCATTCCTCAGCCCATGCTGATTCGAAAGAAAATTCATGTTCATGTAAATTATGATTCATTACAGTTTAAGCATATGGGGTAGGGACTTTGTACAAATAGATGAATATTAAGTTGCCAATTGCAATTGTGATGGCTACTAATTGATCATGAATAAAATGAACATAAAAAATATTACTACTAATTATATACAGAAAATGGGAGAAAATTCTTAGTAGAATATAATCCTGACCACTACAAGACACTTGAACCAATTTTATGTTAGCACACAATACTGAACAATAAGGCAATTAATATACCTCCTGTGTCCAATCAAACAGAGATCCTTTAATCTTGTCCATTGACAGTGACTTTCCGGTCCCTGGAAATCCACATAAATACAGACTCCCAGCTTTCTCTTGTTTTACACATTGTTTGCAGAACTCCAAGATCTTTTTCTGTTCATCTTGGGGGCACACAACTGTAGGTTGCTCTGTTGATACATGCAAAGCCTCCTTTGCAGCGATCACTTGATTGACATCTATTAAATCATATGAGAATATTAGAACAACATCTTACCACTAGCAACAATATCTTCTCTGCATAGAAGATATATAATATACAATATTATATATATCATACCAAGTGAAGATCTAGTTTCATTTTCCAAGCACCAAATTGCCCCTTGAGCTACATGCTCTGCAGCTAAATTCTTCGTACTAGCTGGCCTTCCCATTATATCAAAAATATGTACTTTTGGGCTTTCTATTTCATCAATTGGGCTTTCCATTGCATCAACAATACGGTTTGGCAAACAATCAACCTTCACAATTATCTTATAAGTAAACCTGTCGAAGTGGTTGAATGATAGTTAGCAATACTGATAATAAACAAGTTTATGCAGGTTAGTTTCTTGCAAGGAGAAACAACATATATAGTTTTTGGACACAAAAGTTCTCTATTTGGTAGACAAACTTCAAGGATACTATCCATCAAAGACTTGACAACCTACAATAGTCTAAGGATTATTAATCCCATTAGACAAAACGTAGCCTAGGATTGCTGAATTACTTGCTTATTAGTATCCTGCAATCCAACTTTGAAGAGATGAGAATGTAATTATATGATATTCCCATCCTCACGTTGCAAAATCACAACAGAATACAGCCATTAACAACATTTCTCAATATTGGCATCAGTAATCCTGAATACAATATTGCGCATAAATTTTTATAACATGTTGAAGAGAAGGTTATATGTCTGTGACTGACTGCAGGCTTATTGCAGAAAACAAACCAACATAACAACTGACCGCATACCAAAATTTACTTTCTTTCATAGTAAGTTGTCCAAGCAAAATAGCTGCTTTGCTTTTAAAATAGCTTAATTGGGATGTAAAAGTTGAACGCCAAACCTACATGGTTAAAAATTTAGAATTACATTAAAAACCAAAAAGGGGTCAGTAAATAATATAGTTTGATACTAATAAGTAGTAGTTATTAAATCTAAAAATTACTATAAGCATGCTGCATAGGTTACTGTAAAGAGATGGTTAGTTAGGATCATTGACCACAACGAGAATAAATATTATTGAGTTGAAATTGATGACAGTAGTCGAAAGACATGTATGTATTTATCACATATGTTACTGCTGCTTTACAATGATTATTCATTTTGCCCAAAGATTAATCACCAAAGTAAGGAAACATGTGTGTATTTATAACATATTTTTGGAACCTTAAGCAGCTCAAGCCAGAATCTCTTTTCACACACACACAAACTAAAACTAAGAAATAAACTTCAGGGTAATCATACACCCCTTGAACTAAAATTAAGGATCAGATAACAGGTTGACTTGAGACCCACCATCACACAAAAACTCTAAAAAAGAGTAGAAAAAACTGCAGTTTCTTGCAAGTTCCAACTAAACAACAGATCTTTAATCAAAAAAACACATAATACATACATAAAAACCAACAAGACTATCAAGTATCAAGATTCACACAAAATTCAAAATATAAACAACATAAAAATCCAATCTTTATAACTAAAGCAAGCAAAATAAAACAAAGAAAAAAATCAAACTCCGACATAGAACAAATACCTTGAAAACAAATAGCAAAGACAGCAGCAAAGAGCAAATACCTCGAAAAAAAGCTTCAACCTCTAAGCTAAGTAAGAATCGAACAAATCTCCGATCCAGTCGAAACCTCCAAGAATCGATACCAAACTCCCATCTCCAAGCCAAGTCTCCGAAGCTAAGACCTGAATTGAACTGATTGAGCTCTTAGTTGACCCACTTGAACAAACCAAAATGAAACAATTCGAACAGATTGAGCTCTAAGATTGAACATATTGAAAAAATCGACCAATTTCGAGTATTTAATTGAAGCTAATCAGAGTGAATCGCAGCTTTTGGTGGGTTAGGGTTCTTAAGAAGAAAAGGGGAGAGAGTAAGAGCAGAGAGATTTTATGTTTTATGTTATATATGTTTTTATATTTTACTTTTATTTAATTTGATGTTTTGACAGCTGATGAAGAAGCATGACTTGTAAAATGAAGCAGGACTTGTAAAATATTTTAAGGGGGGAAATTTTTGTTAGTGGGGGGAAAGAAATTAGGGAATGGCGGGATACTTTTTTAAAATCGAGCTTTAGATATTGAAGTGAAACAATTTAGATTTTATTGATCAGAAATAACATCCACGTTACAATGGTTATTTGTAAAATATTGTTGTTGAAAATGATATCAGACAATAGTGTGGACTAAAAAACCGTTATTTGATAATAGACAACGGCATTTTAACAAATACAGTTGTATTGTGAAGTTTCAGACAACGATATGTTATAAAAATACCGTTGTCTAACACTAGTTATGTTTTTTTAAAAATATAAATATAAAAAAACATAAAAAATTTGAAATTTTTTAATAATATATTCGGTCACATTTCTCGACGATCCAATCGTACGGATGTCAAGATATAACTAATATATTGATATTCCCAAATTTTCAAAAAATAAAAAATTAATTCGGTTGGAGATCTTAGTAGATCACTAGTATATTGACTAGTACCCGTAACTAGTGCTTTGTCAATAATTATTGTTTCTATTTTTTAAAAACTATTTTTCTACGATCCAACCGTACGAATGTTAAGATATATCTAATATATTGATATTCCCAAATTTTCGAAAAATAAAAAATTAATTTGGTTGGAGATCTTAGTGCTTTGTCAGAGATTGTTGTTTCAATTGTTTTAAAAATATTTCTCGACAATCCAACCATAAGGATGTCAAGATATATATAATATAATGATATTCAAAAAATTTCAAAAAAAAAAAAATTAATTTGATTTGTAAAATTTAATACTTAATAAACGAAGTGGTCTTGCTAAACGAATTGGATATTTGTTAAATATCGTTGTCTCAAGTGATACCAGACAACGATTTTGGACAAATAAACCGTTGTCTGATAACAGACAACGGTATTCTAACAATTACAATTGTAATATGAAGCTTCAAACAACGATATGTTATAAAGATACCGTTGTCTGACACTAGTCATGTTTTTTTTTAACATAAATATAAATTAACATAATAAATTTGAAATTTTTTAATTATATAATCTGTCACGTTTCTCGACGATCCAAGCGTACGGATGTCAAGATATATCTAATATATTGATATTTCCAGATTATCAAAAAATAAAAAATTGATTTGGTTGGAGATCTTAGTAGATCACTAGTATATTGACTAGTACCTGTAACTAGTGCTTTGTCACGGATTATTGTTTCTATTTTTTTAAAAATATTTCTTCACAATCCAACCTTAAGGATGTCAAGATATATCTAATATAATGATATTCACAAATTTTCAAAAAATAAGAATTTAATTTGGTTTGTAAAATTTAATATTTAATAAACGAAGTGGTCTTGCTAAACGAAGTGGTTATTTGTCAAATACCGTTGTCTCGAGTGATACTAGACAACAATTTTGGACAAATAAACCGTTGTCTAATAATAGACAACGGTATTTTAACAAATACAGTTGTAATGTGAAGCTTCAGATAACGATATATTATAAAGATATCGTTGTCTGACACTAGTCATGTTTTTTTTTAACATAAATATAAATTAACATAATAAATTTGAAATTTTTTAATGATATATCCAATCACATTTCTCGACGATCCAAACGTACGGATGTCAAGATATATCTAATATATTGATATTCCCAGATTATCAAAAAATAAAAATTGATATGGTTAGAGATCTTAGTAGATCACCTGTATATTGACTAGTACCCGTAATCGCTAAATACATGTTTTTTGATTGATGGAGGGAGGATAACAAATAAAATATTATCTTATGCAATATAGTGAACATATATGCTTTAAATGATTTGATTGATTGATTGCTAAATACATATAGATTTTGTCACATATTGTTTTCATATACTTTAAATAATTTATGTTATAATAAATGAAAAAATGACCTGCAACTGCAAATACATGTAGACCTCACTTTTTTGGAGCACATTCTTCATTGTTTCCTGTAGATAAAAATATTCAATAAATTAATAATCGAAATAAAAAAACTAATATATGACTTTTGTTACAAATATTTTATGAATTAAAGTTGAAAATCCAATATTTAAAAAATATTTCTACATCATGAAAAACCATTCATGTAGAATCGTGTTGATCAAAATCTAGTGCCACAAAATGTAATCAAAATACAAATCAATTCAAGATTAAAAGTAAACAATAATAATATGAGTGTATACTGGCATTACATAGAATTATCTATTTCATCAAGTTCGACTTTTGATTATAATGCTACAAATTGATTAAGATGATGATTTACTTAATGGATTTATATAAAATTTAGATACTTGGCATTTTAGCCGGCATAATATAGAAAGATTGATCAACAAATCGAGTAAAAATCTCTCAAATTTGGCAATAATCACTAATTAAAAACAACACTCCAATTGTAGAGATTGTGTTAGGGAACTGTGAATAGCTAAAGGGGTTGAATGGATAAAAGGGTTGATTAAGACATAAACATGATGAAAAGTCAATATTTATAATCAGAATCTGAAAACCATTTGAGAATAAATGCAAAAATTGTTAATTCAAAAGGTCAGAATTTTACCGATCGATTAAAGTCGAGAATGAAAAATTTACGACGAATCCCAACATATCCCGCTTCCACAATCTATACCTCTGTCGCATCCAATTGATTGCTTGAAAATCGTCTTACGATCTATTACAAAGAGTACGGTACTAGCCCATCAATGGTACTAGCCCATCAATGTGTATTTCTCTAGCGGCTACGGCTTCTTATGTTGAGAATGAGACACACATCTCATGTATATATAGTGGCAAGTGAGAAGTTTCAAAACCCTAGTTCTACTATATATTACTGAAATTACTATTTTAACACTTCATATTTCTCATTATTGCATATTAATACTTTAGTTTTAATTTGTTTAAATTTATCTAACTAATTATAACATATTAATACCTTTGTATTTAATATTTTAATGTGCATATTCATACATTATTTTTGTTATAATTTACATTTTTTGGTAAGAATATGATGGCTAACATCGTGCTATAATAATAAAATGGTAAAATATATAATGTAAACATAAATATCAAGTACATATATTACTTATAATTTTAAACTTTCGTTAACATGCGGAAATTTTAATTATCGTCAAATTATATATTGTTATTTAAATAATAGATGCACATCATTTTTCAAGATATCAAAAATAAAATCACATATGAGATATATGTAAAGCGGTAAAGAACTGAGTCGAGTCGAGCTCTTTCTTGTCAAGTTTGAGTTCGAATATTTCTTAACGAGTCAAATCAAACTCAATTACCTTATCGATCAGGTTCTGTTGTTTTAACTTAAACTTGTTAACAAACGAGTCAAGTTCGAGTTCATAACATTTCAAGTTAAATCGAATCCGAGTCGAGTCTGTGTTGGTTAGTAAAATTCAATTTGTTTTTCAAACCCAATCCACATTAAAATATACATAAACTTATAAATAGAAATTGTAAGCCCATCCAAAAAAATTGCCATGACTTATAATTTAAAAATTAAGACACTAAAATTTTTAATTTTAAACTTTAAATTTTAAAAAAAAAAGTTTGTGACAAATTATTTATGTGAAAGATTTATTTTTTATATTAATAACTTACTGAGTCATGTTCAACGAATCAAGTCGAGTTCGAATTAAATAATTAATAGCTTATTATCTACTTGATGATGTGATAATGTTACTCACAAAATTCTTAATAGTGTTGTTCGTAAAGTATTCGCAAATACTCGTCTTATTCAAATCATTAAGACATAAAGTCTTAATCCGTTTACAATATAATGATCGCTTATATAGCCAATACTTAATCGTAATAAAGGAAACTATCCATTGTGCTTAATAATTATAATTACGGTAACTTCCAATATTACATCATAATAATATGTCAACATCCCCCTCAAACTCAAGATACAAGTATCGAGAGTTTTTAAAATAATAAGAATATTAAAAAAGAACTTGAAAAGGTCATCATCATTATACGGTCGTCGTCGATCGTCGTCGGTCATCGTTTGTTGTCGTTTCCATCGAGAAACGATCAACGGGTCGTCGTCGTTTGTTGTCATTTCCATCGACAAACGATCAACGTACAGGTCGTCGTCGTCATTGTTGTTGTTTCACATCAAGAAACAATCACGGGGTCGTCGTAGTCGTACATCGTCATCGTTTTAAATCGAAAATGTCTGATCTTGTTGTAAGTCATCGCATCGCCGTAGGATTTGTACAGTCTCTCCCATAAATCCATCATAATTGTTGCGGTTTTGCTTCTGCGTCATCTTCGTTAATAACCTTGGGCTAAAAACGATTGTCTAATCTTGTTGTAAGTCATCGCATCGTTGTGGGGTTGGTATAGTCTCTCCCACAAACCCATTATAATGTTGTGGTTTTGCCTATTCGTCATCTTCGTTAATAACCTTGGGCTCTGATACCATGATAAAGTATTCGCAAATATTCGTCTTATTCAATCATGAAGGCATAAAGCCTTAATTCATGTACAACACAATGATCACTTATATAACCAGTACCTAATCATGAAGGCATAAAGCCTTAATTCATTTACAATACAATGATCACTTACAATACAATAAGGAGCGTATCCATATTTCCTTTAGCGTTAAATAGTTTTTATTTAGGGTTCAACGGTTCCATTTGGGGTTTAGAAATATTAAGTTTTTAAATTTTACTAGTTTATAACCCGTGCAACGCACGACGTACGGCTTCTTTTTTAATATCTATAATTATATTAACTTTTTAAAATTTTATATGTTAATAATTTACATATCAAATTATTGTTAAAAAATTGATATATATATATATATATATATATATATATATATATATATATATATATATAATTTTACACGTTCAATTTAATATTTGTACTCTATCTTGAATTCTTAAAATTTGATTTGGATGATTACAGATTTACAGCCCACGTGAAATCAACAAAATAATCTTTAATTTAGTGATGATTTAATAAGTTTTTTCTAATTAAATCTACGTAGAAAAAAGAAAGAGAAGAGATTGACGATTTTTTGCACAAAAAACCCATTGAACTTTTCTCAATTTTGCACAATGACCATTATGGTTTTTTTGTCACCATTTTAACTATCTACCTTTCTAAAATTATGCAAAATTTTACAAAATCGATAAAATTCAATGGGTTATTTTGGTTATTTTTTTGACACCATTATGGTTATTTTGGCAAATTATGTATAATTTTATAAAGGTAGATGGTTAAAATGGTGACAAAATAACAATAATGGTTATTATGCAAAATCGAGAAAAGTTGAATGGGCTTGTTGGCAGATAGCTCTTAAAAATTCTATTTGATTTATGAATTCTACTTATAATTCATTTTGATTATCAAAATACCCTTGTAATTATTTGAAGATAGTTCTACTAACAACCAAATACAATATTTATAATAAGTGTAAGAGAGATTTTGTCCAAAATTTTGATAATCGGTAGTCTGGTCCTCCGTACGAAAAAGATCTTAAAATAAATAGATGAAAACCGTGGGATCTAGCATAAAAAAAATTATATTTTAATATGTTATAAACTAAAAATATATTTATATTCAAATACGAAAATGTATATGTCAATAATTTAAATAATATGTAATCAGGTTTCTACATTAAATATCATTATCAATGTAGAACTTCTAAATTGAATAGAATTAATGTAAAAATTCGATTTCTAGATATCAAGATAAAACCAAAATAGTAAATATGATTTTTTTTACTAATAAAAAAATAAATAAAATTCAATTATAATACAACCTTTTTTAATTATATCTTTTTCAGATTATATTTTTCTTTTTAAAATTCAATTCTAATACAACTTTTTTTAATTATATACTTTTTAGATTATAATTTTCTTTTTAAAATTCACTTCTAATGCAACCTTTTCTAATTATATCCTTTTTAGATTATAATTTTCTTTTTAATGTGATCTAATCTTGATCGTCTATTTTTAATCTAATGGATCATTTGATTTTGGTAGTACAGTGACCAGACCAAAAATTTAAATAAGATCCCTCTCATGCTTATTATATATAAGGATATAATCTGTATTTCCTTATGGATTCAACATTTAACTTTTGAAATTCAACATTTTCATTTTCGATTTTAGAAATATTCAGAATGACGAATAAATCGTATACGAATTTAGGGTTTAGGCCCTAAACCCTAACTTATTCTAATTTTTAAAAAATCGGGGCTGGCCCCCAATTTTTTTAAAAATCAGGCCGCCGGATTCAATTTTTTAATTTAAATTTTTAAATTTTTATTTATATTTCCTTGGGATTCCAAGTTAATCTTTGGGGTTCAACATTTCCATTTTGGGTTTAGAAATATTCAGAATAACAAATAAATCGTATACGAATTTAGTGTTAAAACGGCAATTCATCTAGTGTTTCAGGTTAACTCAAATTTGTCCAGCGTTTTGGACTCAGATAAAGCTTGATTTAGCGTTTGCAGTGAAACAAAACAAATTTTAAAATAAGAAAAATAACAAAACACATTTTCAAATAGCATTTACCATGGCAACAAAATATAAAGTAAAGCATTTACAAAAATAAACGTCTATTCATCTAGTGTTTCCTGTGTAAAACAACATATAAATTAGCATTTTGGCCTCTAACTCAAAATAATATAGCATTTTACACCTCACACTTTGCCACCTTTTTTCTTAAAAATAAAAACGCTACATGATATTGTGTTATAGCGTAATATTTAGGACCAGTTTTTCAAATTATGATATTTGAGATCATTTAATTTAAATTTATGATATATGAGCCAACACCCTATTATCTAAAATTCAACACTCATGATTATAAATCCCAAAACCATTTGTAAAAATCTCAAGGAAAAAGGAATTGTGGTTACACTATCTCCCATATAACCACCCTCCACATCTAACTACCCTCCACATCTAGATTATCTCATTTCTTAATTACTAGTTTTATACTCGTGCAAAGCACGGGTACTTTATAAATATTATTAATAAATTTTTATTGGATACTTTATAACGGGGTATTTTATAAATATTATTAATGAATTTTTATGTTATACTTTGTTTTTTCTAATTTTTTTGAAAGACAATGTTTGCAAATTTCATTAAATTGATGATAATTATTTTATTAACATAACTTTTACAATTTTAACTGTTGTTGTACTTTTTTGCATACAAATTCTTACTTGTTAATTTTAAAATTATTAAATTTATAATTTTTTATATTATGTTTACTCAATAACTTTATCATACCCTTCTTCTGAAAAGTTCCAAAATAATGTCTATAAACCGTGTTCTATATTTTTGAAATAAGATGTATAATTTAATAATATTTATAATTTTTATTTAATATAATTTAAAAATTTAAGAATAGAAATGACATATCCCTACCATGTAAACTTTATTAGGCCAATTACAAAGCACGGGTACTTTATAAATATTATTAATGAATTTTTATTGGATACTTTATAAACGGGTATTTTATAAATATTATTAATGAATTTTTATGTTATACTTTGTTTTTTCTAATTATTTTGAAAGACAATGTTTGCAAATTTCATTAAATTGATGATAATTATTTTATTAACATAACTTTTACAATTTTAACTGTTGTTGTACTTTTTTGCATACAAATTGTAACCCCCTCACTTGCCAACGATAATAATATAAACTTTTATACTCAATTAAACATTAATATAGAAGAAATTTTAGAAATTTCGGCATGATGTAATCATAAACCGAACTAACCACCTGCTCAAACAGTTAAGTAGAACTAAAACAGTCCACTTGCATAAGTTATTTTAAACCACAAGAAATAAAACCATGCCAGCCCACCAATAGCTATTACAACCCAGAACTGAATCAAATAATATACAACCCATCAAATATAATAGCCTGACTACTAGTACAGACATAATGTGAAACAGGAATATGTACACTACCCATCCAACCACCTCGACCCTCTGACTGCCTCGGTGACTACCCCAACCAGACGGGCCACTTCTTCTAGACATCTTCTGGCTTAGCTGAGGAAACAGAATTAGCAAGCAAATGAGCCAAAATGCTCAGCAAGTATATATATAAATGCAATTAAAACATCAACAACTGAAATGTCTGCAAGATTGTCAAGAATTAACAATCAACATTATATAGCTCAACTGAAAGTTCATCTTCTGTCTGAATCATAAAATAGAAGAGGATTGGACTATCATGCATTTTATAAATAAATAAAAACAATTATAAGGTTAGGCTGCTGATCAGTCACGCACTAACCCCGGACAAACGCACACAGCAATGTCCTTAATGGATCCACGGCACACATTGGCCTTAATAATTTCTGACCACGAATCTGGTCCGACCCTTACGGTCCACATTTAAAAAAAACTAACAGTCCAATCCTAACTAAACATTAGGTGTCGGAACAATCGACCACCTCAACTGCCAAACACCCTGGACACTTTCGTTCCAGGTTAACATCTCAATCTCGCCAAATAGAATAAGGTCGGGTAATCTCTGAATTAAATATCGACAAGTTCGATATGGCAAAAAGGGGTATTGATTTAAGTCAAGCTACTAAAGGATTTACGAAAACGATATAATCAACCTGGGGTATAACAATTGAATATTCATAATTAATGGAAATTATCAGAACAGTTATATCAAGGATAAATCAATTACATAAGAATCAAGTTATGATAATCATAATTCGCTGGAAATATAAGTGAAGCGGTTTATTTGAAAGAGAGGTGGAACAATATACTTGCAAGGGATATGGATGTAATCAATTCGCTAAAAGAATCAACAATTCATTAGAATCAATTTGGGGTATAACAATTATGCATTCGAAATTTCGGGAAATTAACAGAACAATTATAGCAAGAATAATTCGAATGAGCATATGAATCAGGTTTTATAATCATAACTCATTTAAAAGATAATTGAAGCAATTTACTTGCCTTAACTAGAAAATCACAGAATCCGAAGCGTCTTTACGTCCTCAGCTTTAGCCTTTCCTTTATCCACGGGATCTACACACAATATAGCACTATTTTAGAATCCTGATTAATACTCGCTAATCAATATAAACATTCCACTAGTCTACCCCTGCGAATAGTCCCCTAATTTGCATTTATATACTTATATAATAGCAATATATTTATAAGCCACGTATAGTAGCATTTAATCATATTGGCACATTAACACATAATACATAAATTTTAAAATATGAAGCCCGACTCACAACTCGTATAAATTGTATAATTATACATACTCGTTTCCAAGAAATGATTTTTAATATATTTTAGAAAAATTTTGACGGCATCCCCTTTATACGGGGAACTGCCAGTCGGGATACAGCCGACACAACCAACACAAATATCAATTACCAATCGAATCCATAATTATCCAATCATTCAGACTCGTATTATTCCAATTCGAATAACCCTTAAATTAATCAATTCGTATTAATAAAATATGAAATCTTATAATTTAAGAGAACTAAGAATATTATATAATTTATAAAATATTATTTGGCTCAGAAAAATCATCATTGCCAATTTTATACCCTCGACTCAAATTAAATCACCGTCGAGGGGGCAAAATCCCGAGGGTGCCCAAAATTAGGGTTTCCAACTCGGAATTCCACACTTACTATTTTTTATGCGAACCACTTAACAAGCAATTCTCGGAATTAATTCAACAAAGCATCAGATTATAACGAATCAATTCATACGGACAGAAAAATGTTACAAGATCTTCAATATAATCGAACAACTTGCAAGTGATGGTAAAGTCACAGTGAATTAAACAGAGTACAATTCGCAACATCACAGAAATACAAGATTGTAACCAACAATGACAACTAAGCATATCAATTGAATCTCCCATTCCTTGACACCATTCGGCCAAGCAGTCACAGGCCACACTCGGCCTCCACCACACACACACACGGTCGATTACACACACAGAATTCCAACATCACCACAATCCAGTACTCGCCCATGACATTTACAACAACAGAAAATCAAATGGGCAATAAGAAGGACTTTGAACAAAGCACATGCATATAGTTAGTATAACTTGAACTCACACATACCCCGAGCTAATTACACGCAGTAGAGGTTAAACCGCCACTAGCAAAACCCACAACAGGTCGCAATACTCACACACACGCACAAACATATGCTTGCACACACACCTCTGCTTGCAATACACACACAACAGCGAAGGGGAGGGAGTAATTGATGAACACGAGGGAGATGGAGAGATTAATTGATAGGAATATTGAGAGATGGTATCTAGTGAGTGATGGGAGGTGAGGAACGTTCGAGAGAGGAGGAGAATTTACCAGAGGAACCGACTGAAACCAAGCCCTTGCAAGAATGGAATTAGAATTAGGGATTTAAAGAACAAGTAATTTGGGGAAAACTAGATTTCTAGGATTTTGTTTTGTTTTCCTAAAAGTTATTAAAATAATCCTTAAAATCACAATTAAATACAAAATGGGGGATTATTAAATTTTAAAATTTTAAAATTAAGAATGTAAAATTACAATCACCCACATATTTTTAAAATATTTTTAGGATCAAAAACGAATTAAATATGGATTTTACAAGATTGAATCCTTAAATTGAAAAATAATACATAAAATCATTTTAAAATCCTTGAAACCCAAAAATAATTCACCAAATATTTTTAAAAGTCATATAAACTAATAAAGTTAATAATGAAGAAGATTTCAGGATTTCTGCTAATCCCGAAGATTTAATAAAATTCACAGAAGGTAAATATAACGCAATTAAATAGGAAATAAATCCCAAAAATATAATTAAAATAGTCGGGCTTACATAACACATATAAAATATTAATCTGACCTCCAAATATTATTCCACAGACACATCACCTCCACAACCATTATATACGCCACAAAATTCACATTTAATAATAAAATAAATAACTTTTAGTGATTAAATATTCTGAAATTTCTAAGGCGTTATAACCTTCCCCCCTTAAAAGGATTCTGTCCCCAGAATCTCACCTAAGAGAATAATTGAGGGTAATTCTCCAGCATATCGCTTTCCAACTCCCAAGTTGATTCTTCCACCTTGGGCTTTCTCCACAAAACTCTCACTATAGGAATTGTTTTATTCCTCAAAACCTTTTCTTTTCGATCTAGTATTTTGATAGGCTGCTCCACATAAGATAAATCTGGCTGAATCTTTATCGGCTCATATTCGATGACATGTTTAGAATCCAGATGGTATTTCTTAAGCATGGATACATGGAACACGTTATGGATATGTTGCATATGAGGCGGTAAAGCTAACTCGTAGGCGACTTTCCCGACTTTCTTCAATACCTCGAAAGGCCCAACAAATCTTGGACTTAATTTTCCCTTCTTGCCAAATCTTACCAACCCTTTCCACGGAGACACTTTCAACAGTACTTGCTCTCCTTCTTCGAATTCCATATTCTTTCTGGCCAAATCAGCATACATTTTCTGTCGGTTCTGAGCTGTCACTAACCTTTTCTGAATAAGTTGAACCACTTCCTTGGTTTGCTGCACTAACTCAGGTCCAAGTATCTTTCGCTCGCCAACTTCTTCCCAGTATACTGGAGATCGACACTTTCGTCCATATAACGCTTCATACGGTGGCATACCGATACTAGCATGAAAGCTATTGTTGTATGAAAATTCCACTAACGGCAAGTGTTCATCCCAACTTCCTGCAAAATCCAAGGCACAAACTCGGAGCATATCTTCAATTGTTTGAATCGTTCTTTCACTCTGGCCATCAGTTTGAGGATGGTATGCAGTACTCATTTTTAATTCGGTGCCCAAACATTCTTGAAAACTTCTCCAGAATCTTGAATTAAATCTTGGATCTCGATCTGAGACTATTGATACTGGAACTCCGTGTCGCACCACGATCTCTTTTATGTATATGTGAACCAATTTGTCTAATGAGTACCTCTCATTTATCGGAAGGAAGTGCGCAGATTTCGTTAATCGGTCAACAATTACCCAGATAGCATCATCATTAGCTCTTGTCCTTGGCAATCCAACCACAAAGTCCATTGCAATATGTTCCCATTTCCACTCGGGAATCTCTAATGGTTGTAGCATCCCACTTGGCCTTTGATGTTCTGCTTTTACTTTCTGACAGGTCAAACACTTACTCACCCATTCAGCAATATCTCTCTTCATATCCAGCCACCAGAAGTTTCTTTTCAAGTCTCGATACATTTTCGTACTTCCTGGATGAATCGAATATTTCGAACTGTGGGCTTCCTGTAGGATCTCATTCTTCAACTCTGTCACATTGGGTATCCAAATACGTGAAGAAAATCTCAATATCCCCTCATCATCTACCTGTGTGCATATTTCCTCACCTGATAACTTGTTCACATCTCCGCTCATGACTTCCTCCTGGCATCTGCGAACCTTTTCTAACAATTCTGGCTGAAACGTCATAGTGTACACCGTATCTGTACTACTTGCAGGCATACACACCTCTATCTCCAATCTTTCAAACTCTTTGTATAATTCCTCAGGCATTGTCAACATACTGATTTTCTCCTTCCTACTTAAAGCGTCCGCCACTACGTTCGCCTTCCCAGGATGATAGTTGATGGTACAATCATAATCCTTGAGTAATTCCAACCATCTTCTCTGTCTCATATTTAACTCCTTCTGGGTGAAAATATACTTTAAACTCTTGTGGTCCGTATAAATTTCACACTTTTCCCCATACAAATAATGTCTCCAAATCTTCAAGGCGAAAACAATCGCGGCTAATTCTAAGTCATGATGAGTAGGATATTTCTGCTCGTGAGGTTTCAATTGTCTCGAAGCGTAAGCAATTACCTTACCGTGCTGCATTAGTACACATCCCAAACCTTTGTGAGATGCATCACTGTAGATCACAAAATTTCCTTTTTCATCTGGAAGTGTCAATACAGGTGCAGTCACCAATCTCTTCTTTAATTCCTGGAAACTTTCTTCACACTTCTCATTCCACACAAACTTTTCATTCTTCCTTGTCAACTTTGTTAGTGGGGTGGCTATCTTCGCAAAGTCTAGAACAAATCTTCGATAATATCCCGCCAATCCTAAGAAACTTCGAACTTCTGTGGGTGTTTTAGGTCTGTCCCAATTCATCACGGCTTCAATTTTAGCAGGATCCACCTTAATCCCTTCACTGCTGATGACATGCCCTAAAAACTGCACTTCTTTCAGCCAAAACTCACATTTGGAAAATTTCGCATACAATTTCTCTTTCCTCAACGTTTCTAAGGCTATTCTCAAATGCCCTGCATGCTCTTCTTCGGTCTTCGAATATATCAAAATATCATCTATAAACACAATCACAAACTTATCCAAATATTTCTTGAAGACTCTATTCATTAGGTCCATGAACGCTGCTGGTGCATTGGTTAGCCCAAAGGCCATCACCAAGAACTCGTAGTGCCCATATCTAGTCCGAAACGCTATTTTTGGAATGTCTTCCGGTCTAATCTTTAGTTGAAAATATCCTGACCGCAAATCAATCTTCGAGAAACAAGTTGCTCCTTTTAACTGATCAAATAAATCGTCAATTCTTGGCAAAGGGTATTTATTCTTAATGGTTAACTTATTTAGTTCCCGATAATCGATACACAGTCTCATACTTCCATCCTTCTTCTTTACAAATAATACCGGAGCTCCCCACGGCGATACACTAGGCCTAATAATACCTTTCTCCAGAAGATCTTGCAATTGAACCGCCAATTCCTTCATCTCCACAGGTGCCATTCGATAGGGAGCCTTTGACACGGGTTCAGTTCCTGGGGCTAAATCGATGGTAAATTCTATTTCTCTATCCGGAGGTAAACCGGGAAGTTCATCCGGAAAAACATCAAGAAACTCATTCACCACTGGTATTTCCTCTATCTTAGGTACCTCTCGCTTGGTATCCAAGACATAAGCCATATAGCCCTCGCATCCTTGCCTCAACAGCCTCTTTGTTTGAATGATCGATAAAAATCTCCTAGTCTGCCTCTGACCCCTAAAGGTAACTTCTACATTATCGGAGGGTTTAAGGATCACCTTTTTATTCTTACAATCAATTTGGGCATTATTCTCTGTTAACCAATCCATTCCTAAGATAACATCAAATTCACCTAACTGAAAGGGTATCAAATTAGCGTAAAAACAATGCCCTGAAATATCAATCTTGCAGCGAGGGCACACTTGAGTAACCGGAATTCGTTCTGAATTAGCTATTTCTATAACCATAGCTTCACGCAACATGCAAATCTCACAATTTAACCTTTGAACAAATTCTCTAGATATAAAGGACTTCGTAGCCCCGGAATCAATTAACACTTTAGCTTGAATAGAATTTACAGGGAGCGTACCTCCTACCACATCCGAATTCTTAATAGCTTCGTTCAGAGTCATGTTGAAAGTCCTTGCCACTGGTCTGACACTTGCTGTTGGGGGTGCTTCAATTGCTTGCAGTATTGGATTAGCCAAAACTGGAGGTTTCACTACAGGTACTTTACAGTCTCTCATTATATGCCCCGGCTTCCCACAACGGTGACACACAATTCCTGCCTTGCATTCCCGAGCATAATGACCTTTTTGATTACATTTGTAACACGTCACCTCCAACTTTGTACACACTCCAGGATGCCTTTTTCCACAAGTCTTGCATTCTGCCAAGGGTGGCCTAACCAATTTCTGCTGACTCGCATCTTGAATTCTATTTCCTTGGCCCCCATTCCCCGATCCCGGCTTCTTAGGGTTCCCATACTTTCCTGGCTGGAATCCTGACTTTTTATTTGGCACATTCTGAGAACTGCCTTGCTCTTGTCGTTCCCCCATTGACCCAGCCTTTCTTTTCTTTCCTTCTTTTTCCTTGAAGTATAATTCGCTTTCTCCTTCGGCTATCATGGCCTTCTGCACCACCGCTGCATAAGTCTCCAGCTCCAAAACTGCTAGTTTAGTACGAATCCATGGTTTCAATCCTTGATGAAACCTCTTTGCCTTCTTCCTCTCCGTGTCCACATAGGCCGGAGCAAACCTAGCTAGTTCAGTAAACTTGGTTTCATATTCTGTCACCAACATTTTCCCCTATTTCAACTCCAAAAACTTCATCTCCATCTGGTCTTTCATATAGTCGGGGAAATACTTCTCCAAAAATAGCTCTGTAAACCTTTCCCATGGAATCACCTCAGTAGCTTCCAACATCTTTACCGACTCCCACCAATAAGTAGCTTCATTTTTCAAGAAATAACTTACGTATTCAGTTTGTTTATCTGCTGGGACCCCCACCAGTGCAATAGCTTTTTCCATCTCTTTTAACCAAGATCTCGCCTCCACCGGGTCCGCTGTTCCTTTAAACTCAGGAGGTTTAACTGCCTGGAAAGACTTAAAAGTGACCACCGGAGGAACAGGTGGCTGCTGTTGCTGCTGCTGCTGCTGTTGCTGTTGTTGCTGTTGTTGCTGCTGTTGCTGTGCCAGAGTAGCAGTCTGCTGAACAAGAGTTTGTAATATTTGTGCTAAGGCAGGGTCCATCTGACCAACAGGAGGTGGATTAGCTTGTTCACCCTGATCGGTGGTTCGGGTATTTTGTTTCTTCTTTCTTGGAGGCATATTTCTGAAATCAATGAACAATTATATTAAATTCAGGTTCAGAAAATAATAGCTCAAAATGATCCAACTTAAACAAACAATGCATATATTACTGAAAAGTAATTCAAGGTCTCCAACCAATATTCCGGTCAACAACTGATTCACAAGGTGCAATAGGGTATCAATCCAAGGTTACACAAGGTATTCACAAACGTTCAGTAGGTACCATAAGGAAACAATAGTCATAAGGCTAAGGTCAAACATAGTATCGAAAGTAAAAACAATGCTAAAAGGAAATGATGCTGAAGGTAAATATGAAACGAGCAGCAAATAAGATGCTTATGTAAATGACAGTATAAGGAAATTTAACACAGTTCTGCAAAAGTGATAATGATATATATATATAGATCTGATACAAGCGTAAGAACAACGCTTCGATAAGGGTACAACATAATACTAAAAGAGGAGACTGCTAGCATCTAGTCACAGTACAACAGATATATACAACAAAACTGGTCGCACTGTAAATCCTGACGTACTACTACTACCCTACTCATCACTGGTCATCATCGCATCCGACTCTCCCCGCCAAGCTGATCCCAGAATGCTCTCCAGCTCTGCCGTCACCAGACCTAGAGTCACCTGCTGTGTCACGAATGCCGGCTCATCTCGGGATCTAATCCGTCCCCGCCTAATGACAACACGTCTAAGAGCTCGTACTCGCCTCCGGACATCCTCCAGCTCAGCTACCGCTCTATCTCGATCTCTAGCCCGGTCCTCCTCCCCAGCCCTCAACTCTGCCATCTGCCCTAAGAGATAGTCCCTCTCTCTGGCCACTCGCTCGTACACATGGTATGGAACAGGCTGAGGGGTGTACTGATATGCTGGCCCATTCACCGAGCCCTGCGATCCTACGAACGGCTGCATAGCCCCTGGGGAAATCTGCTGCGGTACAGAAGCCCCTCCTTCCGGATCCTCGTCCGGGTCTGAACCGGAACCAGAAGCAGGTGCCTGAAGTATACAGGTATATATATATATAATTAGACTTCCTATCTCTCACGAAACAATCCTAACCTTTCTCATAACTCTACCCCGACTCCCCACCTAATTGTCTCAGTGACTGTGACCTGTGGCTCTGATACCAACTTGTAACCCCCTCACTTGCCAACGATAATAATATAAACTTTTATACTCAATTAAACATTAATATAGAAGAAATTTTAGAAATTTCGGCATGATGTAATCATAAACCGAACTAACCACCTGCTCAAACAATTAAGTAGAACTAAAACAGTCCACTTGCATAAGTTATTTTAAACCACAAGAAATAAAACCATGCCAGCCCAGACCGCTCACAGGTCACTGTATGAAACAACTACCAATAGCTATTACAACCCAGAACTGAATCAAATAATATACAACCCATCAAATATAATAGCCTGACTACTAGTACAGACGTAATGTGAAACAGGAATATGTACACTACCCATCCAACCACCTCGACCCTCTGACTGCCTCGGTGACTACCCCAACCAGACGGGCCACTTCTTCTAGACATCTTCTGGCTTAGCTGAGGAAACAGAATTAGCAAGCAAATGAGCCAAAATGCTCAGCAAGTATATATATAAATGCAATTAAAACATCAACAACTGAAATGTCTGCAAGATTGTCAAGAATTAACAATCAACATTATATAGCTCAACTGAAAGTTCATCTTCTGTCTGAATCATAAAATAGAAGAGGATTGGACTATCATGCATTTTATAAATAAATAAAAACAATTATAAGGTTAGGCTGCTGATCAGTCACGCACTAACCCCGGACAAACGCACAAAGCAATGTCCTTAATGGATCCACGGCACACATTGGCCTTAATAATTTCTGACCACGAATCTGGTCCGACCCTTACGGTCCACATTTAAAAAAAACTAACAGTCCAATCCTAACTAAACATCAGGTGTCGGAACAATCGACCACCTCAACTGCCAAACACCCTGGACACTTTCGTTCCAGGTTAACATCTCAATCTCGCCAAATAGAATAAGGTCGGGTAATCTCTGAATTAAATATCGACAAGTTCGATATGGCAAAAAGGGGTATTGATTTAAGTCAAGCTACTAAAGGATTTACGAAAACGATATAATCAACCTGGGGTATAACAATTGAATATTCATAATTAATGGAAATTATCAGAACAGTTATATCAAGGATAAATCAATTACATAAGAATCAAGTTATGATAATCATAATTCGCTGGAAATATAAGTGAAGTGGTTTATTTGAAAGAGAGGTGGAACAATATACTTGCAAAGGATATGGATGTAATCAATTCGCTAAAAGAATCAACAATTCATTAGAATCAATTTGGGGTATAACAATTATGCATTCGAAATTTCGAGAAATTAACAGAACAATTATAGCAAGAATAATTCGAATGAGCATATGAATCAGGTTTTATAATCATAACTCATTTAAAAGATAATTGAAGCAATTTACTTGCCTTAACTAGAAAATCACAGAATCCGAAGAGTCTTTACGTCCTCAGCTTTAGCCTTTCCTTTATCCACGGGATCTACACACAATATAGCACTATTTTAGAATCCTGTTTAATACTCGCTAATCAATATAAACATTCCACTAGTCTACCCCTGCGAATAGTCCCCTAATTTGCATTTATATACTTATATAATAGCAATATATATATAAGCCACGTATAGTAGCATTTAATCATATTGGCACATTAACACATAATACATAAATTTTAAAATATGAAGCCCGACTCACAACTCGTATAAATTGTATAATTATACATACTCGTTTCCAAGAAATGATTTTTAATATATTTTAGAAAAATTTTGACGGCATCCCCTTTATACGGGGAACTGCCAGTCGGGATACAGCCGACACAACCAACACAAATATCAATTACCAATCGAATCCATAATTATCCAATCATTCAGACTCGTATTATTCCAATTCGAATAACCCTTAAATTAATCAATTCGTATTAATAAAATATGAAATCTTATAATTTAAGAGAACTAAGAATATTATATAATTTATAAAATATTATTTGGCTCAGAAAAATCATCATTGCCAATTTTATACCCTCGACTCAAATTAAATCACCGTCGAGGGGGCAAAATCCCGAGGGTGCCCAAAATTAGGGTTTCCAACTCGGAATTCCACACTTACTATTTTTTATGCGAACCACTTAACAAGCAATTCTCGGAATTAATTCAACAAAGCATCAGATTATAACGAATCAATTCATACGGACAGAAAAATGTTACAAGATCTTCAATATAATCGAACAACTTGCAAGTGATGGTAAAGTCACAGTGAATTAAACAGAGTACAATTCGCAACATCACAGAAATACAAGATTGTAACCAACAATGACAACTAAGCATATCAATTGAATCTCCCATTCCTTGACACCATTCGGCCAAGCAGTCACAGGCCACACTCGGCCTCCACCACACACACACACGGTCGATTACACACACAGAATTCCAACATCACCACAATCCAGTACTCGCCCATGACATTTACAACAACAGAAAATCAAATGGGCAATAAGAAGGACTTTGAACACAGCACATGCATATAGTTAGTATAAATTGAACTCACACATACCCCGAGCTAATTACACGCAGTAGAGGTTAAACCGCCACTAGCAAAACCCACAACAGGTCGCAATACTCACACACACGCACAAACATATGCTTGCACACACACCTCTGCTTGCAATACATACACAACAGCGAAGGGGAGGGAGTAATTGATGAACACGAGGGAGATGGAGAGATTAATTGATAGGAATATTGAGAGATGGTATCTAGTGAGTGATGGGAGGTGAGGAACGTTCGAGAGAGGAGGAGAATTTACCAGAGGAACCGACTGAAACCAAGCCCTTGCAAGAATGGAATTAGAATTAGGGATTTAAAGAACAAGTAATTTGGGGAAAACTAGATTTCTAGGATTTTGTTTTGTTTTCCTAAAAGTTATTAAAATAATCCTTAAAATCACAATTAAATACAAAATGGGGGATTATTAAATTTTAAAATTTTAAAATTAAGAATGTAAAATTACAATCACCCACATATTTTTAAAATATTTTTAGGATCAAAAACGAATTAAATATGGATTTTACAAGATTGAATCCTTAAATTGAAAAATAATACATAAAATCATTTTAAAATCCTTGAAACCCAAAAATAATTCACCAAATATTTTTAAAAGTCATATAAACTAATAAAGTTAATAATGAAGAAGATTTCAGGATTTCTGCTAATCCCGAAGATTTAATAAAATTCACAGAAGGTAAATATAACGCAATTAAATAGGAAATAAATCCCAAAAATATAATTAAAATAGTCGGGATTACATAACACATATAAAATATTAATCTGACCTCCAAATATTATTCCACAGACACATCACCTCCACAACCATTATATACGCCACATAATTCACATTTAATAATAAAATAAATAACTTTTAGTGATTAAATATTCTGAAATTTCTAAGGCGTTATACAAATTCTTACTTGTTAATTTTAAAATTATTAAATTTATAATTTTTTATATTATGTTTACTCAATAACTTTATCATACCCTTCTTCTGAAAAATTCCAAAATAATGTCTGTAAACCATGTTCTATATTCAATATATATATATATATATATATATATATATATATATATATATATATATATATATATATATAAAGGATGATAGCGGGAGTTTAGGTGGCGCTCTAAGATCGTCTCAATCTATTTTTCTAATTTTCTAGAATTTTAGAATTTTAAATATTCAATATATATATATAAAGGAGGATAGCGGGAGTTTTGGTGGCGCTCTAAGATCGTCTCAATCTATTTTTCTAATTTTCTAGAATTTTAGAATTTTAAATATTAATAAATATAAAAATATCAATTAACATATTAAAAGTAGAATAGGTGTTCGAATTTATAAAGGAGAAGAGTTCGAATTTATAGGGAAGACATATGATTAGAAGTTCTATTGAAAGTATAATAAGTATTTATAAGGCATACGATTAAAAGTTCTATTGGAAGTAGAATAGGAGTTCGAATTTATAGAGAATAAGAGCTCGAATTTATAGAAAAAAATATATAAATAAACGTTCTACAAGAAGTAGAATATGTGTTTGAATATATAGAGCAGACTAATTAAATATTTTATAGAAAGTACGATCTTCTGAAATTATATATTTTTTTATATAAGTCAATTATACTTATATTAGGAAAATTTATTCATAAATCCAATACTATTGTCATTAAAAAAGTCACCGTATTTAAAAAGAAAAGAATTGATGTGTTAACATGATAAAAGAACAATCTCATGCAAGAATCCTAAATAAATACAGGAGTATTTATAATATAAAGAGAAAATAAGATGTGTTTTAATTTTCTAAAACTCCAAAATTTTTAGAAAGTCTAGAGAAAGTATAAATTGGAATTCACTCTATTTTTTAGGTTTTGATTTTAACGAAAAAAAATTGTTGTGTAAGATACGTATCATCAATAATATGTAATGAAGTTGGAATTTCGATCCCAAACGAGAGCGGCTCGAAACATGTTTAACGGGAAGACGGCTCACTGGAAAAGATTGTACTAGCTATTAAAATACCATATTGATGTTATAAATTTATTTTATTTTTAAGATTTGATTTTTATGGATAAATATTATCATACAAGTAATTTATGTAAAAGTTAGGTTTTTGATCTTAACGAGAGAGCGGATCAATAGTAATAACCGTGTTTAACAAGAAAGCGGTTCATTAAATAAGACCGTATAAAAAGTGTTTAAATTTAAATATATAATACATAAAATATAATATTTTATTGGAAGTAGAATACACGGATGGTGGAGACGTCATATACGATTGTTTTAAAACTATACATCTTTTTTCCTAAAAATCCTTTATTTTAACTTTTTTATACAAGTTTATCTATAATATACAGAAAATATAAGATGTATTTTCATCTTTTAAAACTCCATAAATATTAGAAAGGTTAAAGAATATAAAAATTGGAATTTACTATTTTTATATAGTGAAGTTAGAATTTCGGTTTCAAAGAAGAGCGGCTCGAAACGTATTTAACGGGAAGACGGCTAGCTAGAAAAGATTTTAGCTAGAAAAGATTGTATTAGCTATTAGAATTTGATACTGTAGTCATAAATTTTTTTTTATTTTTACGGTTTGATTTTATGGATAAAAATATTATATAAGTTTTTATAATATATGTTAAAAAGTTGGGATTTCGGTTTTAACGAGAAAGCGGCTCAATCGAAAAAATCGTATTTAACAAGAAATTGATTCATTAGAGAAGATTATTTAATATTATAATATAACGTAAATGTATTGAATTTTTTTAAAAATAAAAATTGTAACGCTACCGCGAAGCGCGGTTTTATCAACTTGTTTTGAAATAAGATGTATAATTTAATAATACTTATAATTTTTATCTAATATAATTTAAAAATTTAAGAATAGAAATGACATATCTGACGACCAAACCCTACCATGTAACTTCCTTACGCTAATTACTTCTAAAGTCTACATCACGTCGGACCAAACCTATACCTCTTTCGAGCCTGGAAAAGGCGAGGAAGAACCGATTCGAGATCTGGAATTATCACCTAGCTTAAAAAAAATTAGCAACTGGGTAAAATTCCATAATATCTGTTTCGAAGATGGTAAATCAATTTTGTTCAATTCAGACTTCATTGGATGAAAGACTCAACATGAAAGCTTTGCAGACATTTTGTTTTTGGTTTGTGTGATATGTGCGGTGTTTGTGTTCACGAGGCTTATGGTTTTGGGCCTCTGCTGTCGAAAGTACTTTCAAGTGATGACATGAACTGACACCTTTTTTTCTTATTTCATGTACGAGAAAGTTTATGTTATGGACATTGTTGTTATTTGTTGGACTTTTATGGATATTGTTGTTATTTGTTGGACTTTTGTTTCTGTCTCAGCCCTTGTAACGTTGGTCTCTGTTTGCATTTTCTTCATCCTTTTACATGGCCACAATCTCCCATCCAAACCTTGGATAAATGTGTTAGACATTAATCTAAACATATTTATCTAATAAGTTAATTATGTAATTTGTTAAGTGTCACATGACTTGGTCATGCAGTAGTAGAGTATTTGTAGGAGTCTGTTTTTTGAATTAGTAGTGAGTAGTGGGTAGTTACCAGGAGTAGTAGTTATTTTCATGCCACGATCTTGGCAAGTTCTAGTACTTATTATATGTATTTCCATTCTGTAATAGTCTAAGAAGTCTGAATGCATTTGTTTTCTCTCGTTTCAGAACAAACACTTGTGTAGTATTGCCTTGTTTTACTCTTGTTTAGCTTTCATTTGGTATCAGAGCTGCTATCAACAATTCATATGTCCACCTCCAAACCTACGAACATGGAGACGACAAA
The DNA here is from genome assembly GCA_036435485.1 of Saposhnikovia divaricata. NCBI lineage: Eukaryota > Viridiplantae > Streptophyta > Magnoliopsida > Apiales > Apiaceae > Saposhnikovia > Saposhnikovia divaricata. The sequence goes on along the minus strand of CM071597.1, from coordinate 10,040,302 downwards.
GAACAAAGAAGGATCGCTAGGACTCAGTTACCCGATGTTGACTCGGACAAATTATACGGCTTGGTCGGTAAAGATGAAAGCGTATATGGATGCACAGGGAGTATGGGGGGCAATTGAAGCAGATGATTCTAAGGAGAAAGGTGGAAAGGTGGATCCACGAATCAACAAGATAGCACTTGCAGCATTATATCAAGGGTTACCTGAAGACATACTCTTGACTGTGGCTGAGAAGAAAACCGCCAAAGAGGCTTGGGAAGCCATCAAAACCATGAGTGTTGGCGCTGACAGAGTAAAGGAAGCCAAAGTGCAAACTTTGAGAACTGAATTGGATTCACTGTCCATGGCGGAGACAGAATCATTGGATGATTTCTGTATCAGATTATATGGGATAGTAACCAACATTAGGGTGTTGGGAGAAACTGTGGATGAGACTAGTTTGGTCAAGAAATTGTTGAGAGCTGTTCCTTCAAAGTATGTGCCTATAGCAAGCACGATCGAGCAGTTTGGAAAGATGGACGAGATGACTGTTGAGGACATCATTGGGCGCCTGAAGGCTCACGATGAGAGGATAAGAAGCATCCCTGAAGAAAAAGGGGGAAAACTGTTGATGACTGAAGAGGAGTGGCTAAAGAGTGAGTCACCTGATGGGAAATTAATGTTAACTCGTGAAGAATGGGCAAAGCGGGCAAGCAGAGGAAGCAGTGATCAGAAATTCAGACGTGCATCAGGTAGTGGCACTCGTGGTGGGAGAGATCGTAGCCAGATGAGGTGTTTCAATTGTAACATTCTTGGGCACTTTGCCTATGAGTGTAGAAAACCACGTCGAGACAAGGACCAGAAATCTGACCAGAAATCGGAGGTCAACTTAACACAAGTTGAGGGAGACGAACCTGCACTGCTGTTAACTGAATGCGGAGAGGAAGAGAAGGACATAGTGTTGTTAAATGAAGGAAGCATAACACCACAGCTAAAGTCAGAAACCGAGAAGAAAGTTGAATCTAATCTTTGGTACTTGGATAACGGAGTAAGTAACCACATGACTGGGTTACGTTCAAAGTTTTATGAGCTTGATGAGGGAGTAACTGGGCGTGTGAAGTTTGGAGATGGATCTGTTGTTCATATAAAAGGCAAGGGTTCAGTTGCTTTTAAATGCAAGAATGGAGAAAAGCAGGTGTTACGCGAGGTCTACTACATACCATCTCTTTGCAGCAATATCATCAGTTTGGGGCAACTCTCGGAGGAAGGAAATAGAGTGGTTATTCACGGCGAATACTTATGGGTTTATGATGTTAAGGGGAGGCTGTTAATGAAAGTGCAAAGGTCCGCGAATCGGTTGTACAAGGTGTTGCTCGAGGATAAAGCTGGTATGTGTTTAAGTACTAAGGTGGAGGAGGATTCTTGGCTTTGGCATCAACATTTGGGGCACGTCAATTTCCAGGCCATGAATATGATGTCAAGAGAGGAGATGGTTTATGGCATACCACGGCTGGTGCAACCAAAAGGTATATGCAAGGGATGCCTAATGTCTAAACAAGCCAGGAAGCCTTTCCCACATCAGACAGACTTTGCAGCAAAGAAGGTGTTGGAACTCATACATGGGGACATTTGTGGACCCATTACACCGGAAACTTGTGCAGGGAACAGGTATTTTCTACTTCTCGTCGATGATTTCAGCCGAAAGATGTGGGTATACATGTTAAAGTCGAAAAATGAAGCGTTTGAAGCCTTTAAGAAATTCAGGGCAGTCGTTGAAAATGAAAGGGAAGAAACAGTGAAAGTATTTCGCACAAATAGGGGGGAGAATTTTGTTCAAATGAATTTAACAGTTACTGCTCTGCAAATGGGATAACAAGACATTACACTACTCCCTACACCCCGCAGCAAAACGGGGTGGTAGAGAGAAGGAACCGCACTGTGGTTGCTATGGCTAGAAGTATATTGACGGGAATGAAGCTACCTTTGAAGTTGTGGGGTGAAGCAGTGAGACACTCTGTGTATGTCCTGAATCGTGTGCCAACGAAGATATTGCGTGGGAGAACTCCTTACGAGGCTTGGACAGGTAACAAACCAGACCTTGGCTTCCTTAAAGTTTTTGGTTGTCTTGCTTTCACGAAAGTACCGTCAGTTCACAGTACTAAATTAGATAATCGAAGCAAGGTAGTTGTATATATTGGTAAGGAACCAGGAACAAAGGGGTATCGTTTGTACGATCCCAGCTCTGGTTCGTTGTGTGTTAGTAGAGATGTGACGTTCGATGAAACAAAGGGATGGACATGGGTGGAAACTGATGAAGAAATTAGTACAAGGCAGAACACATTTAGTGTGGAAGGGATTTTTACTAATTCCAGGGATGAAGACAGTGCTGTTGAAACGGAAGTCACCACACCAACTCAGTCTCAGGGTGTGAGCACAGATTACTGGTCAGGTGGGAACTCTGGTGGGAGCTCAGGACAGAGTTCTGTGTCAAGTTTGGACACAGAACCAAGGAAATTCAGGCTGCTCAGTGATGTATACCAGGATGCTGAAAGAGTTGAACTTGATGATGATGAATTGATGTTACTTAATGCTGAAGAACCCGTATGCTTCAAACAGGCAGCAAACGAAAGCAAGTGGAATGAGGCAATGCAGAATGAAATGAACTCGATTGAGAAAAATCAGACCTGGGTGTTAACTGATTTACCTAAAGGGCATAAAGCAATTGGACTTAAGTGGGTATATAAGCTGAAAAGGGATACGAATGGGGAAATATTGAAACATAAAGCACGTCTCGTAGCAAAGGGTTATGTGCAGAAATATGGAGTGGATTTTGAGGAAGTATTTGCTCCGGTTACTCGTTTGGAGACAGTACGGTTGCTACTTGCTCTAGCTACAAAGAATGGCTGGGTAGTTCATCACTTAGACGTAAAGTCAGCCTTCCTCAACGGAGAAATTCAGGAGGAAGTGTATGTTACACAACCATAGGGGTTCGAAAAGAAGGGTGAGGAGCATAAAGTGTACAAGCTTATTAAGGCGTTATATGGACTTCATCAAGCACCACGGGCTTGGTATTCACGGCTAAACAAATGTCTTGAAGATTTGGGATTTGTGAAATGCCCTTATGAGCATGCCGTTTACATAAGGCGCGAAGGAGATGAATCATTGATAGTTGGAGTGTATGTTGACGATCTTCTTGTCACGGGAACTAGCAAGGCCAACATTGACAGGTTTAAGAAGGAGATGAACAGGGTTTTTGATATGACAGACCTGGGCAGGTTGTCACACTATTTGGGGATTGAAGTAAAGCAAGAGGATGATTGCATTGAGCTACGACAAAAAGCTTATGCAAAGAGATTGTTGGAGAAGGCCGGGATGAGAGACTGTAACCCTGTCAAATACCCTATGGAGCCCAGAATTCAGATTGACAAGGACACTAAAGGACGAACCATTGAGGCTGCAGCATATAGAAGTGTAATAGGAGGACTGAGGTACCTGGTTCACACACGACCAAATATCTCATATGCTGTTAGAGTAGTAAGTCGCTATATGGAGAGGCCGACTGTCATGCACCAAGGAGCTGTAAAGAGAATCCTTCGTTATGTACAAGGCACACTGGATTATGGGATTGAATATCGTCGAGGTACAGGAAATTATTTGCTTGCAGGGTACTCTGATAGTGACTTGGCGGGTAACCCAGATGATCGTAAGAGTACAGGAGGAGTTGTTTTTTACCTGAACCAAAGTCTGATCACGTGGGTTTCACAGAAACAGAAGTGTGTAGCTCTTTCATCTTGTGAAGCTGAATTCATGGCGGCTACTGGAGCTGCTTGTCAGGGTATATGGCTGCGGAATTTGCTTGGGAAGATAACTGATGAGAAGCTCGAACCAGTAACGATTTATGTGGACAACAGGTCAGCAATTGACCTAGCTAAAAATCCGGTGTTCCATGGTAGAAGCAAGCATATAGACATACGCTATCACTTTATCCGTGAGTGTGTTGAGCGTGGTGAGATCATTGTTCGACATGTTGCATCTGAGGAGCAGAGAGCTGATATTCTTACAAAGGCGTTACCAGTGGTGAAGTTTGAAAAGATGCGTGCTTTGTTGGGTGTGAAGAATCTCCAGACAGATGTTTAGATTAAGGGGGAATATGTTAGACATTAATCTAAACATATATATCTAATAAGTTAATTATGTAATTTGTTAAGTGTCACATGACTTGGTCATGCAGTAGTAGAGTATTTGTAGGAGTCTGTTTTTTGAATTAGTAGTGAGTAGTGGGTAGTTACCAGGAGTAGTAGTTATTTTCATACCACGATCTTGGCAAGTTCTAGTACTTATTATCTGTATTTCCATTCTGTAATAGTCTAAGAAGTCTGAATGCATTTGTTTTCTCTCGTTTCAGAACAAACACTTGTGTAGTATTGCCTTGTTTTACTCTTGTTTAGCCTTCAAACTGTGTGTGTGTTTTCAAATTGTAGATAGGAAGAGAAAGGAAAAAAAAAAGTAGTGAGACTGAATAAAAGTAACGCTCTTAAATTTTCCTTTGGTCACCATTTTATGTATCTGGAACAAAAAAAAAAGAGAACATTTTTCGATTGATATCAGAAAATGTAGAAAGGAAAAGTGAAAAGGGAAGGGTTACACAAAGGAAAAGTAAAAGTGGCTTGATTGATTAGCATAAGGTTTATAGATTGATTATACACAGTTCTTACAATAGAAACATTTTGAACACCAGTCAATCGTTGAAATCGAGCAGTATGCTCTACTTGTTGACAACCTGTACCGTCTTTCCACCCATGCTACTTCTCTTACAAGCACCGGAATCTTAACATCTTTGTGGATGTTTTAAATCCACTTGTAAAGTTTTGAGAGAGATACTAATTTAACATGTTATCAGAAATGAGTTGAACCGTCGCTGCGATAACAGGTTTAAGAATTACTAATTTAACATGGTATCAGAAATTAGTTGAACCGTTGCTACAGTAACAACAGGTTTAAGAATTTACACCTTTTGCTTAATACTATCATTAGTGGCATCAGCAAATACATTTATTTTGCAAAGTTCAAGGTAAGATTAACCTAGCAAAGGAACAGCACTACCAGCAAAACCAAAAGAAGAAAATAAGAAAGCAGAACCATAGTAATTTGAAAAAAGTTAATCTCGAATAAATTCTGAAAAGGTAGAGTTATGGGAAAAGGTCAGAAAATAAAAGAATGAACTACAGCAATTCTGAAAATGAAATGGGATCCAAGTCATACAATATGTCTTGTAGCATAGACATAAAAAGATTCCTCTCTGTATCTCAGATAAATTATGCAAGGAGGACTGGTAGTTTTGTATGGTATTTAGCAGAGTTTTTGGCAGAGACTAGAACATGGAGTAAACAATCACTTGTGGTTCCCAATGCTGTTAGTTTATTATTACAATTTTATGGTCACATTTGCAGGCTACAAACAATAAGAGTTTTTACTCTGAAAATCTTAATAATAAAGATGTATTTCCGGTGTTGAAATGAACTTGGACTCGATTATTGCATCTTTTCCTCGGTATTGAAATTAACTCAAATTTGATGTAAACCTGATAACATAAGGTCACATGTAGTATTTATAAATTTAACATAAGGATAATTATAAGTTCAGGAGTCTTCCCCAACTCCAGATAAAAAGTTACTCTACAATTTATATTTGCAATATGTATTAAAAAGGCCATTTTTCTAAGGATGACTATTATTCCTAAAACAGAGTAAACCAAAAGACATTTTGACATCTGCTCCACCCCTGCCACTCCCTTGCACCTCCCAACAACTTTTCTCAATTTTTAATCTTTTAGCTCTCTCCGTCAAGGCCTCACACCTGATGCAAATCAACCATAGCAACTATTGTAGTAACCCTCTCTAATCTTTTCTTCCAACCAAAATCCATGATCTCTTCATTACTAAATATAAACAGAACAGAGCTTTAATCTCCCCTGCCTCTTCTAACAACTTCCCACCATTTTCACTCTCTGTCCCTCTTCATCTCTAACAACCCCTTCTTCTTTTTGGCCAACAAAACAACCATTATCATAGTTGTTTAACCTCTCATTCTGTGTACATATATATATATAGGTATATGAATCTGTAAAAGAAATGTGCAAACAGAACAAAGAATGATGACATACAGAAGAAGTGAGTATAACCATCTTTACTCTGCACTTGCTGTGTTTTCCTTCCTTTTTGCTTCTTCCACAGCTCTAGACTTAGATGGAACTCTCTTACTTTCTTTTAAATACTCCATTCTTAGTGACCCTTTATCAGTTCTTGAAAATTGGAACTACAATGACATAACTCCATGTTCATGGACTGGCATAACTTGTGGCCAAGTTGGCTCAAGCCCAGACGACAATTTTCGAGTCACGAGTCTAGTCCTCCCAAACTCCAGTCTTCTTGGTTCAATGCCAGAAGACTTAGGCTTAATCCAACATCTCAGAACTCTTGATCTGTCTGTTAGAATAAATCATGTATATAAATACAACATAATATATATACATGAATCTCCTGATCAAAACTATGAGTATAGATAAATAGCGGAAGCGTACCTGAATCAAAAGAGGCCATTAATGATCTTGAGAGAGTCCGAAGAGCGCAAGTACTTGAGGGCTTTGATCTTCACTATTCTCCTCTATACGTAAGGATGGGGTGTGTGTATTTTCTGAACAGTATGAGACGCGTACCTTTTGTTCTCACATAATATTCTTTATATAGAGGGAATAGTGGGACCAACCCTAATGGGCTAAACCCATAACCGTCCATCAAAGTTATGGGCTTGGGTACTTAAGCCATTATTAATATATATATCAAAATATATATTTTGGATGTAATAATTAATATATATATTAAGTGCTATTTATTTATTTAATTATTAATTAGGCTCAAGTCTTATTTAGATGATTAATAATAAAACCCGATGGGCCATAAATAATGGATTGGATCCCGTCGAATCCAACATTCTCCCACTTGGCCGAGGGTCAGTATATCATCGACATACATATAACAAGACTTCATTATTGAGCTTTACATCCCTTAAGACAGACTAAATTTTACATCATACTAAAATAGAATTAAAGGTAGTATCATACTCGTATAGAGATATGAAACCGTCCTCCAGTTACAATCCAAGTATAATTGCAAAACTTAGCAAAAGATATAGCTTAAAGTCATGAACAACATAATATATATCATAAGCAATAGCAAATCAATATGTTCATGAGGTCCTTACATAATTGTTTGTTCCATAAACTTCGAATGTGCACAATAATAGAAGTAACAAACTAAATACTTTGTCCAAAAACCATAACATAAGGTGATCACAATACTAGTGTCTTACAATAAAATCCATGAATCAATAAGAAAGATTATCAACCAAACCCATGCTAGCAACATGTTCTCGAAAGAGATTGGGCGGTAAACCTTTTGTCAATGGATCCGCCAACATAGCAACTGTACTAATTTGCTCAATAGACACTTGTTGTTTTTGAACTCTTTCTCGTACTACAAGATACTTTATATCTATGTGTTTTGTCGCATCACTTATCTTGTAGTCTTTAGAGAAAGAAACAGCAGCTTTATTATCGCAATAAATTTTCAGTGGTCTAGAAATAGTGTCAACTATTTTGAGATATGTGACGAAATTCCTCAACCATAGAGCTTGCTTCGTTGCCTTATAGCAAGCCACAAATTCAGCTTCCATTGTAGAAGAGGTATGCAACGACTGCTTAGAACTTTTCCATGATATAGCTCCTCCAGAAAGCATAAAAATGTAACCTGAAGTGGATTTCAACTCATCTTTACACCCAGCATAATCAGAATCCGAATAACCAATAACTTCAAGGTTATCCGTCTTTCGATATGTGAGCATAAAATCTTTTGTACCTTGCAAATACCGCATGACCTTTTTAACAGCTTTCCAATGATCCGGACCTGGATTTATTTGGTATCGCCCTAGCATTCCAACAATATATGCTATGTCTGGACGAGTACAAACCTGAGCATACATAAGACTCCCAACTGCCGAAGCATAAGGAATATTCTCCATTTGATCCAATTCCAGCTGATTTTGAGGACATTGTTTCAAGCTAAATTTGTCACCCTTGACAACAGGGGCAACGCTTGGAGAACAATTTTGCATGTTAAAACGTTTGAGAACTTTATCAATATAAGCTCTTTGTGATAAACCCAAAATTCCATGAGATCTATTTCTATGAATTTCAATGCCCAAGACATAAGATGCTTCCCCCAGATCCTTCAAATCAAAATTCTTATGAAGGAATCTCTTTGTCTCATGCATTAAATTCATATCACTACTAGCGAGTAGAATATCATCCACATATAGTACTAAAATAATGTACTTGCTCCCACTCACTTTTAGATATATGCATTGGTCAACAAAATTTTCTTTAAACCCAAATTTTCCAATCACATCATCGAATTTAATATACCACTCTCTAGAAGCTTGCCTTAATCCATATATGGACTTCTTTAACCGACATTTCATGTGTTCCTTGCCTTTGACTACAAAACCTTCCGGTTGTGACATGTAGACATCCTCATGCAAGTCACCATTAAGAAAAGCAGTTTTAACATCCATTTGGTGTAACTCTAAATCATAATGAGCTACTAAAGCCATGATAATACGAAATGAGTCCTTACTCGAAACAGGGGAAAATGTATCATTATAATCAATTCCTTTTCTTTGTGTGAAGCCCTTTGCAACCAATCTAGCTTTATATCTTTCGATGTTCCCACTAGAATCAAGCTTAGTTTTGTAGACCAATTTGCAGTCTACAGCTTTGACCCCTTGTGGTAACTCAACTAGATCCCATACATCATTATCCTTCATGGATTTCAACTCATCCTCCATGGCTGCAAGCCATTGAGTTGAATGGTTACTAGCAATAGCTTCTTTATAAGAAATAGGATCAGGTCCCATGCCAAGATTAGACTCAATTTCATCTAAATACACAATATAATCATCCGAGATTGCTGATCGTCTTACTCTTTCTGACCTCCTAAGAGGTTCAGTAGTATTATTGTCATCTTGAGGTGGTTCTTGATGTACATTCTCATTTGCACCAATATTTTTATCATCATTTTCTGGTGCACTAATATCTGAAATGATAGGAATAGAGACATTCTCCTGAATCTCTTCAAGATTTATCTTTCGAGATGTACTCCCACTGACTTCAGCATCCTCAAAAAATACTGCATTTCTAGTCTCAACTATTTGAGTGGTGTGTGATGGACAATAAAACCTAAAACCTTTAGATCTTTCAGGGTAACCAATAAAATGACAAGTAATAGTCTTAGGGTCCAATTTCTTGATGTGTGGGTTATATATTTTCGCTTCAGCCAAACAACCCCATACATGCATATATCCAAAACTAAGTTCCCTTTCAGTCCATATTTCATAAGGTGTTTTAGGCACAGACTTACTTGGGACCCGATTAAGGATATGCATAGCTGTTTTAAGGGCTTCAACCCACAAAAATTCTGGCAACGTACTGTGACATATCATGCTTCGAACCATATCCATAAGAGTTCGATTTCGTCTCTCAGCAACACCATTCTGTTGGGGTGTACCCGACATTGTGTACTGAGGAACGATGCTACATTCTCGCAAAAATAAGGCAAAAGGTCCTGGATTCTGTCCAGATTCAGAGAATTTTCCATAATACTCTCCTCCTCTATCAGATCTAACAACCTTAATATCTAATTTAAGTTGTTTTTCAACTTCTGCTTTATAAATTTTAAACATATCGAGTGCTTCAGATTTTTCATGCAAAAGATAAATGTAGCCATAATGTGAGTAGTCATCAATAAAAGTAATAAAATACTTATGACCACCTATGCCTGGAGTGTATGGTCCACTAATGTCAGTGTGGATTATCTCCAAACACTTAGTGCTACGAGTTGCACCCTTTTTGTTTGTTTTTACAAATTTTCCTTTAATACATTTAATACATGTGTCAAAATCTGAGAAATCTAATGGATGAAGAAGTCCTTCTTTAACAAGTCTTTCCATTCGATTTTTGGATATGTGACCCAGTCGTTCATGCCACAATTTTGAGGAACTCTCATCATTTCTTTTTCTCTTTTTAGAACCAGTTGTAACTTCATCTTGCACATTCATTGAAATTAAGGATTCACTAAAAGAAGCATTCAAACATAATCTGTAAAGGTTTCCCTCTAACAGCCCAGAACCAGTATACTCAGAATAAAGAAATAGAGAAAAACCTTTATTTTCAAATTTAAACGAATATCCATAAGCGTCTAACTTTGAAACAGAAATAAGGTTTCTAGTAATACTGGGAACATAAACAGTATCCATTAAATCCAAATTAAAACCACTTTCCAACATAAGTCGGAAAGTTCCTACAGCTTCAATTTGTACTTTCTCTCCATTTCCAACGAGTAAATATCGATCTTCTTTATTTAGCTTCTTCACGGAAAGGAATCCCTTTCTTGTCTAACCACTCGCGAAATTTGGAACACTCTTTCCTTATGTGTCCTTTAGCTCTGCAGAAGTTACATTTAGGACCTCCAAAGTTCTTTGTGCCAGAAGTCTGTCCCTTGTCTTTCGTGACAGCTGCATCAATTCCCTTTTTCTTTTGACTATTGCCATATTTCTTTCCTTTTCCTTTAGCAGGTGTCGTGGTCACAACATGAGCACTTTCAACCTTCTCAGACCTAAGGCGTTCTTCTTCTTGAACGCACATAGAAATCAGCTCGCTCATCTTCCACTTTTCTTTCTGCGTATTGTAGTTGATCTTAAAAGGACCAAATTGTGCAGGAAGAGAAGTCATTAAGAACTGGACGAGAAAACCTTCAGAGATTTCCATGTTCATATCCTTTAACTGAGAAGCCATATCATTCATTCTCATAATGTGATCACGAACACCACTTGAACCATTATACTTGAGAGTGACCATTTTCGAGATCAGTGTAGTGGCTTGAGCCTTAGTGGAAGCCTTGAATTGTTCCTCAATGTTCGCTAGGTACTCCTTTGCATTATCAGATTCGGGAATTGCTCCACGAATTGCACTAGTAATGGAGCCCTTAAGAATCATTAAGGAAACACGGTTGCTATGCTCCCATTTTGCATAATCAGCCTTTAACTCAACAGAGCTTTCGGCCGTAATGGCAGCAGGTTTTGCAACCCTTATGGCATAATCAAGGGCAGTAACTCCCAACGTAAGATCAATTTGCTCTTTCCACTTCTTAAAATTAGAGCCACTCAATGGTTCAATGTGTGAAAAGTAGTTGGTAAGTGAAACAGGACCAAATGCTGAATCAAGGTTAATCACAATCATGCACATAAGTACAACAAGTACAATAAATATAATCCACATGATGAAAAATAGTTAGTTCACCAAGTAACACATAAGTTAAATAAACTGAGGGATAAACAGTTTATCTAAAGAGGAAAAATAAAATACACAAAAATTTTCCTACAATTAAATTAAATTTAATATTAATATCTTCCGTTGGGCCGATTATCAATACTAAATTAATTTTATCATTAAACATGAGATTACAAAAAGTAAAATATTAAATTACATTACCGTTGGGCAGAAGATAATTTAAATTCTACAATTTGAACTTTAAAAATTCCATTTACAAAATTAATTTACAAATCTTCCGTTGGGCCGATTCGTACATCAACTTGTACACGTACATTAGGTGATTTTTAATTCTCCTAATAATTAAAGTAAAAGATTTTCGTTGGTCCATCCAATACTTTAATAATTAAGAAATCACTACATTAGTCCGAATAATAATTCATAATATTTTTACATGAGGGACTAATTATATATTTATACATAAGTATCCCTTTTAAAACATAAATTCAGTACATATAATTCATACACAATATCTTAACAGTTACCCAAACACATTAATGATCCCAAGTTATGCCATGCACTAACTTAAAAGTATTTTAATCAAAACAGACATGATATTTACAATTGCATGATCATTAGTCACCATATAATATCACGTATTCATGCCCAGTACGTAAAAATAAAAGCCAAATTAATATAATAATAACACGGCTGATCATGACATGATTAATAAAGTGATGTACGGATGTATACACCTTATGCAATACATACAAACCCAAAAGAAATATAACGTTATTTATTGATTGAATACAACAACAGAATTAATAAAATAGGTTACTCATTAAATCATTCGCACAAGACTGATACAATAAAATACGATTTGATTCGGAACTATAAACTCAAAAGAATTAATCTAGGAGTCGGCTCTGATACCAATTGTTAGAATAAATCATGTATATAAATACAACATAATATATATACATGAATCTCCTGATCAAAACTATGAGTATAGATAAATAGCGGGAGCGTACCTGAATCAAAAGAGGCCATTAATGATCTTGAGGGCTTTGATCTTCACTATTCTCCTCTATACGTAAGGATGGGGTGTGTGTATTTTCTGAACAGTATGAGACGCGTACCTTTTGTTCTCACATAATATTCTTTATATAGAGGGAATAGTGCGACCAACCCTAATGGGCTAAACCCATAACCGTCCATCAAAGTTATGGGCTTGGGTACTTAAGCCATTATTAATATATATATCAAAATATATATTTTAGATGTAATAATTAATATATATATTAATGCTATTTATTTATTTAATTATTAATTAGGCTCAAGTCTTATTTAGATGATTAATAATAAAACCCGATGGGCCATAAATAATGGATTGGATCCCGTCGAATCCAACACTGTCCACAAATCTTCAGGTCCTTAATCTCTCCGATAATGCATTGGCCGGTAAAGTCCCGGAAAGTCTTACTTCTTTACAGAATCTCACTGTTTTGTCTTTGAGAAGTAACTACTTTTCAGGCTCAGTTCCTAGTGGATTTCAACTCGTCGAAGTTTTGGATCTATCTTCAAATATGTTTAATGGATCTTTACCTTTGGCATTTGATGGTGAAAACTTGCAGTACTTGAATCTTTCTTACAACAAAATCTCAAGGCCATTCCCTTTAGATTTTGTAAAGAAGATGCCAGCAAATGTATCCATTGATCTCTCATTCAACAATCTTACTGGTGAAATCCCACAATCATCAGCTTTATCAAACCAAAAAACTGAGTCTTTCTTGGGAAATGCTGATTTATGTGGCAAACCATTAAAAAAGATTTGTTCAATTCCTTCAACATTAACCACTCCTCCAAATATCACCACAGCAAACAATTCAGCTCCAGCTATTGCAGCCATTCCCAGAGACTTCGACTCGAGCCCATCCTCAAATCAAAGTCAAAATGCAAAACAACATGGACTAAGACCATGCACTATTGCTACAATCATAGTGGCTGATTTAGCTGGACTCGGATTGCTTGTCATGATACTACTCTATGTCTATCAGTTGAAGAAGAAGAAACAAAATGTTATCTCCAATGCAAGTTATGACAAGAAAGGACCCGCGCCTGCAATCAGTTCAGCTGTTGGCACGGGCACTTCATTTGAGATTAGTAAGTTTGGTCCTAAGTGTGGAGAGTGGTCTTGCACGAGCCTTACTGCCAGTGAAGACATGTCAGGCTCAGAAAGCGAAGATCATAAAAAGTTGAGTAACATTAATGCGGAGGAGATTAAAAAGTATACGATGGAAAAATCTTTGGTGATAGTGGATGGAGAGACAAAGTTAGAAGCTGAGACATTGTTGAAGGCTTCAGCTTATATATTGGGATCAAGTGGAGGGAGTATAGTGTACAAAGCTGTGCTTGAAGATGGTGTTGTTTTTGCTGTAAGGAGGATCGGAGAGAGTGGAGTGGAGAAGCTGAAGGAGTTTGAGACTCAAGTGAAGGCCATTTCTAAATTGCGCCACCCGAATTTGGTTACAGTTCGAGGGTTCTATTGGGGTGAAGATGAGAAGCTTCTTATCTCTGATTATATCTCCAATGGAAGCTTAGCCAGTGCTGGTCATAGTAAGTTCTCTTCTTTCTCTCTTTTTTCTTACCTCATTTTAGAGTTCAGGAGTCGCTAGCCGGTAAAAATACAATAATAAACCAAAAGCATGTGTTTTTCCTTGTCTTTTACTCCTGTAGGTTGAGCACAGATTACATTCATGTCTATTCAGTGTCATAATTGTTGTTGCCCCTCGGGATAATCGATAACATTAATAAAAAAATATTGGTACATTATCTATTTTTCAGTTAGTTTTTTCAGATAAAGGGAGGGAGGATTCGGACCAATTGCCTTCTCATTCCTGTATTAACAACTTATAATTATGCCTGACAAATTTTCCTTGTATGTTTTCGTAAAATTTCAGAAAGATTTGGTTCATCACCATCTCATTTGCCATTCCAAGTTAGAGTAAACATTGCTAGAGGAATTGCTCGAGGATTGGCATATACAAAATATGAGGCTAAGAGGCTAACCAAAATAATAATAAACCTAATGTAATGCAGTTAAGAAAAAAACCTAGATAATTAGGCACATTGCAATTAACTCATGATAAATCATTTTTGTGTCAATTATTATCATTAGCTCATTATTTGTCGCCAAAAGAAATGAACTTGGAAATAGCATAAAGTAGTATGCTCATGGACTGGTTTTTCCTACAACCTGGGTGGCACTTCACTAATCATATATATAGTCTTCCATTAGATGCATTTACACATTTTCTTGTTCAATAGTAGTGATATATTTGTTTGGGACTTGCAGGCCAGGCCTTTGCTTACTAAAGCTCTAGAGACTAAAGATTTTCATGGTCTTGCTGATCCTCGACTACAAGAGGATTATAATACTGAAGAGATGGCTTCCATGGTTGCATGTGCTGCTGCATGCATCCATAATCTTGATTGGCGCAGACCACGAATGAGTGAGGTATCCATAATTTGCAGACCACGAATGTGAATAGTAACCGAAGTTACTATTCATTTGAATAGTACCCAAAAGTACTATTCATAAAGTAAGAAACATGTGGGGCCCACATGAATTAAAAATCAAACTTTGAAATTCAAAAGTTCGGTGAAGTTTTTGAAAGGTTGGCATCAGCTGTGGAATTAGGCAGATAATATACGTAATCAATTATGTATATTAGCTGCATAGTAACTTTCGAAAATCTATAAATAGGCCTGTTGTATTTCATTTCAAAACACACCAAAACACACAACTTTCTCTTCTCTCTCATATATTTTCTGTGTAAGCTGCTAGATAGTCCGTCTAGTAGGAAAGTCGGCTTAGCCCACTTTCAGGCAGTGTCGGGTAGAAGGTCCTCGTGCCTAAACTATCCTTAGGAGTGTTCTAATTTAGAAGCTAATCCATTGGATTAGAAGTTGTAACACCCCTTCGAGTTTATTATCAATAAAGATATATTCTCGGAATTATTTTTAATTTTTATAGTATCGTATTCAACCCCCCTTCTACGATACTTTGGGACCTAACAATTGGTATCCGAGCAAGCTTCTAGCATACAAGAAGTCTAAAGATCACCACCATGGGAATGAAGGATTCAGGCGTGAGAATACCAGTTCTTGACAAAGATAATTACTTTCACTGGAAAGTAAAGATGCATTTACATCTCTTATCTATTGATGAAGGTTATGTCAACTGTATAGAAAGAGGTCCTCATATTCCTATGAAGGCCAACACTGCAGTTGGAGAAGCAGCAGGAACTGGAGTTGCTAGAAGGCCTATTCCCAAATTATCCGCAGAATTCACAGATGGAGACAAAGAGGAAGTCCAGAAGGATAAAAAGACCATGAATATACTGTTCAATGGTATTGATCAAGACATGTTCGACAATGTCATCAACTGCACCACTGCCAAGCAAGTGTGGGACACTATTCGAACACTCTGTGAAGGAACTGAACAAGTCAGAGAGAACAAGATGCAACTCCTCATACAACAGTATGAACACTTCCATCATAATTCTGGAGAAAATTTAACAGATATATTCAGTAGATTTCAGAAACTACTGAATGGCCTGAAGTTGTACGGGAGAACATATGAAGTCAAAGACTCCAACTTAAAATTTCTGAGATCTCTTCCTAAGGAATGGAAGCCAGTTACAGTCTCGTTGAGAAACTCTCAAGACTACAAAGATTTTACACTTGAGAGACTGTATGGAATTTTAAAGACCTAAACCAACAAACCAGATGAAGAAATTGAGAAAAGCCAGAAGAAAGGTGGAAATATAGCTTTGGTAGCCAATATTCCAACAAACCAAGATGGAGAGAAGATGAAGAATAATGAAGCCACACCAAGTCAAAGAACTTGGGAAGGCGGAGCTGCAACTAGCCAATGTAAAAACAAGATGATTGAAGAACCTGACGCATTAAGTGAGGATGAAGCTGAAGATCTAGATGAATATTTGGCATTTCTATCAAAAAGATTTTCGAAGCTAAGATTCAAGAAGAATTCAGCAGGAGCCGGGCAATTCAAGAAAAACTATCAACCAAACAAGGATGTGGTTGAAAGATCAAAGTTCAAATGCTATAACTGTGGAATTGCTGGCCACTTTGCCAATGAATGCAGAAAATCCAAATCTGAGAATGAAAAGAAACAGTTTGAGACTGTCGATTACAAAAAGAAATACTTTGACCTTCTCAAGCAAAAGGAGAGAGCATTCGTATCAAGAGATGATGATTGGGCAGCTGGAGGTGACTCAGATGCAGAAGAAGAGTTTGTCAATCTTGCACTCATGGCAAACGAAACTGATGAAGAGGCTAGTTCAGCAAGCAACCAGGTATACTCTACAAATCTAACTGAGCTTTCCAAAGATGAATGTGCCAATATTGTTGATGAAATGTCTACATGTCACATTAAAATCACTTAACAAAGAGAACAAAAAGATTAAAGATCTTAATGCTAAGATAGGTGATAGGAATACTCTGTTAGAAACTCAACTAATTGATTTTGAAACAATGAAAAGAGATTGTCAGGATGCTAAGAATGAGTTACTTGAGGCTCTGAAAAGAGAAGAGTGTTTAATAAAATAGTTAAAAGAGGAACAAGACTTAATTGCTAAGTGGAAGGGATCAAAGGCTAAAACTGAAGAAATGTATAGTAAACAAGGAATTGATTCTTTTCACAAATTAGCAGAAGCTAAGTTAGATGTTGATAGGGAAGTTGCTTCAGATAGTGATTTAGTCGAAAAAGAATGTTCTTTGAGACCTAAGCCTGTTAGCAAAGCAACTTTAACTAAATTAAATAACCAATATGGACCTGTCAACAAAAACTTTGTAGTTGGAGAGTGCAGCAAAACCAAATCTGTTGAACAAATAAACATAGGCAACTTGTCCCACAAGCAATTGAAGGACAAGTTAGAAAATGTTAAGTCAGGTTTTAAGGACAAGAAAAAGAATAGAAATGGTAAGGTAGGGATTAACAAACACAACAATTACACACCTGATAAAAATGCTCCTAGGAAAAAATGTGTAAAGTGTGGAAGTGTTAATCATTTATCTACCAACTGTAAATCTGTTAAGAATGCTTCTGTGCCTTATATGCCTATGCCTATGCCTGCTGTGAATGTTATGCCAAATATGTATGCTCCCTCTGCTCATGCATCTAGTCAATATGCTAACATGCCATTCATGTATAATCCATACTACAATATGCCACAGATGCCATGGATGATGAATAACATGTTTGCACAGACTATGCCTAATAATGCTATTAACTATAACACATATGAGCAAGTATTAAATTCTGTCTCTCAAAGGCCCAAACCAAAATTCAAAATTGATTTAACTCAATCTAAACCTTCGGTTAAAAAGGATTTGAAGGATAAGAAATTGGCTAACAAGAAAGGACCCAAGAAAGCTTGGGTACCTAAATCAACTTGATTTTGTGTTGATGTGTGCAGGGAAACAGAAAGAATCTTTGGTATCTGGACAGTGGCTGCTCTAGGCATATGACTGGAGATTCTACCCTGCTCACTAAGTTTGAGGAGAGAGCTGGCCCTAGCATTACCTTTGGAGACAACAGCAAAGGATATACTAGAGGATATGGCTTGATTTCACAAGGGAATGTTGTCATTGAAGAAGTAGCACTGGTTGATGGACTTAAGCATAACTTGCTAAGTGTCAGTCAATTGTGTGATAAAGGCCAGAACGTCTGGTTCACATCTGAAGCTTGTGTCATTTTCAAGAAAAGTGACAACAAGGTAGTGTTGACAGGAGATAGAAGAGGAAATGTGTACATTGCTGACTTCAATTCAACAAATGCAAACATGACTACATGTCTTCTCAGCAAGGCAAGTGTAGATGAAGGTTGGCTTTGGCACAAAAGACTGTCACACTTGAGTTTTAAAGCAATGAATGAGTTGGTAAAGAAGGATTTGGTTAGAGGTATTCCAAAATTGGATTACTCCAAGGATGGATTGTGTGATGCATGCCAAAAAGGGAAGCAGAAGAAGGCCTCTTTCAAATCAAAGTCAATGTCATCAGTTGATCAACCCTTGCAACTACTCCACATGGATCTCTTTGGACCAGTCAATGTGTTGTCAATTTCAAATAAGAAATACTGTCTTGTGATTATTGATGATTTCTCAAAATTCTCTTGGACATTCTTTCTGCACTCTAAGGATGAAGCAGGTGAAGTCATTTTAAATCACATCAGGATAGTCAACAACAATCCTTTACTCAAAGTAAGGAGAATCAGAAGTGATAATGGAACTGAGTTCAAGAATTCTGTAATAAGATAGTTTTGTGAAGAAGAAGGAATTATCCAAGAATTCTCTGCACCAAGAACTCCTCAACAAAATGGTGTAGTGGAAAGAAAGAACAGAACTATAATTGAAGCTGCAAGGACAATGCTTGAAGAATCTAAGCTACCAACATACTTCTGGGCAGAAGCTGTAAACACTGCATGCTAAACTCAGAATATTTCTTTGGTCAATCAAGCAAAAGGCATGACACCTTATCAACTTTTCAAAGGCAAGAAACCAACAATCAACTTTCTGCATCTCTTTGGATGCAAATGCTTTGTACTGAAAAATCATGGTGAGCATCTTGGAAAATTTGATTCAAAAGCACATGAAGCTATCTTTGTTGGATACTCAGCTGGAAAATCCTACAGAGTCTACAACCTAAGACTAAACATTGTAATGGAGTCCATACATGTTGTCTTTGATGACAAGAAAATATTTGGTCTAGTAGATGAAGGTTTTCATGAGTCTCTCTCATTCGAGAATGAGAGAAGTGGTGAAGAAAGTGAAGATGATGATGAAGAATGGAGATCAAATGGTGTGAGAAACAGACAAGGATTATCAGTTGAAGTGCATAATGAACCACATGTTGAAGAGCAAATTACACCATCAGTTGGAAATCAAATTGAAGCATCTGTAGAAAATCAAAGAGAAGCATCTATTGATGAATCTGCAAGAAATCCATCAATCTCGAGGGCCATACACTCAGGGGGAGTTTCTCATAGTCAAAACTCAACAATAGGTCACAATTATCAACACAGAGAAAATGAAGCCCCTTCATCAAGGTCAAACTTACCACCACAGAGAAAATGGATCAGGGATCATCCATTTGAGCTTATCGTTGGAGATCCTAATGCAAAGGTCCAAACCAGAAGAGCAAGTCAAGAAGAATGCTTATACAGTAGTTTTCTATCCAATGAAGAACCTAAGAGAGTTGAACAAGCTCTTCTGGATCCAGACTTGGTTTTAGCAATGCAAGAAGAGTTAAACCAGTTTGAGAGAAATGAAGTATGGAAACTTGTACCCAAACCTAAAGACAAATCAGTGATTGGCACTAAGTGGGTATTAAAGAACAAGATGGATGAGAATGGCATAGTCACAAGGAATAAATCTAGATTAGTTGCTAAAGGCTACTGTCAAGAGGAAGGAATTGATTTTGAAGAAACCTTTGCACCAGTAGCAAGGTTAGAAGCAATAAGGATCTTCCTGGCATATGCAGCGCATGCCAATTTCAAAGTCTATCAAATGGATGTCAAGAGTGCATTTTTGAATGGTATTCTGGAGGAGGAGGTGTATGTTAGTCAACCGCCTGGTTTTGAAGATCCAGACTTTCCAGAATATGTGTTCTTTCTACTCAAAGCACTCTATGGCCTAAAGCAAGCACCTAGAGCCTGGTATGACACACTCTCACAGTTTCTTATAGAGAATCACTTCATTCGAGGTACTATTGATAAAACTCTCTTTTATAGAAATGTTAATGGCTCTATGATACTTGTCCAAATTTAGGTAGATGATATAATATTTGGGTCTACAGATGAGAAACTTTGCAAGAGGTTTGCCAAACTCATGCAAAGTAAATATGAAATGAGTATGATGGGTGAATTAACTTATTTTCTTGGTTTACAAGTTAAACAAGTGAATGAGGGAATTTTTATAAGTCAAACAAAATACATTTATGATCTTTTAAAAAGGTTTGATTTAGCATATTGTTCTTCTGCAAAAACACCCATGGCCACTTCCACTAAGCTTGAACTGAATACTAAGGAAAAGAAGGTGGACATGACAAGCTATAGGGGCATGGTTGGATCTCTTTTATACTTAACAGCTAGTAGGCCTGATATTATGTTTGCTACATGTTTATGTGCTAGATTTCAACCTGATCCGAGGGAATCTCACTTAGTAGCTATTAAAAGGATTTTCAGATATCTCAAGGGAACACCAAAACTCGGCATTTGGTACCCTAGAGATTCTGGTTTTGATCTAATTGGTTACTCAGATGCAGATTATGCAGGTTGCAAAATGGATAGAAAAAGTACCACAGGAACCTGTCAATTCTTGGGAAACAAGCTGGTCTCATGGTTCAGTAAAAAGCAGAACTCAGTATCTACCTCAACTGCAGAGGCTGAATACATAGCAGCTGGGAGTTGTTGTGCACAGATTCTATGGATGAGAAATCAACTACTTGACTATGGAGTTAAAGTTAAAAGGATCTCAATTTTCTGTGACAACACTAGTGCAATTGCAATAACACAGAATCCAGTGCAGCATTCTAGAACCAAGCACATAGACATCAGATACCATTTCATCAGGGAGCATGTGATGGAAGGCACTGTGGAACTGCATTTTGTTCCTAGTGAAAAACAGTTGGTAGACATTTTTACTAAAGCTTTGGATGAAGCAACCTTTTCAAGGTTGGTAAGTGAGCTTGGTATGTTAAATTTCACATGATTTTTTAAACATAATCTACTAAACCTTGAAACCTTATAAATGAGCTTGGTATTTTTTGCAAATTAGGTTGTTAGGTGAGAAATTATTGAGCGGTGTTGTTTTTCAAACATAACCTATCACTATTACACCTAATCTACTAAACCTTGAAACCTTATAAATGATGAGTTTTTGTTTGTGTTTAACATCATCATTTTTCAAATATACAGAGCATATACACACGATTGCTGAATATTTCGAGCTTTGATCGGAAAGATCTCTCAATCTAGCTGGTGGTTTTTAGATTGGATTTTATATTCTTGCTTTATACATCATCCTTTATAAAAAATAACCCTTGTTTTTGAATTTCCTCGAAGTTTTGAAAATGGCATTGCAGGGAAGCTTTTTAATTGCTAAAGTTAATCCTATTTCCATTCAGCAAATCGAAACCATTCAGGATGAGCAATTTCGGGCTTGGACACAATTTTTGAATGAACATTCATTAATTCGATATGCTTTAGTTACACCAGTGCAGCTTAACCATGATGCATTGCGTGAACTATATTGCAGTGCGGTTAACACTTCTGGACAGGACGGGTGTGCATTCACATATCGACTATTTGGTAGGTCGATTAGGGTCACTGAACGAGATGTTAATCGAATTCTTCATTTTCCTATGGAAAATCTCGTTTCTGATCCTACACCTGAACCGATTGAAATGTTCTTTCGTTTTATAAGGTACCAAAATGGCAATTTCAATACTGGTAATCTTTATAGAACGTTTCTAACCCAGTATTGGAGTTTCTTCTTTCACACTCTTAACCATGTTTTTTCCTCAGATAGAACAAATCAAGATCGAATACCTGAATATATCCAAAAAATATGGTATGCGGTCGCTAATAATTTGAGGATTAATTTTGGAAAAATAGTGCTTGGTCAAATCATTTTAAAGATGAAACACTTAGGAACAAGAGATGTTCGGACTCAAAATGTCAAATGTCTATATCCAAGGTTTCTACAGCTAATATTAAATGATTTTTTGAATGATGAAGACAGGGTACGCTTGGAAAATGGTCAAAAGGTGGAATGTTCTTCCATAAAGACGAATGTAATTAATTACATGAGCAAAAAGAAATATACGGATGTGCCTACAGTCCTAACTGAATATCTAAAGACTGTCCCACTTCCGTTGTTACCAAGACCAGTGAGAGCAGGTATACGACAAGGTAATATTTCAATCCCTGCTATTCTAACCTTTGTATTCCCTGTTGTGTCACAGGAAATACAATTTCTACAGCCCCAGTGGCCATCTTACCCGACCAAGAGCAGGAAATCCCACCGACTCTAACACAGGTCGAAGAGCCCATTTTACAAATGCAAACACAAACACAACAAACTCCTACACCTCAATTGTCACTTAAACGACCAACCATCAACACTTTTGAGGGAGATAGTGCCTCAGCAGCACCACATAAGGAGTTAGTTACATCAGCAGCTCTACCTCATTCTAAACGAAGTAAACCAAATGAACCTGAGGTAACTGTAACTGTTAGGGAAACAATTCTTCCTTGTCAAATGAGTGAAAATGTAAATGAGGATGAATTGACGGGAGCAACTATCTTGAGTTCCATTTCACGGAACATAAGAGTGGTTGATGATCTTTCTAAAGATCAAATGCCTTCACAGGCATCCGAGGTGGAATTACCTACCTCAATAACTGCTGGTGAATCTTCCATTTTACGGAAAGATCCATCGGTAGGTGGTTCTTTTATGAACCAAGTGTCTTCACAGACATACGAGGGAAACTTGGGTTTTTTGCCATTTAATCGATTCAAGTTTAACCTCCCAGAGGAAAAATCTCTGGATCTCTTTCGAGATTTACCACTATTTACCAGTGGTCGGCAACTCGCTTCACGCGAGGATGGAAGCTCACAAACTTTCATTGAACCATCCATGACCTCTGAAAAAGGGGCTAGGATGATTTCATTTGCAGGTACACATATCGGTGGAAGCTTTGGAGGAGAGTTGAGGGAAACACGAACAGAACATGTAAGTGTCACCCAAACCACTAAACCGAGTGAATATAGAGTGTTGAGTGAAACACCTGCAGAACATATGAGTGAGCAACCTACTCAACCACATGCACCTATAACCAGAATGGAATACAGCAGACTCCTTACACGGGTCCAAAAATTGGAGAAAGAGTTGCCAAATATCTGTAAGTCCATTGCAGAAATCAAAAATTTGCAACTTATTCAACATGATGCATTCCAGGTTCAATTAAGTTCCATGGCAGCCCAGTTTAGTCATGCAATTAATTCCTTGGTGAAGACAGCTTCGTCTAAATTACCAACTCCACATCCTACTATCTTGAAGAATAACCCAACTGAGGGGGAGTAGGTGGATGACCAAGAAGCTACTAGGCGTAATAAAGGAAAGGAAAAGGTTGTTGACACGGAATTAACTTTATCTTGGGAAAGGAAAAGCTAAATGGAAGTATTCGTGCTTTGTGAAAAGAAAGCAAGGCAAAAACTTGAAGATATGTTCAGTCTAGAGGAACAATTGTCTTGCACTTGGAAATCTGAAAAATGTATATATGATCCAGAATGTACTTTTATATTATTTATCTTTGTATTTTATTTTTTGTTGTTTAAGTTGAGTTATCCTCTAGGAATTTGTTGGTCAAACCCTGACAATCAAATAGGGGGAGATTGTAAAGCATAAAAATGTAATATGTAATAGAGGACATATATAACTCAACTAGGATAAAAGATAAATAATAAACTCTATACAGGGATCGTGAAATTTGAAGAACAAGCACCAACAAGGATCAAGTCACTGAAAGAAGTTCATTAAAATGATCAAGCCTCAGTGACAAAATAAGATGTACAGATGATTCAGTTGAAGGGCCAAAAGATTCCAGTGATAAAGTTTTTATGGTTGCACAATTCTTGGCAGTATTCTTAAAGACATGATACGAAGACCACGAGTGAATGTTAGTCATCTGTGAACCAGACCAGTTGCACTAGGCGTTAACATTTTCACAAAGGAATCAAGGTATCTAACTCAGAAAAACTGTTAAAGAGGTATGATTGAGAGCAGTGCTGATATCCTCCATTTCAGAAGCTGAATATTTAAGGATGTCAAAAATAAGAGGAAAATGAATAGTAACCGAATCACTATTCACACCGGAATTACTATTAACCGGAATCACTATTCACACCGGGTGAATAGTAACCGAAGTTACTATTCATGTGAATAGTAACCGAAGTTACTATTCATGTGAATAGTACCCAAAAGTACTATTCATAAAGTAAGAAACATGTGGGGCCCACATGAATTAAAAATCAAACTTTGAAATTGAAAAGTTCGGTGAAGTTTTTGAAAGGTTGGCAGCAGCTGTGGAATTAGGCAGATAATATATGTAATCAATTACGTATATTAGCTGCATAGTAACTTTCTAAAATCTATAAATAGGCCTATTGTATTTCATTTCAAAACACACCAAAACACACAACTTTCTCTTCTCTCTCATATATTTTCCGTGTAAGCTGCTAGATAGTCCGTCTAGTAGGAAAGTCGGCTTAGCCCACTTTCAGGCAGTGTCGGGTAGAAGGTCCTTGTGCCTAAACTATCCTTAGAAGTGTTCTAATTAGAAGCTAATCCATTGGATTAGAAGTTGTAACACCCCTTCGAGTTTATTATCAATAAAGATATATTCTCGGAATTATTTTTAATTTTTATAGTATCGTATTCAACCCCCCCCTTCTACGATACTTTGGGACCTAACATATACGTTGCTCCTCTATACATCGCCATTTAACCGACGTATAAGACATATTTAACCGACGTAAAAAGCCAGTTTTGTACTAGTGTTATTATAGTGAGTTTGACTAGCCATATTGCTTTTTCAATGTCTCACTCATAATAGCCTACTGTACCACACACATCATAATAGCCTACTGTACCACACACATCTAACAAACATTTAATTAGAGATAGAAATCTTAGGATAGAAATTTGCATATCAACACCATGGTTCTAATGATGAATGCTCAACCAAGTACTTGTATGCCCTACCATCCTTCTTATGAAAAGGTGTTTCTTATATATAGTGTAATTGGTATATGAATATTAATATATAATAAAAATGGAAGGATCACAATTTTCATTCAATAGATCTACATTTTTATTTGTTTAAAATGGGGATGATTAATCATGCAATGCATATCTTCATTGAGAAATAGGAAGGGAGCAATAGCTAAATTCATTGAGATTCATACTGGCGATTTTCCTATCAATTTTAGAAAAATCTTGCTCCGTCACTTCCGACCATTTAGGCGTGAAAAACTCAGAGGGCAAAGAACTCCTTTAAATTCTCAAGTTAAGTGGAGTGTGTCATGGTGGTGAAGAAGATCTAAAAAGTACTATTAAGCTTGTGTTTTTTAACTTATAAATCATTGTTGGCGGTGAAGAAAATCTAAAAAGTACTAATAAGCTTTTGTTTTTTATCTTATAAATCATTATTATTATTATCAGAAAAGTTATATAGAGTACTAATTTAATTGGAGTATTTGGAGTACATATATGTTATGCATTCAAAATATTTTAAAATTTATTATTTTGCAAACGTTGTTATATGAATATCATAATTTCATTGATAATCTTGAAAATCATGTATGTTTTGCAATAAGTTCATCTTGAAAATCCTTTATGTTTTGAAATCAGAACATATATGTTTTGCAACCCAAATGTGTTTCGCAGAATAATTCATTTTGCAATATTTTGTTAGTAAAACATACAAAATTTTCAATATTTTCAATGAAATAATAATGTTCATGTAATAAACTTTGCAAAATAATAAAGTTTGTAAACTTTTGAATGCAAAATGTATATGTACTCCAAGTATTCCAATTAAATGAGTACTTTATAGAACTTTACTCATAATAATAATAATAATAATAATAATAATAATAATAATATTATTATTATTATTATTATTATTATTATTATTATTATTATTATTATATATATATATATTGTTGGTAGGATTTAAATTTAATCTTATCACAAGCTGGGAGTTGCCCTAAGCATTGTACCTAGGCCTCCAAAATTATATGGCCACATTTTTCTCCCATTATATATATATATATATATATATATATATATAGGGTCTTGTTCTAATAGAAACTAACTTAGAATAGAAACTAGAAACTAAACCTAAATTAAATATTTCAAGCTAATCTAATAACCAAATTAGGGGTACTCCAATACAAAAAACGTTTAAAATTATTGTCTCTATTCAACAAAAATATAAAAAAATAAAAAAATTTAAAAAAAGTTACTATTCACGTGATGACATGGCACGTGAACAGTAACTTTTTTTTTTAATTTTTTTTTTATATTTTTGTTGAATAGAGCCAAGAATTTTAAACGTTTTTTGTGAAGGTGCCCCTAGCGGGGCCAATAAAATAAATGAAATATAATTTATTTAGTATAGGTTTCTGGTTTCTATTCTAAGGTTGGTTTCTATTTGAACGCTAGCCTATATATATATATATATATATATATATATATATATATAAATTGAATAAAAACTTAATAAAAAATTATCACTTCTTTATTTTTCCATTCAACATCAGTATTATTTTAAATTTTTTATATTTTATATAATATAAACTCTAAGGTCCAGAAAAATTCGGCTAATTTTGATATTTTATTCCAAAAAATTTCTAAAAATATTATAGTTGGATTTCACTTACGAGTTCCAAGACAACTCTTATACCAAAAAAAAGTCCTCTTGTCAATTCATCACCCTATCCGCATAAGCAACTCAAACAATCAATCTAATATTAGAAATATCGGGACAAGCATAAGCAACTCAAACAATCAATCTAATAAATATCGGGACAAGGATTTACGTCCTATCCTTAGATCTATCCAAATTTAGGCCTCCAAATTACTAAATTACTAGAGAGGGCCCCAAATCTAATGGATGTGCATGGAAGGAGAGTTGTGTATTTTGTATCATAACTAGGTGTCTTATTTTTCGAAAATATTTTAACATTAACCCTTCTAGCAAAATAACTTAGATGATTTGCTTGAACACTTTAAGTGAGATGATAATTTTTTATTTTGTAAAGATTTGAAATGTTTCTATATTAAAAGTAAAATTAAACCTAAATTTAGGGTGGCAGGTGTATTAATTCCAAAAATTAACAAGAGTACTTTAGATTCTCAACTATATTAACTTAATACATATATATATATAGAGTCCCCTTCTAGAGAGAACTTGTTAGATAGAGAATTGGAGAGAACCATATAATTTTTTCTGATTCTAAAGTAGAACCAAATTTTTTCTTTAATTTTTTATTGCAAATTTTTTTTTTTTTAAATTTCAAATAAAAAAAATTCTGATCTGCCACGGCATCAATGCCACGTCAGCAGTGGCGTCATCATTGTTGACGTGGCAGTGCCGTGTCATCACTGCTGACGTCATTGATGACGTGGCAGTGTCACGTCAGCACTGCTGACGTCGCTGCTGACGTGGCAGTGACGTGGCAGTGCTGACGTGGCATTGCCACGTCAGCAGACTTTTTTTATAAAAAAAATTAAAAAAAATTAAATTTAAAAAAAAAAAAATTTGGTTCTTTTACAGAATCAGCAAATTGGTCTTTTTTTTAATTATAGAACCAAAAAAAATTGGTATTTTTTTTATAGAATCAAAAAATTAGAACTTTGATTCTATTATAGAATCATAAAATTGGTAGTTCTCTCATATTCTCCATATAAGGAGGTCCTCTCTAGAATAATGGCCTATATATATATATATATATATATTTGCACTTTGCACAAGTAAAAGTTAGGCATATTTTTTTTAATATCTTTAGTTAAATAAATATAAATTGTTACTTGCTATTTTCATAAACTTCAAAAAAAATTGTTATAAGAATTTAAAAATTACCTGCAAATAAGTGTGGACCTCACTCTTTTCTTGGAGCACATTCTTCATTGTTTCCTGCAAATAAAAATATTTAATGAATTAATAACTAAAGCAAACAAAATTTGATATATGACTTTTATTAAAATCTTTTATGAATTAAAGTTGAAGATCCCACAATTATATGATATTTTCACATCTAGAAAAAACAATCATGTGAAATAATGTAATTAATCTTGTGTCACAATATGCTATAACTAATATCGAGATTCAATATTAATAAACATTAAAAGTCTAAAATCCAACTTAATTTAATTTGACTTATTATACATTCAAAATATATTCAAAAGATTAATTGATTCAAGATTTAAAAGTAATCAATAATATATTACGCATACTCACATTACGTAGAATTATGTTTTAGATTGACTTTGACTTTTGGTTTTGTTTTTAAAAAATGAACTAAAACTTTTCCAATTTAAGGAAAAAAACACACACATACATACAACATATATATATAGGGGGCTACTCCAATACAAGCCTCCTTAAAATACAAACCTACAAACCAAGCATAATCTAATATTTCAAGCTAATCTAATGACCAAACTAGGGGTACCCCAATACAAAAAACGTTTAAAATACTTGGCTCTATCCAACAAAAAAAAAACCCAATGTTCACGTGATGACGTGGCAGTGGATTTCACTGGTTAACGGTGCTTCGCACCTTCTTGTACGGCACTTCGCGCCTTTATAATTCTAAAGTTGTAAGGAATGGTAATCAATGTTAAGGCAATAGACGATTGACGGGTGTGTCGAGAGCCTTCGGCCCTCATGACTACCTAACTCATCCGTTTACTGTCTTAAATGCTTCGCATTTCCACGGCAAGATTTTTTTTTTTTGGATAAAGCCAATTATTTTAAGCATTTTTTGTGAAAGTACCCTTGGCGGGAACCTTAGAATATATGAAATATAATTAATTTAGTGTTGGTTTGTAGGTTTGTATTTTAAAAGTGGTTTGTATTTGAGCACTTGCCTATATATATATATATATGAGAACAGTTGTTCTACACTCCTTTAAAAAGTGTAGAACAATTGTTCATATTCCTTTTAAAAGTGTAGAACAACTGTTCATATGTGTTCTCACCATATGTATATATGTATATATATATATATATATATATATATATATATATATATATATGTGTGTGTGTGTGTGTGTGTGTGTGTGTGTGTGTGTGTGTGTGTGTGTGTAATAACCGTGAATTTTCGAATAATCTTCCTACTCGATACTTAAATTTTAATTAAGAAGCGATGCACTAGTATATTTTAATTAACGCATTTTTTAAAAATTTCGAAATTTTATATATCCGTATGTAAGTAGAATTATATTATATCCATTTAATTATATTTATTTGGTTTTTATTCAAATTTAGGAAAAATAAAATTTTAGTTTTTGAGTCGAAATTAGAGTCTCGTTTTAATTATCCAGCGGGGGAAAACGAACTCTTTCCATCAATTATTTGCACTAAATATTATCATCATTATGACATTTCATTTTGTCCCCCGTATTTTATTTTTTTATTATTTTAATTATCCACCTACAAAAAATTATTTATGTATGATGACCATTAAATACTCCACAATAATTTGTTCCCCATGTTTTTTTTTTTTTTACAAGCTGCACTACCGGTATTGAAATCATGGGTGTACAGTTTTAAAACCAATATCTCATCCTATTATAAGACACTGCACACTCATTTTAAGTCAAACCTAAATCGACCATATTCACAAACAGAGCAGAAAAAAACTTCGACCAAAAATACATACAGACATATACTCAAAACAGAGTCAACCACTGCAGGTAGTTAATTTTATTTGTTTTGTTTGTAATCTCCTTTAATTGTGGGTTCGATTAGTAGTGAAGGAATGATTGTGATTTGATATTGATGAGGGGTTGGGTTTGTTTTTCCGTTGTAATCGGGAGAGGGGTAGGGAGAGAGTTGCGAGAGTGAGATCGAAGATGGGAGAGAGAGATACGGGAGTGGAGGAAGAGAGATGAGCTGAGAGATGGGGGAGGTCGAGAGGAGGTTGAAGAGGGAGGAGGCGGCGAGATTTGGACGGGAGAGGAGGGAGATAGTGAGAGATGCAGAGAGAGTAGAGAGAGGGAGAGGGAGATTCAGAGAGAGAGACGACGAGAGAGATAGAACGAGAGAGAGAGAGAGGGAGAGATTTAGAGACAGTCGAGAGGGAGAGAGAGATTCAGAGAGAGAGAGATAGAACGAGAGAGAGAGGGAGAGATTTAGAGAGAGTCGAAAAAAGGAGATGGGTGGAGAGAGGATAGAAAAATACAGGGGAGAGAGTGGCTGTGTTGATGTGTTTCGGTTGGAGTAGCCACCACCGATTGGTGGTGGTGGTGATGGTTGCTACCGAAGAAAAAAATGAGCGAAGAGAGACAGAGATTGTGAGAGTCGAATGGGAGAGGCGTAGGGGTGGGACCCACGGTGGGGGAGTGGGGCCCACGAACATTTTTCTGTTAATAATAAAATAATAATAACGGGCTGATAAATAATATCAATTGAATGTTTAAAATCGAGACTTAATTATTTGGTTTTCTATTTAAAAATTGTGAGAATAAAAAGAGTTTAATAAAAATGGATTAATTATTAATTGTTTAAAAAGAATTATTTTGTGATTTTTGGACGAAAATTAGAGATTTATTAATTTGTCGATAAAAGAGGAATAATTGTGAATAAATAGGATTAAAAAGCGGTATTATTTTAGAAGATTTATAATTAGCTTTTCCGGTTTATTTTAATTAATCGGATCGAGTCAGATCATTTTAGAGACTAAAATCGGAGTAATATTTAATTATTTACGAGATTTAAAAATGGAGTATTGCCGTTAATTGCCGTAACCCTATTTTCGTTTTAAGTCGGATTTACGGATATTAAAAATAGGATATATTTTCGAGATTTAATTCCTGAGTTCGAAGAGAGACTTAATTATCTGGGAATTGTTTTCCGTTAATTATTGTGGATATCTCCAAGAGATATTTTATTTTTAAATATTATATTATCGGTTCAGGAATATTTTTAATTTGACGAATTGCTCATATTTTTCTGGTTGCCATTTTTAGAGAATAATTCCCGAGCTGTAGATCAAAGCCAAGTTCACGGGTAGAGTATAAATTTTATCTGCATTTATTGCACTTCGAGATCAAGGCAAGTTCCTTCTGACCCTCACTCCTTTTGAAATATTTCGAGAAATGCTAAGATATTATTATGTTAAGATATGTTCTGCATTATCAGTTCGTTATAAAATATCCTGTTATTGATTCAGAAAAATTATAGAGATATTTCCAAAATTTTGATAAATTCGTAAAACGTACTTAGAATGAAATCTAGGGCATCTTATTGTTCAAGATGGCCCATAAATATTATTCAGTTAGAACTACGCTCATATATCGAGGTAGTTTAGACTTTATTGACTTCAATCGGACCTATTGTCCAGATCCGATAAATTTTGTTTCAATGTTTAAATTTGATTCATTGTTCGAATCAAAATAGATACAATTAGAAAAGTAAATAGGAGCATGGTATATCATCAGAATTTCCCCTAAAATACCTACTCTAGTGTATTTGGAAGTTTTCTTTCTGAATCGAGTCGTTCTTATTAATTCAAGACGACCCCACATGATTTATTCTAATCAACAAACCTTACTTGTTCAAGGTGGTTATTTTATTGTCTCATACTGACATATTGTTCGTTCTTTTGAAATTATTGTTACGGCCTATTGTTCAGGTCGGTCTTGTACAAAGTGTAGACTGGCGGTCGGCCAGAATCGAATAGGAATCCAAATCAATCAATTTTTATTCGGAGAAATAATATTATAATTCACTGGTCAACATGGGAGATGGCCCATGGATTTTCTTTCAGATCAACACGAGGAATAAAGTCGTGGTATCGAAAGAGAAATATTAACATTTTTGGCACAAATGATGCCAGGTTGACTTTTCAACCACCTTTTTGCTAGCAAAACGATATAGTGGTACCTGCGACATAGTAGTGATCGTGCTATGGGGTATCACGGGTGTGCAGTACTTGAGACACAACGGTTGATCTCGCTGTGGTGTATCGTAAATGCGGAAGACCGGTATCTCAAGTTTTAAATTCCAATTTCTTTATTCAGAGATAAGTTGTTTAAGTTTATCAGTAAGTATTTCCATGGCATTTTGCCTGCATACGAGTATCTTTCATAAATAGAGTTGTTTTCTTTCCAACTTCCTTGTTAGTGAGAGAGCGAGTCAGTGGACTTGCTGAGCACCTAGTTGCTCATTCTTGTTGTTGATATTGTTTTTCAGTAAAGGTGGAACAAGGCGAAACCTCTCGTTTCAAGGGGAAGGAGAAAATGCACCAGGGCACTGAGTGGGACTAGTATGCTTATCTCAGAGACGATGACCCTATCGAAGACTATTAGCATCTCTCCCGACGTGTTTATTGATATCGTGTGTACTAGTTATAAGTTGTAATAATTCTGAGACTTGTCGATGCTTGGACTTGTGGGATGGAACCACTGATGTACGATAAAACCTTCATGTTCATTATGCGCTGTATTGTATTTTTGAATAAGGCAGGTATTGACGGTAAGTGGCGACCTAAGTCTACAAACAGTGGACTTGGGGGCGTCACAGCTTGGTATCAGAGCATTAGTTATATTTTTAGTAATCGTACGAGCCTAGAATTATAACACGACGTGAGAATTTAGAGATATAATTCGAGCCTAGAAATTATAACACGACGTGAGAATTTAGAGACATAATACGATGTTGAGATTTTAGCACTAAGTGCCTTACGCCTTTATATATATTTATAGCCTTATCCAATCGATTAGAACCTAGTTGTAACCGAGATTTTTCGTACTTTTGTAGATGTCTACCTCCGGATCTGCTAACTTTTGTTCTGCTCGAGATAGACTTCCTACACCTTATTCGCATGGACCCCTAGTTCACAATTGATTTAAGATAGGATGCCTAAGTTTCCATTATTGTTAAGATTGGATGATACCCTGCAGAGTTTCCCACATTTTGTAGATGTTGTCAGTATCTTTACCAGTCAGAGTTGGACCAGAACAAGGTACGTGCACCAGAGATGGACTTAAAGAGAGATGCAACTATGTGTTGCAAGTTCGAGGCTAAACTATTAAACGAATTCGTGACCGACATTAGTCTTTCTAAAGATTTAACCTATAGAGGTCGAAATAGTTTTCTTTGATAATGTGTTTTTCGTACATCCCCTCTTAGAGATTTTCTTCCCTAACGAGCTACCGAAGTCTGCAAGTGTCACTTTTACTTCGAGAATCAATAGTTGTTCCTAAGATGCTTATATTGTGCTGAAAATTTCCCATCATTATATACCTTCATAAATACAAATTCCTTTCATATATAGGGGAAGGCTATCAGTCTCTGATTAAAGTCTGGTGGGACGCCACCGTTTGTACTGTTGTTTGTCATTAGAGTACTAAAGGCTGGCCACCTTGTGTACTATGACGGTTGTCCTAATGAACATGCAACAAAACAGATGTTCAATGATCATCATGATCTCTCAGTTAGTCCCTTATTAAGATTTTCACTATCAAGAATTGAGTATTCACTTGTTGTTGTTTAACATTCGTTCCTTTATGAGTTATCTCTATTCAATGTTCTTATGGATCCTAAAATGATTGGGGCCTAAGAATTCTAAAAGTGATATACAGAAATTAGAAATGAGGAAACCTCTCTTCCAGAAATGGAAATTTCAGCAACTCGAGTTTGAATGCCGATTTCTAAATATGAATAGACTATTACGCTAATTATTCGCTAGTCAAATCTTCGAAACCTTACGTAGTGCCTCATGGTTATGTGTGAAGGTTCTAAGAATTTGGTTTAAATACGGAGCAATTATTGAACTCAATCCTTTAAAAAGTAAGAAGCGAATCGATGCTGAGTATACGTTGATGATATATTACATGTTGATGAAAGAGCGAACGTTTTTCATATAGGAAAAGAAAGAGAACATTAATGCGTGTTTCCACTATCTTCTTTCTGAGTAAAGTAGCTAAACGGCGACTTAACCCTTGGAAGTTTTAAGATTAATATTTGAGATAATTATCATGATTGTGAGACTTCAAACTCTTGAGGCATGTCTTATCGTATTTTCTAAAATTTTATTGCCCCAAGTACGACAAGTCTTTTAACCCTTTACACCTACAACATTTCTTCAAATGAAACACACCGCGATTGAGAATCAAAGTGAGAATATTTTGGATTATAAAGTAGAGTCAAAACCCAGGGCCTAGACTAAAACCAAATAAAGGGTATATTTGGAAGTTATTCCTTGATTTTCTTTAAAACGAAAAGGCCCTATGAGAAGAAATGTATCTTATGATTGACCATACCATCACTATCAAGACTTATTAGTAGTAAGAGATTGTTGAGACCAAAAGGATTACTTGTTCCAAAGAAATGAGAACATGGTTGAGAGAAATGTAGAATATTTTCTTCGTATAGTGTTGAATAAGCTAGAACTATCTCCGTTAATATGTTAAGGTGAATCAAATTATTAGTGGAAGACAAAAGAGAACTATTGAAGGCACGATGGTGATATCTTAAGTTAGAATTATTGAGTTGATACTTAGCAAGTACTATTCTAAGTATGTTGTGAATCATATGAGGATCAAGCTCCTTAAAACGAAAGAATCCAAGACCATATGAGCAGAATATATATATATTTTTGGGAGAGGGTCAGTATTATTATTTAAACTACGTAAAGAAGGATATTCCTACTTCAAATGAGGAAGGAATGGAGATTTTGGACGAAAAATATTAGTAACCCGAGAGAAAACACAGTTATAAGATTGGCTACACCTCTAGGAGACAAGCCGACAACGCGAACTTTTAACATGACTATGAGAGATGCCAGTGATGATAGCGATGTGATTGCAGGTACGCTTCTAGTAAATTCTGAGGATGCATGTGTTATAGTTGATTCTGGAGCTACCAAATATTTTAGTTTTGAAAACTTCGTGAATAAGTTGAATCTTCAGTCTGTACCCGTAGAGGTAATTCTGAACATAGAAGTAGCTAGTCAAGAAGTCATACCAGTAAACCGGTTGTGTCTGAATTGTTCTATAGAGATACATGGGCAACGTTTCGACGCAGACCTCATTCATTTTAAGATAAGGGAATTTAACGTAATCTTAGGGATGGATTGGTTATCACGTTACGATACTTAAATAAATTGTCAACGTAAGAGGGTCAGCTTAAGTGGACTTAATGGTATAAAAATTTCGTTTTACGAACGGAAATCGACTATGGATTTTCTGTCAATAATTCGAGCTAAAAGACAAGCCTATCTGGCTCATGTGATAGATACCGAGAAACAGACCACTACGATCGAAGAAATCCCTGTAGTTAATCAATTTAAATTTTTTTTTTCCCTGACGAGTTGCCTGGAATTCCACCGGGTCGAGAGATAAAATTTGCAAACGACCTAGCACCAGAAACTGCACCAATCTCGAAGGCGCCGTACAGAATGGCACCAGTGAAAATGAATGAGTTGGCAACACAACTGTAAGATTGACTTGAAAAAGGTGTAATTAGACCAAGTGTATCCTCGTGGGGAGCTCCAGTATTGTTTGTGAAGAAGAAAGATGGATCTATGCGACTATGTATTGATTATCGTGAACTGAACAAGATGACCATCGAGAACAAGTACCCTCTGCCTCGAATTGACGACCTATTTGACCAATTTAATGGAGCCATACATTTTTCGAAGATTGATTTGAGATCCGGCTATCATCAACAAAAGATCAAGCCTGGGGATATTCCTAAGACTGCCTTCAGGACCCGATATGGGCATTACGAATTCCTAGTTATGTCTTTCAGATTGACGAATGCGTCAGTTGCTTTTATGGACTTGATGAATCTTGTGTTCAAGAGGTACTTGAATAAGTTTGTGATTGTATTTATTGATGACATCTTGATATACTCGAAGTCTCCTGAGGAACATGTTGAACGTCTCCGTTTGGTTTTGAAAGCGCTGAGGAAGGAAAAGTTATATGTGAAATTTTCAAAGTGTGAATTCTGGCTGAAAGAAGTTCAATTTTTAGGACACATTGTGAGCGGCGAAAGGATTTTGGTAGACCCCACAAAGATAGAAGCCGTAGCAGATTGGGAGAGACCCAAGACTCCAATAGAGGTTAGAAGTTTCCTTGGATTGGCAGGATACTATCATAGATTTTTGAAAGATTTCTCAAAGATAGCTACGCCACTGACTCGACTTACTAGAAAGAGTGAAAAATTTGAGTGAACCCCCAAATGCGAAGACAGCTTTCAAGAATTGAAGAAGAGATTGACTACTGCCCCAGTGTTGACCTTACCTGATGAAAAAGGCAATTTCATGATTTTCAGCGATGCTTCTCACAAGGGTTTAGGATGCGTTCTAATGCAACATGGAAAAGTAATAGCTTACGCCTCTCGACAACTGAAGGAATATGAGTCCTGTTACCCTACTCACGATTTGGAACTTGCTGCTATTGTTTTTGCCCTCAAGATTTGGAGACATTACCTTTATGGAGAGAAATGCGAGATTTACACGGATCACAAGAGCTTAAAGTATATATTCATGCAGAAGGAATTAAACATGAGAAAGAGAAGATGGTTGGAATTGATCAAAGACTATGATTGCTCGATAAACTACCACCCAGGGAAGGCTAACGTTGTAGCTGATGCTTTAAGTAGAAAGGAAAGACTCAACCTGTTGACAACCTCAGAAGAATTGGTCAGAGAATTTTAGAGAATGGAATTAAAAGTCAAGGTCCCAGTCCAAAACAATGAAAGAGTTTACAATATTCAGTTTCAACCAGAGTTACTCGAAAGGATTCGCCGTTGTCAGGAACAAGTAATGGAAGAAAGAAGATCAGAGTTGACCGGAGAAGAATTTCTAAGTTCAAAAGATGATAAGGGAATTAAGCGATTTGCGTCGAGAATATGGATTCCTAATGTTACAGAATTGAAGGAAGAAATTATGAGCGAAGCGCATAACTCGAAATATTCCACCCACCCAGGGAGCACAAAAATGTATCAAGACATCAAGCTGAATTATTGGTGGCCTAACATGAAGAGAGAGATTGCAGAATGGGTAAGCAAGTGTTTGACCTGTTAGAAAGTGAAAGCCAAACATCAACGACCAAGTGGACTTTTACAACCCTTAGAGATACCCGAGTGGAAATGGGAACATATTACCATGGATTTTGTCGTAGGATTACCCCGAACTAGAGCTAGCCATGATGTAATTTGGGTTATTGTCGACCGACTCACTAAATCTTCGCATTTCCTACCAATTAGTGATAAGTACTCAGTTGAAAGATTGGTGAACATATACCTAAAGGAAATTGTGGTTCGTCACAGAGTGCCTGTTTCAATTGTATCTGATAGAGATGCCCGTTTTACTTCTTGATTTTGGAAGAGTTTTCAGGAATGTCTTGGCACGAAGTTAAATCTGAGCACTGCATATCATCCACAGACTGACGGACAAAGTGAGAGGACAATTCAAACAGTTGAGGATATGTTAAGAGCCTATGCACTTGATTTCAAAGGAAGTTGGGATGATCATTTGCCCTTAGTTGAGTTTGCTTACAACAATAGTTACCACTCCAGCATATGCATGGCACCATATGAAGCATTGTACGGAAGAAAGTGTAGATCACCTCTATACTGGGATGAAGTAGGAGAAAGAAAAATACTAGGACCA
The DNA here is from genome assembly GCA_036435485.1 of Saposhnikovia divaricata. Lineage (NCBI taxonomy): Eukaryota > Viridiplantae > Streptophyta > Magnoliopsida > Apiales > Apiaceae > Saposhnikovia > Saposhnikovia divaricata. Next base: position 10,002,446 of record CM071597.1, on the reverse strand, counting down.
GAACTACTACAACAAACTAAGCAAGCGACTGAAGTTATTCGAAAAAGGTTAGTTGCAGCCCAGGATCGACAGAAGAAGTATGCAAATCAAAAGAGGAAAGACAAAGAATTTGAAGTGGGAGATAAAGTGATGCTGAAAGTTTCACCTTGGAAGGGAGTAATGAGATTCGGAAAGAAAGGCAAGTTGAGCCCTAGATATATTTAACCTTTTTAGATTCTTAAGAAAATAGGACCACTAGCTTATCAGTTGGCCCTACCTCCAGATCTTCAGCATATCCACGATGTGTTTCATGTTTCTCCGTTAAGAGAATACCATTCTGATTTCAGACATGTTATAACCTATGAACTAGTGGAAATACGTCCTGATTTATCATACGAAGAAAAGCCAGTAGAGATCCTAGATTACAAAGTGCAAGGGTTAAGAACTAAGAAAGTAAATTTAGTGAAAGTACTTTGGAGAAACCACCAAGTTGAGGAAGCCACGTGGGAATTAGAAAGCGAAATGCGGAATAAATATCCTGAATTGTTTAGTGCATAGTTTTGATTCCGAGGACGGAATCCTATAAGGGGGGAAGACTGTAGTAACCGTGAATTTTCGAATAATCTTCCTACTCGATATTTAAATTTTAATTAAGAAGCGATGCACTAGTATATTTTAATTAGCGCATTTTTTAAAAATTTCAAAATTTTGTATATCCGTATGTTAATAGAATTATATTATATCCATTTAATTATATTTATTTGGTTTTTATTCAAATTTAGGAAAAATAAAATTTTAGTTTTTGGGTCGAAATTAGAGTCTCGTTTTAATTAGCCAACGGGGGAAAACGAACTCTTTCCATCAATTATTTGCACTAAATATTATCATCATTATGACATTACATTTTGTCCCCCATATTTTATTTTTTTTATTATTTTAATTATCCACCTACAAAAAATTATTTATGTATGATGACCATTAAATACTCCACAATACTTTGTTCCCCATATTTTATTTTATTTTACAAGCTGCACTATCAGTATTGAAATCATGGGTGTACAGTTTTAAAACCAATATCTCATCTTATTATAAGACACTGCACACTCATTTAAAGTCAAACCTAAATCGACCATATTCACAAACAGAGCAGAAAAAAACTTCGACCAAAAATACATACAGACATATACTCAAAACAGAGCAACCACTGCAGGTAGTTAATTTTATTTGTTTTGTTTGTAATCTCCTTTAATTGTGGGTTCGATTAGTAGTGAAGAAATGATTGTGTTTTGATATTGATAAGGGGTTAGGTTTGTTTTTCTGTTGTAATCGGGAGAGAGGTAGGGAGAGAGTTGCGAGAGTGAGATCGAAGAAGGGAGAGAGAGATACGGGGGTGGAGGAAGAGAGATGAGCTGAGAGAGATGGGGGAGGTCGAGAGGAGGTTGAAGAGGGAGGAGGTGGAGAGATTTGGACGGGAGAGGAGGGAGGTATTGAGAGATGCAGAGAGAGTCGAGAGGGGGAGAGAGAGATTCAGAGAGAGAGACGACGAAAGAGATAGAACGAGAGAGAGAAGGAGAGATTTAGAGAGAGTCGAGAGGGAGAGAGAGATTCAGAGAGAGAGATAGAACGAGAGAGAGAGAGGGAGAGATTTAGAGAGAGTCGAAAAAGGGAGATGGGTGGAGAGAGGATAGAAAAATACAGGGGGGAGAGTGGCTGTGTTGATGTGTTTCGGTTGGAGTAGCCACCACCGATTGGTGGTGGTGATGATGGTTGCTACCGGAGAAAAAAATGAGCGAAGAGAGACAGAGATTGTGAGATTCGAATGGGAGAGACGCAGGGGTGGGACCCACGGTGGGGGAGTGGGGCCCACAAACATTTTTCTGTTAATAATAAAATAATAATAACGGGCTGATAAGTAATATCGATTGAATGCTTAAAATCGAGACTTAATTATTGGGTTTGCTATTTAAAAATTGTGAGAATAAAAAGAGTTTAATAAAAATGGAATAATTGTTTAAAAAGAATTATTTTGTGATTTTTGGACGAAAATTAGAAATTTATTAATTTGTCGATAAAAGAGGAATAATTGTGAATAAATAGGATTAAAAAGTGGTATTATTTTAGAAGATTTATAATTAGCTTTTCTGGTTTATTTTAATTAATCGGATCGAGTCAGATTATTTTAGAGACTAAAATCGGAGTAATATTTAATTATTTACGAGATTTAAAAATGGAGTATTGACGTTAATTGCCGTAACCCTATTTTCGTTTTAAGTCGGATTTACGGATATTAAAAATACGATATATTTTCGATATTTAATTCCTGAGTTTGAAGAGAGACTTAATTATCTTGGAATTGTTTTCCGTTAATTATTGTGGATATCTCCAAGAGATATTTTATTTTTAAATATTATATTATCGGTTCAGGAATATTTTTAATTTGACGAATTGCTCATATTTTTCTGGTTGCCATTTTTAGAGAATAATTCCCGAGCTGTAGATCAAAGCCAAGTTCACGGGTAGAGTATAAATTTTGTATGCATTTATTGCACTTCCAGATAGGCAAGTTCCTTCTGACCCTCACTCCTTTTGAAATATTTTGAGAAATGCTGAGATATTATTATGTTAGGATATGTTCTGGATTATCAGTTCGTTATAAAATATCCTGTTATTGATTCAGAAAAATTATAGAGATATTTCCAAAATTTTGATAAATTCGTAAAACGTACTTAGATTGAAATCTAGGGCATCTTATTGTTCAAGATGGCCCATAAATATTATTCAGTTAGAAGTACGCTCATATATCGAGGTAGGTTAGACTTTATTGACTTCAATCGGACCTATTGTCCAGATCCGATAAATTTTGTTTCAATGTTTAAATTTGATTCATTGTTCGAATCAAAATAGATACAATTAGAAAAGTAAATAGGAGCATGGTATATCATCAGAATTTCCCCTAAAATACCTACTCTAGTGTATTTGGAAGTTTTCTTTCTGAATCGAGTCGTTCTTATTAATTCAAGACGACCCCACATGATTTATTCCAATCAACAAACCTTACTTGTTCAAGGTGGTTATTTCATTGTCTCATACTGACATATTGTTCGTGTCAATGTAATAAATTATTTTCTTTTGAAATTATTGTGACGGCCTATTGTTCAGGTCGGTCTTGTACAAAGTGTAGACTGGCGGTCGGCCAGAATCGAATAGGAATCCAAATCAATCAATTTTTATTCGGAGAAATAATCTTATAATTCACGGATCAACATGGGAGATGGCCCATGGATTTTCTTTCAGATCAACACGAGGAATAAAGTCGTGGTATCGAAAGAGAAATATTAACATTTTTGGCACAAATGATGCCAGGTTGACTTTTCAACCACCTTTTTGCTAGCAAAATGATATAGTGGTACCTGCGACATAGTAGTGATCGTGCTATGGGGTATCACGGGTGTGCGGTACTTGAGACACAGCGGTTGATCTCGCTGTGGGGTATCGTAAAGGCGGAAGACCGGTATCTCAAGTTTTAAATTCCAATTTCTTTATTCAGAGATAAGTTGTTTAAGTTTATCAGTAAGTATTTCCATGGCATTTTGCCTGCATACGAGTATCTTTCATAAATAGAGTTGTTTTCTTTCCACCTTCCTTGTTAGTGAGAGAGCGAGTCAGTGGACTTGCCGAGCACTTAGTTGCTCATTCTTGTTGTTGATATTGTTTTTCAGTAAAGGTGGAACAAGGCGAAACCTCTCGTTTCAAGGGGAAGGAGAAAATGCACCAGGGCACTGAGTGGGACTAGTATGCTTACCTCAGAAACGATGACCCTATCGAAGACTATTAGCATCTCTCCCGACGTGTTTATTGATATCGTGTGTACTAGTTATATGTTGTAATAATTCTGAGACTTGTCGATGCTTGGACTTGTGGGATGGAACCACTGATGTACAATAAAACCTTCATGTTCATTATGTGTTGTATTGTATTTTTGAATAAGGCGGGTATTGACGGTAAGTGGCGACCTAAGTTTACAAACAATGGACTTGGGGGCGTCACAATATGTATGTATGTATGTATGTATGTATGTATGTATGTATAGATTAAGATGATGAGTTAATTAATCGATTCAGATAAAATTGTCATGCTTTGTAGTTCACAAGCATTATATAGCAAAATTAGTCAACAAATAGAGTAAAATCCTAACCAATATGGAAATAATTACTAACAACAAAACACTCCAATTTTAAAGATTATATTTTTCTTATCTATGGTAGTGTTACTCAGGTGAGATTTAAAAAGTAGCCAAGGATTTCAACGACGAATTCAAATTTTCAAAACCTATTTTGCTAAACTAATAAGGGGGTGACTGAAAAATAAACACAACAAAAAGTCATTATATTTAACCTGAATCCAAAAATTCTATCCGAGGATTCATGCACATATTATTAATTCAAAGGGATGAAAATTTACCAGTTGATTGAAGTGGAGAATGGAAGATCTACGAATCCTATCATATCGCCTTGCACAATCTATGTCTCTATCGTATCCTAACGATTGATTGATAATCGTTTTACGAACTGTAACAAGGAGTACAATAACGAACTATAACAAGGGGTATGGTATTAGCCTGGTCTCTCTCTCCTTCTCTGGTTGCTCTGGCTGTAGTATGTTGAGAATGAGATACATTTCATGTATATATAGGGGCAAGAGGAAACCTTCAAAGCCCTATTCTATTAGGCTACTAAAATTACCATTTTTAACCTTTCGTATCTTCGTAATTATTGTTTTATGTGCATATTAATTATATAAGATATTTGTTTATTTAAAATTTTTGGTAAGAATATCAAATAAGATTTAAATAATTCCAATAGGAATGTATAAAAAAGGTAGTGTTCTAGATTACTCTCTCAATCTCAACTCTTTAGTATAAAAAAAAATCATAGATGTAACGTATAGTATTCTAGATTATTCGATTAACTTTAATCCTAGCTATAGCCTATATGTAATAAATAAAAAGAGTAATGCTCTAGATTATTCTACAAATTTTGGAGATGTAAAGCATAATAAATGGAATAAAATATGATGTCTAACTATGCATAGTAACTGTATTATTAAATTCCTTTGTCAACCTCAACCTCATCTTTAGCGTATAAAACAAATCACTCATAATGTATAAAAAAAAAGTAGTTTTTAAAATTTTGGATATGATAATAAATGTAATTCCACATATACAATCAATAAATTATCGTTTGTTTAACTATGTATGCATCGAATCATATTAATATTATGTTATGAATATAACTTCTATATAGGACCTAACAGAAATAAAATCGATTACATCTTTATTTAATTGTTAATTAATGAATTGATTGTTTGGTAAATACCCACGGTTGTATATCAATACCATTAACGGAGGAATTTTTGATAACAAAATTCAAGGCTGTTTGTCGGATTCAGATCTGTGATAGTGGTTCTTCACCGGAAAAGTCATCAAAGTGTGGTGGTTGTGATGAATTGGGGGCTGCAATTGTAAGAGTTTTTTGGTGGTGGCTCGCTGAGCTCTTCTCTTCCAACCCCTCACAATGTGCGTACGTATCCCCATTTATAGGGAATCAAGCACATGTAGTTCTTAGAGAGCAAGAAATCTAAGCCCATTAGAAGTAGGTCTCTTTGCTATCAGGCCCAACCTACTCGTAATCGACCGACATAGTCCTCAAGTTGGAAAGCCCATTTAGGAGAGCCCATACGATGGAGCCTAGCCCAAATGACCCCAATGCTCAATTATGAATTAGGACTTCACGGATACAACATTAGCCCTAACTATTGGAGCTAACATCCACCGCTACCAGCTCTTTCCTCTTCAACAATTACAGGGACAATCATGGTTTATTCCAAATGAACGTGTCCTTATTCCCGATAAGGATAACCCATTAGACTACAGGGCAAGTTCTCCCAAACGAATGTCATGCAGGGCATCTTAATTGAAACCCTCTAATAACGACAACTTACCAGAATACAGGGTAGGATCCCAAGAGTGTATCGCCATGATTAATTACCAATGATCCCCCAATAAGAAAAATTTAATAAAATATAGAATTAGGCCTTCAAATTTGTATGTTTAGTCTTCATTCTTTATAATTTAACGACCAAAGTTCATTTGGCTCTACAACATAGTGGGAGCATTTAGGCTCTCCAAATTAATGGGAGCATTTGGCTCTCCAACTTGATGGGAACACAACCAGGTGCAAACACAATTAAATGCAAATACAACTAACTGCAAACATGACCAAGTGCAAACACCACTAAGTGAAAGTACAACCATGTGCAAATACCACTAAATGCAAACACAACTAGGTGCATACACAATCAGGTGCAGATACAACTAAGTGTAAACACAAACAGGTACAAACCACTAAGTGAAAACAAAACCAAGTGCATACATAATGTATCATCCCACGTCGATTTAATTAAGAGTATTCGGGTCCTTTATAGATACAAGTCAACAAGTAATGTATATCAAATTGCTAGCTCTTTTGGACTAACCTGTAATGGGTTGTTGGGTCTGATATACATTTGATTGTAGACTTAGATGTTATAAATGGTATGAGAGCTCTACCCAGTTGAAAGTGTAGAGGCACTTCCTGGGTTTAGTAAGTTTGTGTGTAGGCTCGACGAGGACGTCAATCCTATAAGTGGGGGTGTTCGTAACATCCTAAATTGATTAAATTGAGTATTTGGGTCCTTTATAGATACAGGTCAATAACTAATATGTATCAAATTGCTAGCTCTTTTGAACTGACCTATGTTGGGTTGTTGGGTCTGGTATACATTCGATTGCAGGCTTGGATGTTATAACAGAGGTCCGGAGGTGGGGACACGAAACCATCCGGTATTATCCCACAATGGCTAGAGAGGAACGATCCAGAACCTATGGGACATCCGTTCTGGCCTGACGAGTACGTCACGAGTTTAAGTGGGGGAGTTTGTAACACCCCAGTCCCACATCGAGGAGATTTGGGACATTAGTTCAATTTATAATTCATGGTACTACTACCAGGTGCACCAATAAATAATGAACTTTTGGGGCCTGTGGTGGGCTTGTGGACAACCCAAGTTGGCTGTAATTGGGTCAGTTTATTTTGGCTTCTTTCGAATTCAAAATCGGGACTTGACCCAATTTTCGAAAAAAATTCAGGATTTGACCCGAGTTGTCACATGCCAGGACCTGGGTTCGACTCTGACTAATCTGAGAATTTTCTTAGAACAGATACTCAATTGTAGGCCTATAAGCCTACGTATTCAAATGAAAAAACTAAGTATGGCATAATGGTTATGGAATGAGTTTGATAGGAGATAAATAGGAGTTCGATTCCCAACACGAACAAATCATGATTTTTTTAGAGGCTGTGCTGGGCTTGTGGATAACCCAAGTTGGCTGTAACTGGGTCAGTTTACTTTGACTTATTTTGAATTCGGAATCGGGACCTGACCCAATTTTCAATTAAGAAAGACTCGAGATTTGACCCGGGTTGATACATACTGTAACATCCCGAATTCTCGGGACATCAATTCTAAAAATGAAACTTAAATATAACGGATTCTTTTTTCGATAAATTTAAATTTAACGAAAGTCACAGCAGCAACGGTAAAATTCAATAATCTAAAACACAAAATCGAAGATGCAGCTCCACAAGTTTAATATTCAAAAATCGAATTTTATTCTAATAATGCGAAGAATCTAATCCAATAAATGCATCTAACAGCTTGCACGAAAATCCACAAAGTTCACATCCTTATTCTTATTATGGTTCCAAAAACGGAACCTGAAATATTAGAAAGGGGTGAGCTACATAACTCAGCAAGTAGCAATTTGATTAACAGATGTTCTTAAAAATTAATGGGTGTTTTAATAAATGTAGTCAAAATACAAATCAATTTAAGATTAAAAGTAATAATAATATGTGTATATACCTGCATTACATAGAATTATCTATTTCATAAAGTTCACTTTTGATTATATATGGTGCAAATTGATTAAGATGATGATTTACTTAATGGATTTATATAAAATTTAGATACTTAGCATTTTAGGAGGCATAATATAGAAAGATTGATCAACAAAAAATCGAGTAAAACCTCGCAAATTTGGTAATAATCACTAATTAAAAACAACACTCCAGTTGTAGAGATTGTGTTAGCTAGGGAACTATGAATGGATAAAGGGGTTGATTGAGACATAAACACGGTGAAAAGTCAATATTTAAAATTAGATTCCAAAAATGTTTTGAGAATTCATGCAAAAATTGTTAAATCAAAAGGCCAGAATTTTACCGATCGATTGAAGTCGAGAATGAAAGATCTACGAAGAATCCCAGCATATCCCACTTCCAGAATCCATAAATCTGTCGTATCCAATTGATTGCTTAAAAATCGTCTTACGATCTATTTCAATGGTACTAGCCCATCAATGTGTATCTCTCTAGCGGCTACCGCTTCTTATGTTGAGAATGAGACACGCATCTCATGTATATATAGTGGCAAGTGAGAAGTTTCAAAACCCTAGTTCCTACAAAAAATTTACAATTTTGTTTTGTCTCGAATCACAATCATAAATTGCTCTTAAGTTTAAAAACATATTACGAAGAAGCTCGGAAGTAAAATTTTGGGGGAACTAAAATTTCACTAAGGGGGGAATATTGTCTGATGGAGGGAACTAAAATTTCACTAAACGGGGAAAATTGTGGGAGCGCGGAAGTAACAATTTTTTTAAGCAAAGATCGATTATGTAAAACGCAAGAAGCTCCATCTGGTTCAAGATCAAGGAATAAGTTAAGAGAAAAAATTAATAATGTTTGTATTCTATGATAAGCAAGTAAAATGCTCAACCTGACTACATCGAGCATGGATTATAAACTAATTAGGATATGCATGCTTACATCGATTCTGCAATATTATGTCGTTGGAAAATGAAGGACATATCTTATTGTCAGGTTTTGCAGCTTTCTTGAACTTCTTCATGAACACATGCCATTGAAATTTATAGTATGTTTTCTATTCTATGATAAATAATTAAAATGCTCAACCTGACTCGAGTAAGCATTAAATATAAACTGATTAGGCAAAGCCGTAATCGTATTGCGTACATTGATCCTGCTATAATGTCATGTCGTAGGAAAATTAAAAACAAACCTCATTGTCAGACTCAGCAGCTTTCAGGAACCTCTTCACAAAGACATACACAGTTGGAACTGAGAGGTCAAACTCAAGCTTGTTAATCATCAAAGTTTCCTGTCGGTTGGAAGTCAGAATATCTAAAGATGATTACTAATTACCCTTGGACGACAACAGAAATCATACAATGGCAAAGGAAAACAAGTTTTAGATATTACCATTTGAAGAACCTCATTTCTAGTGTAAGCTTCGTCAGATATCAGGATGAGATTTTCGACAAAGGGTGCCCAGACTTCTTCATATTTTCTTGCAAGAAGCATGGCTGTGACTCCAACAAGCTGAAGTTTTTTTCTTATCACAGGTTGGATAGCTAAGAACCTATCGATCAGATTGACAGTCAAGTATAGGATCTCTGGCCTCAAATCAAACTTGTGATGGACCTGTTCATTCCATCGAAGTGTTTATTATGTTTGCTGCATATTACTTAACAATGTAAACTTTTGCTATAACACTGACCTCAATTAACCAGTCAATGAGAATCCTTCGCATTTTTTCATTGATATCAGTTTGACTTGCCATATAGTTTGGTTTCACACAGAAAGAACTCTACATTAAGAATGCGACAGACCAGTTAAGCGTATCACAGAATTTAGCATGCATATGCTCCAAATCATTGAATTGGGGCATAGACAATCACATTAGAGAGCATTTATAATCATCTTAACTGATACCACATGCTCAAATACAAAAAAGTAGTATGTATGGGACTTAATTTTTTTAACTCTAGTAACTTTAAAGAACAACTTTACGAGGGCCGGGAAAGTGCCACATGTTCCTTAACATATGATTACATCTACATTTCTGTAGTATTCATAAAGATCATCCATGTACCCGACAACATCAAGCGGATCTTTCTTGTCACCCCCATCTATGTCTAGATCCTCTGCGTCTATCATTCTTATTTCGTCATCCTATAGACAAAATTCATACTGAAGTCCTTTCTAACACCAACAGACAAATAAAGTAATAATTCAAGGTAAAAATATCATACAGTTATGTCATATTGCACGAACATAGGCTCAGGATCACTGTCTCTGGCCTTGGATACATCCACATCAATTACAGAACAATCTGTTTCAATGACTGGTTGCTTAATTTCCTATATCAATATAATCAAACATTAGAATTACATACCACTGACTTCTTTTTCTAAGATAACGAAGATTATAACTTAAAACAGGTATAAAAAAAAATACCTCAGCTGAAACTTCATGCTGCTTAGCGGCTATTTCCACAGCATGCATCCTAATTCACCAAAAAATTTTACATAAATACAACTCGCAACATAAAGATCAACAGAGCACAACATAAAACCATCTATAATCAGATGCCTCAAGTGCCAGTTGCAAACCTAGTCAATGGTCGATGAAACTCTGGAATCTGCGCCACAATCTTCCTACAAATGGCCTTCTTTCTAAATAAAATAACAGTACAGATGATCAAAGGTCAGACTAGGTACTAAAATAAGGAAAACATATATACAAAACACCAACAAACAAATACACAAATGTGAGAATACTCTTTGACATCGGTTATAACCTTCATAAAATCCATAGCAAATCTGAAAAAAAACAAAATACACAAATGTGAGAATACAAACAGGAATAGAGAACAGATTCAAACACACATATAGATACGAACAGGAAAACATATATACAAAACACCAACAAACAAATACAAACAAAAACTGTTTTGTTCTGTATAAAGAACACAATTAAAAGATAATACAAGTTAGTCACTTACTAATTGTATATGAAACAAACTCAAGAATCAATCTCCTTACTAATGCTTGCCGAATCAAGCTCCAATTCGTAAGAATAAGGTAAATTAAAAATAAAAAAATTAAATTCAAAAAGCACTTACAAATTGCAAGAACATTGAGCTAAAAATTCAAGATAATGGCACGATTCAAGGTTCGAGTTTGTTCAATAAACGTATATCGATTGATTTCTACACAAACAAAACCAAGGGTTTTGGTATTAATGAGGGGAAAGTTTTTGTATTAGCTAGGGTTCTTAAAATATGAGTTCGAGAGAGGTGAGGTAGAGAGAGAGGGGGTGAGGTCGAGTGAGGAGAAAGCGAGAAAGAGAAAGAGAGAAAGTAAAGGAGTGAATTAGGGTTCTTAAGATCTGAAGTCGAGAGAGTGTGAAGTCAAGAGAGGGGGAGAGAATGTAATTTTTGTTATTTTTGTTTTTGTTTTTTTGTTTTTGTCTGTGTCTGGGTGAGGATATTGTTTACTCAAAAAAATTTTGGGGGAACTAAAATTTCACTAAGGGGGGAATATTGTCTGATGGAGGGAACTAAAATTTCACTAAGCGGGGAAAATTGTGGGAGCGCGGAAGTAACAATTTTTTTAAGCCTACTTTAGACATCAGTTGTATTTTGACCGATGTCATAATATGTCAAAGACATCAGTTGTTTCCCTGACCGATGTCATTGATTTTTCAATGGAATGTCAATGACATCGGTTGGCTGGTAATGTGATTTCATAATATATTAAAGACATCAGTTTTTTTCCGACCGATGTCATTGATAGTTTTTACATCGGGGACATCGTGAACCGATGTAAAAGGGGCGATGTCTATTCTACTTTTTGTACTAGTGTATAATACTTTAATAATAAACAAATCATAAAATTATAAGAATACAAATATGTAACAAAAATGTTATAAAAAGTCACCAAAAATAACATATCACCCTTCATAATAAACAATTTCATATAAGAAATGGTGAATTTCAACAAAAGTAATCAATAACTTTTTTTAAAAGAATTAAATTGATAAATTTGACTCCTTTGAGTTTATTCACATGTATAACATGTATTCTATTTTATCGATTATGAATGTGATGATGTATTTATAAAATCATATTTATGAAGTTAGATTATTTTGATTTTTTCACTTACCTATTCATATACATTATTCTACATGATGTATATTACCATTTCTTCCTAAAAATTTGAATAGATTTTAATAAATAATATTTTGAATTATATTTTAGTTAAAAGGGTGAAGTATTTTCCTTATACGATACACCTTTTTCTTGGAAAAGTTGAAAATTTTAGGAAATTAAATATTAATTATACATTACATTACCTGTAAGTATTTTCTTTTTTCGGAAGAATTGAGAATTTAAGGACACTATATTTTAATTACCCGTTACATTGGAAGTATTCCATTATACAACTGGAATGAGAATATTTATATACGTTACATAAGAAATTTAACATTTTTTATGGGTTAGAACTTCTAGAGAACTCTACTCTAGTCTATTTAAGAAAAAAATTGCATTGTAAGTTTGCTTCTGTCCCTCCTTTGTTCAGATCTCATCCATTTTTCACAATAGCTTTATACATCTTTGTCAAAAGTAAATAAACACCCGTAAGAATTTAAAAATGATGCCCCAAGCTTGAACGGACTTCTTGTTCGGATCTGGTTCCGGTATAAACTTTAATTTTTTATTTATCTCTTCTCTTTGGTATTTTACATGCATATTGTTTTAAATTATTTTAATTTTAAAACGTTTTTGCATGTATGTTTGAAAATTGTGTATTTTGTGTTCTCCATTATCCAACAACGACTTCTATTTTATTTTATATTTTTGAATATTTTGGCTTATAGCCCTGTACAACTTCTTGTTCGGATCTGGTTCCGGTATCAACTTTAATTTTTTATTTATCTCTTCTCTTTGGTATTTTACATGTATATTGTTTTAAATTATTTTAATTTTAAAACGCTTTTGCATATATGTTTTTGAAAATTATGTATTTTGTGCTCTCCATTATCCAACAACTTCTAATTTTTATTTTTTTTTGAATATTTTGGTTTATATGTTCATTGACAAATCTCGTGGTAAGCGAGTATCGAACCCAGAACTTCTGGGTCGACTAGAGGTAAGCTCAACCAACTGAGCTACCTCAACTTGCTTTCCAACAACTTCTATTAATAAACATGTATGTTATGGTTCGTGAATACATCTTGACAATCCATTGTTTAGAGAGATTGATTACAATTATTTTAATATTTTATGTAAGTGGTGCCTGATACAAGTATTCCTCCGGTCATATGGTAAGTGGAATGCTTATGAAAATCTTTTAAGATTAAGGCTAACTAAAAACCCAACTACTTACAAATAAACGGATAATAAAAAAAAAAGCAGATCAAATTAAAGATATTAAGCATAACAGGCGTTTTGTTCTCAGAGATAATTGCATTTTCATTGAGTTAATGATTTAATGAAAAATGAAGTAAAACATGGTAGATAAAAATTCATGTTTTTCGAAACCATCCAATCAAAATTTCCTAATTCTCAAACAAGATCATTTTGAAAATAAAATAAAATAAAAATAATAATGAAAGGAGATAGTAAATATTCCAAATTATTTTTATGACATTTCAATAATAACAATAATGGCAATAATAATAATAATAATAATAATAATAATAATAATAATAATAATAATAATAATAATAATAATAATTTAATCTACTATTTTGATAATAAAATTTAACAATGCTATAGTTACTCCCGCAACTTCATGCCTAACATGTTTACATTAAAAATTATTTATGTGAAATGATGATTCTTCTAAATTAAAGCTACTTAATTTACATATTATATAAAGTGGCCAAAGGAAGAGAGGGGTCTCTAAAGAAGCTGGGAAGAGTTTCAAAAGACGTCCAACCCGACTTCCTAGTGTCAGAGTGATGATGAGGCGAGGATATGTAGATGGAAGATATTCACTGGTATAGTATGCTATGCACACATATAACTTTATCTGTTTGTGGAATATCGAGAATTTTATACAAGAGTAAATGTTTTTTCTTTTTGTAATCATGTGGCAATAGACTATTCCTCGAAGTTTTTATGAATCACACTTGCCAGAGTGTGATGACAAAGTTGTGTTAGTAGGTGAAGATGACAAAGAGTACATCACAGAGTTTGATGCAGTGAAAGGCACACTTGGTGGCGATGGCTGGAAAGAGTTTGTTGTTGCAAACAAATTGGTCCACCGTGATGTTGTAGTCATCTAAAAAATCAGCTCTCTCAAGTTTAAGGTAACCTTATGTAAATATCTACTCCTAAGTTATTGCATGTATTTTATTGAATGACGAGTTTGTGTTTTTTTTCTTTTGAATTTTACTATAGTCTTGTACCAAAATTCCATGAGACTGGATTTAGTAAAAGCAACAGAATGCCCCTGACGGATGGGTCAATGCATCATCTGTAACATCCCAGTCCCACATCGAGAAAATTTTAGACTTCAGTTTAGTTTATAAGACAAAATAATACTACTAAGTGCACCGACAAATCATGATCTTTTGGGGGCCTGTGGTGGGCTTGTGGACTACCTAAGTTGGCTGCATTTGGGCGAGTTTACTTTGGCTTATTTCGGATTCGTGATCGGGGCTTGACACGATTTTTAAAAAACTCTGGATTTGATCCGGGTTATCACGAATGGTATCAAGGCCGACTCTCGAAAGCTTGATTCGTCAAGTTGCCGGAGGTGGGGACACGAAGGCTGGTGGTATTATCCCACAATGGACAGAAATCCGGATGTGGAGACACGAAGCCAGCCGATATTATCCCACAATGGCTAGAGAAGAACGATTCGGACCTATGGGATATCCTTTCAGGCTTAACGAGGACGTCAGGAGTTTAAGTGGGGGATTTTGTAACATCCTAGTCCCACATCGATTAGAATAAGAGTGTTTGGGCCCTTTATAGATACAAGTCAATAACTAATGTATACCAATTTGCTAGCATTTTTGGACTGACCTGTGGTAGGTTGTTGGGTCCTGTATGCATTCGGTTGTGAGCTTGGATGTTATAAATGGTATCAGAGCCCACAACCGAATGCATACTGGACCCAACAACCCACCACAGGTCAGTCCAAAAATGCTAGCAAATTGGTATACATTAGTTATTGACTTGTATCTATAAAGGGCCCAAACACTCTTATTCTAATCGATGTGGGATGTTACAAACACCCCCTCTTATAGGGTCGCAGTCCTCGTCGAGCCCACAAACATAATTACGAAACCCGGGCAGTGCCTCTGCACTTCTGGCCGAGCAGAGCTCTGATACCATTTATAACATCCAAGCCCACAACCGAATGCATACTGGACCCAAAAACCCACCACATGTCAATCCAAAAATGCTAGCAAATTGGTATACATTAGTTATTGACTTGTATCTATAAAGGGCCCAAACACTCTTATTCTAATCGATGTGGGATGTTACATCATCACTCAGCTTCTTGTTCAGAAATTGAACTTAAATTCTAGCTTGTCAAGATCACTCTCATCTTGTCAAGCAGCTAGTTGAGCCCATTCCTTGATATTCGTCATATATGTATAGCTACCTCAGGTCCAGTGCTCCTAATATAATCATCATCCATCCAATCATAGGATTTTAACTCCTAGTTATATATCTGCATGTTTTTTAAACATCCTCTAGATACATATTAGTATCTAATAGACATATCATGTTGGTTAACATTCTCATTTGGAATACTACCATATTCCAAATTCGACGAGAATCAAATTTCCACCTAGTTTATCAAACTAATTCCTTTGGACAATTTTTATCTTAAAATCTACATAAAATGACAAGTCAAGAATCTCATCTGATGTCAATTTATGTTGTGGACACTCCATCTGATATTATAACGGAAAATTTTCAACCCTAATTAGTAATAAGATTTTATTAAAAGTAATATTCCTCAAGGTAGAATTTAAATTCTGTTTGGGAACAAGAAGCTGATCTGTGATGCATTGACACATCCGTCATGCACATTATGCTCGTTTTACTAAATCGAGTGTCATGGCATATTGGTTCAAGTAAAAACAATTGTAAAATTCATAAGCAAAATTACAAACTAATCACTCAATAAAATACATACACTATCTTAGATATTCACATAAGGTTTTTAGAGGGAGGGGTTACCTTTACTTTAATTAGAGGCCTGATTTTTGTAATGACTAGAACATCATCGTGAACCAATTCCTTTGGCAAACTCCTTCCAGCCATTACCACCCAGTGTATAATATTTTCAGAATAAAGGGAGAGTACAGAGTGGCTTCCATATTTAGATTTTATGGGTCAAAATAAGAAGGCTAAGCAGACCCTTAATTAAGTTTAATCAACTAAACGAAAGCATACGTACTAAATTCGACCGAAAGTTTTCGACTGCTTAGGACTTCGATTGATAACGGTCAAATTTAGCCACCGGTACTAATTCGACCGTATTCAGTTGAACTAAGTCGCGGTTGAATTTAAACGGTTGAATTTAGCCCTGCTGTGTTGTAGTGTTTATTCATGCAGCTCCAGCTCCAGCTGTTAATGAGACCGCAGTTGTTGTAGATCAGCCTCCTGAACCTGTGCTACCACGACAAAGAAAGCCTGGAAGAGAACCTCAACGAGAGGTAATAGCTGAGAAGTCAATGGATGAGTTGGGTGGGGGAAAGAGTGCTGAGAAAGCTAATGTTGGTGATGATGAAGGAGTCAACGCTCAGGTGCCTGATACGGTGAGAACATATTAATTTTGTACATTTCAATTCCTTGTACATGATTTCATATACAATATATTAATAAGCATTATATAAATATAAACTTGTAGAGAATTAAATGATAAAAGTATATACCAAATAAACTTTATTTAATTAAGTGCACGTTATAGGTCCGGGAATCGAAACGGGGTGAAATTAAAGAAATTATATTAAATAAATTAATCTTGTATAATTATTTAGTTGGAAGGAATAGTAACAAACAAATTTGGTATTTTGGTATTATTGTGCATTATTAAAACTTGATTTGCGAGAATTTGTATCAAGATTTATTGATTTTCTATTATTTCTTTTATGATTTTGGATGTTGTATTTACTTGAATGAAAATCCTACGTAGTGCATGTAAATGTAAGCTATTTATAAGATAAAAAGCTTTACTTAAATAGTTTCAAAAATATACAAACTAATTTATTCATAAGAAAAACAATTAGGATTTTTAGAAAATAGACAACACACTTTAGCATTCCATTTTGGTTGTCACCTCCTAGTTTGTGGTACTGTCCCCCTCTGTTTACGTTATTACAGAGACACGCCGGTAAGACATTAAGACACAACATTCTTGACAAAGAGAAAAATAAGTTAGAAAGGCTTATGCCGTTAGAAAGGCTTATGCCAAATGGATTCTCTAGTCTTGATATTGTGATAAAATCTGAAACAATAATTTCAAATTTCTTGTTATGTTAACCCTAAAATAAAAGCTATGTTCAAAGTCAAAGAATCATATAATTCAGTAGAAGTACACATTAAGTATAGTATAAACCTTCTGCCATATATCTCTCTTGCGAATATGAAATTACAACAGAAAATTTTCAATCCAAAAATTAGTTATAAGATTTTATTAGAAGTAGCTAGTATTCAGGAAGGTAGAATTTAAGTTTAGTTTGGGAATAAGAAGCTGAGTGCATTGACCCATCATTCATGCTCATTGTGCTGGATTTAATAAATCGGGCCTCATGGCATATTGGCACAAGTGTTAAAACCAAATTGATATACTAGGAAACAAACTGAATATTATTTCTGAAATGAAAGCGTACAACTGGGATACTTTGAAAGGAAAGATTACAAGCCTAAATAAAGGAACTGACTTGCAACTAAACTCCTACAATACACGAAGATAATCTGCATTGGTTTCCTACTCCAGCACAACTACTCCTACCAAGACTATCACTACAACGACTCACGTTGATTTATTCAAACACAAGTAAAACAGAACATAAGAAAATAAATAAAAGCCCAATATGTTTATATAAAAGCCCAACATTACTCCCCCTTAATCTAAACATGTTCCAAATTCTTGACTCCAAGTAAGCTTCGCATCTTCTCAAACTTGACTGTAGACAAGGATTTAGTTAATATATCAGCACGCTGCTCATTCGTATTGACATGCTTATCACGATTAACCCCTGCTCAACACAATCTTGAATGAAGTTATAACGCACGTCAATGTGTTTGCTCCTTTCATGAAAAATTGGGTTCCTTGCTAGATCAATAGCTGACCTATTATCAATGTACAACACAACTGGACCTGGTTTAATCTCAGTAATCTGACTAAGAACTCTTTGAAGCCATATAACTTGACAAGCTACAGTAGTAGCCGCCATAAACTCAACTTCACATGAAGAAAGGGCAATACAACGCTGCTTCTGTGAAACCCATGAAATTAAACTCTCATCAAGATAAAAAGCCATACCACTCGTGCTCTTTCTATCCTCGACACTACCACCAGATCACTGTCAGAAAACCCAGAAAAAATATAATTACCATGTCCTTTTGTGCATGTCAAACCAAAGTACAGAGTACCCTTCACATATCTACATATTCTCTTTATAGCATTTAAGTGCAGTACTGTGGGTCTCTCCATATAACGACTAACTATTCCCACCGCATAAGCAATGTCAGGACGAGTGTACACCAAATAGCGTAATCCACCAACTAAACTCTTGTAATGAGTCGAGTTAACTGGTTGACCAGTTGTGTTAGCATCAATCTGCAACTTAAATTCCATAGGATATTTCACATCATTACATTCACTCATACCTTCCTTTTGGAGTACCTTCTTTGCATATATTGTCATACGTTGCCTACTTGATCTCGATGAAGCCCTTCCCTTGATTGACCTCCAAGCCCAAATAGTATGATAATTTTCCAAGATCAGTCATGGCAAATTCTTGACTCATCTCCCCCTTGCATTTGACAATGAATGAAAGATGGTGCCAGTGATTGTTAAATCATCAACGTAGACCCCAACGATGAGTGACTCAGTGCCTTCTCTTCGTGTGTACACAGCATGCTCATAAGGGCATTTTATAAAACCTAACTATAATAAGCACTTGTTCAGCTGAGAATACCATGCCCTGGGAGCTTGGCGTAAACCGTATAAAGCTTTCAATAGTTTGTAAACTCTGTGTTCTTGTCCTTCCTTCACGTAGCCCTTTGGTTGGTTCACATAAACTTCTTCTAAGAGGACACCATTTAAAAAGGCAGACTTAACATCCATGTGATGTACCTCCTATTCACTCTTGGCTGTAAGTGCTAATAACAAATGAACCGTTTCCAACTTGGTCATAGGTGCAAAAACTTCATCATAGTCGATGTCGTGTTTCTACAGGTATCCCTTCTCCACCAGGCGAGCTTTATGTTTAATCACTTCACCATTTAGTTAAACACCCATTTAAGATCAATAGCCTTTTGATCCTTTGGTAAATCAGTTAGTTGCCACGTTTTGTTTCTCTCGATGGTGTCAATTTCGGTATTCATTGCCTCTCGCCAAGCTTCGTTTTTGATAGCTTGCTTAAAGTTAATTGGTTCATCAACTCCTGATAATAGTAATTCATCCTCTAGCTCCACTGTTTCAGTTGTCCTATAAACATCTGAAAGGTATCTGAAACGCCTTGGCTCACTGTTAGTACTATACATATTAGAGCTGACACCTTCACTGGATGTTAGTGATGAAGATAGAAGCGACACAGGTGTCCTAGGAGTCATTGGAGACACTGCACTGTTGAGTTCAGAGTTTTCTTGTATGTCTGAACTATCAAGTTCATCTTCAAATGTAAAATAGCCTGCTGTCTGTGCATCTCTGTTTTCTGATTTATCCCAAGTCCATCCTTTTGCTTCGTTAAAAGTGACATCCCTGCTTATTTGGATACGTCCTGAATCTAGATCGTGTAGCCGGTACGCTTTGGTTCCTGGTTCTCGTCCAAAATGAACTAGTAGCTTACTCTGATCATCAAGCTTGCGTGTATGAATAGCTGGTACCGTCATATACGAAATGCAACCAATAACTTTCAAAGACTCGACATATGGTTTTTGTTCATACCATGCCTGATGTGGGGTGATGTTTGAGAGTGCTCGAGTGGGTAGTTTATTCAAGATATAAACAGCGTGTCTGACAACCTCACCACAGAACTTTGCTGGTACCTTCCTTTCTTTCAACAAGCTTCGAGCCATGGCAACTACTGTTCGGTTACGACGCTCTACAACACCATTTTTCTGTGGTGTGTAGGGCGTAGTGTAATGCCTTAATATGCCCGTCTCTTTACAAAATGATTCAAAAGATTTAGAACAAAACTCTCCTCCGCGATCAGTGCAAAACACCTAAATACTCTGTTTTGTTGCCTTTTCAACAAATAACTTAAACTTCTTAAAGCAAGTCAATGCCTCATCTTTATTTTTAAGCATATAAACCCACATCATACGAGTATAATCATCAACTAGCAACATAAAGTAATGGTTATCAACTGGAGTTGAAGGTGAAATAGGCCCACAAAGATCCCCATGTATTAATTCTAATGCATGCTTAGCAGTAAAATTTGAGTGAGTAGGAAAAGGCTTACGATATTGCTTGGACATAAGACATCCGCTATAAATTTCTCTTGGTTAATTAATTGACGGGAGGCCAAACACCATTTGATTTCTTAACATCAACTGCATTGCTTTAAAATTGACACTGCATTGCTTTAAAATTGACATGTCCAAGGCGTGAGTGCCGCAACCAAATTTTTTCTTCTTCTTTTGTCAATAAACACACTTCTTTATTTTCTTCAAGTTGAATTTTGTAGAGACGATTAGAAGACCGCCTAACTTGCATTAGAAGTCTTCCACAACTGTCAAAAACCCACAAAATTCCCCGTTTAGCACCACTCGATTCCCCTCTTCAGAGAGTTGTCTTGAGCTTATTATATTACTTCTCAGTGTAGGAATATAATACACTCCATGTAGTACTCTATTCTCACCATTTTTGCAAGCAGTCCTGATCGAACCTTTGCCCACAATTTTCACCAAAGAACCGTCACCAAACTTCACCTGTCCTTTCATCGACTTGTCGAATGTCTCAAACTTTTCACGACACCCAGTCATGTGGTTGCTAGCCCCATTGTCTATGTACCAATGTTTTCCTCTGTTGCCTTTGTCTTCAAGTCTTTACCTTCAGACAATAGTATAACACCATCTGCACTCTCCTCATACATTGCCATCAAAAGTGCAGGTTCGTCGTCATGTGTCTGCGTTAGGATGGCTTCTCCTCGGTATTGTCTATCTTTTTTGGGTTTTCTGCATTCAACTGCAAAATGTCCATAGGCTCCGCAATTAAAACATCTTATTTTGCTCCTGTCGACTCTACCACGACTACCTTGATTATCTCTCTCACGATAGTCGTTTCCAACCTGTGGCCCTCCTCGATTAGACCTTCTCAACCATTCCTTTCGTGTAAGCAAGAGTTTCCCACTGTTATTCTCACATTTTGACCATTCCTCCTCAATCAACAAGAGTTGTTGTCCTTCTTTGCTATCTCCTTGACCAGTTAATCGTTCCTCATGAGCTTGAAGAGAACCGATTACCTCTTCAACTAACATTGTCTCCAGGTTTCCGAATTGCTAATTGCTGAGGAAATTTATAGAAACTTGGTTGGAACCGCCCTTAGCAACTTCTTCACAACATACTCTTCTCCTATTGTCTCCCCAAGTGCCCTGATCTTTGCGACCAGGCCATTTAATTTCATGCAGAAATCATCTAATTGCTCTGAATCCTTCATGTTCAAGGACTCAAACTCAGCTTTAAGAGTTTGACCCTTTGCTTTCTTTACCTTATCAGCTTCCAAAGTCACTGTTTTAATCACCTCCCATGCATCTTTAGCAGTTTTTCATTCTGCAAGTGTCAACAGTAGATCTTCTGAAATACTTTGATAGATAATGGCCAAAGCATATTTATCCATCTTGTCTTCCATGCTGGCCTTTGCATCTTTAGGTTCTATTGCTTCCCACACGCCGTGCGCCTGCATGAAGACTCTCATTTTCATAGCCCAAGCAGTGTAATTAGTCTTCGTTAGCATTGGAAAACTGGGGCCAATCTGCCCTTCTTTAGTTTTGCTCATCTCTGCCATCTCACTTGTCAACAGAGTACTAACAGGTAAATAAGCTCTGATACCAGATGTTAAAACCAAACTGATATACTAGGAAACAAACTAAATATTATTTCTGAAATGAAAGCGTACAACTGGGATACTTTGAAAGGAAAGATTACAAGCCTAAATAAAGGAACTTACTTACAACTAAACTCCTATAATATAGGAAGATAATCTGCATTGGTTTCCTACTTCAGCACAACTACTTGTACCAAGCCTATCACTACAACGAATCACGTTGATTTATTCAAACACAAGTAAAACAGAACATAAGAAAATAAATAAAAGCCCAACATGTTTAGATAAAAGCCCAACAACAAGTAAAAACAAATGTAAAATTCTTTAGCAAAAAATACAAAGTACTCACTCAATAAAATGCATGCACTAGCTTAGATGTTCATATAAGGTTGTTAAAGGGAGGGTTACCTTCAGCTTGAAAGGCCTGATTTTTGTTATGACTAGTCCGTCACAGTGAACCAATTCCTTTGCAAACATAAGTTTAATTTTGAATAACTTGATTCCACAGAAATATTTTTCAAAGTAAATATGTTAGCCAGGGACTCGGGGCCCAATGGGCCTGAGGGAGTCGGTGGAGGCACGGAGCAATAGACAATAACATTTTTTACGTATGTATACTATAATATAACTAGCTTATAGCCTGTGCGGATTACTTTTAATTTTTTATATTTATTTATATTGTAATATGATATTATAAATATTAATTTTAATA
Organism: Saposhnikovia divaricata; assembly: GCA_036435485.1. Lineage (NCBI taxonomy): Eukaryota > Viridiplantae > Streptophyta > Magnoliopsida > Apiales > Apiaceae > Saposhnikovia > Saposhnikovia divaricata. The sequence goes on along the minus strand of CM071597.1, from coordinate 9,979,545 downwards.
TGTTATTGGAAGAATTCAAATCTCAAATTTTTGTATATAATAATATTTAGTATTAAATATAAATTAATATGTTGTTGGCAGGAATCGAACCTTTAATTTTTTATAATTTATTTATAGTGTAATATGATATTATAAATATTAATTTTAATATGTTATTGGAAGAATTCGAACCTTAAATCTTTTTAAATAATAATTTTTAGTATTAAATATAAATTAATATGTTGTTGGCGGGAATCGAACTTTAGACCTCTGTATATAATAATTTTTAGTATTTTGTATCTAACGGTCATGATCTATTTGAGTTGAAAATCTAACGATTGTGAATAGTTTGGTTAACCAAACTACAAAATATCTTTAGTTTGCTTAAAATAATATAGTATAGATGAGCATATATTTTATATTTTGTTTAATCTCTAATATTTTGTTATTCCTTTCTTTCAAAATCGTTAAATCTTCAACTTAAATAAAATTAAATAGATAATGACGGCAGTTAAAGTTGTTATATACGGAGAAGGTTTGATTACCACCAACAATACATAAATTTATATTTAATACTAAAAATTTGTTATATACAAATGTGTAACATATAAAAATTATATAAATAATATCATTCTTTTTTAAATCACAAATGTCCCAAAAATATTGGCCACGATACCTTACTAAATCAAATCAAGTATATGTTAACATTTTCTAAATATGTAAATAATTGAGGTTAAGTTTGACATTTCTTAATTGCTAAATACATGTTTTTTGATTGATGGAGGGAGGATAACAAATAAAATATTATCTTATGCAATATAGTGAACATGTATGCTTTAAATGATTTGATTGATTGATTGATTGCTAAATACATATAGATTTTGTCACATACTGTTTTCATATACTTTAAATAATTTATGTTATAATAAATGAAAAAATTACCTGCAACTGCAAATACATGTAGACCTCACTTTTTTGGAGCACATTCTTCATTGTTTCCTGTAGATAAAAATATTCAATAAATTAACAATCGAAATAAAAAAAACTAATATATGACTTTTGTTACAAATATTTTATGAATTAAAGTTGAAAATCCAATATTTAAAAAATATTTCTACATCATGAAAAACCATTCATGTAGAATCGTGTTGATCAAAATCTAGTGCCGCAAAATGTAATCAAAATACAAATCAATTCAAGATTAAAAGTAAACAATAATAATATGAGTGTATACTGGCATTACATAGAATTATCTATTTCATAAAGTTCGACTTTTGATTATACATGCTACAAATTGATTAAGATGATGATTTACTTAATGGATTTATATAAAATTTAGATACTTAGCATTTTAGCCGGCATAATATAGAAAGATTGATCAATAAATCGAGTAAAAATCTCGCAAATTTGGCAATAATCACTAATTAAAAACAACACTCCAATTGTAGAGATTGTGTTAGGGAACTGGGAATAGCTAAAGGGGTTGAATGGATAAAAGGGTTGATTAAGACATAAACATGATGAAAGTCAATATTTATAATCAGAATCTGAAAACCATTTGAGAATTCATGCAAAAATTGTTAATTCAAAAGGTCAGAATTTTACCGATCGATTGAAGTCGAGCATGAAAAATTTACGACGAATCCCAACATATCCCGCTTCCATAATCTATACCTCTGTCGCATCCAATTGATTGCTTGAAAATCGTCTTACGATCTATTACAAAGAGTACGGTACTAGCCCATCAATGGTACTAACCCATCAATGTGTATTCTCTAGCGGCTACGGCTTCTTATGTTGAGAATGAGACACACATCTCATGTATATATAGTGGCAAGTGAGAAGTTTCAAAACCCTAGTTCTACTATATATTACTGAAATTACTATTTTAACACTTCACATTTCTCATTATTGCATATTAATACTTTAGTTTTAATTTGTTTAAATTTATCTAACTAATTATAACATATTAATACCTTTGTATTTAATATTTTAATATGCATATTCATATATTATTTTTGTTATAATTTACATTTTTGGGTAAGAATATGATGGCTAACATCGTGCTATAATAATAAAATGGCTATATATATAATGTAAACATAAATATCAAGTACATATATTACTTATAATTTTAAACTTTCGTTAACATGCGAAAATTTTAATTATCGTCAAATTATATATTGTTATTTAAATAATAGATGCACATCATTTTTCAAGATATCAAAAATAAAATCACATATGAGATATATGTAAAGCGGTAAAGAACTGAGTCGAGTCGAGCTCTTTCTTGTCAAGTTTGAGTTCGAATATTTCTTAACGAGTCAAATCAAACTCAATTACCTTATCTCAGGTTCTGTTGTTTTAACTCAAACTTGTTAACAAACTAGTCAAGTTCGAGTTCATAACATTTCTAGTTAAATCGAATCCGAGTCGAGTTTGTGTTGGTTAGTAAAATTTAAATTGTTTTTCAAACCCAATCCACATTAAAATATACATAAACTTATAAATAGAAATTGTAATCCCATCCAAAAAAATTGCCATGACTTATAATTTAAAAATTAAGAGACTAAAATTTTTAATTTTAAACTTTAAATTTTAAAAAAAAAAAGTTTGTGACAAATTATTTATGTGAAAGATTTATTTTTTATATTAATAACTTACTAAGTCATGTTCAACGAATCAAATCGAGTTCGAATTAAATAATTAATAGTTTATTATCTACTTGATGATGTGATAATGTTACTCACGAAATTCTTAATAGTGTTGTTCGTAAAGTATTCGCAAATATTCGTCTTATTCAAATCATTAAGACATAAAGTCTTAATCCGTTTACAATATAATGATCGCTTATATAGCCAATACTTAATCGTAATAAAGGAAACTATCCATTGTGCTTAATAATTATAATTACGGTAACTTCCAATATTACATCATAATAATATGTCAACATCCCCCTCAAACTCAAGATACAAGTATCGAGAGTTTTTAAAATAATAATAATATTAAAAAAGAACTTGAAAAGGTCATCATCATTAAACGGTCATCGTCGTCGGTCGTCATTTGTTGTCGTTTCCATCGAGAAACGATCAACGGGTCGTCGTCGTTTGCTGTCATTTCCATCGACAAACGATCAACGTACGGGTCATCGTCGTCATTGTTGTTGTTTCACATCAAGAAACAATCACGGGGTCGTCATAGTCGTACATCGTCATCGTTTTAAATCGAAAATGTCTGATCTTGTTGTAAGTCATCGCATCGTCGTAGGATTTGTACAGTCTCTCCCATAAATCCATCATAATTGTTGCGGTTTTGCTTCTGCGTCATCTTTGTTAATAACCTTGGGCTAAAAACGATTGTCTAATCTTGTTGTAAGTCATCGCATCGTCGTGGGGTTGGTATAATCTCTCCCATAAACCCATTATAATGTTGTGGTTTTACCTCTTCGTCATCTTCGTTAATAACCTTGGGCTCTGATACCATGATAAAGTATTCGCAAATATTCGTCTTATTCAATCATGAAGGCATAAAGCCTTAATTCATTTACAATACAATGATCAATTATATAACCAGTACCTAATCATGAAGGCAAAAAGCCTTAATTCATTTACAATACAATGATCACTTACAATACAATAAGGAGCGTATCCATATTTCCTTTAGCGTTAAATAGTTTTTATTTAGGGTTCAACCGGTTCCATTGGGGGTTTAGAAATATTCAGTTTTTAAATTTTACTAGTTTATAACCCGTGCAACGCACGATGCACGGCTTCTTTTTTAATATCTATAATTATATTAACTTTTTAAAATTTTATATGTTATTAATTTACATATCAAATTATTGTTAAAAAATTGATATATATATATATATATAAGATTTTACACGTTCAATTTAATATTTGTACTCTATCTTGAATTCTTAAAATTTGATTTGAATGATTACAGATTTACAGCCCACGTGAAATCAACAAAATAATCTTTAATTTTGTGATGATTTAATAAGTTTTTTCTAATTAAATCTACGTAGAAAAAAGAAAGAGAAGAGATTGACGATTTTTTGCACAAAAAACCATTGAACTTTTCTCAATTTTGCACAATGACCATTATGGTTTTTTTGTCACCATTTTAACTATCTACCTTTCTAAAATTATGCAAAATTTTACAAAATCGATAAAATTCAATGGGTTATTTTGGTTATTTTTTTGACACCATTATGGTTATTTTGGCAAATTATGCATAATTTTATAAAGGTAGATGGTTAAAATGGTGACAAAATAACAATAATGGTTATTATGCAAAATCGAGAAAAGTTGAATGGGTTTGTTGGCAGATAGCTCTTAAAAATTCTATTTGATTTATGATTTCTACTTATAATTCATTTTGATTATAAAAATACCCTTGTAATTATTTGAAGATAGTTCTACTAACAACCAAATACAATATTAATAATAAGTGTAAGAGAGATTTTGTCCAAAATTTTGATAATCGGCAGTCTGGTCCTCCGTACGAAAAAGATCTTAAAATAAATAGATGAAAACCGTGGGATCTGGCATAAAAAAATTATATTTTAATATGTTATAAACTAAAAATATATTTATATTCAAATACGAAAATGTATATGTCAATAATTTAAATAATATTTAATCAGGTTTCTACATTAAATATCATTATCAATGTAGAACTTCTAAATTGAATAGAATTAATGTAAAAATTCGATTTCTAGATCTCAAGAAAAAACCCAAATAGTAAATATGATTTTTTTTACTAATAAATAAAATTCAATTATAATATAACCTTTTTTAATTATATCTTTTTCAGATTATAATTTTCTTTTTAAAATTCAATTCTAAAAGAACTTTTTTTAATTATAAACTGTTAAATTATAATTTTCTTTTTAAAATTCGTTTCTAATGCAACCTTTTCTAATTATATCCTTTTTAAATTATAATTTTCCTTTTAATGTGATCTAATCTTGATCATCTATTTTTAATCTAATGGATCATTTGATTTTGGTAGTACAGTGACCAGACCAGAAATTTGGATAATATCCCTCTCATGCTTATTATATATAAGGATATAATCTGTATTTCCTTATGGATTCAACATTTAACTTTTGAAATTCAACATTTCCATTTTCAATTTTAGAAATATTCAGAATGAAGAATAAATCGTATACGAATTTAGGGTTTAGGTCCTAAACCGTAACTTATTCTGATTTTTAAAAAAATCGGGACTGGCCCCCAATTTTTTAAAAATCAGGCCGCCGGATTCAAACTTTTAATTTAAATTTTTAAATTTTATTTATATTTCCTTGGGGTTCCAAGTTAACCTTTGAGGTTCAACATTTCCATTTCGGGTTTAGAAATATTCAGAATAACAAATAAATCGTATACGAATTTAGGGTTAAAACGGCAATTCATCTAGTGTTTTAGTTTAACCCAAATTTGTCCAGCGTTTTGGACTCAGAACAAAGCTTGATTTAGCGTTTGCAGTGAAACAAAACAAATTTTAAAATAAGAAAAATAACAAAACACATTTCAGACCGGTTGGAGATCTGGAATTATCACCTAGCTTAAAAAAAATTAGCAATTGGGTAAAATTCCATAATATCTGTTTCGAAGATGGTAAATCAATTTTGTTCAATTCAGACTTCATTGGATGAAAGACTCAACATGAAAGCTTTGCAGACATTTTGTTTTTGGTTTGTGTGATATGTGCTGTGTTTGTGTTCACGAGGCTTATGGTTTTGGGCCTCTGCTGTCGAAAGTATTTTCAAGTGATGACATGAACTGACACCTTTTTTTCTTATTTCATGTACGAGAAAGTTTATGTTATGGACATTGTTGTTATTTGTTGGACTTTTTTGGATATTGTTGTTATTTGTTGGACTTTTGTTTCTGTCTCAGCCCTTGTAACGTTGGTCTCTGTTCGCATTTTCTTCATCCTTTTACATGGCCACAATCTCCCATCCAAACCTTGGATAAATGTGTGTGTGTTTTCAAATTGTAGATAGGAAGAGAAAGGAAAAAAAGTAGTGAGACTGAATTAAAAGTAACGCTCTTAAATTTTCCTTTGGTCACCATTTTATGTATCTGGAACAAAAAAAAAAGAGAACATTTTTCGATTGATATCAGAAAATGTAGAAAGGAAAAGTGAAAAGGGAAGAGTTACACAAAGTAAAAGGAAAAGTAAAAGTGGCTTGATTGATTAGCATAAGGTTTATAGATTGATTATACACAGTTCTTACAACATAAACAGTTTGAACACCAGTCAATCGTTGAAATCGAGCAGTATACTCTACTTGTTGAGAACCAGTACCTAGGGGTGAGCACGGTTTTTCGAAAACCGATTAAACAGACCAAACCAACCCGACCAAACCGAAAGTTTAGGTTTTTTTCCGATTTGGGTTGGTTATGGTTTTAATTTTTTAAAAACCCAAAATTTTGGATTGGGTTTGGTTTTACTAATTTTCCCACCCGATTTAACCAACCCGGCCATTAAGATCAATAATATATAAATATTATATACATATACATATATATATATATAGTTTTAATATTAATTTTATGTTTATATGAAATAAAAGACATGAGACCAAAAAATTCTTATATCATATAGGATGTGATTGATAATAAAAAATTTGTTAGATTTTTCCATTGGCCTGCTGTTTGAGCCTGCAACAGTTTCTTGCATTCAGTAATATTTCATAACAATTTTGCTTGCAGTATTGGTTCACACATATTGTTGCCTCTTTTTTACTATTTAATAATGGTTTTAAACCGAAACGGACCAAACCAAACCGTTATAATTAGGTTGGTTTTTTTTTAAATGTTATGGTTTTAGGTTTGGTTATGGTTTGAAAAATTAAAAACCCGAAATTTATGGTTTGGTTGGTTTGACGGTTCTAAACCGCCCAAACCACCCGATGCTCACCCCTACCTGTACCGTCTTTCCACCAATGCTACTTCTCTTACAAGCACCGGAATCTTAACATCTCTGTGGATGTTTTAAATCCACTTGTAAAGTTTTGAGGGAGATACTAATTTAACATGGTATCAGAAATGAGTTGAACCGTCGCTACAATAACAGGTTTAAGATTTACTAATTTAACATGGTATTAGAAATGAGTTGAACCGTCCCTACCATAACAACAGGTTTAAGAATTTACACCTTTTGCTTAATACTATCATTAGTGGCATCAGCAAATACATTTATTTTGCAAAGTTCAAGGTAAGATTAACCTAGCAAAGGAACAGCACAACTAGCAAAACCAAAAGAAGAAAATTAGAAAGCAGAACCATAGTAATTTGAAAAAAGTTAATCTCAGATAAATTCTGAAAAGGTAGAGTTTATGGGAAAAGGTCAGAAAATAAAAGAATGAACTGCAGCAATTCTGAAAATGAAATGGGATCCAAGTCATACAATATGTCTTGTAGCATAGACATAAAAAGATTCCTCTCTGTATCTCAGATAAATTATGCAAGGAGGACTAGTAGTTTTGTATGGTATTTAGCAGAGTTTTTTGCAGAGACCGGTAGAACAAGGAGTAAACAATCACTTGTGGTTCCCAATGCTGTTAGTTTATTACTACAATTTTATGGTCCCATTTGCAGGCTACAAACAATAAGAGTTTTCATTCTTAAAATCTTAATAATAAAGATTTATTTCCGGTGTTGAAATGAACTTGGATTCGATTATCGCATCTTTCCCTCGATGTTGAAATGAACTCAAATTTGATGTAAACTCGATAACATAAGGTCACATGTAGTATTTATAAATTTTACATAAGAATAATTATAAGTTCTGGAGTCTTCCCCTCCTCATAAAAAGTTACTCTACAATTTATATTTACAAAATGTATTGAAAAGGCCATTTTTCTAAGGATGACTATTATCCTTAAAATAGAGTAAACCAAAAGACATTTTGACATCTGCTCCACCCCTGCCACTCCCTTGCACCTACCAACAACTTTTCTCAATTTTTAATCTTTTAGCTCCCTCCGTCAAGGCCTTACACCTGATGCAAATCACATAGCAACTATTGTACTAACCCTCTCTAATCTTTTCTTCCAACCAAAATCCATGATCTCTTCATGAGTACTAAATATAAACAGAACAGAGCTTTAATCTCCCCTGCCTCTTCTAACAACTTCCCACCATTTTCACTCTCTGTCCCTCCTCATCTCTAACAACCCCTTCTTCTTTTTGGCCAACAAAACAACCATTATCATAGTTGTTTAACCTCTCAATCTGTGTACATATATATAGGTATATGAATCTGTAAAAGAAATGTGCAAACAGAACAAAGAATGATGACATACAGAAGAAGTCACCATCTTTACTCTACACTTACTGTGTTTTCCTTCCTTTTTGCTTCTTCCACAGCTCTAAACTTAGATGGAACTCTCTTACTTTCTTTTAAATACTCCATTCTTAGTGACCCTTTATCAGTTCTTGAAAATTGGAACTACAATGACATAACTCCATGTTCATGGACTTGCATAACTTGTGGCCAAGTTGGCTCAAGCCCAGACGACAATTTTCAAGTCACGAGTCTAGTCCTCCCAAACTCCAGTCTTCTTGGTTCTATACCAGAAGACTTAGGTTTAATACAACATCTCAGAACTCTTGATCTGTCCACAAATTTCATGAATGGTACTTTACCAGATTCACTGTTTAATGCTTCAGAGCTTCAAGTTCTTTCTTTAGCCAACAATGTTATCTCTGGTGAGCTCCCAAAGTTGATTCCTGACCTAAAGAATCTTCAGGTCCTTAATCTCTCTGATAATGCATTGGCCGGTAAAGTCCCGGAAAGTCTTACTTCTTTACAGAATCTCACTATTTTGTCTTTGAGAAGTAACTACTTTTCAGGCTCAGTTCCTAGTGGATTTCAACTCGTCGAAGTCTTGGATCTATCTTCAAATATGTTTAATGGATCTTTACCTTCAGCATTTGATGGTGAAAACTTGCAGTACTTGAATCTTTCTTACAACAAAATCTCAGGGCCATTTCCTTTAGATTTTGTAAAGAAGATTCCAGCAAATGTATCCATTGATCTCTCATTCAACAATCTTACTGGTGAAATCCCACAATCATCAGCTTTATCAAACCAAAAAACTGAGTCTTTCTTGGGAAATGCTGATTTATGTGGCAAACCATTAAAAAAGATTTGTTCAATTCCTTCAACATTAACCACTCCTCCAAATATCACCACAGCAAACAATTCAGCTCCAGCTATTGCGGCCATTCCCAGAGACTTTGGCTCGAGCCCATCCTCAAATCAAAGTCAAAATCCGAAACATGGACTAAAACCAGGCACTATTGCTACAATCATAGTGGCTGATTTAGCTGGACTCGGATTGCTTGTCATGATACTACTCTATGTCTATCAGTTAAAGAAGAAGAAACAAAATGTTGTCTCCAATGCAAGTTATGACAAGAAAGGACCCGCGCCTGCAATCAGTTCAGCTGTTGGCACGGGCACTTTATTTGAGATTAGTAAGTTTGGTCCTAAGTGTGGAGAGTGGTCTTGCACGAGCCTTACTGCCAGTGAAGACATGTCAGGCTCAGAAAGCGAAGATCATAAAAAGTTGAGTAACATTAATGCAAAGGAGATTAAAAAGTATACGATGGAAAAATCTTTGGTGATAGTGGATGGAGAGACAAAGTTAGAAGCTGAGACATTGTTTGAGACATTGTTGAAGGCTTCAGCTTATATATTGGGATCAAGTGGAGGGAGTATAGTGTACAAAGCTGTGCTTGAAGATGGTGTTGTTTTTGCTGTAAGGAGGATCGGAGAGAGTGGAGTGGAGAAGCTGAAGGAGTTCGACACTCAAGTGAAGGCCATTTCTAAATTGCGCCACCCGAATTGTTGCCTCAAATGCCCACTTCATCTCAATGCCTTAGTTTTTATGTCAAGTCCCGTACTTGACTTCGCCTAGTGTTCATGCCCAAGACAGAATCGTGAACCTCAAGCACGCCTTCGCCTCTACACCCAACACTGGGGCATGAAAAGGGTCTAACACTATACTACGTAATTTTTAATATATGATTTTATACAATTTAACAAAGAATAATTAAAAAAACAATTTAACAAAAAATGACCATTTCAAATTAATCTAAAATAAGTCACCAAACATATTTTGTAAAAAAAGAATCTATACCTATAACAAATATTATTTAAATCTATATCAACTACAACATTCTGACATGAATCAACATACCAATTTCAATAACTTTTGCTTAGATTTAGATTTAAAAAGAAATGTCATGGCAAAGTTATAAAATGTATATATATAGTATCACTCCAAATTACTATAAGAATTTTGGCAAAAGAGTTATCTAATACTTTTAAATTTTTTTTATAATAAATTATGTCACAACATAAAACTTTTTATGTTTTCATTGAAATAAGAAGTTTTCATTGGAAAAAATACTTATTTATTTTAGAATATGCTATTATAAAATAAAAATTTAAAAGAAATTTGATGAAAATATTTTAGGAAAATAAGATGAATTTATTTATACATTTAAGTGTAATAATATATTTATTTATAATTTTGCTAAACCCCTAAATTTTGTGAAAAATGGTCCAAAATAACCACTTTTTTGCTTCGCTCAAATACCCGTTTACAGAATCAATGTCCTAAATACCATGAGATACGCCGTTGGGAGAGGCGTATCCAATGTTTAGCAATCTCGATCTCTCTCACTCAACCGCACTTCTCCGACCACCAACACTCCACCACAGCACTACATTATCATGTCCATGAGAAGGCAATTCCAATAATGTATAGAACTTAACTGGAAAAACATGAATGAAGGAGAACCGAGCTTTGCAAAGTGATCGGAAAAATGGAATCGCAAAATTAGGATTTAGATTGGGGGTTTTAATTGTAGTATTAGACATGGATTAAAAGTGATGTAGTTTTGTAGAGGATTAAATAACGAATTAATTGGTGTATAGAATGTAGTCAGGAATTATCGGAGACGGGAGAACGGAGAGATTCGTCAGGCAAAGATATCGTCGTTAGAATGGTCGTGGAGAGAGCTCTCTCTCATTGAAGAAGAAGTGAGGATACGCACCTACCAACTGCATATCTTCACACACGCCTTCCCAACTTGCGTATACGAAGAAGTGAGGATACGCCACTACCAACTGCATATCTTCACACACGCCTTCCGAACTGGCGTATCCAACGTGTCCTCTCTGTTACATTTTTACCTGTAGCGTGACCTAACCAATACTACACTATTAGCGGCGTGACCCAAGAAATGGAAGTGGCATTGGCATATCCCGTGGATATTTAGGATGCGGATGCTTAGCGTGTTTGGGTTTGAAATAAAAAAGAGTGGTTATTTACGGCACTCATCCAAATTTTGTCTTATAACTTTTTTCATATTTTTTATATTAATTTTTTTTGTTAATCATTTGAAATTAATAAATAAATATCACATAACTCAAAAATAAAATTAGAATTTTAGACTATTTAAAAATAATTACATATATTAATATTCAATTTTGTTTCAATAGCTTACAACTTTGTTTTTGCTTAGTTAAAAAGATATTGAATTTGTTTTATATATGAACCACTTACACTCCCTATTAGATATCATCATATCATGCGCTATACTATAAAAATTTATGTTAATTTATTTGATTATCATTACGTACAATTCATTTTTCAGAGAATTTTATGAATTTATTTTACAAATCAATTTTATTATTCTCATAATTTTAATATTATTGATGTTTTAAGGATCCAATACAATCTACAATTAACTTGTGCATAAGTGACATGTACAAGCAAAAACGTCCAATATATGTTAAAATCAGGAATTTTATATTTTCTCGAATGGAATATTGACCAGACTACATTGAATAAGTGGGTCAAAATTATTAGGGATTAATTTGTTAAAAATAAAAAAGAGCAATGCTAGGGATTAAAAGTGGTTCCACATACAAAGTGTCTTATTTTAATTCGTGGAACACACACACACACACACACACACACACACACACACACATATATATGGAAAATGCTAGCTACCCCAAATTGGTTCCCAAAAAATTTCCCAAATGACAAGTGTAGCAATTCAATTGGTTATAATAATAATGGACCCCTGCATTCACATACCACCCAATCAAAAATTTTCACTATGTCATGTAAGCTTTGCCACATCATTTGGGAGTAATTTTTGGGTATCAATTTGGGTACCTAGCATTACTCTATATATATATAGCCTTTAATGAGTGAGACATTGAAAAAGCAATCTGATTGGTCAAATTACACTAGTACAAAATTGAACTTTTACGTCGCCTCTTATACGTCGGTTCCGGCCAAAGGTGATGTATAAAGTAGTTATATACGTCGGTTCCACCTAAAGGCGACGTATAAAGCAGTTATATACGTCGGTTCAAGAAAAAGCCGACGTATAAGGTCGTATTATACGTCGGTTAAGGAAAAGGCGACGTATATAATGCTACTTTATATGTCGGTTGACTAAAAGGAGACGTATATAATTCTACTTTTGTTTACACAAAATAACGCAAGCGTACGTGGTCACAAGTAATATATGAATAAGTCAAGTTCGTTCCCACAGGGATCTGGTTTAGGTTTTAATTCAATCAATGTACCTATGCAACAATGTATGGTTATTACTCACTGCTAAGACAATTAACAAGATTGGGATTGATTAACTAAAATTAACTAAAAAGGAAATTAACAAACTAAGAATTACTTAACTAATGAGAATTGGAATCGAATTACTTCTACAAGAGTAACATGGGATCCTAATTTCATTAAATACTTCGCTTAGATCTGACGCCTTTAATCACTATATGCAATAGTTATGATATCTGATCGGATAACACGAAAAAAGTACACGCTACTTGTCAGCATACGTATACCAAACTAGACATACATCCATAAAAGAGATAGAAGATGAATAGACACCAATTATGCTTAGACCCTATATGTCTATAGAATTTGAAAACATAACGGTTGAAGAACAAGTTATCCATAAAGATCACACAGGGCAATATAAGTATTTTCATCTCATACTACGAATCACGTTGATAAACAATCATGAACATATGCTAGCATGGCAAGTTTTAAATCTCAAGATCCACTTTCACTTCACAAGAGATTAACAAATTAGATGTTAGCTACGCATCTAACAATTAAGCACAACCATACGAGGATATCATATATACATCACATACAGATCTTTAAAGCATCAAGATACTAAAGCTCCATAAATAAATCCGTTAGAATCCCATGACAATGATTAGTTCATAATCGAACCGTTCGTCACCATGGGATTTGATGAAACCATGATAATAAACAAAGTATGAATAATAATAAAACTAGAATAATAAGGTTTAGAAAACAAATCCCAAAAACATCCAAGAGTTTGTCTAATAGAAGAAAACGAAAAGTAGATCTAGATCTCCGTTACTTGTCACAAGCATATGAATCCTTCTCCAACTCTGAATCTCCGTCTCTCGGCTCTCTCTATGTTATGATGAGAATTGGTGGGTGTTGGTCATTTTATGATGGTAGGATGTGTTTATATAGTCCCTAGGAGTCTTTTTCAGCAAGAAACTACCAAAACAGACTTATAATAGAATTTCTGCAAAATACATTTCCTAAACTGATTCTGTTTTGAAGGAAAATTCGTAGCTGACTTTTCTTCAATATTTATGGGCCGTTCCAGTCGTAATTGGACCTCTGAACCACTTTAGAATGATAGAGAATCTCGTTATCTTCGTGTGGACAATAAGATCGTCCAAAACGGACTTGTAGAACTTAAGATATGGCCAAAACAGTGAATAAGGGCAAAACTGTAATTTTTTAGCAACGCGCGCGCGCAGCCTGCGAATCAGGCGCACAGGCTGCACGAATTCCACTGCATTCCGTGCAGCCTGCGCCTGGTTTGGGGCAGCCTACGCATGGCTCTCCGTCACATCATTTTTCAGCTCTAATTCCTTCGTTCTTGCTCCGTTTTCGCCCGTTCTTTTTGCGGTAGATCACATTTTTTATTTCCCGCGACTTAGGAACCTTCATGAGAGTTTAATACAACTCTATTCTTCATTCCATCGCACAAATTTAACTCCAAAAATGACGGAAGCATCAACTATAATCGACATTCTTACAAACCTGCAGAACTACACAAAACACATCAAAACTACAACAAACTTGAGTCCAAGACAATCAATTTAAGCCGAATTGAAGCGATCCAAGTGGATATAAAATCCACTTATCAACTTTATACGTTGGTTAAGAAAAAGCGACATATATAAGCTCTTTTTACACTATTGTTTTTAAACCCGACGTAAAAAATTATAATTTATACGACGGTCCTTTCATCAACAGACATATAAAATTCAATCCAGATTTTTATCATAGACGTACTTTACTCTTTTATTTGTCGATTCTCTCCACTATCCCCAAATTCAACCCACTCTCTGTATTCCATGCCCAAATTCTCTCTCTCTCTCTCTCTCTCTCTCCCCCTCTATGCATATATGTGCAATAATCTCTCTCTCTCCTCCCTTGGAATTTCTCTAATTTGTTCTCGATTTATTGTTTACAGTTCAATCGATGTCGATGGCGAAAGGAAGCTCGAAGAAGAAGAGATCATCGGAGGCAACAGAGCCTTCAAAATCACTCAAGAAACGAGTGCTCGTCGACAACGACGATGATTTCGGTCCTGAGTTATCTAAGTAAGCTCGATTCATTTTTGCCTTTAGTTTTGAAATTATGTGTATATATGTTTGTTATGAGATCTGAACGAATTTGATAATCTAATGTGTGTGTATGTTTGAAAATTGCAGTGATATATAAGGAATCATGACGGCGTTGCAGCAGATCAAAGAGAAAGCGTAAAAAGACGATCTGAAGAAGAATGAAGAAACTATCTTCAGGTCTCCTCTCTCTCTCTCTACGCGTGTGTGTTTGTTCTTGAATTAAGTTTATTTCTGATTCTCTCTGCAATATTGAGTTTGTTTTGATTAATCTTTTTATTTTCTCTCTCAATCGATGTGTTTTTAGAATTGTTTAGATATTATTATTTTGAATTGGTCGATTTGGACAGATGTGTGTATTGTGTTTGAACCTGTGTTTGTTATCAGTATTTCTCTTTGAGGTCGCGTTTGTATAAAGTGTGAGAAAAGTTTATCCTACGTTGGACCTGGAAAAGTTAGGGAAACAATTTGGATTTGTATATATTTGCATCTCAAATTAGCAACCTAAGTCATAATTTCTTTCGATGCATAGACCATAAATGTAAGTCCCACCCTCGCCCAAGCCTTGAATAAAGAATCTAATGAAGTGTCTACTTAATTTGTTCTTAAATATTAATATTTGTCAGAACTAATTGTGGTCCTTGGAGATCTTTGAGTTCTCGTCTATATCAAATTATAAAGACTACTATGTTAAGTTGGATATTTCATACATGCTATGTTAAGATTGCTAAGCAATAAAATCATCCAGCAATTTAGATATGGTGCAACTTAACAAGTAAAGTATATATATTTTTTGCTTTAGTTCTATTTAACTAAATATGCTACCCTATTTAACAAAATAAGAAAGGTAGCATGTGTAGTGCTTTTGTGATTGTTATGCATTCCATAACTTTACCCGCCAGCAGTAATAGGTGCTAAATACCAAACTTGCTCTCAGTACTACTAACTTGCAATAATGAAAACCCTTGCTCCGGTAAAGTCTAATAATAGTATGTATCAGATAGAAACAATTGCTTCTCATCCTCTTTAATTTTTGTCCTTCCTAATCCAATTACAGAAACATATTGATTTAAGCTCATGTGCCTCCAGTTATATTAGGACTTCAAGCTTCAATTACATGTTGTAATTCCTAATTTATTGAGTGTAAAGTAGTTTGCGATCTCCATCTTCTAATTTCAATTCAATCTGAGTTGCAAGGCCTTCAATCTTCAATCTCCATCTTCAAAGTTCGAACCATATTAGTGGCTACTACGGATGCTTAGTTGACACTTGCAAAGTATGTATCTGGTTTCTTTATCTTGTCTAATCCAAACTGTCTTTCTTGCAGAACCGCAGCTTGAAAGATGGTGAGAGTTAGTGTCTTGAATGACGCTCTAAAGAGCATGTTCAATGCAGAGAAGTTGATTGATAGTCGGTAATAGATCTACCAGGTTTGTGGTTGTTTTAATGCGGGCAGTACTGCATGTTTTCATAACAGTTGGATATGCCCTGTTTTTCGGTATTGATTTCTCTAGGCAGTTTCCTGCATCACCATCTACCACCACTACATCATATAGTGAGGAAAATTATTAGCTAATTTAAAAATATAATGCAACATTTTTGTTTTGTTTGTTACTGTTTTGATCAGAGGGAAGGAGTAAATGTATTACAAAATGTAGATGTGTCGTTAAGGCTTATACAAAATATGAGGCTAAGAGGCTAACCAAAATAACAATAAACCTAATGCAATGCAGTTAAGAAAAAAACCTAGATAATTAGGCACATTGCAATTAACTCATGATAAATCATTTTTGTGTCAATTATTATCATTGGCTCATTATTTGTCGCCAAAAGAAATGAACTTGGAAATAGCATAAAGTAGCATGCTCATGGACTGGTTTTTCCTACAACCTGGGTGGCACTTCACTAAACATATATATAGTCTTCCATTAGATGCATTTACACATTTTCTTGTTCAATAGTAGTGAAATGTTTGTTTGGGACTTGCAGGCCAGGCCTTTGCTTACTAAAGCTCTAGAGACTAAAGATTTTCATGGTCTTGTTGATCCTTGACTACAAGAGGATTATAATACTGAAGAGATGGCTTCCATGGTTGCATGTGCTGCTGCATGCATCCGTAATCTTGATTGGTGTAGACCACGAATGAGTGAGGTATCCATAATTTGCATTTACTGAGGAGTATTATTTTGTGTACCTTCTGACAACAAATTCATGAAAATGACAAAGATAATCCTTGTGTTGGAAGGAAATATCTCCTGGTCAGATCTGTCTGAGGGAACACCACCTGTGCAAAGCTCTTCTAGTGGTATCCGTGCAAGTCGATCTCGGTTTTTTAACCACTGCCGCTAAGTCTGGGAGTATGCTACCACTGACATTGAGCGTGACACAACATGATGCTCAAGTTTTCTTTGCATTGTATGTAGTCTTTTGTCCAACATTTTACTTATTGTCTACATGTTTACATGAATGCTTTCTGGGAACCTCATAGAATGGACCAGACTTTTGCCTTGGAAGCCCTGTACGAAGTTATAAGAATATTAGTATTAAGCTCTTTGGTAATGGCAATAAACAGATTTAAAGCTGGTGACAAATGACAGTGTAATAATCCATAATTGGTTATTCTGTTATACTCCAGATAACATACCAAATTTTGGTTTTTGATTGTTTAGCCATTATTTGGTGTACAGAAATAATAAGAAATTAATTTTTCTTAAAGGTTTTTTGTATACAAAAATAAAAGAAAATTTTTTTTTAAAATTTTTGTGGATAATATACGTCGGTTTTTTGGACATTATACGTTGCCTTTTTTCTACATTACACGTCGGATTCTTCAACATTATACGTCGGCTTTTTAGCGACATATATTTAGACTTTATATGTCGCCTTTTTGGACAATATATGTCGCCTTCAACATTATATGTCGGTTTTTTGGATATTATACGTCACCTTTCTTAAACATTATACGTCGGTTTTTCCAACATTATACTTCGGCTTTTTAGCAACGTATATTTAGACTTTATACGTCGCCTTTTTGGACAATATATGTCGGCTTCAACATTATACGTCGGTTTTTTGGATATTATACGTCACCTTTCTTAAACATTATACGTTGGTTTTTTCAACATTATACGTCGGCTTTTTAGCGACGTATATTTAGACTTTATACGTCGCCTTTTTAACCGACGTAAAAGACTCGTGACTTTATACGTCGCCCCTCTATACATCGCCATTTAACCGACGTATAAGACATATTTAACCGACGTAAAAAGCTATTTTGTACTAGTGTTATTATAGTGAGTTTGACTAGACATATTGCTTTTTCAATGTCTCACTCATAATAGCCTACTGTACCACACACATCATAATAGCCTACTGTACCACACACATCTAACAAACATTTAATTAGAGATAGAAATTTTAGGATAGAAATTTGCATATCAACACCATGGTTCTAATGATGAATGCTCAACCAAGTACCTGTATACCCTACCATCCTTCTTATGAAAAGGTGTTTCTTATATATAGTGTAATTGGTATATGAATATTAATATATAATAAAAATGGAAGGATCACAATTTTTATTCAATAGATCTAAATTTTTATTTGCTTAAAATGGAGATGATTAATCATGCAATGCATATCTTCATTGAGAAATAGGAAGGGAGCAATAGCTAAATTCATTGAGATTCATACTGGCGATTTTCCTATCAATTTTAGGAAAATCTTGCTCCTTCACTTCCGACCATTTGGCCGTGAAAAACTCAGAGGGTAAAGAACTCCTTTAAATTCTCAAGTTAAGTGGAGTGTGTCATGGTGATGAAGAAGATCTAAAGTACTATTAAGCTTGTGTTTTTTAACTTATAAATCGTTGTTGGTGGTGAAGAAGATCTAAAAAGTACTAATAAGCTTTTGTTTTTTATCTAATAAATCATTATTATTATTATGAGAAAAGTTATATAGAGTACTAATTTAATTGGAGTATTTGGAGTACATATACGTTATGCATTCAAAATATTTTAAAATTTATTATTTTGCAAACCTTGTTATATGAATATCATAATTTCATTGATAATCTTGAAAATCATGTATGTTTTGCAATAAGTTCATCTTGAAAATCCTTTATGTTTTGCAATCAGAACATATATGTTTTGCAACCCAAATGTGTTTCGCAGAATAATTCATTTTGCAATATTTTGTTAGTAAAACAAACAAAATTTTCAAGATTTTCAATGAAATAATAATGTTCATGTAATAAGCTTTGCAAAATAATTTTTAATTTTTAATTTATTTATAACCTGTGCGGATTACTTTTAATTTTTTGTATTTATTTATATTGTAATATGATATTGTAAATATTAATTTTAATATGTTATTGGAAGAATTCAAATCTCAAATTTTTGTATATAATAATGTTTAGTATTAAATATAAATTAATATGTTGTTGGCAGGAATCGAACCTTTAATTTTTTATAATTTATTTATAGTGTAATATGATATTAAAATATTAATTTTAATATGTTATTGGAAGAATTCGAATCTTAAATCTTTTTATATAATAATTTTTAGTATTAAATATAAATTAATATGTTGTTGGCGGGAATCGAACTTTAGACCTCTGTATATAATAACTTTTAGTATTTTGTATCTAACGGTCATGATCTATTTGAGTTGAAAATCTAACGATTGTGAATAGTTTGGTTAACCAAACTACAAAAATATCTTTAGTTTGCTTAAAATAATATAGTATAGATGAGCATATATTTTATATTTTGTTTAATCTCTAATATTTTGTTATTCCTTTCTTTCAAAATCGTTAAATCTTCAACTTAAATAAAATTAAATAGATAATGACGGCAGTTAAAGTTGTTATATACGGAGAAGGTTTGATTACCACCAACAATATATAAATTTATATTTAATACTAAAAATTTGTTATATACAAATGTGTAACATATAAAAATTATATAAATAATATCATTCTTTTTTAAATCACAAATGTCCCAAAAATATTGGCCACGATACCTTACTAAATCAAATCAAGTATATGTTAACTTTTTCTAAATATGTAAATAATTGAGGTTAAGTTTGACATTTCTTAATTGCTAAATACATGTTTTTTGATTGATGGAGGGAGGATAACAAATAAAATATTATCTTATGCAATATAGTGAACATATATGCTTTAAATGATTTGATTGATTGATTGCTAAATACATATAGATTTTGTCATATACTGTTTTCATATACTTCAAATAATTTATGTTATAATAAATGAAAAAATTACCTGCAACTGCAAATACATGTAGACCTCACTTTTTTGGAGCACATTCTTCATTGTTTCCTGTAGATAAAAATATTCAATAAATTAATAATTGAAATAAAAAAAACTAATATATGACTTTTGTTACAAATATTTTATGAATTAAAGTTGAAAATCCAATATTTAAAAAATATTTCTACATCATGAAAAACCATTCATGTAGAATCGTGTTGATCAAAATCTAGTGCCGCGAAATGTAATCAAAATACAAATCAATTCAAGATTAAAAGTAAACAATAATAATATGAGTGTATACTGGCATTACATAGAATTATCTATTTCATAAAGTTCGACTTTTGATTATACATGCTACAAATTGATTAAGATGATGATTTACTTAATGGATTTATATAAAATTTAGATACTTAGCATTTTAGCCGGCATAATATAGAAAGATTGATCAACAAATCGAGTAAAAATCTCGCAAATTTGGCAATAATCACTAATTAAAAACAACACTCCAATTGTAGAGATTGTGTTAGGGAACTGTGAATAGCTAAAGGGGTTGAATGGATAAAAGGGTTGATTAAGACATAAACATGATGAAAGTCAATATTTATAATCAGAATCTGAAAACCATTTGAGAATTCATGCAAAAATTGTTAATTCAAAAGGTCAGAATTTTACCGATCGATTGAAGTCGAGAATGAAAAATTTACGACGAATCCCAACATATCCCGCTTCCATAATCTATACCTCTGTCGCATCCAATTGATTGCTTAAAAATCGTCTTACGATCTATTACAAAGAGTACGGTACTAGCCCATCAATGGTACTAACACATCAATGTGTATTCTGTAGCGGCTACGGCTTCTTATGTTGAGAATGAGACACACATCTCATGTATATATAGTGGCAAGTGAGAAGTTTCAAAACCCTAGTTCTACTATATATTACTGAAATTACTATATTAACACTTCACATTTCTCATTATTGCATATTAATACTTTAGTTTTAATTTGTTTAAATTTATCTAACTAATTATAACATATTAATACCTTTGTATTTAATATTTTAATATGCATATTCATATATTATTTTTGTTATAATTTACATTTTTTGGTAAGAATATGATGGCTAACATCGTGCTATAATAATAAAATGGCTATATATATAATGTAAACATAAATATCAAGTACATATATTACTTATAATTTTAAACTTTCGTTAACATGCGAAAATTTTAATTATCGTCAAATTATATATTGTTATTTAAATAATAGATGCACATCATTTTTCAAGATATCAAAAATAAAATCACATATGAGATATATGTAAAGCGGTAAAGAACTGAGTCGAGTCGAGCTCTTTCTTGTCAAGTTTGAGTTCGAATATTTCTTAACGAGTCAAATCAAACTCAATTACCTTATCTCAGGTTCTGTTGTTTTAACTCAAACTTGTTAACAAACTAGTCAAGTTTGAGTTCATAACATTTCTAGTTAAATCGAATCCGAGTCGAGTTTGTGTTGGTTAGTAAAATTTAAATTGTTTTTCAAACCCAATCCACATTAAAATATACATAAACTTATAAATAGAAATTGTAATCCCATCCAAAAAAATTGCCATGACTTATAATTTAAAAATTAAGAGACTAAAATTTTTAATTTTAAACTTTAAATTTTTAAAAAAAAAGTTTGTGACAAATTATTTATGTGAAAGATTTATTTTTTATATTAATAACTTACTAAGACATGTTCAACGAATCATATCGAGTTCGAATTAAATAATTAATAGCTTATTATCTACTTGATGATGTGATAATGTTACTCACGAAATTCTTAATAGTGTTCTTCGTAAAGTATTCGCAAATATTCGTCTTATTCAAATCATTAAGACATAAAGTCTTAATCCGTTTACAATATAATGATCGCTTATATAGCCAATACTTAATCGTAATAAAGGAAACTATCCATTGTGCTTAATAATTATAATTACGGTAACTTCCAATATTACATCATAATAATATGTCAACATCCCCCTCAAACTCAAGATACAAGTATCGAGAGTTTTTAAAATAATAATAATATTAAAAAAGAACTTGAAAAGGTCATCATCATTAAACGGTCATCGTCGTCGGTCGTCATTTGTTGTCGTTTCCATCGAGAAACGATAAACGGGTCGTCGTCGTTTGTTGTCATTTCCATCGACAAACGATCAACGTACGGGTCATCGTCGTCATTGTTGTTGTTTCACATCAAGAAACAATCACGGGGTCGTCGTAGTCGTACATCGTCATCGTTTTAAATCGAAAATGTCTGATCTTGTTGTAAGTCATCGCATCGTCGTAGGATTTGTACAGTCTCTCCCATAAATCCATCATAATTGTTGCGGTTTTGCTTCTGCGTCATCTTTGTTAATAACCTTGGGCTAAAAACGATTGTCTAATCTTGTTGTAAGTCATCGCATCGTCGTGGGGTTGGTATAATCTCTCCCACAAACCAATTATAATGTTGTGGTTTTACCTCTTCGTCATCTTCGTTAATAACCTTGGGCTCTGATACCATGATAAAGTATTCGCAAATATTTTTCTTATTCAATCATGAAGGCATAAAGCCTTAATTCATTTACAATACAATGATCAATTATATAACCAGTACCTAATCATGAATGCATAAAGCCTTAATTCATTTACAATACAATGATCACTTACAATACAATAAGGAGCGTATCCATATTTCCTTTAGCGTTAAATAGTTTTTATTTAGGGTTCAACCGGTTCCATTGGGGGTTTAGAAATATTCAGTTTTTAAATTTTACTAGTTTATAATCCGTGCAACGCACGATGCACGGCTTCTTTTTTAATATCTATAATTATATTAACTTTTTAAAATTTTATATGTTATTAATTTACATATCAAATTATTGTTAAAAAATTTATATATATATATATATATATATATATATAAGATTTTACACGTTCAATTTAATATTTGTACTCTATCTTGAATTCTTAAAATTTGATTTGACTATTACAGATTTACAGCCCACGTGAAATCAACAAAATAATCTTTAATTTTGTGATGATTTAATAAGTTTTTTCTAATTAAATCTACGTAGAAAAAAGAAAGAGAAGAGATTGACAATTTTTTGCACAAAAAACCATTGAACTTTTCTCAATTTTGCACAATGATCATTATGGTTTTTTTGTCACCATTTTAACTATCTACCTTTCTAAAATTATGCAAAATTTTACAAAATCGATAAAATTCAATGGGTTATTTTGGTTATTTTTTTGACACCATTATGGTTATTTTGGCAAATTATGCATAATTTTATAAATGTAGATGGTTAAAATGGTGACAAAATAACAATAATGGTTATTATGCAAAATCGAGAAAAGTTGAATGGGTTTGTTGGCAGATAGCTCTTAAAAATTCTATTTGATTTATGAATTCTACTTATAATTCATTTTGATTATCAAAATACCCTTGTAATTATTTGAAGATAGTTCTACTAACAACCAAATACAATATTAATAATAAGTGTAAGAGAGATTTTGTCCAAAATTTTGATAATTGGTAGTCTGGTCCTCCGTACGAAAAAGATCTTAAAATAAATAGATGAAAACCGTGGGATCTGGCATAAAAAAATTATATTTTAATATGTTATAAACTAAAAATATATTTATATTCAAATACGAAAATGTATATGTCAATAATTTAAATAATATTTAATCAGGTTTCTACATTAAATATCATTATCAATGTAGAACTTCTAAATTGAATAGAATTAATGTAAAAATTCGATTTCTAGATCTCAAGATAAAACCCAAATAGTAAATATGATTTTTTTTACTAATAAATAAAATTCAATTATAATATAACCTTTTTTAATTATATCTTTTTCAGATTATAATTTTCTTTTTAAAATTCAATTCTAAAAGAACTTTTTTTAATTACATACTTTTTAGATTATAATTTTCTTTTTAAAATTCATTTCTAATGCAACCTTTTCTAATTATATCCTTTTTAGATTATAATTTTCTTTTTAATGTGATCTAATCTTGATCATCTATTTTTAATCTAATGGATCATTTGATTTTGGTAGTACAGTGACCAGACCAAAAATTTGGATAAGATCTCTCTCATGCTTATTATATATAAGGATATAATCTGTATTTCCTTATGGATTCAACATTTAACTTTTGAAATTCAACATTTCCATTTTCAATTTTAGAAATATTCAGAATGACGAATAAATCGTATACGAATTTAGGGTTTAGGTCCTAAACCGTAACTTATTCTGATTTTTAAAAAATCGGGACTGGCCCCCAATTTTTTAAAAATCAGGCCGCCGGATTCAAACTTTTAATTTAAATTTTTAAATTTTATTTATATTTCCTTGGGGTTCCAAGTTAACTTTTGAGGTTCAACATTTCCATTTCGGGTTTAGAAATATTAAGGATAACAAATAAATCGTATACGAATTTAGGGTTAAAACGGCAATTCATCCAGTGTTTCAGTTTAACCCAAATTTGTCCAGCGTTTTGGACTCAGAACAAAGCTTGATTTAGCGTTTGCAGTGAAACAAAACAAATTTTAAAATAAGAAAAATAACAAAACACATTTCAGACCGGTTGGAGATCTGGAATTATCACCTAGCTTAAAAAAAAATTAGCAATTGGGTAAAATTCCATAATATCTGTTTCGAAGATGGTAAATCAATTTTGTTTAATTCAGACTTCATTGGATGAAAGACTCAACATGAAAGCTTTGCAGACATTTTGTTTTTGGTTTGTGTGATATGTGCTGTGTTTGTGTTCACGAGGCTTATGGTTTTGGGCCTCTGCTGTCGAAAGTATTTTCAAGTGATGACATGAACTGACACCTTTTTTTCTTATTTCATGTACGAGAAAGTTTATGTTATGGACATTGTTGTTATTTGTTGGACTTTTATGGATATTGTTGTTATTTGTTGGACTTTTGTTTCTGTCTCAGCCCTTGTAACGTTGGTCTCTTACACCAAAGCTACTTCTCTTACAAGCACCGGAATCTTAACATCTCTGTGGATGTTTTAAATCCACTTGTAAAGTTTCGAGGGAGATACTAATTTAACATGATATCAGAAATGAGTTGAACCGTCGCTACAATAACATGTTTAAGATTTACTAATTTAACATGGTATTAGAAATGAGTTGAACCGTCCCTACCATAACAACAGGTTTAAGAATTTAAACCTTTTGCTTAATACTATCATTAGTGGCATCAGCAAATACATTTATTTTGCAAAGTTCAAGGTAAGATTAACCTAGCAAAGGAACAGCACAACTAGCAAAACCAAAAGAAGAAAATTAGAAAGCAGAACCATAGTAATTTGAAAAAAGTTAATCTTAGATAAATTCTGAAAAGGTAGAGTTTATGGGAAAAGGTCAGAAAATAAAAGAATGAACTGCAGCAATTCTGAAAATGAAATGGGATCCAAGTCATACAATATGTCTTGTAGCATAGACATAAAAAGATTCCTCTCTGTATCTCAGATAAATTATGCAAGGAGGTAGGGCTGTCAAAAAAATTCGAAAAATTCGATATCCGTTCGAAATATCTGTATTCGTATCCGGAAAAAAACGGATATTATCCGTATCCGATTGAAATCGGATATTATCCGTATCCGGATCCGAATCTTTAAATATCCGACGGATATTATCCGTATTCGTATCCGAAAATATCCGAATCCGAAATTAAGTATATATGATATATAAATATACAGTTATACATTTTATTCAGTTTTAAATAGACTACCATATAACCCCGTGCAATACACTATTCTTTTTTAATATTTACAATTACATAAGTTATATTATCAAACAATTTTTTAATTTATATTTATTAAGATTTATTTGGCATATTTTATTATTTTCAGAATGATTTGCTATTTTTTGGCATATTTTATTATTTTCAGAATGTTTTTACTATTTTTATTATATTGTATATTTTATATATTAATAGAAAAAATATTTATAGAAGATTTGCAGCAAACAAGATTCGATCCCATGACCAGTTGACCACATAACACAACTCCAACCACTGGGCTACATGCCACAAAAGTGTTTAATGATGATTTCTAAATTACATGTTTCCATTATTCCTTTAAAAAAAAGTAAGTGGAACTACTAATTAATTTAGTAATTTTCTATTAAAATCTCCAAATAAATTAATTTTGTT
The DNA here is from genome assembly GCA_036435485.1 of Saposhnikovia divaricata. Lineage (NCBI taxonomy): Eukaryota > Viridiplantae > Streptophyta > Magnoliopsida > Apiales > Apiaceae > Saposhnikovia > Saposhnikovia divaricata. The sequence goes on along the minus strand of CM071597.1, from coordinate 9,953,337 downwards.
TTTTTTTGGAAATTTGGAAATATCATTTAATTAGATATATTTTGACATCCGTACGGTTGGATCGTCGAGAAATATTTATAAAAAAATAGAAACAATAATTTGGGACGAACAGTAGTTACTAATACTAGTGAGATTAGTAGTCAAAAATAATTTTTTAAAAACAATTATTTCTTTTATGTACAAAAATAAAAAATTATTATTTTTACCCACTAATTATTTAATTGGTAATTTTGGAACCAATTATATAATATTAGAAGTCAAGAATTATTTGTTGGGTATTTATCTTAGAATATACAAATATTTTAGTAAAATTCTTTTGTTTTACTTTATCCTAAAAAACTACCCAGGCCGCTACATTCCCCTCCCCCCACAAATTCATCTCTCATCTCACATTCCCCGTAACTCTCTCTCTCTCATCTTTTTCTACACACTCTCTCTCTTGTTCTTCAAGATTAAACCCCTTGTTTTGCATGATTTTGGACTCCAAATCCATGATATGAGTAGTCAAAATTCATATTTTCTCCTCCTCTATCCATTGATACCATCCAATCGAGTTTTGGGTAAAGTTTAATTTTCGGCATATTTATTTGTATGGGTTCGGGTGGGTTTTTGTTAATGTTGATTACATAGATGTATAGATCGTTGCAAACCATACGATATTTGTTAATTTCATTAATTTTTGGGCATATTTTTGATTCACCGGAGTTCTTGGTTTTGGCCGGAAAATTTCCATTCGTATTCGGTTTATAATTTGATTTGTATGGTTGTATAGATCGTTGTATATGGATTAACATATATTTTTATTTGAATTTTCTGGGCATGTTTTTAGTTGCCCGAATTTTTGGTTGAGTCGCCGGAGTTGTTCGGTTTTGGGATATGAATTCGGATCCGGATACTATCCGTATCTGGATAATATCTGGCAGATTCGGATACGAATTTTTTTTCCCGGATATTTTCGAATTCGGATACGGATTCGGATATGTTTCGAATTCCCGGATTCGGATTCGGATATAGCTGTATCCGTATCCGTTTTATCCGATTGACACCCCTACAAGGAGGACTAGTAGTTTTGTATGGTATTTAGCAGAGTTTTTGGTAGAGAACGGTAGAACAAGGAGTAAACAATCACTTGTGGTTCCCAATGCTGTTAGTTTATTACTACAATTTTATGGTCCCATTTGCAGGCTACAAACAATAAGAGTTTTCATTCTTAAAATCTTAATAATAAAGATTTATTTCCGGTATTGAAATGAACTTGGATTCGATTATCGCATCTTTCCCTCGATGTTGAAATGAACTCAAATTTGATGTAAACTCGATAACATAAGGTCACATGTAGTATTTATAAATTTAACATAAGAATAATTATAAGTTCTGGAGTCTTCCCCTCCTCCTGATAAAAAGTTACTCTACAATTTATATTTACAAAATGTATTGAAAAGGCCATTTTTCTAAGGATGACTATTATCCTTAAAATAGAGTAAACCAAAAGACATTTTGACATCTGCTCCACCCCTGCCACTCCCTTGCACCTACCAACAACTTTTCTCAATTTTTAATCTTTTAGCTCCCTCCGTCAAGGCCTCACACCTGATGCAAATCACATAGCAACTATTGTACTAACCCTCTCTAATCTTTTCTTCCAACCAAAATCCATGATCTCTTCGTGAGTACTAAATATAAACACAACAGAGCATTAATCTCCCCTGCCTCTTCTAACAACTTCCCACCATTTTCACTCTCTGTCCCTCTTCATCTCTAACAACCCCTTCTTCTTTTTGGCCAACAAAACAACCATTATCATAGTTGTTTAACCTCTCATTCTGTGTACATATATATATATATAGGTATATGAATCTTTAAAAGAAATGTGCAAACAGAACAAATTGGGTTGTTATAAGAAGTGAGTATCACCATCTTTACTCTGCACTTACTGTGTTTTCCTTCCTTTTTGCTTCTTCCACAGCTCTAAACTTAGATGGAACTCTCTTACTTTCTTTTAAATACTCTATTCTTAGTGACCCTTTATCAGTTCTTGAAAATTGGAACTACAATGACATAACTCCATGTTCATGGACTTGCATAACTTGTGGCCAAGTTGGCTCAAGCCCAGACGACAATTTTCGAGTCACGAGTCTAGTCCTCCCAAACTCCAGTCTTCTTGGTTCTATACCAGAAGACTTAGGTTTAATACAACATCTCAGAACTCTTGATCTGTCCACAAATTTCATGAATGGTACTTTACCAGATTCACTGTTTAATGCTTCAGAGCTTCAAGTTCTTTCTTTAGCCAACAATGTTATCTCTGGTGAGCTCCCAAAGTTGATTCCTGACCTAAAGAATCTTCAGGTCCTTAATCTCTCTGATAATGCATTGGCCGGTAAAGTCCCGGAAAGTCTTACTTCTTTACAGAATCTCACTATTTTGTCTTTGAGAAGTAACTACTTTTCAGGCTCAGTTCCTAGTGGATTTCAACTCGTCGAAGTCTTGGATCTATCTTCAAATATGTTTAATGGATCTTTACCTTCAGCATTTGATGGTGAAAACTTGTAGTACTTGAATCTTTCTTACAACAAAATCTCAAGGCCATTTCCTTCAGATTTTGTAAAGAAGATTCCAGCAAATGTATCCATTGATCTCTCATTCAACAATCTTACTGGTGAAATCCCACAATCATCAGCTTTATCAAACCAAAAAACTGAGTCTTTCTTGGGAAATGCTGATTTATGTGGCAAACCATTAAAAAAGATTTGTTCAATTGCTTCAACATTAACCACTCCTCCAAATATCACCACAGCAAACAATTCAGCTCCAGCTATTGCGGCCATTCCCAGAGACTTTGGCTCGAGCCCATCCTCAAATCAAAGTCAAAATCCGAAACATGGACTAAAACCAGGCACTATTGCTACAATCATAGTGGCTGATTTAGCTGGACTCGGATTGCTTGTCATGATACTACTCTATGTCTATCAGTTAAAGAAGAAGAAACAAAATGTTGTCTCCAATGCAAGTTATGACAAGAAAGGATCCGCGCCTGCAATCAGTTCAGCTGTTGGCACGGGCACTTTATTTGAGATTAGTAAGTTTGGTCCTAAGTGTGGAGAGTGGTCTTGCACGAGCCTTACTGCCAGTGAAGACATGTCAGGCTCAGAAAGCGAAGATCATAAAAAGTTGAGTAACATTAATGCAAAGGAGATTAAAAAGTATACGATGGAAAAATCTTTGGTGATAGTGGATGGAGAGACAAAGTTGGAAGCTGAGACATTGTTGAAGGCTTCAGCTTATATATTGGGATCAAGTGGAGGGAGTATAGTGTACAAAGCTGTGCTTGAAGATGGTGTTGTTTTTGCTATAAGGAGGATCGGAGAGAGTGGAGTGGAGAAGCTGAAGGAGTTCGAGACTCAAGTGGGCCATTTCTAAATTGCGCCACCCGAATTGGTGCCTCAAATGCCCACTTCATCAATGCCTTAGTTTTTATGTCAAGTCCCATACTTGACTTCGCCTAGTGTTCATGCCCAAGACAGAATCGTGAACCTCAAGCACGCCTTCGCCTCTACACCCAACACTGGGGCATGAAAAGGGTCTAACACTATACTACGTAATTTTTAATATATGATTTTATACAATTTAACAAAGAATAATTAAAAAAAACAATTTAACAAAAAATGACCATTTCAAATTAATCTAAAATAAGTCACCAAACATGTTTTGTAAAAAAAGAATCTATACCTATAACAAATATTATTTAAATCTATATCAACTACAACATTCTGACATGAATCAACATACCAATTTCAATAACTTTTGCTTAGATTTAGATTTAAAAAGAAATGTCATGGCAAAGTTATAAAATGTATATATATATAGTATCACTCCAAATTACTATAAGAATTTTGGCAAAAGAGTTATCTAATATTTTTAAATTTTTTTATAATAAATTATGTCACAACATAAAACTTTTTATGTTTTCATTGAAATAAGAAGTTTTCATTGGAAAAAATACTTAGTTATTTTAGAATATGCTATTATAAAATAAAAATTTAAAAGAAATTTGATGAAAATATTTTAGGAAAATAAGATGAATTTATTTATACATTTAAGTGTAATAATATATTTATTTATAATTTTGCTAAACCCCTAAATTTTGTGAAAAATGGTCCAAAATAACCACTTTTTTGCTTCGCTCAAATACCCGTTTACGGAATCAATGTCCTAAATACCATGAGATACGCCGTTGGGAGAGGCGTATCCAATGTATAGCAATCTCGATCTCTCTCACTCAACCGCACTTCTCCGACCACCAACACTCCACCACAGCACTACATTATCATGTCCATGAGAAGGCAATTCCAATAATGTATAGAACTTAACTGGAAAAACATGCATGAAGGAGAACCGAGCTTTGCAAAGTGATCGGAAAAATGAAATCGCAAAATTAGGATTTAGATTGGGGGTTTAATTGTACCATTAGACATGGATTAAAAGTGATGTAGTTTTGTAGAGGATTAAATAACGAATTAATTGGTGTATAGAATGTAGTCAGAAATTATCGGAGACGGGAGAACGGAGAGATTCATCAGGGAAAGATATCGTCGTTAGAATGGTCGTGGAGAGAGCTCTCTCTCATTGAAGAAGAAGTGAGGATACGCACCTACTAACTGCATATCTTCACACACGCCTTCCCAACTTGCGTATACGAAGAAGTGAGGATACGCCACTACCAACTGCATATCTTCACACACGCCTTCCGAACTGGCGTATCCAACGTGTCCTCTCTGTTACATTTTTACCTGTAGCGTGACCTAACCAATACTACACTATTAGCGGCGTGACCCAAGAAATGGAAGTGGCATTGGCATATCCCGTGGATATTTAGGATGCGGATGCTTAGCGTGTTTGGGTTTGAAATAAAAAAGAGTGGTTATTTACGGCACTCATCCAAATTTTGTCTTATAACTTTTTTCATATTTTTTATATTAATTTTTTTTGTTAATCATCTGAAATTAATAAATAAATATCACATAACTCAAAAATAAAATTAGAATTTTAGACTATTTAAAAATAATTACATATATTAATATTCAATTTTGTTTCAATAGCTTACAACCTTGTTTTTGCTTAGTTAAAAAGATATTGAATTTGTTTTATATATGAACCACTTACACTCCCTATTAGATATCATCATATCATGCGCTATACTATAAAAATTTATGTTAATTTATTTCATTATCATTACGTACAATTCATTTTTCAGAGAATTTTATGAATTTATTTTACAAATCAAATTTATTATTCTCATAATTTTAATATTATTGATGTTTTAAGGATCCAATACAATCTACAATTAACTTGCGCATAAGTGACATGTACAAGCAAAAACGTCCAATATTTGTTATAATCAGGAATTTTATATTTTCTCGAATGGAATATTGACCAGACTACATTGAATAAGTGGGTCAAAATTATTAGGGATTAATTTGTTAAAAATAAAAAAGAGCAATGCTAGGGATTAAAAGTGGTTCCACATACAAAGTGTCTTATTTTAATTCGTGGAACACACATACACACACACATATATATATATATGTGTAAAATGCTAGTTACCCCAAATTGGTTCCCAAAAAATTTCCCAAATGACAAGTGTAGCAATTCAATTGGTTATAATAATAATGGACCCCTGCATTCACACACCAGCCAATCAAAAATTTTCACTATGTCATGTAAGCTTTGCCACATCATTTGGGAGTAATTTTTGGGTATCAATTTGGGTACCTAGCATTACTCTATATATATATAGCCTTTAATGAGTGAGACATTGAAAAAGCAATCTGATTGGTCAAATTACACTAGTACAAAATTGAACTTTTACGTCGCCTCTTATACGTCGGTTCCGGCCAAAGGTGATGTATAAAGTAGTTATATACGTCGGTTCCACCTAAAGGCGACGTATAAAGCAGTTATATACGTCGGTTCAAGAAAAAGCCGACGTATAAGGTCGTATTATACGTCGGTTAAGGAAAAGGCGACGTATATAATGCTACTTTATATGTCGGTTGACTAAAATGAGACGTATATAATTCTACTTTTGTTTACACAAAATAACGCAAGCGTACGTGGTCACAAGTAATATATGAATAAGTCAAGTTCGTTCCCACAGGGATCTGGTTTAGGTTTTAATTCAATCAATGTACCTATGCAACAATGTATGGTTATTACTCACTGCTAAGACAATTAACAAGATTGGGATTGATTAACTAAAATTAACTAAAAAGGAAATTAACAAACTAAGAATTACTTAACTAATGAGAATTGGAATCGAATTACTTCTACAAGAGTAACATGGGATCCTAATTTCATTAAATACTTCGCTTAGATCTGACGCCTTTAATCACTATATGCAATAGTTATGATATCTGATCGGATAACACGAAAAAAGTACACGCTACTTGTCAGCATACGTATACCAAACTAGACATACATCCACAAAAGAGATAGAAGATGAATAGACACCAATTATGCTTAGACCCTATATGTCTATAGAATTTGAAAACATAACGGTTGAAGAACAAGTTATCCATAAATATCACACAGGGCAATATAAGTATTTTCATCTCATACTACGAATCACGTTGATAAACAATCATGAACATATGCTAGCATGGCAAGTTTTAAATCTCAAGATCCACTTTCACTTCACAAGAGATTAACAAATTAGATGTTAGCTACGCATCTAACAATTAAGCACAACCATACGAGGATATCATATATACATCACATACAGATCTTTAAAGCATCAAGATACTAAAGCTCCATAAATAAATCCGTTAGAATCCCATGACAATGATTAGTTCATAATCGAACCGTTCGTCACCATGGGATTTGATGAAACCATGATAATAAACAAAGTATGAATAATAATAAAACTAGAATAATAAGGTTTAGAAAACAAATCCCAAAAACATCCAAGAGTTTGCCTAATAGAAGAAAACGAAAAGTAGATATAGATCTCCGTTGCTTGTCACAAGCATATGAATCCTTCTCCAACTCTGAATCTCCGTCTCTCGGCTCTCTCTATGTTATGATGAGAATTGGTGGGTGTTGGTCATTTTATGATGGTAGGATGTGTTTATATAGTCCCTAGGAGTCTTTTTCAGCAAGAAACTACCAAAAACAGACTTATAATAGAATTTCTGCAAAATACATTTCCTAAACTGATTCTGTTTTGAAGGAAAATTCGTAGCTGATTTTTCTTCAATATTTCTTGGCCGTTCCAGTCGTAATTGGACCTCTGAACCACTTTAGAATGATAGAGAATCTCGTTATCTTCGTGTGGACAATAAGATCGTCCAAAACGGACTTGTAGAACTCAAGATATGGCCAAAACAGTGAATAAGGGCAAAACTGTAATTTTTCAGCAACGCGCGCGCGCAGCCTGCGCATCAGGCGCACAGCCTGCACGAATTCCACTGCATTCCGTGCAGCCTGCGCCTGGTTTGGGGCAGCCTACGCCTGGCTCTCCGTCACATCATTTTTCAGCTCTAATTCCTTCGTTCTTGCTCCGTTTTCGCCTGTTCTTTTTGCGGTAGATCACATTTTTTATTTCCCGCGACTTTGGAACCTTCATGAGAGTTTAATACAACTCTATTCTTCATTCCATCGCACAAATTTAACTCCAAAAATGACGGAAGCATCAACTATAATCGACATTCTTACAAACCTGCACAACTACACAAAACACATCAAAACTACAACAAACTTGAGTCCAAGACAATTAATTTAAGCCGAATTGAAGCGATCCAAGTGGATATAAAATCCACTTATCAACTTTATACGTTGGTTAAGAAAAAGCGACGTATATAAGCTCTTTTTACACTATTGTTTTTAAACCCGACGTATAAAATTATAATTTATACAACGGTCCTTTCATCAACAGACATATAAAATTCAATCCAGATTTTTATCATAGACGTACTTTACTCTTTTATTTGTCGATTCTCACCACTATCCCCAAATTCAACCCACTCTCTGTATTCCATGCCCAAATTCTCTCTCTCTCTCTCTCTCTCTATCTCTCTCTCTCTCTCTCTCTCTCTCTCTCTCCCCCTCTATGCATATATGTGCAATAATCTCTCTCTCTCTCCCCTCCCTTGGAATTTCTCTAATTTGTTCTCGATTTATTGTTTACAGTTCAATCGATGCCGATGGCGAAAGGAAGCTCGAAGAAGAAGAGATCATCGGAGGTAACAGAGCCTTCAAAATCACTCAAGAAACGAGTGCTCGTCGACAACGACGATGATTTCGGTCCTGAGTTATATAAGTAAGCTCGATTCATTTTTGCCTTTAGTTTTGAAATTATATTTATATATGTTTGTTATGAGATCTGAACGAATTTGATAATCTAATGTGTGTGTATGTTTGAAAATTGCAGTGATATATAAGGAATCATGACGGCGTTGCAGCAGATCAAAGAGAAAGCGCAAAAAGACGATCTGAAGAAGAATGAAGAAACTATCTTCAGGTCTCCTCTCTCTCTCTCTACGCGTGTGTGTTTGTTCTTGAATTAAGTTTATTTCTGATTCTCTCTGCAATATTGAGTTTGTTTTGATTAATCTTTTTATTTTCTCTCTCAATCGATGTGTTTTTAGAATTGTTTAGATATTATTATTTTGAATTGGTCGATTTGGACAGATGTGTGTATTGTGTTTGAACCTGTGTTTGTTATCAGTATTTCTCTTTGAGGTCGCGTTTGTATAAAGTGTGAGAAAAGTTTATACTACGTTGGACCTGGAAAAGTTAGGGAAACAATTTGGATTTGTATATATTGGCATCTCAAATTAGCAAACTAAGTCATAATTTCTTTCGATGCATAGACCATAAATGTAAGTCCCACCCTCGCCCAAGCCTTGAATAAAGAATCTAATGAAGTGTCTACTTAAGTTGTTCTTAAATATTAATATTTGTCAGAACTAATTGTGGTCCTTGGAGATCTTTGAGTTCTCGTCTATAGCAAATTATAAAGACTACTATGTTAAGTGGGATATTTCTTACATGCTATGTTAAGATTGCTAAGCAATAAAATCATCCAGCAATTTAGATATGGTGCAACTTAACAAGTAAAGTATATATATTTTTTGCTTTAGTTCTATTTAACTAAATATGCTACCCTATTTAACAAAATAAGAAAGGTAGCATGTGTAGTGCTTTTGTGATTGTTATGCATTCCATAACTTTACCCGCCAGCAGTAATAGGTGCTAAATACCAAACTTGCTCTCAGTACTACTAACTTGCAATAATGAAAACCCTTGCTCCGGTAAAGTCTAATAATAGTATGTATCAGATAGAAACAATTGCTTCTCATCCTCTTTAATTTTTGTCCTTCCTAATCCAATTACAGAAACATATTGATTTAAGCTCATGTGCCTCCAGTTATATTAGGACTTCAAGCTTCAATTACATGTTGTAATTCCTAATTTATTGAGTGTAAAGCAGTCTGCGATCTCCATCTTCTAATTTCAATTCAATCTGAGTTGCAAGGCCTTCAATCTTCAATCTCCATCTTCAAAGTTCGAACCATATTAGTGGCTACTACGGATGCTTAGTTGACACTTGCAAAGTATGTATCTGGTTTCTTTATCTTGTCTAATCCAAACTGTCTTTCTTGCAGAACCGCAGCTTGAAAGATGGTGAGAGTTAGTGTCTTGAATGACGCTCTAAAGAGCATGTTCAATGCAGAGAAGTTGATTGATAGTCGGTAATAGATCTACCAGGTTTGTGGTTGTTTTAATGCGGACAGTACTGCATGTTTTCATAACAGTTGGATATGCCCTGTTTTTCGGTATTGATTTCTCTAGGCAGTTTCCTGCATCACCATCTACCACCACTGTTATTTAAAAATTGATGTATGTTTTAGGGGAAGGTACATCATATAGTGAGGAAAATTATTAGCTAATTTAAAAATATAATGCAACATTTTTGTTTTGTTTGTTACTGTTTTGATCAGAGGGAAGGAGTAAATGTATTACAAAATGTAGATGTGTCGTTAAGGCATATACAAAATATGAGGCTAAGAGGCTAACCAAAATAATAATAAACCTAATGCAATGCAGTTAAGAAAAAAACCTAGATAATTAGGCACATTGCAATTAACTCATGATAAATCATTTTTGTGTCAATTATTATCATTGGCTCATTATTTGTCGCCAAAAGAAATGAACTTGGAAATAGCATAAAGTAGCATGCTCATGGACTGGTTTTTCCTACAACCTGGGTGGCACTTCACTAATCATATATATAGTCTTCCATTAGATGCATTTACACATTTTCTTGTTCAATAGTAGTGAAATGTTTGTTTGGGACTTGCAGGCCAGGCCTTTGCTTACTAAAGCTCTAGAGACTAAAGATTTTCATGGTCTTGTTGATCCTCGACTACAAGAGGATTATAATACTGAAGAGATGGCTTCCATGGTTGCATGTGCTGCTGCATACATCCGTAATCTTGATTGGTGTAGACCACGAATGAGTGAGGTATCCATAATTTGCATTTACTGAGGAGTATTATTTTGTGTACCTTCTGACAACAAATTCATGAAAATGACAAAGATAATCTTTGTGTTGGAAGGAAATATCTCCTGGTCAGATCTGTCTGAGGGAACACCACCTGTGCAAAGCTCTTCTAGTGGTATCCGTGCAAGTCGATCTCGGTTTTTTAACCACTGCCGCTAAGTCTGGGAGTATGCTACCAATGACATTGAGCGTGACACAACATGATGCTCAAGTTTTCTTTGCATTGTATGTAGTCTTTTGTCCAACATTTTACTTATTGTCGACATGTTTACATGAATGCTTTCTGGGAACCTCATAGAATGGACCAGACTTTTGCCTTGGATGCCCTGTACGAAGTTATAAGAATATTAGTATTAAGCTCTTTGGTAATGGCAATAAACAGATTTAAAGCTGGTGACAAATGACAGTGTAATAATCCATAATTGGTTATTCTGTTATACTCCAGATAACATACCAAATTTTGGTTTTTGATTGTTTAGCCATTATTTGGTGTACAGAAATAATAAGAAATTAATTTTTCTTAAAGGTTTTTTGTATACAAAAATAAAAGAAATTTTTTTTTTTAAATTTTTGTGGATAATATACGTCGGTTTTTTGGACATTATACGTCGCCTTTTTTCTACATTACACGTCGGATTCTTCAACATTATACGTCGGCTTTTTAGCGACATATATTTAGACTTTATATGTCGCCTTTTTGGACAATATATGTCGCCTTCAACATTATATGTCGGTTTTTTGGATATTATACGTCACCTTTCTTAAACATTATACGTCGGTTTTTCCAACATTATACTTCGGCTTTTTAGCAACGTATATTTAGACTTTATACGTCGCCTTTTTGGACAATATATGTCGGCTTCAACATTATACGTCGGTTTTTTGGATATTATACGTCACCTTTCTTAAACATTATACGTTGGTTTTTTCAACATTATACGTCGGCTTTTTAGCGACGTATATTTAGACTTTATACGTCGCCTTTTTAACCGACGTAAAAGACTCGTGACTTTATACGTCGCCCCTCTATACATCGCCATTTAACCGACGTATAAGACATATTTAACCGACGTAAAAAGCTATTTTGTACTAGTGTTATTATAGTGAGTTTGACTAGACATATTGCTTTTTCAATGTCTCACTCATAATAGCCTACTGTACCACACACATCATAATAGCCTACTGTACCACACACATCTAACAAACATTTAATTAGAGATAGAAATTTTAGGATAGAAATTTGCATATCAACACCATGGTTCTAATGATGAATGCTCAACCAAGTACCTGTATGCCCTACCATCCTTCTTATGAAAAGGTGTTTCTTATATATAGTGTAATTGGTATATGAATATTAATATATAATAAAAATGGAAGGATCACAATTTTTATTCAATAGATCTAAATTTTTATTTGCTTAAAATGGAGATGATTAATCATGCAATGCATATCTTCATTGAGAAATAGGAAGGGAGCAATAGCTAAATTCATTGAGATTCATACTAGCGATTTTCCTATCAATTTTAGGAAAATCTTGCTCCTTCACTTCTGACCATTTGGGCGTGAAAAACTCAGAGGGTAAAGAACTCCTTTAAATTCTCAAGTTAAGTGGAGTGTGTCATGGTGATGAAGAAGATCTAAAGTACTATTAAGCTTGTGTTTTTTAACTTATAAATCATTGTTGGTGGTGAAGAAGATCTAAAAAGTACTAATAAGCTTTTGTTTTTTATCTAATAAATCATTATTATTATTATGAGAAAAGTTATATAGAGTACTAATTTAATTGGAGTATTTGGAGTACATATACGTTATGCATTCAAAATATTTTAAAATTTATTATTTTGCAAACCTTGTTATATGAATATCATAATTTCATTGATAATCTTGAAAATCATGTATGTTTTGCAATAAGTTCATCTTGAAAATCCTTTATGTTTTGCAATCAGAACATATATGTTTTGCAACCCAAATGTGTTTCGCAGAATAATTCATTTTGCAATATTTTGTTAGTAAAACAAACAAAATTTTCAAGATTTTCAATGAAATAATAATGTTCATGTAATAAGCTTTGCAAAATAATAAAATTTGTAAATTAACTTTTGAATGCAAAATGTATATGTACTCCAAGTATTCCAATTAAATGAGTACTTTATAGAACTTTACTCATACTATTATTATTATTATTATTATTATTATTATTATTATTATTATTATTATTATTATATATATATATATATATATATATATATATGATTTAGACCGAATCTGATGGTTGTTAAAGAAAATTGTGTTTTTTGGTAACATAAACACAAGGTGGTAGGCCCGAAATTGTTGGTAGGATTTAAATTTAATCTTATCACAAGCTGGGAGTTGCCCTAGACATTTCATTCAACATCAGTATTATTTTAAATTTTTTATATTTTATATAATATAAACTTTAAGGTCCAGAAAAATTCGGCTAATTTTGATATTTTATTCCAAAAAAATTCTAAAAATATTGTAGTTGGATTTCACTTACGAGTTCCAAGACAACTCTTCTACCAAAAGAAAGTCCTCTTGTCAATTCATCACCCTACCCGCATAAGCAACTCAAACAATCAATCTAATATTAGAAATATCGGGACAAGCATAAGCAACTCAAACAATCAATCTAATATTCGAAATATCTGGACAAGGATTTACGTCCGATCCTTAGATCGATCCAAATTTAGGCCTCCAAATTAGGGATGGGAAAAAAATCCGATCCGACGGATACCCGATTCGAAACCCGAAATTTTGGATAACCCGAACCCGATTTTTTGGATTTGATTTTCAGACCCGAAAATTTTTGGATTTGGATATTATGAAACCCGATCCGAAATCCGATCTGAAACCCGAAAACCGATCCAAATCCGATCCGAACCCGAAACCCGAAAAAAAACTGGAATATATAACTATATATATATATATATATATATATATATATAATATATTTCATATTGTAATACATTTTATATAAAAGTCATTGGTACATCGTATAACAAATAACCTTGTACTATTAAAACCAAAATATTAAAACAATTTTAGACTCTAAGTGTTTAAGATGTATTTCATATCAAATCTATTTGGTTATTTTAATGATTTAAATTCATTTAAAAATTAATTATATGTAAAAATTATAACAAAATTAATATTAAAATATTAAAATTAATGCAAATAATATAATTTGTTTATATAATATAAATAATACATTTTATAATGTATAAAATATTAAAGTGTGTATTCTATAAAACTTGATTCAAAATTTCGGGTTTTTGGATTTTGGGTTTCGGGTATTATCCAAATCCAAAAATTTTCGGGTTTCGGGTATACCCGAAATCCATTGGACCGGGTTCGGGTTTTAGTTTTCGGGTATTTTTCGGGTTCGGGTCGGGTTCGGATTTTATCCAAAAAATCGGGTTTGGATTTGGATTTTGCCAAACCCGAGCCGATCCGACCCGATTCCCATCCCTACTCCAAATTACTAAATTACTAGAGAGGGCCCCAAATCTAATGGATGTGCACGGAAGGAGAGTTGTGTATTTTGTATCTTAACTAGGTGTCTTATTTATTGAAAATATTTTAACATTAACCCTTCTAGCTAAATAACTTAGATGATTTGCTTGAACACTTTAAGTGAGATGATAATTTTTTATTTTGTAAAGATTTGAAATGTTTCTATATTAAAAGTAAAATTAAACCTAAATTTAGGGTGGCATGTTTTCATAGAGAACTATGTGCACAAGCACATAGTAATTAATTGGTGTATTAATTCCAAAAATTAACAAGAGTACTTTAGATTCTCAACTATATTATATATATATATATATATATATATATATATATATGCACTTTGCACAAGTAAAAGTTAGGCATATTTTTTTTTAATATCTTTAGTTAAATAAATATAAATTGTCACTTGCTATTTTCATAAACTTCAAAAAAAATTGTTATAAGAATTTAAAAATTACCTGCAAATAAGTGTGGACCTCACTCTTTTCTTGGAGCACATTCTTCATTGTCTCCTGCAAATAAAAATATTTAATGAATTAATAACTAAAGCAAACAAAATTTGATATATGACTTTTATTAATATCTTTTATGAATTAAAGTTGAAGATTCCACGATTATATGATATTTTCACATCTAGAAAAAACAATCATGTGAAATAATGTAATTAATCTTGTGTCACAATATGCTATAACTAATACCTAGATTCAATATTAATAAACATTAAAAGTCTAAAATCCAACTTAATTTAGTTTGACTTATTATACGTTCAAAATATATTCAAAAAATTAATTGATTCAAGATTTAAAAGTAATCACTAATATATATATTATGCATACTCACATTACGTAGAATTATGTTTTAGATTGACTTTGACTTTAGGTTTTGTTTTAAAAAAATAAACTAAAACTTTTCCAATTTAAGGAAAGAAACACACATACATACAACATATACATATATATAGAGAGAGAGGGAGAGAGAGAGTTGCACTCCATAGCAAACACCTTATATAACAAACAATAAAGAACACCTCATACCTAATATAATTTAAGAGTTCCGTCATAGCACCCAATACAAAAGTTATTATTTTTTAACCCTCTAGCAAACCAGCAAAAAAAAAAATTTGAAAATTTACTGTTCATTGATGACGTCACGATGACGTCATCAGTGAACAGTAATTTTAATTTTTTTTTGCATACTTGATAGAGGGTAAAAAAATAACAACTTTTTGTATTGGGTGCCCCTGGCGGGGCCAAAGGATCTAATAGATCTAAGGTGTTCTTTGTTGTTTGTTATATAAGAGTGTTCTGTATAGAACAAATGCCTATATATATATATATATATATATATATATATATATATATATATATATGAGAACAGTTGTTCTACACTCCTTTAAAAAGTGTAGAACAACTGTTCATATGTGTTCTCACCATATATATATAAAGGTTTTTGCTCAAATACAAACCAATCCTTAAATACAAACTACAAACTAACACTAGATTAATTATATTTCATTTATTCTAAGGTTCCAGCCAAGGGTACCTTCACAAAAAATTCTTAAAATAATTGGCTCTATCCACCAAAAAAAAATAACTTGTCGTGGAAATGCGAAGCATTTAAGACAGTAAACGGATGAGTTAGGTAGTCATGAGGGCCGCAGGCCCTCGACACACCCGTCAATCGTCTATTACCTTTACCATTGATTGCCATTCCTTACAACTTTAGAATGATAAAGGCGCGAAGCGCCGTACAAGAAGGTGCGAAGCACCGTTAACCAGTGAAATCCACTGCCACGTCATCACGTGAACAGTGAATTTTTTTTATTTTTTTATTTTTTATTTTTTTTGCTGAATGGAGCCAATTATTTTAAACACTTTTTGTATTGGGGTACCCCTAGTTTGATCATTAGATTAGCATGAAATATTGAATTAGTGTTTAGTTTGTAGTTTGTAGTTAATTTTAGTTTGTAGTAGAGTAGGACCCTATATATATATATATATATATATATATATATATATATATATATTTATATATATATGCATGTATGTATGTATATATAGATTAAGATGATGAGTTAATTAATCGATTCAGATAAAATTGTCATGCTTTGTAGTTCACAAGCATTACATATCAAAATTAGTCAACAAATGGAGTAAAATCCTAACAAATATGGAAATAATTACTAACAACAAAACAGTCCAATTTTAAAGATTATATTATTCTTATCTATGGTAGTGTTACTCAGGTGAGATTTAAAAAGTAGCCAAGGATTTCAACGGCGAATTCAAATTTTCAAAATCTATTTTGCTAAACTAATAAGGGGGTGACTGAAAAATAAACACAACAAAAAGTCATTATATTTAACCCGAATCCAAAAATTCTTTCCAAGGATTCATGCACATATTACTAATTCAAAAGGCTGAAATTTTACCAGTTGATTGAAGTGGAGAATGAAAGATCTACGAATCCTATCATATCGCCTTGCACAATCTATGTCTCTATCGTATCCTAACGATTGATTGATAATCGTTTTACGAACTGTAACAAGGAGTACAATAACGAACTATAACAAGGGGTATGGTATTAGCCTGGTCTCTCTCTCCTTCTCTGGTTTCTCTGGCTGTAGTATGTTGAGAATGAGATACATTTCATGTATATATAGGGGCAAGAGGAAACCTTCAAAACCCTATTCTATTAGGCTACTAAAATTACCATTTTTAACCTTTCGTATCTTCATAATTATTGTTTTATGTGCATATTAATTATATAAGATATTTGTTTGTTTAAAATTTTTGGTAAGAATATCAAATGAGATTTAAATAATTCCAATAGGAATGTATAAAAAAGGTAGTGTTCTAGATTACTCTCTCAATCTCAACTCTTTAGTATAAGACAAATCATAGATGTAACGTATAGTATTCTAAATTATTCAATTAACTTTAATCCTAGCTATAGCCTATATGTAATAAATAAAAAGAGTAATGCTCTAGATTATTCTACAAATTTTGGAGATGTAAAGCATAATAAATGGAATAAAATATGATGTCTAACTATGCATAGTAACTATATTATTAAATTCCTTAGCCAACCTCAACCTCATCTTTAGCGTATAAAACAAATCACTCATAATGTAAAAAAAAAAGCATTTTTTTAAATTTTGGATATTATAATAAATGTAATTCCACATATACAATCAATAAATTATCGTTTGTTTAACTATGTATGCATCGAATCATATTAATATTATGTTTATAATATAACTTCTATATAGGACCTAACAGAAATAAAATCGATTACATCTTTATTTAATTGTTAATTAATGAATTGATTGTTTGGTAAATACCCACGGTTGTATATCAATACCATTAACGGAGGAATTTTTTATAACAAAATTCAAGGCTGTTCGCCGGATTCAGATCTGTGATAGTGGTTCTTCACCGGAATAGTCATCAAAGTGTGGTGGTTGTGATGAATTGGGGGTTGCAATTGTAAGAGTTTTTTTGTGGTGGCTCGCTGAGCTCTTCTCTTCCAACCCCTCACAATGTGCGTACGTATCCCCATTTATAGGGAATCAAGCACATGTAGTTCTTGGAGAGCAAGAAATCTAAGCCCATTAGAAGTAGGTCTCTTTGCCATCAGGCCCAGCCTACTCGTAACGGACCGACATAGTCCTCAAGTTGGAAAGCCCGTTTAGGAGAGCCCATACGATGGAGCCTAGCCCAAATGACCCCAATGCTCAATTGTGCATTAGGACTTCACGGATACAACATTAGCCCTAACTATTGGAGCTAACATCAACCGCTACCAGTTCTTTCCTCTTCAACAATTACAGGGACAATCATGGTTTATTCCAAATGTACATACGTGTCCTTATTCCCGATAAGGATAACCCATCAGACTACAGGGCAAGTTCTCCCAAACGAATGTCATGCAGGGCATCTTAATTGAAACCCTCTAATAAGGACAACTTACCAGAATACAGGGTAGGATCCCAAGAGTGTATCGCCATGATTAATTACCAATGATCCCCCAATAAGAACAATTTATTAAAATATAGAATTGGGCCTTCAAATTTGTATGTTTAGTCTTCATTCTTTATAATTTAACGACAAAAGTGCATTTGGCTCTACAACTTAGTGGCAGCATTTAGGCTCTCCAAATTAATGGAAGCATTTGGCTCTCCAACTTGATGGGAACACAACCAGGTGCAAACACAATTAAATGCAAATACAACTAACTGCAAACATGACCAAGTGCAAACACCACTAAGTGAAAGTACAACCATGTGCAAATACCACTAAATGCAAACACAACTAGGTGCATACACAATCAGGTGCAGATACAACTAAGTGTAAACACAAACAGGTACACACCACTAAGTGAAAATAAAACCAAGTGCATACATAATGTACCATCCCGCGTCGATTTAATTAAGAGTATTCGGGTCCTTTGTAGAAACAAGTCAACAAGTAATGTATATCAAATTGCTAGCTCTTTTGGACTGACTTGTAATGGGTTGTTGGGTCTGATATACATTCGATTATAAACTTAGATGTTATAAATGGTATCAGAGCTCTGCCCAGTCGAAAGTGTAGAGGCACTTCCTGAGTTTAGTAAGTTTATGTGTAGGCTCGACGAGGACGTCAATCCTATAAGTGGGGGTGTTTGTAACATCCTAAATCGATTAAATTGAGTATTTGGGTCCTTTATAGATATAAGTCAATAACTAATATGTATCAAATTACTAGCTCTTTTGAACTGACCTATGTTGGGTTGTTGGGTCTGGTATACATTCGATTGTAGGCTTGGATGTTATAACAGAGGTCTGGAGGTGGGGACGCGAAACCAGCCGGTATTATCCCACAATGGCTAGAGAGGAACAATCCAGAACCTATGGGATATCCGTTCTGGTTTGACGAGTACGTCAAGAGTTTAAGTGGGGGAGTTTGTAACACCTCAGTCCCACATCGAGGAGATTTGGGACATTAGTTCAATTTATAATTCATGGTACTACTACCAGGTGCACCAATAAATAATGAACTTTTGGGGCCTGTGGTGGGCTTGTGGACAACCCAAGTTAGCTGTAACTGGGTCAGTTTATTTTGGCTTATTTTGAATTCAAAATCGGGACTTGACCCAATTTTCGAAAAAAATTCAGGATTTGACCCGAGTTGTCACATGCCAGGACCTAGGTTCGACTCTGACTCATCTGAGAATTTTCTTAGAACAGATACTCAATTGTAAGCCTATAAACCTACGTATTCAAAAGAAAAAAACTAAGTATGGCATAATGGTTATGGAATGAGTTTGCTTGGAGATAAATAGGAGTTCGATTCCCAACACGAACAAATCATGATTATTTGAGAGGCTGTGCTGGGCTTGTGGATAACCCAAGTTGGCTGTAACTGGGTTAGTTTACTTTGGCTTATTTCGAATTCGGAATCGGGACTGGACCCGATTTTCAATTAAGAAAAACTCGAGATTTGACCCGGGTTGATATATACTGTAACATCCCGAATTTTCGGGATATAAATTCTATAAATGAAACTTAAATATAACGGATTCTTTTTTCAATAAATTTAAATTTAACGAAAGTCACAGCAGCAACGGTAAAATTCAATAATCCAAAACACAAAATCGAAGACGCAGCTCCACAAGTTTAATATTCAAAAATTAAATTTTATTCTAATAATGCGAAGAATCTAATCCAATAAATGCATCTAACAGCTTGCATGAAAATCCAAAAAGTTCACATCCTTATTCTTATTATGGTTCCAAAATCGGAACCTGAAATATTAGAAAAGGGGTGAGCTACATAACTCAGCAAGTAGCAATTTGATTAACAGATGTTCTTAAAAATTAATGGGTGTTTTAATAAATGTAGTCAAAATACAAATCAATTTAAGACTAAAAGTAATAATAATATGTGTATATACCTGCATTACATAGAATTATCTATTTCATAAAGTTCGACTTTTGATTATACATGGTGCAAATTGATTAAGATGATGATTTACTTAATGGATTTATATAAAATTTAGATACTTAGCATTTTAGGAGGCATAATATAGAAAGATTGATCAACAAAAAATCGAGTAAAAACCTCGCAAATTTGGCAATAATCACTAATTAAAAACAACACTCCAATTGTAGAGATTGTGTTAGCTAGGGAACTATGAATGGATAAAGGGGTTGATTGAGACATAAACACGGTGAAAAGTCAATATTTAAAATCAGATTCCAAAAATGTTTCGAGAATTCATGCAAAATTTGTTAATTCAAAAGGTCAGAATTTTACCGATCGATTGAAGTCGAGAATGAAAGATCTATGATGAATCCCAACATATCCCACTTCCACAATCCATAAATCTGTCGTATCCAATTGATTGCTTAAAAATCGTCTTACGATCTATTTCAATGGTACTAGCCCATCAATGTGTATCTCTCTAGCGGCTACCGCTTCTTATGTTGAGAATGAGACACGCATCTCATGTATATATAGTGGCAAGTGAGAAGTTTCAAAACCCTAGTTCTATTATATATTACTGAAATTACTATTTTAACACTTCACATTTCTCATTATTGCATATAAATACTTTTATATTTAATCTGTTTATTCTATCTAACTAATTATAACATATTAATACCTCTATATTTAATATTTTAATATGCATATTCATATATTATTTTTGTTATAATTTACATTTTTTGGTAAGAATATGATGGCTAACATCGTGCTATATTATTAAAATGGCTATATATATAATGTAAACATAAATATCAAGTACCTATAATATTTATAATTTTAAACTTTCGATAACATATGAAAATTTTAATTATCGTCAAATTATATATTGTTATTTAAATAATAGATGCCCATCATTTTTCAGGTTATCAAAAAAAATAATCACATATCAGATATATATAAGGTCGTAAAGAATCGAGTTGAGTCGAGCTCTTTCTTGTCAAGTTCGAGTTTGAATTTTTTTTAACGAGACGAATCAAACTCGATTACATTATCGATCAGGTTCTGTTGTTTTTACTCGAACTTGTTAACAAATGAGTCAAGTTCGAGTTCATAACATTTCGAGTTGAATCGAATTCCAGTCGAGTTTGTGTTGGTTTGTAAAATTAAATTGTTTTTCAAACCCAATCCACATTAAAATATACATAAAACTCGGGGAAGGTGGCTTGCCCGAGGGATGTGAAAGCATTGATGAACTGCCACCTTTTATAGTTTGAACTCAATTTTTTTGTGCAACAAATAAAACTGGCCTCTTATATATAGACTTAAACTTTTAATTTCATTCACACATGGCTTTATTTGTGAAGAACCGAAAGAGTGGCACTAACTTTGTCATAGCAATGACAGAAAGCAATCAATAACTGGTGCACCATGTACACATCTTATAATAAAAGAACTTATACCTAAGTTTGCCAAATTATATCTAGGAACACCGAATCTAATCGATAGGTCAAAATAATGTTAAATTCTATAAAAACTTAAGACAAAAGTACAACATAATTCCACTTAATTACATCTGTTTAATGTGACAACAAAATAAATTCTTCTTCGATGTTAGAAAGCAGATATTGTGAATCACCATGGCGCACGAACTTCATCAAGGTAGGTGCATACTTCCCTATCCTCTTCTGTCTCTAAACCTGCAATTTCTTTATTAAAACTATTTAAAGTCTCTTGCATCTGCTTTAACTTTGCCTCAGTAATATCTTTACCAGCTCTTGCTTCTTCCATCCTCTTCCGTTTCGCTTCTCTATTTGGATTGCATGCATGCAAGAGCTGAGCTGCAGTTGCCTCTGAAGAAATCCAGCCTCCATACCCAAGCACTCAATACCATACAACTTAATGTGCCACTTTTTGTACAAATCACGTGGGGTGTTCAGATTGCTGCATCTAATTTCCTCAGAAATATCAACCAGCTCTAAGATCAGTGCAGAAATAAATGCAGAATTCCAAACTCCAAGAAGGTTTCTATGGAGGTACATCTTCTGGGAGCAACAGAGCTCGTAATACTAGATAACAGTGTCTTCTTCTAACTTCGTCAAAACATCAGAACCGGAGAGATCCCTTTCGAAGCTCGAGAGATCAACGAGGTTTGCCCCATCGTTGTCTGGATGCAGATTTGTTATACCGGTACTGTTTGTTTGCAGAGATCTGTTATCAGGTCTTGCAACAAGTTGACGTGAACTTGTAGCCTTCTCTACAGCCATGTTACAGCTACCGCTACCCATATCCGTTGAGGCTTCATTTTTAATATAACATTCGAACATCAATTAATAAAGAGTACGTAATGAAGAATTGACATTTCCAATATTTTTAAAAATTATTAAAAGAAGTAATGACAACAAAATGCCATTCAAAATCGAGGATGTTAACTGATCAAAGGGTTTTTTTCAAGTTAGAGATCATGAGAATTTTCGCAATAAATTTTGTAGTAAAGCTAAACTTTTAGACAAGTACAAATTTACCCGAAAATAACTGATGATACTATTTATATTTATAACAGTCTAAAATCAGTTTAGTATAGTACCTGCCCGAGTTGTGGGAGAAGCAGGTGAGCCTATGTCATGTTGTTCTAGCAAAGACTTCGGTAAGGAAGAAGGTCCTTTCGCTATAGATACCTACAAAAAAAGAAAGATCATATATAGTTCAGGGTAAGTCATCTAAAACTAAATTACATTCACATATGAGATTCTTGACTTGTCATTTTGTGTAGATTTTAAAATAAAAATTGTCCAAAGGAATTAGTTAGATAAACTAGGTGGAAATTCGATTCTGGTCGAATTTGGAATACGGTAGAATTCTAAATGAGAATGTTAACCAACTTGATATGTCTAATATGATACTAATATGTATCTAGAGGATGTTTAAAAAACTTGCAGATATATAACTAGTTAAAATCCTATGATTGGATGGATGACGATTATATTAGGAGCACTAGACCCGAGGTAAGTAGCTATACATATGTGACGAATATCAAGGAATGGGCTCAACTAGCTGCTTGACAAGATGAGAGTGATCTTGACAAGCTAGAATTTAAGTTCAGTTTCTGAACAAGAAGCTGAGTGATGATGCAACCCATCCGTCAGGGGCATTCTGTTGCTTTTACCAAATCCAGTCTCATTGCATTTTGGTACAAGTACATACTATAGTAAAATTCAAAAGCAAAAAGCACAAACTCGTCATTCAATAAATTAAATACATGCAATAACTTAGGAGTAGATATTTACATAATTAAGGTTACATTAAACTTGAGAGAGCTGATTTTTCGATGACTACAGCATCACGGTGGACCAATTTGTTTCCAACAACAAACTCTTTCCTACTAACACAACTTTGTCATCACACTTTGGCAAGTGTGCCTTTCGCTGCATCAAACTCTGTGATGTACTCTTTATCATCTTCATCTACTAACACAACTTTGTCATCACACTCTGGCAAGTGTGATTCACAAAATCTTCGAGGAAATAGTCTTTTGCCACAAGATTACAAAAAGAAAAAATTTACTCATGTATAAAATTCTCTATATTCCACAAACAGATAAAGTTATATGTGTGCATAGCATACTATACCAGTGAATATCTTCCATCTACATATCCTCGCCTCATCACCACACTGACACTGGGAAGTCGGGCTGGACGTCTTTTTGGACTCTTTTCAGCTTCTTTAGAGACTCCTCTCTTCCTTTGGCCACTTTATATAATATGTAAATTAAGTAGCTTTAATTTAGAATTCATCATTTCACATAAATAAATTTTAAAGTAAACATGTTAGGCATGGCGTTGCGGGGGTAACTATTGATGCACTAATATAACAACACACACACACTTGTTTGTATTGCTCTGGAAGAAATGCAGAACTCAAGTTGTATTAGAAACTACAACGTACAGAAATATTTAAACCATATAGAGTGATGCTATAAAATAGGAACTAACTCCTACCTCAACTCCACTACCTTATTTGTCTCCTACCAATACTCACTTGACTACTGACTAAATCAACTACATTATAGCCACATAACAGCTATAACTTATTACTAAAAATATGTTTAGATTAATTAAATATCCAACACATTCCCCCCTAATCTAAACATGATTCTTTAATGATCTACACACATGACTCCACCGCTGCAAGATCCTTGACTCCGATTAACTTCTTCATAGCTTCGAACTTGATCCTTCCCAGTGCTTTAGTCAAGATATCCGCTCTCTGCTCCTGTGTACCAACATACTGAACCACTAGCTCGCCACGTTCAATACATTCTCGAATGAAATGGAACCTCACATCTACGTGTTTACTCCTTCCGTGCAACACTGGATTTTTCATCAGCTCTATAGCAGATTTGTTATCAACGCACAGAATAACTGAGCCAATCTGTTGTCCTGAAATTTCCCTCAGCAAACCTCGAAGCCATATACTCTGACATGCTGCAATAGTTGGAGCCATGTATTCAGCTTCACACGACGAAAGTACAATCACCCTCTGCTTCTGTGATGCCCAGGAGATCAGATTCCCATTTAAATAAAAACACATTCCGCCCGTGCTTCTCCTGTCCACTACATCACCTGCCAAATCACTATATGTGAAACCAGACAATTAATTCTTGTTTTGATCTCGCACGTACATCAACCCATGACTGACTGTTCCTTTTATGTATCTTAGTATCTGCTTCACAGCTTGCTTATGTTTGATGGTAGGTCGCTCCATGAATCTGCTCACCACTCCAACTGCGTAAGAAATATCTGGTCGAGTATGTGTTAAATACCTCAGACTCCCAACAATGCATCGATATTCAGTTGCATCTACCAATTCGCCACCTTCATCCTTGTCTAACTGCAACTTCTGATCCATTGGACACCTTGATAGATTACAACATGACATCTCAGCTTTTTCAAGAATTCGCTTAGCATATGTAGATTGCTTCATAGTAATAGACGAGCATCCCTGCTTGACCTCGATACCAAGATAATACGATAGTAAACCCAAGTCACTCATCTCGAATTGTTGATTCATCTCCTTCTTAAACTCATTAATCTCAGTCTTGCTCGCTCCTGCCACTATCAAGTCATCAACGTATACCCCAACTATCAAAACACTTCCATTTCTGCACTTTGTATACACGGCTTGTTCATGTTGACACCTCCTAAATCCCAAATCTCTCATGCATTTATCAAGATGCGCGTTCCAAGCTCTAGGTGCCTGACGCAACCCATACAGCGCCTTTAACAATCGATACACCTTTCCCTCTTGCCCTTTCTTGATAAACCCTTCAGGTTGCATGACATACACTTCTTCAAGAAGTTCCCCATTTAAAAACGCTGATTTCACATCAAGGTGGTGTACCTCCCATCCTTCTTTTGCTGCTAATGCTAGCAACAGTCGTATCGTCTCTATACGAGCCACTGATGCAAATACTTCGTTGTAGTCAATCCCCTTTCTTTGCACATAACCTTTCGCGACAAGCCGAGCCTTATATTTTACCACATTTCCCTCCGAGTCTTTCTTTAATTTATATACCCACTTTAGTCCTACAGGCTTGTGCCCAGCTGGTAAATCTGTGAGTACCCAGGTTTTGTTTTTCTCGACCGTTTCCACCTCTGCCTTCATAGCATTCATCCATTCTTGTTCAACAGAAGCTTCACTGTAATGCGTGGGTTCTTCTGCCTTTAATAACATGAGCTCATCAATCATTTCTATCACCTCTGTTTCATTGTATATTTCATCTAACGACCTAAACCGTCTTGGTTCACTACTAGCTGCAGACGAGAGATCTGTTCTTTCTGCAGTTTCCTCCCCTGTACCATCACGAGCTGTTCGTACGGGTGTTGACATCTCCTGTTCTGTCTTGATATGATGTTTTGTTTCTTGTGATTCCTCAAATTCAATCACCTATCCTGGAATCAATACTCCTGTATCTTCATTTTGTTCCCAGGACCAAAAATCATTCTCAAAAAACACCACATCTCTACTTATGTGCATTGACCCTATAGTTGGATCATACAAATGATTTCCCTTTGTCCCTGGCTCTCTTCAAAGGTACACGACTTGCTTGCTACGATCGTCCAACTTCTTGACATGCACTGTTGGCACTTTCATATATGCAAAACACCCGAACACCTTCACATGTCTCAAATCAGGTGTCCTCCCACTCCAAGCCTCGTATGGAGTCTTTCCTCCTAGCACTCGAGTGGCAACCTGTTCAAAACATAAACAGTATGTCTTACAGCTTCCCCCACATAAACGATGGCATCTTCGATCCCTTGAGAAAACTCCTAACCATGGCAGCCACCGTGCGATTTCTTTGCTCAACTACCCCGTTTTGCTGCGGGGTATACGAGGCAGTGTACTGACGTTCAATCCCCACATCTTCACAATATGATATGAACTCTCTTGAACAGAACTCACCACCACGATCTGTCCTCAACATCTTGATACTCTTTTCGGTTCTGTTTTCCACTAACACCTTGAATTTTTTAAACACTTCAAGAGCACTACTCTTCTCTTTTAACAAGTACACCCACATCTTTCTACTAAAATAATCTACAAATAAGAGAAAGTAACGGTTACCTCCTGGTGTAATTGGCGTAATAAGCCCACATATGTCTGCATACACTAGCTCCAGCTTCTCTTTAGCATTGAAATTCGTACTTGAAGGGAAGGAATTCCTGGACTGTTTAGACATTAAGCATCCCTCGCACCTCTTGGTTGGTTGGACCAATTTCGGAATTCCTTTGGCCATTTTCTCTCTTGACATGAGCTCTAGTGCTTGAAAATTCATATGGCTGAGTCGAGCATGCCAAAGCCACGAGTCTTGCTCCGTTTTCGTCATTAAGCACATAGCACTGTTCTCCTCGAGGCTGATTTTATATAGTCGATTTTCTGATTTTTTCACCTTTATTAGCGTCCTTCTACTTTTCTCATATACCTACAAATAATCTCCATCAATGACAATCTTATTTCCGTCCTCGGATAGTTGCCCCAAACTTATTATATTGTTGTACAGCTCCGGTATGTAGTACACATCTTTCAGTGTCTTTTCTTCACCATTCTTGCACTTGAACGAAATAACTCCCCTTCCTTTTATGCAGACTGTGGATCCGTCCCCAAACTTAACCTGTCCCGTCACACTTCGATCCAAAGTTTTGAATTTTCCCTATTCGCCAGTCATGTGATTGCTGGCCCCGTTATCTAAATACCACACCTGAGATTGTCTTTGTTCCTCGCCTTTAGCTCGTAACTTTGGAACCACACTCTCTTCCTTTAACAGCATGTTGCCTTTGTCTCTGCTCTCGATCTCAGCCATTAGCAAGGCTGGTTCATCTCCCTGTACCTGGGAAAGGTTCACCTCCTTTCGTACCTCCTTTTCTCTACGAGGTTTACGACATTCTACGGCGAAATGTCCAAAAGATTGACAATTAAAACACCGTACCTTGCTTCTGTCCCGAATTCCACGAACAGTCTCCTTCCCACGGTATTCACCACCTCCTCGAGTCCCTTCCTTGCTGCTCCTTTTCAACCATTCTTCACGAGTCAGCAAGAGTTCCCCATCCTGGTTTTCTTTTCACTTCCACTCTTCTTCAGTCAGTAAAAGATGCCCTTGGCTCGACATCGAGTCTGTTTGGCCACGAATACGTTCTTCATGGGCCTTTAACGAGCCAACTACCTCTTCTACGGACATCTCCTCTAGTTTTCCAAATTGCTCAATGGCTGAAGCAATATGAAGAAAATTTGAGGGAACGGCTCTGAGAAGCTTCTTAACCACGTAGCTTTCTTCCATTTCCTCTCCTAGTGCCCTGATATTGGTGACCAAACCATGTAGTTTCAGATAGAAATCATCTAGCGATTCATTCTCCTTCATGCTCAATGCTTCGAATTTGCCTTTCAAAGTCTGGGATTTCACTGCTTTCACTTTGTCAGCTCCTAAGCTCATTATTTTTATGGCGTTCCAGGCTTCTTTCGACGTTTTATTTTCTGCAACAGCCAATAGCACATCCTCCGGGATCCCTTGATATATGATAGCCAATGCTTTCTTGTCCGTCTTGTCTTCAATCACTGCTTTCGCATCCTTTGGTTCTATCGCCTCCCACACTCCATAGGCTTGCATAAACACTCTCATTTTAAGAGCCCATGCTGTGTAGTTGGTTTTTGTCAACATCGGATAGCTTACACCAATTGAGTTATCTTTAGTTTTGCTTGACTCCATAATGAACTAGCTAAGTAAGTCACTCGAATGATCGCTGAAGCTCTGATACCAGATGATGCACTAATATAACAACACACACACACTTGTTTGTATTGCTCTAGAAGAAATGCAGAACTCAAGTTGTATTAGAAACTGCAACGTACAGAAATATTTAAACCATACAGAGTGATGCTATAAAATAGGAACTAACTCCTACCTCAACTCCACTACCTTATTTGTCTCCTACCAATACTCACTTGACTACTGACTAAATCAACTACATTATAGCCACATAACAGGAGAGCTTCGAGCTTCAATGGCTGATCAAGTGTTTCGTGACTTAATTCGGATCCTCACAAGATGCCTACGTATCTTGCAATTTATCAAGAATCAAGCCAGAAAAACGTAGTTCTAGGTTGAAGGATCAGGTCCTTTATATAGGCATTGGATGCCTTGGAGTTAGAGTACAATTAGGTGTCTTGATGGGCAAGCCACAGCTTAGGCCCAATTCTAGAGCCTTCCAACTGATAAGAAGATAAGAATTGGAATTATATGCCTTGAAGATCACTCCTAATATGATTAGGTTTCCTTTTTGACTCAAATATGGGGTCTTTTATTTGCTGAATAATCAATTACGAAATTAATAATTAATTAGGGTTTTGGGCCCCATTTAATGGGCTTCTACCCTTGGACCATTCTAGGTTCATTTAATGCAACGTTAAATGTATTTTTAGGATTTATTTTCAGCTCATATCATTTGCCCCCCAACTTCAAGGAAAACTGATCAGGTTTTCCTTGGAGTTATTACGGCCTTGTTCGAGACTTAGGTCAGGGTTTATCTTTGATATCGTTTTGATGTAAAGCGTGGAGCGACCGACGCGTATACAACGACATTAGATTATGCCAACGATATTGAACGGTGCTAGACGGCACTAAACGACGATAAACAACCTTAAATGACGTTTAAACAATGTTAAACGACATTAAACGGCGTTAAACTGCGCTAAACGGTACTAAACGGCACTAAACGGCGCTAAACGGCACTAAACGGCACTAAATTGAAAATATTGAATTGCGCTTCGGGCATAAAATTATTTTTCCATATTTATGGAATTTCCAATTTTTCTCAACTTCAGGAATAATAAGTATTATTCTCAATTTCCTTACTTTTGATTAATAATAATTGAAAAGAATAACCATTTTTTTTTGTGTTGCCACCAGGCTTTAGCTGTATATTCAACCTACTCGTGGTTCAAACACGAGCAGGAGACATTCAGCAAATTTCTAATTGCCACCAGGCTTTAGCTGTATATTCAACCTACTCGTGGTTCAAACACGAGCAGGAGACATTCAGCAAATTTCTAGTTGCCACCAGGCTTTAGCTGTATATTCAACCTACTCGTGGTTCAAACACGAGCAGGAGACATTCAGCAAATCTCTAGTTGAATTTTAAGACTCCATTTATAGATGCATGCACGGCTGTGCAAACAGGCTACTCGTTGTACAACCACGAGCAGGGGACAATTTACAATCCACGAGCAGGAATATCACCTGCTACTCGTAGTAGCGTATATAATTTCTTTTAAATCCCAATTTGGTCGCAGCCTTCTCTGTCTCAGTTGTTTGCAGAGATAGGAATACAACTTGCTCGTGGTTTAACAACGAGCAAGATACATACTTTTTGCCACGAGCAAGTATACTATGTTTACACCTAGGGTTCTTCAAAAACCTGGGCCTGGGCTTGGCCTTTAATAATTATTATACAGAGTAACATCTTTCCTCAATCTGAAAATACAAGCCACTCGTTGTACAACCACGAGCAGGAGACATGCAAAAACCAACGAGCACCATTGATGCCTTCCAGTAATGGATTTTCTCATTATTTGCATTGTATTCGTGGGTTAACCACGAGCAAACCTGCTCTACTTGTAACTTCCACTATGTCTTTTTATAGTACTTATACGTATCTTTCTGGACGATAACTAAATAATTAATTTCTTATTTTTTACGAGGAATTCTTCCTCAGAACAAATGGGTTTCAGACCTTTTCTTGGAATTTTCTTTGGGCCAGGCCTTTATACTATATAGGTTTAGCTCTTTTTAAGCCCACGAACCTTTCTTTTTTTTTGACTTTCAATATATTTGCTTAGAATCTCAAATTTCTAACGGTAATATGTCCGTTAGAAGCTTCCAGAATAAGT
This sequence comes from Saposhnikovia divaricata, assembly GCA_036435485.1. Taxonomy (NCBI): domain Eukaryota; kingdom Viridiplantae; phylum Streptophyta; class Magnoliopsida; order Apiales; family Apiaceae; genus Saposhnikovia; species Saposhnikovia divaricata. The sequence goes on along the minus strand of CM071597.1, from coordinate 9,922,837 downwards.
TTATGACTTGGGCTGGCCCATAAACCTGAAATTTTTATGGGCTTTTTTTCACTTTTTACCGCGTACAGGCAGTTACCAGGTGATATCAACCGGCTGTTTTGCAGCTATATAATAGTGAGATGAGGCACTTGTTTTCTCACTTTTCTTCTCTCAAAAATTTTCTCTCTAAAATTTCTTTCATTCAAGTGAAGTTTCAAAAGGTTCTTTCTTAGGGTTTCAAGAGCATTGTTCTAGGGTTCCACCCAAGGCGATCACCGTCCACCGTGCTTTACCAGTTTCCGGTTGAAGATTTAAAGAATCTTCATCTTTTCCGTTTGCTACTAATCAATTTCTGGGTCTCAAAGCTTCATCCTACCATTATCAATGGCAGATTTCGGCAATTCCCAGCAATCCGAGCAATCTCAACTCAACCCAACGGTGGCTTCAACTAAGCCTCCAAGATCTGCAAGAGGTAAAACCAAGATCTCTCTTGTTCATAGCAATGTCGTTACACTTAGGGACTTGTTAGAGGAATTTTCTACTGCTTTCCCCAATATTGCTCATCTTGATGCATACGATATCCCTAGCAAATATGATCAATCAAAAGTAGATTTAATATCCACTCTTTTTGGTATTGTAAGCCCTTATAGGGCCGTAGCTGCTAGTCCATTTGATAGAGCCTGCAACCCTAAAGAGGGTGCCATTTGTATTTTTAAGGAGACATTTTATGCTGGGTTTAGGTTGCCTCCTCCACCCTTTATCTTTCGCCTCTTGGCTGAGGTAAGAGTTTGTCCAACTCAATTATATCCTAATGCTTGGAGATTCATATATTGCTATATGGTTCAATGTCGTAAACGCAATCTTGAGCCTAGTGTCTCTGTATTTAGATATCTTTTTAAATTCACGAATTCCCCAAACAACACGGGTTGGGTTCAAATCTCTCATAGGAGCCTTTCTCGCACTTGTTTCATCCCTGGTACTTCCCCAGATTCTCTTCCTAATTGGAAAAAAGAATTCTTTTACCTTTTCATGGATGGGGCAAATTGGGGAGACTTTTTTAGGCTTAACTTTTCTAAAGCCGTAGATGGGTCCATGCGAGACATTAAATTGGGTGTAGACGAGCGAGCTGCTATTGAGATCCTTACAACTGATGGCACAAATCATTGTGCTCAATTAATCTCTGAGGGGTCCCTTCAAGCAGCAAAGCTAAGTGATTTGGGAGAACAGGGTAGACATGCCTTCCTTTAACTTAATTTTATGCCTCTTTATTTTTGTTTGTGGTCTTATGTATTTTCATGTTTACAACAGCCTTGACTGCGCTTAATGCTGTTTTCCAAAAGAGGGAGAGGATGGCAGAACAAAGGTCAGGAGTGAACACACAACGATCCAAGAAGGTCAAAACTGGCCTTACTACCGAGGCTGAGGGATCTGAGGTAGTTCCTGCCTTTATCACTCACTCTGAGAGGATTGATGTTTCTGAGGATCCCTCCTCTTTCGAAGTTGGTTGGGGACTTCGGAAGAAGGACACAGTTGTTGGTGATACTCATCGTGCGGCTGAATGGTCTCGGAGTATAGTTACCCCTCGTGACCGGGTTAATGTGGTGGAGTCTTCTGATGACCTCCAGGTTGAGAACCTTGGGGCTCATGGCATTGCGACGGTATTACTCTCCTTTTCCCTTCTCGTTGCCTTAATTTCTTTATTCCAATTATTTCTTACCACATTGTTTTGTGTTATTTTTTAGATTAACGCTTACTTCCAGGCTGGGCTTCATAACCTAAAGAAAGTTCGTCAGGAGCTAACTATTGCAGAGAGGGATCGTGACAGAAACCAAGCTGATGCAGATACTAACTTTGCGAGGTTTCGAGCTGTGGAAATGGAACTAGCTGCGGAGAAGGAAAAGTCTAGAAGATTGGAACTAGAGCTTGCCAAGGGTAAGGAGCAAATTTTGAAGGAGTATCGTTCCTCTAGGGAGTTTGAAGAGCTCCTTAACGCTGAGTACGATGCTAACTTTCCAGCGACTTTTAACATGTGTTGGGAGAAAATCATCGAAGAGCTGGGACAAAAGATTTCTGGGGTCACTTTAGCAAAGTTCCACGCACCTGCCATTCCAGGCGCCTCCAGTTCTACCCAGGAGCCTGTTTGTGAGACAGTTGCTCAGTTCTCTACTCAGCCAGCCAGCGATTCCCAGCCCTTGCCATCCCAGGAAGGAGTTTCATCTCCTATGGTTGAAGACTTGGAAACTTTCCCTGTGGCGGATGACCCTGCTTTCACCCATTCCACTGATGTGGGTGACTCTCTCAAGGATCTCGACATCTAGATAGCCTTGCACGGCTTACATTTGTACTTATTTTATCTGAGACTTTTACCCTTCGGGGATTTTATCTTATCTTCAGCTTAACTCTAACTTATGCCTTGCATGGCTTATTTGTGTATTGAACTAACCCTTCGGGGGTTTTATTTATGGTTTGTTTATCATGCTTTTTAGAGTTTTCTTAGTACTTGACCTTATGGCTCACACACACCCATGCTTTGGTACAACATTTGCTTTACGTGTCTATAATAACAAAACAAAAAGAATAACTCAATTGAAAACAAGAAACAAACTTCATTAATAGGTTTGACGAAAAATGTCAATAAATAGGGGTCAACCCTTACATAGATACTCTACTTCCTATTCGGAGTTTTTAAACTCTGATATGGTTTCATCGACCTTATTTCTAGTTACCTATGAGCTATGTCCTACTTAGGATAATTAAACATAATAGACCTTGAGATTCGATGCATGCCAAGTGCGAGGCACCTCGTTTCCTTCCAAAGTCTCCAACTTGTATGATCCTCGTCCCAGCGTACTTTTGACCCGATATGGGCCTTCCCAATTCGGTGCCAACTTCCCCCTTTGTCCCACTCCGGATGCTTCAATCTTTCTGAGTACTAGGTCTCCCTGACGGAAAAACCTTTCCTTTACCCTTAGATTGTAATAGAAGGAAGCTTTCTTCTGATGTTCAGTATTCCTAGCATGGGCTTCATCTCTTACTTCATCGATCAAATCGAGGGCTAGTCTCATCCCCTCCTCATTTGTGTCTGGTTCGAAGGCTTCCACTCGTGGAGATGCATGCATAATTTCCACGGGTACCACAGCTTCGGCCCCGTAAGCTAACATGAATGGAGTAGCTCCAGTAGTCACCTTGCATGTGGTTCGGTATGCCCAGAGTATGGGTAGTAACTCATCCACCCAAGTATTTCTGGAGCGTTCCACTCTTTTCTTCAGTCCATCAAGGATGATTCGGTTGGCAACCTCAGCTTGACCATTAGCTTGAGGGTGGGCAATTGAGGTGAATCGAAGCTCAATCCCATTCTCTTCACAATAGTCCTTGAATTCTTTGTTGTTAAATTGTAATCCATTGTCCGTAACGAGGACTCGTGGTATTCCGTATCTACACATGACATTCTCCCAGAAGAATTGCATGATTTGCTTGGTTGTGATTTTAGCCAAAGGTTTGGCCTCAATCCACTTTGTAAAGTAGTCAATAGCTACAACTAGAAACTTCCTTTGAGCAGTGGCCACGGGAAAGGGCCCAAGAATGTCCATCCCCCACATAGCAAACGGGGTGGGGGAGCTAACGGATGTCAATATCTCTGGTGGTTGTCTAACCACTGGTGCATGTTTCTGGCACCGATCACACTTTTTCACGTACTCTTTGGCATCAGCCATCATCTCAGGCCAATAGAATCCAAGCCTGACTAACTTGTGAGCTAGGGACCTGCCCCCCAAATGTTGTCCGCAAATTCCCTCATGGACCTCCTCAATAGCTGATTTAGCCTCTTCGGGCCTCAAACACTTTAGATACGGAATCACAAAAGATTTCTTGTAGAGTATCCCTTCAATCAGAGCATACCTCAACGCTCTCACAGATAATTTTCGTGCTTCCGTGGCATTAGTCGGGAGCCAACCAGTCTCGAGGTGTGCTTTTATTGGATCTATCCAACATTCCCTCACCCCAATAGGTGCGACTAACCTTGAATCGATGGTAGGGGTTCTCAGAACTTGGAAGTATACACTTCCAGAGTAATTTTCTATATCAGAGGAGGCGAACTGGGATAAGGCATCAGCCTTGGTGTTTTCCTCCCTTGGAATGTGCTCAATGTAGCACTCATCAAATTGAGTCATTATTGCCTTCACAAGCCTTAAGTATTTAGCCATGGTTTCATCCCTTGCCTCAAACTCTCCATTGACTTGGGCCACTACTAGCCTTGAATCTCCACAAACTTTAAGGTTTTTGACTCTTAGGGCTCCTGCCAAGCCAAGTCCAGCTATCAGAGCTTCATATTCTGCTTCATTATTGGTTGTTGGAAAGTCTAACTTCAAGGCGTATTCAATCGTGAATCCATCGGGACTTTGTAAGACAAGACCTGCGCCACTCGTTTTTGCTTTTGATGCCCCATCAAAATAGAGCATCCAGAATTCCTTCTCCTCTATTATGGGTTCCTTTTCTTCCTTATTGCCTTCCTGAGGTATCTCCTGCCCCCCGACTTCTTGGTTGTCAATGGTGCATTCAACCACGAAGTCAGCAAGTGCCTGAGCTTTGATGGCCATCCTTGGCTTATACTGAATATCGAATTCTCCCAACTCAATTGCCCACTTGATGACCTACCACTGGCTTTAGGGCTGTGCAAAATATTTCTCAATGGTTGCCCCATAAGGACCTCAATCTTATGTGCTTAAAAATAGGGCCGTAGTTTCCTAGAGGCAGTTACCAATGCTAAGGCAAACTTCTCAATGGTGGAGTAGTTCAACTCTGCTCCGTGTAAAACTTTGCTCACATAGTATACGGGTTTCTGAACCTTGTTTTCCTCCTTTACCAGCACCGCACTCACAGCTTGACATGAAATTGCCAAAGGCCTCTTGGCTTTCTTCAGTCCACTCAAAGTTTTTTACCTTCTTCAAGGTTTTAAAGAACGGCAAACACTTGTCCCCGGATTTGGAGATGAATCTCCCTAACGCGGCAATCCTCCCGGTTAACTTCTGTACATCCCTTATAGAACGTGGTGGTTCCATGTCCAAAATAGGCTTGATTTTGTCGGGGTTGGCCTCAATTCCCCGTTTTGAGACCATGAGACCCAAAAATTTCCCAGACCCAACACCAAAAGCACACTTGGCCGGATTCAACATCATCTTATGGTGCCTCAGCACTTCGAAAGCCTCGCCTAGGTGTTCGATGTGATCTGCCCTGTATAGGCTTTTCACCAGCATATCATCCACATAGACTTCCATAGTCTTTCCAATGAGATGAGCGAAAATCTTGTTTACCAACCTCTGGTATGTAGCTCCTGCATTTTTCAGCCCAAAAGCCACGACTAGGTAACAATACACACCGAAGTCAGTGATGAACGATACCTTAGGAATATCATCCTTATGCATCTTGATCTGGTTATATCCACTAAAGCCATCCATGAAGCTTAACATCTCGTGCCCAGCCGTGGCATCTATCAACGTATCGATCCTTGGCAAGGGAAAACAGTCCTTTGGGCATGCGTCGTTTAGATCAGTGAAGTCTATACACATCCTCCACTTTCCATTAGCCTTCTTGACCATCACAGGGTTGGCCAACCATTCCGGGAACTGGATTTCCTCAATGAACCCTGCCTCTAGGAGTTTGTCAACTTCCTGTTTTATGGCTTCTTGCCTCTCAGGTGCGAAATTTCTCTTCTTTTGTTTTACCGTCTTCCGGTTTGGATCCACATTCAGGCTGTATGTTATCAATTGGGGATCTATCCCTGGCATGTCAGCCGCTGTCCACGCGAAGACGTCACTATTGTCTTGCAGAAAGGAGATCAATTTGCCCTTCAAGGGGTCTTTCAAAGATGCCCCGATGTAAGTAACCTTCTCAGAATCTCCCAACTCCAAAGGTATGGGAAGCAAGTCCTCTGCTGGTTTTCCTCTCCGCTCTTCATTCTCCCGAACATCCATATCCTCGATTGGGAGGACCTGCCCCCCGGTTCCATCCGGCCTTAGTGCGGCCACATAACAACTTTTTGCCATCCTTTGATCACCTTTCTCTTCTCCTACTCCGTTTCTGGTTGGGAACTTAACCTTTAAATGATAGGTAGAGGCAACCGCCTTGAAAGCATGTAGTCCCGTCCTACCTAAGATAGCATTGTATGTGGATGTAGCTTTGATAACCAGGAAATTTAACATCTGAGTTGCCTCCCGTGGCTCCTGCCCTATAGTCATGGGTAGCTGAATTGTTCCCTCAACTTTTGACTCCACCCCGTTGAACCCATATATGGGCATGTTTGACGGTGTCAACTGAGACTCAGTATACCCCATTTTTAAGAAGGCATCGTGAAACAAAATGTCCACCGATGCTCCATTGTCAATCAAGACTCTCTTCACTTGGGAGTTGCCTATCACAGGTGAGATAACCAGGGGGTCATCATGGGGAAACTTCACCCCTTCGAGGTCCGAATCATCGAATCCAATTGAGACCTCCGTCTTTGCACGTTTTGGCGCTTCCCCTACAATGTGCATCACTTCTCGTGCATACGCCTTTCTGGAATTTCTACTTGTTCCAGCCGCTGTCGGGCCACCGAAGATCATGTTGATCACCGGTCCCCGGGGCTGCTGATTGCGGTTACGATCCTCATCTTTTCTATCATAATCTCGCCTTGGATTTCCTCGATCCCCATCTTTACAGAATTTATTCAATTTCCCCTTGCGGATCAAAAACTCAATTTCATCTTTCAATTGTCTACAATCGTCGGTATCATGTCCCACATCTTTATGGAACCGGCAATACTGATTCTTATTTCTTTTCTCAGGATCAGTCCTTAGTGGCTTCGGCCATCTCACATCCCTATCTTTTTCTATCTCCATCAGGATTTGACTTCTTGGAGTGTTCAGTCTGGCGTAATCCGTAAACCTTTGCCCGGGACTCCCCTTTTTAGGGGCTGAATCAGAATCCCTGCCCGTGCGCGGGTACTTATCTTTAGCATCATATTCCTGTTCCGACTTCCGTTTCTTAGAGTTGTCACCGTTTCCGGTGTTCCCCATCCCTGGATCTTTCTTCAGGCTATCCTCCGCCTTGATGTACTTGCTCGCCCTTTGCTGGAGCTCAACCATATTTTCAGGGGGATGTTTAGCCAATGACATTTTGAAATAAACATTCGAAGTTCCATTCTGCAATGCCACCATGGCTACCTTGTTTTCCAGGTTTGTAATGTTGAGTGTTTCCTTTGTGAATCGCTTGAGATAGTCTCTGAGGTTTTCATTCTTTCCTTGTATCACAGTCGTGAGAGATGCGGAATCTTTCTCATGAATTCTTCCTCCTATGAACTGGCTGACAAAAGCATTACTTAGTTCTTTGAAGGAGGCAATGGAGTTCGATGGTAGGCGGCTGTACCAACGTTGCGCCATGCCAGCTAATGTTTGGGGAAACGCCCTACACTTCAAGGCATCACTGGCGGGTTGCAACAGCAATGCGTTGGAGAACGTCCTTACATGATTAGCGGGATCTCCCGTTCCATCGTAAACCTTTATGGTAGGCATCTTGAACTTCCGTGATATATGCGCACTCATTACCTCTTCAGTGAATGGAGGGGTTGGATCATCAGGATCTCCCAGTTGCATCAATTCTTCAGGATTGCCTCTGGGAGTTTCGACCATCGTGGTTCTACCTCTAGGGACTTCGATCCTTCTCTCTCTCCTTGGGGTGCTTTCCAAATTAACAAAAGGAATGTCTTCTCTCGTCACTGGTGGGGGTCGATTTTGATTCTGTCTTCGCTGTTCCCTTTCTATGTCCTCCTTTAATTTTTGGATCTTGGCCTCGTGAGCCTTGATTTTTTCAGCAGCCGTTAAGGGAGGTCGGTCATGGGCTCTTCGGCGTCCAACGGGTTCCTTACTTGGACGACATCTTCTTGGGGCTTCGTCCCTATCTTCTTCCGAGGATGAATCATCAGAGTACGGGCCTGAGTAGTCGTAGTATTGCTGGCCTTGATTGGGTCCTAAACCCCTGATGTAAGGTGGATTGTAGGGCTCGTGTATCTGGAGGGCGTGACCACTCGGTCCGGCCTGATACGGGGGATAATTAGGCAACCCATATAGTGGGTTCGTGCTTGCGGGGATCACTATAGTAGAGATCTGAGCGGTGGGTGGAGCGGACTGCCCTCCGAGAGGGGCGACCACCATCTGAAGGGGATTCGTCCCTTGGGTGGTGGGACTCGTGCTCAGGGGTAACGAGTCATGAGGTTGTGCTTCAGTTCCTTGTGGCCGAGTGACTAGCGGTTGAGAATTCGTCCCTGGGGGCACTTGTTCTCCAGTCGGGGGTGTGGTGGTGTTAGTGATGGTTTCAGAAAGTGTTGGTGTTCTCCGGGTGGTAACCATGGTTGATATCCGAAAGTTCCCACAGACGGCGCCAAATGTTGTGGAACGAAAAGTAGGGTGTATTTATTGCGTATTGAATTCTAGGGTTAAGGAGAGCTTCGAGCTTCAATGGCTGATCAAGTGTTTCGTGACTTAATTCGGATCCTCACAAGATGCCTACGTATCTTGCAATTTATCAAGAATCAAGCCAGAAAAACGTAGTTCTAGGTTGAAGGATCAGGTCCTTTATATAGGCATTGGATGCCTTGGAGTTAGAGTAGAATTAGGTGTCTTGATGGGCAAGCCACAGCTTAGGCCCAATTCTAGAGCCTTCCAACAGATAAGAAGATAAGAATTGGAATTATATGCCTTGAAGATCACTCCTAATATGATTAGGTTTCCTTGTTGACTCAAATATGGGGTCTTTTATTTGCTGAATAATCAATTATGAAATTAATAATTAATTAGGGCTTTGGGCCCCATTTAATGGGCTTCTACCCTTGGACCATTCTAGGTTCATTTAATGCAACGTTAAATGTATTTTTAGGATTTATTTTCAGCTCATATCATTATGGGTGTTTACTTACTTTTGACATAGATGTATAAAGCTATTGTGAAAAATGGATGAGATCTGAGGGAGTGAAGCAAACTTACAATACAATTTTTTCTTAAATAGACTAGAGTAGAGTTCTCTAGAAGTTTCTAACCCATAAAAAATGTTAAATTTCTTATGTAACGTATATAAAAATTCTCATTCCAGCTGTATAATGGAATACTTCCAATGTAACGGGTAATTAAAATATAATATCCTAAAATTCTCAATTCTTCGGAAAAAATGAAAATACTTACAGGCTATAATGTAATGTATAATTAAAATTTAATTTTTAAAAATTTTCAACTTTTTCAAGAAAAAGGTGTACCGTATAAGGAAAATACTTCACCCTTTTAACTAAGATATAATTCAGAATATTATTTACTAAAATCTATTCAAATTTTTTGGAAGAAATGGTAATATACATCATGCATAATGATGTATGTGATTAGGTAAGTGAAAAAATCAAAATAATCTAACTTCATAAATATGATTTTATAAATACATCATCACATTTATAATCGATAAAATAGAATACCATTATACATGTGAATAAACTCAAAGGAGTCGAATTTATCAATTTAATTTCTTTTAATAAGTTATTGATTACTTTTGTTGAAATAGACCATTTCTTATATGAAATTGTTTATTATGAAGGGTAATATGTTATTTTTGGCGACTTTTTGTAACATTTTCATTACATATTTGTATTCTTATAATTTTATTATTTGTTTATTATTAGAGTATTATACTACGTAATTTTTAATATATGATTTTTTACAATTTAACAAAGAATAGTTAAAAAAACAATTTAACCAAAAATGACCATTTCAAAAATTAATCTAAAATAAATTACCAAACATGTTTGGTAAAAAAAGAATCTATACCTATAACAAATATTTTTTAAATTTATATCAACTACAACATTCTGAATCAACATACCAATTTAAATAACTTTTGCTTGGATTTAGATTTAAAAAGAAATGTCATGGCAAAGTTACAAAATGTATATATATAGTATTACTCCAAATTACTACAAGAATTTTGGGAAAAGGGTTATCTAATAATTTTAAATTTTTTTAAAATTAATTATGTCTCAACATAAAACTTTTTATGTTTTCATTGAAATAAGAAGTTTTTCTTGGAAAAAATACTTAGTTATTTTAGAATATTCTATTATAAAATAAAATTTAAAAGAAATTTGATGAAAATATTTTAGGAAAATAAGATGAATTTATTTATACATTTAAGTGTAATGAGTAAAGTTCTATGGATTACTCATTAATTGGAATACTTGAGTACATATACACTTTGCATTCAAAATTTTTCAAACTTTATTATTAAAACAAAAAGGATTTTCAAGATGAACATATTGCAAAACATACATGATTTTTAATATTATCAATGAAATTATGATATTCATATAACAAGGTTATTGAAAATCATGTATATGTTTTGCAATTTGTTCATTTTGAAAATCCTTATGTTTTGCAATCGGAACATAACCCAAATGTGCGAAGTTTTGCAACCCAAATGTGTTTCGCAACAATTCCTTTTGCAATATGCTGTTAGCAAACCATACAAAATTTTCAAGATTTTTAATGAAATAGTGATATTCATGTAATAAGTTTTGCAAAATAATAAAGTTTGCAAAATTTTGAATTCAAAATGTATATATACTTACTAGTACTCCATAGAATTTTACTCATTACAATTAAATGTATAAATAAATTCATCTTATTTTCCTAAAATATTTTCATCAAATTTCCTTTAAAATTTTATTTTATAATAGCATATTCTAAAATAACTATGTATTTTTTCCAATGAAAACTTCTTATTTCAATGAAAACATAAAAAGTTTTATGTTGTGACATAATTAATTATAAAAAAAATTAAAATTATTAGATAACTCTTTTCCCAAAATTCTTATAGTAATTTGGAGTAATACTATATATATACATTTTGTAACTTTGCCATGACATTTCTTTTTAAATCTAAATCTAAGCAAAAGTTATTTAAATTGGTATGTTGATTTAGAATGTTGTAGTTGATATAAATTTAAAAACTATTTGTTATAGGTTTAGATTCTTTTTTTACAAAACGTGTTTGTTGACTTATTATAGATTAATTTGAAATGGTCATTTTTTGCTAAATTATTTTTTAACTATTCTTTGTTAAATTGTAAAGAAATCATATATTAAAAATTACGTAGTATAATACTTTAATAGTAAACAAATCATAAAATTATAAGAATACAAATATGTAACGAAAATGTTATAAAAATTCACCAAAAATAACATATCACCCTTCATAATAAACAATTTCATATAAGAAATGGTGAATTTCAACAAAAGTAATCAATAACTTTTTTTAAAAGAATTAAATTGATAAATTTGACTCCTTTGAGTTTATTCACATGTATAACTGGTATTCTATTTTATCCATTATGAATGTGATGATGTATTTATCAAATCATATTTATGAAGTTAGATTATTTTTATTTTTTCACTTACCTATTCACATACATTATTCTACCTGATGTATATTACCATTTCTTCCTAAAAATTTGAATAGATTTTATTAAATAATATTTTGAATTATATTTTAGTTAAAAGGGTGAAGTATTTTCCTTATACGATACACCTTTTTCTTGAAAAAGTTGAAAATTTTAGGAAATTAAATATTAATTATACATTACATTACCTGTAAGTATTTTCTTTTTTTCGGAATAATTGAGAATTTAAGGACATTATATTTTAATTACCCGTTACATTGGAAGTATTCCATTATACAACTGGAATGAGAATATTTATATACGTTACATAAGAAATTTAACATTTTTTATGGGTTAGAAACTTCTACAGAACTCTACTCTAGTCTATTTAAGAAAAAATTGCATTGTAAGTTTGCTTCTGTCCCTCGTTTGTTCAGATCTCATCCATTTTTCACAATAGCTTTATACATCTTTGTCGAAAGTAAATAAACACCCGTAAGATTTTCAAAATGATGCCCCAAGCTTGGAGGGACTTCTTGTTCGGATCTGGTTCCGGTATCAACTTTAATTTTTTATTTATCTCTTCTCTTTTGTATTTTACATGTATATTGTTTTAAATTATTGTAATTTTAAAACGCTTTTGCATATATGTTTGAAAATTGTTTATTTTGTGTTCTCCATTATCCAACAACGACTTCTATTTTATTTTATTTTTTTGAATATTTTGGCTTATAGCCTTGTACAACTTCTTGTTCGGATATCAACTTTAATTTTTTATTTATCTCTTCTCTTTGGTATTTTACATGTATATTGTTTTAAATTATTTTAATTTTAAAACGCTTTTGCATATATGTTTTTGAAAATTTTGTATTTTGTGCTCTCCATTATCCAACAACTTCTAATTTTTATTTTTATTTTGAATATTTTGGTTTATACCGGTATCAACTTTAATTTTTTATTTATCTCTTCTCTTTGGTATTTTACATGTATATTGTTTTAAATTATTTTAATTTTAAAACGCTTTTGCATATATGTTTTTGAAATTATTTTTATTTTGAATATTTTGGTTTATACCGGTATCAACTTTAATTTTTTATTTATCTCTTCTCTTTGGTATTTTACATGTATATTGTTTTAAATTATTTTAATTTTAAAACGCTTTTGCATATATGTTTTTGAAAATTGTGTATTTTGTGCTCTCCATTATCCAACAAGTTTTACAATGAGTATCTGTTGACAAATCTCGTGGTAAGCCAGTATCGAACCCAGAACTTATGGGTCGACTAAAGGTAAGCTCAACCAACTCTACCTCAACTTGCTTTCCAACAACTTCTATTAATAAACATGTATGTTATGATTGGTGAATACATCTTGACAATCCATTGTTTAGAGAGATTGATTACTATTATTTTAATATTTTATGTAAGTGGTACATGATACGAGTATTCCTCAGGTCATATGGTAAGTGGAATGCGTATGAAAATCTTTTAAGATTAAGTTGAAAAATATTGAATCATTTTTTGTTATTGTCTATTAAGAAACAAATATGTACATACTTGACATGTCACAATATATAGTAAATTATTATTGTTATTATTATTATTATTATTATTATTATTATTATTATTATTATTATTATTATTATTATTATTATTATTTTTATTTTTATTATTTGTATTATTGCCATTATTGTTATTATTGAAATGTCATAAAAATAATTTGGAATATTTACTATCTCCTTTCATTATTATTTTTATTTTATTTTATTTTCAAAATGATCTTGTTTGAGAATTAGGAAATTTTTGATTGGGTGGTTTCGAAAAACATGAATTTTTATCTACCATGTTTTACTTCATTTTTCATTAAATCATTAACTCAATGAAAATGCAATTATCTCTGAGAACAAAACGCCTGTTATGCTTAATATCTTTAATTTGATCTGCTTTTTTTTAATTATCCGTTTTATTCAAGTAGTTGGTTTTTTTCCAAATTGCCTGAAACATATCTACTATTTTGATAATACAATTTAACAATGCTATATTTACTCCCGCAACTTCATGCCTAACATGTTTACTTTAAAAATTATTTATGTGAAATGATGATTCTTCTAAATTAAAGCTACTTAATTTACATATTATATAAAGTGGCCAAAGGAAGAGAGGGCTCTCTAAAGAAGCTGGGAAGAGTCCCAAAAGACGTCCAACCCGACTTCCAAGTGTAAGAGTGGTGATGAGGCGAGGATATGTAGATGGAAGATATTCATTAGTATAGTATGCTATGCACACATATAACTTTATCTGTTTGTGGAATATCGAGAATTTTATAAAAGAGTAAATTTTTTTTCTTTTTGTAATCATGTGGCAACAGACTATTCCTCGATGTTTTTGTGAATCACACTTGCCAGAGTGTGATGACAAAGTTGTGTTAGTAGGTGAAGATGATGATAAGTGCATATTTTTGCATATTTTTATTACTTATTTATTGCTTTAACTCGTATTTTAATAAATTATTTTGTTGCATTTCAGGAAATTCGTAAATAAATAAAGAAATGGCAAAATAAAGAAATAAAGAGCAAGGAAGGGGAAAAGAGGAAGAAATAGGACCAAAAATGAAAGAAGGAAAAAAATTAGGAGCTTGGAGCAAAAGGAATATTTCAAGACAAGTGGAAGGTAGAGATTATCCCAACACATTACATTAGTGTAAGGCCAAGATCAACTCTTCAAAGCTTAAGGGGGAAGGAAACAAATAGAAGGTGGCTAGGATTTCACCACCACACACCACAAATGTATAGTGGGGATTTACCCAACACCCCCCTTAACCCTAATTCCTATCCTATAAATACCCCCTCACCCCCCTTGTATTTAGTAACTTAGATTTTAGGGTAGATTTAATTTCTTATATTTTTCTTAGTTTCAAATCCTGTAAACACTATTTTTAATTTTAATGCAATTTCATTTCCTTTAATTTCATTTCTTGCTCTTTCGTTTTTGTTGCTTAGCTCTCGTTATTTTTGTAAATCCGTTTAGTAGACAAAGTAGCGAAAAGCTAACCACTATGGATTGAAAATAACGAATTTAATTTCGTGTTTTTAGTTACTAATTTTAATTACACCCCTTTAAATCTCCATTTTATCGTGGGCCATTTAATTTTAAATCATCGTTTTAGTGTAATCTTATCTTTAATTTCGTATTTAAATTTCTTTATTTTCTAATTTCCTAGTTAATCTCTCTAATTTCATTTTTATTATTTTTAAAAAAAACACACAAAAATATTTTAGTTTTATAAAATTTCCATTATGTATTTTTAGTTTTTATCTCCCTTTTTCTGTTTAATACGAAGCAGTCTGTTTTATTTTTTTTTTTAACACAAACCCAGCAAGTGTCTTCATCATTCCTCTATTTTATTTTATCACACTTAAAATTTCCTCTCCCCTATTTTCGGTTTGAACCCAGCATACTTTTAGTTTCCAAGACAAACCCATTTCTTTTAGTCTTCGTTAACTGCAAAGCCACATCCTTCTTCTAATTCTTAACTCCCCTTCCCCCTTATTCGCTGCAAACCAAAGCCCAAAACCCCAGTCTTTTTCTTCTTCTCTTTCGCGATTCAAACATTCAACCCATTCCCTGTTTTCTTTTTAATTCCCTGTTGTCTTTTGCATTAGTGTTTTTCTTTTGTTATAACCGTATCTTGTTTTGCTGAGTTGCTTTCATTGTTTTGAGTTTTGTGTTCATTGTTTCGAGTCTCACTGAATTCACTGGCTGAGTTACCGTTTATGGCTGAGTTCTTGGTTGCTGTCGAGTCATTGTTGTCGTTGTTCTTTGTTGTCATTGTTTGATTTCTGAGTTGTATTCGTAGTGCTGTGTAATATAAATTTTCTGCTTTTGTTTGTTGTTTCCGGTTTGGCAAACTCGCACTCTTACTCACCTCACTTTTAGTTGTGGTAATTTAGTTGTCTGGTTTTAAGTTGTCTGATTCGCTGGTTTTTGTTTAGTAATTTAGTGATGGAATCTGGTTATAGCATTACTAAGTTCCTGCGTTTCAATTTTTGCGAGTTGGCTTTGTGTGCTATCGAGTTCAACTGAGTTTGCAAATGGCTGAGTCGTTCGTTTTTTTTCAATTGTGCACTGCTGCGTTTTGGTTAGTTTATTTATTCGTGCTGAGATGTTTCCTGCTTTTAGAGTCACATTGTGTCCCATGTTAGTCCCGAAGTTCTATTTGAGTTGCGAATTGACTGGTTTTGCTGGTTAGTTAGTTTCAAATGTATTCTATGTGAATATCCGAGTCCTGTGTTTTACTTGGATTGTAGCGAATTATGAGAATACGGATATCTGGTTCGTTTTGTGTGGTTAGTTAGATTTACCAATGGATCGTGCCAAAATTATCTTTATAATTCCATATAAATAAATTCTGTTTTAATACGAATTTAGATTCTCTAAATAAATTAGTTTCTTTTACTTTTAATTACTTAATTTAAAATTAGAACAAATTTGATTTAAAAATAGTTTAAATTTTCTTTTAGGAATTAATTAGTAAAATCCAATTTTCCAAAACCCACTTGTTCTAATTCGATTAAATCGAAAATTAAGGTTTGCGAAAATATTAGTCCTTGTGGAACGAATCATAAATTTTACAACGAAACAAATTGTTCGCTTGCAATTTAAAACACTTATTTTTTAGAACATCAAGTTTTTGGCGCCGCTGCCGGGGACTAATTATTTTTCGTGCCTTAATTTTTAATTTTTCGGGTTAGTTTTATTTCTTGCCTTATTTTTGTCTCGTTTTTTAGGAAAGTTTGAGATTTCGAAATTCTTCTCAAGAAGCGTGGAAAAATTGGAATTTATGGAAAGCTTACTTCGGTAACCGTATCTCACTCTTTTCGCCCTTTTTATTTTTAGAAAAATACAAAAAAATCAAAAAATTCAAAAATCATAAAAATTGAAAAATTAAAAATCCAAAAAAATTAGTTGTAATTACTTAATTGTTGTCTCATGCATTTAATCACTTAGGGCATATCATCTAGATTTTTATTTTCTTGTTTTTAATTTTTCGTACCATATAATTGTGGTGATCGTTGGAGGACCCCAAGGTACGTTAAATTCTTTCTTTTCTTTAGTTAGAGCACGTAGTTAAGCATCCATAAATGTTTATAGTTTTTTTTATACCTCTTTGTTTGTTTCATCATTTTGTAAATAAATCTTAAGGGCATAACCACTCAAAAGATAAGGGAAGGGATTTCATCACTCTTTCCTTAGCCCAAAAACAATTTAATCCCTCATTTTGCATACCTATCTTTTAATAAAATTAAATTAGACGTTTGCCCTAGGAATCCCGCGCTCATTTAGGAAGGTGCTTAAGAAACAAAGTAATCTTTAATTATTCCGACTTTTTGGTGTCTAGGAAAGCGAAGGCTGACCTGGCCAATTAAGGTTTTGGTGTCTAGGCTGGTGTTTAGCCTCTTGGCAATGCTTGCACCTACCTCGCCAAGCCGGTTCGAATAATTATTGATTTACCTAGTTTTTGGTAGCCCTTAAAGTTAGGAGCAAGGTCTAGTTATCTTATTAAGGAACCCTAGGGTTAGAATAATTTTTTTTTTTCTTTTAATTTTTCACCCCTTTCTTTTTGTGTGTTTATTTTATCGAACTTTCTTGCTACGTGTTTCCTTTTCTGGTTTATGCGAACTATTTGGATTAGGGATAATTCTTCTAGACTAGTGAGATCGTTTGAGATTTCTTCCTCTTCTGATTCCGAGTCTTTAGATAATTCCGAACCCGTAGTAAACATGGACATGTCTCTTAGGGACCGTTGCTATCCTACTCGTTCCACCCAACCTTCGTGTATCACCCTTCCTCCCGTTAATGGTAATAATTTCGAAATTAAAGCTCACCACATCAGTATGTTACCTAAATTAACGGGACCGTATCTCTTTCTTCATGAATTTGAGGAGGTTTGCGCATTGCAAAAACTCCAACATCTTTCCGAGGACTCCATTAGTCTAAGACTTATCAACTTCGCTTTAAAAGAAAATGCAAAAAAATGGTTGTATAGTCTACCCGTTAATTCTATTTCCACGTGGGAGGGATTTGTGGTTATTTTTCTAAAAAAATATTTTCCAAACCATAAGACTACGAGAATTACAAACGAAATAAATCAATTTCATCAAAAGGAAAACAAGTCTTTTTGGAAATATTTTGATCGTTTTAAAAATCTTCTATCACAATGCCCCCACCACGGAATAGAAAAATGGAGGCTTTGTAAGATCGTTTATGAGGCCTTAGATGGACCAACAACCGCGTTGTTGGAATCTATGTGCCAAGGAAAATTCATGGAGAAAGATGAGGACGAGGATTGGACATTTTTCGAAGAATTAGCCGAGAAGACCATGTTGTGGGAGTCTACTAGGGAACCTAACAAGTCTAATGAGTCGTCTAGTTCATCTAAGGGTTTGCATTCGATTGGGAGTTCGCTTTCAACCGATGCCAAATTAGCCACTCTAACTAGAAGCACTAGTACAGAAATGACCTATAGCATCGCACCTATAGCGTCGGTTGTTTGCATTAACCGACGCTATAGGTGTCTGTTGAACCTATTGCGTCGGTTATGGGTAACAACCGACGCTATAGGTATTCTGCCAGACCCTTTTGCGTCGGTTTTTTGCACCAACCGATGCTATAGGTTCTACTTATTGCGTCGCCCGCTAAAATGCCGACGCTAAAAAGACATTTTGCGTCGCTCTGCGTAAAATCGACGCTATAGGTTTAACCTATAGCGTCGGTCGTTATTTGAACCGACGCTATAGGTGTAGCCTATAGCGTCACTGTTTGTAAAGCCGACGCTATAGCTATTTATTATTTTTTTTTTTGCCAAAATCTTTAGAATATAAAATTTTAATAGTATCAAATTTTATATCATATAATAACCTTTGTTCCAAAAATTAGTGTGATTATCGATTCAATTAAGCAAAAGAAAGAATAAATAATTTTTATAAAAATTTTCTTCACATTTTTTAATTATAAATTTAAAAATAATAAATAATAATTTTTTTTTTATAATAATTAAATTTTGAAAATAAATTTAATAATAATTTAATAATTATAATAATAATTTTATAACATATTAATATATAATTATTATTTTACAAAACTATTTTTTAGAAAATAAAATAAATAGAGTTCAAAAAAAATAAAATAAAATAAATACTTTTTTTTAAGTTGTAGTGTCGGTGTTTATAATGCCGATGCAATAGATTAACTTTTTGAAAAAATATATTATTACACGAACCATTCATATTTGGGGATCTTGACTCTGGAAACCTAGCTCGATTATTGCTCTCTCTCGACGGCTCTATCTCTCCACTACTCTCATACTCTCTACGGCTCTATCTCTCAAATTACTCTCTACGGCTCTATCTCTCTCTCTCCGCTACTCTATCTCTCCACTCTCTATCTCTATCTCTCGACTACTCTATATCTCTCCACTACTCTCTCTCGACTACTCTCTATCTCTCAAATTACTTCAACTGCGCTTCTCCACTCTCTACTCTCTAATCAGCTCACCAAATTAGGGATTTGGAATTAGGGAATTGGGAATTAGGGAATTGGGAATTAGCGATTGGCTGCTGAATTAAGGAATTGGGAATTAGGGCTGCTGAATTAAGGAATTGGGAATTATCGATTGGCTGCTGAATTAAGGAATTATTGGGAATTAGCGATTGGCTGCTTAATTCAGGTCACCAAATTAGGGAATTGGGAATTAGCGATTGGCTGCTGAATTAAGGAATTTGGAATTAGGGCTGGGTTCATTACAAATTGGTTTACAGGTATGTACAATCGATTAGATACAAATAATGCTGTATGCTAAGCTGTAATGTAGGGTTCGATTGATACAAATAAGTTGTTAGAACAATCGATAGGTATTTGTGTTAAATTTTATGGCTAAGCTGCATCATACTAGTGTTGTATATGTTGGATTTTGATATAATTACAGTTCATCTTAATTAAAGTTTCTATAATTTGGGATTATTTGAATTGGTAACATATTACATCTTGTTATAGAAATGATTTTCCCTTTTTTTTTTGTCTGTTACAAAGTTTTCTTGTTAAATTATTTGTTTCTTTTTCCATTGTTCGGTTTTGTAATTATCTCAGAATTAGCAGTACCGTGTGATAATAATTTATGTTTCACTATGAGCTGTGAATAAATTTTGTTCTTCTGTAATCTGGTTTTTATTTCTTGATAAATGGCCTGATATTACATTTCAAATGAGTGGTCACTGGTCAGCCAACTGATCCGAGAAAACAAAAGCGCACAAATCTTTTAACGAGATAATCAAAATATCGGTAATCAACACCGACAGGTCTAATAAGAACTGATAGAAGCTAATTTCAGAGCACCATCAGTCCCTCACCATTACAGAAACCATATAACTTTAGAATGGCTGTTGAACAAAGAAATGAGCTTGCTTTAGAACGTGGGAAGTGAGACAAGAGATCCGAGACAGATATGTGTCGGTGCCATTATTTTTTAATCTCTATAGTATTTAATTAGTCATTTTGCTGGTGTTATTTAATTTTACCGACAAATTGGAACCGACTAGATTGCAGCAAATAGCTAATAATGTACAAGTACAACAATAACAAACTTTTCTAGCCTTTCTTGTTGTTGCAGCAGTAATTATTAAGTTTGTATAGTTTAACTGTATGTGTTGCAGAATTGTTTAATGTACTTAGCGCTGCTTTACAGTGTTTATTTACTGTGATCACAAATCAAGATGTAATATGTTTTAAGCTTTCTGCATCACATTGGTGAATGCCTAAAATTACTAGTGTTCTTTGTTTTTTCGCTAATTTATTTCTACTTTTCTTTCATATGGCAGTTGATCTTGGGTCTGTTGTACAATATCAGCCCAACTTCATTCCAACAGGTGCATATCTCTAGAAACAGGTGATTATCGTGTAGTACTCTTACATTTGCATTTTACATATTCATATCTTTCCGTATATATGTTTTTGTATTTTTAAATGCACATCAAAACATTATGCACTTTCATTTAAGCTATATATAGTAATAACAATTAGGCACGTGTTTATGGTTAAGTAACATTGCTGGTAGAGCAATTATTCTTGCACTTGAATAGTTGTTAGTGAAAAAATTAAGATTAGATAAAATATTATGGAAGTTTCATCTATCATAACCTTGATTGAAACTAATCTGACGAGGACTTTTGCTTCATAACTGTGGAAGCTTAGGAAGTGCCATATAATAGTGTAAATGAGCTCATAATTGCAATTGGAGACCTTCGTTATAGCTCCTAATTTTGGCTACGCCTTATAAGTAAAGTGAAAGCCATCTCAAGAACCAGATATTGCATCAGACGTTATAGTCAGCGTGGTGGCCAAGCATAGCACATGTTAGAGGCCAAATTTACAGAATAGGCTTTTTATTATTGAAGAGGAACATACCTTTAGTGAAACAAAAATAGTAGAAATTCGAGTAACCATTGTGCTCAGGCAAATATCAGCTTTACGAGAAGTTTCAGCTTCTTCACAGTAGAGATCTTCTAAAGCTCTGTCATGGTCAGTGATATATACCTGCATCAAAAAATATTGTTGTTACTGAATACTGAGTGATAATACACTGTGTAGTTACGCTATCTCCTAGTATGTGCCCACCCGAATTGCTGGTCATACTCGACAATTAACATGACCTAGAGTTTTGGACAAATCAAGCACATGTTCACATACTCTATTCCTACCTTTTTAAATAGGAACAGTCAGCATGAGTAGAAAATTCAGGGAACTGCCTTTAAACTTTAAAGTATTAAAATGATATTCAGGATTCATGCTACCACTTGAGAATTATCTTTGTAAATAATAAATCGCAAAAACTTGATATATTAACCGAGTCTAACCTCAGAACTTCATACATAATTACTAGATACACAATCATAAAGATAGATTGGTTGTTGGTTGGATATTTCTGTTTAATTAATGGGCAGTAATAATAAAACCACAATTACATAAATCAATTTGATAGTTCGTTGTTTGGGTATCTTTAATTCAACTGTTATGGATTCAAACTTGAACAAGTATCCTCTAAATAACAGACACCATTAAAAAGTTTCTCCAAGACAACAAACAATGTCACTCGTAAATTAAATTATCATAGAAAAAATTTCACGTTCTCATGATGGTTGGACAAAAGAATACAATCTGCTCAAGTTAATGATGATAGTTCTGTAATCACTTCAACATTTATAAGCTATAACACAATATTTTTTGGGGTCAATACGGAACATGACTCATCTTCCTAGGACTTGCATTACTTTGTGGATATCAATGCATTGGTAATAATGTGGCCAACGGCAAAAGCAGCACCAACCAGGATTGTGAAACTATGAGGGTGTCTGTGTGAGAGAGAAGGAAGGAGGGAGGGGAGAGAGATGGATGACAGTATTCTACCTGACTGTCCATGGCAAAGTACTCCAAGTTCATCTGCATACAAAAAGTTTAAAGAAAATGAATACAAACTTAGATTCCAAATGCTACTTTCCAAAATCTAAAGACAATCTATCTTACTGGACGCGGAGTGTCCAAGTCTTAGACTTGGCAAAATTTTAAAATTTCTGCATGTATTTCTGCATGTTATTCATATCTTTCCGTATATATGTATTTGTATTTTTAAATGCACATCAAAACATTATGCACTTTCATTTAAGTTGTATTTGTATATTTTCAGGGTGCAGTGATTGTAGACAGTCCAATAAGGGTCTGTTTTATAACCTGTGTAGCAACTCTAAACCACTCAGAAGTCAGCGATAGTGAGTGAAGTAAGTATCCTCGTATAACATCGTTGTATAGACTGCTTTGTTTTTGTACTTTCTGTTTCACTTGCCTTTATATTTCTGCTCTTTTCCTTTGTAATTGCTCTCATCATAATCATGTAAAATTCTATCTAGGCAGCATATATTTCATATCTCTGCATGGTCTCTAATAACATAATAGCTACTGACTTTCTTTCTATAAAATATTCTATAGATATATAACATGGACCGCCTTACGTGGATGTATAAAATATCACGGACATCCCATGAGTATATTAGCCGTGTTAATGACTTCATTGAATTTGCGGAGAAAAATCTTAAGAAGACCGAACATGGAAAAGAAAGGATGACATGTCCATGTCGCGATTGTTATAATTTAGAAAAGTATTCTAATGTCGATACAGTGCGCGAACATTTATTTCGACGTGGTTTCATGGATAATTATACCAAGTGGACCTGGCATGGTAAGGGAATAAATTCTCGAAAGGCAGAATCATTTATTGGTAATTCTAAAAGCTGTGGAGATGGTAATCCTACCAATAAAGAAGATGATGAGGAAAATGACAGATTTGATGAGATGATCCAAGATGTCGAAGAAATTTTGATGCACCAACTGAAAATTCTTGAGAGCTTGGTCAGTGATTCTAAAAAACTTCTTTATCCTGGGTGCAACGATCAGTTAACTAGGTTATCAACAACCTTGAAGTTGTGTAAGCTCAAAGTAAAGAGCGGGTGGAGTGACAAGAGTTTCACAGAATTGCTGAAACTTGTATCAGACATACTTCCTTCGAATAATGAGCTTCCAACTTCCACCTATGAGGCGAAGAAGATATTGTATCCCATGGGTTTGAATGTAAAGAAGATACACGCTTGTCCATATGACTGTTTGTTGTTTCGTAATGAGTATGAACATCTACACACATGTCCAAAGTGCGGAGCCTCTAGGTATAAGCGGGATGGAAATGACTCTTCGAGTGATGATAAGAAAAGGCCTTCGCGCAAGGTGTTGCGGTATCTACCCATAGTGGAATGATTCAAACGTCTCTTTGCAAATATCAATGATGCAAAGCTTATGAGGTGGCATGTGGAAGGGAGAAAATCAGATGGGATGCTCAGACACCCTGCTGACTCTCCACAGTGGAGAACCATTGACAGAAAATTCCCGGATTTTGGTGGAGAAGCAAGAAGCCTGCGGCTTGGACTTTGCGCGGATGGCATGAATCCGTATCGCACTCTCAGCTCTTCACATAGCACTTGGCCGGTTCTTCTAACTTATAACTTGCCTCCTTGGTTATGCATAAAGCGCAAGTACATCATGTTGACATTGTTAATTCCCGGTCCCAAAGAACCCGGAAATAACATAGATGTTTATCTTCAACCACTTATTGAAGATCTGTTGTTATTATGGAATCAAGGTGAGAGGATATATGATGCATATAGTGAAACGAATTTCACTTTGCGTGCCATGATTTTTTGCACTATAAGCGATTTTCCTGGCTATGGAAACCTTTCAGGGTACACTATCAAAGGAGCTAAAGCTTGTCCGATTTGTGAAGATGCTACGATTGACCTTCGTTTAAACAATTGCAAAAAAAATGTATATATGGGTCATCGTACATTTCTTCACCATAATCACCCTTATCGTAAGAGGAAAAGGTCTTTCGATGGGACTATCGAGACTCGAGTGGCTCGTTTGCCTTTGACCGGGAAGGAGGTTTTTGAATGAGTTAAACATATCAATGTTGTACTTGGAAAGTTGTATAAAAAGCCAACTCCGAACAGTCTTTGGAAGAAGAGATCTATATTTTGGGATCTTCCATACTGGGAACACTTACAAGTTAGACATTGTCTTGACTTTATGCATATCGAAAAAAATGTCTGTGAAAGCATTGTTGGGACACTTTTGAATATGCCAGGTAAGACAAAAGATGGGATGAATGCAAGATTAGACATCCAAGAGAGGGGTATACGGGCAGAGTTAGCGCCTCAACAATCCGGTAAAGGTGCATACCTACCTCCAGCTTGTTTTACTCTGTCCAGAAAAGAGAAAATCAGCTTCTGTGAGTGTTTATCTAGTGTGAAAGTTCCAACTGGATATTCCTCAAACCAAAAAAACATTGTTTCAATGAAGGATTTGAAGCTGGTAGGGATGAAGTCACATGATTGTCACGTGTTAATGCAACATCTTCTGCCGGTTGCCATTCGAGGCATATTGCCGAAGCATGTGAGATTGGTTATCACCAAACTGTGTTTCTTCTTTAATGCTATATGTAGTAAGGTGATTGATCCCATGACACTGGACAAATTACAAGCTTATATTATTGTGACACTTTGTGAATTTGAAATGTATTTTCTTGAGTCATTCTTTGACATTATGGTGCATTTAGTGATTCACCTAGTTAGAGAGATTAAAATTTGTGGTCCTTTATATGTGCGGTAAATGTATCCTTTTGAGAGATTTCTATGCATCTTAAAAGCATATGTGAGAAATCGACGTCTACCTGAAGCTATCATAGTTGAAGGGTATTCGATTGAAGAGACTGTTGAATTTTGCACAGAGTATTTAGCATCTGCTGATCCAGTTGGAATTCCAAGATCTCGTCATGAAGGTAGACTTGAAGGTCAAGGGACATTGGGACGTAAAATGATCTCTCCTAGTGTTGGATTATGTGAAAGAGCCCATCTGTTTGTATTGCAACACATGACGGAAGTTAATCCTTACTTGCAAGAACACATAGACCAGATTCAACAATTGCATCCCTCTAAGAGTGGCAAGTGGGTTACAAATGAACACAATCGCTCGTTTGTTAAATGGTTTAAAGATCGAGTAATGTCTCAATATTAGGAAAGTCCTACCACCGTTTCTAATGCACTAAAATGGTTGGCATATGGCCCCGACATGCCAGTGACATCTTACAAAGGTTATGATGTTAATGGGTATACTTTTTATACCCAATCTCAAGATAACAAAAGCACTGTGCAAAATAGCGGAGTATGTGTAGAAGCTTCTTCAACAGAATTTGATAGAGGCAATTCCATCTTATCACGGGATATTAAAAAGTCATATTATGGGGTGATTGAAGAAATTTGGGAGCTCGACTACAAAGATTTTAAAGTTGCTCTATTCAGATGTAAATGGTTCGATGTCGGGCGTGGTGTTCGAGTGGATGAGTTAGGCTTCACTTTGGTTGACTTTGGACGGTTTGGTCATGAAGATGACCCATTTATTTTTGCTACACAAGTTAAGCAAGTTTTCTATATTCGAGACCCCGCTGATTCTAGGTGGTCCATCGTTCTTCAAAGCAAGCGACGGATTCTTGGAATTGATAATGTTGAAGACGAGGAAGAGTATAATCAATTTGAGGAGAATCCCCCTTTCTCAATTGGTCTACCTACCACAATGAGGGATGACAACATAGTAAATTATGCACGTATTGACCATCAAGAAGGGCAATGGGTTAATAACTAGAGATGCTTAATGATTCCTATACAAAGCTGCAGTTTGTTGTACTATCTTTATGACTAGAGATGCTTAATGATTCGTACAGAAATCTGAAATACTTTGTTCCATATATGATGTCAGTATTAATTTCATGCCTAAAAAACTTCCCACCAGAGCGTTCCTGTTCTTTATTCTTTTTCAATTATCTGATCTATGTTTCTTAGTTTTTTTCCTATATAAATTCCACATAAATAAATATATACAAGAATAATCACTGTCAGTCCTGTAGCAAAACTATAACAAGAATATAAAAAGAGAAGAAGAAACTACTCTTATATTATTTTGAAAACATTTCAGTTCAAGGATTACAAGCATGAGTTCTATTTATAGAACAAACTGAAAAAAAGTTAATGCGATAATAATTGAAAATGATACAATTATTATAAAAACCAATGTTATTCATGCCAATAAATCGTGTAACCCGGTAGATTTATTATGTGGCTTGGGTTGGCTGAATGGAAAATATGGGCTAAATAAAAGAAATTAATGGGCCCTTAATGTCTTGGCCCAATAAGGGACAAAAGAGTATTTAAACCAAGGGTCCAGATATAGTGCTAGTTTTGTTTTGTTCGATCTAGTGGCTCCAGCTCTGACCACCTCTGATCCATATAAGATCATGTTGACTATTTTTATACATATTGAGGCTATAATGACCATATAGTATAATTTAATATCTAGTGTATAAAAGTCGCAATGGCTCAAACGGGCGGGGGCCCTTCCACACGGGACTCCCGGATCACTATGGCCGACTTTCGTCTCTGTTCGACCAGTCGGTCTCACAGTCAGGCAGGCTTATACCATTACGCTCACGAGCAGAATCTTAGCTTGAGCCTACCTTCACACACCTCCGTTACTCTTTAGGAGGCATCCGCCCCAGATAAACTACCCACCTCGCAGTGTCCCGCCCCCCCCCCCCCCCCGAATGATCGGTGCGGCGGTTAGGCATCCTTAGACGAAAGAGTGGTCTTTCAGGATTGGTCGTTGTGTGTCACCACCTCCCACCTATCCTACACATTCGATCAAGGTTGTCACTGCGAAGCTATAGTTAAGGTGCACGGGGTCTTACCTGAGGTTTAATGTTCCAAATAAAAATTTAGAGTACTTAATATAAAGGAAAATGCTAGGTACCCCTGTTTGATTGTTTTTATTTATCGGAATTCTCTTGCTGATTAATTGAGTTGTTGAACCGTATCGAGCATCTTTAATAGTCTGCAGGTAGAAGTCTGGTTGATGATAGTTAAAAATTATCATGTTAAATCTCTGAGAATTGTGTATTATGGTACCATGTACCACACTCTTTGCATGCAGGACAAGGGTGGGAAAGGGTATAATGAGGGAATCTCCAGAAAAAATTAATTCTAATCGATAACTACTACCTAATAGTTAGTCAATACTATAGTTAGTAAAGGGAATAATTATCTAATTCATAAATACTTGTTCTTTCAAATTAGTTACAGTAATATATCTTTACTGGTACATATAAATATTTGAATCTTAAATCCTTGATTTCATGCACCACATTATTAATTAGCTCAATTAGTAGTTACTACTCAGTAACATAGAATGGACAGCTTCATACTGTGCTTAATGATACACAATGTTCCTGTGGGACAGTTTACAATAGTTGAAACATTACACTGAGATCAGTATCACTGTTCTGAAATTAAGCTTAATGATATCACTATTTATTATTGTAGGAACCTTTTGCCATGGATGAAGACAATGGTAACAAAACGCCAAATTCTACTGAAGCATCCAGGAAAAGGGTTAGAGGTCCAACTTTGTGCAAAAAACTGAAGAAAAGGATTGCAAAGCAGAATTTAGATTGTTCTGTTTCTTTCAATGAGTTTGGTCGTCCAACGGGAGATATGCTCAAAGATTTCAGGAATTATTTAGGATCAGTGGTGCGATGCCAAGTTGATATAAATATTGAAAGTTGTAATTTAGTTAACCAAGGATTAAAAGATGCAATTTGGGATGATGTCAAGGTAAGCATTGCAAAGCAGCATTCATTTTTGTTTGTGTTATTATAATGTCTACCATCTGCTGATCTATTTACATTTTTTTCAGACTCGTTTGAAATTTGATGATTCAAAAAAAAAACACGTGCTAGAAAGAGCAGGGAATCAATGGAGGGATTTTAAGGGTAAGCTGACAAGAAACTATTTTCGCAAAGGGAAGGATCCATGTGAACGTTATCCTTACCTCAGCGAGGAGCAATGGGAAATTTTCAAAAAGAGACGCCAAACTAGTGAGTTTGAGGTACATATTTAATTAACTAATTATGTTTGTTGTGCCTGCACTTAATTTCAGAATTGTTATCTGCCACATGTCAAAATCTAACTTTTTTGCAATCTTTATTTGTAAACAGGCAATAAGTATCAAAGCGCAAGAAAGTCAGAAACATAATGACCAAGTACATTTTCTAGGACAAAGTGGATATGATGGTAAAAAACCCTTCTGGAGTGTTGATGATCCCCTCACTGCATTGGATTCTTCTGAATCCCTTAATCCATCAATGTTATCGAGTGATCGTACTGGACGCAGTTTTGATTATCTTAGGGCACGAGCAAAAAAAAAAGAGGGCGGAGTTTATTATTTCCCTAGTGAACAAACTAGAAAGGTGGCTGAGAAAATGGTAAAATCCTTGATCTTTCTTTATTGATGTTGTTTTCTGATATTCTGTAATTTTTATAAGGTTGTTTATATCTCACTTTTTTACTGTTTTTGTATTAAGCATGGCCTTTTTAGAAGACTAAAGTTGAGACTAATAATGCAACTTAGACGTGATTAGGGTAGACTCCAGTTGAGTAGACTTAATCAACATATATGAGTCTAGCCATGTGGATATGAGTCTGAAACTTTCATTCTCAACACCCTTCTGATATACATATACTGGAAGACTTCATGATTCAAATAAATAGCAATTCTTAGGCATATGTGAGTGGTGCAACATGGGTAAAGAGATTATTTACAGGTTCATCTCAAACTCTCCATAATTCCATTTCTACCTCATAATCTACATATATGTAAGAGCATAAATTATGGAAATTAATACTGCATCCATTTCCAGCAGACAAGTAAGACAATGGTTCAAGCAAGATAGAGACAAGCTGAATCATTTGTCAAATAAAAAAAGAGACAAGCTGAATCATTTGTCAAAAAAAAAAAGAGACAAGCTGAATAAATAAAACAATTATTCAGCCTATAAATCTTTCATGTTCTTCCATCTAATTGTCGACTGGCTTCATCCCTGTCCGATCCCATACGTCAAACATTTTACAAAATATTTATGATTGTACTGTGCATTTTCCTAGGATTTTCTTTAGCTAGTTAGCAATAGCAGACACTAAGTATGTTTTACTGACAATTTACTTTCAATTATATAGATTATTAGTAAGCCTTAGGTACAGTACATAATATAATTAATTTACGGATTGATTACCTTAGTTTTGTACTGTGTAGACAATGAGCTTCACACACGGCTCCAATAAAAAGAATCAGAGTGCAATATTTACACTGAACTTATAAATTACTTATATGGCATTGAAAATAAATTTTCATTATTTTGAAAACCAAAATCATGCTTTGTGAAATTCACCCTAGCTAGTACAAGTATGATGCATGACCAAACTACGTTGCATCTTAGAAATTTAGTTTGGTAGATCTCCTTCAATACCTCTATGTTGTCGCTGATTACTGCAGTCATAGAGGCAGTTTGACCTCCCCTATCAACAGCATCAACTTCACTAAAGACGTCTTTATTGATGTTGTTTTCTGATATTCTGTAATTTTTATAAGGCTATTTATATCTCACTTTTTTACTGTTTTTGTATTAAGCAGGGCCTTTTTAGAAGACTAAAGTTGAGACTAATAATGCAACTTAGACGTGATTAGGGTAGACTCCAGTTGAGTAGACTTAGAATGAAAGTTTCAGACTCATATCCACATGGCTAGAGTAGACTCATATCAACAGGGTAGACTCCAGTTGAGTAGACTTGTTCAAAAGACCGCGACAGAGAGAAACCATAGTAGTTAAGTAAGGCATGCATAACAGAAGAACAGGAGCCACTAGATTCACTGATGATGAACTTATGGAACTTGTCCTCTGTTTTCTTTTCCTAATCAACTTCATTTTACCTAATCAAAGCACCAGACTTAATATTAACTAAATTTTCCTAATCCACTAGGTTCAAAGCTAGTAACCAAATTAAAATTAACAAAGAGGTGGATGACTTAAGCACCAGACTTGGTCATTTACTGGACACCATGGATAGTGATAGTGTGGATGTGGATATGCCCTGTAAACTGATGTCTCCCCGGGTTTTGTTGTATTTATAATGGACAAACATAATAGGACTGGCTTCATTAAAATAAAAACAATTTTATATATTCTAAAGTATTTGCTGTCATACTTTTTTATTGATGTTTTTTCTTATATTTAACCTTTTTCTATCCCTCCTGTCATTCTGAATAGGGAGAGTTGCAGTCGCAACTTGTAGATGGCTTGTGGACTCCAGAAGGTCAGGATGACATGCTGTCGCGTGCCTTGGGTCGTAAGGAGCACGGAGGGCGTGTTAGAGGGGTTGGGGGGGAGTTAAAATTGAAGAAGCATTTGGATCGACAAGCAAACATAGTGGGGTGATATCGGTGGATTAGTTGGCTACAATCACGCAAGAAATTACCAAGAAAGTTCAGAAAGAGTGCGAGGACAGGATGAACCAAATGATGAATTCGAAACTGGAAGGCATCTTCAATCACTTGAAACATATAGGCGTGTCATTGCCAAACTGTAATTTTGTGAATGAAATTGGAACCCCGCAAACTCTTCGAAGCAGCTGCCAGTCTGTGAATCGACAAGATCATTTGTCGAGTCTCAAGGTACTTTTATTCAAATATATGATTAAATGTCTATACGACCAGTAGGTCAATTCCACCAATGTCTGAGTATGCACTTTCAGTCTAATTTAAAACAAGGACATTTTGGATGTGTGTGACTATGCACTTAGTATAATAGCTTCCTTAAAATAGTTTCATGACTTTGCTAATTAAGTTGTGATATTCCCAATTTTTAAAAAATAAAAATTATTTAAGTGGAGATAAAAAAATAAAAAGTAAAATTTTCGATTTTAGTTAGACCAAGACTCAGAGATGAAAATTAAAGAGTATCAGACTCCCAAGTCTGAGAGATGATATGGGAATTAACATTGAGTATTAACCATGAAATTGTTACTGAATTCAAACTATTCAAATGACCAATTATAATTTTAGTTTAAAAATTTAGGATAATATTGAATAAATGACAAAAATTATAGACATCGATACATAATTAAAGAGCACGAACTTCATTTTCTTATTTCGTAATAAGAAAATTCCAAGTTTTTGTCTTAACTAGATCTTCACAATTCCTTCATTCCAGGTCTTTGCAATAACTATACCGGCCTCATAACTTGCTCCTAAACTTCATGTCTCCCTCTTTGTTTTTTCCCATTCCCTAGGTATATTTATACACATATTTGTTTCTTGTATGTCATTGCCATTACATATACTAGTATGTGTTCAAAATACTTTTAAGATTATAGGTGATGTTCCTGTTATGTAACATGGTGTATGAGAAAGTGGTCTCGGATTAGTTCGGATACCTCACATTTCTAATTATTTAATTTAAATATTTATTTGTCTATTTGTTTACAAGTTTGTTGTTATCGTTAAAGCAAAATTTCATTACTCACTTTCTACATAGATTAAAGCAAAATTTCATTACTCACTGGAGATGGAGGTCGATTCTATACAGGGCTTCCATCCTTGGTTAGGCAGCGGACTCCATACCTCAGATTGTTGTTTATTTGACTAAGAAAAACAAAACAAGGAAGCGCAGGATATTTTTACTATTGAAAGTTCATGAAACACAGAAAGTAAAACAAAAAAAATTCAATCAAATCTTACTCACAGTTTGACGTTGTACAGCACTCTTGATCAGGTGCAAGTGTCTAGGTTTTGGAGTATCATATTCCTGCACAAGTGAATCGGACTATAGCTATCCACCTTAATTCTAGTTTGTACTTGGAAAAATACAGTTATCTTGACTTATAGCAGAAAATGCAATCAACCCTACTTACATAAAATAAGTAAACTTGCTACTAATTGGACTATGCTCATAATTAGATGCTTCAAATTTCAACACTTCAGCTGACCATAATATATGTTACAAAAACTGAAAGCCTGAAAATTTATATACTAATTCTGTTTTGTATACTGATAATGCAGGGTCCGGCCCCATGTCATCTTTGGGTGATAGATCAGGAGAAAGGAAGAGTTATCGTGGCAAGGGGGACTTTTTTTCCGGCAAATAGTCAGAGTGATAATATGGTCCATAATAATCCGATTCCTTCTTGTAACGTAAGAGTGTCGATTGATGACTTTGGACCTGAATATCAACTTGCTCCACTTCCGGTTCCATGTGACGAACTCGAGACGGTAGGAAGTGCAGCGGGTAGTTTTGTCCAATGGCCAAAGGACCTTGTGACGTTGGGACAGGTATATTTTTTGACATTTGAACCACTGAATTTTTTTCTCATATGTTTGCAATATATCATGTGTCCAATCATGTTTGATCAGGATCCTCCCGTTGAGACCACTCCAAAAAAGGAGACCACTCCAGAAAAGGTTATTAGGCTGCCTAAAGTAGCTAAAAGCAAAGGTTCGGCGACTCCTATCAATAAAACACCACTATTGGCATTACATGGTGATGATGCAAACTCAAGTGAGCATTGCCGATCTTTACGTTATTTGCTTAAAAAAAGGACCTCTGCTGAAAAAAATGTGGTATTCAAGTTTGAAGAAATTGGAAAGCAACCTATATATGTACCCCTTGTAGATGTTGATGAGTTTTTAAGAATGGCTTGTTTAAGCACATCGATTTTAGAAATTTTTATCAAGTAAGAAAAGTCTTTTTTGCTCAATTAACTTTAAAATCATTCAACATACACGTGCTTATTGTGACAAATTAATTTTGTAGGTATGTTGAGACATTATGCAGTGAGTTGAATGAAACAAGATTTGCATTCATGTTGCCATCAAGATTGGCAATATCGAATAAGCGTGACTACAAACGTAGCCAGGAAGCATGCGATTACTTGGAAAAAAATTTGATTGCCAATAGAGAGAGGCATTTCATTCTAGCTCCTTACGTCCAAGAGTAAGAACGAATTGAAATTTAATTGTACATATATACTACTATATGCTACACGTGCATATTTTAACTGAATTTAATAGTTAAAATTTATGTGTTTTTGTTGTAGCAACCACTGGATGTTGCTTCTTTTCAGTCTCAAAGAAAGTACTATTTATGTGTTTGATTCTTTGAAAAGAGCAAGGGATATACGCTTGAAGACACCCGTGCAAACGTAAGTTAAATATGAATTTACATTTAACGTAGTCCACCTTTGGTAGTCAATTAAATTTAAAATTTTATAATTCAAACACATAGAAAGTACATGGAAAACAGTGTTCCCTTCAGAATGTCTACAATTGGAAAACAGTGTTCCATTTTGGTTGCATCTGACTGTAGAACTCATATAACTTGGATACTCTAGAACTTGCTCCATCTACATCCTTGTATTGTCTGCATGTACGTTATCGCTATCACTCCCTTGTTTTATCGACCAATCCCACCTTGTATTTCGTAAAGGCCTAAAGTTGAACACATTATACTTATGTTTTATGGTAGAATATAACCAACAGGCAGCATATATGTGGTTTTCGTAGACTTGTGATTTGCTTTTATATGTACATCTGATGCCTATGTGTTGTTCTCCTTAAAAGTTGGCTCACATTCAAACTTGAAATTGGTTTTCTACAATTGGAAAACAATAGACGAAATGACATAACAAATTAAAATACATGAAATTAAATAAAGCTTTCGGTAATTTTAAAACTGAAAGAAACGAATTTACATTCTGCACATGAATTTTCTAGTCAAATTGAAAAATTTTATAATTCAAAGTCTGACGTATACTTGTTTCACAGTGCATTTAAAATATACACACTAAACGGTGGATTGAAGAATAATAGAAAAGAATTTCTCATGATTCACGACGAGGTTCAGGTATAACCTACTTGAAATATACATTTACATTCGTTCATTGATTTATTTTTTGTATTTAATATTATTTGTTGGTTTTTTCGTAGTGCCCTCAGCAAGAAGGAGGTACGGAGTGTGGTTTTTTTGTTATGAGGTACATGCATGATATAATCATGCATTCTCAGAAAAAAATGGATGTGAATTGGAAAGTGGTAAGAGACGAAACTTGTTAGCATTGTTTTACAAATATTGGACTACCTGATTTTTAAAAAATATGTAATCTAAATATATTTTGAAGGTTCTTGGTTCAAGAAGGTATACGAAAAAGGAAATCACTGACATACGAGAGCTCTGGGCAAAATATTTTATCTGAGAATGTCTATAATCAGGTACTAAAATATTTTATAATATTTGACTTGTTCTATAGTGCAATTTTATAATAGTCAGAGTAATAGGGTCGGATTACTATTACTGTTATTACAGTCACCACATAAAACATTCAGAAATGGGAATTTAAGTTCATAAGAACATGCTTCAGGCCGGATTACTATTACTGTTAGTATAGACTTGGTGACAACAAACAATTTATCATTCAAGTACTCAATACATACTGTTAAGTAGGCCATTAATTTTAATATCGTTTCTGTGTGTAATAAAATTATACATGACAGCGACAATTTTCTTGATTTGCTAGACAGTGTAATGTTAACTACAGAAAGATTTTAATCAACAAATGGCTTCGTACAGCCGTTCTCGATTATCTAGACAGTGTAGTGTTCCTAGTGAGTAAGGTGGAATTAGCGATAGTTTGACATTTGGGCTTGGCTCTAACAGGTGATACCAGAATTAAGTTTCACTATACGAATTTTAAATTGTTTGTGATAGCCTAACATTTTCCAAGTGCATAATTTATGTTTTTTTTTATTTTTGTACTTGGTAATAATTGCAAATGTTTTGGCATCTTTATTTTGGTATTAGTTGAGATATACTTATTGTTTGCTAGACTCATATCTGGAACTAATATATGCTGTGTATGGCAGTGTTTTAATGTCTATTACCATCAGTACTACTAAGACAGTATATGCAAGATGTTTATTTATTTTTGTACCTTGTTATAGTGTAGGTGTGAAATTTCCATATTTGCTTCCAAAAAAACTGAAGCCTGGCCAAGAAGTAAGGCGTGTGGCACAACTTGACTGGAAGATATTGTTAACAGCGACAATTATCCTGGTTCCCATTTATCTCAGAATTCCGAACAAGGTTGCTTTTAATCAAGCTTTTAGTAGCGGTCTCCAAATTTCTATGGTTCTGGGAGGAAAGGAAGACTAAAGAAAGCATCCAGTTGAACTTTGTAGTTAAGTTATGATATGTAAACTTGCATTAGGAACTTTTTTAGTATTTTGAACATTAATGTACTATTTAATTCCAATTGTATACTTTTAATTTAAAATTTATCTTAATCAAAATTCTGTTATAATTTATATTTTCTATTAGTTCAGGTTAAATTTGTGTTATAGTTGATGTGTGTTCAGTTTAAAAGTAAAGCAGGTTTAAAAAAAATAGATTAAAATAAAATATTAAAAAATCAGTTTTTTACTACATGTAGCGTCGGTTGTTTGTCCAGACGACGCTGTAGAAACAAATAAAAAGCGTCGGTTGTTTATCCGGGCGACGCTATAGATACCAAAAAATCAGTTTTTTTACTACATGTAGCGTCGGTTGTTTGTCCAGGCGACGCTATAGAAACAAATAAAAAGCGTCGGTTGTTTATCCGGGCGATGCTATAGATACCAATAAATCAATTTTTTTAGTACTTATAGCGTCGGTTGTTTACTGATACGACGCTATAAATTCTAATCAAAAGCGTCGGTTGTCAATAACACCGACGCAACATGTACCACAAAAGCGTCACCCCCTAATAACCGACGCTACAGACGTAGACTTAAAGCGTCGGTTATCTATTTTTTTGCGATGGCTTTTAAACCGACGCTATAGGTTTTTAGCAACGGTAATTTGACCGATGCTATAGCTATAGACCTATTGCCACGCTTACATGTACTACGCCATTTAACCGACGCAATAGGTCAATTTGACCGACGCAACAGGTCCAGTCTGTACTAGTGAAGACTCGAAGCCCTAGAAACTAGTAAGGCCCCCTCAAATGTGTCTATGTGCCCTAATCAAGGTTTTTCGGACTATCCCGCTTTTGATCAAGTTAATGCGGTGTCTCAACCACCCACTAGGAACGATCCGTTTGCTCCTACTTATAATCCCGGGTGGAGGAATCACCCGAACTTCTCTTGGAATCAAGGGCAAAGCTACCAAGCTCCGTCATCTTCTTTTCAACCTTCTTCTTTCCAAAAACCTAATCAAAATTCTTACTCGACTCCAAATCAAGGTCCCTTTCCAAACCATACTCAAAATCTCAGTCCTTATCCGACTCAACCTTCTTATTCAAATCAAGCACCCGCCCTCCCACCCGGCTTTCATGAGTCGGATAAGAGACTAACTTCTTTGGAAAAGACTCTTGATGCGCTTCTAAAATCAACGACTAATTTGGCTCAATCTCAACAAACCTTCATGCCAAGACTCAAGATAAGCAACTTTTAAATGCTAGTACTCAAGCCATATCTAAGTTAGAGGTTCAAGTGAGTCAATTAGCCAACGCCATGTGTGAGTGAGAAAAGAATAAACTTCCGAGTCAAACTGAGGTCAATCCTAAGTTTCCTCTCAATCAACGCCCTCATGAGAGTGTGAATACCATCATCTCTTTAATATCGGGAAATCGAGTTGATAACCGAGTAGGAGTCGAGTCCCCCAAAGAGGAAAAGTCAAACGTTGAACCGACCCCTCTTTTCGATCTTTCAAATCAAACTCCAATTCCCGTATCATCACCTCTTTCTAGCAAACCATCTTCTTCGAATGGAACAACCTCGGAACCTGTTCCAGAAGAATGAATCTTTAAATCGAAGGCTCCTTACCCACAACGCCTCATCTCTCCTAAACAAACGGCCCAAATGGAGCAAATTCTAGAAGAATTCAAACAAGTCAAGATAAACATTCCTCTTTTAGACGTGATTCAACAAGTTCCCTCCTATGCGAAATGTCTTAAAGAGTTGTGTACTCATAAACGAACCACCCAAGCCCTAAGAAAGCCTTCTTGACGTCCCAAGTGAGCTCAATTTTTCCTAACCAAATTCCCGTGAAGTACAAGGACCCCGGTTGTCCAACTATTTCATGTGTCATAGGTAATACTTTCGTGGACAAGGTTTTACTTGACTTAGGTGCTAGTGTGAACTTGCTTCCATTTTCCGTTTATCAAGCCCTAGGTTTAGGCGAGCTCAAAAAGACCAATATGACACTTCAACTTGCCGATCGTTCTATAAAAATGCCCAAGGGGTTAATTGAAGATGTCTTGATTAAAATTGGTGATTTTATCTTCTCGGTTGACTTTGTTGTCCTCGAGACTCAACCCGTCACAAATCCTAAGAACCAAATTCCCATCATTCTATGACGACCTTTTCTTGCTACATCGAATGCCTTGATTAATTGTAGGAATGGTTTGATGAAACTCACTTTCGGTAACATGACCACTGACCTTAACATTTTCAACGTCAGCAAAGAACCCAACGACCTTTTTGAGCAACCAATAGGAGTCAATGTGGTTAACAAGTTTGTCATATGGTCTAGCTTTGAGGATAGTGAGATTGTGTCTCTTCTCAAAGAGGATTTCAAAGTCAACTATGAGTCTAATCGAGAGTATGCTGATTCGTTAAGGGATATGACCTCGGAAGAAATGTTGAAAGAATTAGATGATATTTGTTCTAAGTGGGAATCCAAACCTGTGGAGGTCTCTTGTAAACCAATTTTTATTGATAAAACTCCCGTTGGTGAACCACTTACATCTGATAACTCAATAGGAAATTCTAATAAAGTTAGTTCCAAGTGGGTGACCTCGCCCGAGGTTGTTAGTAGTGAGCCGTTCTTAACACTTCCGTTCTTAAGAGTCCCGTGGGTACACCACCCGCATTTGCCTTAACTCTTTATCATCCCGAGTTTGATCAACAGCCTTTAGGGAAAGACGAACCTTTATCTTATGTCATTCCTAGTGATTCTAACCCTAACCAAACGTTCATTATCTCTAATTTGCTTAAACAAAATAAGGAAGCATTAAATTGGTTTAGGGAGAACATTAGTGATAATTGTTCTTTAGGGTTAAATGATTCAATGTTGATTGAGAAAATCTGTTCTAATAAAAAATTTCACAAATTTCTTGATATTTTCTCAAAGTCGCACCCGAATTTTCCTACTGGCATCGACTAATTCATTTTTATTCTTTTGGCTCCCCTCATTAGAATAGGAATGGGGGAGGAGTGTGTGCGTGTGTGAGTTGTTTTCTTTCTTAATTTTTAGAAGTTTTCAGTCTCCGTCATCCCTTGTCAGGTATTTCCTCACCTTTATCCTTTCTCATTTCTCTTGCATTTGCATACATTGAGGACAATGCATGATTTAGGTATGGGGGAGGGTTTTTAGTGTAAATATAAAAATCAGAAAATCCAAAAAAAATTAAAAAATGAAAAAATCGCAAAAAGAGTTCTTTTCTTATTCTAGTCTTGTTAATTGATTGCTAGTTGCTTGATGCACCCTTGCATGCTATGATAATCTTATGATCCATTAGCTTTTGATTGAGAAATGATTTGCTAAGTTCTTGTCCACACACTTACACTAGCAAGGAAACTAGTAGACTTATTTGAATTGTGCATGAAATTAGAAGGGCATGATTAGGTGTAAGATGATTTGGTCTTCATGCTTTGAGTACAAGTAGGTGCATTGAGGTTACCATTTCTTGAGATTGATTATGTTTTACTACACCAAGTGAGATTTTGAGCCTATATGCATATCTTTTGCATTTATATTCTCTTGCTTGAGTGTCCACTTGTCATTTACAAAGCTAGCACTTGTTTGGATTCCTTCTTAAAATACATGACATTAATTGATGATAAAATGATAAAGGCACTTAGGAAAAACCTATATTTCCAAATTATCCACACCATTCTTATATGATCAATTAGTTAACCCTTTGAGCCTAATCATTTTCTTTCAGTGACACACCACATTACTCACCTAAGACCTTTTTCTTGTTTAGCCTTACGTATTCTTGATCCCATTTTGTCAAAGGCTAGTAGGAACTTGAGGGAGCAATAAGGTGTGTGAAATAGGGTTTACTTTTGTTCATAACTTTTGAGGAAATATTTGTTGTTACCTTGATAGTCGATTTTCAAAATTAAATCTAAAGGAGGATTATTGTTACATTTATCATTTTCCTTAAGAAAAAAAAATGAAAAAAAGGAAAAAAATTGAAAAAAAAAAGAAGAGAAAAAATGAAAAAAATATACATATGAGAGCATACTTATGTTTTTTGTAATCCTCCTTCATTCGACTAGTCAAGTCTTTTTGTTGAAAAATGAAAATAAATTGTGTGGGGAGGAAGTTTGGTGTTGTGCATGATTTTCATGGTGACTACTAGCTTTTGACACTTCACCTTATTTTGGCCTTTCTTGACATAGCTTGTCCCTAGCCCCATTACAACCCTAATAAAGACCTTTTGATTGTCATTATTAATGTATGTTGTGATTTAAGTGGGGATGATACCAAGTGTCAAGCATGTATTTGATTTTGTTGGAATTGAGTGATACACTTACCCTTGTTCTTGAGTGATTATTCTTTTGTGAGTGAAAGGTGAGGTATTGCTTATTTATTTTTTGCATAAGAGATCTCAAAGTTTTGACTCTGAGGTGTGCCCTTGTAGACTTAGCATGGTTACCAATAATTTTTGCACTTGACATGAACTTATAATCACTCTTGCACGGTTCTTTAAGTAGACTATGTGAATCCTTGCACTTTCCACACCAAGACTTTGCAAATTCATTTTGATACTTAAGTTGATGTGTCATGAGAGGACATGTATGTGTGGTGTGCATTGCCATGTGATCTTTTATACAAACTAGATGGATTTTTGGGTACATTCACTATAGGCCCTCACGAGACCTCACTCATCCACTAGGGCTGCCTAGGGGTTTAAAGGGCTTGTTGCATATGCCAAATGCAACCGTCACACCTACGAAAAGGAGTATAGGACTTTTTATCTAGATTTTCTTTTTGTTTTACTCGAGAACGAGCAAAAGATAAGTATGGGGGCATTTGATAAGTGCATATTTTTGCATATTTTTATTACCTATTTATTGCTTGAACTCGTATTTTAATAAATTATTTTGTTGCATTTCAGGAAATTCGTAAATAAATAAAGAAATGGCAAAATAAAGAAATAAAGAGCAAGGAAGGGAAAAAGAGGAAGAAAAAGGACCAAAAATGAAAGAATGAAAAAAATTAGGAGCTTGCAGCAAAAGGAATATTTCAAGACAAGTGGAAGGTAGAGATCATCCCAACACATTACATTAGTGTAAGGCCAAGATCAACTCTTCAAAGCTTAAGGGGGAAGGAAACAAATAGATGGCTAGGATTTCACCACCACACACCACAAATGTATGGTGGGGATTTACCCAACACCCCCCTTAACCCTAATTCCTATCCTATAAATACCCCCTCACCCCCCTTGTATTTAGTAACTTAGATTTTAGGGTAGATTTAATTTCTTGTATTTTTCTTAGTTTCAAATCCTGTAAACACTATTTTTAATTTTAATGCAATTTCATTTCCTTTAATTTCATTTCTTGCTCTTTCGTTTTTGTTGCTTAGCTCTCGTTATTTTTGTAAATCCGTTTAGTGGACAAAGTAGCGAAAAGCTAACCACTATGGGTTGAAAATAACGAATTTAATTTCGTGTTCTTAGTTGCTAATTTTAATTACGCCCCTTTAAATCTCCATTTTATCGTGGGCCATTTAATTTTAAATCATCGTTTTAGTGTAATCTTATCTTTAATTTCGTAGTTAAATTTCTTTATTTTCTAATTTCCTAGTTAATCTCTCTAATTTCATTTTTATTTTTATTTAAAAAAAACACACAAAAATATTTTAGTTTTATAAAATTTCCATTACGTTAGTTTTTATCTCCCTTTTTCTGTTTAATACGAAGCAGTCTGTTTTAGTTTTTTTTTAACACAAACCCAGCAAGTGTCTTCTTCATTCCTCTATTTTATTTTATCATAGTTAAAATTTCCTCTCCCCTATTTTCGGTTTGAACCCAACATACTTTTAGTTTCCAAGACAAACCCATTTCTTTTAGTCTTCGTTAACTGCAAAGCCACAGCCTTCTTCTAATTCTTGCCTCCCCTTCCCCCTTATTCACTGCAAACTAGAGCCCAAAACCCCAGTCTTTTTCTTCTTCTCTTTCGCGATTCAAACATTCAACCCATTCCCTATTTTCTTTTGAGTAAAGTGCACTTTGTGTACGCACAGTTAGGCTGTCAGACCACTTGGGATACTGGACTTTATAAAGTACCACGGGCTATACTGCACTTCACTTTTCGTTACACAAAGTGTATCGCCGTCAAATCTGTTTAACTCTGTTAGAAAATGCAGGGGTAAAATCGTCTTTTAGTCATCATCTTCTTCATCAACCCCATTTCCACCATTAACAATTTATATAGAACTTGGAGCTTGTATATCTCATTCATTTTTTAACCAAATCAGCTCATTTAAATTGCATTAAGATCGTCTCTTTCTCCCCTACGATATGATATCAATTTTGAATGAAATTTTAAACAATTTTGAAGTTGTGATGATCAAAGACTCGTACAGGATCTTTCCTCTCAACTCCAGAAAGAACCATTACCTTAATCAATCTCTTATTTATTCCTGATTTTTATATATAATATTAAATTTTTTGCCTCGAACAAACTTTTCTTATTGAATTTGTACCGCTTTCATTGAATCATCCACGGGAATAAGAGAGGGAGGAAGAACGGGACTGACTGCGGTGGTGGTGCCCCTGCCCTGCTTTAATATTTTTTCTTTCGCTTCAGCCGCCAAAACAAGCCAGTAGACTACCACTAAAATTTACTACTTGCTGCTGGTACTAATTTTCAACTAGCTAAACTTGTTCAGCAACCACCTTATCCAACTTATTTTCATTCAACCTGGATGTACTACCAAATTCATCAGAATGATCATCTCCATCAATAATGGTAATGCTGGCGCTGCCTCCATTACTATCCCTCGTAGTAGTTCCCTCGGTCGTCACAGTCTGCGGTGGCTTGATAATCCCAAATCGAGTTAAAAAGGCACCGCCCCAATCCCATAAATGTAACACAATGTAAGTCCCAATCCCACCAATGAGGCCATACACAATTGAATAAGTCAATGGCATCAATATCAACGTCATGAATGTCGGTATTCCTTGCTTCATATCCTCCCAATCTATCTCCACCACTGACTTCATCATCAGCGCCCCCTACTAGTATTAGTGGTGGCCCCACTGCCCATGCTGGTATTGAAGCCAACAGCGGCGTGAAAAAGAAGGCCCTCTCTTATTCCCGTGAATTCCCGCGTAAGAACAGACATGGCAAAGCCTGGAACATCGATGGACCTTCGCGTTGAAACTGAAAATATTGTCATAGAACTAGAAAATTTCATTCTTGAAAATTTCATTCAAAATTGATATCATATCGTAGGGGAGAAAGAGACGATCTTAATGCAATTTAAATGAGCTGATTTGGTTAAAAAATGAATGAGATATACAAGCTCCAAGTTCTATATAAATTGTTAATGGTGGAAATGGGGTTGATGAAGAAGATGATGACTAAAAGACGATTTTACCCCTGCATTTTCTAACAGAGTTAAACAGATTTGACGGCGATACACTTTGTGTAACGAAAAGTGAAGTGCAGTATAGCCCGTGGTACTTTTTAAAGTCCAGTATCCCAAGTGGTCTGACAGCCTAACTGCACGTACACAAAGTGCACTTTACTCTTTTCTTTTTAATTCCCTGTTGTCTTTTGCTTTAGTCCTTTTCTTTTGTTTTAACCGTATCTTATTTTGCTGAGTTGCTTTCGTTGTTTTGAGTTTTGTGTTCATTGTTTCGAGTCTCACTGAGTTCACTGGCTGAGTTACCGTTTATGGCTGAGTTCTTGGTTGTTGTCGAGTCGTTGCTGTCATTGTTCGTTGTTGTAATTGTTTGAATGGTGTTGATTTCTGAGTTGTATTCGTAGTGCTGTGTAATATAAATTTGCTGCTTTTGTTTGTTGTTTCCGGTTTGGCAAACTCGCACTCTTACTCACCTCACTTTTAGTTGTGGTAATTTAGTTGTCTGGTTTTAAGTTGTCTGATTTGCTGGTTTTTGTTTAGTAATTTAGTGATGGAATCTGGTTATAGCGTTACTAAGTTCCTGCGTTTCAATTTTTGTGAGTTGGCTTTGTGTGCTGTCGAGTTCAACTGAGTTTGCAAATGGCTGAGTCGTTCGTTTTTTTTCAATTGTGCACTGTTGCGTTTTGGTTAGTTTATTTATTCGTGCTGAGATGTTTCCTGCTTTTAGAGTCACGTTGTGTCCCATGTTAGTCCCGAAGTTCTATTTGAGTTGCGAATTGACTGGTTTTGCTGGTTAGTTAGTTTCAAATGTATTCTATGCGAATATCCGAGTCCTGTGTTTTACTTGGATTGTAGCGAATTATGAGATTACGGATATCTGGTTCGTTTTGTGTGGTTAGTTAGATTTACCAATGGATCGTGCCAAAATTATCTTTATAATTCCCTGTAAATAAATTCTATTTTAATATGAATTTAGATTCTCTAAATAAATTAGTTTCTTTTACTTTTAATTAATTAATTTAAAATTAGAACAAATTTGATTTAAAAATAGTTTAAGTTTTCTTTTAGGAATTAATTAGTAAAATCCAATTTTCCAAAACCCACTTGTTCTAATTCGATTAAATCGAAAATTAAGGTTTGCAAAAATATTAGTCCCTGTGGAACGAATCATAAATTTTACAACGAAACAAATTGTTCGCTTGCAATTTAAAACGCTTATGTTTTAGAACAACAGATGACAAAGAGTGCATCACAGAGTTTGATGCAGCGAAAGGCACACTTGGTGGCGATGGCTGGAAAGAGTTTGTTGTTGCAAACAAATTGGTCCACCGTGATGTTGTAGTCATCGAAAAAATCAGCTCTCTCAAGTTTAAGGTAACCTTATGTAAATATCTACTCCTAAGTTATTGCATGTATTTTATTGAA
This sequence comes from Saposhnikovia divaricata, assembly GCA_036435485.1. NCBI lineage: Eukaryota > Viridiplantae > Streptophyta > Magnoliopsida > Apiales > Apiaceae > Saposhnikovia > Saposhnikovia divaricata. The sequence continues at coordinate 9,878,820 of CM071597.1, read as the reverse complement.
TGACGAGTTTGTGCTTTTTTCTTTTGAATTTTACTATAGTCTTGTACCAAAATTCCATGAGACTGGATTTAGTAAAAGCAACAGAATGCCCTTGACGGATGGGTCAGTGCATCATCTGTAACATCCCAGTCCCACATCGAGAAAATTTGGGACTTCAGTTTAGTTTATAAGACAAAGGAATACTACTAAGTGCACCAACAAATCATGATCTTTTGGGGGCCTGTGGTGGGCTTGTGGACTACCCAAGTTGGCTGCATTTGGGCGAGTTTACTTTGGCTTATTTCGGATTCGTGATCGGGGCTTGACACGATTTTTAAAAAAACTCGGGATTTGACACGGGTTGTCACGTATGGTATCAGAGCCGACTCTCGAAAGCTTGATTCGTCAAGTTGCCGGAGGTGGGGACACGAAGGCTCGTGGTATTATCCCACAATGGACAGAAATACGGATGTGGGGACACGAAGCCAGCCGGTATTATCCCACAATGGCTAGAGAAGAACGATTCGAACCTATGGGACATTCGTTCAGGCCTAACGAGGACGTCAGGATTTTAAGTGGGGGATTTTGTAACATCCCAGTCCCACATCGATTAGAATAAGAGTGTTTGGGCCCTTTATAGATAAAAGTCAATAACAAATGTATACCAATTTGCTAGCATTTTTGGACTGACCTGTGGTGGGTTGTTGGGTCCTGTATGCATTCGGTTGTGAGCTTGGATGTTATAAATGGTATCAAAGCCCACAACCGAATGCATACTGGACCCAACAACCCACCACAGGTCAGTCCAAAAATGCTAGCAAATTGGTATACATTAGTTATTGACTTGTATCTATAAAGGGCCCAAACACTCTTATCATAATCGATGTGGGATTTTACAAACACCCCCTCTTATAGGGTCGATGTCCTCGTCGAGCCCACAAACATACTTACGAAACCCGGGCAGTGCCTCTGCACTTATGGCCGAGCAGAGCTCTGATACCATTTATAACATCCAAGCCCACAACCAAATGCATACTGGACCCAACAACCCACCACAGGTCAGTCCAAAAATGCTAGCAAATTGGTATACATTAGTTATTGACTTGTATCTATAAAGGGCCCAAACACTCTTATTCTAATCGATGTGGGATGTTACATCATCACTCAGCTTCTTGTTCAGAAACTGAACTTAAATTCTAGCTTGTCAAGATCACTCTCGTCTTGTCAAGCAGCTAGTTAAGCCCATTCCTTGATATTCGTCACATATGTATAGCTACCTCAGGTCGAGTGCTCCTAATATAATCATCATCCATCCAATCATAGGATTTTAATTCCTAGTTATATATCTGCATGTTTTTTAAACATCCTCTAGATACATATTAGTATCTTATAGACATATCATATTGGTTAACATTCTCATTTGGAATACTACCATATTCCAAATTCGACGAGAATCAAATTTCCACCTAGTTTATCAAACTAATTCCTTTGGACAATTTTTATTTTAAAATCTATATAAAATGACAAGTCAAGAATCTCATTTCTCTTGCGAATATGGATAATCCAATCTAATGTCAATTTATGTTGTGGACACGCCATCTGATATTATAACGGAAAATTTTCAACCCTAATTAGTAATAAGATTTTATTAAAAGTAATATTCCTCAAGGTAGAATTTAAATTCATTTTGGGAACAAGAAGCTGATCTGTGATGCATTGACCCGTCCGTCATGCACATTGTGCTCGTTTTACTAAATCGAGTCTCATGGCATATTGGTTCAAGTAAAAACAATTGTAAAATTCATAATCAAAATTACAAACTAATCACTCAATAAAATACATGCACTAGCTTAGATATTCACATAAGGTTTTTAAAGGGAGGGGTTACCTTCACTTTAATTAGAGGCCTGATTTTTGTAATGACTAGAGCATCACCGTGAACCAATTCCTTTTGCAAACTCCTTCCAGCCATCACCACCCAGTGTATAATGTTTTCAGAATAAAGGGAGAGTACAGAGTGGCTTCCATATTTAGATTTTATGGGTCAAAATAAGAAGGCTAAGCAGACCCCTGATTAAGTTTAATCAACTAAACGAAAGCATACGTACTAAATTCGACCGGAGGTTTTCGACTGCTTAGGACTTCGATTGATAACGGTCGAATTTAGCCGCTGGTACTAATTCGACCGTATTCAGATGAACTAAGCCGCAGTTGAATTTAAACGGTTGAATTTAGCACTGCTGTGTTGTAGTGTTTATTCATGCAGCTCCAGCTGTTAATGAGACCGTAGTTGTTGCAGATCAGCCTCCTGAACCTGTGCTACCACGACAAAGAAAGCCTGGAAGAGAACCTCAACGAGAGGTAATAGCTGAGAAGCCAATGGATGAGTTGAGTGGGGGAAAGAGTGCTGAGAAAGCTAATGTTGGTGATGATGAAGGAGTCAACGCTCAGGTGCCTAATACGGTGAGAACATATTAATTTTGTAAATTTCAATTCCTTGTACATGATTTCATATACAATATATTAATAAGCATTATATAAATATAAACTTGTAGAGAATTAAATGATAAAAGTATATACCAAATAAACTTTATTCAATTAAGTGCACGTTATAGGTCCGGGAATCGAAACGGGGTGAAATTAAAGAAATTATATTAAATAAATTAATCTTGTATAATTATTTAGTTGGAAGGAATAGTAATAAACAAATTTGGTATTTTGGTATTATTACGCATTATTAAAACTTGATTTGCGAGAATCTGTATCAAGATTTATTGATTTTCTATTATTTCCTTTGTGATTTTGGATGTTCTATTTACTTGAATGAAAATCCTACGTAGTGCATGTAAATCTAAGCTATTTATAAGATAAAAACCTTTACTTAAATAGTTTCAAAAATATACAAACTAATTTATTCATAAGAAAAACAATTAGGATTCTTTGAAAATACACAACACACTTTAGCATTCCATTTTGGTTGTCACCTCCTAGTTTGTGGTACTGTCCGCCCTCTGTTTACGTTATTACAAAGACAGGCCGGTAAGACATTAAGACACAACATTCTTGACAAAGAGAAAAATAAGTTAGAAAGGCTTATGCCGTTAGAAAGGCTTCTGCCAAATGGATTCTCTAGTCTTGATATTGTGATAAAATCTGAAACAATAATTTCAAATTTCTTGTTATGTTAACCCTAAAATAAAAGCTATGTTCAAAGTCAAAGAATCATATAATTCAGTAGAACTACACATTAAGTATAGTATAAACCTTCTTCCATATATCTCTCTTGCGAATATGAAACTACAACAGAAAATTTTCAATCCAAAACTTAGTTATAAGATTTTATTAGAAGTAGCTAGTATTCAGGAAGGTAGAATTTAAGTTTAGTTTGGGAATAAGAAGCTGAGTGCATTGACCCATCAGTCATGCTCATTGTGCTAGATTTAATAAATCGGGCCTCATGGCATATTGGCACAAGTGTTAAAACCAAATTGATATACTAGGAAACAAACTGAATATTATTTCTGAAATGAAAGCGTACAACTGGGATACTTTGAAAGGAAAGATTACAAGCTTAAATAAAGGAACTGACTTGCAACTAAACTCCTACAATACAGGAAGATAATCTGCTTTGGTTTCCTACTCCAGCACAACTACTTCTACCAAGACTATCACTACAACGACTCACGTTGATTTATTCAAACACAAGTAAAACAGAACATAAGCAAATAAATAAAAGTCCAATATGTTTAGATAAAAGCCCAACATTACTCCCCCTTAATCTAAATATGTTCCAAATTCTTGACTCCAAGTAAGCTTCGCATCTTCTCAAACTTGACTGTAGACAAGGCTTTAGTTAATATATCAGCACGCTGCTCATTCGTATTGACATGCTTATCACGATTAACCCCTGCTCAACACAATCTTGAATGAAGTTATAACGCACGTCAATGTGTTTGCTCCTTCCATGAAAAATCGGGTTCCTTGGTAAATCAATAGCTGGCCTATTATCAATGTACAACACAACTGGACCTGGTTTAATCTCAGTAATCTAACTAAGAACTCTTTGAAGCCATATAACTTGACAAGCTATAGTAGTAGCCGCCATAAACTCAACTTCACATGAAGAAAGGGCAACACAACGCTGCTTCTGTGAAACCAAGGAAATTAAACTCTCATCAAGATAAAAAGCCATACCACTCGTGCTCTTTCTATCCTCGACACTACCACCAGATCACTGTCAGAAAACCCAGACAAAATATAATTACCATGTCCTTTTGTGTATGTCAAACCAAAGTACAGAGTACCCTTCACATATCGACATATTCTCTTTATAGCATTTAAGTGCAGTACTGTGAGTCTCTCCATATAACGACTAACTATTCCCACCGCATAAGCTATGTCAGGACGAGTGTACACCAAATAGCGTAATCCACCAACTAAACTCTTGTAATGAGTCGAGTTAACTGGTTGACCAGTTGTGTTAGCATCAATCTGCAACTTAAATTCCATAGGATATTTTACATCATTACATTCACTCATACCTACCTTTTGGAGCACCTTCTTTGCATATGTTGTCATACGTTGCCTACTTGATCTCGATGAAGCCCTTCCTTTGATTGACCTCCAAGCCCAAATAGTATGATAATTTTCCAGGATCAGACATGGCAAATTTTTGACTCATCTCCCCCTTGCATTTGACAATGAGTGAAAGATGGTGCCAGTGATTGGTAAATCATCAACGTAGACCCCAACGATGAGCGACTCAGTGCATTCTCTTCGTGTGTACACAGCATGCTCATAAGGGCATTTTATAAAACCTAACTGTAATAAGCACTTGTTCAGCTGAGAATACCATGCCCTAGGAGCTTGGCGTAATATAAAGCTTTCAATAGTTTGTAAACTCTGTGTTCTTGTCCATCCTTCACGTAGCCCTTTGGTTGGTTCACATAAACTTCTTCTGAGAGGACACCATTTAAAAAGGAAGACTTAACATTCATGTGATGTACCTCCTATTCACTCTTGGCTGCAAGTGCTAATAACAAACGAACCATTTCCAACCTGGTCACAGGTGCAAAAACACTACAAGAATAAATCGACCACACAACGGTTTTTATCCGTCGTCTGAAGCCCTCATTTTTCGTTGTCTATTGAAATGTCGTCTGTTACGCGTATCAGACGACAGCAGCTTAACCGTTGTCTTTGTTGCAGAAAGACAACGACAACGTTTCTTAAAAAAGTTGTGTAATACTTGGATCACACAATAGTATTTAAATTTGATCTATTGTCTGATTATGTTTTTAACAAGGGTACCTTCAGACATGTCTATTGTCTAATACATGGATCATACAATGGTTTTTTAAATTTGGTCTATTGTCTGATTATGTTTTTAACAAGGGTTTCTTCAGACATGTCTATTGTCTAATACCTGGATCATACAATGGCTTTTTAAATTTGGTCTATTGTCTGATTATGTTTTTAACAAGGGTTTCTTCAGACATGTTTATTGTCTAATACCTGGATCATACAATGGGTTTTTTAATTTGGTATATTGTCTGGTTATGTTTTTAACAAGGGTTTCTTTAGACATGTCTATTGTGTAATACCTGGATCATACAATGGTTTTTTTAATTTGATCTATTGTTTGATTATGTTTTTAACAAGGGTTTCTTTAGACATGTCTATTGTGTAATACCTGGATCATACAATGGTTTTTTAAATTTTGTCTATTGTATATTATTGTTGCCATCTACATACAATGGTTTATTTAATTTGAACTGTTATTTCTGCCATATACATTGTCCCTTCGTTATGTCCACAACAATTTCTTGAAAGATAACCATTGTTAGAGATCTTAGCACACAATGGTTTTAACCATCCAAATCATCATTTTTATTTGATTCACACAATGGTTTAATTTAAACTATTTTCCATTTTTATTTATAAACAATGCTTTACCAAAACAAAAATACAAAATCAGAACATTTACAAAAATTCCAAATATTAACAAAATTACAAATACACAGCTTGTCCACAAAATTAAAACAAAAGGACATTAGTTGATAATCCCAGTGGACAACAATAAGGAATAGACAATGCACTAAACACAAAATAAAAGGTGTTCAGAGTAGTAGCTAACACCCATATATCCTAAAACTCACCCTATACCCCAAACCCCCAGTATCGTCGTAATTGCCTAGTAACGTTATCTACTCAAATTCTGTGTGCTTGCTGGAAGTAGTTGAAGTGTTACCAGTGGCTGCTCCAGCAGTTAGAGTCATAATATTACCATTAGTCTTTGCATTGATTGCAGAGGTGACGCCTGTTAATATTTGCTCATCATCAGCTCCCATATCTTCTGCAATCTCAATGCAGTGTGATGCTACTAGTGCTGCTAAGTGCAGTAGATATCTTAGATGCTGCTTTTGGTTGGGTAATTGATGTCTCTGGAGATGTCAACGAAGAGGCTACAAGAGCAGCATATCAGCATCAACTCCTACCACTAAGCTCATGTTTTCTTCTTTCTTGTTGGTCTTTTATCCATCTACCCATTGTCTTTTCCCCTCATGAGATTCCTATAGAGCTGGATATATAACAATGTCATTGATCACAAGTTCGACGAGATTGGATAATAAGATAATGCTTAATTAATGATTATATGAAAAATAAGTAGGTACCCCATTCCTCAGCTGATGCTGATTCGAAAGAAAATTACGATTGAGAGCTTGATGAAGTAAAAACAATTCATGTTCATGTAAATTATGATTCATTACAGTTTAAGCATTTGGGGTAGGGACTTTGTACAAATAGATGAATATTAAGTTGCCAATTGCAATTGTGATGGCTACTAATTGATCATGAATAAAATGAACATAAACAATATTACTACTAATTATATACAGAAAATGGGAGAAAATTCTTAGTAGAATATAATCCTGACCACTACAAGACACTTGAACCAATTTTAGGTTAGCACACAATACTGAACAATAAGGCAATTAATATACCTCCTGTGTCCAATCAACCAGAGATCCTTTAATCTTGTCCATTGACAGTGACTTTCCAGTCCCTGGAAATCCACATAAATACAGACTCCCAGCTTTCTCTTGTTTTACACATTGTTTGCAGAACTTCAAGATCTTTTTCTGTTCATCTTGGGGGCACACAACTATAGGTTGCTCTGTTGATACATGCAAAGCCTCCTTTGCAGCGATCACTTGATTGACATCTATAAAATCATATGAGAATATTAGAACAACATCTTACCACTAGCAACAATATCTTCTCTGCATAGAAGATATATAATATACAATATTATATATATCATACCAAGTGAAGATCTAGTTTCATTTTCCAAGCACCAAATTGCCCCTTGAGCTACATGCTCTGCAGCTACATTCTTCGTACTAGCTGGCCTTCCCATTATATCAAAAATATTTACTTTTGGGCTTTCTATTTCATCAATTGGGCTTTCCATTGCATCAACGATACGGTTTGGCAAACAATCAGCCTTCACGATTATCTTATAATTAAACCTGTCGAAGTGGTTGAATGATAGTTAGCAATACTGATAATAAACAAGTTTATGCAGGTTAGTTTCTTGCAAGGAGAAACAACATATATAGTTTTTGGACATAAAAGTTCTCTATTTGGTAGACAAACTTCAAGGATACTATCCATCAAAGACTTGACAACCTACAATAGTCTAAGGATTATTAATCCCATTAGACAAAACGTAGCCTAGGATTACTGAATTACTTGCTTATTAGTATCCTGCAATCCAACTTTGAAGAGATGAGAATTTAATTATATGATATTTCCATCCTCACGTTGCAAAATCACAACAGAATACAGCCATTAACAACATTTCTCAATATTGGCATCAGTAATCCTGAATACAATATTGCGCATAAATTTTTATAACATGTTGAAGAGAAGGTTACATGTCTGTGACTGACTGCAGGCTTATTGCAGAAAACAAACCAACATAGCAACTGACCGCATACCAAAATTTCGTTTCTTTCATAGTAAGTTGTCCAAGCAAAATAGCTGCTTTGCTTTTAAAAGAGATTAATTGGGATGTAAAAGTTGAACGCCAAACCTACATGGTTAAAAATTTAGAATTACATTAAAAACCAAAAAGGGGTCAGTAAATAATACAGTTTGATACTAATAAGTAGTAGTTACTGAATCTAAAAATTAAGCATGCTGCATAGGTTACTGTAAAGAGAAGGGTAGTTAGGATCATTGACCACAACGAGAATAAATATTATTGACTTGAAATTGATGACAATAGTCGGAAGACATGTATGTATTTATAACATATGTTACTGCTGCTTTACAATGATTATTCGTTTTGCCCAAAAATTAATCACCAAAGCAAGGAAACATGTATGTATTTATAACATATTTTTGGAACCTTAAGCAGCTCAAGCCAGAATCTCTTTTCACACACACACAAACTAAAACTAAGAAATAAACTTCAGGGTAATCATACACCCCTTGAACTAAAATTAAGGATCAGATAACAGGTTGACTTGAGACCCACCATCACACAAAAACTCTAAAAAAGAGTAGAAAAAACTGCAGTTTCTTGCAAGTTCCAACTAAACAACAGATCTTTAATCAAAACAACACATAATACATACATAAAAACCAACAAGACTATCAAGTATCAAGATTCACACAAAATTCAAAATATAAACAACATAAAAATCCAATCTTTATAACAAAAGCTAGCAAAATAAAACAAAGAAAAAAATCAAACTCCGGCATAGAACAAATACCTTGAAAACAAATAGCAAAGACAGCAGCAAAGAGCAAATACCTCGAAAACAAGCTCCAACCTCTAAGCTAAGTAAGAATCGAACAAATCTCCGATCCAGTCGAAACCTCCAAGAATCGATACCAAACTCCCATCTCCAAGCCAAGTCTCCGAAGCTAAGACCTGAATTGAACTGATTGAGCTCTTAGTTGACCCACTTGACCCACTTGAACAAACCAAAATGAAACAATTCGAACAGATTGAGCTCTAAGATTGAACATATTGAAAAAATCGACCAATTTCGAGTATTTAATAGAAGCTAATCAGAGTGAATCGCAGCTTTTGGTGGGTTAGGGTTCTTAAGAAGAAAAGGGGAGAGAGTAAGAGCAGAGAGATTTTATGTTTTATGTTATATATGTTTTTATATTTTAGTTTTATTTAATTTGATGTCTTGATAGTTGATGAAGAAGCGGGACTTGTAAAATGAAGCGGGACTTGTAAAATATTTTAAGGGGGAAAATTTTTGTTAGTGGGGGGAAAGAAATTAGGGAATGGCGGGATACTTTTTTAAAATCGAGCTTTAGATATTGAAGTGAAACAATTTAGATTTTATTGATCAAAAATAACATCCACGTTACAATGGTTATTTGTAAAATATTGTTGTTGAAAATGATATCAGACAACAATGTGGACTAAAAAATCGTTATTTGATAATAGACAACGGTGTTTTAACAAATACAGTTGTATTGTGAAGTTTCAGACAACGATATGTTATAAAGATACCGTTGTCTGACACTAGTTATGTTTTTTTTGAATATAAATATAAAAAAACATAAAAAAATTGAAAATTTTTAATAATATATTCGGTCACATTTCTCGACGATCCAATCGTACGGATGTCAAGATATAACTAATATATTGATATTCCCAAATTTTCAAAAAATAAAAAATTAATTTGGTTGGAGATCTTAGTAGATCACTAGTATATTGACTAGTACCCGTAACTAGTGCTTTGCCAATAATTATTGTTTCTATTTTTTAAAAACTATTTTTCTACGATCCAACCGTATGAATGTTAAGATATATCTAATATATTGATATTCCCAAATTTTCGAAAAATAAAAAATTAATTTGGTTGGAGATCTTAATAGATCACTAGTATATTGACTAGTACCCGTAACTAGTGCTTTGTCAGAGATTGTTGTTTCAATTTTTTTAAAAATATTTCTCGACAATCCAACCATAAGGATGTCAAGATATATATAATATAATGATATTCAAAAATTTTCAAAAAATAAAAAATTAATTTGATTTGTAAAATTTAATATTTAATAAACGAAGTGGTCTTGCTAAACGAATTGGATATTTGTCAAATACCGTTGTCTCGAGTGATACCAGACAACGATTTTGGACAAATAAACCGTTGTCTGATAACAGACAACGGTATTCTAACAATTACAGTTGTAATATGAAGCTTCAAACAACGATATGTTATAAAGATACCGTTGTCTGACACTAGTCATGTTTTTTTGAACATAAATATAAATTAACATAATAAATTTGAAATTTTTTAATTATATATTCAGTCACATTTCTCGACGACCCAAACGTATGGATGTCAAGATATATCTAATATATTGATATTTCCAGATTATCAAAAAATAAAAAATTGATTTGGTTGGAGATCTTAGTAGATCACTAGTATATTGACTAGTACCCGTAACTAGTGCTTTGTCACGGATTATTGTTTCTATTTTTTTAAAAATATTTCTTCACAATCCAACCTTAAGGATGTCAAGATATATCTAATATAATGATATTCACAAATTTTCAAAAAATAAAAATTTAATTTGGTTTGTAAAATTTAATATTTAATAAACGAAGTGGTCTTGCTAAACGAAGTGGTTATTTGTCAAATACCGTTGTCTCGAGTGATACTAGACAACAATTTTGGACAAATAAACCGTTGTCTAATAACAGACAACGGTATTTTAACAAATACAGTTGTAATGTGAAGCTTCAGACAACGATATGTTAGAAAGATACCGTTGTCTGACACTAGTCATGTTTTTTTGAACATAAATATAAATTAACATAATAAATTTGAAATTTTTTAATGATATATCCAGTCACATTTCTCGACGATCCAAACGTACGGATGTCAAGATATATCTAATATATTGATATTCCCAGATTATCAAAAAATAAAAATTGATTTGGTTAGAGATCTTAGTAGATCACCAGTATATTGACTAGTACCCGTAACTAGTGCTTTGTCACGAATTATTGTTTCTTTTTTTAAAAAATATTTCTCGACAATCCAACCTTAAGGATGTCAAGATATATCTAATATAATGATATTCACAAATTTTCAAAAAATAAAAAATTTAATTTGGTTTGTAAAATTTAATATTTAATAAACGAAGTGGTCTTGCTAAACGAAGTAGTTATTTGTCAAATACCGTTAGTCTCGTGTGATACCAGACAACGATTTTGGACAAATAAACCGTTGTCTAATAACAAACAACGGTATTTTAACAAATACAGTTGTAATGTGAAGCTTCAGACAACGATATGTTATAAAAATACCGTTGTCTGACACTAATCATGTTTTTTTGAAAATAAATATAAATTAACATAATAAATCGTTGTCTGATAACAGCTAATATTTTCTTAATCTAACGGCTAATATCTAATCTCATTTCTATCAAGGGCTCTTATTTCACCACCTCAGCAATCCAGGTGAAAGATTTTCCACCAATCACGTGCTGTCACATCAGACAACGGTTTATTTGTAAAACACTTGTATAGATAAGTTTATGACAACAGTTTAAATTTGAAAAAGCTTGTCTAAAAGTGTTAAAGACAGCGGTTTTACATACAAACCCGTTGTGTGAACATGTATATATATTTTCTTAATCTAACGGCTAATATCTAATCTCATTTCAATCAAGGGCTCTTATTTCGCCACCTCAGCAATCCAGGTGAAATTTTCCACCAATCACGTGCTGTCACATGAGACAACGATTTATTTATAAAATGCTTGTATAAATAAGTTTATGACAACAGTTTAAATTTTTAAATGCTTGTCTGAAAGTGTTAAAGACAACGATTTAATGTACAAAACCATTGTGTGTTGCATGCAATTCAGACAACAGTATTAACAAACCATTATCTGATTACATTTTATGCAACGTCTTATCAAAACACTTGTCTGATTTTAACAACGTTTTTGGAAAGCATTGTCTGAAGTTTCTTCAGACAATGCTTTCAAAAAGCGTTGTTAAAATCAGACAATAGTATTTAGTCACCGTTGTGTGACTACTTTTGAAGCAATATCTGATAAAAACAGTTGTCTAAGTTTTACAACGCTTTTGAGGACCATTGTAAGACAAGCTGTTAGACAACACTACTTTCAAAAACCGTTGTAAAATGGATGTCTATTTTGATCTTCTAGACAACACTTTTTAAAACTGTCGTTAAGTTCATGATCAGACAATACACCGAAAAGCTTGAAAAAAAAACCATTGTGCAAAAATTTCAGCCAACGCTTTTTCCTCGAAGTATTGTCTGATGAGTGTCGTCTGATTCAAAAATTCTTGTAGTGAAACTTCGTCATAGTCGATGTCGTGTTTCTGCAGGTATCCCTTCGCCACCAGGCGACCTTTATGTTTAATCACTTCACCATTTAGTTAAACACCCATTTGAGATCAATAGCCTTTTGATCCTTTGGTAAATCAGTTAGTTGCCACATTTTGTTTCTCTCGATGGTGTCAATTTCGGTATTCATTTCCTCTCGCCAAGCTTCGTCTTTAATAGCTTGCTCAAAGTTAATTGGTTCATCAACTCCTGATAATAGTAATTCATCCTCTAGCTCCACTGTTTCAGTTGTCCTATAAACATCTGAAAGGCATCTGAAATGCCTTGGCTCACTGTCAGTACTATACATATTGGAGCTGACACCTTCACTGGATGTTGGTGATGAAGACAGAGGTGACACAGGTGTCCTGGGAGTCATTAGAGACACTGCACTGTCGAGTTCAGAGTTTTCTTGTATGTCTGAACTATCGAGTTCATCTTCAAATGTAAAATAGCCTGCTGTCTATGCATCTCTGTTTTCTAATTTATCCCAAGTCCATCATTTTGCTTCGTTAAAAGTGACATCCCTGCTTATGTGGATACGTCCTGAATCTGGATCGTATAGCCAGTACGCTTTGGTTCCTGGTTCTCGTCCAAAATGAACTAGTAGCTTACTCTGATCATCAAGCTTGCGTGTATGAATAACTGGTATCTTCATATACGAAATGCAACCAATAACTTTCAAAGACTCGACAGATGGTTTTTGTTCATACCATGCCTGATGTGGGGTGATGTTTGAGAGTGCTCGAGTGGGTAGTTTGTTCAAGATATAAACAGCGTGTCTGACAACCTCACCCCAGAACTTTGCTGGTACCTTCCTTTCTTTCAACAAGCTTCGAGCCATGGAAACTACTATTCGGTTACGACGCTCTACAACACCATTTTGTAGTGGTGTGTAGGGCGTAGTGTAATGCCTTAATATGCCTGTCTCTTCACAAAATGATTCAAAAGCTTTAGAACAAAACTCTCCTCCGCGATCAGTGCGAAACACCTAAATACTCTATTTTGTTGCCTTTTCAACCAATAACTTAAACTTCTTAAAGCAAGTCAATGCCTCATCTTTATTTTTAAGCATATAAACCCACATCATACGAGTATAATCATCAACTAGCAACATAAAGTAATGATTATCAGCTGGAGTTGAAGGTGAAATAGGCCCACAAAGATCCCCATGTATTAATTCTAATGCATGCTTAGCAGTAAAATTTGAGTGAGTAGGAAAAGGCTTACGATATTGCTTAGACAAAAGACATCCGCTATAAATTTCTCTTGGTTGATTAATTGACGGGAGGCCAAACACCATTTGATTTCTTAACAACAACTGCATTGTTTTAAAATTGACACTACATTGCTTTAAAATTGACATGTCCAAGGCGTGAGTGCCGCAACCAAGTTTTTTCTTCTTCTTTTTTTAATAAACACACTTCTTTATTTTTTTCAAGTTGAATTTTGTAGAGACGATTAGGAGACCGCCTAACTTGCATAAGAAGTCTTCCACAACTTTCAAAAACCCACAAGATTTCCCCGTTTAACACCACTCGATTCCCCTCTTCAGAGAGTTGTCTTGAGCTTATTATATTACTTCTCAGTGTAGGAATATAATACACTCCATGTAGTACTCTATTCTCACCATTTTTGCAAGCAATCCTAATCGAACCTTTGCCCTCAATTTTCACCAAAGAACCGTCACCAAACTTCACCTGTCCTTTCATCGACTTGTCCAATGTCTCAAACTTTTCATGACACCCAGTCATGTGGTTGCTAGCCCCATTGTCTAGGTACCAATGTTTTCCTCTGTTGCCTTTGTCTTCGAGTCTTTACCTTCAGACAATAGTATAACACCATCTGCACTCTCCTCATACATTGCCATCAAAAATGCAGGTTCGTCGTCATGTGTCTGTGTTAGGTTGGCTTCTCCTCGGTATTGTCTATCTTTTTTGGGTTTTCTGCATTCAACTGCAAAATGCCCATAGGCTCCACAATTAAAACATCTTATTTTGCTCCTGTCGACTCTACCACGACTACCTTGATTATCTCTCTCACGATAGTCGTTTCCAACCTGTGGCCCTCCTCGATTAGACCTTCTCAACCATTCCTCTCGTGTAAGCAAGAGTTTCCCACTGTTATTCTCACATTTTGACCATTCCTCCTCAATCAACAAGAGTTGTTGTCCTTCTTTGCTATCTCCTTGACCAGTTAATCGTTCCTCATGAGCTTTTAGAGAATCGATTACCTCTTCAACTAACATTGTCTCCAGGTTTTCGAATTGCTAATTGCTGAGGAAATTTGTAGAAACTTGGTTGGAACCGCCCTTAGCAACTTCTTCACAACATACTCTTCTCCAATTGTCTCCCCAAGTGCCCTGATCTTTGCGACCAGACCATTTAATTTCATGCAGAAATCATCTAATTGCTCTGAATCCTTCATGTTCAAGGACTCAAACTCAACTTTAAGAGTTTGACCCTTTGCTTTCTTTACCTTATCAGCTTCCAAAGTCACTGTTTTAATCGCCTCCCATGCATCTTTAGCAGTTTTTCATTATGCAAGTGTCAACAGTAGATCTTCTGAAATACATTGATAGATCATGGCCAAAGCATGTTTATCCATCTTGTCTTCCATGCTGGCCTTTGCATCTTTAGGTTCTATTACTTCCCACACGCCGTGCGCTTGCATGAAGACTCTCATTTTCATAGCCCAAGCAGTGTAATTAGTCTTCGTTAGCATTGGAAAACTGGGGCCAATCTGCCCTTCTTTGGTTTTGCTCATCTCTGTCATCTCACTTGTTAACAGAGTACTAACAGGTAAATAAGCTCTGATACCAGATGTTAAAACCAAACTGATATACTAGGAAACAAACTAAATATTATTTCTGAAATGAAAGCGTACAACTGGGATACTTTGAAAGGAAAGATTACAATCCTAAATAAAGGAACTTACTTACAACTAAACTCCTATAATACATGAAGATAATCTGCATTGGTTTCCTACTTCAGCACAACTACTTGTACCAAGCCTATCACTACAACGACTCACGTTGATTTATTCAAACACAAGTAAAACAGAACATAAGCAAATAAATAAAAGCCCAACATGTTTAGATAAAAGCCCAACAACAAGTACAAACAAATGTAAAATTCTTTAGCAAAAAATACAAAGTACTCACTCAATAAAATGCATGCACTAGCTTAGATGTTCACATAAGGTTGTTAAAGGGAGGGTTACCTTCAGCTTGAAAGGCCTGATTTTTGTTATGACTAGTCCGTCACAGTGAACCAAATCCTTTGCAAACTCTTTCCAGCCATAACCACCTAGTGTGCATTCACTACCACAACTTTGTCGTCACACTCGGACAACTATGATTCAATTGGAGGAAGAGCCTATTGACACATGATTACAATAAGGAACATAAGTTTAATTTAGAATAACTTGATTCCACAAAAATATTTTTCAAAGTAAATATGTTAGCCAGGGACTCGGGGCCCGAGGGAGTCGGTGGAGGCACGGAGCAATAGACAATAACATTTTTTACGTATGTATACTATAATATAACTAGCTTATAGCCTATGCGGATTACTTTTAATTTTTTATATTTATTTATATTGTAATATGATATTATAAATATTAATTTTAATATGTTATTGGAAGAATTCAAATCTCAAATTTTTGTATATAATAATATTTAGTATTAAATATAAATTAATATGTTGTTGGCAGGAATCGAACCTTTAATTTTTTATAATTTATTTATAGTGTAATATGATATTATAAATATTAATTTTAATATGTTATTGGAAGAATTCGAACGTTAAATCTTTGTATATAATAATTTAGTATTAAATATAAATTAATATGTTGTTGGCGGGAATCGAACTTTAGACCTCTGTATATAAAAAATTTTAGTATTTTGTATCTAACGGTCATGATCTATTTGAGTTGAAAATCTAACGATTGTGAATAGTTTGGTTAACCAAACTACAAACTACAAAAGATCTTTAGTTTGCTTAAAATAATATAGTATAGATGAGCATATATTTTATATTTTGTTTAATCTCTAATATTTTGTTATTCCTTTCTTTCAAAATCGTTAAATCTTCAACTTAAATCAAATTAAATAGATAATGACAACAGTTAAAGTTGTTATATACGGAGAAGGTTTGATTACCACCAACAATATATAAATCTATATTTAATACTAAAAATTTGTTATATACAAATGTGTAACATATAAAAATTAATATATATAATATCATTCTTTTTTAAATCACAAATGTCCCAAAAATATTGGCCACAATACCTTACTAAATCAAATCAAGTGTTAAATATGTTAACTTTTTCTAAATATGTAAATAATTGAGGTTAAGTTTGACATTTCTTAATCGCTAAATACATGTTTTTTGATTGATGGAGGCAGGATAACAAATAAAATATTATCTTATGCAATATAGTGAACATATATGCTTTAAATGATTTGATTGATTGATTGCTAAATACATATAGATTTTCACATACTGTTTTCATATACTTTAAATAATTTATGTTATAATAAATGAAAAAATTGCCTGCAAATACATGTAGACCTCACTTTTTTGGAGCACATTCTTCATTGTTTCCTGTAGATAAAAATATTCAATAAATTAATAATCGAAATAAAAAAACTAATATATGACTTTTGTTACAAATATTTTATGAATTAAAGTTGAAAATCCAATATTTAAAAAATATTTCTACATCATGAAAAACCATTCATGTAGAATCGTGTTGATCAAAATCTAGTGCCACAAAATGTAATCAAAATACAAATCAATTCAAGATTAAAAGTAAACAATAATAATATGAGTGTATACTGGCATTACATAGAATTATCTATTTCATCAAGTTCGACTTTTGATTATACATGCTACAAATTGATTAAGATGATGATTTACTTAATGGATTTATATAAAATTTAGATACTTAGCATTTTAGCCGGCATAATATAGAAAGATTGATCAACAAATCGAGTAAAAATCTCTCAAATTTGGCAATAATCACTAATTAAAAACAACACTCCAATTGTAGAGATTGTGTTAGGGAACTGTGAATAGCTAAAGGGGTTGAATGGATAAAAGGGTTGATTAAGACATAAACATGATGAAAAGTCAATATTTATAATCAGAATCTGAAAACCATTTGAGAATTCATGCAAAAATTGTTAATTCAAAAGGTCAGAATTTTACCGATCGATTAAAGTCGTGAATGAAAAATTTATGACGAATCCCAACATATCCAGCTTCCACAATCTATACCTCTGTCGCATCCAATTGATTGCTTGAAAATCGTCTTACGATCTATTACAAAGAGTACGGTACTAGCCCATCAATGGTACTAGCCCATCAATGTGTATTTCTCTAGCGGCTACGGCTTCTTATGTTGAGAATGAGACACACATCTCATGTATATATATAGTGGCAAGTGAGAAGTTTCAAAACCCTAGTTCTACTATATATTACTGAAATTACTATTTTAACACTTCACATTTCTCATTATTGCATATTAATACTTTAGTTTTAATTTGTTTAAATTTATCTAACTAATTATAACATATTAATACCTTTGTATTTAATATTTTAATGTGCATATTCATATATTATTTTTGTTATAATTTACATTTTTTGGTAAGAATATGATGGCTAACATCGTGCTATAATAATAAAATGGTAAAATATATAATGTAAACATAAATATCAAGTACATATATTACTTATAATTTTAAACTTTCGTTAACATGCGAAAATTTTAAATATCGTCAAATTATATATTGTTATTTAAATAATAGATGCACATCATTTTTCAAGATATCAAAAATAAAATCACATATGAGATCTATGTAAAGCGGTAAAGAACTGAGTCGAGTCGAGCTCTTTCTTGTCAAGTTTGAGTTCGAATATTTCTTAACGAGTCAAATCAAACTCAATTACCTTATCGATCAGGTTCTGTTGTTTTAACTCAAACTTGTTAACAAACGAGTCAAGTTCGAGTTCATAACATTTCGAGTTAAATTGAATCCGAGTCGAGTCTGTGTTGGTTAGTAAAATTTAAATTGTTTTTCAAACCCAATCCACATTAAAATATACATAAACTTATAAATAGAAATTGTAAGCCCATCCAAAAAAATTGCCATGACTTATAATTTAAAAATCAAGAGACTAAAATTTTTTATTTTGAACTTTAAATTTAAAAAAAAAGTTTGTGACAAATTATTTATTTGAAAGATTTATTTTTTATATTAATAACTTACTGAGTCATGTTCAACGAATCAAGTCGAGTTCGAATTAAATAATTAATAGCTTATTATCTACTTGATGATGTGATAATGTTACTCACGAAATTCTTAATAGTGTTGTTCGTAAAGTATTCGCAAATACTCGTCTTATTCAAATCATTAAGACATAAAATCTTACTCCGTTTACAATATAATGCTCGCTTATATAGCCAATACTTAATCGTAATAAAGGAATCAATCCATTGTGCTTAATAATTATAATTACGGTAACTTCCAATATTACATCATAATAATATGTCAACATCCCCCTCAAACTCAAGATACAAGTATCGAGAGTTTTTAAAATAATAAGAATATTAAAAAAGAACTTGAAAAGGTCATCATCATTAAACGGTCGTCGTCGGTCATCGGTTGTTGTCGTTTCCATCGAGAAACGATCAACGGGTCGTCGTCGTTTGTTGTCATTTCCATCGACAAACGATCAACGTACAGGTCGTCGTCGTCATTGTTGTTGTTTCACATCAAGAAACAATCACGGGGTCGTCGTAGTCGTACATCCTCATCGTTTTAAATCGAAAATTTCTGATCTTGTTGTAAGTCATCGCATCGTCGTAGGATTTGTACAGTCTCCCATAAATCCATCATAATTGTTGCGGTTTTGCTTCTGCGTCATCTTCGTTAATAACCTTGGGCTAAAAACGATTGTCTAATCTTGTTGTAAGTCATCGCATCGTTGTGGGGTTGGTATAGTCTCTCCCACAAACCCATTATAATGTTGTGGTTTTGCCTCTTCGTCATCTTCGTTAATAACCTTGGCTCTGATACCATGATAAAGTATTCGCAAATATTCGTCTTATTCAATCATGAAGGCATAAAGCCTTAATTCATTTACAATACAATGATCACTTATATAACCAGTACCTAATCATGAAGGCATAAAGCCTTAATTCATTTACAATACAATGATCACTTACAATACAATAAGGAACGTATCCATATTTCCTTTAGCGTTAAATAGTTTTTATTTAGGGTTCAACGGTTCCATTTGGGGTTTAGAAATATTCAGTTTTTAAATTTTACTAGTTTATAACCCGTGCAACGCACGACGCACGGCTTCTTTTTTAATATCTATAATTATATTAACTTTTTAAAATTTTATATGTTATTAATTTACATATCAAATTATTGTTAAAAAATTGATATATATATATATATATATATATATATATATATATATAAGATTTTACACGTTCAATTTAATATTTGTACTCTATCTTGAATTCTTAAAATTTGATTTGGATGATTACAGATTTACAGCCCACGTGAAATCAACAAAATAATCTTTAATTTAGTGATGATTTAATAAGTTTTTTCTAATTAAATCTACGTAAAAAAAAGAAAGAGAAGAGATTGACGATTTTTTGCACAAAAAACCCATTGAACTTTTCTCAATTTTGCACAATGACCATTATGGTTTTTTGTCACCATTTTAACTATCTACCTTTCTAAAATTATGCAAAATTTTACAAAATCGATAAAATTCAATGGGTTATTTTGGTTATTTTTTTGACACCATTTTGGTTATTTTGGCAAATTATGTATAATTTTATAATGGTAGATGGTTAAAATGGTGACAAAATAACAATAATGGTTATTATGCAAAATCGAGAAAAGTTGAATGGGTTTGTTGCAGATAGCTCTTAAAAATTCTATTTGATTTATGAATTCTACTTATAATTCATTTTGATTATCAAAATACCATTGTAATTATTTGAAGATAGTTCTACTAACAACCAAATACAATATTAATAATAAGTGTAAGAGAGATTTTGTCCAAAATTTTGATAATCGGTAGTCTGGTCCTCCGTACGAAAAAGATCTTAAAATAAATAGATGAAAACCGTGGGATCTAGCATAAAAAAAAATTATATTTTAATATGTTATAAACTAAAAATATATTTATATTCAAATACGAAAATGTATATGTCAATAATTTAAATAATATTTAATCAGGTTTCTACATTAAATATCATTATCAATGTAGAACTTCTAAATTGAATAGAATTAATGTAAAAATTCGATTTCTAGATATCAAGATAAAACCCAAATACTAAATATGATTTTTTTTACTAATAAAAAAATAAATAAAATTCAATTATAATACAACCTTTTTTAATTATATCTTTTTCAGATTATAATTTTCTTTTTAAAATTCAATTCTAATACAACTTTTTTTAATTATATACTTTTTAGATTATAATTTTCTTTTTAAAATTCACTTCTAATGCAACCTTTCCTAATTATATCCTTTTTAGATTATAATTTTCTTTTTAATGTGATCTAATCTTGATCGTCTATTTTTAATCTAATGGATCATTTGATTTTGGTAGTACAGTGACCAGACCAAAAATTTGAATAAGATCCCTCTCATGCTTATTATATATAAAGATATAATCTGTATTTCCTTATGGATTCAACATTTAACTTTTGAAATTCAACATTTCCATTTTCGATTTTAGAAATATTCAGAATGACGAATAAATCGTATACGAATTTAGGGTTTAGGGTTTAGGCCCTAAACCCTAACTTATTCTAATTTTTAAAAAATCGGGGCTGGCCCCTAATTTTTTAAAAATCAGGACGCCGAATTCAATTTTTTAATTTAAATTTTTAAATTTTTATTTATATTTCCTTGGGGTTCCAAGTTAATCTTTAGGGTTCAACATTTCCATTTTGGGTTTAGAAATATTCATAATAACAAATAAATCGTATACGAATTTAGGGTTAAAACGGCGATTCATCTAGTGTTTCAGTTTAACTCAAATTTGTCCAGCGTTTTGAACTCAGATAAAGCTTGATTTAGCGTTTGCAGTGAAACAAAACAAATTTTAAAATAAGAAAAATAACAAAACACATTTTCAAATAGCATTTACCATGGCAACAAAATATAAAGTAAAGCATTTACAAAAATAAACGTCTATTCGTCTAGTGTTTCCTGTGTAAAACAACATATAAATTAGCATTTTGGCCTCTAACTCAAAATAATATAGCGTTTTACACCTCATACTTTGCCACCTTTTTTCTTAAAAAATAAAAACGCTACATGATATTGTGTTATAGCGTAATATTTAGGACCAATTTTCCAAATTATGATATTTGAGATCATTTAATTTAAATTTATGATATATGAGGCCAACACCCTATTATCTAAAATTCAACACTCATGATTATAAATCCCAAAACGATTTGTAAAAATCTCAAGGAAAAAGGAATTGTGGTTACACTCTCTCTCATATAACCACCCTCCACATCTAGATTATCTCATTTCTTAATTACTAGTTTTATACCCATGCAAAGCACGGGTACTTTATAAATATTATTAATGAATTTTTATTGGATACTTTATAACGGGGGTATTTTATAAATATTATTAATGAATTTTTATGTTATACTTTGTTTTTTCTAATTTTTTCGAAAGACAATGTTTGCAAATTTCATTAAATTGATGATAATTATTTTATTAACATAACTTTTACAATTTTAACTGTTGTTGTACTTTTTTGCATACAAATTCTTACTTGTTAATTTTAAAATTATTAAATTTATAATTTTTTATATTATGTTTACTCAATAACTTTATCATACCCTTCTTCTGAAAAGTTCCAAAATAATGTCTATAAACCATGTTCTATATTTTTGAAATAAGATGTATAATTTAATAATACTTATAATTTTTATTTAATATAATTTAAAAATTTAAGAATAGAAATGACATATCTGACGACCAAACCCTACCATGTAACTTTCTTAGGCCAATTACAAAGCACGGGTACTTTATAAATATTATTAATGAATTTTTATTGGATACTTTATAAACAGGTATTTTATAAATATTATTAATAAATTTTTATGTTATACTTTGTTTTTTCTAATTTTTTTGAACGACAATGTTTGCAAATTTCATTAAATTGATGATAATTATTTTATTAACATAACTTTTACAATTTTAACTGTTGTTGTACTTTTTTGCATACAAATTCTTACTTGTTAATTTTAAAATTATTAAATTTATAATTTTTTATATTATGTTTTCTCAATAACTTTATCATACCCTTCTTCTGAAAAGTTCCAAAATAATGTCTATAAACCATGTTCTATATTTTTGAAATAAGATGTATAACTTAATAATACTTATAATTTTTATCTAATATAATTTAAAATTTTAAGAATAGAAATGACATATCTGACGACCAAACCCTACCATGTAACTTTCTTACGCCAATTACTTCTAAAGTCTACATCACGTCGGACCAAACCTATACCTCTTTCGAGCCTGGAAAAGGCGAGGAAGAACCGGTTCGAGATCTGGAGTTATCACCTAGCTTTAAAAAAAAATTAGCAACTGGGTAAAATTCCATAATATCTGTTTCGAAGATGGTAAATCAATTTTGTTCAATTCAGACTTCATTGGATGAAAGACTCAACATGAAAGCTTTGCAGACATTTTGTTTTTGGTTTGTGTGATATGTGCTGTGTTTGTGTTCACGAGGCTTATGGTTTTGGGCCTCTGCTGTCGAAAGTATTTTCAAGTGATGACATGAACTGACACCTTTTTTTCTTATTTCATGTACGAGAAAGTTTATGTTATGGACATTGTTGCTATTTGTTGGACTTTTATGGATATTGTTGTTATTTGTTGGACTTTTGTTTCTGTCTCAGCCCTAGGATAAATGTGTGTGTGTTTTCAAATTGTAGATGTAGATAGGAAGAGAAAGAAAAAAAAAAAAAAAAGTAGTGAGACTGAATTAAAAGTAACGCTCTTAAATTTTCCTTTGGTCACCATTTTATGTATCTGGAACAAAAAAAAAAAAAGAGAACATTTTTCGATTGATATCAGAAAATGTAGAAAGGAAAAGTGAAAAGGGAAGAGTTACACATTGTAAAAGGAAAAGTAAAAGTGGCTTGATTGATTAGCATAAGGTTTATAGATTGATTATACACAGTTCTTACAACAGAAACAGTTTGAACACCGGTCAATCGTTGAAATCGAGCAGTATGCTCTACTTGTTGAGAACCTGTACGGTCTTTCCACCAATGCTACTTCTCTTACAAGCACCGGAATCTTAACATCTCTGTGGATGTTTTAAATCCACTTGTAAAGTTTTGAGAGAGATACTAATTTAACATGGTATCAGAAATGAGTTGAACGGTCGCCTACAATAACAGGTTTAAGAATTACTAATTTAACATGGTATTAGAAATGAGTTGAACCGTCGTTACAATAACAGCAGGTTTAAGAATTTACACCTTTTGCTTAATACTATCATTAGTGGCATCAGCAAATACATTTATTTTGCAAAGTTCAATGTAAGATTAACCTAGCAAAGGAACAGCACTACCAGCAAAACCAAAAGAAGAAAATAAGAAAGCAGAACCATAGTAATTTGAAAAAAGTTAATCTCAGATAAATTCTGAAAAGGTAGAGTTTATGGGAAAAGGTCAGAAAATAAAAGAATGAACTGCAGCAATTCTGAAAATGAAATGGGATCCAAGTCATACAATATGTCTTGTAGCATAGACATAAAAAGATTCCTCTCTGTATCTCAGATAAATTATGCAAGGAGGACTAGTAGTTTTGTATGGTATTTAGCAGAGTTTTTGGCAGAGACCGGTAGAACAAGGAGTAAACAATCACTTGTGGTTCCCAATGCTGTTAGTTTATTATTACAATTTTATGGTCACATTTGCAGGCTACAAACAATAAGAGTTTTTACTCTGAAAATCTTAATAATAAAGATGTATTTCCGGTGTTGAAATGAACTTGGATTCGATTATTGCATCTTTTCCTCGGTGTTGAAATGAACTCAAATTTGATGTAAACCTGATAATATAAGGTCACATGTAGTATTTATAAAAAGGGGTTGAGTTGTCAAGTACCCAATCCGTGAATCGGGAGGTCACGGGTTCGATTCCTGCCGGGGGTCAAAAAGACCGGAAACAATCTCTCTACCTTTGTGTAGGGGCATGATTGCGTACATCCTACCCCTCACCAAAATACATTTTGACATCTGCTCCACCCCTGCCACTCCCTTGCACCTCCCAACAACTTTTCTCAATTTTTAATCTTTTAGCTCTCTCCCTCAAGGCCTCACACCTGATGCAAATCACATAGCAACTATTGTACTAACCCTCTCTAATCTGTTCTTCCAACCAAAATCCATGATCTCTTCATTACTAAATATAAACAGAACAGAGCTTTAATCTCCCCTGCCTCTTCTAACAACTTCCCACCATTTTCACTCTCTGTCCCTCTTCATCTTAACAACCCCTTCTTCTTTTTGGCCAACAAAACAACCATTATCATAGTTGTTTAACCTCTCATTCTGTGTACATATATATATATATATATATATATATATATATATATAGGTATATGAATCTGTAAAAGAAATGTGCAAACAGAACAAAGAATGATGACATACAGAAGAAGTGAGTATCACCATCTTTACTCTGCACTTACTGTGTTTTCCTTCCTTTTTGCTTCTTCCACAGCTCTAAACTTAGATGGAACTCTCTTACTTTCTTTTAAATACTCCATTCTTAGTGACCCTTTATCAGTTCTTGAAAATTGGAACTACAATGACATAACTCCATGTTCATGGACTGGCATAACTTGTGGCCAAGTTGGCTCAAGCCCAGACGACAATTTTCGAGTCACGAGTCTAGTCCTCCCAAACTCCAGTCTTCTTGGTTCTATACCAGAAGACTTAGGTTTAATACAACATCTCAGAACTCTTGATCTGTCCACAAATTTCATGAATGGTACTTTACCAGATTCACTGTTTAATGCTTCAGAGCTTCAAGTTCTTTCTTTAGCCAACAATGTTATCTCTGGTGAGCTCCCAAAGTTGATTCCTGGCCTAAAGAATCTTCAGGTCCTTAATCTCTCTGATAATGCATTGGCCGGTAAAGTCCCGGAAAGTCTTACTTCTTTACAGAATCTCACTGTTGTGTCTTTGAGAAGCAACTACTTTTCAGGCTCAGTTCCTAGTGGATTTCAATTCGTCGAAGTCTTGGATCTATCTTCAAATATGTTTAATGGATCTTTACCTTTAGCATTTGATGGTGAAAACTTGCAGTACTTGAATCTTTCTTACAACAAAATCTCAGGGCCATTTCCTTTAGATTTTGTAAAGAAGATGCCAGCAAATGTATCCATTGATCTCTCATTCAACAATCTTACTGGTGAAATCCCACAATCATCAGCTTTATCAAACCAAAAAACTGAGTCTTTCTTGGGAAATGCTGATTTATGTGGCAAACCATTAAAAAAGATTTGTTCAATTCCTTCAACATTAACCACTCCTCCAAATATCACTACAGCAAACAATTCAGCTCCAGCTATTGCAGCCATTCCCAGAGACTTCGACTCGAGCCCATCCTCAAATCAAAGTCAAAATGCAAAACAACATGGACTAAAACCAGGCACTATTGCTACAATCATAGTGGCTGATTTAGCTGGACTCGGATTGCTTGTCATGATACTACTCTATGTCTATCAGTTGAAGAAGAAGAAACAAAATGTTATCTCCAATGCAAGTTATGACAAGAAAGGACCCGCGCCTGCAATCAGTTCAGCTGTTGGCACGGGCACTTCATTTGAGATTAGTAAGTTTGGTCCTAAGTGTGGAGAGTGGTCTTGCACGAGCCTTACTGCCAGTGAAGACATGTCAGGCTCAGAAAGCGAAGATCATAAAAAGTTAAGTAACATTAATGCGGAGGAGATTAAAAAGTATACAATGGAAAAATCTTTGGTGATAGTGGATGGAGAGACAAAGTTAGAAGCTGAGACATTGTTGAAGGCTTCAGCTTACATATTGGGATCAAGTGGAGGGAGTATAGTGTACAAAGCTGTGCTTGAAGATGGTGTTGTTTTTGCTGTAAGGAGGATCGGAGAGAGTGGAGTGGAGAAGCTGAAGGAGTTCGAGACTCAAGTGAAGGCCATTTCTAAATTGCGCCACCCGAATTTGGTTACGGTTCGAGGGTTCTATTGGGGTGAAGATGAGAAACTTCTTATCTCTGATTATATCTCCAATGGAAGTTTAGCCAGTGCTGGTCATAGTAAGTTCTCTTCTTTCTCTCTATTTTTTCAACTCATTTTTGCTTCAATGCCCTTGCTATATTCTTTCCAACCAAACTTTATAAAATAAATCCTTAGTGATAATTTTCGATACTAATTTAGTTTTCTGTTAATGTGGTAACTCTGAATTGTTGAAGCTACTGTATGTTGAACTTTAGATTTGACATGAATGCTAGATTGTTGTTCTCAAAATGAAATTGCATGCAGAATCACAAATTTCAGTTATTTGGGAAAGATATACCAGTCCAGACAGCATTTTAGGTGCATTCTGTTCTGTGGCTAGCCATCATTATGTGACTGGTTGATATTAATCACAATCATAAATTTGTTCTGGCATTGTTTGTGGTTTCCAATTGTTCTCCATTGCAAAAGCTAGAGTTCAGGAGTCGCTAGCTGGTAAAAATACAATAATAAGCCAAAAGCATGTGTTTTTCCTTGTCTTTTACTCCTGCAGGTTGAGCACAGAATACATTCATGTATATTCAGTGTCATAATTGTTGTTGCCCCTCGGGATAATCGATATCATTAATAAAAAATATTGGTACATTATCTATTTTTCAGTTAGTTTTTTCGGATAAAAGGGAGGGAGGATTCAGACCAATTGCCTTCCCATTCCTGTATTAACAACTTATAATTATGCCTGATATTTTTCTTGTATGTTTTCGTAAAATTTCAGAAAGATTTGGTTCATCACCATCTCATTTGCCATTCCAAGTTAGAGTAAACATTGCTAAAGGAATTGCTCGAGGATTGGCCTATATCCATGACAAGAAACATGTTCACAGCAACATTAAACCTAGCAACATTCTCTTGACCCCAGAAATGGAGCCTATTATAAGTGACTTAGGCCTTCACTGGTTAATATCAGGAAAACACAAGTACAAAACTGATTGTTCAACACGACATTTTGGTAGCAAGAGGTGCATGTCTTCGAGCGAAGGACCACAGGACCATCCATCATCTAGCAGCCCTTATATCGAGCCTAACGGGTTCATGGGGTGCACATCTCCGTACCATGCACCCGAGTCGCTCAAGAGCCTCAAACCCAACCCGAAGTGGGACGTTTACTCATATGGTATAGTTCTACTTGAGCTTCTGACAGGGAAAGTGTTTTCGGATAGGGAGTTAAGCCAATGGACAGGAGGATTATACGACGCTGACAAAACTCGTGTTCTAATGATGGCAGACGTAGCGATCAGGGCTGATGTGGGAGGTCGAGAGGATGCAATGTGGACATGCTTTAAGTTAGGATTCAGTTGTGCTTCATTGGTACCACAAAAGAGACCTTCAATGAAAGATGCAGTACAAGTTCTTGAGAAAATAATGCCATCCTCTTCACGTTGTTAGTGAATGATATTGATACGTTTGGTTAAAAGCTAGTAGTATCTATTGTTGGATTTAAAGGTATATACTTTTTGGTCTTTTTTGACTAAGAAAGTTTAGTGCATAATTTAAAGTGTGTCTCGTGTAACCAAGTATGAGAATATTTTGTATGTTTGTTTCATCATTTAAAGTGTTTCTTAATGTATAAGCTGTGTCTGTCTTTTTAATCGTCATGCATGGAATCCCTTTTGCCCTTTCCCCATCACGCCTAGTATTTAAGTTTCTTTCTTTAACGTTAAAATGTTAATGAACTACAGTGTTCGATATGTTCAACCCTTCATGTAAATTTATACAAATCTCGTAAGAGATGACCAAGCTCATACCTTAACATTTTCGATAATCCTTAACATTTTTGATAATCGTTAATATTTTCGGATTTTGAGACGAGTGGTATGTATACATGTTAAATTGTTCTCTTGGAATCTCCAATTTCTCAGACAGTAGCTTAAAACGTACAATAAATATTTAATATATGATGATCCCTCGGTTTTTTTTAATAGTCGTTTTGATTTTTTGCACGTATTTTAAGGTGTAAAAAAATCGTAATTCTATATGTTATTTTTGAAAATTTCTTTTTTTAATAAAAGTTTAACATTTAAATTTTTATTCAAAAAAAAAATTTAAAATAACATATAGAAGTGTGATTTTTTTACACCTTAAAATACGTGTAAAAAATCAAAGCGAATATTAAAAAGGAACGATGGGAGAGTAGCTTGTAAGTTGTAAGGAATCTGGTCAAATGTAGGTCCTAATTGTTTATAGAAACCAAAAACTTTAGCAAGGATGCATTCAGTAAAATAAGTTAATGATTGGCAACTTGGATGATGCTTGTGAGTTGATCAACTGCTACACTAGCTTCGAAATGGTCCTTCTTAATTGCTAGCTTTGTATTAAAAAGATGGTAATTATAATTATTTTTTGTCGGTGGGAAAATAATAATAAAAAAATCTTTCTTTTTTATTAGTAGAAAGTTGATTCTGATAATAACAAGTAAACAACTCCACTTTAGTCACCACATGCATCATTTTAAGTATTAATGTATCTAATATCATGCCATACAGTGAAGGTCAGAATTCAGATAATACAGAACTGACTTACAAAAAATTCACTTCAATTTCATCACATAAATCTAAACTAAAACTAAGTTGAAAATACCTAAAGTTTGAATGCTCCATGATAAATTGTGTTATCGATATATTCTTCGAAAAATTGATGTATAAATATTCTTTTTTTCATATACTTTTAACAAATTTTATGAAAAAAAGTTAACATTCATAAAAATTCGAATATACACACATGAAATTTGGAAGGGCCCGTTACAATAAGGAGTTCAAGGTGTTGTAACTTACTCCAACACTCTAGTTAGTCCAGTCCAAACCCACTACCGTCTGAAATCAAAATGGCATTGCCAATTCGCCCAACACTTTGGATTATGATTTATTTATCATCAAATTAATTTTAGTTTCTGCCTCTATATTAATAAATGATGATATAAATTTAAAAAACAACAATAAATTAACACACACCTGAACTTCTAATTATTATGATCACAATTAATTTTACGTTTTGCATGTATGTTTATAAAAATTAAAAGATAGTATAAAATTTAAAGAAATTAGTTTTCCAGTAGTTACCACTCACAAATTTCTTGTGGTTAAAAAAAAAATCGTATAAATATACGAGAGTGTTATTGTAATTACAGAAAATTATATACATTTAAAAAAATATCATTAATATTTTATACTAAAAAACACTTAAATCTCATATAAGTTCATCTCAGAAACTTTATTCTCAAATCTAAAAACAACAATAGATTAATACACATGGGAACACCTCTAACATAGGGACGATAGTCAATTTTGACATATAGTAGAAATTGTTACCAATTTTTAGCATCATATGCAATATTCATGTTCTGTAAGTTTTCTTTTTTAACAAATACATATCATTTTAAAGTTATTTTGAAAGTTGCAAACAACTAAATGTGTAAATAACACTAGTTTTATCAAATTAAATAATAATCATAAAATCACAAACTTTAATATATTACTTTTACCAAGTAAAAATAATCATTTTTAAAATTTTGATCAATTTTAATCCATATAATACCCAAGCATCATATAACTATCAATGGAGAGTATCCACTTTATATGAGATACCCAACTATCAATTGAATATTCAGCATATGTTGTTACATTTTTAAAATTTTGATCAATTTTAATCTACATAATACCCAACTATCATATAACTATCAATGAAGAGTATCCACTTTATATGATGTATTTAATGCTAGGGTTCGTGAGTTTCGTGCTTGTTAGGTCCGGAATAACGTAGAAAGGGGGTTGAATGCGTTATTTAAAAAATATTTCGATTTTTGATGTGGATATGAGATCAAAAAATACTGAATCAAAATAACACAACTGTTTGGGAAATATCTTTGAACAGATAAAATCCGGAGGTTTGCTACACAATTTAATCCTATGGATCAGCTACAAAATCAAACACTCCTAGGATAGTTTAGGCACGAGGACCTTCTACCAGACACTTCTTGAAAGCGGGCTAAACCGGCTTCCCTACTAGATGGACTATCTAGCAGCTTACAAAGAGAAGATATAAGAGAGAGAAGAGAAAGTTGTGTGTTTGGGTGTGTTTTGAAATGAAATACAACAGGTCTATTTATAGGCTACATAAAGTCACTATGCTGTATTATTCCAACAACCCCAAAATCGTGTCTGCTGAATTATTTTGGACGTGGGCCCACCTGCATAGTAACCATTATTTGCACAGTAACCACTATTTGCACATTATCACTATTTGCACAGTACCTGCATAGTAATCGTGCATAGTAACCATGCATAGTAACCGTGCATAGTAATCTTGCATAGTAACCACGCATAGTATTACTATTTTTTATATCTCTTGGGTTTCTCTCTTCTGTTTATTCTGTTGTTTTAATTTATCTCAGAAAATAATCCAAGTACTAGATTAATTTAATTATTTTGTTATAATTAATTAATGTGTTACTTATTTAATTTTCAGAGTAAATTAATTTTTGACAATACCTTGAGATATTAGGTTTGTCCTTGATCGTCAATAGGCTTTGGCAATTCTTTCTGTGAATTAATGTGTTGATCCTTCTCGTATGTGCTGACACTTAGTGCACTGGTCTAGTTCACAAGTGACTAGCACTGATCTTGATCTTCACACCTTCGTTACATTCCAATTGATTAACCTGCAGCAGTATCTTCAATTAATTTGAATACATGGAATCTTTTGGCCCTTCAACCGAATCATCTGTACATGTTATTATGTCACTGAGGCTTGATCATGTTAATGAACTTCTTTCAGCGACTTGATCCTTATTGATGTCTGTTCTTCAAATTTCATGATCCCTGTATAGAGTTAATATTATATATCTATTATCCTAGTTGAGTTATATATGTCCTCTATTACATATTACATTACATTATGTTTTACAATCTCCCCCTATTTGATTGTTAGGGTTTGACAAGCAAATTCCTAGAGGATAACTCAACTGATACAACAACAAAAAAATAAAGTTCAAAGATAAATAATATTAAAGTGCATTCTGGATCATATATATACATTTTCCAGATTTCTAAAATTAACCAAGTGCAAGACAATTGTTCCTTTAGACTGAACAAATCTTCAAGTTTACCTTTGCTTTCTTTCCACATAGCACTAATACTCCCATTAGCTTTTCCTTTCCCAAAATAAAGTTAATTCCGTGTCAACAACCTTTTCCTGGCCCTTACGCCTAGTAGATTTTGCTTGGTCATCCACCTTCTCCCCCTCAGTTGGGTTATCCTCCAGAGTAGTAGGATGTGGAGTTGGTAAATTAGACGAAGATGGCATTACCAAGGAGTTGATTGCATCATTTAACTGGGTTGCCATGGTATTCAATTGAACCTAGAATACATCATGTTGAATAAGTTGCAAATTTTTGATTTCTGCAATGGACTTACACATATTTGGCAACTCTTTCTCCATTGTTTGGACCCGTGTAAGGAGTCTGTTGTATTCCTTTCTAGTTACAGGTGCATGTGGTTAAGTAGGTTGCTCACTCGTACGTTCTGTAGGTGTTTCACTCAACACTCTATATTCACTCGGTTTAGTGGTTTGGGTTACATTTACATGTTCTGTTTGTGTTTCCCTCAACTATCCTCCAGAGCTTCCACCGATATGTGTACCTGCAAATGAAATCATCCTAGCCCCTTTTTTAAAGGTCACGGATGGTGCAATGAAAGTTCGTGAGCTTCCGTCCTTGCGTGAAGAGAGTTGCCGACCACTGGTAAAGAGTGGTAAATCTCGAAAGAGATCCAGAGATTTTCCCTCTGGGAGGTTAAACTTGAATCGATTAAATGGCACAAAACCCAAGTTTCCCTCGTATGTCTGTGAAGACACTTGGTTCATAAAAGAACCACCTACCGATGGATTTTTCTGTAAAATGGAAGATTAACCAGCAGTTATTGAGGTAGGTAATCCACCTCGGATGCCTGTGAAGGCTTTTGATCTTTAGAAAGATCATCAACCACTATTATGTTCCGTGAAATGGAACTCAAGATAGTTGCTCCCATCAATTCAACCTCATTTACATTTGCACTCATTGGATAAGAAAGAATTGTTTCACTAACAGTTGTCGTTACCTCAGGGTCATTGGGTTTACTCCGTTTAGAATGAGGTAGAGCGGAAAATGTAACTAACTCCTTATGTGGTGCTACTGAGGCACTATCTCCCTCAAAAGTGTTTGTTGTGTTTGTATTTTCATTTGTAGAATGGGCTCTTCAACTTGTGTTAGAGTCGATGGGATTTCCTGCTCTCGGTCGGGTAAGATGGCCACTAGGGACTGTAGAAACTGTATTTCCTGTGACACAACAGGGAATACAGAGGTTGGAATAGCAGGGATTGAAATATTACATTGTCGTATACCTGCTCTCACTGGTCTTGGTAACAACGGAAGTGGGACAATCTTTAGATATATAGTTAGGACTGCAGGCACATCTGTATAGTTCTTTTTGCTTATGTAATTAATTACATTCGTCTTCATGTAAGAACATTCCACCTTTCGACCATTTTCCAAGCGTACCCTGTCTTCATCATTCAAAAAATCATTTAATATTAGATGTATTAACCTTGGATATAGACATTTGACATTTTGAGTCCGAACATCTCTTCTTCCCAAGTGTTTCATCTTTAAAATGATTTGACCAAGCACTATTTTTTCAAAATTAATCCTCAAATTATTGGCGACCGCATACCCTATTTTTTGAATAAATTCAGGTATTCGATTTTGATTTGTTCTATCTGAGGAAAAAACATGGTTAAGAATGTGAAAGAAGAAATTCCAGTACTGGGTTAGAAACGTTCTTGAAAGATTACCAGTATTGAAATTGCCATCTCGGTACCTTATAAAACGAAAGAACATTTCAATCTGTTTAGGTGTAGGATCAGAGCCGAGATTTTCCATAGGAAAATGAAGAATTCGATTAACATCTCGTTCAGTGACCCTAATCGACCTACCAAACAGTCGATATGTGATTGCACACCCGTCATGTCTAGAAGTGTTAACCGCACTGCAATATAGTTCACGCAATGCATCATGGTTAAGCTGCACTTGTGTAACTAAAGCATAGTGAATTAATGAATGTTCATTCAGAAATTGTGTCCAAGCCCGAAATTGCTCATCAAGAATGGTTTCGATGTGCTGAATGGAAATAGGATTAACTTTAGCAATTAAAAAGCTTCCCTGCAATGCCATTTTCAAAACTTTGAGGAAATTCAACAACAAGGGTTAGTTTATAAAGGATGATGCGTATAACACGAATATGAAATCCGCTCTAAAAACCACCAGCTAGATTGTGAGATCTTTCCGGACAAAGCTTGAAATTTTCAGCAATTGTGTGTATATGCTCTGTATATCTGAAAAATGATGATGTTAAACATAAACAAAAACTCATCATTTATAAGTTTTGAAGGATTAGTGGGTTAGGTGTGATAGTGACAGGTTATGTTTGAAAAATTACACCGGTCAATAATTTCTCACCTAACAACCTAATTAGCCAAAAAACATCTTATCACCGAAACCTGTCAGCCAAAAAACATCTTATCACCAAAACCTATCAATCTATCTACACACACACATACACACTTATTATTTCTAATTATTGTGGATTTAAAATAACCAATCAATAA
This sequence comes from Saposhnikovia divaricata, assembly GCA_036435485.1. Classification (NCBI taxonomy): domain Eukaryota; kingdom Viridiplantae; phylum Streptophyta; class Magnoliopsida; order Apiales; family Apiaceae; genus Saposhnikovia; species Saposhnikovia divaricata. The sequence continues at coordinate 9,844,443 of CM071597.1, read as the reverse complement.
TTCAAGAATTATTCCACAATAATCAAACAAACTCATAATTAAACATAAAATTAACAAAGTATCATTAATTGATATATGTCAATAAAATATTTATTTAATTATGTTACAATTGACACAATTATTTACTAACTAATTACCATAAAATATAGCATTTATAAGCATGGTAATTAATATAGAGATAACTGTAATATGAGGATTGGATGCAAATAAATTCACAAGTCCTAAACATATGGACATTTAAAATACATGTAAACTTATAACAAATTGCAGTTATTGATTATCCAAAATTAATTATACAGATTTAACATCCCAAGTTCACCAACTAACCTGGAGAAAGTAGATTCATCCAGTGGTTTAGTAAAGATGTCTGCAATTTGTTGATCTGTGGGAACAAAATATAATACCACAGTTCCATTCATGACATGCTCTCGTAAGAAATGATACCTGATATCAATGTGCTTAGTCCTGGTATGTTGAACTGGATTGTTGGCAATGGCAATGGCACTCGTGTTGTCGCATAGAATTGGAATTTTGTCCAACATGAGTCCATAGTCCTGAAGTTGATTCCTCATCCACGGGATCTGAGCACAACAACTACCTGCCGTAATGTATTCTGCTTCGGCTGTCGAGGTAGATACTGAGTGTTGCTTCTTGCTGTACCATGATACCAACCTTCTTCCTAGAAACTGACAGCTTCCAGAAGTACTTTTCTGATCAATCTTACAACCTGCGAAGTCAGAATCTGTATAGCCAACTAGGTCAAAACCTGTACCTTTAGGGTACCAAATCCCAAGATTGGGGGTTCCCTTAAGGTATCTGAAAATACGTTTAACAACTATAAGATGTGACTCTTTAGGGTCAGCCTAGAATCTAGTACATAAACAAGTTGCGAACATAATATCTGGTCTACTAGCAGTTAAGTACAAGAGAGAGCCGATCATACCTCGAAACTTCGTGATGTCAACTGACTTACTAGATTTGTCTTGATCAAGCTTGACAGCAGTTGGCATCGGGGTCTTGGCAGTAGCTGCTTCTTCCATCCCATACTTCTTCAGAAGATCCTTTATGTATTTTGACTGGCAGAAGAAAATACCATCAGGCTTCTGAACAACTTGAAGTCCAAGGAAGAAGGACAGCTCACCCATCATGCTCATCTCGTACTTACTCTGCATTAGCTTAGCAAATCTCTTGCATAGCAAATCTCTTGCATAGCAAATCATTAGTAGAACCAACTATTATATCATCCACATATACTTGCACCAGAATTATATCATTTTTATTCTTTTTATGAAAAAGAGTTTTGTCAATGATACCTCTTGTAAAACCATTTTCAAGCAAGAACTTTGAGAGAGTATCATACCATGTTCGAGGGGATTGCTTGAGACCATAGAGAGCTTTGAAGAGAAAGTACACAAAACCTTCAAATTCCTTGTCTTCAAAGCCAGGGGGTTGTCCAACATAGACTTCTTCTTCTAGATCTCCGTTCAAAAATGCACTCTTCACATCCATCTGAAAACCCTTAAAGTTGGAGTGTGCAGCAAATGCTAAGAACATCCTGATTGCTTCAAGCCTTGCAACTGGAGCATAGGTTTCATCATAACCAATTCCCTCTTCTTGAGAGTAACCCTTTGCTACCAATCGAGCCTTGTTCCTCGTAATAATACCATTTTCATCCAGTTTATTCCTAAACACCCATCTAGTGCCAATTACAGATTTATCTTTTGGACTTGGCACTAGCTTCCATACTTTCTGCCTTTCGAACTGATTGAGTTCTTCCTGCATTGAAGTTACCCAATCTGGATCATCAAGAGCTTCATCAACCTTTTTAGGTTCAATTTGAGATAAAAATCCTGCGAAATTGCATTCATTCTGTGTTGCTCTTCTAGTCTGTACACCCGTGTCCGGTTCACCAATGATCTATTCAAAGGGATGCGCTCTACTCCATACCCTTTGTCTCGGCAGATTTGATCTTGATGATTCCCCAAGTTCATAATTGTGTTGAGTGTGGTGACTAGTAGATCCAAAATCATTCTTTGCTCCCCCTGAGTTGTTGCTTTCAGATTCTAATAAATTAGAGTTTAATGAATCATTTGCAGCAGATGCATTCTTTGATGTTTCTTCACTTGATTGGGGTTCATTTTCATCGTTCACTTGCTCCCCCTCAACATGTGCTGCAGTCTGATCTACTTGTATAGATTGAACAATATTGTCTGAAAGAGTATCAGAATTTTGTAGATCAACATTTATTTCTTCATTCTCAAATCTCAGCTGGTCATGTTCATCAAAATCTTTAAGTCCTGTTATCTTCTTATCATCAAAAGACACATGGATAGATTCCATGACCACTTTTGTTCTCAGATTGTAGACTCTGAATGCTTTTGTGGATAGTGGGTATCCAACAAAGATTCCTTCATCAGCTTTTAAATCAAATTCGGAAAGCTATTCTGGATGAGTCTTAAGAACAAAACACTTACATCCAAACACATGAAAGTACTTCAGGTTGTGCTTCTTATTTTTCACCATCTCATATGGTGTTTTACCATGCTTGTTTATGAGTGTAGCATTCTGTGTGAAACAAGAATCTTGCACAACTTCAGCCCAGAAGTAAGTTGGCAGCTTTGCTTCATCAAGCATGGTCCTTGCAGCTTCTATGAGAGTCATGTTCTTTTTCTCTACTACTCCATTTTGTTATGGAGTTCTAGGTGCAGAGAATTCTTGCTTTATTCCAATTTCTTTACAATATTCTTCCATGGCTGCATTCTTGAACTCAGTGCCATTATCACTTCTTATGATTTTCACTGTATGCTTAGATCCTTTGTCTAGTTGTCTGACATGCTCTGTTAAGATTGATGCAGTTTCTTCTTTCTTGTGCATGAAATACACCCACGTATATATGGTGTATTCCTCAATAATAACCAATGCATATCTTTTCTTTCCAATAGACAGTATATTTACTGGACCAAATAAATCAACATGCAACAAGTGATATTGCTCAAGAATTGAGGATTCAGTCTTACTTTTGAATGAAGTTTTCCTTTGTTTTGCCTTCTGACATGAGTCACATAGGCCATCTGGAGTAAAAACTGATTTGGGCAATCCTCTCACAAGATCTTTCTTCACTAGCTCATTAATGCTGTTGAAATTCAGATGAGAAAGTCTCTTGTGCCAGTTCCAGCTTTCTTCAATTGATGCTCTACTCAGTAGACAGATTGCAGAGCCTTCAGAGTTTGTTGAAAGCTTGGCTTCATAAATGTTACCATGCCTGTTTCCCTTCAGAACAACTTTTCCTGTAGATTTGCTAATAACTTCACAGTGTTCTTCAAATAAATCCACATGATAACCTCTGTCACAGATTTGACTCACACTTAGCAGATTATGTTTGAGTCCTGAGACTAGAGCTACTGATTCAATGATGACATTCCCAAGATTGATATTGCCATATCCCAGAGTCCTTCCTATGTTGCCATCTCCATAAGAAACACTTGGGCCAGCTTTCTTCACAAATTCTGATAGCAGGGCTTTATTTCCAGTCATGTGTCCTGAGCATCCACTGTCCAGAACAAGGATATTTTTCCTATTACCCTGCAATCACAAAAACCACTAATGATTAGTTTTAAGGACCCAGACTTGCTTGGATCCTTTGGCCTTATTAAGTTTGTTAGCTTTTGCAGCAGAAGTCTTATCAGAGTTTGTGCTAACATACTTTTTATCAGAATTTATATATGTAAAATCAATCTTGAATTTATTCAAAGAGGGTTTAAGTTCATAATAATCATAATAAAAATTATGATGCTCTTTGCATGTATAAATAGAATGCCAAATACTGCCATAGTAAAAACAAGGATTCTGTGGCTTAAACATAACTGAACCACTCTTAACTCCTGACTTAGGAGGTATAGAGTTTATATTTTTATTCTTTCTGTAAAAAGTAGCAAGATGGTTAGGATTTCCACAGTTGTGACATTTCTTTCTAGGAGCATTGGGAATAGGCATATAGTTATTGCTTTTATTGATGCCTACCTTTCCATTTCTGTTTTTTCTAGGTTCTTTTACCTTGTTCACTCTTTTTATCTCCTTCAGCTTTTGTTTAAGCTGAGACATTAAGCCAATATTTACTGATTTGACTTCATCCTGTTTTGGTTTGTCAGATTTTAAGTTTTTCTTAACTTCTAGTTGGGAGCCTTCCTCATTTTCAGATTTAGGCTTGACAGATTTTGGTACAAACCTCACAGGATTAATTTTGGGCTTTGCAGCCCTTTCATTAAATACAGGTTTAGAGGTCTCAGCTTCTAGGTTGGCAGTTTTCTTTTTATTAGTGTAACCTAGACCTTGTTTCCAACAACCATTCTCTTAGATACTCTGAGTAGTTTTACCAGAGTTAGTCCAAGTTTTAATAATGTTTCTTTCTTTAGCAAGTTCAGATTCAAGATAAGCATGATTTTTCAATAATTCAGTTTTAACAATAATAGCATCATCTCTCTCTTTCTGAATTTTTAACATCTGGACTAATTCTAATTCTAGATAGTTATTTCTCTTTCTAAGGTCTAGACTTTAAGATTTTATTCTTTTATTTTCTAAAGTCTGATCTCTGTAGCTAACATGCAAGTTTTTAAGAAAGAGTCTTAACTCAAATATATCAGTAGTATCAAAATCTAGAGTAGAGTGAGGTACCTTGGTCTCAGTAGCTTCAGAGATACTATCAGCATTTGCCATCAAGGCATAGTTCACCTCATCTTCAGAGTCTGAAGTGTCAGCCCAGTCCTTCTTCTTTGTGATGTAAGCTTGACCATTATCAGCTTTGGCTTTCTTGCACTCAGGTGCAAAATGTCCTTTCTTACCATAATTATAACATTTGATCTTGGAATTGTCCACTTTTCCAGACCTGCCTTCTTTTCCCTCAGCTTTCTGAAATTCTTCTTTTCAGAATTTGAATCTCTTCGTGTGAAATTCTTTCCCTTCCTAAAGTTCTTGTAAGCCATCTTCTTGAAGCTTTTACCATCAGGGTTGCAAGTTGTATCATTTCAGCATCACTGCCATCATCATCAGAGTCTATGAGATTGTCAGAGTTTGAGTCATTATCAGAGTTTGATGACTCAGTATCAGACTTTGTAATAAGAGCCTTTCCATTGGATTGACTCTTTTTCACAGCAACTTCTTTAGAAGCTTTCTCTTCAGCTTTAAGAGCAATTGACTTGGACTTGCCTCCATGCCTCTTGCTTCTTTGTTCCATCTCAAGCTCATGAGTCTTGAGCATTCCATAGATTTCATCAAAAGACATGTCTTCCAGATCATAATTGTCACTGATGGTAGTGGCCTTTAAATCCCACTTCTAAGGAAGAGCCAACAAGAATTTTAGATTGGAGTCTTCAAGATCATACTCCTTATCTACCAGTGACAGATCATTCAGTAATTTCAGGAATCTGTCATATAGATCTGTTAATGACTCATCAGACTTCGAGTCAAAGTGCTCGTACTTCTGTGTGAGTATTGTTCTCCTGTTCTTCTTGATGGCTTTGGTTCCTTGACATCTGACTTCTAAAGCATCCCAAATCTCCTCAACAGTTTTGCATCCAATGACTCTGTTAGACATAACATTGTCAAGAGCGCTATGTAATAAATTCCTTACCTTGGCATCCTTGCTAATAGAGGAGATATATTTCTTCTCCTTTGGAATCGTTTTATGTTGCTCTCTAGCAACTGCAACAGACAATTTGGTAGGCTTATGTGGACCATCATGGATTCTGTCTAAGTACTCTGGATCTGTAGCCTCCAGAAACATTTCCATCTTCACCTTCCATATGGGATATTCTGATGCCCTGAGTATTGGAACTCTGATTGATTCATATCTGCTTGTTGTTGGAGTTTGTGTTTTCTCTATCATGATTGTATAGCTTTTTGGATCTTAACTGTTGTATAATAACAGAGTGGCTCTAATGCCAATTGTTCGGTCCAAAATAACGTAGAAGGGGGTTGAATGCGTTATTTAAAAACTATTTCGATTTTTGATGTGGATATGAGATCATAAAATACTGAATCGAAATAACACAACTGTTTGGGAAATATCTTTGAATAGATAAAACCCGGAGGTTTGCTACACAATCTAATCCTATGGATCAGCTACAAAATCAAATACTTCTAGGATAGTTTAGGCACGAGGACCTTCTACCCGACACTTCCTGAAAGCGGGCTAAACCGGCTTCCCTACTAGAAGAACTATCTAGCAGCTTACAAAGAGAAGATATAAGAGAGAGAAGAGAAAGTTGTGTGTTGAGGTGTGTTTTGAAATGAAATACAACAGGCCAATTTATAGGCTACAGAAAGTCACTATGCTATACTATTCCAACAACCCCAAAATCGTGTCTGCTGAATTATTTTGGACGTGGGCCCCCTGCATAGTAACCACTAGGGATGGGCATTCATCCCGGCCCGCCCGATCCCGATCCGATCCCCGCACCAAATGGGGCGGGGATTCGGGGATTTTTTCGGGTACGGGTCGGGGAGCGGGGACAATTTTCAAAAAAAACCGGGGAGCGGGCCGGGGCCGGGTTTTTATGTGTCCCCGGCCCGATCCCCGACCCCCGCCCCGATTTTCAATCCCGACTCGTTTTAACCACACTTTAATATATATATATATACACACACACACACACACACACACACACACACACACACATATATATATATATATATATTAATCATATATTAATATAAACGAATTTCCAATACTTCATATTAGAAACAAAAAGATCTTTTAATTTTATATGTTTGTCTTTTTAGTAGTTAAATAACTTCATTTCCATGTTATTTATAATTGTTTCTTTAAGAAATATTTTTTTATCTTAATTTAGTGCATTTGAGCTCAGTAATTAGTATTTAAAATTATTTAAAATTATTTTTAGTTTAAAATAAAATTCCCCGATTCCCCGCGGGGATCCCCGTTACCCGTTTGGGCCGGGGACGGGGAATGAAAAATAGTCCCCGACGGGGATCGGGCCGGGGACGGGGATCGGGTTTAAATTCGGGGATGGGGGCGGGGATAGCACTCCCCGGCCCCGAAGTGCCCCGACGCCCATCCCTAGTAACCACTATTTGCACAGTAACCACTATTTGCACATTACCACTATTTGTACAGTACCTGCATAGTAATCGTGCATAGTAACCATGCATAGTAACCGCGCATAGTAATCTTGCATAGTAACCGCGCATAGTATTACTATTTTTTATATCTCTTGGGTTTCTCTCTTCTGTTTATTCTGCTGTTTTAATTTATCTCAGAAAATAATCCAAGTACCAGATTAATTTAATTATTTTGTTATAAATAATTAATTAATCTGTTACTTATTTAATTTTCAGAGTAAATTAATTTTTGACAATACCTTGAGATATTAGGTTTGTCCTTGATCGTCAATAGGCTTTTGCAATTCTTTCTGTGAATTAATGTGTTGATCCTTCTCGTATGTGCTAACACTTAGTGCACTGGTCTGGTTCACAAGTGACTAGCACTAATCTTGATCTTCACACCTTCGTTACATTCCAATTGATTAGCCTGCAGCAATATCTTCAATTAATTTGAATACATGGAATCTTTTGGCCCTTCAACTGAATCATCTGTACATATTATTCTGTCACTGAGGCTTGATCATGTTAATGAACTTCTTTCAGCGACTTGATCCTTGTTGATGCATGTTCTTCAAATTTCACGATCCCTGTATAGAGTTAATATTATTTATCTTTTATCCTAGTTGAGTTATATATGTCCTCTATTACATATTACATTACAGTATGCTTTACAGTGCTTTAATGGCTGTGTCTGCGTTCGAGACTGATCGGTCCTCACATAGTGCTTACGTATCTCAAGGTCGAGAATCAAGCCAAAAATGTAGTTTTGAGAATAAGAGGTCAGGTCCTTATATAGGCTGCGGGAGCCTTAGATTTATGGTAGGATTCGGAGACTTGGTGGGAAAGTCACCTCCTTTGAGGAAGGTTCTAGCCTCCTTCCTTGTAGGAATCAGTTTCCATGTTGAATTGGGTGCCTTGGAGGCTACTCCCAATGATATTGTTTCCTTGTCTGACTCTTATCTGCTGAGCTGTTTATTATCCTTAATATTAATTACAAAATTAATATTTAATTAGGGTTTTGGGCCTCGTAAATGGGCCCCACGTTCGGACCATAATGGGTCTAATTAATGCCACATTAAATGTGTTTTTAGGGCTTACTTTTAGCCCATATCATTTGCCCCCAACTTCTAGGAAAACTGATCAGGTTTTCCTTGAAGTTTTAACTGCCTTTTTCGAGACTTGGGTCAGGGTTTATCGTTGTACACTAGTGTTTCACGAGTATCGTCTTTTGATGTAAAGCATGGAGCGACCGACGCATTTACGACGACATTTTAAACGATGCTAACGGTACTGAACGGTGCTAACTAACCTTAAACGACGTCTAAACGGCGTTGCATGGCATAAGACGGTGCTAAACGGCGCTAATCGACATTAAACAGCACTAATCGGCGCTAATCGGTGCTAAACAGCACTAAACATCACTAATCGGTGCTAATCGGCATGAAACAGCACTAATCGGTGCTTGGCCTTGGATGCCGTTTTTTCAAAATAACGATCAACCAAACATATTTTGAACATTTGACTTGACGTTCAAAGGTTGTTGAACATGTTCGAAGGTCGATGATCACGCTGGAAGGTCGAAGATCGCGCTGGAATGTCGAAGATCGCAGTGGAGTCAACAACTGGCCAACCAACCGACAAGAGGTCGGTCGAAGCCTTCCCTTCCAGCTGGTCGGCTGCCAGGAGTTCAGCCAGGCCTTCTCCTGGCGCCTACTCGGCTGCCAAGAGGTCGGCTAGGCTTTCCTATGGCGCCTGGTCGGCTTCTAGGAGGTCGGCCATGGCCTTCCTCTGGGGCCTACTCGGCTGCCAGGAGGTCGGCTAGGCCTTCTTTCGATGCCTGGTCGGCTGCCAGGAGGTCGGCTGGGCCTTCCTCCGGCGCCTGGTCGGCTGCCAGGAGGTTTGTTGGCCCTCCTCTGGTGCCTTTTCGTGCCTCTCGGAGCTTCTTCGCGACATTTGAATCCTTTTTATCAACATTGAATCACGATCTTCATAATTGGTTGTTGACTATCAACCTTTCTCTAATTCAACTATGATTAATCTCCTTATTAGCACTGCTAATCTTTGGTAATTTAGCTCCCTTAAGCATAATTAGATCTTAAAGCTCAGTTAAGTGCTTTGGCGTAACTTGACGCTGCATATTCGCTTAAATCCTTCTTTTCCTCTTCGGAATCGTATGAATTGTTACGATTCTTTTCATATATAACAGATGAATTTCATCTTTTTTCGATAGATGACCTGCAAACGTGAACCGAGCTGTGTTTCAACCTAGTATAGGAGGTCACCCATCTTCTATAAAAGAGTGGGAGGAGTCTTCATTTCCATTCACTTCTCTTCTTTTCAATTATTGTTTTCAAGCTCTTAAGCTCTCAAGTTATCAAGGTTTTAGGTTGAAGTTCAAGCTTCAAGCATGTCAGACAATATCCATGCACCTGCTCCTCCAGTTTCCATGGCCGAGGCGATGGCCAAAAGAAGCAAGGCAAGATCTCTTAGAGGTACGCCTAGACTGAGACCTCCTTCGTACATTGATCGTTGTTTTGATTCTCTTTTAGACTTTTTAAATACTATGAGGGAAGCATTCCCTAATAGCTCAGAACTAGAATCATATCATAGTCCATGTAAGTCGAGTAAGCTTCAAGTTGAGAAAATTGCCAACACCTACAGCTTTCCAGATGTGATTAAGGTTTGTTCTCCGGGTTTGGCCGATAGAACTTGTAATTGGCACCCGGAGAGGTTGTTCATCACCAAAGGTGCTCTTGATGCGGGTTTGAGGTTTCCTATTGACCCGTTCATTATCAGGCTACTAGTAGAACTTCAAGTTCACCCTTGCCAACTATATCCAAATGCTTAGCGATTTATCATAATCTTCATTATAAGGTGTCGGGATCTGGGCATTCCCTTAAGCACCACTATGTTTCGGAGTATTTTTACAGTGAAGAATTCTTCTGATATTAAGAAAGGCTGGGTCAGTGTTCAACATGGAACCAGAATTCCTCAGATAGTGAACACTCTTTCCATCCCGGATTCTCATCACTTCTGGCCACGAGAGTTTGTGGTTCTCAAGTGGAAGGGGGGCAACTAGAGCCAATTCTTTGTGACAAAGTTTGGAGATGTGAAAGATAGTTCACACTTCGTGTGTGATTTTAATGAGGAAGAGCTCCTAAACCGAGATAGACTGCTGGCAGACAATGGTCATACCCATTACAAAATTTTCTTGAACGAGAGAAAGCTTATTGAAGCCGGCCTCAGCTTTCTTTCACTTAAGGGTAATTTATCTTTGTTGTCCGTTATGAACTTCGTTTGTTCTTATTCCGGTATTTTTTTTCGTTTCTTTGTTTCAGCTGCTGAAGAGATTGACAGCCGTCCTGAAAATCAGCCGATCCCTACTAAGAGGATGATTAAGAAGGCAGAAGCCTTGGCAAATCCTGCTGATGTGCAAATTCCTCAGTTCTTGGCCGGATGTTCTGAGAAAGAGGTCTAGGAATGCCGAGGGTGACATGAGATCGCCCTTCACCCCTATTTGGGGTATCTGCGAACAAGAATCTGTCTTAGGATGCCCTACTTTGGCCTTGGATTGGTCCCAATGCTCCATTATCCCTACTGACTTAGCAACGGTGTGTGTCGGGGACAAGACAAAAGAGTCTGAGCGCCTTGGGTCACATGCTCTATGTCAGGTATAACATTCGTATCCTCAAGCTTGATGTCTTTACTTATGTTGATGCTCTAAATGCCTTATCAATTTTTTGTTTCAGGCCAATGCCTATTTTCAATCTGCTACCTGTCAGGGTCGAGCCTTCAGGGATGACAATATAGCCTTAAGACAAGAGAAAACGAGGTGGCAAGAGGAGAAGCTAGACTTGGAGTCTAAGGTCATCCGATCCGAAAATTACTTGAACCGAATATCTAACCGATAATAATCCGAAATACTTGATCCGATTATGATCCGAAACCGATAATCTGAAAAAAATATTATCCAAACAGAATATGACTCAAAGTACTATATCCATTCTAAATTGGAAACTAAAAACACCTATACCAAAAATTATGTGATGAAATAATATTATTGAGATTATATTTTATTTCTCTCTCTGACTCAAAATATTCTATATTTTAGGACCAAACGTTTCAAGATATCATATATGTATCAAAATATTCATGTTTAGTAAATATTATTTTGGAAATAAAATATTTATAGTAAATATTTATTTTGGTTCAGACCACCGGATCAAAAATCCGGCTACCTCCAAATATATATATATATATATATATATATATATATATATATATATATATATATATATATATATATATATATATATATATATATATATATGAGAGCATGCGACAATATATACAAAAGTCAAAATATAAAATTAAAAAGAAATTAACCGATTCCGGCAACCTCAAGAATTTTTCGACAAAATAAAAAGTACCCAAAATATAATGAAATTAATACCTGAGCATAAACAAATATTAATATACAACCTTGCAGGCTCAAAATCATGAAAAACTCCATCAAACTTTCAAATTTAATTAAACTCCAAATATTACCTAGAAAAATATTTGTTTGAATTAAGAAAATATTAAATCATTGTATAGAGCTCGATTTTTAGAACAAATACATATGTAAATCATTAATTTTGGATGAGTAGATTGAGAAATATACATTTTTGAATATTAAATTTTTATGTATATGTGAGGGAGAGATAGAACTGCTGGTCGGGGGTTGAGCTGCGGAAGAGGGGGGGTTTGGGGGTGCGGAACGGGGGGAGTGGGTAGTTAAGTTAAAAACATATAAATCATAGTTAAAAATATTTAAAATATATATATAATATATAATAATATAAAAATTTCCAGAAAATTCTCAAATATTTAGAAAAATATTCTTTAATAGGATATGATTTTCTTAAATATTAATTATCAAACAATAATTTTGTAGAATTTCTAATTGACTTTATATATTTAAAATAATATCTAATTTTGTAGAATTTATTCGTATTTTTCATTTTTTCGATGATTTAATCATATCGATAATAATATTGTATCTTATTAACTTATCATAATAATATTTTTTTGATGATTGAATAGAGAAATTAGAAGTCAACTATATATTTGACTAGTACTACTAACTGATGGTTTGTCCCGAATTGTTGTTTCTATTTTTTTAAAAATATTTATCGCCAATCCAACCGTACAAATGTCAATATATATCTAATTTATTGATACTCCCAAAATTTTAAAAAATAAAAATATAATTTGGATAGTTAAATTATTAGTCAACTATTGATTTGACTAGTACTTTGTCCCAGATTGTTGTTTCTATCTTTTTTAAAATATTTATCGACGATCCAACTGTACAGATGTCAATTTATATCTAATTTAGTGATATTCCCAAAATTTTAAAAATTAAAAAATTTATTTGTATAGTGAAATTAGTAATCAACTTTTGATTTGACCAGTACTACTAACTAGTACTTTGTCCCAGATTGTTGTTTCTATTTTTTTAAAAATATTTATCTACAATTCAACTGTATGGATATCAATATATATCTAATTTAGCGATATTTCCAAAATTTTATAAAATAAAAAATGAATTTGGATGGTAAAATTAGTAGTCAACTATTGATTTGACTAATACTACTAACTAGTACTTTGTCCCATATTGTTGTTTATATTTTTTTAAAAATATTTCTCAAAAATCCAACCGTACGGATGATAATATCTAATGATTTTAGTAATATACATATTTTTTAGAAAATTTAAAATTAATGTTGTATGATTTTTTTAAAATAAACCACTCATATTCTCCCTCACTCTCTCGTTTATGTACCAAGTTGAGAAGAATTGTATTTTCTATTTATAATTACTATTCCAAATTTTTTTTTATTACATGTAATATGTCAACCTATGACACAAATATTTTTTTTTATAGTTTTTAAAAATTAGTAGACATTTATTCTATTTATACTTGTATGTTTACATTTTTTTGATTATGTATAAAGATCTTTATATAATTCATTTTTAATTTTTAAAATTTTCTAAAAATATAAATTCAACCGAAATCGGTCAAATTTATCAAAAACAACTTAACTCGCCTTTGAGAATTTGAGAATTTGAGGGTCGAAAATATATTTGAATATTTTGACCAAAAATAGGCGGCATATTTTCCTCCAAATAGGTTAAATTCGACCGACCCAAATTCAACCAATATCGGTCGAATTTATAAATTCGACTGAATATAGTCGAATATATAAATACGACTAGAATTAAATATGACCGAATTGAATATTTAGTCGTATTTAAAGTTAAAAATGAGCACAAAAAAATGACCGAATATAAATTCGATCGAATTCGGTTGAATTTAACTCTAACTAAATAAATGTTGAAGTTGACCTTAAATTCAATCAAATCCGGTCGAATTTAAGATTAGTCATTTTTTGTCGGTTTTCTTTTAGCGTGTCAAATAAAATAAAAACCTAATAAATAATTTTTGATCATTTTTTTATTTAATAAAAAATTAAAAAATTTCTACAAGTCTATTTCTCAACTAATTGGTTTTTTTTAATGATTAAGAAATAAAATCCTTTTAATAATATAAATTATTAAATGCGACTTATTAATTATAATAATATGTTCATTTTCAACCACCAAAAAAATCCTAACCACTTAAAAAACTTTAAAAGACAAAAAAAAGATTTAGATTAAAAAAATTGTCACGTGTAATTTAATATACTTGAAAGTTGAACTAAGATATGTAAATCAATAATTTTTGAAAATAAATAAATATTATTATATATTTTTTAGCTTTTGCTGGAAACATCGAGTAATATTGCATGTATATATAATTAAATTATAAATGGTATAGTGTGTATTCCATAATGAAAAAATTTAAAAACGAAATTTACTTTTAATTTTGTGAGAAGTGAAAATAAAGGTGAATATAACTCATATTTTAAAAATAAATGGATAATGTATAATATAGTAAATATTATTTTGCTAAAATTATAATATTATACATTTAGCAAAAATGTTATTTTATATTACTGATCCAAGTAGAGACTAGAAAAAATATATTTAATATTTATCAAAGCAAAGATATATCAAAGAACCTTATAAATTATCAAAGCAAAGATATATAAGAAATCTTGCCTTGGTCTCTAAGTCGGGTAGAAGCGATCCGAGGTTCGTTTCGAGTATCTATGGAAACGAAAAGAATCACCATTAGAAATATCTCCCATTATATTTCAATATTACTTAACACAATTACCTTAACCACTTAGTACGTATTCAAGCCGTAAAGGGTTTAAGTCGGCCATTTACTCGAGAAGATTACATTTTATTATCCTTTGCCCGTTTAAGGGGTATTCCACTAGCGTACCCCGGACTTAAACATTTTTATAAAATCGAAAATTTATCTTATTGACATAAGGACTTTTCCCACACCTTCCTTATGGCCTCTATTATTTAATTACCAAGATTCGCAACTGAATTTCTTATGCTAAGGGAGTTCCCTTGAAGTTACGAACTCGCACTTACGTTTTCGAATCACCTTTACGATTTCAGCCATATCTCCTAAACCGTTTATCAGATTTTTACGTTTCTTTATATCAAACGATCTATGAACTAAGCTCTATCTTATTATGATCAGTTGATACATCCTATTGACCTTGACCAGTTCGAGATTTTCTGCCTTAAACAAGATAGTTTCGGTTTTAACGAAATCGGGCATTATAACGGCTATACTTTCATACTTTCAAAATTTTCACCACTCCAAACTCATCATCCAACACATATCACAATTCATTCACCATGTGGTCATCATACCAGCCATGGTTACAAGCACAATACACATCCATATCCAATCAAAACACTTATATAACCATGATTTCATACTTTATACTAATCTAACATAAAAACCAACCATAAACTCAAGATTCAAGCTAGGGTTTCAAATGGTATACCTTCCTTGGAAAGTGTACAAGCCTTAATAAACCTTATATAGTCTTTGTATCACCTTGGTATAGCTTAAGTCATCCAAAGAAATCAAGAAAAAAAAGTTAGTTCTTGAAAGTTACTATTCATCATCATCTTCATGATTTTATAACTCAAGAATGGTATGGAATTTGAAGCTAAAATTCATAGGGTATCTTAATTAGGAATTATAGAATTCACCTAATTAATCTTGAGATTTTTGAGTGATTGAAAGTTGGACTTTTCCTCCTTGTAAAGAGCTAGGCCGAGAGCTCCATTTTCATGGGGTTCTTGGTGTTTTCTTTTTTTCTTTTGTGTTGGTTGATAATTCTAGTGTTTTGTAGATATTTTGTATGATTTATATGGATAATCACCAAGTAAATTGCTAGATAATCCTTGGTAATCTTTAGTGGAAACTTGCCTAACTTGGTGATGTCATGCATATGATGTCATGTAGCTTGCACCATGATCTTGTTTTTGATTTTCTAATTAATAGGTTAATGATTTTGGTAATTAGTAATGTGGTGTATATATCCTTTTTATAATGTTAATCTTGGTTATTTGGTTTTTCATACTCGTTTAATCCCGATTCGTTAATTAATCCAAGTTCCGGTGGTAATCCTTTTGTTTTGTTCATTTCTAGGGTTTATTCTCATTCCGTCTAATTCCTTATACTTAGAAAATGTTCACATGCTTTCTCGAGCATTTCCAATCTCTTTTACGGAATCACTTAACTCACACTAGATATTGATTTGGATGACATGAGAATAGCTCCTTTTTAGGATACCATAACTCCCTTTTTAGACGATAGATTATTCTTACATAAATCATCAACCAATTACCTCATTCATTGCATATAAACATTCAAATCCAAATCCATTGAAATATTCATTGCCATAAAGACTCAATTGAAATCGAAAACCTTTATAGTCCATACTCGAGAATCTTCAAAATTCGTGATCATTTCCAGTCACTCATTTTTATAGTACAACAATAATATGATTTCAACTTATTCATCTTCCGATTCGCACATAGAGTAATTACTTAACTTTTTCATAAATCCACAAAAGTACTATTCATTGAGATATTGTAGCATTACAAAAGTTAGGGAATATCACAAAATGCATGTCAAAATAATGTTATAATGGCTTATTTTAGGTCAAATCAAGTGGTTAATTGAAGATTCGACTAAGGATTAAACTCGAAAAATGCATTCTCGAACAGGTATTATAGTTATTTTCTATCGTTTTGTGATTCTACAGTTTGATACTTGTTTCTATGTGAGATTCTGCGTTTTGTTTGAATGTATATGTATATCAGTGACATTTTGTGCGAGATAATGTGTTTGTTTTAGTTTAAATATTTGTCTGAGATGCTTTTTGAGATTCTGTATTGTTTTTTATTATAAGATATATGTTGAACGAGTATTTGTTTTGTTTTATTTTTGGTATGTGTAGTAGATGCTACCTTAGATTCTACGAGTACTATATATGACATATTTAATTTATAGGAATGTTAAGTGAAATTTATGTCTGATATGCTCAGAGTTTCTATATTTTTTTTATTGTAGATATATGTGATGCTATGTGAGTTTCTAAGTTTGTTTGATTGTGGATTTATTTGGTAGATGATATGTTAGATTCTATTTGTGTTGGATGCTATGTCAAATTCTATTTGTGAGATTCTATTTCTGTTGGAGATGAGATAATTATATTTGGTTACGGTCATTAAGTTTTTTTTTTGATAATTATCTCTCTGCTGTGCCCTGTTTTTGTACCAGAATCATTTCTAGAATAACTTCATTTTCATAAAACAGTAAAAAGCAAATAGAGTAATGTTGTAGTTAATGATTCTATGTTTCTTTAATTATAGTTATATGTAGTAGGTGCTATGTGACTATCTATTTTTGTTAGATTCTTCATTTCATTTCATTTTGTTTTGTGTTACTCTTTTTTTATTGCTGTTTCATATATTCGAGTTTGATTCCATTTTGAGTTTACATGTTGACCATATGTTAATATGCCTGTTATACATCATTGTAAATTGCTTATTCTTCTTGTTATGTGTTAGGTAGAAGATCTGGATTACGCCTAAGTGCAAGAAGAATGAAGCATTCATCTACAGCAAGAACTGGTCAGAAAAGACGACTAGTAAGAAAAAACAATGACCAATTGAGCACCATGGACTTTGACACACATGTCAAGTATGTACCATACACTTTGAAAAACATGTTTGATTATTTGATCAGAATTTATTAAACTAATCATACTAACATTTTTTTTCTAGAACTGTATTCAACAGGCTTCCTATTTCTCTCACGTACTCTTACGTGTGCGTGGATTCATTATTTTTCAAAGGTTTTGTAGAAGAATGCAATTAAAAAGGAATCGTTTCATGGATGCTGAAATTTGGTTGCTTGGAAAAAAGATATGTTTTTGTTCCTATCTGCCTATCGTAAGTCTATACTTTTTCCGTTCAAAGTCATATATTAGTAAAGTAACATCATTAGATATTCCTTATATTCTTTCAATCTGTTCAGTGATGATATGAAGATTTAATTACATATCTGCTTATATATCTTTACTCTTTGGTCTGTTAAATATATAGATGCATATACTAAGTAAGATGTAAAGAAAACAAATCACATCATAACATATATGCAATATCAATGAAATTTTACTTACCGGAACAAATCGCATGCCGGGGCGGCGATGGCCGAGAAAAGGTTTTTGTTCCTCCAACGGGAGTCCACGTCGAATACAGTAAGTGTAGCCTTGCCTGGGGTCTCCCCGAAAACATCTTCGGTCCTGAGATACGTAGGGTCATCGAAAATGACATTGTCCACAAGTTCCTGGGGGGCAAGAGTTATGACTCTCCCACACAGGATACAAAGATACATTCCCATGGCATCTGTTGAGGCAATAGCCCAGCAACAATCTTCAATAAGATGAACAATATCATTAGAGGTTGAAAGCGCGTAGCAAATAGAAATTTAGTAGAAAATAGAGGTTAAAGATGACAGCAACTTACTGCATCCACCCTGAGACCGGATGGGTGTGTCGAACAAGCTGGGATTCATGTGCACCAAGTTTACATCCTGTAAGAAACATGAGTATTTCATGATTAAAACCACAAAATCAATAGATAGGCTACTAATATTGATAATTAATACACATAAAAAAACACACATGTTGGAGAATGCCATACCTCCCGAGGATCGAACGGATAGTAAGGCAATGGTTCCATTGGTCTCAGCAGCTCAACTTGTACTTCAAAACCATAATGCATTCTCTTTATATAGAACAAGATATTAAGATGACAGATTTACTCTTTAATTGGCCTATCCACCTACAAGGGTTTTTTTTTCCTAAGTCATCATCATGCCTTTGTGTACAGCCTGTGAAGTAGCCAGTAGGAGTGTATAAGAATCACATAACAATTTAGCAAAAAAAAGAATCACATAACCTGCTCCTTTTTTACTCTACTTTATTACTTATTTACATTGGCACTAGCATTTTACCCGTGC
Organism: Saposhnikovia divaricata; assembly: GCA_036435485.1. NCBI lineage: Eukaryota > Viridiplantae > Streptophyta > Magnoliopsida > Apiales > Apiaceae > Saposhnikovia > Saposhnikovia divaricata. The sequence continues at coordinate 9,825,830 of CM071597.1, read as the reverse complement.
TACGCACCGAAAGCACAATTATGAAGAATTTGAAATTGTTATAAAAACATATGTAAGTATCATAAAATAAATTATGTTCTTATACTTTTTTCCCCAATAGTTTTACGTTGTTTTTTTACTATTCTCTGAAAAGTTCAGTTCAATATAACCATGTTTTGAGAATCCAGTATAAAAACAATAAAAACGTAGTTATTAATAGAAAAAATATAGCAAGTACACATTTTCTTTTATAAATGCAAACAAAACAGAAGTGATCTCAAGGACAATAATAAAAAATTAAATTTAGTGATAGACATAGTATATCTCAAGGCATAAGTCTTGAAACATTTAAATCCATGACAAAAAAATATTCCCATATAAGTCAAGTAAATTGGGAATTGCACTGTTTCGAAATAGCTCGTTACCGGTGCATATGACACACTACTAACCGATCAATCATGCTACATACGAATGTAACTTGCTTGCTCAATATATCTGCAAGATCTCAAAATCCTATAAAATATACATACAATTAAATAATTTTCTCTCATAATATGTCATATATCAACATAGATATGACTATCAAGCTCAAAGAGATGTTTGTTATGTCATTAATCAATTTGAAGATATTAAAATATAGATTTTAATCAAATGAAAAAGTTATATATTATTCAGTAATTTTCAATGTATTTCTAAGGAAAAATTACGCTTGATCTTAGAGGTGGATAGATATTACAAATACTGGTAATGACCCATGTCAAATCCTATTACTGACATATTCTTCTTTGCATATGTTCTAATGACGAGCCAATAAAACAAAGTAGAAAATTTATTTTTAAAAAAATTAAAAATAAAATTCACCTATTATTTTCCGGCAGAAAATGACAATCATTAACTATGGTATGAAATTCACTCACATTTAAAATTCACCAACTATTATTTAGATTCATCAAATATATGAAAATGCTAAAACAAACCATCTTTGGTGGGAATAAGCAATGTTAGAATTTTATTCCTTTAAAATATATAATTTCTTGATTTGAGTTTATAAAGTACCTATGTTAAAGTTTTCTATCAAAGTACAAAAATGATTTTGAAGAATATAGATAGGTGCTTTTTATAACTACTCTAGCAACAAAAAAATAGTCCGAAAATATATATTCAGCACATGAACAAATATATCTATACTATTATATTAAAGCTGAAACATTGAAAGTTTTGGTGTTCGATTTTTGGCACGGTTATCCTAATTATTAAAATAACTAATAAAATATGTAATTAATGGTAATTAGCTTATTACACTTTTAATTAAAATACTTTTACTTTTAATTAAAGATTTTACCTTTTATAAACACCAAAAAATATCAATTGTATTACATCTTTCAAGCATTAATATTTTTTTTAATTAAAACAAATTAACTTTTAATTTAAACCATGATCTTGCAATCATTAATATATGCCTAAAAATATGGCTCCATATCTTCCAATATTTCTTTTCTAATTAAAACACATTTCCTTTTAATTTGAACATATTCTTACAATCATTAATATATACCCAAAATTATCACACCATATCTTCCAATCACTAATAAAGCATATTAAAAATTCGTACACTATACAACTATACTAAATCCGAAATATTGAAATTTTTGGATTTAGATTCTCAATTTTTGATCTTTTATTCTAATTAATAAATAGTGAAATAATATAATTATTGTAATTATCCTATTGCCTTTTCTAATTAAAATCTGTTACCTTTTAATTAAAGATATTGTGTCATGTCTTCTAATCATAAATATTTTTCCTAATTAAAACACATTACATTTAATATAATACATAATGTTTCAATCATTAATATATATCTACAAATATCATACCATACATTCCAATCATACAACGAACAATGATCGTTAGATTTTTAGTAATAAATAAGAACCGTTAGATCTTAAGATAATGTATATTACATATTTAATTTGAAATTTTATAATATAAGTTTGAATTATGTATATCATTAATTAAATTTATAGTAAATTAAACTAAAATCAAAATAAATTTTGAAAATAATGATTACATAAAAACATAATTGTAACATAAAATAAAATTTATGACATATCAAAAGAAACCCGTGTATCGCACGGGCTATAAGCTAGTTGATATGAGTATTTTATTAAGTTGAAAAAAATATATGATCCGAAACATTAAAAGTTTGGTTGGTCGATCGGTCGGTCGGTACGGTACCTATTGATTTTACTATTTACCATTACTCAATTACAGATAAAATTTCTTACTAACTAATCAATTTCCTTCATTTCTCTAACTAAAATAACTCTTTTACCAATTATATCATGGACGGTTACCTTTTTCAGCCAAAACATATTACCTTTTTTCTTTTCTCTTACTAAAACTTCTCTTTTCCCAATTATTATATCACGAGTATTTCTATTTAATTACTAATAATTAATCAATTACCTTTTTCAGCTAAAACGTATCATATTTTCTATATTTTTTTTTTTACTAAAATCCCTATTTAAATATCACTGATAACATATCCTTTATTATAATACCTGAGTCTACCACATATCAGTTAACCAATCACAATCGAGGAATTATATTAGGACCAATCAGAGGTCACCCTTCCAATCACCTAAAATCTAATATAAGCAAGGTTAAACCAATGTATGGTTAAGAAAAAAAATTACGATAAAAATTCATTAAAAAGAATAATAACAAATACAACTAAAAATAAATTTCCTAAAATTATAATAACAAACAGCCTCTTCCCCAATAGTTTTTCTCTCCATCATTGTGAGAGTATTATGGTCTCTTCGTTCAATCTCTAGTTATTGAGGGTGAATCGTGAGAGTTTTCTTATGGCTCGTTATAATGATTTAAATGATCAATTTGCTGGTTCAGATATTGAGGAAGAGGAGAATTCTGCGTTTGTGTTTGAAGGGGAAGGGGAAGTTGAGGGCAATAAATATGAATTATGTATGGTGGGTAGATTTTTAACGGGAAAAGTATCAATGTCAATGCTATGAGAACAAAAATGGCAGATGTTTGGAGGTCGGCGATGAGAGTGAATATTAAGGAATTGGAGACAGGGGTTTTCCTGTTTCAATTCTATCACAAGGAGGATAAGAATTGGGTTCTGAAGGGGGGTCCGTGGTCTTTTGACAACGCAATGCTTGTGATTGCAGAGATTCCAATTGGGGAGGAACCTCTAAATGTTCCTCTGTGGCATGTGAATATTTGGGTGCAAATATTTGATCTTCCGTCCGGGTTCATGTCAGAGACGGTAGGGAAGCTTTTGGGAGATTTCTTTGGTGAGTTCCTTGAATATGATAGTAAGAACAACTCAAGCTTGTGGAGAGAATTTATGCGTACAAGGGTTAGATTGGATGTCAGGAGGCCCCTCAAGCGTAAGAAGAAAATAACGAAGAAGAATGGAACGGAGATAATGGTGTCGTGTAAATATGAGCGGCTAGGGGAGTTTTGTTTTACATTTGGAATGTTAACTCACACAAAGAGATACTGCAGGAAATTTCTTTCTAGAACGAATGAAGAAGAAGGTAGTAAGGAGTGGGGGAGTTGGCTTAGAGCTCCGACCGGGAAGGCTGGTGGTCCGATAAGGAGTCGTTATCTACGGGAGGAGGATGATACAGAGTGGGAGGCGCGTCAAGGACGGTACAGCTCAGGCCCGAAATCAGGGGAAGGCAATTGCATGAAAGAGGGTAATAGCATGATTATAGGAGTTGCAGGGAGGCAGGAAATACGAAATCAAGGGGATAATGCTAATTCCTTAATTTTAGCAACAATAAATATGGAAGGTAGGAGGGAAAACTTAATTATGAATACTAGGGGGAGATTTGAATTTAAATATTGAAGATGGGCTGGATAATGATGAAATGTCTGGGCTTTTAGTTACGGATAGAAAAAGGATGCGAGGTGGGCCGGATAAATATTATATGATTGATACACCAGGGGGCCTTGTAAAAGTGTCTGACTTAGCCTTAACAAATAAGTCTAAGGATGCCGTGCTTTCTAAAATGGATTGTACAATGTCAAACAACTCTCAACTGGCTAAGCTTGCTCAACAAGCTAGCCGGACGTCATGAATGCTGTAAGCTGGAACTGCAGAGGATTGGGGAATCCTCGTGCAGTTCGTGCATTGAGGGACGTAATAAAGTCTCTTAGACCCAACATTGTGTTTTTAATGGAAACGTTGTCGAAAACAGAGAGAATAATGCAATTGTGTAGTAAGTTAGGCTTTGATAATTACTGGGCTATGGACTGTGTTGGCAGAAGTGGTGGAGTTGCGATTCTATGGAGGAATAATGTTAAGTGTAGTGTGGTTGGTTCCGGATGTAATTATATAGATGTTCAGGTCGTGAATGCTAACGAAGTTATGTGGAGGTTGATTGGTTTTTACGGGTTTCCGGAGCGAACTCATAGAAGGGAGTCTTGGGAGCTGTTAAAAATGTTAGCAAATAGGTCCTCATTACCTTGGGTGGTATTGGGTGATTTTAATGACATGATTAGTATAAATGACAAGAAAGGGACGCATGCTCATCCTCAAGTGTTGTTAGATGGGTTTAAGCAAACGATTGAGGAGTGTGGGTTGATTGAGTTGGATCTTATGGGAGGAAATTACACGTGGGAGAAAAGTCGTGGCAAATCAGAATGGGTGAGAGAGATTAGATAGGGCGTTTGCATCAGCGTCTTGGTGGAGTTTATTTCCTTTATGTAAGTTAAATGTTCATCATTGTTTGCAATCTGATCATGAACCTATCCAGCTGGAGTTTTATAGTACAGAGCATTCGAAGAAGAAATTCAGGTTTCGGTTTGAAAATACTTGGCTCAAGGAGGAAAATTTTCATGAGGAAGTCTCAGCCCACTGGAGAAGACTGAATCCGAGCCATTTTCTTTCAAAGCTGGTAGAGATTTCATCATTTATGGAGAAATGGGGGAAAATATTTTTCAATAAGTTCCGTGAGAAAATCAGAAAGCAAAAGGAGCTGGTGTCTTTGTTCGAGGATTGTGCAGATGAGGCTAGGACTAGCAGATATTTTGCAGAAAAGAAAATTCTTGAAGATTTGTTGTTGAGTGAGGAACTATATTGGCAGCAGCGAGCCAAATCATTTTGGCTCCAAGATGGTGACTCGAATTCTAAATTTTTCCACGCGTATGCTACAGGTAGGAGAAAGCAGAACCAGATTGATAGTCTTAAAGATGAGAACAGAGTGGTGGTTAATAAGCATGAAGATATGTGCGAGGTTATAAGGAAATATTTTGTTAAGGTCTTTGAGGATGAAGGTAGAGCAGATAGTGCTAGTATGGAGCTGTATGAAAGTGTTATAACAGATGACCAGAATAGGAAACTCACAGCAGAGCTAACGATGGAGGAGTTATCAGTTGCCATAAAGCAGATGCACCCCGATAAAAGTGCTAGCCCGGATGGGTTAAACCCGTCGTTCTATCAGCATTTCTGGCATCTATTTGGTAAGGATGTTTTTCAGTGTTGTAAGCGGTGGTTGGAAGATTTAGCATTTCCCCTTGATCTTAATGATACAAATATTGTGCTTATTCCAAAGAAAGATAATGCAAATGAGATGAAGGATCTACGTCCGATAGCACTTTGTAATGTTTTGTACAAGGTGTTAGCTAAGGTTCTTGCAAATCGGCTGAAAGTTATTTTGCCTGGCATTATTTCAGATAGTCAATCGGCCTTTGTCCCAGGTCGAAATATAATGGATAACATGTTGTTGGCCTTTGAGTTATTGCATTACATGAAACAAAAGAACAAAGGTGCGGAGGGAGAGGTGGCCTTGAAACTAGATGTAAGTAAAGCGTACGACAGAGTGGACTGGAGTTTCTTGATGCATCAATTAAAGCAGGTAGGGTTTGATGATAAGTGGATCGCCTGGATTCAATTATGTATTACGACAATGACTTACTCTGTCAACTTCAATGGTACTCAGATTGGGCCTATCAACCCGTCAAGAGGTCTCCGTCAAGGAGATCCTCTATCACCTTATTTATTTCTATTTTGTGTGGAAGGCCTGTCTCGTATGCTTAAAAATGCGGCTGATGAAGGGAGTATTCAGGGTTGTAAAGTATGCATTCAAGCTCTGGCGATTACTCATCTACTTTTTGCAGATGATAGCTTTCTGTTTTGTAAAGCTAGAGTAGAGGAGGTGATGAAGGTGAGGGAGATATTGCAGAAGTATGAGCTTCATTCTAGTCAGGCGATTAACTTGCAAAAATCGGGGATTTATTTCAGTTCGAATGTGAGGCTGGATAAGCAAGGTGAATTAAAGAATTTGCTAGGTGTTCATACTGATTTGAGTAAAGGGAGGTATCTGGGACTCCCATCGCTTATAGGGAGATCAAAGAAAACGGCCTTTAATTATCTTAAGGATCGTCTTTGGAGTAAGATTCAGGGATGGAGTGCTAAATGTCTCTCTAAGGTGGGGAAGGCTGTCATGCTTCGTTCAATAGCACAAGCGGTTCCCTCTTACGCAATGTCGTGTTTCCTGCTACCAAAATCATTGTGTACAGATCTTGAAAAGATGATGAATAGTTATTGGTGGGGTTCACAAGACAGTAATAGGAAGGGTATAAGATGGGTTTCATGGACAAATATGAGTATGGCGAAGGAAGTGGGTGGTTTAGCATTTCGTGATCTGCATGGTTTTAATTTGGCATTGCTTGGGAAACAATGCTTGAATCTCATGGCCAATTCAAATTCGCTAGTAGCAAGGGTGTTCAAAGCTAAGTACTATCTAGGCTCGAGCTTGTTCGATGCAGCTAGGGGAGGGGGTGTGAGTTATGTCTGGTCTGGACTCTGGCAGACTAAAGAACATCTAAAGCAAGGCTATAGGTGGGTTGTGGGAGATGGTAGGTCAATAAGTGTGAGTGTTGATCCGTGGTTTCGAGGCAAAGTTGGGTTCAGAGTTGATGAGCATTACTCGAGTCTGGTGAGTGGTTTGAAGGTAAGTGATTTACTTGTTCCTGGTAGCAACAAATGGGATGTTAACAAGGTGCGCAATTTGTTCTCAAATTGTGATGCTAATTGTATTTTAGCAATACCTATCCCATAGAATCAGATTCAAGATCGACTTATCTGGTGTCACTCGTTAGATGGAAAATATAGTGCTAAGTCTGGTTATAAATTCTGGCAGCAGAATTATAGTGCTTGTAAACGAGTAGAGGAAAGTAAGGGCTGGAGTAGATTATGGAAGGTACAGGTTCCTCAGAAGGTTAAAATCTTCTTGTGGCGGATATGTAGGAATAATGTTCCTGTGCGGAGTCGTTTGAGGGAGAAAGGAGTAAACATTACAGTTGGGTGTCCATTGTGTGATAGTGATGAAGAGAAGTTGAGGCATGTTTTACTTGATTGCAGGTACGCAAAGGGTTGCTGGGATGAGCTAGGATTTTGTTTTGACAGTTCCCATTTTAGTTCGTGCTCAGAATGGCTATTGCAAATACTGGCAGTTGAGTCATTTGGAAAATTGGCCCAGATAGCGACGGTCTTGTGGGGAATATGGTCGGCCAGGAATCTAAAGGTGTGGCAGAACAAGACTATGACGACACAGTTGGCAATGCAGTGGAGCGTGCTACAGGTTAAACAGTGGAGAGATAGCCAGCAACTGAAAACTTCCAGGATTAATAATCAGGTGCAGGACAAGAGAAGGGCAGTCATTAAATGGCAGCCCCCCATGGACGGTCGTTTGAAGGTTAATGTCGATGCCCATGTGGTTGTAGGGTGTTCTTGGTTCTCGTGTGGGCTTATTCTCAGGAATCATGAAGGGAAGTTTATTAGAGCTAGAACGCATAAGTTCAATGGTGCTGTTCCGGTCATTGAAGCAGAAGTTACTGGTGTGTGGGAAGCTATCAAATGGGTTACGTCGCTAGGATTGCAGAATGTTGATATTGAGAGTGATTCGCTAGTTGCAGTTCAGGCTATTAATAATGCAGTGGAAAATTTTCAGGAAGTTGGCCTGGTCATGCAAGCGAGTAATAGAGTGCTGAAGTCTCGAAGAGATATTGTGGTTTCCTTTGTAAAAAAGCAAACGAACAAGGTAGCTCACTTAGTTTGCTAGAGTACCCTGTGAAGTGGATTGCTTTTTTGATTTTATGACTCCTCCACGGTCTGTGTTGGAGCCCCTTGAAAGTGATTGTTTGATGATTTAATACAATAACCAGTTTCAAAAAAAAATATTAAATACTCAAAAAACAATCAAGTTTTATATTACTCAATTGAGTATTTATTTTCACGTTATAACTATACTTTTTCAATGATAATTCAAAATTGATACAACATAACTGAAACAAATTTTTTCGATCCGACAAAATCCAGTCCGAAAAGATCCAAACCGAATTTTATATAATCTTAATCTGAGATTTATCTGATTCTAATCTGAAAGCGACCCGATCCGAAACTAGATCCGAACCGAACCGAAACCGATTAAAATTTTGTAAAACCGATACTAGACCCGAACGGAATTAGATCCGATCCGAATTGTATCAAAATATATCATAACCGAAAATTGATCCGATCCGAAATGGATTCAATCCGAAACCGATCCGATTATCCGATTTGCCAGGTCTATCTATGCCTCTCTTCGAAACCATCAATCCCAAAAACTTTCCTGAATATCCAGCAAACTCCAGCATATGTTGTTAGTGGAGTACCACGTATTCATTATTTGGGATATCCAGTTATCAGTAGAACAATTTAATATTTTATACAAATTAGGATACCCAATTGTGAATTATTCAAAAAATTTAAATTGATCAATATTATAAAATAATTATTTTTCTTATTTTTGTCAAAAAAATTTATTATTTTTATAAATTTTCAAAAATCGTAGTTGTCAAATTAGTTGATCAAAGACCGAACCCAAGAAAAAAAAAAAAAAAAAAAAAAAAAAAACTGAACTTATGATCAAAAGTTGAAACAACCAAACAGGCCCTTTAACTAAATCTTTAAACCACAAAAATCCCCACAGATCAAACAGTCTCTCTCTCTCTCTCTCTCAGCATCAAACTTCAAACTTAAATACATGGACACTTCCGATCAAACCCATAACTCAACCCACCCACCCCCACCTGAAAAACACGTCTTCATTCTCTCCGGTCAAAGCAACATGGCCGGCCGCGGCGGCGTAGTAAACAAGCACTGGAACAACATCGTTCCACCTCAGTGCAGTCCCAGTGCCTCCATCCACCGCTTCACCGCCGATCTCAAATGGGTCCCAGCTAGTGAGCCACTCCATGCCGACATAGACACAAAGAAAGTATGTGGTGTGGGACCCGGCATGTCATTTGCTAATGCTGTTAAGGATGTTGTCGGAGAAGTAGGGCTAGTTCCATGTGCTGTTGGTGGGACCGCTATTGAAGAGTGGGCCCGGGGGAGTTACTTGTACGAAAATATGGTTAAGAGGGCTAAGAAGGCAGTGGAGGGTGGAGAAGGGAAGATCAGGGCGATGCTTTGGTACCAGGGTGAGAGTGATACTTTATCGAAAAAGTGTGTTGATGCTTACAGGGGAAAAATGGAGAAGCTTATTGATAATGTAAGGCAGGATCTTGGTTTGCCTCAACTTCCTATCATTCAGGTTAGTTTTGTGTAATTTGATGCTTTTTATTGTAAATTTTGATTATGTTTTGGTGCCTAATTTGGCTGATTGTTGTTAATATGATTTTGTGGTTCTTTGCCGAAATTCGAAAAGAAATGATCAAATATGACAGGTAAAAGTATCACAGTGTGAACCAATATATCAAAATTTCGTATCTAAACTACAATCAGCCAAATTAGGCCACAATGTTTGACTGCAGTTGATATATTGTTGCAAAATGTGTGTGTTTAAATACCTGGCAGAGTGGTAGTTACATGACTATATCTAGTGTGTCACATATTACTATGTCTGGAATGTGCAATGCCACTCTTTTAAGTATTAAAAGAAGGCTAATCTAATGTGGCGTCACACTAAGAAGCAAAGAATTTGACTATTTGAGAGTTCTGGAAATTGTTACTTTCACATATCCATAAGGTTTTTTTGTTCATTTGATATATTAACTTTGGTTATGTTTAGGTTAACCAATTGCAATGGTTGTCAACATGATTTAGAAGTTCTCTGTAGAATATTAAAACAGAAATGATCAAAAATGTATTGAGTAATATGTCACAATTTAAGCTAAACCACAACATTAGGTGAGAGATGTGAGTTACCCATGTGTATGTACTCTACTTTTCAAAGTCACACTTTACAGCCATGGTCAATGTATTGTTGCAAAATGAGTGCTTAAATATTTTACATGCGTCATAATGCACAACCAAGTCAATGTAGTGTTGCAAAATAAGTGCTAAAATTATTTTTAGAGTGTTATGTGTGTTTGAAATATGCAAACCACTTTTTAGATGGAAGGTCACCACAGTGTTTCAGCAGTAAGCAAAGAATTAGAGAACTCTATATATGACTATAAAAGTTTAACGGTTTAACTAGGGGTGAGCATCGGGTGGTTTGGGCGGTGTAGGACCGTCAAACCAACCAAACCATAAATTTCGGGTTTTTAATTTTTCAAACCATAACTAAACCTAAAACCATAACATTTAAAAAAACCAACCTAATTATAACGGTTTGGTTTGGTCCGTTTCGGTTTAAAACCATTATTAAATAGTAAAAAAGAGGCAACAATATGTGTGAACCAATACTGCAAGCAAAATTGTTATGAAATATTACTGAATGCAAGAAACTGTTGCAGGCTCAAACAGCAGGCCAATGGAAAAATCTAACAAATTTTTTATTATTAATCACATCCTATATGATATAAGAATTTTTTGGTCTCATGTCTTTTATTTCATATAAACATAAAATTAATATTAAAACTATATATATATATATATATATATATATATATATATATATATATATATATATATATATATATATATATATATAGAGTCCCACTCTATAGAGAACCATCTTACGTGGAGAACCACTTAAAATGCATTAAAATTGCCCTTTATATAAGGCCCCTAGCGGGGCCCCTTTACAGAAAAGTCTTATAATTCTACCCTCTATCCATTCATCCAAAAAAAAAAATTAAAAAAATAAAAAAAACTGCTGCCACGTCATCATTTCTTAAAAAAATTTTAAATTTTTTTTTATAATTTTTTTTTATATAAATAGATAGAGGGTAGAATTATAAGACTTTTTTGTGAAGGTGCCCCTGCGGGGCCCTTATATAAAGGACAACTTTAATACATTTTAAGTGGTTCTCCAGTTCTCCACGTAAGAATGTTCTCCATGGAACAATGGCCTATATATATATATATATATATATATATATATATATATATATATATATATATATATATATATATATATATATATGTATATATATATATATATATATAATATTTATATATTATTGATCTTAATGGGCGGGTTGGTTAAATAGGGTGGGAAAATTAGTAAAACCAAACCCAATCCAAAATTTTCGGTTTTTAAAAATTTAAAACCATAACCAACCCAAATCGAAAAAAAACCTAAACTTTCGGTTTGGTCGGGTTGGTTTGGTCGGTTTAATCGGTTTTCGGAAAACCGTGCTCACCCCTAGGTTTAACACATATATCTGTAATGCGTAATGCCACTCTCTCAATGGAAGGCTCACTTGGAATCGAAGAATTTGAGACTCTTCACTTTTAGATGTCTTTAAGGTTTTTTTATGTTTATTTGAAAAACACTAACTTGGTTATGTTCAGGATAACCAATTGGCAAGTGTTCTAGATATAATGATATATTGGTTCTTTGCGGAAAATTGAAACAAAAATGATCAGATATAAAGTGGGGACTAATATATCACAATTTAGGATCTAAACAACAATATTAGGTGCAGGGACAGAACTAGGAATTTAAAATGGGGTGGGCTTGACAACTTACTACAAATTTTCACCACCTGATCACCCATACGTCAGATTCTCCAACCATTGTTGATTTTATTAGCAATTGTCTCTCTATATAGATAACCATAATATTCCCTAGAACCCATCCTCCATACCAGGACAGCTCTTAAGAATATTAAAGATTGTTGTTATTTTTACAGAGATTATCAGCAGCATGGCATGAAAGAATTTAGCAAATACATAATGGTCACATAGTTTTGTGGGCTGGATATATCAAATAATAGTTGGACCAAGTAAAGTCACAACATGTATAACTTGTAATTTCTTTTTTAAAATTTCATCCTGGGCAGGGAAGCCCTTTGATGCTTCCGTCCCTGATTAGGTGAGACATGCGAGTTACGCATGTGTATGGACTCACACACTTCTCAAGTTCAAAATGCACAACTGTAGTCAATGTATAGTTGCAAAATGAGTGCTTAAACATTTTTCAAGTGTCCCACGTTTTGGGAATATGCAAGCCACTCTTTCAATGGAAGGCCACCATCGGTGTTCACCATTAAGCAAAGAATTCGAGAATCTACACGGTGTTTTATTAATTTTTGTTGACATCGGAGAACTATATATGTTTATATAGGTGGCAATTGCATCAGGAGATAAGAAGTATATAGAAAAGATACGAGAAATACAAAAGGCAATAGATGTGGAAAATGTAGTGTGTGTAGATGCCAAGGGATTGGAACTCAAGGAAGATAATTTGCATCTTACCACAGAGGCATGTGTTGAATTGGGTCAAATGCTTGCCCATGCTTATCTCACCCATTTTCAGTCCAAGTAGGTAGTTCTGCTGTGTCTCCTGATGTAATATGAATATTACGTTATGTACTTTGTCAGTTGCAAGTTGTAACTTGTTTTGTTGTGGCATAAGATCGGGAGATCTTGTTATGAATACGGACATAGTCATATGTTATTGGAAATGTCCCAAACGCGCCCAAGTGGCTGCTGTGTATTTGGAATTCAGGTGTATTGTACCAAATGTGTTGTAAATTTCTGTATTTCATGTGTGTAATTATTGGAATTCCCCAATGGGTTTTTCCCTGGTATTTTTTAATACATATCACAAATTAACGTGTCAATTGTTTAAAAGATTAAAATTAAAAAGTGTTCCAAAATATGTATTTTAGGAGTACACTGTATAATTTACCGAATATATATGATCAAATTGTACAGAAATGCAGCATGTATTTACATTGAAAGTGTTTTGTAATCTCGTTGGTGGCGTGGATAGAACATCAAACCCTTGTTCTTGTGAATAAATGTAAGTACCCACATTTTCAAGCCTTTCTTGTTAGTAGATTAGAAGCCCGTTTGTGTTGACCAAAACATTGGACCAAAACTAGGTCGTATGGTTTTAATTACGTATTCCCAAAAGTATGATTTACTATACTATTATTTTACCTATGTAAACAGTAACCAAAAAATTACATAAATTTGGAATTTACTCTTGTCACACGTTTTATGGTCTACCAACCCCTAGTCAAAATCTGAACATCATCATTTAAAAAATAAATAGAAAATTTTAAGATTGCAGGTAGAAATCAGAAAAAGCAAAGCAGAAAAATAGAAATTCTCAACCTCAACCCACATACCACTGGTAGTGGTAGGTACATTTACACTTCAGTAATCAGCACCGGTTCTGTCTCACAAAATCTTTCTCCTTTTGACTATGAACATTGTTCATTATAAGCGATTGATTACTAATTTACACATAATTTATAAAACCAAATATAGTCATGAGTGATCTTGTTGAATTCGTATTTGTTAGTATTTTAATACAATGAAGTTTTTATAATTAATAATAATATAAAATTAACGATATAAACAATTAAAAGTGTGTATTGGCAAACGTGTCAAAAGTAAACAGAAAAAGTATTTTGAGACGGAGGGAGTACATGAATTTAGTGTACCTTAACTTTTTAGAAATAATTAACTTTTGACTTTCTAATATATATTTCTTTTTATAAATAAAACTTTAAGTTATATATTTTATTTTACAAAAGAAAAATTTTAAAAAAAAAATATTTTAACTACAGTAAAACCTCGTTAAATTAATACTCGACACCACGATAAATTACTCCCTCTATCCCTCTTGATAGTTTACATTGACAATTAGCACGGGGACCAAGACAGTGTTTTAAAAATAAGTAAAGTTAAATAAAAAGTGGGTAAAGTGGTGGACCTATCAATATTTAATAATAGATTTGAGATAGTGGAGGAAAGTAGTGGGTGTAATAGTGTTTTTTATAATTAAATATGAGATAGTGGGGGAAAGTAATGGGTGTAATAATGGAGGAAACTTACTATTTTTGGTAATGTAAAGAAATGAGAGGGACGACCCAAAATAGTAACGGTAAAGAAATGAGAGGGACGGTGGGAGTAATATTTTCATTACAAATTTTTGATCCCAACATAAGAATGATAGTGTAAATTTAATCTCGATTAATTAATAAACTCTATAAATTAATAAAATTCTACAGTCCCAATAATATTAATTTATTGAGGTTTTACTGGACATGATCAAGACTCCTAAAAATGTATGCCAGAAATTAAAGTGACAAATATCCAAACAAAAGAAGTAATGTGTACACAAATAACTCAAAAAATTTAGCTCTCTTTTTCTACTATTTTTTTTCTTTTCCATTGCTCGAATGATTTTCTTTTTTAAACTTTAATTGTAACATTTTTGTAACATCTCTTGAAAGTATCTATTTGAATTCGTTTACTCTGGTAAAATGTTCAAATCTTGTGAAATATTACGAATTTATACGATATATGATATATGGGATTTTCTCAGGGATCCTTTTTCTCTTTTCTTATTTATTTATTGAGATTAGAGAATCTAAGATAATCATAGGTAAGTTTTCTAAGATTCATGGGATTTATATACAAGTATTCATGGGATTTATATACAAATATGGGTTGGACATTTTTGTAAAATCAAAATTTTTTAATTTGCCCTGCGAATCCAATCAAATTTAAAATGTAATTTTTAAGTATCTCAGAAAAAGTTCTAAGATCAATGTCAGCATCTTTTTTCTCTTATTTATTTTCTCTACAAATCTAAAAAAGTCGTTAACATTGAGCTTACCATTTTTTCATAGAATATTTTAATACGGTCAGACTTATAAGAGCATCTTCAACGGTAATAGCTAAAATCATTGGCTATATAATGATTATCTAAAAATTTACTGAACTGTAAGATGTTTTACTCCAATGGTATTAGCTATAATGAATAGCTATATTTTAAAATTCATATTTTATTATTATTTTAATAATATATATATATATATATATATATATATATATATATATATATATATATATATATATATATATATATATATATATATATATATAAGTAAATAAGATCGATGATGTGTCACGATATAAGTGGAGATAATGAATTATAGATATTATCTATATATTATAGATGTCCTCCAAATATAGAGGATGTCAAGATGATTATCTAAAAATTTAACTAACAGGAAGCATGGTTGAAGAAGAAAAATTTTACATATTATCTAAAAATGATGTCACATCATCAAGTTTAGCTAATAGGTGTGTAGGGTTGAATATGCTCTAAGAACCTCGAAAAAATTCATGTTAATATTACCTATGCAACTTTTTTTATTATTATTATTGTACTATATACGCAAAAGTTGGAATATAATAATCTTTTTAGAATTAAAAGTATCCTTTTAAAATCCCCACCAATACCAAAGCACTTTTCCGTTGAAAAAAAAACATTTTCATTTTATATCAAACAAAAAAGAAAGAATAAAAATATAAAAGAATCTTCACATTAATCCACGCTCAATACATGACAGTGTAGTCCACTCTCTTCTCGTTGACCCGCAATCACAGAAAAAACCAAGACGCGTGTATCTCTCCCAACGCACTTTCCGTAAATTCACATTTCACACTCCCCCTTCCCGAATCAGATCTCACCTACTGTAAAACAACAAAAAATAACAAATCTCTCTCTCTCTCTCTCTCTCTCTCTCTCTCTCGTATATAAAATTCTCACTATCAATCGCCGCTTAATTGTACACTCTCTCCCAAATCTCTCTCTCTCTCTCGCTCGCGTATCTCTCACATTTCAATGGCGGCTTCATCATCTCTCTCCTCTCTATCTCTCCGCACCTCTTCTCCTCTATCTCTCTCATGGAAAACAAACACTCACTTCTCCTCTCTCTCTCGCTCTACCGTCTCTCTCCCTCGTCGTTCCACCCCGATCTTCATCGTCTTCGCTATGGACGCCAAACCGACCGTCCTCGTCGCCGAAAAACTCGGAGAGGCAGGTCTAGACCTTCTCAAAGGCTTCGCGAACGTGGATTGCTCGTATAATCTCAGTCCAGAAGAGCTGTGCACGAAGATCTCGCTGTGCGATGCGTTGATTGTACGGAGCGGCACGAAAGTGAGTAGAGAAGTGTTTGAATCGAGTGGAGGGAGGTTGAAAGTCGTCGGACGCGCCGGCGTGGGGATTGATAATGTGGATCTGGCGGCGGCGACGGAGCACGGGTGTTTGGTGGTGAATGCGCCGACGGCGAATACTGTTGCGGCGGCGGAACATGGAATTGCGTTGTTGACGGCTATGGCGAGGAATGTTGCGCAGGCTGATGCGTCTATTAAAGCTGGTTAGTTGTCTTTTATTGTCTTTTTTATGTTTTGTATGTATTTTCACAATTTTGTTATGTTTTTTTTTGTTTTTCGTTGAGGCATTTTGTCGAAAAGTTTAGATCTAATTTAATTTTTTCAGTTGTTTATGTATTCGTTTTTGAAATGTGAAGATGCTGATACATAAGTCGTTGAATTGTTGATTATTGGTAGTAACTGTTATCCCGTATTGAGTAGAAATGAAGTGCTTGTGCTGATATATTTAGGTAGAATTGAAGTTTTCGTTTAAATAGAAGTGAAGTGGTTGTGCTGATTTTGTTAAGTAGAAATGAAGTTTTCGTTGAGTAGAAATGAATTGTCTGTGCTGATATTGTTAAGTAGAAATGCTCTGTATATTATGTTGTGGTTTTTGGTTGTATAATTCTTGATATGATATGCATGTGAAGATAGTGGACCTAGTTCACGTATCATTCTGAAACCGTTTATGTGTTGTACACAAACTCTTGCTTGGTTGGTGTTTGTAAGTACATCTTGATTAGTTTCTGCGAGGAATAAGTAGACATATTATGTTGGTGTTTGCAAGTGAATATTGATTAGTGTCTGCAAGGCTTAAGTGAATCTTGATCATCCTGAAATTGTTTTATGTCTTGGAACTGAGTAGACAATGTAAATAGGTGGAATATGTGTTTAATATACCTCTGTTAAGGTTTTGCTATTCTCCTTTAATCTCATTTTTTTCTTTGAATCGTAGTGATCTTGTGTCGTTTTCTGTAATTAGCATAGCTTATTGAATATTGAACTTTAGGAAGCATGGATCTATATTAAAGTTGATAATATATGAATTTTCCCCCACAGAAGGCACTCCCGTTCTGCTACTGTGTAAACTGCAAAATCGATCCTTTATTCCTTTTTGATTAAATTTTGTGACTCGGTGATTAGAAATCCAATATACGGACCAAAAAATTTGCTGGCCTTTCCTAATGCTTAGTGTTTCTTCTGACTTTAACATAGTCGGTATGTGTATTACATTGTCGAGTAGATGTTTGTGTAGGCATGCAGATTTTTTGACATTTAGCAGATAAAAGATCGTTTTTTTGTCTTATGATGACTTACTTAAGTCTCTGTATGGTGCTTAACCCAGCAACTATGATTTGAAAATTTGATTAATGTAGGAAAGTGGCAGCGGAACAAATATGTCGGTGTGTCTCTAGTTGGTAAGACACTTGCCGTAATGGGTTTCGGGAAAGTTGGTACAGAGGTTGCTAGACGTGCAAAGGGGCTTGGTATGCACGTAATTGCACATGATCCTTATGCCCCGGCAGACCGTGCTCGTGCCATTGGTGTGGAGCTTGTTTCATTTGATGAAGCCCTTGCTACTGCAGATTTTATCTCACTTCACATGCCACTAACTCCTTCTACCTCAAAAATTCTTAATGATGAGAATTTTGCAAAGATGAAGAAAGGAGTTCGCATTGTTAATGTTGCTCGTGGGGGAGTAATTGATGAAGATGCACTAGTGAAAGCACTGGATGCTGGCATTGTTGCTCAGGTTTTTATTTATAAATCTATCTCTATTCTCTGATGTACAGCTATTCTGGATGTGTAGACTGTAGTAGCCTAACGCTGTCTTTGTTATATAGGCTGCACTTGATGTTTTTACAGTGGAACCACCACCAAAGGACAGCAGACTGGTACAGCATGAAAATGTGACTGTAACTCCACATCTTGGTGCCAGTACCATGGAAGCTCAGGTTTGTTGTGATTCTAGGTGTTGCCTGTCATGAGTAGAATTTTAGTTTATTTTTGTGAAGAACTAATCGTTGTTTATGAAATGCAGGAAGGAGTGGCCATTGAAATAGCTGAAGCTGTTGTTGGAGCCCTAAAGGGTGAGCTTGCTGCAACTGCTGTGAATGCACCCATGGTTCCTGCTGAGGTAATTTAAAAAATTTGCAATGTTTGTTGTAAAACCTTTTCTTCACATGAATCACCCTCCTTTGGCCTCAATTATAATATGAAGTAGTGTCGTTTGTCTATAGCAAACTTTTCTGGAGTTTATTATTCATATTGATTGAAAGTAAGCATGGATAAAACCATTGTTATTATGTATGCACATTCTCTGAGCAAGTGATACTACATGTTTCTAGCATAAAAGCTACAAATGGAACTTAGTAGTGCATCTTTTCCCTCTTGAATAATTTTTTTTGCCCACAGAAAATAGACATTAAATGAACTAACTTGTAGTACCCAATTTTTCAAGTTTTAACGAGATGGTAACTACTGTTATTAACCTGTTATTTTTCTTTTAGTGGGAAAGATAAACAAACTCTGATGCATGTATTTAATCTTTTGTATTTGCAGGTGTTGACAGAGTTAAAGCCGTATGTTGTACTTGCTGAGAAACTTGGAAGACTGGCAGTCCAATTGGTAGCAGGTGGAAGTGGTGTAAAATCTGTAAAAGTAACGTATGCTTCTGCTAGAGCTCCTGATGATCTTGACACAAGGCTGCTCCGTGCCATGATCACAAAGGGTATCATTGAGCCTATCTCGAGTGTTTTTGTTAACTTGGTAAATGCTGATTTCACTGCTAAACAGAGAGGAATCAGAATCAGTGAAGAACGAATTCTTCTAGATGGTTCTCCAGAAAGTCCACTTGAGTTCATCCAGGTTCAGATAGCCAATGTAGAATCAAAGTTTGCCAGTGCTATTTCTGATTCCGGAGAGATCAAAGTAGAGGGACGGGTGAAAGATGGTGTTCCACATCTGACAAAGGTTGGATCTTTTGAAGTGGATGTAAGTTTGGAAGGTAGCATTATACTCTGCAGGCAAGTTGATCAGCCAGGAATGATTGGTACAGTGGGAAGTATCTTGGGCGAGGAAAATGTGAACGTGAGCTTTATGAGTGTAGGCAGGATTGCCCCAAGGAAGCAGGCTGTAATGGCTATTGGAGTGGACGAGCAACCCAGCAAAGAATCATTAAAAAGGATTGGGGAAGTTCCAGCAGTAGAAGAGTTTGTTTACCTCAAGTTGTGATGTGGTTTCAACTTCAGTTTCATACATTCTCCCAGTTCAATGCCCAATATGTTGTCAAATTTAGGGCATAATTTTGGCGAACTTATATTTTTGTGAGGTGTTAGGTGTCAAAGTACACAAATAACTCAGGCAGTGCAATTAGTATGTATTTTATTTAGTCGTCTGCAGTAACATGAAATATTGCTACTGAGATGTACTCATTGATTTGATTCTGATGTGCTCGATGTTTCATATATGCAACAGTATTGCTCCTGATGTACACTTCCATTCCGATGTTTCCTATATGCAAGAAGTATATGGATGAAAATAATAGCAGAGTGCACTATTATGTTAGCCCAATAATGGGAACTTCATGATGTGTTCCTGACTTCCTGGGAATCAAATCCAGGACTACGAGACACATATAGCACTGAAAAACTGGTATATTATTAGTAATTGTATTTGTAACCTCAAAATGTTCATGTAATCAAACTCAACTGAACACATTTTGGTGTATTATACATGCACATTCTTCCTAGGACAAAAGATCACCGACTTTGATATTGTATTTGTTCCGGAGAATATGGACCAACTGGAGGAGCAAATATATGGATATTCTGAGCTGCTACATATGCAGCAATTCCAGCAGCATAACCAGCAAAAGCAAAACCACTTACCTGTGTATGCTTAGTGTAAGTTTTCTATGATCGCCCGAAAAAGATTGAAAAGACTCGTATTGATTCACAAGAAGCTGATATACCTTTCTTAAGTACCATAAGAACTCCACTTCTTCCATTCCCATAAAGGCAACTCCTGCTGCAGAACCTATAACCAACATGGAACCACCAGTACCAGCACAATATGCAACCAACTGCCAGAATTCAGAATCTGGGGTAATGGAAGTCAGGTCATACATGCCCATTGTTGCTGCAACTAGTGGGACATTGTCTACGATTGCAGATACAATCCCAATTGCAGTTGCAATGAGTTTAACATTTGGAATATGGGCATCAAGGTAATTAGCAAATTCTTGAAGAATACCTGCTGCCCCCAGGCTACAAAATTAAAATTTTGAAGTCCTATGAAGATACAGCATAACGATGACACGACTCTATATCATAGGAGAAAGAAACGTCGTTACGTCGTAAAGATGCATTACCGGAACAACTGAATGAACAAATGTAATTTGACAAGACAAGACTGAATTGTGAAGGTTTGTCATGGTCAGTAGACGACCTTGGATTATTTATCGGATGCAACTTAATTATGTCAAAATCAATTATGAGTGACATACCGTTGGCATGTGATATGTTAAGCATGTACCTGCTGGTAGACAAAAGGATTCCTAGGAAGAAAAGAGCTCCTTGAGTATCAATGCGTGACAAAGCCTGTGGTACTTTCAATCGTTGTCTTTCAGATTCACCATGATGAAAAGCATCAGTTAGGATCCACATAACCCTAAGTCCTAGAAGCATACCCATGTAAGGGGGCAAGCCAGTTAAAGTCTTAAAAACTGGAACAAACATTAAAACTCCGATTCCAACAGAGAAAACAAGCTGCCCGCGAGGAGCCAGCTGTTCAGTCGCCACAACAACTGAAGTATCATTTTCATTCCCATTTACTTCACTGAAACGGAAAAGAAAATACTTGCAATTTTGTTTGTAGATAATGAATTCAAGCATAGCCTTTCAATGTTAGATTTTCGCAAGTCTCTGAATTTGCTATATTTGTGGACCAAGATTACCTGGTGAAAGACAAGAGTGTCAAGGGAACAGCCAAAGAAACCACAGAAGGAAGAAACAAGTCCTGTACAAACACATAAATGCCAAAGTAGATATCAATACTGCAAAACAAAAGTATTATAAGAAACATATAGAGGATTTGCAAATATGTAATATTTCATCAAAGGCCTAAAATAGAACTTTGGCTGTGCCATCTTTGCTAGCCAATAGTCCAAGTCACATGGAAGCTCACTGGAGCGCACGCATGAATATGGAACTACTCAAATCGTGGGAGGCTTCAGTTGGATAAATAATTTTCTGAATGAGACTATAGGGATGGGAAGACCTTTATGGTTCGGAATGTGGAAATTTGACCATGTATCCAGAGCATAGTGGTTGTAACATCACCAATAGGACTCCAAGCTCCACCTGCATTGGCTGCTATTACCACAACAGCGCCTAGTAGCCTGTCAATCCAACATGTGAGGTGTTAGTAAAGCTTTATTAAAACAACAATCGTAGAGATGGCTAGGCTTAGCAAAGCTGACGAACAATGTTTTATAATTTTATTGGATTATGTTTTCAGTAAAACCACGACAAGTTTACTGAAGATGATAGGTACAAAACAAAAGGGTTATTCACACGTAAAAGAGCTCGATACATACTTCCTGTATTCAGACGGAGGTACAAGTTTCTTCAATAAAGAAACCATGACGATCGTGGAGGTTAGATTGTCCAAGACTGAACTCATGAAAAAGGTCACGAAACCAATCTGCAATTAGGACTCCATTAATTAACTCAAAGGTTACTTGTTGGTCTAAAAAAAGTGGCTGCAACAAAGAATCTGAAAAATTAAGATCATGTTAAACTACTATATTCCAGTATTTTTATGGTAACATCATACACTCAAACAAAAATGAAATATTTCAGTGAGAAATTCTATTTATTAGTTTGAATAATGACTTCAAATTGGGCGAGAATAGAAAGATGAATGTCTAACTGCTGCAATGTCTTACTCTTACAAACATTAGTAAGTATCAGTACAAGAAAACAACATACTGACTATTAACAAGGAAACTAGAAACAGAAAGCATTATGCAGCTACACAAATTATAAGAATTTGATGCTGTTATTCTTTATAAAATAATGATTGAGGATAGGATAACCGGGTGTTTGGCCCTTTTTAGCATAGGTAAAAGGCCTGGAATAGCATACCTAAATGTTGTTCCGCATTAACAATTTAAGATTGACAAAAAAAGACATCGACAAATTGCTTGACAAGAGAAGCTATGGTAGAAGCCCAAAGAATTGATACCGAAGAGAGTTAAGTTATTAATATGACCACAAATGTTTCAATGTGGGACTGGGATGTTACAATAGGCTACGATGCTAGGGATAAATAGAGACAAACACTAACCACCCAAAGGAGAGTCCGTGGTTTGCGAGTTGTAATGTTGTCAGTAACTATCTTGAATCCTTGATGAGCATCTACTATCTTCACAATAGTCATTGCACTAAGCAAAAAAAATACTGTTTCACTCACTTCTGCAGATGCATGTGTTAACTCTAAAACCACTGTATTTGCAGGTGTCTGCAACAAAAAGTTAATTCTAATATTCAGTACATATAAACAGAGAGAACAGCCTGATGAGCATGTCAATAAACAATAATAATAACAAATAAGAGCCAAACATATTAATTATGTGACTATTCCAAATGAAATACAGAAAAATCCTTATATCTCTTTATGTTGTGCAATGTCTTTAACATTTAAAACTAGTCCTACTTTTAAATGGTTACAAAGACGAATGCTCTTCGGATACATACAGCTGAAATTAGGTCAAATCTTTAGGGGCACTGTGCCATCCACATCTCAGTTTGTGCAGGTAGGGATCACTATTTTAGTTGTCTTGCTATCGTGAAAAAGAAAAATACATGCATAATGTTGGAACACACAATAAACTTTTTGACAAGCTCAGAAAATATCAGGTAAGAAGTCATACTCCAATGCTTCTAATGGTCCACAAACTAACAGCCATCAATAAGCTAACTCCACTCTTGTTGAAGGCAAGATAATCTTCAAAAATGATGCTTGCATATCCGACTCCAAAGATTAACACCATAGCTAAATCCTTTGTCATGATAATATGTTTGGATAATGAATTGATTAACAACATCACTACATCCATCAATGCCAACCTTTGTTTTCTTGAAAAACCTACTCAGAACGTACAATGCAAGAAAGAAATGGATTCAAAAGACAATTAACGTATAATTTATACATTTTATGATAAAAAAAAACAATCTCACTTATAGACACAAGACTGGCTCTAACTTGTGCAAGAAGACCAAAAAAGCGTGGAAAGTGAAGTAGGTAACAAGTTTAGTTTTCAAAGTTTGAGAGAAACTTAAGTTAAATATTAACGCAGGATCATGATATATATACGTAATGAGTCATTCTCCTTAACCCTCCGTTTTTCTGGAAGAAACTAAATGAGAAAAGAATGTATGAAAATTTGAGAATATAGATTATAGATTATAGAAGGTGAGAATATATGTAAGAGGAAAGAAGCTTGAGGTACTGCAATTTTCAGCAATGAGATTCATGAAGAAAATGAGTAGCAGGAATAAGTCATTTATCTACACATTTAGGTTGTGTTTGGTTGGGAAAAATGGAATGGAATGGAATGAATAGAAATTAAAGAAACATAATGAACATGAACATGAGAGGTAAGATTTTTAAAAAAATGAGTGGGTACAAATTTTGTATAATAGAATTTGGGAAGAAAATAGGTTGGAGAGAGAATGGATCATTCCTTTTCAAGTTGGCGTGTTTAAACTTTAACTTAGGTGATTAGGAATGAGACGATGTAAGGAATGAAATTTTTAAATATTTAACTGTACTCTTATTCAAATTTCATTTCATTCCCTCCAATTTGATTCACCCCAACCAAACACAACTTCAAATTTCATTTCATTCCCTCCAATTTGATTCACCCCAACCAAACACAACATTATGCTATTGACTAAGTTCAAATTTGTAGAAATGAAATAGAAATTCTAAACATCTAAACATAAAACAATACAATCTCATTTCTTTGCCATTTAATTTTATTCCTTCACTGTATCAGTACTCTTTTGACGCATAGGTACTTTTTTTGGCCTAGTACACTCAAGCAAAAGCAAGGGGGCATCCTAACACAAAAGCACATAAGGAGTATCTGGAAAGTTTGAGGCATTTTTTAGAAGTGCTCTTGATATAATTTCTGAAAACTAACTTATGGAAGTTGTTCCTTGATATGAGTACTTAAACTTTCATCTTTGGATCTAAGACATTTTCTTAGTGTAATCCATAATTATATGTAGGCAAAGTTTCTAGTTGAAAAGTGATTTTTTTTATAATACCACATCGAGAAGAATTTGAACTTAGCAACTTGATTTGCCTATATATAGAAGGGTCTACTTGAGTTTTAGGTAGTAATTTCAAGTACCTACCTTGCATTCATTTAAAAGTTGCATAGGTTTTTTCGACGAACTAAGGTGCTAGTCACTGTTGATCTCTGCCGTGTCTGTGACCGGATTGATCTGAGCTATGTGACCGGATTGATCTGAGCTATTTTATCCTGGAAGCGATATTGCTGCAACCCATCACAACGTAAGTGGGGCAATAATCTCTTCAAGAACAGTCAAGACTTTTCGAAGCCTTGGCGACTCAGCTGTTCTGTTCTTTCAGAGTTTTAAAGCTTATGTTAGAGCTAAGTGTTCTCTCCTTTTTTTTTGTTTTTTACAGTATTTAATTATATATTTTGTTTTGCCATCGTGTTTGTTTCGTTATTTGGTTATTTGCATGTTCTTGTTAATTGTAGTATAACTGTCCCATTGTTGCGTTGTTTAGTGTAATATACCCAACAATCTTGAAGAGATTATTTGCTATATTTGTTAATTAACAAGATGGTTATCGAAACTGTAACTCCTATTGTTGAGATTGACTCTGGATCTGGTGTTACTGCACCCACCATTGATTGGACCACGTACCGTTTCCCACAGCCTATCGATTTGTCGGGTATGCTTGATAAATTCGGTGGGGGTGTTGGTTTTTCTCGTCAGTAGAAAAAGATGAAACTGTGGCTTACGGTAAAGGGTCTATGGCCGGCGGTGCAGTATGAGAAACCAGTTGTGGTTAAGGAAAATGTTGAAAATGTTAAGGATTATGCTATGTGGGAGGAAAAGGATGGGGTGGCTAGGTCTGCAATTCTGGCAGCTTTAGCGAACACTCTGTTCGATGTTTATTCATTGGATTTCTACACATCTAAGCTCTTATGGGAGAAGGTGGACCAGACACATAATACTGACTTGCAAGGGTTGGAAAAGTATTCTGTGGCTCGGTTCCTTGATTTTAAATTGGTGGATACTAAATCCATGATTGAGCAGGTGCACGAGTTTGAGATGTTGGTGCATGCTTTGAAGGAGTCTGGTATGGTCCTTCATGAGAAGTTTCAGGTTATGGCAGTGATTGAAAAGCTCCCGAAGTCTTGGGAAGAGTTTGCTCTCTCCCTGAAGAGACAGAAAGGAGAGATCACTGGACTAATCTGATGTTGGACATCTCAGTGCAGGAGCAACATAAGTCCAAACAGGAACATGTGATGCCTGCTGAACATGATAGTAGTTCGAAGGTGAATGTTATGACTGTTGGTAAGAAAAGAAAAGAATTTACTAAGAAGGAAAACACTAAGTCTAATAAAGACAAGAATAAGGCTAAGAAACCAAAGGCAAACAAATCATGTTGGTCTTATGGACAGGTTGGTCACTGGAGCAAGGACTGTCCTCTAAAGAAAGCGAAGAAAGCTGATGTGGTTGCTCAAGAAAACACTGTGCTTGGAGCTGGAACCATTAATGGGCCTATGGCTAACATGGTTATTGGTGAAGCATCTGCTTCTGTAACCAATGACGGGTATGTTACCTATAAACCTGTTATATTATCCAATTATTTGTCTCATGAATGGTTGATTGATATTGGAGCTAATGTGCACATTTGTACTGATAAAACTCTGTTTGTATCTTATCAACAGACTCATAGAGTGATAGTGACGATGGGGAATGCTAGTGCAACAAAAGTGCTCGGAATAGGAAATGTGGACCTGAAGTTTGCTTCTGGGCATGTTCTATCCCTCACTAGAGTGCATCATGTTCCTGATATTCGTAGAAATATAATAAGTGGAAGTTGTTTAGTTCAGAACGGATTTGAACTTTCTTTGAAGTGTAATAAAGTAGTTATTACACAGACTGCTTTATTTTTTGGCAAAGGTTACTTGTCTGATGGATTATTTTGATAAACGGTGAACCTATTTTGGGCAGTTTTATTAATGATAATGTTGCTCCTTCTGTTAATTATGTTAAATCTTCAAATTTATGGCATGCTAGACTTTGTCACTTAAATTTTGGTGCTCTTAAAAATATGATGAACTTAGAGTTGATTCCAAAACACACTATAGAAAAGAATTCTAAATGTCAAGTATGTGTGTCTGCTAAACAAATAAGGAAACCTTTTCATAATATTGTTAGGGATTCAGGCTTGTTAGATTTAGTACACACTGATATTTATGAATTTGGCGGTGTGTTGACTAAGGACCAGTTTAGATACTTCATTACCTTTATAGATGATTGTAGCAGATACTGTTATGTTTATTTACTTAGACATAAAGATGAAGCACTTAGTAAATTCATTATATATAAAACTGAAGTAGAAAAACAAATTAGTAATGTACTTAAACGGTTGAGATCTGATAGAGGTGGTGAGTATACGAGTAACGTTTTTAATGAATTTTGTTCAAGCAATGGTATAGTTCATGAAGTTACCCCTCCATACACACCTGAGTCTAATGGGGTTGTTGAGCGAAAGAACAGAACATTTAAAGATATGATTAATAGTATGCTTATTAATTCTGGGTTGCCTAAATACATGTGGGGAGAGGCTTTGAATAGAGCTTGCCATATTCTGAATAGAGTCCCCCTGAAACACATGGATAAGACACCCTATGAGTTATGGAAGGGCAAGAAGACTAGTCTTAAGTATCTTCGTGTGTGGGGGTGTCTTACTAAGGTACTTGTCCCTGAACACAAGAGAAAGAAGCTAGGTCCAACGACTGTTGATTGTATCTTTCTGGGCTATCTTGAGACCACTACGGCTATGAGATTTTTAGTGTTAAAATCTGACATAGACGGTATAGTGGCAAACACGATAGTTGAATTTCATGATACTACATTCTTTGAGGATGTCTACCCTATGAAGACTGGTATGCCTCAAGATACTTCTAATGAAGATCCTACTCACACATCGAGTTCTATTCCTGATCATGTGGAAAAGATGACAAATGTGGGGGCGGAACCTAGTAGTAGCTCTACTCCTAAGGAAGTAGAGGAACCACGAAGGAGTAAGCGTACAAAGGTAGTCAAGGATTTTGGAAGTGATTTTATCACTTACAATATCGAGGACGAACCTTTAACTTTCCGACAAGCTATGGATTCTTCATAGTCTAGACACTGGAAGGGCGCTGTGAAGAGTGAAATTGACTCTATTGTTTCTAATGGAACATGGGAGTTAGTTGATCTCCCTCCTGGATGTTCTACTATCGGGTGCAGATGGATCTTTAAAAGGAAGTTGAAACCTGTCGGCTCAATATATAAGTATAAAGCTAGACTGGTAGCTAAGGGTTTTAATCAAAAGGAAGGCATTGATTACTTTGATACGTACTCTCCAGTTGCTAGGATGACAACAATCCGAATTCTTATAGCATTGGCATCCGTCCATGGTCTTATCATCCATCAGATGGATGTAAAGACAGCTTTTCTTCATGGTAAACTTGAAGAAGAGATTTATATGGATCAGCCTGAGGGATTTGTTGCATCAGGGAATGAATGGAAAGTATGTAAGTTGATCAAGTCCATCTATGGCTTGAAACAAGCTCCCAGGGATTGGCATAAAAAGTTTGATGAAATTGTATTGCCGTTCAGTTATGTTATTAATGAAAGTGACAAGTGTGTCTACACCAAAGTTAAAGGTAGTGAGTGTGTCATCTTGTGCCTATATGTGGATGACATATTACTGTTTTGAACCAATATTGAGATTATTAACGAGACAAAAGCTTTCTTGAAAAGGCATTTTGAAATGAAGGATATAGGTGAGGCTAGTGTGATTCTTGGTCTCAAGCTGACTCAGTCAGCTGAGGGAATAACTTTATCACAGTCTCATTATATAGAGAAATCTATACTTGAGAAATATGGTTATTCACAGTGTAGTATCGCTAGTACATCCTATGATCCTAAAGTTGCCCTTGTCAAGAATACTTCAGGAGTACCTGTGTCTCAGTTAAGGTATTCTCAGATTATAGGGAGCTTGCAATATCTTGCTAACTATACTAGACCAGATATTTCATACTCTGTGTCTAAGTTGGCTAGATATACAAGTTGTCCAAACGGAACTCATTGGGATGCTCTTGATAGAGTACTTAGATATCTGAAAGGCACAATGTACCTTAGTTTACACTATAGGAGATTTCCTGGCGTACTTGAGGGGTACAGTGATGCAAGTTGGATAGCTAAGAAGTCTGGTTCTAATGGAGTTATTGGATACGTGTTCACCTTGGCAGGTGGAGCAATATCCTGGAAGTCGACCAAACAGAATATAGTAACTCGGTCTACTTTTGAGGCTGAGTTGTGTGCGCTTGATGCCACGGGGACGGAGGCTGAATGGTTACATGGACTAATCTCCGCGATACCTGTAGTAAATAGACCGCTTTCTACGATTGTTGTTCATTATGATAGTCGAACAACTATTGACAAGATTAGTAGTAAAAAGTATAATGCTAAAACAAATAGGCACATCCAAGTTAGACTAAAGTCTATAAGGGGTTTAGTGTCTGATAGGATTATAGCTATAGAGTTCATAGGAACTCAAAATAATATAACTGATCCTTTGACTAAAGGACTGGAACCTGCAGTGGTCCTTAAGTCAAGGTTGGGGATGGGACTGATAGCCCATCATGATTCATCTACAGCAGGAACCCAATACACATGAGAGGAGATCCGTCGAAAGTGTATTCAACGTGGTAATAATAAGTTGCAAGGGTGAATTGGTTGTACCTTTAACTACATAGATTGATACTCACGTATCTGGAGTCTATCCCCTGTAAACCTAAAAGGTACTGTAACTGCCAGAATAGAAAGAGTTATTTGAACTCTGAATGGGGTCAAGTCATATGACGAGATGCTAGCAGTACATCTCTGGAGATGCCCAGCTAAGCGAATGCAATTGTGTGGTCGCAATTAGAGGAAAGGGTTATTACTTGAAGCATTCGACAAACAGGATCGAGACATGACCATTAACGTCTCAAAGCCGTAGATTAGCAACATAACCTTTGACTTGTCGTCGTCTATGGAGTGTGGTTACACCAAACGGATAAAGATTCAAGGTGAAACATTCCATCTATATCCGGTAGCCATCAAAGTAGAGGACTTAGGAGGGTTCAAATCCGGAAGGGTACCGACTCTGAAAAGCAAGTCATGAGTAGAATCTGATATGCATTACTATATGGATTTGTGGGGGATTGTTAGAAAATGGAAAGTTTGAGGCATTTTTTAGATGTGCTCTTGATGTAATTTCCGAAAACTAACTTATGGAAGTTGTTCCTTGATATGAGGACTTAAACTTTCATCTTTGGATCTAAGACATTTTCTTAGTGTAATCCATAATTATATGTAGGCAAAGTTGCTAGTTGAAATGTGATTTTTCTTATAATACCACATCGAGAAGAATTTGAACTTAGCAAATTGATTTGCCTATATATATAAGGGTCTACTTGATTTTTAGGTAGTAATCTCAAGTGCCTACCTTGCATTCATTTATAAGTTGCATAGGTTTTTTGGGCGAACTGAGGTGCTAGTCGCTGTTGATCTCTGCCGTGTCTGTGACCGGATTGATCTGAGCTGTTTTATCCTAGAACCGATATTGTTGCAACCCATCACAGCGTAAGTGGGGCAATCTCTTCAAAAACAGTCAAGACTTTTCGAAGCCTTTTCGACTCAGCTGTTCTGTTCTTTTAGAGTTTTAAAGCTTCTGTTAGAGTTAAGTGTTCTCTCGTTTCTTTTGTTTTTTACAGTATTTAATTATATATTTTATTTTGTCATCGTGTTTGTTTCAATATTTGGTTATTTACTTGTTCTTGTTAATTATAATATAACTGTCCCATTGTTGCGTTGTTTAGTGTAATATACCCAACACTATCATGATATGTATATCACGCAACCTTAAGATTTTGGGAGAGCAGATAACTTAACACTCAAACTACAAGATGAAAGTTGAATTCGATAACCTTAAGATTTTGGGAGAGCAGTGAGCTTTGGTTTTCCGATATTAGCAGCATTTAAAATTGAAAAAATTGCAACCGCTAAGAATAAAGGGGGTGTTTGGAAGTTAAAGGTTTGGGGTGAAATTAGAATTTTTGGGTACATTAGAGGTTTGACCAAATGAAACCTGTGAGTGTTTGGTTGTTAGATGTTTGAGTTAGAGGTTTGGGATCAAAAAACTAATTTTGAAAAAGCTCATTTTAGGAGCTTTTTCAATTAAAGGTTTGCTATGTGTCACAAAAAGTTACTTAAAAAACTATTTACCAAACACTTTTATTCAAAACAGTTAATTTAAATTCGCTAGTTAAAACAGCTAATTCAATTCGCTAATCAAAATAACTAATTCAATCCGCTACAGTTAATTGCCAAATTGGACCAAAATGATTAGACCATAGTGGACTGAAGAAGAATAAAATGATTAGACTATAGTGGATTGAAAAATTGCAACCGTGAAGATGATAAGATATATTTTTATATATATTTTAGATAATTTTATTCCCGTATTTAATTGCATTTTGCATTAATTTGGATATTTATTTAATAAACCTTAATGTTTTATTGTAGAAGACAAGAATTCCTAAGTTTGGGAGAATTTGGGCTTAAAGAGCTATTTTGGAGCTTAAAATGAAAGAAAAAGAATTTCTAAAATGGTGCAATGATGAAAGGATATGATGAAGTTGTTGTGGAAGACAAGAGAAACACTTTCGGCAAAAAGAATTGGTAGAATTGCAAAGAAGAGAAAGTGGGTTCATCATTCACAATAATGTGGTCTACTTTAGCTTTCATTTTTTAGACCATAAATATGGCACCAAGCTACACATTGCCGGGGATACTACACGCACTCTGCAAGAGGAAACCACCACAAATTCTACATATTACTACACTTTGTACATTCATTCAATTTCGGCTAGTGCATCTGCAAGGTTTTATTTTGGAGCTAGGGGCTTGGTTTTCTTCTCTTTTATGTACACCTTGATTTAAATTCTCCATTTTATTGCAAATTTGAGGTACTCCTTAATTTTATTTTGCTTGTTAATATATATTTTATATGTCTTGTTTAATTGTTTTTGTAAATTTTATTAATAGCATGAGTGAGTAGTTTATTTCTAGGGTGTACGGGGGAGCCATGTTTACACCACAATAATGCTTTAATCTTATTAGTTGTTTAACGGATATAAAATAATTCTAATCCATATGTTATGAAATTTAATTTTTGTTATCGGCCGGTATCATTAATTAATTATTTGCAAATAGGAATAATAGATCGAGAGATTTTATTCACTAGAGGC
Source organism: Saposhnikovia divaricata (assembly GCA_036435485.1). Taxonomy (NCBI): domain Eukaryota; kingdom Viridiplantae; phylum Streptophyta; class Magnoliopsida; order Apiales; family Apiaceae; genus Saposhnikovia; species Saposhnikovia divaricata. Next base: position 9,793,848 of record CM071597.1, on the reverse strand, counting down.
ATACATACGATTAGTGGAATTGAATTTTAGTGCGAGAGCATAATTGGATTTTCGAGAGCGTTAATGCTTGAGAGAGATTAACACATGCTCTAATTATTTAAATCCGTTAAATTAACTACATCCGTATAATTTGTTTCGGTGTAAACATGGTGAACCCGGTCGCCCTAGACTTTTAGTTAATCGATTTTAAAACACATTTATTTGCGTTATTTACCTATACAAAAATTCTAAATAATTATTTTTATTTTAGAATTAATTCGTGACAATTAAATTAAAATCGATAAAACCTGTCTCCCTGTGAACGAACATAAAAATATACCGCATCAATTTTGGCGTCGCTGCCGGGGAGGCAAAAAAATTATCGATTTGAAATTAATTGTTTCTTATAGTTTAGATTTATTTTGTTCAGTAAAAAAAAAAGCACAAAAATAGTAGTTGATTAATTTTCAGTAAATTGTTTTCGGTTTTTCTTTGTTTTAATTCGAAGCAAAAATTACTCTCCCCTGTCTAAGCTTTGTATTGTATTATTACGTTTTGTTTCCCCTGTTTTAGCAGCTTCCAATCCTTCTTATGCGATCAAAACCTCTCCCCCTTTCCTTCTTCGATTAAACACATCACCATTCTCTCCCTCTTCAACATCAATCCCACACTCCCTCTTCCAACCCCTGTTTCTCCTTGTTCGAAACCACAAAACAAAACCCAGTACTTTCCTCTTCTTTTTCTTCAAACCCATCATCCCCTCTTCTTGTTTTCCCTCTTCGATTTCTACAAAAATCCTAGCTTTCTTGTTCTTTTCTGTGTAAACCCCATTCCCGCAGTTCGTTGATGAATCGTTGAGTCTTTATAGTGATTTCACGAGTTTATGCTGAGTTCGTATTTGGTTACTGGGTTTCAAGCCGAGTTAAAGTGTTGCTGATTTTGCTGGAATCGTTTTGTTTGAGGTTCATAATTATTTATTCTCTGAGTTGCTGCGAGTTCGTTGATGAGATGTTGTTGCGTTCATTGCCCGAGTTCGTGAGTTTTGCTACGAGTGTGAGTGGTGTTTTCCTTGTTGTCGAATGGCATTTTGTTTAGTATTAGGTTAGTGAGTTTGTTCGTTTACTGTCACGAGTAACTGAGTCATAGAGTATTGTTGGGTTCACTGATTACTGTTTGCAGTTGAGCTGTTATCGAATGAGTAATGTTTGTTGATTTGTGCGAGTTAACTCAGCTGTGGTTCTACTCCTGTTTTCGAATAGTTTTTGTGCCCGAGTTTTTACCCCTGTTTGTTTTGTCCGAGTTTCTGAGTTGCTGCAATTCAAGTTCTAGTTTGCTGAGTTTCCAAGTATACTGAGCTGCTGTGTTACTGTATTTTTCTTAGCTTTTACAGAGTTCCTGAAATTGCCGAGTCTTGTGTGGCTTTATGGAAAGTTTTGCTAATTACTGAGTTTGCGGTTATTGATTTTTGTGAGTTGAATAGTAGCTGTGCGTTCCTGCTGAGTTCGAGTCGTTGATCCCTTGTTTTAGTTGCGTGCAGTCTGTTTTTTTTTTAATTTTTGATAGTCTCACTGCATTGTTATTTCCGAGTTGTGATTTTTTTTGTTTTAGTTTGTTGATTACTTGGTTTTTGCTGAGTCTGTTCGGTTGAATCGGTAGTTGGGGTGTTGTTTGTTAGTGTTGTTTTGAGATGTGTAGTTCAGTTTTCGATTTTCTTTGTTTAGCCGTTTAGTTTTGCTGCCCAAGTTCAGTTACTGTGAATTCTGAGTATTCGTATAGTACTGAGTCGACTGGTTTTGTTGGTTTGTTGCTAGCTAGTTGTAATTAGAACAAGTCATGCTTAATTTTTTTCTCAAAAAAAAAAAAAGTCATGCTTAATTTTTAAATTATCTGTAAATAAAATTTATTTCAAAAAAAAAAGTTTTAAAATAAAATCTAGTTGATGAATTTGAATTTTTTTTTAATTTGATTTCTGTTCTTTTCATGAATTAGTGTAGAAATAGAATAATAGCTCTTTTTTTAAAAAATAAAAAATAAAAAAAATTTAAAAAAAATTAAAAAAATAGGATTTAATTAGATTTTAAATAATTTTTAAATAATTGTTAAATTAGTTTTTAGACCTTTTCATTTTTACTTAATTAGTTTAAAATAGTTTAAATCTTCTTTTTAATCTGTAAAGTTGTTTTGTGAGTTTTGTCTATTGTGACTTCCTTGATTTAAAAAAAAATTAAAATAATATATATATATATATATATATATATATATATATACATATTTTGTGTTTTGTTTAATTTGTTAAATTTTGTGTTAGATTTTTTTTTCGTCTATTTTTCCATTGTCTCATTGGAACTTTAGTTCCAATTGAGATCGGTCTTACTGCTTTTCTTGTTTTTGTTGTTGATGCACAGGTCTACAGAAGACGCATTTATAACTCCTGATTCTACTCGGAATCTTGATTCCGGAGAACCTCTGCAACAATATATCGATAAACAGAGAAATAAAACGCAGCGAAAGATCCATTTCTCAGAGATTAAAATGGCCAACCCTCCTGTTAAATCTTTGAAGAACTATTCACAGCCTTCTCCGAGTGGGGTACCAGTTGGCCTCGCTATGCCAGCTATTCAAGCAGCAAACTTTGAGATCAAACCGGCGTTACTCAGTATGATCCAACATAATCAGTTTGCTGGTCTTCCATCCGAAGACCCTACACTTCATCTGCAAAGGTTTCAACAGCTCTATTCTACCATTAAACATCAGGGAGTCACTCCAGACCAGTTGAAAGTCATGTTGTTCGGTTTCTCTCTTCGTGACAAAGCTCAAAAATGGTTGAATGATATTGACTTGACCGAGTGGGATGAGATTGCTCAGGCTTTCTTAACTGAGTTCTTCCCTCCTAACAGAACCGACGATTTGATCAACAAGATGATGGGTTTTAAGCAAGATTATGGTGAATCTCTTCGGGATGCTTGGGACAGATTCAAGGATTATCAACGTGCATGCCCTCACCATGGTCTTGAGAAGTGGTTCCTGCTTAAATGCTTCTACAATGGTCTTGATCCTGAAACAAAAGGGATGGTTGATAACGCTGCAGGTGGCGTGTTTTTAGACAAAGGAGTTGATGATGCACATGCTTTTCTTTCAAATTTGGCTGCCAATCACTTCAGTAACCCGAGAGCAGCAAAGAAAGGGGGTAAACTTGAAGTGGATGCATATTCTCTATTATCATCTCAACTCGCTGCATTGACTCAGGAGATCCACTCATTGAAGACATCTCAGCCCTCTACTCCACCTATGAGTATCAATGCATTGTCATCCATGGCTCCTATGAATTATCCTGTTTGTGAAGTCTGTGGCATCCAAGGCCACTATGGTAACGATTGCCAATACAATGCTCAAAATTCACAAAATTTTCAGATGGAGCAAGCAAATGTTTTCCAACAGAGGCAACAGTACAATCCGTATTCCAACACTTACAATCCTGGTTGGAAAGATCATCCGAACTTCTCATATAGGAACAATAACGCTCAGAATTCAAATGTTCATAATCAGCAGTAGCAATATCAGCAGTCGTATCAGCCTCCTCCACAGCAGCAGTATAGGCCCCCGCAAGGACCTATGAATCCCCCTGGATTTCAGAAGCCCTATCAGAATTATGCTCCTCAAGCCAATCAAGCTGCACAGGCTGATAATCAAAGTGATATGATGAAGATATTGTTACAAATGCAAAAGAATATGGAGGATACCAATAGGAAGATGAACCAGATGGAGATTCATAATAAGATGCTAGAACATCAGATTGCTCAAATGGCTAGTTCTTCGTCTACAAGGCAACAAGGCTCTCTACCAGCACAACCAACTCAGCCAAAGGAAAATGTGAAAGCCATTACTCTTAGGAGTGGTTATACATATGATGCTCCTCCAATGCCTGCTGTCGACATCCCTACTGAGAAAGAAAAAGAGAATTCTGGGGAAGACAAGGTAGAGAAAGTTGTTGAAGACACAAACGAAGGTGAAACTGAGGAAGACAAGGAAAAGACTGCAGTCACCCCTCCACCATTTGTGCCAAAGCTCCCATTCCCTAGCAGGATGAACAAAACTAAGGTGGACCGGCAGTTTGGTAAGTTCATGACACTTGTCAAGAACCTTGAGGTAGCAGTTCCTTTCACTAATTTAATTTCTCAAGTTCCATCATATGCAAAGTTTCTCAAGGATATTCTCACTAAGAAAAGGTCCTTTGGTGAGGTAGAGACAGTAGCTTTTACTGAGGAGTGTAGTGCTGTTTTACAGAATAAGTCTCCACCTAAGCTTAAAGATCCTGGTAGTTTTTCAATCCCGTGTCATTTAGGTGCATTGTTTATTGATAAAGCTTTATGTGATTTAGGCGCTAGCGTCTCAGTCATGCCTCTCTCGATTTTTCAAAAATTAAACATGGGAGAATTAAAATGCACACAGATGACTTTGCAAATGGCAGACCGTTCGATAAAATATCCTCTTGGAATTTTAGAGGATGTGCCTGTTAGGGTTGGAAAATTCTATATTCCTGTAGACTTTGTAGTTCTAGATATGGAAGAGGATAGCCAAATACCTATTATTTTAGGTAGACCATTTCTCTGTACTGCAGGTGCTGTAATTGATGTTAAAAGTGGGACTCTCACATTGAGCGTTGGTGATGATAAAATTACTTTTACTCTAACCTCTGCTCTTAAATCCCCTTTGCTTGAGAATACTTGCTGCAGGATTGATGTTATAGATGAAATTGTCCAAGATGAGACGCCTCAGATTCTATTGAATGATGCATTGGAAGCAGTGCTCATGCTTGAAGCATACGAAGGAGAAGGACATGCTGAAGTCGATTCATTGATTCTTGAGTTGGATGGTGTAGCTGATCCGAATTGTGAGGTAACCAACACTTCTTGTGGTCAACCTCAGGTAAAAAAGTTAGAGTTAAAGCCTTTGCCATCTAATCTTAAATATGTGTTTCTTGATGATGAAAAGACTTGTCCTGTGATTGTTAGCTCTAGTCTTGATGATAGCCAGATTTTTAAGCTTCTTACTATTTTGCGTGTGCATAGAAAAGCTATTGGGTATAGTATTGATGATCTTACAGGAATTAGCCCAGACTTTTGCATGCATAGAATTCATTTAGATGATGACCATAAGCCTTGCATACAGGGACAACGTCGCTTGAACCCTAACATGCAAGAGGTTATTAAAAAAGAAGTTTTGAAGCTGTTAGATGCGGGCATCATTTACCCGATTTCCGATTCTAAATGGGTAAGCCCAGTTCAGGTAGTTCCTAAGAAAGGAGGAACAACGGTAATTAAGAATGATAAAGATGAATTAATTCCCACTCGAATTGTCACTGATTGGCGAATGTGCATTGATTACCGTAAGTTAAACACTGCTACTAGAAAAGATCATTACCCTCTCCCATTCATTGATCAGATGCTTGAAAGACTTGCTAAGCATAAGTACTTTTGCTATTTAGATGGATATTCAGGGTTCTTTCAGATCCCTATACATCCTGATGACCAAGAAAAGACTACATTTACTTGCCCATATGGTACTTTTGCATATCGTAGAGTGCCTTTTGGATTGTGCAATGCCCCTGCTACTTTTCAGCGTTGCATGACTGCCATATTTTCTGATTTCATAGAGTCTATCATGGAAGTATTTATGGATGATTTCAGTGTTTATGGGTCTGATTTTGATGTATGTCTGCATAATCTTTCTAAAGTGCTTAAACGTTGTGAAGAGGTGAATTTGGTTTTGAATTGGGAAAAGTGCCACTTCATGGTAAATGAAGGAGTGGTACTTGGTCACTTGATTTCTGAACGTGGCATCCAGGTTGACAAAGCAAAAATTGAGGTGATTGAGAAGCTTCCCCCTCCTGTTAATGTCAAGGGAGTAAGGAGTTTCTTAGGTCATGCGGGTTTTTATCGTCGTTTTATAAAAGATTTTTCAAAAATTGCAAAACCCCTCACTCAATTATTGCTTAAGGATGCCACATTTGAGTTTACTGATGCTTGTTTGGAGTCTTTCTGCAGGATTAAAGAAGCTTTGATTAGTGCACCAATCATACAACCTCCAGATTGGAGCCTTCCATTCGAAATCATGTGTGATGCAAGTGATTATGTTGTGGGAGCCGTTCTCGGTCAAAGGAAAGACAAGGTATTGCACGCTATCTACTACGCAAGTAAAACCTTGGATGAAGCTCAAGTCAATTATGCTACTACCGAGAAGGAGCTTCTAGCTGTGGTCTACGCTCTTGACAAATTCCGAGCCTATCTCATTGGCTCCAAAGTCATTGTTCACACTGATCATTCGGCACTTAAATATCTGTTGGCGAAGAAAGAAGCAAAGCCAAGGCTTATTCGTTGGATTCTGTTACTCCAGGAATTTGACTTGGAAATCAAAGACAAGAAGGGTGCTGAGAATGTAGTTGCGGATCATCTCTCACGGTTGCGTTTCACATCATATGTTGCATCTGATACTCCTATTGACGACTCTTTTCCTGATGATCATTTATTTGTTGTTGCCACTAAAACTCCATGGTATGCAGACTTTGCAAATTTTTGTGTGAGTGGCTCTCATCCTCCAGACTTGACCTATCAACAACGAAAGCAGTTCCATCATGATGCTAAACAATATTTTTTGGGATGACCCTTTCCTGTATCGAAAGTGTGCTGATGGGATCTTTCGTAAATGTGTCCCTGAGTTTGAAGTTAATGACATTCTCAAGCATTGTCATTCTCTTGCATGTGGAGGGCACCATGGTCCTTCTAAAACTGCTGCTAAGGTACTTCAATCCGGTTTCTTTTGGCCTTCTCTATTTAAAGATGCTCGTGCTTTCTGTTTGGCTTGTGATGCATGTCAAAGAACGGGTAATATTTCTAAACGCAATGAGATGCCTCAGACCGGTATTCTTGAGGTCGAGATATTTGATGTATGGGGTATTGATTTTATGGGACCGTTCCCAACTTCTTGTGGGATGAAATACATCTTAGTTGCAGTTGATTATGTTTCCAAATGGGTTGAAGCAATTGGATCGCGCACCAATGATTCTAAAGTTGTTATGAATCTCTTCAAGAAAATCATCTTCCCGCGCTTTGGAGTTCCAAGAACCGTGATAAGTGATGGTGGTTCTCATTTTCACCACCGACAATTTGAAACTTTGTTGAAGAAATATGGTGTCACTCACAAGGTTGGTCTTGCTTATCATCCTCAAACAAGTGGCCAAGTGGAGGTTTCAAATTGTCAAATTAAAAGCATTCTAGAGAAGGTGGTTGCAAAATCTAGAAAAGATTGGTACTTGAAGCTCGATGATGCTTTGTGGGCTTATCGGACAGCATATAAGACCCCTATTGGAACTACCCCATATCGGTTAGTATATGGCAAGGCATGTCACTTGCCAGTTGAGTTGGAACATCGTGCTTTTTGGGCTATAAAAGAACTCAACATGGATTTAAAGGCTGCGGGACAAGCAAGACTTCTTCAATTAAATGAATTAGATGAGCTTCGATTTGATGCTTATGATAATTCCCGGATTTACAAAGAGAGAACGAAGAAAATGCATGATAAGATGATCCAGCGAAGAGATTTTCAAGTTGGTGACAAGGTATTGTTATTTAACTCAAGGCTTCGACTCTTTCCTGGGAAGCTCAAATCCAGATGGTCCGGACCTTTCATTGTAACTGGAGTTAAATTTCATGGTGCTATTGAGATCATGGGGCAAGATGGAGCAAAATTTAAGGTAAATGGTCAACGCCTTAAATTATATGTGGACGGTGCATTTGTTGGAAAAATGGAGACGATTCGGCTCGACAATCTCTCCATGGAACCTTGATTCGAAGGCAGAAGTCAAGCTAATGACGGTAAAAGAGCGCTTATTGGGAGGCAACCCAATGGTTTGAGCAGGCTTTTAGGGGAGTATTTCTTACTTTTCTTTATATATAATTGTTCATTGAGGACAATGAACCACTTAAGTGTGGGGATGAGTTCTCGATGATTAAAAAAAATTCAAAAAAAAAATCCAAAAAAATTAGAAAATTAGAAAATTAATTGCCTCGTCTCATATTGTGTTAACAAGGATAGGTACACATCTTGTGAGCTTATTTTGCATGATTATTTGACATGTCGTATCTCTGAAATTTATTTGTTACTTGATGATTCCTTGTTCGTACTTGTGAAAATTTTAAAACTTGAGATATATCATTGTCAATTTTAGTGAGTACTGAAGCATGCTTTCACCTTGTGAGATCTTGAGCCTAATTTGTGATTGGTACATCTTATATCAATCGGATTTTATTGTTGTGTGTTGTTCATCATTTGGCATGTTGCTCTAGAACTTGCTTTAAACCATTTTGAGATTACATGATATCTGTATGCATGAAAATGATAAAGGCACTAGGATTAACCGTTTTTATCCAAACAGTACCCTTGAATCATATATCCTTAGTGAACCCCTTTGAGCCTTTTATCCGTTCTTTTCGTATATCACCAATCTAAATTTTTTTAGCCTACTTGTTTATTCTTCTCTTGATTCACTAGTAGAGCATTTTGATTCATTTGGAGGTTGGTGAGTGCATAGTGTGGGGATTTCTTTGTTAAAGTGTGAAAATTTGGTGGGAATAAAAAAAAAAGAAGAAGAAAATGAAGAATAAAAGATCAAGTAGAGTTGTGTTCATTGGTTTGTGCAATATGAAAGTGGAAAAGTACATGGTAATATGTGCTTGGGATTTAATGATTGTGAAAGTTTGCTCAGCTTTTACATGATCGAAATTTCATGTTGAGTGCTTTAAATAGAAATGAACATTGTGCTCTATTAGTTTGTTGAGTTAGCCACTTGTCAGCCTTTTTCTTGATTCCCTACCCTTCACCTTAGCCACGTTACAACCTTTAACAAAGACCTTTTGATTTGTGCATACATGTATTCAAAGTAGTGGAGATTTGGTGGACAATCAAGCATATGGTAGCACATGACTTAATTGATTGAACTTGAGCGAATACACTTCACCTATACACTTGTGTGATTTGAGAGTTATGTGAGATTTTATATCCATAGCATGTTACTCATTGAATGCGGCATTGATATATATTTCATGATATTTTTGTCGATCTAGACTGTGTGCTTACTTGGATACTCTTGTACATATGATGTGTAAGTGAACAGACTTTCAGTATTGTGCAATTGAGGTTTGCTTGTGTGGAGTACTATGATATGTTGCATACTTGAGACTTGGCAGAAAAAAATGGATTTTGTGGGTAAATTCACTATAAACCCTCACAAGACAACACTCGTCCTACTAGGGCTGCCTAGGGGTTTAACGGCTTGTTGCATATGCTCAATGCAATCGTGTCATCTACGAAAGTGATATTAGGAATTAGTTTTTATTTCGCTTATTTGCCCGAGGACGTGCAAATGCTTAGTGTGGGGATATTTGATAAGATATATTTTTATATATATTTTAGATAATTTTATTCCCGTATTTAATTGCATTTTGCATTAATTTGGATATTTATTTAATAAACCTTAATGTTTTATTGTAGAAGACAAGAATTCCTAAGTTTGGAAGAATTTGGGCTTAAAGAGCTATTTTGGAGCTTAAAATGAAAGAAAAAGAATTTCTAAAATGGTGCAATGATGAAAGGATATGATGAAGTTGTTGTGGAAGACAAGAGAAACACTTTCGGCAAAAAGAATTGGTAGAATTGCAAAGAAGAGAAAGTGGGTTCATCATTCACAATAATGTGGTCTACTTTAGCTTTCATTTTTTAGACCATAAATATGGCACCAAGCTACACATTGCCGGGGATACTACACGCACTCTGCAAGAGGAAACCACCACAAATTCTACATATTACTACACTTTGTACATTCATTAAATTTCGGCTAGTGCATCTGCAAGGTTTTATTTTGGAGCTAGGGGCTTGGTTTTCTTCTCTTTTATGTACACCTTGATTTAAATTCTCCATTTTATTGCAAATTTGAGGTACTCCTTAATTTTATTTTGCTTGTTAATATATATTTTATATGTCTTGTTTAATTGTTTTTGTAAATTTTATTAATAGCATGAGTGAGTAGTTTATTTCTAGGGTGTACGGGGGAGCCATGTTTACACCACAATAATGCTTTAATCTTATTAGTTGTTTAACGGATATAAAATAATTCTAATCGATATGTTATGAAATTTAATTTTTGTTATCGGCCGGTATCATTAATTAATTATTTGCAAATAGGAATAATAGATCGAGAGATTTTATTCACTAGAGGCATACATACGATTAGCGGAATTGAATTTTAGTGCGAGAGCATAATTGGATTTTCGAGAGCGTTAATGCTTGAGAGAGATTAACACATGCTCTAATTATTTAAATCCGTTAAATTAACTACATCCGTATAATTTGTTTCAGTGTAAACATGGTGAACCCGGTCGCCCTAGACTTTTAGTTAATCGATTTTAAAACACATTTATTTGCGTTATTTACCTATACAAAAATTCTAAATAATTATTTTTATTTTAGAAATAATTCGTGACAATTAAATTAAAATCGATAAAACCTGTCTCCCTGTGAACGAACATAAAAATATACCGCATCAGAAGAATAAGATGATTAGACTATATTAAATTGAATAAAAATTTTAAGTAAATATTTGTTTGGGTAATTTTATATTTTAAGTGTGGTGCAAACATTTGCTTACAAGACCGGTGGTTAATACTAGTTCCGTAAAGTCATGTGGGTGTACATGCTTAAAGTTAAAAGCAAGGATGAAGCCTTTAGTGCATTCCAAAATAATTTCTCTGGTCTAATTATTTGAGTATTTGACAGTATGTATTACTGTATTAAACAGAAGACCTGATAAAAGTATTGTTTTATGGTCTCAAAACATAGGCTGTTTGAATGGTTCATGAAGTACTTGAGAGCAAAAACTAAAATTCACCATCAAGAAGCAAATTCTGCAATTCTCCAGCAAAAGTTATAATGGATAGTGGACTAGTTTTGCTAAAAGTCATTATGGATAACATACGAATCTAGTACTACTTTATGCTGGATATTCTTAAAATTATGATATGCTAGTAGGTAATCTTTGCAAGGGCAGGTTTCAATATTTTTTAATCAAAAAAAAAATATGATAAATTGAATTTTTAATAAAGTGCTGAAATATTAAGGATGGCTAATCTCATTGGCTGAGTAACTGAGTTAAGAGTCTTAGAAAGTTTTCCGTAGACATTTGCTATACATCATCATATCAAGGAAGGGATATTCTAAGATTGCGAGTCGCTACATATGCAGCAATACCAGCAGCATAACCAGCAAAAGCAAAACCAGTCACCTGTGTATGCTGAGTGTAAGTTTTTTATGATAGAATGCCCAAAGATAAGATTAAAAAGACTCTACTGATACAGGTGCAACAAAAGAAGCTGATTTACCTTTCTTAAGTACCATAAGAAATCCACTTTTTCCATTGCCATCAATGCAACACCTGCTGCAGAACCTAAAACCAACATGGAGCCACCAGTGCCAGCACAAAATGCAACCAACTGCCAAAATTTAGAATCTTGGGTAAAGTGAGTTAAGTCATACATGCCCATTGTTGCTGCAACCAGTGGAACATTATCTATGATTGCCGATACCATCCCAATTGCACTTGCAATCAGTTCAGCATTTGGAATTTGAGCATCAAGGTATTTAGCTAATTGTCGAAGAAGTCCAGCTGCCTCTAGGCTACAAAACCATAATTTGATTACCCAAGGTAATCCTCACATTGTATATCCTAGGACCCTATATCCTAGGACCAAGGTAATCCTCACATTGTAAAGTTGCATAACTTAAAAAATGAATAAATGGATCTTGGCAGGATAGAGCATATAACAAGGTTTCTTTACGGTGAAAAAGTAATTCAACATATGTTAAACTGTGGAGGTTTTACCTCAATTTGTTTTACAATTGTGCAACCATTTATCGACCGCCTTGAATCATTTATCAGATGCTACTTATGTATGTCAAAATCAGATATGAGTTACATTACCAGATATCATGCGATATGTTGAACTGAAAAATGTCATAAAACTCTGAGCACTAAATTAGCATGAACTTATATGATGTACCTGCTAACAGACAAAAGGATTCCTAGGAAGAAAACAGTTCCTTGAGTGTCAATGCGTGACAAAGCCTGCGGTACTTTCAAGTCTTTTCTTTCAGATTTACCATAATGAATTGCATCAGTTAGTATCCATATAACCCCAAGCCCTAGCAGCATACCCATGTAAGGAGGCAAGCCCGTCAAAGCCTTAAAAACTGGAACAAATATCAAAGTCCCAACTCCAGCAGAGAAAACAATTTTTCCGCGAGGAGCCATCTGTTCAGATTCCAAAACAACTGAAGATTCATATCCATATCCTTTTACTTCCCTGAAAGGGAAAAAAATGACTTGTGATTTTGTTTATAATTCATGAATTCACGCATAGCCTTTCAATATTGATATTTTTCAGGTCTCTAAATTTGCCATTTTTGTGCATTAAGATTACCTGGTGAAAGACAAGAGAGCCAAGGGAATAGCCAAAGAAACCACAGAAGGAAGAAACAAGTTCTGAAAAAAGACAATAATGAAAATATAGATATCACTACTGCGAAACAAAAGTCTCCTAATAAGAAACTAATAGAAAGAATGTCTACTGGAGTGTGTGCAACAGTGCAGGAAGAAATAATCTTTGCAACTTATGGAAGCCTTAAATTTGACGAACTTAGTTTCCCTACATATCCGTTAACTAGATATTTTGATACAAGTATATTATAGGGAAAGAAGACCTTCATGGTCTGTAATGTGGAAATTTGACCGTGTATCCAGAGCATTGCAGTCGTAACATCGCCAATAGGAGTCCAAGCACCACCTGCGTTGGCTGCTATCACCACAACAGCACCTAGAAGCCTGTCAAACCAATTTGACAGGCGTTAGTAAATCTTTAATATAGCAAAAATCCTAGAGATAATAAGAGTTGACAAAGCTGATGGACAGTATTTCTTGAATTATGTTTTCAGTGAACTAACACAAGAAATACAGTTTTAACAAATAAATTTACCAAATGCATTGTACATTTGATCTTGGATCATAACATTGAAGATTGTCTAAAACAAAAGATTGGATTATCGAAAGAAAAGGAGGTCTGTACATACTTCCTGTATTCTGACGAAGGTACAAGTTTCCTCAGTAAGGAAACCATGATGATGGTGGTGGTTAGATTGTCCAGGACCGAACTCAAGAAAAAGGTCACGAAACCGATCTGCATTTAGGATTCTGTTAGTACTTTAAATTTTAAGAATTCAAGAGCTCATGAGCAGATTATGTTACACTTTTGACTTTACTCTATCACCGGCATTTCTACGATAACATCTGACACTCTCACTGCAATGAAGCCACAGTACTTCTATTCTATTGGTTTTGTATACAAGACTTAAACTTAGAAGAGCTACAGAGATGTATGTTTCAGTGCTTCGATAAAAGAACTAGTTATACCGACTTTAATGTAATATGTGCTGATTTAGAATGCTTCCTTTTCTGTCCACTAGCTGGTTTAGAATGTCGTTTTTGCTCCCACCACTTATTTCTGTCCTATTTTGTTGCAAGGGAGTTCAGACATGCATGTTGCAAAACCTTAGCACTAACAAACATTCATCCAGCAGGTTGTTATTGACAATCAATTAGTTTTCCATATAGCCACTTATGTTGTTGTCCTCGTAGAAATAGCACAACAGATTAAATTCAACATATTGATCCTTAAATTGCTTTACTACAGAAGCTATGACAGAAACATTATACCTCAAACACTCGTACATAAAATATGAAGTGCTATACAGCTAGTGGTAGTTTCGAAGATGAAGTATTGCAAATGGAATGCATATCGATTGTCCAAACCAAACCACCGAGTACATAAAATGCATTCTACTCTAAAACTACGGACTAAGGTTATATTCTCAGATATGAAGCATGATAAATTTGAACACTAACCACCCAAAGGAGAATTCGTGGTTTGCGAGTAGTTATATTATCAGTAACCAACTTGAATCCTTGATGAGCATCTACTATCTCCACAATTGTCATTGCACCAAGCAAAAAAAATACTATTCCACTCACTTCTGCACATGCATGTGTTAACTCTAAAAGAGCTACCTCTCTTGAAGGTGCCTGCATTAAAATGTTGCATCAAAAATTTAATACACGGAAGCCGTCCCCATATTTTCAAGCAAATTTTTATTTATCTAACTGTAACTACAAAATTTGATATTAGAAATCTTGTTGTGTATGTAGTAAGACTGTAAGATACTATGTTATTTCTAATTTCTATATGTTTATAAGTACATTGGTGGACGCCAAGATCTTTGTAGCCATGGCGTCGCGGCCATAGAGTTGACGCCCGGCTCTGCAACAACATGCTACAGAACAATAACAACAATGACAAGTATGTCGATAATAACATTATTTAGGCAGAATTTTCATCTCTCTTTAGTTGTGAAGTGCATTGTGTCATGAGAAAGAAGGATATATGTATCTATGTTAACATTCTGTGAAGATCATTTAACAAGCTATGTATATGATCAGGTAAGAAGCCATACTCCAAAGCTTCGAATGGTCCACAGACTAGCAGCCATTAGTAAGCTAACTCCACTTTTGTTGAAGGCAAGATATTCTTCAAAAATGATGCCTGCATATCCGAATCCAAATAGGATTACCATCGCGATATCCTTTGTCATGAAAATTTGTTGCAATGATCAAGTTTATGGCAGATCGATTCACAGCATCGCTATTTTTATATTAGTGCCCTGCTCTTTATCTAGAGGAACCTACAGAAAACCATAGAGGCATAGATAGACTACGCGAGAGGGATATATCCCCCCATTCATTGGTTCAAGTTGGACACAAATTTACAGTTCATTGTTGTACACAAATTTTTAATTTTTCTTGCAGAGTGTTTTCTTTACACAAATTCCATTTAATTTTAATTTTAAATGAGTTTATAAAAGTATGCCGCTGTTCAAATTAGATTTTCAAAGATTTTACTTGAATAACCTCGCTATGTTATTTGTACTCAACATCGAATGGATTTTCCAAGAAAATATCTGCTATCGAATGAACAAAAGTATCAATGTAAAATATAAGCTAAAAAAAAAAAAAAAAAAATTGTTGTCAGAATTTCCCTTTAATTTTCAAAGGCTTCTATATGTACATCAAGCAACAGTTGCAGATGCTCTGAACACCTGAGACCTGAGGTTAGATCTTCAATCTCTTGACAAATGTTAGTCAAGAATATTTCCAACTTGCAGATGCCTCTGATTTGTAAATGGTATATTAAGTATTAACCGATCACTTACCATCTCAAGCAAAAGGAACGGTTGTCTTAGAAAAGTTTATAAAATCGCACAGGCAACTTTTAATTTGTTAAAACAACTTGAATGTGCATTTGATCGATCAACATTAGTCCCAGAAAGCTAAGATCTGGATGTATCGAAAAGATATTTCATTCCATCTTTTATCGTTCTGTCCGTGCAGAGCTTGTCAATTAAATAACTTAGGCTAAATGCATCAGGAAATAGGCATCACATCTGATTCTCTCATACCATCTTTGAAATGTTCTGCAATGGAAGATGAATAAGTAACCACGTCGTCCAAGACCATTGATTGACACGTCAACCATGTTCCTTACATTTCTTGTTTGATGGACCAAAATTTGGCAGAGGAGTATTCAACCCAATTCTCACATGAAGTAAATAAAGGTGAACTATCTTATATACGAGGCAAACAACTCCATTAGTATAAGACTATTTAAGATAAGCCCGAAAACAGGTTCATGCGAGTTTATCATGTCATCTCAAAATGGATATCAAGAATTTTGATCATGGGATTTAGGGACTTCGCTAAAAATGAACTGTATGTGGAATTAACCGTATTGCGCGGCCGAATAAATTCAAATACAATTTTAGTAAATAAGGTTATAAGAGCATCTCCAATAGGGGTTGTCAAGAGGTTGTCAAGTCCTATGTGGCATGGCAAGTCCTATGTGGCATGGCATCCTTGGTTGCCCACCTATTGGAGGATCAATGTTGCCATCAAGTTGCCAACCAAAGTTGCCAAAAGTTGGCAACTTCCCCATTTAGTTAAAACACATGCAACTCCCCAAAAGTGTATTTAACTTTACCCTTTTTTATATCTCCCACATTATTTTATTATCTCTTTAAATGTTTTTTTCTTTTTTTTCTAAATATCTCACATATCTAATATCATTAATGCACATGATAAGAAAAGAAAAAAATATCATTATTTTTGCACTATTTTCATTTAATCAAATGATATTGATGTAAAGATAATATTATTTTATATTTAAAAATTTAAATCATTTGATATTTTATATTAATGTAATGTCAAAAAAAGGGAAAAAAAATCATTACGGGAGGGAATTAAGTATTTTAAATATCCAAATTTCCAATTTTATTTAGAATATATAAATATAATATGTGTTTATAAGATAATATAAAA
The DNA here is from genome assembly GCA_036435485.1 of Saposhnikovia divaricata. Classification (NCBI taxonomy): domain Eukaryota; kingdom Viridiplantae; phylum Streptophyta; class Magnoliopsida; order Apiales; family Apiaceae; genus Saposhnikovia; species Saposhnikovia divaricata. Next base: position 9,777,341 of record CM071597.1, on the reverse strand, counting down.
TTGAATTATGGGACCACATTGGCAACTTTTAAAGTTGCCAACTATTGGAGTAGATTTGTAACAAAAGTTGCCAACAATGAGATGGAGGAGAGAAGAAATAAAAAATAATATATGTGATGATGTGTTAGAAGTTGGCAACTATGTTGGCAACTTCTATTGGAGATGCCCTAAACTTAGATTTTAGTTTTCATATATTTTCTTGTACAAGTTTCTTAAAATATTAAAGTATGAATCAATGGTCATTAGTCAAAGTTTTAGAAACAGGATTAGATGTAAAGCACCTTCTTTGTTACAGAATCGTGTGCTATCAAATGGGTGAATGGTTGAGAACAAACATTGAAATCTCCATTTAAAGCAAATTATGGGATTCTCAAAGTAATGAAGAACTAAGAACAACCATCTTCTCGAAAAAAGTTTAAATTTATGAATGGCTAGTAAATTAATTTTGGTAAAAGTCATTATGGATAACATACTGGCTACATGCCTATATAAGATGTCAAAAGACATTTTGCGGAGCATCTGATCCAAGAACAAATGAACAAACTTCTTATATCATTCATTGGAACTAGGGGTGAACATAATCCGTCCAACCCGTAAAACCCGACCCAACCCGATCCTTGTTTCGCCCGATTAAATCGGATCTTTCAAACTCGAAGATTAAATGGGTTAATTTTTAAAAAACCCGATAAAATTGGGTTGGGTTAGAGTTTAACATATTATAACCCTGACCCAACCCGTTTAACCCGTTTACTATTCAAGGCCCAACCCATTAGTCCAGCCAGTCCAGACTACTGAGTCCAATAGTCAATACAATTAGTCAATTAGATACATCACACGACACACATAACTTAAACCTAATTTCATCCCGCCTCACTCTCACTCTCTGTCTCTCATCCCGCCTCTGTAGTCAGCAACGCCTCTACTCTGTCTCAATTCTCAAATCTCAATCTCTCATACTCAAAGTAAGTTTCTATACTTTCATTTGTAATTTATATGATTGTAAATAGACTCATTAGTCATACAATAAATCATACATAGTTACATATGATAGTACGATACAATCATACATACGATTACTTATTAATAATCATATTTCAATTGGGTTATATGTGTATGAACTGATGTAGTCATGTAGTGATTAGTTATGATTTATATGTATATGAACTGATTTATATGTAATTCATTTGATGTAGTAATGAGTTATGAGTTATGATTTATATGATGGGTTATGACTTATATGTATATGAACTGAGTTACAATTTATATGTATATAAACTGATTTATATGTAATATTCGAGTGGATATCTACTATCTATTAGATCTGTTTTGTGGTTAGTAGCTAGTTTATCTAGTGAAGCTTTGCTAGACCAATGCATTCTAAGTAATGGTTGGTTTTGATCGAAGATGTAATGGCTTTATCCAAATTTTCTTATAATATTTGCTGCTTTCCAAAAACAAAGTTAGCATCTGCACTGAATTGGTTATTATATATTTGTTATGAACTTAGTAATGATATTTGTTATTGGATATGTTCTGGCAGATTGACATTTGGTAATTACTTTGCTAGTGTTGTCTTTCCAGTTCCCAATTTAACAAGTATTGTAATATATAACCTGCAATTCATGTATCCCGACCAGCCCGCCCTGACCCAACCCGGATCGTCCAAAACCCGACAAACCCGCCCCATCCAAAATCGTGGGTTGAACGGGTTAATTTTTAAAAAACCCGTATAAATTGGGTTGGGTTGTTTTTTCCCCCAACCCGCCCCGTGTTCACCCCTAATTGGAACTAACATCTTATCAATTTATTTATTTATCGTTGTATCTTGATATTCATCAAATCTAACCAATTAGAAGAAAACAGGTCGCATAAGGTTAAGTAGGCTAATACAAATATTCTTTCACGATGAGAGGACGGCATCCGTATCAATTCGTTATTTAAATTTTCATATAAGAGAGTGTCACATGTATATCAGCTTTACAAGAATAAACCTAAACGATCTAACTCTCGTATCACCGCACAAGCGTCATGAACTAATTTTCATAATAAATACAAGCAACATGAACCAGTACGAGCAAATATCCATCAAGAGACAAGTAGAATCAACCTGTAATATCACTGTTATGCCCAAATCTTGGCATAAATATTCAACAGGTCTAGTGAGTTCAGGGATGGCAATTTTTACCGATCCGATGAATACTCGATTGGATCTTACTGAACCCGAATATTTGGGTTTGGGTTTATTTTTTAAACCCAAACGATTTCCGGGTCGGGTTTGGGTTTAGGCCTTACCGTACCGAACCCGGCCCGAAAATCCGAAACCCGTTTCAAACCCGATCGAACCCAATCCGAAAATCCGTATTTAATATAAATAATATAATATATTTATATGAGTATAATATATATCTTAATCTGTTTATTTATACGAATCTATACTCTATATTAATGTGCAAAACCATGTTTTAATGGTACAAAATAATACCAAAATACCAAAGTACCAAATTTGGTTATCACTTAACTCGGGATTCGATTCCTTCCAACTACATAATTATACAAGATTTATTTATTTAATTTAATTTCTTTAATTTCACCCCGTGTTCGATTCCCTATAACCACATAATTAAATAGCGTTTATTTGTTATATACTTTTATCATTCAATTCTTTACAAGTTTATATTTAAATAAAACTTATTAATTATATTTATTTATTTATCTATTTTAATTCTTTTAGTTTCACCCGTATTCAATTCCCTATAATTACATAATTTAATAGTATTTATTTATTATATGTTTTTATCATTCAATTTTTTACAAATACATATTAAAATAATATTCATTAATTATATTTATTATCGATAATTTACACGTGTCCGGCCCGTGCTTCGCACGGGTTACCGGCTAGTATATACTAAAGACACAGAATCACAAACATCAATTCCTCAACCACCCAGCTGCCATCTCCTTTAGGGATGGCAATTTTTATCGATCTGATGGATATCCGATCCATACCGACCCGATTGGATCTTACCGAACCCTGAATATTTGGGTTTGGGTTAATTTTTTTAACCCGAACTATTTCCGGGTCGGGTTTGGGTTTTGGCCTTACCGTACCGAACCCGAAAACCCGAAACCCGTTTCAAACCCGATCGAACCCGACCCGAAAACCCGTATTTAATATAAATAATATAATATATTTATATGAGTATAATATATATATATATATATATATATATATATTAATTTGTTTATTTATATGAATATATACTAAAGACACAGAGTCACAAACATCAATTCCTCAGCCACCCAGCTGCCATCTCCTTCACACCACCTGCAACCACTGTGCTCAACCACCGCGCCCCACCTTCTCCAAACCGCCGCCGTACAACATTCCACCACAGCCCACCGCCATTCATCAACATCTCACCACTCCACCCACTTCGCAACCTCGACCCACAAACCACTTCCTCTCCTCTGCCCACCTCTTCTCTGCCGTCTGCCTTTTCCGGCCGCCGCGGCACCTCCACTCCGCTATTCTTCTGCCCAGTCCATCCTCTCCACCTCCGTTCAACACCAACATCCCCCCCCATTCACCTCAGCCAGCACCCAATCTCCATTCATTCTCTACACCATCACTGCACCTCCTTCTCTTCAACCCCTTACCTTTTTCCTCCTCCGTTCTCGCAATCAGCTCACCATCGACCCTCCGTTCTCATTTTCGGGTTTCGGTTAAACCCGAACCCGGTTAAAACCCGTCGGGTTCGGGTTTGGGTTTAACGTTTCGGGTTTTTCCGGGTCCGGGTTCGGGTTTGGCTACCAAAAATGGGTTAGGGTTTGGATTTCGCCAAACCCGTTTCGACCGACCCGATTGCCATCCCTAAGTGAGCTGAAATAACGGTCCATAATCTATAATGGGCCTAAATATGATGATTGGGTCACTAAAGCCCAATATCAGAAGCTAGTCCAATGTACTATCAACATTATATTCCTTCCAGAGGATTGACACGAACCGTGGATCGTACTCGTATGTGATTCTTAGTATGGGATCGCACTTGTCTTATTTTTCTACAAGGTCCAGTATGACCTAGAGGTCACTTTTTCAATTGACATTTACATTATGAAGTCTCATGACTAAGTCCTGTGAGGTGGCATAAGTAGAAGTATCTTCGTGCCTGGAATTGCTTCGCATGACTAAACCCAGTGAGGTCGCATGCGAGACCCAGTGTAGACTCTTCATTAGCCTTGCGATTCTAGCATCATGTTAGCCATACTTATAAGCAGAATTAATGGATTATTTGCATCAGCCCATAAACGTCTAGTGGACTTGGGCCAAGATGGATCTTCAGAAACCCTAGCTCGTCTAGGTTAACTTGTTCTCCAAGTGTGGCTTGATTCTACGTAGGCCTCTTGTTAAGATATAAACAAATAAGATCAGTCACAAACAGTTACAAATATCCTTTCGTGTTTTTAGCAAAATATCTGTATTTTTGCTCCGTGATTCCAATAACCTCCATAAATATTGTTATACCAACTTCTCCCTATAATAATCATCATAGATGAACTACAAATAAAAAATATTTCACTCCCGTCTTTTCTCTTCTCCTAATAAAAAACTTTGAGGGTGCAGAAAAGAAATATCACACATAAATTCATGTAGGGGAATAAGGGCCTGGTGATGTTACTGCGCTTCTACTTATGAAGATTACATTGATGGGTTAAATTTAGTTTGTTTTCTAGGTTATGTTCAAAACAGCCCCGGACTGGTGACCCATATCAATCTTTCTGGTTTTCTGATTCCCTAGTCCAATTCGCTTTCAGTCTAATGGGCCTTTTCAATAAATTCAATTTTAATGTTTATTTTTGGTTTTATTCTTTATATTATTTATAAAATATATAGATTTTTTTGACAGGATAAAATATATAGATTGTAATTACTCACGCACACTCATTAATCTTTTGACAAGGATAAGTGGTATCCGTCAAAGTAAAGTGTTACCAACTACAATTAAACCTCGATAAATGAATATGTTTGGGACCGGAAAATTTTATTTATTAATCGAGATTATTTATTTATTGGGATCAAAAATATACTGTCTTTATTATGTCGAGACCGAAAAAAATTATTCATTTAATGAGATTATTCGTTTATCGAATATTCATTTATCGAGGTTCTACTGTACATTGTTTGGCATTTAACATAATTAAAATAAAACAGTGACACAAGACTCAAAAACGATCATTAAAATGATAAAAGATGAATAGGCAAATGGTTGAGTTAAATTATAGATTAAATTGTTACGAATGCAAAAAAAAAAAAAGTGCAATAACTATTATACTTGCTTAGTAAATTAAAAAAAACGTATTTTCCATCTTTTCACTCTAATCAAAGAGCGCGTATATATCGGGCTTTTTCATAAATATCCCAACATATAAATATTTTTGTAAAATTACTGTTCTTTTAAAGTTCTTTTGCAAAAATACCATCTTTTAAAAAAAATTGCAAAAATACGGTATTCAACTATATTCAACCAGATGCAACTGTTTTGAAAATTTAGTAAAAATACTATCCTATTTGTAATGGCTGCGCAGCAGGTTGAATCTGGTTGAATGTAGTTGCATATGCAACTGAATGCAACTAAAAATTGTAATTTGAATTTTCATTTTTTTAGCAACTTCCAGATCTATATAAGAGTTGAACATCATCAAAAAATGGAAATTGAACTTTTAGTTTTTAGTTGCATTCAGTTGCATCTGGTTGAATGTAGTTGCATATTCAACTGAATGGAAATTGTAATTTAAATTTTCATTTTTTTACCAACTTCCATCTCTATATAAGGGCGCAGCAGGAAAAATTGGAAATTTAACTATTAGTTTTTAATTGCATTCAGTTGCAACTAGTTGCATATGCAACTGAATGCAACTAAAAATTGTAAGTTGAATTCAAAGCTCCAATGATGGTGGTGGAGTTATGAGTGCCCCTGCGGGGCCAGAAACAACTGGAATCAACTGATTTCAATCTCTAAAATCAACTATGCAACCAAATAATCAACTAAAAGCAACCTTTTAGTAAAATTGAGTTTTTTTCCTTCTCTCTCTCTCCAAACCCTTCCTAAACAATTCTCTTTCTATTGATACACCAGCTGTTGTTGAATCTCAACGATAATCCATCTCTCATATTTCGATTCAATAGCTTGAAAAAATTCAAATCAATCTCGAAAACTTCTCCTTATAAATCGAGATACATTGCACTTGTCTGTATTAGTTCTCGATCAATCCCTTAATTTTTAAATATACTTTATGACTTCATCATTTATAATCTCCAACCGAGAGCTGGATACCTCAGCTTCCACAAGTTCAAGCGAATCGAAACGTAAAAAGAGAAGAAAAATCGACGCAAGCATTGTCCTAAAAGACAACAATCAATCTCAAAACCAACAAAACATATCTCAAACCGATCGTACCACATGGAAATCCACATCGGAGCACAATATCTACGCCACCAAACTCGTCGATGCTGGTAGATCGGAAGGGGAAGGCTGGTGCGATTCAGCTCGAAATAAATCTCGAAAACTTCTCCTTATAAATCGAGATACATTGCACTTGTCTGTATTAGTTCTCGATCAATCCCTTAATTTTTAAATATACTTTATGACTTCATCATTTCTAATCTCCAACCGAGAGCTGGATACCTCAGCTTCCACAAGTTCAAGCGAATCGAAACGTAAAAAAAAAAAAAAAAAATCGACGCAAGCATTGTCCTAAAAGACAACAATCAATCTCAAAACCAACAAAACAGATCTCAAACTGATTGTATCACATGGAAATCCGCATCGGAGCACAAGATCTACGCCACCAAACTCGTCGATGCTGGTAGATCGGAAGGGGGAGACTGTGAATTAAGAAGGAAAGGAAGATGGGTTCGATTTGTTGAAAATGACGAGATGAACACGAAGAAAACAAGCTAAGAAAGGAAATGGTTTTATTAAGATTAGAAAACAGGGGATGTGTACGTATAAATGAGAGAGAGAGAGAGAGAGAGAGAGAGAGAGAGAGAGAGAGAGATTGGGGCTATGGATGAATACACAGTATTTTTGCAAATGAAACCTTTTAATTTTGAAAAGATAGTATACATGCAATTTAATTACAAAAATGGTATTTTTGCAAAAATAAACTTTAAACCTAGTATTTTTGGTAAATTCCCTATATCTTTTCCTAATAAATTGCACATATTTTAGACTAAATTACGAGAAATTAAATCAGTACATAGTTTATATTCCCTAAAAATAAATCTCACTCCTAGCAATTTATATGGTGGAGGCAAATCGAATAATTGATATTGGTAAAAATAAATTTTAAAAATAGATTTTTAAATAAATTATGGTTTGTCAGAAATGACTACAGATCGGTTCTGACAACAGTTAAAATAACCGAGTGTAAGAATGACAGAAAGGCAGAATAAACAAAGATGATATGATGAACAGAAATTTAAGTAAATAAATTGAGATTGAGCAACACAACGGCTAGGAAACATAACATGTGGGCATGTGGCTACACAATCCAACAGGATTTCTGCGTTTCAGTTGTACATCTATTTAACCATTAAAGTGCAACAGCCCACCATTACATTACGTCTATCCGGACCTTGCACACCTATAACACGATTAACATATAAACCAAACCAAACCAAACATACCCAGTATATCCCGTTCAGAGCAGGGTCTGGGGAGGGTAGGTTGTACGCAGACCATACCCCCACTTTTAGAGCGGGGAGGCTGTTTCCGTGAAGACCCTCGGCTGAGTGCACAACATACATAGAGTGTGGAAAGAATTAACGACAATGAAACGTAAAAGGGCAATGATATACCTGAGGCCCATGGCATTCTACACATGGGACATACCTATCTGTGAGGATTTAGGCTACTCCTAGCTTGAAGCGCTCCAACTACACAGCAAGTCCCGCACAGAGATAACACCGAGACAAGCTCCCTGTACCTGCAAAATCAGAAAACAGAAGACACTAGAAACGAGACGTGAGATCGCTAAAGCCGAACTACTAAAAAATCGCTAACCGAGACAAAGCACCTTTGAGGCTCTCGACAACAGACCCACAACCTAAAAGGGAATCCACCACTCTGATACGCCGCCTCCAAAAACACCTGTGCATATAGTTTTCGTAGGTATTGTTGAAGTTTTGTTGAACAATTCTGAGTTTTAAAATTTTGATGGCTATACAATTTGTATCGATTATTAAAAATTAGAAAGTCTTTGAGTTAATTGCAAAAAATTGACCAAATTTTACACTCATTTTCAAAAAAGTGGCCAGATTTTCAATTTTGCAAAACGGTGGCCAGACTTGCCTTTTGCCTTTCAAAAAAGTGACTGCAGATAATTTTCAGCTTATTTGGTAGGGGTAAAATGGGAAAATATGTTATTTTACTAAAAAAAATGCTAAAAACCCCAAAAATTATTCAAAAAATCCCCAAATTAATGTGTCACAATATGATTGGTTATATTCGTAATAATAATAATTCCCCCATGCATGCACATAAATTGACTAATTAAATCTTAACAACTCATATTTGTGGATTTTTTGGTGAATTGATGTGCATACATGGGGCATTATTATTATTACGAATATAACCAATCATATGGTGACACATATTAATTTGGAAATTTTTGTGGATAATTTTTGGGATCTCTAACATTTTTTTCCCATTTTACCCCTGCCAAAAAGCTGAAAATCGTCTGCAGCCACCTTTTTGAAAGGAAAAAGGCAAGTCTAACCACCATTTTGCAAAATTAAAAGTCTGGCCATTTTTTTGGAAATGAGGGTAAAATCTGGCCACCACTTTGAAGTTTACTCAAAGTCTTTTGTGTGTTTCTATTAATTTGGATTCATTCTTCCTTTTTCGTTTTCCTTCCTTCTTGTGAATGCTTCTCTTTTTGAAATTTTGATGGGAATCTGTACCACTGAGATGAGTGATGAGAATGTGCTATAAGTTATTATAGAAAAGAGAAAAAAAATTGATTTTAGGGAATTTTTCTTGAGATATTTAAAAGATATATTTTAAATTTGATTGGATCCGCAGATTAATTAAAAAAGTCTAATTTTACAAAAATGTTCATCCCATATTTGTATATAAATTCCATGTATATCTGAATATTTACCTGAAATACATCTCAGTCTCCCTAATTTTTATAAAAAATGTGCAATAAGTTCTTTATAGAGAGGTATATCAGTTAAATCAGGAATGAATGAAATGTGCATAGATATCATATGTTTAGGCATGTGCACATATCTAGTGAAAATTTTTTTGAATAATTTTTTTTTCCCCTATTTTTTCCTACAATTACGGCTAATAGAAGCCCTTTGATGGCCGGAAGGATGGATGCGAAGTAAACAATTTATGGGCTAGCAATTATAAAAAAATTAGATTTATAAAATGGAAAAATATTTCAATTTGAAGTCTAATAGCATCTCCAATGGTGTAAAATTCATAGTTAAAAATTTTATGTGATATCTAGGTGGAACTCTTTAGAAATTATGTAAAAACTTATTCACTCTAACCATAAACTCCTTAGTAAAAAAAAAATAGAGTCTAGCATGTTTGGAAAGTTATATTTATTGAATCACAAAAGTCATTAAGTATAATTTTACATGTATCTTCATCCTCTGTAAAAATTTTACATTATTGATAAGCATTATACCTATTGTCATTTAATAAACTTAAACTCAAAATACCATTAGTCTTTTGAAATATGGCGCAAACTGATGACTTATTGCGCATCGGAAAGATATGTTTATGGAACTATGAATTAGTATTGTTTTTGAGCTAATTCGTGTTGTTCCGTATTTAGGGATGCGTGATAGTCAGTCCATCGAGCTATTGCACATCTCAAGAATGAATGCTACTTTTGATACGTTAAAGGATGGTGATATATGCACGTCCTATTTGATGGTTGCACACCCTAATCATATTATTTGACAATAATGTTCTCAAGTTTAATACTAAGCTTAATTTTTTATATTTTGTTCTTATTCAAAATCAATGAAATGTTTTCTCGTATTTTAATATTATTTAAATAATAAATCCATTTTACAGCTTAGCATATTGTGATAAACTTAATAATATGAATATTTTGTTTTGTTACAATATACTGTTACTTGTATGTAATAAATTTCATATTAAAACCATTTATTCAAATAAGTGTCGACCAACTAATTTTATTCAAAATTATTACGTCCTCCTCCTAATTTATTATAATATAATCAAAGTTATGCTAAAAGAATTTGCTTAAGTATTCGAATAATAAGTGCTAAAATGTGCTTCCGCACTAGACTTAACCTTTTCTGGAACAAAATATTTATTTATGATTATACGAATTAAAATTACATTATTATAGTATCTTTTTAATTAAATTTTATGAATTTTGGAACCAATTAATTTAATAAAAAGCATCAAATAAATGTATTTATATTTTGTACATACCATTATCATGAAGTAGCAGTGTAGCACATTATTGATTTTGTTTATAATTATATAACGATATTAATTAAGTCAATAATTATCAATTTTTACATTCAATATTATCAAAATATGCAAACAAAAAATATATTTATAAAATTGTACAAACACATACAAAAGTTAAAAGTTTGAGTGGGATAAAAACACTTTATATAATGAGAAATAACCAAATAAATTTTATTCATTGATAGGGACTTTGTAGTCTAAATGAAAATTAAGATGTGCAACCATCACTTTAGGGTGTGCATATATCACTTAGTAAAATTCATAGTTAAAAATTTTATGTGATATCTAGGTGGAACATTTTAGAAATTATGTAAAAACTTATTCACTCTAACCATGAGCTCCTTAGTAAAAAAAATATAATCTAGCATGTTTGGAAAATTATATTTATTGAACCACAAAAGCCATTATGTATAATTTTACATGTACATATCTTCACCCTCTCTGCGAAAATTTTACATTATTGACAAGTATTATACCTATTATCATTTAATAAACTCAAAAATACTATTAGTCTTTTGAAATATGGCGCAAAATGATGACTTGTTGCGCATCCGAAAGATATGTTATGCCTTATGGAACTATGAATTAGTATTGTTTTTGAGCTAATTCGTGTTGTTCTGCATTTAGGAATGCGTGATAGTCAGTCTACCTAGCTATTGCACATCTCAAGGATGAATGCTACTTTTGATATAGTCCAATAAGCGAGTAAGTACGTGTCTTTTTTCCATATTATGCTTAAGACTTTAAGTTGGTTTTTAGAGCATCCACATTTAAAATCTTTTGATTGTTTTCTTTTTAACTCTAATTTACTTGAAATTATGGAGGAATGTTTGACCAATAGACATGATTCTAAAATTCTTCGATTAGTCGATTAATCTTTTATGAGATAATTAATCGATTCGAATTTTGAAATCCGATTAATCTTGTAAATTTATTTAAAATGATATGTTTAATTGTAAATTTAACTACCATATTAAATATTATTATAATATCCAATTAATACTCTGATTAATCTTTCCGATTAATATCTGATTACACCATTAATTTTAAATCGATACTTAAACCAATTTATAACAATTATCGAATTTTTTAACCATGCTAGGCATCTTTTCCAACTGGCTTCTCCGTTTTCAATACGAGTACATCATTTCACAATCTCTGTTCACAACACGAATCACACTAATTTACATCTATGTATGTACTCGTGGGTATTCTTGCTCCACTACCAACCTATAACGGTACGCCCTTCGTCCCACAATAGTAATCTCTTTTGAGAGAATTTTTTTTCCCATAATACATGTCTATTTCCAATTTTCAATGTAATTTGTGATCTTTTTTCCTAAATTACACTTTTTGAAAATTGTATAACAATTAATGAGGAATGACCAAAAGTATAAAATAGCTCATATCTTTAAAAGTCAATGCATTTATAATGGGGATAAGAGGAAATGTATCATCTAATTAATGTTTTCTTAATATGCGTAATTTTTCCAAAAGAGACTTGTATTGTGGGACGGAAGGAGTATATTAGTATTTCACTCAGTTATTTAAGTCGTTGCTCTGGTGCTTCAATGTGTTGGAGGTCCATCTATCCAGCCCACTTATTTGAGCCCAAAGTGGAGCCCACTAATAAGATTAGTGGAAACAACGGTCCAATTGGGTGTTGACACCTCATAATGGGGGACACTTCCTTCCACCTTTTCCACCTCCTAATGATTCATTACCACACTATAAATAAGAGAGGAAGCTGGCCAGAGGAGAAAAAAAAAAGAACTCAAGTATTCTCTAAACACAATCTCTCTATGTTTTACCTATATCTCTCAAAAATAACCGGAATACTTATTCTTACGCCGGAGGTGAATCGGGGGTCAACACCCTCGCATTCTTCTTCTTTTGCAGGTCCAAATGAAGAAATTATCCGGCAGAAATCTGGTTCCAACATTTGGCGCCGTCTGTGGGAACGTAGAGATACGATTTGTGTTGAATCACCAGCTACCAACTGCTTTGGCCGAAGCGAAGGAATTTGGCCGAACGAAGGAGTTTGGCCGAAGCGAAGGAATTTGGCCGAAGCGAAGGAGTTTGGCCGAAGCGAAGGAATTTGGCCGAACGAAGGAATTTGGCCGAACGAAGGAATTTGGCCGAAGTGAAGGAGTTTGGCCAAAGCGAAGGAATTTGGCCGAAGCGAAGGAATTTGGCCGAAGCGAAGGAGTTTGGCCGAAGCGAAGGAATTTGGCCGAAGCGAAGGGATTTGGCCGAAGTGAAGGAATTTGGCCGAAGCGAAGGAGTTTGGCCGAAGCGAAGGAATTTGGCCGAAGGGAAGGGATTTGGCCGAAGCGAAGGAATTTGGCCGAAGCGAAGGAGTTTGGCCGAAGCAAAGGAATTTGGCCGAACGAAGGAATTTGGCCGAAGCGAAGGAGTTTGGCCGAAGCGAAGGAATTTGGACGAAGCGAAGGGATTTGGCCGAAGCGAAGGGATTTGGCCGAAGCGAAGGAATTTGGCCGAACGAAGGACTTTGGCCGAAGAAAGCTGAATCATAGAAGGTTAATTTGATGCCGACCGAAGGCCGAACGAAGAAGGCAGTGGCCGAGGGCCGAAGAAAAAAAAAACACAAGGATGAAGACGAGTCCAGAGGCTCCGAAGGACGAACGAAGAAGGCTGTGGCCGAGGGCCGAAAAAAAAAAATTACACAAGGATGAAAATGAGTCCAGAGGCTCTGAATCACACCCCCGAAAAGCTAGGACGAGAACTACTGCCACGTCCGACTCCAAAGATAAGGAGTATGAAGCATCCAAAGGGGAGAAAAGAAAGAGTCTCCTGGCGAATCAAGCTAGCTGGGGACATACAAATTTCGGCAATTCCATCAGTAAGCTTACTAATCGCCCCGAATTTTATATGTTTGTTTTATTATATATGTTTCGGTTCGTCCCAGTACAATTAAATACGCACTACATGATTTAATATATTCATTACGTAGCTTAGTACAATGAGGTTTAAACAGACCCACATTACGGGTCGACCGAACAAAATACGCGTCCTTGCAAATACTGTAGCAACTATGACGTAATTAAGTCCGGGAGGAAAATATTTTCGTCGACCAAACAAGAACTTAATTATTTACAATCCCCACCGGGAGCGGCTAGGTTAGGACCGAAGATGCCCAATCAATAATTAATCGGTTAGGGACAATTATTCGTCTGAACGGACCCATGTTTGGGGGCCGACCAATAAAAACATGAGTCCTTATAATTATTTTAGTATTTAAGCTACTATGACGTAATTAAGGCCAGGAGGAAACATTTGTTCACTGACCGAGTGGGACCTTAATTACTCTTAAGTCCCTTAAAAATTGGGGGCAACTAGGTTACAACCTAATACGCCAAAAATATGCTAGGCTCCGGCCAAAGACGCATAATCATGCTAGGCTACGGCCGAAGACGCATAGTCATGCTAGGCTACGGCCGAAGATGCATAAAATTAAAATTAACATGCTAGGCTCCGGCCAAACACGTATAATCATGCTAGGCTACGGCCGAAGACGCATAGTCATGCTAGGCTACGACCGAAGATGCATAAAATTAAAATTAACATGCTAGGCTACGGCCAAAGACGCATAATCATGCTAGGCTACGGCCGAAGACGCATAATCATGCTAGGCTACGGCCGAAGATGCATAAAATTAAAATTAACATGCTAGGCTCCGGCCAAAGACGCATTATCATGCTAGGCTACGGCCGAAGACGCATAGTCATGCTAGGCTACGGCCGAAGATGCATAAAATTAAAATTAACATGCTAGGCTACGGCCAAAGACGCATAATCATGCTAGGCTACGGCCGAAGACGCATAGTCATGCTAGGCTACGGCCGAAGATGCATAAAATTAAAATTAACATGCTAGGCTCCGGCCAAAGACGTATAATCATGCTAGGCTACGGCCGAAGACGCATAGTCATGCTAGGCTACGGCCGAAGATGCATAAAATTAAAATTAACATGCTAGGCTACGGCCAAAGACGCATGATCATGTTAGGCTACGGCCGAAGACGCATAGTCATGCTAGGCTACGGCCGAAGATGCATAAAATTAAAATTAACATGCTAGGCTCCGGCCAAAGACGCATTATCATGCTAGGCTACGGCCGAAGACGCATAGTCATGCTAGGCTACGGCCGAAGATGCATAAAATTAAAATTAACATGCTAGGCTCCGGCCAAAGACGCATAATCATGCTAGGCTACGGCCGAAGACGCATAGTCATGCTAGGCTACGGCCGAAGATGCATAAAATTAAAATTAACATGCTAGGCTCCGGCCAAAGACGCATAATCATGCTAGGCTACGGCCGAAGACGCATAGTCATGCTAGGCTACGGCCGAAGATGCATAAAATTAAAATTAACATGCTAGGCTACGGCAAAAAACGCATAATCATGCTAGGCTACGGCCGAACACGCATAGTCATGCTAGGCTACGGCCGAAGATGCATAAAATTAAAATTAACATGCTAGGCTCCGGCCAAAGACGCATAATCATGCTAGGCTACGGCCGAAGATGCATAGTCATGCTAGGCTACGGCCGAAGATGCATAAAATTAAAATTAACATGCTAGGCTACGGCCAAAGACGCATAGTCATGCTAGGCTACGGCCGAAGATGCATAAAATTAAAATTAACATGCTAGGCTACGGCCAAAGACGCATAATCATGCTAGGCTACGGCCGAACACGCATAGTCATGCTAGGCTACGGCCGAAGATGCATAAAATTAAAATTAACATGCTAGGCTCCGGCCAAAGACGCATAATCATGTTAGGCTACGGCCGAAGACGCATAGTCATGCTAGGCTACGGCCGAAGATGCATAAAATTAAAATTAACATGCTAGGCTACGGCCAAAGATGCATAATCATGCTAGGCTACGGCCGAAGACGCATAGTCATGCTAGGCTACGGCCGAAGATGCATAAAATTAAAATGCTAGGCTCCGTCCAAAGACGCATTATCATGCTAGGCTACGGTCGAAGACGCATAGTCATGCTAGGCTACGGCCGAAGATGCATAAAATTAAAATTAACATGCTAGGCTCCGGCCAAAGACGCATAATCATGTTAGGCTACGGCCGAAGACGCATAGTCATGCTAGGCTACGGCCGAAGATGCATAAAATTAAAATTAACATGCTAGGCTACGGCCAAAGACGCATAATCATGCTAGGCTACGGCCGAACACGCATACTCATGCTAGGTTACGGCCGAAGATGCATAAAATTAAAATTAACATGCTAGGCTACGGTCAAAGACGCATAGTCATGCTAGGCTCCGGCCGAAGATGCAAAAATAGTCCAAAGACGCATAAAAATAAAAATTATGCTAAGGACAATAAACATCTAGGCTCCGGCCGAAGACGCAAAAATAGTCCGAAGACGCATAAAAATAAAAATTATGCTAAGGACAATAAACAGCTATGTTCCGGCCGAAGACGCAAAAATAGTCCGAAGACGCATAAAAATAAAAATTATGCTAAGGACAATAAACAGCTAGGCTCCGGCCGAAGACGCAAAAATAGTCTGAAGATGCATAAAACTAAAAATTATGCTAAGGACAATAACAGCTAGGCTACGGCCAAAGATGCACAATCATGCTAGGCTACGAAGCCCAAGATGCATGAACCATGCTAGGCCGAACGAAGCCCAAGATGCATGAATCATGCTAAGTCGAACGAAGCCGAAAACGGAAAAGCATTAAGCTATACAGAAATCATGCTAAGGTAAACAAAACGACCAAAGAAGCATAAGGCAACAAACACATAAGGGAGCCTTCCGAAGATGGACCGAAAAAGGTGGTCTTCATTCCAGCTAAGCCCGATTGAAGCCCAGGGACATGTTGGAGGTCCATCTATCCAGCCCACTTATTTGAGCCCAAAGTGGAGCCCACTAATAAGATTAGTGGAAACAACGGTCCAATTGGGTGTTGACACCTCATAATGGGGGACACTTCCTTCCACCTTTTCCACCTCCTAATGATTCATTATCACACTATAAATAAGAGAGGAAGCTGGCCAGAGTAGAAAAAAAAAAGAACTCAAGTATTCTCTAAATACAATCTCTCTATGTTTTACCTATATCTCTCAAAAATAACCGGAATACTTATTCTTACGCCGGAGGTGAATTGGGGGTCAACACCCTCGCATTCTTCTTCTTTTGCAGGTCCAAATGAAGAAATTATCCGGTAGAAATCTGGTTCCAACACCATGTTTTCTATGTAGACAAGACAAATATTACAACCGCTATTCTGCCAAGTAGTTTCACGAGGGCGTGTAGTTCCCATTGAAGCAGGAAGACACTATAATGTATATAAATGATACTTCCTCCCTGCCTTAAAATGTTTTCTGTTTTGATTTTTGACTCTATTCATTATAAGCAATTGATTACTAATTTACGTATAATTTATAAAATATAATTATGAGTGATTTTGTTTGATTCGTATTTATAAATACTTTAATACAGTGAAGTTTTTATATTTAATATGAATACGAAATTAAAGATATTAACAATAAAAAATGTGATTTGGTAAACGTGTATAACTTAAACAGGAAAAGTTTTTTTGGATTGAGGAAGTATAAACTATTAAAAACCGGATGATTTGACTGACTATTGGGATGAATATTCGTGAATCAAAATTCGAATTTAAGGGAGTATTTGATCAAGTATTTCTATATTTAAAATAAGTAATTGATAAATTGTTCGATTACTTATATTTTGAAAACGCAACCGAATAAAAATCCTTTTTCGAATTTAATATTCTTGCTAATAAATTTAGAAAAAAAAAATGCTAATAATGTGTGAACTATTGTCATTTGTCAAAGAATCGAGGAACAGAACTTAGTGAATTGCTGACAATCCACCGTAAATAACACAAGAAAAGCAACATACATTTCTGTGTCACTGAGTGAATTTAGAAATAAATCGGAGCCTCACGCAATGGTGGGGTAAATCATAAAGATGCATGAGTTTTTATTTCACTTCTATTTTTATCTTTTACTACATTATCACATTGCTTGAAAAGAGACACAAAAGCAGAAATGGTTAAATTTGTCAAAGGTAATTATTGTCCTCACTTCACATGATATCATTTGAAGCATGGGTGTACACGGTTCGGGTTCTACGTATTTGGAAGAATTTTACGACCCAACCCAATTTAATTGGTATGAAAAATTTTCAACCCAATCCATTAATGTTAAATTCATAATCCATTCCAATCCAATTCAATCGGTTTGGATCGGTTTGGACGGGTTATGAATAAATATTAAAAAAAAACTGCATAAAAAATTGTTATCATATATTTTTTTGGTTGCTAAAAGAATTAAAGATTTTAGCATATGTTTAATACATTTCAGCATAACATGATTGTGATAAAAATTTAACATACGACTTGCATCTCATAGTTTCTATGACAGATAAAATGTTGCTACTTTCTCTCAGTAAGCTTCATGTATTTTAATGGTTTGCATGATAAAATACATGAATATACATGGTTGGGTACAAAGACCTGTTAGCACTACTGCTACGCAGTACTGCAGTAGGCACTCTGCTTTCAATCTTGATAGCCACATAATACTTTCGAACACTTCTAGTTCAATGTAAATGAGCCAATGTAATAATGGATCATGGATATAAAAAATATTTTATTAAATTAATTTATTTTTTAATCGGGTCCCGTACCCAACCCATTTAAATCTGGTTAATGTTTTTTCAATCCAATTATATATCGATTTAAAAAAAAATCGGTTTGGATCGGATAAAATAGTGTCGGTTTGGATCTGGTTGGTCGATTTTATCAACTCGTGTACATACCTAATTTGAAGCACATTCACATGATATTGTTGCGAGTGTCGGATCTTAAAATTCTATTTAATAAATTTATAGTAAAATTAAATTGGTAAAAAAAAATATTAAAAGGTTATAGTTTCGATTTTATTAGAAAACACGAAAATAAGTGAAATATCATATTCGGCAGGTGTGAATGTGTTCGATAAATATGAATGTGCTAGGCATTCGAATTAATCGAGTTGCGCAAAAACTGACCCGAATATCGAATTATACAAAAATAATCAGTAAAATTCATCGGTTAGGTTGGATTAAATTTTTGACATTTGTTTAGAAAATTCATCGAACATTAAAAAACAAATTCACAAATTTAATCAAAATATATCGAATATTTTTAGTTGCGGAGTCACCAAATAGTTCGATAAATAATAAAAACAAATTCAATGTACAACGACATATTAAACAAATAAATACACGATACAGCTGGAAATTCTATTATTTAACAACACATTACATGTACTACAATAAAATAATAAAATAATATAAAAACATTGTACTGTACTACAATACACCTATAATTTTGGCTTCCCATAAGCCTGTCGGCAAATCCAAGTAGCTTTCTGTGACTTTAAACAAAGTGAAGAACTAGCAGGACAATACCTCAAACAATTGTCCCCTAAATTTCCGGCCAAAATTTCCGTCTTGCCGGATATTAAGTCCGACGGCGGCGACCCATTTAAGTAATTTCCATCTAGAAACAATCTTCGAAGTCTTTGCTTTTTGCTGTACTCCAATGGGATTGGTCCACGTAGCCGATTGTAACTCAAAGTGAGTGACGAAAGCATAGGATAAAATAAAAAATTTATTGGTAAATTACCTTGTATTTTGTTATAACCTAGATCAACGGCTACGAGGTTGCTTTGTAGGTTCCGGGGTTTTGAGATAATGACACGTGTAAATTTATTTTTAGACAGGTTCACTTGTTGTAATGAAGGTAAGTTAAAGAACCAAGGTTGTAAAACTCCTACTAACGAGTTTTCACTGAGTTCGATTGTGTCTAACCGAGTTGACTCAGTGAACGAGTTTTGGAAGAGAAACCCGGATAACGAGTTAGCTTTGATTGCTATTTGGTAGAGGTTTGGTGGGAGTTTTGGTATTGACCCGGTGAGTTTGTTGTAACTCAAGTCGAGTCGACTCAGGCTAGTGGCCGAGTTTAAAGTGTTTGGTAATGCTCCAGAAAGTGAATTATGGGAAAAGTCAATAGATTCTAGCTTCTTGAGTGTGAAAATAGAGGGCGGGACCCACCCAGAGAACGAGTTGGATCGGAGAGAGATTATTTGGAGATTTACAAGAGAGGAGAGAGGAGGTGGGATGGAACCAAAAAAGTTGTTTTCAGAGAGGTCGAGGTGAGTGAGTTGAGTGAGTTTGGAAACGAGCGGAGAGAGAGTACCTGAGTAACCAGCTGGGTCGAGAGTGAGTTGAGTAACTCGGGAGTTGTAACAAGTAAGACCACAAATGAAGTGAGTGGTGTGAGGAAATGAGCAAGGATGAGAAGTGAAGTTCCAAGAAGCTAAGCATGAGTAAGAAGGGATAGTTGAGGGTTTAATGGAGGATTTAAATGCTTGGAGAGCTGAAATCTCGTCGGAGAGATAGTCACCGGATGTGGTTAAAATGATGGCGGAGAGAGAGAGTAAAAAGATGATGAAGATTGACATCGGAGAGACAGAGGGGAGAGGAGAGAGATGGTAGAGGTAGTACTTTTTGTTGGGTAAATAGATTTTGATGACCTAAGGATAGTGTTAGCAGTAAACCTAATATATAGGTCATGCTGTGCATACAATTATTTAGAAGTTGGTGGCCTATAGTACTTGCTATCTGTATTATGGAGTTGTAATACAATGTTTAGACTGCATAATGTCTTTGTTTAAGCTTGTAAACACTGGACACGGGGCTCCCACTCATTTCCGGTACAGAAATTAGTTGCATTTTTAAAGATGGTATAGTTGAACGTCATATCTCAAAAATGATTCAAAAGGAAAATGGCAAATTTTGTTGTCTCAAATAATAATAACAAACTCCACTTCAAATAACCATGCTTATGTGCACTAATTTAGATCATAAATGATGGCCACTTGAAGTGGCGATACTGAGGGGAATATATATTTTTTTTTTTAACTTGAAGTGCCAATTTTTTGTTTTATTTCTACTAGCTTATAGCTCGTGCAAAGCACGGGTTATTTTTATTTTTTTTCAATTTGTTTATAGTTTAGTATATATAATATTTTAAACATTATTTTTAGTTTAGTATTAAATCTAAATTAATATGCTGTTGGTGGGAATCGAACTTTTAACCTTTTTATATAACATAATCTAGTATTAATTTTATATTAAAATGTTGTTGGCGGGATTCGAACCTTAGACCTTCAACTTTTAGTATTGTTGTATCTAACGGTCATGATATATTTGAATTGAAGATCTAACGGTTGTGAATGAGGATAACCAAAAATAAGGGGATAACCAAAAATAAGGGGGTAACCAACTACAAATTATACCCCCTTTCGCTTATTATAATATAGTATAGATTACTCTATTACTATATATAATAAGGCAACACAAGGGTAAAATATTCCAAAAAATTGCTTGTGAAATTACCCTTTTATCCCTGTTTTTTTAAAATTTACAAAAATGTCTTCTATACATACTTTATACAAAAAATAGTAGAAATTTATGCAAATATTAGGAATCGAACCTTTCACCTTCCCCTTAATAATTTATGTCTAAACCATTGTGCTATGATGAGCTTTGGTTAAATTTTAAAAATCTTACTACATAAATCACATTTTTTCCCTTTATCTTATACTTTTTCTTATTTTAACCTTTGAGTAAATAAAATATTAACTTATAATATTTATTTAATTCCATTTTTTTTGAATTTTCAAAGTTCTGTATATTACTATATTCACTCCGAAAGAATATATGATATAGAGTTATATCTTTTAAGTGTTAAATTTTTTTATATAATTTTTGTTCTATGTTATAATCAAATTTTTGTTTTAAACATAATTTTAAAATTATTCAAAAAATTCTATTGTTGATCAATGTTTTTTCTGTCACACTATAAAAGAGAAGATTCTGTAAAATAATGGCCTTACTATATTTTTAATTAAATTATAATTGTTACCTTACTTATATTTTTTCGGTTAAATACATATCAATTATGTTATTAATTGTTATAATTTGCATTTTATACATACTATATCTCTCATTATATTTTATTTGAATTAATCATGCGTTGATACATAAAATATAATATAAAACTTTAATCTAATATAAGTAACATATAATATGTATTACATCTCATTATTTATTCTTAAGCATATTTTAAAATTAAAAAAAGCAGTCTTGAAATTATTATTAAATTATTTTCATGTCCTTTATTCGTCACTCTTATTTTTTAACAATATTCTTTTCCGAATGTCCACATCATTTTTATTATCCTACAAAATGACATGTAATTTTGTATAACTTTACTATGTCTTACATTCTAATTAAGTCATTATTTACTCACATTTTCTTCAAATTTTTAACTTTACTCACAATTATAAATCTGCTTACACACCCTATTAATAATCAATGATGAGACGAAGTGAATAATTAAATTTATCCACTTACTTCCATTTTTTCGCTCTCTTTAATATACAGAGACAATCTTTATTTAATATATATAAATATATCTAAAATTTAAATTCATATATCTAAATAGCTATTATTACATATACAATATAATAAAGACTGGTAATTAGATTAATCTGTTAGGATCGCATCCACTATAGATTAGCGAAAATCAAACACAATAACAAACACGAAAGTAAATAACACAACAAATTAACGTGGAAACCCCTCAAAGGAGGGTAAAACCACAAATCCACTAAATATGAATGTATTATAAGATTGGAGTCGCTCCCTCACTCAACATTCTTGAATACAATGACCTCACCTTGACCACAAAAGTTCTCTATTGTGTATCACACACAACTCTCTAACTTTTGCAATGCTTCAAAACCCCTACAAATATCTATATTTATAGGCACCACAAATATTCTAATCCTATTCTATTTCAAATTTTATTTGTGACAATTACCATCTTTTTTTATCTTGGATAGAAATCCTTCCACAATTAATATTCCTACCAAAATAAGAATTACCTCAATTATCACAAATTAGAATTCTGCTCATAACAGGATTCTTAACTTAATTAGGAATTCGGGGCGGACCCCAACATAATTAATATATAAATGGTTAGTCAGAATCAAATTGATAAAGTATATGGTTAGATTTGTTTAAAAGAAGATAAATATTTTTTTGAAAATTTATATATAATATACATGGAACATGATTCATTTTAAGTCTTTTTTTGAATAAATGATTCATTTTAAGTTAAAATATAATTGAAAAAGTATTTTTATACCAATACCCAACACTACTAAAAAAACAGGATTAGACATCGCCCTTTAGACAGCGGTTGCAAATGCCACCGATGTTAAAAACCTTTCTTACATCGGTTATTTTAAAACCGATGTCTTTGATACATAAGACATCAGTTTTTCGTATCAAGCGATGTCTAATACTTTTAAAAAAATTCTAACAACGACTTAGACATCAGTTGTCATTTGAAGCGATGTTAAACTCTTTTTAAAAAATTGAACTGTATACGACCTCTCCTCTTTTTCCCCCCTTGGAACTTTTTCAACAATTTTAGTTTCCCCCTTAAACAAATTTCCCCCCCTTAAAACATAATTTCCTCCCGCCCATCTCCCATATCAGTACCTATCCTGCCACCTGTCCCTAAAACATTAAAATTTTAACACCAAATTCATTAAAACAAAACAAAAAACCTAAGTCTAAAAAACGTAAACATACACACACACAAACAGATCTGGAGCTTTTTCCTTACTTCCTCAAACGTAAAACTCCGATTAAACTCCGATTGAACTTCGTTTTCGTCGTTTTCTTTCAATTAAAAGTCCCATTGAACTTCATTTTCTTTCAATTAACTTTCTTTTCTTTCAATTACATAGTATAAAACTACTCCGGTTAACCCTAGATTTTCATTTTCTTTGTTTCTTCAACAGATTTGGAGATTTGGAGCTTTGGGTTGCGAGTTTGGAGCTTTGGAGCTTTGGGTATTTTCTTGCAACTGAGCTTTGGGTTGTTCTTTGTTATTTGTTTTCTGTTGCATGTATAAAATCTTTGCATTTTAAGCTTTGGGTTTGCGAGTTTGTAAGATATTTTCTTACAACTGATCTTTCGGTTCTTTGTTTTTTGTTCTTTGTTTATGTATATGGGTTGCATGTATAAAATCTTTGTGTATTATATGGTTTAAATATTTATGTGTTTCAAGTGTTTGTTTATAATCCCCTGAGAATATAACTTGTAATTTACTGCTAAATCTTTGTATAAAATATGTATTTTAGTTGTATTCATATTATTAGGATAAATGTAGTATATAATCATAAAAAGATTCTATCTAAATAACCATATAATTTTTGGTATAGGTCATACGAATATGGATAAGTCGTGGATATTTAAAGATAGAGATTCTTTAGAATACGACATTGGGGTTGAAAGTTTTTTGATACATGCCGAAGAAAATTGTAAAGATCCTAAGAGAATTCCTTGCCCATGTGGAAAATGTGTTAATTTTAAAAAATTCTCTGTTAAAATAATAAGGGGGCATCTCTATGAAAATGGTTTTAGTATGGGGTATGTTGATTGGATTTGGCATGAAGAAAAGTCAGCTAGGACTACTAAGTCATCTGTAGGCAGTTCACACCCTCCTTCGGAGCAAGCACCTGAGCACTTTGTTGCTTCACAAACCGTTAATGTTTGTGAAGCAGCATTTAACTCCGAAGATTACGATAAAGATTCGTACGAGTTCAAGAGGTTTGTGGTTGATGCTGAACAACCATTGTATAAGGGCAGTGAGTGTACTAAGTTAGAGTCGATGTTAAAATTACAC
Source organism: Saposhnikovia divaricata (assembly GCA_036435485.1). Lineage (NCBI taxonomy): Eukaryota > Viridiplantae > Streptophyta > Magnoliopsida > Apiales > Apiaceae > Saposhnikovia > Saposhnikovia divaricata. Next base: position 9,752,979 of record CM071597.1, on the reverse strand, counting down.
AATTGGAAATCTAGGTTTGGTATTAGCGATAGTGCTTTCACTGATTTGTTATCTTCAGTTGGTTCCCTACTTCCCAAAGATAACGTGTTGCCTGCTAATGCATATGAAGCAAAAAAAACTCTATCCGATTTAGGCCTTGAGTACATAAAATTCCATTCGTGTCCGAACGATTGTGTACTATACAGGGGTATACATTCTGATGCTTCTCAGTGTCCCAAGTGTCATCTATCTCGTTGGAAGTTGGGGAAAGATGGTCAACCTAGGGTTAATCTTCCTGCGAAAGTCATGTGGTACTTTCCGATCATTCCGAGATTTAAACGGATGTTTAAATCTCCTTCCACTGCTGAACTCATGACTTGGCATGCAAATCAGCGGATACAAGATGGTAAGATGCGACATCCGGCCGATTCTCCTTCTTGGAAAAATATCGATTATAGGTGGCCTGCCTTTGGTAGTGAATCGAGAAATATTCGTTTGGCTTTGTCAGCGGATGGTATAAACCCACATAATAACGGGCTAACCAATCTGTATAGTTGCTGGCCAGTAGTTTTGGTAACTTACAATCTTCCTCCATGGTTATGCATGAAGAGGAAGTTCATGATGTTAACCATATTAGTACCTGGTCCGCATGAGCCAGGTAATAATATTGACATCTATTTACAGCCGCTTATTGATGATTTGAAGAAGCTTTGGGAGGAAGGTGAACCAAATGTATATGATGCGTATAGTCAAACCTTTTTCACTCTAAAAGCAATTTTGTTATGGACGATAAATGATTTCCCCGCATATGGAAACTTGTCAGGCTGTGTAAATAAGGGTTATATGAGCTGTCCAATATGTGGTGATGATACCGTAGCTAAATATTTAAAGCATAGTAGGAAAATGTGCTTCCAAGGTCATCGTCGATATTTGGCTAGGCATCACCCTTATAGGAGGCAGAAGGCAGCTTTTAATGGGGAACAAGAATTTGGGAACGCACGTCAAACCCTTTCCGGAGAAGATGTGTTAGCGCAGCAGGAACAAATTGAATTTTCTTTTGGGAAGGAATTGAAGAAGTCAAAGAAGGTGGACTGTGCATGGAAAAAAAAGTCCATTTTTTTTGAGTTGGAGTATTGGAAGTTTCATCATGTGCGCCACTGTCTCGATGTTATGCATATCGAGAAAAACGTGTGTGATAATCTTCTTGGGACCTTACTAAATATGCGGTTTAAGTCGAAAGATAGTGAGGCATCTCGTCTTGATATGATTGACATGGGTGTTAGACATGATTTAGCTCCACAAGTAGGGGAAAAAAAACCTATCTGCCCCCTTCCCTTTTCACTTTATCAAAGGCAGAAAAAAAAAATGTTGTCATCATTCCTGTCTATGAAACTTCCTGCTGGACACGGATCAAACATCAAAAATTGTGTCTCCATGGCTGATTTAAAGTTGTACGGTTTGAAGTCCCATGACTGCCACATTATGCTCCAACAATTACTCCCGGTTTCAATTCGTTCTGTTCTTCCGAAACATGTTAGGGTCACAATTATAAGACTGTGTTTCTTTTTTAACGCTTTGTGCACCAAAGTTGTTGATGTATCGAAACTAGATAAATTACAGTCAGATGTGATAATAACCTTGTGTGATCTAGAAAAAATATTTCATGCATCATTTTTCGATGTAATGGTACATCTCGTTGTTCACTTGGTTCGAGAATTGCGTTTATGTGGACCGGTATTTTATAGATGGATGTATGCATTTGAACGGTTTAATAAAGTGTTGAAGAGTTATGTACGAAACCGTTATTATCCGGAAGGATGTATGGCAGAAAGTTATCTTAAAGAAGAATCGGTAGAATTCTGCACGGAGTTTCTTAGAGAGGGTTGCACAACTGCCGGTCTTCCAAATGATCAAGAAAAACTCTCTGGTCCATTATCTGCTGTGGTAATAAAGGTAGTCGAAGAAAAGGAGCGAGATGAAGCGCATCTACATGTCCTTCAGAACAATGCTGAAGTGTATCCATATATCATGTGAGTGCATTCATTTTTCCTATTCAAATTCCTCATATTGGTAGTAAGTATATCTCTGTCTAATTTTTTAATATGTTTGCATTTTTTCAGAATGCATAAGGAGTACTTACAAGAAATTCACCGAGGGAAAAAAAAAGTGTTCATTGGCTCATAGGAGAGCATAATCGCCTATTTGCTGATTGGTTTGAAAAGAAAGTAGGTTTCACGATTAGATCTTTTTTATTGTAATTTAATGGCTATTGTTAGTTGGACTTTAAAATTAACTGCTATTTATGTTTACAATAATATGTGTAGGTTAGTGATGAAATGAGGGAGAACGGTGACAGTATTTCGGAGACGATAAGGTGGCTCGCTGGAAAACCATCATTTTCGGTTTTAACATATCAAGGTTATTCAGTTAATGGAGTTCGATACTGTACGAAGTCTCGAGATGATGCACGTGTTGTTCAAAATAGTGGGGTTTCTGTTGTTGCCAAGGCTGTTCAGGTCTCTAGCAGCAAGGATTTAAATCCTATTGAGAGCGATATGACATTTTATGGAATCATCTTAGAAATTTGGGAGTTGGATTACCATGCATTCAAAGCCCCCTTATTCTTGTGTAAATGGGCAGAAAATGAAAGAGGCATAAAGGTGGATGATCTTGGCTTCACACTTGTGGATTTCAATCGACAAGGCCACAAGAAGGATAAATATGTGTCTGTTGACCAAGTCAAACAAGTTTTTTATGTTAAAGATCCTGCTGATGCTGCCTGGTCGATTGTATTAACTTCCACCACCCGAGACTATCACGAGTTGTATAACGATGATGATTTAGGGGACACGATTATGGAACATCCCCCATTCTGCTCTCGTATCCCTGCATGCGATATCAATACTGATGATGTTGCGCATAGTGTTAGGCCTAATATTGAGGGAATTTGGGTTAAAAAATAATCCATATTATTTATTTCAAATTTGTTGTTTTGGTAGTCATGCCTTAAACTATTTAATATGAGCACCTTTTATTTTTTGTTGTAATTGTTGTGACTATTAAACAATGCTACTTGCTGTAAAAATTTTCACTCTAAATTTACTTTTATCTGTACTCTTACATATATCGGCATTCATGTATATCTGCACTCTTATAGGCTATCTCATTTAAATACCAATATCTAATGGCTTTATCTTGTGTCATACAGATTGAAGGAGCAAAATGGCGAAGAAGCGGAAGAGTAATAGGCCAAAATCTGCAGAGCCTAAGGAAGGTAGTGAGGGATCTAAAGATGCCAATCAGATGTTGCAACCACCTACAGAGCCTTGTGATCAGTTGGATGTGCGACCACCTACAGAACCTCAAGCTCAAAAATCAGACTCTGCACAAGCAACGACGACTACTTCTGAATCTACAAAGAAGAGGCTGGGAGCTGCTCGAGGTGTTTCTGCTCTTCACAAAGTAGTGGTGAAGAAAGCTCAGGGAAGGAAATTTAAAATTAGAGTTAATCAATTTGGAGTACCTACTGGAAGTAATAGGTGTACCTTACAGTCCTATATAGGAATGTTGGCCAGGAGTATGATTCCAATTGACATTTCAAGTTGGCCACATGTAGATCCCGCTTTGAAACAAAAGTTATGGCTTGATATTCAGGTATAATATAATAATAGATTTAATTTACATTTAAACCTGATCTTAAGTACTATATATCCACACATTTATGAGTTATGTCATTTTTCTTTATTAGGGTACATTTAAAGTTGCTCCGGAAAGTGAGAGTATGGTGCTGAAGTCTGCAGGTGAAAAATGGAGGCAGTTTAAAACTAATCTAACTACTAAACATGTGGTGCCATATCTTGGATCCAAAAAATTGAAGAAGCCTCCAAAGCAGTATGAGTTTGTGGGTAAAGAAAATTGGAAGAAATTTGTTGAGCAGCGGACACCCGATAAATGGCTGGTATGGATATATTTCTTGCAGAATTTATTATGTTTGGTAGAATTAATTTTGTTCTGTATTTTACTTTAATAGAATTTATTATGCTTGGATTATGCCTCGTAATCACCGATGTTTTTTTTTTGCAGTCACTGCGTAGTTTGCAGAGCCAAAGAGTGCGTAAGCGGAAATATCATCACCGCTTGTCGAGAAAGGGGTACATTGGTTTGGAAGAAGAAGAAGTAAGAACCTATCCAATGTCGATTTAATTTCAGTTTTTAATGGTTTCTAACTATTTTTTCTCTTTTTAAACAGATAAAGAAGGGGAAAATGAAGCGTGGAGAGAAACGCGATCGAGCAATTTTTTGGAAGAAGGCTCGTATGTCAAAGGATGAGACCCAGGAGGTTGATGAAGAAACTCGGGAGATATTCTCAGTTATTGTAAGTTATTGTAAATAATTCCAAGAATTTTATATTCACTTGGAGCCTGGTGCTTAAAAATTTATTTTCTTGTTTTATATATTAATAGGATGATTTACTAGAAAAGAAGGAGAAAGGTGAATTCCAGCCATCTGGAAGTGATGATGTGTTGAGTACGGCACTTGCAACTTCTGAGCATTCCGGAAGAGTTCGAGGAGTTGGAGGACATGTCACCCCAACAATGTTCTTTAATTTGCCGAAAGAGAAAAAGTGTAGAATTACAAAGGCAGAGTTGCTGGCCCGTGATCGAAAGATGGCCGAAGAGTTAGAAAGAACAAGGCGGGAGATGGCTGAACTTAAAGCATTGTTTAATGCATCAAATCAGGGCTCTCCAATATTCTCGGACAAATCAAGTTGCCAACCCCATGAAGAAGCAGCGAATGTTAAACCACCAACTGCGAAAGAATTGAAACTCGATGATGATTGTGTAGCACTTTACGACCCTCCTCCAACTTAAAAAAAGGTACAACCTTGGCTTTTAAGTTATACAGATTCTTTCATACATGAACACCTACAGGCTTTTAAGTTATGATTGGAAATTGACCTCTTCATACATATAGGGTCCTAAATCTTGTGAGCTTGCTGTGGAAACCTTAGAAAACAAGGTGGCTTTTGGTACAGTTTTTGATGATGAAGAAATGAATGTTTCTGTACATGGAGTACCGTTGAAGCCTGGACATGTTCGTGTATCGGTTGACGGACACGTCAAGCCAGATGCATTAGTTCCCGTGCCTATAGCCGGTGAAATTCAGAAAGTTAGTGAAGCTGTTGGCTCTCACTTGGCATGGCCTCGCGATTTGATCATCTTCCCAAACATGACGGTATTTTAATTATATAATGTCTCTATTTTTTTTTACATGTCTTATTGCTTAGATAAAAATGCCATTACAGAAAATACTCTTATTCTTCTTAATTATTTGTAGAAAAAGAAAAAGGTAGTGGTTCAATCTAAGCCAAGAAATGAGCAGAGAAATCAGGGCTTGAAAAAACTGAAGCTGAATAAGAATGTGCCCAGTGAGTACAAGTTTTTGTACAATTATGTGTTAACAACAATGAAAGACAATGGAGTATCAGTACCGATTCCATGTGATTCCGACGTGTTTGGAGTTGAGACGAAGATAATTTATATATTGCATGAGAATTTACAAGCCTTGTTAGAGTTTGACATGATCGGACAAGCTGCCATATCTGCTTATATGGCGTAAGTAATTTTTTTTCGTTCTTTTAATTTTTCATATTCCGCAAGGATGTTGTAGGCACTTGCAAACTGAAATTTTCTCCCATGTAGGCACTTGCACACTGAAATTCAGAAGAATCGAAAGAATGATAATGCAGTCTTGTATTACTTTTTCGATCCTGGATTGACATATAATTTGGGTGATGAATTTAAAAGTTATGTTGTTAGTCGTTTGAGAGAGGGTAATCACAATCATTTATACTTCTTGCCGCATAATCATAAGTAAGTCTTTGTAGTTAAGTCTATTTTATTAATTTTTATATTTAGGTCAAATTTAAACATTCTGACTTGTAATAAAATTTTGACTTGTAATACAGCTACCATTGGATTTTGGTTGTAATATGGGGTGGTGATGTTTACCTTCTGAATCCTTTGCCTCATCCTGTGCATTTTGACGAATTGGAAAAAGCTTTATCAGAGTAATATATTCCCTACTTGTAAAAAGCATTCTGACTGCTTGTAGATTTAGAGTGCTAAATATATTAATTATTTTCCTACTTGTAAAATTTAAGTATATTAACAATGTGTCATTCTTTTATGGAGGGCACTTAAATCTTACAATTCTGAAACTGGAAGGGGAAATAAACCTTGCAAAATAAAGAATCTTTTAGTAAGTATTTTGCATTTTAATTTTTACTATTACTGTCTATTAAGTTTCAATTTTTTGGGGTTTTGACTTATATTATTATTATTGGAATAGGGATCTCCGAAACAACCTGGTGGGGTTGAATGTGGTTATGTCGTCATGCGGTACATGAAAGATATCATTTTGGAGGATGAGGAAATTTCTTTTACTACCAAGGTATTTATGAATTGTCTAAGTCTAATTGGGGGCGTGGTATAGGACTGTTTAGGATCAGTTTTATGCTAATTTTTATTTTATGTTTTACTTCTTAGTGGGGGACCAAGAGTCGGACGACTTACAAAGCGCAGGACTTGGATGAGGTGCGCATGGAGGCTATCAAGTTTATCCAGGATAAAATGTGAAACATTGGGTTAAGTCTGCTGGTTGTTGGTAATGCAAGTGAGATTCTGTTTTGTTGGTGTCTTGTCAGGGTGGAGAGTTTGACTTGGAGTTGTTGGGTGTTAGTTTTAGGTTTTTTGGTCTTGGGTCTGGTGATTGTCGACGGTACATAGATGGGTCTGTCAGTGTGCTTGTGTGTTTGCTGGTGGGATTGATAGAATATGTGATTGGAAGTGTGATTCTGTTTTGATAGAATATTGTCGGATGTTTAGGTTTGGAATGTATGTTTTGCTAATTGGTTATCGATGGTAACCTTGAATTGTAGCCATATGAGGCCTTTTGTGAATTCATCTTGAAGTTTGAATTTGGTAATATGATCAATATTAGTTATGTGTTATTTTTGTTGAGATTTTTGGTAAATGTCTATATTTGTAGATTTTGGTAATTGAGCAGGGGACAATTCAAATTAACATCACAGCCAACTAAAAATGATGTCTTAAAACTGATGTGAAAATAGATTAAACTAATGTTTATAGCAAAAAAGACATCAGTATATTTCCAAAAATCGATGTGAAAGGTATCATTCGTAAAAAATTAACTAGTGAAACCGATGTCTTTAAAGTATCTTACATCGGTTATACAAATAAGTATGATGTCTGATAGTATCTTTAACATCGGTTCTAAATATGAACTGATGATAAATAACCTCTTAGACATCGTTATTATAGTTGTTATCGATGACATTGTCTATTTCTAACTTGTGTGTTACATGCTTAACTGGCTCTAACCTTGATAATATAACAATATTGAAGTTGCCAATATTACAAAATATTGTAAAGTAGTAATAGATTCAGGGCAAAGACATCAGAAACACATATAAAAGCGATGTCTAAATATGTATTAGACATCGGTTAAAAACCGATGTCTAAACTTCAGACTTTTAACATCACACGCGAAGACATCGGTTTGGTTTCAAAAAAGACATCGGTTTTTACCCGATGTCTATTGACGTATTTCTAGTAGTGCAAGTTGTTTCATAAAATCACAATATGTACGTCTATGTTATATACAAATAATTATGTTAAAATGATTATTTATATTATATTCAATTGTTTAATTTGATAAAGTTCATTTCACGTCATTTAATATTAAATTAATATTTTAAAAATTACAAATAATCATCTAATTTTTATCATATAGATATCTGTCTAAATTTTGTAAAATCTAAAATTAAAGAAAAAAATTGATTAATGAAAATGTTAATGCAACATTACAAAATTGCTGTAGAAATCTAAGATAAGGTTTAAGTATTATCTTCTACCATTTTTTAGTTACAAATTTATTTTGATATCTATAAAAATTCGTGCGAGTAATAATTTCGATATATGTTAGGCCCGTGATGCACGTGCTTTTACGTATTAACAAAGAAAACTCGATACTAATATATTTGTGGTTTCAACTACTCCATAGTAAGATTCTTACTTTTCATATGTATAGAGTCATACTCTACTACAAACCAATTTAAAATAAAAACTAGAAACCAGATCCAGTCCACATAAATATAACAGGCCCAGCCCAAAAAAAAAACAAAATTCCTACCACTGTTGCTAACCAGCACCACCTCTACCACCTTGCCAGTCATCGATCGCCACCATAGTATTTCCTTCTCTCTTCAACCAACTCACCCAATCTGTCCCTGCCCCGTTTTTCACCGTACCCCTCCCATTCTTCACCATTACATACATTTGAAGTTGTATATATACATACGTATATATCACTGTATACATATCTCTCAGTTAAGCACCCCTACAGCAAGTAAGATTAACGCTTAATCACTATCGCCGCTGCCATAGATTCCGACAAAGGAAATGTATTGGAATCAATGATTTCTACTGGAGATATACCAAAAATCAAGAAATCACTAAATTATGTTATAGGAATCAGCCGTTTATATTACAGAAATCACTAATTTATATGGTGGAAATCACCAACTACAGCAAAAGCTTCAGCACAAAACCCATTTGTTGAGTAGATATGTTCTGAATCAATAGATAAATAGAGGATCACGATATTGATAAGTGGATTTTATATCCACTAGGAATGCCTCCGTTCGGCTTAAATTGATTGCTTTGGACTCAAGTTATTGTAGTTTTGATGTGTTTTGCTTAGTTGTGCAGATTTACGAGAATGTTGATTAAAGTGGATGCTTCTATCGTTCTTGGAGAATTAATTAATTAAAATTCGGATTTTCTGGGAAGGCTGCGCAGCTTATACTGTTTTGGCCATATCTGGAGTTCTAGAAGTCCGTTTTCAGCGATCTTACTGCCCACGCGAAGCTTGAGAGATTTTCTACAACCTGGGATAGGAAATAAGTGCAAGAAATATGCTGAATTAAATCGCGCACGTGTTCTTGTAAAAGAAGGCTGGGAATTTACTGTTTTGCCCTTTTTCTAATTCTAATTGTATTCTGGGCAGTTTTGGATACCTTCTTTAAATCCAAATTGTAATAGAAGGCAATTTCTTGTTGGGCAAGATTTGTAGAGCCTATTTAAACACATTCTACCATTGTAAATCATAACAATTCATAGCTTTTAATTGTATCAATGTACTTTCGATCTTCAATTCTTTCTTCAATATTATGTTTTCATTCATTATCATTATTATTATTATGTTTTCTTTATTAAATATGCGTAACTAATTCTCTAATCTGAGGATTGGGTAGTATTCCTTGGTATTCATGCATGCTTGATTATGTGATTTTCTGCCTTGCTGATCTGTTAATGAGATCTTAACACAATTAGGGGAGTCATGAACCTTTGATTGTATTCTAGGGATTGTAATAAGCTTGGGAGAGAAGTTGCAATCTTAGTACATGATTTAACAGACATAATTTGAATATTAGATCGGGAGATTAATAGGAGAATTGTGAGACATATAATTCTTGGCATTTAATAGTTTATAGATATACTTTGATTGTATCATGGGAGTGACAATTAGGGTGTAGCTGTAAGCACTATATTGTAGCCTGGGAGGGTACAATATAACTTTAGAAGAATTGTTTTCAGTAAGGTAGGAACACAGATATCACATTAATATTGAGCATGTATTGAGACCAAGTGAAGAACCCCAGTTCTTAGATTGTTTTCCAACATATTTGAATCTCAGTTTAAAATCAATTCTTAGTGCTTATAATTAGTTCTTGGTTAATTTAGTTAATACACAAACCCAAAAATTCTTTTACACTTCTAAATTGTGAGAGATAGGATACTTGAACTTGATATTACATTCAGTCCTTCCCTGCGAACGAACAACAAAAAATACTACTAACAAATTGGCGCCGCTGCCGGGGAAGGCAGTGATGTGGGTTTGAGTTAATTGTTTCTTGTAGTTTGGATTTTATCTTTGTATATATTTTTCTTTTCTTTCTTTTTGTATTTCTTTCCTTGGTGTGTCTACAGGTTCTTTGAGGTAGACAACTTAAACAGGTTTTGAGGAGAGAGACTAGATGGAGTACAACTTTGGTTGGAACAATGCTCAGAATTTCTACAACAATCAAGAACGATATCAAGACTTCAATCCTTACCCACAATTCAATGCTTATGAGGATTGTAATGCATATCAGGTGAATTCGTTCTATTCTAAGAACTCATTTTATGCTCCATATGCCCCTAGCAATGATTATTCATATTCGTTTGAAAATCAATATCATGATGATGTTTATCCATATATGTGTAATGATGTTGATACAAGTTTAACTCAGTCTAATCCTTCTTTACTTGCTGATTGGGAGATTGCGCTCAATAAAATGATTCAAGGAACTAAGTCTAATCTTCCCTTACTTTCTTTGGGAGTTTTTGATGAACCAACTTTAGAGATTGCTAGTGACAATGATATTCCATTTGATTCAATAGCTTGGTACGAGGAGAATGCTAAACTAAATAATTTTATTTGGGAAGTTCGAGCAGTGTGGCATGAAGGTTGTTATCGAATTCCTCCTTGTGTCAATTTTCCTTTATGCCATGATTCTTGTTTAGCAGTTGATGATAATGTTGTGTCTGATGAGTCTACTTGTGTAGTTGATAATTGTCCCATGCGCATTAATGATAATTTGGATTCAATTGAAATTTTACCAGTTCTAGAAAATTTTGAGCTTAATACATTGGTAGATGAGATTAAAATTGATGAGTGTCCAATTATAAAAGAGAAGGAAGTTAAGATTGAGGAAGTTGAAAATCTTGCTGTAGAGTATAAGGATCCGATTTGGGAGGAGTATATGAGTCGTACTTATAATGATTATTCTGACGACTTTTCTAGCTATATTTATGTTTCCAAGTCTCTTGAGCATGATAGGTTCTTGAAAGTTTTCGTACCTTTCAATGAATCTAAGGTTTATTTGCACAATATGCTTATATTAGAAATTCGTAGATATGTGCATCTGTTTGCTTTTTATCCTCATTGAAGTTTCCAGGTATAATCGGCGTCAAGCTATTGACGTAAAAGGAGCGCTTCTTGGGAGGCAACCCAAGTGATGTAGTATTTGTTTTCTAAAAAAAAAAATCTCAGTGTTATTAAAAAAAAACTGTTGTGAAAAAAAAAAATTACTGATAGCGCAGGTTGCACCTGCGTAACGCAGGTTGCACCTGCGTTTCTGTCTGTAACGCAGACTACGCCTGCGTGACGCAGGCTGCGCCTGCGTTACTGCTATGCGCGCAGTCTGCCCCTGTACACGCAGATTGCAGTTTTTTTTATATATAAAAAAAAAAATCTCCTAAATTTTTTTTTCCTCTCCTCTTATTCTATTTCAATTCCAAAACTATTCTAATTCTTTTTCTTTAATTTATCAATTCCTATTTCTATCTTACCTCAACTTTCATACCCACCCAAAATTTTTTCCTTTTCACATTAATTTTATTCACCCAATCCCTCCATTATATATACCCACCTATACATACAAATCCAATTCCTCTTCTATTTATTTAAATTCAATTCTAAAGAGGAATTAATTATAAGTTTACCTCTTTGATTCGTAATTGGTTTATCTCTTCTCTAATATTATTTTTATTACGAATTTGTGTTCTTGTAATTGTGGGTTTTGTAGTGTTCTTGTTATTTGAGAAGTGGTCAGTCTATGGAGCTCGTACGCATTGTCCTCCACCAGATTCATCCGAGGAGGGTTATGATTCAGCTGGTTAGGTATGTTTTCTGCTTTTCCTTCTATTTACTTCCATTCAATGCGGACATTGAATCTTTCAAGTTTGGGGGTGTTTTGAGGGATTAGTAGTTGTTGTTGTATTATGTGTTCATGTAGGATTTCATGTTTTGCATATTAGTAGTAGTAATTCATGCATATATGTTCGTGTTATCTACGTTTGTTTCATATAGGACATTCTGTTTTTATTTCTGTATACCATGTGAGTTCATTCTAGTTGCATTTTCATGGCATGCATATTTCATGATCCCTTAGGACGAGCTGATTCTGATTGATAGGTAGGCGTCTAATTGAGTGTGGTAATGATGAATAGAGGGGTGACTTATAGTTTCTAAGAAATTGACTTATGTGTTTCAGAAACAAAACTAATTTCACAGTCTCATTGGGTGCTTTTGGGCTAGGTTAAGATCATGCTTGTTTGGATGTTTTGAGATTTAATCACCTGATTATATTTAGAATTTTCGTTATTCCCTTGATGGCGTAGGAGCACTAAAGTCCAAGTTTGGGGGAAACCAGGGATTTCATGCTAGTTGTATCAATTGCTAAATAATGGCTAGGTGTCAAATGGCTAGTAGCCGGCTCATATTTATATGAGTAGTCTAGGGTTGGAAATGAGAAAGGCTCATTCCAGATCGCAGAAAAAAGAAAAAAGAAAGAAAAAAGAAAGAAAAGAAAAATAAAAAGAAAAAAAAGGTCAATAAATTGTTTATATGCAAAATTAACCAGAGTGAGCTCTTTAATACTCGAGTAATTAAGTCTGAGGGGACTTAGTCCTAGTGACCTAAGGCTTTTATAGTCTGGGATCCACTGACCTAACACTCGCTAATGGGTATTATTGTATAAGCCTTTTGGGGTCTCATTCATTGCACGGTTAAATAAGCATGCGTATTATATATAGAGTCGTAGTAATAAAGCATGAATACCTGGCTAACTTGAATGAGGATGGAGGTGTTCCGAGGTTATGAAGTGTCTACAGTCTATTCTATTTATAAACCTGTGATTGTCTTGGTGAAGGATATGTATGATTTTTGACCTAGTTTTGGGAGTATTTCTGATGAGCATTGCACACACGCACGTTTCCTTTCATGTATTGTTAGTATACGGGGATTTAGTCGAGCTCTATTTGGATTTAGTTGCATTCTTTGAGATATTTGCTTGTTAGTTGGTTTTGGTTAGTTTGAAGGGGATCGTTGCATATTTCATATTAGTTGCATTCATGCATTGCATTGCATTAGGTTAAATGGATTTTGTGGGTACATTCGCTATAGGCCCTCACGAGACCTTACTCGTCCACTGGGGCTGCCTAGGGGTTTAAAGGGCTTGTTGCATATGCCAAATGCAACCGTGATCACCTACGGAAGTGGTACTAATCAGGTAGTTGTAATTGTTTATGCTTGAGGACAAGCATCAGTTTAAGTTTGGGGGTTTGATAAGTGGATTTTATATCCACTAGGAATGCCTCCGTTCGGCTTAAATTGATTGTTTTGGACTCAAGTTGTTGTAGTTTTGATGTGTTTTGCTTAGTTGTGCAGATTTACGAGAATGTTGATTAAAGTGGATTGCTTCTATCGTTCTTGGAGAATTAATTAATTAAAATTCGGATTTTCTGGGAAGGCTGCGCAGCTTATACTGTTTTGGCCATATCTGGAGTTCTAGAAGTCCGTTTTCAGCGATCTTACTGCCCACGCGAAGCTTGAGAGATTTTCTACAACCTGGGATAGGAAATAAGTGCAAGAAATATGCTGTATTAAATTTCGCACGTGTTCTTGTAAAAGAAGGCTGGGAATTTACTATTTTGCCCTTTTTCTAATTCTAATTGTATTCTGGGCAGTTTTGGGTACCTTCTTTAAATCCAAATTGTAATAGAAGGCAATTTATTGTTGGGCAAGATTTGTAGAGCCTATTTAAACACATCCTACCATTGTAAATCATAACGATTCATAGCTTTTAATCGTATCAAGGTACTTTCGATCTTCAATTCTTTCTTCAATATTATGTTTTCATTCATTATCATTATTATTATTATTATTATGTTTTCTTTATTAAATATGCGTAACTATTCTCTAATCTGAGGATTGGGTAGTATTCCTTGGTATTCATGCATGCTTGATTATGTGATTTTCTGCCTTGCTGATCTGTTAATGAGATCTTAACACAATTAGGGGAGTCATGAACCTTTGATTGTATTCTAGGGATTGTAATAAGCTTGGGAGAGAAGTTGCAATCTTAGTACATGATTTAACAGACATAATTTGAATATTAGATCGGGAGATTAATAGGAGAATTGTGAGACATATAATTCTTGGCATTTAACAGTTTATAGATATACTTTGATTGTATCATGGGAGTGAGAATTAGGGTGTAGCTGTAAGCACTATATTGTAGCCTGGGAGGGTACATTATAACTTTAGAAGAATTGTTTTCAGCAAGGTAGGAACACAGATATCACATTAATATTGAGCATGTATTGAGACCAAGTGAAGAACCCCAGTTCTTAGATTGTTTTCCAACATATTTGAATCTCAATTTAAAATCAATTCTTAGTGCTTATAATTAGTTCTTGGTTAATTTAGTTAATACACAAACCCAAAAATTCTTTTACACTTCTAAATTGTGAGAGATAGGATACTTGAACTTGATATTACATTCAGTCCTTCCCTGCGAACGAACAACAAAAAATACTACTAACAAATTGGCGCCGCCAATTTACGTGTTCACACCTTTTGTTTTCAGGGATTAGTAGTTGTTGTTGTATTATGTGTTCATGTAGGATTTCATGTTTTGCATATTAGTAGTAGTAATTCATGCATATATGTTCGTGTTATCTACGTTTGTTTCATATAGGACATTCTGTTTTTATTTCTGTATACCATGTGAGTTCATTCTAGTTGAATTTTCATGGCATGCATATTTCATGATCCCTTAGGACGAGCTGATTCTGATTGATAGGTAGGTGTCTAATTGAGTGTGGTAATGATGAATAGAGCATGTATTGAGACCAAGTGAAGAACCCCAGTTCTTAGATTGTTTTACAACATATTTGAATCTCAGTTTAAAATCAATTCTTAGTGCTTATAATTAGTTATTGGTTAATTTAGTTAATACACAAACCCAAAAATTCTTTTACACTTCTAAATTGTGAGAGATAGGATACTTGAACTTGATATTACATTCAGTCCTTCCCTGCGAACGAACAACAAAAAATACTACTAACAGATATGAAGTTAGAAATCATTAAATTATATTTGTAGTAACAGAATTAATGATAGGAAAGAAGCAGATCTGAAATCGAAATCGGAAATTGGTGGTGCAATCGGAGCCCCTGCGGGGCAGTGGCCGGAAAAGGAAGATGGAGGTGGTGGTGCGTTGGTGGTGGTCAGTGGTGGTGTGCCGGTGGTGACGATGGTGTCGGGGGGTAGGGGAGGGGCTGGGGGTGGCATGATAATGTCATATTGAAGGTGGGTGATGTCAAATAGGGGTGGAGATAGTAAAATATGATGTGGAGATAGTAAAATAGGGTGTGAAGATAGTGGTTTTTAGTTTTTATTTTTAGATTGGTTTGTATTTGAGAAAAAGCCCATATATATATATATATATATATATATATATATATATATATATATATATATATATATATTATAATCTCAAAATTACGAATACGCAATACAAATATTAATAAACTAATCACCAACATCTTCCTTAAAATAAAATTAAAGGCGTTCATATACAGGTTGCACGGGCTGTTACGCTAGTTTTGGTTTGTTTTGTGTTATTTTAAGAAGCATAAATAATATATTTTTACTTAACAATTTTTAAAAAAAATTTTGTTTCGTATTTAAATTTATATACACACAAAAATCTCGAAAAAATAATATGTAGAATTATGTTATTTTTGGTGTCAACAAAAATTTTGTGAAAATTTATTTGTAAAGGCTTGTTGAGAGGCTTGAAAAACATTTATACCCGCCAAGAATTTCGAAACAAAAATTAATATGGAACTATTTTATTTTACGGTCCGAAAATGATTCCGAAAACATAAATTTTAGTAAAATTTATTTGTGTAGGCATGTTGAGGGATCTAAAACATATTTTAACATATATTTTTAATTATAATTTTTTTATTCCATATTGAAAATTTTAAATCCTACTTTGATATAAGCCAAAAAAATTGAAAAAAAAATTTAATGTGAAACTATGTTATTTATGGTCCGAAAGTGATCGAAAACACAAATTTTAATGTTAAAGGGACTAAAAACATATTTCAACATATATACTTTTTTATTTTTTATTCCTTATTAAAAATTTTACATTCTACTTTGATATAAACCAAAATTTTTTAAAAAGAATATTGTAAAATTCTGTTATTTTATGATCCGAAAATGACTAAAAACACATATTTTAGAAAAACTTGTTCGGGGAGACGAGGGGCCTAAAAACATATTTGTGCAATTTTTTTTCTTTCTTCAGTATTGATTTTTTTACGTCGTACATTGGTACAAGCCAAAAATATCAAAAAATTATTATGTGAAATTATGGTGTTTTATAGAAAACTATGTTATTTTAAGGTGTAAAAATGACAAAAAATACAAATTTTATGAAAACTTGTTTGTGGGTGCATGTTGAGGGGCGTAATAACATGTTTTTATATTTTTAAAACTTTTTGTTATTCATATTAAATTTTTACAACTTATTTTGATACAAGCCAAAAAATTTCAAAAAAGTTAATGTAAAATTATGATATTTTATGGTCCGAAAATGATTCAAAACACATATTTTAGAAAAACTTGTTTATGCAGTCATGTTGAGGGGTCTAACAACATTGTTATGGAATAAAAACTAGGTTGAAATTATTGCAGCTAGGGTTTGTGTATTTAATGCTAGGGTTCGTGAGCTTCGTGCTTTAATGGCTGCTTCTGCGTTCGAGACTAAGCGGTCCTCACAGAATGCCTACGTATCTCTGTATTAGAGAATCAAGCCAAGAAAACGTAGTTCTAGAGTTGCCTACGTGGCTTGATGCGCCCTCACGGCGTAGTGATGTAGTGGCTTATATGTCCTTATTCGAGGATTAAGCCTAAAACGTGGTGGGTGACGTATGGAGCAGTGCCCAAAAACGCTCCTTTTGAGAATGAGGGGTCATTCCCTTTATATAGGCTTGGGAGGCCTTGGAGTTAGAGTAGGGTTTGGGAACTTGGTGGGCAAGTTACCCACTCTAGGCCCGATTCTAGATCCTTCCTGTAGGAATTAGTTTCCTTGTCTGATTTGGTGACTTGGGAGCTACTCATAAAGATATTGTATCCTTTTTTGGCTCTTAATGCTGAGCTGTTATTTATCCCTCAATATTAATTACGAAATTAATATTTAATGAGGATTTCAGGCCTTATTAATGGGCTTCGTACCTGGACCAAGCTAGGTCACAATTAATGCAACATTAATTGTGTCTTTAGGACTTATTTTTAGCCCATATCATTTGCCCCCCAACTTCTAGGAAAACTGATCAGGTTTTTGTAGAAGTTATATTTGCCTTAATCGAGACTCAGGGTCGTTTTTATCCCTTACCTGGGACTTCTTAATTTTCCTACCCTTATACGGGGTTTTTGGTTTACACTAGTGTTTCACATATATATCGCCTTTTTGTAAAGTGTGGAGCGACCTACACATTTACGACGATTTGCCTTATTCGAGGCTTTAACTTGTGCTTGCTTTTAGCAATTTCGGCACTTTTTTATAGAGCCTTTATGCATTACTAGCATAAATTATTACTCAATTTGTCAAGAAAATATTTCTATAATTTTCCTCATATTTTTGGAGAATTTCCTTGTACCCACAGGTATTTATTTCAATTATTCCTAATATTTTAGGAATTTTCTTGCACCCACAGGTATTTTTCTTATATTATTCCTAATAATTTAGGAATTTTTATATACCCACAGGTATTTTTATTAATTTTTCCTAATAATTTAGGAATTTATATGTACCCACAGGTATTTTTATTAATTATTCCTAATAATTTAGGAATTTTTATGTACCCACAGGTATTTTTCTTATTTTTTCCTAATATTTTAGGATTTTGTTTTGTACCCACGGGTATTTTTATTAATTATTCCTAATAATTTAGGAATTTTTATGTACCCACAGGTATTTTTCTTAATTTTTCCTAATAATTTAGGAATTTGTATGTACCCACAAGTATTTTTATTAATTATTCCTAATAATTTAGGAATTTTTATGTACCCACAGGTATTTTTCTTATTTTTTCCTAATATTTTAGGATTTTTTTTTTTGTACCCACGGGTATTTTTATTAATTATTCCTAATAATTTAGGAATTTTTATGTACCCACAGGTATTTTTCTTATTTTTTTCCTAATATTTTAGGATTTTTTTTTGTACCCACGGGTATTTTTATTAATTATTCCTAATAATTTATGAATTTTTATGTACCCACAGGTATTTTTCTTATATTATTCCTAATAATTTAGGAATTTTTATATACCCACAGGTATTTTTATTAATTATTCCTAATAATTTAGGAATTTTTATGTACCCATAGGTATTTTTTGAATTATTCTTGACAATTTAAATATGTCATTTTATAATCTTGAGGGAATAATACGTCAACTCCATAGTACTAAATAGTTCTTGACAATTATTCTTGACAATTTTACAAAATTTGGGGTACTAAATAGTACTTTTCCGGGAGACCTCATTTGAGGTCGTCCAAACTCCAAAATTTTGAGGAGGTCGTGACCATTCACGAGGTCAGTTACGACCTCAGCTGAGATCGTGTATGGCTCCGTTTGGGGGCTGGTCGTGAGTAATTTGAGGTGAACTTCCGACCTCCTTTGAGGTCGTGAACGATTTTTTATTTTTTTTTGTAAATAATATTATTGAATATTATTATTTATTTTATTCAAATTTTGAATAATTTTTATACCCAAATTAGGGGTGTCCCACCCGGATAAAATTTCACTTGAATAAAGCCTGATCAGATTTTATTATTAAATAATAATAATTTTTTACAAATTATTATTAAATAATAATTTTTCCTTGTAATTTTTTGCGGGGGTCCTAGCCCTGATAGACCTGAATTGAGGTCTCGGGATGCTCAGACCTCAATTACGACCTGTATTGAGGTCGTGAAATGCTCTCTTTTTGACATGGTCGTGGAGCTTTATACCTCAATCCAGATCCAAGAGCTGGATTGAGGTCGTGTATTGGCCCTTGAATCAGTCTGGTCGTGAGAACACCGACCTCAATCCACGATATGGATTCAGGTCGTGTAGAGACGCCATATGAGGCAGGTCGTAAAGGCTACGACCTCACTCCACGAGGTGGATCGAGATCGTGTGAGGATACCGTAACGAGGAGGTCGTGGAACCTGCGACCTCAATCTTCGAGGTGGATTGAGGTCGTGTAAGGTCATCAAATGAGGGAGGTCGTGACAATTTCGACCTCAAATCACGAGCTAATTCGATATCGTGTATGCTCTTCAGGACGGCCTGGTCGCTTGTACTTCAATCTCATCTCTCGACGTGGAATGAGTTCGTGAAAGGGCACCATACCGAGCAGGTCACAAACACTTTGACCTCAAATCACGATGTGGATTGAGATTATGTAAGGATACCATAATGAGGAGATCGTGATTATCTCGACCTCAAACTATGAGGTGAATTCAGGTCGTGTAAGGCCCTTATATTGGCCTCTTCAAGCTGATTATGACCTCAACCTTCGAGGTAACTTGAGGTCGTGTAAGGCCCATTTCTTCGAGTGTTCGCCAAGTCTACGAACTCAATCCACGAGGTGGATCGAAGTCGTGTACGGGCCATAAAAGAGCCTTGTCGTGTCATTTATCGAACTCGTTGTACGACCTAGATTGAGGTCTTGGAATGAGCTCGCCACAAGGCTTCATTTTTGGCTGGTCGTGGGACTTACGAGCTCCATCCACGACTTGGATTGAAGTCGTATAAAGGCCCCCTTTTTGACTGGTCGCGAGGTCTGTGACCTCATTCTAGGACCTAGATTGAAGTCGTATTTAAAGCCTCATTTGTCCTAGGCCTTGGGTCATCACAACCTTTTCTTTGAGACCTAGAGGAGGTCAATCGTGACTTGAAATTCCAGCCCCTGAAGACATGGATTGAGGTCACATTTTTGTCTTTTAACTCGATTATTAGGCCCTCTTATTCTATGAGTATTGAAAAATCCTTATCTTTTTGCTCGTTGCTCCGATTTGAGCTTACAATATATCGAATCGGTTCCGAGCTCTAACTCCTTGCAATATTTTTTACCTTATTTCTCGCTTTTTTTTTAGCCTTCCAATGGATGGTACGTGGCCTTTTCGAGCCTTTGGTTGGACGAAACACGGCTTCTACGAGCCTTCATTTGGACGGAGTGTGGCCTTTACGAGCTTTCAGTCGGATGGAACACGACCTATTCGAGCCTTCAATTCCTTGCAACTAGCTTCCCTGCCTCCGCGGCATCGTTTTGGCAACCAGCCATTCTCAAGGTGTGCTTTGATAGGATCTATCCAGCATCCTCCTATCCCGATAGGAGCAATAAGCTTAGAATCAATTGTAGGGGTTCTCAGAACTTGGGAGTAGACGCTCCCAGAATGGGTCTCGACCTCTGAAGAAGTATACTGAGATAAGGCATCAACCTTTTTATTCTCCTTCCTTGGGATATACTCAACGTGGCACTCGTCGAACTGGGCTATCGCAGCTTTCACAATCCTAATGTATTTGGCCATATTCTTTTCTCTAGCCTCAAACTCTCCATTGACTTGTGAAACTACCAGCTTTGAGTCTCCACAGACTTTCAGGTTCTTCACCCTCAGGGCTCTTATCAATCCAAGGCCGGCCATCAGAGCTTCATACTCTGCCTCGTTGTAGGTTGTTTGGAAGTCCAACTTCAAGGCATTTTCAACTACGAACCCATCGGGGCTTTGCAGGACTAAACCTGCACCACTGGTTTTTGTTTTTGATGTCCCATCAAAATAGAGCATCCAATACTCCTTCTCTTCCAGGGGTTTCTCACCTTGCTGACCTTCCTGGTCTATTACCTCATGCCCCCCCGACTTCTTGGTTGTCAATGGTATATTCAACCACGAAGTTAGCTAGAGCCTGGGCTTTGGTGGCCGTCCTAGGCTTGTTCTTTACATCGATCGATTCGGGTCTCCAAGACTTCGGGTCTCCAAGACTTGGAAGTAAGAACTTTCAACATAATTCTCTATCTCTGAGGAGGTAATCATAGATAGGACATCAGCCTTCACGTTTTCCTCCCTCGTAACACTCATTGAATTGAGTCAAGTCTCCAGCCATAGCCTCGAACTCACCATTCACTTCTGGTACTACCAATCTTGAGTCTCCACACGCTTTAAGGTTTTGACCCTCGGGGCTCCGGCCAAACCAAGTATGGCTATCACGGATTTGCGTTAAGCCTCATTGTTTGTTGTTGGGAGATCATGAACCCATCGGGGTATGTTCTCACTTAATTTTGTTTTTGATTCTCTATCAAAATTGATCCATTACTCATTAAGTACCGCTTCTGGATTCTTCTTCTCTAATCCTTTGCCCTCCCGGGGTACTACCTCCTGCCCCCCGACTTCTTGGTTGTCAATGGTGTATTCAACCACGAAGTCAGCGAGTGCATGGGGATTCATATCAACGAAGTCTATACACATCCTTTATTCTCCATCGGCTTTCTTGCCTCTGGGAAGCAAAGCTTCATTTCTTCTGTTTCTTCATCTCCTTATTCGGGTGGACGTCTAGTTTATGTAATCAATTGGGGATCGACCCTTGGCATATCAGCTTATGTCCAGGCAAACACAACATCGTCCTCATGTAGGAACACACACAATTTGCCCTTCAAGGGTTCACTCAACAATGCCCTACGTGGGTAACTTTTCAGGTTCTTCAAAAACTAGGGGAGTGGAAACCAAGTCCTCAACGGGTTTTCCTCTTCGTTCATCATCTTCTTGGACATCCATGTCTGCAATCGGGAGGTCCTACCCCCCAACTCCATCTGGCCTCAACGTGGCTGGGTAACAACTCTTTGTTATTGTTTGATCTCCCTTCTCTTCATCAACTTCATTCCATGTAGGAAATTTAATCATTAGGTCTTATCTTGAGGCAACCGCCTTAAAGGCAAGCAAGCCTGTCCTCCCAAGGATAACATTGTAAGCTGTATTTGATTTAACCACCAACTAGGTTCAACATCCGAGTGGCCTCCCTAGGCTCCCGTCCTATTATCATGGACAAACGAATAGTTTCTTTAACTTTTGACTCAACTCTATCAAACCCAAAGACGGGCATGTTGGAGGGGGTCAATTGAGAATCGTTCTATTCTATCTTCGAGAATGCATCATGAAACGAGATATTCACTGATGTTCCATTGTCTATAAAGACTCCTTTCACTCACGAGTTGCCTATCATAGGTGTTATGATCAATGGCTCATCATGGAGGCACTTCACCTCATTCCAGGTCAGAATCATCAAAGGCAAATGCCATTTCGGTTTTTGCTCGTTATAGAGCTTCTCCTATTAAGTGCATAGTTTCTCGAGCGTAAGCTTTATGAGAGCTCCTTGTATTCTCGACCACTGTTGGGCCTTCAGAAATCGTGTTTATCACCGGCCCCCCGGGGCTATGGATTGCGATCTTGATCGCCATCCTTCTTTTTTTAATCTTCTACTTCATAACCATGCCTTAGGTTACCCTATTGGCCATCCTTGGTGAACTTATACAACCTGGTTCTTTGGATCAGAAACTTGATCTTGTGTTTCAGCTGTCTTCAATCATGAGTATTATTCCCCAATGGATTATGGAACTGACCGTATTGATTCTTGTTTCTCTTCCCGTTATCAGCCCTTAGTGGCTTCGGCCATCAGAGATTCTTGTGTTTCTCAATGTCCATCAGGATTTAGGTGTTGGGATTATTCGAACGTGCATAGCTGGCGAACCTCCGTCCTTGATTGCTCTTCTTCCAGGGAGAGTTAGAGTCTTTGTTCGAGGATACATATCCTTAACATTCTACTCGTGACCACCTTCGCTTCTTGTCATCACCTCTATTACCTCCAGCAGGGGTTGAGGCTTCCCTTACACTTTCCTCTACCTTGATAGCCACTCTATCATCCAGGTTCGGGACCTTCAAGGCTTCCTTGGTGATTCGATTCACGTAATCCCTCAAGGATTCATTGTTTCCTTGTTCCACATCCTTGGGGATGTAAAACGTTTCTCATGAACTTTCATCAATGAACGGGGCGTAAATGGCCTTTCCAGTTCTTTAAAGGAGCCGATTGAGTTCGGGGGCAACCGACTTTGCCATCGTTGTGTCATGCCCCCCTGGGTTTGAGGGAACGCCTTATACTTTATTGCCTCAATCACGGGTGAAAATTAGTAGTGCATTGGAGGATGTCCTCACAGGATTAGTGGGATCTCCAGCCCTATCACACACCTCGGTAGTGGGTGTCTTGAATTTCCTTGAGATATGAGCATTCATTGTCTTGTTAGTGAAGGACAAGATTGGATCGTCACGATCTCCTAGAGGCATCGAGCCATCGGGATCAGCCCTTTGTGAATCAACCCTTCTCCTCCTAGGGGTATCGCTTGAATTAATAAAATAGGGAATCCTAGCCCTTGGGGGCTGCCTAGCCTATTGTATTTCCAGATTTTTATTTTAATTTTCGAATATGCATTTTATGAGCGATTATCCTCACTCTTGAGGCCTTGGGAACCAGTCATTTGGATCCTCGGGGCTGAGAAGGCCCTGACCCTCCTTCGAGCTCCTTACCTGGTTCTCCATCTGAGATTGTTATCTTTATCAGTGGGTGACAAATTGTCAAAAATATAGAGTCCGGAAATATCATGACTCCTTCATTGGTGTTGTAGGCCTTGTATACTCAGTGAACCTGGGTCCTTAGTTGTTCGTAGGGGGAGAGTCAGAGTCTTCGCTAGTTCGGGGATACTTGTCCCTAGCACCATACTCTTGCTCTGCCCTTCTCTTCTTAGAGTTGTTCGTCGTTCCAATTGCTGGTAACAGAAGTATCTTTCCTCATGTTGTCTTCAGCCTTAATATACTTGCTTGCTCTCTGCTGTAGTTCAGTCATGTCCTCTAGGGGATACTTGGCTAACGACATCCTAAAATAGACGTTGGTCGTTCTATGCTGTATGGCCACCATGGCTATCTTGTTCTCTAGATCAGAGATATCTAATGTCTCCTTGGTGAATCTCTTGGTGTAATCCCTCAAGTTTTCACTCTTCCCTTGTACTACGTTTATAAGAGAAGCAGAACTTTTCTTGTGGATTCCCCCACTAATGAACCGGCTGATGAAAGCGTCGCTTAGCTCCTCAAAAGAGCCTATAGAATTTGGGGGAAGACGGTTGTACCAACGCTGAGCCATCCCGTCTAAGGTTTGGGGAAACGCCCTACACTTCAGAGCGTCACTTACTGGTTGCAGAAGAAGTGCATTCGAAAAAGTTCTCACGTGATTAGCGGGATCATCCGTTCCATCATAATCCTTAATGAAAGGCATCTTAAACTTTCTTGAGATGTGAGCTCTCGTCACCTCCTCAGTAAACGGGGGTATAAGATTGTTAGGTTTTCCAAGTAACACCAAGTCTACAGCCATTGGCCTAGGGGCAGCCATCCTTGGTGCTTCAGTTAGGGGGACCTCTGTCCTCCTATCCCTCCTCGGGGTTTCATCCAAATTTACCACAGGGATTCTCTCCCATGTCTGTGGGCGTCCTTGCCTCTGCTGCTCTCTTGCGATGTCTTCTTTCAGCCTCTGAATCTCATCCTCAAAGGCTTGGAATCTTTCCAGGGCAGTGGTTGAGGGTCCATCGTGGATTCTTTGAGAACGCCTATAGGATTCTCGGCTGGCTCGGCGCCTCCTAGGGGCTTCATCTCGATTTCTTTCTTCAGAGGAAGAATCAGAGTAAGGTCCGGAGTAATCTCTAAACCTTTGGCTGTACCGAGAGCCTCCCACACAAGGGGGTCATATGGTTCATGAGCATGAAGTGGGGGTAGTTAGGTAGTCCAAACATAGGATTAGTATTCAACGGGAGCGCAGTCGTTGAGATCTGGGTTCCATGGGGTAGCGGGCGACCGCCTAGAGGGGCAATGGCAATCACCATATGAAGGGAGTTCGCTCCTTGTTCCTGAGGGTTCACCACTGAAGGCAGTGACCCTCGAGTTTGAGTTCCTGTCCCCTGAAGATTCGTCTCTTAGGGCTAAATATGAGGGATTTTCGAACCTTCTCCTTTGGGTATCGACCCTTGTCTAGTGGCTGGTGGCACAGCGGTGCTAGCGTTAACCTCCTGACCCCATGGTTAAATCAAATCATTGGACTTAGCCTTAAGGATCTCTGTCCTTGGGACCCCAGTCCTTCTATGCATCTTTGAAGGCCTCCTCAATTTGACAAAGGTAATCTCTCCTATTTTTAACGCAGGAGGGCAATTTTACCTATGTTGTTCCTTCTTCAAGTCTTGTTTCAACTTTCGGATCTCGACTTTATGAGCCTTAATCTTATCTTAAATCCTTGGCACTCTGCCCGAAGTTTCTCGAATATGCCCAACAATGGGTTCCTTGTCTACACGCCTCTTCCTCGGGGCTCGATCTCGATCACCCTTAGATGATGAATCCTCGATGTAAGGTTAAGAATAATCCTCGTACCCTCCTTCATAGACAGGGCCTAAGCCTGTGATGCATGGGGGTTTATATGGCTTGTGCACTCGATACCCATGACCACTTCCTCTAATGCCTCATGCGTTTAAACGGGTAGCCCGTAGGCTATATTCGTTCTTGCGAGAGTCACAGTGGTGGAGGTCTGTGCTTCATTGGGGTAGGCCGTATCCCAAAAGGGAAACAACCATTGAAAGGGATTCAACTCCTGGCCTTGGGGGTTCATCCCTAGGGGCCGCGATCCTCGACATGTGTTTCAGTAATTTTGGAGATTCGTCCTTGGGGTTAAGAACCCGAAATCTGGGAATTTGTTTAAGGGGGTACAGACCCTTGTTCCGTAGGCACGTGTATAGAACTAACAGAAGTGCTAGTGGTGGTGTGTATAGTCACCAGTGTTCTCCATGTATTCGTCATGGTTGATGTTGTCGTCCTACAGACGGCGCCAAATGTTAATGAATAAAAACTAGGTTGAAATTATTGCGGCTAGGGTTTGTGTATTTAATGCTAGGGTTCGTGAGCTTCGTGCTTTAATGGCTGCTTCTGCGTTCGAGACTAAGCGGTCCTCACAGAATGCCTACGTATCTCTGTATTAGAGAATCAAGCCAAGAAAACGTAGTTCTAGAGTTGCCTACGTGGCTTGATGCGCCCTCACGGCGTAGTGACGTAGTGGCTTATATGTCCTTATTCGAGGATTAAGCCTAAAACGTGGTGGGTGACGTATGGAGCAGTGCCCAAAAACGCTCCTTTTGAGAATGAGGGGTCATTCCCTTTATATAGGCTTGGGAGGCCTTGGAGTTAGAGTAGGGTTTGGGAACTTGGTGGGCAAGTTACCCACTCTAGGCCCGATTCTAGATCCTTCCTGTAGGAATTAGTTTCCTGATTTGGTGACTTGGGAGCTACTCATAAAGATATTGTATCCTTTTTTGGCTCTTACTGCTGAGCTGTTATTTATCCCTCAATATTAATTACGAAATTAATATTTAATTAGGATTTCGGGCCTTATTAATGGGCTTCGTACCTGGACCAAGCTAGGTCACAATTAATGCAACATTAATTGTGTCTTTAGGACTTATTTTTAGCCCATATCAAACATATTTCTACATTTTTTTATTTGTCTTTTTTCGGTATTAAAATTTGTACTTCGTACATTGGTACAAGTCAAAAGAATTGAAAATTTATTATGTAAGATTATGGTATTCTAAGATAAAAAATGACTGAAAAACATAAAATTTAAATTAGCGGTGTATTATCTAATTTTAGATTAGTATATAATATTCTTTAATTGATGATACATTAACTAATTATAGATTATAACATAGTTTTATATTAAATTCACCGAAAGTTTTCTCTCCTCTCTCTCCTCTCTTCCTCTTCACCGCTCAGTCCAACCTCTTTTCTGCACCATTTCCGGCGGGGCTTCCACCGGTGTGTCCGGTGGAAAGCCCCAAATTCGTTTCTGTATTTTATTTGCTTTGTCTTATTTCAATAATCTCCCTTGTGGGATATGAATTTCTATCAGTTTGTTTCGCTTTGGATTGTTTTTCTAGATCTACATCATCGGAGCTTCCGGTTTTCCCTCCTCTTCGATTCAAATTGCACTTGGTGGATTCGAGAGTTAACCGCCTTTCTTGTGGTTTCGGATGACAGATCTAAGTTTTCTTGGATTTTCTTTTGTAATTTCAATTTGTTGTTATTTTGGCTTGTATTTTGCAGATTGGCTTGGTGAGAGTTTGGATGTTCTCTCATTTATTTGTGAGAGTATGATTTCGGATCTAATGAAACAAGTTTATAGGATGTTGCATATATGGTCGAATATTCAAGCAGCATTAGCCCCAGGTGGAGGTCCAACCGCAGCGAGTACATATAAATCTCTATACGAGAGGGGTAATATCATCTTCAACAAATTGTCTGATTATGGTTTAATCAGTATTTGTTTATGTTTTTCGTTGTTCGACTATTTTTGTAGATGTCGTATGACTTATCATTAATGAATGGAATTTTACTCAAAAAAAACATAGTTTTATTTTTTTGAGATTTTTGGTTTATACTAAATTTAATACGTAACAAAAAAATAATGACACATAAAGAACCAAAAAATAAAACACAAATCTTGCTAAGTGTGAAAAGAGACCACGCCATCTAGGTTAGTTACATAGGTATTGCTACTTGGAGTGGAATTTGTTGTTATCTGAGATAATAAAATTTGTCGTGGCATATGACACACAAAAACACATAATTAAAATCACAATACACACTTATACATATTAACACCCACACACATGGCACATACATACATACATATATACACCTCCTCATTCTCAACCTCCAACTCTTTATACCACTTCAACCCATCAATCATAATACAACATAATACCAAAATCTAAGTAGACCTACAATTCCGACAATTCATCTTCTCCCTCTCTCTCTTTCTCTCTCACAATTCGTCTTTGTTCCAACTCCGACAATGGCATCTATCTCTCAATTTACAAAATCAATTATCCTTAGATTTGAATTTTTTTCGAAACAAAATCGTGCAAGTAATCCGAGTCTGTGTTACTGTTTCTTCGTGCTTAGTTTCTGAGTTCCTCGGTTTTGATGTTTTGTTTTGGTTTCAGTTTTGCTTGTCTGATTGTATTTAGTTGCTGTTTCGTTGAGTCTGAGTCTTGTTTTTGAGTTTGGAGTTATGATTTTCTTATGTTGTTTTTGGTGTCGTTGTATGCCGAGTCTACCGAGTCCTTTACTGAGTTTTGTTCGCTGAGGTTTTTTTGTGCCGAGTCAATGTTCAGAGTTCTGCTGCGAGTTGGGCTGTCACCGAGTTAACTCGGTTTTTCTGGATTTTGTGGTCGAGTCAAGTTTTTTTCTCTGCGTGATTCTATTGTTTCTGTTCGTGTTTGATCTGGATTTGGCTGCATTTTAGCATCTGTTTTTATTAATTAACTAGCGTTTGAGTTGTATGAATTGAGTCAGTGAATCGACCTACTTTGTCATCAGTTTTCAGCCGAGTTGTGAAGTATTGCATTCTGGTGAGTTCGTATTTGGGTCTGAATACCTAGTTAAGTCGGAATAACCATGTCTGATCGAGTCATCATCGAGTTGAGTGTATCGGGTTTGAGTCCGAGTTTGAATCTTTGGGTCATCTGGCTTTCTTGTTGTCATTGTAATAAGCATAATTATGTTCGAGTTCCGAGTTCTTTATTGTTTTGTTCGTATTGTTTGTTGATTCGAGTCCGCATCCATTTTTTTCAGCATTTCTTATCGACTCTGCAACTTTTATTATTTGATTTAATTGTGATTGTATTGCTGTGTTTCTTGAGTTCTGAGTCGTTTCTTTTATCTTAAAAGAACTGTTCTTAGTTAGAGCATGAATTGTAGTTTTTTTAGATTGAGACCTTTTTCTCTCATGTTTTGAATTCTCTTGTGCACTAATTTTTTGACCGGTTACTTTATTTAGACTCATTAATATGTTACTTGATTTGCTCGATTAATTATTATGATTGCTTTTAACATGCATATATGCTTAATTTGTGGAAAATTTCTACTTTTAATATTTGGTAACTTATACTTATTAATGTCTTTTATATCTAATTGATTTTCTCCATTATTTTGTTTTAAATGTGATTATAAATATGCTTGTGTACATTTGGCTTTTCATATACCAATTACACGCTTATTGTATTCCTTAATATTTGAAAAATTGATTAGGCTAGAAATCTTAAAATGACTAGCTTAATTTTAGTTATTTCCTTAATAGTAGCATTTAATTTTCGGGCTTGCAGATATTAATAACTCTTAATCAATTCTTTCCGTTACTAACTTTATGCTAATATTTTAATATGTTTTTTATTATAGTTAATAGATCTTTTAATTATATCATCTTCCTCATTTTCTGCTCCACACTTTTCCAAACCCAGAAAATAGACGGAATTCGAGGCTCCTCGTTCAATTCTTTCGAAGTCATTGGATCCTTTTACGCGTTCGAGAATGACTGAGAAGGAGACGTCAATAGAGAGGGAGAATAATGATATATCAATGAGGATTCGGTATCATCTTCTTCACCGGACACCTCGGAAGCCAACTCAAACTCAAAGCATTAGTGATCACCGCCTTTATGATGAGTTTTACGCATTCGATTGAAACGAACTTTTTCTTTCTATAGGAAATTGGATTTGAGTAAATATTCTTGCATTTATTGCTACTGCACTGTTCATCCTAGTTCCTAATTGCCGTAAGCAAACATATTAATGACGAGGAACGCTTGTTTTTTTCACTCATATAACTATCTGGTTTAGTTCATCAACCCGAATGATGAATAAAAAATAAAAAGGTATATTCAACCCATGAAATTTCCTATGGATTCATCTTTCGGGGGCAAGAATCTAGGGTTAATACCAATGCCTACTTTATTCCATTCCCCCTTCTTGCCTCTCTATGATTGAGCAAAGCCTTTAAAGAATAAAGAAAGGAGTAATTGCCTATTCATCCTGGCTTCCACCTCTTCTTTATTCCCCCTGCTGCCTCCCTTTTTGATGCTTCTCAAATGTCTTGAAGAATGCTCTCCTTGATTACATTTTTCTTAGCTGTTTTGTATCATTTATGGGTGGCCAGATATGATGGCATATATTTTGGTCTTGTAGAGACAATTAAGTACCATTTTGTTGACTTGTTTATTTACTTTAAGTCATATTTTTATATATTACTTTAGTGTCTAACCAAAGATTTCATTGGTTAGACTTTATTTTATTTCCTTTTCTTATGAAGTATATACACACACGTTTTTCAATAATAATTCATTATTGGATATACTTTCCTTTATTATTTTTATAATATATAATCTTTTTATACATCGACTTATGTTCTCTTTGTTTCGTTTGTGTTTTTCAGGATTTTATGGATTTTCTATTATAAGACTTTAAAGTCTTATTCTAAAGAGTATGCTACTAAGGCAGAGGTGGTGACCTGCAGTAATGGAGAGGAAAATGAAGCAAGTATGCGACAATAACTGATGGCAATGGAGACTCTCATAAGGAACAATTAGTTCTATTTTTTTTTTTTTGAAAATTTGTAATATGATGTATTTCTATATTTTGAGGGCACTCTTTTTTCCCCCTTGAGTTTTTTTCCCACAGGGTTTTGCTCTGGAGGGTTTTTTAACAAGGCCTTTCTATCGTGGGGTTCTTCCTTTCAGACTTGAAGATTTTATTGTCTAAACGTCCGGAAGCAAGATGCGTGATTTTCGGTTAGATGATGAATTTTCTTGAATGAATAAATCCCCTTGTACGTTTATTGTATTTGGATACAATTCATGAATGAGAAATTCACCGTGGCCACTTGGCCATTTCCACAAAAAAAAAAAAAAAAATTGTCGTGGCATTTTCTGCTGAACCCTGACTATATTATTTATGAAACATTACATTTTTTATTGACGCAAATGAAACATTACATTTAAATGAACCATCTTTAAAAATCCAAGTCATTTCTACATCAAAAACGAGTGGGAGACCTGGGCACAGATGCTCAACAACTTATCTATCGGGTACGGGATATTAAACTTTGCAGATTCCTATAATATTATTATTAATTAATCATACTCCTTTGGGCCGACTTTAAAAATAAATTAAGGCTACACCTTTTTTTTCTTTACTAAATATAAAGGTTACATTTTGTTTTGTGCAAAAGCATACTGTGAGTTTGTGACTCAATTTGGTAATTTTTATTCATCTAATATTGTTCAATATTATAAAATCATGTTGGTGTCTTGTAGCTTCTAATGTCTTAGTTCAATTATAGTTCAATCAAGGGCAGAATCTTGAATTTGAATTTTTGCATCCTGATTTTTTTAATTTAATGAAATATACCGTGCGCTTGAAAGGAAATGTTAAATAACATAAGATAATTTTGTAATCTGATAGTCTAAGATTTAAAACTGAAATCGAACCAAATGGAATTATAAAAAATGATAATTAGTGTTTTAATTAGATTTTAATTGATTCTCTTAGTAAATGATAATCGACTAAGTGTTTTCTTTATTAATTATACTGCTGTTCGAATAATTATTTGACTACTGTACCATTATTGGGCGTACCGAAATTGTCGGTTTTGGTGGCTATTAGCTGTCGCCATTTTGGCGTATAATATCTGTCATCAGTGGACGGATTAGTATTAGTGACATAAGGTATTTAACCAAAAGGATACTCCTTTTGGCTAGAGTAATGTTTTTTTGTTTTTTATTTTTGCTCTTGTGTTTTAATTTTCAGGAAGCAGTTTATAGGTGAAGAGATGATGGACGGAGGAAGGAGCGAAAATTTATAAAATGTCTTTGTCTAAGGAGCCTTCGATGTTTTTTTGATTTTGGGTTTCATGGATGACACTCTTTTCCTACTTGAGTTTTTTTCCTAAAGGGTTTTGCTCTTGTGGGTTTTAAGGAGTCCCTTCTTGTTTCCCTTTGCATCCCTATTGTTTGGTTGAGAATTTTGAAGATAGGTCATTGTTAATAGTATTTTTGTTGTTCGTTCGCAGGGAAGGACTGAATGTAATATCAAGTTCAAGTATCTTATCTCTCACAATTTAGAAGTGTAGAAAAATGTTTTGTTTGTTTATAAACTAAATTAGACTAATTATCAATCGAGAATAAAATATATGAGGAAAATAATCCAAGAACTGGGGTTCTTCACCTGGTTTCAATGCACATTCAATATCTATGTGACATCTACGTTCTTACTCTGCTGAAAACAATTCTTCTAAGGTTATAATGTTCTCTTCCAAGATACAATATAGTGTCTACAACTACACCTTTATTGTCACTTCCGTGATACAATCAAAGTACAATCATAAACTATTACGCACCAAGAATTATAAGTCTCACAACTCTCCTATTAATCTTCCAATCAAATATTCGAGTTATGTCTGTTAAATCCTGTACTAAAATCGCAACTCCTCTTCCAAGTTATTACAATCCCTAAAATCCAATCAAAGGTTCATGACTCCCCTAATTGTGTTAAGCCCTCAATAATAGATCAGCAAAGCAAGAAAATCACAGATAATTAAACAGGCATGAATACCAAGGAATACTACCCAATTCTCAGATTAGAGAATTAGTTACACATGATTAAATTAACAAAACAAGAATTAATAGAAGAAATCATAATTAAAAGAATATAGAAAAGAAACCTTTTAACTTCAATCTTCAAAGAAAATAATGGTTCTCCAGAAAAAATCCTAAAAGCTGCGTACAAATTGTATCTCTCTAACAATGAACAACGTTTTTCCCATCCCTAAATGTGTTTATATAGATACTCCTAATCTTGCCCAACAAGCAATTACCTTCTATTACAATTAGAATTTAAAGAAGGTACCAAAACTGCCCAGAATACAATTAGAATTAGAAAAAGGGCAAAACAGTAAATTTATAGCCTTCTTTTAAAAGATCATGTGCGCGAATTTAATCAGCACGTTCCTTGCACCTGCTTCCTATCCCATGTTGTAGAAAATCTCTCAAGCTTCGCGTGGACTGCTTACGGGCCTCAAACGGACTTCTAGAACTCCAGATATGGCCAAAACAGTATAAGCTGCGCAGCCTTCCCGGAAAATCCGAATTTTAATCAAATAAATCTCCAAAAACAATAGAAGCATCAACTTTAATCAACATTCTCGTAAATCTGCACAACTAAGCAAAACACATCAAAACTACAACATCTTGAGTCCAAAACAATCAATTTAAGCCGAACTGAGGCATTCCAAGTGGATATAAAATCCACTTATCAAACCCCCAAACTTAAACTGATGCTTGTCCTCAAGCATAAACAATTACAACTAACTAACTAACTAACTAGTACCACTTCCGTAGGTGATCACGGTTGCATTTGGCATATGCAACAAGCCTTTTAAACCCCTAGGCAGCCCCAGTGGACGAGTAAGGTCTCGTGAGGGCCTATAGCGAATGTACCCACAAAATCCAATGCAATGCAATGCATGAATGCAACTAGTATGAACAATGCAACGATCCCCTTCAAACTAACCAAAACCAACTAACAAGCAAATATCTCAAAGAATGCAACTAAATCCAAATAGAGCTCGACTAAGTTCCCGTATACTAACAATACATGAACAGAAACGTGCGTGCGTGCAATGCTCATCAGAAATACTCCCAAAACTAGGTCAAAAATCATACATGCTCTTCGTCAAGACAATCACAGGTTTATAAATAGAATAGACTGTAAACACTTCATAACCTAGAAACACCTCCATCCTTATCCAAGGTAGACAGAAATTCATGCTTTATTACTAACTACTACAACACATATATACAATCATGCTTATTTAATCGTGCAATGGATGAGACCCCAAAAGGCTTATACAATAATACCCATGTAGCGAGCGTTAGGTCAGTGGATCCCAGACTATAAAAGCCTTAGGTCACTAGGCACAAAATCCCCTCGTACTTAATAGCTCGAGTATTAAAGAGCTCACCCTGGTTAATTTTGCATATAACAATTGAAACTTTTTTTTTTCTGTTTTTTTTTCTTTTTTTTTTCTTTTTTTTTTCTGCGATCTGGAATGAGCCTTTCTCATTTCCAACCCTAGACTACTCATATAAATATGAGCCGGCTACTAGCCATTTGACACCTAGCCATTATTGACAATTATTTACAATTTAGCATGAAATCCCTGTTTTCCCCCAAACTTAGACTTAAGTGTTACTACGCTATCAAGGGAATAAGGAAAATTCTAAATATAAACAAGTGATTAAAATCTCAAAACATCCAAACAAGCATGACCTCAACCTAGCCCAAAAGCACCCAATGAGACTGTGTAAAAATTTTGTTCCCGTAACATGCAAGTCAATTTCCTAGAAACTATAAATCAGCCCTCTACTCATCATCACCACACTCAATTAAACATCTACCTATCAATCAGAATCAGCTCGTCCTAAGGGATCATGAAAAATGCATGCCATGAAAATGCAACTAAAATGATCAGCTCGTCCTAAGGGATCATGAAAAATGCATGCCATGAAAATGCAACTAAAATGAACTCACATGGTATACGAAACGAAAAATAGAATGTCCTAAATGAAACAAACGTAGATAACACGAACATATATGCATGAATTACTACTATTAATATGCAAAACATGAAATCCTACATGAACACATAATACAACAACAACTACTAATCCCTCAAAACACCCCCAAACTTAAAATATTCAATGTCCGCATTGAATGGAAGTAAATACGAGGGAAAGTAGAAAACATACCTACTCGTCCTCTCTGTCGTCACCCTCGTCATCCTTATCATCCTCATCAGAAGAATCCGGTGGAGGGTACGGAGTCCGAGCTCCAAATATAGGCCACTGAACAGGAGTACTAGGTGACTGAAACTTTGCCTCCAAAGCTATGCCCATGTCCTCAGAATACTGGCGACTGCTCGTATGCATAGCATCCAACCGCCTAGTCATTCGACGAAAATAAGATTAAAAAACGGACATATCCACTGTACTCTGCGAAGAACCTGCCCTAGCCACTTCCGGTGCCCTTTGAACATGTGGCGGAGCGCCTGCTCTCTGACCACTAGCACCATCAACAACAAATCCTAATCCCCTAGGATGAGGAATGCCGCCCGGCCACTCCTTCAACCTCAACCGATCATTAGTAGCATCCTTAATAGAAGCCATAGGTTTATGCACCGGCTCACCTTCAAACCATTTAACTTTCGATGCATCACACAAGTACGAGATGATAGAAGCATAAGGAATACTAGCCGACGAATTGCTTCCCAAAAATCGAAGAATATTTTGATTAATAAGGTACCCAAGGTCAACATACTCACCTTTGAGAAGACCCCATAGCAAAATAGCTCTATCAACAGTAACATCGGAAACATGGTTTGACGGAATGATATTAGAACTTATGAAAAAGAACCATGTCGTTGCAAAACCAGACAATGATGAAGCCGGGAAAGTACACTTTAACTCCGTACCTAATCGACATTTCCACTCCGTTCCCGGAACACATAGCTCACCAATTAGTGCATCAAGATCAACATCATCCCTAGACTTTTGTCCCCAATCCGTAACATCTCTAGGCTTCGGCGGTTGCCTAATCAAATTACGAATAGCACGAGACGAATAATCCACCTTCCGACCTCTAACAACCATGGAATTATTCCTTGCTATCGAAGCATTAGCATAGAACTCCCTAACCACATCCAACGAGGCATCATTAGCAAATTCACAAAAGAACGTCCAACCCCGCTCACTAATCATCGCCACCATCTCCTCATACTTATATGGCACAAGCCTTCTTTCCTGAATAACCCCCTTCGAAACTAACCTACCATACTCCGCCTTGGCATTCTCATTCACAAATTTTTCCACTCCATCTCCCACAACATCATTCTCATCCGAAGATGGACGAGCACTACTACTACCACCCATTAATCGTGGTCTCTTAGGTGCCATAATCAACAAATATCAAGCAAATAACAACAAACTCCAAACAATTCACCAAACCAATAACCCCCAAATTACACACCAAGAACCCTAACTTGCAAAATTCACAAATTCAAATAAAAGATGAAATAGAATATTACCCAATTGAATCAAAGAGGTGAACTTGCTAGATTAATCCCAAAAATTCGAATTTGAATCTCCCTTGCACTTTGAATGGATGAAAGTTGAGAATTTTGGGTTTATATGGATGGGCTTGTGTATGTATAGGTGTAAGTATATATAAAAGATGTAAAATTGGAGATGAGAGTATAAATAATAAAGGATTTGGGTTTTGTTTAGGATTGAAAATCAAGTTGAATTAGGAATGGGGTTTAAGTTTGGAGAAATTGTAGTAGGATATGAAAATATATGATAAGAGATAGGAAAATTGGGTATTAACTCAAGAAAATTCGAGCAAATCAGAATAAACTGGAGCCTGAAGCGCTGGGCTGGCGCATGATGCGCGGTTACGGTCTGCGTGTCTGGCCGCTCCTGCGCGGCTTGGCGCATGATGCGCTAGTGCGGTCTGCGTTTCTGGGCGCTCCTGCGCGTGGCTGGCGCATCTGGCGCTGGCGCAACCTGCATATATATATATTTTTTCAGAACAGTTTTTTTTTTCACACACTCACAACACTCATTTTTTTTATACAACAAATACTACATAACTTGGGTTGCCTCCCAAGAAGCGCTCGTTTAACGTCATTAGCTTGACGCCGATTCTCAACCGATGATAGGGACTTGGAGATGAAGAATGCTCATTCCTCGCTCAACTGTTTCTCCTAGCAGGTATGGCTTAAGTCTTTGCCCGTTCACCTTGAATACATCTGACCTTTCTCTAGTAATCTCGCAAACCCCATTAGGATGGACCTTTACAATCTCAAAAGGTCCGGACCATCGCGATCTGAGCTTTCCGGGGAATAAACGGAGTCTTGAATTAAACAATAGAACATGTTGCCCAACCTCAAATTCCTTCTTCTGAATGTGCTTATCATGCCACAATTTGGTCTTCTCCTTGTAGATACTAGCATTTTCATAAGACTGGAGCCTAATCTCCTCAAGCTCTCCAAGTTGAAGCAAACGCTTCTCTCCCGCGGATTTTAAATCAAAATTCAAATTTCTTGTCGCCCAAAATGCCATATGCTGAAGTTCCACCGGCAAATGACATGGCTTCCCAAAAACCAACCTATATGGAGACATCCCAATAGGTGTTTTAAATGCCGTTCTATATGCCCAAAGAGCATCATCAAGCTTTGTTGACCAATCTTTTCTCGAACTTGCCACTGTCTTCTCCAAAATTGACTTCAGCTCACGATTCGAAATCTCAACTTGTCCACTTGTTTGCGGATGATAAGGAGTTGCCACCTTTTGTGTCACACCATACTTTTTCAAGAGATCAGCCACATGTTTATTGCAAAAGTGCGAACCTCCATCATTGATAATAGCCCTTGGCACTCCAAATCTAGTGAACACATTTTTCTTTAAGAACTTCTTCACCACTCTAGCATCATTAGTAGGAGATGCAATCGCTTCAACCCATTTAGAGACATAATCAACTCCCACCAAAATATACTGATTTCCATAAGAAGATGGAAATGGACCCATGAAGTCCATCCCCCACACATCGAAAATCTCTACCTCAAGAATAGATTGTAAAGGCATCTCGTTCCTCCTCGAAATATTCCCAACTCGTTGACATCTATCACATTTAGCCACAAAGTCTCTAGCATCCTGATGCATGGTTGGCCAATAGAATCCCGACTGCAAAATCTTAGCAACTGTCTTCATGCTACTATTATGACCTCCACACTCTAGAGAATGACAATGCCTAAAAATATGAGGAACTTCATCATGAGGTACACATCTACGAAACATTCCATCAGCACATTCTTTGTAAAGCAGCGGTTCCTCCCAATAGTAATGCTTCACATCATAAAAGAACTTCTTCTTCTGGTTATAAGAAAGATTATCAGGCACAACTCCTCCCACAATGTAATTCACAAAATCTGCATACCATGGTGTAGACATAGACACAACTAAAAGTTGCTCCTCCAGAAATTTATCATTAATAGGTATTTCACCTCCTACCTCTCCATCTCCTTGGTCCAACCTAGATAAATGATCAGCTACCAAGTTCTCGCACCCCTTCTTATCTCGAATCTCAAGATCAAATTCCTGAAGTAAAAGAATCCAACGAACTAGACGAGGTTTGGTATCCTTCTTCGTCATCAAGAAACGAATAGCAGCATGATCCGAATAGACAATCACCTTAGACCCAACAAGATAGGATTTGAATTTATCAAATGCAAATACCACTGCGAGTAGCTCTTTCTCCGTAGTGGAATAGTTGATTTGTGCATCATCAAGAGTCTTGCTTGCATAAGCTATCACGTGCATCCGCTTATCCTTCTTCTGCCCAAGAACAACACCCACAGCATAGTCACTAGCATCACACATGAGCTCAAATGGCAAGCTCTAATTGGGAGATGTAACTATGGGTGCAGAAGTAAGTTCCTTCTTCAACCTGTTAAAAGCATCAAGACAACTTTCATCAAAGTCAAAAACACGATCCTTTTCGAGAAGATTGCAGAGTGGCCGAGCTAGCTTGGAGAAATCCTTGATAAACCGTCGATAAAAACCAGCATGCCCAAGAAAGCTTCGAATACCTTTCACAGATGAAGGTGGTGGCAATTTTTCAATCACTTCAATTTTTGCTCTATCGACCTCAATGCCTTTACTAGAGATTTTATGCCCAAGCACAATGCCTTCCTTCACCATGAAGTGACATTTTTCCCAATTAAGAACAAGATTAGTTTCAGTACATCTCTGCAACACCTTTGATAAACTGGCTAGACATAATTCAAAGAAGAACCATAAACCGTGAAGTCATCCATAAAGACCTCCATGTCTCGCCCTATAAAATCTGAGAAAATGTGGTTCATGAGCCGTTGAAACGTCGAAGGACCATTACACAAACCAAAAGGAAGCCTCCGATAAGCAAAAGTGCCATAAGGACAAGTAAAGGTGGTCTTCTCTTGATCTTCGGGTGCAATAGGAATCTGAAAGTAACCCGAGAATCCATCCAGAAAGTTGTAATACTCATTACCCGCCAACCTTTCGAGCATTTGATCAATAAATGGGAAGGGAAAGTGATCTTTACGAGTAGCGTTATTCAACTTCCTATAATCAATGCAAACTCTCCAACCTGTTACTGTTCTCGTAGGAATCAACTCATTCTTCTCATTGTGAACAACAGTCATCCCACCTTTCTTAGGCACAACATGAATAGGGCTAACCCATTTACTGTGTGGAACCGAATATATGATACCGGCATCAAGTAACTTATTGATTTCTTTCTTCACCACCTCTTGCAAATTCGGATTCAATCTTCTTTGTCCCTCAATCACAGGCTTATGATTATCTTCTAAGGCAATTCTATGCATGCAAAGAGCAGGGCTAATTCCCTTGATATCTTGAATTGTCCAACCAATAGCTGATTTATATTGCCGAAGAACATGTAATAACTTTTCTAGCTCATCATCACTAAGCAAAGCAGAAACTACCACAGGATATGTATCATTAGGACCCAAAAAAGCATACCTCAAATTAGCAGGTAGAGGTTTAAGTTCAACCTGTGGTGCCTCTGAAAGTGTAAAAGCCATCTCAACTTCTGTGTCTCGTACAACAAGTGCTTCTTCTTCTACTACATCATCTAACACCCGTTCTGCTCCCACGAAGTGTTCATTCTCGAGCTGCACAATGTCATCCACTATGTCAATGGTAAAACAAGTTGCTCCAAAAGGAGGTATCTTCATTGCTTTATTCAGATCAAATTCCACTTTGTCCTCGCCAACATTCAATGTCAATTTTCCAGCTTTAACATCGATTGTAGCGCCAGCAGTAGCCAAGAATGGCCGTCCCAAGATAATGGGTATCTCGACATCTTCATCCATCTCTAACACCACAAAATCACAAGGTATGACAAATTTATCCACTTTAACAACCACATCTTCAATAACCCCCAATGGATACTTAACAGAACGATCCGCCAACTGAAGTGAAATCCGTGTCTTTTTAAGTTCTCCAAGACCAAGCCTTTTGCAGATTGAATATGGCATCAAACTCACACTTGCCCCTAAGTCACACAAGGCTTTCATGTTTTCCATCTTCCCAATAGTGCAAGGCAAAGAGAAGCTTCCCGGATCTTTCAATTTCTGAGGAATGGCC
This sequence comes from Saposhnikovia divaricata, assembly GCA_036435485.1. Taxonomy (NCBI): domain Eukaryota; kingdom Viridiplantae; phylum Streptophyta; class Magnoliopsida; order Apiales; family Apiaceae; genus Saposhnikovia; species Saposhnikovia divaricata. Next base: position 9,712,795 of record CM071597.1, on the reverse strand, counting down.
TTTTGGATGACTGCACTGCTTTCCGCATTAAGAGTAATGGTTTCTGCATCTTCAAGTTTCTTCTTCTTTGTCAACATCTCCTTAAGAAATTTAGCATAAAGTGGCATTTGATTCAAAGCTTCAGCCAACGGAATATTAACATGCAACTGCCGGAACATAGTCAAGAACTTCTTGTACTGCTTCTCTAACTGCCTGTTGTGAAGTCTCTGTGGAAATGGAATAGGAGGAACATAAGGTGGTGGAGGAACATACGGCTTTTATGATTCTTCTTCCTTCTTCTTCTCATCTTCTTTTTCTGACGTGTCTGCAGCAATCTCTACTGGCTTATCCTCTTTCTCAGTATCACTCTCTTTAGGCTTAAGAACCTCAACCTCGGGCAACTCTTTTCCGCTCCTCAAAGTAATTGCTTTGCATTGCTCTTTACCAGTCTGGTCGGGTTGACTAGGAAGAGACCCTTGCTCACGAACACCCATCTTTGAGGCAATCTGTCCAATCTGTGTTTCTAGCATCTTTTGAGATGACGCCATCTGATCTATTCTTGATTCCATATTAGCCAATGCCCCAGAAGTCCCTTGCATAATCTTATTTAGTGCAACCTCCCACTCAGCTGGTTCTTTCTTTGGTGGAGGTTGATACTGCTGCTGTGCTTGATATGGCGGTCGTGACTGAAAACCAGGAGGTTGATTCTGCCTTGGAAATGAATAAGAAGGATTAGCTGCATGATTATTGCTGTAAGAAAGATTGTTGTTTGGCCTTTGATTTGGATTGTAGTAAGAATTATTCTGCACAGGCCAAGGCTGTCTTCCTTGAATAAAAGATGCTTCTTCTGGAAATTGTTGCACATAAGAGTTCTGACTAGCACCATAATCATGATACCCTTCCATAGGTGAAGAAATAGCATTCACATTTACCTTTTGTCCTCGCACCTCCTGAGTTAGAGTATCCAACTTTTGAGCCAGCATGTTGATCATCTCAGATTCTTGTGCTGCTTTTGCTGAGCTCGTCCCACTAGGTGCCCATGAATAATTATTAGATGCTAATTCCTCAAGAAGTGCTTTAGCCTGTGTAGTTGGTGCCTTCTTGAAATTTCCACCAGCAGCCACATCCAAACTCAAACGAATATCTGCATTCATGGCCCCATAAAAAGTACTAATGATCTGCCAATCTTCTAAGCCATGATGTGGACACTTCCTCAATAGTGCCTTGAATCTCTCCCATGCCTGATATAGAACTTCACCCGGTTGTGCTTTAAAACTCATAATCATAGTCCTCAACTGTTGCGTCTTGTCAGAAGGATAGTATTTGGACAAGAATGCCATAGAAAGACTCTCCCATATAGCAACCGAAGTGTTTGGAAGTTGCTGAAACCATTCCAAAGCTCTTCCCTTAATAGAGTAGGGAAACATATGGAGACGAATCTGATCACTCGTAACACCAGTGATTCTGAATGAGCCACACATCTGCACAAAACGCTCTAGATGTCTGTGTGGGTCTTCTAATTCAATGTCTCCTTCAAAAGCTTGATTGCTGATCATCTGAATTAAGGTTGGATTAATGTTAAATTGGGCTGCACCAATCTCTGGAGTTTTGTACATGCAATTAGCAGGATTTGGTGTCTCATGGTCCCAAATAGAAGTCGCATCAACATTAACAACTGGTCGAGGTTCTGGCTCTCCCATATTAGCTTTATCTTTTCTTAGCTTTCTCAAAGTACGCTCGATTTCAGGGTCAAATTCCAATTTTCTAGCGCAAGATGAACGTAGCATACACCTGAAAATCACCAACAAAACAACTTGTGGAACCAATTAAAATCTAAACAATAAGAAACAATTAACCTAAACTCAACTATACTGCCTTCCCCGGCAGCGGCGCCAATTTGTTAATAGTATTTTTGTTGTTCGTTCGCAGGGAAGGACTGAATGTAATATCAAGTTCAAGTATCTTATCTCTCACAATTTAGAAGTGTAGAAAAATATTTTGTTTGTTTATAAACTAAATTAGACTAATTATCAATCGAGAATAAAATATATGAGGAAAATAATCCAAGAACTGGGGTTCTTCACCTGGTTTCAATGCACATTCAATATCTATGTGACATCTACGTTCTTACTCTGCTGAAAACAATTCTTCTAAGGTTATAATGTTCTCTTCCAAGATACAATATAGTGTCTACAACTACACCTTTATTGTCACTTCCGTGATACAATCAAAGTACAATCATAAACTAATACGCACCAAGAATTATAAGTCTCACAACTCTCCTATTAATCTTCCAATCAAATATTCGAGTTATGTTTGTTAAATCCTGTACTAAAATCGCAACTCCTCTTCCAAGTTATTACAATCCCTAAAATCCAATCAAAGGTTCATGACTCCCCTAATTGTGTTAAGCCCTCAATAACAGATCAGCAAAGCAAGAAAATCACAGATAATTAAACAGGCATGAATACCAAGGAATACTACCCAATTCTCAGATTAGAGAATTAGTTACACATGATTAAATTAACAAAACAAGAATTAATAGAAGAAATCATAATTAGAAGAATATAGAAAAGAAACCTTTTAACTTCAATCTTCAAAGAAAATAATGGTTCTCCAGAAAAAATCCTAAAAGCTGCGTACAAATTGTATCTCTCTAACAATGAACAACGTTTTTCCCATCCCTAAATGTGTTTATATAGATACTCCTAATCTTTCCCAACAAGCAATTACCTTCTATTACAATTAGAATTTAAAGAAGGTACCAAAACTGCCCAGAATACAATTAGAATTAGAAAAAGGGCAAAACAGTAAATTTATAGCCTTCTTTTAAAAGATCATGTGCACGTTCCTTGCACCTGCTTCCTATCCCATGTTGTAGAAAATCTCTCAAGCTTCGCGTGGACTGCTTACGGGCCTCAAGCGGACTTCTAGAACTCCAGATATGGCCAAAACAGTATAAGCTGCGCAGCCTTCCCGGAAAATCCGAATTTTAATCAAATAAATCTCCAAAAACAATAGAAGCATCAACTTTAATCAACATTCTCGTAAATCTGCACAACTAAGCAAAACACATCAAAACTACAACATCTTGAGTCCAAAACAATCAATTTAAGCCGAACTGAGGCATTCCAAGTGGATATAAAATCCACTTATCAGTCATGATATTTTTATGGAATGAAAGTTTCTTTGAAGCAAAGCTTGTGACAAACTGTGTTTAAGGAAAGCTGGTGGACAGGCGATTTTGAGACAACTGAAGATTAGATCAACACTCTTTTGTGGAGTGTTGATTATATTTTTAGTTGTTTTCTATTGTTGTGCCTTACTTAGTGTATTTTTAGCTTTTGGGTGTTTTTCTTTTCGGACTTAATGGTTCTATTGTCTAATTGTCTGGGGGCAACATGCATGTATTTCGGTTAGATAATAAACTTTTTTGTATGAAAGAAAACTCTTTTTCTGATTTTGCCGGTTATTGTATATTTCGATACAATTCATATACGTGAATATATATAATATATTCTTGAAAAAAAAAACAAGCGACTCAACTTGATTCGGTTAGTAAACGGCTCGAATTCATATTATGAATATCTAACTCATTTCGATGGGAATTACAATCCTAATTATGAATAAGCGGTGCCAATACGTATAAATTCCTTTTGAGCGGGATATATAGAAGCAACGTTTATAAGTTGTAACATATAAAAATGTTGTTAGGTCACTAAAGAATCTCAGTCTTACTCTTACATATATTCGGACATTTGAATCAAAGCAAATTTACAACTGGCGAACTTTGCAAAACGGCGTTGGGGAGAAAATTAAATGGAGATAAACACATGAGTTGGTAGGATTAGAAGGAATCAAATACTACCAAATACCAAAAACATATATACACATGCAATCATATTATGAATAAAAAGGCTGTGATCCATTTGCATTTCATTTTCCCCCCACCACCCATATACATACATATTTCATATTTGCATTCATATATTACTGTAATATGCTGTAATCCATTCACTCCCCAGGAAAGCACAAGCTGTCACGAAGTTGATGTTTTCCATTCTTTTCTTTCCACTATTAGACGTGACCAATTTTCACTCCCATTCTTTGCCCTTTTCATCCTTCTGTATACTATTTTCCATATTAGAACAGGGATGTGTAACCAGATTTGCATATGTAAATTTGAGTTCGGTTCGATAAGAAAAGAGCTTGATGCTCCTAAATACGTTAGATGAGACACAAAGAATTTCTTAAATAAATATAAGGTAATTTTTTAATTTTTTTTTGTAATTGTAATCAATTAATTATTACAATTTTGTCATTAGAATGCATTACGTACTTTGAAATCACTATGTCAATTGTAGAATATAATATGAAAAATTATTTTTGTAGTATAAAGAAAATAATTAAGTTCCCTACAAAAATTTCAAATTTTTTTTAAAATATATAATCCATATGGAGACAGGAGGAAAAAGATAAACTAGGGGACAGGTAGAGACGCAGAGTGAGCGTACAAGATTGTCTTTATTGGACCGTACCCGGTAGGGTATTTACCCAGAGACTGGTCCGGTAGTCCAGTTGGTCTGCTTTTGATAATGTCCACAAGAACTCTCCAGGGTAATTAAAGCCCATTTACTTTTATTTTTTAGTGGCCCTGGCCTCGTAAGTGGCATGAGGTATTTACCCAGAGACTGGTCCGGTAGTCCAGTTGGTCTGCTTTTGATAATGTCCACAATAACTCTCCAGGGTAATTAAAGCCCATTTACTTTTATTTTTTAGTGGCCCTGGCCTCGTAAGTGGCATGAGGTTGAAATGTAATCCGTGTACTGCTATCCATTATTGTGCATTTGTGCTTCCCATGGACCTTAAATCACTTCGCACTATGTGTTAAAATTAATTAATTAGTTCGTGGTAGTGTTAGTTACGGTATACCAAATTTGTTTCCAAAGTTATATCGAATGATGTGACATGACATCTGACATATTTTAATTTGTGATTCATATGTATGCACACGGGATCCCATTTTATAGTTAGAAAGTTACAAATCAAAGTCTTGACACATAAGGATTTGAGAAAAAAATTGGGAATTTTTAGCTTGGAAAGAATTTGTAGCTGGAAATATGGGACAACAACTTGGAAAGAATTCGACGGAATGTAGAATTCACCTCTTTTCTTACATTGCATGCATGCAGGACCCAGTAAAGAACAAAAAAAATCGAAATCTACAAGTTATTTTTATATTTTCATCTACTAGCTGTTCTCCAAAGTTTATTTTATAAATTATTATGTGTATTCTTGATCACTTATGTAGTTACGTTTGACTTGTCCAAAATCTAATTTAAGTTTGCAATATTTATATATTGAAGAGCAAGAACTTTTGGTAGACTTCACTGGGAGCGGAGGGTAACAAAGTGTTTCTGTGAATATCTAACCATGCTACCGGAAGTAACCACTGTTCATTGTTTCCTTGTCATTTCAATTTTTTCTTCCACTGATGATCAATAAGTTCACATGACAGTCGCAGTGGATGAGTTGCTAAACTGTACGACCTTAATGCCGAGCTAGTTGAGGATGAAGGGTTTCTAGTTGAAAGATTTGATATCTGACAGTAATTCTATGGTTGTGACAAATAATGTTGTGGCTCTTGCGAAGATTCAAGATAACAACAGCTAACTTGTATATGAGATCACCAGTCACACACTAACAAACCTTTTTACTAAGTTCGTTCATAACTTATAACTTTAATAATTCTATTATTAACTTATAAGTTGGAAAATGCATAAAATTTTGAATTTATATGCTATCTTTTAAATTAAAAGATAAGCCAAACAGGTATATATTCCGGTCTATTCAATTTCTGCTATCGTGTCTTCACCAGGTTGGATGATCTTCTCAGTGGAATTTGACACTTAAGTTCTTTAGTGATGATTTACAGATGAGAAATGAGTATTTTTGTATTGAAACTTGATGAACTGTGATGCTTCCTTTTTGGAAGTAAAGCTAAACCAATTGTTTAGCTGACCGGGATCCCCACTAGTAGAACTTGTGAACCTATCATGTCTGAATACTAATTTTTAATCCCTGTGTGATGATTTTGATGAATTATTTATTTGCTGCAGGATGGAAACTTTCGAGTACATCGTAAGAGGTCTTATCAATGAATTTGTTGATGGTGTTTCTGGACATTGTCGACGTGAAGCAGTAGATGTTGCTAATACCTTCCTAAGCAGATCCAATTCAAAATTACGTATGTGAATAATCATTAAATCTAACTACATTTAATGTATCTTTTAGTCGTTATCATCTTGCAACTCTTGTTTTCCTTCCTTTTACTAGGTTTTGATAAAGTAAGTTGGAAATGGTCCGGAAAAAAAAGACCAGGCAGATGGGGATCACGAGACACACACAACGGAAGATCCAGATCATTAGACACACACCATGGAAAATACTGATCTTGGCACTCCAACTGAAGATCCAGATTAGATACACACCATGGAAAATACTGATGATCTTGGCACTCCAACTACTGCGCAAGAAAGAAGACGAACACAAACAGAGGAAATTCCTGATCGTGGCACTCCAACTGCTATGCAACAAGGCTATCTGGGAGAGTTGATATCTGTAACAGCCCGACTTTTCGGACTATTAATTCTAAATCAAAAACTGAACTAAAATACAAATTTTATTAATCCAAAAGTCCATTACAAAGGTACTTATTACAAAAGCGCAGCTAACATCTATCGAAAAGTCAATCTAGCCCAATTCTATGGTCTTCGAACTCCAACGCTACCAAACTCGATTGTACACCGAACCTGAAAATTGTAAGTAATGAGCTATACAGCCCAGCAAGTAACCAATCGATCTAACCAGTCGGGCAAAGTAACATACATACACATATAAAATAACACAATATTCAATACAATACGATATATAAAACAATAACTTTCGATACACATATTATTATTCGATACCACATAACAACAATAACTTGAAACCCACAATTCATACCACGACCACTACAACCCGGTGATAACGGTCCTAAATTTTAGAAAACTGTCACTACAATCCGGTGACTCGGTCCTTATTCTTATTTTCGCAAACCATGGCATAAACTAGAGTTCCAAGAATATTGTTTACACATAACACATATATATAATAATATATATAAATTCAAAATATAATCACTTAGCCCATGTTTTGATAACAAGTACGTACACATAACACATAATTTCGAAAACACTAGATAGATCAATAAGAAACTTACCTCTACGCGGAAACTCACGAATCAAATCATGTACCACTCCTGACCAGATCTGTATTTAGCCAATTTTGACCCTCTAAACGACATTTTCTTGAAAAACTCAAAGAACGAAAGTTGTAGAGCACGAAAAGACCTTTCCGAAAAGTCCAGAATCAACAAATTCCGACTTACGATGAATTTTATACGAATTTTACAAGACAGCAGATTTGTGTAAAGGAAAGACCTACGAATTTTGATAATAAAGATGAAGAAGGAGAATATGATGTATTTATAATGTCTCACCACCATAATTCCAGACCTACTAGTAATCCGTATTCAAATCCGATCCATATATTAGGCCCACTATTCTAATCCAATTTTAAATCCTATTTATAATCTAATTTTAATCCTTTTTATTCTATTATTCTTTTATTATTATTATTCTAAAAATTACGGGATATTACATACTACCCTCCTTAAAAAGAATTTGGTCCCCAAATTTACAACAATCCTAAACTCCAAAAAGATCGTGAGACATCTATTTTACATTCTAGTCCTAAAAACAGTCTAAAGGATCGCATCCTAGAGAATGTACTAGTCCCATACCTAATACACTCCGAAGGACAGCCTGCTCTGATACCAACTGTAACAGCCCGACTTTTCGGACTATTAATTCTAAATCAAAAACTGAACTAAAATACAAATTTTATTAATCCAAAAGTCCATTACAAAGGTACTTATTACAAAAGCGCAGCTAACATCTATCGAAAAGTCAATCTAGCCCAATTCTATGGTCTTCGAACTCCAACGCTACCAAACTCGATTGTACACCGAACCTGAAAATTGTAAGTAATGAGCTATACAGCCCAGCAAGTAACCAATCGATCTAACCAGTCGGGCAAAGTAACATACATACACATATAAAATAACACAATATTCAATACAATACGATATATAAAACAATAACTTTCGATACACATATTATTATTCGATACCACATAACAACAATAACTTGAAACCCACAATTCATACCACGACCACTACAACCCGGTGATAACGGTCCTAAATTTTAGAAAACTGTCACTACAATCCGGTGACTCGGTCCTTATTCTTATTTTCGCAAACCATGGCATAAACTAGAGTTCCAAGAATATTGTTTACACATAACACATATATATAATAATATATATAAATTCAAAATATAATCACTTAGCCCATGTTTTGATAACAAGTACGTACACATAACACATAATTTCGAAAACACTAGATAGATCAATAAGAAACTTACCTCTACGCGGAAACTCACGAATCAAATCATGTACCACTCCTGACCAGATCTGTATTTAGCCAATTTTGACCCTCTAAACGACATTTTCTTGAAAAACTCAAAGAACGAAAGTTGTAGAGCACGAAAAGACCTTTCCGAAAAGTCCAGAATCAACAAATTCCGACTTACGATGAATTTTATACGAATTTTACAAGACAGCAGATTTGTGTAAAGGAAAGACCTACGAATTTTGATAATAAAGATGAAGAAGGAGAATATGATGTATTTATAATGTCTCACCACCATAATTCCAGACCTACTAGTAATCCGTATTCAAATCCGATCCATATATTAGGCCCACTATTCTAATCCAATTTTAAATCCTATTTATAATCTAATTTTAATCCTTTTTATTCTATTATTCTTTTATTATTATTATTCTAAAAATTACGGGATATTACATACTACCCTCCTTAAAAAGAATTTGGTCCCCAAATTTACAACAATCCTAAACTCCAAAAAGATCGTGAGACATCTATTTTACATTCTAGTCCTAAAAACAGTCTAAAGGATCGCATCCTAGAGAATGTACTAGTCCCATACCTAATACACTCCGAAGGACAGCCTGCTCTGATACCAACTGTAACAGCCCGACTTTTCGGACTATTAATTCTAAATCAAAAACTGAACTAAAATACAAATTTTATTAATCCAAAAGTCCATTACAAAGGTACTTATTACAAAAGCGCAGCTAACATCTATCGAAAAGTCAATCTAGCCCAATTCTATGGTCTTCGAACTCCAACGCTACCAAACTCGATTGTACACCGAACCTGAAAATTGTAAGTAATGAGCTATACAGCCCAGCAAGTAACCAATCGATCTAACCAGTCGGGCAAAGTAACATACATACACATATAAAATAACACAATATTCAATACAATACGATATATAAAACAATAACTTTCGATACACATATTATTATTCGATACCACATAACAACAATAACTTGAAACCCACAATTCATACCACGACCACTACAACCCGGTGATAACGGTCCTAAATTTTAGAAAACTGTCACTACAATCCGGTGACTCGGTCCTTATTCTTATTTTCGCAAACCATGGCATAAACTAGAGTTCCAAGAATATTGTTTACACATAACACATATATATAATAATATATATAAATTCAAAATATAATCACTTAGCCCATGTTTTGATAACAAGTACGTACACATAACACATAATTTCGAAAACACTAGATAGATCAATCAGAAACTTACCTCTACGCGGAAACTCACGAATCAAATCATGTACCACTCCTGACCAGATCTGTATTTAGCCAATTTTGACCCTCTAAACGACATTTTCTTGAAAAACTCAAAGAACGAAAGTTGTAGAGCACGAAAAGACCTTTCCGAAAAGTCCAGAATCAACAAATTCCGACTTACGATGAATTTTATACGAATTTTACAAGACAGCAGATTTGTGTAAAGGAAAGACCTACGAATTTTGATAATAAAGATGAAGAAGGAGAATATGATGTATTTATAATGTCTCACCACCATAATTCCAGACCTACTAGTAATCCATATTCAAATCCGATCCATATATTAGGCCCACTATTCTAATCCAATTTTAAATCCTATTTATAATCTAATTTTAATCCTTTTTATTCTATTATTCTTTTATTATTATTATTCTAAAAATTACGGGATATTACAATATCGCTCATCGCTACAATTTTCGTACTATATTTTGAAGAAATTTCAGTTGAACTGTACCAGTTATGTCGAAAAGATTTTGAGAAGTTGTCGTTAGGAGAAATTATTGATAGTAAAAAATTCTGTACTTTCAATAAGAAGAATGTTTTTTATCTCTTCTCATTGCGTTAAAATAAAAGGCAATAACTACTATGGACTTTATTTGAGGGGCAATGAAAATGAAGATGAACAAACATCCTTGCAGTGCTACTTCTTTGTATTTTCAAAAAAAGGTTTTAGAAGCAAAGATGGTTGTATATTGAAGTTCAAAGATGGTTTTAGAACCCACTATTATAATACAACATCACTATCATGTTATACATACATACATTATGCATACGTAATTTAGGAATTCGAATAAATTTAGGAATTTTTAAATCAAAATACCAACACATAATACATAAATGAAACGGTAACAAATCAAAAGAAAGAGGTAGAACTTGTATTTTTTTTTAAAATTTTTGAATTGAAAAATACTAGTTATAGTCTAGAACAATGTCAATGTCAACTTAGCTCCAATCATAAAATTTTCTCTAACTTGTAACACATGCGGTGATGCGGGTATGAAAGCTCTCGAGCAAAATGATGACAATTTGTTCTTTAATAAAATGATAGTTTGTTCATCAAGATATGCATACAATATGTGTATTCAAAACACGTCAATCCTGAGAAACCTATTCTGAACCCTATCCAATCCTCTTGGTGGTTGCCAACAGCTTCAGCCAAGCGAAAAGTCATTTTAGAAGCCCCGAACCAATCCCCATCTTCATTAACCCCATGTAGATAATCATAGCTTCGTCCAAACACAACTATCCACGTTAGCAGTTGTTGTCCTCTGCAGCATGTCTCTACTTCTCTTCTCTGGGTGACCAACCCAGTGGTGGTAGAAGAAAAGGGGCAAGAAATCACCATGTGGATTTCCAAAGTAATTACGGAGAGCTGTTGTCATGAACTTGGTGAAATCAAGAGGCTGGATTACATCATGTTGATCCCAATCTTCGGTTATAAAAATTCGTAGTTTATCCAAATAAAACTCTGTGAATCTATTCATGATATCATAGAAAGGATAATCGATTGGGTTTCCAAGAGTAGGAACTGGCCAAATAAATTCTTGTTCAAAATTGTTCATAGCTGTTAATAGAAGGCAAATATATTACTCGACTTACTTAATTTACAACGAATAACAGTGTTTGATTATTACATTATATTGAATAGAGCATTCAGTCAGCATTCTTGCTTTCCACCTTTTCTTTTGCACCCCATCACTTTATTTCATTACATGCTTTTCCTTTATTTTCCCATTCGCTTAAACGTTGGTTTTCTTCCATAGGTCCTTTCAGAGGCTATAATATTATTTTTTTTTTGAAACCAGAAGAATGTATTCAACTCAAACCTTCAAATCTTCCCACTTTTTAGATGATTATTTTTTATTATTCTTAACATTCAAATCTTCTTTGGAATAATTCGGAAAAAAGATGAAAACTCTATACTTTTAAAAATTATATTCTAAACGACTGTCATATTTACTCTTTGTGCCGGCCGGCCGGTGACTGACTACTTCAATCCTACCTACCGGAATTCAGCTTTCTAAATCAAGCCATGATAAACAATTCTTAGTAACTTTGTGTCAATTGTTTTTTATTATTTTTGCGTTGTGGAGGTGTAATCTGTTCATGTTAATACATTATGATGATTTTTTTGTCCGCAAAAAATATGTAATTGATTGATTTTGGATGATCATTATGCTTTTCGAGGAATTACTAATTCTTATTTTGTTTCTGTTATTCCTTGGTGTGAGATGAAATCCAGTGGTGTTTTTGAGCAGTGGCAATGGAGGAAGACTATCGAAGTCCGGTGGTGGTGGTGGTGGTGCCTATAACCGTATCCCTAATTGTTTCCCTGATTATTGTTTTTTGATTAATTGAGTATTTAATTTCCTGCTTAATTGATGCTCTATTTTAAGTGTTTATTTTTAATTGATTCCATTAGTAAATGTTATTTGATTAATTGACTCCTTGGTTAATACATACTATGTTTAAATGTAATTGTAATTGTATGCTAATTGAAAATGTATTCTAATTGATTCCCTGATTAATGCATATGTGACTAATTGATTTCCTGATTTTTTGATCCCCTAGAAATTGTCAATTGATTGGAGTTGAATCCCTTTATAAATGCTAACAAATTTACTTTGATTCCCTTAGTTAATGATATTTGATTAATTGATCCTCTAGTTAACACATATTATGTTTAAATATAATTGTAATTGTATGCTAATTGAAGCTCCTGATTTTTTGATCCCCTAATAAATGTTAATTGATTTGAGTTGAATCCCTTTATAAATGTTAACAAATTTACTTTGATCATTTATTAAATATGATTTTTATTATGCTAATATTGCTTTTAATTTCCTATAAATGTTCATTTAATGTAACTCCTTTCCATTTATGGTTAATGTTAATTTTGCCTTGATTGATGGCTGTTTTGTACCATTATTGGGTGGCCAGAAAGGATGACGTATTTTTTGGCCTTGTAGAGGCAATAAGTGCCGTTTTGTTGGCTTTGTTTGTCTATTTCCTTTAAATCATATTTTATATATATATTTTACTTTAATGTCTAACCAAAAATTTTTTGGTTAGACTTTATTTTACTTCCTTTTTTTTATGAAATATTAATACATACGTTTTCAATAATAATTTATTATTGAATATATTTTATTTTTATTTTTATAACATATATAATCTTTTACATATCGATTGGAGACTTATTATTTTGATTGCCTATTATTGTTCAGGTGAACTATTCTTTTTGGAAGTGGGCTGGTTATACAAGTTAGTATTACTTGGACGGGAAGAAGTGTGAAATGAAGAAGGGAAGAAGTGTGAAATGAAGAAGAATGAAGGTTCTTGGGGTCGGAAGCAATAAAAAAGAAGATGGATGGAAGCAACGAGAAGTCCTTAGCAATATTTTTACAGTTTTGCAATATCGATGTATTATTGGGGGGTGGACACTCTTTTTCCCCCCTTGAGTTTTTTTCCCATTGGGTTTTGCTCTTGCGGGGTTTTTAACGAGCCCTATCTGTGTAAGGAGTCTTCTGTTCTAAGATAGAGGTGATATTGTCTAAACTTCCGGAGGAATCTCTTTCTCATGGCTGTCGTAATTCAGGTTACGACCCATGGATTGGTTAAGCATACCTTTCAGTTAGATGATTAGCTTTTATGGATGAAAGAATGTCTCTCTTTGTATGTCCCTTCCGGATTGTGTATCTTTCTCTTAAATGAAATCATTTTTCATTTTGCAAAAAAAAAAAAAACACGTCAATCGCAAAATTAGACAAAAAAATAGTCAAATAATTTACAACTAAAATTATAATCAATCAATTACAATCAATATTACATGTATATGTATTTGATTACAACCAAAAGTAAGTAACATATAAAAGGAAACAAACAATCATCAATTTATAGATACATAAACACAATCAAAATATATGTGTATTCAAAACTAGTCGATCACAAAATTTGACAAACAAACAATCAATCAATTACAATCAGTTACAACTAAAATACAACTAAAATTACAATCAATCAATTACAATCAATACATAAACACATGCGTAAATGAATAAAATCTAATTCTTATCGTTGTCGTAGGCTTAAATTCCCATCGACAACTCGTAAGGTTAAATTCTCGAATATGATAGTCGGAGGCCGAAATTGAGCCATTTGAGAGAGAAGGAGAGAGCTGATGAGAGTGAAGCAAAAAAAAATAGTTGTTCAAGTACAAAAGATGGAAAATGAAATTGGGATTTTGAGGAGATTATGGAACATTTCCATTTTTTTTAGAATTTACCTGGTACTAGAAAAATTCTCTACCTAAGAGTTCCCAATTCATATTTTCAATTTACGAAACTTCAATCGTACAGATTAAAATATTATGCAAAAATTGGTGGATGCACAAAATTATATAGAAATTGATTTTGTATATAATGCAATTGTCAATCAAAAATGATATAAAATTCAAGCCAATACATTCATATTGTAAATGATATATAAATACTATGTTAAATTAAATGTAAATTTTGCATATCTACTTATTTTTGCATAAAATAAACACCGGTACGGTTAGATTTACAATCAATCAGTTCAATCGCCTTTGTTTGTTAGCAGCTCAGACAGAAGCGATCGATTGAGGGAGAGGCCAATAAAAGTACTTTAACCGGCTTATCTGTTTACCCGAGTTAGACATAGGGATGGGCAAATTGAAGGGTTTTCCTTGGGATTGGGCATGGACCTTGACCTAAAGTAAAGTAGCTATAAGAAGAAGTCGGGGTGACCTTTATCCTGTGTCGAAGGTCGTGTGTTAATTAAAATCACATTTTACGAAAAAATTGATAAATACATGATTTTAAAATGCTTAGGGGTAGAGAATTCTTCTACTGGTAGATTCTCTTTACACTTTCTAATTTTGGATTCTATTTTCAAATGATATGATTTGACAATTATGTATGATTTTAAAATAAATAATAATTTAATTATTTTATTTCAAAATTTATATTTAACTTCAAAAAAATAATAAAATAATATTTTTATTCATTTTTTCGAATTTTTCTTTCGTGCATTTTCAAAAAATAATAATTTCATTTTTATGAGCAAAAAAAATTGAAAAAAAGGAACTGTCGGACGTCACCCATAATTTCATAATTTCCAAATGTTTCACATCACCCGGACAGGAGTGCCACATCTCATAATTGATGAAATGATTAGTATATAATTCTCAGTCATAATTCACTAATATTTCTTTTTTTAAAATAAATAATAGTTTAATTATTTTATTCCAAACATTCCATTTAAAATTTGAACAAAATGAATAAAAATATAAGCAAAAAAATTAAAAAATGGAAAAAAGCCAAAAAAATGAACTTTCCAGGGGGCCATACTAAAACTACTCGGGCTAGAGTACGCTTAACTTCATAAAATAATAGTTTTATTCAATTTATCAAAATTTTCTTACTTGTGCATTTTCAAAAAACAATAAGTTTGTATTTATGAGGAAAAAAATTGTTTAAAAAAAGGGGGAAAATTGAAAAAAAGGAAAAAAGTTCGTATTTATGACCAAAACATAGTTTTTGTTGAAACATATTTTCACCAAAACTAATCTCATGCATGGCGAGAAGTATCGTCCCACCATTTTTGTTGCCAACACTGGACTCTAATGTTTGAAGTCTTCTCTCCTGTGGACCAGAGTTGGCAAGTGTTGCCCCCTCTATATGATGTTGGACAGGATTGTCGGGGATATTTTGCGGTTTTCTAGTTTGTCGTTGTGGAGCAAGAGCAGATGGTCTATTTTGCCACCTCTATTTCTGTTGTGTCCTTTAATCTAGTATTACATATATGGTTGATTCATAGTAAAACCCATGTTCTGTTCTGTCAAAAAGGATATCATGACAATATTACCATATGTGTTCCAATTATCCGTGAAATGGCTTTTAGTTTTCTTCAGAAATCTGGTGTCAGTTATTTGTGTGCATCCAGGAGCTTCTTCCGAGGAGAAGAATTAATGCAACCGTACTTGGCTCCGGAAAAAGCTATCATCGAAGTGTTGACATCTTCTCGGTTTACTTATATCAATAGAGATTACAGTGAGTATATGTGTTATTGTGTTGCAGGACTCTGATGGTACACAAGTACTGTGTATTGTAACCTACGGCAACATTTCACTTGAGAATGAGGGTGACATCAGAACGAACTATGTACACGCCATTGATGCTTTCTGTACAGATGAGAAGGCAGAAGTGTTAGAAGTCAAACCCGACTGCTAGAAATAAAGAAAAAAGATGGCAACATGGAAGAGTCAAATTTGATTCCTTAAAACAAGGTAGGCTAGTAATATGTATAAGGATAAAAATATGAGGTATGCAGTGATGTAAGATTGTAAACTTGAAGCCTATAAAAGGTTGTTGTCATGCATGTAATAAACACACTGAAAGTTTAGAAAAAAACGAAGGAGAGGAAAATAGAGCAGAAGCTCCTGTGCAAATAGAAAGCTGTAGTAGTTTGTGTGTGTAATACAAGAGTGTATTAAATATATTATATATATTGTGGTTGAGTTGAATATATTTGGTATAAGCCCATAAACGTTTCCAACAAGTGACATCAGAGCTAAGGTTTCGTTCGGAAAAGAAATTGGCAATTTTTTGGGAAAATTTTCCGGTCACTATTTCTGCCGGAAAACACTGTTCACGCCGTAGAAGACGAAGTAATGTTCATACGGCACTGTTCATACGGCACTATTCATACGATACTATTCATACGGTACTGTTCATACGATACTGTTCATATATACGGTAATATTCACTTATACTGTGAAAGAATATTTTTTGAAAAAAAAATGGCGAATATGGTGCAACAAAATATTCCAATGTTGATGGCTACAAATTATGGAAACTGGAGTATCCAAATGAAGGTGTTACTCTGTTCGTACGATAATTGGGATATCGCTGAAAGCGGCTATAGCGAGCCCGAAGATGCTACCGCTGAAGCAGCACTTTTTAATGCCGAGAAGATGGCGTTAAAAGAATTTTGGAAAAAAGACAACAAGGCTTTATACATAATTTTTCAAGGTGTCGACGAATCCACCTTCGAAATAATTTCAAATGCAAAGACAGCAAAAGAGGCGTGGAAGATTTTACAAAAATCATTCCAAGGTGTCGAGAAAGTGAAAAAGGTACGGCTCCAAGTTCTTCGTGGCAAATTTGAAAATATCAAAATGAAGACTTCAGAGAATATCGGTGAATATGTTACGCGTTTGAAAACGGTGACAAACGAAATGAAAAGAAATGTCGAAAGTCTCGATGATGTTCGGGTCGTGGAAAAATTGCTCCGCTCGCTAACAAGAAAATTTGATTATGTTGTTACTGCTATCGAGGAGTCGAAAGACTTGTCCATGATTTCTATTGATGAGCTAGTTGGTTCACTTCAAGCGCATGAGCAGCGGATGAATCAATATGATGATGCAAGCCATTTGGAGAAGGCGTTGCAAAGTAAAGTATCCATCAGTGACAGTTCTGGCAGTAGCAGTTCTTCACGTGGCAGAGGTGGCTATAGAGGTGGCTACCGAGGTGGACAAGGACGTGGAAGACAGACGTTCAATAGAGGCCAGAATAATGAAGGCTATCAACCATCTGGTCGTGGTCAAAATTTTAGAGGCGGAGGAAGAGGAGGATTCCAACAAAGAGGTGATAAGTCTCAATTTCAATTTTATAATTGTAATAAATTTGGTCACTTCAGTTACGAATGTAGATCTCCAAAAGTGGAAGAAAGAAGTCATTTTGCTGCAGCAAAAGAAGACAAAGATGTGGGGTCTGCTATGTTCCTTACATACAAAGGAGATGAAGATGGTAAGAAAAATACCTGGTATCTTGATTCAGGAGTCAGCAACCACATGTGTGGCCATAAGGAATTATTTACGGAGATATATAGCACCATCAGTGGAAAAGTTACTTTTGATGACTCATCGAAGATTCCAGTAAAAGGAAAAGGCATGGTTACGATTGTGTCAAAGAAAGGTGATAAGAAGTATATAAATGATGTTTATTATATACCTGCTTTGAAAAGTAATATCATCAGTCTTGGCCTGTGGAAAAGGGATATAATATTCAGATGTAGGATAATTCTCTCATCATCAGAAATCAGATTCGAGAATTAATTGCAAACGTGGAGATGTCAAAGAATCGTCTCTTCACTCTTGATATGCAGACGGGTATGCAGAAGTGCTTGAAGCCGGTCATTAAAAATGACTCGTGGTTATGGCACTTGAGATTTGGTCATCTAGGATTTTCTGGATTGAAACTATTGTCAAAAACAAAGATGGTGGACGGTTTGCCAGAAATCAACGAACCATAAAATTTGTGTGAAGCATGTGTCAAAGGAAAGCAACATCGACAAAGCTTTCCAGTTGGAAAATCATGGCGAGCTAGAAGGCCATTGGAGATTGTTCACCCTGATATTGCTGGTCCATTTGATATTGCATCATTTGGCAGAAATAGGTATTACCTAACTTTTATTGATGATTTTAGTAGGAAAAGTTGGGTGTATATCATTAAAGAAAAGGCGGAGGCTCTTGATAAATTCAAGGAGTTCAAAGCTTTGGCAGAAAAACAGAGTGGTCATTATTTGAAGGTACTCCGATCAGATAGAGGAGGCGAGTACACTTCAAACTTGTTCAGAAGTTTTTGCAGGGCACATGGAATCAATCATCAATTGACAACGGCATACACTCCACAACAGAATGGCATTGCAGAGAGGAAGAATTGCACTATTCTAGACATGGCAAGGAGTATGGTGAAAGCAAAGCACATGCCAAGAACTTTCTGGGCTGAAGCCGTTCTACGTGCAGTTTATTTGTTGAATCGTTGTCCAACTAAAAGTGTCAGAAACAAAACTCCAAATGAAGCATGGAGTGGTAGTAAACCATAAGTTGGGCATCTCAGAATATTTGGGTGTATTGCATATGCCCATGTTCCCGATGAAAAAGAAAGAAGTTTGATGACAAAGGCGAGAAGTGTATCTTTACCGGATATGATAAAAGAAGCAAGGCGTACAGACTCTATAATCCCCTGATGAAGAAATTAATCATTTCTCGAGATGTTGAGTTTGATGAATCTGATTACTGGAGATGGAGCGTGGAAGAAAGAAAAGTTGCAGGTTTATTTTTTAATGATGATGATGATGGTGATGACAATAACATTGAAGATGGCGAGAATGATGATCCAACTCCTCTACAAAGTCCAAATCAACAAACTCCTGCCTCGACACCATCGAGTTCAGGAAGCAGCAGTAGTAGCAGTTCAGGGGGAGCACCCAGAAAAATGCGAAGTCTGGATAGTATATATGAGGCGACAAGTCCGGTACAAACATCCTTTGATTATTCTTTATTTTGTTTGATGGCTGAATGTGATCCAGTTACATTTGAGGAAGCTTCTGAAGAAAGCAAATGGAACAAAGCCATGGATGAAGAAATTGGTGCAATCAAGAAGAATGATACTTGGGAGCTTACAAGTCTTCCAGAATGACACAAACCAATTAGTGTCAAATGGGTCTACAAGACAAAGACCAATCAAGATGGAGAAGTGGAAAAATACAAGGCAAGGCTAGTGGCTAAAGGCTATAAGCAAAGATACGGGATTGACTATGATGAGGTATTTGCTCCAGTTGCAAGAGTTGATACCATAAGACTTCTTACAGCAATTGCAGCTCAGAACCAGTGGAAGATCTACCAGATGGATGTGAAGTCCGCATTCCTAAATGGTTATCTTGAAGAAGAAGTCTACATCGAGCAACCACCCGGATATGTTCAGAAAGGCCAGGAAAATAAAGTCTATAGACTAAAGAAAGCACTGTACGGGTTGAAGCAAGCCCCGAGAGCATGGAACACAAGGGTTGATGAATACTTTCAGAAGAATGGTTTTGTGAATAGTTCATACGAGCATGCACCTAAACCAAAACAAATTCAGGGGGAGATATTATGATCGTGTGCTTATACGTGGATGACATGATCTTTACCGAAAACAACCCTGGTATGTTTGATGATTTAAAGAAAGTCATGACTAACGAATTTGAGATGACTGATATTGGTCAAATGTCATACTTTCTTGGAGTCGAAGTGAAGCAAAGCAAAGATGGAATTTTTATGTCACAGAAAAAATATGTCGAGAAAATTCTAAGCAAGTTCAGAATGGAACAATGCAAGCCGATGAGCAGTCCAGCAGAAACGAGCATAAAGCTCAGAAATGATTCAACAAGGGAGTCGGTAAATCCGACATTGTTCAAAAGTTTGGTTGGAAGTCTAAGGTACCTAACTTTCACTCGTCCAGACATCATGTATGTAGTTGGACTGGTTAGTAGGTACATGGAGAAGCCGAAGCAAGATCACTTCATGGCAGCTAAAAGAATTTTGAGGTACATAAAAGGTACACTTGATCATGGTCTGTTTTATACGCATTTTCAAAATTCAAAATTAGTTGGCTACTCAGACAGTGATTATGGTGGTGACTTGGATGACGGGAAAAGCACTTTGGGATATGTTTTTCATATCGGTTTGGCAATATTTTCATGGTCATCAAAGAAGCAACAGACAGTTGCCCTCTCAAAATGTGAGGCAGAATACATGGCAGCAGCAGTGTGCGCATGTCAAGCTATGTGGCTAGGCTACATATTGGGCGAGTTAAATCTTGCCAAAGATGATCCGGTTACAATTTATGTGGATAATAAATCTGTATTTCTCTCGCAAAAAATCCAGTGTCATACAGTCCAAGCAAGCACATCAATATTAAATATCATTTTATTCGAGAACAAGTGAACGATAAAATCGTGGAGCTAGTGCACTGCAGGACTGAAGACAATTTAGCAGATATTTTCACAAAGCCGTTAAAGCCGGATACGTTTCATAAAATGAAAGAGAAGCTCTGCAACACCCCGACTTCCCAATACTGAAAATATACTTTTTATAATAAATAAACTTTGATACAGGGGAATTTTAGAAAATTTCGGCATGAAGTATTCCTAAATCGGACTATCCACCTGTATATAAATTTAATACACCAACGATACCTCATCGAGGATCGATTCCAGGTTATGGTATGAAACAAGAATCTAAACTATACCAATTATTACAATTTCTTTCACTACTCTGAATATAATTACTATGCCGTCTAATCTGTAGCTTAATTCCAATCCGTGCTTACCCGCTCTGACTTCGAGATCTATCCTGTATAGGCTGCCTCATTGCACTCATATGACTTGTAAGATGTAGACTTCCACCCTTAATCCTAACTGAAAGGTTAGGGAAAATAAAGCAAGAGTGAGCCAACATTTCTCATCAAGTATATAGTATAGTGAAACAACAATTTCTCAACACTTCATTGATGAACAATATCAATGATTACTTATCTCAAAAGAACATTCACTTTCCATCAGAGAAATAAGAAATTTTCATTTTCTTCAACCATACTGCCTCAGATAAAACTTTGAGAAAAAGAATATCAAGAAATTCCCTAATCATTCTTACTCCCCTTTCACGTACAATGTTACTCGAGAAGGGAATAACTGGGAAACTTCTATCTATCCTTAATCCCATTGTTTTACTGAGTTCCTAATTTTAATCAAGATAGAAAACAACTAATTCTGATATCCACAATTTCGAAACTAATGACAATTTACTTTGAAACATATATATCTTATCAAATCATTCTTTTCTTTAAAACCATTTCATCTTTGAAACATACTTTCCATAAAATCTTTTAAAAACATTTAAGTTGATTAGATCTTTTCCTTAACATGGACAGTACGGGTGATCAGCCACGTAAAGTCCCCAATTAGGCAACACATTGGCCTTTAATGCTGGACTAGGGGAACCACCCATAGCCTCTTACGCTAAACAAAAAAGTGCTGGACTAGGGGAACCACCCCTAGCCTCTTACGTTTCTCCAATCTATAAAACCTTTTAAACATTTCACTTTTAAGTCCTTTATACTCACTGATAACAGATCAGCCCAGTATAAGGAATTTTTAAAAACGTCTTTAAATAATTAATCCATTTTAGGGAGTAACATTAAAAGATTAAGGATCAAGGAAGCATTCGATAAGGAAGCATTCGATATAAAGAATTTGAACAACACAGCAATAAGATTAAGATTCAGGAAAGCATAAGAAATTATAACAAGAAGGCAATACGATTTAAACTAAGCATGATATGGTACAGCAAAGCAGAAACATATATCAACAGGGGAACATTAATAATTGAAGGAACAAAGCAATTGTCAAGATTTTATAATTTCAACAGCAATTTATGAGGAATCATGGATTAGAGAAAATCTGAAGTTCAAAAGAAGATTGAAGAAATTCTCAATTACACAAAGTCTCACTCTTGTCGGCTAAGCACCCATAGGCTTTAGCTGCCAGAACCGGTCTGACAATAATGAGTTTGAATAATTAGGAAGATCTCAATTCATTCTTGGCTTTAACCGTCACTGAGCAACACATGCCTCAACAACAGTATAAACCTCGAATTAGTTTACATAAATTTTGAAAGAAAATATACTTTGAAGAATATTAGCATATACGAGGAATAGTGAAATAAATTAATTTTAAAATAAATCAACACCTGAACGATAGGTGGGGAAAATAAACAATGACAGAATAATTTGAGAATAAATGTTTGTAATTTAATAGAAGAAAATGTCACTGGGAATAAAAATAAAAAGTATAGGCACTAACAAAATGATTTGAAAGGATTATCGTATAATTAACAAGACAGGTTCACGTTATTCAGAGTAAAAATGAAGAATATAATTACTTGCAAGAAGTGATTTCGAAAGAACAATAAGTAATACAAAAGGTTTCACATCACTTGAACAATAAGTGAGAGATAGTAAACTTGCCTCAATACACGAAGTTTCTTATTCCAATATCTCAATTCTTTACCCGCTTCACATCAGACTCCATTTTTTTTACACGTTGGCCTCTGTTCGGCTACACACTCATCTTTCCTCTATAATTTGTCCGTCACTCTGCTATTATACTCGCTAATTCCGATGAATATCTCCTTTCTCAAAATTTCATCCTTACGTACACTGGCTCCAAGCCGAGCCTCCTACTCGTACCTATAAGCAGGTAAAATACTAATTCAGTACACTTACAACCTTAATCGTATAACTCTATTCTACCCAATCGTGTCATATTACGCTTTACAACTTTAACATATACAACGAGTATTAATCAATTTCTTGAAATGGTAATATATCACCACATAAATCACATACCACATAGCACCTATTACCAACTTATATTTATATCTTATAACACGTATATCATATCAATTCACAGATAGTTGATATCGAATTACCATAAGATTTATAAAATAATTCTAACAAAAAGTGGACAACATCTTCTTTGTAATATCACCAAACCTGTCGGGATACAACCGACCCAAACAAGCAACCAAGCACTCTCTTACTCCAATATCAACTCAATACAACTTATAATTATCACCAATCATACTATCACGTACTATTTATAAACTTCTGACTATCCACGCTCATAACATTTAACGATCATTTTTATATTATTCACAATCCCAATCCGAATACACTTACAACTTCTTTTATCCTCAAAATCAAATTAATAACCTTAATAACAATCGAGCAATTAAAATTATCAATCTAAGTACGACATGCAAGTTTATTAATGTACTAATTATAAGTAGAGATCATTTAACTACAAACGTTAACACTAATAAGCGTATCCTTTTAAAATCGTATTAACTTTATTACTAAAAATCTGAAATCAACTAGCAACTCATTTCAGATCACATACAATTCAGGACTTCACTAGTCATCATCTAACGATTATTAAAACCAACTAATTACACATAACAAGCTTCATAATCTTTAAATCAAAGAAATCTTTATCACTAACAATTAAAAAATTCAACTAAAATCCTATAATACATGTGCAGGGTAATTAGTTCATAATTAGCATATAAAATTCAGCAATTAAGCATGTTAAATCATTGAACAACAACACCCACACCCTGGCCTTACTAAATCCTCTCATTTCTTTGCCTCAAGCATACAACTGCACTAATAAACAAATACACCCACAGACCATATAGTCCCCTGCTTGTTCCTCCTTCTTCACCCTCTATCCCCTTGCTCTGATCCTGCCCTCGCCCACGCACATCACACACACTACGACTATCCCCTACGCACCACCTGCTACTCCTTTATTTCTCTAAATCTCCCGCTACTCCTCTGCGGAACTTACACCACCCAACAAGGAGAACACACGTACATCATTTTGATAACTCACACTAAGCTTCAACCACGCAGGTACCATATATACACACAGCCTTCTACACACACACGCCGCCCAGCTTTGTAACCACCCAACCCCCTTCACTGACCCATCTGAACCAACACAACAGCAGCCCCAATTCGACCCACACACACTCTCTAAACTCATACACATGAATCACAACATACACACATATACACGCTGTAACACAGCCATATCAGTACTACGAACCACAGCACAAGAATTCCGTAATTTTGCCAGAACCCACTTACACAAGAAGCCACATATGCGGGAATAATTGGGAGGGGAACAACGGATGAATTGATAGAAGAATCGTGTGTAAAGCTTAAATACATGACAAAGAACTTGTGAGGGAGAGATGAGAGTAATCGAAAGGGAAAGAGGAGAGATTTGAGAGAGATTTATTTGAGAAGTCGAGAGAAAGAATTTTTGAGGGAGAGAGACAATGTTCAAGAGTCTTCTACTGAACACCACCGAGAGAGAAAAATCTGGAAGCTGGGTTTGATAAATAAAAAGGGGCGATGGCCCAAAATAATCAAAAATAAATACTGTTTGCCCAAAATATCGACGGGACACGGTAGATCGTGTACCGTGATAGGGGGTGTGTTGCAGAACACGATCTTCCGTAATAGGGCATGATACGGAGCTGTGTCTTCGGTGTTATGCATGATACGTTGTACTGTGTTCCGTGACAGTGCTGCGCACCAACCTAACACGGATCACCGTCCACCGTATCATGCATAACATGGTAGACGCAGCTCCGTATCTACGTAATACGGAGGACGATGCTCCGCATCATGCTAACACGGAGGACGATTCTCCGTATCCCGTAGGTATTTCTGGCACTTTTTTTCAAAATCAGTATTTTGGGCAAACACTTGTGAAAAATAGGCATTTTGGTCATTTTCTCAATAAAAAGATGGAGCTAGAGTAAAAGTTTACTAATTACATAAACAAAAAAAAAATCCTTTTAATAGCTTTTGTAAATTTGAAATTAACTATAGAATAGCTAGAAAATCAAGTTTAAAAAACTTATAAAATAAAGTTTATGAAATTTCAAACATCCGCATATTTTTAAAATAATTTTAGGATAAAAATGAATTAAATATGAATTTTACAAATTTTGATTTCTTAAATGAAATAAAACTCTTAAAATCATTTTAAAATACTTAACACTCAAAATAATTCACCCAATTGTTGTGGAATAAAAACTAGGTTGAAATTATTGCGGCTGGGGTTTGTATATTTAATGCTAGGGTTCGTGAGCTTCGTGCTTTAATGGCTGCTTCTGCGTTCGAGACTTAAACGGTTCTCACAGAATGCCTACGTATCTCTGTAATTAGAGAATCAAGCCAATAAAACGTAGTTCTGAGAATGAGGGGTCAGGCCCTTTATATAGGCTGAGAAGCCTTAGAATTATGGTAGGATTTGGAGACTTGGTGGGCAAGTCTTTGAGGAATGTTCTAGATCTATTCCTTGTAGGAATCAGTTTCCATATTGAATTGGACGCCTTATTGGATAAGTTTGAAGGGGATATTATCCTTATCCAACTCTTATTTGCTGAGCTGTTTATTACCCTTAATATTAATTACGAAATTAATATTAAAATAGGGATTCTGACCTCATTAATGGGCCCCACGTTTGGACCATGCTGGGTCTAATTAGTGCAACATTAAATGTGTCTTTAGGGCTTATTTTCAGCCCATATCATTTGCCCCCCAACTTTTAAGGAAAACTGATCAAGTTTTCATAGAAGTTATATTTGCCTTAATCGAGACTCGGGGTCGTTTTTATCCCTTACCTGGGACTTCTTAATTTTTCTACCCTTATATGGGAATTTTGGTTTACACTAGTGTTTCACGAGTATCGTCCTGATTGTAAAGTGTGGAGCGACCTACACATTTACGACGATTTGCCTTATTCGAGGCTTTAATTTGTGCTTGCTTTTAGCAATTTCGGCACTTTCATAGAGCTTTTATGCATTATTAGCATAAATTATTGCTCAATTTGTTAAGAAGATATTTCTATAATTTTCCTCGTATTTTTCTATACTTTTCCTGATAATTTAGGAATTTTTTATGTACCCACAGGTATTTTTCTTAATTTTTCCTAATAATTTAGGAATTTTTATGTACCCACGGGTATTTTTCGAAATTATTCCTAATAATTTAGGAATTTTTATGTACCCACAGGTATTTTCCGTAATTATTCCTAATAATTTAGGAATTTTTATATACCCACGGGTATTTTTCGTAAATATTCCTAATAATTTAGGAATTTTTATGTACCAACAGGTATTTTCCTTAATTATTCCTAATAATTTAGGAATTTTTATGTACCAGCAGGTATTTTTCTAAATTATTCCTAATAATTTAGGAATTTTTATGTACCAGCAGGTATTTTCCTTAATTATTCCTAATAATTTAGGAATTTTTATGTACCCACGGGTATTTTCCGTAATTATTCCTAATAATTTAGGAATTTTTATGTACCAACAGGTATTTTTCTAAATTATTCCTATTAATTTAGGAATTTTTATGTACCAGCAGGTATTTTTCTAAATTATTTCTAATAATTTAGGAATTTTTATGTACCAGCAGGTATTTTCCTTAATTATTCCTAATAATTTAGGAATTTTTATGTACCAACAGGTATTAAAGTGTAAAGTGTAGGGACCTTTCTATAAAATTATAAAGTATAGGAGCCATTTTGTAATTTTATAAACTACAATGGCCTTTTCATAGAATAAGCAGAACCTGGGGTACTAAACTGCAATTTGGCCATTTAACATGTAAGTAGAAGCTAGGCGGGGGTGTACCCGCGTAGAAGCCATACTTGCTTCCCACGCCCAGGAGAAGTTGCCTGGGTGGCGTGGGTAAGTTTTTGTTTTTTGTCTTTTTTTTTTTTTTCTTTTTTTTTTAACCATCAGGTTTTATACATTTTATTTTCGATAATTTTTACCAAAAATAAAATGTTGGGCCTCATGCCTTAGAAATAATTTTATAAATTATTCAAACATTTTTTTGATTTAATAGGTATTTTTATCCATTTTATCATCACTTCTAACCTATTTTCAGAATTTTTAAGGATTTTATTCCTTTTTTAATTTCTGAAAAATGGCTTGTCGTTTGAAGAGGAGCCCTGGGCGTGGGTACCCCCGCCAAGGAGACCTTCTCCTTAGGCACGCCAAGGAAGTTGGTCTCCTGGGCGTGGGTATTTCATGCCTTCAATTTTCAAAATTTATTCTGGGCGTGGGTACCCCCGCCAAGGAGACCTTCTCCTTAGGCACGCCAAGGAAGTTGGTCTCCTGGGCGTGGGTATTTCATGCCTTCATTTGTACAACCACTCTAGGCGTGGGTATCCCCGCCTAGGAGATGTTTTTGCCAACCACGTTTAGGAGATATGGCTTCCTGACCGTGGGTATTTTTTCACCCTCAATTCGTACAACCTTGGCGTGGGTACCCCCGCCAAGGAGGCACTTTGTGATACCTTGTCTTATGATTTTAAGTCTTCTTGGCGTGGGTACTTTAATACCCTTCATTTGTTACTCCAGCCTTGGCGTGGGTATCCCCGCCAAGGAGGCTTTATTTGATCCAACGCCTAAGAGATTTAGCTTCTTGGGCGTTGGTGTTCTAGGCTCCTATCCTTTGGGCCAATTTTTATTTGTGGACCGTTTCTTTGGTTTTTGTCGGGCTCTCAGCCTTATTATTTTCGAATTTTTGAGATTCCTGCAGAACCTTGAAACGACCCGTTTCTTAGCTTTCGTGACCTTCAGGGCCTTAATTCGTTTGTTGAGTCCTTGATTCGAGAATTCATTCGTGGTTGTTGGTTATCATCAACCATTCAACCTTTAACTCTCATTCTAAGATGTTGAAATGATGGAGTCCCTTAGTTTTTGCCCTCTTGCTTCATATAGTGGGGGTCTTGCTTCTCGGTTGATCGTTCAAGAAGTTCACTTGCCACTGAGCACTTGACTTCAAGTCTGGTGTGCCTTGGCTGGTTGTCAACCCTCTATCTTACTTCTAGGTTTCCAACCTTCTTCTTATACTTGTAGAACCTTGGCTAGGTTTTAAGTAGCCTGATGCCTCTTGTCAGGTTCGTTTGGAGGCAGATAACCTTGTTGGCCATCAAGGCTTGAATTTTGAGATTTGAAGTTCAAGACCTCAAGTGTGGAATTGTAAAGGACTTCTTATCTCAACACTCTCATTAACAGTTTCCGTGCTTTCAAGGAAATATCAAGGAGCCAACCAGTCTTAAGACGAGCTTTGATAGGGTCTATCTGATAGCTTCCTACATCAAACGGTGCCACCAACTTCGAATCGATGGTGGGGGTCTTCAGGACTTGGAAGTAGACGCTCCCAGAATGGGTCTCGACCCTTGAATTGAGATAAGGCATCGACCTTTGTATTCTCCTCCCTTGGGATATACCTGGCACTCATCTAACTGGGCTATCGCAGCTTTCACAATCCTCAAGTATTTGGCCATATTCTTTTCTCTAACTTCAAACTCTCCATTGACTTGTGAGACTACCAACTTTGAGTCTCCACAGACTTTCAGGTTCTTGACCCTCAGGGCTCTTGTCAGTCTAAGGTCGGCTATCAAAGCTTCATACTCCGCCTCGTTGTAGGTTGTTTGGAAGTCCAACTTCAAGGCATACTCGAGTGTGAACCCATCGGGGCTTTGCAGAACTTAACCTGCACCACTGGTTTTTGTTTTTGATGCCCCATGAAAATAGAGCTTTTTGTTTTTGATGCCCCATCAAAATAGAGCATCCAATATTCCTTCTTCTCTTCCAGGGGTTTCTCACCTTGCTGACCTTCCTGGTCTATTACCTCCTGCCCCCCGACTTCTTGGTTGTCAATGGTATATTCAACCACGAAGTCAGCTAGAGCCTGAGCTTTGATGGCCGTACAAGGCTTAACATCGAATTCTTTTAGTTAGATTGCCCACTTTATGAGCCTTCCATTGGCTTTCGGGCTATGCAATATGTTTCTTCAACGGGTGTTCCATCAGGACTTCAACGTTTGTCTTTATCCAGGGTCCTTCGAGGACTTAAACTCTTATCTGCTGTAACCTAACTCTACCACTCGGGGTATGCATTTGTTAGTTTTCATTCGTGTATTCTTTTATTTTCGGTACTTGGTCTTCTTTGACTCACACATCAGGTGCTTGGCACATAAATAATATCACAATCAATGAATGGAAAACAAACTTGCATTAATAACTTGAAATGGGTTCAACCCTTACATAGAGTACTACTGTCCTACTCGGAGCAACATGCTCTGCAATGGTTTTAATAAACCTTATTTATACTTCTACTATATAAATATGAAGCTAAGTCCTACTAGGATAACTTAAG
This sequence comes from Saposhnikovia divaricata, assembly GCA_036435485.1. Taxonomy (NCBI): domain Eukaryota; kingdom Viridiplantae; phylum Streptophyta; class Magnoliopsida; order Apiales; family Apiaceae; genus Saposhnikovia; species Saposhnikovia divaricata. Next base: position 9,683,311 of record CM071597.1, on the reverse strand, counting down.
CCCAATCGGGGTTTTGCAAGACTAGGCCTGCACCACTTGATTTTGTTTTTTATGCTCCATCAAAATAGAGCACCCGCCACTCCTTCTGGTATCCTCATTCTTATTCTGAAGTTCACTTCCTGCTTGGGGTACTACCTCCTGCCCCCCGACTTCTTGGTTTCCAATGGTACACTCAACCACAAAGTCAGTCAACGCCTTAGCCTCAATGGCTGTCCGAGGCTTCTGTGTGATGTCCTCTGCTGACCTTTCTTTTTGTTTCTTACCACTGTGGACTTCCATGTCTTCAATCGGAAGGACCTGCCCCCCGACTCCATCAGGCCTTAACGAGGCTACATAACAGCTTCGTGCCATCTTCTGATCACCTTTATGTTCTCCAACACCATTCCTGGTAGGGAACTTGATCTTCACATGATAGGTTGAGGCAACAGCCTTGAATGCATGAAGTCCAGTCCTTCCAAGGATAGCGTTGTACGTTGAATCCGCCTTGATTACCAGGAAGTTCAACATCCGAGTGGCCTCCTTGGGCTCTTGCCCAATAGTTACAGGCAGCTGAATAGTCCCTTCAACTTTGGATTTTACTCCATTAAATCCGTATATAGGCATGTTATTGGGGGTCAACTGAGAATCAGTGTATCCCATCTTCACAAACGCATCATGAAACAGAATGTCAACGGAAGCTCCATTGTCTATCAAGACTCGCTTCACCTCCGAGTTTCCAATCACAGGAGTTATAACCAACGGGTCATCATGGGGGAACTTCACCCCTTTCAAGTCTGAGTCATCAAAGCTAATCGCTACCTCAGTTTTTGCACGCTTCGGGGCCTCTCCCACGATGTGCAACACCTCTCGAGCATAAGCCTTTCGAGAGTTCCTAGTTGTCCCGGCCGCAGTCGGGCCTCCTGAGATCATGTTGATTACTGGCCCTCGGGGCTGTGGGTTGCGATCTTGATCGTCATCCCTTCTATTATAGTCTCTTCTCTGGTTACCACGGTCTTCACCCTTAGTGAAGTGCCTCAGCTTCCCTCTTCGGATCAAAAACTCGATCTCATCTTTGAGTTGCTTGCAATCGTCAGTGTCATGCCCCACGTCTCTATGGAATCTGCAATACTGATTCTGGTTTCTCTTTGCGGGATCACCCCTGAGTGGCTTCGGCCATCTGAAATCCTTATAATTCTCAATGTCCAACAAGATTCGACTCCTAGGAGTGTTCAACCTTGCATACTCAGTGAACCTTGACCCTTGGTTCTTCTTAGGGGCAGAGTCGGAGTCCTCGCTAGTTCGGGGATACTTGTCCCTAGCATCATACTCTTGATCATCATAGTCCTGGTCTTGCTTTCGCTTCTTGGAGTCATTGTTACCTCCCCCTCCACCTACGGTGGTTTCTTTCTTCAAGCTATCCTCAGTTTTAATATACTTATCAGCCCTTCGTTGGAGCTCAGCCATGTTCTCCGGGGGATGCTTCGCCAATGATCTCTTGAAGAAGAGGTCAGTGGTTCCGTGCTCCAGGGCTACCATTGCCACCTTATTTTCCAAATCAGTGATATTCAGGGTCTCCTTAGTGAATCGCTTGAGGTAATCCCTCAAATTTTCATTCTTTCCTTGCACCACATACATAAGAGATGCGGAGCTCTTCTCATGCACCCTTCCGCTAATGAATTGGCTAACGAAGGCGGCACTCAACTCCTTAAAAGAGCCAATAGAGTTCGTAGGCAATCGGCTATACCATCTCTGAGCCATTCCCGACAGGGTTTGGGGGAACGCTCTGCACTTTAGGGCATCACTTGCAGGCTGCAGCAGCAGTGCGTTCGAGAATGTTCTCACATGGTTTGCGGGATCACCTGTTCCATCATAAGCCTTTATTGTAGGCATCTTAAACTTCCTAGAGATGTGAGCATTCATCACTTCCTCGGTGAACGGGGGTGTTGGATCATCAGGATCTCCGAGAGGCATCAGATCTTTGGGGTTCCCCTTGGGAATTTCCATCCTTGTGGTTGTTCTTCTGAATGAGGCATCAGCCCTTCTTTGTCTCCTTGAAGACCTCACCAAATCAATGATGGGAATCCTTCCTGCAGTTGGAGGAGGCTGAGTTTGATTTAGCCTAGCTTGTTCTCTTGCCATATCTTCCTTCAATTTTAAGATCTCGGCCTCATAAGCCTTGATCCTTTCAGCAGTTGTCAAAGATTGTCCATCACGGATGTCTTGAGTCCTCCTTCGAGGTTCTCTACTAGCACGTCGCCTCCTCGGGGCTTCATCACGGTCATCATCCTCATCGTCGGAGGAGGTTTCATCAGTATAAGGACCCGAATAATCGTGATACTCTCGATCTCGGATCTGCAAAGCGTGACCACTTGGGCCTGTCCCTTGGATAGGAGAATAATTAGGCAGCCCGTATGTCGGGTTAGTACTCACGGGGAGATCTGTAGTGTGGATCTGGACCCCATGCAATGGGTTGTTCGGATCAATAAGAGGAGAGACCACCATCTGAAGAGGATTGGTTTCTCGTCTTGTACGGGTAATCGGAGGTAATGTACTCTCAACGTGGGGGATCGCCCCTGATTGTTGAGAAACTTGAGATTGGGTGATCGCCCCTGATGCTGGCGGAGCTTGTTGGGCAATCGCCCCTGATACTGGGGGAACCTGTTCGGTGATGGGTGGAGCAGATCTGAGAGGTATGGCCTCAGTTGCAACTGGTGTTGTTCTTCGTGTTTGAACCATGGTTGATGTTGTCGTCCCACAGACGGCGCCAAATGTTGTGGAATAAAAACTAGGTTGAAATTATTGCGGCTGGGGTTTGTATATTTAATGCTAGGGTTCGTGAGCTTCGTGCTTTAATGGCTGCTTCTGCGTTCGAGACTTAAACGGTTCTCACAGAATGCCTACGTATCTCTGTAATTAGAGAATCAAGCCAATAAAACGTAGTTCTGAGAATGAGGGGTCAGGCCCTTTATATAGGCTGAGAAGCCTTAGAATTATGGTAGGATTTGGAGACTTGGTGGGCAAGTCTTTGAGGAATGTTCTAGATCTATTCCTTGTAGGAATCAGTTTCCATATTGAATTGGACGCCTTATTGGATAAGTTTGAAGGGGATATTATCCTTATCCAACTCTTATTTGCTGAGCTGTTTATTACCCTTAATATTAATTACGAAATTAATATTAAAATAGGGATTCTGACCTCATTAATGGGCCCCACGTTTGGACCATGCTGGGTCTAATTAGTGCAACATTAAATGTGTCTTTAGGGCTTATTTTCAGCCCATATCACCAATAATTTTAAAAAACTAATTAAATTTACAAATATAATATTGCAAAAGATTTCGGGATTTTTAAATACTCCGATAATTTTATAAAAAATTTCAAAGATCATTAATGCATGATTTAAATAAATTTTTATCATAAAAATTTCAAATAAAAATTACACGGACTAGCACGTCACACATATACATCACCATATAAACATGTAAACATGATGTCACATACATTTAACCTAAAAAAAATAATTTACACCTTATAATCCACATCTAATATTAAGTAATAATATTTATAATTACGATTTTCTAAGGCGTTATAAGCTCGGAATGAAAAGTCGAGTTTGAGGGGGAGTGTTAGAAGTCAAACCCGACTACTAGAAATAAAGAAAAAAGATGGCAACATGGAAGAGTCAAATTTGATTCCTTAAAACAAGGTAGGCTAGTAATATGTATAAGGATAAAAATATGAGGTATGCAGTGATGTAAGATTGTAAACTTGAAGCCTATAAAAGGTTGTTGTCATGCATGTAATACACACACAAAAAGTTTAGAAAAAAACGAAGGAGAGGAAAATAGAGCAGAAGCTCCTGTGCAAATAGAAAGCTGTAGTAGTTTGTGTGTGTAATACAAGAGTGTATTAAATATATTATATATATATATATATATATATATATATATATATATATATTGTGGTTGAGTTGAATATATTTAGTATAAGCCCATAAACGTTTCCAAGAAGAAGATGGTGGTGTGGTTAGGAGATACTACTTTATTCAATGTCAAATTTCGATATACTAAACGGGTTTTATATCAAACGGGCCACTTATCTCATTAAAAAGTATCAAATAGCTCCTCAATCTCCACGGGGACTCATTTAAGCCATTAAACTAAGAAATATATCATTTGCCCCCCTGCATTCACAAAAATAATATAATTCATGGTGCCCTAAGTGAGAATAATACAATCTATCCAAGATTGAACTTGTTTTGGCCACCATAAATTTTATCCAAGACACTTAGGCCACCATAAATTGTATTATTTTTGTGAATGCAGGGGGCAAATGATATATTTCTTAGTTTAGTGGCTTAAATGAGTCCCCGTGGAGATTGGGGAGCTACTTGATACTTTTTAATGAGATCAGTGGCCCGTTTGGTATAAAACCTTATGCTAAACACTTTGCCATGCGCATTCCTGAATACTTAAGCGAAGTTTTAACATGTTTTCTTTGATTTATGTGTGACTAACATGAGTCATCTTAATCTCGTTTGTGTTTGTTCACGTTGGTGAAATCCTAGAATTTAAATCTGATATGCATGCATTGGACTTTATGAAGAATAAAATGAATTTGTATTGTTGGAATTTCATGATATATTTTTCCAGTTTTTTATTAGTATGTTGTGCTTCTTTTTTACATGCATTTATTTGTTCTAGTTTGATTTATCATCCTTTCTTTTTGAATCTATGTGCTGCATTGCATGCTGAATGGTGAACTGATCGCATTCTTTTCTCCTTTCATTCTTTTTTGCCATCTTCCTTCATCTTTTATTTTCTGGAGCTCTAAGTGTTTGCTTCTCTTGTCTGATAACCCATGGGATCCTCCTTCAAAATTTACATTTATATTTACAATCTCATCCTTTTATATACATTCATTTTTCCTATTCTTATGATGTCCCAACGTAACATGTGTTATCTTTGTCAATTTGTGCTTCTGGGAGCAAAATGACTCATATATTAATCCTTGCAGATCATACCTCTTTTCAAGCAAATTGCCAGGCACACAACATGCTTCTTACATACGTGCATATTTTTTATCCACGAAATTTGCAACAAACATCAATGCATTGGACCAGACTAGCTTCTGCTCTCTATTAACAAAATAAGCATGGCCTTATAATATGTCGTCAGGAGGCAACTTTTCTTCCCTTCGAGGGATGGATTGAACTTATGATCGTTAATGTTTTTTCATCAATAATTTTGAAAATCCTAGATGACGTTTCGAAAAATAAAAGCTACTAATTTGTTATACACCATTTTTCCGTAAATTCTACAAGATTGTGTACAAAAATTGTTAAGACGTGAAATTAAATAAGTAACTTATTATGTTATACGCATATTAAAGTACTTGATCTTGTTAGCCAAACAATCCAAGGTAAGATAAGAAAGTGTCTGTTACTGTGATCATGTCTAAAAAAATAAGGGTTTTATATCAAAGTGGTCACTCCGTTCGTTAAAAACTATCACTTAAACCCATCGTTTTCATCGGGGTCTCATTTAAACCACTAAACTAAGAAAATATATCATTTGTCCCCCCTGTATTCATAAAAATAATACAATTTATGGTGGTCTAAGTGATATACCGGGGGGGCAAATGATATGTTTTCTTAGTTTAGTGGTTTAAATGAGATCCCGATGAAAACGGTGGGTTAAGTGATAGTTTTTGACAAACGGAGTGACCACTTTGATATAAAACCCAAAAAAAATAACACTCAATTAGCTCATTTCAGAAGAAAGTACCTTACTCTTTAGGAAGTGAGAACTTTTTAGAACCCCAAAAAATAACTTATCCATTTCTGATCATTGGTGTTACACAAACATGAGGGCTCTATTGATTTTACTAGTGTACACTAAAGTTCTTGCAACAATATTATTTTCTGTGTCTATTTCATCAGCCAATGTAGCACACCCATCTCTCTATAATGATCATGAAGCTTCTCAAACTTTAAAGCCTGTTAGAAGAGAAATTTATGGGAATGGTAGAATTATTGATATTACTCATAAGTTAACACCAAAGACACTTTGTGGGCATCTAGTTAAGCTTGTAGATTTGCTTACACTTTCTTCAAGTATGAGGAATGGATCACTGTATAATTTTTCAGTTATGAAGTTACCTCTTCATGCTGGTACTCATGTTGATGCACCAGGTCATGTGTTTGCTGATTATTTTGATGCTGGCTTTGATGTTGATTCTCTTGACCTGGATGTTCTCAATGGTACTTCTACACTACTCTCTCTCTCTCTCTCTCTCTCTCTCTCTCTCTCTCTCTCTCTCTCTCTCTCTCTCTCTCAGAGTTGATGACATTTTGTAATTTAGAGAAGATATTATCCATTTAAATTGCATATCACTTCCAGAAACTAAATCTCGCATAAGAAAGAAATGGAAATTGTATAAAGGGGCAAAGTTTGACGTACTGGATGGAATGATTTATCAGAGCATTAGTCTATTATATATACTGATTTTGTTATAACGGAAGCAAGAAAGATTATATGCAGAAGAGAAATAAGTTTATAGATCTGAGAGGATAAACAGATTACAGAGGTTTTTTCAGATGATCTAAAATATTTACAAGCATCTCTATTTATAGACATAAAGAAAGGGGTAGGTGTGGTAGGTGGGTTAGGTGTGGTCAAATCCGGCGGCTACAGTGACGCCGCCGGCGGTCGCCGCCGGCGGCCACCGCCCACCACCCACATATTCAAGTCAAACTAACAAATCTCCACCTTGACTTGAATCCTCTCACAAAAATAGATAACAGATGTACCATATGCATCATAATAATGACAGATGTACCAGATAACAGACTCCACCTTTACTTGAATCCTCTCACAAACAGATAACAGATGTACCAGACGCATCATAATAATGCCAGATGTACCAGATAAAACTCTTCTGCCTCAGATTTTTCCCTCAAAAGGGCAGTCAACAACTCCGAACATTTAGCAAGTTCAAACAATGTTGAAACTTGCTATGTGGAACCGGCTTGGTGAGCATATCAGCTGGGTTATCTGCAGTACCCACTTTTCTCACCTTAATTCTCGTCTCACTTCTTAGAAAATGATATCTCACATCTATGTGCTTAGTCCGCTCATGATGGACTTGATCCTTGGCTAAACAGATTGCACTGAGACTGTCACAAAATACTGTAGCCTGATCATGATGTAGACCTAGATCACTGATCAATCCTTTCAACCAGATTCCTTCTTTTGCGGCTTCTGTCAATGCCATGTACTCTGCTTCTGTAGTAGACAAAGTCACTGTAGGTTGCAGAGTAGCTTTCCAACTAACAATCGAACCACCCAGAGTGAAAGCATAACCAGTCATAGACCTTCTACTGTCAACATCTCCAGCATAATCAGAGTCTGAAAACCCTGTCACCAAACACTCAGTATCACCTCCATAAATGAGACCAACATCAGACGTACCTTTTAAGTACCGAAATACCCTCTTCACAACTTGCTAGTGCTCCTTGCCTGGATCACCCATGAACCTACTAACAACACTGACAGACTGTGCAAGATCGGGTCTAGTGCAGACCATTGCATACATCAAGCTCCCTACTGCACTAGCATAGGGAACTCGAGACATGTACTCTTTTTCCTCAGCAGACTTAGGTGCAAAAGCAACAGACAGATGTGCATTTGCAGCACTAGGAGTATCTATGGGCTTTGCTGTAGACATGCCAAACCTTGACAAAATCTTCTGAATGTATCCCTTCTGTGACAAGAAGAGCTTTCTCTTGTTTCTATCCCTATAAATCTCCATTCCCAGAATTTTCCGAGCCGCACCCAAATCTTTCATTTCAAACTCAGCACTGAGGAGACCTTTCAACTTCTGAATATCAGACTTGTTCTCTGCATCTATCAACATATCATCTACATACAGGACCAGATAAATGAAAGAATCATTTGCTATCTTACTGTGATAAACACAACAATCATACGGACTCCTGGTGTAGGCAATACCTATCATATAGCTATCAAATTTCTTGTACCATTGCCTCGGAGACTGCTTTAGCCCATACAAGGACTTCAATAACTTGCACACATAGTCTTCTTTGCCAGGAACCTGAAAACCATCTGGCTGAGTCATGTATATCTCCTCCTCCAGCTCTCCATGCAGAAAAGCTGTCTTCACATCGAGTTGTTCAAGCTCCAGATTCTGATGTGCAACTATTGCTAGTAGCACCCTGATGGAAGTGTGTCTGACCACTGGTGAAAAAATCTCATTGTAATCTACTCCCTCTTTCTGAATGAACCCTCGAGCTTCAATTTGTTATAACGGAAGCAAGAAAGATTATATGCAGAAGAGAAATAAGTTTATAGATCTGAGAGGTTAAACAGATTACAGAGGTTTTTTCAGATGATCTACAATATTTACAAGCATCTCTATTTATAGACATAAAGAAAGGGGTAGGTGTGGTAGGTGGGTTAGGTGTGGTCAAATCCGGCGGCTACAGTGATGCCGCCGGCGGCCACCGCCCACCACCCACATATTCAAGTCAAACTAACAGATTTAAAGTGGCACGTCATTTCTAATTCTGGTTAATTATATGGAGAATTTATAGTCGCCAAATGCTTTAATCTCGTGGGGCTTTACTAGATTTTATGTTAGGAAGTTTCCATAGTACTTCAGTTGGAAACATCTCTAAGCTTATGTATTTGAAATGTTGGGCTAAGTTTTTGTCCTGTAATGCATAGGTTATTGTCTGAGAACTCTGATGATTTCCTAGTACTGAGAAAGAAATTTATAACAGTTCATACTCCCCAAATTGCAAAATTGTAATTTCTGAGTGTGTGTGGGGGGAAGGGTGGGGGGTTATATATAAAGCATTACAAAGTGCAAGTGCAATCAAAGAAGTTTTACTAAAAAAAATTTGATGATCATATTTCTGTGTACACACAGGTCCTGCATTGTTAGTTGATGTTCCAAGGGATTCAAATATTACAGGTACCCCCCTTCCACATTTACCTTTCTATTACTATTTGATTTGAAGCACCAAAAAATGATTGTTTTTAGGGAATATCTTTTTTTATTGAGTATCAATATTCTTGGTTATTTTTAACTAGCGAACTTTTAGTATGTTGTTATGTATCGTTTCCACTTAAATCTGGATACCACTGATACTGGGATACAAAAGTCGGAAACCATAAAAACAGTGTAACTTGGGTTCTAACCATTTAATATGCCTATAAGCCTGAAACGCTACAACATCTTTTAGCCTTTGCAATTGAGAACCGCTTAGCAGCTAAAATCATGGATGTGTGTGTAAAATGCAAAAAAGAATCCACAATCCTGCCCCTGAATTCATTTGACTACTTGGCATTCCGGAGCATGATTAAATGTTCAACTATTCACCAAATTTTGAATGTTGATTGGTTCTTGGTTGTAATATAGCAGTTTCCTTTTATATTTTGGAATGCTTGAATACAGTTTTTTCTCTCGTTTAAAGAATAAGCTTCATTAACAACTATACGATTCTTACTGCCCCTTGTTATCTTTATATCTTATGGTCAGTCATTTTTCAAGAATATCCAACAAAATTTTAGGTCCTCGTGTGAGAGCCTATTTCATGTTGCTGAGAGGATAACTATGAACTGCTTTACCTTCTATTAAGCGTATTTACAACTTTGTAGCACAGAGGTAAAACCTACTATAATTTTGAGCTTGCGGCAACAAGTGCAAGTGTCTGTATTCTGTGCCAGTAATACATCTTTGATGATCTTAAAACCCCTGAACTGAGTGATCTAATAATTTAAAATTAAGGTCGAAGGAAGTACCAGACAAGTTACAAAGTTCAGCTTGATTGATGTTGCGTAAATTTTAATAGGAGTGTATATGTGAACTGGCCATTATTGTTTTATATCTGTTGTTTCTTCTGTTTTATTAGTTTCCAAATTAACATAACTCTGTGTGACATTTCTTAGCTGAAGTTATGAAGTCCTTAAATATCCCCAAAGGAGTAACGCGGGTACTTTTTATGACCTTAAACACTGACAGGTATGTGATTGCCATAATTTTCGATTATCTAAAAATTATTAGTAGGTAATGCTGTGTTGATGCTGTATCTGAGATGGTATAATTTAATTATGAAAGTGTTGTTTGCATAATTTTACGAATAGTAAAACATGCAATTGCAGAAAAGATTGGAAGTTCCTTTATCTTGCTTATTTTTAAAGAATATATTATAAATGTAGAATCTGTTGAATTATAATTTTAGTTTTCTCTTCAAGTTCTTGTTTAGATGTATACACTAGTGGCATGTTATCCTTTACGTGATCTAATGATCAATATATGAGATGTAATCAATATATGAGATGTAATAATGAACTTTCCTAGCTTCCTTGCATGTACATCCTTTCAGATTGGAATGGCCATCTAATTTACTTGATAATTTGTACTTATTAAAATTATGTACAAGTTATCAGACGCAATTTTTTATACTTTCTCCTTTACTTTAGGGGCCTAATGTGGAAGGAGGAGTTGGACTTAAGCTTCGTAGGCTTCATGAAGGATGGGGCACAATGGTTGGTGGATAACACTGACATAAAACTTGTTGGTAAGTAGAGATGTCACCAAATCATTTCGTCACTTTGGTAAATGTTCGTGGTGATTATCTTCTAATAACAACGTATACTCAAGACACTGAGGTGTAACAGTTACAAAAAGAGTGTTGTTACTTGTGTAATAAATCAATTCTTCTGTTCTGGATCTCAGGGACTGATTATTTATCTGTTGCTGCTGCTGATGATAATATTCCTGCTCACCGTGCTTTTCTTGAAGGAAGAGTAAGAAATATGCTTCCTTTTTTATGTTGCTAATTTTAACAATATATTGAATAAAAGAGATGACACCTAGTGGGATCATCCCGGATCCTCTAGAGAGCAAGTTCACAATTACAGACCAAAGTTCGACGAGCTACAAGCTCAAAATTCCAAGAACATAGTTACCCTAATGGTCTTCCTTTGTTTTACTAAAGGTCTACATGCTAGAAATTTTTAGGTTTCTTAAACTGAAAATACATGTATAACATTGTTTAAAACTGTCTACACCTATTAGCACAGCTACTTCTCCCTGTCCGAATGGCCAAAAGCCATGGGTTCAAATCCCCCTCCCCCCTGTATGGTACAATGAATTGAAAAATATGTAAAATACTACATACCCCAAAAAAACACTAATTGTTTTTTTCTCAGTCACAGGATCTTCACTCCTGATCTCAGTGCTTCTACGTCACATTTTTAGTGTAAAAACCTCTTCTTTTTCCCAGAATTTTTTAAATAAAAATAAATAGAAATAATATTGGAAATAGTAAGTGGAAGAACAAGTCCAATAGAGGTGAAGGCAATGCAGAACCTCGTTGAAGCACAGGGCAACACCAGCGAAGTCCTAACCATAAATAAACAACCAAACAATACCACTAATATAAAACAACTAGGTATAGTAAGCCTTTATAATATAAAGCTTTACCTGAGGTTTTATTACTAGTTACATCAAATGGATGTTTCACCTCGACAACAACATCTGCATTAACTTCCAAATGCTGAGCCAATATAGAAGGCTGAATAGCCTCTCCATGATTCAGTTTATCAAGGGCCTTATTGACCTCTCCATTGAAATCTGCTGCTCAATCACCTCTGTCATGTGCACTTGTGTAGTGACAGATTGTTCATTTTGCAATGACCCAGTCACATGTTGTCCTAAGAACTTTATAACCATACTAACAGTTTGTGTCCTACCAAATTGTGTAACTTGATCATTCGCAACTAGAATTTTCCATCTTTCCTTATAAAGAAACAACGGCAATGATCTTTTGGTTTAATGTATGACTAATTGTACTATATAGCCTCACAAATGAAGTAAAGAATAACAGAAATAGGGCCATATTTCGTGGCATTTTGCTATGGATTAAGCGATATTTTTCCCATATTTTTTAAAGAGGGCTTTTGGTAAGCTTCCTGTCACATAGCTCTTCTTTCTCTTACATTATTAAGTTGTGATCTTATTTATACTCTTTAGTTGGTCTGATCAGTGGTGGCTAATAAGTACCTGACAGACTCATAGTTATTATTTCAATGATATAATCGTTATTAATGCACCCAGTCTTCTATCTTATATTTGTTCTAGCGGACAATGCATTCACTAATTGTTATCTTTCGTAATATGGAATTACCAAAAACTTTGCTAGATACAGTCTATTTTATCAAACACTAACTCTGCTGAAAGTGTGATTCAGGAAATCATTCTAGTTGAAGGCCTTAAACTAGACGATGTGAAAGCCGGAATATATAATGTCCGTTGCTTGCCACTAAGATTGGTGGGTGCCGAGGGATCTCCTATAAGATGCATTCTTATGAAATAATGCAACTCTTGTGAGTCGGAGACTGTTGCTTCTGGCCAAGATTGGTTGATGGCAAGGGATATATTCCTTCATAACTTATGTGACTCTGGCAAGATTGGTTAATGCAACTGGGAAGAGATCTTTTCGTTTTAAATTGATGTAGTGTAGCTCTAGTGAGTGCTCCCATATTTCAACAGTTCTTCAAAGCCTTTTATTTCATCGTTAGAAATAGTTTGAAATAAAGTGATAGGCAGCACTGTCAATCTCTGATAGTGCAATTTATAGTGGGTGAGTGACAATTATATGTTTAATTGAACATTTTAATACATATTTTATCTCAAATAAATTGAATTCTCACTATTTTCTAAAAGAAACCAGAATGATACGGCTAGATTTCAAATACTTAGTCGGGCTAGATTTTACTGATTACTATCAGATTTCCAGTTACACATTAGTTTTGCACCATCTTTTAGTTACAACAATTGTTATTGCAATACTGTGCAAATCATATTGGTTTTTCGAAGTAAAATAAATCAAGATTTTATTCAATAAAAATGAATAAGGATGTCTGTTTCAGTTGTTTATACGAGAATTTGCAATTCAACGAGATTTTCTTGTTATTCGTTGAACTCGTAAATATACAACTTATATAATTTCCTCAATCAAGGAAAAATATTGATCAAAATAATTTTGATTTGTTTTTACAAAATATAATCAACAAAAACATCCTCATAAAAACCACTTTTTACTATGCGTCCAAGGAGAAGAAAGTGATTATGACTGGTAAAAAAAGCATTGACTAAATCATTTTAGAAGCTATTCTGATTATAACCTAAAACCCAGAAAACTGTGTGTACTTCTGATCAATCTTGTGATACAAACATGAGGGCTATACAACTAGGAAGCAGGGATACTTGGGTGACCCGCCGAATCCCCGTATCGGATTCTTCGGCACGCGTGTCCCCGTATTGGACACACGAATTCTTCCCGGATCCTCATTTCAAATTTTATTTTCATCAATAATAGTCAAAAATTGTGTTAACTAACTATTTTCACAAAATCAGGTATCAATGCCTATAGCAACTACAAAAGTATTGATAATCATGTTCATTTTTGTATAAATGAAACGATTACACTTATACTTCTATGTTTAGGATAAACAAATTTTGTATTCCATTCAACTTGCATACAGTTTTTGGTTCCATCAAATGATTTTAATATATATAACATGAAATATATTTGAAATTTTTAACTTATACATGACGTGTCCCCCGCACCCGTATCCCCATATTTTAAAATTTGCCTAATCCGCGTGTCCGTGAACTACGCACCCGCACTCCCGCACCCGTGTCCTTGCTTCTTAGCTGTACGACCTTAATTCCCATCGAGCTGCTTGAGGATGGTGGGTTTCTAGATGCTCTGAAAGATTTGGTTTCTGACAGTAATTCTATGGTTGTGACAAATGCTGTTGCGGCTGCAGAGATTTAAGATAACAGCAGCAAACTTATATTTGAGATCACTAGTCACACACTTTCAAAGCCTCTTACTGCTCTAAATAAATGCAGTAAGTTCATAACTTTAATATTGTGTAAATCGCAGAGTGGTGGCCATACTATACAACGAGTTTCAAAAAAAAAAAGTTTTGAAGTTTGTAAATTGATGACTAGTTTTTGTTTCCGCCCTTTTAAAAGAATGGCTTCCGTTAATTTGTGAACGTGAAAGGGAGCTATTCTTTTAAAAGGTATGAACAAAATCTGGCCATTCTTTAAAACAAAAAAAAGTTAGCAAGAGCCATTTTTTAAGAGACTGGGTATTTGACACGGAGTGCGCATCTCTGCTCAAGCTTGCAGGAAGAGTAGCCCACCTGGAGAATATCGTGGAAGCACAGCTGACCAAAATAGGGGTTTAACATGAGGCCTTATGTCTCAAATGTAACCTATTTTACGAGATCAAAGCAAGTCAAGAGGCTTAGGATTAAGAAAGAAAAGAACTGATAGTATAGACTAGGTCGAACTACTGATATAATAATGTTGCTTGGTTGGTTCTTATTGCTTAACAATTGTCTCTATATATAGAGTCTACAAAACTGCTGTACAAGGAATAAAATGAAAGTAATGTTTTGCACATGACTGAGTAAGCTTTTGTTAGTTGTAACCATGTGTGACCATGTGACCATGTGTGACTGTGAAGAGCATGGGCATCTGACTGTGAAGAGCATGGGTGCCAACTCTAGTTGTCTAGTTGCTATGGTGGCTTGCATTATCTGTAATACGCCTCCTCAAAATTGCCGTGCCATCAGCAATGGCGATTTTGGACCTCAAGAACTGAAATCGGGTACGATGTAAGGGCTTGGTGAGCAAGTCAGCAAGTTGATCCTTGGTGCTGATATGAGAGACCGATAACAAGCCTTTGGCAACGATATCTCGGACAAAATGAATATCTACGGAGATGTGTTTCATTCGAGAATGCATCACAGGATGTAAAGACAGATGAGTAGCCCCTATGTTGTCACAGTAGAGGACTGGTGGATTGTGCAGAGGAAAGCGTAATTCCTGAAATAAGTTTTGAAGCCATCGAACTTCAGAAGTGGCTGTAGCTAGGGATCTATATTCTGCTTCAGTTGACGAACGTGCAACTGTACGCTGCTTTCTAGAAGACCAGGAAATAGGGTTACCTCCCAATAAAATGATAAAAGCTGATGTGGAAGACCTATCATGTGGATGACCTGCCCAATCGGCATCAGAATAAGCACGGAGTGTGGATGACTTATTTCGGTGGAGGAGCAAACCATGAGTGATGGTTCCCTTGAGATAGCGTAGGACACGTTTGACTGCAATCCAATGTGCTTCAGTTGGTGCTGAGGTAAACTGTGCCAATCGATGGACTGCAAAGGCTATATCAGGCCTAGTGAAAGCTAGGTATTGTAGTTCACCAATAGCTTGTCGATATAGTGTTTGATCACATAAATGAGCTTTAGAGTCACCCTGCCATGCAACAGCAGCCATAGGCACGGATAGGGGTTTGGCACCCTCCATATGGTGTCGATGCAAGATATCATTGATGTATTTATGTTGGGAAAGGAATAATCCTTCTTTGCAAGACAAGACTTCGATGCCTAAAAAGTATGAGAGTGGACCAAGGTCTTTTAGAGCAAAGGATTCACCCAGTTTGGTGATGATACCGGCAACAAAAAGATTGTCACTACCAGTGATCACTATGTCGTCAACGTACACGAGAACAAACATGTGAACTGAGTCGTGATTGAAAACAAACAATGAAGCGTCAGATTTGGACTGCAGGAAACCAAGCGTGATAAGTGCATTAGCAAGAGCAATGTGCCATTCTCGGGAGGATTGGCGTAGTCCATAAATTGTTTTGCGTAGACGACAAACATGAGAAGGGTACATAGGGTCAGTAAAGCCCGGGGGTTGATGCATAAAGACTACTTCAGAGAGTTTACCATGGAGAAAGGCGTTGCTCACATCTAGCTGTCGTATGTTCCAGTTGTGCATTAAAGCAATGGAAAGGACAGAACGAATCGTAGCAGGTTTGACAACAGGGCTGAAAGTTTCTGCAAAATCCAAACCGTGACGTTGGTGGAAACCCTTGGCAACTAAACGTGCTTTGTATTTCTCGATCGTGCCATCAGGTTTATATTTTAAACGGAAAACCCATTTGCAACCAACAATGTTTGTGGCTGAAGAGGAAGGAACTAGCTCCCAAGTTCCATGCTGGAGTAACGAATTGAATTCTTCAGACATGGCCTTGCGCCAGTTAGGATCCTTGATTGCAGTAGAGACACAAGTTGGTTCAGCTGGAAGAGAAAGAGGGTGCTTTGTTGCGGTGTAAGACTTAGGGAACTTTGGTTTGTGGATGTTATTCATGGAACGGGTGGTCATAGAGTGGACACGATCAATGTGTACAGGGGCAGGGTCATTGTCGAGTGGACTGCGAGTGTTGAAAGTGTCATCTTCAGTGGAGCATTGAGTAATGGCAAGGTCACTGTGAGATGGAACAGGAGACTGTGACGCTGAATGGTGGGAAGTCCTGTCATGTGAATTAGATTGCAGAGATGGAGTGTGCAATGTAGTATGGTGTTGTTGCAGAAAAGGTGGTGAAGGAGCAGGTGAGTGAGGCAAAGGGGGAGATGATGCTGTTGGGAGACTGGGAAGCATAGGTAGTGAAATGGCAATGTCTTGAACATGGACACCTTGATTAGTCGTTTGCTGTGAAGCATTGACATGATTTGTTGGAAAGATGGTTTTGCCAGGAAAAGTGGATTCATCAAAGCGAACATGACGTGAAATAAACATGCGTTTAGTTGCTAAATCATAGCAACGATAGGCACTTTGACTGAGCGAGTAACCGAGAAAAAGACATTCTCGTGAAGGTGATACTAGCTTGTGGTCTGCATAAGGCTTCAGCCATGGGAAGCATAAGCAACCAAAGATTCGTAGTTTGTCATAATTTGGGAGCTTTTTGAATAACATTGCAAAGGGACTACTGGCTTGCAGTGCCGTGGAGGGAAGGCGATTGTAGAGATAAGCAGCTGTCTCCATGGCATATGACCAAAATTCGTATGGTAGAGAGGCATAATGTAGTAGTGCACGTCCCATTGTAGTGATTTGTCTATGTCGCCTCTCAGCCGTCCCGTTCTGTTGGGGAGTGTGGGGAGCAGAGGTGTACCAGCTTATGCCATGTGTAGAAAAATAACGTCTGAG
The DNA here is from genome assembly GCA_036435485.1 of Saposhnikovia divaricata. NCBI lineage: Eukaryota > Viridiplantae > Streptophyta > Magnoliopsida > Apiales > Apiaceae > Saposhnikovia > Saposhnikovia divaricata. The sequence continues at coordinate 9,666,227 of CM071597.1, read as the reverse complement.
AGCTATGAATTCGCCTCCATTGTCTGAGTAAAAATTTTTAACTGAAGAACCAAATTGTTTCTCTACCAATGCATGATACTGTGGGAAAATTTCAGCAACTTGTGATTTTCTTTGCATAGGGTAAAGCCAGATATATTTTGTGAAATGATCTACTAGAATTAAATAATAACGATGGCCATCAATGGAGGCAACAGAAGTAGGACCCCAAACATCTGCATAAATGTACTCTAAACAGGTGGAACTAATAAGAGAAGTTTCTCTAAAAGGTAATTGTTGGCTTTTGTTGAGATTACAAGAAACACAAGGCAAAAGATGTTTAGGAGAACTAGAACAAACTGGTAACTTGAAAATTTTAATGATGTTGGTACACAAACTAGGATTAGGATGGCCTAAACGGTGATGCCAGCAAGAAGTGGATGCTCGTGCTCCCAAGTGTGCAACTGGTTGTGTAGGCAGTTTGGGAGGAAGATGAAGCTGATAGATGCCCTTGTCACATTTGCCTTGTAGCAATTTCTCCCCTGACTCCTGATCCTTCACAATAAAAGTATACGGATGAAACTCAATAAAAACTTTGTTAGCCTTAGTGAACTCATGAACAGACAATAAATTTCTGTGAGCTGCTGGAACACATAAAATGTTTGAAAGTAAAAGATTACGTGAAGGATGTGAAATACTCGTATGCCCAATATGGGATATAGGCAAACCTGAACCATCAGCAATTTGAACTTCATCTGTTCCATTGTATTCAGAATGGATAGAGAGGTTATTGAGATCAGAGGTGAGGTTATGTGAGGCTCCAGAGTCCATCAGCCATTGATTGGAACCATTAGAATGAGGTGGAGAAAACGCAGCATTAGCTGTGTACTGAATCTTATTGCATTGTCGAGCAGAATGACCTGGGATACCACAGAACTGGCACACAACAGAGGGGCGGTTTTGATTATGGTAACCACCTCTATTCTGATAATGATTACGCCCACGTCCCCTGCCTTGGTTACCGTAACGATTGTCACGAAAATTGCTTCCTTGACTGTTGGTGGAACGATTAGGGTTGTAGTTATGATTCCTGAAATTGTTGTTTCTGGGACGTGGTGTTGAGGTGCTGTGTGCTGCATTATTCGCTGTGGCTACCAAGTTGGAGGTAGTAACCTCATATCGTTTAAGTGAGGCTTCAAATGAAACAAGGAGATCATGTAATTCTTCAAAGGGTAGAGGTCTTTCTCTTGCCCGAATGGGTGCAGCTATTTCCCTATAAGCTACACCAAGTCCTGTTAAGACATATAGAGTAAAATCATCATCTGACACAGGTTTGTCAATGATTGCAAGTTCATCTGTTTTTGACTTGATGTCTTGTAAAAATTCTGATACAGACATATTCCCAATGGTTGATAGAGTCAAATCTTCCTTTAATTGAAGAACTCTGGTTCGAGACGTAGTCGCGTACAAGCGAGATAATGTAGACCATACCTTCTGAGAGGTATTAGCAGCAGCCACTAAAGGCATAACTTCAGCTGAAAGAGAACCAAGCAAAGCTGACATGATTAACTGATCTTGTCGGAACCAATGAGTATATTCATTGGTCTTGTCAAGTGAAGGAGGTGAGATGGAGCCATCTAAGTAGCCAAACAGATTATAGCCATTGAATAAAGAAACTACGAGGTTTCGCCATGAAGGATAATTTTTTGCCGTGAGGGCCAAGGGGATTTGTTGGTGAGAGTTGATAGCAACAAGTTGCTCACCTGTGGAAGAAAGCATGGTGTGCTTATTGGCTGGTGTTTGGCTTTCAGTAGTAGCAGAAGAGGTTGTCATATTGATGTCTTTAGACAGTGTTGGCTCTGATACCATAAGAAAGAAAAGAACTGATAGTATAGACTAGGTCGAACTACTGATATAATAATGTTGCTTGGTTGGTTCTTATTGCTTAACAATTGTCTCTATATATAGAGTCTACAAAACTGCTGTACAAGGAATAAAATGAAAGTAATGTTTTGCACATGACTGAGTAAGCTTTTGTTAGTTGTAACCATGTGTGACCATGTGACCATGTGTGACTGTGAAGAGCATGGGCATCTGACTGTGAAGAGCATGGGTGCCAACTCTAGTTGTCTAGTTGCTATGGTGGCTTGCATTATCTGTAATAAGGATAAGGGTTTAGATGATTCAGGGGTTCCTCCAGCAAATAAAAGGTTCTCCGATACAGGTATTTCTCCTATTTCAGGAGGTTCTGCTCTTCCCCATCGAAAGGTATTTCTATAAAGAAAGGAACTGCGAAAGCCAACAACTTGGAAGTAGGAGAAACATCGAACAAAAATGACAACGGTAAAGGAAAAATGTGTGCAGACTCTGTTTAATAATAATGGGTTGTTCTCAGAGAAAGCAATACCATCCTATTTGTTCCGGTTAAACTCTAGCAATATCATCAGAATGTTTGTTTTTTAAAGGATATTATGTAACTTAAAGGAAGGAAATGGCAAAAAACACATATAGTGAAGCCAAAACAACATTTCATTTCACTCTAAAGGAATATCATCACTACTAATCACTCGACTTTAGCAATATCATCAGAACTCTAAAGGAGGTGGATTAAGCACATCACTACTAATCACTCGACTTTAGCAACTACTAATACGTTTAGCAACTATAATTTCAGGTCTTCATATTCGCGTAATATACGTATATCAAAAATTGTTTATGCTCCTAAGTTTTAGTCCATTGCTGGCTGCTACGGTATTTGAAAAGCAAATTTGATAATTAGCAGTGTTTTTTAGAGTATACCAAAAAGGAATCAAGCAGTATAAACTAATAATTAAGAAGTCTAATGAGTTGTAAAAGCAAACTGGTATATAAAAGCCAACAGGTTCTTAAAAAAGTCACACTTTCTTAGGCAACTACTGCCTCCGTCAATTCAAATTTACCAGACTCGCACTGTAATTGTAAGTTCTGAATGCGGTCTTTGGTAAATGAGTAACATACTTGATCACTTTATTTGCATGGTCACATAGGGCCAGTTCATCATATTCAGTTCGTCCAACATATTCACCCGTATTTAGACATCCGAACAATGCTCTAATCCGGTCGTTCTTGATGGTGCGTATCTTAATCCAGCGACCGTCATCATCTAGTTTCCAGATGCCAATGCCTTGATCGTGGATATATCTAGTACTAATGGCAACAGATTCCTTAAGCTCAAATATGTGAGCCCAATGTATGCCATTAGGCAATGGTGTTGTACAAAGTTCCCCACTCTGCACATTGAACGAAACCAAACCAAATTGGCAAGCAACATAGTCCTCATATGTTAACCAATAAAACAATCCCCTTACAACCGTTGCATAGGGCAGGGCCACGCTGAAGCGCTTCAACTCCACATGATCAATTGTTTTCCAAGAATTCTTATTCAGTGAATACACCTCAACTCTTACAATACGACGCTTATTATCCGTTACAGTATGAACAACCTTGTAGTCATTGCTGGCACAATCAAAGCTAAACCCTAAAGAAACAACATATTCAATTTTTTGTTTGTTGATATGGATGTCTTTGAGCTGTCCAGTTGCAGGATTCCAAAGGTATACTTTGTTTTGTCGCGTTAACGTTCTTGGTTTGCCCAAGTACGAAAGGCAAAGCAAGCCGTTGCATGATCCAACAACACGGAATCTGTCATGACTATTAGAAGTAGGTAAAGGGAGGTTCAGATTGATAGGCTTGTCCAAGACATTTTTGTTAAAGATATAAAGTTTATGATGGCCAGTATTATATTGCCTGCCTTGATGATAATAGTGGGCTATGAAAAAATCATAATAATCAGGGCTGTTCATGTTGCGCCTTAACTGCAAACTCGCAAAGTGAGGGCTTGAGATTAAAGATCTCCATGACTTGCATACAGATTTTAAATTAACAAGAGTTTTGACCGGTAATCGTCCAAGTATTTCACCAATAACATCTTCACACAGATTGTCCATCTCCACCTTATCAAATTATCCCACTCAAGAATTTACTAGGGCTATGGCCTATGAACTATAACACATTATATACCCCCTCGGTCCCTAATTAATAATTAATTTTTCGTCCCTAATTAGTTTTCCTGACTTTTTTTAATTTTTTAAAGTATATTTTAAAGTACATATAAAACATTGCTCTACAACTTATTTTTAATTTTTTTCAATTAAAAGTAAAAAGTTAAAAATAAAGTTTTGAGCTATATATTTTTTTTTGACGTAAAGCGAAAAATTCATTAAAATATTGGAACCTAGCCGATACAAACACCCAAACGGTCAACGTTGCATAGTTTTTTTATTTGCACAAATAGGAGGAAAAACAAGAAAACAGAAGAATATGAACAAGAAGAGTTGATGTTGGAAGAAGTTTCTCTGTTTTTTCAAGTAACTTAAGGAGTGCAATTTGCAAACTGAGCTGGAAATTATAAGTCTATAACTGATTATAAAGGGGTGGGTCAAAATATATACACGGTGGGTTAAAACAGATGCAGGATCCTGCAGAGAACATGGCCATCGAAACACAGGAACCACAGGGCCTTACACAGTGGCGGAACCAGAAATTTGCAGAAGAGGGGGCTTAAATTAATGTTTTAACAAATTACAAGTGTTTTAGAAAGCAAAAAAAAAAAAAAAGAGGACATTACTTACTTGTAACATCAGTGTCCAACATCCGATGGACCTTTATTCCTTCGAGCTGGCAATTGAATTCTACGAGTAACCATCTTTTGAAAGCGCTCCAAAATGACTTCTTTGTCAATCTTTAAAAATACATCCTTCTCGATGTAAACAACCAAACTGTCATTCACCAAACTTATCCAAAGCCCTCTTCCAATTTGTAAATCCTGTTCTAGTAAATACATCATCCCCAAATCGACTTGCACTACTTGGCTTAAAAAGGTAACAACAAAAACAAAAAGCTGCATTCTTTGATATACTATATTCGAGCCAATTAAACTTTCCAAACCAATGCCCTTGAAAACTCCTATTTGAATCTCCATTTTTTGGAAAAACATGATTACGTGGACGACATGGACCTTTAGAAATATATTCTCTTCGAATACGATCTCTAATACTCGCATCATATTTCTCAATCGGTTTTCGATCACCCGGATCACTAATAATTTCATTCATATCAAACCCCAAAGAAGTAGTATTTACCGGCACACTAGGATTAGGAATAAGAGGAGACTGAGAAGAAGGGATACTACTACCTGATTCATCTGAATTTCTTGGTCTTTTAATCACAAATCTGTCCATAACCTAATATATATGTGAAAAGCAAAAGTATTAGAAACTTAGAATTTCAATTCCTGTCAAAACTCAAAAGTACAACTACAAGTACTAAATTAATTAAGAAAGTAAATTACCTTGCAATTTGCAAAACGAGAAGATTGTTGTCTGTTGAAGACTTGAAGGACGAAGGTAGACTAGAATCTAGATTGTAGAGACAGAATTGGGTAATTTAGATTAAGGTAATTTAGATTAAGGTATAGTCGTATAGCTGTAATTTACATTGACACAATAGAGTGGGCTGGGCTGGTGTTAAATAGGGTGGGCTGGACTGTTTTTATTTTATTTTTCTATAATAAAGTCTCCAAAAATTTTCCTCCCATAATTGTAAAAAAAAATCTGTTTTTGGTGACCAGTGGGCTGAAGCCCACCTGTGTTATAGTCTGTCTCCGCCACTGGCCTTACATTTTGCCAGCACCAGGACTTCACACCGATCTTGGCCGAGTATGATAACAATTTTAGAACAAGGAGTTCAACATTGTAAAGTACCGAACAAACAGTGCCAGAAACACCAACAAGTGAAGTAATCCTGAACTATGTCGGTAAGTAATCCTTAACTATGTCGGTTTGTACATTGGAAAACTGAGCATTTAGTTCCAATCAAAAGATCCCGGACATATGGATTTTGTACAAAATAGCAACAGAGTAGTCAATAACGTACTTTATGATGACATGAGATTTTTTTTTATACATGGCCGGGTAGGTATTCTGGAAGACCATTGCAAAGCTAAGCAGATAATTTCACGTGGGGAAATTCCAGTCAAATTGCCACAAGCAACAGCCACCTTGTTTCAAAAACAACTATACAGTTTGTTTCGATCATATTAAAATTTCATGGTGTTGAGGAAAAATCTTTTGGTAGTAAAAATACCACAAGTGTACGGGTGTACGTGAGTACAAAGGTAAGTACGGATCGAACCACAAAGAACGTGAATCAAGTTTCTAATTAACAAAAATAATTGAAATAGCACTAATGATAGAAACATCTAAAGAACAAATTTCATCGGTTAAATATGAAAATCATGGTGTTTAAAATATTTATTTTTAATAACAATCAAACTCATAAGTATTCAGAATAAAGATAACCAATAATTTCAAATCAAATTACATTCAAAAGTCACAAAAATAACTTTGTATAAATGTTACAAAGTAAATCAATTCTCAAAAATCGTATATATCCTGACTATACAAACTCCCAACTTTACTTGTGTGGCTCGTATAAAATTACTCAAATAGATATGAAATTAGAGATAATCAATGAAACAAATACATCACAATAAAGCACACACACCAATGAAATTCAAGTCTTTTATGTCTTTTAGACAACTACATTCACTCCTTAGATAGGAATATAACATTTCTGTTTATTTTCTCCTTTATTTTTATTGTTTTTAAAAGCGACTTAAAAACAAATTGTTCTCAAGCTACCCTTATAATAAAAGAGCCTGAAAATGGTCCACAGCTTCCTTCAGTTACAGAGTCTTATCACATTCATGAGTTAATCTGATATGGTGGTATTTAAGATATATAGCAATAAAAGCTTGATGGGAGCTCAACTATAAATAACAAGGTTTGGTCCCCAAGCTCACTCACCGGTCATTTCCCTTAAGTTTTACACCATCTAGCAGTGAGAAGAGTCTTGGAAGTGCCAGATCAGCAGCTAGGAAGTACCAAATCGCAACGATCAATACCAATGGCTGGAGGTATATTTTCTGTAACACTGTACTACTTATGATCCTTGGTGATATTATGTTCCGCATAATAGTATAGAGCTTACATTTTGGTATCAGAGTCAGAGCCTTGTATTATTCTCTGCCTTGGTGACTTAGTGGTACTCCATTTCCTCTTAATTTTATTTGTTCTTTGGCAAGAAAATTTTTGTGTCTTCTTCATCTGTGCCACGCTGTGTCCATCTCATGAGTTTTTTATTTTAATCTGTACTCATATTTTGTTTTGATTCATAAAGATGCACTTTATTTGATATTGTTTCTTGTTTTTTATTTTAGTTTGTACTCATATTTTGTTTTGATTCATAAAGATGCACTTTATTTGATATTATTTCTTGTGCAAAATTTTCTATTGATGCACACCTTATTTACATGGCTTATTAGAATAATTTGTGCTTGAACTCGAAACATCTCCAGAAATTTACAGGTTTGATATCTAGTAATCCATGTAATTTTATTTAATTAAGGATTAGCCACAACATCTTTAGTTAAATTAAGATTATATATTATGACAAGATATGATCACATAAGAAGTAGTAGACATCATGTTATGATTAATTATTTATGATATTATAAAAATTTCCCACATGAAATTTTGTTATATTATGTAATTAATTAGGATAAAATGTCAAATTATGCATAACTTTCCCACAGGAATTATGATTTTGTAAATAATTTGATAGTTTTATCATAAGGGTTAATTGAATCTGCTTGAATTAAAAACTTAGCCCACATGCAATTTTTATGTCATTGGATTCAAGGATTACAGTATGTTTTGCATTGGTAATTCATTATATTATTTGTTTCATTTTTATTTAATACTAACATGTAAACTATGATTTTTGCAGTTGTACAACCTGCTAATATTAATTTTGATATTCGTTATGAAATCCCTGAGCTTAAAGGGGATAATTGCAAAGTCTGGAAATAGAGAATTCTTCTTCATTTGGGATGGCTGGACATAGACTATGCCATTAGGAAAGATGAACCTTCAGAAATCACTGATGTTAGTACTACAGCGGCCATCGCGCTTCATGAAAAATGGGAACGATCTAATCGTCTTAGCATGATGTTCATTAAGACTAGAATTTCTGCTGGCATTCGTGGTTCTGTTGATCGGCATGAAAAGGTCAAGGGCTTGCTGAAAGCCATTGATGAACAATTTGTTACTTCAAACAAGGCATTGGCGAGCACTTTGATCATGAAGTTTTCATCCCTAAGGCTCACTAATGTGAAAGGCGTACGTGAACACATCGTGTAGATAAGAGATATTGTGGCTCAATTAAAGAATCTTGAGGTTGAAATGTCTGGAACCTTCCTGGTGCACTACATATTGAACACTCTTCCGTACCAATACGAACCCTTCAAAATTTCATACAACACACATAAGGATAAATGGTCTATTAATGAACTTATGACCATGTGTGTTCAAGAGGAAGGGAGACTGGTGATGGAACAAGGAGAAAGTGCATTGCTGACTACGTGTCCAAATGACAAGTCTCAAGTCAATAATAAAGGAACAGGTAAAATTCCACCAAATGTTGGAATTAAGAAAGATTCTAAGTGTTTCTTCTGTAAAAAGAATGGTCACATGAAGCAGGAATGTGCCAAGTTTCAGAAATGGCTTGCGGATAAAGGTAAACCAACCTCATTTGTTTGTTATGAATCTAATATGGTTAATGTCAATGTTAACACTTGGTGGGTTGATTCTGGATCAACAATCCACATTTCAAATTCCTTGCAGGGTTTACAAAACCTAAGGAAACCAGTAGGAAGTGAGCAAAGCATCTTATCAGGGAACAAGATGGGCTCACATGTGGAAGCTATTGGAACTTGCAATTTAATTTTAAGTAGTGGCTTTGTTTTAAAGTTGGAAAAAACATTTTATGTTCCAAGTTTTTCAAGAAATTTGATATCAGTTTCAAGGCTTGTACTTTTTGAATATTACTTTATATTTTCAAAGTTCTCGTTTAATTTATTTCATAAATCCAAATGTATTGGAAATGGTGTTTTATCAAATGGCCTTTTCTGCATAAATCTACAAAATAATGGCACTTATGATTCACTGCATGTTCAAGCTGGTACCAAAAGATGTGTTATCAATGAAAATTCTTCTACATTGTGGCACAGGAGATTAGGTCACATCTTCATAGAGAGAATTAAGAAATTGATAAATGAAGGAATACTTAAAATTCTAGACTTTACTGATTTCCAGACTTGTGTGGACTGCATAAAAGGAAAGCAGACTAAAAAATCTAAGAAAGGTGCCAAAAGGAGTTCAAAAGTATTAGAAATCATACATGCTGACATATGTTGTCCTGACATAGACTCGCATGGTCAGAAATATTTCATCACCTTTATAGATGATTACTCACGATACATGTATCTCTATATGCTTCATAATAAGAACGAAGCATTGGATGCCTTTAAAATCTTTAAGGCTGAAGTAGAGAAAAAGTGTGGTGAACAAATAAAAATCGTGAGATCGGACAGAGGTGGAGAATATTATGGTAGATATACGGAGAATGGACAGGCACCTGGACCATTTGCGAAGTTTCTTCAAGAGCATGGTATTGTTGCACAGTACATCATGTTTGGCTCACCTGATCAGAATGGTGTAGCAGAGAGAAGAGACCGAACGTTATTTGACATGGTGCGGAGTATGCTTAGCAGCTCAAATCTTCCGAAGTCTAAGGATTATAAATTTTATTGTCCATCTCACAATGTTAGGATTGTGGAGTCAAGAAATGCAAAGTTTCTTGAAGATGACTTGATCAGTGGGAGCAATCAAACAAGGAGTGTAACATATGAACACGAACATTCAGAAACCCAACCCTCCACCTCAAGTGAAAGATTGGTTGTTTGTGAAACTCCTCAAGTACCAATCATTGAAATCCCACGAGTTCCTGACTATGTGCCGTTAGATCAAAAGTTGCGTGAAACATTTGAACAACAAATTGAACCAGATGATACCAATGAATCTGATGGTGCAACATTAAGAAGATCTAAAAGGCAAAAGAAATCAGCAATTTCTGATGACTATGCGACGTATCTACTAGAATCTGACCAATATTATGGAGCCGAAAATGTTTCCTATCTGCTACAATCTGATGATAATTTTGGAACAAAAAATGATCCCAAGTCATTTTCGCAAGCCATAAGTTGCAAAGAATCAGAACTGTGGTACAATGCCATGAAGGAAGAGATGGATGCTATGAAAAATAACGGAGTTTGGGATCTTGTTGAGTTGCCTGATGGTGCTAAAGCCATTGGATGCAAATTGCTCTTTAAAACAAAAAAGGATTCATTAGGCAACATTGAGAGATACAAGGCATGACTCGTTGTTAAAGGATTCACTCAGAGGGAAGGAATCGATTATACAGATACATTTTCTCCGGTATCTAAGAAGGATTCTTTGCGAATAATTTTGGCATTAGTAGCACAATTTGATTTAGAACTGCACCAAATGGATGTGAAGACGGTGTTTCTTAATGGAGATCTAGAAGAGGTGGTTTATATGAGACAACCTGAAGGATTCCTCTCTAGTAAAGGTGAGCATTTGGTTTGCAAACTCAAGAAATCCATATACGGTTTAAAACAAGCATCCCGTCGATGGTATTCGAAATTTCATGATGTAATTTCTTCATTTGGTTTTGTAGAAAATATCATGGATCAATGTATATACCAGAAGGTTAGTGGGAGTAAAATTTATTTTTCATTTTTGGAAGGTATTAACAAACTTTTTGGGAAGGTGTTAACCAACCAACCAATTATATCATGTTTCGCTTATAATAATATAGTATAAATAGTATAAATATAATATAGTATAGTTGTTGAATAATACTTCTTGTAGCATAAGATCCTGTTGGGGTCTTCCTCTAACCCCTTAAGGTTTTAGATGAGCTGGTTACTTAACATGGTATCAGAACTCGGTTTAGGAGGGGTCTCAGGTTCGAGTCCCTCCACCCCCATTTATTTAATTTAAATATTTGTTGTTGATATTGGTATTGGTATTGGTTATATATGTTGTTACTTGGTCAATTGGTACAAAACGTATCGTTAAGGTTTTAGATGAGCTGGTTACTTAACAATAAACACGTACAAATTATATTAATTGTTCAAAATAAAACAAATCAAGATTTTATTCAACAAAAATGAATAAGAATGTCTGCTTCAATTGTTTACAGAAATAAAATTTACAATTCAACAAGATTTTCTTAAACCCATTTGCTTCGTCTAATTTTGTTTTGTTTTCCATCTAAAATCAAGAAAAACATCCTCATTTTTAGTTTCTTACGGTATCTTTCAGTGTCCGACTGTAATAAAATATAAAAACTACTGTACTTTTTACTGTGCGTCCCGGGAGATAAGAAAGTGACTGACCGTGACTGGTAAAAAAAGCATTGACTTAAAACCCAGAAAACTGTGTGCATTTCTGATCAATCTTGTTATACAAACATGAGGGCTGTATTGATTTTCTTACTATACACTCAAGTTCTTGCAACTATTTTATTTGCTGTATCGTTTTCATCACCAAATGAAGCATACCCATCTCTCTATAATGATGATGAAGCTTCTTGTATTGAAAAGACTCAAACTTTAAAGCCTATAAGAAGAGAAATTTATGGGAATGGTAGAATTATTGATATTACTCATAAATTTACACCAAAGACACTTAGTGGTCATCCAGATGGGCTTGTTGATTTTCTTACACTTTCTTCAAATATGAGGAATGGGTCACTTTATAATTTCTCAATTATGAAGTTGCCTCTTCATTCTGGTACTCATGTTGATGCACCTGGACATATGGTTGCTGATTATTTTGATGCTGGCTTTGATGTTGACACTCTTGACTTGGATGTTCTTAATGGTATTTTTACTGTTTGCTTGGCCTTTTTAGTGAATGTTTCTTAATGGTATTTTTACTGTTTGCTTGGGCTTTTTAGTGTATGTTGTGTATGCATATAGTCTCTCTCTCTCTCCCTCCCTCCCTCCCTCTCTCTCCCCCTCCCTCCCTCTCCCTCTCTCTCTCTCTTTCTCTCTCTCTCTCTCTCTCTCTCTCTCTCTCTCTCTCTCTCTCTCTCTCTCTGTCTTTTGAATTTACTGTGTGATTTAATTATGGTATCTCCTAGCTTATTTTCCAAATATTTTGGTTATTATAGCTAAAAACTTGTTGAACATAGGCTATTCTATAATAATTTTAGGGGGAGAAAATTTACCCAAGTTTCCTTAATCCTTGGCACTCCCAGAAATTAACTCACAAAGGAAAGAATTAGTAATTTAAATGAATGGTAATTTTGATATTCTAGATGGAGTGATTGATGTGGCAGGAATTAGATAAGAGCTGAGAATTAAGCATTGGAATTAGTTAGAAGAGTTCAGAATGTCGATTGGTGGGAATTTCTGTTAGAACCAAATCTAGCTGGATGTCGAGACTCGAGAGTTAGTTGTTTCATCAATTGTACAAATACCAGATTTTAATCACTTTTTATGAATGAAAATATATAAAATTTTATCACTGTTCTCTCTTAAAAAAGATGTATTTTAGGGGATAAGACACAATCCCTAAAATCCTTTAATCTAGCAAGCAACAAATAAACTAAAAATATGGACTTTAGTGTCCTACTACTCTAACCTACTTCTGTAGATTCTAAAAACTAAAGAAATTTAACAATGGAGAAAACAAATTTGAAGCATAAAATTTACTTTATAATTTTGGAAAAATCATGAAGTCTCCAAATGCTTAAAAGTTCCTGGTTCTTAATTTGACTTTTAAGCTTTCCATAGGCACCATTAGGTTTTATTTTAATAAATCTCAACTCTTATGTCTTGGAAATGTTTTTGAAGTGTATTATTACATAGGTTATTTTATGGGAAATTTGATGTTTAGGATTTTAAAGACTTTTAAGCTTTTAGTAGTCACTAAGGTTTTGTTATGATTATTCTCTGTCCTTATGTCTGGAAATTATTTTTGAAGTTTGTGTCTTGTATAACATAGGTTATTTTATGTGAAAGTTGATGTTTTCCTGGTATTAAGAAAGTAATTCATGCTAACAATTAGAACTCCGCAAAGCACAGAATTGTTTAAAAGAATGTAAGGCGCAGCAAATTGATTGCACCTAAACTATGATCCCCTGTTATATTAAATTTTCATGGACTATAATCCTTGCTTTAGGCTTAAACTTTTAGAATAATCTCATTTATTAGTTTTGATCACCTATAGCCCAAAGATTATTAATCTTATTGAACAGACAATGCTTCAGAAATGATTGATTTTTTCATCTTTATGTTTGTTTCCTGCTAGTATCCCTGAATACTGGACACGGTTTCATATTTGGATCTCAGTTGTATTTATCTTGGGGGTTGGGTGGTGGGTTTAAAGTTTCAAAATGCTTGAATCTTGTGGGTATTGACCTTTTTGTTTAGTGTTGATGCGTGTACAGAAGTTTGGATAACTTGCATTTACTATAATTTACCAATCTTGATGATCTTATTTCTCTATATTTACAGGTCCTGCATTGTTAGTTGATGTTCCAAGACATTCAAATATAACTGGTACAACCTTTACAGTACATGTCAACTTCTATTATTATCTGATGCACCAAAAATGAATGTCTAAAAGGAAATATCTTTTTGTTATGAAGCATATCACTATCTCTTGTTTGTATCCAGTTAGCAGTTTTTAGATGCATATGTGAGCTTTTCCCAGTTCATATGTATTGTTTCTACTATTTAACTTGCATCGAAATACAAATCAATATTGGGATATTTGTACCATAAAAATTTAAAAATATTGTAACTTACGCTTGAAACCATTTGACATGCCCTATATATGGCGACAACATCATCTAATCTTTACATTTAGAGAAGTATCAAGTAGCACCTAGGGTCATGGATGTGTGTGCGATATATAGATTAAAGCCAGAATGGAACATTTCTTGGGTACGAATTCTGATCATGTTTTCTGCATCTGATTTCATTTTACAACTTAGTTTTATGGATCATGATGAAATGTTCACTTATTCTTGAACTATTGGATGGTTCTTTCTTGTAATTTTTCAGTTTCCTTTTGCATTTTGAAATGCTTAAATACTACACCAATTCTTACTGCCACCCTTTTAACGTTATATTTGAGGTCCTCTTGGAAAGTCTAAATTATGTTTCTAACTTTGTATATGGGGTATCTACAACTTGGTAACACAGAGCTAGAAACCTATAATAAATTTTAGTTTGTTGCAAAATGCACAAGGGTCTGTAGTCTGTGCAGTGATATAACTGTAATGATGTTAAAACCGCTTTATCAAGTATGTTTTGTTAGTTTAGAGAGGAGGTCAGAGGAGGTACCTCAAAAAAATCAGTTTGACAGATGTAGCTTTAACTTTTGATATAGAGAATATATGTGAACTGGCCATTAATGATTTATGTCGAATGTATTAATGAGCCTGTACTGTTTACTAACTTCCCGAGTTGACATAAATTTATTTGATGTCTTAGCTGAAGTTATGAAGTCCTTAAACATTCCCAAAGGAGTAAGGCGTGTACTTTTTAGAACATTGAACACAGACAGGTATGCGATTTCACATTTTTTTATTTGTATATAAATGATATTAAAAGATAATGCTGTATATATGTTGTATATTAGATGGTATTATAAAAGAATTGTTGTTTGTATCAATTTTTGATCTTTGAAGTATTTAAATTGCAATCAACAGTAGCACAATTTCTTTCTTTTGCTATTTTTCTTGAATATATATTAGATATTTAATATCTGTTGGATGTCCTGTCAAGTTCTTGTTTAGATGTCTACACTAGTGGCTTGCCATATTCTGTATGATCTTATGCTGCAAAGTGGACACATGTAATTCTAAGCTTTCCAGGGTTCCTTATATGTTCATCCCTTAAAGTGGACCAACCTTTTGATTAGTTTGTTTAATAACTTGTACACGAAGTGAAAACTGAAGTCTTTATATTTTCTCCTTTATTTCAGGGGGCTAATGTGGAAGGAGGAGTTTGACTCTAGCTATGTGGGTTTTATGAAAGATGGGGCACAGTGGCTGGTGGATAACACTGACATCAAACTAGTTGGTAAGTAGAAATGTCATTTTATTATTTTGTCAATTTGATATTATGATATAAGTTCACAGTGTAAGTAAAAGCATCCGAACCTTGCTTATTTTTATATATGTAAAGCCACGCAGTAGTTCGTGTTTGAGATAACAATTATGCGGTTCATGGTATTGTATTATATAGTCATGTTAATATGTTATGCTTCTGTGCGATATCTTTATTTCAATATGCATTGTCTCTGGTATCAACATGTTCTTCTTTCCTTTGGTGGAGTATATCGTGTTTCTAATAATCCACTGTCCTTGAAGAACTCTCTCTTTCTTGCATATCTTTCCATACCTTTTGCTTACACTAGATCAGTGCTTACATGTTAGCGTTTTGGCATAGATTCAACAACTCTTTTGCTGCCTTTGGCACTATGTGAAACAATATCTTACCGTTTCTCATTTTCTTCTATATAACTTGTACATATCAACATCCTTCCCGCTTTTGCTCAACCTGGTAACTCAATTTAATTCCAGCTAAGAGATTGACATGCTAACATAATGGTTTTTTAGCACAAGTTCGTCCATATTGTTAATGCTCTTTGGTAAGTATGCTTAAAAGTAGTGTAGAGTGAGGAACTTTTTTGGTAAATACCTTCTTGTCAGTTCTATTGTGTACTTATTTTCTTACTAGGAATGTATAATGAAACTTTTAGGTAAAAACGAAAAAGTCAATATATCATCCTGTGAGCCACTTTTATGGTCAAAACACCGTGGTATGTCAGTTGCAAGAAGAGTTATGTACTAACACAATTTTTATGTTTTTGAATTCAGGGATTGATTATCTATCTGTTGCTGCTGATGATGATTTGATTGCTTCTCACCTTGTTTTCTTTGAAGGAAGAGTAAGAAATATTCTTTCTATTTGCAAATCTTCTAAGTTGAGCTTTTGAAAATTACTTCAGGTAATTTCAATGGCAGAGCTAATTTAGAGGTCTACATGCTTGGGAATAATTATTTTCTGAGAATAGAAAATCATTTTTAAGTTTGTGTAAAACTGGTGCGCCTAGTGGCAGGGCTCCTTCTCTCCTCCCCGCATGGCCATAGGTCCTGGGTCAATCCTCCCCTTTTACTTATATATGATAATACATTCAAAGATTTGTGACATGCCCCAAAAAACAAATATTTTATTTGTCTCTGTACAAGATCTTCACGCCTGATCTTAGTACATTAGATCACGAGTTAAAGGAGTGTTAACATCTTTTATCTTTCCCAAAGATTTTTTATTTTTATTAACAGAAATGATACTTGAGGTAAGAGGTGAAAGGACTAGCCCCAATCTTGTTGAAGACAATGCAAAGCCTCTTTCAAGCACAGGGGCAATACTGGCTAATTCCTAACCATAACTAAACACCTAAGACACCAACAACAAACCAATACCCCTAAAATATAAAATAGGTGTAGTACATGTTGCATCCGCCAGAACAACCGCCTCCAGGTAATAGATGTAATATTGTTCATGCTCACTGAACAAACCTATTCCGTCCTATTATAAAGTTTCACCTGGGGTTCTGTCACCGAGTCGCATCAATTTTGGGATTCATCTTGGCAATTACATCTGCATTAACTCCCAAATGCTGAACAATGATGAAACGGTTAATAACCTCTCCATAATTCAGCCCATCAAGTGCATTATTTGACCGTTTCATTGGAATCTGCGGCTTAAGCTCATCTGTCATGTTCAGTAATATATCGTTCTTTGGCAGTGACCTAGTGACATGTCCTAAAGAACTTTGAAATGATGTTATTAGTTTCTGTGGCCAAACAAATTTGTGTAGCTGGATACATTCGCAACTTAATTTTTACATCTTTTCTACACTCAAGGGGAATGATTATATGCTTTGGTATATATTCTCCAAAGCCTTACGGATAATGGAAATAACAAGTTAAGTCCATGCTTTGTGGTATTTTGCTATGATGATCTTTATAGTTTTTTTTTAAACTTTTATTATTTAAGGAGGTCTATTGGTGAGCTTCTTGTGACATGTCTTTTCTTTTCCTTGCATTATTAAGTTGTGGTCTTCTTATGTACTTTAGCTGGCCTGCATTGTGGATATCCATCATGTCACAAACTCATGATTATTGATTAAATAATATGATCTTTATTCTTTTCTATAACCTGTGTATACGGTTTTCTAGTTTATATGTTCAAGCATACATCAAAATCTGGTAGATGTCATCCGTCATAACCTGGAATTATAAAAGATTTTGCTAGATACAGTCCGTCGTATTAAACACTATTTGTCAATGTTGTTGCAGGAAATCATTCTAGTTGAAGGACTTAAACTAGACAATGTGAAAGTCGGACTATATAATGTCCATTGCTTACCCCTAAGATTGGTGGGTGCCGAGGGATCTCCTATAAGATGCATTCTTATGAAATAATGTAACCCTTGTAAGTCCTTCTGGGGAGTTGCTTACCGTTAATATATGTGCTTCCATGTTACAACAGGTCTCGAAAGCCTGTATGGTAAGGCTACTTGTAAAATCTAGTGCAAGTATTATCGTTAAAATTCGTTTCAATAAATTATGCTTTACTGGGCTTGGCGGCATTGGCAATCCCTGCTTGTGCACCTTTTGTAATGTGGCCTCTTTGTTTCTCAAACAGTAACTTATAGGTTGAAGTAAAGTTACTCAGGAAGAAATCCCTGTCCTTTTGTTAAGTATATTAACTTAAAGGAATGAAGTACTTATATTTAGTTTGTAATTTGTCTTGACAAAAGTTACTTATTACCCTCGTTTGAACATGCTTCTCTTTTGTCATTTTCAAAATAGAAAATAAGGTTTCATATTTGAGATATACAATCAGAGAAATAACAAAAAAATGTAGTAATTATTTTTAGGGATATTCACAAAAATGTTCAATTTTTGAAAATATTTTCAAAAATATTATATAGGTTGCAGGTGAGATTGTTGCAAATTGTATTTTTGAAAAAAGTTTTTGCAATACGGATATTTTTGAAAAAAATCCTTATTTTTTCAAGTTATGATTTTGATTAAGGAGCTTATATTTGAGTTCGAGGTCGATTGATCAGTTATAACTTGCGAGCTTGAAACTTAACTCGACACAAATTCGTTACATTCTTGTTTGGTTTTAAAACTCTGAGTCCATTCTATTATTTATCGACAAAAATATGCAAATAACAAAAATAAAAGCTCAACTACTTCAGCACCTTCAGAAAATTTTTATTAAAAAAAAGATTATTTATATTAAAAATTGTTCAACTCACCTCCGTTGAATTTATCTTAACTCAAATTTCATCAAACGTTGCACTACTCCCTCGAAAATGAAACGAACACAAGTCACAACAACCCCATATACTTTTAGGGGTATATACATTTAGGGGTGGTATTGTATTAATATTTTTATTGATGATTTTTTTTAGATAAATGATTTTAAAGAATTTTATCTTTTTTTAGCAATTTTTACAGAATACTGAAATTCAAAATTATTTTTTATAGAATTATTAAAAGTTATGTCAATTTTTTTGATAACATGGTCCTTGTAAAGAGTATATAAATGTTTAAATTCAATATCACCTTATTTTAATTAATTCTTTAATTAAATGACATCATACTTTTAAATACTCTTTACAATTTAATATCTCATGATTTTTAAAACATTAAAAAAAATATAAATCTTTTTATACAATACCAAACATTTCTCCATCTCCATCTCCATGATACTAATATATGAATTTATTTTTTGAATGACAAGAATTTATCTTTTGTCATTGGATTCGATTATTAGTTATTCCAATAAAATATATATTTATTAGAAAAAAGAATACACTATAGCCTCAAACATTGTTCAATTACAATACAATCTAATATAACAGTATCAAAATAACAAATATCCTCTCTCTCTTTTAATCCTAGCCTTCATTAAAAAGTTTTGAGAGGGGCTTCTATTGGTTTTCACCCGTGAAAAACCTCAATTTCTTTTCGTTTTTCCTGCTTTCATATCTTGATTTTCATTCAATAAAACTCCCAATTTATTTGGGTTTCAATAAGTTCCCAATTTATTTGAATTGTGTTAGTCTCTCCTTGTGAGAGTTTGGCTTTTATTTTGATTAAGTTGTGACGTGTTCCATAGCCGATGGTATAGATCAGCAAGATTTTCATGATTTTGGTTCAAAGATGAAGGTTCTTATGGGATCGCATCCATTCACAAACAGGATTAGATACAGATGCAGTTCATAACAAAGCGAGTACATGTAAATCTCCATATGGATGCGGTGAAGAGGGTACTTGTAAATATATCATGTCGCGTGATTATATCCCGAAGAATGGATTAATCAGCTATTGTTCTTGTTTACGTTTGTTCGACTCGACTATATTTGTAGATGTCGTATGACTTATCATTAATAATTAATTTTTATTAAAAAAACAAAAACCTTCTAAAATAATTCGGACATTTTTCTGGCACCAACATCATAGTATAATATACTTGAATTCTATAAATTAAATATCATTATTAATTATCAAATTATAATCAAATTCTGATACCATATTAGAGTAAAATCTTGATAAATAAATATTCGATAAACGAATAATCTCATCAAATGAATAATATTTTTTGGTCTCGATATAATAGAGACAGTATATTTTTGACCTCGATAAATGAAAAATCTCCATTAATAAATAAAATTAATAAATAAGATTTTCCGATCAGCATAGATTTAACTATAAATAACGATTTTTCCGAAAACTTATCCACAGTACACACAATATATCCCCTGGCCCGACCCACTGTACTATTGTCCTCTAAACCCCAAAACAATCCCCAATTTATAAACCCTAAAACACACACACTCACTTCTCACACACACACAAAATGGACGGAATCGCCTCCTACCAACGCTATCCCACCGTCAAAATCCGCGAACTCAAAGACGACTACGCCAAATTCGAGCTCCGCAACACCGACGCCAGCATCGCCAACGCGCTCCGGCGCGTGATGATCTCTGAAGTCCCTACCGTCGCTATCGATCTCGTCGAAATCGAAATCAACTCCACCGTTCTCAACGACGAGTTCATCGCTCACCGACTCGGTCTCGTCCCACTCACTAGCGAACGCGCTATGAGCATGCGATTTTCTCGCGATTGTGATGCCTGTGATGGAGATGGACAGTGTGAGTTTTGTTCGGTGGAGTTTCATTTGAGAGCTAAGTGTATTGGTGATCAGACTTTGGATGTGACTAGTAAGGATTTGTATAGTTCGGATCATACGGTTGTGCCTGTCGATTTTTCGGATGCTTCGGGTTATGAAAATTCCGAACAAAGGTCGTTTCTTCTTTCTAATTATTATAGTTTGTTTTTTTTTGTTTGTTTGTGGATGGAATTGAAATGCATGTGACTAATTTGGGGGATAGGGTTTTTTCCGATGAATTTGTTATTTGTGTCGATTTTTTGGATGCTTTGGGTTATGAAAATTCGGAGCAGAGGTTGTTTCTTTTTCGTGTTTTGTTAGAAATGTATGGTAGATGGAAATGTGTTGGTTTTTGGTATTTGTGGATGGAAATGAAATGGATGTGACTATTTTTCGCGGTTAGGGTTTTGTTTATGTTTGTGTCGATTTGTTTTAATGTGTTGTTTTTTGTTTATTTGTGGATGGAAATGAAAAGCATGTGATTAATTTTGGGGGGTAGGGTTTTGTTTATGTTTGTGTCTGTTTGTTATTACATTTACATTTTGGAAGGGGATGAATTAACAAATTTAAAGGAAAAGATGTAGGATGGAAGAGTATAAGAATTCTGAGTGAAGGTGGTTTCTTTTTCCATTTGTATTGTATCTGGAAATGTGTTGTTTTTTGTTTAAATGTGAATGTTATGAAATGTATTTGACTAGTTTTGGGGGTTAGGGTTTCTTTGAGATGAATTTGTTATTCTTGTTATATATTGGTTATGTTTGTGTTGAGTTGTTATACATTTAGGATTTAAGATGGAAGGGTAAGAATAGGACGAGGATTCGAAATTGCTAGGACAGCTTTATAAAGAAACTGAGTAGAAACAGAAATGTAAAGAGAAAATGAAAGGGGGCTTGAATACAAGTACTAATACTCGTAGCTTTTTCCCCGGTTTTGATGGCATATGGATGTTTTAGTTTTAGCTTTAATTTTGTTGGTTGGTGTCAACTCTATTTAAAATTGTTATATACTTAAATGAAATGGTAAAGTTTTAAGACCCAAGTGGTGGCAGAGTGCTCCTAGTTTTAGAAGAGACGAAGAGTCAAGTTGGAATCCATTGAAATTGTGTCTACTCTTCTATTTAAAAAGATAAAAAGAAAAAGAAAATAGTAAAATCTTATCTGTTGGATGTTACTGTTGTTTCTATTGGTCATGTTTGGGTTGATTTGGTAGTCCACTTGGTTTTCATGGTATATGGGAATTTTGATTTTTTGTTCTGTTTCTTGGGAATAGACACTTTGCTTTGTTTTTCAGGTATCCATGTCGCAATTTAGTAAGTGGCGTGTCTCTAGAAGGGGCGTGTTTGAGAAAATCTGTTTTACTTTGTTACCTGCGTAATGTTACTACATGTAGATTATTGTCTATTAGTTAAAAGTTTAAATTGTTTTTCTAGTTATTGACTCTTGAGTCTTAAGTGTTATTACCTTTTGAAGGGTATGTTAAATGATAATAATTCTGACCAGAATGCTTATATTAATGTGCAAATATTTGTATTATTTAGGGGAATAATAATTGTGAAGCTACGCCGTGGACAAGAACTGAAGCTGAGGGCGATTGCCCGAAAAGGAATTGGGAAAGATCATGCAAAGTGGTCACCCGCTGCAACAGTCACTTTTATGTATGAACCTGCCATTCATATCAATCAAGAGATGATGGAGAGCTTAACACTGGAAGAGAAACAAAGTTTTGTCGATAGCAGTCCAACCAAAGTCTTTGAAATTGATGATGAAACTCACCAGGTTCGTAACTATTCCAAAAATATTTTTTTCTTCTTGCAGTGGTTTTGTGTTCATGTGAGATAATGATGGATTGTTAGCTAATTTGCAGTCATGTCTGTAATGTGGGTGCTGAATTTGTTCATACTGCAGTAATGTATCTCTGTAAATGACACCCCTGGGTATAACCTAGAAGATAATGTCATTATGCTAATTACATTGACAAACTTCATTTCGGAGTAAAAAGGCTCATCGATAGCATTGAGTATGCATCCCCATTAAGGACTTCAGCACAACACATTTTTTCTTTCCTATACATGCTTCAGTTCATGTTCATCCTGTTTTCTTAGGTGCCACCTTCATTAAAAGCTCATTTAGCTGTTGGTACATGCATTTTTATTCCAAAATCAACAAGTTTATCATATACTGGTACTTCAACTCGAATCTGTTTGGCTTTTAGATGTTCTATTTCTTTATTTTTCATATAAGAACCAGAAAAAATGGGTTTTCTTTTGTGCGAATAGGGAGGGACGGAGGACGGAAGATATAACAATGTTAAATTATTTAGTTTATTAACTGCAGAGTATGACTTGACATCTAAAACTGAGTCGGTTTAACCTTACAATAATAAGTTGCATGAATATGACATAAATTGAGTACTCACTTAAGAACTCGTATGCCTATAAATCATCCAATTTGGTGATGCAATTGAGAAAAGTTAAACATTGCCACAAATGGTTACTTTGTCCTTCAGTAGTTTAACATTGTCAAAAAATAAATGCAAGACCATCAGCCCTATCCAACAAAGGATGCTTTAGAAATGGATGAGGCCGGAGATGTCAATAACCTTGGGGGGAGGGGGGTGTTAAGTAGTATTTAATGAGTTAATGTCTTTGGTAAAGGTAAAGGGACCAAAGTTCGTCCATAGTCGGGTCTCTTGAAAAAGTTTTATAGTAAACACTTGGCAGAGTTATTTTTTCTTGCACACTATATTGGATTCTTATATTCATTTAGGTATCTGTCTGCTTCTCTAGTAAACGTAAAGCGATAAAGTTGGTCTATAGTTGGTTTTTTTTTAAAAAAAATAATAACAAACACTCGGCAGAGCTTTTTTATTGCACGTTCATCTTCACGTGCATCCCCATTAAGGACTTCAGCACAACACATTTTTTTCTTTCCTATACATGCTTCAGTTCATGTTCATCCTGTTTTCTTAGGTGCCACCTTCATTAAAAGCTCATTTAGCTGTTGGTACATGCATTTTTATTCCAAAATCAACAAGTTTATCATATACTGGTACTTCAACTCGAATCTGTTTGGCTTTTAGATGTTCTATTTCTTTATTTTTCATATAAGAACCAGAAAAAATGGGTTTTCTTTTGTGCGAATAGGGAGGGACGGAGGACGGAAGATATAACAATGTTAAATTATTTAGTTTATTAACTGCAGAGTATGACTTGACATCTAAAACTGAGTCGGTTTAACCTTACAATAATAAGTTGCATGAATATGACATGAATTGAGTACTCACTTAAGAACTCGTATGCCTATAAATCATCCAATTTGGTGATGCAATTGAGAAAAGTTAAACATTGCCACAAATGGTTACTTTGTCCTTCAGTAGTTTAACATTGTCAAAAAATAAATGCAAGACCATCAGCCTTATCCAACAAAGGATGCTTTAGAAATGGATGAGGCCGGAGATGTCAATAACCTTGGGGGGAGGGGGGTGTTAAGTAGTATTTAATGAGTTAACGTCTTTGGTAAAGGTAAAGGGACCAAAGTTGGTCTGTAGTCGGGTCTCTTGAAAAAAATTTATAGTAAACACTTGGCAGAGTTATTTTTTATTGCACACTATATTGGATTCTTATATTCATTTAGGTATCTGTCTGCTTCTCTAGTAAACGTAAAGCGATAAAGTTGGTCTATAGTTGTTTTTTTTTAAAAAAAAAATAATGACAAACACCCGGCAGAGCTTTTTTATTGCACGTTCATCTTCACATTCGAGTAGATATGTATTGTTAGTCTATACAAATGCTGATATTGCTAGTAAATGTAGGTGATGTCAGACATTTTAGAAGGAATGAAGAGGAAAGGAAAATGATGACTAATGTCATTGTAGCACTGTATGAATATGTTATTCACACGTAAAAATCGAATCTCTCCTACAGGACCTTATTATTTGAGAGGAAGCTTATTTGAAAAAGGAAACAGACTCAATTTCTTTTTTTTTAAATAATGGAAGTAGCATAATGATTGACCTTTTCAGTTATAATTGAATTACATTTTGGTCATTGTAATGGCATTAATACACATAATGCTACAAGCTCTAGTATTGAAAATAGTTTATTTGAACTTGTAATAAAGAATGTTTAGTCAAGTTTATGTTTGAAGAATACTTGGTTTTTTCAATTTGTGTCATCTCTTGTGGAGTTTTGGTCATCTAAACTTTACTTCATTTGCTTGGAAACATAAAACTCAATCTGAAACAATATCGCAGAAAATTTACTAAGTGATCCTACTATATGCGATAGACATTTGCTTTTCTGATCTCAGGTTAAGATACTTGATTCAGAGGCGTACGCTTATGATGATGAAGTGCTCAAGAAAGCAGAAGCAATGGGAAAGCCAGGACTTGTGGAAATCTATGCAAAAGAAGACAGCTTCATCTTCACTGTTGAATCCACTGGTGCAATCAAAGCTTCCCAGTTGGTGCTTAATGCCATTGACATCCTGAAACAAAAGCTTGACGCAGTTCGCCTGTCAGAGGACACTGTAGAAGCTGATGATCAATTTGGGGAATTAGGTGCACATATGCGTGGGGGGTGATCCTTCTTGGTTGCGGAATTCCTACATATATATATATTAGGCAGTTCTGAAGCTAACGAAATACCAGGGGCTTCTGGATTCTAATCTATGATTCAGTTTTTTACTCTGTAGATTCTGGATGCTAATGAACTTCTGCAAGTATGTGATGCTATGGTCTATCTTGTTTAACTTTTGCCTTATTTCAGGGAAATGCAATCCAACTTGGCTAGTCTATTAATTTGGACCAGTTCAAAATTCTTGCATCTTTGTTGAAATTATCTTGTGAATTTTTTTGTGTAAATCATCTTTCTAACTCCATCTAGCAAGACTAGTACATTAGAGTGATGGTAATCTGATTTTGATATATATGCCATTATTTTGGCTGGTTCTTGGATCTTAGAGTTCTATTGACAATGGGTCTTAGGGTTACACTTTTGATTAGCTTGTTGGGCTATAAGGTATTGATTGAGTTACAGTAACTTCTGCCGAGTCTGTTCAAGAACAAGTCGTTACCCCCCTTTTTAGTAGTACATTTACATACATTTGGTGAGGCAGGGGGACACTACTGGGTATGCTGCTTTGCCGTTCAATGTATTTTGAGTTGGGTTAGGATCAGTAGCTGTTGGAATACCAAATAATTAAAGAGTCCAGAATTTAGGAAAATGGAAGTTCAGAATTTACTCTGGCTAATGTGCCTTTGTAAACTGACTGAATTCTTAGAAACATATACCTCTGTCATGGACCAAGCAGTGTAAACGACTCAAGCTTCTCTTCAGTTGTTAGAACTAGGTTTGTAAATTGTATTATTACTTGCAGTTCGAGCACTTCATTGAGCCGAACTCAGACTATCAAAGTGTAGTTTGTTTTGAGTCTAAACAAGTTTATAATTTAGTTACAAAGTTAGACTCTTACATGTATTTAGCAATAATTGGCATTTTTTTACCTGTTTAATAGTTTAACTGAGAAGACATCAAGTCGAATTGGGCTGGAGACAAATGTAATACAAAAATTTTATTTCAAGTTCCAAACCTATTGATAGATCAAGGCCGAACTCAGATTTCAACATTTTTTCGACAAAGTTCAATTTGTGTGGTGATCTTGGACCCTTGTACAAAGAATCACCAAACCAAAATTTTTGATAGGACAACAATGTAGGCTGCCAAAAGATCCCAAATCTTTCCCACAGCAGACATGCTTCCCACATTGCAGCTTCGTTTCATAGATTTAGTACATGGAGGACAGAGCCCCACTCTTCAAACATCATAAACTTCCCCTTTCTCATTGTCCTTCATCTGTTGTCCATCCGTCCCTTTACAGAGGTCCCTTGATTTTACAACTTTGCATTACAACAGTCTTCAATTTTCTTACTTCGACTACTACTCAAGGGAAAGTGATATTCCCTCCGTCCCTCCGAATTTTTTACGTTTGCAGACCAGTTTCCGGCACGCATTTTAAGGTGCATTTTAAGTATAGTTCTATAACTTATTTTTGATATTTTTTTTTGTATAAAAAAAGAATTGTATGTAAAGAAATGAGAGGGACAGAAGGAGTAATATGTTTTTTGACGAACGACCTCAAGGACCACCTGCACTGTTTCACCGATTTCTTCTCTTTCGAAAATTAGCTTTTATTTTGCGGAAAATTTAAAATTACGTTTACACATTTTTGCTTACGAGCGAGGTATATATCTTTTGATAGTATATATTTTGCTTACGAGCGAGATACATCAAATATATTCGATTCGATTTCCGATTTTCGATGTATAACAAAAAAAAAGTATGTAAGAAATTTTTGCTTAGGTACGGTTGTTTTACTGGGCACCGAGTCCAAAATATTTTTACCTTCACAGTAGTTGGTGGGTAATAAGTGGAAATCGGGTGGGGAATGACAGGACTTCTTTGAATGACCGATATTAGGCCCCGTTCTTTTTATATGAGTTAATTTAATTTGAATGTAAAGTTTGTGTTGCACATTTCGGAAATTGGAAGTATTTGGTTGAGGTATCGATTTACGAGGGTGATTTGATTGAAAAATCAACGATTTATCGGCAATTTTTGCAAAATTGCCCGAATCAGTTCCAAAATTTTGATCGATTTTTGGCCGATTTATCGGCGCTTTTTCAAAAATCGGCCGATTTCAATAACAGAGTATAAAGTATAAAAATATTTAAACAAATTCGTAAAATCGTAATCTTGTACTTCCTCTTCTGTCCCAAAAAACTCTTCCCATTTTGACTAGACGCGTTTGCCAACGCACACTTTTAATTGTTAATATCTTTAATTTTGTATTAGTATTAAATATAAAAACTTCACTATATTAAAGTACTCACAAATACGAATCAAATAAAATCACTCATGACTATATTTTATCTTATAAATTTGACGTAAATTAGTAATTTATCTCTCATTATGAACAGTCACGACATATAAAATGGGAAGATTATTATGAGATGGTGGGAGTACAAAACTGTGCAAAAAGTCAAAACATGGGTAGGATGTATGTCAGTCTTAGTACAAACTACAAACGCATTGGCACATACCTATGTCAGTCCCGGTACAATGGCATTACTACGAACCTAACAGGTTATTTTATTAATTTAATTTTGACCTTTATGCTGTCATGATTAAAACAATATATTTCACTTGTACTAGTCTCCCTGGACAGTCCTTTTCATTTTTTGGGTAAATTTTCTTCGATCATTCTTTTAGTGAAAAGAACCTAGCAGGCAAGTTGTTTGAGACCATAATTTAAGGTCTTAACATCCCAAGATCATAGGCTTGATATCAATGAGAGACATAGAAGTAAGTGAATTGTCATGTTCGATGAATACGAATATGCTAGCAGTTCTCCGAATTAATTGAAGTGACGAAAGTTGATCCGGACACTAAATTATCAAAACTTTAAAAAAATTGAGAGATGATATTGAATTATTTTTGTAATGAATGCCGAGTGCTCGGATATGATTGATCTGAATTAGTAAAAAAAAAATATCAATATAGTGAAGTGGGGTTATGATTAAACACTAACACGGTAAAAAGTTACGATTTCCGTTAACCGGGTTTAGATATGATACTAGTTCACTATGTTCTATTCCTGGGATTATGCACACACATAAACACTGGTTATAGAAAATGTAATTAAGTACAATAATGGAGTAGAGTGTAAGGGGGATATAGAGAGGTAGGCAGAAGCAGAAATGCAGAATACAATAATTTAGGCCACGCCAAGGGATGTGAAATCAAAACAAGATGACACTACAATCTGGGGTCGTTGATTCTGTGAGCCAAATGTTACAGCCAAAGAAAGGCTATTGAATAATGAAATAGAACTTTTGTGGAGTTTTACAAAATAAACAAGTTTTTTTAATAAGAAAAAATATTCAAATTGCAGAATTTTTTTTTCAAAAATACGATACAAACTTATATGCAACCTCAATTGCAAACAAGTTGCAGCACTACAAACTCTTTTGTTCATCTATATGCCTATTTTGATCTTGCATGCACTACAAACATTATGTGAACTATTCCTCTTGACTAGTATATGTGGTATACCAATGATTTTTTGTCTTGAAAACACAAAACCTTTCGAGACTAGCAACACAACACAGGAGTGAATATATCGTCGATTAATTATATGAAGTGTTCTCAAAATTTGCTACAAGAAAAGCATTTCTACCTTCAATTTTAGTGAGTAAAGTTCTATGTAATCCAAAGTTTTATACTCCCTCCGTTTCAATTTGTGTGTCCTGTTTCTTCTTGACACGTTTGCCAACGCACACTTTTAATCGTTAATATCTTCAATTTCGTATTAGTATTAAATATAAAAACTTCACTGTATTAAAGTACTCATAAATACGAATCCAACAAGATCACTCATGACTATATTTGGTCTTATAGATTATGGGTAAATTAGTAGTCAATCATTTATAATAAACAGTGTCCAAAGTCAAAACAGGACAAACAAATTGAAACGGAGGGAGTATAATCTTTCCCAGTTACACATTATATTTAATGTAATTTTCCTAACATGGTTTGGATTCTAATTATATTACATGGATCTGGTTCCCAATTCCTGATAATCTATGGCTAAAAGCCTAAAACGTTCTATCCGCTAAAAAATTCTACAAATGCGTGTATGAAAGCTCCATTAATGGAGCTAAACTAAGAATAGAAGAAGAAAAAGACGAAGCTTCATTATTAAGAAATGTATTGTGATTACAAAGTCTGAAGAAGAATGTTTACAATGATGTGTTCTTATATATCTATCTGAGTAACCAATCACGAATCTATATTGCTAACTATCCAACTAGGACTAACAAACAATTCTTCTAGAAGGTGCCTGACGTGGTGACTTATTTCTTGTTGACTAGCTGAGTTGACTCCGATTTTGTCATCATAGTGTCATCATCCCCCGTCAAGCTTGACCGTGGGAACAAGTTGAGCACGCCAAGCTTGGACAACAGGTGAGCCATGGAATAAGAAGGAATAGCTTTTGTAAGCAAATCAGCTGGTTGTTCTTTTGATGCAATGTATGCAGTAGAAATAAGACCCTTTTGCAGCTTTTCACGAACTAAATGGCAGTCGATTTCAATGTATTTTGTACGCTAGTGGAAAACTGGATTGGCAGCAATGTACATAGCAGATTTATTGTCACAGAATAAAGTCACTGGTTGTAAAGAGGTAACACCAAGCTCACGAAATAAGTTGATCAACCAAGTGATCTCACAGCACACATCAGTAACGCTCGATACTCAGCCTCTGCTGATGAGAGAGACACTGTATTTTGTTTCTTGGATTTCCAAGACAGCAATGAAGATACAAGAGTAACAAAATATCCTGTTAATGATTGCCTCGTGAGAGGACACCCTCCCCAATCAGCATCTGCATAAGTAGTTAATTGCAAAGAGCTTTTGGCAGACAACAGAATTCCCTGTCCAAGAGTATGTTTGAGGTAACGAACCACACGATGAGCTGCATCAAGATGACACTATCTAGGAGAAGCAAGAAACTGAGATAGAACATGAACTGCATAGGAAAGATCTGGACGAGTAATTTTAAGATAGATTAAACGTCCTACTAGACGTCTATATGGAGCAGGATTAAACAAAAACGGTGAAGTTGTGTTACTAAGCAGAGTATGGTTTTGCTCAATGGGGACAACTGCAATTTTAGCCTGTTCAAAGCCAATATCCTTGATAATATCCATTGTGTATTTATGTTGATTAAGGTATATACCTTTGTCAGAACGGGCAGCTTCTATGCCCAAGAAATATTTCACTGGCCCCAAATCCTCGAGCTTAAAATGAGTAGCAAGATGTGCTTTAAACTGAGTAATAGCAGCTGAATTGTTACCAACAATTAAAATATCATCCACGTAAACAAGAACAGCTATGAAGCTTGTAGAAGTAGGTAACACAAACAAACTATGGTCTGAATTAGTTTGCTGAAAACCATAATAAAGCAACACAGATTTGAACTTCAGAAACCATTTCCTTGGAGACTGCTTTAGACCATAAATGGATTAATAAGCTTGCACACAAGATGAACCTTAGAGTTGTAATTAGCAAAAACAGCTGGTACACAATAACCTTGAGGAATAGACATGTAGACTTCTTCCTCTAAATCACCATATAAGAAAGCATTATTAACATCCATCTGGGTAACTGACCAATTACTTACAGCAACCAATGATAACAAAACCCGAACTGTTGTCATTTTAGCCACAGGTGCAAAAGTTTCGAAATAATCTAACCCTTCAGTCTGAGTAAAACCTCGAGCTACCAGCCTTGCTTTATAGCGTTCAATAGTACCATCTTGATTAAATTTGACTTTATAAATCCACCTACAACTCACAACCTTTTTACCAGGTGGAAGCGGAATAATTTTCCATGTTTTGTTAGCCTCAAGAGCAGCAAGTTCTGAAGCCATAGCCTTACACCATACTGTATACTGACAAGCAACTTTATAACATGTAGGCTCAGGTACATGAGTAATATTTGCTATGAAAGCATGATACGTGGGGGTAAATGTGGATTGTAAAGAATTAACTGAAGCTTGTAAAGTTGGAGGTAATCCTACAAAGTCTTGAAACTTAGCAGGAACAGCTTTAAGTCTAGTACTATGTCTAACAGGAGGTGGAGAACTGTGATCAACAATAGTATCAGGAGACATAGTAGTAGTTACAGGAGACATAGTAGAAGACTGCTCAGAAAATAAAGGAGGAGACTGAGACTGAACAGAGACTGTGGATTCAGTAGAAGTCAGATCATAGAAAGGATCAGTAGAAATTGTAGTGTCTGTATTGAATAAATGAGGAGCAGGTGTAGTAGATAATATGTGTTGAAAAGGAAAAATCTGCTCATTAAACACCACATCTCGAGAAACAAACACCTTTTTGGTATCTAGATTCAACAGCTTATAAGCCTTTTGAGCAAAAGGATTGTCTATAAACATACATCTATGAGCCCTATTACTAAATTTATCCTTGTGAGGTAATGTATTGGTGGCATAACAGATAGAGCCAAAAACCCTCAAATGGTCATAGGAAGGAGAAATCGAAGAGAAATTTGTAAACTAATTGAGTTATAACAGCGGAATGAATATGTATTAACAGAGATTTGTGCTCTGATACCATGAAAGCTCCATTAATGAAGCTAAACTAAGAATAGAAGAAGAAGAAGACGAAGCTTCATTATTAAGAAATGTATTGTGATTACAAAGTCTGAAGAAGAATGTTTACAATGATGTGTTCTTATATATCTATCTGAGTAACCAATCACGAATCTATATTGCTAACTAACTATCCAACTAGGAAAAAAAAACCTTTTCTTTGTATTTTTTCTCTCCCCAGCTTTCTCTCTCTCTCCCCAACTCGCCTTTCCTTTTCTTTTCTTAGCCGCCGGCCGGGGCTTCCACCGGATCTCCGGTGGAAAGCCCCAACACTCTTCATTTTCTTTGTATTTTCTTCCTCTTTTCAATAAACCTTGCTATTTTCTTTCGTTTTTTCTTGTTTTAAGCTTGGATTTCCCTAAAAATCTTCTTTTTTAGGAAAGATTTGGTTTGTTTTTTTCGGATTAAAGCTATCGGAGCCAAGGGATTTAGCCTACAACTTCTTAGATCTCCTTCCCAAAGAATTTTTGCCCAGATCTAAAAAATTGTCTTGGTTCTTCGAGCTTTATTTTCCGCAGTTGTAATTTTTCAGTTTCGATTGTAGTTGTTTGGTAATTTTAAGACTTGTTTGTAAGTTCAGTTTGATTTCTCTCCTTGGTGAGAGTTTTGGTGTTCTCTCCTGGGTGAGAGGTGTGATTTTCTCTCCTTGTGTGAGAGTTGGTTCGATTCAACGATTAGAGCTTGTGCGGAACTTCACTTGTGGTCGTTAGCTCAAACGGATTTTGGAGAAGATATTGAGCGCAGAGCGAGTATTTATAGATATATCATTTTATTCAGACATATGCTTATTTGTCTCATTTTGATTATGAAGACGAGCTTGTCATCCTGTTCTATGTTTGATCGATTCGATCACTCTTGTAGATGCCGTATGGCTTTTATGTATTGAATTATCGCCTCTATTTCAAAAAAAAAAAAACTACTCCCTCTGTCCCATCCATTTCTTCACACTTTCCTTTTTGGGATGTACCATCCAATTCTTCACATTTCAAAACTTTCCTAAAATAGTAAAATTATATATATATAAAAATCAACTACATCCACTACTTTTCTCCATTATACCCACTTTATACATTATATATTTATGGGTCCTGTTATGCCCAAATCTGGCATAATGGCTAAATTGATTTGATTAGCTAAATTGATGCTTCATGATCTATGATGGGCCTAGAAGATGAGCATTGGGTCACCAAAGCCCATTATTGGAATCAGCCCAGCATGCCTTGGACATAATATCTCCATTACAGGAGCGCCTCGCTCACTACATGATTCAACCTCGCATTGTATAACCAAATTCTCTTTTGGTTATATTTTGATATACGATAATGGGCTTTGCACCCCAAGTATAATACTTGTTGAATATTTGGTTAACTTTATAGAGAATAAGAGTCACTAATGTGAATGGGTGACACGGTTTGTGATGGAGGCATGGTTCGCGGTGGAGGCGCTTTGGAGAGAATTTCCGCTGCCCTAGCGCTGAATTCATCTCCTTTCTTTGTCAAAGTTGCGATGTCATGCTGAATGTCAGTCATAGTGTGAGGTTCGTCCCCGGCTGGGAGTACATCCAGAGATTGATCCCGCGAGCTGGAAGGGTGCTTTGTTCTCCACGAAATCAAAGGCACTTCGCGGGTATATTCCTCGTTAGACCATAAAGGGTCGAAGTATAGTTTGAACGAGCTCTCACTAGTGCTCGTAGCTTTTGCAATGTTGGCTGCTGCAGCATCGCTGATTTGTATATCAGGCATAGGAGAAGGTGTCCTTGAGCTATCGTCTTGAGACATCTGAAAAGGGTGAAATGATTAAGTGTGTGTCCTTACAGAAAACAAATGAAGGAGGAAAGAAACAAGCGGACAGAAAGGCTCTATGTGTTCTCGCGTCGTTCACAGAGAATATGGGGGGTCGCAATCCTAAGGGAAAGGCTAACGTTCTTAACCTATGTTTCTATCTAAGTAATCACGGATCGCACTCCTACAATAGCGAGGACGGGTCGCATCATAAAATTGACATTTTGGGATCGCAGTTATTTGGGTTCGCATCGCATGCAATCAACGCTATCTAATCGTGCAATTATAATGAAGAACAGTAATTTAAATGCAAGAAGAGAAAAAAGACTTACTTTTTGAAGAAGAAGGATGAAGAAATTGGAAGAAACTTGGGGTCGCTGGTGAAAG
This sequence comes from Saposhnikovia divaricata, assembly GCA_036435485.1. Lineage (NCBI taxonomy): Eukaryota > Viridiplantae > Streptophyta > Magnoliopsida > Apiales > Apiaceae > Saposhnikovia > Saposhnikovia divaricata. The sequence goes on along the minus strand of CM071597.1, from coordinate 9,632,554 downwards.
AGCCTGAGAATTCTTTGCGTTTGATCCGGGAGCAAACTGACAGCACTTCAATAATGTGTTCGTGAGAATAAAAAAGGAAATGATAGTGACAGGAGTATATATAGTCATCAGGAGAGAGAAAGACATGGGACACGTGTTGAAATCTCGTCCGTTGGACACACATCTCGAGACACAACAGCTGTCAAAACCTTTCAAATTCTTGGGGTCGCGACTACTTCAATGGTTATATCTATTCTTGGGCTCGCTTCGCAGTGAAAACTCGTATTCTTTGAGTCCACATCGCATCTCCAATGGCAATATGGACTCAGGGGGTAGTTGTTATGCCCAAATCTGGCATAATGGCTAAATTGATTTGATTAGCTAAATTGATGCTTCATGATCTATGATGGGCCTAGAAGATGAGCATTGGGTCACCAAAGCCCATTATTGGAATCAGCCCAGCATGCCTTGGACATAATATCTCCATTACAGGAGCGCCTCGCTCACTACATGATTCAACCTCGCATTGTAGCGCCTCGCCATAAGGCCACCTCGCTACAGGAGCACCTGGTCTATCCTCCCGCGCTAGGCCTATGCGCCTCTCATGCTGCTTCGCCTCGGGGTCGCTACCCGGGGATCGCTTCGTTTGGTTCCCGTCAAGGGATCGCTTCGCGTGGCCAGGCCTCTCTAGGTCGCATGCAAGGGCCCTGGTGGATCTTTCATTCCAAACCTATCCGTTCGAGGTCATGGGCTTCTACAGCTGGATCAAGGATAGGATTGATGACTCATTGCCACGTCAGCCCTAGCTACATGGGCTTGGACTTTGGCTTATCTCTTAAAACCCTAGCCCGCCTAGGTAACTTGTGGCCCAAGAACTACGTATGGCTTGATCCCTATAAATAGGGTACGTAGGCACCTTGATACGGATGAGAAACAGTTTACCTGCAAACACCTATCAAGCTCAGCCACATTCATACACACAAACCCTAATCCTTTGTTCTTCGTTTAGCAAAATATCCGTATTTTGCTCCATAAATCCAGCAAACCTCCAAAATATTGTTATACAATATTCTCCCTATAACATTTTGGTAGTTGTTATGCCCAAATCTGGCATAATGGCTAAATTGATTTGATTAGCTAAATTGATGCTTCATGATCTATGATGGGCCTAGAAGATGAGCATTGGGTCACCAAAGCCCATTATTGGAATCAGCCCAGCATGCCTTGGACATAATATCTCCATTACAGGAGCGCCTCGCTCACTACATGATTCAACCTCGCATTGTAGCGCCTCGCCATAAGGCCACCTCGCTACAGGAGCACCTGGTCTATCCTCCCGCGCTAGGCCTATGCGCCTCTCATGCTGCTTCGCCTCGGGGTCGCTACCCGGGGATCGCTTCGTTTGGTTCCCGTCAAGGGATCGCTTCGCGTGGCCAGGCCTCTCTAGGTCGCATGCAAGGGCCCTGGTGGATCTTTCATTCCAAACCTATCCGTTCGAGGTCATGGGCTTCTACAGCTGGATCAAGGATAGGATTGATGATTCATTGCCACGTCATCCCTAGCTACATGGGCTTGGACTTTGGCTTATCTCTTAAAACCCTAGCCCGCCTAGGTAACTTGTGGCCCAAGAACTACGTATGGCTTGATCCCTATAAATAGGGTACGTAGGCACCTTGATACGGATGAGAAACAGTTTACCTGCAAACACCTATCAAGCTCAGCCACATTCATACACACAAACCCTAATCCTTTGTTCTTCTTTTAGCAAAATATCCGTATTTTGCTCCATAAATCCAGCAAACCTCCAAAATATTGTTATACAATATTCTCCCTATAACATTTGGCGCTAGAAGGAGGGGCCTCGGTCATTGAATTGGGAGAACGATGACTAAATCACACAAGAAGAGGAACGATGGTGAGACCCCGGGGTCGCATAAGGTGAACAAGGACGATCCGCTGACAAGAGGCCCCCCAGAGGACGAGGCGTCCAAGGACAACTCTCAGACTGGGAACAGGGAGGAGCACACTCCCCCAGCACAGAGGGTGACATTGAACAGCGAGGTCATGTCTTTCCTAAAAGGCCTCGGTGAGCAGGTGACCGCTGTGCATGAAAGGGTCGCAAAGGTAGAAAGGCGCTACAGCTCTAGAGGATCGAAGAGGAATGCAAGGACAGGCAGTAAAGCACCCGGGGAAGGAAGCAAACTCCCCCCTAAGAAACTTGTTGATGACTTCGATGATGTCCTAACAGATCAAACCAACCCTGACTGGAATGAAGGGGAGGACTCGTTCGGACAGAAAGGGGGATCGCATGACAAGGTCGCCTCATCTGAAGGGAGATCGGTCAGTGTTTTTGATCGTCTCGGAAAGAAGCTAACTGAGCACGACCTTCGTCTAAAGTTGGAAAAGGCTAATGCGCCTCGTCATGAAGGATCTAAGAACAGAAGTAAGGGCACACATCGACAATTGTCTCCTCGAGATCGCGAGCGGTCATATCGTCGCGATGACAGACCCCCCTCTCTCCGTAGAGAGCGTGAGCGGTCCCATCGTCGCGATGACAGACCCCCATCTCATCGAGACCAGGCACGATCTCAATATCTTGAAGAAGATCGTAAAAAGAAGGATCGCGGGAATGACCAGGAGGAATCCAGTGTCCTGAAAAAGACCCAGTCTCATCATGGAAGTACTGAAGGTAAAAAGGAGGCCGAAAAGGAGGTTAAGGTAGGAGACTATAAGCTGGAGGAGTTGAAGAAGGCCCTGGACGCGATGAACAGTGAGAAAGGGATCTTTAGCACTATGGGCTCGTCATCGCCCTTTACTCACGAAATTCGAATCGCTCCGCTTCCTGCAGTGTTTCGAGGCCATCAACATGATATGACCTATAATGGCGACACTGATCCAGCAGAGTTCGTGATTCGATTCAACAATGAGATGGATGTTTATCAGGTTTCGTTACTAGCGAGGTGTAGACTATTTGCGGCCTCACTCAGGGGAAGTGCTCAGCAGTGGTTTTCAAAGCTAGGGGCGTTGATTGTCATCGATTCTTGGGAGCAACTCGTGGACATCTTTATCAAACAGTTCCAGTCCTCGATGCTCTATGCACCCCCTATGTCCACCTTAGCAAACATAAAACAGAAGGAAGGTGAAACCCTTCATGATTACTTCAAAAGGTTCAATGCTGAGGTGCCTCGCGTACGAGGTGCAAATGACGAAGCTGTGAAAAATTTCCTCATCGCTGGAGTAAGGGAAGGTACAGAATTTTGGAAGAAGCTACAAGAACAAACCCCTAGCACTCTCTCTGAATTGCACAAGATCGCTGAGCCTTTCAAGCGTGTTGAGAAGTCACTCGCAGATTTGAAGAAGAACAATGAAAGGAGTGGCAGTTGGAATAGGAATCGGGGGATAAAAAGAAAGGATTCCAGGAGTCCGAGGCGAGGACGGGATCGAAGTCGTAGCCCCAGCCCAAAAAGGAGAGATCGCGATCCTTTGAGGCGATCCCCACAGAGATCTCGCCCCGCGAGGGATGGAGACAAGTATATCCCTCTGGTCGCCCCAATTGATCACATTTATGCAGTCAATGAGAGCAAGGGGATATTCAGGAAACCTACACCGATGGGTCTGAAAGGGACTGCAAACACGAGCAGGTATTGTGCCTTTCATGAGCAAACAGGGCATGATACATCAACCTGCCGAGAGCTGAAGCAGCAAGTGGATCAGTTAATTCGTGAAGGAAAGTTAACCGAGTGGGCTGTTCGCGAAGTGAAGAAACATAATCCCAAGTCTGGTCTTGGGTATAATCAAGCCCCCCCACCTGAACAGAACCCAGTCATCAAAGAAAGGGAAGCACGAGGCGGAAGTATTCATGTGATAATTGGAGGACCCCACATCGGGGGAGACAGCAATAAAGTTAGAGAGAGGTATGCTCGCGAGGCCAGGGAGCGACCCCTCACTAATGTACATCACTTGCAAGAACCCCCAAAGCTCTTCAAGGGGGAAGATACAAACATCATGTTCACTGAGGAGGATGCGAAGTGGGTTCATCACCCTCATTCTGATGCCCTTGTTGTTCGAATTCGCATTGGATCGCAGAATGTCTACAGAGTTCTGGTTGATAATGGGAGTGCTGTGAATCTCCTGACATACGAAGTCTATCAAAAGATGGGCTACGTGGATAAAGATCTCATCCCAACTGTGGGACACTTGTATGGTTTTACTGGAGCCTCAATAAGTGTCAAAGGTCTCATACGACTTCCTGTGACTTTAGGAGACGAGCCCTGCATCACTACCCAGATCGCAGACTTCATGGTGGTGGATCAACCTTCAGCATACAATGCTATTGTAGGGAGACCTATACTTAAGGAAATGAGGGTAGTCACTTCTATCTATCATCTTTCCATGAAGTTTCCTACCCCAAATGGAGTGGGATGTGTCAAGGGGGCGCAGCATGAATCACGAGAATGTTACAACAAGGCCCTTAAGTCCGCTGAAAAGGGTAGCATATCTATGGTAGACAGGATGGAGAGCGAGGAGGAAGATAGAGCTCGCAAATCGGCCTCGCGACCCTCAAATGAATGCAACATCATATCAATCGAGGAACTCCCAGCTGGTTATTTTGATAATTTGGGAATCCAGGTAGAACCGGTACCAGGTGCTTTAATGATGGAAACCTCGCAACCGGTAATGGTTCTACAGGAAGGAATTGTTGAAGAGGCTACAGATAGTGATAGCGAGGAGAGCCCAGAGCAGGCCGCTGTGCGAGCCCGAAAGGGGAAATGGGTTCGCAAAGAAACATCTACACTGACAGAACTGCCAAATGGTATCACCCAGACAACAACTGTTGTTAAGGAGTTTGGGCACGCAGGTGTCAACCCCTGCGAGGCGGAATCTAGTCAGGCTCGTGAATATGATATAGACTTGGATCCTCGCATCCCAGAGCATGTGGAGCGAGCGGGGGCAGCTGAAGACACGATCCCTATTCTTGTTGATGTGCAGGACCCTTCAAAGGTGCTGAAAATAGGGTCGCAACTCAATCCTGATCTGAGAGAGAGATTGGTCACTTTCCTGAAGGCCAACCTTGATGTGTTCGCCTGGTCGCATGAAGACATGATTGGGATCGATCCTAATGTGATGTGCCATAGGCTCAACTTGGATCCAAGCAAAAAAGGCGTTAGACAGAAAAGGCGACCGATAAGTGGAGAGCGAGCCGAGGCTCTCAAAGAAGAAGTGGATAGACTACTCAAGGTTGGGCTCGTTAGGGAATCATTCTACCCTGACTGGCTCGCGAATCCTGTCCTCGTGAAGAAACCAAACGGAAAATGGAGAACCTGTGTAGATTTCACTGATCTCAACAAGCATTGCCCAAAAGATAGTTTCCCATTGCCAAGGATTGATCAGTTAGTGGATGCAACAGCAGGCCATGCACTCCTCTCTTTTATGGATGCGTATTCTGGGTACAATCAGATACCCATGTACGGTCCCGATCAAGAGCACACCTCGTTTATCACGGATAGAGGTCTCTACTGCTACATAGGGATGCCATTCGGTCTCCTTAATGCTGGGGCCACCTATCAACGGCTCGTTAATATGATGTTTGAGAAGCAGATTGGGAAGACAATGGAAGTTTATGTAGATGACATGCTGGTAAAATCCAAAGAGGCTGGGGATCACATCGCCCACCTCGCTGAAATGTTTGATATACTGAGGAAGTACAGAATGAAGCTCAATCCACAGAAGTGTGTCTTTGGAGTTGAGTCTGGAAAGTTCTTGGGGTTCATTGTCAATCACAGGGGAATTGAAGCGAACCCAACAAAAATAAAGGCCTTGTTGGACATGCGATCCCCAAGAAGTGTGAAGGAAGTTCAAAGTCTGACGGGACGGATCGCAGCCCTTAACCGGTTCGTCTCTAAATCATCAGATAAATGCCACGAGTTCTTCAAGGCAATTAAAAAAGTTGGAAAAAACTTTGAATGGACCCCTCAATACGAGGAGGCTTTTTAGAACATCAAGGAGCAACTTGGCTCGCCGCCAGTATTATCTAAGCCCAAGGACGGGGAGACGCTCATTGTCTACCTCGCAGTGTCAGAACATGCGGTCAGTGCAGTGTTAGTTCGCGAGGAGGGGAAAGTTCAGTATCCTGTGTACTATGTTAGCAAAAGGATGTTAGATGCTGAGACTCGCTACACCAACATGGAGAAGCTAGCCTATGCCCTGGTGCTGGCCTCGCGGAAATTGAGGCCCTACTTTCAGGCCCATAGCATTGAGGTTCGCACAGCCTATCCATTGAGGCAGGTAATGCGTAAGCCAGAATCTTCAGGGAGATTGTTGAAGTGGACAGTGGAACTTAGCCAATTTGATATTGAGTTCAAGCCTCGTGGTCCCATTAAAGGTCAGGCACTTGCAGACTTTATTCTGGAATTCCCTCCTCAATCTGAGGAAGATAAAATGGCTATCATACAGATCCCGGAGACCGCATCTAGCGAGGCTAAGAAAGAAAATTCCGCCTCGTGGTGGGAACTATATGTTGATGGAGCATCTAATAAGGAAGGAGCTGGGGCCGGCATCGAGTTAGTAACTCCAGAAGGTCGCAAGATACAAAGTGCAGTGCACTTCGCCTTCGAGGCCACCAACAATGCAGCAGAATACGAGGCCCTCATTATTGGCCTCAGACTGGCACTTGAAATGAAGGTGGAAAATCTCACAGCTTACAGCGATTCCATGCTAGTGACATATCAACTCTGGAGTGGGTGGCAAGCTAGAGGTGAGCAGATTGAACTATATCTGCGATGTGCACAGAAACTGATGAAAAAGTTCAACAATATCAAAGTGGTTCATATTAGAAGAGAAAAGAATCAAGGGGCTGATGCATTAGCAAAGTTGGGGTCGCGTCGCGAGGCCACCCTACTTGGAATCATTCCACTGGAAATTCAGACAAAGCCCAGTGTGCCAGAGGAGTTTGTTATGGAGATAGCGACCCCAAGGTCGACCTGGATGACCCCCATATGGGAGTATGTGAAAAGTGGAGCCCTGCCTCAAGACAAAAAAGAGGCAAGAAAAATCAAATATCAGGCGGCTCGCTATGTCATCTATGACGAGGTCCTATATCGAAGAGGGTTCAACACCCCGCTCCTAAGATGTGTGGATGGAGAAGAATGCAATTACATCCTCAGAGAAGTTCATGAAGGAATATGTGGCAATCACTCGGGGGGTAGTTCTCTAGCCCAAAAGATTCTTCGCCAAGGGTACTACTGGCCTACTTTGAAGAGAGATGCTTTTGAGTTCGCAAGGAAGTGTGATAATTGCCAAAGGATCGCTAACTACAGCAACGCTCTTGTCTCCCACCTCACCTCGCTAACGAGCCCATGGCCCTTTGCTATGTGGGGCATCGACTTAATTGGGGAGCTACCTAAGGCCAAGGGAGGTGTCAAGTATGCAGTTGTGGCCGTTGATTATTTCACCAAGTGGGCCGAGGCCGAGCCACTTGCCACTATTACTGCAAAGAAACTCAAGGACTTTGTGTACAGGGCAATAGTGTGTCGCTATGGGATTCCTTATCAGCTCATATCAGATAACGGAAAGCAATTTGATAGCAAAGACATGAAAGAATTCTGTGAGAACTTGGGGATTAAGAAGAGCTTTTCAGCTGTGAGTCACCCCCAGACAAATGGTCAAACTGAGGCCATCAACAAAATCATCAAACATACTTTGAAGGCCAAGTTAGAGGAGAGCAAAGGCGATTGGCCTGAAGAACTACCAAGGGTCTTGTGGTCATACAACACGACCCCAAGGACCACAACTGGAGAGACTCCCTTTTCCTTAACATATGGCTGCGAGGCTATGGTCCCTGTTGAAGTAGGCTCCGGGTCGTTCAGAAGGGAACACTACGATCCCGAAGCAAACGAGGTGAACCATAGATTGTACCTAGACATGATAGAAGAAACAAGAAGCGAAGCTCAGCTTCGCCTCGCAGCTTACCAACAGAGGACAGCGAGGTACTACAATGGAAAGGTCAAAGCAAGTTCTTTAAAGACAGGTGACCTCGTGCTTAGGAGAGTCATGCCTAACACTAAGGTCCCAGGCCACGGTGTCTTTGGTGCTAATTGGGAAGGGCCTTACAAAATCTATGCTACTCTCTCAGAGGGAACTTATTACCTCACAGACATGAAGGATAAGGTCATTCCGCGAGCTTGGAATGCGGAACATTTGCGCAAATACTATCAGTAAAGGCATCGCTTCTGGTAGTTTCTATCTATTTCGCATGAATAAATCCATACAAAATATTGGGGGGTAGTGGTCGTATAGACACCTTCCCTTTATGATGTAATGGCTTTGGGCTTCGCCCCACTTACCACTTGTTTGGGCCTCGCCCCACTTATCATTTATTGGGCCTCGCCCCACTTATCAATTATTGGGCCTCGCCCCGCTTGTCAACTTGTTTGGGCTTCGCCCCGTTTATCAATATAAAAGTTCAATTTATCTATGAATTACTTTTTATTGTACATTTTACTTGCCTGTTTGTTAACATTCACATACTAAGGTCCAAGCCATCTCAACGATGCAAGGATCGCATTTGAAGTTACTGCTACAACAATCTAAGGAATCTAAGCAAAGGCATGCAAATCTAGCATTATTCAAGACAATTCAACAAAGATGAAATAAAGATATAATCTCGAAGTCAAAGTACTAAAGAAGCGAAGCTAAATTACTTGTGCAAATACGTTATGTGCAAAAATAACGAGGCAATATTGGATGGAAAAGTTAAAATGCAATATTCATAAAGAAAGGGTCGCCATGCGATCCCAGTTCAGTTAAAGGTTATCAAAGTTAAATGAAACAATATTACATGATTGCGAGACATTCAAGGGGTGTCCGCATCCCCAGTTCAATATTCAGGAACAAAGAAATAGTTTAAGTCTTGGAGGCTTCAGCTGCGTTGGCTTGGGTGGCTTCGCTGGCGAGCCTGGCCGCCTCCTTCGCATCCTCTTCTTCTATTTCCTTACGAAGAGACTCAGCGAACTCAGCATTTCCAGGCCCGAGCTTCTCCCAGTCAAAGTCAGGAACCCTTCGGATGAAGGTCTTCATGAATTCAACTTGGGCGGCCTCCACAACAGCATCATGGTCGAGCTTGGCAGCATCGAGTTCCTTCTTCAACTTGCCGACCTCCTCCCCATGCTCTTTTCTAAGAGTCTCCTCGAGCTCCTCTGCTTCCTTCAGGGATTTGCTTAATGCGTTCCTCTCATCAGTTATTTTCTTAAGCTCGGATCGCAGAGAAGCAGTTTCTGTTTCGAGGGCGAGCTTGTGAGTCTTCATCAGCGATCTCTTGTCCTCTTCCTTCTGGAATCTAAGGACTGCGACCTCCTTCTCCAGTTTAGTTTTAGCGGAGGCAAGGGTCTTCAGTTCCTTTAGATGAGAAGTTTGACGGATGAACGCTTCAGACAAGCACTTGGACAGAGACTCGGCATTATCAATCATCTCAGCCCCCACCCAGCTCGTGCACTCCTCTTCGGTAGCATGGTTATACCCATTCTTCGCGAAAAGGTGATGAACGGGGGTAGCGGTGGCTGGATGCTTAGGAGCAGGGAGCAGAGATTCATCCTTTCTGGCTTTCTTACAGATGTGGTCCTCAGGGGTACCCTGGGCTCGCTGAATGATCTCAGTATTCAGAGATAGGGGTGGAGGAGGTGGCAGTTCAACAGATTTTGGTTTTGGAGGGACTGGAGCAGTCTTCGGAACGGGTATGGCCCCGCTCTTCTGGAGAAAAGGAGGTCTGCGACCACTCTTACCCGACATGCCAGAAAAATAGAAGTAAAATGATATTAGAAGCATGATAATAATACAATTTATGCAAATGCGAGAACAGTAAGGATGAATGCAGTGTTAAAGTTAGCGAGGACAGAATAATGGTCATGTTATAACGAGGAGAATACCCTCGTCAGTGGTAACAACAACTCAAGAGGACGAGGCCTCCTCGCGAGCCTTTCTCATCTCCTTTCTTTGTCAAAGTTGCGATGTCATGCTCAATGTCAGTCATAGTGTGAGGTTCGTCCCCGGCTGGGAGTACATCCAGAGATTGATCCCGCGAGCTGGAAGGGTGCTTTGTTCTCCACGAAATCAAAGGCACTTCGCGGGTATATTCCTCGTTAGACCATAAAGGGTCGAAGTATAGTTTGAACGAGCTCTCACTAGTGCTCGTAGCTTTTGCAATGTTGGCTGCTGCAGTATCGCTGATTTGTATATCAGGCATAGGAGAAGGTGTCCATTACTCCTTATAGAAACTACCAGAAGCGATGCCTTTACTGATAGTATTTGCGCAAATGTTCCGCATTCCAAGCTCGCGGAATGACCTTATCCTTCATGTCTGTGAGGTAATAAGTTCCCTCTGAGAGAGTAGCATAGATTTTGTAAGGCCCTTCCCAATTAGCACCAAAGACACCGTGGCCTGGGACCTTAGTGTTAGGCATGACTCTCCTAAGCACGAGGTCACCTGTCTTTAAAGAACTTGCTTTGACCTTTCCATTGTAGTACCTCGCTGTCCTCTGTTGGTAAGCTGCGAGGCGAAGCTGAGCTTCGCTTCTTGTTTCTTCTATCATGTCTAGGTACAATCTATGGTTCACCTCGTTTGCTTCGGGATCGTAGTGTTCCCTTCTGAACGACCCGGAGCCTACTTCAACAGGGACCATAGCCTCGCAGCCATATGTTAAGGAAAAGGGAGTCTCTCCAGTTGTGGTCCTTGGGGTCGTGTTGTATGACCACAAGACCCTTGGTAGTTCTTCAGGCCAATCGCCTTTGCTCTCCTCTAACTTGGCCTTCAAAGTATGTTTGATGATTTTGTTGATGGCCTCAGTTTGACCATTTGTCTGGGGGTGACTCACAGCTGAAAAGCTCTTCTTAATCCCCAAGTTCTCACAGAATTCTTTCATGTCTTTGCTATCAAATTGCTTTCCGTTATCTGATATGAGCTGATAAGGAATCCCATAGCGACACACTATTGCCCTGTACACAAAGTCCTTGAGTTTCTTTGCAGTAATAGTGGCAAGTGGCTCGACCTCGGCCCACTTGGTGAAATAATCAACGGCCACAACTGCATACTTGACACCTCCCTTGGCCTTAGGTAGCTCCCCAATTAAGTCGATGCCCCACATAGCAAAGGGCCATGGGCTCGTTAGCGAGGTGAGGTGGGAGACAGGAGCGTTGCTGTAGTTAGCGATCCTTTGGCAATTATCACACTTCCTTGCGAACTCAAAAGCATCTCTCTTCAAAGTAGGCCAGTAGTACCCTTGGCGAAGAATCTTGTTCCGCATCTCTCTTCATAATGGCTAAATTATGAAGAGATTAACTAAATTGATGCTTCATGATCTATGATGGGCCTAAAAGATGAGCATTGGGTCACCAAAGCCCATTATTGGAATCAGCCCAGCATGCCTTGGACATAATATCTCCATTACAGGAGCGCCTCGCTCACTACATGATTCAACCTCGCATTGTAGCGCCTCGCCATAAGGCCACCTCGCTACAGGAGCACCTGGTCTATCCTCCCGCGCTAGGCCTATGCGCCTCTCATGCTGCTTCGCCTCGGGGTCGCTACCCGGGGATCGCTTCGTTTGGTTCCCGTCAAGGGATCGCTTCGCGTGGCCAGGCCTCTCTAGGTCGCATGCAAGGGCCCTGGTGGATCTTTCATTCCAAACCTATCCGTTCGAGGTCATGGGCTTCTACAGCTGGATCAAGGATAGGATTGATGACTCATTGCCACGTCAGCCCTAGCTACATGGGCTTGGACTTTGGCTTATCTCTTAAAACCCTAGCCCGCCTAGGTAACTTGTGGCCCAAGAACTACGTATGGCTTGATCCCTATAAATAGGGTACGTAGGCACCTTGATACGGATGAGAAACAGTTTACCTGCAGACACCTATCAAGCTCAGCCACATTCATACACACAAACCCTAATCCTTTGTTCTTCTTTTAGCAAAATATCCGTATTTTGCTCCATAAATCCAGCAAACCTCCAAAATATTGTTATACAATATTCTCCCTATAACATTTGGCGCTAGAAGGAGGGGCCTCGGTCATTGAATTGGGAGAACGATGACTAAATCACACAAGAAGAGGAACGATGGTGAGACCCCGGGGTCGCATAAGGTGAACAAGGACGATCCGCTGACGAGAGGCCCCCCAGAGGACGAGGCGTCCAAGGACAACTCTCAGACTGGGAACAGGGAGGAGCACACTCCCCCAGCACAGAGGGTGACATTGAACAGCGAGGTCATGTCTTTCCTAAAAGGCCTCGGTGAGCAGGTGACCGCTGTGCATGAAAGGGTCGCAAAGGTAGAAAGGCGCTACAGCTCTAGAGGATCGAAGAGGAATGCAAGGACAGGCGGTAAAGCACCCGGGGAAGGAAGCAAACTCCCCTCTAAGAAACTTGTTGATGACTTCGATGATGTCCTAACAGATCAAACCAACCCTGACTGGAATGAAGGGGAGGACTCGTTCGGACAGAAAGTGGGATCGCATGACAAGGTCGCCTCATCTGAAGGGAGATCGGTCAGTGTTTTTGATCGTCTCGGAAAGAAGCTAACTGAGCACGACCTTCGTCTAAAGTTGGAAAAGGCTAATGCGCCTCGTCATGAAGGATCTAAGAACAGAAGTAAGGGCACACATCGACAATTGTCTCCTCGAGATCGCGAGCGGTCATATCGTCGCGATGACAGACCCCCCTCTCTCCGTAGAGAGCGTGAGCGGTCCCATCGTCGCGATGACAGACCCCCATCTCATCGAGACCAGGCACGATCTCAATATCTTGAAGAAGATCGTAAAAAGAAGGATCGCGGGAATGACCAGGAGGAATCCAGTGTCCTGAAAAAGACCCAGTCTCATCATGGAAGTACTGAAGGTAAAAAGGAGGCCGAAAAGGAGGTTAAGGTAGGAGACTATAAGCTGGAGGAGTTGAAGAAGGCCCTGGACGCGATGAACAGTGAGAAAGGGATCTTTAGCACTATGGGCTCGTCATCGCCCTTTACTCACGAAATTCGAACCGCTCCGCTTCCTGCAGTGTTTCGAGGCCATCAACATGATATGACCTATAATGGCGACACTGATCCAGCAGAGTTCGTGATTCGATTCAACAATGAGATGGATGTTTATCAGGTTTCGTTACTAGCGAGGTGTAGACTATTTGCGGCCTCACTCAGGGGAAGTGCTCAGCAGTGGTTTTCAAAGCTAGGGGCGTTGATTGTCATCGATTCTTGGGAGCAACTCGTGGACATCTTTATCAAACAGTTCAAGTCCTCGATGCTCTATGCACCCCCTGTGTCCACCTTAGCAAACATAAAACAGAAGGAAGGTGAAACCCTTCATGATTACTTCAAAAGGTTCAATGCTGAGGTGCCTCGCGTACGAGGTGCAAATGACGAAGCTGTGAAAAATTTCCTCATCGCTGGAGTAAGGGAAGGTACAGAATTTTGGAAGAAGCTACAAGAACAAACCCCTAGCACTCTCTCTGAATTGCACAAGATCGCTGAGCCTTTCAAGCGTGTTGAGAAGTCACTCGCAGATTTGAAGAAGAACAATGAAAGGAGTGGCAGTTGGAATAGGAATCGGGGGATAAAAAGAAAGGATTCCAGGAGTCCGAGGCGAGGACGGGATCGAAGTCGTAGCCCCAGCCCAAAAAGGAGAGATCGCGATCCTTTGAGGCGATCCCCACAGAGATCTCGCCCCGCGAGGGATGGAGACAAGTATATCCCTCTGGTCGCCCCAATTGATCACATTTATGCAGTCAATGAGAGCAAGGGGATATTCAGGAAACCTACACCGATGGGTCTGAAAGGGACTGCAAACACGAGCAGGTATTGTGCCTTTCATGAGCAAACAGGGCATGATACATCAACCTGCCGAGAGCTGAAGCAGCAAGTGGATCAGTTAATTCGTGAAGGAAAGTTAACCGAGTGGGCTGTTCGCGAAGTGAAGAAACATAATCCCAAGTCTGGTCTTGGGTATAATCAAGCCCCCCCACCTGAACAGAACCCAGTCATCAAAGAAAGGGAAGCACGAGGCGGAAGTATTCATGTGATAATTGGAGGACCCCACATCGGGGGAGACAGCAATAAAGCTAGAGAGAGGTATGCTCGCGAGGCCAGGGAGCGACCCCTCACTAATGTACATCACTTGCAAGAACCCCCAAAGCTCTTCAAGGGGGAAGATACAAACATCATGTTCACTGAGGAGGATGCGAAGTGGGTTCATCACCCTCATTCTGATGCCCTTGTTGTTCGAATTCGCATTGGATCGCAGAATGTCTACAGAGTTCTGGTTGATAATGGGAGTGCTGTGAATCTCCTGACATACGAAGTCTATCAAAAGATGGGCTACGTGGATAAAGATCTCATCCCAACTGTGGGACACTTGTATGGTTTTACTGGAGCCTCAGTAAGTGTCAAAGGTCTCATACGACTTCCTGTGACTTTAGGAGACGAGCCCTGCATCACTACCCAGATCGCAGACTTCATGGTGGTGGATCAACCTTCAGCATACAATGCTATTGTAGGGAGACCTATACTTAAGGAAATGAGGGTAGTCACTTCTATCTATCATCTTTCCATGAAGTTTCCTACCCCAAATGGAGTGGGATGTGTCAAGGGGGCGCAGCATGAATCACGAGAATGTTACAACAAGGCCCTTAAGTCCGCTGAAAAGGGTAGCATATCTATGGTAGACAGGATGGAGAGCGAGGAGGAAGATAGAGCTCGCAAATCGGCCTCGCGACCCTCAAATGAATGCAACATCATATCAATCGAGGAACTCCCAGCTGGTTATTTTGATAATTTGGGAATCCAGGTAGAACCGGTACCAGGTGCTTTAATGATGGAAACCTCGCAACCGGTAATGGTTCTACAGGAAGGAATTGTTGAAGAGGCTACAGATAGTGATAGCGAGGAGAGCCCAGAGCAGGCCGCTGTGCGAGCCCGAAAGGGGAAATGGGTTCGCAAAGAAACATCTACACTGACAGAACTGCCAAATGGTATCACCCAGACAACAACTGTTGTTAAGGAGTTTGGGCACGCAGGTGTCAACCCCTGCGAGGCGGAATCTAGTCAGGCTCGTGAATATGATATAGACTTGGATCCTCGCATCCCAGAGCATGTGGAGCGAGCGGGGGCAGCTGAAGACACGATCCCTATTCTTGTTGATGTGCAGGACCCTTCAAAGGTGCTGAAAATAGGGTCGCAACTCAATCCTGATCTGAGAGAGAGATTGGTCACTTTCCTGAAGGCCAACCTTGATGTGTTCGCCTGGTCGCATGAAGACATGATTGGGATCGATCCTAATGTGATGTGCCATAGGCTCAACTTGGATCCAAGCAAAAAAGGCGTTAGACAGAAAAGGCGACCGATAAGTGGAGAGCGAGCCGAGGCTCTCAAAGAAGAAGTGGATAGACTACTCAAGGTTGGGCTCGTTAGGGAATCATTCTACCCTGACTGGCTCGCGAATCCTGTCCTCGTGAAGAAACCAAACGGAAAATGGAGAACCTGTGTAGATTTCACTGATCTCAACAAGCATTGCCCAAAAGATAGTTTCCCATTGCCAAGGATTGATCAGTTAGTGGATGCAACAGCAGGGCATGCACTCCTCTCTTTTATGGATGCGTATTCTGGGTACAATCAGATACCCATGTACGGTCCCGATCAAGAGCACACCTCGTTTATCACGGATAGAGGTCTCTACTGCTACATAGGGATGCCATTCGGTCTCCTTAATGCTGGGGCCACCTATCAACGGCTCGTTAATATGATGTTTGAGAAGCAGATTGGGAAGACAATGGAAGTTTATGTAGATGACATGCTGGTAAAATCCAAAGAGGCTGGGGATCACATCGCCCACCTCGCTGAAATGTTTGATATACTGAGGAAGTACAGAATGAAGCTCAATCCACAGAAGTGTGTCTTTGGAGTTGAGTCTGGAAAGTTCTTGGGGTTCATTGTCAATCATAGGGGAATTGAAGCGAACCCAGCAAAAATAAAGGCCTTGCTGGACATGCGATCCCCAAGAAGTGTGAAGGAAGTTCAAAGTCTGACGGGACGGATCGCAGCCCTTAACCGGTTCGTCTCTAAATCATCAGATAAATGCCACGAGTTCTTCAAGGCAATTAAAAAAGTTGGAAAAAACTTTGAATGGACCCCTCAATGCGAGGAGGCTTTTCAGAACATCAAGGAGCAACTTGGCTCGCCGCCAGTATTATCTAAGCCCAAGGACGGGGAGACGCTCATTGTCTACCTCGCGGTGTCAGAACATGCGGTCAGTGCAGTGTTAGTTCGCGAGGAGGGGAAAGTTCAGTATCCTGTGTACTATGTTAGCAAAAGGATGTTAGATGCTGAGACTCGCTACACCAACATGGAGAAGCTAGCCTATGCCCTGGTGCTGGCCTCGCGGAAATTGAGGCCCTACTTTCAGGCCCATAGCATTGAGGTTCGCACAGCCTATCCATTGAGGCAGGTAATGCGTAAGCCAGAATCTTCAGGGAGATTGTTGAAGTGGACAGTGGAACTTAGCCAATTTGATATTGAGTTCAAGCCTCGTGGTCCCATTAAAGGTCAGGCACTTGCAGACTTTATTCTGGAATTCCCTCCTCAATCTGAGGAAGATAAAATGGCTATCATACAGATCCCGGAGACCGCATCTAGCGAGGCTAAGAAAGAAAATTCCGCCTCGTGGTGGGAACTATATGTTGATGGAGCATCTAATAAGGAAGGAGCTGGGGCCGGCATCGAGTTAGTAACTCCAGAAGGTCGCAAGATACAAAGTGCAGTGCACTTCGCCTTCGAGGCCACCAACAATGCAGCAGAATACGAGGCCCTCATTATTGGCCTCAGACTGGCACTTGAAATGAAGGTGGAAAATCTCACAGCTTACAGCGATTCCATGCTAGTGACATATCAACTCTGGAGTGGGTGGCAAGCTAGAGGTGAGCAGATTGAACTATATCTGCGATGTGCACAGAAACTGATGAAAAAGTTCAACAATATCAAAGTGGTTCATATTAGAAGAGGAAAGAATCAAGGGGCTGATGCATTAGCAAAGTTGGGGTCGCGTCGCGAGGCCACCCTACTTGGAATCATTCCACTGGAAATTCAGACAAAGCCCAGTGTGCCAGAGGAGTTTGTTATGGAGATAGCGACCCCAAGGTCGACCTGGATGACCCCCATATGGGAGTATGTGAAAAGTGGAGCCCTGCCTCAAGACAAAAAAGAGGCAAGAAAAATCAAATATCAGGCGGCTCGCTATGTCATCTATGACGAGGTCCTATATCGAAGAGGGTTCAACACCCCGCTCCTAAGATGTGTGGATGGAGAAGAATGCAATTACATCCTCAGAGAAGTTCATGAAGGAATATGTGGCAATCACTCGGGGGGTAGTTCTCTAGCCCAAAAGATTCTTCGCCAAGGGTACTACTGGCCTACTTTGAAGAGAGATGCTTTTGAGTTCGCAAGGAAGTGTGATAATTGCCAAAGGATCGCTAACTACAGCAACGCTCTTGTCTCCCACCTCACCTCGCTAACGAGCCCATGGCCCTTTGCTATGTGGGGCATCGACTTAATTGGGGAGCTACCTAAGGCCAAGGGAGGTGTCAAGTATGCAGTTGTGGCCGTTGATTATTTCACCAAGTGGGCCGAGGCCGAGCCACTTGCCACTATTACTGCAAAGAAACTCAAGGACTTTGTGTACAGGGCAATAGTGTGTCGCTATGGGATTCCTTATCAGCTCATATCAGATAACGGAAAGCAATTTGATAGCAAAGACATGAAAGAATTCTGTGAGAACTTGGGGATTAAGAAGAGCTTTTCAGCTGTGAGTCACCCCCAGACAAATGGTCAAACTGAGGCCATCAACAAAATCATCAAACATACTTTGAAGGCCAAGTTAGAGGAGAGCAAAGGCGATTGGCCTGAAGAACTACCAAGGGTCTTGTGGTCATACAACACGACCCCAAGGACCACAACTGGAGAGACTCCCTTTTCCTTAACATATGGCTGCGAGGCTATGGTCCCTGTTGAAGTAGGCTCCGGGTCGTTCAGAAGGGAACACTACGATCCCGAAGCAAACGAGGTGAACCATAGATTGTACCTAGACATGATAGAAGAAACAAGAAGCGAAGCTCAGCTTCGCCTCGCAGCTTACCAACAGAGGACAGCGAGGTACTACAATGGAAAGGTCAAAGCAAGTTCTTTAAAGACAGGTGACCTCGTGCTTAGGAGAGTCATGCCTAACACTAAGGTCCCAGGCCACGGTGTCTTTGGTGCTAATTGGGAAGGGCCTTACAAAATCTATGCTACTCTCTCAGAGGGAACTTATTACCTCACAGACATGAAGGATAAGGTCATTCCGCGAGCTTGGAATGCGGAACATTTGCGCAAATACTATCAGTAAAGGCATCGCTTCTGGTAGTTTCTATCTATTTCGCATGAATAAATCCATACAAAATATTGGGGGGTAGTGGTCGTATAGACACCTTCCCTTTATGATGTAATGGCTTTGGGCTTCGCCCCACTTACCACTTGTTTGGGCCTCGCCCCACTTATCATTTATTGGGCCTCGCCCCACTTATCAATTATTGGGCCTCGCCCCGCTTGTCAACTTGTTTGGGCTTCGCCCCGTTTATCAATATAAAAGTTCAATTTATCTATGAATTACTTTTTATTGTACATTTTACTTGCCTGTTTGTTAACATTCACATACTAAGGTCCAAGCCATCTCAACGATGCAAGGATCGCATTTGAAGTTACTGCTACAACAATCTAAGGAATCTAAGCAAAGGCATGCAAATCTAGCATTATTCAAGACAATTCAACAAAGATGAAATAAAGATATAATCTCGAAGTCAAAGTACTAAAGAAGCGAAGCTAAATTACTTGTGCAAATACGTTATGTGCAAAAATAACGAGGCAATATTGGATGGAAAAGTTAAAATGCAATATTCATAAAGAAAGGGTCGCCATGCGATCCCAGTTCAGTTAAAGGTTATCAAAGTTAAATGAAACAATATTACATGATTGCGAGACATTCAAGGGGTGTCCGCATCCCCAGTTCAATATTCAGGAACAAAGAAATAGTTTAAGTCTTGGAGGCTTCAGCTGCGTTGGCTTGGGTGGCTTCGCTGGCGAGCCTGGCCGCCTCCTTCGCATCCTCTTCTTCTATTTCCTTACGAAGAGACTCAGCGAACTCAGCATTTCCAGGCCCGAGCTTCTCCCAGTCAAAGTCAGGAACCCTTCGGATGAAGGTCTTCATGAATTCAACTTGGGCGGCCTCCACAACAGCATCATGGTCGAGCTTGGCAGCATCGAGTTCCTTCTTCAACTTGCCGACCTCCTCCCCATGCTCTTTTCTAAGAGTCTCCTCGAGCTCCTCTGCTTCCTTCAGGGATTTGCTTAATGCGTTCCTCTCATCAGTTATTTTCTTAAGCTCGGATCGCAGAGAAGCAGTTTCTGTTTCGAGGGCGAGCTTGTGAGTCTTCATCAGCGATCTCTTGTCCTCTTCCTTCTGGAATCTAAGGACTGCGACCTCCTTCTCCAGTTTAGTTTTAGCGGAGGCAAGGGTCTTCAGTTCCTTTAGATGAGAAGTTTGACGGATGAACGCTTCAGACAAGCACTTGGACAGAGACTCGGCATTATCAATCAGCTCAGCCCCCACCCAGCTCGTGCACTCCTCTTCGGTAGCATGGTTATACCCATGCTTCGCGAAAAGGTGATGAACGGGGGTAGCGGTGGCTGGATGCTTAGGAGCAGGGAGCAGAGATTCATCCTTTCTGGCTTTCTTACAGATGTGGTCCTCAGGGGTACCCTGGGCTCGCTGAATGATCTCAGTATTCAGAGATAGGGGTGGAGGAGGTGGCAGTTCAACAGATTTTGGTTTTGGAGGGACTGGAGCAGTCTTCGGAACGGGTATGGCCCCGCTCTTCTGGAGAAAAGGAGGTCTGCGACCACTCTTACCCGACATGCCTGAAAAATAGAAGTAAAATGATATTAGAAGCATGATAATAATACAAGTTATGCAAATGCGAGAACAGTAAGGATGAATGCAGTGTTAAAGTTAGCGAGGACAGAATAATGGTCATGTTATAACGAGGAGAATACCCTCGTCAGTGGTAACAACAACTCGAGAGGACGAGGCCTCCTCGCGTGCCTTTCTCTTTAAGGAGGTCTTCCTCGCTCCTGAGGGCCTCGTTTTAGAAGGAAGACCGACCCCTTCTTTCAGAAAACCGCACTCGATCAGGTTCTCAAGTGAAAGAAGAGTCCTAATGTTGCGAGCCTCCCGTGGGGTCTTCAGCACGTCATCGGCACGTTGCTTCTCTTTGCCATTTAGGACAGTTCGCACTTGACCAACTGCGATCTCAGGAAGAACGAGTTAGCTCATGGATTGAGTGAAAGGGGGATGAAACTAAAAGGTTAAGTTCCATACCTGGAAGATAGTTAAAAGAAGTCTTGACTCTGGGCACGTCGTGAACATAAAAATAAGGACCTTTCCACGACCCGGCATTACTTGGGGCGCTGTGGTATAGTTCCTTCTTGTTGAACTCTGGCCACATGGAGAAATAAACGTAGCCAAAGTCTGATGCCCTGCATCGCTTCAATTGCAAGAAATATCCCATGGTCCTCGCATCCAACTCAGGGTAGCCGAGCTTGTGGTAAAGGATGTAAAGAGCAATCATGGCTCTGTAGCCATTGGGATTTATTTGGATTGGGGCAAGATGGTACGTTTCACAAACATCCCTAATAAAAGGGTGAAGGGGAGAGGATACGCCTATCTTCATCATGGCCGAGGTCAGAACCATACGAGGCACTCTGCCACCATTCTCTCGATGATCGAAGCGGTAGCATCGCATCGCAGATTTGGGAAGAATAATTTTGCCTTCTGGCCTGAAAATGTCAACCGCCTTAGATAAAGATTCTGTATCTAGGGTCGTTGACAAATCTCTGCAGCCTAAAACACGAGGTTGGCCGGGTTTCACTTTCGAGTCTGGCTCGATGTCTTCAGGACGAGGACCACCAACATAAATGGTTCCTTCTAACTCAGGTTGAGGAGTTGGTTCGTAAGGTTCAGGGGAAGCTTCTGGAACATAATTGTAATCAGTGAAATTGACGACCTTGGCTACTTCGTCGAGGCCGCCATCATCAGAGGAAGGCTCTTCGTAGTCAGTGTCATCAGAATTGGCTTCGTTATCAGCACCTCCCTCGATGTCGTAATAGGCATCGCCTAATGAATCTGTTGGAGAGTCACTAATGTGAATGGGTGACACGGTTTGTGATGGAGGCATGGTTCGCGGTGGAGGCGCTTTGGAGAGAATTTCCGCTGCCCTAGCGCTGAATTCATCTCCTTTCTTTGTCAAAGTTGCGATGTCATGCTCAATGTCAGTCATAGTGTGAGGTTCGTCCCCGGCTGGGAGTACATCCAGAGATTGATCCCGCGAGCTGGAAGGGTGCTTTGTTCTCCACGAAATCAAAGGCACTTCGCGGGTATATTCCTCGTTAGACCATAAAGGGTCGAAGTATAGTTTGAACGAGCTCTCACTAGTGCTCGTAGCTTTTGCAATGTTGGCTGCTGCAGCATCGCTGATTTGTATATCAGGCATAGGAGAAGGTGTCCTTGAGCTATCGTCTTGAGACATCTGAAAAGGGTGAAATGATTAAGTGTGTGTCCTTACAGAAAACAAATGAAGGAGGAAAGAAACAAGCGGACAGAAAGGCTCTGTGTGTTCTCGCGTCGTTCACAGAGAATATGGGGGGTCGCAATCCTAAGGGAAAGGCTAACGTTCTTAACCTATGTTTCTATCTAAGTAATCACGGATCGCACTCCTACAATAGCGAGGACGGGTCGCATCATAAAATTGACATTTTGGGATCGCAGTTATTTGGGTTCGCATCGCATGCAATCAACGCTATCTAATCGTGCAATTATAATGAAGAACAGTAATTTAAATGCAAGAAGAGAAAAAAAGACTTACTTTTTGAAGAAGAAGGATGAAGAAATTGGAAGAAACTTGGGGTCGCTGGTGAAAGAGCCTGAGAATTCTTTGCGTTTGATCCGGAAGCAAACTGACAGCACTTCAATAATGTGTTCGTGAGAATAAAAAAGGAAATGATAGTGACAGGAGTATATATAGTCATCAGGAGAGAGAAAGACATGGGACACGTGTTGAAATCTCGTCCGTTGGACACACATCTCGAGACACAACAGCTGTCAAAACCTTTCAAATTCTTGGGGTCGCGACTACTTCAATGGTTATATCTGTTCTTGGGCTCGCTTCGCAGTGACAACTCGTATTCTTTGAGTCCACATCGCATCTCCAATGGCAATATGGACTCGGGGGGCAGTTGTTATGCCCAAATCTGGCATAATGGCTAAATTGATTTGATTAGCTAAATTGATGCTTCATGATCTATGATGGGCCTAGAAGATGAGCATTGGGTCACCAAAGCCCATTATTGGAATCAGCCCAACATGCCTTGGACATAATATCTCCATTACAGGAGCGCCTCGCTCACTACATGATTCAACCTCGCATTGTAGCGCCTCGCCATAAGGCCACCTCGCTACAGGAGCACCTGGTCTATCCTCCCGCGCTAGGCCTATGCGCCTCTCATGCTGCTTCGCCTCGGGGTCGCTACCCGGGGATCGCTTCGTTTGGTTCCCGTCAAGGGATCGCTTCGCGTGGCCAGGCCTCTCTAGGTCGCAAGCAAGGGCCCTGGGTGGATCTTTCATTCCAAACCTATCCGTTCGAGGTCATGGGCTTCTACATCTGGATCAAGGATAGGATTGATGACTCATTGCCACGTCAGCCCTAGCTACATGGGCTTGGACTTTGGCTTATCTCTTAAAACCCTAGCCCGCCTAGGTAACTTGTGGCCCAAGAACTACGTATGGCTTGATCCCTATAAATAGGGTACGTAGGCACCTTGATACGGATGAGAAACAGTTTACCTGCAAACACCTATCAAGCTCAGCCACATTCATACACACAAACCCTAATCCTTTGTTCTTCTTTTAGCAAAATATCCGTATTTTGCTCCATAAATCCAGCAAACCTCCAAAATATTGTTATACAATATTCTCCCTATAACAGGTCCCATCATTTTACTCACTTTTCTCCTCAACTATACCTACTTTATACATTATATATTTATGGGTCCCACCACTTTACTCAATTTTCTCACTTTTCACCCCTTTCTTTATATATTTTCTTGGTCTCCGTGCCCGGACCCTTATGTGAACTAATGACCGGGACGGAGGGAGTATCCAACTAGGACTAACAAACAATTATTCTAGAAGGTGCCTGACGTGGTGACTTATTTCTTGTTGACTAGGTGAGTTGACTCTGATTTTGTCATCATAGTGTCATCAGTGTAACATTGAATATTAACGTGAATGTACATAATCTTATCATCTATGCACGTTTAATTTTTTCTTTTAGAATTGCATTTATCCGCCAATTTTTTTGAAAATAGATGATTTGTCAACCGCAATATGCTATGGAGCAGCATATATACATAAAATCACATCTTAGACAACATGCATGACTGACCCGATGAACTAAAAGACAGCAACTCATAGGTCAAAAGCAAGCATCAATTTAAGATGATTGTTCAAGTTGTGACTGCATAGTCTACAGAAATAAACATTGTCTGTATAATAGTATAATGCTGTTTCGGGAAATAGTAGAAGGGAAATTTTTATATTATTTAATAAAAATATAGGGTACGATTTCTTTGGTATTTATAACTCGTCTTTTGCATAATTTTATTCAAAAAGATAAAAGAAACTCTGATGGGTGTATACAAATTTTACATTAAAAAAAATGCTAATAGAATAAAGAATTAAAGAAAAGAGGAAAAAAAAATCATGAAAGGGAGAAGATATTGCCTGTAAAGATTTTGGTGATTGTAAATTGTAACTATGATTTTAGTAGTAATTGAAGCTTCGATATTATATTCGACCTTGAGAATTTTAAAAGTTGGTTATATGTGGAGTTTTGCTAATATTTGAATTTATGAGTATACTTGAGATATACATGAGTTATGATTTTGCTAATATTTTCTTTGGTTGTAATGTTCAGCTTTACAGCTATGGTCAAGATAAAGATTTTACTTGGGGAATTCACATTTTAATCAATTTCATCTCCCTTCCCTTTTTTTTCCTAAAATGATCTTCATATTTATTTCTTTGTAATTGTTAAATCTTCTACTTTTTTTTCTTTTTAATTTTTTTGGCTTTTACGGTTGATTATGGCTATTAGCTAGTGTGATTTGATGGGGATTTACTGCTTATTTAATTTAACGAAGCAATAATAAGCATAGTAAAATGATTAGGAGGAAAGTCAAGATAGGCAAACTTCAATAATTATAAAAAGTTAGTAGTCTATCTGTGATTACTACATGTTCTTTGAACTGAATTGCAGATCGTGGGACACAACTTCGGATCTGAGGTCTTTTTTGTCTCATTTTTCATTATCTAAAATTAAGTTAGAACTTACCATCAATTTTTGTTATATATTTAATCAATTATTGGTATCTATTCTTACTATTTAAATAATTTTATATTAATTAATTTTTTATAACACAAAATATTTTTTTATATAATATAAAATAGGATGATGGCCCAAAATATTCATATGGGAGACATGCTGGCCCTTTTTACTGACTGAAAACGCTACACCGTCTACCGTGATATGAGGGGTGTTGCGGAACACAGTGTTCCGTATCATGGGGTGTTGCGGAACACCGTGTTCCGTATCATGCACGGATACGGAACACCGTGTTCCGTATCATGCTAACACGGAAGATGGTGTTCCGTATCATGCATAATACGGAACACGGTGTTCCGTATTATGCTAACACGGAGGACGATTCTCCGTATCCCGTCGGTATTTCGGGCCATTTTTTTCAAAATCAATATTTTGGGCAAAAACTTGTTAAAAATAGGCATTTTGGTAATTCTCTCTATAAAATATAGTACTCATGCGGCGTACAATATTTTCTTTCTAAATTACATAACTTCTTTGTTTGAAAAAGTAAATTATTTTACACCAGCTGTTATTTCACATTTTTAAATCAAGAATTCAAATTTGAGTGTATTTATATTAAAAATTTTTAAAAAAATTATAAAATTGTTTAATTTTAGAAGTGTATTCAATAATAATTTTGCTGAATTTTTGTTTAAATTTTAAAACTTTGCAAGTTTTTACTATAAAATCCCAATTAATCAAACAGTCTAGCAAGAATGTAAACATTGTATATACAGTGCGCACCAAATACGGGGAATCACAACAAAGGTAGGGCCAAACAAGTCACACCAAATCAAAGATTTTGTCTCCTCTAAATTTCCAAATTTCTTCAACTTTTTGCCTTTACACTCTTGTGAGTGTATAAATTTTTTATGCTTCACCCCCTTCCTACACCTATATTACTTTTATATAATATAATATAATATATTTTACATACAATAAGCTACTTTAGTTTATGGTTATATATGCAATTATGGATTTAAAGTTTTAAGAAGTTAGCTTCATTTTGTTTTTGTACAAAAAATGTAATGAATTGAATATCCTTATATATAACCAAAATCCAAACTAATATTAAAAACAATTTAAAGAAAAGGGACTGATCCATAGGAAAACAATTATAAATTTATGAAAAATATTATTCAAGCCCGCAAGGTTGTCTCAGTTGGTTAAAGAGAGGCCATCTCACCTCTTGGTCACAGGTTCGACTCCCATGAGAGGCGGATTTGTGATTATGTCATCCTGGGGCAGAGGTTCTGCCGCACTTGTGCGGTTTGCCTTGAATCACGTGATTTGCAGGCTATTGCAGCCCATGGGTTTACCCAGAGCGCACCCGAAGGGTAGCGGCTACGGATTCCCAGGTTAAAAAAAAAATATTATCCAATAAATGATACTCCATTTACGACAATTGGATTGTAGTTGTGCTAAAATAATACAAATCCGTTCTAAAAATAGGCAAGATATGGAATGTCTCAATTATACCTTTCGTATATTTTTAATTTTTTTTATAATAATAATTTCCAGATCAAGAGAAAAAATATTTTATTGAATTTATTATTTGAGCAAAAGCAAAAAGTAAAAATATCTTGTTTTCATAATATTACGATTGGGAAAATAAATTATTGCAATAAAACTATTATTTTATTAAGTGGTCCATTTGTCAGCATGATGAAATACTTGCGTTATATTCCACCTTAGGTTTTTGTTCTATTACACCCTCCTTTCATAAAATAAAAATTTCGCTTAAACAAAATAAAGTTAAAGAGTACACTAATTGGACTTTTTATTTAATTAATTATTTTTTCTATCTTATGAAAAACAAACCTGGAAATTAAATTATGTTATCTTATATCTTTCTTGTTCAAGTAAGAATTTAATTTTCAGAAAACCAATTACAAAGAGTACACAGATATACATAACTTGATACCATCACAGTAACCGCGTAATGAAAATATTAGAATTCCAATTTTTTTCCAAACTCGAACTATTAATCTCATCTAAATTTTTAAAAAGCATATCAAGATTTTATTATGAGAAATAATTATCTCAAAAATACACCATCACTCTTTATATAATAGAAAGCTAAAACAATATTTTCAATTGATCATTGTAATTCACATTTTTGTGTTGTCTTTCTCGAACCAAGTTGCAAATAAAATGAATGAACGTATTCGTCCCTAATGTGGTGGTTCTGTACTACTTACGGAACTGATAATTCATTCTTTTTGCATCCCCACGTAATTATATATCTCCTGTGCTAGCTTTTAAATGAACCCCCTTTATTAAACAAGGTTACCACTTGATAGCAATGTTGCATGCATGCAAACGTAAAGCCTTTTACCACGTACTTTACGTGTTTCATTCATTATTCTTTCGTTAGCGACTTAGCTTAACATTACTAACAAAATATATGATATAACGTCACTTTGTTTCAACAAATTTTCAAAATAAGCGAGAATCGAATCCGAAATCTGTAACGACATGAGATAAAAGAAAACACGTTTCATTATAAAAATTGTACACCGACGTATAGATTTTGCATATACAAACACATAACCCGGGAGGATCTTACTTACTTTTTTATAAAAACCTAAGGAACTACTAATCAATACTTCACCATACACAAATTTATTGAGTAGAAACGTATTTTATCTTACTGTAAGGGCAGGATATATCAGACTAGTCATTGTTAAGTTACCGATCAGACTTTAGTAATACAGAGTAACAAAAGTCTACGACCAGACCGGCCTGTTCATGAACAAACATATATAGATCCATTGTCTTATCCCAGCTAGCTACCACTCCACTGACCGACAAGCTATTCTAATGTATAACCACTTAGTTGAAACAAATAGATTTGAAATACACTTTCCCCAACACAACCAAAGTAAAGACTGCTCACTGGCATCAATTAAAAACCGAAAGACCAATAGTTAGTCTAGTATGTTGTTCAAAACAAGCCACGAAGCCCCGTGCCAAACAACTACTTAAACAAAACACACACAACACACACTTTCAGATTTTCAGCTAAAGTTCTGCTCTGCATGCTAGCCTGCAAGCTAAACACAATGTAGTAGTCTAGTAGAGCAGGCCATGGTTAGATTAGATGGTGATAATCTAATATATACACTGAATCTACCAATGTACTATCACAATATTAAAACTTAAAAGTGTTGAACAATAAAGAAGTTAACAGAATGTTTTATTTTCATAGAATAACTAAAGATAAATCATAAAGTAGATTACTTGACAGAGACTTTAGAACCAAAAGAGACACAAACAGAGACTCTGTTTACAAAAGCTCATGGATTCATTAGAGGATAAAAAGTCATTCAGGACTAGATAAACAGAGATTTAATTAATTAAGAGACATAAACACCCTCCGCAGTACTAAATTATTATCTTCTTGATGAGTTCTGAATTTCTTGGAGAATGGCTGATGAGGTGAAGAACAAACTGAAGATCCTGATGATTCCCAAGAATCATTTGAAGTATCAGAGTAGCTAAATGATGCATCAATGACCCCAGTTGGACTAGTTGGACTTGTTTCATTGTACTTGCGTTTGTGATAATTCTTGGTCCAACAAGTGTTTGATATGTTCATTATCACCCCATAACATTCACTTATTTGTTCCTGTACATAATAAATATAAGGTCCCCGTATAAAGTACTCGCAGAAATTAAATTACAAGACGAAATAAAAAGAATAATGTAGTAAATGCAAACCTTGGTAGTTTTGAGAATGCTCAAAAGCTGATCTTGGTATTCAATGGCATTAAAAGGCTCAACTTGATGTATAATGTGAAGCATTGTTGATGTGGCCAATGCAGATGGTAAGTAACGCACAGATCTCCAATCTGAATGGTGAAAAAAAAAACGTATGTAAAATGTGTATGTTGTGTTTTGGTACCTTTAACGTATGTATAGTCAAAGGAGGGAGAGGGAGAGAGAGGGAGGGAGAGAGAGGGAGAGAGAGAGAGGGAGAGAGAGAGAGAGAGAGAGAGAGAGAGGGAGGGATTACCAGCTACAACAGAGAGGATGAGATCTTCACATTTCTTAAAAAATTCCCACTGGAGATCAGGATTCAAACCAAGCCTTCTTGTGGTGTGATCAAGAAATGAAAGTGGAGTAACTGGATTCATCCTCCAATCCAGTGTAGACATTACCAATAGCTCCATTCTCTGTATTGTTTTTGCCTCAAAAACATACTTTGAATCTTCCACCTATTTCCATATCAAGAAACACAAATACCCAACTTTAACAAACCACAATCTTTACAAGACAATGCTACAAAATTTACCATTATTTAAAAATGAAAAAATTATAAAACATACTTGGAGGTCTAGGAGGAGTGGGACTTGAACTTCATCAACTTTTGCAGCCAAAGAAACACAAGTAACAGCAGCAAGATGGATCATCCATGGCTTATCTTCTTGAAAATTCAAGCTAGAAAGCATAAATCTATCAAAGAAATTAATAGATAAAACAGCAGTGAGAGCTGAAAATCCATAATGAGCTTTGACTTTAAGCATCCAGTCAACAACTTCTCCTCTAGCCACACAAGCATGTTCAATTTGTTTACCATTTTCACAAGAGAAAAGATGAGTCTGTTTTTCTTTAGAAAACAGAAAGACAAGCTCTTCATCATCCCAATACAAATCTTGTTCAAGAAAACCAAAGTTTTGATCTTTAACATCAACTAGCTCATCTTCTTGTTCTAAGCTCTCAATTCCAACTTCTTCACAATACAGAGAGTCTAAGAAGAAAGAACTAGAGTCACTGTACTGATCAAATATTGACATTTTATTTTGTTCTTGTTCTTACTAGAAGAAGAGAAGTCCTGGTCCTGTGCTCATTTTACAAGAAAGGAAAAGAGAGAAAAATGGTTGGGCTCCCTCTCTCTCTCTCTCTCTCAGTGTGTGAAGATGTGAACAGAGGAAAGGGAGAAAATAAAACAGAGCTCGGTTCTCAAAAATTGAAGGAAAAGGAAGTGATTTATCAGAGAGGGTGCCACGCTTGTCCTTTCTTCTTATATGTATGTTTGATTGTTCGTATATACTCCTTCATTACATGTACATATGGGGACCGTGTATGGAGTATAATGCATGTATGTATGTATGTAAGTTACTTCTACGTACTAGTACAAATGTACAACATTGGAACTGTACTAAGAATAAGTGTTACACCAGCTGTTTGATTCTATAGACTACTCCACTTCACACAAGTTCAAATTATAAGTGACTCGATATGAAAATTAGAGTTGGCAATTCGTTCGTTTCGTATACTTTCGTGTCGTGTACTTTCGTGTTTCGTGTACGTAATGCCAAATCCAAAACCGACCCGTTAAGGATTCGTTTCGTTTCGTGTTCGTGTACCTTTATTTCGTGTACATTTCGTGTCGTGTTTCGTGTATTAAATAATAAATTTTTACTAGTCGAGTCCTAAGTCAATATGTCATAAAGAATCAAATGTGCTCAAGTTTGCTCAAATCTTGTGAAATTAAAGTTTGAAACTATTTTGGAATTATCATATGTAAAAATTGTATATAAAATATTATTTTAAAATATGTATTCATATAATTTATATAAAATTATTTAAATATTTATTTATTTCGTGTATTTTCGTTTCGTGCCGTGTATCCAAAGGTAAACCCAAAACCGACACTAAATTCATCCGTGTAATTTCGTGTTCGTTTACTTTCGTGTTCGTGTACCGCAAAGGTCAACCCAAACCCGTAATTTTCGTGTCGTTTTCGTGTCGTGTTTTCGTGTCGTTTACGAAATTGCCGGCTCTAATGAAAATATTAAGGGTGTAAAAATCGGAAAATTGTTAAACTCAAATTTATTCTTTAAATTCGAGTACTTGATTAAATTTTTGATACAAATTTTGAATATCCATGATTTGATTAAACTCGATTTCATTGACGATTGATCTGATTGATCTTCGAGTACTTGGTTAAATTGACTAATTTTGTGTTCACTTGGTTGGAACGGAATGAGCATGGAATGGAATGAAAAATTATATACAAATTTTAAGAAAAAAGAATAATATATGAGTGAAATTATGAATGAATATGAGGGAGACTAAATTTTCAATTATAAAGATGGTAGGGAAATTGATGTATGACCAGGACAAACCCCTGAACTCCTGAACTGACACTACAATCCGAATAGAAACAAATAAACGATCTAAACACATGGCCGCTTATGTTTTCAGACTGTTCAACATCATGAATTTCGAAATTCTTTGAATTAAAAAAGATTAAAATGGCTTTCCGATCAATCAATCCTGCACCAATCCTGGGACCAGTAATATCACAAATGACTTTCACGTACGCAGCACCTGTAGTCCAATTTTCAAAAATATCCCAGCTATCTACATGCCGAAAACCAGCTATAGACATGCCGAAAATGAAAAGATCTCATAAGATGAACAAATTTTAGTTGTGAAAAGTAAGTTCTTGCAATATCCAACACCAGCCCAAATCCAATGCACGAATTACAGATCTCCCACAAAACCACATGAATCATTTTCAAAGTAGCCAGGAACAAAATACATACCAACATTAAAAAAAACATACCAGAACATCCCAATAAAAAGGGTAACACGCCAAAAGGCGAGACTAAAACCAAAAATTCAAAGACCTCGGAATGACACCAAATTTTGGTATGATGTTAAGGAGGATAATTTGAATCTAAAGGTATTTTTTATTTGCGAAATCGGACTCAAAACCAATATAGATCTGAGAAATAAATTCTAGATGTTTGGCTTTTGTTCGATTTCTATTGAAAAAGACTGAAACAAAAATAAAAGATTGGGGATTAGATGATTCGGGGGAGAATTGAAGGATGGATTGATGGGGGAAACGAAATCGTGATGAAGAAAAGGGGTGGCGGCTATGGTGATGGGGAGTCGACTTTCATGCGGAGAAAACAGGGTACTGATTTAGAATTCTAGTTCAAATAGTTTTGAATGAAATGAAATAAAGAACGAAAATTTGAAACATCTTTCTCAAACTCAACCAAATAAGATTTCAAATTTCATTCCATTCTCTTCTCATTCTATTACATTGAAGTAAACGCAGAGTGTCTGAATGGATTGACTAATTTTTACAGACACTTGAAAATATGTTCACTAATCAAAAAATATTTGGGTAAATATAAATTAACGTCTACATCTACTCATTCATCACCATCCCTAATCAGTATATTAAATATTTGATTTGGTAAGTTTAAAATATTTAAATACTTCTTCTTTAGTCCATTGCCATGAAACATAACATACGGTATATGATGTTATTTTGGTGGGTTATATACAACAATAGACACGTAAAAAAGGAGAGTCGTCGTGTAGTTGAGAGTCTGCTTTTCGGTGCTTGGAATGGCGGGAATATATGTAACGGCAAAGTAATGTGGGCCTTGTCTCCATCAAAAGTCGAAAACTACCTCTTATTACAGGGATTAGGGGCGGACTCTTCGTAAAACGTACCACTAGTCGACTCTAATCTTGTTATCAACGATTTGAGCTGGGCTGTGTCCAAATAAATGCTAGGTTCGAGTTGGAACGTGATTAAAATGTTTGTGTTAAAGAAAAATATATGATTTTGATAAGGTCAATTCTTAATATCTTGAATTTATAGAATAATTGCTAATTTAATATGATATAATAGTTCTGAATGTGTGAGATCTCATATTTGAATTTCTCCTAATTCTAATATTTTAATTTATTAAAATATTAGAATTAAAATTTTGTACTATGATAGGTCCAAAAAGGGATGAGATCATCAATTGAAAATCGAACGGACCGAACGCTAGGGCCAAAAAGGCACAAATAATCCAGTGATTCACTATTTAACCCAAATAATGGGTTTTCGAGTGAGGGGATATTAAAATAAATACATGATCCCGATAAGTCCCACTCCTAATATCTTGAACTTTTAGGAGAACTGTTAACTTAACAATTTAGATTTGAATTTGAGCTTGGGCTCGAGTTCGAGTTCGATTTTTATAGAATTTTCAATTTCAATTTTAAGATTCGGTTCGTAAAATATTTAATATGTTCCAGCTTGATTAGTAAAACTTGAATCAATTTATACTGATAAAAAAGCTCGAACATGATCGATTCAGTTTGAATTCAATTCGATTATTTATAGAAATTATATATTGTATATTTACATAAATGATTTATCTAATGTGTGTAAAGGGCAAAGAATAAAAGTTTAGTTGACATAGACAAATGTATTTATAACATATTAAAATTTGAAACAAATAATAAAAACTCGATAAGGCATGTAAATCTTACGAGCCGAGTAATTTGAATCTCAAACTTGATATAATTATTTTTAAAATAGCTCAAGATCGAGTTCGACTTAATTATTATTAAATCGAATTCAAATATTTTACAAATCAAATTCTTTAATAGTTCATGAATAATTTGACTCGTCTTATAATCCCCAGTCGAAAGTTCTAGGTGTTGGAAGCCATTTATCTATGATGGGCCGGACCAAAGGCCCAATAAGTGAAGCCCAAATGCTCAAACGGTCTCCTCTTTCTTAAACGGTCTTCATTCACTTTCGGTGGTAGAAAACATAATGATGCTTATGGGACCCTCTTGAGGTAACGGACATAATTCCTAAGGTATAAATATAGACTCTAATCCATAAGAGAGGATATATGCTCACAATTCATTACACACATTTTCTTTACGTTCAAAGTACTCTATACAAAATACGACTTATTCATTCTCACACCCGAGGTGAATTGGGGGGACAATCCCTCGCATTCTTCTCATTTTGCAGGATCAATCCGAAGACCGACCCGGTGGAAATTCAGTCGTAACATTTGGCGCCGTCTGTGGGAATGTAGAGATACAATTTGTGTTAATCTATCAGCAGCTATGACAATCGAAGAAACGCCCAGAAATAACGAAAGCACCGTGGCCGGAAATAGTCCTATCACGCAAAGGACAACTCCGGTCGTCCAAAGAACGCTGGATTTCAATGAAGAAGAGGATATGCCCTCTCCCGAAGAACAACAAGAAATGCTCGCGAAATGGAGAGAACAGAAAGCCAAAGGAAAGGAAACGGAGAAGGCGAAAGGCCAGAACGAAGCAGAAAGGCAAGCCAAGCTAAGGGAGGCCGATCGGTTAAAGCTACAAGCCCTAAAACTCCAAAGAGAAGAAATCGAACGACAGGAGAAAACATTACGAGAAGCCCTAGAGGCCGAAGGCCAGAAGCCCAAAGATGACCAAAGGGATAAGAGGGTCAGAGACGACGAAGACGAGTCATGGAACTCGGAGTTGCAGTCCAAGAAAACCAAGTCGAAGGTTGTATATTCCTCCGATTCGGATGAAGAAGGTCCGCACACGGACGATCGGATTCGAAGGCTAGAAAAAGTTATGTTCGGAGATAGGATGATTAGCCACGAGCCTGTCGTGACCGAAGAGATAGAACAGTATCGACCACCACCAAGAAGGCAATTCCCAAAGATGCACGAGTTTAACGGAAAGGGCGATCCCGAAGACCATTGTGAGAAATACGAATCTCTCATGACTGGTATGGGGCATTGCGATATCATGTTGTGCAAAATGTTCAAAACTTATCTAAAAGGACCGGCGTCCATGTGGTATCGTTCGCTAAGACCACGATTGATCGATTCTTATGGACAGATCAAAAGGAAATTCTTGAGGAACTACTCCCATTTATGCCGAAGGGAGAAAGACACTGAAGCCCTAATTCACTGCAGATAAAGACCGAATGAAGACCTAGGAGACTACTTAGCAAGATTTAAGGAGGAAGCCGGAATGGTCACGAGCCTCGATAAGATCAAAGCTGCTGGATTCCTTTCGGCCGGACTCGACCCCGTAAAAGGCAAGAAGCTCCGGTCGTCTCTCTATGACGTTCCTCCAAAATCACTAAACGACATATACGTTCGGGGAGAAGCAATCCGAAGGAAGTTAGAAACAATCGGAGGGTACAAAGAAAGCCGAAAGAATGACAAAGATGACAGAAGAGGCGAACGAAGGGACGACCGAAGAAATCATGACGACGTAAGAGGCAGGACAAATGATCCTAAAATAACAGGACGAAGGCAAGACAAAGATACTACTGTGTTCACGCGCCTCAACGCACCCATCTCCAAGATTCTCCATGAAATTAAGGGAAAATCGGGGTTCGTTCGACCACCTCGAATAAAAACCCCTGAATCCAAAAGAAACGAGAACAAGTACTGCGAGTATTATCGGGACAAGGGCCACAACACAGATGAATGCTACCACCTGGAGAAGTTGATCGAAAAAATGATCAAGCACGGAGAGTTATCCCAGTTCGTGGGCGATTTAAGAGAAAAGCTCGATGCGAAGAAAAGAAAAGGTCCCAGAGAAGCCGAAGGATCAGAAAAGTACAGAGGCGAAGTCCGAACGATCTTCGGCGGCACTATACTCGATCGGGACAGTAAGACAGCCCGAAAGAAGTACACCAGACAAATATACAGCCTTTACTAGTCAAGAACGGCCAAGCAACCACTACCGATCACCTTTACAGAAGATGATTATGAAGACGTCATATGGCCACACGAAGATCCCCTGGTAATAAATCCGACAATTGGAGAGAACAAAATCTGGAAGGTGTTGATCGATGAAGGGAGCTCGGTCAATATCCTGTACCACAGGACCTATTGTAAAATGAATCTAGGAGGAGAACATCTAGAACCGTGCCACGAGGCACCCTTATATGGTTTCGGTAATCAACCGGTGCCGATCGAAGGAACCATCAGACAGAATGTACTCCTGGGAAAAGCACCATATACCGTGGTGAAGGAAGCTAAATTTTACGTCGTTCGAGTAGACAGCCCGTACATCGGCATCCTAGGCAGGCCCGTTTTATCCCTATTCCAAGCGGTATCATCCATACCGCACTTGAAGCTAAAATTCCCTACCGAGCAGGGGATCGGAGAAATGAAGGGCGATCAAAAAGCAGCAAGAATCATCATGCTTGAAAATCTCGACAAGGATAAAGATGCCGAGATGGTTGAACCTCGAAAAAGGAAAAGAGATGAAGACGCGGGAAACAGTTACCAAATGCTGAACATAGAACTCAAGAAATTCGGGGCCGATCTCTCCTGCCCAATTGCCAAACCCGCAGCCGAAACCAAAGATGTCGAATTATACGTGGGCCAATCAGGGAAGAGGATCCAAATAGGCAAGGGAATGGAACCAGGGTTGAAGGAAAGGGTTGTCGCGGTCATTAGGGAATTCCACGACGTGTTCGCTTGGAACCCCGAAGACATGCCTGGATTAGACCCTTCAGTTGCGAAACACTGTCTAAACGTTGAGCCTGACACCTAACCTGTGAAACAGAAAAAAAGAAATTTTGCCATGGAGAGACAAAGGGTTATCCAGACCGAAGTTGAAAAACTACTGGAGGCCAAATTTATCGAAGAAATTGATTATCCCGAATGGTTGGCGAACGTAGTTGTCGTCAAAAAGTAAAACGACAAGTGGAGAATGTGCGTCGATTACACTGACCTAAATAAGCATTGTCCGAAAGACCACTATCCCCTACCCAACATCGATCAGCTAATAGACGCCACATCGGGGCATCAAATTCTCAGTTTTTTGGATGCTTTTTCAGGCTCACCAAATCGCCATGAATGCCGAGGACATTCCGAAGACAGCATTCATCACCCCGAACGGCACTTATGCATACTTAAAAATTCCCTTCGGATTAAAGAACGCGGGGGCAACTTTCCAGAAAATGGTGAACAAGCTCTTCAAAAAGCAAATAGGACGAAGCATGGAATGTTACGTCGACGACATGATCGTAAAGTCACTCTTCCAGGATCATGCGAACGACCTAAAGGAATGCTTCGAAACGTTAAGAAAGAACAATATGAGAATCAACCCGAACAAGTGCACGTTCGGAGTTAACAGCGGAAAATTCCTCGGATACATGGTGAGTGCCCGAGGAATTGAGGCGAACCCAGAGAAAATCAAGGCCGTCATGGATATGGAAGCACCAAAGACGATAAGAGATATTCAGAAATTAACTGGACGAATGGCAGCTCTCTGAAGGTTCATTTCCAGGTCGGCCGAAAAAGCCCTACCATTCTTCGAGGTGCTTCGGGGAAAAAAGAATTTCGATTGGGGACCAAATTGTCAAAAAGCATTCGAGGAAATAAAGGAATACCTGGTGAACACTCCTCTCTTGATGAGACCAAGGCCGAACGAAACCTTACAATTATACCTGGCTGTGAACGACCGAACACTTGGAGCAGTACTGGTCAAGCAGCACGAAGGAAATCAACACCCAGTATTCTACGTATCTCACATACTGAAGGACGCCGAAACCAGAATCCAAATGCGGAAAAATTTGCCTATGGGTTGGTAATGGCATCGAGAAAATTACGGCACTACTTCCAAGGCCGAACGATTCAGATAGTAACCGACCAACCCCTGAAGAAAAACATGCGCAGGCCCGAGGCTTCGACCAGGGTAGTTGCCTGGTCGGTCGAGTTAGGAGAATATGATCTAGAGTTCGTTCCCAGAACGGCAGTCAAGGCACAAGCTCTCGCCGACTTCATGGTGGAATGCTCTTTCTCCAGTCCGAAGGATTTGATCTTAGAAGAACAGTCGACCCATTCTCCGGGTAAATGGAAACTATTTGTAGATGGTTCTGTGGCCGGATCCAAGTGCGGAGCAGGCCTGATTTTAACCAGCCCCGAAGGATTCGAGATATGTCAGGCAATTAGATTCACTTTCTCCTTAACCAATAACGAGGCCGAATACGAAGCCCTACTAGCAGGCCTAAACTTGGCAAAAAATCTGGAAGTGAAACAATTGAGAGCTTTTAGCGATTCAATGTTGGTCGTCAGACAGTTCTCTGGAGAATACGGACAGAAGGATCCGCGAACGAAGGCCTATTCCACAAAGGTATACGAGAACTCCATGATATTTGAATCGTTCGAGCTAAGCCAAGTGGCCAGAGAAGATAATAGCCGAGCCGACGCCCTATCAAGACTGGCTTCGGCAGAAACCCAAAACCTCACAGGTTCTATCTACCTGACCGAAGTAAAATCACCTTCGATAGACAGAAAACAATGCCTAGAAATACACCAAGGAATTAATTGGATGACGCCGATCAGAGCCTTTCTAGAGAAAGATGCCCTCCCACTCGATAGGAAACAAGCCCAAAAAGTGAAGTACCGATCCGCTAGTTATTCAATTATGGGAGGAAGGCTATTTAGAAGGTCGTTCACCCAACCGATGCTCCGATGCTTGGACCCTGAAGAACAATTGATAGCGTTGGAGAGCATTCACGAAGGTATTTGCGGGGAACATTTAGCCGGATGATCACTTGCCTTCAAAATCCTTAGGCAAGGATTCTTCTGGCCAACCTTGAGGGAGGATGCTTCGAACTACGCGAAAAAATGCAGGCAATGCCAGTTATTCAGCAACGTTCCGAAGCAACCCCCAGAAGAAATGACATCGGTACTCAATCCCATTCCCTTCGCCATGTGGGCGGTAGACATTGTCGGCATCTTACCCACAAGTACTAAGCAGGCTAAATATTGCATCGTGGCCATTGACTACATGACTAAATGGGTGGAGGCTAGACCACTTTCCGCCATCACCGAAGAGGCAGCTAAAAAGTTCATGTTGGAACAAATACTATTGAGGTTCGGCATCCCAATGATATGTGTGTCAGACAATGGAACCCAATTTATTGGAAGCAAGTTTCGGAAATTCTTATTCGAATTTGGAATACAACAAAAATTTAGCTCGGTCGGCCACCCACAAGCGAACGGGGCGATCGAAGCAGCCAACAAAATCATATTCGACGAAATTAAGAAGAGATTAGGAGATTCCAAGGGCCTCTGGGCCGAAGAGTTGCCATACGTCCTTTGGGCTTTCCGAACAACACCGAGATCATCTACTGGTGAAACTCCTTTCAAGCTTGCCTTCGGCACGGACGCCCTTATGCCGACCGAAGTGGGTCTAGAATCATACAGAACGCAGGTGTTCAACATAGAAACGAACGAATACGGGCTTCGAGCAAATATAGATCTGGTCGAAGAGGAAAGAGAGGCTGCCCACCAAAGAAATTCGAGATATCAGCTTCGGGCAGCGCAATATTACGATTCCGGAATAAAGAAAAGAACTTTTCGTGTGGGGGACTTAGTACTTCGAGAGCTAGCAACTTCAATGCCGACCAAACAAGGCAAACTTATGCCAAATTGGGAAGGTCCTTACGTGGTGATTGAAGTGGTTCGTCCAGGAACATACAAGCTAGCTCATTCGGACGGAAGCCACATCAAGAACACGTGGCATGCATCACGCCTTCGCCGCTTCTATCAGTAAGCTTTCACGTATCCATCTATTATTTCCAATGTATATTCCACTACTACTATCAAGCCGAAATATATTTTTCATCCCCGAATAAATAAACAGAATTAAGGACCCATGTTTGGGGCCGATCAAATAAAACACGTGTCCATACGTTTTAGTATTTAAGCTACTTTGACATAATTAAGGAGGGATGATACATTTCCAACAGATCAAAGAACCTTAATTATTCACAAACTCCTTAAATACTGGGGATATGCTAGGCCGAAAGGCCAAAGATGCATAAAAAGGAAAAATTTATGCTAGGCCGAAAGGCCAAAGATGCGTAAAAATGAAAAATCTATGCTAGGCCGAAAGGCCAAAGATGCATAAAGAGGAAAAATTTATGCTAGGCCGAAAGGCCAAAGATGCGTAAAAATGAAAATTTTATGCTAGGCCGAAAGGCCAAAGATGCATAAAGAGGAAAAATTTATGCTAGGCCGAAAGGCCAAAGATGCATAAAAATAAAAAAATTTATGGTAGGCCGAAAGGCCGAAGATGCATAAAAATAAAAAATTTATGAAAGGCCGAAAGGCCGAAGATGCATAAAAATGAAAAATTTATGCTAGGCCGAAAGGCCGAAGATGCATAAAAATGAAAAATTTACGCTAGGCCGAAAGGCCAGAGATGCATAAAATGAAAAATTTATGCTAGGCCGAAAGGCCAGAGATGCATAAAAAAGGAAAAACTATACTAGGCCGAAAGGCCAAAGACGCATGAAAATATAAATTATGCTAAGGCAAAAACAAAAGGCCGGAGATGCATAAAAAACCATGCCAAGACAGAATCAAATCGCAAACAGTTATACGATAAATAATTCAAAATAAAGACGGATTTAAAAGGCCCGAAGGCAATATTAAATATTACAACAAAGGCTATCGAAAGCAAAATTACACTACTCATCGGAAAGCTCCTGATCTTCACCCGAAGATACCTCCAGCGGCTGATCGGATTTCTCCCTGCCAACTGGATCGGAGATACCTAGCCCGGTATCGATCAGCCGGGTATGATCAAAGCCTAAGGCATTTGCCTTAATAACGGCATCATCATAACCCATCTGGTAACACCGCTCTTCGGTACGCTCGAGCTTCTTCAGCAACTTCCTAGAGCCCTTTCTTGTGGTCTTTAGTTGCTTGTTTCTCCACTCCAAGCGTTTCTGCAAGACATCCAGCTTCTCCTTGAGCAAGTCATTTTCTACCTTCAAGGACTCCGACTGGCCCGTAACCCTCTCGAGTTCGGTCGACGAATTCCGAAGGTCCTCTTCAGCTTTGACCGCTCTTGCTTCCAGCTGGTCAACCTTCTTCAGCTTTTCCTGCATCCCTTCTACCCTCTCGGTCACCACAGCAGACCAAGAAGCACCCTGGAAATAAACAAAGGCAAAGAAATCAAAAGCCAAAGAAATACAGACGAATGAAAACGACGGACAAAATATAACTTACCATGGAGAGGAGGGCCATCATCTCGGTACAAGCCTGAAGATCGGTCGCCTGATCATAAGTTGGTCTGTCGGCCGGAAGGACGAGACCTCTGCATAGATCGGGGCCCACAATGGTCGAAGACGGTGGAGCTGGGACTATAAT
Source organism: Saposhnikovia divaricata (assembly GCA_036435485.1). Taxonomy (NCBI): domain Eukaryota; kingdom Viridiplantae; phylum Streptophyta; class Magnoliopsida; order Apiales; family Apiaceae; genus Saposhnikovia; species Saposhnikovia divaricata. The sequence continues at coordinate 9,592,083 of CM071597.1, read as the reverse complement.
CTTATCGGTCTCCAAGACGCCCCATTGAGGAGCATACACTTTCAAACCTGAATCACCCGATCGAACCCTCTTCCTAGGTTCATTCGGAATGACAGGATCGACATCCCTCAGCTCTGACCCTTGAAGTGGAGTTGAGGTCGGGGGAACCTTCACTAAAGCTCTCTCCCCTTCGTCAATCACCGAATCCCGCGCCTCATTGGCCTCCCTATTAGCTTCAGCCGCCAGAGCTGCTGCAGCAAGGTCAGCCGCCTTTCTACGCTTCCTTTCAATGATCTCATCGTGGGAAGACACTGCGTAAAACAAAGAAAAATGTTAAGGCATAAATAACCGAACGACCACAAGCAGAGGTATTTGGATAAAATACGGAGAAATGCTTATCACAAGAAACAAGTACGCAATATGAAAAAACAGAAAGACAAGAGAATGTTACCACTACCCCAAAGACCAACCAACGAGTCATTATCCCGACTGATCGACATTGGAACTTTATCCATATCCAGACGACAGAGCAGGCGATAATCATGTTTGTCCGCATCCGAAAGCGTGGTACGAAACTCCAGTCTTGAAGGATCGACATCCTTCCAAACACCAAACTTTTCCATCCTGGGGCCGGAGACGAAAGCCCACTTCATATGGGTCTCTTTGTTGCTAGAATTCGTAAACGCCCAATCCACCCTACCGACCCGACGAGCGATAGTGTAGAAGCCATTACTCTTCGAATTCCGTCGAAACTCGAAGTGATGCCAAAAGAGATTGGTCCTTGGTATCATCTTCACAGCCAAGCACCGAGCTTGAAAGACATTGATATGAATGAAGCTGTTCGGGTCCAACTGACCGATAGTTATCCCTGTCTGTTTGAGGATACTCTTTAAAATGCATAGCATCGGCAGACGGAATCCGCACTTAAACGCAGCTTCAGAAATACCCGTGTCTCGACCTCCTCCGTACGCCGCCGGGACTTCGGGGTTGTGCCAAATCCTGTCGTTCCTCCTTGGAGTGTAAAAATACCAAACATGCTTCTCCACGACATATTCCGAAGAAAACTTGGCGATCACATTCTCGGTCAGCGTCGACCGATGGTTGGCCGCCGGAAACTCTTCGGCATTGCTGAAAGGAGACACTTCCGAAGGACCCGCGCCTTCGGTCGACCGATCCATATCCCTGCATTCGGAAATATAGAGATTAGCCATGTACTCGGGCAGAATTAAGAAAATAATTTAACAAGAAAAAGAAAACCGAGTACAGTGGGCCAGGACCGGTCAAAGGTGTCCCACATCCCGAAACGTGATTAAAAATTAAAAAATCAATAAAGGTAAAAGCGACTCAAACGAGTCGCTCAAAAATCATCTTAGCCCCAAATCGAATTCTGATCAATCTCCCAAACCCTATGGAAAGCTTTTCGAAGACTAAAAGATTCAAGGAAAACGAAAATCAGGCCCCTCTTTTGCCCAAGAAAACGCAGGAAAAGCATGCATATACATACATATACATACAGATATATACAATGGATGTCATAAAAAAGGGACAAAGAAAAGCTTACTTGTTCGAAGATTCTCGAGAAGTTCGTACTCTTGAGGGTAGAATTCTCGTACGTGGGCCTCCAACGAAGTCGGAGAACTCAAGCTTTCCGGAGAAGAAACGACGGTTCCAATCGTTGATAGAGGTTATCTTTAGAACAGACTTTGTTTGGAAAACTTTTGAGAAGTAACGTGTGCATAAAAAGAGAGGGATATGGGTCGCGTGGGTTTTTAAAACAAAAAAGGATGTGACGCTTGGAATGAAATGATCTTTCGGATTCAACGGCCAGGATTGAGGCGTGAATCTCGAAAACAGACAGCTGTCCCTCATAAAGTAAAGCGGTTCCCCAAGGGACATCTCGACCTTGTCCATCGCCATACAACCGAATGAATGCTCAGATCAATTCAACAATGCGACCGAACGGAATGTGCCAAATGAAAACATGGATTCTTTAGTCTTCGTCCCAAAAACATCTCCGAACGAAGCCTAAGGACATGTTGGAAGCCATTTATCTATGATGGGCCGGACCAAAGGCCCAATAAGTGAAGCCCAAATGCTCAAACGGTCTCCTCTTTCTTAAACGGTCTTCATTCACTTTCGGTGGTGGAAAACATAATGATGCTTATGGGACCCTCTTGAGGTAACGGACATAATTCCTAAGGTATAAATATATACTCTAATCCATAGGAGAGGATATATGCTCACAATTCATTACACACATTTTCTTTACGTTCAAAGTACTCTATACAAAATACGACTTATTCATTCTCACACCGGAGGTGAATCGGGGGGACAATCCCTCGCATTCTTCTCATTTTGCAGGATCAATCCGAGGACCGACCCGGTGGAAATTCAGTCGTAACACTAGGATTATTTGTCTTGGCCAGAATCATTTTTGTAAATTATGACTAGATCGGTTCTTGGAGAGATGTACAGTTATCTTAGACTTATTTTAATGATAATTGATCAATATTTATAATATAATTTAATAATTTACATATGTACAATGAAATTTTAAAAAAATGGGTGTGGTGGAATAAAAAATGGACATGGAATTTTTAAAAGTTACCAAAAAACACTACCATACCCATCAAACTTATAAATTCAGGAATGATTTTCTAGTAATTCAAAAATTTTGTCAAAATAATATTATACAATTTTTTTCATTTAATTTTGAGTCATAAATGATTGTTTTTACAGTAAGAATTGTTAGAATTCCCGAAATTATTACCTACATAATTGACATAATTTAATTGAATGAAATTTTTTAAGAATAATAAACCATATATGACATATCTGTTTCGTAAATCATAATACGACACATAATATTTGAAAATAATTTTAAGAATCATTTCGGAATCCTTAACATTATTTTTTTAAAATAATGGATTTGTCCTAAGTTGGTTGATGGAGGGGACAATAGTATAGTTCGTGGAGATACCTTTGTCCTCGTTCGAGTATTATTGAGTGGTGTTTGCCTTGATCCCGTTCGAGTGTTCATCATGACTAGCAATATGCCTGTGCTTTGCACACAATAATTTTTTATTTTCTATAGTTTATAAATAGTGTTTAAAATTCAAATGGTTTTTACAAATAGTGCTTTGTAAATATTACATATCTAAAATTGACTTGATTTGTTTTCATTTATATTTTGAGATAGACTAACTTGAAATAGTAAATTGAAAAACGTAAAATAGTGTTTAAAACTTAAACCAAGCAAGGATTTTATTAAAATTTTCAAACTACGAAAAACCAAACAATCATTCAAGCATAAAAACCAACAGGAAATTAAAACAGAATTCAAATTCCATGGTAATTGAAAATCTTGAAATAAATTGAAATGATGACATAAGTAGTAATATCGCCTCCACACGTGCAAGCTGTTGTAGCTTCAACAAAGAGGCAACAAACGCATCATTCACTTTTCCTGTATCAAAGGATTAGAGATGTAAACAAGTTTGCATAAATAGTTTAAATATGACCTAATAAGTGAAGTTTAATAAGTGAAGTTTAATGTATGAATATATACTGAAATCAGTTGGTAGCATCACTATACCGTTTTCATTTTCTTTGAGGTGGATTTTGCAGTATCCGGAGTGTTTCCAGAAGTAGCTAGATCAATTATATTCTGAAACGATGATATAGTAAACCATTAATATGACAATCGAAAAAACTTATATAAATATAGCAGAAGTATCCAACCAAGTAATAACCATTAGTGATTTTGGACACTTACTCCTGAAAAGCTGGAGTTTGTGAAACCGGCCATAGTTTGCTGAGATGGTGAAGGTTCTGATGGTGAACAATTAGGATTAGGGATGTCTGAAGCATCAGTGAAATAGAATAGTTTACTATCAAGCAGAACATTAGCAGAGCTTATTTGGACAGTAAAAATGAAGTCTTTTCCGGTGATTCCACATATTGGTGCTGGATACCCCCTGGTTAATCCCATCTGTACAAATCAACAGCCATGGTTTGTATAAGCCTTAGATTTTTAAGACTAAATAACATGACTGAAAAGAACTCAAATACCTTTTTTGTTTCAACAATAAGATTAGTTGCAGTTCTACCAACTACACGTTTTGCAGCTTTATCCTTGAGAATGAAGTTAAAAGCCTCCGTGGAATCTTCAGCTAGCACAACAATCTTGTACTTCTTCTCAGGAACGGGCATAGCCTTATGACATTCTGAACACTTGTACCTACCCTCCAGTTTGTAAACACTATCGTCACAAAAAGTACAGCTATCGTACCACCAGTTATCATTCTGTTCAACAGTAATGATCTTCACAATGCAGTGATAGAATTTCTGTTGCATATGTATGAAGTTAATCAGTGTTAGAGATAAATAAAACCAAAGATAAATTGATAAACTTCTTATGTCATATGTACTTTCTAACCTTCAATTCTTCAGTGTTTGTTTTCTCACCTAGCTCTTTCAGGGTTATGGTTTGAATAACTTGAGCAACTGGAGCTGGAAGTTGAGATGGTTCTACACTCTCAGGAATTGTAACCTTCTTCTTCTAGCCTATAGTAAATTGATTAACGATACAAATTGCATTACCATTAACTATATATGGAATATAAGTTCTTATAAATTCAAAACTATTAACAAAAAATGGATTACAATTACCTAACCCTCATAGCATGGACAAAATCAGTATGAAGATTGAGATAAATCTTAGATGATGGTAAAGTACTGATCTGAACAGAACTTGTAGGACATTAATATTTTTACTTACAGACATGGTGTTCTATACTTGGAACTCTATGGATCATAAAAAAGTAAATTTAAAAAAATTCCAAAACAAAATGAAATCCAACAAAACAGAATACATACTCTTAAATATTTTCAACTTGCAGCTTGTAACAATTGCAATAATTGGCTTCTCTTTAATGTTATCATAAAGCTCATCAGTAGAGATAGAAAGGTTTCCCTAAACACTTACTTTGTGAGAATATCTACATAAATTTTCATGTAAACAAAAGCATATAATAACCAACAAAACCTCTGGTTTAAATCAGAATAATACTTCAAACATATGAAAGAAAGAAGATGATAATTATACCGTCCATCAGTAATTCTGAATTTGACAATGTTTCTTTCACCAAACATTGTCCGAATGACCTTCACACGTTCAAAATCTTCAACTACTCCAATTACATTTATAATAGATAAAATGTAGTAAACAAAAAATACATGCAAGTAATTGAATTTAGGAAGTAATGACAATAAAAGAAACATGTCTAAGATTGAGAACCTGTAGAGTATTCTGGACTTTCGGGTTTCTTATAGTTGCTCACAATGCCAAACAATTCACTTAAACAGGGGCGGACGCATAGTGTGGCCAGCGGTGGCCGTGGCCCCTACCCAGCCTTTCAACAGAAGGGATAATATAAGTATATTTATGATTGTAATTAGGTAACATAGGTCACATGGCCCTTATTAAATTTTAGATTTTATTGACCCGTTGGCCCAATCATATAGCCCACAAGTCCACAACTTAAAAACTATAATTATGGATCAATTTACAACCTTAATCAAAACAAAAGTAAAATACATATTACATTTAATCAGTTCTCGATATATCAACAAAAGAAAAGCTAAAAAACGACGGTGACTGACTGATGGTGCAACTTCAATTCACAATTTCGTAGAACTAGCCAACCTCCAAGCTTCTTCTATAATTTCACATCATTATATTTGAATATTTATTAGGTATTACTTGAACTTGTAACTTGATTTTGAAAAATTGGGAATTTTGTAATTTATAGGGTTGAATTAGGAATTGATTTTTGGATTTGATATACTGATTGTCTGATTGAAGTGGATTTTTATGAATTGCTGCAATGTTAAATTTAGAATCTGATCCTACATTTTTTAGCTAGTATCTTACATATGTAGAATTTAAGAAATCACAAAGGATGTGAAATTGTTGTATATGATTTGGTTGTTTTCTTATATGTTACAGTGTAATAAAAGGGTAAACACCTACTCTTGACAAATTTTTTAAAACAAGTAGGATATGCGCTAAATTATATACGGAAAACACCTAATAAATGGAGAAACTTTTTTATATGCGCTGAATTATATAATATATTTTGGCCCCCCTTAAAGAAACTTTCTGCGTCCGCCCCTGCACTTAAATCGATGAATTCGAACTTGGGAATTGGGATCATGAAGTCATCTTCAGGAACGTTTTCAACATAAGTGGAGTTGGAAAAGTTGATGATTATCTTTGAACTGGTAGGCCTTAAACTTCCAGAGGCATCCTTTGTGTAGAAGTTAGAAATAATGTGAACACATCCCTCGACAATCTCAGCAAATTTTCCTTTCCAGTTGTCGGGATAAACAAAAGCTTGAACATGGCAGTTCTAATTATACAAAAAATGAGGATTAGATATAAAATATGTTAGCTGTGAAATGATGGTTTATGTTCAAAGTGGTGAGAATGATGTCAGTATATACAACTCGTTTTAAACTTACATCATCATCGAGCAGGATAAGATTATATCCCTTCAAAGCATCTTTTCCTCCAGATTGGGATGCAATGGAAGCCCAAATCCTAGTCACACGTACCTTAATCCTCCAGTTAGTGCGAGATGTGTCCAGAGAAGATAACTGATCAAACATTTTCAATGCTGTATCTGTGTAAAAGTGATTTCTTATGAACAAAACGGAGATAACAGAGATAAGTAGAAACATTTTATGAATGACCAAAATTAGTATGCCACATACTATTAACTTACGTGGTAATGTAATGCTGTAATAGACTGCAAGAACTGTAACAGATGCGTAGGTTACGAGAATTAGTTCGATTTTATAGACTAAGAATGATATTAGGTATTTAAAACCTGGTAGTGTAAATCGAATATGAATGTATTAAGGAGGTGATTAGTCTAAGTGGGTGTTTGGGGTATCTTAAAATGAGTAACTTATGGCTTAAAAGCATAAATGTCATATAAGTGATAAGTAGATCAGATCTTATAAGTCAGTAGAGTGTTTGGTAAATCAGAACTTATAAATCAGTAGAGCGTTTGGTAAATCAGAACTTATAAGTTAACTTTTTTTATTATTTTTCAAAATATTTGTTTTTTAGTATATATCAATGGATATCGATGGATAGATCTCGATGAGTATAGAAATTTGATATATACATATCAATTTTCTAATGAACGGATGAAAAGATATATGATTTTGAAGATTTGAAGAATATTATATATTGCGTGTATCGAGAATAAGTTATAAGCATAAGTTGAATGTTAATGATATCTAACATTCAACTTATCAACATATAAGTTATAAGTTGAGCTAATAAGTTGGGTAGGCAAACAACCTCATAAGCTCTTATGGCCTTATAAGCCATACGTTTGCTAAGAAATGAAAATCCAAACAGGCCATAAATTCTAACTAACTGATTTCTTAAACCTAGTAAATCAAATCATTTTGAAACAAACAATGTATATCAAATCCCGTGAAACATTGGATTTGATTACTCTGACTTCAAACGTGATGTAGATGGATAGGTTATTAGGCAAAAATAATAATATAAAGTCAACAACTATAGTATTAATGTGATATTCCCTAATTTTTGTAATGCTACAGTATCTCAATGAATAGTAATTTTGTGGATTTATGGAAAAAGATATGCAATTACTCTATGTGCAAATCAGAAAATGAACGAGTTGAAATCATATATTGTTGTACTATGAAAATGAGTGACTGAAAATGATCACGGATTTTCAAGATTCTCGAGTATGGACTCTAAAGATTTTCGATTTTAAATTAGCCCTTAATGCATTGGATATTAAGGAATGTGAAGATTTTAAAAGGATTTATATTATATGAAATTTGACGAAATTAGGTTAAACCCTAGAAATGAACAAAACAAAAGGATTACCACTGGAACTTGGATTAATAAACGAATCGGGATTAAACGAATATGAAAAAAACCAAATAACCAAGATTAACATCATAACAAGGATATATATACCACATTATTAATTACCAAAATCATTAACATATTAATTAGAAAATCAAAAACAAGATTATGGTGTAAGCTACATGACATCATGCATGACATCACCAAGTTAGGCCAATTTTCACTAACATTAACCAAGGATTATCAAGGAAATTACTTGATAAATATATAAACAAACCAATTTAGATCTACCAAACTCTAGACTCTTGCCAAATCAAAACAAAAATCATCATCTTCCCCACAAAAGGAACCATTCGACCAAGTTACTATTCACCAAGAAAAAGGAAAATCAAAACCCTAGCTTCACGCAACTAAAATTCAAGGGAAAATTCTTGGAGCTTGTATAGGTATAGACTAAGGTATGTACGAAATTTGAGAGCAAACAAACTTCATTTACATAGTTAATAAATTCATCAAAGTTGATGGATGAATAGTGATAAATATTAATTTTCAAGAACTAACTTTGTTTTCTCGATTTCTTTGAATGATCTAAGCTATACTAAGGTGATACAAGGACTATACAAGGTTTATTAAGGCCTGTACACACTCCAAGGAAGGTATACCATTTGAAACCCTAGCTTGAATCTTGAGTTTATGATTGGTTTTTATGTTAGATTGGTATAAAGTATGAAATCATGGTTATATAAGTGTTTATAAGTGTTTTGATTGGATATGGATGTGTATTGTGATTGTAACCATGGCTGGTATGAAGACCACATGGTGAATGTATTAAGATATGTGTTGGATGATTAGTTTGGAGGGGTGAAAATTTGGAAAGTATGAAAGTATAGCCGTTATAATGCCCGATTTTCGTTAAAACAGAAACTATCTTGTTTAAGGAAGAAAATCTCGAACTGGTCAAGGTCAGTAGGATGTATCAAATGATCATAATAAGATAGAGCTTAGTTCATGGATCGTTTTGATATAAAGAACGTAAAAATTTGATGAACGGTTTAGGAGATATGGCCAAAGTCGTAAAGGTGATTCGAAAACGTAAGTGCGAGTTCGTAATTTCAATTGAACTCCCTTAGCATAAGAAATTAAGTTGCGAATCTTGATAATTAAATAATAGAGACCATAAGGAAGGTGTGGGAAAAGACCTTATGTCAATAAGATAATTTTTCGATTTTATAAAAATGTTTAGATCCGGGGTATGCTAGTGGAATACCCCTTAAACGGGCAAAGGATAATAAAATGTAATATTCTCGAGTAAATGGCCGACTTAAACCCTTTACGACTTGAATACCTACTAAGTGGTTAAGGTAATTGTGTTAAGTAATATGAGATATAATGGGATATATTTTTAACGGTGATTCTTTCATTTTTATGGATACTCGAAACGAACCTCGGATCGCTTCTACCCGACTTAGAGACCAAGGCAAGATTTCTTATATCTTTACTTTGATAAATTATAAGGTACTTGGAAAATGAGTTTTGCTAGGTATATATGTGGCTCTGTGAGCATTATACTGCTAGGGACATATTTCCCTAATTCCTGTTCTTACTTGATATGGATATGGATAAAAAGGGGTTATATCATATATATATATATATATATATATATATATATATATATATATATATATATATATATATATATATATATATATATATATATATATAGGATTATGGTGATAAATTATACTTATGAGCGATCGGGAGCCATAGGGATGGAGTAAATAAAGGTATGATAATATTATGAATAAGAAAACAAGTACCTACAGGTATAAACACGAACATGAAATATATATATTATAAGGAATATTTTCTTTCAATTATTTTAAAGAATATTAAAAGTACATTAAATAATTTTAAAAGTCAAGGGTTTCTTCAGTATATAAGGCTCCCTGGTCAAACTCTTTCAAATCAGATTCTTCAGAAATCTTATCTCTAAAGTTTATTCAGAATTTATAAAAAAGGTAAAATGGAAATGGAATAATGGAATTGAAAAAGGGGTGTCCATCAGAATAAAATGGAATAACGACTTTTATAATGGGGGATTCTGACATTGGGGGCTGAGTTTAATTCAGTCCAGCATTCAACATTCTATTCTGGCCCATGTGTTGCCGAAGGAGGATTGTGGAGAACTTTCCTCAAGGGATGGTAACCGGAAAGGATCATTCCTTCTACTAGTAGTAAACAGGGAATAGGTACGGTTAGGGCGACTGATCATCGTCCTGACGTATCTGGCTACAGGGAAGATCCCCAAAATTCTAAAAGAAATTGTTGGCAAACATATTATAATGACAACTTGAAAAGAAAGAAATGGCAGGTAACAATGGAATGTGTTAAATGATTAGAAGAGAAATTGAGATTATATTTTTTATAAATAAAAGGGAAGTAATGTAAAAATGAATGACAAGCAAGTTTATGTTGGTGTATTACTGCGCAAACAAGATATAGCTTCTTATGGAAATAATTTATTTATTTACCTTGTAATTTCATCATTTATATTATATTGGAACATTGTTCGCTTTACAGATAACAAATGTTTTCGGGATTGTTATGAAATGATTAAATGTTTTACTTCATAATGGTTTAAAAACTTTATCTTGCTGAGCTATTATAGCTCACTCTTGCTTATGTTTATATAACAACTATATCAGATGTCACCGATACGTCGCACAACACCCCGGAAGAGGGTAAGGGCAGGACTATATGATAGAGAGTTGTCACCTATTCCATAGGTAGCGTATCTATATATGTTCAGGGTATTAGTAGACGTATGTAAGTTAATTAAGAAGGTTAATGTAATATACTTTTGGTTGTTGATATGCTTCTTGTAGAAGCTTTATTCAGCAACACTACTTAAATGGTATTCTGGGTTTGTAATAATAACTTTATCTTAACTGTTGTTATTGATGGGTGTTGTTCTCTCAGCATATGACTGGTGTGTAATGTTATAAGTGTGGGGTCAGTGGTGTGAGTATAAAATGGTACTTAAAAATATTCAGAGTGCCAAAGGTAAAATATAATTAAATGGAAATTGGACCGTGATGACCTGGAGGATTAGTTAGTTGTTTACTATATTAATCCTAGTTTGATTAGAGGACTGTTGGTAGTACTTTTGTTATATCGGATTAGCATGTACTAATACCTTTTGGGGTTTCAAACTGTGTACATTATGAAGCATATATGTAAATAGTAATGAAGAATGTTACCCGCAGGTTGTGATGTATTTATTTTCATCAGTGTAGTTTATATATATTCTGTTTAAGTTGCCTTATATCCTGATATTAACTAAAATGGTGGTATTTAAATGTGTTAACTAGTGATATACTTATTGAATATGGGAATAATGGATATTGTGCCCTAAATTTGGGTAATTAATGGAGAATATTGTTATTTACAGAATCATGCCGCCTAAAAGAAATACAAGAACAAATACAAGGGAAAATGCCGGAGATCAAGGAAGCGATAATGAAGAGAATAATAGATAGAATGAATGGACTATTGATGAATCAAATCGTGAGGAGGAAGAAAATGAATCAACTGCCTAGGAAGGGAACCAGAGAGGAGATCCCATAAATCAATTTATGGACTTATTAAGGCAGAATTTAAATCTTCATCAGAACCCTCAACAACCACCAGTTCCACCTAACCCAGTAGCTAATTCATTCCGTGCTTTTAAGTCATTGAAACCCCCAGAGTTTGAAGGAACCGCTGACCCGGTTGTAGCCAGGGCATGGCTAAAAGAAATGGAGAAAGCTTTTGAGATATTGAATGTAGATGAGGGTCAGAAAACAATCTTTGTTGCCTATCTCCTAAAGGGAGAAGCTAATTATTGGTGGGAATCTAAAAGGAACCTAGAAGGAGCAGGAGTAATAACTTGGGAGCGGTTTTCCAGAATGTTTCTAGATAAATATTCTCCTAAGTATATGGAAAACCAAATGGAGACAAAAATTTTAGAGCTAAAGCAGAATAATCTAACAGTGGCTGAGTATGAATCTAAGTTTACTGAGTTGACTAGGTTTGTACCAGAGTTTGTAAATTCTGAGGAAAAGCGAGCAAGAAGATTCCAGATGGGATTGAAACCGTGGATACAGACTCGACTGGCAGCTTTTGAATTGACTGATTATGCCGCAGTAGTTCAGAAAACATCAATAATAGAAGCAGGGAGTGAACAAGTGCAAAGAGACCGAGAGAGTAAGAAAAGAAAAGCTGAAAATCAAAAGGGAAGTTCAACTGGAAGAAACTTCCCTAACAAATTTAGTAAAGGACAAGGGTCTCAGTTTGCGAGAAATCTATGATTTAGTAGAAGTCAAAGTGAGACAGTTAATCAGGGTGGTAAGCCAGCAGGAGCATCCCAGTCCAGTCAATCAAGACCACCATTACCTGACTGTAAAACTTGTGGTAGGAAGCATACGGGCGTCTGTAGGCTGCTACGAATAAATTGTTACAAGTGTGGACAGAAGGGGCACTATTCTGACACGTGTCAATCGACTAACACTAATACCAAGGGAGACTTCAAGTGCTTTCAGTGTGGAAAATTAGGACACATGGCTTAAGATTGCAATTCTGGTGGTTCATCTATGACAAGGCAAAGTGGTACTACTTCAAATAGACCTCCTACTGCCAGAACATTTAATATGACCTTGAGAGACGCATTAAGACATCCGGATGTGATTGCAGGTACGCTCAAACTTAACTCCTTAAGTGAAATGTTTTATTTGATTCAGGATTGACCAAATCATTTATATCCCAAGACTTTGCTAGTAAATTGAAACTTAAGGCAAAATCATTACACGAACCCTTACGAGTAGAGATAGCTAACCAAGAAGTTATTCCAGTCAAACAAGTCTATCCAAATTGTGACCTAGAATTCGAAGGATGTCGGCTTCACGTAGATTTAATTCCTCTGAAATTAGGAGAGTTTGATGTCATTCTAGGAATGGATTGGTTAACAAAGAATGAAGCTAATATTGACTGCAAAGGAAAGAAAGTAAGAATAAAACTACCTGAAGGTAAAGAATTGGTGTTTAGAGGACAAATTCAAAATAAACAATTTCTGACTAGTATACAAGCAAAAAGGTTGATACGCCAAGGATGTGAGTCGTATTTAGCTTATGTGATAGATGCCACTAAGAAAGCACCTGACTTGAGTGGGATTCCTATAGTCAATGAGTTTGCGGATGTATTCCCAAAAGATCTTCCTGGATTGCCACCTGATAGGGAGATAGAAGTTGCTATAGACTTAGTGCCTGAAGCAGCACCAGTTTCAAAAGTCCCGTATAGGCTAGCCCCGATTGAACTAAAGGAGTTAGCTTCCCAATTGCAGGAATTACTTGATAAAGGCTTTATTCGACCTAGTGTATCTCCGTGGGGAGCACCTGTGTTATTTGTTAAGAAGAAGATGGAAGTATGAGGCTGTGCATAGATTATAGAGAGTTAAACAAGTTGACGATCAAGAATAAATATCCTTTACCAAGGATAGATGATTTGTTTGACCAATTGAAGGGTGCTGAGTATTTTTTAAAAATAGATTTAAGATCCGGATATCACCAACTCAAGATTAAACCTGAGGATATTCCCAAAACAGCATTTCGCACACGTTATGGGCATTATGAGTTTTTGGTAATGTCATTCGGTTTAACTAATGCGCCAGCAGCTTTCATGGACTTAATGAACAGGATTTTCAAGAAATATTTGGATAAGTTTGTTATAGTCTTCATTGATGATATATTGGTTTATTCAAAGACTAAGGAAGAACATGAGGAACATTTGAGGATAGTTTTGGAAATTTTGAGGCAAGAACAGTTGTACGCTAAGTTTTCAAAGTGTGAATTTTGGCTACAAGAAGTCCAGTTTTTAGGACATGTGATAAGTAAGGAAGGAGTGCTAGTTGATCCCGCAAAAATAGAAGCAATTTCAAATTGGGAAAGACAAAAGACTCCAACGGAAGTAAGAAGCTTTGTAGGATTAGCTGGATATTATAGGAGGTTTGTGCAGGATTTTGCTAAAATAGCAGCACCATTAACCCGGCTTACTCGTAAAACTGAGAAGTTTATGTGGACTGATAAATGTGAAGAGAGTTTCCAGGAGCTAAAGAAAAGATTAGTGACAACTCCAGTACTAACTTTACCAGATGAAAAAAGGGAACTTTGTGATTCTTAGTGACGCATCCCATAAGGGCTTAGGTTGTGTACTTATGCAACATGGTAGGGTGATTGCTTATGCATCAAGACAATTGAAGGAATATGAGTTAAAATATCCTACCCATGACCTAGAATTAGCTGCCATAGTGTTCATTTTGAAAATTTGGAGACACTATTTATACGGGGGGAAATGTGAGATTTACTCTGATCATAAGAGCTTGAAATACATATTCACTCAAAAAGAACTAAACATGAGACAGAGAAGATGGTTAGAGCTGATCAAGGATTATGATTGTGAGATCCACTATCACCCCGGGAAGGCCAATGTGGTGGTCGATGCCCTTAGTCGAAAAGAGAGACTTAAGATGTTAAGTGCAATAGAGGAGTTAATCAAAGATCTTGAGAGATTGGAAATTGAGGTAAAAATACCAGGATAAGGACAAGAGAGTCTAATGGAAATTAGTTTCCAACCACCGTTGTTGGAAAAGATTAGGATATGTCAAGAAAAGATGATGGAAGAGGAAGAGAAGTCCTCTGAGGAAATAATGACAGGAGAAGAAATCAAATGTGAGAGAGATGAAAAGGGAATCATGATACATGCATCAAGGATATGGGTTCCTAATGTTCAGGAGTTAAAAGATGAAATTTTACGAGAAGCTCATAATTCACAGTATTTAATTCACCCAGGCAGCACCAAAATGTATCAGGATTTGAAAGAGTTTTATTGGTGGCAAAATACGAAAAAGGATGTTATTGAATGGGTACTTAGGTGCTTAACATGTCAAAAGGTAAAAGCGGAACATCAGAGGCCTAGTGGATTGTTGCAGCCATAAGAGATTCCTGAATGGAAATGGGAACATGATAGGTCCATGATTCATCATATTTTTAATACCTAATTTATGTCCGTTTTCGTAATTTTATTAATTAATAAATTGTTTTATTTTGTTTTGTAGGAAAATAAATAAAAACAGATTTCTAGCAGGAAAAGGTGCAAAAAAGGAAAGGAGGTGGAAAATTCTTGAAGTCAAAGAAATTGGAGGAAAAATCGAATACTTATCCGAGAAGAAAAGGAAATTGAAGAAATTATATTCAAGATCGGATTGTAATTAAAAGACCCAAGCCCAAGTTTTTCCCTATATATATGGGGCTCCTCTCTTGTATTTGAGAACCACTTTTGACACCTAGATTTCTTGTAATTTACTTGCTTCGAGTCTTTGATTTATTTTATTTAAGTTTAGTTGATTTTCGGTTTTGACTTGCCAATTCCTTTGCTTCCGTCTGCCGTGCATGCTTTATATTATTATTAATTATTAAGGTCATTACGATCAACCTGTATGTACTTTCATATTAGTTCATTGGTTTTGTTAGTTCATTAAATCATCACGTACTCCGTTAAATTGTCCTGGTTTTATGTTTCATATTATTAACTTTTACATCAACTGTTTTATATTATAATTATGTCTAGCTAAATCTCTTGCCCTAGGATGAAGATGAAGTTGATTTAATTATTCTTGATTTATTCTCGTTCCTATTAATTGATTCTCATTATTTTTCTTGGTGCTTAATTGATCAATTGACAAAGTGATTTTGATATATTATTGTTACCGGATTTGTTTTTCATAGCCTATGCTTGCTTCTTGAAGTTTTGATAGGTTATTGTTAGATAACAAGTTTCATAGTATATGCTTGTCCCGTTGATTGATATATCTTATTTGTGAAGAAAAGAGGATTGATTTTAGGGCGAGTTGATATTAATTGTGATTGATTAACGGATTCGGATTCCTAGGTTTTCCATATTATTTGATAATCTTTGTTAATTAGTTTAATTAGGTTAATTAAAACTCATCTCAAACCTATTTGTCTAGTTCGCCTGATTTAATTATTAGGGTTTTGAAAATTCATAGTCTCTGTGGATCGACCTGTATTTGCTACAATTAACCACTGTGCACTTGCAGTTATTTTACACACCAAGTTTTTGGCGCCGCTGCCGGGGACTATTGGTAATTTTCACTCCTTGATATTAATTCTTCGGATTAGTTTCTTGTTTTCTTTTGTTTGTTTTTTTTAGGGAATAGTGAAGCGGAGAAAAGCTTGGATAAGAATATCGCTGGAAGGCCTCGCTGTCTCTTTTGAAATTTTTGAAAGCGCTTTTCGGTATTCCGTATCACCTCTCTCTATTTTTTTTATTATTATTGAAAAAAACACAAAAAAAAAATTAAATATTCAAAAAAAACCCAAAAATATTAGTTAGATATTTGATTGTTAAAAACCAATTTGTTGCATCATTCATTCTCTCACATAGGATCACATCATCTAGATTTCTTTATTGTATTTATTGCTTTCCATCTTTTAATTGTGGTGATTGCTGGAGGAAAGAGGTACGTACAATTTAGAATAGAACACGTAGTGTAGTGCATCCATAAGTGTTTATTTTCTTGTTCTTTGTGTGTTGCATCATTCAATCAATCTTAAGGGTGCCACCCAATTACAAGATAAGGTGAGGGATTTCATCACCCTTTCCTTGGCCCACAAATCACTAATTCCTTCATCTTGCATTCCCCTTTCCTTAATAAAACTAAGTAGACGTTAGCCCCTAGGATCTCGCGCTCAATTAGGAAGAGAATCTAGGAGGAAAAAATCACTAAGTATTCTTTCGTTTGGTGTCTAGGCAAGCGTGACGCTTACCTGGCTAATTTGGATTGGTGTCTAGAAAGGTGTTTAGCCTCTTGGCAATGCTTGCACCTGCCTGGCCAGTCAGGACGAATGCTTTTTGAGTTGTGACTTTTAGTAGTATCTTATTGTTAGGAGCAAGGTCTAGATTTTTTTTAGGTTAATATAGATTTTTCTTTTTAATTTTCCATTTTTTTTTGGTGTTTACTTATAGCTCTTGTCTGCTACGTGCTTAATTGTTTACTTCTCTTGTACGCAAAGTGCTTGGGTTCGAGACACTTCATCTAGATTAGTAAGACAAACCAATCTGTCATCTCCTAAAGTAGTGAGGCAACTCGAGTTCTCTTCACCCACTAGAATTGAGTCAAAAGAATTAGAAGTTCAACCCGTAGTCATGGCTATTTCACTTAAAGACCGTTGTTACCCCGCTCGTACCGCTCAACCCTCATGCATAGTCTTACCCGCAGTAACCGCGAATAACTTTGAAATCAAACATCACAACATTAGCATGTTACCTAGGTTTGCTGGGGTAGAGGGAGAGGATCCATATCTTTTCATTCGAGAGTTTGAGGAAGTGTGTGCATTACAAAAACTTCAACAATTGAGTGAGGATTCCATTAGGCTCAGGCTTATTAACTTTGCTTTGAAAGAAGATGCTAAACAGTGGTTGTATAGTCTACCCGTTAATTCTATTTCCACATGGGAGGGATTTGTTGCTATCTTTCTTAAAAAATATTTTCCAAACCATAAGGCAAACAGACTTAGGAATGAAATCAACCAATTTCAACAAAATCGGAATGAGTCTTTTTGGAAATATTTTGATAGATTTAAAAAGTTATTGTCTAAATGTCCTCAACATGGTATAGAAAAATGGAGACTTTGCAAAATTCTTTATGAAGCCTTAGATAGCCAAACCACTGCTTTGTTAGAGTCTATGTGTAATGGTAAGTTTATGGACAAAGATGAAGATGAAGCTTGGCAATTTTTTGAGGAGTTAGCTGAAAGAACAATGTTGTGGGAGTCAACTAGGGAACCTAATCAGGAAGCTGAAAAATCTAACTCATCTAAGGGCTTACACGCAGTTGGTAATTCTATTGCAACCGAAGCTAAGTTAGCTACACTCACTAGACGTCTAGAAGCCTTAGAAACCAACAATGCGTCCTCTCAAATGTCTCTCTGTGCAAACTGTAGTTCTCCTAATCATGTGGTAGAGAATTGCCCTGAAATTGAACAAGTCAATGCCATGTTTCAACCTAGAGTCAGGAATGATCCTTATGCACCCACATATAATCCTGGTTGGAAGAGTCACCCAAATTTCTCATGGAACCAAGGTCAATACAATCAGTATAATCAAAACCCTCAACCTGCTTTTCAAAAGCCCAATCCTGGTCCATACCCAACTCAAAATCCTAATTCATATCCACCTCAAAATCTTGGTCATTATCCAAACTCAATCCCCATGAATCCTCCTGGTTTTAGTGAATCTGATAAGAAATTGAATTCTATTAAAAAGAGTATGGAGGCATTACTCAAATCTCAACAATCTTTCATGCAAGCTATGACCTAAGATAGGCAGTTACTGAATTCCAACACTCAAGCCATATCTAAGCTAGAGGTCCAAGTCAGTCAATTGGCAAACACAATCAGTGAGAGAGAGAAAAATCGATTTCCTAGTCAACCCGAGACTAATCCTAAATTTCAGCCAAATCAAAAGTCTCATGAAAACGTAAATTCTGTTATCTCTCTAAGGTCTGGTAATCAATTCAACAATCATGCTTGTTAGGTCCAAATGTGTTGTAGAGGGGGGGGTGAATACAACTTTTCAAATATGAGAAGCAATAAATACGATGCAATAAACGAACACACAGATTCAAGGAATATATGTCTTATATATAACTTGAAGTGGTTGCTACAACATTCATTACAAAGTATAACAGAAGTTCAGAGAGAAGTGAATGATACTAAGCTCTGTGAATACACTCTCTCTCTTTTACATGTGTTTCTCTCAAGAATTGCTCTCACAAAAACATTACACAAGTACTTCTATTTATACTACATGTAATCTATGTCCTGTAGTCTTCAAAGACTAAGATATACGTGGCCCAATGATGTCCACATAAATCTTGCCTTATCTTGAAAGCTTGGAAATCTGCCAATCAGAAGATGCCATGTGTCATGTTGAAGCTGCACTCTAAGTAGAACTTCTGCTTGAGAATTTCTACTTAGCCATCTCGAATTTCTAAGTAGAACTTCTACTTAGAAATATTCTACTTGGACATCTAGAATATTTAGTACTTAGAAAATATTCTGGTCTTCAACTTGAAACTTCAATGCACATCTTGAACTTGTGATATCTTCATGTCTTCTTTATTCTTCACCAAGCTCTTGAACATGGATCTTTATTACTGACATAAACTTGCTATCAATGTCCTGACACTTGATGCACTGGTCTGGTTCATAAGTGACTAGTCTTGATAGTGTTTTTGCTTCTTGAATAAATTTCCATATTCACTTAGTAACGTGGCTTTCCAATGTTCGCTTTCTTTCTTGTTCACTTGAAATCAATTTGTCATGTTGATACTGATAGTTATGATCTTGATTCTTTATTTCTCAAATCACTGAGGCATGAACAAATTTTACTTGAACTTCTCTCAATGATTTCTTCTTGGCTTGATCATAGTTAACATGTTCAATTGTATCAATTACCTTGTCTTCATTTAGTGTTGATTTCTTGTGGCTTCTTGTTCTTGATTGTCTTTTGGTTAAGTATCTTTTCCTTTAATTGAGTTACATTAGTTATAGTGTTACAAGTTTACATACACTGCCTTTCAATGCTGGTGTTAATACTCAAGAAGAAGATAAGCTAACATCTGAACCAAATCCTTTACTCTTGAATCCTAGTCTTAAGCAATCTTCAAATTCCGAGAGTTCTGAAGTAGATAAAGCTGATGAGTCATCACCATTCGATGAACCACCTTCGAAACTTATATCACCTTATTGGATTCACTCTAAGGTGAATTTTCCTCAAGTGAGTTAAAGCAACCGAAAGACATGAAGTTTTTCCAACTTCAAGTTCACACCACTCTGACCTTTAACCCTAATTCCGTTTCCTCTTTCTAGCTTCAGCAGCTTGGTCATTCTCTTCTTTCTGCCTTCTGCGCTTCTCCTTCTGCTGCTGTTCTTTCTTGTACACTGGATCATGAAGCTGCTTCCACCTAGCATTCAACAGACTTACAGCTTCCATTTCTAGAGGATTCTTGGGCTCTGGATAAGGATGTTTGAAAAGCCTTCTGAGTTTGTCCACCTCCTGAGTAGTCCTGATCTTTGGAATGTCCTCAAAGTTCTTCATTATGAGCTGAGGTTTCCAATGTGCTTTATCAGCTTTAAACTGACAATAGATCATCTTGGGGTAGCCCTTGACACGGTTAGTATTGTGGACACTAGCCGCATCTCGCTCCATCCGCTTCTTTTCCACCACTATCTCAGACAGGTAACTCATGAGTCTCTGCTTTTCTTCCACATACTTATCTTCAACTTCGCCCCATTTGAATACATGTAATACTCTCTCCAGAAATGCAGCATCTTGAGTCTGTAGCAGCCATGTTCTACTCATATGCAAGAGTGTTTGATTCTGGTCTGTATCTATGAATGCTAAGGCATCAGCTGTATCATCAACATAAGCGTGTATCCAGTATACACTATCACTTCCTGGAACACCAATTGCCTCCCTTATCTCTCCTTGTTCCAGTGCTCCAGAAGGAAGAGTCAGAGCTTCATCTACATTCTTCATTGCTTGAAGAATATTCCATTTCTTCTCCATCAGCTCCGGCTCAATCTTCACGTTATCTAGAGGGTTTGGAGCAATGATATCACACTTCCACACCTCATTGCTCTTCTTGAATATGACTCTTTCAATGATCTTCACCGATTTTTCTTTAAGCTCAGAAGCGAATCCCTTACTCATCATTTGTCTACAGACAGCTTTGAGAGATTCCACTGAAAGATCCATTAAATCATTTTCCTCCATGCTAATCCTCTTCATCTTCCCGTCAACTACCATCCGGACAAAATTGGGATATGCTGAGAATTCTGGACCCTTGTCCTCTGCTAGCTGCATTAACTGATCCCTATACAGAATGCTTAGCTCCTCAGATTGACAGTATTGAATTTTTGTTGCTAGCAAGAACAACTCTGACGCAGATCTTCTCGTTATGAATTGGTCATCCACATATAGGAAAGATGTTGGGACTCCTTCTACCAAAGACATAATAACCTGCCACTCCTTAAGTGTTGCATTGTATCCAACCCTGACTTTAGAAATTAATCTCTTCAAAGCACTTATATAGTCCACAGTCATTGGATTCTGCAAATTCAAGTTGTAGAACAGATCATCTGCCTCCTTGTTGTTCACTCCTTTCACACAGGGTCCCATCAATATCTTCCTTGCTTTATCCCACTTCTGTCCTATCCTTCTCTTGTCGAGATCAACTTGAGGATCAGCTAGCCTTGCAAGCTCATGATCATACTGCTTCCCTTGGAGCTCCACTTTCTTTTCTAGGAACGCAGCACGTTCTTGCATCATCTTCATTTTATGGAACTGAGCTTGTTCCAAGGCTAACTGTTGAGATTTAAGGGTTTCCTCATCAACAGGAATTTCTTCAGGCATTCCAGAAGACATCCCAGCACCTCCACCTTGTTCCTTCAAAGATCTCTTTATAGCATGTGCCAAAGGTACGTCTTCCATATCAGAATCTGAGTCAAGTACCTCCTGTACTGTTTCCTGATGACTCAGGTCAACGAATGGCTCATCTTGCTCAACCATCATTGCCTTACCCTTTCTCTTCCTCAGAACCTCTTCATCAACAGACGGCTCAATTTCTATTTCCTTGACAAGATCAGCATGTTCTTCAATTTCTTCGATATGAACTGCCTGCTGTCTCGTCTCCTTTCCACTCTCCCCCTTAGGTGAGTTATCCTGAACACCACCTTGCTCCTCAAATCCACCAGCAGCATAATAACCTCCAAAACCAGAACCGGAGGCTCCCGCTCCACTAGCACCACCTGTACCAGCATCGGGGGGAGGTTGTTGCGACTCGAAACACTCCGGGGGCACAAAGCTCCTGAATGCGAACATCATTCTACTGATCTCCACAGCCATTGTATGCATTGTAGACTCCATTGCCCCCATCCTTTCATTCAGAGTGCTTCCCAAGACACCACCAGCATGGCCCAAGTCATTGACCTTGTTTGTCAAAGCATTAAAAGCTGTAGCTTGACTTGCCATTCGTGCTGCGTAGTCATCAAGAGCCCTTTGATTGTTTCCAATGTTAATCCCGAACTGCCTCATCTGATTTTCCATAGAAGTCATACGTGTATCAAGATTTTCAATATTAAGGGACGGTGTTTGGTTTAGGTGACCTCGCTCTAATACTCCTTCTGTTAGTATTTGGCGCTCGGTTTCGGGCCTTAAAAATGAAGGTCCCTCTCTCCCTAACCTCTCACACACACTCCCTGTATCACGCTAGTGTATGTCTTCAATGATTGATCCAAAGTATGAAGCAGTACCTGCAGAAATTGGATAAGCAATATAATTGGCGGTTATGGGATCTATTTCTGTTCTGTCCTGAGTTGGAATCTCAGGCTGAGAGGCTGCAAAGTGTTCTTGTACAACATCAGAACCGATCCTCTTTGCAGCATCAGTACGTACCGGTAAAGGTACGGCTGAAGTTATTAAAACTTCATTTCCTTTTGAAGCAACAGTATCTTCAAAAGGTACAAAATCCTCACCCAAATCCCTATGTGCAGACTGTGCAAGGGGAGAATCACTCACGTGAGTTGGAGTGATTAAGTGTGACACACTAGGGTTTGACTGGGCTTTTGAAGTAGCAGCATGAAAAATTTTGGCTTTCTTTCGAATAAGAGGCTGCACTTCGGGGTCACTCTTCTCATCATTTCCTACATATACATGTGCTGGCTTTCTGGGTTCCGTTAACAGGGGTGAAAGAGAATAAGAATGCGTGTCAGACTCAGAAATATAGCTCTCACCCTGGGATAGATCCTGCGGGCTAGCAGTCTCTTGGGTCTCGGAATCAGATACATAGGAAGAGGAATGAGTAGTATGCAGGGAGAGATTACCTGATTCATTACCTTGTTCATCATCGCTTTGCTCATCAAGAATCCCTTCAAATGCCTCAGCATGAGCAGACGGATTCTGAGCATATGATGAAACTTACGATGATTCCGCCAAATTGGTAACTCCTGCATCATATGTAAGCCACATTTGAATCTTTTCAGGAATTGACATCGGTTTACCTTGATGTTTATCCTGATTAGCAATTGTTGAAAGTGACTTAGTGCCCATCCCTAGCGGTGCAGATGTTGGGCTTCTCGCAAATCCCTGTCTAACAGCAAGAGCATCCTTCGGTATTAAATCATTAATCAGCATTTGTAGGAACCGAGGAAACCAGCAGACAACATCAGTTGTAGTGAGTTCTCTGCTTGCAGGAGATCCCATTGTAGCCATTATCTCAGAGAGAACTATGCGTCCATAATTTATATACAGTTCTCTTGCTAGGGCAACTGCAAAGGTTTGCATTGGAATTGGAATTTGATGAAAATCTTTTTCGCGTGCCCGAAAACATCTTGTGATGGCCTCGAAAAAGTAATTCCATTCCACATGAAAGAATTGTTTTTGGATGTTTCCAGTGATCCGGCCAGTCGGAGGATAACATCCTATTTCTTCAAAGAATGTGAGGCGTTATGCCGCTGTAGGTTCTGGATCATAAGCATCTTTGATCGGGAATCCCAGAACTCTGTTGACAATTTCTTCAGTCACCTCATATTCTTGACCCGCTAAGGTAAACCTGAAACCGTAGGAGGTAGTTTTGCTCCCAAAAGTAACCGCACTAGTCCATAATTGCTGTAAAGCATCATGTACTAGTGTAGGTTTAGCAGTAAAAGCATGGCTAGCCTTGGAGTACAAATTAAGAAATCGTACCCAAAACTTAAAGCGCGGGAGTTGATCACCAATTTCCGTAGAAATATTATAAAAATTGTTTTTAGAAAGTGAAAATTGGTGAGCCATTTTAATTAAATGTTTTTCTTTAAGAGATGTGAAATTTTTAATTTGAAAAACAAGTAATTTACGAATTAACAGTTTTATCCCTTTCAATTTATCGAGAATACCAAAAAGCAATATGAGAAATTAAACTACGGGATATGAACAGTGGCCAATTACTAAATCTGAATATTCAATGAAGATATATATTCGTGTGTATACCAGTGAAATCGTGTGTGTATATAGATAGAGAATATGGAAATCGTGTTTTGAACAATTACACAAACACTTGATGTTCGTGTGTATGTATATGCGTGTGTATATGAACGGGTACAAAACACACCAACACAAAGATTAATGATAACACAGACAATAGTAGACTAAAAATTGGCAGCAATTCGTGATATGTATGAGTTTAATCACAAAAACACGGATTAGTGGTATGTAATTTGTGAAATTGCCTTGTTTTTGTGAAGCGGCTGCTGTAAAATAATTAGGTAAAGTGAATGATGCATCGAGTTAGAGATGTATATATATAGATGATTGTGAAATGACAAAAGTGTCCCTGTTAAAAAGAGTGAAAAACACCAAGTACATACAGGGAAGACTTAAGTCGAACTCTATCTCGAACATCAAGTCGAACTTCGAGATGAAGTTCGAGATAGATGTTAACTCGAACAAATAAGCACTTAACCAATTTACAGCAAAAACTACAGGGAAATCCTATCTCGAATTTGATTGGTTTGTAGTAAACTTCGAAAATTCCCCTTAAGCAAAAACTACAGGGAAATTCAAGATACGTTTCGAGTTAGGAGTTTAACTCGAAAAATTCCCCTTAAGCAACTGAGAACTCTATCTCGAACATCAAGTCGAAATTCGAGATAGAGACTAACTCGAAGTTATTCTCAATTCTTTTCAAAATATCCCCTTAATGGAAACCTCATCTCAACCTTCGAGATAAGTTTCGAGTTAGGAGTTTAACTCGAAAATTCCATTAAGTGACTGAGAACTCTATCTCGAACATCAAGTCGAAATTCGAGTTGAGTTTCGAGATAGAGACTAACTCGAAGTTATTTTCAATTCTTTTCAAAATATCCCCTTAATGGAAACCTCACCTCAACCTTCGAGATAAAGTTCGAGATAGACCTTATCTCGAATATTTTGAAGATAGAACTAGGCACACTGGTAACTCGAACTCGAACTCAAAGTCGATTTTCGAGATGAATTTCGAGATAGACACTAACTCGAAATTCTTCCCAGACTTAGAATTTTCAAAACTTCACTCTGGCAGCTTAAGTCGAAATTCAAGTCGAATTTCTAGAAGAGTTTCGAGATAGAAACTAACTCGAAATTTTGAAGATATTTAATTCTAAGGCCTCTAATTACATGAAAATCATAGGCAAATTCATCTAAAAATCATGCAAAATTTAGAATACTATGAATTTAACTCCCCCTATGATCATGCAATCTAACAAGCATAAATTCAAAGATTTGTGCTATTAAAGACACTTAAAACATAATGAATTTATGTAAAATGACATTATATGCAACCTATAACAATCATTAATTAGGCATTTTAAAGTCTAAGCACATAATGATTTAGTAGCTTGCACAAACAAACATAAATCTGGATTTTACAGATAGAAGGCTTTACTAACTTGTGTTAAGCATTCCCAATTCACCAACCAATCTATTGAATGTTACCTCATCAAGAGGTTTGGTGAATATATCTGCAATTTGTTGCATTGTGGGCACAAAATGTAGCTCCACAGTCCCCTCCTCGACATGTTCTCTTATGAAGTGATACCTGATGTCGATGTGCTTGGTTCTTGAGTGATCTACAGGATTGTTAGTTATGGCAATGGCACTTGTGTTGTCACACATAATTGGAATTTTCTTGTGCTCCATGCCATAATCCTTCAATTGGTTCCTCATCCACAGTATTTGAGCTACACAGCTTCCAGCAGCAATGTACTCAGCTTCAGCAGTAGAAGTAGATACTGTATGTTGCTTTTTACTTTACCAGGACACCAATCTTCTGCCAAGAAATTGACAAGCACCAGATGTGCTCTTCCTATCAATCCTACAACCTGCATAGTCTGAATCCGAATAGCCAATTAGATTAAAACCTGTATCTCTTGGGTACCAAATCCCTAGATTTGGTGTGCCCTTGAGATACCTAAAAATTCTTTTGACGGCTACGAGATGTGATTCTCTAGGATCCGCTTGGAACCTTGCACATAAACAAGTTGCGAACATTATATCGGGTCTACTTGCAGTTAAATAGAGGAGTGATCCAATCATACCTCGATAGCTTGTGATGTCAACTGGTTTACCTGATTTGTCTTCATCAAGCTTCGTGGCTGTTGCCATGGGAGTCTTAGCTGCTGATGCATCTTCTAGATTGTACTTCTTGAGTAAATCTCTGACGTACTTGGATTGACAGATAAAGATACCATCTTTTCTCTGACTGATCTGTAATCCAAGGAAGAAGGACAGCTCTCCCATCATGCTCATCTCATATTTTTCCTGCATTAGCTTAGCAAATTTCTCGCACAAGCGCTCATTAGATGACCCAAAAATAATATCGTCCACATAGACTTGAACAAGTATTAAGTCATTTCTTACATTTTTATAGAACAATGTTTTATCAATTACTCCCCTAGTAAAACCATTTTCAATTAAGAATAAGGATAGGGTTTCATACCATCGCCTTGGGGATTGCTTGAGGCCATAGACAGATTTGAAGAGAAGATACACAAAATCTACATGTTCTGGATCAATGAAACCAGGCGGCTATTCCAGATACACTTCTTCTTCTAACTCTCCGTTCAGGAAGGCACTTTTCACATCCATCTGGAAAACCTTGAAGTTCTTATGTGCTGCAAATGCCAAGAACATCCTGAATGCCTCAAGTCTTGCAACCGGTGCATAGGTTTCATCATAATCAATTCCTTCTCGCTGAGAATAACCTTTTGCAACCAAACGAGCCTTGTTTCGTGTTACAAGTCCGTTTTCATCCAGTTTATTTCTGAATACCCACCTAGCTCCAATTACTGATATGTTCTTTGGTCGGGGTACCAGTTTCCAAACTTTCTGCCTTTCAAACTGATTGAGTTCCTCTTGCATTGCAATCACCCAATCAGCATCACCAAGAGCTTCTTCTATTTCTTTAGGTTCAAGCTTGGATAAGAACCCAGAATATAAGGAAATATTAGCCAGGTCAGCTCTTGCAGTTCTTCTAGTAGTCACACCAGCATCTGGATCACCAATAATTAATTCAAACGGATGATCTCTATTCCATACCCGTTCTCCTGGAAATTGTCTTGATGATTCAGCTTGACTTTCTGAGTTGTGATGCTGACTACTTTGATTATTTTCACTAACTCCCCCTGAGTTAGTGCCAGCTCCTACAGAACTACTGTCAACTCATCTTGAGCCTTGAACAGTTGTCCTTGAGCTGCTATTTACTCCCCCTGAGTTGTTGCTGGTTCGTACTGAAGAGGTCTCTTCTGATCTTGTAGAATTAGATTGTTCACTAGACTCAGGTTCTTCACGTACACTTGGAACATTTAATGGGACAACTAACTCAGGTTCATCTTCAAGTTCATCTAAGTCCAGATTCTGAAATTTTAGGGACTCAGGTTCACTAGAATCTCTAGAAATTGATGGGAGTTTGGTATCGTCGAATTTGACGTTGTAGCTTTCAGTCACTTTTCGATCATTCACTAAGAACACCCTATAAGCTGCCACCACATCTGTGGAGTAACCAACAAAGATTCCTTCACGAGCTTTTGCTACAAACTTGCCTAGATTTTCATCATCTATAAGTACATAGCATTTTGCTCCAAAGGCATGAAAGTATTTGATTGTTGGTCTTCTATTGTTCATTAGCTCACATGGTGTCTTTTCTTTATCTTTTATGATCAAGGTTCTATTTTGAGTGTAACAAGCGGTACTCACTGCTTCGGCCCAGAAGTACAGAGGAAGTTTCGAATCATACAACAAAGTTCTTGCTGCTTCAACCAAAGTTCTATTCTTCCTTTCAACTACTCCATTTTGCTGTGGAGTTCTCGGGGCTGAATACTGACGACGTATTCCCTTAGATACACAGAAGTCATTCAGCACTGCGTTTTTGAATTCAGTGCCATTGTTTGATCTAATCGTCTTCACAGTAAGTGTTGAAACATTCTCAATTTGAGTGATGTGATCAATGATTAAGAAAGGTACTTCGTCTTTCGTCATTGCGAACAATACCCATGTATACTTGGAGAAGTCATCCACGATTACCAATGCATATCTTTTCCTAGACAAAGATGGGACATTCACTGGGCCAAACAAATCCATATGAAGAAGTTGCAGAGGCTCACTAATACTAGAAATTTCTTTGCTTTTATGCGATGCTCGCTTCGACTTTCCCATTTCACAGGCTTCACAGAGTCCTTTAGGAGCGAACTCCATTTGAGGTAGATCTCTCACCAATTCTCGTCTCGCGAGAGCATTCATCGTTTTGAAGTTTAAGTGAGATAGCTTTTTGTGCCATAACCAGCTTTCATCATCCGAGGCTTTGCTGTAGAAATAGGTGACCTCATTCTGATTTGCTGAATCCATGTCTGCAACAAAAAGATCTGCCTTTCGAACTCCTCTCAAAGCCAATGAGCCTTCCTTGATGTGAGTGATTGATACACCTTTCTTGTTGAAGACAATTTCGTAACCTTTGTCACAGAATTGACTGATACTCAACAGATTGTGCTTCAGTCCCTCAACATAGGAAATATCTTCAATGATGACATTACCAGTCTTCAGTTTGCCATATCCCTTTGTCACACCTATGCTGTCATCTCCAAAGGTAACATAAGGGCCAGCCTTCATAACCAACTCTGTAAGCAGGGACTTGTTTCCAGTCATATACCTCGATGCTCCACTGTCTAGCACCCATATAACTTTATTTCTATTCTGCTTAACGCCCTGCAATGACAGATTGGTTAGACATTCTTCGGAACCCAACTTTGATTGGGCCCGGCTTTTCGATAAGATCGAGAATCAACAGATTTAACAACAGGAGATGCACTTTTCTTAACATTACTAGAGCTTTCGACTTTCTCCTTTCCTTTCTCAGACTTGACAGATTTGTCAGTCTTAGGAGAAGGTTTGTCACTCCTAACTTTAGGAGGACTGACAGTCTTGGCTCTCACATGCTTTTTCTTGATGTTTGAACTAGCAACAGTATTTGAGCATGACTGGCTAGATGCATTCAATAAATTCACAAAAGTTTGCATGACGTTAAAAGTGCATGGCATACAATTAGGTTGACCACACTGTGCATGATTCTGATGCAGATTATTCATTGTATGTGTGGTAGGCATGGCATGTGCAGCAGGAACATTTATGTTAGCTTTACATGCATAAGAAAGATGTTCAGTAGATTTACAGTGATAACATGCTTTCTTTATTCGTTCAGCCTTAACCTCTTTTATGCCTTTTTCTTTCTTTCCTGGTTGTTTAACAGCCTTAGCTCCTAATCCTGGTCTAGATTGATCTCTAGGGAAATTGATTTTAACTTGTTTGATAGGAGTTATAGGTTGTGCTTTCTGGCGATCTTCCATCTCAATCTCATATCTAGCTATTAATTCAGTCTCTTCTTCTTCTATTCTAGGAACAAGGTGTTTGTAGATAGGTTTGACAGCTGATTTAAGAGGGATAGGAATTTCCTTTTTAAGGTCACTGGAACTAGTGTCGATAGGTCTCTTTCCTTCTTTCTTAGGAAGGTCAGAATAATCAAGTCCTATACCTACTCCAGTTATCTTCTTAAATGTGTCATTATCTACATACACTTTACTAGCAGCTAGTTTGTAAGCTTCGCATTTAGTTTCTAACTCAGCTAGTTTGTCCATAAGACATGTTTCTACTTCTTCCTTAAGGATGAGCTTGTGTTCCATAGATATAATAAAGTCTCTTAGGGAAGTATCTACAGTGCAAGCAGCCTCTAACTCTTCCACTTTTGCCTCAAGCATTCTGCTTTTGGCAACAAGTGTTTTCTGTTCCTTTTGAGAAGAGTCTAGGCTTTTGCACAACATATAGATCTCTTCACTAAGAGCCCCATTCTGTTCCTTATAATCATCAATGGACATTTCTGCTTTAAGGGTTAGAACTGGTACATCTGGTTCCTCTGATGTCTCAGCCATGAGGGCAAAGTTTGCTACATGAGTAACATCTTCCTCATCTGAATCATCCCAAGCTCTTCCTTCTGTCACTAACAAAGCTCTTTTTCCATGTCTTTCCTTCACCAGCGATTCATACTTGCTTTTGAGGGCTTCATATGTCTCTTTTGGATAAGTCTGTTTAGGCTTTTTGCAGTCGGTAGCAAAATGTCCAGCTTCACCACAGTTATAGCATTTGAACTTCATTTTGAAATCCAAAGGAGATTTGTAGCTGGTATTCTCGCCTTTTCCTTTGTAGCCTGACGAACTACCACCACCCCTAGCAGCCCGATAGTAAGATGAAGAATTTCCCTGTGGTCGGTTGCTCTTTATGAATCTCATGTTGCTGAACTTGCTTGCCATGTATGCCACGACACTATCGTCCATGTTGTCCAGCTCTTCTTGGGTGTAGTAGTCATCATCACTGTTAGATGTGCACTCGTCATCATTATCAACTTGATGTGGTGCATGTGATGATTTAGTCTTTTCTGCAACCATTGCCTTCTTAGACTCTTCCTCATCAGCAACTAATCCTGATGCAGTTTCTTTTCCTTTTGAATCATTGTCCCATGCTTGATCTTGAAGTGTTTCCAGCTCATAGGTCTTTAATATTCCATAATATTCTTCCAGAGAAGTTGTATGCAAATCTCTGGGTTCTCTTATTGCGCAGACCTTATGTTCAATGCTCTTTGGCTGGTTCCTCAGATATTTCGTATTAGTCTCAACCATGGGGAGAGTTACACCTCTCAGATTCAAATCCAATACCAACTGATTGAATCGTAGATAGACGTCTGTTATGCCTTCTCCTTTTCGTATTCTGAAGGTGTCATACTCCATCTTGAGTATGAGTGTCTTGTTACTTATAACCTCTGCAGATCCTTCCATGACAACTTCTATCTTGTCCCAAATCTTCTTTGCTGTAGTCAGACCTTTGACTATGTTGAACATTTCATGATCAAGAGATTCCATCAAGGTTTGTCGTACGACAGTATCATAAGCTATTTGCTCCTTGTCAGCATCCGAAAAGTCCGCTGCCTTTTTAGGCTCAGACCGAGGTGCTATAACCACCCCTCCTTCCGTATGCGCAGGAATAACCACCATTGGAAAAAATTTACCCTTGTCAAGGACTTCCAGATATTCAGGGTTAACAGTCTCTAAATAGAGTCTCATTCTGAAAACCCATTCTTCATAGTGATCTCGGTTGAACATTGGGATCTTGAATGCATTTTTAGGAGCCATTTCAATTCTGGTCACTAAAAGTTTCTATGTACCCAAGAGTAGGCTATGTAGAATTTCTGCCTAAGTCGAAATTTCTATAAGTAGAAATTTTTTGCTCAAGTCGAACTTCACCAAGTAGAAGTTATCCAAGTCGAAATTCTATGTAGAAAATCTGAAGTAGAAATTCTATGTAGAACTTTTGTCCTTAGAATAATTTTGCTGCAGATCACTTTAATATTGAATAAACAATATTATCTCTTTAACACCTTTTTGACTTTTGAGGCTTTACTCACCTAACCCACCTAACCCACGTGCTAGGTACTGAGTATGTTCTGATGTACTTTCGGCGGTGAATAATGCAAATCAAAAATCCAAAAACACCTTTTTAGTCTTTTACTATTTATCTGTTTGAAAAGGAGATCAAAAAGTTGTTGGGTCGTCTTCTTTGATAAGAACAAATGATGAACACTCAAGAACACCAAATATCAAAGTACCCAGATTAATTCACAAAAATTAATTAAAATACACCCAAGCTAAATAATCACACCTGGAGTATTTAAATAATTTTTCGGATGAGTTTCACTACAAACGAATTAAAGCTCACTTTTCCAGAATTTTAGAAAAGTAGATCTAGAAAATGAAAACTCACGATTCTTCTACTAAACACAAGGATCTATGTTTTGTATGTTAAACATATAGCTCTGATACCAATTGTTAGGTCCAAATGTGTTGTAGAGGGGGGTGAATACAACTTTTCAAATATGAGAAGCAATAAATACGATGCAATAAACGAACACACAGATTCAAGGAATATATGTCTTATATATAACTTGAAGTGGTTGCTACAATATTCATTACAAAGTATAACAGAAGTTCAGAGAGAAGTGAATGATACTAAGCTCTGTGAATACACTCTCTCTCTTTTACATGTGTTTCTCTCAAGAATTGCTCTCACAAAAACATTACACAAGTACTTCTATTTATACTACATGTAATCTATGTCCTGTAGTCTTCAAAGACTAAGATATACGTGGCCCAATGATGTCCACATAAATCTTGCCTTATCTTGAAAGCTTGGAAATCTGCCAATCAGAAGATGCCATGTGTCATGTTGAAGCTGCACTCTAAGTAGAACTTCTGCTTAGATAAAGCTGATGAGTCATCACCATTCGATGAACCACCTTCGAAACCCCAATCTGATGTTTCTAATGAAAAAGTCTTTAAACCAAAAGCCCCGTTTCCTCAAAGACTTACTTCAAACAAACAATCTGCTCAGTTAGATAAGATTTTGGAAGTCTTTAAGTAAGTCAAGATTAACATTCCTCTTTTAGATGCGATTCAACAAGTTCCCTCTTATGCTAAGTGTCTAAAAGATTTATGTACTCATAAAAGAACCACTCATGTTCCTAAGAAAGCTTTCCTAACATCTCATGTTATTTCTATTTTGTCAAATCAAATCCCTGTGAAGTATAAGGATCCTGGTTGTCCTACCATCTCTTGTGTCATAGGTGATACTTTCATTGATAAAGCTTTACTCGATCTAGGAGCTAGTGTGAATCTTCTTCCATTATCTGTCTATCAAGCCTTGGGTTTAGGTGAACTTAAGAAGACTAGTGTCACTCTTCAGTTAGCTGATCGTTCTGTTAAAACTCCTACAGGTATAGTGGAAGATGTGTTGATTAAGGTTGGTGATTTTGTCTTCCCCGTCGATTTCGTTGTTCTAGAAACCGAACCAGTCAAAAATCTCAAAAATCAAATTCCCATAATTTTAGGAAGACCTTTTCTTGCCACGTCTGATGCCTTAATTAACTGTAGGAATGGTGAAGCTAACTTTTGGAAACATGACAATTGATCTCAACATTTTCAATATAGGAAAACAACCCAATGACTATTTTGACCAACCCATAGAAATTAACATGATTGATGAGTTAGTTGATAATGAAGTCATGAATGTTGATGACGTTCTTAGCTTTTGTCAAAACTACTTTGGTCAAGAATGGGATGATACTTGTCATAAAAATGAGGTCAATGAAATGTTAGAGTCCACCATTCCTAGTTCCAACCAAGAGTTAGAACCTTCTCCTTTGCCACTTTATGAAGCTAATGAATCAGTTGAGACAAGTCCACCAGAATTAGAACTCAAACCTCTTCCCGAAACTCTTAAGTATATGTTTCTAGGCCCTTCTGAGTCTTTCCCAGTCATAATTGCATCTGATCTGACACATTCTCAAGAGGAAGAACTTTTACTTGTACTTAGAGAGAATAAGGAAGCCATAGGGTGGAGCATATCCGATATCAAGGGAATTAGCCCTGCCATTGTCCAACATAGAATTCACTTAGTTGATGATGCTAAACCAGTTAGGGAGCCACAAAGGAGGTTAAACCCGACTCTTAAGGAAGTTGTTAGGAAGGAAATCCTTAAATGTCTAGATAATGGAATCATCTATCCTATATCTGATAGTTCTTGGGCCAGTCCTGTTCAAGTAGTGCCTAAAAAGTCAGGGATCACTGTAGTTGTCAATGAGGATGATGAACTAGTTCCCACTCGT
This sequence comes from Saposhnikovia divaricata, assembly GCA_036435485.1. Lineage (NCBI taxonomy): Eukaryota > Viridiplantae > Streptophyta > Magnoliopsida > Apiales > Apiaceae > Saposhnikovia > Saposhnikovia divaricata. Next base: position 9,558,295 of record CM071597.1, on the reverse strand, counting down.
GTCCAATCTGGTTGGAGAATGTGTATTGATTATAGGAAACTAAATGCTGCCACTAGAAAAGATCATTTTCCTCTACCCTTCATTGATCAAATCCTAGAAAGGTTAGCAGGTCACTCATACTATTGCTTTCTAGATGGATTTTCTGGCTATTTTCAAATTCCCATTGCTCCTGAGGATCAAGAAAAGACCACCTTCACTTGTCCATTTGGAACCTTTGCCTATCGTCGTTTAGCTTTTGGTCTAACCACTGCCCCTGCCACCTTTCAAAGATGTATGATGAGCATTTTCTCTGACATGGTAGGAGAATTCCTAGAAATCTTTATAGATGACTTTTCCATCTTTGGTTCTTCTTTTCATCAGTGTCTTCATCATCTTGACTTAGTTTTAAAATGATGTAAAGAAACAAACCTTGTTCTTAATTGGGAAAAGTGTCATTTCATGGTTAAAGAAGAAATTGTTCTTGGTCATAAAATTTCGTCAAAGGGAATTGAAGTTGATAAAGCTAAAATTGATCTCATTGCTAATCTACCTCCACCAAAATCTATCAAAGAAATTCATTCCTTTTTAGGGCATGCTGGTTTTTATAGGCGTTTCATTAAAGATTTTAGCAAAAAGGCTAGACCATTGACCAATCTTCTTTCCAAGGACATAAAATTTGAATTCTCTAATGAATGTCTTCAATCATTTGATCATTTTAAGAAAGAATTGACCTCAGCCCCTATCATTCAGTCCCCTGATTGGAATCAACCTTTTGAGCTTAAGTGTGACGCGTCTGATTATGCCGTAGGAGCAGTTTTGGGACAAAGAATTAATAAGATACCTCATGTCATATACTATGCTAGTAAGACTCTAAATGATGCTCAACTCAACTACTCCACCACTGAAAAGAACTTCTAGCTGTTGTTTTTGCTCTTGAAAAGTTCAGGTCGTATCTTATAGGTTCTAAAATCATTGTTTACACAGACCACTCTGCTCTTAGATATCTCTTCTCTAAGAAAGACTCAAAAGCCCGATTAATTAGGCGGGTCTTGTTGCTCCAAGAGTTTGACCGAGAAATTAGGGATAAGAAGGGTTCTGAAAATGTTGTTGCTGATCATCTTTCCCGTCTAGTAGTGGAGTCCACCATTGATATGCCTTTGAATGAGTCTTTTCCTGATGAACACCTTCTTTCCATATCTACCACTCCTTGGTTTGCTGATATTGTTAACTACCTTGTCACTGGTGATATTCCTTCTCATTGGTCTAAGCAAGATAAATCCAAATTTCTCTCACAAGTCAAATACTTCTTTTGGGATGATCCCTATCTTTTTAAGTATTGTTCGGACCAAATCATTAGGAGGTGTGTTCCAAACCATGAGTTTAGAAGTATACTTTCCTTTTGTCATGATCAGGCTTGTGGAGGTCACTTTAGTGCTAAAAAGACTGCTGCTAAAATACTTCAATCTGGTTTCTACTGGCCCAATCTGTTTAAAGATTCTGCTGAATTTTGTGCCGCTTGTAGTAGGTGTCAACATTTAGGAAAGATCACTAGAAGAAACATGATGCCAATGAATCCAATCTTAGTTATTGAGATCTTTGATGTTTGGGGAATAGATTTTATGGGTCCCTTTCCTAACTCTTTTGGAAACCTCTACATTCTCTTAGTGGTTGATTATGTCTCTAAATGGGTCGAAGCCATACCAACTAAGTCTAATGATAACAAGGTAGTTCTTAAGTTCTTAAAGGAGAATATCTTTTCTAGATTTGGTACGCCTAGAGCTATAATTAGTGACCAAGGTAAGCATTTCAAAAACCATCAGTTTGAGTCTCTTTTGAGGAAGTATTCCATCACTCATAAGATAGCCACACCCTACCATCCTCAAACTAGTGGTCAAGTTGAGGTCTCTAATAGGCAGATTAAACAAATTCTAGAGAAAACTGTCAATTCAAATAGGAAAGATTGGTCTGTTAAGTTGATAGATGCACTTTGGGCTTATCGCACTGCTTTTAAGACTGTTTTGGGCATGTCTCCTTATAGGATTGTGTTTGGTAAAGCATGTCATTTTCCCGTTGAACTTGAACATAGAGCTTTTTGGGCCATTAAAGAGTTGAATTTTGATTTACCCACTGCTGGTAGTCATAGGAAGTTACAACTGTCTGAGTTAGAAGAAATCAGGAATGATGCCTATGAAAATGCTAAGATTTATAAGGAAAGAACTAAAATTTTGCATGATAAATCTATTTTGAGAAAATCTTTTTCTCCTGGTCAAAAAGTTCTTTTATACAACTCTAGGCTGCATTTATTTCCTGGCAAATTGAGATCTAGATGGGAGGGCCCATATGTTGTTAAAGTTGTTTTTCCTCATGGTGCTATTAAAATTGAAAATCCTAAAACTGGTGAAACATTTAAAGTTAATGGTCAACGCCTTAAACCATTTTTAGAACTGCCAGTTGATTATGAGGAGGAGGTGATCCACCTCCTTGATGCGTGACTCAAGTTACCTTGTTGTATATAGTAGTTAGTTATATTCCTTCGTCTTGCCTTTATCAGGTATTCTCGTCCTTTTACTTTGTCATTTTTCTCTCATTTGCATACATTGATGACAATGCATGATTTAGGTATGGGGGATGGATTTAGTAGTATTATTATTATAAAAAAAAACCCAAACAAATTGAAAAATGGAAAAAATCAAAAATAATTCTAGCCTTGTGAAATGATTACTTGTTAAAAGTTAGCTTGATGCACCCTTACATGCTATAGTACTCTTGTGATTCTGATGCTTTTGATTGAGAAGTGATATGCTAAGTTCTTGTGCACACACATACACTAGCGAGTTGAAACTAGTCGACTTATTGAATGTTGTAAGTAATTAAAAGGACATGCATATGTGCAAGAAGATTTGGTTTCCATGCTTTGAGTACAAGTAGGTGCATTTAAAGAGACTTTTGCTTGGGATTAATTATGTTTTACCACCAAGTGAGATTTTGAGCCTATATGCATATCTTTTGAATTTCATATTCGTTTGCTTGAGTGTCCACATATTGTTTGCATTGCTAGCACTTGTTTGATACCTTTCTTGAAATGCATGACATTATTTGATGATAAGATGATAAAGGCATTTAGGAATAACCAATTATTATCCAAATTACCACACCCTTTATATGTGATCAATTAGTTACCCCTTTGAGCATAATCCTATTTTTTTCGGTGACACACCACATTACTTGCCTAGACCTTTTTGTTGTGCAGCCTTACGTATACTTGATCCCAATTGTCAAAGGCTAGTAGGAAGTTGTGGGAGTAATAAGGTGTGTGAGATGGGGTTTACTTTTGTTCATTACTTTTTGGGAAATATTGGGTTTTGTTGCTTACTTGTCGGTCGTTGTTCAAGAAATTTTAGAAGAAGGATTGTGGTTGTGTATATATTTATAGTATCTATCTTAGCTCTTAAGAAAAAAAAAACAAAAAAAAAGAGAAAAAAAAAAAGAGAAAAAAAAAATTATATGAGAGCATACTTATGTTTTTGTGATCCTTCTTCATTCGACTAGTCAAGCAGTTTGTTGGAAGAAAATTAGAAATCCATGTATGGGGAGAAAGTATGGTGTTGTGTATGATTTATTATGGTTCCTACTAGCTTTTGACACTTCACCTTATTTGGCCTTACTTGACATACCTTGTCCTTAGCCCCGTTACAACCCAAATAAAAGACCTTTTGATTATCATCATTAATGTATGTTGTGTTAGATTGATACCAAATGTCAAGCATGCTTATGATTTTGTTGGAATGGAGTGATACACTTACCCTTGTTCTTGAGTGAATATTCTTCTGTGAGTGAAATGTGAGTTATTACTTGTTTCTGCATATGAGATCCCAAGTTTTGACTCTAAGGTGTACTCTTGTGGGCTTAGCATGGTTACCAACTTATTTTTACACTTGACATGGACTTTTGAGTACCTATGCATATTTCTTTGAGTAGACTATGTGAATACTTGCACCTTACACACCAAGACATTGCAAATTCACTTTGATTTCTTAAGTTGATGTAGCATGAGATGACTTGTATGTGTGGTGTTGCATTGAGCAATCTTTTACATGAGCTAGATGGATTTTGTGGGTACATTCACTATAGGCCCTCACGAGAGCTCACTCGTCCACTAGGGCTGCCTAGGGGTTTAAAGAGCTTGTTGCATATGCCAAATGCAACCGTGATCACCTACGGAAGTGGTATTATCTATTAGATAGTATTTAATTTTTTATTTTTCTCGAGGACGAGCAAAAGATAGGTATGGGGGCATTTGATAGGTCCATGATTCATCATATTTTTAATACCTAATTTATGTCCGTTTTCGTAATTTTATTAATTAATAAATTGTTTTATTTTGTTTTGTAGGAAAATAAATAAAAACAGATTTCTAGCAGGAAAAGGTGCAAAAAGGGAAAGGAGGTGGAAAATTCTTGAAGTCAAAGAAATTGGAGGAAAAATCGAATACTTATCCGAGAAGAAAAGGAAATTGAAGAAATTATATTCAAGATCGGATTGTAATTAAAAGACCCAAGCCCAAGTTTTTCCCTATATATATGGGGCTCCTCTCTTGTATTTGAGAACCACTTTTGACACCTAGATTTCTTGTAATTTACTTGCTTCGAGTCTTTGATTTATTTTATTTAAGTTTAGTTGATTTTCGGTTTTGACTTGCCAATTCCTTTGCTTCCGTCTGCCGTGCATGCTTTATATTATTATTAATTATTAAGGTCATTACGATCAACCTGTATGTACTTTCATATTAGTTCATTGGTTTTGTTAGTTCATTAAATCATCACGTACTCCGTTAAATTGTCCTGGTTTTATGTTTCATATTATTAACTTTTACATCAACTGTTTTATATTATAATTATGTCTAGCTAAATCTCTTGCCCTAGGATGAAGATGAAGTTGATTTAATTATTCTTGATTTATTCTCGTTCCTATTAATTGATTCTCATTATTTTTCTTGGTGCTTAATTGATCAATTGACAAAGTGATTTTGATATATTATTGTTACCGGATTTGTTTTTCATAGCCTATGCTTGCTCCTTGAAGTTTTGATAGGTTATTATTCGATAACAAGTTTCATAGTATATGCTTGTCCCGTTGATTGATATATCTTATTTGTGAAGAAAAGAGGATTGATTTTAGGGCGAGTTGATATTAATTGTGATTGATTAACGGATTCGGATTCCTAGGTTTTCCATATTATTTGATAATCTTTGTTAATTAGTTTAATTAGGTTAATTAAAACTCATCTCAAACCTATTTGTCTAGTTCGCCTGATTTAATTATTAGGGTTTTGAAAATTCATAGTCTCTGTGGATCGACCTGTATTTGCTACAATTAACCACTGTGCACTTGCAGTTATTTTACACATCAGAACATATCGCTATGGACTTTGTAGTAGGATTACCAAGAACTAAAACCAACCACGATGCTATATGGGTAATTGTAGATCGATTAACCAAATCAGCCCATTTTCTTCCGATCAATGAGAGGTATTCGATCGACAAGCTTGTAGACATATACCTGAAAGAGATCATAGTAAGGCATGGGGTTCCTGTAACTATTGTATCAGATAGGGATCCAATATTTAATTCTAGATTCTGGAGGAGTTTTCAAGAATGTGTGGGAACCAAATTGAACATGAGTACCGCATATCACCCACAAACGGATGGACAGAGTGAGAGGACCATTCAAACATTAGAGGATATGTTAAGAGTCTGTTCCCTAGATTTTAAAGGGAGTTGGGATGATCATCTGCCGTTGATTGAGTTTGCCTATAATAATAGTTATCATTCAAGCATAGGGATGCCACCATATGAAGCTTCATATGGTCATAGATGTCGATCTCCTTTATGTTGGGAGGAAGTAGGCGAACGAAAGATTTTGGGTCCTGAATTAGTTCAAAAGACAAAAGACACAGTAAGTTTAATCAAGGGACGCCTGGCAGTAGCTCAGGATAGACAAAGGAAATATGCAGATCTAAAACGTAAAGATAGGGAATATGAAGTAAGAGATTATGTCATGTTAAAAGTGTCCCCATGGAAAGGATCGATGCGGTTTGGCAAGAAGGGAAAATTAAGTCCTAGGTTTATTGGTCCTTTTGAAGTTCTTAAGCGAGTGGGAAAGGTTGCCTATGAATTAGCGCTACCTCCAAATTTGCAACATATTCATAATGTGTTTCACGTATCTCTGTTAAAAGAGTGTAGACCTAATGCTAGTCACGTTTTGGAATATGAAGTTGAGGATATACAACCAAATCTAACTTATGTGAAAAAGCCAGTAGAGATTATTGATCGTAAAGAGCAAGTGCTAAGAAATAAGACCATTCCAATATTTAAAGTGCTCTGGAAAAATCGAAGAATAGAAGAAGCCACATGGGAATTAGAAAGTACTATGCGAGAAAAGTATCCACAACTATTTCTAGCTAACATGATTCCGGGACGGGATCCTTTTAAGGGAGGGAGACTGTGATATTCCCTAATTTTTCTAATGCTACAGTATCTCAATGAATAGTAATTTTATGGATTTATGGAAAAAGATATGAAATTACTCTATGTGCAAATCAGAAAATGAACGAGTTGAAATCATATTATTGTTGTACTATGAAAATGAGTGACTGGAAATGATCACGGATTTTCAAGATTCTCGAGTATGGACTCTAAAGATTTTCGATTTCAAATTAGCCCTTAATGCATTGGATATTAAGGAATGTGAAGATTTTAAAAGGATTTATATTATATGAAATTTGACGGAATTAGGTTAAACCCTAGAAATGAACAAAACAAAAGGATTACCACAGGAACTTGGATTAATAAACGAATCGGGATTAAACGAGTATGAAAAAAACCAAATAACCAAGATTAACATCATAACAAGGATATATATACCACATTATTAATTACCAAAATCATTAACATATTAATTAGAAAATCAAAAACAAGATTATTGTGTAAGCTACATGACATCATGCATGACATCACCAAGTTAGGCCAATTTCCACTAACATTAGCCAAGGATTATCAAGGAAATTACTTGATAAATATATAAACAAACCACTAAAAATCTACCAAGCTCTAGACTCTTGCCAAATCAAAATAAAAATCATCATCTTCCCCACAAAAGGAACCATTCGGCCAAGTTACTATTCACCAAGAAAAAGGAAGATCAAAACCTTAGCTTCAAGCAACTACAATTCAAGGGAAAATTATTGGAGCTTGTATAGGTATAGACTAAGGTATGTACCAAATTTGAGAGCAAACAAACTTCATTTACATAGTTAATAAATTCATCAAAGTTGATGGATGAATAGTGATGAATAGTAATTTTCAAGAACTAACTTTGTTTTCTTGATTTCTTTGAATGATCTAAGCTATACTAAGATGATACAAGAACTATAAAAGTTTATTAAGGCTTGTAAACACTCCAAGGAAGGTATACCATTTGAAACCCTAGCTTGAATCTTGAGTTTATGGTTGGTTTTTATGTTAGATTGGTATAAAGTATGAAATCATGGTTATATAAGTGTTTATAAGTGTTTTGATTGGATATGGATGTGTATTGTGGTTTTAACCATGGCTGGTATGATGACCACATGGTGAATGAATTGAGATATGTGTTGGATGATGAGTTTGGAGGGGTGAAAATTTGGAAAGTATGAAAGTATAGCCGTTATAATGCCCGATTTTCGTTAAAACATAAACTATCTTGTTTAAGGCAGACAATATCGAACTGGTCAAGCTCAGTAGGATGTATCAACTGATCATAATAAGATAGAGCTTAGTTCATGGATCGTTTTGATATAAATAACGTAAAAATCTGATGAACGGTTTAGAAGATATGGCCAAAGTCGTAAAGGTGATTCGAAAACGTAAGTGCGAGTTCGTAATTTCAATTGAACTCCCTTAGCATAAGAAATTCAGTTGCGAATCTTGATAATTAAATAATAGAGGCCATAAGGCAGGTGTGGGAAAAGACCTTATTTTAGTAAGATAATTTTTCGATTTTATAAAAATGTTTAGGTCCGGGGTATGCTAGTGGAATACCCCTTAAACGGGCAAAGGATAATAAAATGTAATCTTCTGGAGTAAATGGCCGACTTAAACCCTTTACGGCTTGAATACCTACTAAGTGGTTAATGTAATTGTGTCAAGTATTATTGAGATATAATGGGATATATTTCTAACGGTGATTCTTTCGTTTCTATAGATACTCGAAACGAACCTCGGATCGCTTCTACCCGACTTAGAGACCAAGGCAAGATTTCTTATATCTTTACTTTGATAAATTATAAGGTTCTTGGAAACTGATTTTTGCTAGGTATATATGTGGCTCTGTGAGCATTATACTGCTAGGGACATATTTCCCTGATTCCTGTTCTTACTTGATATGGATATGGATAAAAAGGGGTTATATCATATATATATAGGATTATGGTGATAAATTATACTTATGAGTGATCGGGAGCCATAGGGATGGAGTAAATAAAGGTATGATAATATTATGAATAAGAAAACAAGTACCTACTGGTATAAACACGAACATGAAATATATATATATATATATATATATATATATTATAAGGAATATTTTCTTTAAGTTATTTTAAAGAATATTAAAAGTACCTTATATGATTTTAAAAGTCAAGGGTTTCTTTAGTATATAAGGCTCCCTGGTCAAACTCTTTCAAATCATATTCTTCAGAAATCTTTTCTCTGAAGTTTATTCAGAATTTATTAAAAGGGTAAAATGGAAATGGAATAATGGAATTGAAAAAGGGGTGTCCATCAGAATAAAATGGAATAACGACTTTTATAATGGGGATTTTGACATTGGGGGCTGAGTTTAATTCAGTCTAGCATTCAACATTCTATTCTGGCCCATGTGTTGCCGAAGGAGGATTGTGGAGAACTTTCCTCAAGGGATGGTAACCGGAGAGGATCATTCCTTCTACTAGTAGTAAACAGGGAATAGGTACGGTTAGGGCGACTGATCATCGTCCTGACGTATCTGGCTACAGGGAAGATCCCCAAAATTCTAAAAGAAATTGTTGGCAAACATATTATAATGACACCTTGAAAAGAAGGAAATGGCAGGTAACAATGGAATGTGTTAAATGATTAGAAGAGAACTGAGATTATATTTTTTTATAAATAAAGGGAAGTATTGTAAAAATGAATGACAAGCAAGTTTATGTTGGTGTATTACTGCGCAAACAAGATATAGCTTCTTATGGAAATAATTTATTTATTTACCTTGTAATTTCATCGTTTATATTATATTGGAATATTGTTCGCTTTACAGATAACAAATGTTTCCGGGATTGTTATGAAATGATTAAATGTTTTACTTCATAATGGTTTAAAAACTTTATCTTGCTGAGCTATTATAGCTCACTCTTGCTTATGTTTATATAACAACTATATCAGATGTCACCGATACGTCGCACAACACCCCGGAAGAGGGTAAGGGCAGGACTATATGATAGAGAGTTGTCACCTATTCCAGAGGTAGCTTATCTATATATGTTCAAGGTATGAGTAGACGTATGTAAGTTAATTAAGAAGGTTAATGTAATATACTTTTGGTTGTTGATATGCTTCTTGTAGAAGCTTTATTCAACAACACTACTTAAATGGTATTCTGGGTTTGTAATAATAATTTTATCTTAATTGTTGTTATTGATGGATGTTGTTCTCTGAGCATATGACTGGTGTGTAATGTTATAAGTGTGGGGTCAGTGGTGTGAGTATAAAATGTTACTTAAAATATTCAGAGTGCCAAAGGTATAATATAGTTAAATGGAAATTAGACAGTGATGACCTGGATTCCTGACCCCGAATCTAGGGCTGTCACAATTAATGTACTTAATTTTATATTTTTGGATAGTAATCAATATTTTGGTGAAAAATTAGAGGAAAATTTTGTTTATTTATGGACAAATCTAATTTCTGTATATATTAATGTGAATGACACTAACCGTGTCGTTAGAATCTTTCCAAATCAATTACATTTAAGTGCAATATATATGAATAACAATATCTTTCCAAATCAATTACATTTAAGCGCAGATCAGAATATTTCTATACAATCATTTTAGTGACACTTTACATGTCTCAGAATATCAATTATATTTTTTAGATTCTTAATTTTTTTTTTTTTGCAAAATGAAATAAATTTCATTTAAAAGAGAGATACAAAATCCGGAAGGGACAAAACAAAAAGAGACATTCTTTCTATATACAAGCTAATCATCTAACCGAAAGGTATGCTTAACCAATCCATGGGTCGTAACCTAAATTACGACTACCATGAGAAAGAGATTCCTCCGGAAGTTTAGACAATATCACCCCTATATCCGAAAAGAAGACTCCATTCATAGGTAGGCCTCGTTAAAAACCCCACAAGAGCAAAACCCAATGGGAAAAAAACTCGAGTGGGAAAAAAGAGTGCCTCACCCTCCAACAATACATCGATAAGCTCTCAACTGATAAAACTGTTAATTCTCCCTGTTCCTCCCATAACCATATCTCCTCATTCTCTTCATTCTGCTTTCAACCATAATCTTTTTTACTTTCCCTTCCATGAACCTGAAGAAACACCAAATCACACAACAAAACTATTATTAGCACCCTTTTTCAAAAGACATAAGCAAACTATTATTAAGCACAGTAGCCTGCAAATATTATACATCTTTCTAAATAGTTCCCTTTTGATTAGTAGTAAAAAGTAGTTCGACAACTACAAACGGCCCATCCATGATAAAAATCATAACCCCTTAAACACCATTATATGCTATATAAGAATAAAGTCTATCTTAGCTAACAAATATTATATTTAGAACCAACCAAAGGATAATCCTTTGGTTAGGCACTTAAAACTAGCTAACCTGCAGATAATTTTGTTTATTTAAACTAGTTAATTTCCTTTAAAATAATTATTTTCCTTATTAGTTATATTTCAACAAAAGAAAGAAAACATTGAGACAAAATAGAAAAAAGTGTTTAGCAACATTCAGATATGAATGGAAGACACAAAGACCTTAACGAGGGAACCTTTCGAAAACAAAAGGTCAGTGATGGATTGTGTCTTTAAGTAACATACCAGCAATATATATCCTCAACCAGACATATAAATGCTAATCGGGGGTGGGGACATAGAAGTGTAGATATTAAACAGTCATAATAAAAGTTTTTGAGATTTTCTGCAAATTAAAATTAAGCTCTTTAATTACTATGTTTTAGCCTAATTAAAGTAAAAATTAGTTGTTTCCACATCATTTAGGAACTCTTTTTGGGATTTAATTTGGGGTCCGTAGCACTTTATGAAAAATGCTAGAGTCATATTTTATTAGATAAAGCGTAAATTACATCTAATCTCCGAAACAAACACAAACAATTTATTAAATAAACTTAAAATACAAGCATAAATTAAGAAACCAATCTACAAATCGGACCAAAGTGAAAAAACAGGGATACACTGCACGTGCCTAAAGAAGTTCGTATGATCAAACACCAACTTCACTGCAACCAACCTATCAAAATTAACACCAAAGTAAACGTTTCTCCCATTGGCTAGCCTGCGCATAACTTGTACTCCCTGTTGCATAACTTGTACACCAAAGGCTGTTTCTGAGCTTTCGGACCTTCTGCCACCGAAGGGAGTGTACTGTAAAAATGCTTGGTTGTCGGGAAGTTGGAAACATGTAATCCCACACGCCTAGTAATCCTTCTACGGGCATTGGTTGCTTGAAGAAATCTGATCTTCCTTTGAATGCAGGACGTGGTAAAATGGTTTTGTTTAATAAAATTTCTGGTGGTGCATTGTATGGAAACCGCCACTCAAAATACCATAGATTGGATGTAGCTAACTTCGATGAGATCTTCTTTAACTAATCCCAACTCTGGAAATTGTTCTTCGATTGTTGCAAGAGCTTCACTGGCTGATCCAAGGTACAATGACTCGAAGCTCATTCGTACTGTCTTATTATCGGACCTGGTGCTATTTTCGCCCAATATGACATTTCCGTTGCACCTGTCAGAAAACTTTGTTAGTTGGATCAAAAGCATATATATCAACTAATTTCCTACTTTACTGAATAAACTTAAATTCAATTGACAATCGATTTTTCTAATCAATTCAAGGACAGCTATAGGTCTCCTACCTGATATCAAGTTCTTTAGGAAACAGAGGAGCAACAGACTGCCACTTGTAGAAAATATTAGTCATATCTTGTTCAATAGTTCTGAAAACCTGGAAAATTGTTACAACCGGAGGAACAGGTACAAGGTTAACTCTCCAGGACACAACAACTCCGAAGCTTCCACCACCGCCTCCTCTGATTGCCCAAAACAAATCTTCCCCCATAGTTGCCCTGGTTAAAATATTACCATTAGCATCGATTAATCGATCATCGATGACATTATCTCCAGTCAAACCATATTTCCTTCTCAACATCCCGTATCCACCGCCACTCAAAATCCCACCAACACCAACTTTAGACCATAGCTCGTAGTTATGGACTTACTTGAAAGATGGACCAAGGCTGCAAACACTAATCCATTTTCCAGTTCGAAAGGCAATCAAGTAGGCATCATACCTAACAGGACCAAGACTAAAAACAAAACTAACATAGTACAGACCTTAGTGTCACCAGTTTAAGTTTGCAGGACTACAGCATATTATATTCGTTATCCAGAATAACATTGTGTAAACCAGAATAACATTGGGGTCGTGTTCCTATTCTTGAGTGCACTTCATCCTTCATTACTGATCTGGCAGATGCAGTTATTGAAGCCTTTACTTCCTGCATCAGCAATGTCGACAGCAAGTACATCTGTTGACAGTAAACTTGACCCTCTAAGATATATTATCAAAAATTTTTTTGGTTCAATCCTAGTATTTTTCTTGCTCATATCACCCAAAATTAAATCAGCATTCAGAAATCATATATGATTCCTGAAAAATCCGAAATTACCCTATAACAATACATTGACACCAGGAACATTTAAAAGCAGAAACGTATAAGCAAAATATGTTATTACGATTAAGTTTGCAGGACTACAGCATATTATATTCGTAAACCAGAATAACATTGAGTTTGATAGCATTGAGTAAAACCAGATTAACATTGGGATCGTGTTCCTGCTCTTGAATGCACTTCATCCTTCGTTACTGATCTGGCAGATGCAGTTATTAATACCTTAACTTCCTGCATCATCAATGTCACCAGTAAGTACATCTGATGATATTGAACTTGACCCTCTAGGATATGTTATCAAAATGTTTTTCGGTTCAAATCTAGCATTTTCCTTGCTCATATCACCCAAATATTAAATCTGCATTCAGAAATCATATATGGTTCCTTAAAAATCTGAGATTACCCTATAACAATACATTGACACCAGGAACATTTAAAAACAGAAGTTGCTACACAAAATATGTTATTACGATTGTAATAATACAATTTTAATTTCACACCAATCTCAAATTCGTAAATATACCAAGTAGAAAACACCAACTACCTTAAGGACAGGTAAACACCTATGTCTACTTTTCTGTGCTCCTATCAAGTCATTATCCTACTAATTTTTACAGCATTCAAGATAGAAGTAAATTTAATAAGATACATGAATATCAGAGTGCACTATACATTATACATTAACCAACGATCAGCAACCTTCAGTGAATCTCTATCCTTTTCTTCTAGAACCAAAAACTTCTACTTATTCTGCCCCATGATACAATTTATGACAGTTTAGCCAAATTGAATAACTAAAGAAATTCTCATATGCATTAAATCCAGGGGATGGGGGTGCCAAATTGAATAGGGTTCCCCAGTAAATTATCTAGTTCTCGGGACAAAATAAATTAACCACATCCCTACTATCCTCACCTCAGCAAAATATATAACCCATCATTAAAAGACACCTTTTTTAAAATAACCATAAAAACATATTAATTTAAAAACATTACCCTGTCCATCACATACTACAAGTTGGTGTCGTCCTGGTAAGTAGCTCCATTCATCCAAGATTTCTCTTCCTCTAGTTGAAGGGCCTGCTTAGCCAGATTATGAGCCACAATGTTATATTTACGACTAACATGTGAAATGGAGGCGTTGCTGAAATTCCTCATCAAGTCTTTAATATCGCTAAACAAAATCCCCAACTCATTGTGATACGACTCTGCAACCGTTAAAGCAGAAACCAAACTTAATGAATCAGTTGAAATTTTCTGGATTGGAATTCCGATAGTTTGAGCCCAACGTAATCCAACAATGAGTGCTAGAGCTTCTGCGTGAAAAACAGATAATAAACCTTCTAGAGGTTTAGCAAGAGTCGCCTGGATCTTCCTATTTGGACTGAAAATTACAGCTCCTAGACCAACCGTTCTATTAGATGTAGATATTGCTGCGTCCACATACATGGATAAATTATTTATCTCTATTTCCGATGTATTCGGCCGTGTGCAATTCCCTCCCAAACTCGTCATACCACCAGAACTTTGTGCCATCTTCAATTCCTCAATATAAGATATTATCCATTCCTTTATTTGATGAACAGGTCTAGGTTGTTGCCCATGAGTTCTCCTATTTCTTTCAAACCATATACACCATGTCCCAATTAGCAACCTAACAAAATCATCTTTTTCTAGTAATTCAGTTGCATAGAACAAAACTCCTTTAAAAGATATGTCTTCTTTTTGTCCCACCAGAAAAGGAAAATCAAGCAATACCCACAACTCTTGAGCAAACAAACACCAAAACACCGCGTGTGCATTTGAATCCTTACCAAAACCACATAAGGGACAATTACTATTCGCTACAATCTTTCTTGAGTTTAAACCAACACCTGTAGGTAAAATTTCATGGAACCCTCTCCATCCGAATAGTAAAATTTTATGTGGGATTTTTAAATTCCAAAACTCTTTCCACCACACAGAAAGCACATCTGAAGATGATGATGGATCCGAAGCAATCATTTCAGTAGCTAACTTATATCCACTCCTCACTGAGTAACTTCCATTTTTTGTGTAGTGCCAAAGCCAAGAATCAGAATGATTGAACACACTCAGTGGGATTGTTTGAATTAGTTGAGTATCAGGGATTAAGAAATGTTGTTTAATTAAGTCTCCGTTCCACTTCCCCTGTTCTAGTATGTAATCAGCTACTTTTCTGTCTTCTTGCCCTCGTGAAATTGGTTTGAAAGAGGGTGGCCTTGGTATCCAAGGATCACAAAACGCCTTTGTGTCTTTCCCATCACCTATTCTCTTCCTAATTCCTTTTAAAAGTAGAGTTTTTCCCCAACAAATACTTCTCCAACTCAATGAGGGGTTGTTTCCTTCTCTCGCCTCTAGAAAATTTGTGTTCGAAAAATATCTAGCTTTGTATACTTGAGCTATAAGTGAATTGGGATCTATTAATAATCTCCAAGCTTGTTTAGCGAGTAGAGCTTGATTGTATAAAACAAATTTTCGGAAACCTAACCCCCCCTCACTTTTTGGTAAGCAGATACTCTTCCAATCCTTCCAATAGATCTTTCTTGTTGACTGAAAAGAACCCCACCAATAACGTGCCATTAATCTCTCAATCTCCAAACATTGTCCCTCTGATATTTTGAAGCACAACATAAAGTAGGTAGGCATAGCTTGAACGACCGCTTTTAGTAAAATTTCCTTGCCAGCCTGAGAAAATAAAGTTTCCCTCCAGGAATTTAGCCTCGTCCAGATCTTATCCTTGATTGATCTAAACATCACTGTTTTATTTCTTCCCCCGATCATTGGTAATCCCAGATAAGTTTCGATTTCTTCAGTCATTTGCATATTAAGTGAATCAACAAATAGAGAGCGTGTCACATCCGGGGTATTTGGAGAAAATAATAACAGTGATTTATTGTAGTTGATCATCTGTAAAAAATCATATCATATGTTCAGTCCATCTTCTGTGTTTTTAAGACAGCAGATATTCAATAATGTAAGAAATACAAATAACAATTAACATCATAAAATTTAGATAGCCTACAACTCATTTAAACAATTTACAAGTACCATTATTTCATTATTTAAGAGTAAACTTCTTTAAACCCAACTTAGTTAGCCCTTTTTCCAAACTATACCAACATCAAATCAGTATTAAGTTTTTAAAATGCCATACCACCCTAAACCTTGTCCACTCGCCTGTATCTTTAACATAAACTATACGAATATACTTATAAAGACAACTTTCAAACAGTATTAAAAACAATAACATTAAAAAGATAACCCAACCCATTAGAATCTACTCCCTCCACAACTACTTTTTTACTTTAATTAGGCTACAACATAGTTAGTCTATTAAAACAAATTCGACCAATTATCTGGTTTCATTTTACATAAATCCTCTTAAGATATTTTGTTATCCTTACTTCATGATAGCTATTACAAAAACCAGATAATTATACCTGCCCTGACCATTCCGAATAGAGCTTAAAAATTGTTTGAATAGATTGTAAAGATCTTTGTGATGCTTGGAAAATAATCATACTATCATCTGCAAAGAATAAATGGCTTATTGATGGAGCACTTCTAGCTACTTTTAAACCCAACAAATCCCTTCTACTTTCTGCTTGCCTTAATAATGCTGAAAAACCTTCGGCGCATATAAGGAAAAGATATGGCGAGAGAGGGTCTCCTTGTCTCAATCCTCTTGTTGGGGTGACTTCACCATACTTCTGACCATTTATTTGGAAAGAATATCTCACTGACGTAACACAATTCATAATCTTAACCACCCACTGGCTTTTAAAACCCATCTTTAACAACATCTTCTCTATGAAAATCCACTCAACTCTATCATATGCTTTACTCATATCTAATTTCATTGTAACGTAGCATCTTTTCCCTCCTTTCATTGATCTCAGGTGGTGCAAGCATTCATATGCTATTAGAGCATTATCCGTTATAAGTCTGTCGGGAACAAAAGCGCTCTGAGTGCCATTAATAATCAATGGCAATATAGGTTTTAGCCTATTGATTAATACCTTTGATATAGCTTTACAGAACACGTTACACAGACTTATTGGACGAAACTCACTCACAGACAAAGGTTCTTTCACCTTAGGGATAAGAGTAACAAGTGTAGAATTAATTTTGACCAAATCTTCCTTCTCATTTAGACAATCCATAATTGCTTTAGAAACAATTGGTCCAACAATATCCCAGTGTTTTTGATAAAATGTTGCATTCATTCCGTCTAATCCAGGACTTTTATCTGATGATATCGAGAACATGGCCTTTTTTATTTCCCCTAAAGAAAACTCCTTCTCCAACTCATTGTTCATCTCTGTCGTCACCGTAGGTTGCACTGCTGATAATAACATATCAATCCTCTCCTTTGTTGGTGATATTGTTTGAAAGAGATTTTTGTAAAATCTTTGTATTATTTCACTCATCTCCATCTCATTCTGACACCACTCTTTCTGTTCATTCAATAAACCTGTAAATAAAGATAAACATTTAAAACAGGCTCATCCTAAATTATAAAGTCAGCATTGCGACCTCTTGTTAGCAAGCCTCTTATTTATTATACGACGAGTCTTATTATTTTTAGCAATGACCTATATTTTCAGTTTAGGCCAAAATATTTTCTTATTTTTTATACTTTTGAACTACAGATTTTTGCAATAATTAACTCTAATTAATTTTCAGTTTTCCTCTTCTTCCACTTAATAATTTTTATTAAGTTTGATACCTTAGTATAAATTAAATTTAATGTCAAAAATTTTCTTAATTGAGTAATACTTCTACATTATTTTGAAAATAACAGTGTATATCGAATTTCACTAAAATTGGACTTGACTACTATGATTTTAAATATGTTGTAAATTGACAGGATTTTAAGCGGAAAAAACATATAAAGTCAAGGCATATAGTGTGAATGTAACAAATTTTATAATTTTTTATATTTTATTACAGTAATCAATATTTTAGGGAAAAAATAGTGGATAATTTTTTTTATGTATGAACAATTATAATTTATGTATATATTAATTTGAATGCCAAAATATAAACAATAGGAAAATTATACGTACACATATTATAAAATCATAATACAATACTAAAATCGTAAAAACGTATGGATGTCGTATAACTTAATAACATAATACAATACTCACATCGTAAATGTATACTAAAAATTGAAAACATAATAAAATAGACATATTACAAAATCATTAGATGGTCAAAACAATATGAATATTACAAAAATTTAATTCTTTAAATTTGATATAAATTCGATTTTGTTACAAAACCTTTGTTAATTAAATCCTTACTTAATTCTTAATTAAGATACTTAATTCTTGATTAAGTAAAATAGGACATCATGTTATTCTGTTTCTATTATGTTAATGGAATAAGAAGTTAAATGTTTATTATAATCTTTTATATAATATTACATAATATTATAATAAAAGATTATAATTAAAATGTTTCCTAACGAATAATTTATTCTTTAGAAATACATTAATTAATATGTTAGGATTACGTTAGTGTTGGCGTGATGTTTTGATGATGAATACAAATGGTGCATTATAACACTTCATGTGTATTTATCTAATCTTGTTATGCAGGAAGTATTGATCAATGATTAAGGGGGAGCTTTTAGCTCAATCACATATTGGTATATAATCATCAAAAAAGGGGAGATTGTTAACCTAGTATGTTTTGATGTTATATACAGCAAGCTGATTGCTTATCTTGTACTAGGTTCACTATATCTAGCTTACAATTATATGATTGAATCACTTGATATATCATTTGCATATATATATATATATATATATATGTGTGTGTGTGTGTGTGTGTGTGTGCTTGCTATGTATAAGTATACTCTCAGGTAACTTGGTTGGTGATATGAAAATGCAAAGGTATAAAGCCATCTATCTGTTCAGCTTACCAGAACCAAAACAACAAGCTGACATGAACTCGCTAGAACCAAAACAACAAGCTTATACAGACTTGCAGAACCAAATAGCAAGCTGACATGAACTTGCTATGTTATTTCGGTAATGTACTAACTTGGTTTTGCAGGGAAAATTAACTTACTGATTGTATAATCAGTTTGTCACAAATAGCAAGCCAAAGTTAAGATACAGTGACAGTTTGGCAAGCCAGTTGCACACAGTCAATACGCAAACAGCAAGCCATTTCCAACTGTTCAGAACTCTTGTAGATAAAGATCAACAAGACATAATTATACTCTCAGGAATCTTGGTTGATGATATGGAAGAGCAAAGGTCTAAAGTCATCTATACTTTCAGCTTATCAGAACTAAAACAGCATGCTGATGTGAACTCGCCAGAACAAACAGCAAGCTGAATAAATAAACTTACGGTTTTCAAGGAGCAATTTGTGGGAAACATCTTTAGGAATATTGTAAGAGCCCTCTGAATTATTCTTGCACACCAGAGCATAAATCAACTATATTGGGGAACCATATATTCTTTGCTTTGAATAAAGAAAGTAGCATGACACTTTTGACTTTTCATTACCAACCACATGCTCTTGTCTTCCTCACCATAACTAATATTCTGTCCACAGAAATCAATAAGCCGTTGGAGCCTCTTTCAAAATTATTTTCAAATGTTCTTGTTTACGTATTTGAAGGTTGTTCTTGCTCAGTTCTAAGGCATTCATCCAAGAGAAGAATGAGAGTGCAAAAACACAAGAACCAATATACAACTTTGAGCTTACATTGCTAAATCTTTTTAAACCTTTCAAACCCTTATATACACTCACATATATATTCAGAGGGTTCATTAGGTTGAGTTGTATTTATTGTATTGTTCAATTTGCATTGAATAGTTGTTGTACAAGTTTGGCTTAAGGTTTTGGGTGGGTTGAACTAGACTTGAGAAGGATACTTGGAAGTATTTCTTAGTGAGTTAGTTCAGCACAGCAAACAACAAACCATTTGTAAGCAGCTGGGTGTAAAGGTGTTCAAGTTTTACTGATTAGTTGCTGAATTATTGGCAAAGGGATCTTGGTGATCGGGGATTTTATGCTCTAGTGAACTCATTGTTCTAGAAAACAGGTTGTTCAAGGAACTAAAGAATTCAAGGAGTGGGACTCAAGGAATTCGGTGTTCAAGGGAGCAATCTTGTTAGAGAGACTTTGGAGTTCAAGTGAGCTGTTACTCAAGGGGAACATAGTGTTCCAGCAAGCCATTTTCAGCAACTGGGAAAAAGGGAGATATATTATTGTACCTTGTAATTGGATTATCGTTGATAAATAATATATTCTCTTACCGGGTTGGTAAGGGACCAGGACGTAGACCGTAGGGGATTAGAGGTCGAACCTGGCTAAAACTTTCTTGTGTTCTTTATTTTTCTGTACCTTACTGTTTCATCATTTAGCTTACCATTTGCATTCAGCTTACCGTTTGCATTCAGCGTACCATTTGTGTCTGCATAAATTGAAATTAGTAAGCTGTTTTTGGTAAATTATTAAAATTGGACTTAGTTAGCCATATACACCTATTCATCCCCCTCTAGGTGTGCATTTTCAGTTAGGAATAATTATTTCTAATGAAAATTTTATTAGTTAGGAATACGTTTATTTATACGTTTGGAATACATTATGATCTGGAAACAAATAAAATTGTTTGAAAAAGGATCAAAATAAAATACGTTAAGAATTTATTTCAACCATACCTTTAATACAATAAAACGAATGCTATCTATATCAAATTTTAATAATTAAAATTTTTAATTTAACCTATTTTTAAAATTTAATGACACATAATAAAATATTCTATATATACTATGATAGGTATTTATTCTAATTTATTATCAAAATAAAGAAAAAATTATTCTAACTTCCTAATTTATAAAAAAAATATTGAAATTAATTGGGTAATATGATTGACTCTATTCAAACATATACTTATAAAATAGTACAAAAGTTACATAGATAGACATTGATACGTACAACAATTAACAAAAACCTCCTTCGGTCTAAATATAACAGAAGATTCATCAAAACTTACCTGCATGCAGAGGAAAACCAATTGGGGTTTGATTGCTGAGATTCGGAAATTAAGTCAATACACGAATTTTGTCAAAATAATATTACATATCTAAAATTGACTTGATTTGTTTTCATTTATATTTTGTTCATATTGAAATGAATCGAGATTGATAAGGAGTTTTTTAATTTTTATTAAAAAATTAAAAAATAACAACTTAAACAACGAGTTTTTAAATAGAATTGAGGCTCTAGATACGGGATTTTTTTCTCTAGATATACTCGAAAAAAGTACTAGATTGTGTAATGATAAGACTAGAAAATATTACTTGCCTAAAATGTATGATCCCATTTTGAATGGGTTATATCGGGGAACAATCAAAAAAAAAATTTCACCTTCAATCATAAATAAAATTTCGTTAGAAAATTTCATAGAGACAATGGAAATTAATAAGATTCATAGTCTCCTTCTTCCCGATACTGATTACCAAGAGGTTGAACAGAAAATAGACCGATTTGATAAAAAAACTTTTTCAACGGAAAATCGTCATTTATTTACTTTAATCAGTAAATTCGATAGAGAATCGGGATCGAGTTTAAATTGGAAGGGCCTCTCTTTATTTTCAGAAAAAGAACAAGGAAGGATTGGTTCAGAAAAAAGAGCCAAATTTTACAAATTTTTATTGAATACAATTCTAACTAGCCCTAATGGTCAAAAAACAAAACAAAAATTTGTAATAAAAGAAATCAGTAAAAAAGTCCCTAGATGGTCATACAAACTTATTACCGAATTGGAATTCCTGTCGGGCGCAGCTCATGAAGGCCTACCGTTGGATTATCATATACGTTCAAGAAAAAGGGATCATGTAATAATTTATAGGCCTACTAAACGTAGTCGCAAAGCAAGTGTCAAAAACTGGGTGTCTATTAGAGACTATTCGGAAGAATCAGATTTTCGTCGAGAATTCATCAAAGGTTCTATGCGTGTTCAAAGGCGTAAAACTTTTATTTCGAAATTGTTTCAAGCAAATGCGCATTCCCCCCTTTTTTTGGACAGAATAAAAAAATCCCCCCTTTTTTCTTTTAATATCCCTGAACAGATGAAATTTTTTTTTTTAGAAATTGGATGGGTAAAGGATCAGAATTTAAAGATTATACAGAGGAACAAAAAAAAAAACTAAAGGAAGAAGTAGTAAGAAGTAGTAAATTAATATTAATTATTAATAAATTATTAATATTAATAAATTATTAATAAAAGGGCAACTACAAATCATATTTTATTAAAAAAATCATATTCGCAACTCAAAATTAAATGAAAAAAATTGTATAATATTATTAAAAAAATCATATTCGCAACTACAAATTATATTTTGAGATGGACTAACTTGAAATAGTAAATTGAAAAACGTAAAATAGTGTTTAAAACTTAAACCAAGCAAGCATTTTATTAAAATTTTCAAACTACGAAAAACCAAACAATCATTCAAGCATAAAAACCAACTGGAAATTAAAACTGAATCAAAATTGCATAGTAATTGAAAATCTTGAAATAAATTGAAATGATGACATAAGTAGTAAAATCTAGAGACATACCTTTCCAAGGAGCTCACATTCTATCTGATTATTGCCTGCATCTGCGTTCAATAGAAAGAGAATACTACAAGTAATTCAACAAGTAGTACTGGACTAATCATGCGGCCCATTTAACTTTAAAGCTACCAACCTAATTGATTTCAAAAAGTAATAAGCCATTTGCAAAAAGTATTACCGAGTCAAAATTAAAGGTATTACAGAGAAGGTAATAGTACTGAGAAAAATATTAACAGAAAAATATTAGCAGTAATCTTTAGAATCTATCTATGTATTAAGAAGTGAATCACATTCTTTGAAAATACCTTAATTTATGTATTGTTTTGTGCATTGAATTGTTTCATCTTTCTGCCTCTATTAATCTTCTGTTGTTTTTCCTGTCTTTCTCTACAAAATAAACAACAATAACATGATCTATTGGTAAGACATTGTATCATAGTGCTTATACGTGAATATAGATAGAACAACAAACAATAATACGAATTACCAGATAGAACCTCGTTTAAAACCTGTAAAAAAACATATGGATAGAACAACAAACAATAATACAAATTGGTATGACAATCCCACAATAATTACCAGATTTTATAAGGAAATTTTAAAAAATACGAATTGGTATGACAATCCCACAATTGTTTTTACATACGTACAATGAAATTTTAAAAAAATGGGTGTGATGGAATAAAAAATGGACATGGAATTTTTAAAAGTTACCAAAAAAACACTACCATACCCATCAAACTTATAAATTCAGAAATGATTTTCTAGTGATTCAAAAATTTTGTCAAAATAATATTATACAATTTTTTTCATTTAATTTTGAGTCATAAAAGATTGTTTTTACAGTAAAAATTGTTAGAGTTCCCGAAATTATTACCTATATAATTGACATAATTTAATTGAATAATTTATGAATAATAGACCATATATGACATATCTGTTTCGTAAATCATAATACGACACATAATATTTGAAAATAATTTTAAGGATCATTTCGAAATACTTAACAATATATTTTTAAAATGATGGATTTGTCCTAAGTTGGTTGATGGAGGGGACAATAGTATAGTTCGTGGAGATACCTCGGTCCTAGTTCGAGTATTATTGAGTGGTGTTTGCCTCGATCCCGTTCGAGTGTTCATCATGATATTTTTATTACTTAAAAAAAAATTAATACAATCGCCTCATTTTTCAAACTCTCGTCTGAATATCTTAATACATACTGCTCATGCGTTCGTTGAATATGTACCTGTAATGCGTGGGGATGGTTCTTATTGAAAACCTCAACATGGAAATGTTTATTTAAGATAAAAACAATAATAATTAATCAAAGATAGACGTTTGCTCTAACATATCATATTCCAAAATAATACTTACGATACATAATACATATGAATTTCTTATATTTATTTTGAAAAAAATTATTATACACATACCACAAATAATGTCTAGGATGCGGCATGTTACATAAATCATTCCTTAAGCTAGTTACAAAAATAAATATACAACTCAAATACAAAGAGAATGAAAAAAAAAAGAAAAAGAAATAATAGAACCAGATCAAATCATATTCACAACTACAAAGTATAATTTCATGATCTAATCAAAATTTTTAAAGTCAAAATTGGCCCACTTGTATTGTACCCGAATGAGTATTGCAACTTTCTCTCCAATTCTATTTGAATCGGTCAATGAATATACATTATTATTGTGCAGTAGTGGTAGTAGCTGGTCCACCTTGCTCCTTGTGATCACATGAAAATCCTGGAGAGAACGACAATTTTCACTCTTTGACTCCTCGAGCAAGAACGTTGTCAACATCTATGTGTCAAGCAATCTCTAACAGGAGTTGTCAAGAAGGTTGTCAATCCTAAGTAGTTTGTTAATAAGTTCGATTAACAATAACCTAGCACAAACGGAGATACTTTGTTATTTCCATTTTAGATTCTATTTACGTTTATAAATGTACTTCAGATTTTTTTTTGTATAAATTAACGGTATTATTTCGAAATAAAATATTTCGAAATCGGAATCGAAAAATGATAAGACCACCTTGCGAAAATCTTGACCGTATTCTTACAACTAAAGCAGCTGTTTCTTTGTCTACCACAGTATGATAATAATTAGTAGTATGAGAGAAAGCGCAGTGTATGATCGCACCCGAAAGAAAGCGCAGTGTAAAGCACAGATTTACGAACTAGTCTATGCCAGTTCATTATTTCCACCGAAAGTGAGAAATCATCGATTAAAACTTGGTAGTTGCAATTGCAAGTACTTCCAATAACGAAAGTGTCATATACATAATCATTCATAATTCGAAGCTGTTAATCTTGCACAAGCTTAAAAGCTTAATTATGATGATTCTAATGAATCTGTAGAGAAAGGGGTACAAGTGCACTTGTCCTCATTACAAAATTATACAAGTAATGATGCTACGGGGAAGTGCATTATGTAGATTTCTGCAGCATAATCATAAGTATAAACCCCTTGTTGCAGTAGCAAGACTATGAAAAGTAGTCAACTACTTGTTTAACACAATGCAAAAAATGAAAAAAGAAGAAGGCATTCATATTATAGAATGGATAAGTTGATAACCAAGAAATTTATTGAATTTATAGTCTACAAAATATTTTGCGAAAAGGGTATTTATAGAAAAACCGAAGGCAAAAAGCTACCAAACTGTCTTTGATGAACTATTCATGAAAGCATATAAACATTTGTTTTCATGCCTCTCTCCGCGTAAGTTGTGTTATTATCTGGAGGATAAGACATGAAGATTTGTGAATGTTGCTTGGTTCCTTGATCT
The DNA here is from genome assembly GCA_036435485.1 of Saposhnikovia divaricata. Lineage (NCBI taxonomy): Eukaryota > Viridiplantae > Streptophyta > Magnoliopsida > Apiales > Apiaceae > Saposhnikovia > Saposhnikovia divaricata. The sequence continues at coordinate 9,532,887 of CM071597.1, read as the reverse complement.
CCAAGATTAATATCTTAATACGGTGGAGGATAAGTACTTCCTGGATATGGGCCTGATGGAACATAGAAATAATAAGATTTTAGTTCTGACAGACAAAAGTTGGAGAATCGCAGTCTTTAATTAAAACAAATGTTACCTGGAGGATAATGGTTTGAGGGTTGGGCAGGTGGAAATGGTGATGGAGGATACCCGGCAGGTGGCGGAAATGGAGACGGTGGATACGCAGCTGGTGGTGGATGTGGTGTGGGGGGATAAGCGGCTGAATGAGGGGCCGGGTATGGAGTGGGGGGATAAGGTGCAGAGTTCTGTGGATATGCAGGGTAGGCTGGGGATGGTGGATATCCTGAGGCTGGAGATGGATAGGGAGCTGCTGAAGCTGGTGGAGGGTATCCGTATCCTGATGAGGCTGGTGGAGGGTAACCGTATCCTGATTGTTGGGGTACAGGTGATGCACCATATGGTGAGGTATGATTCTTTCCAGGTTTCTGTGATAGCTCCAGAATCACAGTCTTAGTATGTAGCTTAAGTTACAATACAATCTTTATGATTAAATTTTAGGCTTTTTAATGTTCACAAAAATTAACATATAAAACAGAAGAACTTACGCTGACATTTGAAAAGTGCAGTATTACTCGGACCTCCCCTGCATACCTATAAGACATAAAAAACGAATCATGCATTAGGAGTTATGTCATAGGGTTTTTCGTATTGGTTTTTAATTACAAAGTCTTGTTTAATGGGAAGTATCTGTGCTATGGTATCTAAGAATATAATGAGGCAGTTCTATATACTTCTATTGGTATTTGTTAGAGATGTAGGAAATCATCACAACTGAATTTAACACTTTCTGTGCCAGAGAGATGTTATCCAGGAGCTCTCCAGAACATGAAACTGCTACTTGCCTACAGAATGCACTTTGGAAGGAAACGGCTCATGTTCTTTAATTCTTGTTACCAACATTAGTTTCAGTCTGTTCTTTTACCTCGTTCTGTTCCAATTGATTCGCTAACACCAGAAGTTATAAATCTTTAAAGTAAGACTCATCTCCAAAGGAGTTCTATATACAAACTTCACCACTCAAGATCCGTCCAAACTATTATAAAGTGTTAGAGATCTTCCTGATTACGTAATTATATTTCTGAATAAAGTTTAAGACCTACATAGTTAAACCAGATGCTGAACCGTGTTCAATATTGCATATCTAATGTAATTTTGTCAGTGAGAGTTCCTTCAGTGTAAGTAAGTCAACAAGGTAAACGAGGGACTGAGACTAGGAATTTCTTATACTTCTTAAGATAGTTATGAGAGGAGCATGGCATAATTATCTGACTAAAAATTCGAACTTGGGTGAAAACAGAAGGCCAGTCATAGTTCAATGCATCGTTTATTCATTTAGCTCAAGTACTAAGATTAATAGGTATTAACATAATTTTGTTTACTGCAGTGTAATCTTTGCATTATAATATAGGCCTGTCATACTTTGGTATAGTGTACATAGAATAAGTCAATTCAGTTTGAAAAACAAAACCCACAAACACATTGAAAGATTTAAGACAAAAGAACATTGGCTCCAAATAATGTTCGACAATTCATCCTGTTAATGTCTCCTCGAGACTGTTCAAGTTATAAAATTAGTGTCTGCAAGTATCCTACCACGGGTGCTACGTGATCATGGTCAATGCAGTAAATTTGCTGTTTTGGTTCGATGGGAAGGTGCCTGGGTTTTTCTATACTAATGATATGTTTTATCAATTACAATAATCAATGTCATTTAACACGAGTTTAAATCTAATCAAATTTATAAGTTCAACAAACATGTCCTAACATGCCAAATAAATCAAGGGATCCTCAGTTTGGCCTTATGGGAACTAAGGTTCCTTGTTACCATTTACCAATAAAATGAACTGGAACTTTTGAGTTCTGATATAAAAACATCCATTAAAAACTACAACCTATGCCCACAAATTTCTAATCCAGGTTTAGCATATTACCAACCTATAATCCAGAAGTTTTATCTGATGTGCAAATGTCACTTATATTTTTTAAACATTAACAGGAAAATATACGAGACATAGTCATAAGTATAAGCAATTAAGCACAAATGTATAATACATGTCAATCAAGATACAAGAGAACAATAGTAACAATAACGGGGCTTACTTTCCGGTTTTAGACTGAATTGAGTAAGAGCCATCATCATATCCTTGAGAAAGAACTTTCTGCAACTGAATCCTAAGAAATCCCCAAAACAAGTTAGTCACTAACACCCTGCCTATGTAGAACATAATTTTCATATCGAGGGAAGAAAATTCAAAACATACCTTCCACTGCCAATGAAGTCATCAAATGTGACAGTATTGCTATTCCAGACGACAACACTTATCTCCCTTAATCCTTCAATCAATGTAAACGTAAATTTCTCTTGAAATGTCGGATTCTTACCGCCATCTACAGAATGACAAACCAATGCAATATAAGTCAGACACGAAATTGAAATTATATAGAAGCAGCAGCAACAGATTGTTCCAAACATCAACAAAAACGTTAAATAAAAATACAGAGAACAGAGGATGCAGGCTCTTTTTACCACATTGAGAAGTCTTGGTCACGTACAGGCAGATCAGTAGGATTACGTTACATAAAAGTTACAATCATATGGTCAACATTGCAATTTTTACACACAACTAATTCTCAGCTTTGTAAAGAGTATATAACATGAAGGTAGAACTTCAATTTGACATCAAATCAAAATATTATATATAAGTATCTCAACCAAACGCATTGAAATATGTAGAAAAACAAAAAAATTGAGAAAATAATATTTACAAGTACCTCAATTGAACGCATTAAAATGCGTGAAAAAGTCATAAGATCGTATAAAATGGAACGGAGGGAGTATATAACATGAAAGTAGAACTTCAATTTGACAAATCACACAATTTTACAAAAAGATTAAAAAAAGGGAGAAGAATAAAGACCTGTACAAGTACGAGTCCTGAATTTAGAGCTACCGTACTCCACGCAAACGTAAGGATCTTGCCTCGAAAACCATTCGGTGTCTTTCAATCTTGAGCATCCAACAACTGCACAAATATATTTACATAATCAAACATCAACTTCCAAATATATATAAATATCTGATCAGCAAGATTTAGCCTAGCAGAAACCTTTTTTACTCGTGCTAGGGTGATTTCGAAAATTTGCATGTGCGTGAGTATTTAAATTTTCGTAATCATAATCAAAAAACATTTGTATGTGTGTTGTCGGAGAAAGAGCAGAAAAAATAATAAGACAAGATGACTTACCAGTAACTTCAAGAAGTTGGCCATGAATACCAGAAACTGGAGTAGCCATAGTCGAGATCAAGATTATTTAAACTACTATTATATAACCTTTATATACACAAGCACTTTTGTAATAACTTGAAGCTTGAAAAATACAAAAGAGGTAGAAGTGATTCAAATGGTTGGTGATTGGAAAGTAAACATGGGTTTTTAGATATTTATATATTCATCATTCCCCCTCTCATGGGTTGACTTGGCATGTGAACATTAAATAGAAAGAAATTATAAGGAAAAAAAGAAATTGCTAACTTTTCTTAGTACAAGAGCATCTCCAAGGGGTCATGGATATTTGTTAATTATAATATAATATATTGATAATTATCTAAAATTATAGCTAAGAAGTTCTAGGTTTACTCTAATGGTATCATGTATAATTATATTATCTAAAATTATACCTAATAGATTTAGAGGTTTTACAAATGTAGCTAGCCCAATTTTAATTATCTATATTTTTTTGCTAATGGATAATGGTTGGAGTATTGAATTTTTACCTAATATCTAAAATGTGCCACATAGATGTCATGTAGGTGACACATAGATGAATTTAACTAACTGGTTTTACCATTGGAGATGCTCTAATTATTTGAAAAGAACAAACAAATTAATAATATCATAAACCATTGAAATTAGACATGGCTGTAAGGCAGAAACAGGGACAAATATTCAATATTTATAAAAAAAAGTTAGTATATTTATTAAAGAAAAATATAAAACTTATAGATATTAATAGATCAGTACAAAAAGATGGAAAACTACTCAGATATTTTTTTTCACTTACGAAATTAAAATAATAATTTAAAAATGCCTAGGTCGACCAATTAAAAGACGCGTGTAGCTGTAGCAGCAATTTCATTGGTTGATAATTGATAGTAAAAGGTTGAGACACTTTAATGTCCGGTATTTATTAATTATTAGTTGTTCTAGATTATATCCAATGACAATATAGGGTATAATTGTTGATAATTTGATAATTTGATTCAACCAATAATTAGACTATTAGATATTTATTAAATAAATGATAATATTTTGGGAATATTTTATATTTAAATTTTTCTTCTAAAAATTCAATGTTCGAATCCCGTATACAACAAATATATATTAAGATTTTATATTATTAGTCTTAAACAATACCTGTCATTTATTAAATAACTATTATTATTACTAATAATTTTATTAATTAATATTACAAAGTTAAATTATATATACACTATTTTGTTTAATTATATAATTTTAAAAATATTTAAAAGTAATCCGTGTGCTATAAGCTATATGTATAATAAAAATTTTAATTAGAAAAATGTTAATTTTATATAAGGGTGGTAAGGAGAACTCTAATGGACATAGCTATAGTGATAGTTATGTATATTTTTGACAAGGGATTAGGTTGATTCAACAAATATAGCCAATGTCAATAATTTTTTACTAAGAAAAATTATGCATTGGAATTCTATTTTTTACACATTATCTATAACATGTGATACATAAGATATTATTGCTAAACATTTTTTCCCATTGAAAATGCTCCTATAAGAATTTTAAGTGCAATTCCAACTTGACCTATCAATTTTAATTTTTTTTTAAGAAAATGTAAAGTTATTTTGAAAGGTGTAAAACAATTAACATAGTCATTAATTCATAGTTTAGAAAAATATTAATATATTTATAATATTAGAGATAAATGATTCTACAATTAACTTTAGGAGAATTTCATCAGAATTACGTAATTTTGATTCATTTTTTTTATTTAAAAGGATGGACATTGCTTATGTGTCTTCATTTTAATGATTAAGTTTAAAAAATTATCGAAAGATAACTTTTGCCTCTCTTTACTCTAATATATATACATATTATTCAAAATTAAAACATGAGAGTTTAGACCATGATAAATTAATGTTACTATCAAGCTATAATGTTACAATCAAGCTATAAACGTTTTATCTTTTTAGAAAAAAATAAAAAAACGTTTCGAATTTGAAAAGATCCGAGAATAGGTACTCAATTGTCAACAAGTTGTACTTTTTTAATTTTGGCAACTCAAATATAAAAAGAGTAGTAGTGGTTTATGGACATTTGAATACAGGTTAAACGGCTCCGTTTACTTAACTTTTTCAAATGTATTTGAAGGCGAATAAAATAAAATTTAAAAAAATACATGTTCAATCATGTGATATGATTCTCGTAAATCCATTTTACTGACATGAGATTTTAGAAAAATTGTTAACTAACAAGATATCGTTCCATGAATCTCTTTTAACTTCTAATATTCTCTTTAATGAAATATTGAAATTGTATGTTATGATGAACCTAAAACAAAGTGAAATCCCTACCTAATATTTGAAAATTGGATCGGACAAATTTCGCTTTCTTAACCACTCAAGCTTTTAAACATGAATATATTGTAGATTTTAAATATAAATTAAAAATATATAAAATCATATCATTTCTTTCAAGTATCTTATGTATTTTCGAAAAATACAAAAGCCGATGGAGACAATATTAGTATTATTTAGACCAGGGAAGTAGATTGACTTAATTGAGGAGCAGTGCGTATTCTAAAGCAATATACAACGCGTAACTGGATAAGAGAAGAAACCCGGTCTCAATCCCCACTTCACACACTTGCACTACTTATATTCAGTGACCCAATGTTCTAACGAATACTGGCGACTACCCAACTACTGCTGTGGATTGTGGAATACTCTTAAATCTTTAGTTTGACACTAGCAATTTTTAAACATTTAATTGTTTTAATTTACGGGTGTTGGAATATATGAACATGTACTTCATTTGTTAATTAAATTATTTGTTTCATTTAGTCGAGTGGTATCTTTCCGACTCCTCACATGAATCTAGACTTTCGAACCTTGTCAAAAAAAAGGTGAATGTGTGAATATGTTTAATCATATGTAAAAAAAACTCATTTACTAACGAATTCAAATAAATATAACACTTATCAACCATTCCATACTTGATTGTTAAGCTCTACTCGAGATCCTGGGAAAAAAATTGTTGGACGCCAAGATGAACAACTGGCTCTGTTTAGGATTCTACTCGTATGATCACTTCACTCGTATGAATCAGTTTTAGCTTGGCAATACCTTTGTACCGACCTCGTAATTATGTTGTTGGTTTGATTCTCGCTTATCTATTATATTATTAATAGCACAACATGGGGTAAATATTTATAAAAATAATGTTATTCAAAGAATTTGAACCCATGACCTCTTGCAGAACTAAATTTAATACCATAACCAGTTGAGCTGTGTGAACATTTGAGTTAGTATTGAGCTGTGCATACATACATACATACATATATTTATGTTGTATAATCTATTAATATTTCATTATTTGTAATCTATTAATTATTGTATAATTAATATGCATATTTATACATACATACACATGTACAAACATAAATACATACATATATAAAATTTTGTGGATATGTAATAATTTACTATAATATTGACACTGTAATTATTTATGAATTAAATATTATAAAAATATCACTATACAAAAAAAGAACCTTCATGTGTATATAAGTATAATACAAGCTTGTATTAACATTAACTATTGTAAAACTCATCAATCACATCTTTAATACGTAAACACACAAAACAATATAACAAACATGTATATATATCTAATAGAGCAAATTGGGGGTGGGGGTTTCCATGAGCAAATTTATTCATATAAAAAGTTATATTTACCCCTACTAATTATATCTATGTTATATTTCCGGGGGCTATTTAGGTATTGCAATATTAACATATTTTAACTGATATGAACTAATATGCATTTATTATTATGTAATTAATACTTGTATGTATCTTTGTATCCATCTATGTTAACTCTATATATTTATATTTAGCAAAAAAAAAAAAACTCTATATATTTATATTTCGAAGTACGGTTTTGATTTTAACATTAACCAATTTATTACATATCGTTCAAGTTTGCTTTAACAAAACATAGCGTAAAATATAAACAAATTTAATTTAACCAGAATTATAATTTACATGTCAGCATAAATTCTATTTTCTCACAACAATTGTTGCGAATATATGAACAATCGAACATATCAACAATCCAATCATACGTGATCACGAATAATTCATAAATATTTGTAATCTAGAACATGCCCGTACCTTGCACGGGCTACAAAGCTAGTTTACACTTAAATAGTTAACACTAAACGAAATGAGGCAAATTGTTCTAGTTGAAATAACAATTTCTACAATTATTCTCACAAATAGTCGAACTCACGATACCTCTAGAGAAATGAATACAATGGACGATCACAACTTACAGGTAGGTCACGTTGAATTGTTTACACGCCACCTTTTCGTAGTTTCATGCACAAATACTCTTGTTTCAGGCAATGGCTTTCATAGTCCATTTTTTTATTTTCTTCAAGATAAAAATACAGAAACGTCAGCTGCTATTGCCTTATCATTTCGCTTGCTACTTCTTGGAGGCTCATGCGTTGAGCCAGCTCTCCAAGGATTATTCGTTTGGATCATTGTTATTGCCTGAAATCAACCTTGGTCAAAACGTGTTGTTCAGGAGGGTATGCTTGCAACCTCTACTTGATCCTTAGGATATACCAGTTTTATTTGCACCCAGGGCAACAAGGACACAGACTGATGCATTACAACCTGGGAAGAACTAAAAAGGGCAACACATATGCAACCAAAGTGCAGGATTTACTCTACATATCGGAGATAGCTAGTGATTTGTTAAACAATAGTGTTAAGTTGGCAAAGTGTAAAACTGAAATCAAACATCACTACAAATTAATTATTTCAACTTTCAAAGCAATTAGTATCATTCACATCTCAGAAGGGAATAAAAGTCCAGACATTATAAGATTACCAGCAAATGTCAGAGAACAAGAAACTCTTGTAAAAGCTTGTTTTGCAGGCAATCATAAATAAATAATATACAATACCAATTTGTTTCGTTTTTGGTCTTTGCCATCAGGAATAAAACAGAAATTTGACATACATATCTTGGATATTCAAGCAAATCTGGAGAAGGCATATACATAACTGTAACTTTTAAAATGCCAGCTACTCCATGTTAAGTTAGAGCCTGTGATAGAATCCACTGCAACAACATCCCGTCGCCCTGCTATGCCTAATCTGAACGTCCCTTAGGCACCGATAAACTTCCTGGCAGCATTCATCAGAGTCCAATCAAGTCTTGCAGGACTACGCTTCAAAGCTTTTATGCCAACTGGACTGTTCTTGCTCTGTTGAAGATTAATAAATAACATTAGCAGGCCTAACAAACTGGACAGGATAACTATGTAAGGTATCTGATTAATAGGAAAATAAATTATCAACGTACCAATAGGCATGTTTGGGCATTGATGTCACAAACAGGATACTCTTGTGGGCAGCAGCTGGAGTGATCATCGCAGCAGGTGGCTGACTCAAGTGGGCAGCATCCCCAACCAAAGCAGTACTTACCATACTCGTAAACACAGCAGCATGTGGTTGATGCAGGGCAACTGTAGTAATCATCACAAACTGTTTGGGGCTTCACCGGGGAAGGAGGTGATGGGCCAGGTTTTGGAGGGTTCACACCAGTCTTTGTAGGATATGATGGCTGCATTGCTATTCCACACTTTCCTGTATTAGTACTGGCCACATTACGCTCTAACCTAATGTAACCATTCTCACCCCAGTTGGGACCCCATGAATTCCTGACTATCCAATAATCTTTCCCATCTTCTGTACCATATCCAACAGCCACAACACCATGGTCTAACTCTGTTCCACATAGTCCCGTAAAAACACCCTGAATAAAGTCAAGGAAGTAACATACATGTTAAACATGTAAGTAAACTGTTATTCATTAACTAGGAGTCACCAAATCAACAACTATGTTTTGGTGTTCACAGAAAATGTCATTGTGCAGATAGCAAAGTAGCCAGAAAAATTCTACTCCAGTCCGGATTCACTTGGACATTCGTATAAAAAGGAGCAGCAAGTTTAAAAATACTATGAAATATCTAGTTAATAGGGTTAAGATCCTCTACGATGACCTTTTCAGCAACTTATATCAAGTATTTAAGACAGATCACAAGCGTTCCACATTCATATCAGCTATGTGTTATCTAAAACAGTGTCATCCATTAAATGTAGTGAATAGAACTGGACCAAAAGAAATTATTGGAGGTGCAAGTACTAGATTACAAGGCAAGTTCAGTGCATTCCTTCCCTAATACTCATTTTTCATTTTTTTAACATTAAAATACAACCTACAACAATAAAAAAAAATTACCGATTCATAGAGTTGAAATGCCCTTCCTCCAGCTTCGATTGCGACACTGACTGGTTGGTGTGCCACAGCCTTCTTCAGTGATTTCTCATCATTTTGAGGAACATCTTCATAACCATTAATTGTCACAACTTTGGCATTTTTCTGGAAAAATAAATAGACAACAAGAACATAAGTTGCCAAATACTGAACCACTGACTATAAGAAACTAGTAACAAATGACAAATCTAACAACTATATAACAGATTAAAGTTTGTATCATATCTAAATTAATTCATACCCGATTCTGATCACATTGGCCATCAACAGCTTTGTACGGGTAATCATCCTCAGTATCAATGCCACCATTTTTAACAATGAACTCAAAGCCATAGTCCATCAAACCACCATTGCATCCCTGATTGAAACCTTTGTCACAATCCACCAACTCCTGCTCTGAGAGAGGGATCAGCTCACCGGTTACGATCTGATTGATCCCTTCAACTGCAGCTACTGTTGAAAATGCCCAGCAACTTCCTGCATGGTGGAAACAAGAAAATAGATTATTAAACGACAATTTCAAGCAATTACTCACGTAAAGCTTCCAAGTCCCGACGTCTTTTTATTCAAATCAAAGCAATGAATTCAAATATCCAAAACAGAATAAGCAGATGTTAGGTTTCATAGATTGTAAACCAGGTGGCAGTGATTAAGATGCTAAAGGTACAAGGGAAACAGATTGATTTGTCTAGTATGACCAACTTACTTGATGTATATATATCAAGTACCTGTCATTCATGTTAAGGCTACTCCAATTTAAATTTTTGAGGTTGGGTCCTGATGATAAGGAAGCTTTTAACATTCAATTTCAGCTACCAGACAACATATTAGGCATATAATCAAGTTCTGCTGAGCACCATCTTCAAACTAGCCAAGGAGTGTGACTACCAGTGATCACAAATACTATTCAATTGCAAACCACCTGGCCAAGTACTGAATACTAGACCTCACAGATCTAGGTAACATTTTCATCATCTTATAGGCTCTCAGCATGTTAAAGTCATTATAAGGTTAATAAGAATTCTTCAAAAAATTCACATAAAGGGAACAAAGTCGATGCATAAAGGTACAATCTTTACAATACTCTCAATTTTCATCAAAATACTTCTTTTAATCCAAAAGCAGATAGAAAGAAAGAAAAAAACTTCCAGCAATCATTTTATTTAGCTTGTAGAAGTACTAGTAAGCCATTAAATTTCACGCCATCTACCTGCCCAAGGTGTCTTCTTCCCGACAATTATAACTGTTATTCAACTGCCAAACCATTTGGGCTAAATATTGAATCCTAAACCTAGCAGATCTGTATAAAACTATGGGTATAAGCATTTTAGAGTGCCTTGGCAGGTAAACAATAATCCCACAAAAGCACACCGAGAAACAAACCTAAAGAATCAAAACTTACACTAAAAATACAATCTTACAATTTTACTTCCATTCAAATACAATCATTATCAATTTTTCCAAAATACTACCATCATGTCAAAACAAAATTAGCCTTATGTTATGTCACCAAGAAACAAATGGACCCCTACAGAATCAAAATACATACAGCAATTTACACCAAGTTTAATACACATACCAAACAAAAAAAATCACACTTGTAAGCAAACCACAAAGGGCCCCCCATATTAAAAGCAAAATTTTCAAAAACACACCAATCAAAATCAAAGACCATGTCAAAACAAAATCCCCCCTTTGTCCCCACATAACAAACATACACACATCACATATATGTTCATATACTATACACACAAAAAAAACATCAAAACACATACATACATACATATAAAAAGATCATACTTACCACACTGGCCTTGATCTTTGACAGCAGCAACAGCCCCTTTCTTCCTCCAATCAACAAACTGAGGCAACTCATCACCAACCCTAAACTCAAATCTCTCACTCTTAAAACCCTCATTCTTTCTCTCCATTTTCCCACCCAAAAACATAGATTTATACTCTTCATTACTCAAATCAGCAAACTTATTCAACCCAAGTTTAAAACTTTTATTACCCCCTTTATTATGTTCATCAATAAATTCAAGATTCTCCTTGAAAATCTCGAATCTTTTCTCTTTTTCTCCAAGACCATTGTAGTTTTTGTGGTGTTTAACTAGCCAAGATTCATAAAGAGACAAAAGCTCATCGTGGGTACGAAGAATAGGAGGGTTTTTGAAGTGGGTTTGGTCGTAGGTTATGATTGACATGTCTGAAGAAAAAGAGATGGTGAGAAAGAAGGTGAAGAAGACAAGGGTTAGGAGAGTTTTAGCAGACATTGTGGATTGTTGTGTGTGTAAAAAATGTGCGAGGGTTTGTGTTTTTATAAAGAACATGAGAGATGTGGATGTGTAAAGTGTGTGTATTTATTTACTTTTGGAATTCTTATCGATGAAGGAGTTAATGGAGAGTCCTGCAAATGTTAGGTTAGGAGTTGAAATAATTCAACCTTTTTTTTCGGTTTCGATTTTATAAACGGGGGGTTAATTTCGAGTTAATAATATTTTTTTTAATGTTTGAATAAATTATATGATCACCTTCATGGAGTGTTTCAGATGATCGAGCTGTGGCGCTTAATACTTGGACCTTGATGGTCACGGGTTCCGGGAATAAGTGGACTATCATGCTCGAGGGTTGAGTGTGCTAGTAGTCCTTCAAATTAGTCGAGGTGCGTGCAAGCTGGCCGGAACACCGAATTATAAAACAAATAAAAATAAAAATAAATAAATTATATGAACATTGACTGCAAAGTCCGAATATGTATGTTTCTGTAAATCTTTATTTAATTTGTCACCGACCAAATTTTGTTCAACTTTACAATATTATCCTCGAATGCTAACGAAGCTTAGAGGTTAAGAAATCTCATGGCACACAAACACAACACAACACAGTTGAGGAACTCTGATTCCCTTACGACTGACCCATGTCCAGTGAAATTTAAGTAAATTAACGTTGGTAAATTAATAATTTTTTTAAGATAATAATTTTTTCAATTCTAATTTGGGTCAGTTTAAAAATGATCAATTTTGATAACATAATAAAATAATAATTTTTTTAAAAAATTAATATTCTCTTTAATCATAAAAATATATCTATTACATTATTTTAAAATAAAATATTAAAATTGTCTACTTTTTATTGAAATTTAATTGTACATGAAACTTATTTTTAATCGTTCTTATTGCATCCAAAGAATTAAATATAATATTTTCGTATTGCATCAAAAATTATTAAATGTTTTTATGCTTGAGTACTTCTACAAGGATTCCAAAGGTATTGCTGCAAATAGTCTTTAATAACCTATTCAAAATAAAAGATCTTGGTGTTAGTCAATTTCTTTTTGGGCCTAATTGTGTGGGACTAATTACTATTGTAACCAAGACTAATGTGGAATGGAGTGAAAAAGCCCAATAACTAGCTAAATATCTTGCTCGTCATGGTGTTGAAACATAAGACATCATGCTTATTAATGCAGGTCCGTTTGGGAGGGTTTTGAGTTGTGGTGCAACAATATGGGCCTTGGCCCATTGATGATCAATAAATCTATATATTACTCCCTCTTGTTCCCCTGGTTCTTTACCTTGGTGACGTAATTCTGGCAGGGATTTTAAGGTGCATTTTACGGATAAGTTCATAACTTATTTTTAAAATTTTCTTTTTTTGTATAAAAATAGAATTGTTCTATTTTTATACAAAAAAAGAATATTTTAAAAATAAGTTATGGAACTATACTTTTTAGAAGCCTTAAAATGCGTGTCAAGCAGTGAAAAAAAATGTAAATAAATGAGGGGAAAGAGGGAGTATTAATTAGTGGATAATCCATACCTTAGGTTCGGTATCCATATTTATGTTCGGATTAATTTTTTTAACTCTATTTAGATCCATGAACGATCCATATTTTTGGTTTGGTATCCAATTTTGGTTTGTAGAAGATCCATATGACTATTTGATCCATTTTTTATTCTGAAAAGTTTGTATATCAAATTTAAATATCATTAATGCAATATATATTATCCATGGTAAGTTTATTAATATAGATTTGAATTAATCTTTAAATTTTGGTAACTTAATTAATGCTAATGATCTCATAGCATATATAATAAATATAATAAAATATTATTAATTTAAATAATCTAAAAAATTATATAACAAATATAATAAAATATACTCCTTCCCTTCCACTCATTTCTTTACATGTTTTTAGCACTACTTGACACGCATTTTAAGGTGTATATTAAATATAGTTCCCTAACTTATTTTTAAAATTTTCCTTTTTTGAATAAAAATTTACACATTAAATTTTTATTCAGAAGAAAAAAATTAAAAAAAAATTATGAAACTATACTGTATAGGAGCCTTAAAATGCGTGCCGAGCCTTCTGTCCCCAGTGTAAAGAACTCGCTGGGACAGAGGGAGTATACTTTAAAGTAATTTTTAAATAAATTTATTAGAATATATAAAGAAATGCACTTATTGTATTAATTTTATTTTTTTCAAAACTAAATTATTCAATTTTTAAATATTAAATTATATAATTTAATTTAATTATTAATTAATTTTTAAAATACTCATATGCGTAGCCCAGGCTATAACCTAGTTTATGACAATTTATGAACTGGTTTTGGAGGTAAATGTTCGTAAAGTAGAAGAAGTTGTAATTGAAAATGAAATGTTGTTGGCTTAGGAGATGGTGTAACTCGTCTGCATGCAATAGAAGAAGATCAAGGGTTTTGTTAGTTTTGTAAATCTAAAATTAACTAGCATGAAAGCCCGTGTAAAGCACGGGTACCATTTAAATTCATAAAATATTGTTGTTTTTATTTTTTTTAAATAAACAATTTTTAATTTTTGAAACACTATACATCATTAGTGTGATATTTTTTATGGACACAAATAATAACTCAAATTTCTTACCTGAATTTCATATATGATCATAACAATACAATCACATCTAACTATTTAAAAAACATAACTTGGAATGATTAAACACTACGTAATTTACAGATATGAGAATCGAAAACTAATCATAACCACACGTTCAAATCTAATTTACATCTCAACATTCACCAACATCCACTACTATGCCCCTTCCATTTTCGGCAACCTTAGATACCATGACTTGCTTTACACCGACGGGTATTTTAATCTTTTTATTAGTCAATCTATAAATTACCCGATGCTAATAGGATTAACCGATATAATGTAAAAATAATTAAGATAAAATCGAATATTATACTGATATCGAGTAAAAATATGTTATACACTTTATTTATCATTTTTTGTATTAATTTAGTAATCAACATATTATAGCCATTCAACTAAAATCTATACTATTATATAAAAGCCGAAACATTAAAAGTTTGGTTGGTCGGTCGGTCGGTACGGTACCTGTTGATTTTACTTATTTACCCTTACTCAATTACAAATAAAATCCATCCCACTAACTAATATTTTTCAAATTTGCGATGGAGTTCGTTATTTCCTCTTGTCAGTGTGTTTTACCTTTCACGTGCAACGGTTTACTAAGATTCAATTGTTAATAATCGTTCTAAATTCAAATTATCAGCACACTCTAAATTTCGAGGATCATATTTATAGTGATGCTTGTTAAAGTGAGAAGGACAACCGACAAAATTGATATACAAGAAGAGTTAATCGTTAGTTATCAAGTATTACCACGATAATAGTGTCCTTTAGTTTGTTTTTCAGTAAAATCCTAAAAGAATTACCACGATAGTAGTTCTTTTAACTACTTTCAATCTTAGCCACAACATTTTTTGAATATATATTTTCTCTTCTACTCATATGTCTACCTCATATCTACTCCAATTTATTATTGATCATGTGCACTCTCACTTCGGCCTTTTTTCGATCACTATCCAGCCACCTCATTATACCTCTAAGATCCGCTCTTTCCTCTAACGACATCATATATGCACATTTATCTTGCCCCACCACCTCTCTTTCATCTTTAACAACCTTAAGTTTGTTCGTCTTTTCTCTCTCCAATCATTTCCCATTCATCTTTGACAACGTCTCATCGACCTGCGTTTCCATGTTTATATAAAATTACTATTGTTGTCTTTACGAGCTGAATATGTGCTATTATAATAAAATAGTTAATTGTCATATCTCTCACACATTAAACATGTATACGTTTTTTGAATGTTATTTTGTTAACATTATTTTTTTTGAATTTCAATTAAACTCTTTTAATATTTGTCAACAAATTTCATTAACATTTTAATGTACCCAATTTAGTTGTATTATCGTTTTTTTAAGTTGATAAAAAAATTGATGTACCTATTCTTTTACTGGTATTTAGTTGAGTGTATTTCATATCTAGATGTCCAAATTTAACAATAAACGAATTCATGTTGTATGCATACTTGGGGATGTGCATCAGGTCGGTCAATTCAGGGCCGGGTAGTGTTATACCCGTCACACTCCCCAAATTCGAACATAATCATTGAACCCATCCCGGTTTCCGAACGAGGATCATTATGTTCCTAAATATCTGCCCCGAAACGGAAATAGGGATTCCCGCGAAAAATCGTGGATTTTAATTTTTTTAATTAAAATTTTGAATATAATCGTTGAACCCGTATCGATCCCCGAATGAGGATTATTTTGCTTCATGATTCTTACCACGAACGGGGAACGAGGATCCCCACAAAAAATGGGAGATACTTAATTTTTTTATTTAAAATGTATATATTCTCGAATATATCGGATAATAAAATTAATTTGATAAATCATGATAAAATTATTATTATATTATAAATAGCGATTTGAATTTTTTTAATAAAAAAAGATGAAATATATTATTAAAATTAAATTTTATTTTGTTAAATTTTATATCAGAAATTCTAAGTTTATAAAAATTTTGAAATTTTGAATTATATTAATTTTAATAATCTAGTAAACATATATTTCAAAAAATTATTTTTCATAAATATGATAATCATTTAGGGACCGAAAACAGGGATCAGACTGGGTTACCTTCCCCGAGGCCGTTCCCTTCCTCCGATTTTTTTTTATATAATATTTCATGGTGTCCCGAAAAATTTATTGAATACCTAAGAAAAATGGAAAAGGGATCAGATCGAGATCACAGGATGAAATGCTCATCCATACGTGTCTCACGTGAATTAGTTTCATTTGTTATGAGAATAACAAACATAGACAACTAATATAATTTATAATTTTACAAAATAAAACTAATATACACGTACTATAAATCAAAATTTGAATTTATCTTATTTCGTGTATCATGTGAATTCGAGGCCTATATTTTATATTAAATACACATACTTTCAATCTCTTTTATAATCTGGTAAATATATGTTTTAAAAATATTTTTTCTAAATATGATAATCAGTCGGGGAACGGAAACGGGGATCGTGCTGGGATACCTTAATCCCCGAGCCCATTTCCTTCGCACGAATTTTTATTATATAATATTTCATGTTGACCCGAGAAATTTCCCGAATCCCGAATCCACAATCCAAACGGGAAGGGAACCAGTTCGGGTAGATATGGTGAAATGCTCATTCATACATGTACCACGTAACAAACATAAATAGATATTATAATTGGTGTTTTCATAAAAATATTAATATACATGTATCAGAAATTAAAATTAAAATTTATGTTATTTCGTGTACCATGTGAATTATATATTTAAAATTTTATATTAAATACACGTACATTCAATTAGTTATTCATTCAATTAAAAATAGTTTACATGTTCTTATCATTTTAATTAATTTTATTATGAATAAATTTGAAAATAAATATTAAAAAAAATTTAGCAAGTGAATTGTCTACGTATACAATTATATTGATTATAAGAAATGTATCATTAAATGTTCTAGTGTAGTACTAATACATGTGAACATAAAAACTTTGGTACATGGAGGTCATATTAAAAAAAAATAAAAATTAGCAAATGGATTGTTTATGTATGCAATCATTGATTTGAAAAGATGTGTCATCAAATGTTCTAGTGTAGTGGTAATACAAGCAAACATAAAACTTTAGTACTTGAAGGTCATGGGTTCGAATCCTTGGAAGTCATTATTTTTTAACATTATAAGTATTTTAGGGATATTTTAGTAAATTACTAAATAGGTGGAAAAGCCATGTTAACATATAATAGATAGAATGGATATTGATGTCATAAAGTTCTCAGATGATATTTTAAGATTTTCCAGTGGATAGCATTATGTTTCTTTAAACCGACATTTCTTAGTAGGCCTGTCAACGGGTCGGATTCGGCTCAGATTAGCCTAAATCCATATTCGAATCCATTTAATTTTAGCAGATTCGGATCGGATCGGATCACGCCTCGGATATTTTATGATACTCCTAAGTTTTGATGATCACAAACAGTAAGCCATTTGGCTTATTAATAGATATAAAACAGCATGCTAGTTGTGTAAAGTTTTGATGATCACAAACAGCAAGCTGATAGCTTGTAGTTTGATATAAAACATCATGTATTTCTGTATTGTACTAACTTGGTTTTGCAGGGTATAATAGCTTACCGATTGTATATTCAGTTTGTCCCAAACAGCAAGCCATTTGTACAAACAGCAAGCCATTTTCAACTGTTCAGAATTCATGTAGATAAAGATCAAACAGACATATCTATGTTCTCAGGAAACTTGGTTGATGATATGTAAATGCAAAAGTATAAGGCCATGTATCTGTTTAGTTCACTAGAACCAAAACAGCAAGCTGACATGAACTTGCTATGTTATTTCGGTATTGTTCTAACTCGGTTTTGCAGGTTACATTAGCTCACTGACTGTTTAATCAATCTATCAAACAGCAAACCAATGTTGGACTATAGTATCAAGTGACAACTTTTCATATGTAGGCTTCGGACTCAAACAGCAAGGCAAACAGCATGTCAGTTTCACAAACAGCATGCTATTTACAAACAGCATGCTGATTGCACCTGTCAGAAATGAAGACGTTCAGATTTTCAAAGAGGTTCAAGTAGAAAATATTCTTAGACACATGTAGGACCCTCTGAATTTCATATATACACGCCTATACTCATACCATATAAAGAATGGGAGACAAAAATATTCCTTGTCTTAAAATAAGAAAAGTAAGATCCACTTTTCCTTATTTTAATGCTTCATCATTTCTCCCACTCTAAGAAAAACACATGAGAGCAATTATAACAAATATTCTTCTTCTTCCTCTCATACATACACGCAGCTCTCTCTCTCTCTCTCTCTCTCTCTCTCTCTCTCTCTCTCTCTAACAGCTCCTTCATTTTTATTTCAAGAAAATCCATCAACGGATTTATTTCAAGCCGTTAGAGATATTTGATTCTTGTTTTCAAAATTCTCATATTCATCTATTTAAGAGCTGGAATATTCAGTTCTTATGCAGAGAACAGAAGTGCAAAAACAAGATATACATTCATAACTACAAAAGCCAGTGAATAGATGATAATTTAATATTTATTAAATATTAAATTATCAACTATCTCAAATCTATTATTAAATATTAATAGGTCCCACCACTTTACCCACTTTTTATCTAACTTTACTCATTTTTTATACATTTTCTTGGTCTCCGTGTCCATCCCAATGTAAAGAACCACGGGGGATGAAGGGAGTATATAATAATAGATAGATATATAATAGATAATAAATAATAGATAATAGATAGATAATAGATTTATGATAAATAAATAGTAATTAAGTGTTCCAATTAATGTCAATTTCTTAGTGTGTAATAATTAAATTAGGTTTTGTTTGGGATTCTTGTTAAAAATTGTTTTATTGTGAGGATAAGTGCCGGTGGAAAAAGTGTTATAAAAAAAATTAGATGATGAATGTTTGATGACATTTTTGAAATATGTGTATATGATTTAAAATATAAAAAAATTAATATTTTTGGTGAGATTTAATGTTGAAACCAGCACCTGCTTTCCTCAAAAGTTGAAAATTTGCTTTTTTGAAAAATGTGGAAGAACTATTTTCAACAAAACACTGATGTTACAGCTAACAACAATCCCAAATGGGTCCTTAATATTTATTATCTTGAATGTTATATTTCTTATGCAGTTTACCAATTGCTTAAACTCACTAAATCTACATTGCTTGCCCTCGAAGGGTCCAAATCCTCTACACCATAGTTGGTGTGCCACCCCCTCTTCCACTTTTATGATTGGTTGTTCATGCTGTCTTGGATTCCACTGACACTAATTTATATCAATACATTTAAAACACTTTTATAATTTTTCTATCAATTTTTTTTTCTCTTAAAATCATATAATAATTATTTTTATATAATACATATTTACACATAAAATTTATGCAATTCAAGATGAGCTACAGAGTATCACTTAAATCGAGATATTGAAATTTAAACGCAAATTTAAAATCTCAACATTTGTGCGCGTGTGTGTTGAAAAATGTTCTGATATGTAGTGATTGAAGTTTTACTCGCGCGATGTTATAAATTGAAGATTAGGCACGAATTTGAAATGCAAAAATTGCAGTGGCTTATGTTCGAATTTGTTAATTAGTTAAAGAGTTTTATTAAATTAGTAGTTTGAATTGGTGAAGCATTAACTTAATTTAGTTTTGTTTGGTTTCAGTTTCGCGTTGGCTTACTGTAGAGTGATTTGTGAAATGGAACGGATTTACATCAATAACAATTCTAAGCTTCAAAAGCTCATGGCACTGAGCAGTGTTGTCTATTATAGGCACTAATTATTATATGATTTTAAGAAAAAATAATGTATGAACAACCCAAAAAATATAAATTTTATGTGCAAATATGTATTATTTAAAAATAATTATTATATGATTTTAAGAAAAAAATTTTGATAGAATAATTACTAAAGTGTTTTAAATGTATTGATCTAAACTAGTGTTAGTGGAATCCAAGTCATCATAAACAACCAATCAGAAAAGTGGAAGAGGGAGTGGCATACCAACTATGGTGCAGAGGATTTGGACCCGCCCTCGAAATACCAAAAGCTAGTACATAAACTATCATAAAGTAAGTGTTGAAAACATACCAAATACGTAACACTATCTAACTAAGAGGCCGTTTGGGATTGCTTAAAATAAGTTACTTACGATTTAATGGAGGTATTTTTAACTTAAAGGAGAAAGTAAAGTTGTTTACTTTAAGTTGAATGAATGTGTTTGGATAAGTTTACTTAAAGTTAAATGGAAGTTTAATAATTTTGACTTAAAGTAAAATTTGACTTAAAAAAAATTAAATTCATGTTATTTAAACTTTATAAAAGTTCTGGAAGTTTTAAAAAAAAAATCGATAAGTCATAAGTCAAAAGTACCTAAATGGAACTTATAACTTAAAGCAGTTTTTTAACTTAAAGCCGGCTTAAAGCAGTGGTTGACAAACGAGTCAAAAACGACTTAAAGCTATTTTCACACTTGCCAAACACCCTCTAAGCTTCCAAGCCAACTTGCCAGTACAACTTTTATCCTATTTTATTCTCTCCAGCTTCTTGGCTTTTATCTCCTTCATGTGTCTTTTAGTGCTCTGTTGCATATGTGGGTACAGATGTACGACATACCATCTGGGATAATGAATGAAGTTGTCGGTAAGCAATTAGGGAACTTCTTTGGAGAATTCCTTGAATATGACCATAAAAATAACACTAGCAACTGGAGGGAGTATATGAGAATCAAGGTGAGGATTGATGTCAGGAAGCCATTGAAACGGAGAAAGAAGATAACAAGGAGAAATGGTGCAGAGATAATAGTAGCTTGCAAGTATGAGCGTCTAGGAGATTTTTGCTTCACATGTGGTATTATGTCACACACTGAGAGATATTGCAGTCAATTCTTAAATAAGGATAATGATGACACTAATAGAGAATGGGGAAGCTGGTTATGCGCTCAACCACGAAGGAACTCAGGCATGGTGAAAAGCAAATGGCTACGTGAAGATGGTGATGCAGACTGGGAAGAGAAACAGGACAGGGTCAAAGTCAAGGCGGGAACAAAGGAAAGTTCAATGAAAAGCCCGGGAAATCAACAAGCTACAGGAGGGAACAAGAATACTCAAGTGCAAAGTATAAGAGGGGAATCTTCCTCATTAAAGATGGGGGACCTTGTTACGGAGTGTCGGGAAAAGAATAAAAATCCAATGTGTATTACTGGACCAGAGGAAAATGAATTAATTGGGCTGCAAATAAATGAAAGGAAAAGAATGAGGGGAGGCCCAGACACTGTAGAAGTCATGGACACTGAAGGTGGGCTTAAATTAATCACAAGTAACAAGATGATTCAGGATCAGCTCACAGAATTGGAAACACAGAATGACGAGACACAAACGTCAAAAAACGAGGTAATGGCGGGAGTTGCATTGCAACCCTGCCAATCATTATGAATGTATTATCTTGGAACTGTCAGGGTATGGGTGCCCCTGGAAAATTTCAGTTCCTTAAAGACATAACCCGGGTGGAAAAACCTTCGTTTATATTCATTAGTGAAACTATCAGTAGTTATGCTAAAATAGAAGATATTTGTGTTAAATTAGGTTTTGAAGGATTCATAGCGGTAGAACCGCAAGGTAAGAGTGGTGGCATTGCCATGTTTTGGAAGAGTGCAGAGAATGTAAATCTTTTGAGCCTCTCGCAGTCTCATATCGACATCACGATGAATTCGAGTGACAAAGGGGATTGCCGGTTAACAGGTATCTATGGAGAACCTGTGAGGACACAGAGACACAAAACGTGGGACTTACTGAGAAACCTTTCAAGGGACGCAAACCTGCCATGGTGCCTCGTAGGAGACTTTAATAATGTTACATCTCAGCTAGATAAGAAGGGTGGTGATGCATACCCTAACCATTTAATTGAGGGATTCAATAAATGTCTGTACGAAACTGAGCTCATTGATCTTGATATCATTGGACATCAATTCACATGGGAGAGGGGGCGAAACACAGATAACTGGATGGAAGTTCATCTGGATAGGGTTCTTGTCAATGCTCAATGGAGTAGCCTGTTTCACATGTCTCAAGTTTACAATCTAGAAGGATCACCATCTGATCATAGTCCATTACTTTTGATCCCAGAAATTCAGTTCAGAGGTAATAAAAATCGACATTTTCGTTTTGAAAACGCTTGGCTTACAGAGCCTATGTGCTCTCAGATTATCAGAGATTGCTGGGAGGAAAACGAAAACAGTAATGTCACTCATAAGGTTAAAAGATGTGCAGAAAGCTTGGAAGTTTGGGGTAGAGAGATAACAAGTAACTTTGGGAAGAGAATCAAAGAGTGCAAAACTAGGATGAGAGCAGTGAGAAGTAAATGAGATCCTCAATCTATAGCTAAATATGATAGTGCGAAAAGACAACTGCATTTGATTTTGGACCAAAAAGAAATCTTTTGGAGGCAGAGATCTAAACAGCTATGGTTACAAGCAGGAGACAAGAATACGAAATACTTCCATGCATCATGCAACAAGAGAAAGCGTAACAATTATATTCAAAGACTGAGAAACGAGGATGGATAGTGGATAGACTGGAATAATGGGCTACAGGACATGATCGGTAATTACTTTCAACAGCTATTCACAGAGGAACATACACAAACGGAAAACGTATTGAGGTGTATCCCATAGTCTATATCTGAGGAGCAAAACAATGATTTACTCAAGCCGGTATCTGATGAGGAAGTAAAAGATGCACTCTTTCATATGCATCCGGATAAAGCCCCGGGGCCAGACGGTATGACCCCGGCTTTTTTTTCCAGAAAAACTGGGCAGTTGTGGGCAAGGAAATAATTCAGTTGACGCGAAATTTCTTCACAACAGGGGAGATATTAGATAAGATGAATGATACCAACATCGTTCTCATCCCAAAGAAAAAGCATCCTACAAAACTGACAGAGCTCAAACCAATTGCATTGTGCAACGTAGTGATGAAAATCGTTACAAAGGTGATTGCAAACCGGATGAAAGTGGTTCTAGACACTATAATTTCAGACACGCAAAGTGCCTTTCTTCCAGGGTGACTGATATCTGATAATATCATGATCTCGTTTGAGGTCATGCATTACCTGAAAAGAAAGAAATTTGGGAAGGATGGGTACATGGCCCTTAAATTAGATATGTCCAAGGCATATGATCGGATCGAATGGAAATTTCTGAGAGAAATTCTAATCACAATGGGCTTCAGTAGCTAGTGGACTCATTTAATTCTACAATGTGTATCTACAGTCGAGTACAACATTGTTCATGGTGAGTTTGAAATTGGTCCGATTAAGCCAAGTCGAGGCCTGAGACAGGGAGACCCCTTGTCTCCTTATCTTTTTATCGTTTGTGCAGAAGGCCTTACAGCATTAATCAGACATTACGAATCGAAGAAATGGATACAAGGAATAAAAATCTGCAGAAGAGCTCCAACGGTTTCTCACATGCTATTTGCGGATGACAGCTACCTGTATTGCAAGGCAGATAGAGAGGGAGCAACTAAAGTTATAAAAGTTCTGACAAGGTACGAAGGAGCATCTGGACAAAGAGTCAACAGAACCAAATCTACGGTCTTTTTCAGTGCAAATGTTATTAGTTATAACAAGGAGATAATATGTCAGGAAATGCAGATTGATGAAGCTGACTCACATTCTAAATATCTAGGCCTACCTAGTATTTTAGGAAGAAACAAGTCGGTCATTTTTGGTTTCTTAAAGGACAAGGTGAAAAATAGCATTCGAAATTGGAATGAAAGGAACATGTCAAGACCAACCAAGGAGATTTTGATCAAAATGGTGGCACAAACTCTTCCATCATACGCCATGAACTTATTTCTTCTTCCACTTGAACTCACTAGGGAGATAGAGAACAGTATGGCCAAATTTTTCTGGAATGCAACCTCGAGGAATAACACTAAAATTAACTGGATGTCTTGGGAAAGAATGTCTAGACACAAACATGCAGGGGGACTAGGTTTCAGATGTCTCCGGGATTCAACCTAGCAATGCTAGGAAAACAATGTTGGCGTCTTATCACAAACCAAGAGAGTTTGGTGGCAAAAATCTACAAAGCTAAATATTATCCAGACACTGAATTCATGGAAGCAAAGTTGGGTAGCAGCCCAAGCTTCATTTGGCGTAGTATTCTCAAAGCAAGAGGAGTTGTATCAAATGGAACAAGCTGGAGAATTGGCAATGGTCAGGATATTCAAATCCTCAACCAGCCGTGGCTAAATAATATGGACAATCCCTACATTACCACTATCTCACCAGCTATCATAAATCAAAAGGTGTGCTCTCTATTCCGTATAAACACAAGGCAGTGGGATCTAGAAATCATAAATGATATTTTCGAAACCACAGATCAGCAGGCCATTATGAACACCAATGTAGAGCATGACCTAGATAAAGATACCTTTATCTGGAGGATGGAGCAAACGGGTCAGTATTCAGTTAAGAGTGCATACAGATTTATTCAAAACCAGAAAGCCTTTCGGAATGCAGAAAATAATACCGAATTCTGGAAAAATCTTTGGAACATTAAAGCTCCGCCTCAGGTTTTAAACTTGATATGGAGAGCTACCACTTATTGCCTACCAACTATGACTCAATTACAAACGAAGCATGTTCAGGTGGAAAGTCTGTGTCCAGTCTGCAATGAGAAAGAAGAATCTATATTTCATGCTCTAGTTCAATGTAAAGAAGCTGCCACATGTTGGCAAATTTTTCAACCAGGAATGATCGCTGAAGAGAACATGGAATTTTCGAACTGGTTAGACACTAATTTTGCAGGGCGGTCAAGCAATGATAGAGCAAAGATCAGCACTCTATGCTGGTCAATCTGGAGAGCTAGGAACGACCTGGTTTGGAGCAAAAAGAGATGGCCTGGTATTAAGATAGTTGCGAAAGCATGGGAATATCTTTCACAATGGAAGGTTGCTCAGAGTAGAGGAGCTGGTATGCCTATAAAACCTCCGGTCGAGGGGGATGGTGCGATTCTCTGGACAAAGCCACAACTTAATGTAGTAAAGATTACAGTTGACGCAGCAATTCTTGAAGATCGGGGCAGCTCAGGTTTGGGTCTTATTGCTCGTAATCACGAAGGTCAATTAATACTAGCAAAAACAAGAACAATGCCAGAGGTCATGAATCCAACATTGGATGAAGCGATTGCAGTCAAGGAGGCTTTGAGCTGGGCAAAAGACATGAATTGGCACACAGTCACGGTGGAATCCGACTGCCTAGTAGTAATTCAGCTTATTAGGAGTGCGGTTCCAATGCGCTCAAGACTTGGGAAGGTGATCGAAGAGTGCAGAAAATTAGCTCGTCAACTCAACAATATTAGTTTGTATTTTATTAAATGGTCTGCGAATATGGCGGCACACGAACTTGCTCATGTGTCTCATATGTATCCTGATCGTAGCTTTGACTGGAGGTCTATCCCGACCAAAGTTAAGGATTGTATTTGTTTTGATTCAGTGAGGTAATATATCCGCATTTCGTCCAAAAAAAAAAGTACTTAAAAAATATATCTAAAAAGGTTTTAAAGTTGTATTTAATTTTTTATTTTAACTTCATATAACATGAATATCAAATTTAATTCACAAAACAAAGAATATTAAATGTTAAGTCGTAATAATCAATAAAGTGATGCATATTAGACTATTGACTCTCAACTCCTTAGAGGTTATAAGTAATAATCTGCAGCATGTAGCGTAGAAAGCCAATGAAACAGAGTCTAATACCCTTACCAGGGCTACTAGAAAGCAGGCCAAGGCCAAAGCTAAAAGAATGATCACCATGTAGCAGAAGATCTCTGAAGAACTTGAAGAAGAAGGCCCCGGGTTGTCGTTATTAGGCTCCTTGCTGCATCTGAACAAGAAACGTTCAACAAGAGGAATCTGGTTCATGACCTAAGGATAATATTGTTAGGGGAGGAGGACGTTGAAAAATAAAAATGGTATGTTTATGACACTTACTTTATGATAGTTTACATACTAGCTTTCAGTATTTTGAAGGCCGTCAATCTAGATTTAGTGAACTTAAGCTATTGGTAAACTGCATCAGTAAAATTGATAATTAACTTTAAATTGCAAGAACTTGACTTCGAAAGAGGTGGTTCTTGATGATTGCAGAAACTGTTTGAAAGACAAACAAACCTCTTGAGAGAAGAAGGATTGTGATCTAGTGGTACATTCAACTAGTTGCTACTATACTATTTTGAGCTATTTACCTCCTCCAGCCTTGGAAAGTTGATATGAAGATTTTGTATTTGGTTATAATTTCACTCTTTTATAAATAATTTCGTGATAAATGGAAAATTAACAATTTTATGTTAGAAGCTAAAACTTGAAAAACGATAGAGATAGACAATACCCCGTGATCTGAGACCAATTTATCTTGTTCTTTGTGATGGTTAAAAACACACACACACACACACATTTTGTCTTTGACAAGATTCAAACCCTCGACATCCCTACAAGGAGCGAGGGATCGAGATAACGCAAAATCAAGAAGTCTTTTGTAAGAGCTAAAATTTTTAATAGCTTTTTTGGCATACAACAAAAACTTTTTACATCCATGCAATTATACAAACATGAATGAGTTAGCAGCTACAGATTTCTGGTTTTTTTTCTTACAATAAAATGCCCAGTTCCAAGTCAACCTATATACTTCTAAAAGGACTAAAGATACACTGAAAATATTGGTAAAATATAAAGAAATCTGTAATGTGGAACATATTACATCAACATAAAAAAGACAACTATGCTGCCTACTTGTCATTTACAGTTCCTGAATTGATTGTGGTCTCTGTTCTGCGTACAGTTGCAGTTCCTGAATTGATTGTGGTCTCTCTTCTGCGTACAGTTGCTACACTGGTGGAAGTCGATGCCTGCAGGTTGGGCAATCCATCTTTATATCCATCCATTTACGTAAGCACTCCGAATGGAAGAAATGGTCACATGGCGTCACCTGCACATATAGGTTCGGACAAGCTTAGTTACACATGAGTGCCTACCTCTTAGCGTTAAACCTTAAGCTGAATAGCTGTCCAAAAGTACCATGCAAACATTTGGAGGTTGAGTGAAGTCAATGGCTGTCATGCAAATGACACAGTAACTGGCACGATTTATGTCCTGATCAGACCTTCTATGGTAATTATACTTTATTGGAAAAATCTGCACAATAGGATCCAGGACAGGAAGATCAAAGTTAGGATAGAATTTGCATAGTTTGGTACTAACTTAGGATATATGCCAAAGTTTAGAGACGACAAAAGTTGCAAGCAACAATAAAATAAGCATTATACAACATGACTCATGAATAAAGGAACTGATCTTTCCTGGCAACTGCTACATATGATCAAGTGAACCAGCAACTAAATTGACACAACACTACACTCTGAAAAACATCACGAGTTAGTAATGTTAACATACCATTTCCTTCCAGAAATACATAATAAGCCAACGATCTAGTCTAGAAATGCATACCGGTTACATTATTCCCTGCCTAATTGTTTTTACATCAAGGTTTTTGTAAAACACAATAGCTATTTAGAGTGATTCTAATCACATCTATATAAGAAATACTAAGTAAGACACTGACTGCGGCTCCTGATCTCTATCAGAAATCCGAAGCATGACAGTGATTGCAGCTCCTTAGAATATTAGTTGGTACTCTCTTTACAACAATCTCCAGGGATTGAGCATCTATATTCATATTTGGCATTCTCTACCTTGATTATATATATATATATATAAATAACAAGGAAAACTTATATAAACTAAAAAAAATAGAGAAGAGTTCCACGATCTAATAAATGGTGAAATGTTGCAGCAAACCTGATAAAGAATGAAGCATCGAGATCCAAGATAGTGCTGCAGTAGAAGAATCAATGCTTGCAACCCAACAAAACCCACCAAACAGATGCACCAATTCTTGTCAGGCTTAGTGTGCATGAAGTTGCAAGGACAGCCAAAGATATATAACGGAATTGCCAGCCGAGTGAGACTCATTCCAATAATGAAATAGGGATGTAATGGTTTTCTTGGGTCACGAACAACGTTAGTGACAATCTGAGGTATCCAAAAGGAGTGCACAAGCAGAAGTAAAAATGGCAGGAATTGATGGAACTCATACATGATCAGAATAAATCCCAGAAGGATCCCACCTACAAAATGTAAACCATAAAGATGATATATATCAGTGTACAAAGTACTACTACTTTGCAGTAAGAAAGAATATCCAAAACTTCTAGGTTAATATAATTGATACTAATGCTAACGAGATAAAACATTTATTCCACAAAAATAGTTGTACGCCATCATACAGTTCCATCAGAAATCTTTTTTTAAAAAAATGCAAATGCTTTGCTTTCAAAAGCAGAAGAAGAGGATAGCTTAGGCATACAATTGTTCTGAAGCATAACTTCTAACTCTATGTATCTTCTCTGAAAAATTCATGATTCTGTTTACTAGTATGCTATTATCTTTTATTACTAAAATAAACCTTACATATACCGCCAAACACTATAACAGAAGCACAATGTTTCACGATCTCATACAATAAGAATGATCATAATATTAGCAATCTATGTACGAAAATCAGACCAGGTGACCCAAGTAACAGAAACATGTTAGATTTGGGAAGCATTTCAGAGATATAATTGAAATAATTAAGTATCTTCCTATACAGGTTGGCCCGAAATTCAGGTAAATTATATTCAAGGTGATAAATGTTTTATGTGAATCTCAAGTTATGAATTTTGAAGGTATGCTTACAGGACAAAAATTCATTACAAACAGCTAAGCAAGATTAGGACTCACAGAAATTACTACAAAGAACTGAAAGTTCACGCCTCTCTTCCAAACTCTGTACGATATTTGTGGGCCTATTTGCCTTCCATATGTCGAGAAAATATCTCATCTCAAAGGAAGAAAATACAACAAACTTGAAAAATGCAGCAGTAGCAAATGCATCAAACAATGATCCTGCACATGTAGAAGTTATTATCATGGAGAACCCAAGTAAGCAGTGAGAAATAAGTGTCCTTCAAATTACCAACTGTGATTCCTGCAGTCAGATGTAAAAGACAGAGGTATGCATCCATCATAGCCTGTTGCCCAATTGCCAGAATTGAAACTTTGGCAGCTCCCTGACAGTAGGATGCAATATCCATTAGTAAGTATATGATTTCCATAAAATAAATATGGTACAAGTGTCCCAAAACCACAAAACTGCTAGTAGCTATCACATTGACACAAATTGAGAATCCAACAGAAGCAACAAATAGGATCAAGAAGAAACCCTTACAGATTGTGTGTTGCTATGTTTCCTTTGCCGAATTAAGAGAAGAGCTTGAAGGAAAGAGATCTGATACGTGTCAGACGGTTAAGCAAAATCTACCAATCTCAGTCTATGAATACATAATGAAGTTGCATCAAATGATGTTAGACAAGGATACAAAAGTGACCATCAGGTTGTAATTAACTGCTTTGTAAAAGTACATCTCAGTGTTTACAGAATTTGCATTCAATAGCATGGGCTGCAGACAATCTCCACTGTCATCTACTGAAAAGCTTTCCATTGAGCCTTCTATATGGTAACCATAACGATCTCCACCTAGACAAAGTAAAAGCAGCAAGACAAAGTGAATTACTAATCATCCAACAAAAACGACACTTTTCAGTGAAAAATTCTACTAAAAAAATAGTAGTTTTGATAGTTCCCCTAAACAATATCTTGATAAGGATATTGTCTTGACATGTAAAATCCGGAGGCTAACAACCATCTGTCTCCCAAGTACTATGTTTACAATAATTCATGAATCTGGACTTTGAGCACGAGTCATGCCTGCAAGGTAACAATGTCTAGTTCCACGAAGAAGAAACTTTTTTATACTGTTGACTGGTATGCAAAACAGCTAGGAACATATAATCTAAGATACCATGGAGGCATAGAACAATGGAAGACATGCATTGACGTGACCAGTACTTATATCATGATTTCTGAAATTGAAAGAAAATAAGTGACTAGAAAAACATGAAGAGTTTATGCTCCACGGAAAAGGACATACTACTTTGCATGAGCGGGACAAGTGATATCAGAGCCGCTATTTCAATGTTACAATGTTTCTCCATGTCATTCACAGGTGCTACAACAAGAACGAATTAGTTAGTGTGGACTCTAGCCTAAACAGAGTTAGGAAAAAATTGCAAATAATAAAGTAAATATCACAGTGTATCCTCTTCCAGATCTTGACCCATGGAGACTTTTGAAAATCCTGGGATGTGAAAAGTCCAAGCTGTTTCAAGGCATAGCACGAAGCACGTGATGTAAGTTATATCTTCAAAACTCCAGGCGAACACATATATTAAATTTAGCACATAATTAAAAATCATATTTGGCAGGCGG
Source organism: Saposhnikovia divaricata (assembly GCA_036435485.1). Classification (NCBI taxonomy): domain Eukaryota; kingdom Viridiplantae; phylum Streptophyta; class Magnoliopsida; order Apiales; family Apiaceae; genus Saposhnikovia; species Saposhnikovia divaricata. Next base: position 9,501,822 of record CM071597.1, on the reverse strand, counting down.
AAACTTTGCAGAATAAGTGATTATTTGAGAAACAACACCTGGACCTCCCCCAAAGCACCCTCTAAACCACAGAACTTAGTTCTAGCACTAAATGTACATAACTATATACAAGGCGCTTCCAAAATGTGTTCTTGCAGAACAGGCGCAAAAGACTTTTTAATCCTTGAGAATGTGACATGGAAGAATATTTATAATAATTAAGTTGAGTACACAGATATTTAAGGCTTTGATTTTGCAGTAGAGTATTACTTACTTCTGCTACACATCTATGTAAAGAGCCCATTGAAATTCAGTAGGGAATTTTTCTTAGGAAGAGGCACAGTTACAACTACATCTTGTTATTATGATATGACACATGATAGTTAACTAATTTAGCTCTTGCTGAACTTGGTCAACTGAAACACACATCGCGTATTAGTTGACTAGTTTAACTAGAAGAAAGTTTAACAATGAGTAATTGAAGTACTGAAGTTGCTAGATCTGATTGCTGTAGTCCCAACATTCTACAGCTTATCACATTACACATATGATACGCCATTGTGCCACAGAACAAGGTAAACAACGAGAGAAGGAACCATACAATGGTAAACAACATTACTATTAATTTGTGATAACAATTTACTATTAACTATCACACTGGCAAAAACATCATTCATTTCAAATTGTGATTATAATTACCGAGTGATATGGATTGGATATAATGTAATCGTCTTCAAGTCCAAATTCTCCTGCTTTTCCTCTGCAAAATGATGATACATATGTCAGTGCTGAACACATTAAAAGACTTAAAACTGGAGTCGCGGGTGCACATCATATCATGTCTAACAATCAAGAACATATTAAAAGACCAAAATTAAAATGCAGAAGAAAAGGAACAATTTCAGATGTAAAAGGAAATAGTTTTAAGTAAAAAATTCAGAAGAAAAGGAACAGTAGTTTTAGTTGGTTAACAAACTACTCATTCCTAACAATATTTCAATATAAATAATAAATTAAATGTGTCATTGTACAAAAAATATACATAAGCTAGATTAGCGTGACAGTAGAATATGTGCGACTTAGATATGGGTATCAGAAACAAAAATAACCATATCGAGTGAATTGAAAAACAGTCACTAGCTTGCTATCAGATATTCAAAATTTAGAAATGTGACATAACCAAACAATACAGAACAAGTACAGTACAAGAACATATGTAGCAAGCAAAATTAGTTACCGATCTAATACATGTACCTGTAGGCTACCATTCGAAGTTGTCTAAAAGGCCATCTATAAACCCCTTCTAGCTTAATTTGTGCACCCCCAGCTTTATGTTCATTGTCAAACACCTCATAGAATATAATCATCCCCTGCCGATGACAAAATGGAAACTGAACAAAAGTTTCTTTTGAGGAGAAAAACGATAAACGCGAGCTACAGCCACAGTGGAAGCAACACATATTCACACATTCAGAAAGATTACATCAACAATATCATTATGGAACATTCCTAGTCAGGCTAAAAATCCAAGCTGACTAATGTGAACTGAAGTAAACAAGTATACTGCATACCCCATAGAAAAAACACTATAACACATTAAACTGTTATAGATGCAATCACAAGGTAGAAAATTCAGCCACATATATCAAGCCAGGAAATAAGGACGAGTTTCCTAAATTACCAAATCAATCGATCGCTTGTTATCCCTAAAATAAAATGGAGCTATGCCTTCATAGTTCATACAAATGTTATCCTTTGCCATTTAAGCAGGAGACTTGAATATATGTCCTTACTAGCATTTTGGAGCTAGTCCTTTTCTCTTCTGTAATCAAAGGAATTTCATTGATAGTTCCAAATACTCTATTTGGAGTGATATGGCTCTCCTGTTAGAGAGAGTGGTTCTGCAACCTACATCCGGAATCTGTCAAGGACAGCTTCTCACTGAAGATCTGTTTATCACAGAGAGAGGAGAGAAGAAAAAATAGAAGTACTTCCAGTTGATCGTCCCTTGATGAGATCCTGGACTTGGGCCAACAAAAGTACCAAACCCTTTCAAGATGAAAGAGCCAGAAAACCATAACGAAAAAAGCTTGACATCTTATCCAGCAAACAAAACACGCAAAGTTTGACAAACTGAATCACATGATATAAGAGTTGATGCAGGCTTTCATGGAAAATCAACATAAAGAGGCAAACAGCGGAGCAGTAATTTGTATGGTGATCAGAAAACAGAAGAAATGAAAGAGAGGCTCTCACGCTTTTGACTAAACAGGTGAGGCCTAAGTAAGGATCAACAAGTTCTTACAAGAAGAACCTAGAATTCTGTGCGATAAATTCATATCATAGTATCTCTTGGTTCGGCCTTCCAATCAGCAGAAACCAATCCTTTAGTCGACCTAGCCAATTCAAAGCAACGTAGATCTGTTGAAGATTTTCAGAAGTAGTTCTAATCTTTGTTAAAAGTAGGTAGCTCGGTTTGCAAGGATCAACAAGTCTGCTCTTTATTGCAGATTCCTCCCAAAGGTTAAGAATGGAGTGATGGATGTTGAAATGCAAAACAATCTCTATCTTGTAACACCATGAACCTGGCTTGATCTTGTAAAAGTAAGCAGCAGGCTATTATTATACCTCCATGTAGTGACCCACTGGTACCTTGGCAAACACAGGGTTTTTTTGCAGCAACCAAGAATAGCATATCTGCAAACAGCGTTAATGTAGGATTGAAAATGGAAAAATAAATCTACAGACCACAAGCGGGGTTTGTTTTAATTGCAAAGTAACTAGTGTTCTTTTGGGCACCAATACACGATACTAAATTTTGGATTGATATGGAGGTGGTGGAACGAAGCTCTTTCTTTAGGAGGGGAGTATGTTAAGGCTGCCATTCACAATGTAGATATTTGGCAAGCAAAAGGAATACCATATTTGTGAGCTTAAAAATAAATTTTAAAATCCTTTGCCCCCTTGATCCAGTTTTATGAAGGTTTTGATCTCTGAAATTCAGCACGGTTCCTGCTGAAATCAATTCCAAGAAAGAATATAAAGACGCCATGCATGCATACAACTCCACAAATACTCCTTATAGGATACTGGTGAGTAGAGGTGGCCAAACGGGCGGTTCAGCCCGGACCGTTCGCGAATTATTCGTCAAAAAAGCACGTTCAGCACGCTACAGTAACAAACGGGCCTAGCCCGTTCAGCCCGCTACAATAAACGTGCCGTGCGCGAGTCCATATTTTCCAAACCGCAGCCGTTCGGTACGCACGCGGAAGCCGTCTGAATAAAAATTATAATTTTCGGCTCATTCGGCACGACACGACACGTCAGTTATAAACCAAATAATTAAACCAAATAATGAGGTTTAATTAAAATTTGAAGGGCACCTAGATCAAGTCTTGCACCCGATTGAATAAAAATATGTGTTTGCAGAAAAGATTGGGATCAAGCCGAAAAAAGACAAGGAAAAAAAGCGGATGATTCGGACGGAGAAGACGATCCGTGGATGATTATGGATACTTCATCGGAATCGGGGACCGAACAAGGAGAAGACTAGTGTGTAGAATTTGTATTATCTTGTATTTTTAGATTTATTTTAGATTTTAGAATTTATTTATTTGTAATTTTGTAAACATGTTTAATGCGGTTTGTTCCGTTTTTTTAGAGAGGAGTCCTCTCACACCATTTGTAAAATATTTTTTAATTAATAAAATTTTATAGAGGTACCGTCCTCTTTCAGTACTTTTTTATTTCAATATAATTCATATCTTTCGGTCCTTTTTTATTTCAATATAATTCATATAATCGTATCTTCTTAAAAATTCGAAACATTTTAATATATAATAAAATTAAAAGAAAAAAGTTACAAATTCGAAATATTTTAATTCGAAACATTTCATATTTTGAGAATATTAATAACAAAAAAAATTCAAATTTTATGTACAATTTCTGAGTGTCTACCTTCGAATTTTCCTTAAAAAAAAAAGCCCGCCAGCCCGCCTAACTCGCGTGTCAGTCACGGGTTTTAAATTCAGGGACAAGACACGGCACGGCACGCCACGTCCGAACCATGCGTGCGCGTGCCCGTGCCTTGTTTGATGGAGCTCGGCACGTGACCAAACCGGCACGGGCCGCACGGCACACCCGTTTGGCCACCACTACTGGTGAGACATGAATAGGACTAATTCCTTAGTTAATTCATCCGAGGTTGTTTATGTTCAAAGCCCCAAGTGGTGTAAAACACGTGGATGCACAATAGACCTGAATGCTTGAACTAGGGGTGTTCACGGTTATGCCAACTCCACCAATCCGATCCAAATCGGGCACTTTTTGGCCGATCCAAACCGATTTTTTTCCAACCTAATGTATATTCAGATTGAAAAAACGTCAACCCGATTTTAGTGGGTTAGATATGGGTTTCGGTTTTTAAAATCCGATCCAATCCAACCCGATCCGATTAAAAATAAGATAATTAAAATATATAAGCCCAACCCATTAGACATTAGTATTAGTATTAGTCCAGTAGTCCACTATAGTCCGACTCCGGAGTCCGGTCCATTACAATTTACCCTATCAAAGTATCACGTATTACAAATACACTAATTTGTATGATTGATTCATCTATGTTATGATTCAGTTCAAATTTAAAAACTATGTCTAGTGTTTAATCAATTTCTTTTTATGTGTTAAAATTCAAAATTTCAGATATTTAAGACCTATATTTGTGTTGCATGAATGATTGTAATATTTTGTTGAACTATTTCCGATTTGTTTTGAACTCTCATTTTCAGTTTTATTTTTTTTTTGATAAAAAATTTATTTATATATTTACTAACCCGATCAATCCGATCCAAACCGATCTAAACCGAAATACATTAAATGAGTTGGTTTACAAATTCTATTTTTATAGGTTGGGTTGAAAATTTTCTAAAACGATTAAATTGGGTTGGGTCATAAAATCCTCCCAACCCGTCCAACCCGATTCGTGAACCCCGCTTGAACAAAGATATGGACATATATTAACGCAACAGCTTCTTTTCAGAACGTCAGTGATGACGTTGTCAAAGTTTTGTTTACTTTCATATTGCATCTTGCATGACATTACTGCATCAGACAACATACATCCATGTTAAGAATCATTGAGATTCACACGAATGAAACATATTACCTTAACATGATGTACACCATTACTTTTTGTTGGGGTACTGATCAATTCGAGTACAAAATCACCCCCGAACTTTCTTTTCCTCGGAGAGCTAGGATTGCTAATCTTGGAATCCATTAAGCCCCAAGATCCTGCATATAAGATGCCATACAAAACAACTATATATTGAGACTTAAAATCGAAGTTTCCAAAAGAGTTAATATGCACAGAAGGTAACTCGAGACCATACGTGATGATGTGCAATTAATATGTGCAGACATGAAGTCTCGTCTAATGACGTGTTTTTCTCTCAGTCTCATCTAAATGGTGAGTAAGTTTATTATCCGTAATTTTGCATAAACAGCATCCAAACCTCTTTTTTCAGATTACTATCTCAATTTTTTTATCATGGCATCATCTTCTCATGAGCGCGATGTGTTGGAAGGGTATGGGAGGTTAACAATCAGTGATGACGACCAGGAAGGTCTAATCTTAGATGAAGTTTGTTTGGATAATCAGAATGTTGAGTATGAACATTGTTTGGTCGGAAGTTTCCTGACGAAGAGGAAGGTTAATTTTGGAGCTATGCAGGAGACTCTATCTTCTATATGGAGGCCGGTTAAAGGAGTCTTTATGGAGGAATCAAACCAGCCTAATCTATTCATTTTTAAATTCTTTCATGAGTTAGATGTCAAAAGGGTGTTAGATGGTGGACCATGGACGTTTAATCAGCAAGTTCTGCTATTGAAAAAACTGGATGTGAACGAACAGTTGAAGGATGTGAAGCTTACAGATGTATATATGTGGGTGCAGATATATGATCTTCCCATTGGTTTTAATTCAGAGTTCATATTGAAGTCGATAGGGAACTATGTGGGTAAGTTTTTGGAGGTGGATTCAAAGAATTTTAAAGGCATGGGGAAGAACTATCTCAGAATTAAGGTGGCTATGGATGTCCGACGTCCTTTGAAAAGCGGTATGAAGATTAAAAAGTCAGGAGGAGATTGGTTATGGATAAAATTTAAGTATGAAAGGTTGCCTTCGTTTTGTTTTTACTGTGGCTTAATTGGGCATTTTGATAAATTCTGCGAAGTGTTATTTGATAATCCGCAGAGCGGAGAAGAGAGGAGATATGATAGCTCACTGAGAGCCCCAATAAGGAGTCAGAGTAACAGCACAGGTAATCAATGGCTCAGAGATGCTAACGGTGGTTATGTTGGATTTTCGAAGGAAAGTGGAGGAGGAGGTGGGTCAAAATGGTTTGAACATGGTACCCAAGTTCCGGGAAAAAGCACGGTGGTGGTGGACGAGAAAGCTAGGCGGGAAAACAGAGGTGGTGAGAGGAAGGAAAGTGATAATTTCAATCCCATAATTTTAGGGAATGAGATCGTAACGGTTGAAGATAACAACATGAAAGGAGGGGGAGGTTATGCAGGGAGTGATATAGCTGTAATTTCGGGGTTTAATTCAAAAATGGGCGGACAAGTTTCAAAAGATTTGATGGCGGCAAATAATAGTGTGGGAATTGGGCTTAAAAATATAACAGAACATGGGCTTCAAGTTGGGGACCCAAAAAGAAGGAGAGTGGATGAAACGTTAACAAGTGGGCTGTCTGTAGAAAATAAACAACTGGATATTACGATGTTGGACTTGCAAGATGTAGACTTTCAGAACCAAAAAAACGGACCAGAGGCGGGTGCTGCAGTGCAGGCCCACCTAGAATCATGAGTACTATTAGTTGGAACTGTCGAGGTATAGGTCTCCCCTCGAGAATTCAGTTCCTTAAAGAAATGGTGAGACTAGAGAGGCCATCGTTCGTTTTCTTATGTGAAACTATTGATAATAAAAGCAAAGTGGAGAGAGTAAGAAGATCTCTTCGGTTTGATGGGATGATTGCAGTAGATGCTATTGGTAAGAGTGGTGGTATAGCTTTGTTGTGGAGGGATAAAGAGCAGGTCCAATTACGCAGTATGTCTAAACATCATATCGATGTTGAAGTCAGCATGGAGGGTAAAGACAAATGGAGGTTGACTGGCATTTACGGGGAGCCAGATAGAAATCAACGTAGAAAGACATGGGAGTTACTTCGTAACTTGGCGAGAGACTCGAATCTTCCGTGGTGTGTCATAGGGGACCTTAATAATGTGGTATCTCACCAAGATAAAAAAGGAGGTGCTCCTTATCCGGACTGGTTGATAGAAGGGTTTAATGAGACTTTAGCAGATACTGGGCTCATAGATATGGATTTGATGGGGCATCAATTTACTTGGGAAAAAGGACGTGGTACTGCAGATTGGATGGAGGTGAGATTGGACAGGGCTCTAACAACGTTATCGTGGCTCAATTTATTTCCTTTGGCCAAGTTGTATAATTTGGAAGGGGCTGTTTCAGATCATAGTCCGATATTAGTAGTCCCGGAGGTGGATAACAAGGTGGTTGGTAAAAGGAGGTTTCGATTTGAGAACGCGTGGTTACGGAGCCAATGTGTAGGCAACTAGTTTTGGAAAGTTGGGATGGAGGTGATGGGGAGGATATCAGGTGCAAAATTAAGAAATGTGGAGAGAATTTGTATCAGTGGGGAAAGGAAATAACGGGTAGGTTTAGTGAAAGAATTAAGAAATGCAAGATAGAAATGCGTAGACTGAGGAAGTATAGAGACCCTGATTCTGTTCGTGCATATGATGATGTGAAGAAGCAGCTGTTATTAATTCTGGAACAAAAGGAGATTTTTTGGAGACAACATTCGAAGCAATTGTGGTTACATTCAGGGGATAAGAATAGTAAATTTTTCCATGCTTCAGCAACAGCCCGGAGAAGAAATAATCAGGTTCATCGTTTGAAGAATGGAGAATGCAGATGGGTTGACTGGGATAATGGCTTAGCTGATCATTTTGTAGAGCATTTCAGTTATTTATTTAAGTCTACAAGAACCAACTGGCAAGAAGTTATTGAGTGTATAGATCCTGGAGTAACAGAAGCGAACAATGCAGAGTTGTTGAAGCAAGTAACAGCAGAAGAAGTAAGGGCTGCTATTTTTCAAATGGACCCAGACAAAGCTCCTGGGCCAGACGGAATGACTCCAGCATTTTATCAGAAACATTGGTCGATCGTGGGTCATGATGTGGTGCAACTAGTGAGGAAATTCTTTGAAGATGGTATAATGCCAGAGGAATTGAATGAAACACATGTGGTTCTCATTCCAAAAAAGAAGTGTGTAACTGGTGTGGGGGATTTGAGGCCTATATCTTTATGTAACGTTTTAGCCAAAATAGTTACTAAAGTGATGGCCAATAGAATGAAGTCTATGCTGGATAATGTTGTTTCAGAATGTCAAAGCGCATTTATACCAGGGAGGTTGATAACAGATAACATCATGGTGGGTTATGAGATGATACATTATCTCAAAAGGAGGAGGAGAGGCAAGGAGGGTTGCATGGCTTTGAAAATAGATATGAGTAAGGCATACGATAGGATTGAGTGGGATTATCTTAGGGAGCTCTTATGCAAAATGGGATTTCATAGTTGGTGGGTTCATCTGGTTTTACAGTGTGTGAATTCAGTCAAATATAATATCATTCATGGCTCTAGAGAGATGGGGCCAATTTGTCCAAGTAGGGGGCTGCGCCAAGGGGACCCATTGTCCCCGTATCTGTTTATTCTTTTTGCTCAAGGGTTGTCTGCTTTGCTGAGAAAGTATGAATCTCAACGTTTAATTCAAGGTATAAAAGTATGTCGAAATGCGCATAGAGTTAGTCATCTTCTATTCGCAGATGATAGTTACTTGTTCTGTAAGGCGAATGAGTTTGAAGCTTCAAAAATGATGGAGTTACTTCAGACATTTGAAGAAGCATCGGGGCAGCAAGTGAATCTATCAAAGTCGTCAATGGTTCTCAGTATGAATGTTGACAGGGGTTGTAAGGAGAAGGTATGTGAGATGTTGCAGATGGATGAAGGAAATGATTCAGCAACGTATTTGGGTCTACCAAATATGGTGGGTCGTAACAAGTCAAAGGTGCTGGGGTTTTTGAAAGAAAGAATGAAGCAGAGGGTTATGTCGTGGAAAGAAAACTGGATAACACAAGCAGGTAGGGAGGTTCTGATTAAAAACGTAGCGCAAGCGTTGCCAACGTACGCTATGAGTATGTTTCTATTACCTGTGGACATTATAAAAGACTTTGAGAGAACTCTATCTCGGTACTGGTGGGGTGTTAAGGAGAATGCTAAGTCGGACATTATTTGGATGAATTGGGAGAGGTTAAGCAAACACAAGTCGAATGGTGGTGTTGGGTTCAGAAATTTTCGTGATTTTAACTTAGCACTCCTGGGAAAGCAAGGTTGGAGATTGATTAAGAGGCCAGAGAGTTTGTCAGCCAAGATCTATAAAGCACGTTATTTCCCAGATTGTCATTTCTTTGATTCGGAGTTGGGCGATAATCCTTCATTTATTTGGAGGAGTATTTGGGAAGCAAATAAAGTTGTGATGGCAGGAGCTAGGTGGAAGATAGGGGATGGTAGTCATATAAAAGTTTTGGGACACCCATGGCTGAATGATGGTAGGAACCCGTGTATAACTAGCGAGGTGCAGGGGTTGGACCAAGCAATGGTTTCGTCGTTAATGAGTTTGGAGGGTAGGTGGTGGGACAGAGAAATTGTAGGTGACTTGTTTAATCACAGAGATCAACAACGTATTCTTAATACTCTGATAGGGGATGTTGGGGAGGAGGACGTGTTGTATTGGCATGAGGATTTTACGGGAGAGTATACAGTAAAGAGTGCGTATAAGTTAGTTCAAGCTCAAAAGGGATCATGGCACACATCTTATAATAGCAGTTTATGGAAATATATTTGGAGGGTGAAGGCTCCTCCTAAGGTTTTGAATATGATATGGAGGGCTTTAGCTCAGTGTTTACCAACAAAGTCAGTTCTTTTTGCAAAGCGTGTTCCGGTAAATGTTGTGTGCCCAGTATGTAATGGTGAGGAGGAGACGATTGTTTATATTTTGGTTCATTGTCCTTTTGCAGATCAGTGTTGGAGACAGAGGAATAAAAAATATCAAGGAGGGGCAGAAGTTAGTTTCGAGAGATGACTGCGTAGAATGTTTAACCAAACAGACAAGGAAGAACATGGGGAGATTGCTACATTGTGTTGGAAGATTTGGCAGGCTAGAAATAGCATGGTCTGGAACTATCAGAAGAGTGCAGTGAATTTTGTAGTTTTTTCAACGAAGCAGTACCTTGCAGAATGGAGGAATGCTCAAGCTTTTTCGACAAAGGCCCTTTATCATGATGTTATTCATGGTGATGGAGCAGTTTCTTGGGTAAATCCAAAACGGGATGTAGTCAAGGTAACGGTTGATGCTGCGATTTTTACTGAACAAGCTAAATATGGGATTGGTTTGTTAGCTCGAGATGACGAAGGTGAGGTGATTCAGGGTTGTTCAGCTGTGTTCGATGGAGTGGTTCGGCCGGAGTATGCAGAGGCTATCTCTGTAAAGGAAGCTTTAAGTTGGGTGCAGGCGATGGAGTGGAAGGAGGTAGTGCTGGAGATGGATTGCTTGGCAGTAGTACAGGCTATTAGAAGTAAAGTCCGGTTGAACTCTTCTTTTGGTAGCATTATTGCGGAGTGTCGTAGGATGCTTTGTGACTTAAACATTGAATTGTTTTTTATTAGACGATCTGCTAACATTGCTGCTCACTATATAGCGAGAGAGTCTTGTTCATTCCCAGGTCGAGTATTTGACAGGAGGTCTGTTCCTGTTGAAATGAGGGCTGTTTTGTTGGCCGATAAGTTTGAGTAATATATTTTTGCATTTCGTCAAAAAAAAAAAATATGTGCAGACATGCATACAACGTATAGATCGACTATAGTAGTATAGCACGTAATTCAACACTAAGAGATTTGGAATGCCAAATATTTGGGGGAACATCCTCAAAGTTGTGCACTCCAATTCTCTGCTTGAGGCCTAACTGACCCAACAAAAATCCACAATTTTTTATATCATTATGTCCTACAATCTCCTTAGATTAGCACAGTGCTCCCAAAAATTTAATACCAAACAAAGACCTTATGCAACTTTGGAGTAAAACACAGACGCACACACAAAATTGGCAAAAAAACATCATGAAATAGCTACTAATAAACTTCCAACTAAACATCGTTTTAAATTAGTAGCTGATTCATATATGATCTAAAAACAAAAACTACATAATCCGAAAAACAGTTGGAAAAACTTACCAACCTTTATAAGTTCCAGTGATGTTCCAAGCTAAATGTGATGATGGTTGCCACTGCAACAAACAATTAATAAAATCACAATCCAGCCATCCAATAATAAAACCACAACATACGACCCAAATCAAGCCTCATCAAATAAAAACTTAATTGCATAAAAACATAAATGATCATCAAAAACACACTCTTTACTAACAATTTAAAACACAAATTAACCTGATAGCCCCTCGAACGAGTCGAATTTCTTATTGATCGCAGTGCAGTGGCCGGGGAAGCAAGGAAAATTAAAGCAACACATAAACTTAAAAAAACTCGAATCAAGAAACTTGTAAAATGTGAATTTGTGATCGAAGATTCCATTTTTGAATCGAAATGCGATTTTTAGCAGTGAAGTAGTGCTGGCTGGTAGGTGTAGACTAGTAGTAGTAATTGTTTCAACAACATAACCCCCTTGGCTCGCTAGTCTAACTTTATATGCATGCAGCTTCTTAACACGTATAGACATTGCTTTAACACGTACACAGTAGCTTACGTATGTGGGAAAAGAGTAACATGTCTATCGCTTAAACATACAGCACCAAACATAATTCGCTGAAAAATTAGTAAAATAAATGTTTGATTTTTCTCAATTTGGACAAGACCCTTACCCTTGTCGATTCTTTTTATGGGCCTTGATCATTAATAATTAGATTTATAGTACTTATTCTCATAAATTTCGGGATAAGCAAGAATCGAACCCAGAATACAAATAAGTTATTATCATTTGATTTATTGTATATTCGAGCTTTGTAATGCCTTGAATATTTGGGTTATGAATTCTTAGTTATTATTTGGGCTTCCTGGCCCAATACACTACAAAACTATTTTTACATGGTGATCAATCATAAGTACCATATTAAAAAATAAATGAAAAGGATACATATGGAACTTGTGAGTTGTGATGGATGTTGCAGTCATTTTCTGCCAATTTTCAGAACAACCTATCCATCAAGAACAATGTTACAAATGACTACAACCCTCCACAAATTTATCTCCTTCCCCTAGTGTCTAGTGGTGTTAGCCCGTATGTAGCTCTGCCACAGCTACCACTTATATCTTCGTTTTAACTTGTCGTTTGGAAACTTGGACCTTCTTTTGCTTGACATTCTCCAGTTTTCTCTCTGAAATTCTAATCTCCTTTTCTATAACCGCTCTCTCAAGTTCTGCATGACCATCATAAGCCCGGTATGTCATTTGTCTCATCCTCAATTCCTTAATTTCCCTGGTTGTAACCTAAAAATTGTAGAGGTAATATGATATATCATTAGTAAAAATATATCGAGGATATTTTGGCTACCATACATGTAATGATGCAACCTTTATATAATCCGTTAGAGCTTCTTTTATGTCGAGAGGATCCCCTCGCCATGTATAGATTCGAGTCACTGGTTGTGAAGGACTATTGGCCCTGATTTTTTCTACTTCTCCCCTAGCTCGGCTGATTTCTTTTAGAAGCTGTCTTTCCTTGACCAAGTTGTTACTTCCATGATGTCTTCCTTTGTGCCACTTCACAATCTTATTTAACGTAATAAGAAGAGTGAAGTATATAAGATAATGTGTGCATACTCTAAGTTTACATATGTAACCAAAAAATTACTATTTGTGAAAGAGATTACTTGTTCATGTAGCAAACTAATGTCACTATCTTTATTCTGGCGTGGTAGCTTGGAAATATATAGTTCGTAAAGAGATTGTTTCAATCCCTCTATTTCCTTCACTTTCAACTCGATCTTTTCTCTTGTGTTTAAGTGATTATCTGTTTTCCTTAAACATGTATATGGTGGTTTAGTAAATGTTGCGTTTAACGACGTATATGCTGTTTGTGCATATGTGGAGAAGCATTTCTTTTTCTGGTCTAGCTTGACTTGATTTAGCTGTCAGAAATGCAGAAGAAGATATATTCGATGAAACAAGATCTTTGTACAGTGAGAGTTATAATTTTGTTCAAAACTAGACTTGGAATTATATCAATATATTTATTGAAAGAAAAAATAAAAATTTGTACCTTCAGCTTATGTAGCTTCTTGATGATCTCCAATTCCTCTTGCCACAGTTTTATAAATGCCTCTGAAGTTTCTGGAATCTCGAAATAATTACTCTTCTCTTCTATTGCTTGATAATACATTCTAACAGGTTTTCCGTCTTCATATTCACAATTTGACAAGCCAGTCTGTGTTTCAGCATTCATCATTCCATCTCCAAAGCATTCCATCTAAACGTATATTAAAAACAAACTCAATTGCAGTAGGAAAAAATTGAAATTTAAAAGTAAAGGGCGTGTAGGAAAGAATAGTTTCAAAAAATAAGAAAAGTCAAACAGGCACAGTTTCGTCATGTCAAAAACGGAACCTAAAATACTTGCTTAGACAGCATATGTACCTTGAGTTTTTGTAGCTTCTCACTGATCTCCAGTTCCACTTGCCACAAATTTGCATATATGTCGCGACTTTTCATATGATGAAATTGTTTGATGGGATATGGACCCTCCCTGTCAAAGTGGAATGGACGATCTAATCTGGTGCGAAGAGCCAACTCTGTTTCTTCAGGCATCTTTTCAAATGTAAGAAGGTTAATAACTAAGGAACAAGAACAACAGAGCCAGAGATGAATGCACTAATCTGTTGATCTTTAGAACAGTTCAAGTGACACTTAAATAAAGAAAATTTGTGTGTAGAGAGAAATTAATGATTAATTGGACTTGCATCCCACGGCAAACATTTAGTCAACTCGTTTGATCCATTGATCATAAACTATTTTAATGTCAAATGTGTGATTTATTCATTTCTGTTGTTAGAGAATCATTGCTATCATTTTACAGTAACGTCAAGTATTTATCTAATGTAATAAACTTTATTGTTTCAATATAAAATGATTATTTTTGTTTTTCAAAATTTTATATTATTGTAAATTATGTATAGTATTTTATAATTTTTTGTACTACAATTACTATTTTTCTAAACATTTTACTAATCTAAATGATACCATTTGAGTAAGGACATGTAGTCATATTTTTTAAAAAAAATGGTGGTGATTTTTTCGATATATTGAAAATCATATACATTGAAATCAAAATGAAAAATATTTTAATTCATCTATGATAAAGCTCATATAAAATATGGATCATGTCAGACTAATGGACTAGTCAAATTTGGATCGAAGGATACGAATTAAAGAAATTTAAATATTTATGAATCGTAATATTGAAAAAAATAGTTCTTGGACCTACACAATAAATGGCCTATAGTTCATAAATATTTGAATTAATTATCCCAATTCTTAAATATTCAAAATTCAGCAATAAAGATATCCACTATTGCTTCATATGTTTAATTCATTAACCTATTAAACATATAAAAATTATAATAATAAAAAAAGTTCATGTATATTATACAATTTTACTAGAGGCTATTACACTAATTATTAATATATATCAAAGAGAATAAAAGTTTGGTATATTTTAGAAAGTGAGTGAGGGCTATAATATGCATCTAGTATGAGAACTTTTTTATGATATTGTAGAGAAAACTGTAATTTTATTATTTAAATATTATACAACTTACTGACAATTAAGTTTGTCATATTTAAGAAGTTTGAAGTCATACATAATATAAATACTTAGTATTTATATGAATTTCACAATATTTAAGTTGTTACTTGAATGATAAATTTATATATTGCATGTTGTTTAAATAAAAACTGAGTGAATCTAATTTCATGTCCTTCTATAATTTTTTAATTATAATAAAAATAATATATATAACTATGCACGAAAAAAATATTAATTACGAATGTATTTTTTTTCCCACAAGGGATGATTTCATTGACTTCTCACATCTGCCAATATTAAATAAAAATTCCTAATGGGCATTCCCTCCGTAGGTCAGCTATTAAACAAGAGTATCTCGCTATGTAGTGAGCTACCTATTAGCAGACCGTTTAACAAATCTAAGAACCACATTTTGGTTTCTTAATATGTTATAATTAGTTAGACAAAACTAAACATAATATATTCTTATATATAATAAGCGTAAAAGGAATTTTATCCATAATTTTGGTCACTATACTACCAAAATAATTTCAACCATCGAATATGATATTTTTAAAAATAGAAAATCAAGATTATATCATAGTAAAAGAGAAAATTATAATCTAAAAAGAATATAATTAGAAAATGTTGCATTAGAAGTTAATTTTAAAAAGAAAATTATAATCTAAAATGGATATAATTAAAAAAAAGTTGTATTAGAATTTAATTTTAAAAAGAAAATTATAATCTAAAAAGGATATAATTAAAACAATTTGTGATAGAATTGAATCTTATTTATTTTTTTATTAGTATTAAAAAAATTCATATTTACTATTTAGGCTCTATCTTGAGATCCAGAAATCATATTTGGATGATTTTACAATCCGCGTGAAGCTCATAAAATTATCATTATCTTAGTGATGATTTAATAATCATTATTCAAATGAAAACACTCGTAATCTCAAGAGAAAATATAATTATGAACTTTTGCATTAATCATATTCAATGTAGAAGACCTACATTGATTATGCTATTCAATCTAAAAAAAAAAAATCTAATTATATACTATTTAAATCATTGACATACACCTTTTCTTATTTCGGTATAAATACACTTTTTAATTTATAACATATTAAAATGTAAAATAATTTGTTTTTATACTAGATTCAACGATTTTCATCTATTTATTTTATGATCTAACAATTCTTATTTATTTTGTCGTACGGAGGACCAGACTGCCGATTATCAAGTTTTGAAATCTCTACTACACGTATTAAATGTATTTGGTAGTTAGTAGAAATATCTTCAAATAATAACAAGGGTATTTTGATAATCAAAACGAATTATAAGTAGAATTCATAAATCGAATAGAATTTTTAACATAAAAAATCGTCAATTTTTTCTATCTTTTGTTTCTGCGTGGGTTTAATTGGAAAATATTTGTTAAACCATCAATATATTAAAGATTATTTTGTTAATTTCACGTGGGTTGTAAAATCGTCTAAATCAAATTATAAGAATTCAAGATAGAGTACAAATATTAAATCGAATGTGTAAAATCTTATATATATATATATATATATATATATATATCAATTTCTAACAACAATTTGATATGTAAATTAATAACATATAAAATTTTAAAAAATTAATAGAATTATAGATATTAAAAAAGGAGCCGTGCGTTTCACGTGTTATATGCTAGTTAATTTCAAAATTGTTAATGTATAATATATTGGAGCTAAGGTTAAAGTGGTAATTTTAATAGCACACCTAATAGAATTAGGGTTTTGAAGCTTTTCCTTACCAATATAAATACAGAAATTGTGCCTCATTCTCAACATATGATCATATAGTGAGAAAGCTCTAGCAGCTCGGCATGTATATACATATAGAGAGAGAGAGGGAGAGAGAGAGAGAGACAAGTCTAGTAATACTTCTTTTATAGATCGCACGACAATTCTCAAGCAATCGTTTGAATATATTATAAACAGAAATTATGAAGTAAGATTTGTTGGGATTAGTAGATCTTCCTCTCTCCGCTTCAATCAACAGTAAGTTTCCGAGCCTTTGAATTAATTTTTTTTGCATAGATCCTCGAATAGGATTTTAGAATTCTAGTTTTATAAATTATTTTCCGTTGTGTTCACGTGTCAAAAACCCAGATCTTTTAGGATTCTGGTTTTAAATATTATTTTTTTGATGTGTTTATTTCTGAAAAGCCCCAAATTTCCTCATCTTGTCACTTCTCATCATTAATCTCTTTGCCATCTATATCTAAAAATTTACTTTTCTCCCCATATATCCACCTCTCTCACTCTCTCTCCATTTAACAAAATAAATTTTGGAAAGTTAAAATTCAAATCCTCTAATACTTATTAATTGTAACTCCAATAACATCATCACAAACAAAAATGATACAATTTTTAAAGTTGCAGTGTTGTCTTTTTATTGATTATTCTGAGATTTGTGCAATATTTACCCGATTTGCTGAGCAATCTTACCAATCTTCCCTATTATGCCTGTAAAATGCTAAACATCTTGACTTTTTCTGAACCAACTTGATTGGTTAGCCATCATCCAAAAATCAATTTGTAACATAAATATGTGTATGTAAGTTGGGGAGGCGGGTCATCTTACAAATTGATGAATATATGTTTTGTTATGATCTCATACTAATATATGCTTTGTTGTTACTTTTAATATTGAATCAACTTTTATTTTGATTACATTTTGGGTGTATTGATAAGCCAAATTGAATCAAGTACAATTTTTGATTTTTTGTTGTGTTAAGATTTGATCAAGATATTATTTAATTGCGGCATTTCACATGAATAATTTTTTCCATTATAAATATATCTTATAACATGTACATTTTTTTTTGTTCCAATCATTAATTTATTAAAAATTTAAGATTGCAGGAAACAATGAAGAATTTGCTCCAAAAAAAGAGTGAGATCCACATTGAGGTATTTTTTTTTAGTTTGTTATATTAAAAATTATTTGAAGTAAGTGAAAATGCATGTGAGAAAATTTGTATGAATTTAACTAAAGATAATTTAAAAAATATTATTACTAACTTTTACCTGTGTAAAGTACATCTTTTAATGTAGATTTATTAAGTTAGTATGATTCAGAATCTAAGTTTTACTAATTTTTAGAATTAGTGATATAAATACTATACTTCAAATTTGAAGCTCAAAAACCACTCCAGATTCCTGAATCGCCATAAAGTGCTCAAAACCACAATTTATATACACCTTTTTTTCATTATCATCATGCTTACTTCTATATTGTGGTCTTATATAACCTCTTTTATATTGTGGACAATCCCTTCTTTAGGCAACTACAACAATTTTATAGGGCTATATCCAATGAGTTCTCTTATTGTTTTGTGTGTTGCAACTTGCATGTCACTTTTGCACACAATTTTAATCGTATCCTTTATTACCCTTTCTGACTGGCTTTCTTTATCCTTTCAGAAATGAAGAAAGAAAGGACACAAAGACAACCAAGAGGTTCAACGGCAGATTCTGCCAACGTTCCCGACAAAATTATAAAATGAGAAAGACCAGACAGCAATGAAGATACTTCGACTTCTAGGAAACAACCAATGCGAGCATCTGTACCCTCTGATATTAAGAATAAACCAGTTTGCTTGCTTGAAAAGACTAACCTTGTTTGGAGAAGCAGAGTTCAAACAGTGGAAGAAGAATCTATGGCTATAAACTTATCCACTGGTGTGAATGTTTCGCGACCAAACAGAAGGCTGACAAACTTAATTTTTCATAATGCAGAGGGTGAACCCCAGCCTGTTGAAATGATTGATGTCAAGGATATATATTTTTATCTCTAGCCTCATCTTGCCTATGAAAGAAACTTCCGACAATGAGAAGGAAGTTGGGATCCGGTGCAATAGCTTTGGACGGATAGAATAATGGGCTATTTTCGGCTACGAAGAAGGTTCACCAGTCATCTGGGTCTCCACATTGACTGCTGATTATGATTGCTGCATACCCGTAAATGTGTATAAAAAATTGTATGGTCAGTTCTATGAGAAGGCTGAGTATCAGATTTTTATCATTTAAGCTTAAGAACACTAACTAATATATATATATATATATATATATATATACACAGTATAGATAGAGGCGTTTTCCATTATCCATGCTGTCCAAGTCAATCAATCCACGTGGACACTCCCGTTAGGCCAACATAAGAATTTAACGTTGATGTCATTACTGACTACTATGATGGTACACATGAGATGCCGATAACTAGAGTGAGTGATTTGATACCAACCCCCCACTTCAGTAAGCACTTTGCGATTTAACCGTTATAATATGTCACCTCTATATGACTATCTGAAACTCAAAAACCACTCCAGATTCCAGAATCGCCATAAAGTGCTCAAAACCACAATATTCCAGCTTTATATACACCTTCTTTTCATTATAATCATGAAAATCTGAACACAAGATATTCTCTGATCCTTAGATCTCCCCACAAGAAGGTGATGCATAACTTTTGGAACCAATGCCCAATCATGAAGGTAACAGCAATTTAGATACAATAGCATGAAGTGAACCAAGTGGCGTGCAAGAATCCAGTGGTGCGCAACTTCTCGAACCAACCCCCAAGGAGCAGGCATCATTCCAGGTTGGAGATAATATATAAGTACTATCTAAAGATGTTGACAAGCATGACTGCTGGTATAGGTGCAAGATGTTGCAAACTTGAATTAAATGTTTGAAAGTTCAGTTCAACGACAAGAAGAATGAAGAAGGATCTGGAAATTTAGAGGTACATAACTCTATCCAAAAAATTTTTCATGTATTTTTAATTTTGCGAATGATTTTGGTTTTAATATTTATTGAACTAATGACTTGTTTTGAATTTTTCAGTTATTATCAATGTAAAAATTGGAAATCGGTTCAACTCGGTTTACTTCCGAAAAAATGAGTACTCGAAAATTGGGTGAGTACTCGGACAACTAATCGGATTTAATTTATATAATTTCTATTTATAATATCAAATTCACATATCACAATACTTAAAAATTTTTTTGTTCATGTATTAACATTAATATTACATCCTACTTAATAATATTTATCAATACAACTAAAAATAACTTATGATAATCAAAATATATGCATATTGCGACATCACTAAATGTAATAGTAAAAAAGTGAACGACTCAAAATTCTATTCAACTCTGAGTACTCGGAGTTTGACCGAATATTGACCGAGTTATATACAAATCGGGTTTTGATCCGAATCGGTATGACTCGGATCATTACGTATAAACGAGTATTCTGACCGAGTACTTCGCCAACTAAGTAATTTTTAGAAACCTGGTTATTATATATTGTTTTGTGTTTGTAACACTATATTATTTCTAGGATTATTTTCCTGCAGAAAGACTTGCACCTCTTGATAAGATGAGCTTGTGACACTCTGGCCGACTTACTATCTACCCATGCCCTCCTGAAGAAGAACATCTGTCTACTTTTGAGGTTGGAGCACCAGCCGATACATGGTGGAAGGATTGTAACTTGCAGGGCACGTATCAATCATTTGAATTGTAATCATATATTTTTCTCTTTCATCACTAAAGTAAATTGCTCTTTGACACTATAATCATTAGATCCTCAATAAACTCACAATAAACACCAAAACTGATAAATTGCTAATGATATCAACTATATTAACACGTTTTTCGTATCTGTTTATGTAATAGGTTTTCTTGCATTTACTTACATACTTCAATTCAAATATTCAGGACCTGAAATTACATATATTCAATGTCGATGTCCAGAACTCAAGGAAGTGATTTATTGATTTAGTATTTTTTGCCATTGGTTGTATATATTCTTTATTTTAGTGATTTTAGTTTGACATGAAAATATATATTATGTACCCATGGATGTTTATTTTTTGTAATGTTTGTGCAAAAAATAGTAAATCACATCTTTGATTTTGGTAATATTCGTGTTTAGCCTTACTAGTATGGACATTTGTGCTTGCATTTGATTCCGTTCTGGTGTCTTTAATATTTTTTATGACGGCTGAATCCAGTCTATCTGTCGAACAAAGAAATGTTAATATATAAATATGTTCATCATATTGCATGAGTTCAGATGAGTAGCTTTTCCGACTTCAATGTTTGTAATTAGTTGTTTCATCTATGAAAGTGAAAGAGTCTAACTGGTGGTTCTTTATATTTATTTTGCTTTTTATGCAGTACTCATTGGTTTCTCATAATCTTGTTAGACAACATGAAGATTTTTACTTACAATAAGATTTTGTTTCATTCTTGTCTCTTATTTTTAAGGTCCTTATCGAAGTTTGATTATTAATAATTTCTAATTAAATGGATATTGCTTCACAAATGAGGAAAATTTTGATTTCAACATATTCTTTTGACTTGCGCATGGTCACGTTAAGTAAAAAATGTAAAAAGTGGGATGGATGAGCGGATATATTGGTAGGATTGCAGAAGCCAAACGCCATATATTGTTACTATGAAACTCCATTCCCTTGTATTTTTTAAATGTTAAATTGGTGAATGTTTGTTTTAGTGACAGTTATATAACTAATATAATTGTCTATTGTAAATTTTCATAAAAGTTGTACAAGAGTTGCATGTAATCTTTGCATAATATGATAGATGCTATAAGGGTCTCGAGAAGAATTGAATGTAGAATGTGGACCCAGGGTGCCTCTACATGCATGTAGGAACCCTTGTCTATCAAAAACTATGGTGGTTGTGATGAAGGCATATTAGAACTGAAATATCTATGTAGCAGTAGTTATGATTTCAGATGTTGGTCCAAGTTGGAGAAATATCAGATGAGTACTAACTCTTCTACAATTTCCCTGAACAATTGGTGTTTCCATCGATGTATTATTTTTATTCAGTTTTTGAATATCAAGGGAAGATTCCACAAACAACTATATGTTGTCATGTTTTTTTAGATAAATAAACCTCTACATGTCACTATTTAGGATAATAACTTTACTATTAACAATCATCTCATGTTTGACTCTAAGCTGCCTTAAATTGACTTATAAAGTTTAATGAAGTTGTCTTTACTGTTGTCAAATACGTTATTCACTAAATTAATATCCCTCACTCCAATTGGAGTGGTACCTTGTGTCAATCTAAGCATACCATAATTAGATACTCACTTTGTTGCGGGATATATGATGAGGATTAGTCCATGGGAAAACCAATACTTTAGCATAACATAGATGCAAAAATTTTGTAACTTAAGAATTAAATAAAAATAACCGGAACAGCCCAGTTGGATAATACTCTGTTGGAAAAGGGATTAATTTGATGCATTAGTACTTACAAACTTTCCAAATTTCTATTTTTGCAGATAAGTTTAAATCTTAAACTAATATATGTAGAAGATGTTGATTTTCTACTTAAAGTTAAAAGAAAACACAATATTTTTAGTACGTTGATAATAAACCAAAATTGAAATAATAAAAAAAAGCTAAGAATCGATTATGTTTTTTAATAAATAAAGAAACATTTCTAAAATAATATTGTTTAAAAATTCAGATAAGCCAAAATTACAAGTTACAAATGAACACAGGATATGAAAAGAAATTTAAAAAATTGAAATAAGTTGATAAATACAAATTAAAGAAACATGTTTGGCACACAATAAAATAAACATTGACCGGAACACTAAATTAGTATTTATTTATTATAAATTATACTATTTATAAAATATGCTAAATATTATTTAATATGCCATGTATAAATGTTGAATTATCAATAGGATACACTGAGTACATAGAGATTCCTATCCTAATTATTTGTACCCATGTACCAAAATTTTGAATAACATTTGAAAATGTCTAACAAATTAATAAAAATTAATTGGAAGAATACAAAAGTAAAAAGTGGCTCACTAGCAAGTTGTTCAGCAGTCTGTTTCTAGTAACTACCATCGTTGACTGTGATGGAACTGGTTCTTCCACCATTTACGGCGGCATCCGCAATGGCACTGACGGGTTAACTGTAGTATCTCATATGACTCATCTTTCAACATGAGTCAACACTCATCTTGGCATCCTGCCTATGCAATAAGAAATTTATAAGGACCCTTAGTCAAAGAATCATTCTTGAAGTCATAAGATATGATACATTTGATAATTTTAGAGTTATAATGTTGAGGAAGATTGAAACTACATGACTGAAGTCAACAATATTCAAGGAAAAATTATGAGAAATATCAAATATGTGAATGAAGTCAATAATGTACAATTGATAACTCAATACTTGAACAGGACTCGTAAATTATACTACGTTCATAGGAATCTGTCCAGAATGAAGATTTAGTATATACATGAGGATAATTTGAAGTGAAGAAGCCTTCAACAAAGGGCAATAAATGGCTGAACGAAGTTCATTAATATATTGAGGCATCAACAAATAAAGGGTTGAAGACATTTGAAGTGGTTGTCATGATTCAGTGTGAAGTCTAGAAGATTTTAGTGAAACTTTTTTTTATATAATTATAGACTTAAAAATGAACTTAAAGAGAAGATACGAAGACCATGAGTGAATGTTAGTCGTCTGTGAACCAGACTGTGCAACACTATGCATCCACAGTTTATGAAGGAATCTGAGTATTGAGGAAAGAACTATTAAGTAGACCAATTGATTTTGGGAAAAAAAGTTGATTTGGCATGTACAAGAGTGAATACGTTAAAGGGTGAAAAAGTTCATAAGTCAATAATGGGTTCTTATACTAGTACACTCTTGGGACTTATCCTTAAGAAAGCTAAATTAATTTCACTAAGTTTGGAGAGAGTGTTGATAACGTGTATTTTATACACGTTTTGTCTTTTATTCTTCTGCATTTTTGTTAGTTTCGAATGTTGGTTTATTAATATTAATTATGTTTTTCATCTTTCAGTGCCCCATGCTTAATTGTTGAAAAGATGGATTATTTTGGGCTTGAAAGCGTAGATTATTCAAGAGGGAAGTTAGAAGATGCAAGCTCGTGATGTCGGGAGGCGTTTAATGCATTATATTGAAGATTAAATCTTGTACGGGCTACTGTACGGTCGTTCAACAGGCCGTTCAAAGGAGCAGATTTTCTGTACGGGCAGCTGTACGACCGTTCAACAGGCCGTACAGAGCTGCTGTGTATTAAAAAGAACAAAACATCTCTTATCTTCATAACTTGTAACACATCTTATCTTCATCTAACCTAACCTCTTCAAAGTCCATTCAATTAAGGTTAGTAGAGTAGAGAGAAACATCAATTACTCATAATCTAGCATTGATTATGAGTAACTAACTTCATAATTTGGCTCAAGGAGGAATTCTTGTACAAAAACCCATTTCAATTTAAGTAAGATTTATTTATCTCTATCTTGAATGCTTGTGATGTATTGCTCATGATTTTGCTTGAAGATTTG
The DNA here is from genome assembly GCA_036435485.1 of Saposhnikovia divaricata. Taxonomy (NCBI): domain Eukaryota; kingdom Viridiplantae; phylum Streptophyta; class Magnoliopsida; order Apiales; family Apiaceae; genus Saposhnikovia; species Saposhnikovia divaricata. The sequence goes on along the minus strand of CM071597.1, from coordinate 9,477,460 downwards.
TAAGTTGCTTCACCTTACTCTTCTCGTATCTTCAATTGCTAATTGTTTGTTCTAATACGTAATCGTTAGTTCATTCATTATAGTAGCACAAGATTTAGTGTACCTAAATCCACAAGATTCAAGTGCAAATACCTAGGTTGAGCTTCTCATCCTTGGGTTTGTCCTAGCCTCTCTTTGTTTAATTCCTTGACTTGGTTAAATTGATAGTGCTTTATTATTGGTTGCTAGTGGAAAGAGAGCTAATTTATGTGCTTCACTAAATTAGTGTTTATAATAGAAGAGAAATAAGTGATTGTGTGCTTCACCAATTATCTTGGTTAGGTAGAGTTGAATATAGTTTTGCTTGTTGTTGGGTTGAAGTGCTTGAGTTTCCATTATCCTTGGGTCAAATGCCTCTTATCTTGTTAATTTGCTCATTGTGTTGTTGTGTTGGCAAATTTGGATATTAGCCATTAACTTAGTTGTGTTTTTGTAGCAATTTATTTATCGTATGCAAGGTGTTTGATAAAACACCACAACCAATACAAAACCCCCCATTTTCCACACTACTAGATTGTAAGAGATAATCTACTTGAAATCGATATTGATAGTCCTTCCCTGTGAACGAACTTCGAAAAACACTACCTTTAAATTGGCGCCGCTGCCGGGGAAGGCAACAATATTAATTTTGAGTTAATTGTTTCTTATATTTTAGATTTTATCTTTGTATATAATTTTTTTTTCTTTCTTTGTTGTTTTTATTGGTGTGTCTTCATGTTTATTGGATATAGATATGAACTAACTCTTTCAAGAGACGATGGATAATTATCGTGGTTGGAATAATGCTCAAGATTTCACCTATGATCAAGAACGATATCAAGATTTTAATTTTTTTCAGAATTTTAATGCGTATCAGGTGAATTCTTTATATTCTACAAACTCATGCTATGCTCCTTACCCTCCTAGCATCGATTATTCATATGCTTGTGAAAATCAATGTTATGATCCGAAATATAATTCCCAAGACCATCAAGGGTCTTCTTCATCTTCCTTATCATCATTAGAGGAGATGATAAACCAAATGGCGGCAAACAACCTCCAACTTGCTTTTAAAAATCGATGCTATGATCCGCAATATAATTCCCAAGACCATCAAGGGTCTTCTTCATCTACATTGTCATCACTTGAAGAAATGATGAAGCAAATGGTGGCAAACAACCTCCAATTTCAAAACACCACTTTTCAAAGTATATCCAACTTGGAAAAGAACACTTCTCAAAGCATATCCAACTTAGAAAAGCAAATGAGCCAACTAGCCGAAACCGTGAATCGATTAGAGGAAGTCAATTCTCCTATTAATCACGATTCTTGTTTTGTAATTGATGAAAATGTTGTGCATGATGAATTTGCTTGTTTAGTTGATGATTGCCTTAAGCTTGACAATGATAAATTGGATGTAGTTGAGGATCTACCAAACATAGAAAAAACTTTTGTGCTTAATGAATTGGTAGATGAGATAAAAATTGATGAATGTCCAATTAAAATTGAGAAGGAATTTGAGCTTAAGATTGATGAGATTGAAATTTTTGCTTGGGTATATAAGGATCCAATTTGGGAACAATTTTTGAGTCGTAGTTATAATGATTATTCTGACGATTTTTCTAACTACTTTTCTTTTTCAAAGTCTCTTGAAGATGTGAAGATCATAAAAATATTTTTATATTTTTATGGATCAAAGGTATATTTGCACACCTTGTTCTTATTATTGATTCGTAGGTATGTGCATTTATTTGCTTTTTCACCTCATTAGTTAGAATAGTTGTATAAATAAGTCGAGTCAACGACAATAAACAAAGCAATTTTGGGAGGCAACCCAAGGTACGCATGTATTTATATATTTTTATGCGTGTGTTAGATTTAGTTCCTCGCTTGCATTTATGTAGGGTGTTATGCATATTGTGGGCTTGAGGATAGATCTAAATATTAGTGAGTGAGGATTCCATTTTTCATCTATTTTAATTCTAAGAAAATAACCCCAAAAAAAAATTATGTATTTTTGTGGTGTGATTAATGAATTTTATAATAGATTTTCAAAAAAAAATGTAATAATAACGCCCCGCTCAATAATATTTAGTATCGTTAATTCTAATTTTTATAATTTTCATGTTTATTCCACTCGTACCTTGTTGTGTTTGTTCATGTTTTCAGGAATTAATATTTTATTCAAGCATTCAAGGATTTGTGGGAATTTTCTGTACAAAAAAAAAAATGTTTTTGTAAAATTTAGGGTTGTACGGGCTGTCGTACGGGATGCAAGCCGTGCAACAAACCGTACAGCAGGCCGTGCAGTTTTTATTGGTGTCTGTCCAAGTTGTAGTGCAAATTGAGGGGAATTTTCAACCCCTACCCACTTGTGGAACATGCCGTGCAAATAAAAAAAAGGGAGATACAAAGCAGAGCAAACATAACAATCCTAACCCAAATCCTTCTCCTTTGTTGCTTCACAACATCACCTCCGTTCTTCTCCCCATCTACACCGCCGGCCTTCACCCAGCCTCCACCTGCAAATTTCATCCGCCACCAACATTTCGTTCGTGCCCAGCCACCCATCACCCCTTCAAACCACCACTCCCACCTCGAGTTCAGTCTCCACTCACCTCCTCTATCTTCACTCCACCAGTTTTTTTTTTCCACTACACCGCAACACTCCTCTTTCAAATCGCCAAGCCAACCCTCATCTCCACCCCATCCGTTTCATCCCCCTCATTTTCCTTTTTTTTCCCCCTGTTTCAACAGCCCCCCTGTGTCTCATAATCACAGCCCCCCTTGTCTCATAATCGCAACCCCCCCTTTTGTTTTTTTTTTTTGTTTTTTGTTTTTTGTTTTTTTTTGTTTTTTTTGTTTTTTGTGTTTTGTTTTATTTTTATTTTGTTTACTTTTATTCACTTTTTAAATTTTGATTTTAGTATTTATTTTAATTTTATATAAATTTAAGAATCAATTTATATTTACTTTAAATTTTATTTTTGATTTTATTATTAATTGGTTAGTTCTTTTTGTTTTTGTTTTATTTTATTTTGTTTTATTTACTTTTATTCACTACTTCTATCATTTTAATTTTGATTTTAATTTTTTTTAATTTTCTAAACTAATTTTTTTTTATAAATTCAGAAATGAATTTAAATTTAATTTATTTTGATTTTTGATTTTATTTTTAATTCGTTAGTGATTTAATTTAATTTATTTTATTTTATCTTTTTTTTTTAAAAAAAAAATAATCAAAAAAATCAAAATTTAATTCTTTTTAATTTTGATTTTAGTTTTTAATTTTCTAAACTAAGTAATTATTTTATTTTAGTTTTACTTTTAAATTTGATTTTAGATTTTATTTTATTTTTAGTTTTTAATTTGATTTTTGCTTTTATTATTATTTCAGTTTTAAATTTGATTTCATTTTTTTATTTTATTATTAATTTAGTTATTTTATTTTAATTTATTTTAAATTATTTTATTTTAAAAAAAAACAAAAACAAAAACTTTTATTATTTATATATCCTTAATAAGTGTTGAAATTGTAGGTGTGGATTTGGCTTGTTGGTTATTTTTGTTCGATTGCTTGTGGTACGTGGCTTTGTTCAATTCGTGGCTAGCAATCTCGGAGTTGGATTTTGGCAAATATGAGTGCTGCTCCCGGTCCTTGTTATTTATTTTTAGGGGAGTTCTCTTTCACTCATATCTCTACTTCATTTTTATTGTCATGCATGAGGACATGCCATGTTTTAGGTGGGGGAAGGATTGTTTATGTTGATCCTTGTATAATATGTGTAGCTAGTATTAGTAATCCCTTTTGTTTCATTTGATGTCCATTTTGTTTGCATTTGGGAAATAAGTTTCGTTATGAGCGTGTTTACTTGTTTATAAAATTTATGACATTGTGAGCTTGTAGTCTTGTTTTCTCCTATTTCGTGCCTAGCATTATCAATTTGATGTGAATCTATAAGTTTGATGCACCTTATTGCACACACTCACTTAAATTGGCATGAAAAGTCTAGATTTTTGTAATTAAATTGTAAACATGACGATTATCTCTTAGAATGCATGGAATCAAATCGAGAAGATGTTATTACGACTTCAACCTTGTGAGGCCTTGAACGATGATTCTTTTGCTTGTGTGTTGCTCCCTCTTTATGTATGTTTGTTGCTCTAGGGCTTGCATTAAACCTTCATTCATGGATGCACCATAATAAGGCAATTCTATTTAGGATAACCTCTTTGACCTTTTTAGCTTGTGAACCATGAAAATAATCCCTAGTTACCCCTTTGAAGCTTATATCCATATTTTTCTTCGTCACTTTCTCCTTTTATACATGAGTCAAAGCCAAATACTTCACTCTCGACCTAGTTGAGCTAGTTGAGTCTTGGAAAGAATTGATTGATGAGCATGAGAATTTGGAGAAGTTGTGAAGATGAAGGATTCTAATTATTGTAAGTGGGAACTAGTTTGATGTGTATATCTAGATGTGGTTCAAAGTTCTTTGTAGTATTTATTTATGTTATGCATTCCCTTTGCTAAAAAAAATAATAATAAAGGGGATGTAAAAAAAAGGAAAAGAAAGCAATAAATCTTTGTACTTTATTTTGTTTCAAATTTCTTGGTAAATGTGGTTGTGTTTTGTAATTGTAAATGAGTGAAGACGTTCTTTAGTTTGAGAATTTGGTGGATGAAGCGAGCAAGCGTCATTTTGACTCAACTAGCGAGACTTTTACACATTCCTTGAACTTAAATTTTCACACCTTCACCCAAGCCTCATTACAACCCATTTTATGAATTCCTTGTTTTTGGTGCAATCCGGAATTTAGGTGGACATGCAAGGTCAAGTAGAGCGCATGCATTTTGACTTGGAGTTGAGTGAAATCTCTAGCCCATACTTGTGTGATACATAATTGAGAGATGTGAGATTTTTCACCATACAATTTCATCTTCTTAATGCGAGGCCATGTATGCTTTGTGATCATCTTATCTAGTGTTCACGATTGAAGTGCATTCATTCTATCTTTAATGTCTTGGTTACATCTTGCACAAGGTGTGTTATCTTGATTCTTGAATTGGTTGTTAGCTCGTTTTAGTGAATGACAAGGTGAATAGCTCTATATGTTTGATTTTAGTTACAAGTAGACGGCTCGGATGTGTGAGTGTAGTAGTTAGTTTAATTAGTAGGTATTGTTAGTTTTTTGTTTATTGGTGATTTTTGTGATTTTGTGGGTACATCATCTATAAACCCTCACGAGACCTCACTCGTCCACTAGGGCTACTGTTAGGTCCAAAATAGTTTGTAGAAGGGGGGTTGAATACAAACTATGTCGTTTAATCGAATTTGCTCTTTTCTTAAAATATTAAATCAAGAACAAATTGATGCGGAATAAAACGAATACCGATATTCAAGTTAAATATAAAATTTATATTAACTTGATGGGGTGTGTCTAAATACACGGGTACAAATTACAATGGTTTGATGACCAACTAATTATTACAAATTCTATAGAAAATTCGACATGAACTTTTCTATATTTGTAATAAAAAGATCGAATGCTAAAAGCAATTCGAGAGATAAGTTTTAGGAGTAAAAACTCGCTAGATAGTTCAAACGTTACAAGTAAACAATTTCTATCGGTTCAGATTTAATTATAAAGCTCAGAAATAATTTACAGGATTTTATTTGAAGCTCAGGAACTATTTCTCTTGGTCTCTTCTTTTTCTCTCTTCCGTCTGTGTTGAAGAAGATGAAGTGGTGAAGATTTGTGTTGTCTCTCTTCTGTCTGATTGCTTCTGCCTCTTTTATAAAATATTTTGTATTGCCAAGACAATCGGCAAGACAATCAGAATCACCAATACACTAAATTTGTACTGCCAAGACAATAGGCAATACAATCGGCAAGACAATCAGCTTCCACCAAGAAAATCGGCAAGACAATCAATTTCTGAGATATTTGTCTTGCTTTATCAATAATTATTAATCTGTCGGAAGCTTTTTCTTTTTGATCATTATCAAGACAATCTGATTTGAACTGTCAAGACAATAGTCAAGACAATCAAATAAGATTTTTATTCTCCTTTTTTAAAGCTGTTGGAAATAATGATCACCAAGACAATCGGCAAGACAATCCCTGATTGTCTTGCTTTTCTGATTTCCTTCTTCAAGACAATAGGCAAGACAATCCCTGATTGTCTTGCTTTTCTGATTTCCTTCTCCAAGACAATAGGCAAGACAATCTGATTGTCTTGCTAGTTCATTTTTCAGCTTTAAATTAAATTGATTAATATATAATCATTTCAATTTAGACTTACTTAAATAATTATTCAGATTTAATTAATTTAATAATTAATTTAATTAATGAATTAATTCTTGATGAATTAATTTATTAATTAAATTGATTAATTGATTTAAATTAATTAAAGGATAATAATTATATATCCTTGGATTGTCTTAATTCTTTTCTGAATCACTGAAAGTAATAAAGAATTACCACAGAATTTTTTGTTGACGCTCCATGTACTGTCTGGTTCATGAACGACTAACTCCAATGGATGTTCTTCATTTAGACTCTAAGATGTGATTTTTTTTTTTTCTCATTACTCTTGATTATCCTTTGATAATTATATTAATTCCAACTTAATTAACCTTTTAATTAATTTACATAATAAATTAATTCTTATAGAATTAATTCATCAAATAAATCAACCAAATGATTTAATCAATTAAGAGAGAATTAATACACCTCCTTGACAGCATAACCCTTGTGTTCTTCCATGTCTTGATAAATCTGATCCTCCACAAAGATTATTCCTTAGCCAGTCCACTTGATAATAAAATCATTGTGGTTAATGAATTTAACACTTCTGTTGCTTGCACAATGATTTTCTCTTTTACCAGTCTTGATAGCTTGAACCACTGAAGTTAATGACGAATAACCACTGTTTAATGTTGACACTCGATGCACGGTCTGGTTCATGGGTGACTAACCGCAATGACTGTTCTTCATATATTGACTTTAAAGTTGTGGTTCATGTCTTCCTTTTCTTCACTCTTTTTCAAACCTTTTGTTAGGCCGAATACACAATTAATAATCAAATTCGTATGAGAGTTTAACAAGTAAGATGATTATGCACTTTAAATCTTCTGATATTAAAAACCCTCTTCGTGATGTAAACTATCACAATGAGTTGCTAGGTTACAATAAAGATAGTTCGATGCACGATACCCTTCTAGGGTTAACCTAACTGTATTTATAAAATATACAGCTTCGATACAATCTCTAATTGATATTCCTAATAATCAGCTATACAGTGATATCAATTACAGATTGTCACACGTCTCCTAAGTCAACTCGATCACTTTGATAGCTATCCAGCCTCCAAAGATCTCGCTTCCATATCAATCTTCAATTGATCTCTAATATCTTCTGTTGACTTCATACGCGCTGCTTCCAGACAGACTTTACTAAACTCTGTCCAGCTTCCGTCAGTCAGACTTTGCTAAACTCTGACTTCCTTCCAGTTAAACTCTGATATTTCACTGTTACACTTAAACACTGAAACATTACATCAATTATATTTAACAATCTCCCCCAACTTGTTCATTAGCAAAAATGCACAAGTTAATAGATAATTGATGATGTCAAAAACAAATAATCATATACAGTGTTTAACAACTAAACAGAGTTTAAACTGATACTTAACAAAATTACAGAAAATATGAAAGACTTACAGAGCATAAATTACTTAATCCTTTCAACATCCCATGCTGTCCTAAAGTACTCTGTTAGCAATCTCTCTTCTGCAACTTCAAGTGCTCTTTCCATCTGTAACTTGATCTCTCGAAGCTTAGGATCTGTACCATCTGTCTAATAAATAGCTGATCTCAAATCATAGATGCTGTTCTTCTTCATTTCATTTCCAAGTCTGATAAAGTATGACTTTTATGATTCTGAATTGAATTCAAGCACAGTGATACCCAAATCAGTTCTCAACTTAGCACTGTTTCTCTTCATTTCAACCATTCTTCCTTTGTAATCTAAGTACTTTGGTACATATTCAGACTTGTCTTTAATTCCACAAATCATCTTTGATCTTTCCATCTGGTATCTAAGCACTTCTGCAGCTCGGTAAGTACGACTGTTATTCACTTTGAAAATATGTAAGACATACTGCAGTTCTTCATACATTTTCAAATGAATATCATGCTCTCCAACTTTGTAAACAGTCCCATCCTCCATGAAATACAGGAGAAAGTCTTTATTTAGACTTCTTTGATGAATCAACTGTACTGATTCCAGCTTGTCCAAATTAACTTGAAGGACACCCTTGCTTGGAGCAGCCAGTGATGAATGATCTCTAGGAGTAATATTCAAAGTTCTTTCTCCGTGTGATCCTAAACCAGCCAAATCATGAGGTTGCTTAGCAATCATTGCTCTGCTTTGAAAAATATCACCTCCTTGAACTTTCTCAGTATTCTCAGGAATAGTAGGTCTCACAAAACCATGAATTGGAAGAGTAGTTTGTACAACATGTGTAGAAACAGAGGTTGTAACTTGCTTTAGCTTCTTTGAACTCTTATCAACTTCAACAACTTTTTCTTTAAGCTTCAATCTAGCCTCATCTGCTGTTGGCTTTCTTGAATAAGACAATCTCTGATCAGCATTGACATTTTCATTTATCTTAATGCCTTTAACAACAGGTCTTGATGCCTTTTCATCTTTCTTCTTGAATTTTCCAGATTTAAGCTTTTTCTCATGTTCAGCTTTAAGCCTTAGCTCTTCAGCCTTTACATCTTCTAAAGTGACATCATTGCCATGTTCTTCAAGAAAGATGTTTGCGGCTAACTCTGTATCATTCCGTGGACCTTCAGCAGTATTTGCTTTAGCAGAGTTTACTCTAGCAGAGTTTACAGTGTTTGTTTTAGCAGAGTTTACTGTAGACCTTGTAATTGTTCTTTTGATTTTATCAGATCCACCTCCATCTGCAGCATCATCCTTCTTCTCAAAGGATTGAAGTTGTTTGCAAGCAGTTTTTGCAACTTTCTCCCCCTTTTTGACATCATCAGGAATCAGAATGGAGGTTAGCAACTCCAAAGAGTTTGCAATGGAATCTATTTTAACAGACAGGGCAGACTGATTTTCTTCAACTTTACCCAGCCTGGCAAAGAGATTGTCTTGAGCTTTAGAAAATTTTGTATTCATGAGTTTAGACTCTCTTTCCATTTTCATTTCTCGATTTACGATCTCAGTCCTCAAGTCATTGATTGCCTTCGTAGTTTCATCAAATCTACTATCCAGAGTTTTGACTTGAACTACAGTTGCTTTTAAGCAAGAAAGAATCTCTGGATTGGAGATAGTATCAGCAGTTTGCTTAACAAAATTAGCTGCTCTCCCTCTTGGAAAAATGCAATCCTCTTTGTACCAGTCAGCAGCAAATTTTGCAAGTTGTGCTTTCTCAATTTCATGAGACTTACAAGGTTGAGTGAAAGAAGTATGTTTATTGTCTGTTTGCACTGGTGCACTCAGAAAAGAATCAGAGTTTGCACTGCTTTCACCTTCAAGTTCAACACTTGCAGCTTTAGCATGTTCATCTCCAAGTAAAACACTGTGCCGAGCATTGTCAACCACAGTTTCTGCAATTTCTTCTGCAACCTTGTCAAGATTTTCTTCATGTTGCTCAGGCTCAGCAACAGAGTTTACATTCTTGTCATCAACAGGTATAGACTGAGAAGTAGCCTTGGTTGCTTGATCAACCTCATCTCCTCCTTCAACAGTCTGGTGAGCATCTGAGAGTAACTCTGTATGTGATGCTACAGTTTCAGAAAGGACAACTGTAGGTTGATCAGCTGCACCAGTTGCTTCAGATTGAGCAAAAATAGATGAGATAGGATCAGAGAATGGCATGAATGAATCAAGAATATCATCCATTGGAGAAAAGCCATCTCTAGTATCCTCTTCTGCAGGCATTTTGTCCTCTGAAGGCATTTCAACCTCTGCAGGCATTTTATCTTTTTCAGCCTCAACAGTAGGTGTTTGCTGTGAAACCACCTCTGGAGCTTCAACATGTTCATCATCAGAATCAGAGATTACTAATTTTCTTCTATTAGCTAGAGGCACTTCATCTGAATCCTCTTTACTAGATTCTGCCACCATAGAGGGTGATTTAGGTCTCTTTGCTCTTTGAATCTTTCTTCTAGCATAAACAGCTCCAGGAGATGTCTGTTTTGCTTTGATGTGTGTCTCTACTGACTTCTTAGTTCTTGCATGTCTCTCAGTAGTTGCTGCTGATTGCTTTACTCTGCCTCTTTTTGCTTTAGGCTGTGGTTGAGATTGTGATGGTTCAGTGTTTAGTTGTTGAGTGTGTGAAGATTGTTTTGTGATTGGAGATTGAGGGTTTTTAGTTGAAGCAGTGTTTGTGATTGGTGATGGAGTGTTGTGAGTGGATGCAGGTTGTGGTTTTGAAGTTGCAGGTTGTTGAGTAGGTACAGTGTGGGTAGGTGATGTAGGTGGTTCAGTGTTTAAGGTTTGAGTATGATCAGTGTTTAGTGGTTCAGGTTGTGGTTCTGGTTGTGGTTGGTCTTGAGGTTGGTTGAGAAAATTCTGCAAAGCAAGTGGCAAAACAAAGGCAGGTAGGTTTTCTTTACCAGCATCCTTATTAGTCATATCAGAGAATATTCTCTTGTTGACTCTAAAAGGCTGAATTTCATCAGTTTCAGCAATCTCTAAACCAGATACACAAGCAGTGAATATCATTTGACAAAATCGAGCAAAATAAACTGTAGTAGACTCTGACAGTTTATCACCTAGATTCATTAGAACATATCTACCAAAATCAAAATTACTGCCATAAAGTAGAGAATACCCGATTTGTAGACTATCCATTGGAATAGCATCCCAGTTAGTGACCTTCTTCTGGAATGTCCTTGTAATGCAATCGAAGAAAAAATTCCATTCCTTCCTGAGATTAGGCCTCTTTACACTGCCAAGCTTGTCAAGAGAATCCATGTAGCCTATCTCCTGTAGCATCTGTCTCAATTGAGGTTCAGCAACGTAAGTATAAGAGGTGTGTGTATCAAACCCCATCGTTTCTCTGACAGTTTGTGGAGTAATCACAAACTCTTGTTCTTCATGAGTGAAGATGATGTTTGGAGTCCCATTCTCTCCTCCATCCACATAGACTGAGTTTTGCCAAAAAGTGGCAATTTGAGATGCAGAAAGAGTACTCGGTTCAACCAGAGCTTGTCCAATCTCTGAGTCTCTCAAGAAATTCTGCATAAGATGAAACGCTTCTGGAACACGTTCATGATTGAGTGGGGCTACATAATTGTTAGGGACAAAACGTAGACCAAGAATAGTGAATGGTTTAGAAGCCATTGAATCAAGAAATTGGCAAGGAATCCCAAAGAAAAGTGTATGTAGGAAAGGTGTTTGCGAAAATGCGCAAGTGAAAACTCAGAGAACTGTGAGATGTAAAAGTGAGTGGGTGAAAGTAAAACACAATCGTTTGGACACAAAAGTAATTAGAGTAATTAAAAACTCAATCGTTTATGTATTCAAACACTCAACAGTTCCTAGATTAATGTGTGAGTGGGACACAATAATTGGTGAGTGGGACACAGTAATGGGTGAGTGAAATACACGCGCTCGTAATTTTAAGAAGTGTATTTATGAATATAACAATAAAATATTTTATTTTTTTAAAAAAAAATCAAATAACACTCTCTTAAAATACCTGGAACCATTAAAAACCAGAATACGAAGCGTTTTAGTACTTCGTTACTTACCCATCTCTATTTAACACCTAGAGACTTGTTCACTATCCCTTTAATCTTTCATTCTCTCTTGAAATCAAAAACCCTTCACACAACACACCGTTAAACAATGTCAAAACTTACCATCAAGGAAAAGAATCTCCATCTCGTAGAGAACAGAGATATCTTCAGTTATACTCGTGAAGAGTTTGATGCCTTTGACTGGGAAAGGCAGCTTGAAACTCTGTGGCTGCAGATGGATGCCAGTCTTCAAGAAATCGAGAGAGAAAAGCCTGCAAGAGTGATCGACATCGATGCTGCTCTTCAAGAAACATTAATATGGCTTTCCTCTAAGGCATCCTCATCCAACACCACCAACCATTGTTAATGAATATGTCAGCAAAAATAACCGTATCCCTTCAACTTCCACCCAAACAAAGTGGCAAAGATGGGATCTGGGATGGCTGCTAACAATGGAGTGGTTTGGACTTTACTTTTTATTTTCCTGTTGAATGGATTAGTAGATAGAGAGAACAAAAAGATGTAATACTTGCATGTAATCTCTTTCTTATTATTAATGAAGAATCCTATTTCTCTAATTTATTCAATGTGTTCTGCAAATTTTATGTTTATGAATTGTTCTTCAAAGAATTAAATCAAAGAAAATGAAAACTAATTAAAGTAATCATATAAGTAACAAATTCATCAACAATAACCACAATTAAATCAGGAACAGAACAATTAGGGATTACTTGTAGTATACATACAGTGGATCAATTAATCATGAGCAGTAAAAATAGCAATTATCACCAAGCTAAACTCTGTAGTAATCAATCTATATACAGTAACATTTAATTTATTCTATTCATTCCAGTAATTAGAGGTTGGAGCCAGTCACCAAAAATTCAAAAATTTTAGCCCTTATCATTTTGATAAGTTCCTGGGTCATCCTAGTCTTTGACTAGTCACCAAAAATCAGAGAATTTTAGCCCATATTATATACCAATAAGTTCCTGGGTCATCCTAGTCTCCAACATAATCTCAAAGGAGTATAGCAACCTATATAAATTTTCTTTGGGGTATTGCAGTAATCATTTTAATCTACCAGAGTATAACTAACAGAGTTTAGAGTTCATCAACATCAGTAGTTATTCATGAAAGGCAATGCACACAGTATTTATAGACTCAGAGTTTAGGACAAAATAAACTAAGAGATGCTATAAATATGAACCAATATCATGCTGTGTTAACTTTCTTCACAATCTAAGATTAGATCACAATAACTCAGAAAGATTCATGATTAATTGCTGAGAATCATGCTTCATACATATTTCTTCATTGGTGTTTTCATTCAGACAAAAATCAACTCAGAGTTCACAGAGTTTATCAAACTTATTAACAGTGTATGACATACAGGCATGCTGACAGAATTTAACAGAGTTTGACAGTGTTTAACAGAGTATGCATAACAGAGTTTAATCAATAGAGATCACTTAGCACTTAACAAATCAAGGAAATATGAGCAACACATTACATAAGTAAAATTTGAATCTAACCAACATTCCTAGTCAGAACCAGAGACCATTCCTAGTTCATTGACCAGTCTTGTAAATGTAGCTTCACTCAATGGTTTGGTGAAGATATCTGCAAGCTGTTGTTCTGTAGACACAAAATGTAGTTCAATATTCCCTTCTTCCACATGTTCTCTGATGAAATGGTACCTTATGCTGATGTGATTGGTCATTGAATGCTGTACTGGATTACCTGTCATAGCAATAGCACTTTGATTATCACAGTAAATAGGAATCTTACTGTACCTCAATCCATAATCCAGCAATTAATTCTTCATCCACAAGATCTGTGCACAACAGCTACCAGCTGCAATATACTCTGCTTCAGCTGTAGATGTAGAAATTGATTTCTGTTTCTTGCTGTACCAAGAGACAAGTCTGTCACCAAGAAATTGACAACTTCCACTAGTGCTCTTTCTGTCTATCTTGCAGCCTGCAAAGTCTGCATCAGAATACCCAAGTAGCTTAAAATCTGATTCTCTGGGGTACCACAGACCTAATGATATGGTGCCCTTGAGATACTTGAAGATTCTTTTCACAGCTGTCAGATGCGGCTCTCTAGGATTTGCCTGAAACCTTGCACAAAGACAGGTTGCATACATGATGTCAGGCCTACTAGCTGTCAAGTAAAGAAGAGATCCTATCATACCCCTGTAGTTTGTCATATCCACTGAAACTCCTGTGTCTTTGTCCAATTTAGTTGCTGTTGCCATGGGAGTTGATGCAGATGAACAGTCAAGCATACCAAATTTCTTGAGAAGATTTCTGGTATATTTTGCTTGATTAATGAAGATACCATCATCTGTTTGTTTCACCTGTAGGCCTAGAAAATAACAAAGCTCTCCCATCATGCTCATTTGATATCTGGACTGCATGAGCTTGGTAAACTTCTTACAGAGTTTATCATTAGTAGACCCAAAGATAATGTCATCAACATATATCTGAACTAAAAGCAAGTCACTCCCAGATTTGAAATAAAACAGAGTTTTGTCAATAGTACCTCTGTTGAATCCACTTTCTAAGAGAAATTGAGCCAGAGTTTCATACCATGCCCTTGGTGCTTGCTTAAGTCCATAGAGTGCTTTATCCAGCCTGTAGACATGGTCTGGATATTTTGGGTCCACAAATCCTGGTGGTTGTTCAACAAACACTTCTTCTTCAAGCTTCCCATTCAGAAAAGCACTTTTCACATCCATCTGGAACACTTTGAATTTCTTGTGAGAGGCATATGATAGAAAAATTCTGATTGCCTCCAATCTTGCAACTGGAGCAAATGTTTCATCATAGTCTATTCCTTCCTGCTGTGAATAGCCTTTTGCTACCAGTCTAGCCTTGTTCCTTGTGATAACACCTTCACTGTCAGTCTTGTTTCTGAAAACCCATTTAGTACCAACAATAGATCTGTTCTTTGGCCTTGGTACAAGGGTCCAAACTTCATTCCTTTCAAATTCATTCAACTCTTCCTGCATTGCTGTTATCCAGTCAGCATCTTGAAGAGCTTCTTCCACTTTCTTTGGTTCATTTTTAGACAAGAATGCATGAAACAGACATTCACTTGCAGTGGCACTTCTTGTTTTCACTTTTGCATCTGGATCACCAATTATCAAATCAGGTGTATGTGATTTGGTCCATTTCCTAGCAGAAGGCAAATGACTTCTGTCAGCATGTGATCCTCCCCCTTGATCCATGCTCTCCTGATTTTGTTTTGGGCTTTCTTCATTTTCTGAGACTCCCCCTGAACTTGACTGCCCAGAGTCAGAATTTGAATTTTCAGAGTTTGAATCATCAGAGTTTGATCCAGATTTTTCATTTGACTCAGTATCAATGTTTGAGTCTTCATCTTGATCATGCTCCCCCTCAACTGGTTCTTCCCTTTGTTATGGCTGAGAAGTTTCTCCAGTGTTTACCAGTAGAGGTTCAGAGTTTGTTTCAATAGAGTCTGTCAGAATAGTTTGATCAGAGTTTACTTCAACGGAGTCTGTCAGAATAGTTTGATCAGAGTTTATTTCAACAGAGTTTAAATCTTCATTTTCAAAGTTCAGTTGATCATATTCATCTATGTCTTCAAGTCCAGTTATCTTCTTGTCATCAAAAGACACATGTATAGATTCCATGATCACTTTAGTTCTCAGATTGTAAACTCTGAATGCCTTTGTTGACAGTGGATAGCCAACAAAAATTCCTTCATCTGCCTTTAGCTCAAACTTGGTCAACTGTTCAGGATGAGTCTTCAAAACAAAGCATTTGCACCCGAAAATATGAAAGTATTTCAGGTTAGGCTTCTTTTTCTTCACCATCTCATATGGTGTCTTTCCATGTTTATTGATCAGTGTAGCATTTTGAGTAAAACAAGCAGTTTGAACAGCTTCTGCCCAGAAATAAGTTGGCAATTTTGCTTCATCAAGCATAGTTCTGGTAGCTTCAATCAAGGTTCTATTTTTCCTTTCAACTACACCATTTTGTTGTGGTGTACCAGGTGCTGAAAATTCTTGCTTCACTCCATTGTCCTTGCAGAATTCTTCCATTGTTGCATTTCTGAATTCAGTTCCATTATCACTTCTGATGATTCTGACTTTGTTACTTGATCCTTTGTCCAGAAGTTTCACATGCTCCATCAGAGTTAATGTAGTTTCATCCTTCTTTGCTAGAAAATACACCCAAGTTGTAATATCCGCAAATTTTCCGATGTAAAATTTTATTTTATTATTTTCTAACTCGATATTTAAATTTTATTTACGAACGATGCATTAGAATATTTTAATTAGCGCGTTTGTGTAAATTTTTAAAATTTTATACATTCGTATGAGAATAAGTATTCTATTAAATCTACTTAATTATAATTATTATGTATTTATTAAAATTAGGAAATTTAGGAAAATAGGATTTTAATTTTTGGGTTGATTTCAATTTTAAGTCGCAGAATTTATTTTTGGAAACAAAATTTGAGTCTCGTTTATTACCGGCCAATAGAAAACAACGAGATTGATATTACTGATTTTATTAATCGGGTCGTTCAATACGAGGAGGAGACAACATTTTTTTTCGTTCCCGGAACACGAATATTCTTCACAAAACACAACCTTCTTTTTTACAAAACCCAACCTCACTTTTTCAAAACACAAAATGTTCCATTCTTTTTTCTCGGTCCCCACGTTTTTGTTTCTTTTTTTAAAATCACTTACAAAACCCAGCTTTTAAATAACACCAAACGGGTGTGACACTGGTTAAAACAGAATAAAAAGAGACCACCTACTAGAACTATACGACTACTCCTCTTATTTTAAAAGACTGGACCATATACACACTAACATAGCAAACATCTTCATAACTGTCTCTTTCCTTTGTAAACAGAGAAAAAAAAAACTCGACTATCTTCTTCTTATAAACACGAACCGGGTATAACCTCAGGTAGTTTATCTTCTTCAAATTCCGTTTTTGTGAAATTGTGTTATATGTTGATTTTTAGTTATAACATTAAGTTGTTTGGGCTTGAATATTATGTTTTGGGTATTATGAGTGTTAGTTGTCGTGTGTGGTGTTCGGGGATTGTGGTGGTGGGTTTGAATGGGGCACGGGTCGGGTTTGATGGAGGGTGAAGTAGATGATGGTGTGGTGATGAATGGAGGTGGACGAAGGGAAGGTGGAATGAAATGGAGGGGTTGCGACGCGAGGTGGGTTTTATGGCGGAGGAGAGTAAAGCGGGGTAGTTCGGAGGTGAAGGGAATGATTACAACGGTGGTCGGGTGGGCGGCGAACGGAGTAAAAAGGGGAGAAGAGGTTGTGGCGGTTGTAGAAGGGGACGAACGGAGGTGAATTGGTGGTGTGGGATGGAATGAAGCTGGTAGGATAGTTGAATGAAATAAGGGGGTGGAGTGTTGGGGGTTTCGTCGGTGATGTAAGATGCAGGGAGGAATCGGGAGAGATTGAGAGGAAGGAGACGAGAGAGAGATTTAGACAGAGAGAGATGACTACGGGGGAGATTGGGAGAGAGAGAGAGAGAGAGAGAGAGAGAGAGAGAGAAAAAAGTGAGAAAGAGAGAGGTTGATGTTGGTGGAGGTCGATCGGAGAGATTGATTCGAGAGAGAGTGTGCAGGGGAGGCGATGTCGACGGTGGTGGCGCGTGGGCCCCACGCGCCCTCACGTTTTTTTTTCCTGTCAAACTGTTTAATCGAAGTAGAGTATTATATAAATAAATATATATATATATATATAAAGGCATATAATAACAATATCAATAAATAAATAAAAGGGTCGATTATTTTTAAAATTTGTTTAATAGTTGAGTTATTTTCAAGATTTTGAGAAATAAAAAGTGTTTAATAAAAATGGTGTAATTAATTATTAATTAGTTAAAAATAATCATTTTGTGATTTTTGGACGAAAATTATAGATTTATTAATTTGTCGATATAAGAGGGATAATTGTGAATAAACAGGTTTAAAATACGGTATTATTTTATAAGATTTATAATTATATTTTAAATTATTTTAATTGACCGGATCGAGTCAGATTATTTTAGAGGCTAAAAATCAGGATTTATAATATAATGATACTGTATAATCGAATGTTATAGTCGGGATTTAATTATCTGGTTGGTTATTTAAAGCAGTTGATATAAGTAATTTACTAAAAATGATAGAATTGATTAATTGAGATATATAATAATAATTATGGTTTAATGTGAATAAAGACGGTCAATCAAATAATATTGCTGTGAGATTTAAGAGAGTTTAATAGTAATTAAATTATGGAAGTTTTCAAGAATTGTAGATAATTTATACGATTCAATTTAAATTAGAAGTATTATTTGAATAAATGATTTTACGAAAATGGTATAATTATTAATCCGAATATTAGTAAAATGTAGAAACTTAAGATTTACCTTTTACGTCTACTCGTATACTAAATGTGGGTTTTTATTCGATTATAGAGAATCGGAGACGTGGATCAAGTTGGAGTGTCGTACCGCGGGGCTCAGGCAAGTTTACTAACCCGTACTCCATCGTTCGGAGTATTTATATTGTTATCTATATATAGTATGCTGATTAAGCTTCCGATATTCAAAAACAAATATTCTTTCTAGTGGTTTATACCAGATTTTATCCATGCAATTTACATGCATATCTATTATTGTTGAGCTGTTTATTACACGAGATGTTTGCAATTTATTTTATAAGTTGGCTTATATGGTTGAGACGTTTATCGAAATACTTCAGTTGTATTCGTAGAAGAGATGATAAAGATATAATTAATAATATTTTCATACTACAGAATATTTATAGTTAAAAGTGGGATTATATATATATGGATATATATATAAAGTAAGTAGTGATTTATTGCTTCTAAAAGCAAAAGTGACCGGAGTAACGCACCGGCCCAACGGTTACGTATAAAGGGTGAAGGGCCGAGAAAGACGGCTCATCCTTCTGAGAAGTTATTTTTGGGTGGTTCGAGACGTCGACCATCCTTTCTATCGATAGAATTGAGAAGTGACAATGGATTGATCATCCATTACTTGAGAAGGCGTTTCGAGAAGAAGTCCAAATCTTAGATACCTTAGACTGTTAGCGGATGCCTTTGTGGTTCTGTTAATAGTAGAGGGTATTGATCCGAGAAGTTATTAAATTATATTCGAATGGTACTTTGAGAAGTCGTTGAGATATATTTATTCCTTCATTTGAATAGTATTCCGAGATTTGTAAAAAAATTCTGAGTTGACATATTTTCAAAAGTATATATATATATATTATAGATTGGTAAGAAGCATATTTTGAGAGAGTTGTCATTTTGTATGTTAATTATTTATATACTTCCTGGCATTCTTTGGCTCATTCTTGCTATTTAAATATTATTAATCAGAAGCATCTAGAGACGGCACTAGCATGGCAAGCCGTGGCAAGGGGAAAGGGAAGGACTACTAATTCAGCGCATTAGTCTCAATAACGAAGAAGGGTACAAGCTGGGAAGAAGTTGTTTAATGCTTTATCTAGTATTTCGAAGTTGTAATAATATTTCAGAAATTCTGAGAGGTGAACTTTTGTTGTAATAACTTTCGATTTATGGTGTGCTCGTTCTAAGACTATAACCCGTGGATTGAAATATGGAGTTGTTATGAATATTGTTGTAGATTATATTATGAGCAGGTGATTTAATATTCCGCAAGAGGTGTAATGACCTAGATTCCTGTAAGGGATTTGGGGGCGTTACAGTAATGGTATCAGAGCAGTAGGTTATAAATCTTAGAACGAGAGTAGTAGGAGTTACGACTTTATAAGGGAGAGTTTAGAAGCCAAGGAACCGATAGGTATATATAGTAGAATCATTTGGGACGAGGAAAATGCGTATCCATGATATATTTATTGGGATAAAAAAAAAATTTATAATGAGTATATAGAGGTATATATACGTAAAAATATATACATATGGATGCATACATATGTATATATACGCATATGTACGGATATATACTATTTTGTTTTCATAATAAACATTTCATGGTATGCCGTTTTATTGAACGAAATGATTTTCACAGGAAAATGCCACCAAGAAGAAATAGAGATAACTCCGGAGAAGGTGAGGCTTCTACGGGGAGGAATAACCACGTAGGAGATAACCAGAATGACAACCAGAACAATCAAGGACTTAACCAACTAGTAGATCTGTTAAGGCAAACCCTAGACCGTGGCCCGCGGGGTCCTGTGCCCAATGTGGTAAACCAGACTGCATCTGCTTTCAAGGCTTTTAAGTCAATTCATCCACCTGAGTTTAAAGGGTTTGGTGAACCAGTGGAGGCTAGATTGTGGCTGAAAGAGATGGAGAAATCCTTTAAGATTATCGGGGTAGAAGAGGGGCAAAAGACGATCTTTGCCACCTACTTGCTGAAAGAGGAGGCGTATTATTGGTGGGAATCTAAGGAAGCAATGGAACCCGCAGGGATAGTAACCTGGGAGAGGTTCACTGAGTTGTTCTTGGAGAAGTATTTTCCCGAGCATATGGAAAGTAAGATGGAGATAAAGTTCTTGGAGCTAAGGCAGGGTAATAGGACAGTTGATGAGTATGAGAAGGAGTTTACCGAGCTATCTAGGTTTGTGCCACATTTCGTAGATACTGATAAGAAGAAGGCAAGAAGGTTTCAGCATGGACTGAGACCGTGGATACAAACCAGGGTAGCCGCTTTTGAGCTTACTGAGTATGTTAAAGTGGTGAATAAGGCAGAGGTAATAGAAGCGGGAAGTAATTTTGATCCAAAGGAAAATGAAAGGAAGAAAAGAAAAGCGGAAAGTTTGGGGGGATATTCGACTAGTGGGACATTTCAGAACCACCAGGGTAGGAGGCCCGGATTTCAGTCTGCAAGATTTGGAGGATCTAACCGAGCGGAAAGTGCGGGTAGTGTGCAAATAGGACCACGGGGAAATGAGAGCCAGTTTAGGCCACCAAGACCACCACTGCAAGACTGTGAGGTGTGTGGAAAGAAGCATCCAGGAGCATGTGCAAAATCAGGAGGTAGGTGTCATAACTGTGGTCAAGAGGGGCATCAACGGATGAATTGTCCTAGGAAGGGGGTAGTCTGCTACAAATGTGGAAAGGAGGGTCACATCTCTAGAGACTGTAAAGGGTCAGCAGCGGGACCCGCGACATCACGACAAAGTAGTGGAGTTAACAGCAACCACCCAACCGCTAGGATTTTTAACATGACGTTGGCCGATGGCTTAAAGGAGATGGACGAGATAGCAGGTGCGCGATTACTTACTCTCGTAAATGTATATATAAATGTTGAGCCGGTATGATAATAGAGATATGATAAAGAATTAGAAAAGAATAACAAAGGTAGAATAGACGGTATAGCATGAGAGGTTACGATCGTAATGTAAGAGCATAAAACTGGTAAGAGTGACGAGGAGATATCGGAAGGTAGAGTACGAGATTAGCAACCATAATTATTACCTACATTGATTCCGAGGACGGAATCCTTTAAGGAGGGAAGACTGTAATATCCGCAAATTTTCCGATGTAAAATTTTATTTTATTATTTTCTAACTCGATATTTAAATTTTATTTACGAACGATGCATTAGAATATTTTAATTAGCGCGTTTGTGTAAATTTTTAAAATTTTATACATTCGTATGAGAATAAGTATTCTATTAAATCTACTTAATTATAATTATTATGTATTTATTAAAATTAGGAAATTTAGGAAAATAGGATTTTAATTTTTGGGTTGATTTCAATTTTAAGTCGCAGAATTTATTTTTGGAAACAAAATTTGAGTCTCGTTTATTACCGGCCAATAGAAAACAACGAGATTGATATTACTGATTTTATTAATCGGGTCGTTCAATACGAGGAGGAGACAACATTTTTTTTCGTTCCCGGAACACGAATATTCTTCACAAAACACAACCTTCTTTTTTACAAAACCCAACCTCACTTTTTCAAAACACAAAATGTTCCATTCTTTTTTCTCGGTCCCCACGTTTTTGTTTCTTTTTTTAAAATCACTTACAAAACCCAGCTTTTAAATAACACCAAACGGGTGTGACACTGGTTAAAACAGAATAAAAAGAGACCACCTACTAGAACTATACGACTACTCCTCTTATTTTAAAAGACTGGACCATATACACACTAACATAGCAAACATCTTCATAACTGACTCTTTCCTTTGTAAACAGAGAAAAAAAAAACTCGACTATCTTCTTCTTATAAACACGAACCGGGTATAACCTCAGGTAGTTTATCTTCTTCAAATTCCGTTTTTGTGAAATTGTGTTATATGTTGATTTTTAGTTATAACATTAAGTTGTTTGGGCTTGAATATTATGTTTTGGGTATTATGAGTGTTAGTTGTCGTGTGTGGTGTTCGGGGATTGTGGTGGTGGGTTTGAATGGGGCACGGGTCGGGTTTGATGGAGGGTGAAGTAGATGATGGTGTGGTGATGAATGGAGGTGGACGAAGGGAAGGTGGAATGAAATGGAGGGGTTGCGACGCGAGGTGGGTTTTATGGCGGAGGAGAGTAAAGCGGGGTAGTTCGGAGGTGAAGGGAATGATTACAACGGTGGTCGGGTGGGCGGCGAACGGAGTAAAAAGGGGAGAAGAGGTTGTGGCGGTTGTAGAAGGGGACGAACGGAGGTGAATTGGTGGTGTGGGATGGAATGAAGCTGGTAGGATAGTTGAATGAAATAAGGGGGTGGAGTGTTGGGGGTTTCGTCGGTGATGTAAGATGCAGGGAGGAATCGGGAGAGATTGAGAGGAAGGAGACGAGAGAGAGATTTAGACAGAGAGAGATGACTACGGGGGAGATTGGGAGAGAGAGAGAGAGAGAGAGAGAGAGAGAGAGAAAAAAAAAGTGAGAAAGAGAGAGGTTGATGTTGGTGGCGGTCGATCGGAGAGATTGATTCGAGAGAGAGTGTGCAGGGGAGGCGATGTCGACGGTGGTGGCGCGTGGGCCCCACGCGCCGTCACGTTTTTTTTTCCTGTCAAACTGTTTAATCGAAGTAGAGTATTATATAAATAAATAAATAAATATATATATAAAGGCATATAATAACAATATCAATAAATAAATAAAAGGGTCGATTATTTTTAAAATTTGTTTAATAGTTGAGTTATTTTCAAGATTTTGAGAAATAAAAAGTGTTTAATAAAAATGGTGTAATTAATTATTAATTAGTTAAAAATAATCATTTTGTGATTTTTGGACGAAAATTATAGATTTATTAATTTGTCGATATAAGAGGGATAATTGTGAATAAACAGGTTTAAAATACGGTATTATTTTATAAGATTTATAATTATATTTTAAATTATTTTAATTGACCGGATCGAGTCAGATTATTTTAGAGGCTAAAAATCAGGATTTATAATATAATGATACTGTATAATCGAATGTTATAGTCGGGATTTAATTATCTGGTTGGTTATTTAAAGCAGTTGATATAAGTAATTTACTAAAAATGATAGAATTGATTAATTGAGATATATAATAATAATTATGGTTTAATGTGAATAAAGACGGTCAATCAAATAATATTGCTGTGAGATTTAAGAGAGTTTAATAGTAATTAAATTATGGAAGTTTTCAAGAATTGTAGATAATTTATACGATTCAATTTAAATTAGAAGTATTATTTGAATAAATGATTTTACGAAAATGGTATAATTATTAATCCGAATATTAGTAAAATGTAGAAACTTAAGATTTACCTTTTACGTCTACTCGTATACTAAATGTGGGTTTTTATTCGATTATAGAGAATCGGAGACGTGGATCAAGTTGGAGTGTCGTACCGCGGGGCTCAGGCAAGTTTACTAACCCGTACTCCATCGTTCGGAGTATTTATATTGTTATCTATATATAGTATGCTGATTAAGCTTCCGATATTCAAAAACAAATATTCTTTCTAGTGGTTTATACCAGATTTTATCCATGCAATTTACATGCATATCTATTATTGTTGAGCTGTTTATTACACGAGATGTTTGCAATTTATTTTATAAGTTGGCTTATATGGTTGAGACGTTTATCGAAATACTTCAGTTGTATTCGTAGAAGAGATGATAAAGATATAATTAATAATATTTTCATACTACAGAATATTTATAGTTAAAAGTGGGATTATATATATATGGATATATATATAAAGTAAGTAGTGATTTATTGCTTCTAAAAGCAAAAGTGACCGGAGTAACGCACCGGCCCAACGGTTACGTATAAAGGGTGAAGGGCCGAGAAAGACGGCTCATCCTTCTGAGAAGTTATTTTTGGGTGGTTCGAGACGTCGACCATCCTTTCTATCGATAGAATTGAGAAGTGACAATGGATTGATCATCCATTACTTGAGAAGGCGTTTCGAGAAGAAGTCCAAATCTTAGATACCTTAGACTGTTAGCGGATGCCTTTGTGGTTCTGTTAATAGTAGAGGGTATTGATCCGAGAAGTTATTAAATTATATTCGAATGGTACTTTGAGAAGTCGTTGAGATATATTTATTCCTTCATTTGAATAGTATTCCGAGATTTGTAAAAAAATTCTGAGTTGACATATTTTCAAAAGTATATATATATATATTATAGATTGGTAAAAAGCATATTTTGAGAGAGTTGTCGTTTTGTATGTTAATTATTTATATACTTGCTGGACATTCTTTGGCTCATTCATGCTATTTAAATATTATTAATCAGAAGCATCTAGAGACGGCACTAGCATGGCAAGCCGTGGCAAGGGGAAAGGGAAGGACTACTAATTCAGCGCATTAGTCTCAATAACGAAGAAGGGTACAAGCTGGGAAGAAGTTGTTTAATGCTTTATCTAGTATTTCGAAGTTGTAATAATATTTCAGAAATTCTGAGAGGTGAACTTGTTTTGTAATAACTTTCGATTTATGGTGTGCTCGTTCTAAGACTATAACCCGTGGATTGAAATATGGAGTTGTTATGAATATTGTTGTAGATTATATTATGAGCAGGTGATTTAATATTCCGCAAGAGGTGTAATGACCTAGATTCCTGTAAGGGATTTGGGGGCGTTACACAAGTGAATCTAGTGTATTCATCAATAATGACTAAAGAATATTTCTTTCTTGCTATAGATATAACATTTACTGGACCAAAGAGATCAACATGCAGAAGATGATAAGGATCAGTGATTGAAAATTCTGTCTTGCTCTTGAAAGATGACTTCCTTTGCTCGGCCTTTTGACATGAATCACATAGGCCATCAACATTTAACAGAGCCTTTGGGAGTCCTCTTACAAGATCCTTTCTGATCAATTCATTGATGTTGTTCAAGTTCAAATGTGAGAGTTTCTTGTGCCAGTTCCAACTCTCTTCACTAGACATTCTTGTAGACAGGCAAACAGCTTTTCCAACAGAGTCTATTAAAAGCTTGATTTCATGAATGTTGTTTTGCCTATTACCAACTAGAACAACCTTTCCTGTAGATTTGCTGATAACTTCACAATATTCAGGTTGAAAATCTACATGATATCCCTTGTCACAGATTTGACTCACAGATAACAAGTCATGCTTGAGTCCTGGGACATGAGCTACATTGTTGATGATGACATTTCCAAGATTAATATTGCCATATCCCAATGTTCTTCCTACATTGCCATCACCACAGGAAACTTTTGGGCCAGCCTTCTCCTCATAGTCTGATAGCAGGGCTTTATTTCCAGTCATGTGTCCTGAACATCCACTGTCCACAACTAGGGTTGCCTCCCTGTTGCCCTGCAATCACAAGCAATTATTGAGGATTATATTTAAGGATCCAGACTTGCTTGGATCCTTTGACATTCTTAACTTTGTTAGCTTTACCAGCGGAATTAACATTATCAGAGTTTGAGCTAACAGTATCAGAGTTTACACTTGCTGTATTAACTTTAACCCATTTCAGATTGGGTTTAAGTTCATAGTAATTATGATAGATAGCATGATACTGTCTGCAAGTATAAATGGAATGCCAAGTGCTTCCACAGTGTGTGCATAAAGTCTGTGGCTTAGTTCTAGCAAAATCCTTCTTTACCTCAGACTTGGAAGGTAAATAATTTATATTTTTGTTTTTCTTGCAGAAATTTGCAAGATGGTTAGTACTACCACAGTTATGACATGTCTTTCTTGGAGAATAACTAGCAAGCATTGGTTTATTTCCTGAAGTGATGCCTACTTTTCCATTTCTGTTCTTATTTGACACTCCCTGTTTCTTAACAGATTTTAACTCCTTCAGTTTATGTTTGAGTTGTTTATCTATCATTGAACCAATATTAACCTGTTTAACACTAGTTTTTACTGGTTCACTTTTAACAGCTTCTTTTTCATTATCAGACAAAAATTTACTGGCTCCATGCACAAAATGAGGTCTGATTTTAACTTGATTTTGAAATCTAAGTTCATCTCCCTCATTATAACCTAGACCTACAGTGTCTGTTTGAAAAATCTGTTGAGTGTCCTTTCCAGAATTAGTCCAAGTCCTAATTTTCTTATTTGCTTCCTCCAACTCAGATTCTAGTTGTTTATATTTCTGAAGCAAATCCTGTTCTATAGAAACAGCATCATCTCTCTCTTTCTGAACTTGTTGCATGTTTTCAAGTTTTTCTTCAACAAGTTTATTTCTAACCTTAAGTTCAGAATTTTCAGATTTTATCCTCTCATTCTCTAAAGTCTGATCCCTATAACTTATATGCAATGACTTAAGATAAATTCTTAATTGAGAAATGTCATCAATATTATAAGCATAGGTAGTTAGAGGCACCTGATTTTCAGAAGTTTCTGATTCAGTAGTAGCCATGAGAGCATAGTTCACTTCTTCATCAGAATCTGAAGTGTCTGCCCAATCTCTGCCTTTAGTGTAGAGTACCTTTCCAGTTTTACCCTTCTTGCACTCAGGAGCATAGTGACCCATCTCCTTACACTTGTAGCATTGAATTTCAGACTTATCCTTCTTCCCAGACTTGGTCTCTTTTCTTTCAGACTTCCTGAAACTTTTTCTGTCTTCATTTGAATCTCTAGAAAACCTTTTCCCTTTCTTGAAATTCTTGAAACCCATTTTCTTGAAGGTCTTCAGCATCAACACAACCATTTTTCTCATTTCTTCTTCATCATCCTCAGAGTCAGATGATTCAGAAGAGTTTGAATCACAATCAGAGTTTGATGATTCACTTTCTGAGTGTATGACCAAAGC
This sequence comes from Saposhnikovia divaricata, assembly GCA_036435485.1. Lineage (NCBI taxonomy): Eukaryota > Viridiplantae > Streptophyta > Magnoliopsida > Apiales > Apiaceae > Saposhnikovia > Saposhnikovia divaricata. The sequence continues at coordinate 9,450,443 of CM071597.1, read as the reverse complement.
TTTTCCCTTCATTTTCCTTCTTGATGCCTCTTTCTTCTGAGGCTTCTCTTCAACCATAAGAGCAACAGACTTTGCCTTCCTGCTTGATCTCCTGTTTCTCTGCTCCATTTCCAATTCATGAGTTTTGAGCAGCCCATAGATTTCATCAATCTCTATTTCAGCAAGTTCATAGTTGTCTCTAATAGTGGTTGTTTTCACATCCCACTTTTCAGGTAGAGAAAGAAGAAACTTGAGATTTGAGTCTTCTACATCATACTCTTTGTTGACCAATGACAGATCATTGAGCAGTTTACAGAATCTATCAAATGTTTCTGTCATGGTCTCTTCAGGTTTAGCCTCAAAGTGCTCATACTCTTGTGTGAGTATGTTTCTCCTATTCTTCTTAATAGCAGCAGTTGTAACACCCCCAGATCCGGGGTCCGGGATCCGGTGGTTACGGTTTCCAATTCTGTCCACAACAATTGAACTTTCCTTAACATAAAATAAATTACGTCTCTATAACCCAACACAACAATATAAAACACACCCGTTATAGTCCCAGAGATGAAATCAGAGTAACAATCAAATTTTTATTAATCACATTATGAGTTCTTACAATCCAAAAGAATTTCAATATAAATACATACTCTTTGCCATCCATTTACATAAGTCATACTAGACCATATTCTTGGTACTGAAAGAATAAATATATCCTACCAATAGCTTCTTCTTCAGCTCTGGTAGTCTCATCGTCCTCGCCCGCGTCGAGTGCGCCTTGTGCGAGTCATCTGGTCTAGCTGATGTTGTGATATAATAATAAAGCAAGGGTGAGCAATAGCCCACCAACAATAATATATAACTGAATGATAATGTATAACAGTTCAAAAGTATCTTTCAAACCATATGCCATGCATTTACGGAAATGATGCCAGTATAATATGAACGATGAAGTTACAAGGTAACTTGAAGTATTTGTTTGTAGAAATATCTGCTACATCAAAGTAAGCGAGATATTCTTATTGTTATTAAGAAGAGGAACTTGCAAGAAAAGGTTGCAATTCCAGTTATGACCCTTTTCCAACTCTGCCAACAGTAATCATGTTGCAGGAAATAAATAAATTTGGATGATGAACCAATGATGGAGTATTCACCGCGCCCGCTGTTTCAATCTTGATGATCAGTCGAGATCGTACAGCTCAATTTAGATTTACTACCGGTAGAAGGAAGAACTGACGGCTTTACTTGTATACCGCCTTACTAGCTCTCCCCGGCCAATGGTTGGGCCAAAGGGGATGGACCGGCGCTACTCGGCCTCTTACACGACTCCTAGTTCAAATAGAATTCATGATTCTGAATGTAACGTTCGTCCCCCTTTCCCCAAGTATAATACTTGTTGATAAGACTCCACAAAGTAGTCGTATCTAGTTGGAAAGGAAAATTTACCAATAACTCCCAAGCTATTACTTGGTAACGGATATCAACTTGTTCCAGGAATCTTACCTCTCGAAAGATGAGAAGGTAAGCAACGACTTAATAAGTCAACAGCACCCGAGTTGCGAGTGAAGGGAATACTTTATGACCGGGAAGTCGACAAGATAAATAACATTTTCCAAGTAAGGTTCCCTTATTATTAAGGAGATAGACTCAAAGAAGAATGATGTCTGAGAACCTTTCTTGATATAAGCTTAATAATAATATGATTCCGAGGTATTTTCTGTAATAATCGAAGAAGATAAACCTTATCGAGGTTATTCTAAGTATGGAATAAATATTCAGAGAATATTTATTGAATTAAAATATTTAAAGAATATTTGGGAATATGAAAGAATATCTTTAATCAGAGTATTTCTCAAATAATCCCTGAAGAAATATCAGGAGAATATTTATTGAATAAACAAATATTTAAATGAATATTCAAAACAATATTCATTAATTAATAAGACCTGAAAAGAATATTTAAGGTAATATTCATAATTAATTAGGAATTTAAATGAATATTCAAAAGTAATATTCATTTAATGAATAAAATCCTAAATGAATATCAAGTAATATTCATTTAGTAATCCAAGCCTTAAGGAATATTCGAGATAATATTCGATAATTAAATCAAGCTTCAGATGAATATTAAAATAATATCCATCAAGTATTTAATACCTTAAATGAATATTCAAAAGTAATATTTATTTAATAAAATAATATTCTAAAAGAATATCCAAATAATATTCATTTAATAGTCTCATCTTTAGAAGAATAATCGAAATAATAGTCGATAATCAATTCGACTCTGAATGAATATTGAGAAATATTATTCGTTGAATAGTTACGTTCAAATAATTATTTGAAGTAAGGATCGTTAAAATAATTAGTCTCGAACGAATATTCAAATAATATTCGTTGCCCAAATAATAGAAAATATTTACTTAAATATTTTCCTCCGAGGTAATCTCGATATATCAAGGAATATTGACTCCCGGTCTATTTTTGATTAATAAGATGTATACGCCCTTCTATGAGGGTCTTACAATAACCGGCTTATAACTGATATATAACTATCTAGCTTATAAGCCAACAATAACATTCAGGGAACAAGTATATCAATTCAACTTGAAAGTAGGCATGCATGCAATGGCATATGTATATCAGCAATTATATATATATATTTATTCAATCACAACAACAGCCTAAAAAAAGGGAATTGAAACTTGCCTGGTAGTCGAGTACGGTAAGGGGTAGTGGTAGCGGGTCCCGGTTCATCTTGGTGATCTATAAATAGCCAAGGCATTCGGAATTAATCACTTAACATATTAAAAGTTAAGTTATACTTAATTCGAAACACGTTCTCGAGTTATCTCGTTATACCCCTTTTAGTGGATTACTTATTATCGCTGATCCGACCCGACATTCGTTCGTTAATACGACATGTCATTGTACTTATACTTGGGACATACTTAAGTCATATGAGTTCTAAAGTCGATCGTTACGAACCAATACTATACTTCGAGTTTTATCGCCCGTTTTCTAAGTGTTTTACCGAAGTTATAAAAGAGTCGTCTTTTAGGGGTTCGTTCGCGTTTAACCTTGACTCGAACATTTTTAATAAATCGAAAAATGATCCTTTTGACATACGGTTTTCTTTCACACCTTCCTTTTTACCTCTAGTATTTATTTACCAAGATTCGCCATGACTTTACATATTTTACGAGGGTTCAAATTCAGTTACGAATTCTCGGTTACGGTTTCGAAATACTTTTAGTAAACCGGCCGTAACTCCTAAACCGTAAGTCCGTTTCACGTGATCTTTATATCAAAACGAAGCTTATAACATAAGCTATCCTAAAATGGCAGAAAAGTTTCTGGTAAGTAGGGTATTGATGTGAAAAATGGCATACAAAACTTGATATTGTAAAATTGGGCATTATAACGGCTATGTTTACGCGTTTTCCAAAGTTTTTACACTTTATCTCGATCTAACAAAGATCAATCCAACCACACAAACGCATGATAATCATCATGACTAGTCTATCAACAACTCATCTCAACCATCTCATGGATCACAATCCAAACAACAACCATAATCAACTAATAACATAGATCTAAGCATAACATAGCATACTAACACTAAATCATCCATAAAACTCATAAAATCTCAAAATGGTACCAAGGGTTTTTGGAGCTTGTTACCTTCCTTGGAGAGTGAATAACACTTGGTAAGCCTTGTCTAGTCCTTAGATTACCTTAACAAAGCTTGGATCATCCAAACAAAACAAGAAATCAAAGTTAGTTTCTTAAAATCACTATTCACCCTAGGCTTGGATGATTTATTTGAAAATGGAAAACATGGACTTTGAAGCCAAGATTTCTAGGGTATCACTTTTATGAATTACAGGACTTACCATAAAAATTTGGAGATCAAACAATGGTGGAAGCTTGGACTTTGGATTTGGAATTTAGGGAGGAAGTCGAATGGAATGTTTTTGGAGGGGGAGAGAGTTGCTTGCTTGTTCTTGATCTTTTCCTTGTATTATTGTGTTGCCTTGGATAATATCTTGCTAAAGTAGCTTTATTAAAGTGCCTAGGTCATCCATGATGCAATCAAGAGACATGTGTTGCATTTTGAATGGTTTTCATGCTAAGTATTGGTTTGATATCTAAGTACTACTTCCATCTCCAAGTATGCTAGTTACTTTAAGCCACTTGGTTGCTAGATATTTATTCTAGTAGCTTACACAAGACTCTTGCTTCCTCTGCTTGTTTCTGTGTCCGGTTATTACCCGTTTCGATTGATCGTTCGTGAGAATATTTCACGGATTTCTAATTATGGTTTACCGGGAATCCTCTTTAATATTAATACTTTCATTCTCCATCTTTCATTCTAACTTTCCAATTTATATTCCTTAAATCCATTCGTTAAATACTTAAGGCTATCAGTGTCCAGGGAACTCTCGGAGAAAATAAAAGTGCGGTTTTTCAGAATCCGACAGCTTTTACATACACTTATTTTCCCCCTGGATCACTAATACGAACTCGGAAATCCGTTCCGAATGCTTCTGTATAGTGTCGTCTCATATTATTATATACTCCCACCAACACTATTCATTCTGTATTCTTTACTTGTTCTCTTAGGGTGGTACAATTGTCCGTATTCTCTTTCGATCGTTCCTTAACCTTTTTACGGAACTACTGGATTAATCGTTATCGATCTGGATGACATGAGGGTATTCTCCTGCTTGAAATTGCCATATCTTATTCCCTTAGAAGATAGATTATTCTTACCTATGTTGTTACCCTTTAGCATTCTTCAAGACATAGAAATAATAAAGTCGAATTCCATTCATTCTTTCCAAATATCAATTATTACATTGTAGCCATAACCACTCCTCAGTGGTTTCCTACCTTCATTCTTAAATCAAATATAATAACATCCCAAAATATCAAATCCTCAAAGTTAATATCTCAATTCTTGGATTATAATAATATTTAATCCACTGTCCGGTCAAATATTATACCGAAAAAGAATTTGGAATTTCTGAATTCCGATCGTCTCTGCATTCACTTATTTCCTCCGCGTATTACTAATATGACTTCGAAACATCCATATCACGTCCCGTACATAGGGTGGCGTGAAAAGTTTTCCAACTTACAAAATCACTATTCATCCACCAAATTACTATGCACGTACATGAAATACTATGCACGTACGGGAAACACTATGCACGTACGGGAAATACTATGCACGTATGGGAAACACTATGCACGTACTCATTTCCCTTCAAGGATCCATTAGCTCCTTCCTGGATGGTAGATTATTCTTATCTAGGTCCTCAACCATCGAATTACTCTATTCTGACAATATACCAATGCATCAGGATCATTGTCCCAAGCAATATCCATTCATTACAATCATTGTTCTTTGAAACCACCATTCATTAGAGCTGGTGACCTTGTTGTCGGAATCATTGTTCTTCATTTTATCATTACTTAATAAAAAGTTTTAATTATATCCAAAATTTGGGGTTCTTACAGTCTCCCCTCCTTAAAAGGATTCCGTCCCGGAATCAGGTAGGAAGCAAAGAGTCGTTTGCCTGTCGTTCTCTTTTTAGCTTCCCGGTCAATTCTTAGTCGTTCTACCCTTCCTCAGCACATCTTCTAGTGCTACAATCCATACTTTATCCTTTTTCCATCAACGTTGCTACTTTTCGTACAACTCACTATCCGGGTTATACTCTTACTCAGTCTTATCCTTATTGATACCTGCAGTAACATTGGTATCACTATCACCCCACGATTCGGAGGTAACCTCGCTCGTACTGTGCATTTCCTGATCGCTTTAATCTTCGTAATCTCGATCAATATAGAGAAGTGGAAAGATTTATTGAGAGATCACTATGATCAATTGAACATTTGTTATATTGCATAGTTAGTACAGAAGGGGGCCAGCCTTTAGTACTTGACAAGCAATTAAACAAGTCATGGCATTCCACTTAGACTTCTATCACATAGATAGATAGTCACGTAGCAGTACCTCCCCTCCTAAAAGGGTTGTTCTTCTCAATTCATAAAGAAGATGAATAAGAGAGAAGAAGAGAAAAGAGTTCTAAAGGATTATAGAAAGCTTTCATGGTTGTAGAATATCATACTCAGAATTTACCTCTGAACTATAGAGGTTTATCAAAAAAGAAATTAATCATAATTATATCCAATACTATTTGATCGCAATCTCACGTGTCAAAATATCTTGCTGCTTTGTCCATTTTTCTCTGGACCTGTACCCTGGTTCCACCTTAGCAACTTACTTTTGGAAAATCTTTGAACCTTTCAGGTAAAATCTTAGTTTCTCGCTTGACACCATTGTTACTGACATTCCATGTCACGCTACTAACTTTTTCATATCTATAATATTAACACTATCAGGTTGTCATCCCGAGAATTCATCGGAAAACCCATTTATTAATCCATTCCTAACATTCCTTGCTTCCTATTTCGTAGTTGCTTTCCCCGTCCTTTCTTTATCAATCACATCCTTCTTATTATCTGATTCTTATTTACTTCTGTTATTTACTTCCACCTTCATCTCTTTATTGGTATCCCGTCACATTTACTCTATAATCATCACGTTATTTCAATTTAAACTTTCCGAAATGAATCTGGCCCGATTCCTTTAACTTAGATTCATATAATCTACTTCTGCCAACCTTGTTTCTCATCACTTGTTCTTTTCTATCCGTGGTTTTCCACAGATTGTCTTTCGTAAGTCAGACCAGGTCGCACACCTACCTGCTCGCACTCTTATCATCTGTCGAACATCTGCATTTTACTGGCGTAGCCTGGCCACATGAAAACCCGTTATGACCGTGCTATAAGTTTTGGGGGTAAGGCTGGCTCGAATACCGCCGTCCGAACACTTTGAACTCTCAGGTGGCCCAATAAGTCTCGGGCTCAACCGCCCTTCCCTCCAAGTCTCATTAATTCTTTCCATGGGAATATCTTTAACATCATGAATCATCATCCTCATATTCTCTATCTTGTTTGCGCAGAAGTACACTAACATAAACTTGTTTGTCATTCATCAACATGCCATTTAGTTAATCAATGGCAGCACTTTCTTTATCTTTACATTGTCATCTATTTTCTTAGAAGAATCACCATCGCTTGTTGTTTACGTAGTGCATTAATAGCTAACCCTACGGGTTTCAATCCTTTAGGGAGACAAAGTAATCACTATTCCTTATCCATAAGGAACACTTCTTGAACTTGATGTAGATATTACATGAAGTAGATAAAATTGCAGAAGAGTTTCAAGCATCGCAGCTAGGTCCGGTTGATGAAACCATCACTCATGCATCTCCCATAAAATACTGGAAACTTAATGGTTTACTTCGTCAATATTGTATCATGGTCCTGGTTTGCCTCAAAACGGGACCTTCTAAGGTGTGTAGTTTGCTTAAGACAATATCGGGAATCGAATCTTTACTTAAACTATTATTACCTTCGATTCTTGCACAATCATCAAAAGGAATGTAACTTCCTCCACTCTAATACGACCTTCAAGGTCTTTCCAAATATCATTTTGTTTCTTCGGTATGAACATTTATAATTATTCCTTTATACTTAGATTGTCGGCCACCTCATTGGCCTTTCTTGATGATAATGATTTCTTGTAACCCATGTTTTCTGGGTACATTCCAACTCAAGTTTTTCTACCTCATTCCCATCACTGTTGGGTTAAAGCATTCTCCATTAAGCTCTGCTGAAGGAGAAAATATAACTATCAGTCATTTCCATAAGTCATTGCTTCCACCTACCCGTGGGAACTTTATCACGTTTATTCCCAATCCTACTTAGGATACTTCTTTTCTTAGTTCTTTCTTTATCTTAGGATAATTTCAACCTTTATAGGTTCAACCCATACTTCCTCAGGGTTTCATACATGCCTCATCTGGCATTATTGTTACGATGTTATACATTCCTTACCAAACTTCCATTTTTGAAGTTCGGAATATTACTTTTTTCCTTGTAAGGTTTCATAGGCCATCCTTATCATTCCTCCGGTATTTTCTGGGTACCGGGTATATCAAAATGTCATTGATCAATACTCTAATAATTCTATCTATGTTCTTTCCAGAACTCTTTTTAATAATCCTTACCGGTCATTGTTGCCTTAGCAAGTCCAGCTCATATCATCTGAAGTCATAATGTCGTTATTAGGGTTAATGCCACCCCTTGTGCATTCCCCAGGGTTTGTCTTAATTTATGGATATCCTATCCTTAATTCAACTGCCAAGGAATTCTTGCATCTTATAATTGGCAATCAGATCATGTATCCTTAATAAAGGTCTCTTTTCAATCCTTCTCATTTGATAATCGATCGGTGGTTTAATGCCACCCTCTTCTTTCAGATAGTTGTCAGCCTATTTGGCCTTCCAAAAAGGCAACGTATGCATATCTCTTCTCTTACCGAACTTGTTAATGGTAGCAAGGATGTTCTGGAAGAGATTGGTCGAGTTCAACGTGAATCTCTTAGTGCTTATCGTTCTTCGCAAAGGTACTTGCCTCAGACAAAATTCCTACAGCATACTGTTCAATTTCTGACCTTTTCTATACCCTCTTCATATACCTTCATTGTTTACTTTCCTCCGTCATAATATATTCATGGTATTCATGATACCCTAACATCATACATCTCAAGTCACTATACTTCCATTTTACTCGAAATCTTGGACACCCATATACACATGGGTCACTTCAGTACGGGTGACCCCATCCCAAAAAGGTCTAGTGAATTCCCAATCAAAACATGGGTTGTTCGGCAGAAGATTCAAACGATCTCATTAATATTTCCTTTCATTGCTGGTCTAGTCACTCGATAATCCTTTGTGACTTGGCCTCAACTGGCCACACTAAAATAAAAAAAATATATGATTTTAGGGGTTGGCTAATAGCATTACTTTTCTAGCAATTGCCGGCATAGTGCCTTCTTCTTTGATACCTTTCTACCTTTCCAAAACTTTACTCCATATAAGTCTTAATCGACTACTCGGCACCGTCTCCGATCACCTTTCCTCCACTTTTATCTTTTCAACTATTCTTATCAATCCCGCTTGCCACGCAAGCTTACCATTCCTGGCATAACTGCCTTTTCACTTAAGTCAATCCCGGAGTTTCTCCGTCCGGCTAATTTCTTACTTACATTTCCTGTTTTCGTCCAATCTCACTTCATCATTTTATGACTACCGTCGATTGTAATGCTCAGGGTCCGTTTACTAACCCATATTACAGCATCCTTACCCAAGTCACAGGGTTTGCTCCAGTTTCTACTCTCTTCCATGACATTCTCTGATAATCAGAAAGACAAGGTTTGCCAAAATTCACCGAATTCCTTTCCAAACTCAGGGAAATTTTGATCAATCTACCCACCTACTGGTAACATTAAGGAGACCAGTTTCGAAACCTGAAGAATAGTTCTATGAACCTCCAAGCAGGTGGAATCATAAGCAGTCATAGTTAACGAAATAATCATCATCAGATTGGAAGTTTACCCACTGGAGAGGAATCAATTATATCCCTCCCTTAGAAGGGAATCAACAGTTTCAAACTGAAACCTGTCACAACGTCCTGATATTCAATGCTACCAAATGTCGGTCTACCTAACCCTTTATGCGAAGCGTCATTGGAAGCACAAAGTCTCCTTTTTCCATTAAGCAATGCCAGCTCTTGGTCATTACCAATTTCACCTTTTAGCTCCAGGAAGATTTTCTCACATTTTTCTCTTTAACTACTGATCGTATTACTTGATCTATTATAATTCCGCATCGGAATAAACTTAAGGTACTACTATAATCCATTCAAAGAGAAGAAGGAATTTAATATTCCTCTGAATCACATGCATCTAACGTTTCTGGTTCATCATTTAACTGAGTTGAATTAACTCTATACTCAGTCTCTGGCAGTAGTCTCATTACGAGTTCATCTTGACTCACTGGTCTTATCTTCCGGTAGGTTCTGAGATCATTGTCTTGCTTACTACTTCCTTATATAACTTTACCCAATCATGCTATCACTTCCCAATGTCTTTACTTTCTAAATGATTCATTCATAAAATGAACATTTCCCTGAATAAAACCACCTCATTAACCTCACTTTGGTTTCGTAAATTATAACCTATGACATCTGCCTTCTCGTGGCAAATTATTACTGACAATATTCATACTGATTCATTTATCAAATGATATGGCACTTACTGCCTCATTCTCAACTATTCCTAGGGACTCTGCTCCTCGTCCTATATCGCGGTCTTTGATAATCATACATCCCTCTAGCTCTTTCTTTGTTAAGATGAAAATTTCTAAGGATTCTCATCTATTTCCGTATAAGATCTAGAGTAATTCTTCCAATCCTTCTTTCTTGCTGGTACTACATCTGGTAGTCCGGCTATGAATTCAACATGCATCTTCAGATCTCTAAATAATATTTCGGTTCTTTATACTCACTTTTCTGAGCGCCATATCTTAATCATCACAGTCATTCTGGCTGCGACCCTCATTACCCATGGGTAAGCTCCTTATCCTAACAGGATTTTCCTTATCTGCTGGAACCTCTTCCGGGTCTCCAGTAGGGTACTCCATCGAATTACCCGCTGATCTTCAGCATATAAAGCATCATCGCGCTGTTGCTCGTATGCCTCAAGGTCAGTCGCCTTACTCGTCGATACGATATCGAGCTAAGTTACTATCATTATACTTACGAGTTCCCATAAGGGTTTTATATGTCATCACTACATTAAGTAGTCCGACTATGAACTTGGCAAGAGTTCTTATTATCTTATTGAATTTATTGTTTTAACGTCACCTCATCACTGGGGTTTATAACGTACGCTCTGATACCACTTCTGTAACACCCCCAGATCCGGGGTCCGGGATCCGGTGGTTACGGTTTCCAATTCTGTCCACAACAATTGAACTTTCCTTAACATAAAGTAAATTACGTCTCTATAACCCAACACAACAATATAAAACACACCCGTTATAGTCCCAGAGATGAAATCAGAGTAACAATCAAATTTTTATTAATCACATTATGAGTTCTTACAATCCAAAAGAATTTCAATATAAATACATACTCTTTGCCATCCATTTACATAAGTCATACTAGACCATATTCTTGGTACTGAAAGAATAAATATATCCTACCAATAGCTTCTTCTTCAGCTCTGGTAGTCTCATCGTCCTCGCCCGCGTCGAGTGCGCCTTGTGCGAGTCATCTGGTCTAGCTGATGTTGTGATATAATAATAAAGCAAGGGTTAGCAATAGCCCACCAACAATAATATATAACTGAATGATAATGTATAACAGTTCAAAAGTATCTTTCAAACCATATGCCATGCATTTACGGAAATGATGCCAGTATAATATGAACGATGAAGTTACAAGGTAACTTGAAGTATTTGTTTGTAGAAATATCTGCTACATCAAAGTAAGCGAGATATTCTTATTGTTATTAAGAAGAGGAACTTGCAAGAAAAGGTTGCAATTCCAGTTATGACCCTTTTCCAACTCTGCCAACAGTAATCATGTTGCAGGAAATAAATAAATTTGGATGATGAACCAATGATGGAGTATTCACCGCGCCCGCTGTTCCAATCTTGATGATCAGTCGAGATCGTACAGCTCAATTTAGATTTACTACCGGTAGAAGGAAGAACTGACGGCTTTACTTGTATACCGCCTTACTAGCTCTCCCCGGCCAATGGTTGGGCCAAAGGGGATGGACCGGCGCTACTCGGCCTCTTACACGACTCCTAGTTCAAATATAATTCATGATTCTGAATGTAACGTTCGTCCCCCTTTCCCCAAGTATAATACTTGTTGATAAGACTCCACAAAGTAGTCGTATCTAGTTGGAAAGGAAAATTTACCAATAACTCCCAAGCTATTACTTGGTAACGGATATCAACTTGTTCCAGTAATCTTACCTCTCGAAAGATGAGAAGGTAAGCAACGACTTAATAAGTCAACAGCACCCGAGTTGCGAGTGAAGGGAATACTTTATGACCGGGAAGTCGACAAGATAAATAACATTTTCCAAGTAAGGTTCCCTTATTATTAAGGAGATAGACTCAAAGAAGAATGATGTCTGAGAACCTTTCTTGATATAAGCTTAATAATAATATGATTCCGAGGTATTTTCTGTAATAATCGAAGAAGATAAACCTTATCGAGGTTATTCTAAGTATGGAATAAATATTCAGAGAATATTTATTGAATTAAAATATTTAAAGAATATTTGGGAATATGAAAGAATATCTTTAATCAGAGTATTTCTCAAATAATCCCTGAAGAAATATCAGGAGAATATTTATTGAATAAATAAATATTTAAATGAATATTCAAAACAATATTCATTAATTAATAAGACCTGAAAAGAATATTTAAGGTAATATTCATAATTAATTAGGAATTTAAATGAATATTCAAAAGTAATATTCATTTAATGAATAAAATCCTAAATGAATATCAAGTAATATTCATTTAGTAATCCAAGCCTTAAGGAATATTCGAGATAATATTCGATAATTAAATCAAGCTTCAGATGAATATTAAAATAATATCCATCAAGTATTTAATACCTTAAATGAATATTCAAAAGTAATATTTATTTAATAAAATAATATTCTAAAAGAATATCCAAATAATATTCATTTAATAGTCTCATCTTTAGAAGAATAATCGAAATAATAGTCGATAATCAATTCGACTCTGAATGAATATTGAGAAATATTATTCGTTGAATAGTTACGTTCAAATAATTATTTGAAGTAAGGATCGTTAAAATAATTAGTCTCGAACGAATATTCAAATAATATTCGTCGCCCAAATAATAGAAAATATTTACTTAAATATTTTCCTCCGAGGTAATCTCGATATATCAAGGAATATTGACTCCCGGTCTATTTTTGATTAATAAGATGTATACGCCCTTCTATGAGGGTCTTACAATAACCGGCTTATAACTGATATATAACTATCTAGCTTATAAGCCAACAATAACATTTAGGGAACAAGTATATCAATTCAACTTGAAAGTAGGCATGCATGCAATGGCATATGTATATCAACAATTATATATATATATATATATTTATTCAATCACAACAACAGCCTAAAAGAAGGGAATTGAAACTTGCCTGGTAGTCGAGTACGGTAAGGGGTAGTGGTAGCGGGTCCCGGTTCAGCTTGGTGATCTATAAATAGCCAAGGCATTCGGAATTAATCACTTAACATATTAAAAGTTAAGTTATACTTAATTCGAAACACGTTCTCGAGTTATCTCGTTATACCCCTTTTAGTGGATTACTTATTATCGCTGATCCGACTCGACATTCGTTCGTTAATACGACATGTCATTGTACTTATACTTGGGACATACTTAAGTCATATGAACCAATACTATACTTCGAGTTTTATCGCCCGTTTTCTAAGTGTTTTACCGAAGTTATAAAAGAGTCGTCTTTTAGGGGTTCGTTCGCGTTTAACCTTGACTCGAACATTTTTAATAAATCGAAAAATGATCCTTTTGACATACGGTTTTCTTTCACACCTTCCTTTTTACCTCTAGTATTTATTTACCAAGATTCGCCATGACTTTACATATTTTACGAGGGTTCAAATTCAGTTACGAATTCTCGGTTACGGTTTCGAAATACTTTTAGTAAACCGGCCGTAACTCCTAAACCGTAAGTCCGTTTCACGTGATCTTTATATCAAAACGAAGCTTATAACATAAGCTATCCTAAAATGGCAGAAAAGTTTCTGGTCAGTAGGTTCTTGATGTGAAAAATGGCATACAAAATATGATATTGTAAAATCGGGCATTATAACGGCTATGTTTACGCGTTTTCCAAAGTTTTTACACTTTATCTCGATCTAACAAAGATCAATCCAACCACACAAACGCATGATAATCATCATGACTAGTCTATCAACAACTCATCTCAACCATCTCATGGATCACAATCCAAACAACAACCATAATCAACTAATAACATAGATCTAAGCATAACATAGCATACTAACACTAAATCATCCATAAAACTCATAAAATCTCAAAATGGTACCAAGGGTTTTTGGAGCTTGTTACCTTCCTTGGAGAGTGAATAACACTTGGTAAGCCTTGTCTAGTCCTTAGATTACCTTAACAAATCTTGGATCATCCAAACAAAACAAGAAATCAAAGTTAGTTTCTTAAAATCACTATTCACCCTAGGCTTGGATGATTTATTTGAAAATGGAAAACATGGAGTTTGAAGCCAAGATTTCTAGGGTATCACTTTTATGAATTATAGGACTTACCATAAAAATTTGGAGATCAAAAAATGGTGGAAGCTTGGACTTTGGATTTGGAATTTAGGGAGGAAGTCGAATGGAATGTTTTTGGAGGGGGAGAGAGTTGCTTGCTTGTTCTTGATCTTTTCCTTGTATTATTGTGTTGCCTTGGATAATATCTTGCTAAAGTAGCTTTATTAAAGTGCCTAGGTCATCCATGATGCAATCAAGAGACATGTGTTGCATTTTGAATGGTTTTCATGCTAAGTATTGGTTTGATATCTAAGTACTACTTCCATCTCCAAGTATGCTAGTTACTTTAAGCCACTTGGTTGCTAGATATTTATTCTAGTAGCTTACACAAGACTCTTGCTTCCTCTGCTTGTTTCTGTGTCCGGTTATTACCTGTTTCGATTGATCGTTCGTGAGAATATTTCACGGATTTCTAATTAGGGTTTACCGGGAATCATCTTTAATATTAATACTTTCATTCTCCATCTTTCATTCTAACTTTCCAATTTATATTCCTTAAATCCATTCGTTAAATACTTAAGGCTATCAGTGTCCAGGGAACTCTTGGAGAAAATAAAAGTGCGGTTTTTCAGAATCCGACAGCTTTTACATACACTTATTTTCCCCCTGGATCACTAATACGAACTCGGAAATCCGTTCCGAATGCTTCTGTATAGTGTCGTCTCATATTATTATATACTCCCACCAACACTATTCATTCTGTATTCTTTACTTGTTCTCTTAGGGTGGTACAATTGTCCGTATTCTCTTTCGATCGTTCCTTAACCTTTTTACGGAACTACTGGATTAATCGTTATCGATCTGGATGACATGAGGGTATTCTCCTGCTTGAAATTGCCATATCTTATTCCCTTAGAAGATAGATTATTCTTACCTATGTTGTTACCCTTTAGCATTCTTCAAGACATAGAAATAATAAAGTCGAATTCCATTCATTCTTTCCAAATATCAATTATTACATTGTAGCCATAACCACTCCTCAGTGGTTTCCTACCTTCATTCTTAAATCAAATATAATAACATCCCAAAATATCAAATCCTCAAAGTTAATATCTCAATTCTTGGATTATAATAATATTTAATCCACTGTCCGGTCAAATATTATACCGAAAAAGAATTTGGAATTTCTGAATTTCGATCGTCTCTGCATTCACTTATTTCCTCCGCGTATTACTAATATGACTTCGAAACATCCATATCACGTCCCGTACATATGGTGGCGTGAAAAGTTTTCCAACTTACAAAATCACTATTCATCCACCAAATTACTATGCACGTACATGAAATACTATGCACGTACGGGAAACACTATGCACGTACGGGAAATACTATGCACGTATGGGAAACACTATGCACGTACTCATTTCCCTTCAAGGATCCATTAGCTCCTTCCTGGATGGTAGATTATTCTTATCTAGGTCCTCAACCATCGAATTACTCTATTCTGACAATATACCAATGCATCAGGATCATTATCCCAAGCAATATCCATTCATTACAATCATTGTTCTTTGAAACCACCATTCATTAGAGCTGGTGACCTTGTTGTCGGAATCATTGTTCTTCATTTTATCATTACTTAATAAAAAGTTTTAATTATATCTAAAATTTGGGGTTCTTACAGTCTCCCCTCCTTAAAAGGATTCCGTCCCGGAATCAGGTAGGAAGCAAAGAGTCGTTTGCCTATCGTTCTCTTTTTAGCTTCCCGGTCAATTCTTAGTCGTTCTACCCTTCCTCAGCACATCTTCTAGTGCTACAATCCATACTTTATCCTTTTTCCATCAACGTTGCTACTTTTCGTACAACTCACTATCCGGGTTATACTCTTACTCAGTCTTATCCTTATTGATACCTGCAGTAACATTGGTATCACTATCACCCCACGATTCGGAGGTAACCTCGCTCGTACTGTGCATTTCCTGATCGCTTTAATCTTCGCAATCTCGATCAATATAGAGAAGTGGAAAGATTTATTGAGAGATCACTATGATCAATTGAACATTTGTTATATTGCATAGTTAGTACAGAAGGGGGCCAGCCTTTAGTACTTGACAAGCAATTAAACAAGTCATGGCATTCCACTTAGACTTCTATCACATAGACAGATAGTCACGTAGCAGTACCTCCCCTCCTAAAAGGGTTGTTCTTCTCAATTCATAAAGAAGATGAATAAGAGAGAAGAAGAGAAAAGAGTTCTAAAGGATTATAGAAAGCTTTCATGGTTGTAGAATATCATACTCAGAATTTACCTCTGAACTATAGAGGTTTATCAAAAAAGAAATTAATCATAATTATATCCAATACTATTTGATCGCAATCTCACGTGTCAAAATATCTTGCTGCTTTGTCCATTTTTCTCTGGACCTGTACCCTGGTTCCACCTTAGCAACTTACTTTTGGAAAATCTTTGAACCTTTCAGGAACCCTGATTGGTTCATAACGACTCAGAGTAGTAGGAGCCTTTTCAGAACTAGTAGATGTTGGTGGAGGAAATGCAGACATGATTATTGTTGTGTTTGGATCTTAACCTGTAATAAAGTAACAGATTGGCTCTGATACCACTTGTTAGGCCGAATACACAATTAATAATCAAATTCGTATGAGAGTTTAACAAGTAAGATGATTATGCACTTTAAATCTTCTGATATTAAAAACCCTCTTCGTGATGTAAACTATCACAAAGAGCTGCTAGGTTACAATAAAGATAGTTCGATGCACGATACCCTTCTAGGGTTAACCTAACTGTATTTATAAAATATACAGCTTCGATACAATCTCTAATTGATATTCCTAATAATCAGCTATACAGTGATATCAATTATAGATTGTCACAAGTCTCCTAAGTCAATTCGATCTCTTTGATAGCTATCCAGTCTCCAAAGATCTCGCTTCCATATCAATCTTCAATTGATCTCTAATATCTTCTGTTGACTTCATACGCGCTGCTTCCAGACAGACTTTACTAAACTCTGTCCAGCTTCCGTCAGTCAGACTTTGCTAAACTCTGACTTCCTTCCAGTTCAACTCTGATATTTCACTGTTACACTTAAACACTGAAACATTACATCAATTATATTTAACACCTTTATAATCTGTATTCTGCCACTGTAGGAACCTCTTGTCACTGTAAATAGAAACCACTGTCTTGATTACTCCACTGATGCTTGATCAACTGAATGAACTTCTTCAAGTGTAGTATAACTCAAAACGGTAGATTGACTTTGTCTTCTTTCTTTTAACAGATAATACAATCTGAGATTCCTTGTGACAGTATATGTACTATTTACTATTACATTCTTGTTTAAGTTGAGTTGTATCCTCGAAATACAAATAGGCTAGATCATATGCCTTTCAATCTCCCCCTATTTGTTTGTTAGACAATAACAATCAAATACCTAAAGGATAACTCAACTACAAACAAGAAGAAGATAAAGCATTAAAGAACTATAGTAAATAATACATTAAAAAAAAATTTCTGGTTTAGATATAACATTTCCAGAATCTCAGTAGATGAAATGATAGATAATTGTTCCTCTGGCAATGAACTGATCTTCATTAAGTAACTCATCTTCATTTCTTGACATATCTGCCTGATAACCCTTTACATCTAATATTGAACATTATCAGCAGATACTTGAGAATTCTTCAGTGGTAAGGAATATGACTTTTCAACCACATACTGAAGAATTCTTCTTTGTCGTTTCATACTTCTCTCCTTCCTTATGTCTCTCCCTACCTAAGGTGATATGTTACCTCCTTATAACGGTGAATACACCTTATCTCCCCTGACAAGGCGAATAAATCTATCTCCCCCTGACAAGGTGAATACTCCCCCATTCTAAGGTATATCTTTTTTTTATATCTCTCCCCCTTAGATAGAAAATCTCCCCCCTCACTAAGGTAAGCTTATACTCTCCCCCTTAGTTGAGTATCTCTTACTAAGGCAATCTTTGAGTATATCTTCTTCAGTATATATCTCCCCCTTAGTTGATTAATCCTCCAAGCATTCAATTATAGCAAACATCCAAATGTAAATTAGATGATACCATATTTTCAATTATAACTCACCTCTTATCTTTAGTACAATAGATTCTTCATACATCTAACATTGATTGCTGGAATAAAGTAAAGAAGCTTTGCTTGTGTTGAAGGATTTTTATGGAGACTTCCAGAATAAAAGTATGTAGACTGATCAACTTTGCCCTTTAGATATTATAGAATGGCCTCACTATTGATCATCCTGACAACCAAATCTTCCGACAATTTCCTTGTATCTCCCAAATCTTGGAACTAAACTTTGTTTGGGAATAGGGAATGAGATTTGGTGTTTATCTTTCTTCGTCACTGTGAGTGTGTGATTCTGTTTCGTGTACCTCACAAGTGTTTAGCTCATCTCTCCACTCATATCACTTAAAATGAGTGATCTCATCTCTCAACTCTCAAGTGTGTACACTCATGCTCACTAGTGTATCACTCTTATCTCTCATAGCTCCAACATCCATGTGTACCTGCAAGGGAAATTCACCATAGCCCCTTCTAGAGAGGTCACTGGTGGTGCAATGGGGTTTCGTAAATCCCCGATCCTCGTTAGACTCGTCAGATGAATCTGAGTCATAATCTACAAGTTGATAAAAATTTTCCCTTTTTATGGGTTTCAGATTTGAATTCTGAGAAGGTAAACAATGAAATCAAAACTAGAATTAAAATCATGTTTCCATCTAATGTCTATGAAGACATCACCTTGTTAAACTCATCAGGTAAATCTGAATCATAGTTAACAAGTTACCAATCCGCACCTATGTCGGATCCGATACCCGCAGGATCCAGAGATGTTCCCTCTGGGGAGTTAGATAATGATCTTGTTGAATTTTGCATTGAGATCAATACCTTCTCTCGAGGTCTGTGAAGACTCTTGGTTCTTTGAGGAACCTTCAACTTATAATCCTAATCGTAAAATGGTCGAAGTATTAGTTGTTTCCGTCAATTCGTCCTTAGTGTGTGCAATCTCACTTTGTGCATAGAAAGTATTTTAGAATTATGTATGAGGTAGTGACTTACCAACAGATGCCCTGGCCGATAGGCGAATTTCAATAAACTCATCATTTTAAGATAATGAATCCAGAGACTGTTTTAGTGCCATTTTCAGCTCTGCATCCTTTTGGGAGAATGCAGGCGAGCTTACAGATACCTCAAGTTATATACATCTATTCTCCTTGAGAGGTAGAGCTGTGGGTTTGCTATCCCTCACATCCTTATTTGTTGCATCAAGTGCAGTTACTCCCTTAATGACCTCTAGTCAAATAATTTACTTCCACTTCAGGGGGTAAGTTAAGATGTGTTTAGATTTGGATTTATAGTCCGGGATAGAAGTTGTTGGGTTTACAACCTCATGACTTACAATGTGAGAAAATTCCACTAGGAGTTGAACCTGCATCACATAGTAATAGAGCAATATAGAGATAGAATGCATTTACATCATACCATAACATTGTGTGAAAACATATGCATTATATCCAATGAGAGAATTGATGTACATTTATGATTTCAAAAAGTTTTATAATTATAAGCAATCAAAAATGTTGAATGATTTGAGTTTTCTTTTAAAAACTGTTAATGTGCAAGAGTCTGTATTTATGCATAAAACAATGTATTATAATGTCTTTTAATGAAAACTAGGTCGTTTTATTTTTAAAAGACACAAACTCTTGACTTCGCAGTAATTTAGAAAGAAAGATTTTCTTTAAGTGCTTATTATGTATAGAGAACTTTAACACAAACGTTAGTGAAAAGACTCATACAAGCACTTGATGTCGTTTAGGTAACAAAGATTACCAAGTACATAAGTACAGATAACCAATGTCTCTCCTTTGGCACTTCGTTACTTAGCACAACATAAACTAAGTAATTGACTGATGGATGTAAAATATTCTAAGAACTATCATATGTATAAAGTGCTGTATAACCAGAATTAGAGAATTCAATTTTGAAAATTTTCACCACTTCCAAATATGATAGGAGACCGAATGTAATTTTAAGTCTCACTTACTTAGAAAGTTGAACACCTTAATTTATACTAACACTAATGATTTATAGATAAGACACATTTACTCAGAATAAATCCTAGGTAATATCATCAGAGATAATATATATATCACAATTAGTTTGCAATAAAGTATCAGAACAACTAGCAATTGTCAGTAAACAAATATTTTACTATTTGATACCAATTGCTAGTATTTATCAAATACTTTAAAATGCAAGTAATTGTGTTTATGATTACTTTACCAAAATTAAATTATGAGCAAATAAACCATTGAATTGCTTCACGTCATAATTTAACTAGGATATAAATAATCACTGCTAAATACTAAACATTCAATGATACCAATTGTTTGATAAATTCAATCTATTGTAAGATAAATTCAATTTAGTGAAGATTGAATTGTTACATTGAGTACCAATTGACAGAATGAATATTAGTATCTAACTACTTAAGAACATCATTCACTGATATTCATAAGTACGAGGAACTAGTTGACAAGAAATACACAAGCTCTTAAGATATAACATTTCAAACTTATGACTTCAAAGCAACTCCTCGATAATAACAATTGTTAACTCCTAACAACTGTTTACTGGTAGACAACCTTGGTTCTATAAATAAGACTCGATTACCAAAGCTGTCTTGTCTGCAATTTTAGAAATGATATTCTAAGTCCTATACACCTTGATCCATAGTATATAACATTTATTATCAAAGTGATTAGAAGCTTGCAAATAAGCATAAAAATTATTCCAAGTAACTGAACAATGGTCACTTTAGATATTTCAATATCCATAGTTCTACTTAGGGAATTTTCATACTATGCATAGTAATATGAGTGAATTGTAAAATATATAACAATGATTACTTAGAGGAGTTCTAAGTAATTTCACACATACCAATATATCTCACAATTAGTTAGTAAATAGAATTCTAACTAAATATCATTAACTGATATAAGTCAAAACTTCAATACAACCAATTGTTAGAGCCATGATATTAATTATAATGAATTTCTGAAAATGGAGCATTGATAAAATTCACCAGAATTAACATCTCACAACTAATTGAAGACCAAGACAGATAGGTCCAATTTAGTTATGATTCAGATTTATTTTGATAAATGAGGTATAGAGCAAATACTAATTTGAATTGCTTTAGGTTCTATAACTCATCTTAATCAAAATAAATAATTAAATAAATACTAAATCTCTATGAGTTAGATTTTAGCATTTAAGTATTTAAATTATCCTTAAATAATCACCACTAAAATATATTGCAATTATACACATGGCAATCATTCAATAGATAATTCTCAGCGTGAGGTCTGGATGTAAATAAGTTCACAAGTCCTTTCAATACGGACAACTGAATACTTATGAACTCATTTATGAATTTCTTACAATGAATTTACAAGTCCTTTCAATACTACAATTGAATACTTGTAAACTCATTTAAGAATCACTTATAGTAAAATCACAAGTCCTTTCAATACAGACAATTGAATACTTGTGAGCTTACTTAAGAAATACTTAACAGATGAGATATACAAATTATATAACATTAATAAAATCCCAAGTTTATAAACCAATCTTGAAAATTTAATTTCATCAAGTGATTTAGTAAACGTATCTGCAAGTTATTCCTGACTAAAGACATGCTCTCTCAAAAGAATTGATACCTTATGCAAGATGCTTAGCCTTGAGCGTTCCACAGAGTTGTTGGAGATGAAGTTGTTTCCTTGTGTTCTCCTACTTTCGTACAACTCATTTGATCTGTCTCTATGCAGCAAAACATGTCAGAACTGATGTCTCTAGGGTACCAAATCTGCAGATTTGGGTCCAACTTAAGACATCTGAAAATCAGTTGTAATAACTACAAGAATAGATTCTCTAGATTCCACTTGGGGCCTTGCACATTTGCATATTGAGAACATAATATGTGTGTAAGTGATCTATTAGCAATTGCATAAGATAATGAGCTGATGATTCCTCTATAGCCTGATTAGGTCCTAATTAGTAGATCCTGAACTTATTGGGTCAAATATCTCTAGGGTACCATTTCCTCATATCCGGGTCCATCTTAAGATTTTTGATTACCAACTTGTTAGGTCCAAACTAATAGGTCAAAAGCCAGCTATAGTGGTGTGTTGGCATGTAGTCTTGACAGGTCTCGGATCTTCTGAATAGAAACAAAAGATCCTTGACTTACTTTTATTGTCATCATTCTTTTGGCTTACTTGTGCTCCAAATAGAATTATTCTTTTGGCTTGCCTGAGCTCCTAAAAGGATTCTTCTATTGGCTTGCATGAAGTAATTCAAAAGAATTGCAACTTTACCAACATCAAAACAGCAAATATCTTGATCCCAATTTATAGTTAGTAGACCAACATATAATATATTCAAGATATCATTGCACATATATATCATTTATGTTTGTGCCTAAAGATGTAGAGAGTTCTATAAATGTGACACCAATTGTTAAAAGATACCAACTGTTAAAGATTGATACCAAATATTAAATTATAGGTAGGGTGTCATACCATGTCTTCCATGCTTGCTTGAGTGATGATACCA
The DNA here is from genome assembly GCA_036435485.1 of Saposhnikovia divaricata. Classification (NCBI taxonomy): domain Eukaryota; kingdom Viridiplantae; phylum Streptophyta; class Magnoliopsida; order Apiales; family Apiaceae; genus Saposhnikovia; species Saposhnikovia divaricata. Next base: position 9,427,493 of record CM071597.1, on the reverse strand, counting down.
GTTCATACTAACCTGTAGAGATTATCTCACCAACTAGGAGTGCATTTGTTCACATTCCTCTAGCATCCAGATTCAGTAGGTCCAGATGTCCATTATGATCATGAATGTACAACAGGTGCCTTATATCCTCAAGTCTTGTCACTGGTGCTTCTTGTTAGATATAATGTCTTATCAGCTTGTAACCTTGCACCAAGTTTGGCCTTGTCCCTCATAACAATGCCTTGACATCCAGTGAAACTTCTGGTTATCCTTATACCAAATACAGCCTTGTTGTTTGGTCTGGATACCAGCTTCCCTTCAATCTGCCTTTCATAGTGATTGAGATCATCTTGCATTGCAATCACTCAATTTGAATCTTTCAGAGCTTTTGTAGCTTTATTAGTTTCTTCTAAAAGAAAACTAAAGAAATAATCATTAGTACTTGAAGCTCTGCTAGTCTTTTACTTCCACCATTAGAAACACTAAGAACTAGGACAAAGAATTAATTGAGTCAACATTCTTTGTTTTGGCAGACATGTTCTCATAGTGTCCTTTGACTTTCAATGTGGTGTTGAGTTGACTAGTTGATCCTTCAGTTGCTCCCCCTAAGCTGCTGTTGGGTTTACATGAAGATTCTCTATGTTTCACATTGATTGGATCTGAATAATCATCACCATTGACAGCTGGGAGCTAGAAGTTGTTGAACATCACTAAGACTTTCAATCGCCTTTTGTTGATTAATAACAATCACCCTGTAGGCTATTGACTCCATTGAGTAACAAAGGAAATTATCCTCTTGAGCATTAGCTGATTGCTAGGATGCGCACTTTCGATTTAATATTGCAAAACAATTTCCTTCATACTTATGGGGTCTTCCTAAAATTCTTACGGATCAGGGTTTAAGATGTGATCAATCACCATCAGTGGTGTCTTGTCTTCAGATTGTCTGAACAACAACTTGTTTGTTGAGAGAAGTCATCAATCATCACTACTAAAATATATTTTACTTTGATATAGAACTTCTGTGTGATGCTTCTTTGACTTCCCTTTATGACATGCCTCATAATTTTATTTTACTTTAATTCCAGATGAGGTAGTCTCCTTTACTGATTCGATTTCCAGGAAAGAATCTCTTGATATGACATTCAGGTGAGAGAGCTCCTTATGTCATAGCTGAACTCTTGTCTGATGAAGCTTTAGATTTGACCTTGTTGACTTCACCTTTGACTGAGATTCCATGTCAGCTACAGATAAGTTCTCTTTCCTTAATCCTCGAACAGTAGGCTCTTCATCTTGTAAAAGATGCTTTATTACTGACAACATTCCTTAGCTATTAAATATCCTTGACCCTAGGTCATACCCTTGCTGTTGTCTCCAAGGGATAAACCACTTGGCCTGTCTTCACATTCACATTTGATAGCAGGGTTCTTTCTTCGATGATATGCTTTGAATAAATCAATAATAATGCATAATCGATTAACCTGTTAAGCCCTACATTTACAAATGGATAAAAAGTTCTTGGTACCCAAATCGTTTAATTGGGTCCAGATGGATTAGAGATTTCTCTTTTATTAGAGTTAACAACATTTTTAACCTTAACATGCTCATTCTTATCTTTGACTGACCATTTCTCCTTTTTAATGTCATTGACAAAATATTCACTGAGCAAGGAGAATAATGGTTCCTTCCTAACATAAGGAGGACTAGCAGTCTGTACCTTATTGTTATTCTTAAACATGCTTTTTCTATGATCAATGCAAATACTAGGAAATGCATTTATGACATTTGAAATAAGCAGGCATGATAATAAGAATACATTGCATACATTCAGCATTAAAACATTGCAGATAAGAATTATGCAAATTAGGCATGTTATGCATTTTAGAAAATTCAGTACTATCTACTTTAACCTATGTACACTTGTGTAACAGGTAGCAAGTAGATTTACAGATATTCAATAATTTTCTAAACATGTATGGAATAGAAGAATTAACAATTAATCACTAATTCTATCCAATCCATTCCTATTGTTATATTATATTATATAATCTCTATTACCTAAGTCAGTTTTACAAATGACTTGATGTTCTACTGACACCCTAGGTAATTATTCCATCTTTTAAACTTTTTAAACCTTAACAAACAATTCAGAATGAATAAGAAAATCTTGTTCTATTGGGGATCCTGAAACTAGCTTAAGCAGAGGTCATATATGCTTGACATATATCATTTAAGAATTGAGAGATATTGTCTAAGGAACACTTCTAACTCACTATTGCAATTAATTAAATTCACCAAATATTCATACACATAATAAGATCTTCTAACCAAAGATATAATAATTAAAAACTAAGATCTTAACATGCTTTGAATTTCTGAGAATTACATATTACACTAGTTCGAAGAATTGATACCTGAGACATGTGAGGTGAATCATCTTCAGAGATTGCTATGAAGGCAAGATATTAATTATGCTCTTCTCATCATCATCTGATCCATCCCAACTCTTTTCTTCAGCAAGATAAGTTCTGCACTGATGCTTCTATTTCATCTCATTTAATGAATCCCTATTCATCCTTGTCTGTCAGAATTCTGTACCATGTTGCACACCTTGATAGTTACTTATCACATAAAACTTTTCATAACTGCAACTATCATGTTTTGTTCTTTCCACCAACTCAGTCTTGTAGCCACCTCTTGAACTGTATCCTGAAGAGTTTCTGCTTCGGAATAGATAGGCCTAATTCCTGGATTAAACATTTGTACTCTTTCTAAATTAGTAACTCTTCATGTATGTTCTGAGGTTCCATCATTAATTCCTGACTGAGATGTCTAACTGTCTAGTTCATTCTCAAACCTCCTTGATTCCACTTTTCTAAAATCTCTGTTGATTCCTTGAAAGATATTTCTTGGTACAATCCACTAAGTGTTTGTATATCACAGAATCAATAGACTTAATTCAAATCTTCGAGAAAAATTCTATCCACTAAAACCTCTTCCATTCCTGCTTCTGAAAAACCAGTGAATTCTATGGATATAATTTTGAGGAGCTTCCACAAATTTTTCTTCAGTAGGTAGAAATTAATTTCATTGAAAAATGCATTTTCTTCAAAAGATTCAAATCATCTTTGACAATTCGTAGGAATCTTCAACTAACAACCTTCTTAGAAATATTGGCTTAGAATAAATTCAAAATATTTAAAATTCAAAAACTTCAAGGACTCGAAAATTTTTTGAGAAATAAAAAATCTGAATGTAAGTTCAAATTTATTAAAATTCGAAATTAGAGTCAAATTAATTAAGAATCAAAAAAATCTAAAGAAATGAAATTTTTTAGAGTTAAAGAATCCGAAAATAAATTCAAATTAATTAAAATTCGAAATTATCAAGAATTAAAAATTTTGAAAATTAAACAATTTGAAAATAAACTCAAGTTGTTTAAAAATCAAAATTTCCAAGAATTAATCATTTCAAGAATTAAAAAATTCGAATATAAGTTAAGATTACTTAACAATACAAAATATCATAAAATGAAAATTTTTGAAGATTAAACAATTTGAGAATAAATTCAATTTAATTAACAATTGAAAATAAACTCATATTGTTTAAAAATCAAAAATATCATAAATTGAGAATTTTTAAAGGTTAAAGAATCCGAAAATAAATTTAGATTATTTAAAATTCAAAAATCTCAAAATTGAAAATTTTGAAAGTTAAAGAATCCAAAAATAAGTTCAAATTATTTAAAGTTCACAAATCTCAAGTATTGAATTTTTTGAAGGTTAAAAAATCGAAAATAGAGGAGTTGACTTTTTGGTCTAATACCGGATTTAATTTCTGTATGAGTCAACAAACTCGAAAACCAATTGGAGGACCACAAAAATAAGGATCTTGATTTGTGCGTCAATCAAAAGGCTCTGATGCCAATTGTTAGGTCCAAAATAGTTTGTAGAAGGGGGGTTGAATACAAACTATGTCGTTTAATCGAATTTGCTCTTTTCTTAAAATATTAAATCAAGAACAAATTGATGCGGAATAAAACGAATACCGATATTCAAGTTAAATATAAAATTTATATTAACTTGATGGGGTGTGTCTAAATACACGGGTACAAATTACAATGGTTTGATGACCAACTAATTATTACAAATTCTATAGAAAATTCGACATGAACTTTTCTATATTTGTAATAAAAAGATCGAATGCTAAAAGCAATTCGAGAGATAAGTTCTAGGAGTAAAAACTCGCTAGATAGTTCCAACGTTACAAGTAAACAATTTCTATCGGTTCAGATTTAATTATAGAGCTCAGAAATAATTTACAGGATTTTATTTGAAGCTCAGGAACTATTTCTCTTGGTCTCTTCTTTTTCTCTCTTCCGTCTGTGGTGAAGAAGATGAAGTGGTGAAGATTTGTGTTGTCTCTCTTCTGTCTGATTGCTTCTGCCTCTTTTATAAAATATTTTGTATTGCCAAGACAATCGGCAAGACAATCAGAATCACCAAGACACTAAATTTGTACTGCCAAGACAATAGGCAATACAATCGGCAAGACAATCAGCTTCCACCAAGACAATCGGCAAGACAATCAATTTCTGAGATATTTGTCTTGCTTTATCAATAATTATCAATCTGTTGGAAGCTTTTTCTTTTTGATCATTATCAAGACAATCTGATTTGAACTGTCAAGACAATAGTCAAGACAATCAAATAAGATTTTTATTCTCCTTTTTTAAAGCTGTTGGAAATAATGATCACCAAGACAATCGGCAAGACAATCCCTGATTGTCTTGCTTTTCTGATTTCCTTCTTCAAGACAATAGGCAAGACAATCCCTGATTGTCTTGCTTTTCTGATTTCCTTCTCCAAGACAATAGGCAAGACAATCTGATTGTCTTGCTAGTTCATTTTTCAGCTTTAAATTAAATTGATTAATAAATAATCATTTCAATTTAGACTTACTTAAATAATTATTCAGATTTAATTAATTTAATAATTAATTTAATTAATGAATTAATTCTTGATGAATTAATTTATTAAATAAATTGATTACTTGATTTAAATTAATTAAAGGAGAATAATTATATATCCTTAGATTGTCTTAATTCTTTTCTGAATCACGGAAAGTAATAAAGAATTACCACCGAATTTTTTGTTGACGCTCCATGTACTGTCTGGTTCATGAACGACTAACTCTAATGGATGTTCTTCATTTAGACTCTAAGATGTGATTTTTTTTTCTTCTCATTACTCTTGATTATCCTTTGATAATTATATTAATTCCAACTTAATTAACCTTTTAATTAATTTACATAATAAATTAATTCTGATAGAATTAATTCATCAAATAAATCAACCAAATGATTTAATCAATTAAGAGAGAATTAATACACCTCCTTGACAGCATAACCCTTGTGTTCTTCCATGTCTTGATAAATCTGATCCTCCACAAAGATTATTCCTTAGCCAGTCCACTTGATAATAAAATCATTGTGGTTAATGAATTTAACACTTCTGTTGCTTGCACAATGATTTTCTCTTTTACCAGTCTTGATAGCTTGAACCACTGAAGTTAATGACGAATAACCACTATTTAATGTTGACACTCGATGCACGGTCTGGTTCATGAGTGACTAACCGCAATGACTATTCTTCATATATTGACTTTCAAGTTGTGGTTCATGTCTTCCTTTTCTTCACTCTTTTTCAAACCTTTATAATCTGTATTCTGCCACTGTAGGAACCTCTTGTCACTGTAAATAGAAACCACTGTCTTGATTACTCCACTGATGCTTGATCAACTGAATGAACTTCTTCAAGTGTAGTATAACTCAAAACGGTAGATTGACTTTGTCTTCTTTCTTTTGACAGATAATACAATCTGAGATTCCTTGTGACAGTATATGTTCTATTTACTATTACAATCTTGTTTAAGTTGAGTTGTATCCTCGAAATACAAATAGGCTACATCATATGCCTTTCAGCTACCTAGGGGTTCCAAGGGCTTGTTGCATATGCCAAATGAAACCGTGATCACCTACGGAAGTGGTACTAGTTAGGAGTATATGGTGTTGTTAATATTAGTTTGCTCGGGACTAGCAAAGTTCAAGTGGGGGAAGATTTGATAACGTGTATTTTATACACGTTTTGTCTTTTATTCTTCTGCATTTTTGTTAGTTTCGAATGTTGTTTTATTAATATTAATTATGTTTTTCATCTTTCAGTGCCCCAAACTTAATTGTTGAAAAGATGGATTATTTTGGGCTTGAAAGCGAAGATTATTCAAGAGGGAAGTTAGAAGATGCAAGCTCGTGATGCCGGGAGGCGTTTAATGCATTATATTTAAGATTTTATCTTGTACGGGCTACTGTACGGCCGTTCAACAGGCCGTTCAAAGGAGCAGATTTTCTGTACGGGCAGCTGTACGACCGTTCAACAGGTGGTACAGAGCTGCTGTGTATTAAAAAGAACAAAACATCTCTTATCTTCATAACTTGTAACACATCTTATCTTCATCTAACCTAACCTCTTCAAAGTCCATTCAATTAGGGTTAGTAGAGTAGAGAGAAACACCAATTACTCATAATCTAGCATTGATTATGAGTAACTAACTCCATAATTTGGCTCAAGGAGGAATTCTTGTACAAAAACCCATTTCAATTTAAGTAAGATTTATTTATCTCTATCTTGAATGCTTGTGATGTATTGCTCATGATTTTGCTTGAAGATTTGTAAGTTGCTTCACCTTACTCTTCTTGTATCTTCAATTGCTAATTGTTTGTTCTAATACGTAATCGTTAGTTCATTCATTATAGTAGCACAAGATTTAGTGTACCTAAATCCACAAGATTCAAGTGCAAATACCTAGGTTGAGCTTCTCATCCTTGGGTTTGTCCTAGCCTCTCTTTGTTTAATTCCTTGACTTGGTTAAATTGATAGTGCTTCATTATTGGTTGCTAGTGGCAAGAGAGCTAATTTATGTGCTTCACTAAATTAGTGTTTATAATAGAAGAGAAATAAGTGATTGTGTGCTTCACCAATTATCTTGGTTAGGTAGAGTTGAATATAATTTTGCTTGTTGTTGGGTTGAAGTGTTTGAGTTTCCATTATCCTTGGGTCAAATGCCTCTTATCTTGTTAATTTGCTCATTGTGTTGTTGTGTTGGCAAATTTGGATATTAGCCATTAACTTAGTTGTGTTTTTGTAGCAATTTATTTATCGTATGCAAGGTGTTTGATAAAACACCACAACCAATACAAAACCCCCCATTTTCCACACTACTAGATTGTAAGAGATAATCTACTTGAAATCGATATTGATAGTCCTTCCCTGTGAACGAACTTCGAAAAACACTACCTTCAAGTGTATTCCACTAGAGTGTTACACTAGTACTAGGCACCAACTAGCTTTAAGCCATTTAAAAATGGTTAAGTATAAAGTGCATAGGTTCCATTTTATACTAATAGTGCACCCTAGGCCCCCATGGATGTTTAGAGCATGAAAATGGGTTTTGGATAAGTAAATGAGCAATAGATGCCTCCATGCTATCTTGAAGACCCGTTGGAGCCCATTGCACTAAAGGAAATTATTTTTAAGTACTAAAAGCCATGATAGGTGCCCATATACACCATGCATCTTTTGGAGCGTCCATTGAAAGAGTGTATAAATTATAAGTTCTAAAACCTCCTCTAGGTGCCCCTCTATACAAGGAGACTTCATGAGGCACCCATTGAACCTATCAAGTGCCTATTGAGGATTCTAAGAAGCTATCCTATGTACTTGCACCCATTTGCAAATGAAAATGAAAGATGGAGAAGAGGCCACGTCTGCATTCTCAACCACAACCATATATTTCATTTGGTGTGCAATTAAGAAGACAAGAATTGTAGATCTAAATCTTGGTGGTCGAATTATTGAGAGAGCATAAGTCACATCTCAATAAAGAAATAATACACACACCTACTAGGTAGACTTACATACATATTCATAGCAATATTGAGATTTTTTTAGTGATTTTATAACTTACAGTCATATATAGCTTTAGATAATATCTTTTGTTATTGAGACATACACATACTATAGTGAGTACATTTATTGCATTGATCTTCGTGATTGTTGGTGTAAGCACTCTTCAAGATTTATATATTTTATACAAAACATATTTACCTTGGAAACTTATGAGCCTTACTTTTTATCATTTTTATTACTCACTGTTATTGTTGTTATCTGCATGGAGTTGGAAAAACCATAGAGTTTTATTCAACCACCTCCCCCTCTACAACTCTTTCGGACCTAACATATAATTATGGATAAAGAAGGATTGGTTAGCTTCTTTAGAGGCTGATCGGGTAAAGAGCTCTGTAATGTTCATATAATGCATGATAGATTCTTAGCGTGCATAGAATATAGAATATGATTACCAGTAGTAAAGGATGCAAATGATATAAACTGAACTTTAGACGGTCATTGGAGATCCATTATTTTTCTAGGTATTTTATTGTGAATTTTACTAAGTTTAATTTATTTATTTTTTGATAAAATGGAACTTTTATACATACATTAATTACAAGTCAATACTTTAAAACAAATTATATATTTCAACACATATAAATTTTCTCACATGATTTTTGGTACACCTCAAATGATTTTCATTATAATAAATTGAAAAATTGCCACAAATATATGTAGACCACACCCTTTTTTTTGGAGCACCTTCTTCATTATTTTTAGAAATATAAATATTCTATAAGTTAATAAATGAAACAAAAAATAATGCATGACTTTTCTAAGAACTTTTTATGCATTAAAGCTTAAAATCTTAGAGTGTATTTATCTTTGGGGAAAATATTTCATGTTAATTTTTTATACCACAATAGGCTATCAACTAAAATGTCAAACAGATCTTAACACATACTGAAAATCTAAAATCAGACTTAATTTAGTTTATGTTGTGGAATATAAGTTCGGGTGTATTCAATGTTAGGGTTTGAGAATTTCGAGATTTAATGGTTGTTCTTGTGTTTCGTGACTGAATCTCTGCCTTCACAAGAAGCATACGTATCATGATGCGTATCAAGAATCAAGCCAAAAACCTTAGTTTTTAGAATGAGGGGCAAGACCCTTTATATAGACATTGAGAGTGTAAATGTTGCAATAGGTTTGGGTGACTTAGTGGGAAAGTCACCTCGTTCAAGCGAAGGTCTAGATCCTTATTTGTAGGAAACAGATCTCTCGTAGGTTTCAGTGTCTTGGAGGCTATTTCTCATAGAAGTTTCCTCCTCCTTAGACACACTCGTTGGGCTGTTAATTACCAATTTAATAATTAATAAGGTTCATGGTCTCACTAACTATGCTTCATTATTGGACCATACTATATTTAATTAAAGTTATATTAATTTTGGTCGATATCGTTTGTCCCCAACTTCTGGGAAAACTTCATGAGTTTTCGTAGAAGTTACAACGGTCCTTAACGAGACTCGAAGTCTTTATTCTTATTCCCTTACGTGGGACTTATCTTCAATTTTTTAATCCTTATTTCAGGATTTTATGAGCAACTAATGCTTAACGGCCCTTCTTGTGAGTATCATCCTATTATAAAGTGTGAAGCGACATACATATTTACACGATAACTTGCCTTTTCGGGGTTAAACAATAAATTTCTAATGACTTTTGTCATTAAAGTTTGCCTTTAGCAGCTTCCATTTGTTGACCCTTTAAATATAGTTAATTTATAACTAATTTCTTGTGAACAATAGTACATAATCATGCTTTTTCATTGGCACTGCATTTACTTTTTAAGGAAATATTTTAATAACTTTCCTCGTATTTTTCTAGTATTTTCCTAATTCTTTAGGATTTTTTTGGTACCCACAAATATTTTTTCCTTTTTGATTAATTAAAAAATAATATTTATTTGTGCTTCATGCATGGAAATATTTCAAAAGTTAATTTTCATTTTTTCTGGAATTTTTCGAATTTATTTTCCAATTTTCTCTTTTTCAGAAAATAATTACATAATTATTTTTTATTTTTCTTAATTTTTAGGAATTTTTATTCCCTTTTATATTTTGGGCGATTCCTTGCATGAGCAAGTGTGCCTTGGCGTGGGTCACCCCCCCAAGGAAGCTATGTATTACTAACGCTAGGAAATCATGTCTCTTAGGCGTGATGGGGAAGCTATGTATTACTAACTCTAGAAATCATGTCTTCTACGTTTTAGAAAAATCATGTCTTTTTTTATATTTTGGCTTTCTTGGGCTTGCTTTCTCAATTGGGCCTTAACAGAGCCTTATACATTTATGGCCTAGCCATTCGAAGTTATTTAATTATTTTGATTCAAAATATTATAATAACTCTAAGAAATTTTGTAGAATCCTCCAGAGCCTGCTAGAATTTCGTTTGAATTTCAAACGTAATGAACTTCTCGTCCTTTGACGGCCCAATGACTTGTAAACCCATAGGATTTAGCCTTTTTACCGTTTATTGATGGTAACCCTAAATTTTAACCGATTGTTTTACTGGCTAACAATTCTATAAATTGAGTAGAGTGTTTGTTTATTTTTCACACTTCAAATTAAACAAACATACTCAGCCACAATTTACTATCTCAAAAGCGTTTTACATTTCCTTCCAAGAAATTTCCGGCATTGAAAGTCCTGGAGAGAAATATCATATAGTGTAAAAGCCCTAGCCACTAGAGAATAAATAGTGTGAGAGAGACTAGGCTAGTATCGTACTCCTTGTTGTACTCCTTGTTATGCATCGTACGACGATTCTCAAGCAATCGCTTGGATACTATAGAGACATAAATTGTTTGGATACCGAGGAGACATAGATTATGCAAGAAAGGGTTCATCGATTTTTCATTCTCCGCTTCAATCAATTGGTAAGATTTCAAGCCTACAATTTAACAATTTTCGCATGGATCCTCGAATTAGTGATTCAGGATTCATTTTGAATGTTAACTTTCCGTTGCGTTTATGTATCAATCTCCCATTCTCTTTCACTCTTTCTTCATTTAGCAAAATATATTTGAAAAATTGAATACACAATCCAAATCCTCCGCTACCTTTTAATTATTAACCTAGTAACACTACCACAAACAAGAATAATACAATCTCTAAAATTAGAGTGTCTTGTTGTTAGTGATTATTGCCAATTTTTCCAATTTTTAATCAATTTAATGACGGATCATTTTGTATTATGCTTGCAAAATGCTAAGAATCTCGATTTTATCTGAATCGATCGATGAGCCGTCATTTTAATTAATTTATAGCATAAATCTGTAAATGTTTTTTCTTAAACTTGAAAATTTTATGTTTAATTTTTTTTGTGTAAACAAAACCAAAAATCGAACTCGATCTAAAACACAATTCTATGTAATGTGAGTATACTTTATATAATATTGTTTACTTTTAATCTTGAATCAATTAATGTTTTGATTACATTTTTGGTGTATTATAAGCAAAATTTAATCAAGTTCGATTTTAGATTTCAGTTTGTATTAAGATTTGTTTTGGATATTAGTTAATAGCATATTCTGGCATAAGAATATTAACATAATTTCACATGAATGATTTTTCCCGATATGAATATATCTTTTAGTTATAGGATCTTCAACTTTAATCCAAAAGAGGTTTTAACGATTGTCATGTATCAAATTTTTTTGTTGTGGTTAATAAATTTATTGAACATTTATATATGCAGAAAACAATGAAGAATGTGCTCCAAGAACGAGATCAACATACATTTGAAGGTATTTTTTAATATATTATAATAAGAGTTAATTAAAGTATGTGAAGAATGCATGTGATAATAGATATATTTTTAAAGCTATTGCTAAATTATTTGTCACATATAAAAGTGTGACAAATTTTATTCAATATATCTAACTTTTATTTTTCTTAAAATGTAGATGATTTATCATGCAACATCTTCAGTTAGAAAAGGATCAAGTTCTACTCATCAAGTTCTAGTGCAATAGCCAAGTTCATTGAGAGAAACTATGGCTATCTTACCAAAAAATTTAGAAAGACGTTGTTACATCATTAAAAAATGAGTTGTTAAAGTGTATTGTGAAGAAGATCTGAAAAGAACTAATAAGTTTGTATTCTTTTATCTTATAAATCAATAATACTATTTTAAATTAATAATATTTTTTTTGTTCAAAATTCTCAAACTCGGTAAATTGTGATGTCCTCAATTTTTTCATTTGTTGTTAATTTCTTACTTTTTTGAAGATTGTAATTGTGAGATTAAACTTATAATAAGCACACCTTTACATTGACGCATTCCTAATCATTATTAGAAAATGAATATTAATTATTTTTGTGATAGTCATAAAAATGTAATTTTGGATTTAGTGAAATATGTAAACACACATATTTAAAGTATACTTAATTAATTTTTTTCATCAAAAAACTTCTTATTAACAAGGAATGATGAGATCTGTGCCTAGGCACTATATTGAAATTTCTGTTCCAAGTTGGTTATTGATACTTTTTTTGGAATTTTAAAAATATTATAAACTAATTTACTTACTCTTTTGTTTCGTGCAAAATTTATGAAAATGATACAAGTATACAACCCAATCAATCAATGACTCCTATATAAGTTTATATAGCATGGTAAATTTCTTCTGGAATTGTGTACCATACTTCATCTTCTTATTCTTTCTCTATAATGACCGAGAATTTAAACTAAGAATATGATTATTTTACAAAAAAAATTCAGTAAAGTTTTTCCAACACTACATAAATCAATCATACAGCAGGGCTAGCTACCATGGAGGTATGCCTGGCATTGATATTTGAAGTGGGGATCTGATGTTGAGAAGAGACACCAAGAAAACGTATTGACATCAAAAAAATGGCAAGTGACAAATTTCTGCAATGCATTCTGTAATAACGTGCGTCAGAGAAGCAATCTCTCCTACTAAATACTAAATAAAGACATGTCGGTATTTACTCTCCTACTGTGACAAGGAAGAACTTGTACCTATGTATTTCCAACATGCATATTTATCTTTCTTATTTTTGTAAGTTTAAATTTGTGTGTTACCTGACTTAAAACAGTGCATTGTGTTTCTTAGTTTAGGACAGTCTACTCACAAATACATAGATGGTTGTGTTTATTTGATGATTTCATATTTGTAATGGGAGTTTACTGTTGTGTTATACACTTGCAGTTCAGGAAAATGTCCATGCTGGTTACGTAGGAGTAAATTACATCACTAGGCGATTAAGGTGCCTCTTTTCGCACTTATTTAACTTATTTGGATCAAGGGGATAATAGGAGTATGAAACGTATCTTAATCATTCAAGAAACGTTTCAACTTATTGAAACGTACCTTGAATGAACTTAATACCTAGATGAGAAGCAAAGTTGTAGTTAGAAAATAATACAAGAAGCAAAATCATACAGGATTGCAACAATAAACTACGAGCTGTATAATTGCAGAGTATGCAATATCATATGATTGCCGTCATTAAAGAAGCACGTCAATGTTGCTCACATTATGTCCCCTGACAAATATGAACTTAAAACCATTGCTGTGGCAATTTTAAATATAAATCTCTTTCGTAATAGTTTCTGTTAGAATATAATATGCGACTGGTTACTTAACAGTTTCGAATGTAGGGAGGCATTAAACATTACTATAGTGGTATCATGCAAGTCCTCTGGAGAACATGAAGTGGAATGTTCTGTAGCAGCAACATATGCAAGCCTTGACGATAATAAGAGACCATCTTAAACAGGTGAACTATATATGTGATAGCTACATCTTTCCGCCTCTAAGCTTCTGCATATATGTGATAGCACCAAGTAATCACTAGCATCTTTTTAGTTCATTTGCATCAGATACTCAGCTGCAATTTTGACCATCTTTTGTATACTACACTTAATTCTAGATAGAACCTGAATCACAAACTCAACTCCTGTATGCGACTCTTTGATTGAAGGACTGAAGCCTGAAGGACTTCTGTTTTTCCGGAGGTTCTGGTGCGGAATATTCTAACGATTTTCACTGTAACCTTAGGTAATGCTGGCCGAAGGACTTCTGTTTTCCGGAGTTCCTGGTGCGAGAATATTTTAAGCAATTTTTGCTATCGCTTTAGGTGATGCAAGCATCACCAATCCCACATGAGTTACGAGCACACCAAATGTTTTAACCATGCTAGTGAGAGATTAGCGTCACGGTTTTGCTTAGGAGAAGATCAATTCACAAATCAGCTCTTAATTAAGGTCAGATTGTTTAAGCATGTAAGCCTTCTACCCTAAAGCACAGGTAGTGTAGACTGCGTATTTATATATATATAGATATATGTAAATGTCTGTATGATATGAACGAAAGAAACAAAACACAGTTTGCTTGTAAAGGCTTGCTTTATTCATTGAATACCAAGAACATAAATAGAAAGAAGAAAAACTGAATGCCCTACAAATCAGGACATCAACAACCTACTCAATCTTATCATAACAACCTACACAATCTTCGCTACTATTATTTCTCCTACAGACTCGATACAGCTACTTGACCAAGCCAACAAGCCAACTGGAAAATAGCAAAACAAGTAAATAAACTAACGGTCATGTTTTGAAATTAGAACATCCAACAATCCCCCCTCTAATTTCAAACATACTTATTCAAATCCTTGACACCCAGAAGCATTCTCATATCTTCAAATTTAGCTTTAGCCAAAGCCTTCGTCATTATGTCCGCTCGCTGCTCATTACTGCTAACGTGTTTCAGGCATACTTCACCACGTTCCACGCATTCCCTTATGAAATGATAACGTGCATCTATGTGTTTACTTCGTCCGTGAAACATCGGATTCTTTGCCAAATCTATTGCCGACCTGTTGTCTATGCATAATACCACCGGACCAATGAATTCAGTAGTGACTTGACTAAGAACATTGCGTAGCCAAATAGCTTGACATGCTGCCGCCGTGGCTGCCATAAATTCCGCTTCGCACGAGGATAAAGCTACACAGCGCTGCTTTTGTGAAACCCAAGTTATAACGCTCTCGTTCAAGTAAAACACCATTCCACTTGTGCTTCTTCTATCGTCTAGAACACCAGCCAAATCGCTATCCGAAAAACCATTTAACACATTGTTTCTACTGTCCTCAGAATAGACCAGACCAAAATGAATCGATCCCTTTACATACCTCATGATACGCTTCACTGCTTCCAAGTGAATTTTGGTTGGCCTCTCCATGTACCGACTGACGATTCCCACACAATAAGCAATATCCGGTCTTGTGTGCACCAAGTACCGAAGACCACCAACAAGACTTCTGTACACAGTTGCATCCACCGGTTCTCCTGTTTCATCACGTGTCATCTGAACTTTTGGATCCATAGGATAAGTAGTAGGATTACACTCAAGCATCCCAGCCTTTTCGAGTATTTTCCGAGCATAACCAGATTGCTTCAGCACAATGCAGTCACCCTTTTGTTCTACCTCAATACCCAAATAATAGCTCAATTTTCCCATGTCGCTCATTTGGAACTGCTGGCTCATTTCCCTTTTAAACTGAGTAATCATATCAATACTCGACCCCGTAATCAGTATGTCGTCTACATACACAGCAACAATCAAAGTTTCTCCTTGCTCTGTTCTTGTGTACACTGCAGCCTCGTATGGACAACGTAGAAAGCCAAGTTTTTCGAGACAAGAATTCAGTTTCGCATACCAGGCGCGAGGGGCTTGACGGAGGCCGTACAACGCCTTTTTCAATTTATACACAAAACACTCTTTCCCAGGCTTCTTGAATCCTTCAGGCTGAGAAACATAGACGTCTTCTTTAATGTCCCCATTCAAGAATGCCGTTTTTACGTCTAAGTGATGAACTTCCCACCTTTTCTTGGCTGACAAAGCAAGTAACAATCTCACAGTCTCTAATCTTGTTACTGGTGCGTAAACTTCATCATAATCGACCCCTTTCTCCTGCACATACCCCTTCGCCACAAGCCGAGCCTTATGCTTGATAACGTTCCCATCTGCATCCTTCTTAAGTTTAAAAATCCATTTTAAATCAATCACCTTTTGTCCAGGAGGTAATGTTGTCAATTCCCAAGTTTCGTTCTCCTCGATAGACTTCATTTCTTGCACCATAGCCTTCTTCCAATTCTGGTCTTTGACAGCTTGCTTAAAACATCCAGGTTCATCAATACCCATTAACAACAATTCTTCATCAATTTCTATTTCTTCGGTCACATCATAGATGTCTTCTAAGCGTCGTGTTTTCCTTGGCTCCGTGCTATCATCGTAGTTTTCTGAATTCAGTCGAGTCATAGGTCTGCGATTTACTGGTGTCATCTCCTGAGAACTACTTCCTTCATTTTCTACTGAAATCTCAGGAGTGTGATGTACAGGACTGTGATGTACTGGTGTCATCTCCTGAGAGCCACTTTCAGATTTTCCCACTATAGTTTCATCATGCTCATGACTCTCCTCTTCAACCACTCCTTCTATCGTGAATTGGGCTGGAGCTTCCCTGTCTTCTTCACCTTCGAACCATGGCCAACACTTTGATTCCTCAAAAGTTACATCTCGACTGACATGGATTCGGTTATTCTCAGGATCATAGAGTCGGTAACCTTTGGTGCCTGGCTCCTTCCCAAGGTTGATGACCCTTTTGCTACGATCTCCTAACTTCCCAACAGCCACACCATTTATCTTCATGTATCCCACGCATCCAAAAACCCGAACATGTGCCAAGCTTGGTTTCCTTTCATACCACGATTCGTAAGGTGTTTTTCCCGAGAGTGCTCGTGTTGGGACCCTGTTAAGAATATACACTGCATTTCTCACAGCCTCTCCCCACATTTTGTTTGGCAAATTCATCTCCCTCAAGCAACTTCTGGCCATTTCCACCACCGTCCTGTTTCGACGCTCCACAACACCATTTTGTTGTGGTGTATATGGAGTAGTATAATGCCTCTCTATGCCAGCTTCTTCACAAAAACCATTGAACTGTTGTGAGCAGAATTCGCCTCCTCTGTCCGTCCTGAAAACCTTAATTCGCTTTTCTGAACCTTTCTCCACTTGTGCACAAAATGTCTTAAACGCTTGAAATGCTTCATCTTTACTTTTCAGGAAATAGACCCACATAAAACGACTATAATCGTCAACCAGAAGGAAAAAATACCTGTAGCCCGAGGCAGTTGCTGGATTAATTGGTCCACACAAATCTCCATGAATTAGTTCCAGTCCTTTTGTAGCTTCATAACTGGCTTTGCTAGGGAATTTCTTTCTCGCTTGCTTTGTCATGAGACACCCATCACACACATGTTTTGCTTGACTTATTATTGGCATTCCTGTCACCATTCACTCCTTGGACATAAGATGCATCGCTTGATAATTTACGTGTCCGAGTCGTACATGCCACAAACGAGACACTTTGTCCACCTCTGTCATCAAGCACTTTTGCATTCCTGTTTCTATTAAAATCTTGTACAAGCGATTTGGAGAACATTTTACCTTCATTAAGAGACGCCCACTGTCTTCATAGATCCACATATATTCTCCTTTGATTACTACCTTGTTTCCTACTTCAGACATTTGTCCCAAGCTTATGATGTTGGTGCATAAGTTCGGAATATAATATACATCCGATAGGCTTCTCTCCTCTCCGTTCTTGCACATCATCATGACACGACCCTTACCTTCAATTCTTACAGTTGAACCATCTCCAAAACGAACTGCACCTGTGACTGTTTCATCCAATTCCGCGAACTTCTCCTTGAAGCCCGTCATGTGGTTACTCGCACCGTTGTCGAGGTACCACACATTGGTCTCGATCTTCCCTCCATCCTCCCTTGTTAGCATTGACTTAACTATCTTGCTTTCATCTGTGAGAGTCACCTCCTGTTCCCCTTTGGTACATTTTGCCAACAACAAAGCTGGTTCGTCATCATTCACTTGTGCCAAATATGCTTCATGTTTAGCTTCTCTGTTTTTCTTTGGCCTCCGACAGTCAATAGCGATGTGTCCCAGATTGTTGCAGTTGTAACATCTAATTGTGCTTTTGTCACGGCCCCCGCGATTTCTGTAATTTGAGGAGCCCTCCTTGCTTGATCGTTTAATCCATTCATCCCGTGTGAGCAAGAGTTTTCCTTCAACCTTTTCCCGTTTTATCCATTCATCCTCCGTTAGCAAAAGTTGGCTCTCCTTTGACTCCGTCTTCCCTTTCACCCGTTCTTCGTGTGCTTTTAACGAACCGACAGCCTCCTCCATGGTCATAGTCTCAAGGTCCCCAAATTGCTCTATGGTGGACGTTATGTGTAAGAATTTCGGTGGGACGGCCCGTAACAGTTTTTTCACTGTGTAAGATTCAGTCATCGTCTCTCCAAGTGCCCTTATGTTTGTAATGACTCCGTTCATTTTCATGTGAAATTCATCTATCGATTCATCGTCCTTCATATTCATGGCTTCAAACTCCGATTTCAAAGTTTGTATCTTTGCCTTCCTCACTTTATCTGCGCCTTGATAGAGTGTCCTAATTGCCTCCCAGGCGTCCTTTGCTGTGTCCTTGTCCGCAATCGACAACAAGGTTTCTTCTGGGATCCCCTGATAGATCATGGCCAACGCCGCCTTGTCTATTTTATCCTCTGCTGGAACCTTGGGATCCGTCCATTCAATGGCGTTCCACACCCCTTGAGCTTTGATGTAAACCTTCATCTTGATAGCCCAGGCAGTGTAGTTACTCCTAGTGAGCATTGGATAACTCAGACCTAAAGATCCACTCTTCCCCTTGCCATTGTCTTTGCTGGGTTCCATCTACGGTTGTCCTTTACGATCACCAAGACTTCCTCGCTCTGATACCAAGTGTAGACTGCGTATTTATATATATATAGATATATGTAAATGTCTGTATGATATGAACGAAAGAAACAAAACACAGTTTGCTTGTAAAGGCTTGCTTTATTCATTGAATACCAAGAACATAAATAGAAAGAAGAAAAACTGAATGCCCTACAAATCAGGACATCAACAACCTACTCAATCTTATCATAACAACCTACACAATCTTCGCTACTATTATTTCTCCTACAGACTCAATACAGCTACTTGACCAAGCCAACAAGCCAACTGGAAAACAGCAAAACAAGTAAATAAACTAACGGTCATGTTTTGAAATTAGAACATCCAACAGGTAGGTACGATTATTTAGAGTTGAAATGCTGTTTGTAAGATTTTATATGTAATACAAAAGATAACTCCGACAAATAGAAGACAGATAAATAATATTAACATATCACATGGATCAAGAAGACATGAAGATTTGACAAATACAAATAAAAATCTATAACAAGTACTAAATTTGAGTCACGAATTTCAAACTTCGGGGTTAAGATGAATAAAAGATCTGTAAGTTCTGTTGCAACCAATTTCCGTCGGTGTATCCGTTCGGTCGGACCTGCAATTGAAGAAGAATGCGAGGGTGTGTTCCCCCGATTCACCTCCGGTGTGAGAATAAGTTAACTGGTTCTTTTATGAGTAAAGGTAAACGCAGAGTGTTTGTGTTGTGTGTTGTGTGTAAGTAATTGAATGAATGAACCCAAACCTTTGTTAACCTCTTTCTCCTCGATGTTGGCAGTTATCGGAGAGTAAGGTGAGTGGTGAACGTGTTCCACGTTCCCACGTTCCCAGGGATGTACAACCGAACGAACCGTTGTAAATAAAGGGGCCGAATGACATGGGCCTTCGCCAAACCGGTACTCATTCCATGACTGGGCCTTCGGTCCAGCCCAGTAAGAAGTTGGGCCTCTAACATGTCCCTAGGCTTCGTTCGGAGTTATCCTCAGGACGAAGGCTAAAGCCCAAGCCCATCTTCGGAATTCTGTGTTCGTACGTTCCCTTCGGATAAGAATGGCGATGGACAAGACTGAGACGCCTCCTAAGGAGCCGTGTCCCTTTATGGCTGACAGCAGTCTGTCCTCGAGATTTGCGCTTCAATCCCCGCCGTTGAATATGAAACGGCTCTGTCCAAACGTCACATCTTTTCTATTTAAACTCCACAGTTTCTTTCTTTCTTTCTTTTACGCACATATCATTTCTTTAACATTCAAAGGAAAAACTCCCTCCAGAGAGATCTCAAATAGCAATTGGGAGCGTTGTTTCATCACCGGAGGCCTTCAAATCGCCGATTCCAGTCGACGTTCACGTCCAAGAAGCCTACCCCCACGAACTCGATCTTATCAGAGATCTCAAACAAATTAGTAAGTTCTCATTACTTCCCTTCTTTTTTCGATTCATCGCACACTTGAATTACTTTCTTTCCTGCTTTGGTGTTCATATCTGCTTTTCGTATTCACACACACATATATGTATCTATATGTACACATATGTAAAGTTACCCGTGCCGTTTATTCTTGTCGTTTTGAGTAGAACATGCGCGTGTCTTTTCCTTTTAATTTCCGTTGTGTTGCTCTGATACAACCCCTTACTTGAACCTTGAGATTTGCTTGGAAGTTGTCAGGGTTGAGATGTCCTTCGGGATTTCCAAACCCTGAGAACTCCCTTCGGTCTGTCCCGATCTTTTATAACTTTTAGACGACCCGTAATTTGCCAAACCTTAGATTTTAGGATTCTCCGACCGATCCTGGCTCACTGTACTCGGCCTCTCCCCTTTTTGTTTTCGTCTTCTTTGTCCGAGTACAAAGCTAATGTCTCTTCATTTCCGAATGCAGGGACATGGATCGGTCAACCGAAGGTGCCGGTCCTTCGGAGGTATCACCGTTTAGTGATGTCGGGGAGTATCCTGCGGCGAACCTTCGGTCGCACCTGACGGAGGAAAAAATAGAGGAATTCCATTCCAAATACCTAGTAGAGAGGAATGTCTGGTACTTCTTCACTCCTAGGAAGAGAGACCGTATTTGGCACAACCCTGAGGTTCCACCTCTCTTCGGCGGAAGTGTGGCCACCGGCATATCCGAAATGGCCTTCAAATGTGGCTTTCGGCTGCCGATGCTGCCAATACTGAAAAAATTGCTGAGGCAAGTTGGGATCGCCATAGGACAGCTGGATCCGAACAGCTTTTTCCATATAAACGCTTTCCAAGCCCGATGCTTAGCTAAAAAGATGACTCCGAGGACAACCCTGTTCTGGCATCATTATGAGCTTCGGAGGAATTCCAAAAGCAACGGCTTCTACACTATTGCTCGTCGGACCGGCAGGGCCGATTGGGCTCAAACGAACTCCAACAATAGGGGGGCCCATGAGAAGTGGGTTTTCATCTCGGGCCCGAAAATGGAGAAGTACGGCCGCTGGCAGGATCTGGACCCGTCGAGGTTGCAGTATCCCGAGATGTTGGAGGCGGACAAACACGATTATCGTCTTCTTTGTGAACTCGATATGGGTAGGGTTCCCCTATCGGACAGCCGGGATAACGCCTGGTTGGTCGCCCTCTGGGGTAGTGGTAACATTTATCCTTACTCCTTTCCATCCGAGTATTTCCTTTACTGTATTTTTATTTCTTGTTGCCAATGTTTGACACTCTTGTTTTTGTGCAGTGTCTTCTCTTGGTCATATTATTGAGCGCAAACGCAAGAAGGCAGCTCAACTCTCGATAGCTGCTACAGCCGAAGCCGATGCTGCCGCTCAATCGGCCGGCAAGGAGCTGGAATCTGTTCCCGACACCGGTGGGAGAAGCGAAACTCCAGTGGTTTCTCCTCCGCGAGATCAGGGGGATGGTATCGTCCAGGCCCTCTCAACCGATTCCCGAAAAAGGGGTCGGTCGGGAGATGCCGGACTGAAAGTATACCATCCTCCCTGGGGAGTCATTGAGACGGACCAAATCATTGTCCCTGCCCCCCAGCTGTCTACCGTAGTAGGTCCCGATCTTTGCCGGGGTCTCATTCTGCCAGCCGACAGGCCCACGTTTGCTAAGGCAAACGACCTTGAGGCTTGTACTGAAATGCTGGCTCTGCTCTCCATGGTAAGCTTTTTTTTTTTTTTCCTTCGGTGTTATTTCTTTCACTTGTATTCAGTGTTTAATTCTTTTCCCTTGTTTGTTTCCAGGGGGTCTCTTGGTCGGCCGTAGTGACTGAACGGATGGAGGGTATACAGAAAAAGCTGGAGGCAGCCAACCGGACTGAAGTTCGGGCAGTCAAGGCTGAAGAGGACCTCCGGAATGCAACTTCTGACTTGGAGAGGGTCACCGGCCAATCTAACTCTTTGAAGGCCGAGAATGATGCCTTGAAGGCAAAGTTGCAGGAGATGGACGCCTTGAGGGCTAGGGTCGAGCGGAGAAACAAGCAGCTCAAGCTTTCAAGGAAAAATGTTCGGAAGCTGCAGAAGACCCTGGAGCTGACCGAAGAAAGATGCTACCAAATGGGGTATGACGGCGCTGTGCTGAAGGCACATTCTTTGGGCTTCGATCATACTCAGCTGGTGGATCCTTCGCTCGGGATGACGGATCCGGTTGGTCGGGAGGGGTCTGATCAACCCTTAGAGGTTTCTTCGGGCGAAGATGAGTCTCTCTCCGACGAACCTCCAGCTGATGAAGCCTTGTAATATTTTCGTAGCTTTTCAATATTTTCGAACTTGTAATATTTAACTTTGCCTTCGGGCTCACTATTCGTGCCTTCGGGCTTGTAATATTTTACTTTGCCTTCGGGCTTGTTTTATATAAGTCTGCCTTTGCATAATATTCTTTTGTATGCGTCTTCGGCTTCGGCCTTAATTTGGCTTCTGTTTCTGTTCATGCGTCTTTGGCTTTGATTTGCCTTGGCATGATTCTTCTTTTTTTTTTTTATGCATCTTCGGCCATTTTTGCCTTAGCATATTTATTTTATTTTTATGCATCTTCGGCCATTTTTGCCTTAGCATATTTATTTTATTTTTATGCATCTTCGGCCATTTTTGCCTTAGCATAATTCTTGCCTTTTTGTGCATCTTTGGTCGTAACCTAGCTGCCCCCGAGTATTTAAGGGGTTTTGTAAATGATTAAGGTCTCGTTCGGTCGGTTGAAAAATATTTCCTCCCGGCCTTAATTAATGTCAAAGCAACTTGAATACTAAGGCAATTTTGTAAGAGGCCAAATTTTATTCGGTCGGCCCCAAATTTGGATTCGTCAAGTATTTGTAGCTTAAAACACAATGTACTTGAACACTACTGTAGAGGCCCAACTTCTTACTGGGCTAGACCGAAGGCCCAGTCATGGAATGAGTACCGGTTTGGCGAAGGCCCATGTCATTCGGCCCCTTTATTTACAACGGTTCGTTCCGTTGTACATCCCTGGGAACGTGGGAACGTGGAACACGTTCACCACTCACCTTACTCTCCGATAACTGCCAACATCGAGGAGAAAGAGGTTAACAAAGGTTTGGGTTCATTCATTCAATTACTTACACACAACACACAACACAAACACTCTGCGTTTACCTTTACTCATAAAAGAACCAGTTAACTTATTCTCACACCGGAGGTGAATCGGGGGGCCACACCCTCGCATTCTTCTTCAATTGCAGGTCCGACCGAACGAATACACCGACGGAAATTGGTTGCAACATTTGGCGCCGTCTGTGGGAAACGAAGAGTTACGTTTGTGTTGGATTATATTGTTAGTAATGGCGAATGAAACCGAAATACCAACGGCTGACGATGGCACTATGGCTGTAAATACTCGCACCACTCCTCCCATCACCCCAAGACATTTGATTTTCGACGAAGAGGGGGACGTACCGTCTCCCGAAGAGCAACGGGAAATTCTGATGAAGTGGCGAGAAGAACAAAAAGCCAAGGGGAAACGGAAAGAGATAGAGAGAGAGAAAAGCAGCAGGGAGGCCGAACGTCTGGCCAAAAAAAGGGAGGCCGACCGTTTGAGGCTAGAAGTCCTAAAGCTCCAAAGGGAGGAGATCGAGTTACAGGAAAAGGTACTCCGTGAGGCTCTAGAAGCCGAAGACCCGGAGTTGGACGACCGAAGAGACAAAAGACCAAGAACCAGAATTGATGAAGACGAGTCAGGGGACTCTGAATCAAACTCGAGGAGAACCCGGTCAAAGGTGGTTTATTCCTCCGATTCGGAAGAGGAGGGTCCACATACGGACGATCGCATCCGGAGAATTGAGAAGGCCATGTTTGGAGAGAGAAAGGTTAGCCACGAGCCAGTGGTGACCGAAGACGTCGAACACTTTCGACCGCCTCCCGGAAGGTAGTTCCCGAAGATGAATGAATTTAACGGAAAGGGTGACCCCGAAGATCATTGTGAGAAATATGAATCGCTCATGACTGGGATGGGGCACTGCGATGTGATGCTATGTAAGATGTTCAAGACCTACCTGAAGGGGAATGCATCCATGTGGTACAAGTCGTTGAGACCTAGGTCGATAGGCTCGTATGAGCAAGTGAAGAAAAAATTCTTGAGGCACTACTCACATTTGTGCCGAAGAGAGAAGGATACTGAAGCACTGATCCACTGCAGGCAGGGGCCGAACGAAGATTTGGGTGATTACTTAGCAAGGTTCAAAGAAGAAGCTGGTATGGTCACCAACTTGGACAAAGTCAAGGCGGCTGGATTCCTCGCAGCAGGCCTCGACCCTGTCAAAGGTAAGAAGCTTCGGTCCTCTCTTTATGATATGCCTCCCAAATCTTTAAATGATATATATGTGAGAGGAGAGGCCATTAGAAGAAAATTGGAATCAATTGGGGGGTACAAGGAGAAGAAAAATGATAGGTATGACAGGAGGGATGACCGAAGGGATGACAGAAGAGACGACCGAAGGGGTCGAGGAGATATCAAGAGCAGGATAAATGATACAAGGCCCGACAAAGGGGCCGAACGAAGAAGAGATAGAGATAGCACTGTGTTCACACCGTTAAACACACCTATCTCAAAGATTCTCCATGAGATAAAGGGTAAACCTGGGTTTGTCAGACCACCCAAGTTGAAGACCCCTGAGAACAGAAGAAGCGACAGCAAGTATTGTGACTACCATCGGGACAAAGGTCACAACACCGAGGAGTGCTATCATTTGAAGAAGTTAATTGAAAGAATGATCAAAGATGGGGAACTGACCCAATTTATGGGCGACTTGAGGGACAAACTCGAGTCCAAGGAGAAAAGGAAGGAAACTGAGAGTTCGGAGAAGTACCGAGGGGAGGTCAGGACAATTTCCGGAGGAACAGTGCTTGATCGGGACAGTAAGACAGCAAGGAAAAAGTACGCCAGACAGATCTACAACATGTACCAGTCAAGTTCAGCTAAGCAACCATTGCCTATCTCCTTCACAGAAGATGACTACGAGGACGTGATATGGCCGCACGAAGACCCACTTGTTATAAACCCGGTAATCGGGGAAAACAAGATATGGAGAGTGCTGGTGGACGAAGGGAGCTCAGTCAACATTCTATATCACCGGACATATTGCAAGATGAATTTGGGAGGTGAACAGTTGGAGCCATACAAGGGTGCCTCGTGGCATGGCTCCAACTGTTCACCTCCCAAATTCATCTTGCAATATGTCCGGTGATATAGAATGTTGACTGAGCTCCCTTCGTCCACCAGCACTCTCCATATCTTGTTTTCCCCGATTACCGGGTTTATAACAAGTGGGTCTTCGTGCGGCCATATCACGTCCTCGTAGTCATCTTCTGTGAAGGAGATAAGCAATGGTTGCTTAGCTGAACTTGACTGGTACAGGTTGTAGATCTGTCTGGCGTACTTTTTCCTTGCTGTCTTACTGTCCCGATCAAGCACTGTTCCTCCGGAAATTGTCCTGACCTCCCCTCGGTACTTCTCCGAACTCTCAGTTTCCTTCCTTTTCTCCTTGGACTCGAGTTTATCCCTCAAGTCGCCCACAAATTGGGTCAGTTCCCCATCTTTGATCATTCTTTCAATTAACTTCTTCAAATGATAGCACTCCTCGGTGTTGTGACCTTTGTCCCGATGGTAGTCACAATACTTGCTGTCGCTTCTTCTGTTCTCAGGGGTCTTCAACTTGGGTGGTCTGACAAACCCAGGTTTACCCTTTATCTCATGGAGAATCTTTGAGATAGGTGTGTTTAACGGTGTGAACACAGTGCTATCTCTATCTCTTCTTCGTTCGGCCCCTTTGTCGGGCCTTGTATCATTTATCCTGCTCTTGATATCTCCTCGACCCCTTCGGTCGTCTCTTCTGTCATCCCTTCGGTCATCCCTCCTGTCATACCTATCATTTTTCTTCTCCTTGTACCCCCCAATTGATTCCAATTTTCTTCTAATGGCCTCTCCTCTCACATATATATCATTTAAAGATTTGGGAGGCATATCATAAAGAGAGGACCGAAGCTTCTTACCTTTGACAGGGTCGAGGCCTGCTGCGAGGAATCCAGCCGCCTTGACTTTGTCCAAGTTGGTGACCATACCAGCTTCTTCTTTGAACCTTGCTAAGTAATCACCCAAATCTTCGTTCGGCCCCTGCCTGCAGTGGATCAGTGCTTCAGTATCCTTCTCTCTTCGGCACAAATGTGAGTAGTGCCTCAAGAATTTTTTCTTCACTTGCTCATACGAGCCTATCGACCTAGGTCTCAGCGACCTGTACCACATGGATGCATTCCCCTTCAGGTAGGTCTTGAACATCTTACATAGCATCACATCGCAGTGCCCCATCCCAGTCATGAGCGATTCATATTTCTCACAATGATCTTCGGGGTCACCCT
Source organism: Saposhnikovia divaricata (assembly GCA_036435485.1). NCBI lineage: Eukaryota > Viridiplantae > Streptophyta > Magnoliopsida > Apiales > Apiaceae > Saposhnikovia > Saposhnikovia divaricata. Next base: position 9,400,862 of record CM071597.1, on the reverse strand, counting down.
TTCCGTTAAATTCATTCATCTTCGGGAACTGCCTTCCGGGAGGCGGTCGAAAGTGTTCGACGTCTTCGGTCACCACTGGCTCGTGGCTAACCTTTCTCTCTCCAAACATGGCCTTCTCAATTCTCCGGATGCGATCGTCCGTATGTGGACCCTCCTCTTCCGAATCGGAGGAATAAACCACCTTTGACCGGGTTCTCCTCGAGTTTGATTCAGAGTCCCCTGACTCGTCTTCATCAATTCTGGTTCTTGGTCTTTTGTCTCTTCGGTCGTCCAACTCCGGGTCTTCGGCTTCTAGAGCCTCACGGAGTACCTTTTCCTGTAACTCGATCTCCTCCCTTTGGAGCTTTAGGACTTCTAGCCTCAAACGGTCGGCCTCCCTTTTTTTGGCCAGACGTTCGGCCTCCCTGCTGCTTTTCTCTCTCTCTATCTCTTTCCGTTTCCCCTTGGCTTTTTGTTCTTCTCGCCACTTCATCAGAATTTCCCGTTGCTCTTCGGGAGACGGTACGTCCCCCTCTTCGTCGAAAATCAGATGTCTTGGGGTGATGGGAGGAGTGGTGCGAGTATTTACAGCCATAGTGCCATCGTCAGCCGTTGGTATTTCGGTTTCATTCGCCATTACTAACAATATAATCCAACACAAGCGTAACTCTGTGTTCCCACAGACGGCGCCAAATGTTGCAACCAATTTCCGTCGGTGTATCCGTTCGGTCGGACCTGCAATTGAAGAAGAATGCGAGGGTGTGGCCCCCCGATTCACCTCCGGTGTGAGAATAAGTTAACTGGTTCTTTTATGAGTAAAGGTAAACGCAGAGTGTTTGTGTTGTGTGTTGTGTGTAAGTAATTGAATGAATGAACCCAAACCTTTGTTAACCTCTTTCTCCTCGATGTTGGCAGTTATCGGAGAGTAAGGTGAGTGGTGAACGTGTTCCACGTTCCCACGTTCCCAGGGATGTACAACCGAACGAACCGTTGTAAATAAAGGGGCCGAATGACATGGGCCTTCGCCAAACCGGTACTCATTCCATGACTGGGCCTTCGGTCCAGCCCAGTAAGAAGTTGGGCCTCTAACAGTTCATATACTTCTGTTATCATGGGAGCTAACTTATTTCCGTAACAATTACCCCCGTGTATTATTTTGGTTCTAGTCGTGGCTATAGACCACATTATCTGGTATATAGCTGCGCCATTGCTTCCACTTATATCTTCGTTTTAAGTTGTCGTTTGGAAACTTGGACCTTCTTTTGCTTGACATTCTCCAGTTTTCTCTCTAAAATTCTAATCTCCTTTTCTATAACCGCTCTCTCGAGTTCTGCACGACCATCATAAGCCGGGTATGTCATTTGTTTCATCCTCAATTCTTTAACTTCCCTGGTTGTAACCTAAAAATTGTAGAGGTAATATGATATATAGTTAGTAATATATCAATTATATGATGGCTACCATGTATGTTATGATGCAACCTTTATATAATCCGTTAGAGCTTCTTTTGTGTCCAGAATATCCCCTCGCCATGTGTAGATTCGAGTCCCTGGTTCTGAAGGACTATCAGCACTGATCTTTTCTACTTCTTCCCTGGCTTGGTTGATTTTCTTAAGAAACTGTCTTTCCGTGACCAGGTTACTTCGATGTTGTCTTCCTTTGTGCAACTTCACAATCTAATTTTACATAATGTAATCAAATTACATTAGTATGTGCATACTCTAAGTTAACATGTGTAATAAAAAAGCTAAATGTGTGATAGAGATTACTTGTTCACGTAGCGAACTAATGTCGCTATCTTTTTTCTGGCGTGGTCGCTTGGAAATATATAGTTCGTGAAGAGATTGTTCTAATCCCTCTATTTCCTTCAGTTTCAACTCGATCTTTTGTCTTGTGTTTAACCGTGTATAATGTGCTTGAGCATTTGTGTATAACCATGTATATGGTGCTTGAGTATATGTTGTGTTTAACATTGTATCTGCTGCTGGAGTATATGTGGAGCAGCATTTCTTTTTCATTTCTAGCTTGACTTGATTTAGCTGTCAGAAATGCAGGGAAAAATGTATTCAATCATACAAAATATATACGGTGCGAGTTTCAATTTTGTTGATAACAAAAAAATTATACCTTTAGCTTATGTAGCTGTTAGCTTGACTTGGAATTATATCTTTATATTTACTGAATGAAAAAAAAATTGTACCTTTAGCTTATGTAGCTTCTTGATGATCTCCAATTCCTCTTGCCACAGTTTTCTAAATGCCTCTGAAGTTTTTGCATATATGTCGCGACTTTTCATATGATGAAATTGTTTGATGCGATATGGACCGCCCCTGTCAAAGTGGAATGGACGATCTAATCTGGTGCGAAGAGCCAGCTCTGTTTCTTCAGGCATCTTTTCGAATGTAAGAAGGTTAATAACTAAGGAACAACAGAGCCAGAGATGAATGCACTAATCTGTTGATCTTTAGAACAGTTCAAGTGACACTTAAATAAAGAAAATTTGTGTGTAAGAGAGAAATTAATGATTAATTGGACTTGCACCCCACGGCAAACATTTAGTCAACTTGTTTGATCCATTGATCATAAACTATTTTAATGTCAAATGTGTGATTTATTCATTTCTTTTGTTACAGAATCATTGCTATCATTTTACAGTATAACGTCAAGTATTTATTTAATGTAATACACTTTATTGTTTCAATATAGAATGATTATTTTTGTTTTTAAAAATTTTATATTATTGTAAATTATGTACGGTATTTTATAATTTTTTGTACTACAATTAGTATTTTTCTGAACATTTTACTAATTAAATGATACCGTTTGAGTAAGGACATGTAGTCATATTTTAAAAAAAAATCAGGTGGTGATTTTTTCGATATATTGAAAATCATATACATTGAAATCAAAATGAAAAGTATTTTAATTCATCTATGATAAAGCTCATATAAAATATGGATAACGTCAGATTAATGGACTAGTAATTTGGATCGAAGGATGCAAAGTAAAGAAATTTAAATATTTAGGAATCGTAATATTGGAAAAAATAGTTCTTGGACCTACACAATAAATTGCCTATAGTTCATGAATATTTGAATTAATTATCCCAATTCTTAAATATTCAAAATTCAGCAATAAAGATATCCACTATTGCTTCACATGTTTAATTCATTAAACTATTAAACATATAAAAATTATAATAATAAAAAAAGTTCATGTTTATTATACAATTTTACTAGAGGCTATTACACTAATTAGAGGCTATTACACTAATTATTACTATATATCAAAGAGAATAAAAGTTTGGTATATTTTAGAAAGTGAGTGAGGGCTATAATATGCATTATGAGAACTTTTTTATGATATTGTAGAGAAAATTGTAATTTTATTATTTAAATATTATACAACTTACCGACAATTAAGTTTGTCATATTTAAGAAGTTTGAAGTCATAAATAATATAAATACTTAGTATTTATATGAATTTTCACAATATTTAAGTTGTTACTTGAATGATAAAATTTAGATATTGCACGTTGTTTAAATAAAAATTGAGTGAATCTAATTTCATATCCTTCTAAAATTCTTTTAATTATAATAAAAATAATATATATATATAACTATGCACGAAAAAAATATTAATTACGAAGGTATTTTTTTTCCCACAAGGGATGATTTCATTGACTTCTCACATCTACCAATATTACAGATAAAAATTCCGAATGGGCATTCCACTCCGTCCAACTACGATCCGCTATTAAACAAGAGTATTTTGCTATGTAGTGAGCTACAAATTAGCGCTTAACAAATCTAAGAACCACATTTTGGTTTCTTAATATGTTATAATTAGTTAGACAAAACTAAACATATTATATCCTTATATATAATAAGCGTAAAAGGGATTTTATTCATAATTTTGGTCACTATACTATCAAAATAATTTCAACCATCGAATCTGATATTTTTAAAAATAGAAGATCAGTTTATATCATAGTAAAAAAGAAAATTATAATCTAAAAAGAATATAATTAGAAAAGGTTGCATTAGAAGTTAATTTTAAAAAGAAAATTATAATCTAAAATGGATATATTTAAAAAAAAGTTGTATTAGAATTTAATTTTAAAAAGAAAATTATAATCTAAAAAGGATATAATTAAAACAATTTGTGATAGAATTGAATCTTATTTTTTTTATTAGTATTAAAAAAATTCATATTTACTATTTGGGCTCTATCTTGAGATCCAGAAATCAGATTTGAATTATTTTACAATCCACGTAAAGCTCATAAAATTATCATTAACTTAGTGATGATTTAATAATCATTATTCAAATGGAAACACTCAAAATCTCAAGAGAAAATATAATTACGAACTTTTGCATTAATCATATTCAATGTAGAAGACCTACATTGATTACGCTATTCAATCTAAAAAAAATCTAATTATATACGATTTAAATCATTGACATACACCTTTTCTTATTTTGGTATAAATACACTTTTTAATTTATAACATATTAAAATGTAAAATAATTTTTTTTATACTAGATTCAACGATTTTCATCTATTTATTTTATGATCTAACAGTTCTTGATTATTTTGTTGTACGGAGGACCAGACTGCCGATTATCAAGTTTTGAAATCTCTACTACACTTATTATTGAAATGTATTTGGTAGTTAGTAGAAATATCTTCAAATAATAACAAGGGTATTTTGATAATCAAAACAAATTATAAGTAGAATTCATAAATCAAATAGAATTTTTAACATAAAAAATCGTCAATTTTTTCTCTCTTTTATTTCTGCGTGGGTTTAATTGGAAAATATTTGTTAAACCATCAATATATTAAAGATTATTTTGTTAATTTCATGTGTGTTGTAAAATCGACTAAATCAAATTATAAGAATTCAAGATAGAGTACAAATATTAAATCGAATGTGTAAAATCTTATATATATCAATTTCTAACAACAATTTGATATGTAAATTAATAACATATAAAATTTTAAAAAATTAATAGAATTATAGATATTAAAAAAGGAGCCGTGCGTTTCACGAGTTATATGCTAGTTAATTTCAAAATTGTTAATGTATTTTATATTGGAGCTAAGGTTAAAATGGTAATTTTAATAGCACACCTAATAGAATTAGGGTTTTGAAGCTTTTCCTTACCAATATAAATACTGGAATTGTGCCTCATTCTCAACATATGATCATATAGTGAGAAAGCTCTAGCAGCTCGACATGTATATACATATATATATATATATATATATATATATATATATATATATATATATATAGAGAGAGAGAGAGAGAGACAAGTCTAGTAATACTTCTTTTATAAATCGCACGACAATTCTCAAGCAATCGTTTGGATATATTATAAACAGAAATTATGAAGCAAGATTTGTTGGGATTCGTAGATCTTCCTCTCTCCGCTTCAATCAACCAGTAAGTTTCCGAGCCTCTGAATTAAAATTTTTTGCATAGATCCTCGGATAGGATTTCAAAATTCTAGTTTTATAAATTATTTTCCGTTGTGTTCATGTGTCAAAAACCCAGATCTTTTAGGATTCTGGTTTTAAATATTATTTTTTTTGATGTGTTTATGTCTGAAAAGCCCCAAATTTTCTCATCCTGTCACTTCTCATCATTAATCTCTTTCCCATCTATATCTAAAAATTTACTTTTCTCCCCATATATCCACCTCTCTCACTCTCTCTCCATTTAACAAAATAAATTTTGGAAAGTTAAAATTCAAATCCTCTAATACTTATTAATTGTAACTCCAATAACATCATCACAAACAAAAATGATACAATTTTTAAAGTTGCAGTGTTGTCTTTTTAGATTTGTGCAATATTTACCCGATTTGCTGAGCAATCTTACCAATCTTCCCTATTATGCCTGTAAAATGCTAAACATCTTGACTTTTTCTGAACCAACTTGATTGGTTAGCCATCATCCAAAAATCAATTTGTAACATAAATATGTGTATGTAAGTTAGGGAGGCGGGTCATCTTACAAATTGATGAATATATGTTTTGTTATGATCTCATACTAATATATGCTTTGTTGTTACTTTTAATATTGAATCAACTTTTATTTTGATTACATTTTGGGTGTATTGATAAGCCAAATTGAATCAAGTACAATTTTAAATTTTTTGTTGTATTAAGATTTGATCAAGATATTATTTAATTGCGGCATTTCACATGAATAATTTTTCCCATTATAAATATATCTTATAACATGTACATTTTTTTTGTTTCAATCATTAATTTATTAAAAATTTAAGATTGCAGGAAACAATGAAGAATTTGCTCCAAAAAAAGAGTGAGATCCACATTGAGGTATTTTTTTTAGTTTGTTATATTAAAAATTATTTGAAGTAAGTGAAAATGCATGTGAGAAAATTTGTATGAATTTAACTAAAGATAATTTTAAAAAATATTATTACTAACTTTTACCTGTGCAAAGTACATCTTTTAATGTAGATTTATTAAGTTAGTATGATTCAGAATCTAAGTTTTGTTAATTTTTAGAATTAGTGATATAAATACTATACTTCAAATTTGAAGCTCAAAAACCACTCCAGATTCCAGAATCGCCATAAAGTGCTCAAAACCACAATTTATATACTCCTTTTTTTCATTATCATCATGCTTCCTTCTATATTGTGGTCTTATATGACCTCTTTTATATTGTGGACAATCCCTTCTTTAGGCAACTACAACAATTTTATAGGGCTATATCCAATGAGTTCTCTTATTGTTTTGTGTGTTGCAACTTGCATGTCACTTCTGCACACAATTTTAATCGTATCCTTTATTACCCTTTCTGACTGGCTTTCTTTATCCTTTCAGAAATGAAGAAAGAAAGGACACAAAGAAAACCAAGCGGTTCAACGGCAGATTCTGCCAACGTTCCCGATAAAATTATAAAATGAGAAAGACCAGACAGCAATGAAGATACTTCGACTTCTAGGAAACAACCAATGCGAGCATCTGTACCCGCTGATGTTAAGAATAAATCAGTTTGCTTTCTTGAAAAGACTAACCTTGTTGGGAGAAGCAGAGTTCAAACAGTGGAAGAAGAATCTATGGCTATAAACTTATCCACTGGTGTGAATGTTTCGCGACCAAACAGAAGGCTGACAAACTTAATTTTTCACAATGCAGAGGGTGAACCCCAGCCTGTTGAAATGATTGAAGTCAAGGATATATATTTTTATCTCTGGCATCATCTTTCCTTTGAAAGAAACTTTCGACAAGGAGAAGGAATTTGGGATCCGGTGCAATGGCTTTGGACGGATAGAATCCTGGGCTATTTCTGGCTACGAAGAAGGTTCACCATTCATCTGGGTCTCCACATTGACTGCTGATTATGATTGCTGCATACCCGTAAATGTGTATAAAAAATTGTATGGTCAGTTCTATGAGAAGGCTGAGTATTAGATTTTTATCATTTAAGCTTAAGAACCCTAACTAATATATATTCACAGTATAGATAGAGCTGTTTCTATTGTCCACACTGTCCAAGTCAATCAATCCACGTGGATAATCCCGTTAGGCCAACAGAAGAATTTAACGTTGATGTCATTACTAACTACTATGATGGTACACATGAGATGCCGATAACTAGAGTGAGTGATTTGATACCAATCCCCCACTTCAGTGAGCACTTTACGATTTAACCGTTATAATATTTCACCTCTATAAGACTATCTGAAACTCAAAAACCATTCCAGAATCTCCATAAAGTGCTCAAAACCACAATATTCCAGCTTTATATACACCTTCTTTTCATTATCATCATGCAAATCTGAACACAAGATATTCTCTGATCCTTAGATCTCCCCACAAGATGGTGGTGCATAACTTCTGGAACCAATGCCCAGTCACGAAGGTAACAGCAATTTAGATACAATAGCATGAAGTGAACCAAGTGGCGTACAAGAATCCAGTGGTGCGCAACTTCTGGAACCAACCCCCAGGGAGCAGGCATCATTCCAGGTTGGAGATAATATATAAGTACTATCTAAAGATGTTGACAAGCATGACTGCTGGTATAGGTGCAAGATGTTGCAAACTTGAATTAAATGTTTGAAAGTTCAGTTCAACGACAAGAAGAATGAAGAAGGATCTGGAAATTTAGAGGTACATAACTCTATCCCAAAAAAAATTCATGTATTTTTAATTTTGCGAATGATTTTGGTTTTAATATTTATTGAACTAATGACTTGTTTCGAATTTTTCAGTTATTATCAATGTAAAAATTGGAAATCGGTTCAACTCGGTTTTCTTCCGAAAAAATGAGTACTCGAAAATTGGGTGAGTACTCGGACAACTAATCGGATTTAATTTATATAATTTCTATTTAGAATATCAAATTCACATATCAAAATACTTAACAATTTTTCTGTTCATGTATTAACATTAACTAGCATGATAACCCGTACAAAGCACGGCCCTTATAATAATTAATAGAATTTTCTCGTGTAAGTCTATATCACGTATTTCGATCTTTGTAAGATGTTATAGTTTCAAAATATTATTAGATTCTGAATCGTAAAAGTTATATTTTTAATTGTTTTTGGTCAATATAAGAATAAAGATTGACTGAAAACAGTAGGTAATGGTTAATTGTAACTGCAAAGTATTACCACAATAATCTTGGTATATTAAAATGCGTGAGAAAATAGCTGACTTAATTTTGGGATGAAGAAAGAATTATATATTTTATTATTTCTAATTTGTAATAAAAAATGTAATGTGATGGAATACAAATAATAGAGTCATATAGTTTTGCTTAGAAAATCTCAGCGCACATTTCCAATTTTGGATCATTTTATCCGACTAATTTTGGAGAACAAGAAGAACAACAAATTTATCCTAATAGTTGTGCACGTACAAAATAAATATATGATGTGTGCTTTTCTAGGATCATGGTATTTGACTATTTCAGATGTATCCTTTCAATAGCAAATTGACCCGGACAAAATTTTTTCTTCAAATACATTGTATCATCCATTGTCATAAGCGAACTTTCAAAAATCTAAGGTAATATCTCAAATTTCAAGATAAAACATATTTAGACATGTACAAATTCAACCAAATACACGAGTAACTAAAATTAAACTGTCATATCTCATAATGGGTTTTTAAAATGAGATTTGTTAATGTTTGTACTGAATGAATTATGTTCTAAAAGTTCACGTGTACAATAAAATTCAATTTATGAAAAGAAGACAGACATAACTACGATAATGAAGCATCCAAAAAATATCATTTAAATTTGAGGTAACACCAAAATGATAGCCGAGAAATAAAAAAAATACACGTACCACATCTGTGATCATAAGACATTGTATATATCAGCTGTTTTTGAGTTTATTAGTCTCACACCGGGATGAAACTCGCATTGAAGTTTAAAACTCAAGTGAAATTGGTATATTTTTATTTAATTTTCATTTAAGTATATAGTTGTAAAACTCATTTTGTATGAAATTAATAATATTAACATATTACGAAAATGCTGCAAAAATATAGTGTGAGAGAATAAAGATATCAAAACCATATTGACTTTTTTTTTACCAGATTCAAATCTCATACGTAAGTTATTTCTTAGTTTTAATCTTTTTTATTAGTCAATCAATAAATTACCCGATGTTAATAGGATTAACCGATATAATGCAATGTTTCAAAAAAAATTGATATAATGCAAAATTATTTAAAATAGAATATTATAATGATATCGAGTAAAAATATGTTATACACTTTACGTATCATTTTTTTGTATTAATTTTATAATAAATGTAGTCTGTCCATTCGACTTATAAGATATAGACATATGTTATAATAGAGAAATATTGGTTGAAATTTTAATATATCTATTTTCATTTCGGTCCATTTACCTACTTGAGATAGACTCCTACTTATTTTCCGTCACCTATCTCCTCAATTAGATTTTTTTTTTTACCAATATTTGGCTACCTTGGTACCTTTCATACTAAAAATAAAATATTATACTGATATCGAGTAAAAATATGTTATACATTTCATATATCATTTTTTGGTATTAATTTAATAATAAACATATTATGGTCATTTGATGAAAATATAGACATAATTGTTAAAAGAGAGAAATATTACAATAAATTTTTATAGACCTATTTTCAATTTCGCACGTTTACCTATTTGAGATAGATTTCTGCTCATTTTTTTGTCACCTACCACCTCACTTTGCTTTTTTTTGTCCAATTTTTGGCCACCTCGATACCTTTCTTAATTCTGACTTCGATGACATCATATTTGTCAATTTATATTTTCTCTCTCTAAATGTCATTTTTTACTTATATGAGAATAATATTTTAATGATTTTATGCCTAATAAATCATAAAAATAAACATGAACATGCATTTATGAGTATATGAACATCATAGGTTTAATTCTTATCAAAATTTAAATTACTAAAATTAGTATAATTATATGGACATTTTTATCCTGAGTAAATTATAAAACAAATATTGCTAATAAGTGAGTTATTTGAGTATTTAGTGAATGAGTTTAAAATGTGTCACAAAAAGGTGATTTGGTTTAGTGGTTGTACATGTGAACATAAAGTTAAAGGTGCATGAAGGTCATGGGTTCAATTCCTTTCAACTTCAATATTTTTAACATTTAAATAAAACTAAGGATAAATTCGTAATTTACTAAATAAGCACAAAACCCATGTTAGCATATAATAGATATAATGGATATTACATCCTACTTAATAATATTTATCAAGAGAGTGGGGAGCCTGAGATATATCTCAGGTAAGTTCCCTGAGATACCTTATTTTTATATATAAAAATGGGGTGGGCGTTTTAGTAAATTCAGAAATTTTTAATTAGCCCTACGGGCCCAACAAATTTTAAAGGTTATTTTGTATGTATCATAGGAAAAGTTTCCTGAGATATATCTCAGGGTCCTTTTTCTCATTTATCAATACAACTAAAAATAACTTATGATGATCAAAATATATTCATATTGCGACATCACTAAATGTAATAGTAAAAAAGTGAACAACTCAAAATTCTATTCAACTCGGAGTTTGACCGAATATTGACCGAGTTATGTACAAATCGGGTTTTGATCCGAATCGGTATGACTCGGATCATTACGTATAAACGAGTATTCGGACCGAGTACTTCGCCGACTAAGTAATTTTTAGAAATCTGGTTATTATATATTGTTTTGTGTTTGTAACACTATATTATTTCTAGGATTATTTTCCTACAGAAAGACTTGCACCTCTTGATAAGATGAGCTTGTGACACTCTGACCGACTTAGTATCTGCCCATGTCCTCCTGAAGAAGAACATCTGACTACTTTTGAGGTTGGAGCACCAGCCGATATATGGTGGAAGGATTGTAACTTGCAGGGCATGTATCAATCATTTGAATTATAATCATATATTTTTCTCTTTCATCACTAAAGTAAATTGCTCTTTGACACTATAATCATTAGATCCTCAATAAACTCACAATAAACACCAAAATTGATAAATTGCTAATGATATCAACTATATTAACACGTTTTTCGTATCTGTTTATGTAATAGGTTTTCTTGCATTTACTTACATGCTTCTATTCAAATATTCAGGATCTGAAATTACATATATTCAATGTCGATGTCCAGAACTCAAGGAAGTGATTTATTGATTTAGTATTTTTTGCCATTGGTTGTATATATTCTTTATTTTATTGATTTTAGTTTGACATGAAAATATATATTATGTGTTGGGTTTCATGCAATCAAACGCAGCGGAAAAACGCGAAAAATAAAATAAAATTGAAACCCACCGCAAGGATCCATGCAAGAATTGTATATTTAATTTGTGGTTATTAGAAATCAGTACCTTAAAGAGCTTTCCGAGGTCTGAGAGTGAAGAAAGGTTTGTTCGATCACAACGTATCCCGCACGAGCGATGTATGCCTCTATAGTATCCACACGAACGCTTTCTCGAAGGAATTGCAGTGTACTAGCACCAAGAACTCAATTTTCTCCTCTTCTTTCTCTCTCACCTTTATGTTGTTAGGGTTTAGTGTTTTTAATAATAAAAACGTGTAACCTAGCAGCAGAGAGTTATATAGCTGGAGATAAAAACGAAATTCAACTCTAATCTCTTTTAAAGTTTTTTATAAATCCTAATTCTGTTGATTCTCATCTTATTAAGTCTTACTTAATAAGCAAGCTACTGAATATTGAATTTATAATAATTCGAATTTTGTTTATTTAATTAATCAAGTCAATACTTAATTAATTAATTAACAATTCGATTTATAATCTTAATCTAAATCCGACTATTTAAATTAAATTATCCTTCAAACGCTCTTGTGTGTGACCCTATAGATTATTATTAAATTGGAAACAATTTTATTTAATAAATAAAATTGTAAACAATGAGCGGCATATAGTAATACATCATTGTTACCTAAACAATAATAATTAAATCGGTGAATCGATTTCGCCTTTCGTGAACAATGTTCTATGTAATATAATCCCTTTAACCATGATATTATAGATTAAACTGAAGGCATGGAATGTGTCATCCTCGTCATAATTTAATCTTTATTTTCTTGATCGATGAGTAGACTATTCAAACAAATCACTATTTCAGCATGGCCATGCATTTCATAGTCTCACTCAAACAAGAGGCCAATAATATCACTCCTATATGTTAAGGAGGGTTAAATTCCATCTAGATCATTCACATTTCTCATACGATTCATAATATACCCAAGACCACCTTTATCATTACCCGATTAAAGATAACTTTTGATAGAATCAAAATATATTAATTCTCATATAGAAATGTAATGACTTCAGGTCTAAGGATCATTACATCATTATCACACTGAGATTCATAATGACACATTTATTCATTCCATGTCGAATCTCATAGTGGGTCTATCCAGTACATTGTACTCATACATGTACCTATGCATTGACTTTAGTATCATTATACTTATGATCAATGAGAAGTGATCATCAATCAATCAACATACTAGTCTCGATGTATTACTATTGTCCCAATAACAATAATACTTGACTAGGGATATTTAAGATTATTATACTGTATATTATCTCATATTAATATAGTTCGTATTAATAATCTAGGGACATTTATTATACTAACAATTATATCGCAGTAAATATAAAGCATAATAAAACATCAATATAATCAAAATAGAACATAAATGTCAATAACATAGTTTAAATAAACTGAAATGATTGCCTCTAGGGCACCTACACTAACATTATGTACCCATGGATGTTTATTTTTTGTAATGTTTGTGCAAAAAATAGTAAATCACATCTTTGATTTTAGTAATATTCGTGTTTAGCCTTACTAGTATGGATATTTGTGCTTGCATTTGATTCCTTTCTGGTGTCTTTAATATTTTTTATGACGGCTGAATCCAGTCTATCTGTCGAACAAAGAAATGTTAATATATAAATATGTTCATCATATTGCATGAGTTCAGATGAGTAGCTTTTCCGACTTCAATGTTTGTAATTAGTTGTTTCATCTGTGAAAGTGAAAGAGTCTAACTGGTGGTTCTTTATATTTATTTTGTTTTTTATGTAGTACTCATTGGTTTCTCATAATCTTGTTAGACAACATGAAGATTTTTACTTACAATAAGATTTTGTTTCATTCTTGTCTCTTATTTTTAAGGTCCTTATCAAATTTTGATTATTAATAATTTCTAATTAAATGGATATTGCTTCAAAAATGAGGAAAATTTTGATTTCAACATATTCTTTTGACTTGCGCATGGTCACTTTAAGTAAAAAAGGTAAAAAAGTGGGATGGATGAGCGGATATATTGGTAGGATTGCAGAAGCCAAAAGCCATATATTGTTACTATGAAACTCCATTCTCTTGTAATTTTTAAATGTTAAATTGGTGAATGTTTGTTTTAGTGACAGTTATATAACTAATATAATTGTCTATTGTAAATTTTCATAAAAGTTGTACAAGAGTTGCATGTAATCTTTGCATAATATGATAGATGTCTATAAGGGTCTCGAGAAGAATTGAATGTAGAATGTGGACCAAAGGTGCCTCTACATGCATGTAGGAACCCTTGTCTATCAAAAACTATGGGTGGTTGTGATGAAGGCATATTAGAACTGAAATATCTATGTAGCAGTAGTTATGTTTTCAGATGTTGGTCCAAGTTGGAGAAATATCAGATGAGTACTAACTCTTCTACAATTTCCCTGAACAATTGGTGTTTCCATCGATGTATTATTTTTATTCAGTTTTTGAATATCTAGGGAAGATTCCACAAACAACTATATGTTGTCATGTTTTTTAGAGGCTGAATGACCTTTTGGCCCTTCAAGTTTGCGCGGTTATACCCATAAAGCCCTAAGGTTTAAAGTCGTTCCTTTTCGCCCCTCCAACTTCAAAAATGTACCTTTTAGCCACAAACCATCATTTTTGGCCTTTAATTGGCGACGATTTTGTGTTAAAAAGACGACGGTAAAGTGGCTAAATGGTACATTTCTGAAGTTGGAGGGGCAAAAAGGAACGACTTTAAACCTTAGGGCTTTATGGGTATAACTGCGCAAACTTGAAGGGTCAAAAGGTCATTAAGCCTTTTTTAGATAAATAAACCTCTACATGTCACTATTTAGGATAATAACTTTACTATTAACAATCATCTCATGTTTGACTCTAAGCTGCCTTAAATTGACTCATAAAGTTTAATGAAGTTGTCTTTAATGTTGTCAAATACGTTATTCACTGAATTAATATCCCTCACTCCAATTGGAGTGGTACTTTGTGTCAATCTAAGCATACCACAATTTGATACTAACTTTGTTGCGGGATATAGAATGAGGATTAGTCCATGGGAAAACCAATACTTTAGCATAACAAAGATGCAGAAATTTGGTAACTTAAGAATTAAATAAAAATAACCAGAAGAGCCCAGTTGGATAATACTCTGCTGGAAAAGGGATTAATTTGATGCATTAGTACTTACAAACTTTCCAAATTTCTATTTTTGCAGATAAGTTTAAATCTTAAACTAATATATGTAGAAGATGTTGATTTTCTATTTAAAGTTAAAAGAAAACACAATTTTTTTAGTACGTTGATAATAAACCAAAATTGAAATAATAAAAAAAAGTTAAGAATCGATTATGTTTTTTAATAAATAAAGAAACATTTCTAAAATAATATTTTTTAAAAAATTCAGATAAGCCAAAACTACAAGTTACAAATGAACACGGGATATGAAAAGAAATTTAAAAAATCGAAATAAGTTGATAAATACAAATTAAAGAAACATGTTTGGCACACAATAAAATAAACATTGACCGGAACACTAAATTAGTATTTATTTATTATAAATTATACTATTTATAAAATATGCTAAATATTATTTAATATACCATGTATAAATGTTGAATTATCAATAGGATACACTGAGCACATAGAGATTCCTATCCTAATTATTTGTACCCATGTACCCAAATTTTGAAAAACATTTGAAAATGTCTAACAAATTAATAAAAATTAATTGGAAGAATACAAAAGTAAAAAGTGGCTCACTAGCAAGTTGTTCAGCAGTCTGTTTCTAGTAACTACCATCGTTGACTGTGATGGAACTGGTTCTTCCACCATTTACGGCGGCATCCGCAATGGCACTGACGGGTTAACTGTAGTATCTCATATGACTCATCTTTCAACATGAGTCAACACTCATCTTGGCACCCTGCCTATGCAATAACAAATTTGTAAGGACCCTTAGTCAAAGAATCATTCTTGAAGTCATAAGATATGATACATTTGATTATTTTAAAGTTATAATGTTGAGGAAGATTGAAACTACATGACTGAAGTCAACAATATTCAAGGAGAAATTATGAGAAATATCAAATATGTGAATGAAGTCAACAATGTACAATTGATAACTCAATACTTGAATAGTTATCGTAAATTATACTATGTTCATAGGAATCTGTCCAGAATGAAGATTTGGTATATACATGAATCAGGATAATTTGAAGTGAAGAAGCCCTCAACAAAGGGCAATAAATGGCTGAGTGAAGTTCATTAATATGTTGAGGCATCAACAAATAAAGGGTTGAAGACATTTGAAGCGGTTGTCATGATTCAGTGTGAAGTCTAGAAGATTTTATTGAAACTTTTTTTACATAATTATAGAATTAAAAATGAACTTAAAGAGAAGATGCGAAGACCATGAGTGAATGTTAGTCATCCGTGAACCAAGCTGTGCAACACTATGCATCCACAGTTTATGAAGGAATCTGAGTATTGAGGAAAGAACTGTTAAGTAGACCAATTAATTTTGGGAAAAAAAAGTTGATTTGGCATGTACAAGAGTGAATACGTTAAAGGGTGAAAAAGTTCATAAGTCAATAATGGATTCTTATACTAGTACACTCTTGGGACTTATCCTTAAGAAAGCTAAATTAATTTCACTAAGTTTGGAGAGAGTGTATTCCACTAGAGTGTTACACCAGTACTAGGCACCCATTAGCTTTAACCATTTAAAAATGGTTAAGTATAAAGTGCATAGGTTCCATTTTATACTAATAGTGCTCCCTAGGCCCCCATGAATGTTTAGAGCATGAAAATGGATTTTGGCTAAGTAAATGGCAATAGACACCTCGATGATATCTTGAAGACCCGTTGGAGCCCATTGCACTGAAGGAAATTATTTTTAAGTACTAAAAGCCATGATAGGCGCCCATATACACCATGCATCTTTTGGAGCGTCCATTGAAAGAGTGTCTAAATTATAAGTTCTAAAAGCTCCTTTAGGTGCCCCTCTATACAAGGAGACTTCATGAGGAACCTATTGAACCTATCAAGTGCCTATTGAGGATTTTAAGCAGCTATCCTATGTACTGGCACCCATTTGCGAATGAAAACGAAAGATGGAGAAGAGGCCACGTCTGCATTCTCATCCACAACCATATTTTTCATTTGGTGTGCAATTAAGAAGACAAGAATTGTAGATCTAAAGCTTGGTGGTCGAATTATTGAGAGAGCATAAGTCACATCTCAAAAAAGCAATAATACACACACCTACCAGGTAGACTTACATACATATTCATAGCAATATTGAGATTTTTTTAGTGATTTAATAGCTTACAATCATATATAGCTTTAGATAATCTCTTTTGTCATTGAGACATACACATACTATAGTGAGTACATTTATTGCATTGATCTTCGTGATTGTTGGTGTAAACACTCTTCAAGATTTATATATTTTATACAAAACATATTTACCTTGGAAACTTATGAGCATTACTTTTTATCATTTTTATTACTCACTGTTATTGTTGTTATCTGCATGGAGTTGGAAAAACCATAGAGTTTTATTCAACCACCCCCCTCTACAACTCTTTCGGACCTAACATATAATTATGGATAAAGAAGGATTGGTTAGCGTCTTTAGAGGCCGATCAGGTAAAGAGCTCTGTAATGTTCATATAATGCATGATAGATTCTTAGCGTGCATAGAATATAGAATATGATTACCAGTAGTAAAGGATGCAAATGATATAAACTGAACTTTAGCCGGTCATTGGAGTTCCATTATTTTTCTAGGTATTTTATTGTGAATTTTACTAAGTTTAATTTTATTTATTTTTTGATAAAATGGAACTTTTATACATACATTAATTACAAGTCAATACTTTAAAACAAATTATATATTTCAACACATATAAATTTTCTCACATGATTTTTGGTACACCTCAAAAGATTTTCATTATAATAAATTGAAATATTGCCACAAATATATGTAGACCACACCCTTTTTTTTGGAGCACCTTCTTCATTATTTTTACAAATATAAATATTCTATAAGTTAATAAGTGAAACAAAAAATAATGCATGACTTTTCTAAGAACTTTTTATGCATTAAAGCTTAAAATCTTAGAGTGTATTTATCTTTGGGGAAAATATTTCATGTTAATTTTTTATACCACAATAGGCTATCAACTAAAATGTCAAACAGATCTTAATACATACTGAAAATCTAAAATCAGACTTAATTTAGTTTATGTTGTGGAATATAAGTTCGGGTGTATTCAATGTTAGGGTTTGAGAATTTCGAGATTTAATGGTTGTTCTTGTGTTTCGTGACTGAATCTCTGCCTTCACAAGAAGCATACGTATCATGATGCGTATCAAGAATCAAGCCAAAAACCATAGTTTTCAGAATGAGGGGCGAGACCCTTTATATAGACATTGAGAGTGTAAATGTTGCAATAGGTTTGGATGACTTAGTGGGAAAGTCACCTCCTTCAAGCGAAGGTCTAGATCCTTATTTGTAGGAAACAGATCTCTCGTAGGTTTCAGTGTCTTAGAGGCTTTTTCTCATAGAAGTTTCCTCCTCCTTAGACACACTCGTTGGGCTATTAATTACTAATTTAATAATTAATAAGGTTTATGGTCTCACTAACTATGCTTCATTATTGGACCATACTATATTTAATTAAAGTTATATTAATTTTGGTCGATATCGTTTGTCCCCAACTTCTGGAAAAACTTTATGAGTTTTCGTAGAAGTTACAACGGTCCTTAACGAGACTCGAAGTCTTTATTCTTATTCCCTTACGTGGGACTTATCTTCAATTTTTTAATCCTTATTTCGGGATTTTATGAGCAACTAATGCTTAACGGCCCTTCTTGTGAGTATCATCCTATTATAAAGTGTGAAGCGACATACATATTTACACGATAACTTGCCTTTTCGGGGTTAAACAATAAATTTCTAATGACTTTTGTCATTAAAGTTTGCCTTTAGCAGCTTCCATTTGTTGACCCTTTAAATATAGTTAATTTATAACTAATTTCTTGTGAACAATAGTACATAATCATGCTTTTTCATTGGCACTGCATTTACTTTTTAAGGAAATATTTTAATAACTTTCCTCGTATTTTTCTAGTATTTTCCTAATTCTTTAGGATTTTTTTGGTACCCACAAATATTTTTTCCTTTTTGATTAATTAAACAATAATATTTATTTGTGCTTCATGCATGGAAATATTTCAAAAGTTATTTTTCATTTTTTCTGGAATTTTTGGAATTTATTTTCCAATTTTCTCTTTTTCAGAAAATAATTACATAATTATTTTCTATTTTTCATAATTTTTAGGAATTTTTATTCCCTTTTATATTTTGGGCGATTCCTTGCATGAGCAAGTGTGCCTTGGCGTGGGTCACCCCCCAAGGAAGCTATGTATTACTAACGCTAGGAAATCATGTCTCCTAGGCGTGATGGGGAAGCTATGTATTACTAACTCTAGAAATCATGTCTTCTACGTTTTAGAGAAATCATGTCTTTTTTTATATTTTGGCTTTCTTGGGCTTGCTTTCTCGATTGGGCCTTAACAGAGCCTTTTACATTTATGGTCTAGCCATTCGAAGTTATTTAATTATTTTGATTCAAAATATTATAATAACTCTAAGAAATTTTATAGAATCCTCCAGAACCTGCTAGAATTTCGTTTGAATTTCAAACGTAATGAACTTTCCGTCTTTTGACGGCCCAATGACTTGTAAATCTATAGGATTTTGCCTTTTTACCGTTTATTGATGGTAACCCTAAATTTTAACCGATTGTTTTACTGGTTAACAATTCTATAAATTAAGTAGAGTGTTTGTTTATTTTTCACACTCCACATTAAACAAACATACTCAGCCACAATTTACTATCTCAAAAGCTTTTTACATTTCCTTCCAAGAAATTTCCAGCATTGAAAGTCCGGGAGAGAAATATCATATAGTGTAAAAGCCCTAGCCACAAGAGAATAAATAGTGTGAGAGATACTAGGCTAGTATCGTACTCCTTGTTATGCATCGTACGACGATTCTCAAGCAATCGCTTGGATACTATAGAGACATAAATTGTTTGGATATCGAGGAGACATAGATTATGCAAGAAAGGGTTCATCAATTTTTCATTCTCTGCTTCAATCAACTGGTAAGATTTCAAGCGTATAATTTAACAATTTTCGCATGGATCCTCGAATTAGTGATTTAGGATTCAGATTTTAAATGTTAACTTTCCGTTGCGTTTATGTATCAATCTCCCATTCTCTTTCACTCTTTCTTCATTTAACAAAATATATTTGAAAAATTGAATTCACAATCCAAATCCTCCGCTACCTTTTAATTATTAACCTAGTAACACTACCACAAACAAGAATAATACAATCTCTAAAATTAGAGTGTCTTGTTGTTAGTGATTATTGCCAATTTTTCCAATTTTTAATCAATTTACTGACGGATCATTTTGTATTATGCTTGCAAAATGCTAAGAATCTCGATTTTATCTGAATCGATCGATGAGCCGTCATTTTAATTAATTTAAAGCATAAATCTGTAAATGTTTTTTCTTAAACTCGAAAATTTTATGTTTAATTTTTTTTGTGTAAACAAAACCAAAAATCGAACTCGATCTAAAACATAATTCTATGTAATGTGAGTATACTCTATATAATATTGTTTACTTTTAATCTTGAATCAATTAATGTTTTGATCACATTTTTGGTGTATTATAAGCAAAATATAACCAAGTTCGATTTTAGATTTCAGTTTGTATTAAGATTTGTTTTGGATATTAGTTAATAGCATATTCTGGCACAAGAATATTAACATAATTTCACATGAATGATTTTTCCGGATATGAATATATCTTTTAGTTATAGGATCTTCAACTTTAATCCAAAAGAGGTTTTAACGATTGTCATGTATCAAATTTTTTTGTTGTGGTTAATAAATTTATTGAACATTTATATATGCAGAAAACAATGAAGAATGTGCTCCAAGAACGAGATCAACATACATTTGAAGGTATTTTTTAATATATTATAATAAAAGTTAATTAAAGTATGTGAAGAATGCATATGATAATAGATATATTTTTAAAGCTATTGCTAAATTATTTGTCACATATAAAAATGTGACAAATTTTATTCAATATATCTAACTTTTATTTTTCTTAAAATGTAGATGATTTATTATGCAACATCTTCAGTTAGAAAAGGATCAAGTTCTACTGATCAAGTTCTACTGCAATAGCCAAGTTCATTGAGAGAAACTATGGATATCTTACCAAAAATTTTAGAAAGATGTTGTAACATCATTAAAAAATGAGTTGTTAAAGTGTATTGAGGTGATGAAGAAGATCTGAAAAGAACTAATAAGTTTGTATTCTTTTATCTTATAAATCAATAATACTATTTTAAATTAATAATATTTTTTTTGTTCAGAATTCTCAAACTCGGTAAATTGTGATGTCCTCAATTTTTTCATTTGTTGTTAATTTCTTACTTTTTTGAAGATTGTAATTGTGAGATTAAACTTATAATAAGCACACCTTTGCATTGACGCATTCCTAATCATTATTAGAAAATGAATATTAATTATTTTTGTGATAGTCATAAAAATGTAATTTTGGATTTAGTGAAATATGTAAACACACATTTTTAAAGTATACTTAATTAATTTTTTTCATCAAAAAACTTCTTATTAACAAGGAATGATGAGATCTGTGCCTAGGCACTATATTGAAATTTATGTTCCAAGTTGGTTATTGATACTTTTTTTGGAATTTTAAAAATATTATAAACTAATTTACTTACTCTTTTGTTTCGTGCAAAATTTATGAAAATGATACAACCCAATCAATCATCATCATCTCCGTCATCTTCAATGTTGGAGTCATCACCATCATCATCATCATCATCATTAAAGAACAAGCCTGCAACTTTTCTTTCATCCTCGCTCCATCTCCAGTAATCAGATTCATCGAACTCAAAATCTCGAGAAATGATTAATTTCTTCGTTAGAGGATTATAGAGTTTGTACGCCTTGCTCCTTTTGTCATATCCGGTAAAGATGCATTTTTCACCTTTATCATCCAACTTCTTTCTTTTTTGATCTGGAACATGGGCATATGCAATACACCCAAAAATTCTGAGATGCCCAACTGATGGCTTGCTACCACTCCATGCTTCATTTGGAGTTTTGTTTCTGACACTTTTTGTTGGACAAGGATTCAACAAATAAACTACACATAGAACGGTTTTAGCCCAAAAAGTCCTTGGCATATGCTTTGCTTTCACCATGCTCCTTGCCATGTCTAGAATGGTGCGATTCTTCCTCTCTGCAACACCATTTTGTTGTGGAGTATATGCCGTTGTCAATTGATGATTTATTCCATGTGCTCGGCAGAAGCTTTTGAACAGATTTGAAGTATACTCGCCTCCTCCATCTGATCTGAGTACCTTCAAATAATAACCACTTTGTTTTTGTGCCAAAGCTTTAAACTCCTTGAATTTATCAAGAGCCTCCGCCTTTTCTTTCAGAATATACACCCAACTTTTCCTGTTAAAATCATCAATAAAAGTTAGGTAATACCTATTTCCGCAAAGTGATGGAATATCAAATGGACCAGCAATATCAGTGTGAACAATCTCTAATGGCCTTCTAGCTCGCCATGATTTTCCAACTGGAAAGCTTTGTCGGTGTTGCTTCCCCTTGACACATGCTTCACACAAATTTTCTGGTTCGTTGATTTCTGGTAAACCGTCCACCATCTTTGTCTTTGACAAAAACTTCAGACCAGAAAATCCAAGATGACCGAACCTCAAGTGCCATAACCATGAGTCATTTTTAATGATTGACTTTAAGCACTTCTGCACATTTGTTTGCATATCAAGTGTGAACAGACGATTCTTTGACATATCTACATTGGCAATCAATTCTCGAACTTGATTTCTGATAGTAAGAGAATTATCCAGCATCTGGATATTGTATCCTTTCTCCACAAGTTGGCCAAGACTGATGATATTACTTTTCAAAGCAGGTATATAATAAACATCATTTATATACTTTTTATCTCCTCTCTTTGTCACAATCGTAACAGTACCTTTCCCTTTGATTGGAATTTTTGACGAGTCACCAAAAGTAACTTCTCCGCTGATGATGGTGTCGTCTAGCTCCGTAAATAATTCCTTGTGACCGCACATGTGATTTCTGGCGCCGGAATCAAGATACCAAATATTCTTCTTGCCTTCTTCATCTCCTTTGTAAGTAAGGAACATAGCAGAACCAGCATCTTTGTCTTCTTTTGCTGCGGCAAAGTGACTTCTTTCTTCCACTTTTGGAGATCTACACTCATAACTGAAATGACCATATTTGTTACAATTATAACATTGAAACTGAGACTTATCACCTCGTTGTTGGAATCCGCCTCTTCCTCGGCCTCTAAAATTTTTACCATGACCAGATGGTTGATAGTCTTCATTATTCTGTCCTCTACTGAACGTCTGTCTTCCACGTCCTTGTCCACCTCGGTAGCTACCTCTATAGCCACCTCTTCCATGTGAAGAACTGCTACTTCCAGAACTGTCACCGATGGATACTTTACTTTGCAACGCCTTTTCCAAATGACTTGCATCATCATATTGGTTCATCCGCTACTCATGCGCTTGAAGTAAACCAACTAGTTCATCAATAGAAATCGTGGACAAATCTTTCGACTCCTCGATAGCAGTAACAACATAAACAAATTTTCTTGTTACCGAGCGGAGGAGCTTTTCCATGACCCGAACATCATCGAGACTTTCGCCATTTCTTTTCATTTCGTTTGTCACCGTTTTCAAACGCGTAACAGATTCATCGATATTCTCTGAAGTCTTCATTTTGATATTTTCAAATTCGCTATGAAGAACTTGGAGCCGTACCTTTTTCACTTTCTCGACACCTTGGAATGATTTTTGTAAAATCTCCCACGCCTCTTTTGCTGTCTTTGCATTTGAAATTTTTTCAAAGGTGGATTCGTCGACACCTTGAAAAATTGTGTATAATGCCTTTTTGTCTTTTTTTCGAAATTCTTTTAATGACGTCTTCTCGGCATTAGGAAGTGCTGCTTCAGCGGTAGCATTTGCGGGCTCGTTGTATCCACTTTCAATGATATCCAAATTATCATATGAACCGAGTAACACCTTCATTTGGATACTCCAGTTCCCGTAATTTGTGCCAGTCAATTTCGGACTTTGTGGCTGCAACATATTTGCCATGTTTTTTTTCAAAAAAAATCCTTGCATAGTAAAAGTGAACAGTATCGTATGTATGAACAGGACTTCGTATGAATAGTGCCGTATGAACAATACTTCGTATGAACAGTGCCGTATGTATGAACAGTTCGTATGAACAGTCCTTCGCCTTCTACGCCGTGAACAGTGCCTTCTTCTCCGGTGATGGATAGTGCCATATGAACAGTACTTCATCTTCTACGGCGTGAATAGTGCCTTCTTCTCCGGTGATGAATAGTATTTTCTGACAGAAATAGTGACCGGAAAATTTTTTTTCCCCCAGAAATTTGCCAATTTTTTTCCGAACGAAACCTTAGCTCTGATACCACCTGTTGGAAACGTGTATGGGCTTATACAAAATAATGTGTATATATATATATATATAAGAAGAAATTATAATTTTTTTTCTTTCTCTCACACAAGAGCTTCAACTCTTTCTTTCTATCTCTCTGCTCTCTTACACTTCGGTGTGTTTATTGTTCTTCTGGTACTAATATTTATAGGCTATAATTGATTACATCATTGCTTACATAAATTCAAGGATGACATATTCACTTACCTATGAACATGTGTGTTTTTATTTGACTTGTTTTCCTAACCTACAATTCTAGTTACTTCTGCAAGTTTGTAATATATCAATAATATTCTGGCTACCATATATGTTATGATGCAACCTTTATATAATCCGTTAGAGCTTCTTTTGTGTCCAGAATGTCCCCTCGCCATGTGTATATTCGAGTCCCTGGTTCTGAAGGACTATCAGCACTGATCTTTTCTACTTCTTCCCTGGCTTGGCTCATTTTCTTAAGAAACTGTCGTTCCGTGACCAGGTTGTTACTTCCATGTTGTCTTCCTTTGTGCAACTTCACAATCTAATTTGACATAATGTAATCAAATTACATTAGTATGTGCATGCTCTAAGTTAACATATGTAATTAAAAAAAGCTATGTGTGATAGAGATTAATTACTTCTTCACGTAGTGAACTAATGTCGCTATCTTTTTTCTGGCATGGTCGCTTGGAAATATATAGTTCATGAAGAGATTGTTCTAATCCCTCTATTTCCTTCAGTTTCAACTCGATCTTTTGTCTTGTGTTTAACCGTGTATAATGTGCTTGAGCATTTGTGTATAACCATGTATATGGTGCTTGAGTATATGTTGTGTTCAACATTGTATCTGCTGCTGGAGTATATGTGGAGAAGCATTTCTTTTTCATTTCTAGCTTGACTTGATTTAGCTGTCAGAAATGCAGGGAAAAATGTATTCAATCATACAAAATATATACAGTGCGAGTTTCAATTTTGTTGAGAACAGGACTTGGAATTATATCGTTATATTTATCGAATAAAACAATAAAAATTTGTACCTTCAGCTAATGTAGCTTCTTGATGATCTCCAATTCCTCTTGCCACAGTTTTATAAATGCCTCTGAAGTTTTCGGAATCTCCGAAATAATTACTCTTCTCTTCTATTGCATGATAATACATTCTGACAGGTTTTTCGTCTTTAAATACACAATTAGACAAGCCGCTCTGTATTTTAGCATTTGTCATCAACCAATCTCCGAAGCATTCCTTCTAAATGAATGGAGATTAACTTGATTAGATTTACATTTAGTTAATCTCTGTTAGCTAGTCCAAACATTCCAAATCCACGAAAGGAAGGGACATGCGTAGATGGTTTCACCATTTAAAAACGGATAAGAAAACACCTGCGAGATAGTATTACGTACCTTGAGTTTTTGTAGCATGTCAGTGATCTCCTCTTCCACTCGCCACAATTTGGTATATATCCTGCCACTTTTCATATGATGAAATTGTTGGATGGGAAATGGACCAGGCCTGTCATAGTGAAATGGACGATCTAATTTGGTGCGAAGCGCCAGGTCTGTCCGTTGAGACATCTTTCTAATTATAAGAAGAATAATGAAGGAACTAAGGGAGAACGAGAGATGGATGCACTAATCTGTTGATATCTGGAACAGGATGGATGCACTAATCTGTTGATATCTGGACAATTAAGTAGAGAAATTTTGTGTGCAGATAGAAAATTAATGATTACTTGCACTTGCACCCCACGGCAAGCATTTAGTCAACTCGTTCGATTCCATCAACCATAAACTATTTTAATGTCAAATGTGTTGAGAAATTTTTTAATTTATCATTTCATTTCTTCTAATTTTGTTCTTGGAATCATATTATCATTTTTCTGCGTATATCTTTCATTTCATTTTTATCTTTTAAAATCCCCTCAGATGTCATGGGGAACTACCTTCTTATGGCTGATGATCTTCAGTCATCTTTGTACATCGAATCAATGTGGCATCTATGCTCCATTGTCCCAGACTGTGTACAGTTACTGTAAACATATGATTGCCATCAGTAAAGAAGCACATCAATGTTGCTCACATTATGTCCCTTAACTAATATGAACTTGAAACTATTGCTGTGGCAATGTTAAATATCATTTCTATTATAAAAGTTTCGAATTTATCGAGGCATTAAACCTTACTATTGTGGTATCATTGAAGTCCTCTGTAGAACATGAGGTGCAATATTCTGTAGCAGCAACATATGCAAGCCTTGACGATAATAAGAAGACCATGCTATACAGGTGACTTAGATATGTGACAGCTAAATCTTTCCATCTCTGAGCTTCTGCATATATATGTGATAGCACCAAGTAATCACTAGCATTTTTCAAGTTCATTTGCATCAGATATTCAGCTGGAATTTTCCCAACTGTTTGACAATCTTTTGTATACTACACTTAAATCTAGATAGAACCTGAATCAAAAACTCAAACTCCTGGATGCCACTCTATGATTGAAGGACTAAAGGACTTCTATTTTCCGGAGTTCCTGGTGCGGGAATATTGTTAGTAATTTTCGCTGTCACCTCAGGTGATGCGAGCATCACCAATCCCACATGAGTTAGGAACTCACCAAATGTTTTAGCCATGCCAGCGAGAGAAAAGCGTCATGGTTTTGCTTAGGATAAGAGTGATCCACAAGCAGCAATTCTCAAATCAACTCTTCATTAAGGTCAGATTGTTTAAGCATGTATGTAACCCTTCCACCCTAAAGCACATGTAGGTAATGAATTAAACCTCATCAAGTAGGTTATGTTTCTAGCTTGTAAACATAAATTAATAGCATTAGACTATTAGCCTAAACCAGTGACTTCGGAGAATAGATTGTTGACATTGTGTTTGTAATATTTGAAGTATTAGCCTCTGATTAGTTCCATTCTCAATACCCTAGTTTCTTGTTTGTAGATTCAAAGGTTGAAGACATAGTTTAGAGGTTATAACTTATTTCTGTTTGGAAGTATAAGAAGAATAACAAAAATACAATTCCCATAAATTAATCAGAAAGTCCTACTTGGCACAGGTGCATTATCGCAGTTTCTTACATCAAGGTTTCTTAAAAACACAAAAGTTATTTAGAGTTGAAAGGCTGTATGTAAGATTTTATATGTAACACAAAGAAATTACTCGAAAAATAAAAGGCATGAAGATTTGACAAATACAAATAAGAATCTATGACAAGTACTAAATTTGAGTCACGAATTTCGAACTTTGGGGTTGAGATATATAAAAGATCTAGAAGTTCATATACTTCTGTTATTGTGGGAGCTAGATAATTTCCATAACAAGTGTATATATTTGGTTCTAGTCGTGGCTATAGTGCCCATAGACCCCATTATCCGGTATGTAGCTCCGCCATTGCTTCCACTTATATCTTTGTTTTATGTTGTAGTTTGGAACTAGGACCTTCTTTTGCTTGACAATATTCTCCAGTTTTCTCTCTAAAATTGTAATCTCCTTTTCTGTAGCCGCTTTCTCAAGTTCTGCGCGACCATCATAATGTTAGGAGTTGTCCCATATCGTGTTGGGCTTGCCAAGCAGACCTTAACTCCACATCCAAAAGGCCTTTTAATTGGCTACTTATAAATTAGCTATCTGCCCCTCCCGATGTGGGACAACTCCTAACACATAAGCCATGTATGTCATTTGTTTCATCCTCAATTCTTGAAGTTCCCTGGTTGTAACCTAAAAATTGTAGACGTGATATGATATATAGTTAGTTAGATATAAAGGATATTCTGGCTACCATATATGTTATGATGCAACCTTTATATAATCCGTTAGAGCTTCTTTTGTGTCGAGAATATCCCCTCGCCATGTATAGATTCGAGTCATTGGTTCTGATGGACTATTGGCACTGATCTTTTCTACTTCTTCCCTGGCTTGGTTGATTTTCTTAAGAAGCTGTCTTTCCTTGACCAAGTTGTTACTTTCATGTTGTCTTCCTTTGTGCAACTTCACAGTCTAATTTTACGTAACGAGACGAATGAAGTTTTAGATAACAATTTTATATTCATGTTGCAAAGAAGTAAATATGATAATCTGCCTCACTCCAAGTTTACATGTCCAGTCAAAAAATTAACATGTGTTTGATAAAGATTACTTGTTCATGTAGCAAACTAATGTTGCTATCTTTTCTCTGGCGTGGTCGCTTGGAAACGTATAGTTCGTAAAGAGATTGTTCTAATCCCTCGATTTCCTTCACTTTCCACTCAATCTTTTGTCTCGTGTTTAACCGTGTATATTCTGCTTGAGTATATGTTGCGTTTAACGATGGATATGTTCCTTTGAAAATATGTGGAGAAACATTTCTTTTTCATGTCTAGCATGACTTGGTTTAGCTGTCCTGTCAGAAATGCAGGAAAAGATATATTCGATCAAACAAAATATATACAGTGCGAGTTTCAATTTTGTTAAAAACTGGACTTCGAATTATATCGTTATATTTACTAGATGATAACCCGTGCGAAGCATGGGTGGGGATTTATGTTAATTAATTACTAATTTTTCATTTAATTAAATATTTATAAAAATATATTATAAAATTATAAAAAGAACTATGTTATTTGCATAAAAAAAATTATGCGATTAAAAAACTATAAATTTAGATTGTTTAATAGAAGTGCATGGAAACACGTTTCAGTTGTTTTCATTGAAAAATATTTAAGATAATTGATCGTAATCATTTTTTATTCTAAGTTATAATTAAAAAAAATTGCTAATACAATATAAGAATTATAATAATAATAATAATAAGATTTCAATTTTATAATGTTTTTTTAAAAAATAACATATAATCGCATGAAAGATTGTTCTAGAGTAGTGTATAGAAACATGTTCTAGTTGTTCTTCTTGAAAAATCTTTCGGAGAATTGATCGTATTATTTTTTGATTCTAAATTGTGATAAAAAAAATTGTATTATAATTATAATAGGATTTCAATTTTATTATTTTCTTTAAAAAATAACATAGAATTATAAGGGAAATATGATTCTAGGGGTGAAACTATTTTTTTATTTAAAGTTGTAATAAAAGAAGTATAATTATAATAGGATTTCTATTTTATTAAAAAAACAACATAGAAATAGAATTATAGTAGAAATAGGATTGTAGGGGTGAAACCAAAATACAGTGCGAACCAAAAATTGGTACAGTTAAAAGGGTGTTTCGCTTGTTAATAAAGGTTATAGATTGGAAGGAAAAAAAATTGTACCTTCAGCTTATGTAGCTTCTCGATGATCTCCAGTTCCTCTTGCCATAATTTTGTAAATGCCTCTGAACTTTTCGGAATCTCGAAATAATTATTCTTCTCTTCTATTGCTTGATAATACATTCCAATAGGTTTTCCGTCTTCATATGCACAACTAGACAAGCATGTAGGATTCCATGAATTGTGCATAAGAATGAAGAACCAAGAGGAAAAACTAAGTTGTATTTCAATGCTTGTTTCAATGTTACAGAATAGTGAAATCAGAATAGAAAATTCTAATATATACAAGCTACTAAAATCTATCTATTATAACTAATTTTTCTATTCAGCTAACTAACTTGACAACTGTGATTGACAGCTGGAAATGACTAAGTTACAGCACCAACCCCCCCCCCCCCCTCAAGTTGGAGGGGGCAGGAAGCACACCCAACTTGCAAAGAATAGCATGATGCTGTGGTCCAGTAAGTGACTTTGTAAGAACATCAACAAGCTTGTGTTGTAGGAACATAAGATAAGGAAATGAGACCAGAACGAAGCTTCTCACGAACAAAATGACAATCTAAGTCTATGTGTTTCGTTCGTTCGTGGAAGACTGGATTCTTGGCAATGTAAATGGCTGCCTGGCTATCACACTTAACAGGAATATGAGTAATATATGAAACCTCAAGTTCAGCTAAGAGACTAGATAACCAGGCTAACTATGCAGTAATCCTTTCTAAAGATCGATATTCAGCTTCAGCTGATGATAAGGATACGGTGTGTTGTTTCTTTGACTTCCTGGAAATCAAGCTATCGCCAATGAAAATAACAAAACCACTAATTGATTTTCTGGTATGAGAACACGCATCCCAGTCTGCGTCACAATAAGCAGCAAGATTATAAGTCAAAGATGAATTGTAAAATAGTCATTGGCTAGGATTAATCTTCAAGTAACGAAGCACATATATTGCAGCATCCCAATGAGGCTGACGAGGAGTTACCATAAACTGACTCAAGTGCTGAACAGCAAATGAAATGTCTAGTCGTGTATTTGTAAGAAAATTGAGTTTGCCAACAAGTCTTCCTAAGAGGAGAAGTCAGACACTAACTCACCTTGATCAGGAGAAAGCTTTTGGGTAGAATTTAAAGGACTCGTAACAGACGAATAAGTTGAACAATCAAATTCAGTAATCAACTCATTGGCGAACTTCTGTTGAGATATAACTATACCATTTGGAACCTTTTGAAACTCTAACCCAATAAAGTAATGCAATGAGCCCAAGTCTTTAATGGTGAATGTGTCATGGAGATAGGCCTTGACAGAATTTATCTTAGTAATATCATTACCAACGACAAGAATGTCGTCCACATAAACTGAAAGAAAAACAACTGAGGACCCATTCTTCTTATAAAATATCGAATAATCGTTCTTGGAATATGAGTATCCTCTAGACAAAAGTGCACAACATAATTTGTAATTCCAGTCACGTGAAGCTTGTCTTAAACCGTATAACGATTTAATAAGTTTGCAAATAAGTGATTTATCATAAAGAACCAACCTTGGTGGAGGCTTCATATAAACATCCACATACAAATCTCCGTGTAAAAATGCGTTATTTACGTCAATACCAGGTTTTTGAGTGAACCCTTTAACAACCAGTCGAGCGTTGTATCGTTCAATAGACCCATCAGCTTTGCATATAACTCTGTAGACCCATTTGCACGAAATGGCTTTCTTTCCAGGAGGTAAAGATACAAGTGACAAAGTGTTGTTAGCCTCAAGAGCCGAAAATTCTGCTGCCATGGCATTTTGCCATTCAGGATACATAAAAGCTTCAGCATATGTAGTGGGTTCTGAAACATGAGTGTTCAATGCAGTAGGTGCATGACAACAAAATGAAGTTGGTGAATTGTGATAAGTAAAATCTGTGCAAAGAGAAGTAAGAGTACAAGCACAAAGAGAATCTGAACAATGATTCTGTAAAGAGTGTTGGTAATCTGTCAAGTAGCTGGGAAGTTTAGACAATCTTGTGGACTTTCGAATAGGAATATTGTTGACATGAGTGGACGGAATTATAGATGGAGAACTAGGACTGGGAACAAGTAAAGTAGGAGAAGGAATATGAATAGAAGGAGATGTAGATGAGGAAGTGATATGGCTATGTGGAGATAACTCAGTGGGATATGAAGACAATGTATCAGAAGATTCAGCTATGTCATCGCTAAAGGAAGAAAATTACCAGAACCAACATCTACATAAGGAAAATGAGTTTCGTAAAAAATAGCATCTCGAGAAATAACGATTTGGTTTCTATGTTAAGAAATTTATATGCTTTCTTGCCATATTGATATCCAAGAAAGATGCAAGGAGAAGCTCGTGCTGAAAACTTGTCTCTATGTGGTTTAGTAGTAGAGACGAAACTGAGACAACCAAAAGGTTTTAAGTGAGAAAAGTATGGCTTCAAACCAAAGAAAACTTCATACGGAGACAATTTATGTAAAACTTTTGATAGAAATCTGTTAATAAGATATGTGGCCGTAAGCACACATTCGCCCCAGAATTTAAGTGGCAGTTTGGATTGGAACATAAGAGCTCGAGATGTCTATAAAAGATGCTTGTGTTTCCGCTCCACAACTCCATTTTGTTGTGGAGTGTAGACACAAGATGTCTGATGTACAAACCCATTTTCTTGAAAAAATGAAGTAGCACTATGACTAAGTCCTAGTTCTAGTGCATTGGTAGTTCGAACAACTTGAACTGGACATTTAAACTGCCTTTCAGTCATAATAATGAAGGATTAAATAAACTCGAAAGCATTACTTTTATGAGTGATGAGTTTAGTCCAAGTGGCACGTGAGAAATCATCTACTATTGTGACAAAATAACAATATTTGTTGTATGTAGGTGCCTTGTATGGATCCCATACATCAACATGAATCAACTGAAATTTGCAAGTACTGTGTATTTTACTATGAGAAAATGGTAATCGACTTTGTCTAGCTTTTGCACACACAAGACAAGGAATATCTGTTACAGGATCAAAATTACACAGCTGCAATGATTTGAGTTTAGAAAAAGGCATATGCCCTAGTCTAGAATGCCACAAAAGTAAAGAATTAAAATCACTAGACATAGTATGTGAAGTAAATGAGCCAGACTGAGGAGTAGAATGTGTGCCATCTGAGAAATCAGGAGTAGAGCAAGATAGCAGATATAAGCCCTCAAAAACTTTACCAAGTGTCAGTGGCTTCTTCTGAGAAGAGCCCTGCAGGTAACAATATTTATTAGTGAATTGCAAAGTACAATTCAACTGAGAAGTTAATCTGCTGACAGAAAGAAGATTAAACTGAAAATGTGGCACATACAACACATTTTGAAGTATTATGTTGTGGGAAACAGGAATATTGCCAGCAAGAGAAATAAGAATTTTGTGACCATTGGGTAGTGAAATAGTTAAAAATTGAGGCAAAGCAGTTAGAGAAGTAAACAAGTGTTTTTGTGAGCACATGTGATCATTAGTTCCACTGTCAATAATCCATGTGACAGTATTAGACTGAGACATACAAGCAATAATTGAGTCTGAGCAATGAGTATTACCAGAAAATTAGCATGAGAATTTACTGCATCAGGTTGAACAGACTTGAGTAGAGAAACCAACTGTGAATACATTTCAGGGGTGAGAGAAGGAGCATAAATGTTCTCAGAAGAAACATTAGTAGAGGATGAAGTGTCTGCCTGTGCAGCAAATCTCTTATTCTTAGTGAACTTGAAATCACTAGGGAACCCATGAAGTCGATAGCATTTGTCCATGATATGCCCTGGCTTCTTGCAATAGTTGTAAATGATAGAAGTCTTCTTATCTCCATAACCTCTATTCTTTAATTGACCATGAGAAGAATTCTGTGTACCCTGATAAGAATTCTGATTTCTAGGAACAGAGTTAACATGTAAAGATGTAGCATCAGACAAGAAATGACTAGCATGGTGAATGTTTCTCTGTGCTTCTTCTTGAAGTAACAGGTTATAAACTTGGCCAATGGAAGGTAAAGGATTAGACATTAGGATAGAGCCTCTCATTACATTATAAGAATCGTTTAAACCCATAAGAAATTGAATAACCCTTTGATTTTCATGTAAGGTAGTTGTTTTCTAAGCAGCTCCACAAGTACAACCACAAGTGCACACTGGAATCAAACAAAGAGAGTCAACATCATCCCATAGCATTTTAAGCTTTGTGAAATAGTCTGCAATGTTACTATTGCCTTGACTAACTTCACTGAGTTCTTTATGAAGTCCAAATAACTGAGCACCATTTGAAACACAATATCTTTCACCTAATTCCTTCCACATTTGATGTGCAGAATTGGAATAGATAACACTGCGACCTATAGTTTTGGATAAAGCCCCAACAATCCATGAGATGACCATATCGTTGCATCTTGCCCAGCTCTTGTACGGAGGAGAATTGGAGTCTGGTTTGGGAATAGATCCATCCACAAACCCTAGCTTGTTTCTAGCAGACAAAGCAATGATCATCGATCGTTTCCAATTACCAAATCCTGTCCCATCAAAACATTCATTCACCAGTTTCATGTCTGGACTATCAGAAGATTGTAGGTGAAACGGATTGTCTTGGACAAAAGACGAAGAATCAAGATGATTAAAATGAGTGTTCTCAGCGGAATTATTCGTAATGGTACCAATAGGAGTTTCAGTCATGATTGATGAAGATTGATAAAGATTGATTTAAATGATCGAGTAATCAATACAATATCGTGAAGAGTTTGACAAATAATATCTTGAATATGAACATAAAAACAGAACAAAATAGATCGAGAAAGAGAAATCACAATTGCGATAAACAATATATGATCGAAACACAGAATTCAGTACACAGAATTTAGCTAGAATCATCATGATTGATTATGAAAGGAAAACAAAAGATTGTAATTGAAGATCTCAAAGAATCACACGATTCACACTTATGGATTGAACTCGAGATTTACAGTTCAGTACGAAATTACCAGTCGTAACGAAGAAGACGATCATGGAGGATCTTGCTCTGATACCATGTAGGATTCCATGGATTGTGCATAAGAATGAAGAACCAAGAGGAAAAACTGAGTTGTATTTCAATGCTTGTTTCAATGTTACAGAACAGTGAAATCAGAATAGAAAATTCTAATATATACAAGCTACTAAAATCTACTCCCTCCGTCTCAAAAAGCTTCTCTGGTTTTGACTTTTTACACTGTTCATTCTAAGCAGTTGACTACTAATTTACGCATAATTTATAAGACAAAATATAGTCATGATTGATTTTGTTTGATACATATTTATAAGTACTTTAATACAATGAAGTTTTTATATTTAATACTAATACGAAATTAAAGATATTAACGATTAAAAGTATGTGTTGACAAACGTGTCCAAAAAAATAGGAAAAGTATTTTGAGACAGAGGGGGTATCTATTATAACTAACTTTTCTATTCAGCTAACTAACTTGACAGCTGTGATTGACAGATGGAAATGACTAAGTTACAGCACCAACAAAGCCAGATTGTGTTTCGGATTTCATCCTACCATATCCAAAGCATTCCATCTAAATGTTGAAAATGCTTTAAGTTACAAACTAACTGCCTATTTGGCTAAACTTATTTTAGCCAACTTATAACTTATTTTCGGGTAAAAAATTTATATTTTGATAATTTGTTTTTATAGTTGTATTTAATGTATGTTTGAGATTTCATAAGTTGCAAAAATAAGTTGGAAAATAAGTTGGAATGTTAGGAATCTCTAACATTGTCTTAAAATAAGTTGACTTATTCTGGAAATAAGCTCCCCCAAACACCCCTTAAATTGCACTTGGACGAACTTAAAATTTGAAAGTAAAGTTGCGAGTACGAAACACATTCTAATTCTACGAAAGGAAGGGACATGCGTTGATAGTTTCGTCATTTCGAAGAAAAAAACAATTTAAATTGAGCAGGCCCAAATTTCTCC
This sequence comes from Saposhnikovia divaricata, assembly GCA_036435485.1. Lineage (NCBI taxonomy): Eukaryota > Viridiplantae > Streptophyta > Magnoliopsida > Apiales > Apiaceae > Saposhnikovia > Saposhnikovia divaricata. Next base: position 9,365,164 of record CM071597.1, on the reverse strand, counting down.
AAGTTTCGTGTGTGGAAACATCCAAGGCCTTGCTCCTAGAAGCCCACGATTTGATGGAGCAACACATAACTAAGGATTTGTTTAGTTGTTGTACAAAAAAATTCATGATACCATTTGAGCAAGAAACTTTTAGTCATATGTTAAGGAAAAATGCTTTACTTATGACGACGCAATTTGCTTTATGAATACTTGAAAATTTGTGTCCAAATATGAGTTTGAGTTGTTTGCCGCATTATCGTGACAATCTGGTACTCAATGAACAATACTCTACATGGAAGTTTGAGTCCACGTGATTGTGGTACGGTGGACTGGTGTCACAATTTTTTGAATGAGTATAAAAATGTTAATCAGAGTATTCCAATGTCAATGGATAGGTGCGACAAAAATTGGAAGCCTCCTGATTTTGGTTCTTTCAAAATCAATGTTGATAAGGAAGAAGTGATGGTACTGGTCTTGGAGTATGTTGGAAGCCATTTACCCATGGTGGGCCGGACCGAAGGCCCAATAAGTAAAGCCCAAATGGCTAACGGTCTCCTCTTCCTTAAACGATCTTCATTTACTTTCGGCGGTGGAAAACACAATGATGCCCATGGGACCCTTTTAAGGTAACGGACATAATTTCTAGGGTATAAATATAGATTGAATCCACAAGGGAAGATATATGCTCATAATTCACTACACACACACTCTCTTTACGTTCAAAGTACTCTATAAACACGACTTATTTATTCTCACACCGGAGGTGATTCGGGGGGACAATCCCTCGCATTCTTCTCACTTTTCAGGATCAACCCGAAGGCCGACCCGGTGGAAATTCAGTCGTAACATTTGGCGCCGTCTGTGGGAACGTAGAGATACAATCTGTGTTAAAATCTATCAGCAACTATGACAATCGAAGAAACACCCAGAAATAATGAAAGCACCGTGATCGGGAACAGTCCTACCACACAAAGGACAATTCCGGCCGTCCAAAGAATGCTCGATTTCAATGAAGAGGACATGCCCTCCCCCGAAGAACAACAAGAAATGCTCGCGAAATGGAGAGAAGAGAAAGCCAAAGGAAAAGAAACAGAGAAGGCGAAAAGCCAGAACGAAGCAGAAAGGCAAGCCGAGCTAAGGGAAGCCGACCGATTAAAGCTACAAACCTTGAAACTCCAAAGAGAGGCAATCGAGCGACAGGAGAAAACATTACGAGAAGTCCTGGAGGCCGAAGGCCGGAAACCCAAAGATGACCAAAGAGATAAAAGGGGAAGAGACGACGAAGATGAGTCATGGAACTCGGAATTACAGTCCAAGAAAACCAAGTCGAAGGTTGTAGACTCCTCCGACTCTGAAGAAGAAGGTCCGCACACGGACGATCGTATTCGCAGACTGGAAAAGGTTATGTTCGGAGATAGGATGATTAGCCACGAGCCTGTCGTGACCGAAGAGATAGAACAATATCGACCGCCACCAGGAAGGCAATTCCAAAAGATGCACGAGTTCAACGGAAAGGGCGATCCCGAAGATCATTGTGAGAAATACGAATCCCTCATGACTGGTATGGGGCATTGCGATATCATGCTGTGCAAAATGTTCAAAACTTACCTAAAAGGGCCAGCGTCCATGTGGTATCGTTCGCTAAGACCACGATCAATTGATTCTTATGGACAGATTAAAAGGAAGTTCTTGAGAAATTACTCCCATTTATGCCGAAGGGAGAAAGACACTGAAGCCCTAATTCACTGTAGACAAAGACCGAACGAGGAATTGGGGGACTACCTAGCAAGATTCAAGGAGGAAGCCGGAATGGTCACGAGCCTCGATAAGATCAAAGCCGCTGGGTTCCTTTCGGCCGGTCTCGATCCTGTGAAAGGCAAGAAGCTCCGGTCATCTCTCTATGACGTTCCCCCAAAATCACTAAACGACATATACGTTCGGGGAGAGGCAATACGAAGGAAGTTGGAAACAATTGGAGGGTACAAAGAAAGTCGAAAGAACGACAGAGATGATAGAAGAGGCGAACGCAGGGACGACCGAAGAAATCATAGCGACACACGAGAAAGGATGAATAATCCAAAAACAACAGGACGAAGGCAAGACAAAGATAGTACTGTGTTCACACGCCTCAACACACCCATCTCCAAGATCCTCCATGAAATCAAAGGAAAACCGGGGTTCGTTCGACCGCCTCGAATAAAAACCCCTGAATCCAGAAGAAACGAGAACAAGTACTGCGAGTATCATCGGGACAAGGGCCACAACACGGATGAATGCTACCACCTGAAGAAGTTGATCGAAAAAATGATCAAAGGCGGAGGGTTATCCCAGTTCGTGGGCGATCTAAGAGAAAAGCTCGATGCGAAAGAAAGAAAAGATCCCGGAGAAGCCGAAAGACCGGAAAAGTATAGAGGCGAGGTCCGAACAATCTTTGGCGGCACAATACTTGATCGGGACAGTAAGACGGCCCGAAAGAAATACACCAGGCAAATATACAGTCTTTACCAATCGAGAACAGCCAAACAACCACTACCGATCAGCTTTACAGAAGAAGATTACGAGGACGTCATATGGCCACAAGAAGATCCCCTGGTTGTTAATCCGGTAATTGGAGATAACAAAATCTGGAAGGTGCTAGTCGATGAAGGGAGCTCGGTCAATATCCTATACCACAGGACCTACTGTAAAATGAATCTAGGAGGAGAACATCTCGAACCATGCCACGAGGCACCCTTATATGGCTTCGGTAATCAACCGGTGCCGATCGAAGGTACCATCAGACTAAATGTGCTCCTGGGAAAAGCGCCATATACCGTGGAAAAGGAAGCTAAATTTTACGTCGTTCGGGTAGACAGCCCGTACAACGGCATCCTGGGCAGACCCGTTTTATCCCTATTCCAAGCCGTATCATCCATACCACACTTGAAGCTAAAATTCCCTACCGAGCAAGGGATTGGAGAAATGAAGGGTGATCAAAAAGCAGCAAGAATCATCCTGTTAGAAGATCTTGACAAAGATAAAGACGCAAAAATGGTCGAACCCGGAAAAAGGAAAATAGATGAAGATGCCGGGAGCAATCATCAAATGCTGAACATAGAAATCGAGAAGTTTGGGACCGATCTCTCCTGTCCGATTGCCGAACCAGCAGCCGAAACCGAAGAAGTCGAATTATATGTGGGCCAATCCGGGAAAATGATCCAAATAGGCAAGGGAATGGAGCCAAAGCTGAAGGAGAGGGTCATTGCGGTCATCAGGGAATTCCACGACGTATTCTCTTGGAACCCCGAAGACATGCCTGGATTAAACCCTTCAGTCGCGAAGCATTGTCTAAATGTTGAGCCCGACGCCCAACCTGTAAAACAGAAGAAAAGAAATTTTGCCATGGAAAGACAAAGGGTTATCCAGACCAAAGTTGAGAAACTACTGGAGGCCAAATTTATCGAAGAAATTGATTACCCCGAATGGTTGGCGAACGTAGTTGTCGTCAAAAAATCAAACGGCAAATGGAGAATGTGCGTCGATTACACTGACCTAAATAAACACTGTCCGAAAGACCACTATCCCCTACCCAACATCGATCAGCTAATAGACGCCACATCGGGACATCAGATTCTCAGTTTTTTGGACGCTTTTTCAGGATATCACCAAATCGCCATGAATGCCGAAGACAGCATTCATCACCCCGAACGGCACTTACGCATACATAAAAATGCCCTTCGGGCTGAAGAACGCGGGGGCAACTTTTCAGAAAATGGTTAACAAGCTCTTCAAAAAGCAAATAGGACGAAGCATGGAATGTTACGTCGACGACATGATCGTAAAGTCACTCTTCCAGGATCATGCAAACGACCTGAAGGAATGCTTCGAAACGTTAAGGGAGAACAATATGAGAATCAACCCGAACAAGTGCACGTTCGGGGTTAACAGCGGAAAATTCCTTGGATACATGGTAAGTGCCCGAGGGATTGAGGCAAACCCAGAGAAAATCAAGGCCGTCATGGATATGGAAGCACCCAAGACAATAAGAGATATTCAAAAATTAACGGGACGAATGGCAGCTCTCCGGAGGTTCATTTCCAGGTCTGCTGAAAAAGCGCTACCATTCTTCGAGGTGCTTCGAGGAAAAAAGAATTTCGACTGGGGACCAAATTGTCAAAAGGCATTCGAAGAAATAAAGGAGTACCTGGTAAACACCCCTCTCTTGATGAGACCAAGGCCAAACGAAACTCTACAGTTATACCTGGCTGTGAACGACCGAACGCTTGGAGCTGTACTGGTCAAGCAACACGAAGGAAATCAGCATCCGGTATTCTACGTATCTCACATACTGAAGGTCGCCGAAACCAGATATCCAAATGCGGAAAAATTCGCCTATGGGTTGGTAATGGCATCGAGAAAATTACGACACTACTTCCAAGGCCGAACGATTCAGGTTGTAACCAACCAACCCCTGAAGAAAATCATGCGCAGGCCCGAGGCTTCGACAAGGATAATCGCCTGGTCGGTCGAATTGGGAGAATACGATCTAGAGTTCGTTCCCAGAACAGCAGTCAAGGCACAAGCTTTAGCCGACTTCATGGTGGAATGCTCTTTCTCCAGTCCGAAGGATCTGATCTTAGAAGAACAATCGATCCATTCTCCAGTTAAATGGAAACTATTTGTAGACGGTTCTGTGGCCGGATCCAAGTGTGGAGCAGGCCTGATTTTAACCAGCCCCGAAGGATTCGAGATATGTCAGGCAATTAGGTTCACTTTCTCCTTAACCAATAACGAGGCCGAATATGAAGCCCTACTAGCAGGCCTAAACTTGGCAAGAAATTTGGAAGTGAAACACTTAAGAGCCTTCAGCGATTCAATGTTAGTCGTCAAACAGTTCTCCGGGGAATACGGACAGAAAGATCCGCGAACGAAGGCCTACGCCACCAAGGTGTACGAGAACTCCGTGATATTTGAGTCGTTCGAGCTAAGCCAAGTGGCTAGAGAAGATAATAGCCGAGCCGACGCTCTATCAAGGCTGGCTTCGGCAGAAACCCAAAACCTCACAGGTTCTATCTACTTGATCGAAGAAAAATCGCCTTCGATAGATAGAAAACAATGCCTGGAAATACACCAAGGAATTAATTGGATGACGCCGATCAGAGCCTTTTTAGAAAAAGATGCCCTCCCACTCGATAAGAAACAAGCCCAAAAGATAAAATACCGCTCCGCTAGTTATTCAATTGTAGGAGGAAGGCTATACAGAAGGTCGGTCACCCAACCGATGCTACGATGCTTGGACCCTGAAGAACAATTGATGGCGTTGGAAAGCATTCATGAAGGTATCTGCGGGGAGCATCTAGCCGGACGGTCACTCGCCTTCAAAATCCTTAGGCAAGGATTCTTCTGGCCAACATTGAGGGAGGATGCTTTGAACTACGCGAAAAAATGCAGGCAATGCCAGTTATTCAGCAACGTTCCGAAACAACCCCCGGAAGAAATGACATCGGTGCTCAATCCCATTCCCTTCGTCATGTGGGCAGTAGATATTGTCGGCATTTTACCCACAAGCACTAAGCAGGCTAAATATTGCATCGTAGCCATCGACTACATGACTAAATGGGTGGAAGCCAGACCACTTTCCGCCATCACCGAAGAAGCAGCTAAGAAGTTCATGTTGGAACAAATAATACTGAGGTTCGGCATTCCAATGATATGTGTGTCAGATAATGGAACCCAATTTATTGGAAGCAAATTTCAGAAATTCTTATTCGAGTTCGGAATACAACAAAAATTTAGCTCAGTCGGCCACCCGCAGGCAAACGGGGCGATCGAAGCAGCCAACAAAATCATATTCGACGGAATTAAGAAAATATTGGGAGATTCCAAGGGTCTTTAGGCCGAAGAGTTGCCATACGTCCTTTGGGCCTACCGAACAACACCGAGATCATCTACCGGTGAAACTCCTTTTAAGCTTGCCTTCGGCACTGACGCCCTCATGCCGACCGAAGTGGGTCTAGAATCATACTGAACACAGGCGTTCAACATTGAAATGAATGAATATGGGCTTCGGGCAAATATAGATTTGGTTGAAGAAGAAAGAGAGGCTGCCCACCAAAGAAATTCGAGATATCAGCTTCGGGCAGCCCAATACTACGATTCTGGAATAAAGAAAAGATCTTTCCGTGTAGGGGACCTAGTACTTCGAGAGTTAGCAACTTCAATGCCGACCAAACAAGGCAAACTTATGCCAAATTGGGAAGGTCCTTACGTGGTAATTGAAGTGGTCCGTCCAGGAACATACAAGCTAGCTCATTCGGACGGGAGCCACATCAAGAACACGTGGCATGCTTCACGCCTTCGCCGTTTTTATCAGTAAGCTTTCATATATATTTCCAATGTATACCCCACTACTTTTTTAAGGACCCATGTTTTTAGTATTTAAGCTACTTTGACATAATTAAGGAGGGAGGATACATTTCCAAAAAATCAAACAACCTTAATTATTCACAAACTCCTTAAATACTGGGGATATGCTAGGCCGGAAGGCCAGAGATGCATAAAAATAAAAATTATGCTAGGCCGAAGGCCAGAGATGCATAAAAATAAAAATTATGCTAGGCCGAAGGCCAGAGATGCATAAAAATAAAAATTATGCTAGGCCGAAGGCCAGAGATGCACAAAAATAAAAATTTATGCTAGGCCGAAAGGCTAAAGATGCATAAAAAATACAAATTTATGCTAGGCCGAAAGGCCAAAGATGCATAAAAAATACAAATTTATGCTAGGCCGAAAGGCCAAAAATGCATAAAAAAATACAAACTTATGCTGAGCCGAAAAGCCGAAGACGCATAAAAGTTATGCTAAGGAAAAAACAAAACGCCGAAGATGCATAAATATAAATTATGCTAAGGCAAAAACAAAACGCCGAAGATGCATTAAAAATAGGCCAAAGACAGAATCAAACTACAATATTTATACAATAAAAGGCCCGAAGGCACGAATATCACGCCCGAAGGCAACGTTAAACATTACAGCAAAAGTTTTTAAAAGATAAACTACACTACTCATCAGAAAGCTCTTGATCTTCGCCCGAAGAGACATCCAGCGGCTGATCGGATTTCTCCCTGCCAACTGGATCGGACATACCTAGCTCGGTATCGATCAGCTGGGTATGATCGAAGCCTAAGGCATTTGCCTTAATGACAGCATCATCATAACCCATCTGATAACACCGCTCTTCGGTACGCTCGAGCTTCTTCACCAACTTCCGAGAACCCTTTCTCGTGGTCTTCAGCTGCTTGTTTCTCCACTCCAAGCGCTTTTGCAAAACATCCAGCTTCTCCTGGAGCAGATCATTCGCTGCCTTCAAGGATTCCGACTGGCCCGTAACTCTTTCGAGTTCGATCGTCGAATTCCGAAGGTCCTCTTCAGCTTTGACCGCCCTCGATTCCAGCTGATCAACCCTCTTCAGCTTCTCCTGCATCCCTTCGACCCTCTCGGTCACCACAGCGGACCAAGAAGCACCCTGCAAATAAACAAAGGCAAAGATCAAAAGCCGAAGAAAAACAGACGAAAGACTAACAAAGCTTATATTACCATGGAGAGAAGGGCCATCATCTCAGTGCAAGCCTGAAGGTCGGTCGCCTGATCGTAAGTCGGTCTGTCGGCCGGGAGGACGAGACCTCTGCATAGATCAGGGCCTATAATGGTCGAGGATGGAGGAGCGGGGACAATAATCTTGTCGGTCTCCAGGACGCCCCATTGGGGTGCATACACCTTCAAACCCGAATCTTCCGACCGAATCCTCTTCCTACGTTCGTTCGGAGTAATAAGGTCAACATCATCCCTCAGCTCCAAACCTTGAATTGGATTTGAGGTCGGGTTAACCTTCACCAAAGCTCTATCCCCTTCGTCAACAACCGAACCGCGCGTTTCATCAGCCTCCTTATTGGCTTCGGCCGCCGGAGCTGCGGCTGCGAGGTCGGCCGCCTTTCTACGCTTCCTCTCAATAATCTCATCATGGGAAGACACTGCACAAAACAGAGAGAAAGGTTAAGGCATAAATAACCGAACAACTACATAAAGATGTTTGGACAAAGTATGGACACATGCTTATCACGAAAAACAAATACACGATACGAAAAAACAGAAAGACAAGAGAAAGTTACCACTACCCCAAAGACCAACCAACCAATCGTTATCCCGACTGAGGGACAACGGAACTTTATCCATATCTAGGCCACAGAGCAGGAGATAATCGTGCTTATCCGCATCCGAAAGCGTGGTACGGAACTCCAACCTCGAAGGATCGACATCCTTCCAGACACCAAACTTTTCCATCCTAGGGCCAGAGACGAAGCCCACCTCAAATGAGTCTCTTTGTTGCTGGAATTCGTAAACGCCCAATCCGCCCTTCCAACCCGACGAGCGATTGTGTAAAAACCATTACTCTTCGAATTCCGCCGAAATTCAAAATGATGCCAAAAAAGATTGGTCCTTGGTATCATCTTCACGGCCAAGCACCGAGCCTGGAAGACGTTAATGTGAATAAAGCTGTTCGGGTCTAACTAACCGATGGCTACCCCTGTCTGCTTGAGGATGCTCTTTAAAATGCACAGCATCGGCAGGCGAAATCCACACTTAAAAGCAGCTTCAGAAATACCCGTAGCTAAACCTCCTCCATACGCCGCCGGCATTTCGGGGTTGTGCCAAATCCTGTCGTTCTTCCTTGGAGTATAAAAATACCAAACGTGCTTCTCCACGACATATTCCGAAGAAAACTTGGCGATCGTATTATTGGTCAACCTCGACCGATGGTTGGCCGCCGGAAACTCTTCGGCGTTGCTGAAAGGGGACACTTCCGAAGGACCCGCACCTTCGGTCGATCGATCCATATCCCTGCATTCGGAAATGTAGAGATTAGCCGTGTACTCGGGTCGAAGTAAGAAAATATTTAACAAGAAAGAGAAAACCGAGTACAGTGGGCCTGGATCGATCAAAAGTGTCCCATACCCCGAAACGCAATTAAAAAATCAATCCCATACAATCCCCTAAAACTCGTCTCAACCCTGAATGAAATTCTAATCAATCCCCTAAAACCTATGGGAAGCTTTTCGAAGATTAAAAAGATTCAAGGCCCCCTCTTTTTTGTTCAAGAAAAAACGCAAAAAAGCATACATATACATACAATTATACATATATACATAGCGGTTTTCACGAAAAGGGGCAAAGAGAAGCTTACTTGTTCGAAGATTCTCGAGAAGATCGTACTCCTGAGGGTAAAATGCTTGAACGTGGGACTCCAACGAAGTCGGAGAACTCAAGTTTTCCGGGGAGGAAACGACGGTTCCAATTGTCGATGGAGATTCTTTTTAAAGTGGGATGTGTTTGGAAACTTTTGTGAGATAGTGTACGCATAAAATGAGAGGGATATGGGTCGCGTAGGTTTTTAAACAAAGAGTATGTGACGCTTGGGAATCTTTCGAAATTCAACGGCCCAGATTGAGGCGTAAATCTCGAAATCAGACAGCTGTCCCTCATAAAGTAACACGACTCCCCAAGAGAAAACTCGACTTTTGTCTATCGCCGTGCAACCAAACGAATGCTCAGATCAACTCAACAGACACGACCGAACGGAACGTGTCAAATCAAAACATGGATTCTTTAGTCTTCGTCCTAAAAACATTGCCGAACGAAGCCTAGGGACATGTTGGAAGCCATTTACCCATGGTGGACCGGACCGAAGGCCCAATAAGTAAAGCCCAAATGGCTAACGGTCTCCTCTTCCTTAAACGGTCTTCATTTACTTTCGGCGGTGGAAAACACAATGATGCCCATGGGACCCTTTTAAGGTAACGGACATAATTTCTAGGGTATAAATATAGATTGAATCCACAAGGGAAGATATATGCTCATAATTCACTACACACACACTCTCTTTACGTTCAAAGTACTCTATAAACACGACTTATTTATTCTCACACCGGAGGTGAATCGGGGGGACAATCCCTCGCATTCTTCTCACTTTTCAGGATCAACACGAAGGCCGACCCGGTGGAAATTCAGTCGTAACAGAGTAGTTGTTAGAGATGCTGTTGGGAATGTGATTGCAGCCAGTAAGAAATTCTTTAATGCATCTTATAGTGTTCTGGCTGCTGTATCTCTAGCTAAAGGTCTTGCTTTGTGTGGTCATCTTCGGTTACCAGATTTTTCTATAGAATCTGATTGCAATAATGCAGTTTCTTTGATTAGCACGAAGGATGCTATTTGCAGTGATCAGGATGGTGTGTTAACTGATACTAGCGGCTAAACCGTGCCAAGCACGTGCATTGATCAGGATGGTGTGTTAACTGATACTAGTTGGTAACCTGTGCGCACGGGTCGGGCCCATGTCGAGCACGTATCGTCAATAAAATATTAATATGAATAAATTATCGATAATAAAAATAATTAATGAGTATTATTTAAATATGTATTTTTAGAAAATTGAATGATAAAAGCATATAATAAATAAACACTATTAAATTATTTAGTTATAGGAAATCTAATACGGGTGAAATTAAAAAAAAAAATAAATAAATAAATACAATTGCTAAGTATTATTTAAATGATAATTTGTAGAGAATGGAATGATAAAAGTATATAACAAATAAACGTTATTTAATTATTTAGTTATAGGGAATCGAACACAAGGTAAAATTAAAGAAATTAAATTAAATAAATAAATCTTGTATAATTATGTAATTGAAACCAGAATCCCGAGTTAAGTGATAATCAAATTTGATATTTGATATCTTAGTACCATTGCGCACCATTAAAACATGATTTTACACATCTGGTTAGATTAATAAACCAAGTTAAGAAATATGTTGCATTATATTCATTCCAATATATTCCTTTTTTTGTTTTTTTTGCTAAATATGTTGCATTATATTCATTCCAATATATTTATTTTTTTATATTCATTACAGTTTATTTAACATTTTCGAGCTTAATTAACATGTTTCGGCTCATCTATACTCTTTATTAAAAGCAGAAACCCCCTCTTAATGGTATGTCATATATACCGCGGTATGCCACTAAATATTAATTAATTTAATTAATTAAAACTGTAATATTATATAATAATTTAATAATAAAATATATACTATGAGTATATTAACTAAAAATTTAAATAAATGTCAGGAATATAGTACTACATAGAACTTAGGGCTCCTTTAATTAATATTTAAAAAATATATACAATAGATTAATAATAAACACAATTAATAATATAGCTACTCTTATATTGCAAGAATGAAGTTGTGTAATTTAATTAATTAAAATAATGATATTAAATATTAATTTAATTTAATAGTAAAGTTATATACTAGGAGTTTATTAACTAGCAATCGAAATAAAAGTTGAGAATATAGTATTATATACAATTGATGCTTCAAAATTTTATTTTATTTAAAGAAATTAAAAATTAAAAATTTAAGATAATTTATCATGGTCCGTACTTTACACGCTTACTTATAGTTAAAAAAAAAAATTCGCTACTTGAGAGTTGAAACAATTAGTTGTTCAATTTTAGTTCAAGGGACCGCGTACTCGTGGTTTCTTAACTTGGTTTAAAATCATGTTTTAATGCAATATTTAGTTGCTAAAGAATGCTCTGCTAATTAGATAATACCCAAGCTACTTCTTTCGTCAGAACCCCAGTGGGTGACTCCCGTTTTTTCCCTGTTGAGATTGGGCTTCACCAGGGGTCGGCCCAGAGTCCTCTTCTTTTCGCCCTTATCATTGATGTCATGTCGCGAGGGATTCAAGATGTCGTCCGTTGGTGCATGCTCTTCGCTGATGATATCGTGTTAGTGGCGGAGTCGAGGGGGAAGGTGAACGAGAAGTTGGAGTTATGGAGATCTACTTTGGAGTCCCAAGGCTTGCGTATGAGCCGGTCTAAAACCGAGTATCTCTGGTGTAACTTCAGTGGTGAGGTCAACGAGGAAGGGGTGGAGGTTAGGATTGGAGATCAGATCGTCCCTCGTACGGATAAGTTCAAGTATTTGGGTTCGATCATTCAGAAGGAAGGTGAGATTGAAGACGATCTCTCGCATCGTATCAAGGCTGGGTGGCTAAGGTGGAGGGCAACGTCAGGGGTGATGTGCGACAAGAAAGTCCCTTTAAAGTTGAAAGGGAAATTCTATAGAGCGGCAATCCGTCCTGCGATGTTGTATGGTTCCGAGTGTTGGGCATTGAAGAAGGCCCTCGAGAGCAATTTAGAAGCGGCTGAAATGAGGATGTTGCGGTGGTCTTGTGGGCGCACGATGTTGGATAGAATTCCGAATGTGGTTTTTAGGAGTGAACTTTAGGTGGTGCCTTTTTCAACGAAAGTTAGGGAAGGGAGGTTGAGATGGTTCGGCCACGTCCGTAGGAGGCTGACTGAAGCCCCAGTGAGGAGGGTCGAGAGTCTTTCGGTTGTGGGGGTGAGGAGGAGAGGTAGACCGAGGAGGTCGTGGGAAGAGCAGCTTAGGATGGATCTGAAGGCCTTAAACTTAAATGAGACCATGATCGCGGATAGGTGTTCTTGGAGGCGCCAGATCAGAGTGGTGGATTCTCTTTTAGGGAGCGGCTCTGTTGTTGAGAGCCTCAGAATTGGGATGTCTGGGTTAGCGTTATCTTAGAAGTTCGGTTTTATCGTTCTCATTTTTTCGTTTTTGTATTGTCTTCTGTTTTCTGGTTTTGCAGTTGCAGGGAATTTGGCTCGGTGACATCTTAGATCTGAGTATCTTGCAGAGCGGAATAACCCCATGTTTTTGGCAAGAAGTGCTGCTCGGAGTCGACCTATATCAGGAGAGGAGTATCTAAAGCCCGGTTAGGTAAGTCCCATGAGATCCAAGCCATGGGCCCAGGTTCGGCTGAGTACTTTCCCATTCTTAATCTTCTTTGTATATAACACACACTGTTTTGTTGCCCACTAAGCCGGGGGTCTCCACGGAAACAGCCTCTCTACTATAAAAAGTAGGGGTATGGTCTGCGTACATCTTATCCTTCCCAGACCCTGCTCTGAGCGGGATATACTGGGTATGTTTGGTTTGGTTTGGTTTATGCATAAGATATGTCATTGCCTCGCTCACTCACACAAAATGTTAGCCAACCTACGTGCAATCCACATGATAAAAATGTTCAAACAACAGTCACTTATAGTATATGAATAATATGAATGGATAATTATATTCTCTTCGGTAGTTGTTTATTTTTAATGATATTATTTAATTTTCAAAGAAAAAAATCAGAAGCTGATCTAGATATGTTCAAAAAATTCGAATTCCGATTTGATCCGGAAAAAAGTTTAAAAAATCCGATCCAAAAAAAAGCTTGTTTCGGTTTGGTCTGACCCGCAAATCTTATACGGACCTCTTATTTTTCATCAAATTCGGTCTAGCCCGAAACCTGAAAAATTTGGATAAAACCTGAAACCCGAAAAAGCCCGATTCGATCCTGATAAATGTCTGAGATTTTGAAAAATCCGAATAAAAACTCGATTTTTTATAGATAAAATCTAAAAATATGTAATATTTTTAATAATTTCAAAATTATTAATATATATAAGTTTAAAAATGCTAGATAAAAACCAAATTTTTTTGGATAAATAATATTTTTAATAATATCAAAAATATTAATATAAAAATTAAAAAAATTCCGGATAAAAACACGGTTCTATCCAATCCGGCCTGACCCATCGACCTAAAACAATCCTCATATTTTAGAGAAACCCTAATCTAACCCAACCCGGTCCAACTTTCAAAAAATCCCGATTTGGCCTGATCGACCCAATTTTCTAAAAATCCCATCCCGACCCAATTTTCAAAAAATCTAAATTTTTTAAAGTTTGAATAAAATCCAACCTAAAGGTTTATTTATGCATCCCTAACCACATCCATACACAAAAGGAAAAATAAAAAGAATTTTTTTTTTTTTTTTTGCCGTGGTGACAATTTATCTGCCTTCCAAGTTTCTACTGCTGCAGTATTCAACAATGATAAAAGCAGGACCTGTACAAATGAGAAGCATTAATGGTATTCGGTGTGCTTGTTGCAGACTTGTAGGGTGCAACAGAGCGTTATGGACCAATACGTGCTATTTTTGTTCGTTCGACGTCAAATTTTATAAACTAATTTTACAACAATGTACTTTGCAACAGTTTTTCGTTTTATGCTGGTTAGTAAAAATTAAATGGAGCTGATATGTGTACACCTTTCATTTACGTGTGTACATCTAATATTGACGATTACACTAAAATGCCCTTCATGTAACTATTTCTTTAATTTGTTTTACATAAAAATTTAATTAATTAAAAATAATTGTGTTAGTTTTAGATGATCATCTTATTATTATTTCTGATTCAAAAAAAAGTCTTATTTTTATTTCTAACTAAATATGTAAAATATTCAAGAAAAAATATGATTCAAAGTTGTCGAATAGATAAGTTTACCATGAAATATTCAAAATATTCGTGAAAAGATTACTTTTATATTTATTTATGCTTAAACTAGTAATTTTCTTACTTTAATTTAAAAATAGTGTAATATGTTAAAAAAGGTATTAAAAAATAAATCAAAGGTTAATAGTTATCATAAATTAAATTTTTACAATTTTATTACATAGAAGTTATTTATTAGAGTCGACCTAAATTGAATGTACAATCTTAAATTTAATTTTATAATAACAGTAAAATTATTCAAATATACATTTACTGAAATTTTCATACGTCATTTCACAAAACTTTATTTGTTATTATTTCACCTTATGTTTGCACTTTGTTTTAATAAAACTACTCCTATATAGTTGAGTAACAAAATAATTGGTCGAACAAAAACAAAGTTTAAGGACATTTTGGTCTCATCATCAATATTGGGTGTGCTATAGGGTGTGCACATGTCACCTCCCAAGTTGAATTCATGTAACTTTTTGGGTTTCTTTATACATGTTTTTCTTTTTAATTATTCAGATCGATCAAAACTTGATTGAAATTTATGTGAATTATGTAGTTAAGAAAAATGATAAAAAAGATTATATTATTGAAAATACGTCCAATCTATTTTAAAAAGTAATTTTCAGTTTTCTACAATAATAATTAAATCTTTTTAATATTTACTTAAAAATTGATCAATTTAATTATTAAAAAAATTAAAAATAACATGTAAAATAGGACAGCAATAATATACAAATAAGACGAGGATAAAAGAGTACACGACTTAATATTTTTTGATGTGACAATATTTTAATGAATATTATTTATAAAATATTGATGTTTCGGATATTATCAAAAATAAAATACAGTTATGAGTTTTTTTTACTGTCCGGAAAAAAAAAGGAATATCAAGAAGAAGAGGAGCAAGAGTGTCACCCAATTGACATCCATTAACTTTCTCAAACCATGGTTTAGTTACTCCCTCTATTTCATAATCAGTTTCATAATATTTGATGTTTGATTTTTTAACACGAATTTTAAGGTGTTTTGAAATTTGATCATATAATTAAAAAGGTTATTTTTAAAATTTCTTTTTTGGAATAAAAATATTAAAATATTAATTCAATATTTTTATTCAAAAAAATTTAAAAATAATATTTTTAACTATTTGATTAAACCATCTTAAAATACGGGCCAAAAAATAAAAGGTAGATATTCAAAAATAGAGGGAGTGCATTTGAATTTGGACGACGATGTACTGGTGAAATATACAAAAGCATCGTGGTTTTAGATTCATTTAATTTTGAACAAAAAATCTGGTCATTTGGTTCCATATTCTTTCCTTGCCATGCCTGTCTAATCACCGACAGCCTTTTCCTTTTCTCTGCGCTGCTGCCCATAAATTGAGCTTTACTCACATGGCTCTACTTAGTTAATTTCTCCTCTCTAATTATGTTTTCAATTTTTAAAAAATATTAGATATCCGAATTAATTTTTGTACATCTCAATTAATTCGGAAAATTGCTAGTAAACTCGTTTCCATTGAGCATGATACCTCTTACAAAAATCAAACCTCTAACATTGAAATGGTAAATCTTAAGTCACATGTTTTCGATTTCAATTACAAAAAAGTTCAAGAATAATTATTAATAAAAAAACATAGGAATTAATTTATGATAAGATGGTAAGAGGGTCCTTGTACTTGATATAAAAACGAGTGAAATAACTCTATTTGTTGATAGTGGGGCCATGTAACTTGTTCAATTCAGACCGTATATTTAACACAATCAGTCACCGACACTTCCTATTCCAATTCCATCGTTTTATATAATCTACAGTTTTATATCACATAGAAAAATCCCCAATATTTACGACATTTAGTGATCGACTGAATTTTATATTATTTTAAACTAATGTGATTGTAATTGAAATTGTATATTTAATTGTATACTTTTATGCAATTTACTCCCTCCCGTCAATTTTTAGTTAACACATTTACAAAAAACACACATATTAATAATGATTTAATTATGTAATTTGTTTCCATGTTCATCCTTAATCTTCACATTAAATGATGAGTTATGAGTGTGTATATTAAATATAAAATCAAACATTGATATTAGAAATAAAGGGATATATATGAAAAAATTGGTAAAAATATGTATTAGAACAAGGAATGTGACAACTATTTAGGGACAATTTTTTTTTTTTACAAATGTGCCAACTAAAAAGGGACGTGAGTAATTATTTATTGTCAACAAATTTTTAGTATTTTATTAGTGCACTCATAATTTTAGTACTTTTCTGGTTGTTTATTCCTTAATCACCCGATTAGCGGAAAGTAAGATTGATAGAATATTAAGGTATGATGACTTTTCCACCAACATTTCAAGTTTTGAAACGACCCATTCTAGAAAAGTAGTACTAATTTTGTAGTTGTGGTTGGAATTATGAAGTGTCACTATTTAAGATTAACTTAACTACTCCCTCCGTCTCTTAATGTTCTTCTCGTTTGATATGTCGGTACTGTTCATAACAAGAGACAAATTACTAATTTACGTCTAATCTATAAAACCAAATATAGTCATGAGGGATCTTGTTGGATTCGTATTTATGAGTACTTTAATACAGTGAAGTTTTTATATTTAATACTTATACGAAATTAAAGATATTAACGATTAAAAGTGTGCGTTGGCAAACGTGTCCAAGGGAAATGGGAAGAGTTTTTTGAGACGGAGGGAGTACCTAATAATGTAACTAATAAAATACTGTGGACCTCCACTTACATCTGAGTTCATCATTCCTTCATGATAGTAAATTTTAACCACCATTAAAAGTAATATTTACAATTGATTCAAAATTTAAATTACAATTTCGAACACTTGAAATAAACTCCAAACTAACAAGAACCAGAGGTGAGGTATTTACAATTTTAACCTCTATGAAATTCACACATTTTACCACTATCCTTCCTCACCCCCAAAGTTACAAACAGTAAAATGTATACGTATATATGATTTTCGAGACAGTAAAATCTGCGTACATTTTTCGGACCTCTTCGAACGGGGAACACCGGCTTAATGATCTTTGTAGAATGATTTTGATGAGCGTGACCTTGATTTTGAAGAAGAGTATGAGCTAGGACAAAATTCTTGTGAATTAACCACCTTGTTTTTTACCACAAAGTGACCCAACAAATCAACTGTCTCAACCAAATTTTCCTTGCACAAAAACTCTTCGCTGCACACCTTCTCCACTTGCCTGTCCATTTCATGCACAAACACATGTGTTTTACCACACCCGCCTTTTTTACTCCTAGCCAAAACTCCGGCGGTAAAAATCGCCGACATTCTTCCCGGAGCCAACGGAAAAAACCCACGTGGACCATCAACTAAAATCACATCCCAGCCCATTTCGTAGATATGGTTTGGAAGGTCATTTATAGCTAATTTACAGTCGGAAAATAAAAGATTTTGAACTGGTCGACAGTCTTTTTTGATTTGGTCTTTAGTGTAGTCAAGAAGATCATAGAGCTCGTTCACTTTAGTTGTGAATACGACGTCGTAAGCTTCGATGTAGGGGTGTTTCTCTTCAAGTTTGCCGATGAAATAAGCACTTTCGTCGACAAAAATGGTTCTGCCATTGGTGTTTAGTGATTTCCAAAGGAGGGTTTCATGGGTGAGTCCAAAAACAAGGAAGTTGCATGGAGAGGGGCAGTTTTTGAGCACATTGGCTATGGTGTTGAGTTCTTGAAATGTCATGGAAGAGTTTGTTTTAGTTGTGGTGTAGTGAAGGAGAGCATCGAAAATAGGGGGTGGGAGTGAGGTTGGGGTGGTGGGGGAGGGTGGGGTTGGGGAGAGAATAGATTTAGAAGTGAGGAAAGTGAGAGTTAAGATGAATGTAAGGAATGAGATGAAAGAGAACCACCATCTACGGTGGTGGATTGTGGTGGGAGAGCCTGGTTGTTTTGTGAAAGATGGGTGGAAGAGGATCAACTTTGTGCTGCTAGTCTTCATTGAGAGAGAGATGGGGGAGAGAGATACGCGAGAGAGAGAGAGAGATAGAAAGGGGAGAGAGAGAGATGGAGAGATATGGGGTTGGAATATTGTAAGAATATATATATTGGGACAGATGTATATAAGGGAGGATTAAACTAGTTACTAGATGTAAATGAAATGGTGTGAGTGATTAGTGTGAGAGGAATAAACGAAACTTACTCGGTTATAATACCACTTAAAGTGGTGTCTGAGAAGGGTAGTTGTACGCAGATCATGCCCCTATACAATAGGGAGGGGGAGGCTGTTTCCGAAGGACCCCCGGCCATTACAAATATAGAAATACAAATACAGAAAGGAAACCTAATACAAACTAAGAAACTCACACACACGCAGGAATCGAACCCTTGACCTCCTTCAAAGGAGGCCAGTGGCTCAACCACTGCACCAACATGTTGTTGGCTTTAGTGTGAGAGGAATAGAGATGGCAATCGGTTCGATCGAAACGGGTTTTGCCAAATCCAAATCCGAATTTTTTGATCAAACCCGAACCCGAACCCGAATCCGAAAAAACCCGAAACTATAAACCCGAATCCGAACCCGTTGGATACTAACGGGTTTCGGGAAAAAATTAAATATTTTTATATTAAAAATAATATAAAACATTAATATATAAAATATTTTAATTTTTATTACATATTAAATGATAAATATAAATAATAATAGATAATATATATTAAATGTTAAATATTATGTATAAAATAATAGAAATAATAACATATATTAATTCGGGTTTCGGGTCGGTTCGGGTTCGGATCGGGTTTGATACGAGTTTCGGGTTTTCGGGTCGGGTTCGGGTTGGTATTGCCAAAACCCAAACCCAACCCGAAATTGATTCGGGTTTAAAAATCAAACCCAAACCCGAATCCAAACCCAAAATTTTCGGATTTGATTAGATCCATTCGGATCGAAATGGATCGAGTATCATCGGGTCGGTACAAATTGTCATTCCTAGAGAGGAAGCCCGCAGGGCGCAGGGGACACTGATGATGAGAGGTGTAATGTACTATGTGGTTCGAATTGTAAAACTATTAAATGTACAACATTATCTTCTCACGTGTTGTCGCAGTTTTTTTGAATTTTGAAACGCAGTAGATGCTCAGACTCCTTAAACTACAAGTTTTTAAATTTTTGACTGTTCTTTGGTTGTGCAGCGAATTTTCTAAATAAAATCAGCCGCAAGGATTATCTCAGTTAGTTAAAAAAAGGTCATCTCATCTCTTGATCACTGATTCGATTTTCATGGGAGACGGATTTGTAAGTATGCGGGGCAGAGTCTGTCGCACTTGTGCGGTTTGTCGTGGATCACGTGGTTTGCAGGCTATTGCGTGAGCCCGTGGATTTACCCAGAGCGTACCCGAAGGATAGCGGCTGCGGGTTCCCATGTTAAAAATATAAAAATAAAAATAAAAAAATAAAATAAAATCAGCCGATTTCAAAGATATTCATCGTTCGTAAATTCTGGGCGGCAAATGAACTAGTAGTGATTGTCATGAAGTTCCAATTCTGCCAAAACTCAAATAAATTTTATTTGCCAAATCAAACATATTGTTACAAGATTATAATTATACTAACTTAACTTATTAGAGCATCTCCAAGGGTGAAATGTAAAATTGTTAGCTAAAATGATTATCTATATTGAATATGTAAAATTTTAGCTAAGAGGAGGTATATGTACTCCAATGGGATATAATTATAATTATGTAAAATTATACATAAGAGGTTTATGGGTTCAACAAATATAGAAGACCAAATATGAGTATCTATATTTTTTGCTAAAAGGAAAGAAGGTTGGAGTACCTCAATTTATAGATATTATCTAAAAGGTGACACATAGATGCCACATAGATGTCACTTAGATAATATAGAGCATCTCCAACCATGTAGAACCCTTAGGTAAAAATCAACATAAATTATCTTAAATAAAATTTATAGAGAATTTGTAAAATTTTGTTCGCTCCAACGGGACAAAACCATTAGCTAAAAATTTAGATAATCACAATTGGTCGGCTATATTTGTCGAACCTTTAGCAACCTGTAGTAAAACTCCACATCATCAATTACCATATTTAAATAATATATTCTATTTTTAACAACTTGAAATAATAGTGACATACCATTTTTAAAATATAGCCAACCAATATAGTCAATCCCATTGGAGTAAAACACGTTACAGGTTCAGCAAATTTTACATAATCAATATTTAGCCGATTATTTTTACAAAATACCATTGGAGATGCTCTTACCCGAGCAAAGTACGAATTCTTTTAAGGCAAACGGTCTGGTGCAAACGTATGCACCAGACTGTTTATGGAACATACGGTTCCAGAGCCGTTGGATCGTTGATCCAACGACTCTGATTTAAAAAAATAAAAATTCATCGTACCGCAACAAGTTTCCGCGGTACGGGGTACGGGGTAATTACCAAATTGCCCCCATGTTTTCACATAAAAAATCTACTGTTCACCGTACCGCAGAAAGTTTATGCGATACGTGAACAGTAGGGATATTTTTGTAATTTCTCCGTATCGCGGAAACTTGTTGCGGTACGGTGATTTTTTTTTTAAATCAGAGCCGTTGGATCGTTCAGAGCCGTTGGATCAACGATCCAACGGCATAGATCCAACGGCTCTGGAACCGTATGTTCCATAAACAGTCTGGTGCATACGTTTGCACCAAACCTGACCCCATTCTTTTAATCATGGGATTTAATCACCTTAATTCTATGCAAAAACAAATCAATCCATATTAGCGTAAGTATTTAAAACACCTTCATTTTAAAATAGATAAGACAAAAATACACGAAAGCACCCTTGTTTTAAAATGGAGAAGTCGAAACTTTTAAGCAATTTTATTTCACCGTTATAGTCCAATACTTATTTGTTTTGAAACAAATATAATTCAAACTTATATCAATCGTTTGTTACATATCATAATTTTTAGAAGTAACCGACTTAACTACTGGCTCAAGTACCATCAATGTCCATCATCGAAGATGTCTTTTTTTTTTTTTTTTTAACATGGGAACCCGCAGCCGCTACTGTAACAGCCCGACTTTTCGGACTATTAATTCTAAATTCGAAATTAACATAAAACGGATTCTTTATTCAAATAAATCAAAATTTCCACAAAGTCAAAGCACCGGTCAAACTCAATATTCAAAAAAAACATAAATTCAGAGACGCAGCTCCATAATTACAATATTCAATAATCACTGTCTAATAAAGTACTGACAATTTATTCAAGTAATACGATAAAACTTTTCCAATAATTGCATCTAAAATAGCTAGCACGAAGGTCCACAAGTTCACATCTTATTCTCAATAAGCTTCCAAAAATCAAACCTGAAATATTAGAAAAGGGGTGAGCTACACAGCTCAGCAAGTACAAATTGACTAACAGATGTTCTTAAAAATCAGTAGGCGTTTTAATAAAACCATTTTCAGAATCAAATATAAGTTTGCAAAACATTTACGAAAACAATTCCAACCCAAAGTTTTATATTTTCAAAATACATAATTTAAACTAGAAACAGAAGCAGAAAATAGAAATAACACGAAACGAAAATCGAAAATACCACAGTCTTGCTCTACGGCCACACTTTGCCAGTGACCGGCATCTTATTCTTATTCTTTTGTCACACTTTGCCAGTGACCGGCATCTAAAGTTCAATAATTACGCGCCCTTAATAGGTATCTAAAGTTGCACACTTGTGCGCCTACTAAGGGTATCTAAAGCTAGTTCCGGAACTATAGCGTAAATTACGAACGGGTTCGAAACGTAGAGACTGGGGATTCTAAAATCAAATACTTATATCTTATAAAGTCGAAACAAAATTCTTATATCTTATACGAAAATCGAAAACAGAAGTTTATATCTTATACGAAAAACGAAAGTTGCATAATCAAATAATACTTTTCGAAAATAAAAGTAAGTCAAAAGTACTTACCTCGAAGTTGAATGAATACCGAAAATTAAAGCGAACAAATCCTATAATTTCATAACCGAAACATAATTAAACACTTACACTATAAACATAATTCGTACAAACACAAAAAAAATAAACATCCATTATGAATCACATGCAACTGAACACTTAAATCATATATAGCCTGGACATTCTGAACTCAATTTATTTTACAAAGAAAACAAACGGACCACAACTTGAACAAAACAATTTTTTATAAAAAAAAAAGATCTATTGGGCTTTAAGGCCCAACATTGCACATACAGATGTGTTCAGCTAATGTATCAAATTACTAAGAGGTACCTAATCCTTTCCTTATTTAACATGCAATTAAGTCAACCAAATTGTATAATGTAATGTTTCTGTACAATTTAAGTATTAAAAGTTAATGCATGGATGATAGGATCAACAAAATTAGCAAGACAACAGTATGGTTTGAAAATTCTTTCCTTCTGTTTCTAAAATCTAACAAATAAACTATGTAAAAATATTATTATTATTATTATTATTATTATTATTATTATTAAATTACTAAAACAAATCATGGAACACCCACAACTTAATAACACAATAACAGAGTACATACATCTTAATTAGTCTTCATGCATACAGTCACTAATTAATTGACTCAAGTCTATTAGCAAAGTAAAATAAATATTAATATAACTTTTATACTTGAAAATAGAATCAGGAGCATGTACATGACTTCACATAAAATTTATAAATACTATGCTTGCATTAAGGTTTAGGCAGAAAGCAATCCATGTTACTATCCGAGTTACACAAAATATAGGCAGGCATATTGGCTCATATATCTCTAATTACAACACTTAAACCTGGGCACTAATATGGTTCAATTAACTTACAAAATCAGAGCATTTAGCAAGAATTTAACCATTGACTAAATAAATTATTACTTAACAAATATTATATAAATAAACATATGAACCGAAACATAGCAGACAACTCTATTCCCATAATTTAATAATCTAAGTAAGCCTAAACTCACAACATACATACATGACATAATCTACACTTTGTCAGTACATTAAACTAACACATGTTGGCTACCACACAAAGATAAGAAATAATTGAAAAAGCAGTACGCATATACTTCTAAATCATTGTATATAAGTGGACACAAATGACAAAACAGATGCATATATAAATTTAGGGGTGTAAATGAGTCGAGCCGAGCCGAACTCTAAAATGTTCATGTATCGTTTGTTAAGAAATTATCGAACTCGAACTCGAGCTCGAACTTGAATCGAGCCAAAAAATATGTTTGAGCTCGGTTCGTTAAGATAAAGTGTTGTTCACGAACGGTTCACGAACAGCTCACGAACATGTCTCATGAGCTTACTCACGAACTTTTATTTTCGAACAACTCATTAACCTTGTTTACAAGCTTGTTCATGAACTTATGCTCACGAATAAATCTTAAATATTGCTCGCGCCTATGCTCACGAGCTCACTTACGCACAACTCATAAACTTAATTCCTTATTTTTGTATACAAAAATCTAATATTAAAAAAATTAAAAAGTCCAAAATTAAATAATTAAATTTATGTCTCAGCATTAGAAATAATAATAAATCATCAACCAATAAAATTCTCACATCTCCAACTCCAAAAAACAAACAAAGTTTGA
Source organism: Saposhnikovia divaricata (assembly GCA_036435485.1). Classification (NCBI taxonomy): domain Eukaryota; kingdom Viridiplantae; phylum Streptophyta; class Magnoliopsida; order Apiales; family Apiaceae; genus Saposhnikovia; species Saposhnikovia divaricata. The sequence continues at coordinate 9,341,078 of CM071597.1, read as the reverse complement.
TTTAAAAACAAAGGGCAAAGAAACGTAATTGTTTGATAGAAATAAAGTTAAGTTATTAAAGTTTTAATCATTTAAAATCTGAAGCTTGCACAAGCAAGTAAAGTCTCTATATGTTATTTTGTAGTTTTGCATACCAATTTTTTATATAATATTTTGAATTATTTTTTAACAAAATTTTAAAATTTTCTAAATATTTCAATCGATATTAAATATGATAAAACGAACTTAATGACCTGTGCATCTATTTAAAATATAAAGACAATTTTTTTTGATTTTATCTTATACTCTAATAACTCAACCATTATATATTATATTGATCAATTTATCATATTATATAAAAATTCATATGTACCATACTTTATAGTCGAGTTATATTTTAATTGATCATTATAAATAGTTATTGTAGTTTTGTAATATTTATGATTTAAAAATTTATATCTTTTTTATTTAATTTGAATGTTAATTATGTTATTTTTTATCTATAACATAGATCATATTTTCAGTGTTATCATCTTTTTAACATAATTTCAATTATTTTTCGTGTATGTTTAAATATTTATATTTTTAGATCGATCATATATTTAAATCGTTGAAAGTCTAAATAGTTGGTCGAACACTCACAAATTTAAATTTTCATATACCTAAAACTAATGTGATCCAATTATTAATTATGTATGATTTGATAACTAAAATTTAGATATTTTTTTGTAACTAAATCATATTTTTTATTTCAAGAATTTATATCTACATGGAGAGACAAGTAAATAAATCTTTTTTTGTACTCGGTTACATTATGTATAATCTAAAATTTTATTTTTATATCAATTATCTAATATGAAAAATAGAATTGTAGAATATACTCAATCGATTAGAATATTTTTTGTAATTTTATCTATACAATATTCTAGAAATAATATAAATCAATATTTTATTTACTGAAAAATAAAAATAAAAGAGGAAGAGAAAGAGAAAGATGTGGTTCACCTTTTAGGATATTTAAAAAAACTCAAAATTGAGTATAGCACAATTGGTTATGGCATGAATTTGATAGAAGAAGGTTAGTAGTTCGAATCCTAACACTAATATAATTTCACTACTTTTTACATAATTATTATAATATCTAGCATAACATATAAAATATTCTAATTAATGGTGTACAATTAATAATAATTTCGGGTATATAATCAAACATATATTTTATATATACAAGATTATTTATAGAATTTGTTTATGAACTGCTAATTAACTTATATACCGAGAATATTAACGAGCTCAATTATCGAACTTATTCACGAGCATGTTTATGAGCTATGTTCACGAGCACGTTCATGAGCTATGTTCACGAACATATTAATCGAACTTGTTCGCGAGCTATCGAATCGAACTTCACCGTGATCAAGTTCAACTCGTTTATAATTCGATCCTTAAAATCGTGTTCAAGTTCGACTCGTTTGTGAATCAAACTGAACACGAACCGAACTTTTTTCGAACCGAACACCGAACCGTTCGCGAATGTATCGGCTCATTTACAGCCCTATATAAATTGGATTAATCTAGAATTCACATCAACACATACATAGAGAACACGTAGCACATAAAATCATTATTTACTAATATTCGGTAAAAGGATGGAGGCATACCTCTGTGGCGATGAATTACGATCTGTACAAGTCTCAAACTATTCTAATGGGTTTCTTATATAGGCACAAAAACCCTAAATTAATTAAGGTAATCCTAAAACTTTCGTACAATTTTTCCAACTAATACGTAAATTAAAATATTCTAATTTACACAAATATCTTAAATTAAATGATACTGATTCTCTAAAAATCTTTTCACACTTCTTTCCTCTAATAAAAATATCATCCTTATTCAAAATATCTTGCATAAAATAAAAAGAAATCTAAAAATTACTAAATAATTTATTTATCTAAATAAATAAAAATGACTTAAAAATCTAATATATAATAATAAAATAAAATAAAAATTAACGGGATTTTACAGCTACCCTTCAGGTGCGCTCTGGGTAAACCCATGGGCTTACGCAATAGCCTGCAAACCACGTGGTCCAAGGCAACCGCACAAGTACGACAGGCTCTGCCCCAGGATGGCATAATCACAAACCCAAAAATGTCTTTTAGAACATGGTGATCGATTGATCGGATTGAAACCGAACAAGAAGTATGTTGTATGCTGACCATGTTTGGGAAATCTTTTTTTTTTTAATAATTCGGTGTCCGGGCCCGCTTGCGCGCACCTCGACTAATCCGGATGGCATATTAGCACACCCATACCCCCGAAGGATGAAATCAGTAAATACCGGTTTTTTAGACTGCCATGACCAAAATACCGATCGACAGGGTAGCTTGCGAAAATTACCGGATTGATTACGCATTTACTAATCGGGTAATACATGATACGCATTTTTAAATTAGGTGATAATGTATTACGCAAACATCAACTGGGTATTGTGAGATAATTATTATTAAAAAAATTGATACGCAAGTTTAACTTGGGTAATCAGTTTTTATAAGTTTGTACATGTTTGCCATATGGCCCGTTACGGGTGGGACTGAATTATTATAAGTTTGTTCATTTTTTTATTTAAAATATTGTTTAAAATTTAGGTTTAAAAAAGTCGTATATTTCGAATATTTCTAAAATCCAAAATGAAAAAGTTGGACCCAAAATGTTAATTGTTGAAAACCCGAGGGAATATAGATAAAATTTAAAAAATTTAAATAAAAAATTGAATCCGGCGGCCTGATTTTTAAACGCTACGCGTTTAAAAATCAGGATAAATTAGGGTTTAGGATTTAAGGTTGCAACCCTAAATCCTAAACCCTAAACCCTAAGTTCGTATACGGTTTATTCGTAGTTTCGAATATTTCTAAACCCAAAATGGAATTATTGAACCCCAAAAGTTAACCGTTGAAAATCCGAGAAAATACAAATAAATTAAATAATATTCTACAATTTTTATATGAAGAATACACATTTATATTTTGGGTAACAAACTAACACACATTGGCCAAAACAAAAAAAAATAAAAAAAATAAAAAATGATGTACGTTAACTTTAACCAAGTTGACAGATAGGCCATTCACATCACAAGTACAAGCATGACTCCATGAGGAGTAGGTCAAGGAATATGAAGAATACACATATTAATAATGCGTATAATGCAATACGCATAAGCAATATGCGTGTCTGGAAGACGCATTTGTCTGTTGGGTAACAAAAACGGTAGTTTTAACACCCCTTCCCCATAATTGTTATTTTGTGTTTTTTTTCAAAAAAACGTTATTTTTAACATTTTTTCACCCCCGAACATGGTAGCCCACTTAATCGTAAACGTAACTTATAAGTTACCTATTTCGGAAAAAAAATATATATTTACATACTTTTTTTAGAAAAAACTGTGTATGGGGAGTTTAACATTCGTTATCTTCCAAAAATAGTTCTTTTTTTAAGAATAAGTAACTTATTTTTTAAAAATAAGATTTCTCAAACAGAATCGCTATATAATTGGGTCAAGGTCACATATGGGATTGGATTGAAATCGAACAAAATATACATTTTAAATTTTTAGCATGTAGTATTATTTCCGTTCCAAATTATTAGTTAATTTTGTTTTGTACACGTACTTAAAATTAAATTGTACCGATAATTGTTTAAATTCAATAGTAGTAGTAAACAATATAAATAATTGTCGGTGTATTTGTCATAGTACTCTTGTACTCCATTTGATTAGAGTACAATGAATTTAGTGAATAGATACATACCTCTCTTCCTGTGCAGATAGAGATGACAATTTGTACCGATTCGATGGATACCCGATCCATTTCGACCCGAATGGGTCCAACCGAACCCGAAAATTTCGGGTTTGGATTCGGTTTGGGTTTGATTTTTAAACCCGAATCAATTTCGGGTCGGGTTTGGGTTTTGGCAATAAAGACCCGAACCCAACCCGAAAACCCGAAACCCGTATCAAACCCGATCCGAACCCGAACCGACTCGAAACCCGAATTAATATATGTTATTATTTCTATTATTTTATACATAATATTTAACATTTAATATATATTATCTATTATTATTTATATTTAACATTTAATATGTAATAAAAATTAAAATATTTTATATATTAATGTTTTATATTATTTTTAATATAAAAATATTTAATTTTTTTTTTTTGGGTTTCGGGTCGGGTTTCGGTTACCCGAAACCCGTTAATATCCAACGGATTCGGGTTTATAATTTCGGGTTTTTTCGGGTTCGGGTTCGGGTTCGATCAAAAAATTCGGGTTCGGGTTTGGGTTTGGCAAAACCTGTTTCGACCGACCCAATTGCCAGCAGACACATTAACTAGCCACTCGGGCCTGGGGGCAAGGTTGGTAGGGATTTAACGAGTTGCGCACTCATGCGGCATGTCACCTTTGTAATTAAAAACAAAAAATGTATATAAAAGGATTTATATTATTATTTATAACTAGCTTATAATCCGTATAAAGTACGGGTTATTTTTAATTTTTATAATTTATTTATAATGTTATGATATTATAAATATTATTTTAATATGTTATTGGAATAATTCGAATCTTAAATATTTGAATATAATAATTTTTATTATTGAATGTAGATTAATATGTTGTTGGTGGAAATCGAACCATAGACATTTGTATATAAAATTTTTAGTATTGTTACATATAACGGTCATAATCTATTTTAATTGAAGATATAATGTTGTAATTACGGTAACCAAAAATATGGTTAATTACCGAGGAAGGTTGGATAGCCCATGTGGTTAAGGATCATTTGTCGATCCAGATCATGGGTTCAACCCTCACTCACCCCCACGGAATTGTTAGAACAGATAATTATTTATAAGATTATAAGCACTTTGTTGTTAAAAAAAAAAATAGGAGTTATCCAAATTGCAAATGGGGGCCGGTCTGTGGCAACCGGTTGCCAAGTACTGTTTAATCAGCATACTATTTTAGAGCCGTTGGATCAACGATCCAACGGCTCTGATTTTAAAAAAAAATTGCACCGTATCGCAGAAACTTTCTGCGGTACGGTGAACAGTAGATTTTTTATGTGAAACATGGGGCATTTTGGTAATTACTCCGTATCGTAGAAACTTTCTGCGGTACCGTGCAATTTTTTTTTAAATCAGAGCCGCTGGATCAAGGATCCAACGGCTCTAAAACAGTATGTTGGTTAAACAGTACTTGGCAACCGGTTGCCTGACCGGAGTCATTACAAATTATACTCTTTTAACTTATTATAGTATAGTGAATTCTATACGGTTTTGATCGAAGATAATGAGAAAAGGAAAATGTTAAAACTATAAAATTGGATACAAAAATATTTATAAAATAACATATTTTTTATTTTGATTGTTTACAATTCAATTAAATGTAATACACCCTTGTGCATCACATTAATATCTATCAATAAAATCAATTCTTATTATCACATCACAGTGATCACTATTGTCTATTATCAATTTATTTATCATATCATTCTTATATCAATTTTTGATATCCAATTTTATATTTTCGTAAACAAACAAGTATTTTCCCTCATAAGTGTAGTAATTTATATGTAACTGAATCCAAGACCATTAACAAATTCAGTTTTAGGTTATTTACAATATTATCAATTTCATTTGGTATCAAAAAAATTTCTTAATTATTTTTGAGTAAATCTTGGCTTGCACCTTTATACACTACTAAGATCTGAGCAGCTCCAATGCTCTTCCCTTTCCTTAACCCCTAAAATAGGGATTATTAAAAATATAGGTAATGAAAATTATGTTTCACTCCAATCATATACCCTATATTCATACCCTATATTTTAAAAGTAATTTTTAGTGTAGTTTTTTGAAATTTAAATTTTGAACATTCTTATAAATTAACCAATGAGATGGAGGATAGATGAGGTGGAGGATATAGGGTATCTAATTTTGATCCGTCAAATAAGGGGTTATATTTTCTTTCCCCTAAAAAATAAAGGGGATGAGGGGTAGGGTTGGAGCTTTAATTTTAAACTAAAATCCCTATATTTGTCCACCTAGGCACATTATAGGTAAGGAACATGTATGGTTGGAGTTGCTCTTGCTAATATAAAAAAATTGCCCCTGGCGAGGCCCATTTTAAGGAAAAAAAAAAGAAGTTTAATGATAAAATAATGTGCCTGTTTGGCATTTCATTTGGTAGGGAACTTATGACTTATAAGGCCTTGAGTCCTTATGGGGGGTGTTTGTCAAAATAAGTTTTAGCTAAACTTATGGCTTATAAGTTCATAAGTTGAATGTTAGGAATTCTTAACTTTCAACTTATAACTTATAACTTATTCTCGATATACGTAATATATAATATCTTTCAAATCTTCAAAACCATATATCTCTCGATCCATTCATTAGAAAATTGATATGTATATATCAAATTTCCCTATTCATCGAGATCTATCCATTGATATCCATTATTATATATAAAAAAACAAATATTTGGAAAATTATAAAAAAAAGTTAACTTATAAGTTCTGATTTACCCAAACAGTCTACTAATTATAAGTTTTGATTTACCAAACACTCTAATCTCTACTCTACTTATCACTTATATGACATAAATGCTTATAAGTCATAAGCTACTCATTTTAAGGTAAGCCAAACCGCCCCAATATACTAGTCCTATATTGTAGGTAGTGTTTTAGTAGTGTATAAGGGTGTAACCCAAAATTTATTCATTATTTCTACATATTATCAGAATTAAACATGAATGCAGGTAAAGGTTCGAGTAAAAAACAAATTCTATAACAGAGGAAATAAATTAACATATTATCAAAATTAGACATGAATGCAGGTAAAGGTTCAAGTAAAAACAAATTCTATAACAGAGGAAATAAATTAAGACTTGTGCTAGGCACTCAAAAAAAATTCCCAAATTTTTTCTCAAATTACGTGACATGACATATAACACATTTTAATTTGTGTGCACATATGTATGCACCTGGAATCCTATAAGCAAGTTACCTGTTATATTAATGACACGTAGGCATTCGGTAAATTTTTTGGTAAAAATTTTGAGATCTTTAACATTTTGCATAAATTAAAAAGTCGGATTAGTGGGGGATCATGAGCAAGTTATTGCGCCATAATGGCCTTCAATTCTGGATGGTGGTGGTCCTACTCTGTTAATTGACTCTAGCCCCTTCTGTGATTTTATGGAGATTCTGTTATATTCGACATTCGTTCCGAAGCTTCATTCGAAATGTTATTAAACCATCAAATTGTCGAATTTCTCAGTTCGAAGGATTTGCTAATCAAGTCGATTAGTCGAACTACTAGAATACTTTATTAAGCTAAATTCGAGTTTTGAATTACTCTTAATCAAGTTTTCATATTTGCATTTTTATTTATATATTAATGATATATTATTTAAACAAAATCAAACGGAGTTCTAACCGATTTTAATTTAGTTGAATTTTGTAGTAATTAGTCGAATATGTTCCAGTTTCCAATCGATCTTCTTGGATATATTATACTTTTTTCAAGTCGAATTTAAAAATTATGATTCGACTGATCGAAGTTTAAGTTATGGCTTCAATAACATAAATTGATTTAGAAGTCGAGCTTTACAGTGTTTGTATTAGAAAGAATAAGATCGTTTAACGCAGAGACGAAAAAGTAATGGGATGTTTTGGAAGTTAGATTTTGAAAAAAAGTTAGAGATTTAAGTCAAATTAGAGGTTTGACGATGTTAACGGATTTTAGGTACAAAATGTTAATTTTAAAAAAATTATTTGGAAGAACTTTTTTTAATTTTGTTATGTGTATGATTAATATACAAAAATTAATTTAAATAACCAATTACTAATTTACTGACGCAATCAATAAGAGCATCTTCAATCCTCTAAAACCTTTAACTAAAATTGAATAAATCATACTATAAATAAAAATGATAGAGAATATGTAAAAAATTCTCCACTCCAACCACGCATTTTCTTGTCTAAAATTTTAGACAACCTCCTGATATTGGTTATATTTGTCGAAACCTGAAATTACACATCATCTATTACCATATTAAAATTATATATTCTATTTAAAACAACATCAAATAATAATGACTATAACCAATTCCAACTGAGTATAATACTTTACAGGTTCAACAAATTTTACGTAATTAATATTTTACATCATTTTAATCAACCATTTTAACCAACACCATTAAAGATGCTATAATCAAAACGATTAACTCAATCAACTAACAACTAATTATCAAACATAACCATGGTTTCACCGGAGTTCGTAAATGCAATAATGGCAAGAATTACGTCCGTGTTGAACGGCTTTGATCATCACTTTCTTTTGTCACCGTTTTAGGACACAAAAATTGCATTGTTTTCTTCAACTTCATATCTTTGTTGAAGGTTAGAAAATAAAATATACTCATCAACTTTTTCCACATTCTCTTGCAGGATTTAAAATCGAATCCGCCTATCAATTTTCAAGAATTTCGAACATAAATTGTTTATGTTTAATGTACATTGTTTTTAAATAATATAAAAATCAATTTTCAAAAATATTCATGTCGTAATTTTTTTTTCAAAAATACGGTACAATTCCTAAAATGCAACTATTGCAACCTGAACCGTAACTGCTTTCAACTTGTACAACCTATGTGTAACTTTTGCCATATTTTTGAAAAAATTTTGAAAACATAAATTTTTTTGAAAATTTTTATAATATATTTAGGAACATATTTTAAACTGGATACATTTAAGAAATTTTAGAAACAAATTTTATTTTTGGAAAGATAAAATTCCATATAAACTACTTATATACTTGCAATTCCTTCATTTTAAAAGAAGAAAGCCGTTAATTATCCATTTTTTAACATGAAAATGCAATTTAATCAAGTTCAAGAAAGAACAAAACCCAGCTTTAAATTGAGTAGTGACCTGTGAAAGGTAAAAGCCCATCTGGCTGTTTTATTGTTTGCGATAACTTGGTGATTATCTTGTCACATGTGAAGAGCTGATAAATAAGCTAGTCTCACGTGGGTTGAAGCCCGGTACATTTAAAGTTTAGCCCAATTTGCTTCTCCCTCTAATTCCCTTCTATTTTTCGATTTTTATCTGGATGTCATAAATTGTATAATTAATTAATTATACTAGCTTATAAATCGTACAAAATACAGATTACTTTTAATTTCTTTTTAATTTACTTATAGGAAATCGTTTGTTCCTAAGCTCATCAGGTACAGTGATTCATTTATAATTATCTTTGCCTTGGTTTCACAAGGTAGGGTCCAAGTTTCGTTTGGTACTCCTTGTAACATAATCATAATATAATATGTATTTATTAAATGCTAAATTAATATGCTGTTGGTGGGAAACATAATCTAGTAGTATTAATTTTATATTAAAATGTTGGCGGGATTCGAACCTTAGACCTCTAACTTTTAGTATTTTTTGTATCTAACGGTCGTTATCTATTTGAGTTGAAGATCTAACGGTTTTGGATGGGGGATAACCGAAAATAGGATTTCTTTTTAGATATTAAGATTTAATTTTTATAAATTTTGAAAATATATATACATGTCCCTCGATTAGATGAAACTAGTTTCAATATTCGTGTAAGACACATAAATATTCTTATTTACATAATTTATTATTTTACCTCTTTGTGTGTTGATAGTTTGATACTTGATAAATTTGGTGTTACATGATAGAAGGATTATTGTATAGTCTTGTAAGTTATAAGTGAAATTACTCTAAACAAAATGGTACAATTCTTATTAATGGAGTAGACATGTAATTTATACATGTACATAAAGTTATATAAAATTTTATAAAAATTAATTGATACACGATATGTGAACAATATAAGATAAATGAGGGAAATAACTATTTTCTTTTAAAAATTCATTTTCAGAAGAAAAATATAATTTCACAAAACTAATAAATTAACAATTAATCAAATAGGCTTATGTTACTATAGGTGCAACGGTAAACTAAATTCAGCATGATTTATGTTACAAATCAAGATAAATGAAGAAACCAAGATCTTATACACATGCATATATTATTTACTTAAACAAGACAAAAAGAGAGACTTAATAAAAATCTTAATGGTACGAAGATAATATATTCACATGAAAGTTGATTAGCCCTTTGTTAGGCCACCCCATAGTATTTCAAGCATTTTATATACCTTGAAAGGTAATTAGTCCTTTGTTTAAGCAGATAAAAGAGATCAATTGAGGATTAGCCCTTGAAAGTTGTCATCAAAGTCGGACAATGATAGAGTCCCGTCTGCACCCAATATAACTTTATTCTTTGTGTCTCCACTTTGCAAACACGCACTGGCTTTGCTCCACACATACATAAGAGGAATTAGATGTTCCGGAATAACAACAAGATCATCAATAGTATCTTTAATATGTGCTTTGATGTCGGTAATTCGCAGAGCTTCCCCAATGAACATGGCAAGAAAGAGATAGGAACGAGCAGTTTGCTTCTTATTTTGATCATGATCAGGATCATCACTTCGAAAAGCTCTCAATCTATGATACAGAGAATCTGCTCCCATGAAAACAATATTACGTGTTTGGCCAATATAATTTCATTAAAGCCCAAATGTCAGAAGCCCACCGTACTACTAAGACTAAAAATCAAATAAAAATCAGATGTACGTTTGTAATACATTTGTACATTTTATTTTTCTTCAAATAATTAGATTTTTTGAAACCTACATTACACTTATTTTAGTAAACATTATTTTTAACTTTTTAAAATCATAATATTTTTATACATTATATCCATGTTGTTATATAAATCACAAATACTTACAAATTCCATTACAAAACGTCAAAACGATAACACTCCACAATATTTACATTACAACAAAAATATGATAATAAAAAACCGGTACATATGTACAAAACTACAAACTTGATTTTTCATTAAGGACTACATTGTTACTCTCTCTATCTAATTATACTCAACAGTACGTACAAAATATATAGCAAGACGACAACTAGTGCATGGCTAGAAAATAGGCAATACAACTAATACTCCTAAAAAAAACTCTCATGTCACCCCTTATTCATTCCTATAATTTCTCTAATTAGCTTGACCAAATCACCAGCTGAACAAACCAAATCATACAAAATAAAATACTTCCTAATAAACTGAAACAAACAGTCGACCCATTCTACTCACCACAAACGTGGTTTACATGACTAATAATAACATTACCAAAATAAAACCCAAATAAATAAAATAGTTTAGATTAAATTTCCAACAAACCTATATTTTTCCAGACCACTTGGAAGAGAAACGAGCTCGGCTACTATCATTCTTATCTCCCTATAGAAGGCTCTAATGTTGTCTTTTATCATCGATTTGGTATAAATGGTTGTGGACAATTTTGGAGGAGGAAAGGTCACCATGGTGCTGAGATGTCGAGGGTGTTTGGGGTTAGCTTACTTTTGACTCAATGGAGGTGTTTTTAACTTAAAGGAGAAAGTAAAGTTGTTTACTTGGGTAATTTTACTTAAAGTTAAATGGAGATTTAATAATTTTGACTTAAAGTGATATTTGACTTAAAAAAATTTAAATTCATAATATTTAAACTTTACAAGAATTGTGAAAAAAAAAAAAAAACTCCATAAGTCATAAGTCAAAAGTACCTAAATGGAACTTATGACTTAAAGCAGTTTTTTAACTTAAAGCCGGCTTATGTACACAAACAGGGCAAAAACGACTTAAAGCCATTTTTAGCTTTAAGCAGTTGTTCCCAAACGGGCTCGTTGTTTGGTAGAAAGGAGAAAGAGCGGATAGAGAAAGGTAGGTCTGCCCTAAAAATAAATTGAGCATAATTGTAATTTTGTAAAAATAATTTGGGTATAATGTTTACACTAAAAATAATTTGGGTATAATGTTTACACTAAAAATAATTTGGGTATAATCGAGCAATGAAAGATAGAATCCAAAAATTTTCAAATAATTTGTTTCTTTTTTGAAACCTACATTACACTCATTTTAGTCAACATTATTTACAACTTTTTAAAATCATAGTATTTTTATACATTATATCCAATATAAATCACATATAGTTACAAATTCCATTACAAAGCGATACCACTCCACAATAATTATATTACAACAAAAATATGATAATAAAAAGCCAGTACATATGATAAATTTATTATCTAGGACAAAATGAACCATGCTTAACATAATTGCATGATTCCGTTTACACAAAAATTGGGACAAAACTAGTAATTTAATGTTATATCTATACATATTTTTAGAAGTTTTGCTTCTTGTTTGTCTTTCTGCCACCATTTCATCAGGTAAGCGAGGCGGACAAAGATAGGTCTCACATTCTATGATTTGCATAGGAGTGTCTAAAGTTGTTGCTCCACGAGCACTTTCGGCATCAACTTCATGGAGGATCTGACAACAAATATGCAGAGACATATATCAAAAGGTAAAATAGGTGAATTATACTAGTAAAATAGGCAAAAACGGTTAACCGAGCAGTCTCTATGCCTCTATCTAAATATTCAAATCCAGGCATCTAAAATAAACAATTTGTATTTTTGGGGCTTGTCTCTCGTTTCCTCCTCCTCTTTAGCCAAAATAGTACTCTCTCTATCCCATTTTACTAGTCTCTTTTGAAAAAATAACGCTTATTAAGAAAAGTTGATTGAATTATAGTTTTCAAGTCTTACCCCTTTTTATTGTATTAGTTTTATATATAAGTGGAATATAATTGCATTGAAAATGATAAAAACTAGAGGGTAAATTTGGAAATTTGTTCATTAATTTGCACTGGATGTTGAAATAGACAAATATTATGGGATAAAAAAATTCTTCAAAAGAGATTAGTAAAATGGGATGGAGGAAGTATATGTTATTGAGTTTTACTTTATGGGACTTAACTGTAAAATGATAATAAATAATAAATTGTAAATTGTATTTGAATAAAATGTGGTTATTATATGGGTAAAGGTCCAAAATATATAATTTAATACCTATATTCAATAACTATGGTCCTAAATACCTACCAGATACTCCATTAGTAGTGGAGTATTAGGATGAAACGCTACTCCCGAAGGACATATGCAAACAAATACAAAAACTATGTATACCATAAACACGCATACTATGTAATACAGAGCCATAATTTACATAAACATATAAAATTTGAAGACACGTAAATTTACATAAACACTCATACTATGTAATACTATGTAAAACGCAGAGCCATACACATAAACACAAATGTAAGTTCTAAAAAACCGAAACAACAAATAAATTACCTCGATGTATACTTTACGTTTTGCACTTAGCATCCCATCAAAGAGAACCAAAATCCATTCCTTTATTTTTCTGAAAGGGGACAAGAAATTAACAACAAAGAAACCCTAACTGAAATTGTAATATATATATATATATATATATATATATATATATACTTTAACATGACTGCATAACGGAAGAATGAGTTACGAAATTGAAAAACCCTAACAGAGGGGAAAATGAAGAAACCCTTTTACAAGCAGCCTCGCCTCGGAGAGAAACAAGTAGCCGCACCTCTGAGAGAAAGTAAAGAAAAAAAATGAAATTAGGGATTTAATGTGGGTTTATAAGAGCATCTCCAATAGGAGTTGCCAAGAAGGTTGCCAACATATATGTGGCAAGCAATCTTGGTTGCCTTCCTATTGGAGAGCCAAGGTTGCCTTAAGGTTGCCAACAATTGTTGCCAAAAGTTGGCAACTTCCTCAAATGGTTAAAGTGCATATTTTTGTTTAAAAGAAATATACTAATATACCTATTTTACATGTCTTCCTTCAAATTTACATTATTTAATTATTCATATGGGGACCATTTATACAACTTTTAGAGTTGCCAACTATTGGATCATTTTTCTATTCAAAGTTGCCAAATTGAAGATCAATTAAAAAATTAATTTTTTTTGATGATTTGGCAAAGTTGGCAACTTGATTAGCAATTCCTATTGGAGATGCTCTAATGAAACGACGTCTCCACAAGTACGTCTCCACAAGTACAGGTACCGGATATGGAAGTATCTGTTATTGAGTTTTACTTTATAGGGCCTAACTCAATATAATGTGGGTTTTTTTAGAACTTACATTGGTGTTTATGTGTATGGCTTTGTGTTTTACATAGTACTTCCTCCGTTCCAACCAATTCTTTACCATTCTTTTTGCACTTTCTGGCACGCGTTTTAAGGTGTATTTTTAGGATAGTTCCATAATTTATTTTTAAAATTTTCATTTTTTTATAAAATTATATTTTTATAAAAAAAAAAGAAAATTTTAAAAATAAATTATGGAACTACCCTTAAAATGTACCTTAAAATATGTGCCAAAAACCTCGTTCTGAAAGGTAAAGTATCTGATGGGACTGAGGGAGTATTACATAGTACTAGCTTATAGCCTGTGCAAAGCACAGGTTACTTTTAATTTTTTAAAATTTATTTGTAGTATAGCATAATATTATACATATTAATTTTAATATGTTATTGGAAGAATTCGAACCTTACATCTTTGTATATAATTATTTTTAGTATTAAATATAAATTAATGTATTGTTGACGAGAATCGAACCTTAACCTCTATATATAACAACTTTTAGTATTGTTATATCTAACGGTCATGATCTATTTAAGTTGATAATCTAACGGTTGTGAATGAGGGATAACCAAAAATAGGGAATAACCAGAAAATGGGTTAACCAAACTACAAATTATACCACATTTCGCTTATTATAGTATAGTATAGAAGTATAGATATACTAGCTTATAGCCCGTGCAAAGCACGAGTTATTTTTAAATTTTTTATAATTTGTTTATAGCATAATATAATATTATAAATACGAATTTTAATATGTTATTGGAATAATTTTATAATTTTAATATATTATTATATTTGTATATAATAGTTTTTAGTATTGAATATAAAATAATATGTTGTTGGCGGGAATCGAACCTTAAACCTTTGTATATAACAACTTTTAGCATTTTTGTATCTAACGGTCATGATCTATTTCAGTTGAAGATCTAATGGTTGTGAATGAGGGATAACCAAAAATGGGGATAACCAAAAAAGGGTTAACCAAACTACAAATTATACCCCTTTCGCTTATTATAGCATAGATAGATAGATAGCATAGATATAGTATAGTATAGATAGGTGCATAGTCAATTATTTTAAGACAAAGTTAGAGATTCCTAACTTTTTTCTGAAAAATTTAACTTTTTTTTTTGCAACTTATGGAATCAAACATACATTAAATACTTGTGTAAAAAATTTTATCAAAATATGAAATTTTTACCCGAAAATAATTCCATAAGGACTTAAAATAAGAAAAAAATGTTAAAAATAGCAAATTATTAATCTAAAAATACAAAAATACCAATTTCGGTAGCATGGGTTATTTCTACCCATTTTGTTACCGGGTAAATGGCCAAAATTGTCACTGTACTATATGAAAACTTTCACTTGGGTCACCAGCCCAAAAAAGGTTTCAGTCAAACACTTAAACTATCAAAATATTTCAAATAGGTTACTGCCGTTAGTCTCCGTTAAAATGACTAACGGAATGACTACGTGGAATCCTACGTGGGTGACCATTATTATTTTTAATTAATAATTAATTCAATATTTATTTAATTAACACCCAAATATATTATTTACTCATCTCTTTATACACACATACATACATACATCGACATTCAAGATACGGGAGAGATTTGTGGTGAACGGAAGGAGGCGAATGAGTGGAGAAGATGGGTCTCTCTCAATCCTTCTCTCTTTCTCCTCAATCTCTCTCAATCCTTCTCTCCCCCTGTTCTCTCTTTCATTTTCACTGCCTCTTATAAATTTAATAATATGATTGATTTTCTGTTGGGTCAGTTGGGTGGCAAGAGGAGAACGGAGTGCGGTGGTGGGGAACAGAGGAGGGAAGGGCGATGGTGAACGGCGGTGAGATGGGCGGTTGCAGGAGGTGAAGAAGGGTGGTGTTGGTTTCAGGTGAACGGAGAGGTGAGTGGTGGTGGGCGGGCGGCGTTAAAAGGGGAGGTGGGTCGAGGTTGCGAATTGATGGAGGGTGGGCGAACATGGTGTTGAACGAGGAGCTGTGGTGTTGGTGAAGAATGAAACGGAGTGGCAGCTGGGTGAGATTGTTGGGCAGCGATGAACGGAGATGTGGAGAAGGGGTTGAGGGTTGTTAGTGAACGGAGGAGGAAAGGTAGTGGTGTTGGAGGCGAAATAGAAGAGAAGCAGTGGAGGAAATGGGTGGTAGTGTTGTGTTGAATGGAGAAGGTGAAAGAGGTGGGTGGGTTTGAATTGAAGGAGAATGGCGTTGACAGAGAAGAAGGGAGGTTGGACTGCAGGTGTTTGTGGAGGGGAGATAGGAGAGGTGGGTTGACAGCGGCGTAACAGCGGGGGTAGTTGGCAGAGGAATGGTGAACGGAAGTAGAGGAAATGTAGAGGAAATGGGTGGTGTGGTGAAGAAAGAGGTGAGATGGGTGGTGTGGTGGTTGTTGAAGGCGGTGGTGAGATGTTGTCGAGTGATTTGGAGAAGAAGGGCGGGTCGAATGGGGCTAGTTGTTGGCGTGATGGGTTTGTTGGTGAACGGCGGTTGGAAGATTGATCGAGGGAAGGGGTCTGTTGGTGAACAGTGGTATTGCAGGGGAGATGGGAAGAGGTTGCGATTTGATGGAGATGGGAGGAGTTCATGGTGCTCCAACAGTTTTTGGTGTTAGGAGATGGAAGAGGGTTGAATGGCGGTGTTGGATGGTGTTGCAGGGGAAAGAAGGGGGAATAAAAACTGTTATTTTTGTGTTTTTTTAAATCCATTTTGGGCTCATTTTTTTAAAATTAATAATTGATGTGGCACGCGTATGTGGCATAAGTTATTATGTGGATCATTAGTTGGCTGCTTAGTTGTAACCATTTAACAGACTTCCGTTAAAGTCAACGAAAATTTAACGGTAGTGAAAAAATTTTAAAGTACAATGACCGAACTAAAAGGTATATTAAGTTTAACAATGCGTTTGAAAGCTTTTTTGGACTGGTGACCCAAGTGAAAGTTTTCATATAGTACAGTGACGATTTTGGCCATTAACCCTTTTGTTACCCAAGCAACACATGCGTATTACATCATTCGTAATTTATGCGTAGTTTTCGACAGCAAACCCATGTGATGTGACCATGTCATTCATGTTATACATAAATCTATTACCCTATTTATCTTTGCGTATTAAGTTTTCATAATATAAAATATTTAATGATACCCCATTGGCTAATGCGTATTAGTTATTACCCAAACAGTAAATGCGTATCCGTCAGGTAAAAATTATAGAATAATTTTAAATTTATATGTATTCACTGAGGGGTTCAACGGTTAATCCATTGGGGTTCAATTTTTCCATTTGGGTTTTAGAAATATTCAGAATGCCTAATAAACCGTATATGAACTAAACCCTATATCCAAAACCCTAATTTGTCCTGATTTTTAAAAAATCAGGCCGCCGGACTCATTAAAATATTCAATTTTTTAATTTATCTGTATTTCCTTAGGATTCAACAGTTAATCTTTAGGGTTCAACTTTTCCATTTTGGGTTTTAGAAATATTAAGAATGTACAACTTTTTAAAACCTAAATTTTAAACTCAATTTGCATAATATGTACAGGAGAATATAATATTTGCTTAATACCCCATTCTAACTTGCGTATTCCTTAAAAAAAAAATCACGATACCCCCAGTAGACTTGCGTATTGTATGATTACCCCATCCTGAGATGTTTGAATACCCCAGTGCTAGATGCGTAACCAATCCGGTAACCCACGCCCGCCCATCGGTAATATTATCTGTTGACAAGCAACACCTTTCTCACTTCTGAGCGCAAGGCGAACTCCAATTGCATCACGAGTGAGACCATTTTTCACAAGATCAAGAATGGTCCATATGTCACAAGATCATGAACGTATTAGTGTTTCATTCATCATATGCTTAAAGTATCACATGAAGATCCGAAAACAAAGATATGCTCGAGAAATCTAGAGCTTGACTGTCAAATTAGGACAAAAACAAGATACTATCGTTCTTGAGATTCTCTTTGCAAGTTTAGGACTAGTTTGACATAAGTAACTTACAAGTTGAAAAATGATAGTAACTTACTAGTTTTACTTAACTGTAAAATGATAATAAATTGTAAATTATAATTGTAAATTATATTTGAATAAAATGTGGTTATTATATGGGTAAAGGTCCAAATATTTAATTTAATACCTATATTCAATAATACCCACTAGATACTCCATTAGTAGTGGAGTATTAGGATGACACGCTACTACCGAAGGACATATGCAAACAAATACAAAAACTATGAATACCATAAACACGCATACTTTGTAATACAGAGCCATAATTTACATAAACATATAAAATTTGAAGACACGTAAATTTACATAAACACTCATACTATGTAATACTATGTAAAACACATAGCCATACACATAAACACAAATGTAAGTTCTAAAAAACCGAAACAACAAATAAATTACCTCGATGTATTCTTTAAGTTTTGCACTTACCATCCCATCAAAGAGAACCGAAATCCATTCCTTTATTTTTCTTAAAGGGGACAAGAAATTAACAACAAAGAAACCCTAACTGAAATTATAATATATATATATACCTTAACATGACTGCATAAAGGAAGAATGAGTTACGAAATTGAAAAACCCTAACAGAGGGGAAAATGAAGAAACACTTTTACAAGCAGCCTCGCCTCGGAGAGAAACAAGTAGCCGCACATATGAGAGAAAGTAAAGAAAAAAAAATGAAATTAGGGGTTTAATGTGGGTTTATAATGAAACGACGTCTCCACAAGTACGTCTCCACAAGTACATGTACAGGATCTGGAAGTATCTGTCATTGAGTTTTACTTTATAGGGCCTAACTCAATATAATGTGGGTTTTTTTAGAACTTACATTGGTGTTTATGTGTATGGCTTTGTGTTTTACGTAGTACTCCCTCCGTTCCAACCAATTCTTTACCTATTTTTATATAAAAAAAGAAAATTTTAAAATAAATTATAAAACTACCCTTAAAATGTACCTTAAAATGCGTGCCAAAAACCTCGTTCTGACAGGTAAAGTATCTGTTGGGACTGAGGGAGTATTACATAGTACTAGCTTATAGCCCGTGCAAAGCACGGGTTACTTTTAATTTTTTATAATTTATTTGTAGTATAGCATAATATTATACATATTAATTTTAATATGTTATTGGAAGAATTCGAACCTTACATCTTTGTATATAATTAGTTTTAGTATTAAATATAAATTAATGTATTGTTGGCGAGAATCAAACCTTAACCTCTGTATATAACAACTTTTAGTATTGTTATATCTAACGGTCATGATCTATTTAAGTTGATAATCTAACGGTTGTGAATGAGGGATAAACAAAAATAGGGGATAACCAGAAAATGGGTTAAACAAACTACAAATTAGACCCCATTTCGCTTATTATAGTATAGTATAGAAGTATAGATATACTAGCTTATAGCCCGTGCAAAGCACGGGTTATTTTTAATTTTTTTATAATTTGTTTATAGCATAATATAATATTATAAATACGAATTTTAATATGTTATTGGAATAATTTTATAATTTTAATATATTATTATATTTGTATATAATAGTTTTTAGTATTAAATATAAAATAATACGTTGTTGGCAGGAATTGAACCTTAAACCTTTGTATATAACAACTTTTAGCATTGTTGTATCTAACGGTCACGATCTATTTGAGTTGAAGATCTAATGGTTGTGAATGGGGGGTAACTAAAAAAGGGTTAACCAAACTACAAATTATACCCATTTCGCTTATTATATCATCGATAGATAGATAGCATAGATACAGTATAGTATAGATAGGGGCATATGGGGTGTTTGGGAGAACTTCTTTTTCAGAATAAGTCAACTTATTTTAAGACAAAGTTAGAGATTCATAACTTTTTTCTGAAAAATTTAACTTTTTTTGCAACTTATGGAATCTCAAACATACATTAAATACTTGTATAAAAAAAATTATCAAAATATGAAATTTTTACCCGAAAATAATTCAATAAAGACTTAAAATAAGGAAAAATGTTAAAAATAACAAATTATTAATCTAAAAATACAAAAATACCAATTTTCGGTATTTCTACCCATTTTGTTACCCAAGCAACACATGCGTATTACATCATTCGTAATTTATGCATAGTTTTCGACAGCAGACCCATGTGACCATGTCATTCATGTTATACATAAATATATTACCCAATCTATCTTTGCGTATTAAGTTTTCATAATATAAAATATTTAATGATACCCCATTGGCTAATGCGTATTAGTTATTACCTAAACAGTAAATGCGTATCCCTCAGGTAAAAATTATAGAATAATTTTAAATTATATGTATTCCCTGAGGAAATTATATGTATTACCTGAGGGGTTCAGCGGTTAACCCATTGGAGTTCAACTTTTCCATTTTGGGTTTTAGAAATATTCAGAATGCCTAATAAACCGTATATGAACTAAACCCTAGATCCAAAACCCTAATTTGTCCTGATTTTTAAAAAATAAAGCCGCCGGACTCATTAAAATATTCAATTTTTAATTTATCTGTATTCCCTTGGGATTCAACAGTTAATCTTTAGGGTTCAACTTTTCCATTTTGGATTTTAAAAATATTAAGAATGTACAACTTTTTAAAACTTAAATTTTAAACTCAATTTGCATAATATGTATAGGAGAATATAATATTTGCTTAATACCCCATTCTAACTTACGTATCCCTTTTAAAAAAATAAAATAAACCACGATACCCCTAGTAGACTTGCGTATTGTATGATTACCCCATCCTGAGATGCGTAATGTGTGAATACCCCAGTGCCAGATGCGTAACCAATCCGGTAATTTTAACACCCACGCCCGCCAATCGGTAATATTATCTGTTGACAAGCAATACCTTTCTCACTTCTGAGCGCAAGGCGAACTCCAATTGCATCACGAATGAGACCATTTTTCACAAGATCAAGAATGGTCCATATGTCACAAGATCATGAACGTATTAGTGTTTCATTCATCATATGCTTAAAGGATCACATGAAGATCCGAAAACAAAGATATACTCGAGAAATCTAGAGCTTGACTGTCAAATTAGGACAAAAACAAGATACAATCGTTCTTGAGATTCTCTTTGCAAGTTTAGGACTAGTTTGACATAAGTAACTTACAAGTTGAAAAATGATAGTATTTTTCGACTCATAAGTAACTTACATGTAGACCTGGCCATTCGTGCGGGCCGTGCGAGCCGGGCCGGGCTTTGCACGGTCCCGGTTCACACCTATTAAATTCGTATTCGGCACGCGTGTAAGTCGGGCCGGTCTCGGGCCGGTTCCGGTTCACAGATGAAGGAATCGTATTCGGCACGTGGTTCAGGTCGTACGGGTCGTGCGGGCCGGTTCGGTCGTGCGGGCCGGTTACTAGCAGTGTAGTCTTTGAGTTGTAGACACTAGGTAATGCTTTTCTTTCTCTTAACAATAAAGAATATAACAATATATGATTAAATGACCATGCTGACCAATCAAATCATGTTAGTAAAAGTTAGAATTGATAGTCATGTGTGTTTTATATTAATATAAAGCTAGATAAAGTAAGAGAAATTTAGATTAAATAGCACCAAGTGTATAGAACGCGGGTTGTGCGGTCCGGGCCTGTGTCGGTTCATGGACGGGTTTTAATCGTGCCGGGCCGGTTCCGGGCTCGGTTTTTTATTCCTGAACCCGTATTCGGACCGAAAATTCTGGCAGTTTGTGCGGGCTAAGCCCGGTTCGTCACGGGCCGAATAAATCCGGTTAAAGTACCGTGCCGGTCCCGTGCGGTCCGAACTGAACCGCACGTTTGGCCACCTCTACTTACATGGTCAACTTACAAGTTGTTTATAAGGTCACAACTTTCATTTTTTTTTTATTAGTTGAACACACACACCCAAAACTCTCACGGGAGTCGAACCCTCGACCTCCTTGTCACGGGAGGAGAGGGTTGGTGGAGTGGATACAACTTTCGACTACCAAGAATTACATGTTTAACGATCTCACAAAAATTAGATAATGTATTCTTCTTTATGTAAGCCCCTGCCTCTATTTGTTATTACCCATTTTCCTTTTTTCTTTACCAATATTCTTGACCTCTAAGGCGACCATCAGCAGCCTCTATATTTGTCACATATATCCATTGCAAAAGAGCTGACAAAGTAATCGAGTTGGAAACCTTCCGATATCATCTCCAACACAAGCTCCTCGGCACCATAAGGCATACTTTTCTTAAGTTCAATGGTACTGAAGAAGGAGGGTCTGCAGCTCGTAATGCCAGCAGCTGTTTAAAGTAGTTTTTCATCTGTCTAGTTTAAATGTTCGAATACCAGAGTAACTCTTAATAAATAGTTCTAAGTTCTAAATGAGGCATCGCCGGCACGTATGGGTATAATGCATGTGCACTACATGACATTAATAAACTTGCAGAAAATTTGGCATTCCTAATAGAGCCTGTTTCGCCACATTGGAAGAAAGATGGCAATATTTGGTTTCGATAACAAATTTTGTCTGTATTGCTGGCTTTCTACTCCAGGCGACTAGGCCTCTACCAGTGCACATATTGCTGGCTTTCTCACGGCCAGGACTTGACAGGCTACAAATTGTGTTCACTTTTTTTTTTTTGGGGGGGGGGGGGGGGGCTGGTTAACATGGTTTCTTTTCAGTAGAAGAAGTGGAGGGAGTGGGATTTAAACCAATTACAATGTGCCTTCTGCACGTAATATCCTAATAAAATTTTTGAAGCTAGAGATTAAGAAAAGAGGGTCTCAAACGTTGAAAATTTATTATTCTTAAAAGAGACTAGTACAATAATCAAAATCCAAAGCAACACAAACTTTAAGTAGCTAGATACATACTGCATTTCCTTTTATTTAATTTTAACTTGAAGAAGGATATAAACTGAGTTCTTGGATCAAAGCATTTAACTCCGAGTAAGACGATCCGCCTTCTTCAACAGCCTTTCTTGCCATCTCTTTAATTCCTTTGCATCTGTTTCTTGTCTCTTCAGCGTCTTCACCAGAAATTATGCTCCTCACAGCTGTCTCCACTACATCACTTTTTATGTTGCTTCCCCCTGTCCCAACAACCCATTCTTTTGCACCAACAGCAACACCAATCCGAAGAACATCCGTGATCAACTTCTCATTACAAAATTGCTCCGCGAACGAAGGCCATGTGACCATTGGCAGCCCAGCAGCTATGCCTTCAAGAGTTGAGTTCCAGCCACAGTGTGTCACAAAACCTCCTATAGCTTCGTGATCAAGAATTAGCATTTGCGGTGCCCATCCTCTAATCATTAGGCCTTTCCCTTTCATTCTTTCCTCATATCCTTCTGGCATCTAGTCCTCGGTTTCTTCATCATTTGTCCCTTTCCTCACAACCCATATGAATTGTTGTTCAGAAGCTTCAAGTCCCATAGCAATCTCATGTAGCTGCTTACACTTCCAAAGCAAACGTATAAAACCGAGTTGGAGTTTTTAGAATCCAACCACTTCAAGCATTCATCTTCATTTATAGCTGCTTGCTTCCCTCTTTGTGCTTTTTCTTCGAAACTTCTATTGCATAATGAAAGTGGACCTATATGCCATGCCCTCCTATTCAAAACATTCCTGTAATGATAAGCATAATCAGGTTCTAGCTCGTAAAAGCTGTTTACAATCACTCCATAGCTTCTCACCTCAGATTCTCTTGCCTCAGTTAGCACATTTGACACCACTGTCTTTTCCCCTGTTCGTTCAGAAGGTGCGAGTTGACTTAAACACAACTTCACTTTATGTGGAAAATTAGGCACAAAAAACTCATCGGAGTCATTTATTAAATTCTTGAATGGGCTGTGGAGGCTCACCTCTTCTCCAGCACATGAAGCAAAGAAGCTTGATCCATGAAACACCAACCTTGGGATATCAAATTTGGCTGCAGAATCAGTAGCCCATGGCAAGAACATATCAGCAACAAGACAATTAGGAAGATATTCCTCAAGTTGATCTTTGAGCATCCTTGTAGCAGCAAAGAAAACAGGGAGCATTGCAGGAGAAGCAATGTGATCAGCATTTTCACAATTTTTAGGCAAACCGTCAACTTTTGAGAACTCGAGAATTTTGACACTCATTTTAAATCCAAAATCATTACTCCTCTGTACTCCTTTAGCGAAAGCAGGAGCGTTGAGAAGCGTAGTGATGATAGTGGAGTGTACACCGCGAGTGGCAAGTAACTTAGCCATGTCAAGTATTGGTATCATGTGACCACGAGCCATAACAGGAAAAAAAGACCTGAAGCTCAACCATTTTACAAGAAAATAATGGTTACTTATAGGGTGGCAGAGTATGTACGTTATCATAGATGTCATATTATTCGGATTAAAGAGTTTATTTCTTGCTGTTCCACAATTTTTGATTTTTTTTTTGGACAGGAAAATCTTCGATTCCTCACCCTGACACTTGTTAAAACATATACTAGTGAAACCCATTTTTAAATGTTGCTAATCATCAATATCAATATATATATATAAAGGAGGATAACGGGAGTTTAGGTGGCGCTCTAATATCGTCTCAATCGATTTTTCTAATTTTCTAGAATTTTAAACACTAATAAATATAAAAATATCAATTAGCATATTAGAAGTAGAAATAGAATAGGTGTTCAAATTTATAAAGGATAAGAGTTCGAATTTATAGGGAAGACATATGATTAGAAGTTCTATTGGAAGTATAATAAGTATTTATAAGGCATACGATTAAAAGTTCTATTGAAAGTAGAATAGGAGTTTGAATTTATAGAGAATAAGAGTTCGAATTTATAGAAAAAATATATAAATAAAAGTTCTACTAGAACTAGAATAGGTGTTTGAATATATAGAGTTGACATATAATTAAATATTTTATAGAAAGTACGATCTTCTTAAATTATATATTTTTTATATAAGTTAATTATACTTATATTAGGAAAATTTATTCATAAATCCAATACTATTGTCATGAAAAAAGTCACCGTATTTAAAAAGAAAAGAATTGATTTGTTAACATAATAAAAGAACAATGAGTAAAAGAACAATCTCATGCAGGAATCCTAAATAAATACAGGAGTATCTATAATATAAAGAGAAAATAAGATGTGTTTTCATTTTCTAAAACTCCAAAAATTTTAGAAAATCTAGAAAGTATGAATTGGAATTCACTCTATTTTTTAGGTTTTGATTTCAAGGAAAAAAATTGTTGTGTAAGATAAGTATCATCAATAATATGTAATGAAGTTAGAATTTCGATCCCAAACGAGAGCGGCTCGAAATGTGTATAACGGGAAGACGGCTCACTATAAAAGATTGTACTAGCTATTAAAATATCATATGATGTTATAAATTTTATTTTATTTTTCGGATTTGATTTTTATGGATAAACATTATCATACAAGTAATATATGTAATAGTTAGGTTTTTGGTCTTAACGAGAGAGCTAATCAATAGTAATAACTGTGTTTAAAAAGAAAGCGGTTCATTAGATTAGACCGTATAAAAGATGTTTAAATATATAATTAATACATAAAATAAAATATTTTATTGGAAGTAGAATACGAGGACGGTGGAGTCGTCTTATACGATTTTTTAAAACTATACATCTTTTTTCATAGAAATCATTTATTTTAACTTTTTTATACAAGTTAATTATACTTGCATTACAAAAATATATCCATAAATGTAATATTATTCCCGTAACGAAAAGTCTTCGTATTTTAATTTTTTTTTAATATGTTAACATAACAGAAAGACATTCCCATGCGGAAACTGTAAATAAATACAAGAATATCTATAATATACAGAAAATATAAGATGTATTTTCATCTTTTAAGACTCCATAAATATTAGAAAGTTTAAAGAATATAAAAATTGAAATTTACTTTCTTTATATAATGAAGTTAGAATTTCGATTTCAAATAAGAGCGGCTAGAAACGTATTTAACGGGAAGACGGCTCGCTAGAAAAGATTGTATTAGCTATTAGAATTTGATACTGAAGCCATAATTTTTTTTTATTTTTACGGTTCGATTTTATAGATAAAAAATATTATATAAGTCTTTATAATACATGTTAAAAAGTTTGAATTTTGGTTTTAACGAGAGAGCGGCTCAATCGAAAGAATTGTATTTAATAAGAAATTGATTCATTAGAGAAGATTATTTAATTATTAAAATTTAATATTAATATTATAATATAACATAAATGTATTGAATTTTTTTAAAAATATTGTAACGCCGCCGCGAAGCGCGGCTTTATCAACTAGTATATATATAAAGGAGGATATCGGGAGTTTAGGTGGCGCTCTAATATCGTCTCAATCGATTTTTCTAATTTTCTAGAATTTTAAACACTAATAAATATGAAAATATCAATTAGCATATTAGAAGTAGAATAGGTGTTCGAATTTATAAAGGAGAAGAGTTCGAATTTATAGGGAAGACATATGATTAGAAGTTTTATTGGAGGTATAATAAGTATTTATAAGGCATACGATTAAAAGTTTTGTTGGAAGCAGGATAGGAGTTCGAATTTATAGAGAATAAGAGTTTGAATTTATAGAAAAATATATAAATAAAAGTTCTACTAGAACTAGAATAGGTGTTTGAATATATAGAGCAGACATATAATTAAATATTTTATAGAAAGTACGATCTTCTTAAATTATATATTTTTTATATACGTTAATTATACTTATATTATGAAAATTTATTCATAAATCAAATACTATTGTCATTAAAAAAGTCACCGTATTTAAAAAGAAAAGAATTGATGTGTTAACATAATAAAAGAACAATGAGTAGAAGAACAATCTCATGCAGTCTTTATAATATATGTTAAAAAGTTGGGATTTCGGTTTTAACGAGAGAGCGGCTCAATAGAAAGAATCGTATTTAACAAGAAATTGATTCATTAGAGAAGATTATTTAATTATTAAAATTTAATATTAATATTATAATATAACGTAAATGTATTGAATTTTTTTAAAAATATTGTAACGCCGCCGCAAAGCGCGGCTTTATCAACTAGTTATACCAAATTTGGTTGGCATCATATTTTGATTTCATCCCTGAATTTTTATTTCTACTAGAGTTTTATGTTGTTTTTTTAATTAAAAAAATAAAAAGAAAACCTATCATAACTATAATTCTCTTTGCAATTATTTTAATTAACACGAGGCAAAACACCATCACGATAAAACTCTACCAACGCTCCTATTTCTACTAGATTTCTATGTTGTTTTTTAATTAAAAAATTAAAAAAAGTCTGTTATAACTATAATTATCTTTTTTGCAATTATTTTAATAAACACGAGGTAAAACACCATCAAGATACAATCTACTTACAAATATACTTACACCAACAAATATATAAACCATTGTTATAGATGAAGTGATCACCATCCATCGATGAAGTACAAAAAAATGATACTAATCAAATTTGTGGAAAGGTAAAGATTCTATATCTCATGACAACTTAATTTTTTTTCAACATAATCGCTTTCTAGCCGGCCAAGTTGTGCCCATTTGCATGCTCTTTAATGTGCCGTTAAGGTCAATTTATTCATCATTAGCCTAATTTATAACCTTTATTAATAAGCGAAACCCCTTTTTAGTGGTACTATTTTTTGACTCCCTTCCCTATGTACCCATTTTTAAACTATACATTCTCAATGTACCCATTTCCATACAAAGTTTCCCAATATACCCAATTCTAGAGATAACTTTTTAGAATTCTGAAAAAATGGGACCCATTATGAAAGCAAGTGGCTTCTCATTATTATTATATGTATATATTATTCTAAAAACTTGGCCCGTGACATATGTATAGTAACATTGCTGTGATCCTATCATCAAGCCAAATACACTTTATATCTAATCAACTGTTTATACTTTGGCTTCTTCTTTTTTGACCCAATATTTTGTAGAGGGGATCTTGGAAAGGTGGTAATAAACATACTGTTGATCTTCGTAGCGGTTTCTGTTCTTGTGGAAAGTGGAATCGATATCATTCTCCATGTTCACATATAGTTGCCGGTTGTTTGACATGCAATCTTGACTGGAAACAATATATTGAACCATATCATAATTTGGCAACACTCTATGAAATGTGGAAGTATGAATTTGATCCATTACCAAATCAAGATTATTGGACATTCCCATTAGCATACCAAATGTGGGAGCTGTACGGTATTCTCTTACCAGATGAGAATTTGAGAAAGGAAAAAAAGAAAACGTGGACAAAGGGGTCAAAGTCAGCGTATTCGAACTGAGATGGATAATTCTCGAAGAGTTCTAAATTGTGGTAGATGCGGACAAGAGGGGCATACCAGACGCAGTGCACGATGCCCTCAACGACGTTCTTGAATAATAATTTTAATGTAATGCTTGTAATGTTTTTATGTTAAATGTGTAAGAATTATCATAATGCAATGTATAATAGTATTTATGTATTATTAATATTTATTTATATTTTAAATTTTATTTTCTTGCATTTGCCGTTATGAATTATTATGATATTCTTAAATAATAAATGAGAGTTGAAATGGACGGGTGATATTTGGTGGGTGAGTGGGTGAAAAATAATAAGTAAACATGAATGACACCAATATAATATTAAATGGGGTCCATCTCTTCACAATTCTAAAAAGTTGGCACTAGAATTGGGTATATTGGGAAACTTTGTATGGAAATGGGTACATTGAGAATGTATAGTTTAAAATTGGGTACATAGGGAAGGGAGTCCTATTTTTTTGGTTCGCACCATATTTTGGTTTCACTTCTAAACTCCTATTTCAATTAGAATTCTATGTTGTTTTTTTTATTTAAAAAAAATATAAAGCCTATTATAACTATAATTCTCTTTTTGCAATTATTGTTTCGCACCATATTTTGTTTTCACCCTTAACTGTAACACCCTCACTAGCCAACAATAATAATATAAACTCTTATATTCAATTAAACATTAACATAGGGGAAATCTTAGAAATTTCGGCATGATGTAATCATAAACCGGACTAATCACCTGCTCAAGCAACTAAGTATAACTAAAACAGTCCACATGTACGAGATATACTAAACCATAAGGAAATAAAACCAAACCAACCCAGACCGCACACAGGTCACTGTATGAAACAACTACCAATAGTTATTACAACCCAGAACTGAATCAAATAATATACAACCCATTAAATATGATAATCTGCCTACAAATACAGATATAATATAAACCAAGGTATATGACACTACCCAACCAACCGCCTCGACCCTCTGACTACCTCGGTGACTACCCCAACCAGACGGGCCACTTCTTCTAGACATCTCCTGGCTTAGCTGAGGAAACAGAATTAGCAAGCAAGTGAGCCAAAACGCTCAGCAAGTATATATGTATGAAATTAAAACATCAACAACTGATATGTCTGCAAGATTTTCAAGAATTAACAATCAACAATATATATCTCAATTAAAGGTTCATCTTTTATCTGAATCATAGAATAGAAACGGATTGGACTATCATGCATTTTATAAATAAAAACATTTATAAGGTTAGGCTGCTGATCAGTCACGCACTAACCCCGGACAAACGCACACAGCAATGTCCTTAATGGATCCACGGCACACATTGGCCTTAATAATTTCTGACCACGAATCTGGTCCGACCCTTACGGTCCACATTTTTTAAAAAACTAACAGTCCAATCCTATAACTAGACATCAGGTGTCGGAACAATCGACCACCTCAACTGCCAAACACCCTGGACACTTTCGTTCCAGGTCAACATCTCAAATCACACCAAATAGAACAAGGTCGGGTAATCTCTGAATTAAATATCGACAAGTTCGATATGGCAAAAAGGGGTATTGATTTCAGTCAAGCTACTAAAGGATTAATGAAAACGATATAGTCAACTTGGGGTATAACAGTTGAATATTCAAAATTAATGGAAATTATCAGAGCAGTTATATCAAGGATAAATCGAATGCATAAGAATCAAGTTATGATAGTCACAATTTGCTGGAAATATAAGTGAAGTGGTTTACTTAAAAGAGGAGTGAAATAATACACTTACAAGGAATGTGAATGTAAATCAATTCATTAATAGCATCAACAACTCAGTGGAATCACTTTTTGGTACAACAATTAAGTATTCGAAAATTCGGAAAATTAACGGAACAATTATGGCAAAAGTAATTTGAATAAGTATGAATCAGGTTTTATAATCATACTCATTTAAAAGATAGTTGAAGCAATTTACTTGCCTTAACTAGAAAATCATAGAATCCGAAGTGTCTTTACGTCCTCAGCTTTAGCCTTCCCTTTATCCACGGAATCTACACACAATATAACACTATTTCAGAATCCCGTTTAATACTCGCTAAGCAATATAAACATTCCACTTAGTCTACCCCTGCGAATAGTTCCCTAATTTATGTTTATTTAATCATAAGCTACAGACAAAAGTATTTAATCATATAGCCACGTAAGCACATACCACATAGATTTTAAAATATGAAGCCCGACTCACAACTCATATAAGTTATATAATTATACATACTCGTTTTCAAGAAATGATTTTAATATATTTTAGAAAAATTTTGACGGCATCCCCTTTATACGGGGGACTGCCAGTCGGGATACAGCCGACACAACCAACACAAATCTCAATTACTAATCAAATCCACAATTAGTATTCAATCCCAATTCACATCTCGATTTGCATTTACAATCCTCCGATTCATAATTTAATACCATTTAAGCAATTAATATTAACTCGATAATAAATTACAATTGATTAGATAAATAACAAATATTAAATATTAAATAATTTTTGGCTCAGAAAATAATCATCATCGCCATTTTACCCTCGACTCAAACTAAATCACCGTCGAGGGGGCAAAATCCCGAGGGTGCCCTAATTTGGGTCTCCGACTCGAGACTCCGCACAAAATATTGCTCGAATAATTTACCATTTCAGTAAATAATCAAATAAGGCTTCGAATGTAATCAACATATAATCACAGAACGGATTTTCATTTAGGTCACTGTATCATCACTAATTCAATAACGATGACCAAATCTGACAGCCACCGAATTAGATTAAACAGAACATTGAGTCGGAATCAACACAACAGGCACATCGGTTGAGACTTGCAATCAGCATACATCACACTAGCTATCATCTACAAAAACACAACCAATATGACCACATCGCGCAAATACCAGAACAGGGGAGGGAAAAATCGATTCACAACCATGTCTACAACTCGTCTGGACACCCACACATCACCATCCACACACTCACACTCGCATACAATTCAACAAACACACACACACGCACTCCTCCCATATACGCACACACCCAAATTGGTTGAGCTCGACACAATACACACACTCTATAGACACACTCACACACACGGTTTCATCTCGCACGCACACAACACAGGGAAGAACCCCTGCCAATCACACACATCTCGAATCATGGCAAAACCCGAAGTAAAACATACACATACACATTACTCGGCAGGACACTCACACACTTATGAACTCGCGCACAGCAGTCCAGCCACAGGGCGAACAGGGAAAAGAAGGCTCGACTTTGATAACTACACACCCACAAGAAACCGTACGAACAGAGGGGAATTATGTGCGAGACTGGAAAGGAAACTGAAGAGAGAGATAGGACAGTGAGATTAGAGAGAAAAAGAGATTGAGAGAGAGAATGGGAGGAAAGATTGGAAAGATTTTTGAGTGAGGGAGAGATTACCAGAGATTTTTATCGGGAGAGTTCGAGAGAATTCATAGGAGGCTATTAATCTGGAAATGAATTCCCAATTAGGGATTGCTAGTATTAAAAAGGGGAAAGTGGTTTTAGAGGAATAATTATTATACTTATAAAAAAAATACAATTAATAATTCCCAAAAATTCAAATTAATAGGAAATTGGGTGAAATCTTAAATTTAAAAATTCTATAATAAAGAACACAAAATTACGATCACCCACATATTTTTGAAATATTTTTAGGATCAAAAACGAATTAAATACGGATTTTACAAGATTAAATCCGTAAAATGAAACAGAATTCATAAAATCATTTTAAAATCGTTAAAAATCAAAACAATTCCATACAACATTTTTAAAACTCAAATAAACCAATAAAGTTAATAAAACGAAAGATTTCATAATTTTTACTAATTCCGATGATTTTATAAAATTCTCAGAAAGTAAATATAACGATATTAATTAGGAAATAATTCCCAAAAATATAATTAAAATAGTCGGGCTTACATAACACACATAAAATAGCAATCTGACCTCCAAATATTATTCCACTATATAATACTTCCTCAACCAATTCACACACCACATAATTCACATTTAATAATAAAATAATTAACTTTTAGTGATTAAATAATCTGAAATTTCTAAGGCGTTATAACCTTCCCCCCTTAAAAGGATTCTGTCCCCAGAATCTCACCTAAGAGAATAATTGAGGATACTTCTCCAGCATATCGCTTTCCAACTCCCAAGTTGATTCTTCCACCTTGGGGTTTCTCCACAAAACTCTTACTATAGGAATTGTTTTATTCCTCAAAACCTTTTCTTTTCGATCTAGTATCTTGATAGGCTGCTCCACATAAGATAAATCTGGCTGAATCTCTATCGGCTCATATTCAATGACATGTTTAGAATCCAAATGGTATTTCTTAAGCATGGATACATGGAACACGTTATGGATATGTTGCATATGAGGCGGTAAAGCTAACTCGTAGGCGACTTTCCCGACTTTCTTCAATACCTCGAAAGGCCCAACAAATCTTGGACTTAATTTTCCTTTCTTGCCAAATCTTACTAACCCTTTCCACGGAGATACTTTTAACAGTACTTGCTCTCCTTCTTCGAATTCCATATTCTTTCTGGCCAAATCAGCATACTTCTTCTGTCGATTTTGAGCTGTCACTAACCGTTTCTGAATAAGTTGAACTATTTCCTTGGTTTGCTGCACTAACTCAGGTCCGAGTATCTTTCGCTCGCCAACTTCCTCCCAGTATACTGGAGATCGACACTTTCGTCCATATAACGCTTCATATGGTGGCATACCGATACTAGCATGAAAGCTGTTGTTGTATGAAAATTCCACTAACGGCAAGTGTTCATCCCAACTTCCTGCAAAATCCAATGCACAAACTCGGAGCATGTCTTCAATTGTCTGAATCGTTCTTTCACTCTGACCGTCAGTCTGAGGATGGTAAGCAGTACTCACTTTTAATTCGGTGCCCAAACATTCTTGAAAACTTCTCCAGAATCTCGAATTAAATCTTGGATCTCGATCTGAGACTATTGATACAGGAACTCCATGTCGCACCACGATCTCTTTTATGTATATGTGGACCAATTTGTCTAATGAGAACCTTTCATTTATCGGAAGGAAGTGCGCAGATTTCGTTAATCGATCAACAATTACCCAGATAGCATCATGATTAGCTCTCGTCCTTGGCAATCCAACCACAAAGTCCATCGCAATATGTTCCCATTTCCACTCGGGAATCTCTAATGGTTGTAGCATCCCACTTGGCCTTTGATGTTCTGCTTTTACTTTCTGACAGGTCAAACACTTACTTACCCATTCAGCAATATCTCTCTTCATATCCGGCCACCAGAAATTTCTTTTCAAGTCTCGATACATTTTCGTACTTCCTGGATGAATCGAATACTTTGAACTGTGGGCTTCCTGTAGGATCTCATTCTTCAACTCTGTCACATTGGGTATCCAAATACGTGAAGAAAATCTTAATATCCCCTTGTCATCTACCTGTGTGCATATTTCCTCACCTGTTAACTTGTTCACATCTCCGCTCATGACTTCCTCCTGGCATCTGCGAATCTTTTCTAACAATTCTGGCTGAAACGTCATAGTGTATACCATATCTGTACTACTTGCAGGCATACACACCTCTATCTCCAATCTTTCAAACTCTTTGTATAATTCCTCAGGCATTGTCAACATACTGATTTTCTCCTTCCTACTTAAAGCGTCCGCCACCACGTTCGCCTTCCCAGGATGATAGTTGATGGTACAATCATAATCCTTGAGTAATTCCAACCATCTTCTCTGTCTCATATTTAACTCCTTCTGAGTGAAGATATACTTCAAGCTCTTATGGTCTGTATAAATTTCACACTTTTCCCCATATAAATAATGTCTCCAAATCTTCAAGGCGAAAACAATCGCGGCTAATTCTAAGTCATGAGTAGGATATTTCTGCTCGTGAGGTTTCAATTGTCTCGAAGCATAAGCAATTACCTTACCGTGCTGCATCAGTACACATCCCAAACCTTTGTGAGATGCATCACTGTAGATCACAAAATTTCCTTTTTCATCTGGCAGTGTCAATACAGGTGCAGTCACCAATCTCTTCTTCAATTCCTGGAAACTTTCTTCACACTTCTCATTCCACACAAACTTTTCATTCTTCCTTGTCAACTTTGTTAGTGGGGTGGCTATTTTCGCAAAGTCTTGAACGAATCTTCGATAATATCCCGCCAATCCTAAGAAACTTCGAACCTCTGTGGGTGTTTTAGGTCGGTCCCAATTCATCACGGCTTCAATTTTAGCAGGATCCACCTTAATCCCTTCACTGCTGATGACATGCCCTAAAAACTGCACTTCTTTCAGCCAAAACTCACATTTGGAAAATTTCGCATACAATTTCTCTTTCCTCAACGTTTCTAAGGCTATTCTCAAATGCCTTGCATGCTCTTCTTCGGTCTTCGAGTATATCAGAATATCATCTATAAACACAATCACAAACTTATCCAAATACTTCTTGAAGACTCTATTCATTAGGTCCATGAATGCTGCTGGTGCATTAGTTAGCCCAAAGGCCATCACTAAGAACTCGTAGTGCCCATATCTAGTCCGAAACGCTGTTTTTGGAACGTCTTCCGGTCTAATCTTTAATTGAAAATATCCTGACCGCAAATCAATCTTCGAGAAACAAGTTGCTCCTTTCAGTTGATCGAATAAGTCATCAATTCTTGGCAAAGGGTATTTATTCTTAATGGTCAACTTATTTAGTTCCCGATAATCGATACACAGTCTCATACTTCCATCCTTCTTCTTTACAAATAATACCGGAGCTCCCCACGGCGATACACTAGGTCTAATGATACCTTTCTCCAGAAGATCTTGCAATTGAACTGCCAATTCCTTCATCTCTACAGGTGCCATTCGATAAGGAGCCTTTGACACGGGTTCAGTTCCGGGGGCTAAATCGATGGTAAATTTTATTTCTCTATCCGGAGGTAAACCGGGAAGTTCATCCGGAAAAACATCAAGAAATTCATTCACCACTGGAATTTCCTCTATTTTAGGCACCTCTTGACTAGTATCCATGACATAAGCCATATAGCCCTCGCATCCTTGCCTCAACAACCTCTTTGTTTGAATAATCGACAAAAATCTCCTAGTCTGCCTCTGACCCCTAAAGGTAACTTCTACATTATCAGAGGGTTTAAGGACCACCTTCTTATTCTTGCAATCAATTTGGGCATTATTCTCTGTTAACCAATCCATTCCTAAGATAACATCAAATTCACCTAACTGAAATGGTATCAAATTAGCGTAGAAACAATGCCCTGAAATATCAATCTTGCAACGGGGACACACTTGAGTCACCGGAATTCGTTCTGAATTAGCTATTTCTATAACTATAGCTTCACGTAACATGCATACCTCACAATTTAACTTTTGAACAAATTCTTTGGATATAAAGGATTTCGTAGCCCCAGAATCAATTAACACTTTAGCTTGAACAGAATTTACAGGGAGCGTACCTGCTACCACATCCGAATTCTTAATAGCTTCGTTCAGAGTCATGTTGAAAGTCCTCGCCACTGGTCTGATACTTGATGTTGGGGGTGGTGCTTCAATTGCTTGCAGTATTGGATTAGCCAGAACTGGAGGTTTCACTACAGGTACTTTACAGTCTTTCATAATATGCCCTGGCTTCCCACAACGGTGACACACAATTCCTGCCTTGCATTCCCGAGCATAATGACCTTTTTGATTACATTTGAAACACGTCACCTCCAACTTTGTACACACCCCCGGATGCCTCTTCCCACAAGTTTTGCATTCTGCCAAGGGTGGCCTAACCAATTTCTGTTGACTCGCATCTTGAATTCTATTTCCTTGGCCCCCATTCCCTGATCCCGGCTTCTTAGGGTTCCCATACTTTCCTGGCTGGAATCCTGGCTTTTTATTTGGCACATTATGAGAACTGCCTTGCTCTTGTCGTTCCCCCATTGACCCAGCCTTCCTTTTCTTTCCTTCTTTTTCCTTGAAGTATAATTCGCTTTCCCCTTCAGCTATCATGGCCTTTTGCACCACTGCTGCATAAGTCTCCAACTCCAAAACTGCTAGTTTAGTACGAATCCACGGTTTCAATCCTTGTTGAAACCTCTTAGCCTTCTTCCTCTCCGTATCCACATAGGCCGGAGCAAACCTAGCTAGTTCCGTAAACTTGGTTTCATATTCTGTCACCGACATTTTCCCTTGTTTCAGCTCCAAAAACTTCATCTCCATCTGGTCTTTCATATAGTCGGGGAAATACTTTTCCAAAAATAGCTCTGTGAACCTCTCCCAAGGAATCACCTCAGTAGCTTCCAACATCTTCACTGACTCCCACCAGTAAGTAGCTTCATTCTTCAAGAAATAACTTACATATTCAGTTTGTTTGTCTGCTGGGACCCCCACCAGTGCAATGGCTTTTTCCATCTCTTTTAACCAAGACCTCGCCTCCACCGGGTCCGCTGTCCCTTTAAACTCAGGAGGTTTTACTGCCTGGAAAGACTTAAAAGTAACCACCGGAGGAACAGGTGGCTGCTGCTGCTGCTGCTGCTGCTGTTGCTGTTGTTGCTGTTGTTGCTGTTGTTGCTGTTGTTGCTGTTGTTGCTGTTGAGCCAACAACTGCTGCTGTAATTGCTGCTGTTGCTGTGCCAGAGTAGCAGTCTGCTGAACAAGAGTTTGTAATATTTGTGCTAAGGCAGGGTCCATCTGACCAACAGGGGGTGGATTAGCTTGTTCACCCTGATCGGTGGTTCGGGTATTTTGTTTCTTCTTTTTGGGAGGCATATTTCTGAAATCAATGAACAATTGTATTAGATTCAGGTTCAGAAAATAATAGCTCAAAATGATCCAACTTAAACGAACAATGCATATATTACTGAAAGGTAATTCGAGGTCTCCAACCAATATTCCGGTCAACAATTAATTCACAGGGTGCAATAGGATATTAATCCAAGGTTACACAAGGTATTCACAAACATTCAACAGGTGCAATAAAGAACAATAGTCATAATGCTAAGATCAAACATAGTATCGAAAGTAAAAACAATGCTAAAAGGAAATGGTGCTGAAAGTAAATATGAAACGAGCAGTAAATAAGATGCTTAAGTAAATGACAGTATAAGGAAATTTAACACAGTTCTGCAAAAGTGATAATGATATATATAGATAGATCAGATACAAGCGTAAGAACAACGCTTCGATAAGGGTACAACATAATGCTAAAAGAGGAGACTGCTAGCATCTAGTCACAGTACAACAGATATATACAACAAAACTGGTCGCACTGCGAATCCTGACGTACTACTACTGCCATAACATGCCTCTAAATACCACATCATCATACTACCCTAATCATCACTGGTCATCATCGTCATCCGACTCTCCCCGCCAGGCTGATCCCAAAATGCTCTCCAGCTCTGCCGTCACCAGACCTAGGGTCACCTGCTGTGTCACAAATGCCGGCTCATCTCGGGATCTCATCCGTCCCCGCCTAATGACAACACGTCTAAGAGCTCGTACTCGCCTCCGGACATCCTCCAGCTCAGCCACCACTCTATCTCTATCTCTAGCCCGCTCCTCCTCCCCAGCCCTCATAGCCCTCCACTCTGCCATCTGCCCCAAGAGATAGTCCCTCTCGCGGGCCACTCGCTCGTACACATGGTATGGTACAGGCTGAGGAGTATACTGGTATGCTGGCCCGTTCACTGAGCCCTGCGATCCTACGAACGGCTGCATAACCCCTGGGGAAATCTGCTGCGGTACAGAAGCCCCTCCTTCCGGATCCTCGTCCGGGTCTGAATCGGAACCAGAAGCAGGTGCCTGAAGTATACATATATATATATATAATATAATTAGACTTCCTGTCTCTCACGAAACCATCCCAACCTTTCTTATAACTCTACCCCGACTCCCCACCTAATTGTTTCAGTGACTGTGACCTGTGGCTCTGATACCAACTTGTAACACCCTCACTAGCCAACAATAATAATATAAACTCTTATATTCAATTAAACATTAACATAGGGGAAATCTTAGAAATTTCGGCATGATGTAATCATAAACCGGACTAATCACCTGCTCAAGCAACTAAGTATAACTAAAACAGTCCACATGTACGAGATATACTAAACCATAAGGAAATAAAACCAAACCAACCCAGACCGCACACAGGTCACTGTATGAAACAACTACCAATAGTTATTACAACCCAGAACTGAATCAAATAATATACAACCCATTAAATATGATAATCTGCCTACAAATACAGATATAATATAAACCAAGGTATATGACACTACCCAACCAACCGCCTCGACCCTCTGACTGCCTCGGTGACTACCCCAACCAGACGGGCCACTTCTTCTAGACATCTCCTGGCTTAGCTGAGGAAACAGAATTAGCAAGCAAGTGAGCCAAAACGCTCAGCAAGTATATATGTATGAAATTAAAACATCAACAACTGATATGTCTGCAAGATTTTCAAGAATTAACAATCAACAATATATATCTCAATTAAAGGTTCATCTTTTATCTGAATCATAGAATAGAAACGGATTGGACTATCATGCATTTTATAAATAAAAACATTTATAAGGTTAGGCTGCTGATCAGTCACGCACTAACCCCGGACAAACGCACACAGCAATGTCCTTAATGGATCCACGGCACACATTGGCCTTAATAATTTCTGACCACGAATCTGGTCCGACCCTTACGGTCCACATTTTTTTAAAAACTAACAGTCCAATCCTATAACTAGACATCAGGTGTCGGAACAATCGACCACCTCAACTGCCAAACACCCTGGACACTTTCGTTCCAGGTCAACATCTCAAATCACACCAAATAGAACAAGGTCGGGTAATCTCTGAATTAAATATCGACAAGTTCGATATGGCAAAAAGGGGTATTGATTTCAGTCAAGCTACTAAAGGATTAATGAAAACGATATAGTCAACTTGGGGTATAACAGTTGAATATTCAAAATTAATGGAAATTATCAGAGCAGTTATATCAAGGATAAATCGAATGCATAAGAATCAAGTTATGATAGTCACAATTTGCTGGAAATATAAGTGAAGTGGTTTACTTAAAAGAGGAGTGAAATAATACACTTACAAGGAATGTGAATGTAAATCAATTCATTAATAGCATCAACAACTCAGTGGAATCACTTTTTGGTACAACAATTAAGTATTCGAAAATTCGGAAAATTAACGGAACAATTATGGCAAAAGTAATTTGAATAAGCATATGAATCAGGTTTTATAATCATACTCATTTAAAAGATAGTTGAAGCAATTTACTTGCCTTAACTAGAAAATCACAGAATCCGAAGTGTCTTTACGTCCTCAGCTTTAGCCTTCCCTTTATCCACGGAATCTACACACAATATAACACTATTTCAGAATCCCGTTTAATACTCGCTAAGCAATATAAACATTCCACTTAGTCTACCCCTGCGAATAGTTCCCTAATTTATGTTTATTTAATCATAAGCTACAGACAAAAGTATTTAATCATATAGCCACGTAAGCACATACCACATAGATTTTAAAATATGAAGCCCGACTCACAACTCATATAAGTTATATAATTATACATACTCGTTTTCAAGAAATGATTTTAATATATTTTAGAAAAATTTTGACGGCATCCCCTTTATACGGGGGACTGCCAGTCGGGATACAGCCGACACAACCAACACAAATCTCAATTACTAATCAAATCCACAATTAGTATTCAATCCCAATTCACATCTCGATTTGCATTTACAATCCTCCGATTCATAATTTAATACCATTTAAGCAATTAATATTAACTCGATAATAAATTACAATTGATTAGATAAATAACAAATATTAAATATTAAATAATTTTTGGCTCAGAAAATAATCATCATCGCCATTTTACCCTCGACTCAAACTAAATCACCGTCGAGGGGGCAAAATCCCGAGGGTGCCCTAATTTGGGTCTCCGACTCGAGACTCCGCACAAAATATTGCTCGAATAATTTACCATTTCAGTAAATAATCAAATAAGGCTTCGAATGTAATCAACATATAATCACAGAACGGATTTTCATTTAGGTCACTGTATCATCACTAATTCAATAACGATGACCAAATCTGACAGCCACCGAATTAGATTAAACAGAACATTGAGTCGGAATCAACACAACAGGCACATCGGTTGAGACTTGCAATCAGCATACATCACACTAGCTATCATCTACAAAAACACAACCAATATGACCACATCGCGCAAATACCAGAACAGGGGAGGGAAAAATCGATTCACAACCATGTCTACAACTCGTCTGGACACCCACACATCACCATCCACACACTCACACTCGCATACAATTCAACAAACACACACACACGCACTCCTCCCATATACGCACACACCCAAATTGGTTGAGCTCGACACAATACACACACTCTATAGACACACTCACACACACGGTTTCATCTCGCACGCACACAACACAGGGAAGAACCCCTGCCAATCACACACATCTCGAATCATGGCAAAACCCGAAGTAAAACATACACATACACATTACTCGGCAGGACACTCACACACTTATGAACTCGCGCACAGCAGTCCAGCCACAGGGCGAACAGGGAAAAGAAGGCTCGACTTTGATAACTACACACCCACAAGAAACCGTACGAACAGAGGGGAATTATGTGCGAGACTGGAAAGGAAACTGAAGAGAGAGATAGGACAGTGAGATTAGAGAGAAAAAGAGATTGAGAGAGAGAATGGGAGGAAAGATTGGAAAGATTTTTGAGTGAGGGAGAGATTACCAGAGATTTTTATCGGGAGAGTTCGAGAGAATTCATAAGGAGGCTATTAATCTGGAAATGAATTCCCAATTAGGGATTGCTAGTATTAAAAAGGGGAAAGTGGTTTTAGAGGAATAATTATTATACTTAT
Source organism: Saposhnikovia divaricata (assembly GCA_036435485.1). Taxonomy (NCBI): domain Eukaryota; kingdom Viridiplantae; phylum Streptophyta; class Magnoliopsida; order Apiales; family Apiaceae; genus Saposhnikovia; species Saposhnikovia divaricata. Next base: position 9,299,574 of record CM071597.1, on the reverse strand, counting down.
AAAAAAAATACAATTAATAATTCCCAAAAATTCAAATTAATAGGAAATTGGGTGAAATCTTAAATTTAAAAATTCTATAATAAAGAACACAAAATTACGATCACCCACATATTTTTGAAATATTTTTAGGATCAAAAACGAATTAAATACGGATTTTACAAGATTAAATCCGTAAAATGAAACAGAATTCATAAAATCATTTTAAAATCGTTAAAAATCAAAACAATTCCATACAACATTTTTAAAACTCAAATAAACCAATAAAGTTAATAAAACGAAAGATTTCATAATTTTTACTAATTCCGATGATTTTATAAAATTCTCAGAAAGTAAATATAACGATATTAATTAGGAAATAATTCCCAAAAATATAATTAAAATAGTCGGGCTTACATAACACACATAAAATAGCAATCTGACCTCCAAATATTATTCCACTATATAATACTTCCTCAACCAATTCACACACCACATAATTCACATTTAATAATAAAATAATTAACTTTTAGTGATTAAATAATCTGAAATTTCTAAGGCGTTATATTAACTCCTTTTTCTACTAAAATTCTACGTTGTTTATTTAATTAAAAAATAAAAAATCTGTTACCATATTTTGGTTTCACCCCTAAACACCTTTTGGCCATAATTATTTTTAATTTTCAAAAAAGTAGATGAAAAAAGATCGATAGCCACTAAAATGAAAATCCGAAAGTTTGGCCAATTTTTTGGAATTCAGTGTAAACTACGATCACCGTTTTACAATTTACTCTTAATTTAATTAACTCGAGGTAAAACATTAGCAAGGTAAAACTCCACCAACGGGGTAAAACACCAACGCGGTATAATTTACTTACAAATGTACTTACACCAACAAATAACAAACTATTGTTATAGATGAAGTGATCATCATCCATCAACGAAATACAAAAAAGCGATACTAATTAAATTTGTAGAAAGGTAAAGATTCTATCTCATGACAACTTAATTTTTTTTTAACATAACCATCTTCTAGCCAGCCAAGTTATGCCCATCTCTGCATGCTCTTTAATGTGTCGTTAAGGTCAATTCATTCATCATTGGCCTACTTATATTTAGATAAACCTTCATGAAAACTCATATCTTTGCAACACATTAGCTTTTCATCATGGTCATATTAGTTTTTTTCATATTAATGAAGGAAACCTTGTTTTAAATTGTATTACGGTACCAAATTTGGTTCCACCTTTTTTTGGGTTCACCACTTTATTCCTATTTCTTCTAAAATTCTATATTATCTTTAATAAAATAATAAAATTATTGTAATTCTAGAACAATTTCAGTTCTTTCCAGCCCTTTATTCCTCTTTCTTCTAGGACTCTATGTTATCTAAAATTGTTATAATTTTAAAACAATTGCAATTATTTTATTATAATCGTATTGAGTTACAAAATAATTTATGAGAACCATATATACCGTATTTTCTTGAATTTCTTAAAATAATATAAATTATTACTCCCTCTGTCTCGGTTATTTGTTTACGTTGTTTGGAGAGTGTCTGGCACGCATTTTAAGGATAGTTCCATAACTTATTTTTAAAATTTTCTTTTTTTTGTATAAAAATAGAATTGTTCTATTTTTATACAAAAAAGAAAATTGTAAAAATAAATTATGGAACTATACTTTATATGCACCTTAAAATGCGTGCCAGACAGTCTTAAAACAATATAATAATCTAATGGGACAGAGGGAGTAATAATTAAAAAACTCATTCTAATGATACTTCAGTCTCCATATTTGATTTCACCCCAAAATTCGTATCTTTCAAAATTGTTGAAATTGATCTATTATAAATATAATTGTTTCTTTATTATAACGTACTGAGTTGTATAAATAACATAATTTTTTAAGATCATTCAAAATAATAAATTAATGATTAGTTCAAATTAATTTTCTCGAGCAGTGCTTCGTACGGGATATCATCTAGTTATATTTAGATAAACCTTCATGAAAACTCAAATCTTTGCAACATGTTAGCTTTTCATCATACACATATTAGTTTTTCATCATACTCGGTGGTGCTGGTGCCGGATTCTAAATTACTTTTTAATAAAATAATAAATTTTTTAAATACTATTATAATTGTAATATTTTATTATAACTCTATTCAATTCACAAAAAAACGTATTTATCATAATCATGTACATTTTTATGTATATATCATAATCATTTAGTTTTTTTTCTCGATTTCCTTAAATAAACTTAAATAAATAATATATAAAATGATCTTTATTAATAAGCAAATTCTTTGTAAATAACGTAATTTTTATTATAAATTAATGATCAATTAATTAAATTCTCTCGGATCCGTGCTTTGCACGATATCTTATTAATAAATGAAATCCCTTTTTAATGATGCTTCCTTCTATAATCGTATTTTCTAGAATTATTGGAATTTTGGTGTAATTAAAGTTCTTTTATTATAAGCTACTGAGTTGCATAAATAACGTAGTTTTTTTTCTGTACTTTCATCATTTTTTAAAGTATTTTTTTGTAATAAATAAAATAATTCTTGTAAAAATTTAATAAAGAAATAATCAATTTAAATAAATTATCTCGACTCGTGTTTCGGGTGTATAACTACCCAAAATATCCACTTTTTCCCTATACACTACCCAAAATACCCAATTTTGAAAACACCGCCCAAAATACCCACAGGTCATGCCCATGGGTAAGGCGTAACCATTGTTCTACTGTAGCAGTCGAACCACCTCCCGCCCGCGACAACTCTCAATTTGGGGGTTTCAAATATCGCGAATCAAATGCTATGAAACTGGTATGGATATGTAGAGGGTGAAGAGTTGGTGTGTATAACGTTATTGAATAAACACGGGAGGGGGTGAACGGAGGGAGAGAAAAATGGTCGTCGGAATCGCGATTTTGAAAGGGTGGTCGCGAGGTCTCGAAATCCGAACAATGAAATATTATGAAACCTGTATAGGATTGCGGAAGAGATGATGCCGGTTCGATTGGTATATAGCTCGTGACTGGAAAATGACGGGAGAGAGGTGAACAGAGAAAAGAAGAGAAGTCGCCGGTGATTGTAAAATCGCCAGAGCTCGCGAATGAAGGAGACGATGGATGCGCATGTTCAAGAAGCGTATTCTCAGATGCGCCTTCTTGAACGGCGTATCCAAACCCACCTGCGCCTACGTGAGTAGCGTGTCTATTGATTACTCTGATCCTAGAAGCGTAACTGATACAAAACTCTAGCCCCAGAGGCGTATCCGAGAATACTTTTCCCACCAGAGCGTATCCAATGGGTATTTTGGACGCGCAGCGCGGGATTTAGGTATTTTGGGTAAGGAATAATAATAAGTGGGTAGAAAGGGCAATTTATAAAACATATTAAGTCTAAGAAAAACAAAAACAAAATTAAAGAATTTTTTTTATATAAAAAAGACATAACTTTCAAACTTTTTCGCCAGTAATTAGTTTGTTAGGATACAATAAGGTACTCAATAAAGGGTAAATTCCTAATACGTGGAAAATAATAGAGTACATTCTTATGCATTATTTCAATATTTTCATGATCTGGGCATGCAAATTATATAGAGTTGTGTAAGGACAGATGCAGCAGAAAGTTTTTGCATCAAAAAATTGTTGGAACCTATTTTTAAAACAAATATTTATCTGGGAATTCATTTTCTAAAATAGGTATTTTCCAAAATATCTTCAAGGAAAAAAAGGAGTAAGTTTCTACTAATAAAATGTTAGAAAACAAGTTTCTACTAATAAAATGTTAGAAAACAGACTACCATTCAAACTAATGAGCTGCAGTTTCAAACTAATAGAAAAAAATTCTTGTAAAAAAAAAACAATAGAATGAAATTACTCGACTAATATGCATTATGATTTAAACCTGGTTAATGGTTAGGTAACCTTTTTTAATGATTTTAAAAAATGATTATGTAACCACACACGTTGATTATAAATAATTGGCCACTATTTTTTTTTTTTTAACGCAGCCGAGTTAAGACGTCAGTATCCTGATTTCAAGATGTTCCGCCCAAAATAATCACGGGCTACTCATTTTAAGATGAGATACGCATGTACAGAAAGCATATATTCTGTAAATTTGAGATTTTGGCATTGATGAACAGTGACAAAATACGCATTTTGAGCATGTGTAACTCAGCATACACATTTGCTAGATGCCTATTTGGTACTGAAAAGTGATATAGTTTGTCTTTCTGATTTTGTTTTGGTATTTGTATCATGCATTCATGGCCTGTTATTCTACCAAAGTTTAGGAATTTTTATGTTTCTTTATTATCGTAACAGAAATGATATATTTTAAGTCAATTACAACAAGCTTTCAAAATTTGATGTTGATGATTTTGTTTTGTTATAATTTTATAGTACTCGTCATTATCTGAATTTCATTTTCTGATAGACACATGGAAAACGATGAGTTATACATTTAAATCATCTTGGCTCAAGTCCAGGAAAGCCGTTCCACGATTTTGTCCGTGAACCGTGATTATACTTTACTTCCGTGAAATATTTACAAGAATAATGTTGCATATTCCGAAATCTAAATTTTTAGCATTTTTTTATTTACAAACAAATTTCATCATTTAAAATATTTATACCCAAATTAGCTAAGTGGCTAACATTACTAATATTGATGTTAACGTTCAATTTTGAGAGGATCTAGTTAAAACGAATGCAAATTGTATCAGAATAAAAAGTTTAAGATGCAAGTTATATTGAGCCGGTGTGCCTCACCTTATATTACGGATTTATGGACTTATTTTCAGGTAAAAAATTTATATTTTGAATTTATTATTTTATACAAGTATTTAATGTATGTTTGAGATTTAATAAGTTGCAAAAATAAGTTGGAAAATAAGTTGGGAAGTTAGGAATCTCTAACTTTGTCTTAAAATAAATTGACTTGTAGGTTAACGATAATGGATGCAAAATGTGTACTACTTGACAAAGGAGGCGAAAATGGCGATCACTACAACAAATAATATTAAGTCTCAGGAACAATTTTGACAGATTGATTTTAGGGTCTTTCTACCCGAGGACACATTCGAACAACTACTTTTTAATTCCCGACATTTCTTCTACCAAGACCTACGTCTCTTAGTTTTTCATCTGTCTAGTGATCTCTCTCTTCAACCTTATATGAATAGTTCTAAATAAATCTACATGCAGAATCGCCAGCATGTATGGGTATAATATATGCACTACATTATATTGTAAAACTTGCAGAAAATTTAGCATTCCTAATAGAGTCTGTGTGGCCACATTGGTAGAGAGATGACAATATTTGGTTCCAGTAACATATTTTCCCTGTGTTGCTACTCCAGGCACTAGAAGGTAATATCTAGATCAAATTTGTAGGCTTGGGATTGAGAAAAGAAGTCTCATACGTTGAAATTCTGTCATTCTTATATCAGACTAGTGCAATAATCAAAATCCAAAGCAAAACAAACTTGAAGTATTCTAAATTGAAGAAGGATATGAACTGAGTTCTTGGATCAAAGCATTCAAATCCGAGTAAGACGATCCGCCTTCTTCAACAGCCTTTCTTGCCATCTCTTTAAGCCCCTTGCATCTGTTTCTTCTCTCCTCGGCCTCTTCACCAACAATTATGCTCCTCACAGCCGACTCCACTGCATCTCTTTTTATATTGCCTCCCCATGCCCCAGCAACCCATTCCTTGGATCCAACAGCAACACCAATCTGGAGAACATCCGTGATCAACTTCTCATTATAAAACTGCTCCGCGAACGAAGGCCATGTGACCATTGGCACCCCAGCGGCTATGCCTTCAAGAGTTGAGTTCCAGCCACAGTGTGTCACAAAACCTCCTATAGCTCCGTGATCAAGAATCATCACTTGCGGTGCCCATCCTCTAATTATCAGGCCTTTCCCTATCATTCTTTCCTCGAATCCTTCTGGCATCCAGTCCTCAGTTTCTTTATCATTTGTCCCTTTCTTCACAACCCATATGAACTGTTGTCCAGAAGCTTCAAGTCCCATAGCAATCTCATGTAACTGCCCACTTGGAAATTTACCAATACTTCCAAAACAAACGTATAAAACAGAGTTGGGACTTTTAGAATCCAGCCACTTTAAGCAATCATCTGAATTGATGGCTGCTTGTTTTCCTCTTTGTGCCTTTTCTTCTAAACTTCTGTTGCATAACGATAGTGGGCCTATATGCCATGCCCTCCCATTCAAAACATTTCTATAATGATCAACATACTCAGGTTCCAGCTCGTAAAAGCTGTTTACGATCACTCCATGGCTTCTGAACTCAGATGCTTTTGCTTCAATTAGACTCTTTGCAAACTCTGTCGCCTCCTTTGTTCGTACATGAGGTGGGATTTGACTTAGACAAAACTTCACTTTATGCGGAAAATTAGGCACAAAAAACTCATCGGAGTCATTTATCAAGTTCTCAAATGGCCTGTGCAGCCTCACCTGTTCTTGAGCACATGAAGCAAAGAAGCCTGATCCATGAAAAACCAACCTTGGGATATCAAATTTGGCTGCAGAATCAGTAGCCCATGGGAAGAATATATCAGCAACAAGACAATTAGGACGATTTTCCTCAAGAAGCTGCTCAATTTGATCTTTGAGCAATTTTGTAGCACCAAAGAAAATGGGGAACATAGCAGGAGAAGTAAGCTGATCAGCATTTTCGCAATCTTCAGGCAAACCATCTACTTTTGGAAACTCGACAACTTTGACACTCATTTGAAAACCCAGATCATTACTCTTCTGCACTCCTTTAGCGAAAGTAGGAGCGTTGAGAGGCGTAGTGATGATGGTGGAGTGTACACCGCGGGAGGCAAATAACTTAGCCATGTCTAAGATTGGTATCATGTGACCATGAGCCATAACAGGAAAAAAGAAGACATGTAGCTCAACCATTTTACTATATGAACACACTGACTGGAAAATGAGATCGTTACCACAAGTAGAAGTGTGGAGGAATGAAAGGCCTGAAATGGGTACTTTATAGAGACTAGTAGTTTTCAGATCCATAATTCCAAATACGTTATCACATTCGTCATATTTTTTAATATCTTGTCAACATGTGCTACCCTACCCTGATAAGAGGCGGGTTAATTATCGTCATTGAAATCGGCCAGAATTATCAAGTTGGTCATTGAACTCAAAACGATCTGAATCAGGTCACTGAAGTCAGCCTAGATTATCAAGTTCATTTTTTTTGACGGAAATTACTGTCAGCAAAATTAATTTTGTCCAAAAAATCTCCACCAAATTTTGTGAAATTAAAGTGTGTTAATCTAGATGCTATGAGTCTCATAAAACAGGTTTAGATTTTCATTATGAGTTCTAGATTTATATGAATCGAAAAAGAAAATTCAAAAACTAGAATTGTTTTTCTTCAAAAACTGAAATAAAACTTATCAATATTGTATCTATTTTGAAGAGAATAATCTGGGCAATGCAAATATGGTCTCAGATATAAGCGTTTATGTCAATCTGCAGTCTGTTTCCGTCAAAAAAATGAAGACTATTTAACGGACCGTACATTTATGTAGAGTAAGTGACTTGATTGAGACCCTTTTGAATTTAGTGACCAATTTGATAATTCAGGCTGACTTGAGTGACCAATCAAATAATTAACCCGATAAAGGGCATGGTCGGGGCAAACGTTTGCCACAATTTCCTGCGAAAACACGTACAACATATAAACAGAAATACATTTGAGCAAGTTCTCGTCATTTCTACTTGATCACTGCAAAGAGGATTAAATGTGGTTACGTAGTCGCATACGTCAAACATAAATAATTCATCAGCGGTGCAAGAATTTCAGAGTTCTATACAAGACAAGAACATATGAATCATCCAACCACATATTTTTAATTCCTAGCTCCATCTCTTCGTTTTAAATTGTCAATTGAATAAATCTTGATCCAAAAAAAAAAAATCTCAATCGAATATTCAGCATAAACTGTTTGGGTTCCTTATGAACTGCTGAAATTTTAAAAATATATATATAACGACTTATAAATTATTTACTTATAATATGAGTCAAACGTGTTCTTCTTAACGGCGTAGTTTTTGCATCAATGATTGAAACATTCACTCATAATTATGCTCCATGAATTGTCTCCAAATCATGCAAGAGATACGAGGTCGATGAGAAAACTATTGATTTCATTTTAAATATCAGCATGTTCCCGAATCCCGATCATATATTGTTCAAGTTAAATCAACGAGAATATTGGGTTCTCTAACATTTTTCAAAAAAGTAACGACGCTTCAAAAAAATTTAATGCAACCAAGTTACCACGTCAGGATACTCTTGTGGTAAGTACCATGAGAAATAATTGATGTTAATGATTTTGTTTCACTAAAGTTTTGTAGTTCTCGTCATTAACTTCTTTAATCGACACAATGGAAGCGATTGTTAATTTAATACAAATACCAGATCTTGATAGATTAAGAAAAGGGTGATTTTAAATGTCTAATCCACCCTAGAAATATAATGCTCGAGGGCTGGAGCAAGAAAACATCAATCATAGGCAACAAAGAAGGAAAACTTGGGATTTGTTAAGAACATTAGCAAGGGACTCAAACCTTCCTTGGTGCGTCATAGGTGACTTAAATAATGTGTTATCTCAGCAAGATAAGATAGGTGGTCCTCTGTACCCGAATTGGTTGGTTGAAGGTTTTAACGAGGTGGTGGCTGAGCTAGGTCTGTCTGATCTCGATTTAGTGGGACACCAATTTACCTGGGAAAGGGGTAGAGGAACGAATGCTTGGACGGAAGTCAGGTTGGATAGAGCACTTCCAACGACTGAGTGGTTGCAGATGTATCCTGAGGTTAAGTTATATAATCTAGAGGGGTCGACTTCAGACCATAACCCTATTTTATTGGTGCCTGATGTTGGCAAAAAGAAGAGGGTTCAACGAAATTTCAGGTTCGAAAACGCGTGGCTAACTGAACCCATGTGTCATCAAGTGGTGTTGGATAGTTGGGAGTCGATGGCAAATTCAGATATTCAGTCGAAAATTAGATTTTGTGGTGAGAATCTGCAACAATGGGGAAAGGAGATAACTGAGAGATTTAGTTCGCGAATCAAAGAGTGCAAGATGGAGCTGAAAACGTTGAGAAATCGTAGAGATGAAAATGCAGTTCAGAAATATAGGGAGTTAAAGGATTTATTACATCGTATTTTGAACCAGAGAGAAATCTTTTGGAGACAAAGATCGAAGCAACTGTGGTTACACTCGGGGGACAAGAATAGTAGATTCTTCCACGCATATGCTTCAGCTAGAAGAAGAACAAATAGAATCAATCGCTTAAAAAACAGTCAGGGCCAGTGGGTAAATTGGGATGATGGCTTGGAAGAGCTTATTACGGATCAATTTAATCACTTATTCACAGCGACTCGTACGAACTGGCAAGAGGTAGTAGACAGCATTGAGCCAAGGATATCGACTACCCAGAATGCGGAATTGCTTCAGGAAGTAACGGAAGAGGAAATTAAGACAGCCCTATTTCAAATGGACCCAGATAAGGCTCCAGGTCCGGACGGCATGACACCAGCGTTTTATCAAAAACACTGGTCGATTGTTGGTAAAGATGTGGTGGCTGTGGTCAGAAAGTTCTTCCAAGAAGGCACTATGTCGGATGATTTAAATGAAACCAATGTGGTCCTCATTCCGAAAAAAAAGCACTCCGACATATATAGGTGATTTACGACCTATATCTTTATGTAATGTTTTCATTAGAATTGTCACCAAAGTTTTGGCTAACCGGATGAAGTATTTGTTAGATAACGTAGTGGCTGAGAATCAAAGCGCTTTTATACCGGGGAGGCTAATTACGGACAATATCATGGTCGGTTATGAAATGTTACATTACTTAAAGCGCAAGAGAAGGGGAAAGAAAGGTTTTATGGCTCTTAAAATTGACATGAGTAAGGCTTATGATAGAGTAGAGTGGGATTTTTTGCGTGCTCTTTTATGTAGATTAGGGTTTGCAGATTGGTGGGTGCATCTTATTCTTAGGTGTGTTACTTCAGTCAAGTATCATATTATTCATGGAGAGTTCACAATGGGGCCTGTTATTCCTTCACGAGGGCTTAGACAAGGGGATCCTTTATCCCCTTATCTGTTTATTCTTTGCACGGAGGGTCTTTCATCGTTGTTGAGAAAATACGAGCAAAACCATCAGATTCAAAGTGTCCAGATTTGTCGTAAAGCCCCTACTATTAATCATCTGTTATTCGCAGATGACAGTTACTTTTTCACTGTTGCCTCAGAAACGGTGGCTTTGAACATGTTGGATTTACTGCAGACATATGAGGAGGCTTCGGGCCAGCAAGTTAATATGGATAAATCCTCTATTGTGTTCAGTTCTAATGTGGGTCGAGGGTGTAGACAGGCTGTTTGTCAGGTGCTACAAATGAAGGAGACGGAGGACGGAGCCAAGTACCTGGGATTACCGAATATGATAGGGAGAAATAAGAGAAGTGCGTTTGCGTATCTTAAGGATAAGATACAGCAGCGTATGTATTCTTGGAAGGACAGATGGATAAACCAAGCCGGCAAGGAGGTGTTGATTAAAAGTGTTGCGCAAGCTATTCCCATTTATGCCATGAATTTATTTTTACTGCCGTCGGTGCTGATAAAAGAGTTTGAGCGTAGCATATCAAGATACTGGTGGGGTTCAAAAGGCTCTGGCAAAACTGGCATCCACTGGATGAATTGGGAGAGGTTGTCAAAGCACAAGAGAAACGGAGGTCTGAGTTTTAGAGATTTTAATAGCTTCAATCGTGCACTTCTTGGCAAACAAGGTTGGCGCTTCTTGACTGAGCCTAATAGACTGTCTAGCAAGCTTTACAAAGCAAGATATTTCTCAGACTGTGAATTTCTTCAATCAAAGTTAGGAAATAATCCTAGTTTCATTTGGAGGAGCGTTTGGGAGGCAAGACATGTTGTTAGTGCAGGTGCGCGCTGGAAAGTCGGGAACGGAAAAGATATCACAATCATGAACCAACCATGGCTTCAAGGTGAAACAAATCCGTACATCACGACTGAATTACAGGGATTAGAGAATGCTTCTGTGCATTCGCTTCGAACGGAGGATGGTCTGCAATGGGATGTGGAAATTGTGCAGGATTTATTCAACCACAGAGACCAAATTTGTATCTATAATACCCACTATGGTGGTGACAGAGAAGAAGACACCTTGTTCTGGAACGAGGAGATGACAGGTGTGTTCACAGTTCGGAGTGCGTATCGTTTACTTCGTGCCCAGAATGAAGCAGGTTTCTCAGGTGCAAGCGACGAGTTATGGAAGCGTTTATGGAGGATCAAGGCACCCTCAAAGGTGTTGAACCTCATGTGGCGTGCTTTAAATCAATGCTTGCCAACGTGCGTGAATTTGAGGATGAAACGGGTGCAAGTATCTTCGACATGCCCAGTTTGTAATGAGGAGGAGGAGACAATAATGCATGCCTTGGTTTCGTGTTCGTTCGCTGCAAACTGCTGGAGAATGGGAGGTATGGCAATCCAGAATGCAGCCCAGGAAACGTTCGATGGTTGGTTAAATCATATGTTGGATGCCTCGAGACCAGAGAAGCATGGAGAGATTGCCACTATGTGCTGGAGCATTTGGCAGTGCAGGAATCAAAAGGTGTGGGACAACAAGAAGAATTTTATAAACAATGTTGTGTTTTCGGCTAGACAATACCTTACAGAATGGAAAGCAGCCCAAGTGTGTTCAACTAGGACTCTGTACAGGGACACCATCCCAGGTGACGGAGTTTCTTCTTGGGTGAAACCAAAACAGAATACAGTTAAGATATCGGTCGACGCAGCCTTGTTTGATGAAAGCCATAAATATGGGATTGGATTGTTAGCAAGAAATGATGAGGGGAGAGTCATGATGGGGCGCTCGGAGGTGTTTGAGGGTAGAGTTCGACCGGAGCTTGCAGAGGTTATGGCAGTGAAAGAGGCTCTGAGTTGGGCTAAGGAGGTTGGTTGGAGGGAAGCTGTTATTGAATCCGATTGCTTGGGAGTAATTCAGGCTATCCGTAGCAAAGTTACAATGTTGTCTCCGTTTGGTTGCATAGTTGCGGAGTGTCGTAGATTACTCGCAGATTTAAACATTGAGTTGTTTTTCGTCAAACGATCTGCTAACAGGGCCGCTCACTTTATAGCGAGGGAGTCATGTTTTTTCCCAGGTCGAGTTTTCGATGGGGGGTCTGTCCCTATTGATCTTCAATCTATTTGTTTGGATGATTTGTTTGAGTAATATATTGTTTGTTCGTCAAAAAAAAAAAAAAAAAAAGAAAACATCAATCATTAATGGATCATGAAGAAATAAGTGTTAGGCAGCAGCCTTGTCATATTCTTACCAACTTCACTAACCTCACCTACCATCACTTACCATCTACTACATACTCCTATAAATACCACTTTCCTCCTTCATTATCAGACACACCATAATTCTCTCTTCTCTCTCTATATAGCTGCTAGATAGTCCGTCTAGTAGAGGAGCCGGTTTAGCCCGCTTTCAGGAAGTGTCGGGATAGAAGGTCCCCGTGCCTAAACTATTCCTTAGGGTACTTGGATCTGACTGCAGCCATCGAAGGTGGTCCCGCTGCCTCCAAGTATTGCTCATTTTCCTTTTTCTTTACCATTCTTGACCTTTATCATCTCCAACACAAGCTCCTCAGCACCATGAGGCATATTTTTCGTAATTAAGTTCAATGGTAGCGAAGGAGGGTCTGCAGCTCGTTGCTTCAAATGCCAAACCAACTATTCGAAGTAGTTTTTCATCTGTCTAGTTTAAATGTTCAAATGCCAGAGTAACTCTTAATAAATGGTTCTAAATATATCTATATGCAGTGTATAACTGTATAACTAGACAGCGTATAACTGTGTTCGCTTTGTTTCGGGGGTTAGTTAGCGTGGTTACTTCTCAGTACAGGAGGTGGAGGCAGTGGGATATATATACAAATGACGATATACCTTTGGCACTAAACGGTAATATCTTGATCAAATTTGTAGGCTAGAGATTGAAAAAAGAACGTTAAAGGTCCGCATTATTATATGAGACTAGTGCAATAATCATAATCTAAAACAAAACAAACCTGAAGTAGCTAGCTATTTTTGCTCTTATTTAAATTCTAAGATGAAGAGGGATATAAACTGAGTTCTTGGATCAAAGCATTCAAATCCGAGTAAGATGATCCGCCTTCTTCAACAGCCTTTTTTGCCATCTGTTTAAGCCCCTTGCATCTGTTTCTTCTCTCCTCGGCCTCTTCACCAACAATTATGCTCCTCACAGCCGACTCCACTGCATCTCTTTTTATATTGCCTCCCCCTGCCCCAGCAACCCATTCCTTAGCACCAACAGAAACACCAATCCGGAGAACATCCGTGATCAACTTCTCAGTAAAAAACTGCTCTGCGAACGAAGGCCATGTGACCATTGGCACCCCAGCGGCTATGCCTTCAAGACTTGAGTTCCAGCCACAGTGTGTCACAAAACCTCCTATAGCACCGTGATCAAGAATCATCACTTCCTCAAATCCTTCTGGCATCCAGTCCTCAGTTTCCTTATCATTTGTCCCTTTCCTCACAACCCATATAAACTGTTGTCCAGAAGCTTCAAGTCCTATAGCAATCTCATGTAACTGCTCACCCGGAAATTTACAAAAACTTCCAAAACAAACATATAAAACAGAGTTGCTACCTTTAGAATCCAGCCACTTTAAGCAATCATCTGCATCGATGGCTGTTTGTTTCCCTCTTTGTGCTTTTTCTTCTAAACTTCTGTTGCATAACGATAGTGGGCCTATATGCCATGCCCTCCCATTCAAAACATTTCTGTAATGATCAACATACTCAGGTTCCAGCTCGTAAAAGCTGTTCATAATCACTCCATGGCTTCTGAACTCAGATTCTAGTCCCTCCTTTAGCATCTTTGCAAGCTCTGTCTCCTCCTCTGCTCGTACATAAGGTGGGATTTGACCTAAACACATCTTCACTTTATGTGGAATATTAGGCACAAAAAACTCATCCGAGTCATTTATCAAGTTCTTGAATGGCCTGTGCAGCCTCACCTGTTCTTGAGCACATGAAGCAAAGAAGCCTGATCCATGAAAAACCAACCTTGGGATATCAAATTTGGCTGCAGAATCAGTAGCCCATGGGAAGAATATATCAGCAACAAGACACTTAGGACGATATTCCTCGAGAAGTTGCTCAAGTTGATCTTTGAGCAATTTTGTTGCAGCAAAAAAAACAGGGAGCATAGCAGGAGAAGTAACCTGATCATTTTCACAATTTTCTGGCAAACCATTTACTTTCGGAAACTCGAGAATTTTGACACTCATTTGAAAGCCCAAATCATTACTCCTCTGTACTTCTTTGGCAAAAGCAGGAGCGTTGAGAGGCGTAGTGATGATGGTGGAGTGTATGCCGCGGGAGGCAAATAACTTAGCCAGGTCTAGGAATGGTATCATATGACCACAAGTCATAAGAGGAAAAAAGAAAACCTGAAGCTTAACCATTTTACGAGAGAATTATATGAACACAATGACAGCAAAATGAGAATGTTACCACAAGTTGAAGTGCGGAGGAATGAAAGTCTTGAAATGGGTAAAGACACTAGTAACCTTTTTGGCAAGTGTATATTCATGCACATTATCACAATTTCATATATCATTTAGAGTGCATATTTCGGAAATTGGAATTATTCGGTTGTGGTATTGATTTACGATTTATCGGGTGATTCGGTTGAAAAATCGACGATTTTTGCAAAATCGGCCGAATCGGTTCCAAAATTTTGATCGATTTCTAGCCAATTTATCGGCGATTTTTCAGAAATAAGTCGATTTTTATAACAATGACCATTGGATACCTTGTCAAGTTCATAAAATCATCTCCAACCCTTTGTGTCGGCCGGGAGTGGATCTAGTAAGGGAACTGGGGACACGTGTTCCCCCTAAACGTTTGTTTTTCTACCATTAAAGTTTTTGGAAGAGCATTAAACTTTTGTTACGTAGTTGCACACATCAACAATGAATAATTGAGTTAGCTGTGGGACACAATGTCGATATCAATGTAAGAAACTCAGAGGTCAGTACAAGACAAGCGCATTTGGCTCATCTAACCATAGTATTTCTAATTGGGTTTACCTAATCTCATGCGTACACAAAAATTTTAACCGATTACAATTTCTAAACTAATAAAAAAGTGATTGTTGAAATCAGGAACGGAACCAAGAATATATGTTGGGAGGTCAAATTTTCCAATCATCGAAGCCAAATTTTTCGATCATCGGAAAATTCCAGATCAGAAATTTTTTGTAAAAAAGAGGGGACTAGATGAAGATTTTTGTAAAAAATAGGGGACTAAATGAAGATTTTTATAAAATAAAAAATAAGAACTAAATGAAGATTTTTGAAAAAAAAAAAGGGGACTAGATGAAACTTTTATGAAAATGGGGGGACTAAATGAAGATTTTTAAATTATATATATACAAAATTTTCGGATTTTGAACTCTACATTTCGAATTAGTAGACTTATGTTTTGACATTTTTTGGTTAAATCAATCAAATTTAAACTGAAAACTGAAATATTTTTTTTACAATTTAAGAATCTGATGTACGTAAAAAATAACAATTGTTCTTATTTAAACCAATAGGGTATGTATCATGCAAACCATGCGAAGCGAACCAGCGCTTAACAATACCAGCATATGGATAAGCTTCACCACCCTGGCACCCTCAAAGGAGAAATCCCTCTCCCAACAATTAAGTGTTGGAGGAGAATCGAACCCTTGTAACATGAGCTCGAACCCATAGGTAGTTTTAACATTTTCATTTGTCACTGTTAATATTAATAAGAGCATTTTAATTAATAATTAAAAGCTTTTATAAATGATAATGAATTCGTTTTATTAGAGCTTTGTGGTACTCCCCGTTAACTTCTTTTAATCGACACAAAGGAGCAATTGGTAATCTAATGGCGTTCATAAAAATTTATAATATCGTAAACCGCCCTAGAAATGTAATGCTGGAAGGCTGGAGTAAGAAAAACATCGATCAATGATGGATCATGTGTTAAAAGAAATTAAAGTTAAGGATATTAAGCAACTTACATTAACCATAGATAACCCAAGCATAGATACTAGGTACACCGTGAACAACTGCAACAAAACATTCATAACAATTTTGGTTGGGCACAGAGGCCAGCATTTGTTGCCCCTATCTCCAGACCGAAAATTGTGTGGGAGTTATTCTAAGAAGACAACAATCAAAATGCAAACATTTCCCTAGTAGTTCTCCGCTCTCTTAGAGATGGGGTGTGAGTCAACATTTGCCGAGACCAACCACTGTACAAGCCAGGGGAGATTTGCCATTTTTCATTTTGACATAACCCTTCCTGATGCACAGGAGGTTTATTCGTTAAATGAGAAGTATAGAACTGTTCGTTGAAATAATCGAACAGCTATTGCTGGCTCTGGATCTGTTGTGTATCGGTGTATATATTTTCGAGAGGCACAGAAGATTGAGGAAAGGATACAAAAGGTCCAAAGGACATCAGAAATCTCACTTGGTGCCTCATTGGGGATATTTCATCCCTAATAAGCAACAAATATAGATGTGCTTCTATTTCATTTTTTTGTCATTACAAAGATAATTTACTGTATAAACATCTAAAGAAATATAGCTTCAGTTGGCAAAATAACCATCATATGAGAGAGGGGAAAAAGCAATTCAGTTACATAAAATTGTTCACTACAGGATAGTGGGAATATACTTGGCAATTGGCATGTACATATATCGTATCCAACTTCATAAAACATAACCCGGAGAGCCTCTAGAATGTCGTGAATTACAATCTGTATGCACAACACAGCATCCTAGCAAACTTAAAAACAAGGCTTGCAATTTAAAAAATATTTCTAAACATAGATGATTACTCAAATCAGTTACCGACAAGCCACGACATAACAAGCAATATATGCAGCGACTTATATTGAAAATCTCCCAATTAAGCTATAATTTTCCCGTGAATATCATAAGCTAAGCAAATGGATAATGCTCTAGTTACCAGAACTAATAGACACAAGCTAGCAGGTCCATATGTAGGAGTAAAATTTTATATGCACGAATAATATACTGCAAAACTGACAGCAAATTTGGCACGCCTTACGAAGCCTGCGTCTCAGTCTTGGAACCAAGATGGCCAGACTTAATCTCACCAGCAAATTTTATCTGAATTGCTGCTCTGACTATATTACCCCTTGTAATTATTCCAACCTGTTTGTGTTACAATAAAGAAGAAATTAATCAGATGCCACAAACTTTAAATTGCATCGAGATCTAAAATAAATCATCATATATAAGGAAATATAAGAAAGAAGAAATACCAGCTTGCCATCACCATCTACAACTGGCAATCGACGGTACTTAGTTTCAAGCAACAACCTGATAACCAGAGGAATAACAGTGCTCATTATCGATTCAAATTTTGCAGCAAATGATTCAACTTTTACATTTTACAATCGGAGAAAGCTTCATGCAATAAGTTGCTCAAATTTATTGGGTCGTCTAGTGGTGGTGCTTCTTGTAGAACACCTGTCTTAATGATATGTTCTACGATTAGCAAAAGCATCTGAAGCAGTTTCAAGGGGACGTTGGTGCAAGGTTAATAAGTCTGGTTAAGAGGAATTGAAATTTCATATTCATGTATAGGTGTTTCATTGAGAGGTTCATTTGGTAAGAATGGTTCATGCAATCCCAAAAAATGGGCTATTCATTCCTCATGGGATTCCAATCGATACTCATTGCCACTAACAATCAAAACAGCCCGTAAATACATCATGCATTTCACACTCCTTGTTACTCTTTTTAATAGTGAGATGGACTTATATCAATATTGTCTCAGCTTTGAGTAATAGAAGGTCAAAAGCCCACATCAACTACAGGGTCAAAATACAAAGGGCAAGTACCTCACAGCATCCTCCAGGTTTGTGGCCTCTCGAACAGCAAGAGGAACAGTTGTCATCAAATCGCCAACAACTTTTCCATTAGTCTTACTTAATAGTTGTTGAATCTTATTGAACGACTGCATTATAATCAAAAGAGATATTAAAGCCAGTTGACTGGGAAAAAAATTCAGAATACAATTTGTAGCCACAAATTATTTAGAGAGTAAATTAGTGCACATCAGGCGAAATTGTTGATATGCGATAGTTTTTTACCAATTAGTCAACAATTA
Source organism: Saposhnikovia divaricata (assembly GCA_036435485.1). Lineage (NCBI taxonomy): Eukaryota > Viridiplantae > Streptophyta > Magnoliopsida > Apiales > Apiaceae > Saposhnikovia > Saposhnikovia divaricata. Next base: position 9,281,292 of record CM071597.1, on the reverse strand, counting down.
ATTTGAACTAGATAACAATCTAGCATAGTAAGTAGGCAGTTTCAGAAATCTATACAGTTGACTTGGTAAATCAATTTAACGTGGAACTTTGCATGGCCAACTGAAATGGCTGGTAGTCGTCGATGGTGTTGGCAGGTAAACTAGCAAGTTGGAGATTCCAAAATATTGACAAATATCAGCATCACAGTATAACATGCAATCACAAAATTGTCGGCCTACACTTTTACAATTGCACTCGTCTCAGTAAAGCAGGTCAAATATAACTAACATAGTTATATGTCACACTTGATTAAGTTAAATTATTAACTAGTGTTTACAACAATATAAAGCTAGGAAAATTTCCAAGTTAACAATGTCATAAGCTTTTTTTTTTTTGAAGGTAACAATGTCATAAGCTTGGTCCACAAAACAATGCCATCCTACTATCCTAGCTTGCCACAAAATTCTTAGCAATGGGAGTGTAAACAGCCAACAAGTATTCCTTCCGTCCCAAATTTACCATCAAAAGTTAAGTCCTTGGCACGAAATTTAGAATATTTCAATCTTCAACACAAGCTTTTGAAAATGAGATCTAGTATCTAAACTACAGTGTTGTAAAATGCACAATAAGCAAGTGGTCAATTTCACGGTGCGTCTCGGGAAGTATGATAAAGGCCGCACTTTTACAAGTGAAAACAGACAAAACACATAAAAATACACTTAAAGAAACAAATTCACCTAGGTCAAATACCTATAATTAAATATAGTCTCAAACATAATTAAAAATAGGTTGCTAGAGTCTAGATATCAATAAGCTCAACAACTTAAAATCTTCAAAATCGTTTAGCTCAAACTCTACTCCATAAATTCTTTATCTCCTGCTTCATTATCTTCTTGTACGAGAGCTAAAATAAAAATCTCCATGTTGTAAGAGAAACATAGATGTGGAGAATGCAGAAACATAGATGCGGCGAATGCAAACTACAAAAAGAGACTTGCCATGGAGATTTGATGTGCACGTGGTCTCGCAATGGAAGAGTCAAGAATCTTGACTAGTGAGAGAAGTAGAAGAAATGGGGGAAACAAGAGATTTGGAGAAGGTAAAGTGGAAGTAATATTATGTCGTATAACTTGGGATTCTATTTTTTTTTTTAGCCATAGTGTATGTGCTTATTGAAAAGAATCTCTTCAAAAAACCGCAGCCCGGTTTGGCCCGGCCTGCGGGCCTTATACGGGCCTCCAATTTTTCATCAAATCCGGCCAGGTCCGAAGCCCGAGAAGCTTGAAAAGCCCGGATAAAAGCCCGGTTCGGCCCCAATCCGGCCCGAATATGTAATATTTATAGATAAAATCTAAAAAATATGTAATATTTTTAATAATTTCAAAAATATAAATATATAAGTTTAAAAAGGCTAGATAAAAACCCAATTTTTTTTGGATAAAATCTAAAAATATGTAATATTTTTAATAATATAAAAAATATTAATGCAATAATTAAAAAAAAGCCCGGTCGGCCCGATCTGGCCCCCAGGCCTAAAACAGTCCTCATATTTTAGAGAAAGCCTGCCCGGTCCAAATTTTCTAAAAAGCCTGGCCTGACCAGATTCTCAAAAAGCACGAGCTTTTTTAAAACCCGGCCCGAAGGGCGATTTGTGCATCCCTAGTAGAGATATGGCCTATCTCTACTGCTTAAAACACTAAATAGCGGGAGACATGGGGATGATTGGTCCCTTTCAGCATATAACTATCTGATATTTCTTGCTAGTGAGTTTTTGGGTTCACTAAACGCTTTCTTGGTGATTAGAAACAAGCAATCAATAGTTACTCTTCAGCTCACAACTCTTGCGCCTACCCTAGTAAGCACATACATTCCAAAAGTACAACTTTAAGTATTATATATTTATACTATATCATTACAGCCGAAGTGAAGCTTTCGTCATCCTTAGTATGTGATTTGGGCCAAATAAGAGAACTAATACTCTGGTCCTGGCGGATCTAAATAGTATGGACTTGTATACTAATAATTTACTACTTAAATGGTTTAGATAGGATTTAAATAGTATGGACTTCAATAACAAATATAAATTTACTATACTCCCTCCGTCCCATAATAAACGTCCTATTTTTTCAAAAAAAAAGGGATGGAGCTTTCAAAAATGGTATATTTGACATGTACTTCTCATCACCATTTTTCTATATTTAACAAAATACAAACTGTGCTTTGCTCTGCGATGCTTGTATATGTAATATGCATATATATTGTATGTTATACTACCAGTACTCAAGTACATGTGCGGATTTAAGAGCTGAATTCCTAGCTTACAAAAATTAGAATTATTGTATCCGAAATTGGACATGGTGTGGAGACCCGAAATGTAAATTTAACAAGTTGAAATTTATATAATCTCTATGCATTATACAGTTTTGAAACTGTCTACTACAAACAAGTTATCAAGAGGCCTTACATTCTATTTTGACTTTTAAAGTGGATTGACCCATGGCATGTCTTGTCAACACGGGTATCAAGACAAGATCAGAGATCCCCGAAAATGGAGATTGTATAATGTCTTACAACCCATCGTGGTAAATATTTCTAAATGCGACTTTGGAATTATGGTATTCTGTGTAAATTTCATGCATTTAATTCAGATAAGTGCAGATATTTTGCGGATATCTTCATCTTAAGAGGCCTTATATTCTATTTTGATTTTTGAAGTGGATTGCGACAATATGATGTGAGTTTCAGTTTAAGGATTTTACTCAGATGTCATGCCTACACCCGTGGCATGTCCTGTCAACACGGGTATCAAGACAAAATCGGAAAGTCCTGGAAAGGGAGATTGTATAGTGTCTAATAACCCATCATAGTAAATATTTCTAAATGTGACTCTTGGACATATGGCATTCTGTGTACATTTCATGCATATAAATTTCTGTTTTTACTAGATGAGTGCAAATCTTTTGCGGATATCTTTATCTTAAGAGCTATAATGTCTGTCGTGATGAGAATAGTTATTAGTTACAACTTACAAGCTTGTTATCTGCGGCAGATAAAAAAAGTTGTGCAGATGATCCACAACCCAAGAAAAAGAGGACAAGGCAGGATTTAAGTGTACCAAAAGATCTCAGAGTAAAGGTAACAGGGCATAAGCTTTAATCCTGACAAAAGTTGTTTCTTGAAACACCAAATACTATGGTACAGGCCTATTAAACACTTAATAACATGTACAGTAAACTATTCCAGCATGCACATCTATTAACAACAAAAAGTACCTTTCGATTCCAGTTATTTATAATTGACAATGAGTTCAGATTACTGCTGTGCCTACAGGGAGTGGTGACAGAACTGCAGTTCTCTTACATAAATAAGAATTTCCTTTTCTGAAAAGGGAGTTCTTAATGCTTATGCACTTCAATTAGCATCAAGAATAGTAAAAATTACTAACATCTAGATGTGAAAGTTTTTAATAAATGTTGTAAAATATATGTGCACCATAGTTTTACTAAAGACTTCTTACTTACTTTCCAAGTACTATCGACAGCAGGAAACAAGTTTGTATCAGCATGACCAGCACCTAAGATACATAAATAGGAAACGTCGCAGTGTGTCAGAACCTGATGGGATATCAAAACTCTTCATGCATATTTACATGTATTGGCGCACCAGCAGTAAAATCAATGAGTAGATTGCAAAACTGAAGCAATGGTAATACATATACAAAAGAGAGCAGAACTCTTGCACAAGCGCAAGATAATAAATCAATAACTATATTCCAAAACTGAAGCAATGATAATAAACAAATATTAAGATGGCAGAATTCTTGCACTAGTGCAAGACACCCCGTGCACTTAATTTCGGGTAAATTTTTCCACCTCTGTCCTTTCTTAAAATTAGTACCCAATAGTTTCTCTCCCTTTTATGCATCTCAAGCAAATTTATAGGGTCCCTAAAAATTAAACCTTATTTTTCCATAGTTTTCAAGTACAGCTTACACCTTATCCTTGCCAATACCCCAATGGATACCCCACACTCTATCCCAATCCAAATACCATTTTCACACAACACCATGGCCATATACCAATGGATCCAACACCTCCCATCAACCCAATTCCAACCCAAACACTGCAGCCGATGCCAGCTCTTGGACCTTCATTACTGCCTGCAAGTGATTCTGACTAAACTGGCTAGATGATAATGTCTCGTCATTGTTCTTTCGCTGCGCCTTTTTTACTTTAGTTTCCTTTCCATTTTCATTGGTTGTCTTCTGCTTTACAACAACCACTGATGTGATTGGGGTTCTAAGCCATCATAGTTTGGAGTCTATGAGATATATTAGTATATTGGTAGAATGGTATGTGAGTGGAGATTTATTATACTTTGCTGTCTACGCTTAGTGATCTATCACCTTCCTATTCTTTTTGTTGGAAGGGGGGGGGGTTGAGGGGGCACAACCAGAAATCGCTCAGGGTAACTTATTTTCATAGTTGACAGATCGCATACTCAAACTTCATTAGAACTGGACTTTGCAGTCCTTCTGTGTTTTTTCATTTAAGAAAGACGCAAAATCCCGCACCTTAAAATGTGACACGCAAACGGTCTGCTTTCAAAATAAATTAACCAAAGTGACCATATTTGAGGGAGGTAAAGTGAAAAAGAATTCCTTAATTCAAACCACGGAGGAGGGCAAACAGCTCTTTGCACTTAAGCACGACAGTCCATTGCTAAATAGTAATAAAATGGAAATAAGTCATCAGGCATTGGTAAGAAAAGTTCTTGTTACCTGAAATAGAATCAAGTGCTAACAAGTCATAATCCGATACGACCCCAACCTGCAAACAATACATTATTGTCAAGGTAACTATGTATTAAATCCTTTACACAACGATATCAGTACAAAGAGGTCAATCGCACATTTAACAGAATCTATTTCAGTCAGAATGTTCTGCTCCTGTAAGTTACGGTATATCTAACAGACTCGCATAAATAATTTATAGTTACAGCTGATTCTGTTTTGTGTACAGTTTAAATAGTTACTTTTAAAAAACTGTAACAAGAAACAGATCCATCTCCAGAACTACGTCACTTAAGAGGAACCTGATTAGATTTGGTTATTTGAGTGTAGGTATATGTAAGAGACTGACATTCTAAAGCTAATTATGATATTAGCAAGTTTCACTTAGTGCAGCTCTGCCAGGATTGTCAGTTGTCACAGTGAATTCGGAAAAAATAAACATATTACTTAATATAGACAATTTTACTCCATCCATGATAATAAATTACGAAACACTTCGCAATATCAACAAACAGAACAGTTGCCCTATATTCCATTTTCAAGACAACTCATACATGCAGTGAGAAAATTTGATTCACTTCAGCCTACTTGCAAGGCACAAATAGGATTTACAAAATACTACAGCCACAGTTATCCTACCTAAATAATCTCAATTGTAAACAACAAGAGGAAGAGCTGTCAAGTCAAAGCATCGGTAAGTAGTCAGCATACACACCGGACACAATAATTAGTATCACACTGAACTAATTTAGTATTACAATGTACTATTTCTTTTATGCACTGTAGAAGTGAATTACTACTGTACGTGGCACAATTAAGTTTACATCATGATTCGATAAACAAGGCCACCCCCTGATTATGTGCTTCTATTGTTGGCTTGTACAACTATTACTTAGCAAAAAAAGGATTCAATAAACAAGAGCGACAGGAAAAAAGGGAAAATATGTGAATAAAAATGTTCAGCTGATCTTAACAAGTGTGACGTGAGTGACAGCAAGTGAGAAACTTAACATCAGTTCTTAAACGTCTATAACATTGAAACATAAGGAGTGCATAATACAGTAGGAAAAAGGAGAAAAAGACAATAGACTTACCAATTTCCAATCATCATCAACCACAGGAAACCCAGTAATCCTTTTCTCCACAAGAGTCTCAAGTGCTGTTACAGAGGCTTACAAATGAGAAGATAGACCAAAAAATGATGTAGTACATAAATTAAAGATGACAAGAAAAATTTACCATCCTCAACACTGGTGGAGGGTTTGACAACATGAAGATCCTCTTTCTTGGTCATAAAATCTCCCACGGTATAGTGTCCATCTCTTGGCTGTAGAGATGCACATGATATTGCGGACATGATCAGCATAACAATTCCAAATGAAAAATGTCGATAACTAAAGAAACCTCCATGCCACATATATGCTCAGGAAAAGACAGAAGGAAAGGGCAAGGATAGTGGTGCTAGTGACTAAGAAGATAGCTATGATTGTATTTATAATTTCTTCAAGAAACTGTCCGTCAGGTGAGAGCTGACAGCGGCACACTCAGTTTTATTCATGCAAGCACAGATTAATGACAATGTTAGATGCTCCAATAAAACACATACACACAACTAAAAAGATTGCCCTTAATACCACATGTTTAACATTTTCTGCCAAAATACACAATATGGAAGGAGGGGCTAAAATCCACATCAAAAACATATGTAAAAGATGGGTATCTTGTAGAAGGGAAAAGCACAGAGATACATATCTCCCAAATGCATAACGACGTATCTCCTGCAATGGGCGATGTCCCAATTTCATTTTTCATCCAGAAGATGCGCATTTTTAGCTCCTGTGGGTACCGTGCAAGTACCACCTGCGGATCTCATGTGTTATCATGGATAATATCTTAAATTGTGAAGTTCTTGGAAAATTTGTTTCGAAACCACACACAAAAAAGGAACCATCATTTCCCTAATAAATTCCCCATATTTGGAGAGCAATTGAGCTGTTTTGCTGCTAGAAACTACAACCCTATTCTCGACAAAATTCTTCTAAAAACCCTTACATCAACATGAACAAAATCCGAAACCCCAGTCCAAGACTTCCATGTTTAATCAATAATTATTTTAGTAATGCCAGAATTAGACAAGCACCAGCAAAATTATAAAAAAGACAAAATTCATTCTATCTCTATAAATATAAATAGTAACATATCACATTTCTACCACTAATCATCAACAAAGGGCAAGCATAATAAAGCAAATGTACACATAAACACAGACACACACATGCGTGTGTGTGTGTGTGTGAATAATTATTACCGGGTGAGAGTTAGTAGAGGCAGACACTAGAGAAGGAAGAGCCACATAACACCGGCGAGAATCAGAGAACAATAATCTCCGGCGAGAAGGCCGACTGATATTTGGCCGGAATATGCATGAGGGTATCTGAGGATATCTATTAACAGCAGAAATCGTGGCCGGAGAAAAAGAGAAAATTAAAGAATCCATAAGTATTGGAACTCTAGTTTGAAAAAATAAATAATACCAAAAGGCAAGTGTGTGAAGCTGGTGAGTTGGGTTGTGAATGTGTTCAAAAAGGGTAGGAGAATCAATCACAATAAGCATGTGAATGTAACAAATGTATGTATATGTAAGTATAAATCTTGAGGGTTTAAGTTGAGATTCAAGGGAGTTGAAACAAGGGAAAGTGGGAGTTTGAGTCAAAGTGGCAACCTATTAAGCAAGTGGATCGGTTGTGTAATAAAATTCAACTCCGACCATCAAGTAACGGGATTGCTTACTTTTGCTTAATGTACACTTATCATTTTTGTTTTTGTGTACGCTTAAAAATATGGTTCGAATTCTCGACATTTTGTAAATGATAAACTAAATATGATTATGTATGATCCAAACTCCTAATATTTTGTAAATTTGGTTCAAATTTTCGATATTTTGTAAATGATATGATAATATTATGTACTAATCAATTTATTGTGAAATTAAATAAAAGAAATATAAATGAATTTTTATATATATTTTTTGACAATAAAGTGCTTATAAGCTTATACATGAGTATTTGTTTTAACAATTTTCAGAAATTGAGTGACGAAAAACCTAAATCGACAAAGAATACACATTTAAAGCCATTTATTTTTATTTTTACATTTTTAATAATTCATAAGTTACTTATTATACAAAATTACCCAAACAGATATTGAGTTAAAATTTTTCTTTTCCATTTATCACTTTAAACAACTTTAAATCATAAATAATAATTTTAAATTTATTCAAACGGCCTCTTAATCACGTGGGGTATTAGATCTAGCTTCTTTGTATTATTATTGTAACAAGTATATTTGCAAGAATAATAGTACATGTGAGTTAATAATAATGTAGTTGGATATTTTGGTACATACAGTACCTAACTGATTGAGGCATATTGTGATGTGGGGGCAAAGCCAATAGTTCAAACTTTACAAGTTACGAAGGGGGGGTGGACCATGTATCCACTTAGTTTATCTGGCCACCGTTCAGTCATGCACCAATGGGGGTTCAGTATTTGTATTTTGTTCTCGTGTCTTGTTTTTCTTCGGATATTTCTTAAGCTAATTTGCTTAAGTACGTAATAACAATAACATGGTGTTACAAAGAAAAGTTTGAAAAGTACTGCCTTGGTCAATTAAAATTGTTTCTCTCCATGTATCTGTGAGGGACTTTGATTCTTTCTCTCCTTTTCTGAGTCGAGATTTGTGAGAGGTGTTTTCTGCAATGGAAAATGAAGAAGGTTTGAGAGTACTAATGGGAGATCTAGACATTTCTAAGGAGGAGAATGAAGAACTAGTGTTTGAAGAGGAAAATGAGGAGCATGGCAACAAATTCGAATTGTATCTGGTGGGGAGATTTCTCATCGAGAAGAATCTTAATGTTCGAGCGATGAAATCCAAAATGACTGACATTTGACGTCTAGATATGGGAATTAATATCAAAATGCTAACACCGGGGCTGTTCTTGTTTCAATTTTATCATAAGGATGATATGCAATGGATGTTGAATAATGGGCCTTGGTCGTTTAATAATGCTATTCTGGTCACTAATTCTATTCCTGCAGGGAGAGATCCTACTAAAGTGTCCCTTAATGAGGTGGAGTTTTGGATCCAAATCTATGATCTGCCGAGTGGTCTCATGTCGGAATCGATTGGCAGACAGTTAGGTAATTTTTTTGGTTCTTTTGTGCTGTATGATCCGAGTAACAATTCTAGTATTTGGAGGGAATATATGAGGATTAAGATTAAGGTGAATGTGAGGGTTCCTCTGAAAAGAAAAAAGAAGATTTGTAGTAAGAACAGGAAGGAATGCATTGTCAATTGTAAGTATGAGAAATTAGCGGATTTTTGCTTTGTGTGTGGTATGTTGTCTCACACGGAACGGTTCTGTAAGAAGAGGATTGAAGGGGGTGCAGATGGAGTTACTCGTGAGTGGGGGAACTGGCTCAGAGCTCCACCACGTAGAGGGGCGGCGTAAGGACGGAGTAAGTGGCTTCGTGAGGAAGGGGATGACGGGTGGGGAGGTAATCTCGGAAGTGATAGGAATCAGGGATTTCAAAATTCAAACATGGCTAAATCAGGGGGGATCAACGTGATAAGGGTAAGTCTGTTGGAGAGATCTGAAAGGCAGAGTGTGTAAACTTGTAACACTATAACTAATGTAACTCAAACTAAAGGAAAAGATACTTAACCAGAAGACAATCAAGAACAAGAAGTCACAAGAAATCAACACTAAATGAAGACAAGGTAATTGATACAATTCAACATGTTAACTATGATCAATCCAAGAAGAAATCATTGAGAGAAGTTCAAGTCAAAGTTGTTCATGCCTCAGTGATTTGGAAAGCCAAGAATCAAGATCATAACTATCAGTATCAATAAGACCAATTGATTTCAAGTGAACAAGAAGGAAAGCAAATATTGGAAAGCCACATTTCTAATTGGATATGGTAATTTATTCAAGAAGCAAAAACCCTATCAAGACTAATCACTTATGAACCAGACCGTTGCATCAAGTGTCAGGACATTGATAGCAAGTTTATGTCAGTAATAAAGATCCATATTCAAGAGCTTGGTGAAGAATAAAGAAGACATGAAGATATCACAAGTTCAAGATGTGCATTGAAGTTTCAAGTTGAAGACCAGAATATTTTCTAAGTACTAAATATTCTAGATGGCCAAGTAGAAGTTCTACTTAGAACTTCGAGATGGCTAAGTAGAAATTCTCAAGTAGAAGTTCTACTTAGAGTGCAGCTTCAACATGACACATGGCATCTTCTGATTGGCAGATTTCCAAGCTTTCAAGATAAGGCAAGATTTATGTGGACATCATTGGGCCACGTATATCTTAGTCTTTGAAGTCTACAGGACATAGATTACATGTAGTATAAATAGAAGTACTTGTGTAATGTTTTTAGTGAGTGAGCAATTCTTGAGAAAAACACAAGAGAAAGAGAGAGAGTGCATTCACAGAGCTTAGTATCATTCACTTCTCTCTGAACTTCTGTTATACTTTGTAATGAATGTTGTAGCAACCCTTTCAAGTTATATATAAGACATATATTCCTTGAATCTGTGTGTTCATTTATTGCATCGTATTTATTGCTTCTCATATTCGAAAAGTTGTATTCACCCCCCCTCTACAACACATTTGGACCTAACAATTGGTATCAGAGCTATATGTTTAACATACAAAACATAGATCCTTGTGTTGAGTAGAAGAATCGTGAGTTTTCATTTTCTAGATCTACTTTTCATTTTCTTGAAAAGTGTGCCTTAAATCGTTTGTATTGAAAACTCATCTGAAAAAATTATTTAAATGCTCCAGGTGTGATTATTTAGCTTGGATGTATTTTAATTAATTTTTGTGAATTAATCTGGGTACTTTCATATTTGGTGTTCTTGAGTGTTCATCATCTGTTCTTATCAAAGAAGACAACCCAACAACTTTTTGATCTCCTTTTCAAACAGAAAAAATAGTAAAAGAATAAAAAGGTGTTTTTGGACTTTGTGATTTGCATTATTCACGGCCGAAAGTGAACAAAACATATTCATTACCTAGCACGTGGGTTAGGTGGGTTAGGTGAGTAAAGCATTCAAAGTCAAAAGGTGTTAAAGAGATAATATTGTTTATTCAATATTAAAGTAATCTGCAGAAAAATTTTTCTAAGGACAAAAGTTCTACATAGAATTTCTACTTGAGAATTTCTACATAGAATTTCGACTTGGACAATTTCTACTTGGTGATTTCGACTTGAGCAAATTTTCTACTTAGAGAAATTTCGACTTAGGCAAAAGTTCTACATATAAATTCTACATAGCCTAGTCTTGGGTACTTAGAAACTTTTAGTGACCAGAATTGAGATGGCTCCTAAAAATGCATTCAAGATCCCAATGTTCAACAAAGATCACTATGAAGAATGGGTTTTCAGAATGAGACTATATCTAGAGACTGTTAACCCTGAATATCTGGAAGTCCTTGACAAGGGTAAATTTGTCCCAATGGTGGTTATTCCTTCACATACGGAAGGAGGAGTGGTTATACCACCTCGGTCTGAGCCTAAAAAGGTCTCGGAGTTTTCGGATGCTGATAAGGAACAAATAGCTTGTGATACTACCGTTCGACAAACCTTGATGGAATCTCTTGATCATGAAATGTTTAATATAGTCAAAGGTCTGACTACAGCGAAGAAGATTTGGGACAAGATAGAAGTTGTCATGGAAGGATCTGCAGAGGTCAGAAGCAACAAGACACTCATACTCAAGATGGAGTATGACACCTTTAGAATAAGGAAATGAGAAGGCATAACAGATGTCTACCTACGATTCAGTCAGTTGGTATTGGATTTGAATCTGAGAGGTGTAACTCTCCCCATGGTTGAGACTAATACGAGATATATGAGGAACTAGCCAAAAAGCATTGAACACAGGGTCTACGCAATAAGAGAAACCAGAGATTTACATACAACTTCTCTGGAAGAATATTATGGAATATTAAAGACCTATGAGCTGGAAACACTTCAAGATCAAGCATGGGACAATGATTCAAAGGGAAAAGAAAGTGCATCAGGATTAGTTGCTGATGAGGAAGAGTCTAAGAAGGCAATGGTTGCAGCAAAGCCTAAATCATCACTTGCACCACATCAAGTTGATAATGATGACGAGTGCGCATCTGACAGTGATGATGACTACTACACCCAAGAAGAGCTGGACAACATGGACGATAGTGTCGTGGCATACATGGCAAGGAAGTTCAGCAACATGAGATTTAGAAAGAGCAACCGACCACAGAGAAAATCTTCATCTTATTATCGGGCTGCTAGGGGTGGTGGTAGTTCGTCAGGCTACAAAGGAAAAGGCAAGAATACCAGCTACAAATCTCCTTTGGATTTCAAATTGAAGTTCAAATGCTATAATTGTGGTGAAGCTGGACACTTTGCCTCGGACTGCAAAAAGCCTAAACAGACTTATCCAAAAGAGACATTTGAAGCTCTCAAAAGCAACTATGAAGCACTGTTGAAGGAAAGACATGGAAAACGAGCTTTATTGGTGACAGAAGGAAGAGCTTGGGATGATTCAGATGAGGAAGATGTTACTCATGTAGCAAACTTTGCCCTCATGGCTGAGACATCAGAGGAACCAGAGGTACCAGTTCTGACTCTTAAAGTAGAAATGTCTATTGATGATTATAAGGAACAGAACGGGGCTCTTAGTGAAGAGATCTATATGTTGTGCAAAAGCCTAGACTCTTCTCAAAAGGAACAGAAAACACTTGTTGCCAAATGCAGAATGCTTGAGGCAAAAGTGGAAGAGCTAGAGGCTGCTTGCACTGTAGATACTTCCCTAAGAGACTTTATTAAATCTCTGGAACACAAGCTCGTCCTTAAGGAAGAAGTAGAAGCATGTCTTAGGAACAATCTAGCTGAGTTAGAAACTAAATGCGAAGCATACAAACTAGCTGCTAGTAAAGTGTATGTAGATAATGACACATTTAAGAGGATAACTGGAGTAGGTGTAGGACTTGATTATTCTGACCTTCCTAAGAAAGAAGGAAAGAGACCTATTGACCCTAGTTCCAGTGACCTTAAAAAGGAAACACCTAGAATTCTTAAATCGGCTGTCAAACCTATCTACAAACATCTTGTTCCTAGAATAGAAGAAGAAGAGACTGAATTGATAGCTAGATATGAGATTGAGATGGAAGATCGCCAGAAAGAACAACCTATAACTCCTATCAAACAAGTGAAAATCAATTTCCCTAGAGATGAATCTAGACTGGGATTAGGAGCTAAGGCTGTTAAACAACAAGGAAAGAGAGATAAAGGCATAAAAGAGGTTAAGGCTGAACGATTAAAGAAAGCATGTTATCATTGTAAATCTACTGAACATCTTTCTTATGCATGCAAAGCAAACATGAATGTTCCTGCTGCACATGCCATGCCTACCACACATACAATGAATAATCTGCATCAGAATCATGCACAGTGTGGTCAACCTAATTGTATGCCATGCACTTTTAACATCATGCAAACTTTTGTGCATTTGATGAATGCATCTAGCAAGTCATGCTCAAATACTGTTGCTAGTTCAAATATCAAGAAAAAGTATGGGAGAGCCAAGACTGTCAGTCCTCCTAAAGTTAGGAGTGACAAACCTTCTCCTAAGACTGACAAATCTGTCAAGTCTGAGAAAGGAAAGGAGATAGTCGAAAGCTCTAGTAATGTGAAGAAAAGTGCATCTCCTGTTGTTAAATCTGTTGATTCTCGATCTTATCAAAAAACCGGGCCCAATCAAAGTTGGGTTCCGAAGAATGTCTAACCAATCTGTCATTGCAGGGCGTTAAGCAGAATAGAAATAAAGTCATATGGGTGCTAGACAGTGGAGCATCGAGGCATATGACTGGAAACAAGTCCCTGCTTACAGAGTTGGTTATGAAGGCTGGCCCTTATGTTACCTTTGGAGATGACATCATAGGTGTGACTAAGGGATATGGCAAACTGAAAACTGGAAATGTCATCATTGAAGATATTTCCTATGTTGAGGGACTAAAGCACAATCTGTTGAGTATTAGTCAATTCTGTGACAAAGGTTACGAAATTGTCTTCAACAAGAAAGGTGTATCAATCACTCACATCAAGGAAGGCTCACTAGCTTTGAGAGGAGTTCGAAAGGCAGATCTTTTTGTTGCAGATATGGATTCAGCAAATCAGGATGAGGTCACCTGTTTCTACAGCAAAGCCTCGGATGATGAAAGCTGGTTATGGCACAAAAAGCTATCTCACTTAAACTTCAAAACGATGAATGCTCTCGCGAGGCGAGAACTGGTGAGAGATCTACCTCAAATGGAGTTCGCTCCGAAAGGACTCTGTGAAGCTTGTGAAATGGGAAAGTCGAAGCGAGCATCACATAAAAGCAAAGAAATTTCTAGTATTACTGAGCCTCTACAACTTCTTCATATGGATTTGTTTGGCCCAGTGAATGTCCTATCTTTGTCTAGGAAAAGATATGCTTTGGTAATCGTGGATGACTTCTCCAATTATACATGGGTATTGTTCGCAATGACGAAAGACGAAGTACCTTTCTTAATCATTGATCATATCACTCAAATTGAAAATGTTTCAACACTTACTGTGAAGACGATTAGATCAGACAATGGCACTGAATTAAAAAACGCAGTGCTGAATGACTTCTGTGTATCTAAAGGAATACGTCGTCAGTATTCAGCCCCGAGAACTCCACAGCAAAATGGAGTAGTTGAAAGGAAGAATAGAACTTTGGTTGAAGCAGCAAGAACTTTGTTGTATGATTCAAAACTTCCTTTGTATTTCTGGGCCGAAGCAGTGAGTACCGCTTGTTACACTCAAAATAGAACCTTGATCATAAAAGATAAAGAAAAGACACCATGTGAGCTAATGAACAACAGAAGACCAACAATCAAATACTTTCATGTCTTCGGAGCAAAATGCTATGTGCTTATAGATGATGAAAATCTAGGCAAGTTTGCAGCAAAAGCTCGTGAAGGAATCTTTGTTGGTTACTCTACAGATGTGGTGGCAGCTTATAGAGTGTTCTTAGTGAATGATCGAAAAGTGACTGAAAGTTACAACGTCAGATTCGACAATACCAAACTCTCATCAATTTCAAGAGATTCTAGTGAACCTGAGTCCCTAAAATTTCAGAATCTGGACTTAGAAGATCTTGAAGATGAACCTGAGTTGGTTGTTCCATTAAATGTTCCAAGTGTACATGAAGAACCTGAGTCTAGTGAACAAGCTAATTCTACAAGATCAGGAGAGACTTCTTCAGTACGAACCGGCAACAACTCAGGGGGAGTAAATAGCAGCTCAAGGACTACTGTTCAAGGCTCGAGTCGAGTTGACTCTAGTTCTGTAAGAGCTGGCACTAACTCAGGGGGAGTTAGTGAAAATAATCAAAGTGGTCAGCACCCCAATTCAGAAAGTCAAGCTGAATCATCAAGACAATTTCCAGGTGAACGGGTATGGAATAGAGACCATCCGTTTGAGTTAATTATTGGTGATCCAGATGCTGGTGTGACTACCAGAAGAACTGCAAGAGCTGACATGGCTAATATCTCCTTATATTCTGGGTTCTTATCCAAGCTTGAACCTAAAGAAATAGAAAAAGCTCTTGGCAATGCTGATTGGGTGATTGCAATGCAAGAGGAACTCAATCAGTTTGAAAGGCAGAAAGTTTGGAAACTGGTACCCCGACCAAAGAACATATCCGTAATTGGAGCTAGGTGGGTATTCAGAAATAAACTGGATGAAAACGGACTTGTAACACGAAACAAGGCTCGTTTGGTTGCAAAAGGTTATTCTCAGCGAGAAGGAATTGATTATGATGAAACCTATGCACCAGTTGCAAGACTTGAGGCAGTCAGGATGTTCTTGGCATTTGCAGCACATAAGAACTTCAAAGTTTTCCAGATGGACGTGAAAAGTGCCTTTCTGAACGGAGAGTTAGAAGAAGAAGTGTATCTGGAACAGCCGCCTGGCTTCGTTGATCCAGAACATGCAGATTTTGTGTATCTACTCTTCAAATCTGTCTATGGCCTCAGGCAATCCCCAAGGCGATGGTATGAAACCCTATCCCTATTCTTAATTGAAAATGGTTTTGTTAGGGGAGTAATTGATAAAACATTGTTCTATAAAGTTGTGAGAAATGACTTAATACTTGTTCAAGTATATGTGGACGATATTATTTTTGGGTCATCAAATGAGCGCTTGTGCGAGAAATTTGCCAAGCTAATGCAGGAAAAATATGAGATGAGCATGATGGGAGAGCTGTCCTTCTTCCTTGGATTACAGATCAGTCAGAGAAAAGATGGTATCTTTATCTGTCAATCCAAGTACGTCAGAGATTTACTCAAGAAGTATAATCTAGAAGATGCATCAGCAGCTAAGACTCCCATGGCAACAGCCACGAAGCTTGATGAAGACAAATCAGGTAAATCAGTTGACATCACAAGCTATCGAGGTATGATTGGCTCACTCCTCTATTTAACTGCAAGTAGACCCGATATAATGTTCGCAACTTGTTTATGTGCAAGGTTCCAAGCGGATCCTAGAGAATCACATCTCGTAGCCGTCAAAAGAATTTTTAGGTATCTCAAGGGCACACCAAATCTAGGGATTTGGTACCCAAGAGATACAGGTTTTAATCTTATTGGCTATTCGGATTCAGACTATGCAGGTTGCAGGATTGATAGGAAAAGCACATCTGGTGCTTGCCAATTTCTTGGCAGAAGATTGGTGTCCTGGCAAAGTAAAAAGCAACATACAGTATCTACTTCTACTGCTGAAGCTGAGTACATTGCTGCTGGAAGCTGTGTAGCTCAAATACTGTGGATGAGGAACCAATTGAAGGATTATGGCATGGAGCACAAGAAAATTCCAATCATGTGTGACAACACAAGTGCCATTGCCATAACCAACAATCCTGTAGATCACTCAAGAACCAAGCATATTGACATCAGGTATCATTTCATAAGAGAACATGTCGAGGAGGGGACTGTGGAGCTACATTTTGTGCCCACAATGCAACAAATTGCAGATATATTCACCAAACCTCTTGATGAAGTAACATTCAATAGGTTGGTTGGTGAATTGGGAATGCTTAACACAAGTTAGTAAAGCCTTCTATCTGTAAAATCCATGTTTATGTTTGTATGTGCAAGCTAATCAATCATTATGTGCTTAGACTTTAAAATGCCTAATTAATGATTGTTATAGTTTGCATATAGTGTGATTTTGCATGAATTCATTGTGTTTTAAATGTCTTTTATAGCACAAATCTGTGAATTTATGCTTGTTAGATTGCATGATCATAGGGGGAGTTAAATTCATAATATTCTAAATATTGCATGATTTTTAGATGAATTTATCTATGATTTTCATGTAATTAGAGGCCTTAGAATTAAAAAACTTCAAAATTTCGAGTTAGGTTCTATCTCGAAACTCTTCTAGAAATTCGACTTGAATTTCGACTTAATCTGTCAGAGTGAAGTTTTTGGAAAATTCTAAGTCTGGGAAGAATTTCGAGTTGGCTATCTCGAAATTCATCTCGAAATTCGACTTAGAGTTCGAGTTCGAGTTACCAGTGTGCCTAGTTCTATCTTCAAAATATTCGAGATAAAGTCTATCTCGAATTTTATCTCAAAGGTTGAGATGAGGTTTACTTTAAGGGAATATTTTGAAAAGAACTGAGAATTAACTTCGAGTTAGTCTATCTCGAAACTTAACTCGAATTTCGACTTGATGTTCGAGATAGAGTTCTTAGTCTATCTCGAAACTCAACTCGAATTTCGACTTGGTGTTCGAGATAGAGTTCTCAGTTAAGCTAAAGGGAATTTTTCGAGTTACACTCCTAACTCGAAACATATCTTGAATTACCCTGTACTTTTTGGTTCAAGGGGGTATTTTGGAAAGAATTTGAGATTAACTTCGAGTTAGTCTATCTCGAAACTCAACTCGAATTTCGACTTGATGTTCGAGATAGAGCTCTTAGTCTATCTCGAAACTCAACTCGAATTTCGACTTGATGTTCGAGATAGACTTCTAACTCGAAAAGTATCTTGAATTTCCTTGTCTTTCTTAGAAGGGAATTTTCCAAGTTTACTACAAATCAGCATTGTTCAAGATAGCTTTTCCCTATAGTTTTTGCTATAAAATTGGTTAAAAGTGTTTATTTGTGCTTAATTGTTCGAGTTAACCTCTATCTCGAACTTTATCTCAAAGTTCGACTTGATGTTCGAGATAGAGATGTTCGAGATAGAAATGTTCGAGATAGAGTTCGACTTAGATGTTCCCTGTATGGACTTGGTAATTTTCACTCTTTTTAACAGGGACATTTTTGTCATTTCACATTCATCTATATATACATCTCTAACTCGATGCCTAATTCACTTTACCTAATTTCATTTTCACAGCAGCCGTTTCACAAAAACAATGCGATTTCACAGACTTCATACAATTAACCCGTGTTTTTGTGATTAAACTCATACTAATCACGAATTACTGCCAAATTTTTGACTGTTAATCACTGTGTTATCATTAATCATTGTGATACTGTGTTTTGTAACCGCATATACACGCGCATATACATACACACAAACATCAAGTTTTGTGTATCTGTTCAAAACACGAATTCATATTCTCCACATATACACACGATTTCACTGATAAACACACGAATATTCATCTTTGTTGAATATTCAGATCTAGTAATTGGCTGTTCATATTCCGTAGTTTAAATTTTCAGACTATCTTTTGATATTCTCGAAAAATTAAAAGGAATAAAACTGAGTAATTCGTAAATTATTTGTTTTTCAAAATTAAACAAAAATTCATATCTTTCAAAGAAAAACATTTAATTAAAATGGCTCACCAATTTTCACTTGCTAAAAATAATTTTTATAATATTTCTACGGAAATTGGTGATCAACTCCCGCGGTTTAAGTTTTGGATACGATTTCTCAATTTGTACTCCAAAGCTAGCCATGCTTTTACTGCTAAACCTGCACTAGTACATGATGCTCTACAGCAATTATGGACTAGTGCGGTTACTTTTGGGAGCAAATCAACCCCCTTAGGTTTCAGGTTTACCTTAGCGGGTCAGGAATATGAGGTGACTGAAGAGATTGTCAACAGAGTTCTGGGATTCCCCATTAAAGATGCTTATGATCCAGAACCCACAGCTACAGAACGCCTCAGATTCTTTGAAGAAATTGGATGTTATCCTCCAAAAGGCCCAATCACAGGAAATATCCAAAAGCAATTCTTCCATGTGGAATGGAATTACTTTTTCGAGGCCATCACAAGATGTTTTCGGGCACGCGAAAAAGACTTTCATCAAATTCCAATTCCAATGCAAACCTTTGCAGTTGCCCTAGCAAGAGAACTGGATATAAATTATGGACGCATAGTTCTCTCTGAGATAGTGGCCTCAATGGGATCTCTTGCAAGCAGAGACCTCACTTCAGCTGATGTTGTCTGCTGGTTTCCTCGGTTCCTACAAATGCTCATTAATGACCTAATACCGAAGGATGCTCTTGCTGTTAGACAGAGATTTGCCGGAAGCCCAACATCTGCATCGCTAGGGATGGGCACTAAGTCACTTTCAACCATTGCTAATCAGGATAAACATCAAGGTAAACCGATGTCTATTCCTGAAAATATACAAATGTGGCTTAGATATGATGCAGGAGTTACCAATTTGGAGGCATCATCACAAGTTTCATCACATGCTCAAAATCCATCTGTTCATGCTGAGGCATTTGATGAGATTCCTGATGAGGAAAGCGATGATGCACAAGGTAATCAATCAGGTAATCTCTCCCTGCATACTATTCATTCCTCCTCCTATGTATCTGATTCCGCGACCCAAGAGACTGCTAACCCGCAGGATCTATCCTAGGGTGAGAGCCATATTTCTGACTCTGAGTCTGATACACATTCCTATTCTCTATCACCCTTGTTAACGGAAGTCAGAAAGCCAGCACGTGTCTATGTAGAAACTGATGAGGAGAATGAACCCGAAGAGCAGCAACTTATTCGAAAGAAAGCCAAACTTTTCCACGCTGCTACTTCACAACCACAGTCAAACCCTAGCGTGTCACACGCAACCACTCCACCTCACGCAAGTGGTTCACCCCTTGAACAATCTGCACATAGGGATTTTGATTTTGGTGAGGATGATGTACCTCTTGAAGATACTGTTGCTTCAAGAGGACATGAAGTCTTAAGAACTTCAGTCGTACCTTCACCGGTACGTACTGATGCTGCAAAGAGGATCGGTTCTGATGTTGTACAAGAACAATTTGCAGCCGCTCAGCCTGAGATTCCAACTCAGGACATAACTGACATAGATCCCATAACTGCCAATTATTTTGCTTATCAAATTTCTGCAGGTACTGCTTCATATTTCGGATCAATAATTGAAGACATACACGAGCGTGAGACAGGGAGTGTGTGTGAGAGGTTAGGGAGAGAGGGACCTTCATTTTCAAGGCCCGAAACCGAGCGCCAAATACCAACAGAACGAGTATTAGAGCGAGGTCACCTAAACCAAACACCGTCCCTTAACATTGCAAATCTTGATACGCGTATGACTTCTATGGAAAATCAGATGAGGCAGTTCGGACAGACGATGGGGCAGTTCGGGATGAATATTGGAAACAATCAAAGGGCTCTAGACTACTACGCAGCAAGAATGGCAAGTCAAGCTACAGCTTTTGATGATTTGACAAATAAGGTCAATGACTTGGGCCATGCTGGTGGTGTCTTGGGAAGCACTCTCAATGAGAGGATGGGGGCATTGGAATCTACAATGCATACAATGGCTGTGGAAATCAGTAGAATGATGTTCGCAGTCAGGAGTTTTGTGCCCCCGGAGTGCTTCGAGTCACAACAACCTCCCCCCGATGCTGGTGCAGGTGGTGCTAGTGGAGCGGGAGCCTCTAGTTCTGGTTTTGGAGGTTCCTATGCAGCTGGTGGATCTGAAGACCAAGGTGGAGCTCAGGATAACTCACCTAAGGGGGAGAGTGGAAAGGAGACGAGACAGCAGGCAGTTCACATCGAAGAAATTGAAGAACCCGCTGATCTTGTCAAGGAACCAGAAGTTGAGCCGTCTGTTGATGAAGAGGCTCTGAGGATGAGAAAGGGTAAGGCAGTAATGGTTGATGAACCATTTGTTGACCTGAGTCATCAGGAAACAGTACAGGAGGTACTTGACTCAGATTCTGACATGGAAGACGTACCGTTGGCACACGCTATAAAAAGATCTTTGAAGGAACAAGGTGGAGGTGCTGGGATGTCTTCCGGAATGCCTGAAGAATTTCCTGTTGATGAGGAAACCCTTAAAGCTCAACAGTTAGCCTTGGAACAAGCTCAGTTCCATAAAATGAAGATGATGCAAGAACGTGCTGCCTTCCTAGAAAAGAAAGTGGAGCTACAAGGGAAGCAGTATGTTTATGAGCTTGCAAGGCTAGCTGATCCTCAAGTTGATCTGGACAAACGAAGGATAGGGCAGAAATGGGATGAAGCAAGGAAGATAATGATGGGACCCTGTGCGAAAGGAGTTAATAACAAAGATGCAGATGATCTGTTCTACAACTTGAATTTGCAGAATCCAATGACTGGGGACTATATAAATGCTTTGAAGAGATTAATTTCTAAAGTCAGGGTTGGATATAATGCAAATCTTAAGGAGTGGCAGGTTATCTTGTCTTTGGTAGAAGGAGTCCCAACATCTTTCCTATATGTGGATGACCAATTCATAATGAGAAGATCTGCGTCAGAGTTGTTCTTGCTAGCGACTAAAATTCAATACTCTCAATCTGAGGAGCTAAGCATTCTGTACAGGGATCAGTTAATGCAGCTAGCAGAGGACAATGGTCCAGAATTCTCAGCATATCCAAATTTTGTCCGGATGGTAGTTGACGGAAAGATGAAGAGGGTTAGCATGGAGGAAAATGATCTAATGGAGCTTTCAGTGGAATCTCTCAAAGCTGTCTGTAGACAAATGATGAGTAAGGGATTCGCTTCGGAGCTTAAAGATAAATCCGTGAAGATCATTGAAAAAGTTATATTCAAAAAGAGCAATGAGGTGTGGAAGTGTGATGTCATTGCTCCAAACCCTCTTGATGACGTGAAGATTGAGCCGGAGCTGATAGAGAAGAAATGGAATATTCTTCAAGCCATGAAGAATGTAGATGAAGCTCTGACTCTTCCTTCTGGAGCACTAGAACAAGGAGAAATAAGGGAGGCTATTGGTGTTCCAGGAAGTGATAGTGTATACTGGATACATGCTTATGTTGAAGATACAGCTGATGCCTTAGTATTCATAGATGCAGACCAGAATCAAACAATCTTGCATATGAGTAGACAATGGCTGCTACGGACTCAAGATGCTGCATTTCTGGAGAGAGTATTATATGTATTCAAATGGGGCGAAGTGGAAGATAAGTTTGTTGAAGAAAAGCAGAGACTCATGAGTTATCTGTCTGAGATAGTGGTGGAAAAGAAGCGAATGGAGCGAGATGCGGCTAGTGTCCACAATACTAACCGTGTCAAGGGCTACCCCAAGATGATCTATTGTCAGTTTAAAGCTGATAAAACACATTGGAAATCTCAGCTCATCATGAAGAACTTTGAGGATATTCCAAAGATTAGAACTACTCAGGAGGTGGACAAACTCAGAAGGCTTTTCAAACATCCTTATCCAGAGCCCAAGAATCCTCTAGAAATGGAAGCTGTAAGTCTGTTGAATGCTAGGTGGAAGTAGCTTAAAGATCCAGTGTACAAGAAAGAACAGCAGCAGAAGGAGAAGCGAAAAAAGCAGAAAGAAGAGAGAGACCAAGCTGCTGAAGCTAGAAAGAGGAAACGGAATTAGGGTTAAAGGTCAGAGTAGTGTGAACTTGAAGTTGGAAAAACTTCATGTCTTTCGGTTGCTTTAACTCACTTGAGGAAAATTCACCTTAGAGTGAATCCAATAAGGTGATACAAGTTTGACTAAAAGATATGAAATAATCCAGGTGATAGGAATCACTCAAATGATCTTTAATTCGAAGTTCGAATTTTGTTTCTAGTTTAAGTTCTTTGTATTGTTTTCATGTAAATTTCAATTGTAAATTATTCAAGACTGTAATGTTAATTATCTTTTCTCGTCTCATTGTTTAGTTGAGTTATCCTTCATTAATTTGAATGTCATTGTTAGACAATCAAATTGGGGGAGATTGAAAGGCAGAGTGTGTAAACTTGTAACACTATAACTAATGTAACTCAAACTAAAGGAAAAGATACTTAACCAGAAGACAATCAAGAACAAGAAGTCACAAGAAATCAACACTAAATGAAGACAAGGTAATTGATACAATTCAACATGTTAACTATGATCAATCCAAGAAAAAATCATTGAGAGAAGTTCAAGTCAAAGTTGTTCATGCCTCAGTGATTTGGAAAGCCAAGAATCAAGATCATAACTATCAGTATCAATAAGACCAATTGATTTCAAGTGAATAAGAAGGAAAGCAAATATTGGAAAGCCACATTTCTAATTGGATATGGTAATTTATTCAAGAAGCAAAAACCCTATCAAGACTAGTCACTTATGAACCAGACCGTTGCATCAAGTGTCAGGACATTGATAGCAAGTTTATGTCAGTAATAAAGATCCATATTCAAGAGCTTGGTGAAGAATAAAGAAGACATGAAGATATCACAAGTTCAAGATGTGCATTGAAGTTTCAAGTTGAAGACCAGAATATTTTCTAAGTACTAAATATTCTAGATGGCCAAGTAGAAGTTTCTAAGTAGAAGTTCTACTTAGAACTTCGAGATGGCTAAGTAGAAATTCTCAAGTAGAAGTTCTACTTAGAGTGCAGCTTCAACATGACACATGGCATCTTCTGATTGGCAGATTTCCAAGCTTTCAAGATAAGGCAAGATTTATGTGGACATCATTGGGCCACGTATATCTTAGTCTTTGAAGTCTACAGGACATAGATTACATGTAGTATAAATAGAAGTACTTGTGTAATGTTTTTAGTGAGTGAGCAATTCTTGAGAAAAACACAAGAGAAAGAGAGAGAGTGCATTCACAGAGCTTAGTATCATTCACTTCTCTCTGAACTTCTGTTATACTTTGTAATGAATGTTGTAGCAACCCTTTCAAGTTATATATAAGACATATATTCCTTGAATCTGTGTGTTCATTTATTGCATCGTATTTATTACTTCTCATATTCGAAAAGTTGTATTCACCCCCCTCTACAACACATTTGGACCTAACAAGATCACGTTAAATCAGGGTTTTGAAAGCAGGGAGATAATTACGAGGATAAATGAGGTGGGGAAAAATAATTCAAATTTTAATGATGGGCCGGGTTTGAACGAGCTTGATGGGCTGGATTTAGAGGAAAGAAAGAGAAAGCGTATTGGGCTAAATGTAACTATGGATTTGGATAACACTTTTGGCATGACAAAAATAGATTCTGGGCTTTCTGCTACGAATTGCACTGAGTCTTCTTCTTCTTTATTGGCTAAGCTTGCGCTGCAAGCTAGCCAGGAATTATGAATTGCCTAAGTTGGAACTGTAGGGGCCTTGGGAAAGCCCGTACAGTTCGAGTGCTTAACGATCTTGTTAGAGATCGTCATCCTGATGTTCTGTTCTTGATAGAAACAATCTCAGATGCTAGTAGGATTGAGGAAATTCGTGTTAAGTTGGGTTTTTCACAGTGTTTTTCAGTAGATCGTGTTGGGAGGAGTGGTGGCCTCGCTGTGTTCTGGAAGAATAATGCAGAATGTAGCATCACTAGGTACTCTCAAAATCATGTAGATTTAGTGTTTTGTGTTAATAATGTTCAGAAATGGAGGTTGACATGTTTCTATGGTTTTCCTGATTGGTCTCAACGTAAATAGTCGTGGGATTTGATTTGTAGTTTAGCTAGAGTTTCGTCCCTTCCATGGTGTATTATGGGCGATTTCAATGACTTGCTGTATAGCTCAGATAAAAAAGGGCTTCATCCTCATCCAGAATCTCTAATGAGAGGGTTTAGGAATGCATTGGATAAGAGTTTGTTGTCTGAGGTGGAGCTGCAAGGGGGTGTTACACTTGGGAGAAGAGTCGTGGAAAGGATTATTGGGTTCAAGAGAAGCTCGACAGAGCTTTTGCAACTGCAGGGTGGTGGAGTCTGTTTCCGTTATGCAAATTAACATTGGTTACAACGGCGGTTTCAGATCATGAGGCTATTTTTTTGGAATTGATTAGTGTTGCCTTTCCGAAGAAGATTTTTAGATTCAAATTCGAGAACACATGGCTAAAAGAGCCATCGTTTGTAAAGGATGTTTCCAGACATTGGAAGACTCTTCCCTCTATTCATTTGCTGCGTAAGTTGATTGCGGTGTCTGGTTATATGCAGAAATGGGGTAGAAAGTTTTTCAACAAATTTAAAGATAAAGTCAAAGTGCAAAAAGCTCTAATGGATTATTTACGTGATAGAAGTGATGTGCAAGGGGTGAAGGAATTTTTAGAAGATCGAGATTGTCTTAATGAGATTCTTTTACATGAGCAGTTATATTGGAAGCAAAGGGCGAAGCTGTTTTGGCTCAAAGAAGGAGATGAAAATACTAAGTTCTTCCAAAGTGCTACAGCTAGGCGAAAAGCAAATCGAGTCAGTTTTTTAATGGCAGATAATGGTTCTCTAGTTGAGAAGGAGGAAGGGATGTGCGAGTTAGTGTTTGATTACTTCAGTAATTTGTTTACAGAACCAGGGGAGGAGGTTTGTCTGCACAGTTGGCGAGTCCTCGAGTTATTAGTCAAGAGCAGAATGAGTTTTTAACAGCAGAGGTAACATTTGAAGAGTTTACAGTTGCTATGAGTCAGATGCATCCTGATAAAGCATCTGGTCCAGATGGTTTAAATCCAGCGTTCTATCAAAGCTTCTGGAATATCTTGGGGAGGGAAGTTTTTGATTGTTGTAAGGGATGGCTGCAAGGTAACTCTTTTCCAGCTGATCTGAATAATACTAATGTTGTTTTAATTCTGAAAAAGGACAATGCTTGCTGTTTAAAGGACCTTAGACCTATAGCACTTTGTAATGTTTTGTATAAAATTATAGCTAAGGTTCTTGCGAATAGATTGAAGAGAGTTCTGCCAGGGTTAATTTCTGAAAACCAATCTGCATTTGTGCCGGGAAGATGTATTATGGATAATGTGGTAGTGGCTTTTGAAATTATTAATCATATGAGAAGTGAAAAGAGAGGTCAAACGGGGGATGTTGCCTTAAAAAACTAGACATTAGTAAAGCGTATGATAGGGTGGATTGGAACTTTTTAAAGCAAAGAATGTAGTCGTTGGGTTTTTGTAACAAATGGATTAATTGGATCATGAGGTGTGTTACAACTGTGTCATATGAGATTTGCTTTAATGGTTCGACAGTAGGCCCAATAGTTCCGAAACAAGGTATACGTCAAGGAGATCCCTTATCTCCTTATTTATTCCTGTTTTATGTAGAAGGGTTATCAAACTGTTTGGACAAGGCAGCTGAGGAAGGAAGGATCCATGGTTGTAGTGTTAGTTCGAATGCCCCCGAAGTCACTCATTTGCTATTTACGGATGATAGCTATCTTTTTTTCAAAGCTACAACTGATGAGGCTTTGCACATTAAGGGGATTCTGGAAAATTATGCAACTATGTCAGGTCAAGCTATTAACTATATGAAGTCTGGTGTCTTCTTTAGTTCAAACGTGAGAAGGGATAAGCAGGAGGAGATTTCTGCAATTTTAGGGGTCCACAATGATATTACGTCAAGTAATTATTTGGGATTACCTTCTTTGATTGGAAGATCGAAGAAGAGAGTGTTTGGTTTTTTGAAGGAAAGGGTGACTAAACGAATAGATGGGTGGAAAGCTAAGCCGATTTCTAGAGCAGGAAAGTCCATTCTGATTAAGAATGTTGCACAAGCATTGCCTTCTAATTGTATGACTTGTTTTCTGCTGCCTAGAACTTTATTACAGGAGATTGAGAGGATGTTTAATGCTTACTGGTGGAGTTCTGGGTCTAATACCAGTAAAGGTGTAAGGTGGTTATCTTGGGACGCAATGTGTGATGTGAAATGTAGGGGGGATGGGTTTCAAGAACTTGTTTGGCTTTAATGTTGCTCTTCTGGGTAAGCACATCTGGAAGTGTATTCAACATCCTGATCTTCTAGTATCGAGAGTTCTTAAAGCAAGGTACTACCAAGATTCTCATATCTTGGATGCAAGGAAGGGGGTCAAGGCAAGCTTTATTTGGTCCAGTATTTGGCAAGCAAAAGAATTTTTGGCAAATGGCTATCGATGGGTTGTTGGAGATGGTCATACGATTGTGGTGACTCGAGATGCTTGCTTAGCACAGAAACCGGATTATAGAGTAGACAAAATTCAAATGTATGAGGGGAGAAGTGAGACAATTGCAATGTTGTTCCATGCAGGCACCAGGATCTGGGATTCAGATAAAGTCCATGGTTGTTTAGTAATGAAGATGCTAAAGCTATTCTGGCCACGAGGCTACCTCAATGTAATGTTGCTGATAGAATAGTTTGGTCCAAGTCAGTTGATGGTTTATACAGTGTGAAGACTGGATACGGGGAGTGGCATTTTCAATTCACTAATAATTCGAGGAGTATTCAATCAGGTGGATGGAGTCGGCTATGGAAGTTAGCTATTCCTCATAAAATAAAAATTTTTGTCTGGCGTTTTTACAGGGATAATGTGTCGGTCTGTAGTAGACTAAGAAGTAAGGGGTGGATTTGGCAGATACTTGTCCTATGTGCAGTAGGGATGTTGAGAATCTTTTGCACTTATTTTTTATCTGTCCATTTGCAAGCAGCTATTGGCATGCTATAAATTTGGATTATGATATGTCTGAAGTAATGTCAGCCTCTCAGTGGGTTCTTAACAAGTTGGAAACAGTCAAACATGAAGAAGTAGTTAATATCTGTGTAGTTTTGTGGGGAATTTGGTTTTGGCGCAACAAGAAAGTGTGGAACAATCAGATGGTGAATCCGGCCATTACAATGGAAAATAGTTTCAGCATTCTGAAGAGGTGGAAAGAGGCTAGGCAGTCTGTGCATAAGAGCTCCAGCAAATGGAAGGTGAAGGTAGTCGTTGCAAAAAGTGGAAGCCTCCTGATAGAGGAACTCTTAAGCTCAATGTTGATGCATTGTTTAATCCAGAAGCCAGTTCGTTCACGATAGGGATGGTGGAAAGAGATCATGAGGGTTTGTTCATTGAAGGAAGAAGCATGACTCTACCTCGTCCAGCAACTGTTTTTGAGGCTGAATGCATTGGTGTTAGAGAAGCATTATCATGGATTATGAGTTTTCAAAGTCAAGCCGTAGTGGTGGAAACGGACTCTTTGCTGACATACAGGGCTTTATATGGTTGTAGTATGAATCTGTTGGAGGTGGGTCATGTCATAGAACAGTGTAGATTGTTGCTGCAAAGTCTTCCTCTGGTCCGAGTTAGTCATATAAGGAAACAAACCAACAAGGTGGCTCATAGCTTTGCTAGAATCCCCTGTTTGTTAAATTGTTTCGTTGTTTTTTCATCTCCTCCTACCCATTTGGTGGAGACTATTATGAATGATTTTTCGTATTAATGAATTTGTGGTTAGTTTAAAAAAAAACAATAACATGGTGTTATCAAATACCCAAAAGACTGTATTCGGTCAAATTATTTGATAAAATTGTCATTTACGATGCGTTGTAACTTGTAACCAAATTTTGTATTTGCCAGATTTAGATCAAGAAAAAATCTAGAATCCAATTCTTAAGAAAAAAAATTGTCATGAAATTAGAAGTAATTCGTGAAAGTAAAAGTTATCATAAAATTAAAAATAGTTCATGAAAGTAGCTCGAGGAAGCATTGTGAGGAATTGGGACAAAACTTTTAAGCGTCCTATTGTGGAATAAAAACTAGGTTATTAAATTGCGGCTAGGGTTTGATTGTGTTTAATACTAAGGTGCGTGAGCTTCGTGCTTTTAATGGCTGCTTTTGTGCTCGTGGCTGAATCTGCCTTCACAAGATGCCTACGTACTCTGATGAATATCAAAGATCAAGCCAAAAAATGTAGTTCTGAGGGTGATGGGTCTGACCCTTTATATAGGCTGAGAAGCCTCAGAATTATAGTAGGGTTAGGTGACTTAGTGGGCAAGTCAGCCTTAAGGAAGGTTCTAGACTCCTTCCTTGTAGGAGTCTGTTTCCTTGTATGACTATGTGCCTTGGAGGCTACTCCTTGGAGAGATAATATCCTTATTTGACCTGTACTTCCCAGCTGTTAATTATCCCCCAATATTAATTATGAAATTAATATCTAATTAGGGTTTTTGGGCCATCTGGCGGGCCTCACGCTTGGACCATATTGGGCCTAATTAATTCCATATTTAATGTGTCTTTAGGGCTTACTTTTAGCCCATATCATTTGCCCCCCAACTTCTAGGAAAACTGATCAGGTTTTCCTTGAAGTTTTTAATGGTCTTTTCCGAGACTTGGGTCAGGGTTTACAATTGTACACTAGTGTTTCACGAGTATCGTTTTAATGTAAAGTGTGGAGCGACCTACACATTTACGACGATTTGCCTTATTCGAGGCTAAACAATTATTTTCAAGTAACTTCTGTTACTGAATTTTTGCCCATTCAATATGAAGGAATCATCCATAGTACTTCCCGTATCGTATATATATTTTAAAGTTGTATAGTACCCACAGGTATTTTTCTTATCAAAATTCCATATCCACAAAGATTTAATGTCCCAAAAATCAATGTTTCAAAACAAATTTCTACCAGAACTAAAAAATTTCGACCAGAATTCGACCAGAAATTCGACCAAATTTCTGGTCGAAATAAGGGCTTCAGAAAATCTTGATCGAAGGGATTTTCGACCAGGATTCCTGGTCGTTTCGACCAGGATTCTGGTCGAAGTATGTGTTCAGTTCTCTGCTCGAAGAGTTTTTCGACCAAGATTCCTGGTCATTTCGACCAGGATTCTGGTCGAATTAAGTGTCAAAAATGTATCTTGGTCGACAGCCTTTTCGACCAGGATTCCTAGTCATTTCGACCAGGATTCTGGTCGAATTAAGTGTCAAAAATGTATCTTGGTCGACAGCTTTTTCGACCAGGATTCCTAGTCATTTCGACCAGGATTCTGGTTGAATTAAGCGTAAACATTTCTTCTTGTCGAACACATTTTCGACCAGGATTCCTAGTCATTTCGACCAGGATTCTGGTCGAATTAAGCGTCAACATTTCTTCTTGTCGAACACATTTTCGACCAGGATTCTTGGTCATTTCGACCAGAATCTTGATCGAAATAAGGTCCTCAGAATATTTGGGCTTTTCTTGATGGGCCTTTCTACTTTTGGGCCTTCGAGGCTTTACATGTTTTTCCTGGAGTGTATTTTTATAAAAATACCTTCTTTCTTTGTGGATGGGCTTGACCTCATGGCTATAATGGGCCTGTCCAGGCTATTCTCAGTTCAAATTTCAAATCTTTTTTTTTTGTAAACGTCAGAAATATCTTTGATATATCTTCAAAATATCTTTGATATTTCTTCAAAATATCTTTGATATTTTTTCAAGATATTTTTCTAAGAACGTTCCAGAATTGGGCCTTAATTTGGGCCGGTTTCGTGGACCTTTAGTAGGTTTTCTGACCGTTTGAAAGTATTCCAACCGTTTGTTCATTCCTATATAAGAGTGAGAGTTGAGAATTCATTTTTCACACTCTCACTTCTCACTTCACATTTTCACCTCTGAGCTCTCAACTTTTAGCTAAGAAGCCTCTCTCAAATTCCGCTTTGCAAATTCCGGCCTTCTTATCCGGTCGTCTTCTCCGTTTTAAGTCGAGAATCTCAAGCTATCATCAATGGCCGACAAAGCTCAAGCTCGCCTTATGAAAATGAACTCAGCCTCTTCCAAAGGTACCATCCAAATTCGTTCTCCTTACACATCTCTTTTAGATATGTTAAATGAACAAGCAGACGACTATCCCTCCTTAGCCGAGTTAGATGCGTATGATTGTTGTAATACATATCACGATACTGACGAAATTATTAGATATAACAAGTTATATAAAATTAGAAAACCTTATAAACTCGTCCCAGCCGGGTCAGGTGACATGCCTTGTCATTGGAGGCCCAATGCTTTGTGTATCTATAGGGAGTGTTTAATAGCGGGCCTCCGTTTCCCTTTTCATGAGTTCATCCCCCGACTTTTAGCTGACATTCAGTGCATCCCTTGTCAACTACCCCCAAACACATGGAGAATAATTCTGTGTTTTATGCCTAAGGCAAAACCTTCCTTTATCTATTGCCCTTTTTCGTAAAATTTTCCAAATTTACAACAGCCCTGCTTTATATTCTGGATGGGTATATATCAAACTTCGTCCCAAAGTCCCCCTATCATTAATGGTAAATCAGTACCAGACAACAACCCCGGTTGGAAGAAAGAGTTTGCTTATCTTGAGTGGGAGGGTGGTGACTGGGGTACCCTCTTTAGAAAAACCTTTTCGAAGGTTTCAGATGGGAATGCTAAGGGGATCACCCTTAGTACCGAGGATCAAGCTGCTTTTGACACCTTAACCAAAGGCGATGGTATGTCTATAACCTGCCAAAGCCTCATAAATGAAGAATCTCTGAGGGCAGTAGGCCTCTCACAAGTTTCTGAACGGCGTAACTTTCTTTCCTGCCTTTGTTTTTTTCTTATTTTCATGCTTGACTTATTCAATTGTGTTTCCATTTATGTCATTTCAGTTGCAAAGATGCTTGTGGAAGCTTCCCCTAATCCAGATAACGAAACTTCAAGGATGGCCCGGGCAAAGAGGAATACCGATCCTTGAGAGAAAGGAACTGAGCTCACGTTCTTACGTGCTCATAAGGTCCAAAAAGTGGACCTTAGATTTGGTGATATAGCCGACTTGGAGGGGAGCTCTCAAGTAAACGTCCAATCTGCTGTTTTTAGGCCCTCTTGGGGCTTCAGGAAGCGGGATTCTGTCGTGGGATCGACCAAGCATGCTATGGACTGGTCATTGAATTCTATCACCCCTCCCGACTAAAAGATTTAGTCATGAACGGAGGTATTGGGGAGTCAGAAGCACTTGGCTCTCAAGCTCTAGCTGTTGTAAGTTTCAAACTTTATTTTTCCAAAACTTTCATATTCTTTGTTTTATTCTTGTGTTACCACTCTGTTGTTGTTTTTTTTTGTACAGGCTAACGTCCATTTCCAGAGCTTACTCTACCAAGCCAAGGCTTGGAAGGAAAAGGCCAAAGGATTTGAGACTGAGTCCCAGAAGAGGAGTCTGCACATCAATCAGCTAGAGGAGCAGCTGAAAAAGAAGGGGGAGGAGTTGGTTGGTGCTCAGGCAGAGTTGGTGGCATTGAAGGATGACAAGGAAAAGCTGATTGATGACTACTTGGATTTGGCTGAGTACAAGAGCCTTATGGATCAGCATGATGAGATGCTTTTTCCTAGCCAGTTTACTGAGGGGTGGAACAAGGCTCTTGAGGCTGTTCTGAGGAGCCATCCTGGCTTATTCCAGCTTTCGGACTTTGTGAGCCCTCATCTTCCTACCACATTATTAGTTAATGAGCCTGGTCCCAGTGAAGAGCTATTCGGGGAGGATGATGCCTTGGTCAAGGAACATGCTACTACTTCAGTCTTGGATCCTAAACTTCCTCTGTTCGGTCCAGTCCTGCTAATTCTACTGCGGATGGATCCACTACATCCACCAGCTTCGAGGATGATTCTCATGCTAAGGAGGCCCTTGACAAGGCTGTCGCGTGCCTATCAAATAATAAAAATCTAACAAATCCTTCTAACTATGCAGTAGGGTAAGTCAGAGTCGTTCCCACAGAGACAAAAGTGCCAATCACCAGTCTTTTTCTGATTTAATTTAGCTAAGCAAGTAACACAATAAATTTTGAGGATTTAATTAAACTAATTTATACTAAGAAGAATTGTGTTTATACTAATCAGATCTAAAAACATCCAGAATTAAGTATCCCCACTAGCATGGTCAATGCAATCGTGAATTTTCCTCCCCAATTAATCGTATAATACTCAACAGGAAAGATGCGCCCTATAAATACCAATAATCCCTCTCGGGTATTAATGGCTTCTCTAAAATACAATCAAGCCTATTCTCATGGTATCATGCAATTCAGAGACATTAATAACAGCACCCTAACTTCCTAACAATCCGTTCTACCTATTCTCATGGAGAAGTTCATGTTCTTATTGGATAAATCACAACCATCTAAATCCAACTCTCGTTGATAAATAGATAATGGTTCAAACAATACACATAATCACGTCTGATCTGCAATTGCTAATTAAAACAACTCAATAAGCAAGAGCAATTAAACAATCAAATTGGGGAATTCACACATCGACCATAACTAGGGTTCAACTCAACCCTAGATTAATAAACTACTCACACATGATTGAATTAACAAAACAAGAATGAATATAAGAACACATAATTATAAGAATAGAGAAAAAGTGTTTACAAAAGTATACGTACCAATGCTTTTGATCTCTAAGATTGGATCATAAAACAATACCCCTAGATGTGTTTATATAGGCACCAGGAGCCTAAAAATTAGCTAACCAAAACTAAGTAGGAAACAGCTAATAAAATATTACAATTGTAATAGAAGTAGGAATAAAAAAAGAAATATCCTCCTTGAATTAGATAAGCCTCGTAGACTTCTGGTAATTTCCCTCTTTGTGTTGGATAAGAATTTGTTGTCCAAGATTTGCCGTAATTAGAATTGAAATAGGATTCCAGGAAGTGAAATTCGTCATCTGTCTTTCAGGCCTGTTTCTGGGCTTCTCCAGTTGGAATATTGATATTGGACCACCTTTGACTTGTAGAAAATTCTGTTATCTTCGCGTGGGCTGTAAGATCACCCAATTCTGATGTCTGAAACTCAAGTTATGGCCCAAACAGTGATGTACACGCAAGCTGCCCAATAGTTACGAATTTTCTAGTAATTTAAGTCCAAATAAACTCAATTCCTTCCAAGTTTGGGAATTATTTATTTCCTGCAATAAACTCCAATAAAACTTATTAAATCGACACGATTATTCGCAAAAGCTCATTAAATGTGGGAATAAAATCCTCTAAAATATATGTAAATTATATTCTATCAAATATCCCCACACTTAGCACTTTGCGCGTCCTCGTGCAAGCTAAAATAATAACTACACTAACTAATTAGTACCACTTCCGTAGGTGATCACGGTTGCATTTAACATATGCAACAAGTCCTTTAAACCCCTAGGTAGCCCTAGTGGACGAGTAGGGTCTCGTGAGGGCTTATAGCGAATATACCCACAAAATCCATCTAGCTCATGCAAAAGACCACACATCAACACAATACCACACACACAAAGTCCTCTCATGCCATATCCACTTAAGAATCAAAATGAAAATGCAATGCCTTGGTGTCTAAAGTGCAAGTATCCACATAGCATACTCAAATCACATGAATAACATCATAGAATTCCATGTCAAATGCAAAAATCATTGGTAAACATGCTAAGCACACAAGAGCACATCTTTGAGACAAAACCTGGGATCTCCTATGCAAAAGCAAAAACTCACAATTCACTCACAAAAGATATTCACTCCAAACAGGGTGGTAAGTATATCACTCAACTCCATCAATATCATAAGCATGCTTTACACGTGGTATCAATCTAACTCTCAACACAACATACACAATCAATGACAATCAAAAGGTCTTTTATTAGGGTTGTAATGTAGGCTAGGGACAAGGTATGTCAAGTAAAGCCAAAGAAGGTTAAGACAAAAGCATAGTACTCAACAATGAAATTAACAACTCCCATACTTTCATCCCCACACTTGAGCTTTTATTTATAACAACTTGACTAGCCGAATCAAAGTAGGATCATACAAGATAAGAATGCTCTCCAATTTATTATTATTTTTTTCTTTTTCTGAT
Source organism: Saposhnikovia divaricata (assembly GCA_036435485.1). Taxonomy (NCBI): domain Eukaryota; kingdom Viridiplantae; phylum Streptophyta; class Magnoliopsida; order Apiales; family Apiaceae; genus Saposhnikovia; species Saposhnikovia divaricata. The sequence goes on along the minus strand of CM071597.1, from coordinate 9,246,461 downwards.
TTTTTCTTTTCTTTTTTTTTTTTTTTTTTTCCCAGAAAGAGCTAATAGCAAGCAAGAACAATGATCCATTGATATTTTACAAATTTCGACTAACAAGTACACAACCCAACTCAAAATTTCCCCAAAGTTATGATCATCAATACCCCCCCTTCATGCACACCTTATTACTCCCTTAAGAACAATACTAGCCTTTGACAATTGGGTTCAAATTAATGTAAGGCCAATACAATAAAAAGGATATATGGCAAGTAACGTGGTGTGTCACCGAAAGAATAGGATTAAGCTCAAAGGGTTAACTAATTGATCATGTATAAATGGTTTGGTAATATGGGAAATATGAGGTTAACCTATTGCCTTTATCATGTTGTCACCAATTAATGTCATGCGTCTCAAGAAAGACCTCAAACACGTGCTAGCAATGCAAATAACAAGTGGACACTCAAGCAAACGAAAAATCATGCAAAAGATATGCATATAGGCTCAAAACTCGCTTGGTGTGTAAAAGCAGCACAATCAATCCCAAATAGAAGTCTCTCTAACGTACCTACTTGTACTCAAAGCATAAAGACCAAATTATCTTGCACATATTCATGTCATTCTAATCCCTTAGCACATTCAATAAGTCTACTAGTTTCTACTTGCTAGTGTACGTGTGTGCACAAGAACATCACATATCATCTCTCAATCAAAAGTATCCATAAACACAAGATTTCTAAGCATGCATGAGTGCATTTACGTAAGTAACCTTCACATGGCTAGAATTATTTTTGGTATTTTTCAAATTTTTTTTCAATTTTTTTTTTTTTTTTGAATTTTTTTTTATAACAAAACACATATATATATTAAGCACATCCCCACACTTAAATGTGGCAATGTCCTCAATGGCACAATACTAAGAATATCAACTAATAATAAGAAGGAAAGAAATACTCCCCTATGCCAAAGCATGAAGTGCACCAGTCCTCCACAGTATACAGAATCCATGGGTTGCCTCCCAAGTAGCGCATTTGTTTAACGTCGTTAGCCCGACACCTGTTGACAATTATCCTGGCGAAAAAGCATATAGATGTACATATCTCCTAATTTGAATTAATCTAGTGATGTGAGCACCAATTAGATAACCAAGAAGATACATAAATTGGCACGTGAGACTCATGTGATGCTCACAAAATTTCGGGATGTGAAAATATTTAGCAAAATCCGCATCAAAACATTTATGACTACTTTTCACAAATCCCTCCCAAATCGGGTCTACAACAGGCATATACACATTCTCAATCTTAGCATTCTTCAAATCAAGCGTATCCAAATTCGGTTCTATCTCATCTACCACAATGGGAATCACAATATCCTTATTCAAATTTATATCTTCCACAACCATACTATCACCCTCGTCAAATAGCATGCAAATAGAGTCATCTAAGATATCAACATCATTATTATCAAAAGAGTTTTCACACGAGTTAATTTCTTGAGAAGCATATGGATCAATAAGAGTGAGACTTTCAAAATCATCATCAAAATCATCATAATCATCAAAAATTAGCTCACTATTACTAACCTCGTTTGGTGACTCTTTGAACTCCTTACCACTCCACAAAGTTGTATCATCGATATGACCCCTTTGTGGTTGCTCAGTTTGACCAGGAAGTTGGCCTGAAGATTTATTGAGCTGGCTTAACTGTTGAGAAATCTGAGCGATAGTGTTTTCCATCAGTTTGTTGTGAGCCTTTATCTCGTTAATGCTAGAATCGAAGTGCTCATTCTTCCTTGATTGCATAGCAATAAAACTTTCCATGAGATTCTCCAAGTTAGATTTCTGAGGTTGAGCTTGTTGAAAACCAGGTGGCTGAGGTGGATTGTCTTGGTAGGAAAAATTAGTGTAATCTTCCCAACCAGAAGTGTAAGTATCAGCATAAGGATTATATTGTGATGGCTGGTCAGAGTTGTAATGGGCATTGTAATGAAAATTATTATCCCAATATTGTGCTTGGCTTGGGTAATAAGGGGTATTATATTGGCAAAAATTTTGAGTGTGTCCCTGTATACCGCAAACATCACAAGTAGCAACCAAATAAGAATTTCTTGACTCAATTTCATCGATCTTTTGAGAAAATGCCCGCATAGTCTCAATCAATGCCTCCATGCTTTCTTCTTGCTCCTCTCTTCACTCGCTTAATTTCTTGTTGTAGGAACCTGAAAATCAACTATACAAGAAACAAGAAAAACCACAAGCAAAGATCAAACAGAACAAAAATAATAGCCGAAGCAACACAACTAAACAACTTGGCCAAACTAACTCAAAAATTAACTAATCTAACACTGCTTTGTCCCCGGCAGCGGCGCCAAAAATTTGACAAGGCTGTCGCGTGCCTATCAAATAATAAAAATCTAACAAATCCTTCTAACTATGCAGTAGGGTAAGTCAGAGTCGTTCCCACAGAGACAAAAGTGCCAATCACCAGTCTTTTTCTGATTTAATTTAGCTAAGCAAGTAACACAATAAATTTTGAGGATTTAATTAAACTAATTTATACTAAGAAGAATTGTGTTTATACTAATCAGATCTAAAAACATCCAGAATTAAGTATCCCCGCTAGCATGGTCAATGCAATCGTGAATTTTCCTCCCCAATTAATCGTATAATACTCAACAGGAAAGATGCGCCCTATAAATACCAATAATCCCTCTCGGGTATTAATGGCTTCTCTAAAATACAATCAAGCCTATTCTCATGGTATCATGCAATTCAGAGACATTAATAACAGCACCCTAACTTCCTAACAATCCGTTCTACCTATTCTCATGGAGAAGTTCATGTTCTTATTGGATAAATCACAACCATCTAAATCCAACTCTCGTTGATAAATAGATAATGGTTCAAACAATACACATAATCACGTCTGATCTGCAATTGCTAATTAAAACAACTCAATAAGCAAGAGCAATTAAACAATCAAATTGGGGAATTCACACATCGACCATAACTAGGGTTCAACTCAACCCTAGATTAATAAACTACTCACACATGATTGAATTAACAAAACAAGAATGAATATAAGAACACATAATTATAAGAATAGAGAAAAAGTGTTTACAAAAGTATACGTACCAATGCTTTTGATCTCTAAGATTGGATCATAAAACAATACCCCTAGATGTGTTTATATAGGCACCAGGAGCCTAAAAATTAGCTAACCAAAACTAAGTAGGAAACAGCTAATAAAATATTACAATTGTAATAGAAGTAGGAATAAAAAAAGAAATATCCTCCTTGAATTAGATAAGCCTCGTAGACTTCTGGTAATTTCCCTCTTTGTGTTGGATAAGAATTTGTTGTCCAAGATTTGCCGTAATTAGAATTGAAATAGGATTCCAGGAAGTGAAATTCGTCATCTGTCTTTCAGGCCTGTTTCTGGGCTTCTCCAGTTGGAATATTGATATTGGACCACCTTTGACTTGTAGAAAATTCTGTTATCTTCGCGTGGGCTGTAAGATCACCCAATTCTGATGTCTGAAACTCAAGTTATGGCCCAAACAGTGATGTACACGCAAGCTGCCCAATAGTTACGAATTTTCTAGTAATTTAAGTCCAAATAAACTCAATTCCTTCCAAGTTTGGGAATTATTTATTTCCTGCAATAAACTCCAATAAAACTTATTAAATCGACACGATTATTCGCAAAAGCTCATTAAATGTGGGAATAAAATCCTCTAAAATATATGTAAATTATATTCTATCAGCCCTTGAGGCCTCTTAAGCTTTATTTATTTATCTTTTCGCTTATCAGAACTCTTGGTTTTTGCAATTTAACTCAATAGCCTTCGGGCTTTTATTTATGTAACCTTTTAACTTAACTATTTATGCAGTTAGTTTCTGTTGTGTTCATTTTCTCGCCTTTGCTTATAGTTTGTTAAGCTTTAGAATTTTTCGGGTACTCGGCCCCTTGGCTGGTACTAAACTCACAATCTAGTTCAACATTTGTCTTTCGTGTTTATATTAACAAAAGAAGTGACTCAGAAGAAAATCCAAACAAACTTTATTAAGCAGTCAAAAAATGTCGATAAAATGGGTTCAACCCTTACATAGATAATATTTCTCCTACTCGGGGCATAAGGCCCTAAAATGGTTTCATTGAACCTTTATTTCTACTTATCCTATTAAATAGATAAAAAGCTAAGTCCTTACAAGGATAGCTTAAACATAATAAATCTTCAGGTTAAAAGCATGCCAGGTACGTGGCACCTCATTTCCTTTCAATGTCTCTAACTTGTAGGATCCTCGCCCCAGTGTCTTCTTGACTCGATAAGGCCCTTCCCAATTGGGGGCTAGATTTCCCTTCTAACTAACTCCAGAGGCCTATATTTTCCTTAGAACCAAGTCGCCTTGTTGAAAGAATCTCTCTTTAACCCTTTGGTTGTAATGGAAAGATGCTCTCTTCTGATGTTCTGCATTCCTGGCATTTGCTTCATCCCTGACCTCGTCAATCAGATCAAGGGCTAGTCTCATGCATTCTTCGTTAGTCTCCGGTTCATATGCCTCAACTCGGGGTGATCCATGCATAATTTCGAGGGGCACAACTGCCTCGGCTCCATAAGTCAACAGAAACGGGGTTGCTTCAGTTATCACTTTACAAGTGGTGCGGTATGCCCAAAGTATAGGTAGCAACTCATCCACCCAAGTGTTCCTTGAACGTTCGACCCTCTTCTTCAGTCCATCAAGGATAATCCTGTTGGCTACCTCTGCCTGACCATTAGCTTGTGGATGAGCCACTGAAGTAAAATGAAGATCAATTGCGTTCTCTTCACAATACTTTCTAAACTCTTCATTGTTGAACTGTGTTCCATTATCCGTCACAAGTATCTGTGGGATTCCATATCTGCAAATTACGTTCTCCCAAAAGAACTGGGCAACCTGTTTGGTGGTTATCTTGGCTAAAGGTTTAGCCTCAATCCACTTGGTAAAGTAGTCAATGGCCACTATCAAGAACTTCCTATGTGCCGAGGCTACAGGGAAAGGGCCAAGTATATCCATTCCCCACATTGCAAATGGGATTGGGGAATTAACTGATGTCAGCATCTCAGGAGGCTGCCTTACAATTGGGGCATGCTTCTGGCATCTATTGCACCTCTTAACATAGTTTTGTGCATCGGTCAACATTTCCAGCCAATAGAATCCCAAACGAGTTATCTTGTGAGCTAAGGCTCTGCCCCCCAAGTGCTGTCCACAGATTCCTTCATGAACTTCCTCCAAAGCTTCCCTTGCCTCTTGAGGCCTCAAACACTTCAAATATGGGATGACAAAAGACCTCTCAATGCTCTCACTGACAGCTTCCGTGCCTCCAAGGTATTGTTAGGAAGCCATCCGGTTTCCAGATGGGCTTTAATGGGATCCATCCAACAGCTACCTACATCTATCGAAGCCACCAACTTTGAGTTGACGGTTGGGGCTTTTAAGACCTCGAAGTAAACACTTCCTGAATAATTCTCTATCTCAGAAGAAGCAAACTTAGACAGAGCATCAGCCTTAACTTTCTCTTCTCTCGGAATGTGCTCAACATAGCACTCCTCAAACTGGGTCATAACAGCCTTCACGACTCTCAGATATTTTGCCATAGTTTCATCCTTAGCTTCAAACTCACCATTCACTTGCGATACCACTAGTCTTGAATCCCCACAAACTTTGAGATTCTTGACCCTCATTATTCTGGCCAAGCCTAACCCGGCTATCAAGGCTTCATACTCAGCCTCATTGTTGGTTGTTGGAAAGTCCAATTTCAAAGCATACTCGATTGTGAAACCATCGGGGCTTTGCAAGACTAAGCCTGCGCCACTAGATTTTGTTTTTGATGCTCCATCAAAATAGAGCACCCAATACTCCTTCAGGTCAGGTACAAGTTCCTCATCCTTATCCTCTTTCCCAGGGGTAGTTACCATCTCCTGCCCCCCGACTTCTTGGTTGTTAATGGTTCATTCAACCACGAAGTCAGCCAATGCCTGAGCCTTAATGGCTGTTTGAGGTTTATACGTGATGTCAAATTCTCCAAGTTCAATTGCCCACTTGATTAGCCTTCCACTAGCCTTTGGGCTATGCAATATGTTCCTCAACTGTTGGTCCGTCAGGACTTCAATTTTATGTGCCTGGAAGTACGGACGTAGCTTCCGCGAGGCTGTTATCAATGCCAAGGCAAACTTCTCAATGGGAGAGTAATTCAACTCAGCCCCGTGCAACACCTTGCTCACATAATAGATAGGTTTCTGGACCTTTTTCTCTTCTCGAATGAGAACGGCACTCAATGCTTGCTCAGATACTGCCAGATAAAGATAAAGAGTCTCACCGGGACTAGGTTTGGCCAACAACGGGGCTTCAGCCATGTAGTTCTTCAGTTGTTCAAAGGCCTCCTGGCTCCCAGGGGTCCACTCAAAGTTTTTCACTTTCTTTAATGCCTGAAAGAATGGCAAACATTTGTCACCAGACTTAGAGATAAATCTACCAGTGTTGCAACTCGGCCAGTTAACTTCTGTACATCTCTTACAGAACGGGGCGGTTCCATGTCCAAGATTGCTTTGATCTTATCTGGGTTGGCCTCTATGCCTCTCTTCGAAACCATCAACCCCAAAAATTTTCCTGATCCAACTTCAAAAGCACACTTGGCTGGATTTAGCATCATCTTGTGGTGCCTCAGCACTTCGAATGCCTCTCTGAGGTGTTTGATATGGTCTGCCTTGAACAGGATCTTGACTAACATGTCATCAACATAGACCTCCATGGTTTTTCCAATCAGATGGGTGAATATCTTATTCACCAGTCGTTGATAGGTAGCTCCTGCATTCTTTAGACCAAAAGCCATAACAAGGTAGCAGAAAACACCAAAGTCAGTTATGAAGGATACCTTTGGGATGTCATCCTTGTGCATCTTAATCTGATTGTAGCCACTGAACCCATCCATGAAGCTTAACATCTCATGTCCAGTTGTGGCATCTATCAACATGTCTATCCTTGGCAAGGGAAAACAATCCTTCGTGCATGCATCATTCAAATCAGTGAAGTCTATACACATCCTCCACTTCCCATTATTTTCTTGACCATCACAGGGTTAGCCAACCATTCGGGAAACTGAATTTCTTCCATAAATCCAGCTTCTAAGAGCTTATCAACTTCTTGCTTAATGGCCTCTTGCCTTTCAGGAGCAAAGTTCCTCTTCTTCTGTTGTATTGTCTTCCGGTTAGGGTCGACATTCAATCTGTGAGTTATAAGTTGGGGATCAATCCCTGGCATATCAGCCGCTGTCCAAGCAAACACATCACTATTTTCTTGTAAGAATGTTATAAATTTGCCCTTCAAGGGTTCCTTCAGAGAAGCTCCTACATAAGTAACTTTTCCAGGGTCGCCCAACTCAAGAGGTATGGGAACCAAGTCCTCTGCTGGCCTTCCTCGGTGTTCATCATCACCGCGGACATCCATGTCTTCAATCGGGAGTACTTGCCCCCCGGCTCCATCAACTCTAAAAGCAGCCACATAGCAACTTCTGGCCATTTTCTGATCTCCTTTCTGTTCTCCAACACCACTCCTGGTTGGAAATTTGACCTTCATTTGATAGGTAGAGGCAACAGCCTTGAACACATGAAGTCCGGTCCTCCCCAAGATTGCATTGTACGTCGAGGTAGCCTTAATCACCAGAAAATTCAGCATCTGAGTGGCTTCCTTAGGTTCTTGCCCGATTGTCATGGGCAGCTGAATAGTCCCTTCAACCTTGGACTCAACTCCGTTAAATCCGTAGATAGGCATGTTGGTCGGGGTCAATTGAGAGTCAGTGTACCCTATTTTTACAAAAACGTCGTGAAACAAGATATCAACAGAAGCTCCATTGTCTATCAGGACCCGCTTCACTTCTGAGTTTCCAATTACAGGAGTTATGACCAACGGTCGTCATGGGGGAACTTCACCCCTTCAAGGTCCGAATCATCAAAACCACTTACTATCTCGGTCTTAGCACGTTTCGGGGCCTCTCCTACAATGTGCATCACTTCTCTGGCATAGGCCTTTCGAGAGTTTCGAGTTGTGCCGGCCGCTATCGGGCCACCCCAAATCATATTGATAACTGGCCCTCGGGGCTGTGGGTTACGATCACGATCGTTATCCCTCCTATCATTGTCTCTCCTATCATAATCCCTTTTCTGGGTTACACGATCTTCACCCTTGGTGAACTTGTTTAACTTTCCCTTCCGGAACAAAAATTCAATCTCGTCCTTTAACTATCTACAGTCATCTGTATCATGTCCCACATCCCTGTGGAACCTACAATTCAGATCCTTGTTTCTCTTTTCGGGGTCACCCCTGAGTGGCTTTGGCCACCGAAAGTCTTTATCCTTCTCAATATCTAACAAAATCTGACTCCTAGGAGCGTTCAGCCTTGCAAAATCAGAAAATCTCAGCCCCAAACCCTTCTTCGGTGGTGACTCGGAGTCCTTGTTAGCCCGGGGATACTTGTCCCTAGCGTCGTACTCTTGCTCTTGCTTTCGTTTCTTTGAGTCGTTGGAACCCTTGCCATTGCCTCCTGTGGTTTCCTTCTTCATGCTGTCCTCAGCCTTGATATACTTATCGGCCCTTCGTTGGAGCTCGACCATGTTTTCAGGAGGATGTTTTGCCAAAGACCTTTTAAAGAAGAGGTCAGTGGTTCCGTGTTCCAGGGCTACCATGGCCACCTTATTTTCCAGATCAGTGATATTTAACGTCTCTTTGGTGAATCGCTTGAGATAATCCCTCAAATTCTCATTCTTCCCCTGCACCACATACATGAGGGATACAGAACTTTTTTCATGAATTCTCCCACTAATGAATTGGCTGATAAAGGCAGCGCTCAACTCCTTAAAAGAGCCAATCGAGTTTGCAGGTAGGCGGCTATACCACCTTTGAGCCATGCCCGACAAGGTTTGTGGGAACGCCCTACACTTTAAGGCGTCATTCGCAGGCTGCAACAGCAGTGCATTTGAGAATGTCCTGACATGGTTTGCGGGATCGCCCGTTCCATCGTAGGCCTTAATAGTCGGCATCTTGAACTTCCTTGAGATATGAGCATTCATCACCTCCTCAGTAAACGGAGGTGTGGGATCATCAGGATCCCCAAGTGGCATTAGATTTTTGGGGTTGCTTCTGGGGGTCTCCACCCTTGTCGATTTTTCAGTTCGGGTATCAGCCCTTCTCTGTCTCCTTGAAGGCCTCTCCAGATTTATAATGGGAATCCTCTCTATAGTTGGAGGAGGCTGAGTTCGATTCAATCTATCTTGTTCTCTCGCCATATCGTCTTTCAACTTTAAGATCTCAGCCTCATAAGCCTTGATCCTCTCAACAGTTGTCAAGGGGGGTCCATCATGGATCCTTCGTGTCCTCCTTAAAGGTTCTTTGCTAGCACGTCACCTCCTCGGGGCTTCATCTCGATCATCGTCCTCAAATGATGATGAATCATCAGTATAGGGACCAGAGTAGTCATCATACTCTCGATCTCGGATCTGTAAGGCATGACCGTTTGGCCCAGGTTCCCTTTGTTGAGGGGGATAATTAGGCAGCCCATACATCGGGTTGGTATTCAAGGGGAGATTCGTAGTGTGGATCTGTACCCCCGGGGGTAGCGTACGATCAACGTTACCAAGAGGAGAAACCACCATCTGAAGAGGGTTAGTTTCTTGGCTTTGATGGACAACCACCGGTAGAGTTCCCTCAACATGGGGAGTCGTCCCTGAGGGTTGAGAGAGTAGAGGTTGAATGACCGCCCCTGTTGATGGGGGTAATTGTCCTTCTTCAGTAGTGATAAGTGGATCAGAAGTGGCAGGTGGAGCAGAGCTAAGGGGAATGGCCTCAGTCGAGGTTGATGTTGTTCTTCGTGTTTGAACCATGGTTGATGTTGTCTTCCCACAGACGGCGCCAAATATTGTAGAATAAAAACTAGGTTATTAAATTGCGGCTAGGGTTTGATTGTGTTTAATACTAAGGTGAGTGAGCTTCGTGCTTTTAATGGCTGCTCTTGTGCTCGTGGCTGAATCTGCCTTCACAAGATGCCTACGTACTCTGATGAATATCAAAGATCAAGCCAAAAAACGTAGTTCTGAGGGTGAGGGGTCTGACCCTTTATATAGGCTGAGAAACCTCAGAATTATAGTAGGGTTAGGTGACTTAGTGGGCAAGTCAGCCTTGAGGAAGGTTCTAGACTCCTTCCTTGTAGGAGTCTGTTTCCTTGTATGACTATGTGCCTTGGAGGCTACTCCTTGGAGAGATAATATCCTTATTTGACCTGTACTTCCCAGCTGTTAATTATCCCCCAATATTAATTATGAAATTAATATCTAATTAGGGTTTTTGGGCCATCTGGCGGGCCTCACGCTTGGACCATATTGGGCCTAATTAATGCCACATTTAATGTGTCTTTAGGGCTTACTTTTAGCCCATATCACGTCCAAAATTTGGAGATAGACACGGTCTTCTAAATTTAAGAATCCCATTTTATAATTTTAAAAGATCTTTTTAGATAAATTTATATAGTAATTACAAATTAATATTATAATTCGTGCGAGACACGGATCATTTTCTAGATTTTTCTGTACAAATACGTAATTATAATTTCTTGATTATTTGTTTATCGATATAAATGTGTAATATTTTAAATATAAAAAATATAAATTGACTAATTATCAATGTGTATTGTTAGTGGTTTGTATATTAAACGTTACTAATTTACGCTTAGCTTATTGAGCGAATAATACATTTTTTTATGATATGTAATATGTATTTATTGAATGAGCACAAATTGTGTAGTTAAGGATGGGCATCGAGGCATTACAAGATTGAGAAGTGTCATCCCGTCCATGATCTCCAAATTTGAACCATTCTCAATCTTTCCGGAATTATTTTTCTCCCCAATACCGTCCCGAATTGAAAATAGAGATCCCTGCGAGGAATTGGAGATTCTTATACTCCTTTTTTTTCAAATAAAACTTTATATATTACATAATTCGTGTCTTATACGGGCAATTTTTTTGCTTCAAGCATAAATATCTATACTAATGTCGTTCGAGTATTATTTTGGTTGTTGTCAAGTTTTATTTATTGATTCGATAATGTTGTATGCAATCCATATATATTTTTGACGAATATGATATCTAAAATCATTAAATTTCTATACATTTTCCAAATTACTTTGATCGATAAAATCTTTTTTTATTTATTAACATGCATTTTAAATTTATTTCTTCTAAATTTGCATAAAATATTAAATCAAAACTTCAAATCGACTTCTTTAAAAATTCGCCATTATAAAAACTGAGACAGACTATTATTTTAAATTATGAAATTATTTCAAATAAAATTGAGAGAATGAAATGTGATAAATAATTGCAATAACCTATGTCAAATTTGAATTTTTTTAAATAGCCGGTCAAGTTTTTGGCATGCAAACCCAGTACATGTTAAGCTAACAATTTTGATATGCATTAATAATTAACTTAATAATTTATAATATTACTTATTTACCCTTACTAATTATTTATAATTACTAATAACTGATCAATTTTTTTTCCATGTAACATGTAACATTTAATAACTAATCAATTTCTTTTTAAATTTAATGCTAATAATTAACCGAGTACCTTTTTTTAGCTAAAATGCAACATTTTTCTATATTTTCTAACTAAAATCCCGCAGTTTATAGAAATATCACGGGCTACATATATATGTAATTATTATCAAATCATATAATTTAAAATTTTAAACCTATAAAATTCATGTTTTAAAAAATTTAATTTAATTTTTAAATATTCATATAATAATAAAAAAAATCCATGCATTGCACGGGTTTTAAGTTAGTATATAATTGAAAATTTGTGAGTAAAATATAATTTGACAAGTCTTAACTTTATTTTAGCTTACTTGATCACGTAACACAAAATAATAGCACTGTTTTTTGTTTTATTGTGTAAGACAAAATTTTGCAAAGATATATTACACTCATATTAACAGGATCCATTAGAATGTTTTTTTAGCGAACGACGAACTTCAAGCAATAAATTTATGTTCAAGTAAATTTTAGCAAAAACACGATATTCTGCATTAATAAATGAATATGTCACTGTCTGTTATTTTATGAAGACCAACTAATACGGCCGTAATCTTAGTAACTCACGAAATTTTTCGAGATTTTTTATTACATAAATTACCATCTAGTTTGAACCATAATTCGCTCGTACACGAAGTCAGACGGATGCTCAATATTCAAACTGAAATAAAAATATATTTGCGGGATTCATTGAATTTGTACGTCACAGTTGGATAGGTAAAGCGTTCAAAATCACATATCATTACCTTTTCATGTTCATCCACACCCGACCTGATTCTATGGTGTTATTCATTATACTTAGATACCGTTCTTTTACATTAACTCCTTTTTTAAGAACAACGTGTTGATCAAGATTGCCCTTAACCATGGCATTAAGAGGATGTTGATAAATACATTGTACAAGATGATATTTATAACAAGAATGTAAGATAATAGCATAAATGTCAAGGTTTGAATAAGTAAAATATTTTTATTATTTCACATTTCCGTATTTTGCAAATTGACGAGTTTAATGACCTTATGATTATCCTTTTCACCACTGTTTGGGCATGAATTATTCATTAATGGTCATTTTTGCATTAAAACTTGCAATGAATATTCGCGGGTATTAAAATAGGAAACAAAGAAAATCATTAAAAAAACCTAGTTACAAAAACAAAATGAACATATGTTCTTCCCATGATTTCTAATTTGTCAACATGATCCTATTATAATTCATAATTTTCTTGGAGGGTAACTTTTCGAAAAGCATACACCTTCGTTTCAAATCAGTTTTAAAGACTTCTTAATACTGCATTGGAAGTATTCGGCTACATCCCTTTCTTTTTCCTTCACGTCATCATGAAGAGAATGTCAATACTCTATATAATACGTCTTGATGGGACATTTGATGCTTCATTTTATTGGTCCTCCTATAATAATCGGATGATAATTAAAAAAAACAAAAATGATCCAACATTAACTAAAAGACAATTTAAGTGATTATGAATTTTCATTGATGATGAATTAGTATTTTTACTCCAAATAATTCATAATTTTATCGATGATGATAATATTCTAATATAATAGATACATCATTAGTTCATTTTTATCTATATGTAGATTTTGATATTTTGAAAGATTGACCTGTTAAATCGAGCACTTTTTGCACGATAAGTAGATTATTTCGTGGGAGGTAATATCACTTGCATATAGAGTTTACCTGTTAACTATAAATTGAATGTCATATTTAGAAAAAAAATCTATATTCACATAAAAGTATTATTGAATTTGAATTATTGATGTATTTGTATTGAATTCGAATTCAAATTCAAAATGATAATATGTAACATATATATTTCTATAATTGTACGAATAAAGTAATATCGATAGCAAATGTAGTTCTGCCAATATCCAAGAATTTACTAGTGTCTCTCACTTAAATGTAATTTTTTCCAAGGGACCAAAGGTTGCTCAAGTTAATAACGGAGAAATTTGCATTAGAAAAGGTACATTAGAAAATGCGTGGATGTGTCTTACATCTATGTTGCATGAAGGGTAAATATGCCAAATAAATCGCACAAATTGTGAGATGACGGTTGGTTTCATAACTGTGATTGCGGGAAACTGTATAACACAGAAGCGACATGTTGGCAGAAGTTGTAAGAGTAAATTATGTTACCTGCAAAAGTGTTGGTACTCATGACAAACTTATAAAATTGGAATCCATTATTGATGACACAAGTTTTTTCGATGATAAATGTGGGAGATTGTTGAACGTAAATGAGGTGGAATCTCAATATATTTTGTTAGGGTAGAATTTCTGGACTAGGTACAATGTCCGGCAAATGTCCTCTTGGATCATCCGAAGTTGATAATTATAGCAGACAACATGACTTCATATAGACATAAAATTGGCCCTCTAATCGTTCTGCAAGAATTTTTTTAGTTTTTCTAGTAAGAATTCATTGGTGTCTCCTATCACTTTTTTAGTACAAATTATTTTTTTGTAAAATAAAATAACAATAAAAAAATATTTTTGTTACATTATGAATTACATTACATCTTCAAGAGATAATACATATGAATTATGACTAAATAAATGTTTATGTATTACAATATCAGAAAAATGTTGATCAAGTATTAGTTGTATTCAGTGAACTTGGACTATAATATATGTATTATAATGATAAATTGATGATATTAATAAGTTAATGAGCTTAACTATCTATAAAAAATGATTATGTTAATATCACATTTAGTTTACTATGTCCCATCAAATTGAAGTTGAAATAATAATTTGGATAGTATTTTTGTTAAAAGATCGAAAATTTGTGAGTAAGAAATAATATTATATATTGAGCATTTTTTATCTTTTGAAATTATATTTTTTCAAATCAGAATATTGTTATCACTATCTTCACACTTAAACTGAGTTTCAAATTAAAATTAAAATTGTATTGATGAACCAATATATGCAAAGCATTGATCAAAGAAAAAATATATTTAATTAACTTATAGTATAAATTTGTATGTGTGAATGTAGATATGATGTGCAGTTATATACATATATTTATATGTATTTATTTTGAAGTGAAAATCCGAATATGATTTTAAAATAATGATTGGAGATAAGATAATGATATGAAGTTAAATAGATGAATTTGAATATAGAGTTGTTTTGAATCAAACTTATGCTTTGAGATATCCTTATATATTTATAATTTAATTTACCCTTCAATAAAAAATTTAATAAAATAAAATAATAGAGCAACGGATAATTAGCCAGAATATTGTACTTACATAATATATTTTGGTTATTTTTTAAATTATTGTTAAAATTTTACTTGTTGCTTTTAAATACTTTTGTAAATATAAATTTTTTCAAGTAATTTTACATAAATATCCTTAAATTTGTATTAAAAATATTTTAACCATAGGTAGAACCCTGAGATCATCGTTAGGCACATGTCATACCTTAAAATGTTAATGAATACAATATTTTAGACAAATAAATACATGAACAAAATAACATGATAGTCAAATAAAATATATAGGATACATTGAAAATATAGAAAGAGCTAAGAAATGTATTCGAAAATCTCCTAAAATAAGTAATAAAAATAGAAATAATAAATTGTGATAATGAAGTATTCAAAACTCTCCTTGAAATGAAAATATCAAAAAAAGGAAATCCAAAAGAGTGTACAAATTTGAAAATATTTATGTCCACAAGATTATTTAAGAAAAATGATATCCTAAAGATTAGATTTTGATAATATTGAATATTTATTATGCCCGCAAGGGTTGTCTCAGTTGGTTAAATAGAGGTCTCACCTCTTGGTTACAGGCTCGACTCCCATGGGAGGCGGATTTGTGATTATGCCATCCTGGGACAGAGCCTGTCGCACTTGTACGGTTTGCCTTGGATCACGTGGTTTGCAGGCTATTACGTGAGCCCATGGGTTTACCCAAAACGCACCCGAAGGGTAGCGGCTGCGGGTTTCCATGTTAAAAAAAAAATATTTATTATTAAAAATACATAATATGCAAGGTACGAAAAAGCTCTTAAAAGGAGAACCGAGAGAAACATTTTAAAAAATTTCAAAATTTATCAACTCTGTTACCGGTCTAAGTAAACCGGGGGAAATAGTACTACTAGTAGTGTGATACAACCTGGCTAAGTCAGTTACAAGACAGTAACGCACATTTTGACGGTCCAGATTTCATCGTCCCACAAAATCTTTGTCACACTGTTAGGGTTTTTTACAGACACTGACTCAGTGCTTGCACCTATATATACAACCCACCCACCCCCCATATATTGTATCTACACTTCACCATCAAACCCCCCTGCAATCTTATATATATACATACATATCTTGTATCTATCATCATTTCTCCTCTCATACCTCTTTATAAACCCTCCCCCAAAAAAAAATTAAAATATTTATCAAGGTTTTATTTATTATTATATTATATATATCTGTTAGTTTTTTTTTAATTGTTAATAGCTTAAAAAGACCAAAATGGCAGAAATGCAAGGTGGAGTTGAAGTTGATGGTGGGGTCCAGGGTGGTCCTGTGTCTTTGTATGTAGCTGATTTGGACTACAATGTGGGTGATTCACAGCTTTATGAGTTGTTTAATCAGATTGGTCAAGTGAATTCTGTTCGTGTTTGTAGAGATGTTAATACTAGAAGGTCACTTGGTTATGGTTATGTCAATTACTGTGATGCTGAAGATGGTATGAACAATTTTCGATTTTCGTAAAATTGTTGTTTCTTTGATTGGTTTTTATAATGCTTGGTGTTTTAGCATGTATGTTATTTTTGTGTTTAATCAATGTAGATGCTCGAAGATGGTATGATTAATTTTCGATCGTTAATTTATCGTTTCTTTAATTGGTTTTTATAATGCTTGGTGTTGTAGCATGTATATGTTATTTTGTGTTTAATCAATGTATGTGTTTTTACGATGATCAAGTTGTTATGAATAATTTTTTATCGTTAATTTGTTGTTTCTTTAATTGTTTTTATAATGCTTGGTGTTGTAGCATGTAAGTGTGGTTATTCTGTGTGTTAATGTTGATTTTTAGCAATGTATGAACTGATATACATTAAATTTAGAGAAAAATACACGCACATGGGATTTTGCGGTTTTAGGTATAATTTATTTAATATCATCCTAAAAGGGTTAGGTTTTGGGAAAACAATGCGAGTTCCATTTTTTTTTAAAAGGGCAGGTTTTGGGAGACTATTACATGTGTTTGTGTGTTTCCTGGTTTAGTACTTATCGTAACTAGATATTGTGGCCATGTGTGTAATGAATCATCTATTATAGCTTGAAATGTGTAAATTGCAAAGATGGTAGAAGGAAATGAATTAAAATAAGTGAATCTGTGTTTTGATCAAGTTTGTACTAGTTGAGACAATTTTTAAAAGGAAAAATTTAACCTCGGAGAGATGTTTGATAAACTGTGATTGAGCTTTGGCCATTGTATTTCACTCATGCTACTCCATATCCACACTGTGTTTTCATTATTTCAATTTGTAGGGCCTCACTAATTTACTTCTTCTTGCTGAATACACGAGTTTTTTTACTTTTGTCTTTACCTTTTTTCCCCAAGATCAAGATGGTTCATTGTTCATGTAGATATTTAAACAACATCTTCAACTTTACAGCATCATTCCTCTGGCCGATTTGTGGTTTTCAGTTGTAGCATGCTGATGTAGTGGTATTATATTTAAGAAGTTGAATTTAAGTAGGGGTATTATAGTTTGTGTTGAGTTCATCACATTACGTCTAGGATATGTTCTCGAAAACTTAAAAATGTTGTGTAGGGCATACCATATTTGTCTCATGCATAGTGTGCAATGATGCAGACCAGTTGTGGTTAGTTTGATTATGTAGGATTTTCAGGTTTTAAGCCTAGGAACACCAGGACTTGCTGTATTCACATCTTAAATAAAAATATGGCTTAAACTGAAGAATTCCTAGGTTTTTATGCCGCCATTGGTGACGAAGTAAGTTAATTAACTTTTATGTATCACAAGTCATCATTCAATAATCAATACAAACAAACCCCTAAATTTACCAATGTAGCAATACCGCTCAAGTGATAGTATCCTCAACCAAATATTTTTATATTACTTTATATATCCGGTACCAAAACTCCAGTTATATGCATAGATACCTTATAATTACAATAGATACTCTAGCTGAAGCTGAAGAATTAGGAAATACATACAGGTTTGCTCTTATCATCATAAATATCGTATAATTCACATATGGTTTTGTTTTAATTCAATAAAATTTGCAAGTTCTAACACTAGTGAAGTTTAATATCATTAAAAACAAATCATTTTACAAGGTCATATGTTTCAGTACTAGAGAAGAAGGATGTCTGCTACACCATTATTGTGCTTACTATGATAAAGTAGTTCCATCAGTCATGTGCTAGAAACAATTGTGTTCTAGGTACTTATGTCATGTGGAGCTTTGTAAATAAGATATGACAAATGTTAAAAAACTAGTTGTAACTAAAAATAAAAAAAAACTAGTTCTCCTAAAGCTGTTATGAAAAGTATCTGACATTGATTGCGTATTTGCTATATAGTAAATATCACTATTGCACCATATATATAGAGAGAGATAGATCATTAGGAAGTCTCATTACTTGTTCTGGTACTACCCCATACTGTGCTAGCTCTTGTAAAAGTCTCCAGCACTTATTTTTGGCATATATCGGAAAAGTCAAAGTAGACTTTCTACTTATTAATCGCCTACGGTTGTGCCAAATGTTTATATCAAGTAGTTCCCCTGTCCCTTTAAAAAAATATATATTAATATGTAGTGGTGAACTTGATCAATTGTTAACAGCTGCAAGGGCAAAGGAGATGCTGAACTACACTGCAATTAATGGGAAAACCATCAGAGTGATGTTTTCTAATCGGGACCCTAGCATGCGCACAAGTTCTGGAAATATTTTTGTCAAGGTATATTCACATCATTTAAAGTTATTTCCCATTTGGAGTTGATGGAAAAGTTACTTGATCTTTAGCTATCCTACTTCTTTTACACTATTAATTCATTCAAATTTAAGCTCTTTTGTCCCTGATCTTTGCCTTCGTACTTGACCAAGTGCAAAATTTGTTACAATAGAATTTGGACAAGTCGGTTGACAACAAAGGACTGCATGACACATTCTCTACATATGGCAACATTCTCTCATGCAAAATTGCTACAGATTCCTCTGGTCAGTCAAAGGGATATGGTTTTGTGCAATATGACAGTGAGGAAGGTGCACAAAAAGCTATTGAGCAGCTGAACGGTATGCTGATAAATGATAAGCAAGTGTTTGTAGGACCTTTCCTTAGCAAGCAGGAAAGAGAGCTTGCTGCAGATAGGTTAAAGTATACCAATGTCTTTGTGAAAAATCTATCTGAAGCTATGACGGAGGAAGATTTACACAATAGATTTAGTGAATTTGGAAAAATAACAAGTGTTGTTGTGATGAGGGAAGGTAATGGGAAGTCCAAGTGTTTTGGGTTTGTCAACTTCGACAATGCTGAAGATGCTGCTAAATCTGTAGAAGCTCTTAATGGAATAATAATTGATCAAAAGGAGTGGTATGTTGGGAAGGCACAAAAGAAGTCTGAGAGGGAACATGAACTTAAAGTTAGATATGAGCAAAGTGTGAATGTATCTACTGACAAGGCACATGGGCTGAACCTGTATGTAAAGAATTTGGATGATAGTTTTGATGACAATAAGCTTAAGGATGTGTTTGCTCCCTATGGTACCGTGACTTCATGCAAGGTCTGTATATCTTTATTTTGTTATTTTAAATTAAGAGAATATTTGTGCTTCCTTGTTAGTCAACCGCACTTGAGTTTTCTCAAATACATAGTCTAAATTGGAAAAGTTTGTATAGGTTATGCATGATCCTAGTGGGGTGAGTAAAGGATCAGGCTTTGTTTCATTTTCAGCTGCAGAGGAGGCTTCTAGAGCAGTAACGTGGCACATTTTTTAATTGTGAATGGCTTTTGTATATGTGTATATACTTTGCAAAGTGGCTTTTGTATACTAAGTGTAAACTGTCTATATTGAAGCTCTCGGAGATGAATGGCAAGATGGTAGGCAACAAACCTCTGTACGTTGCATATGCACACAGTAAAGAAGACAGAAGAGCAGGGCATCAGGTTTAATTTGAATCCTTTATATTCATAATGTACTGCTTGAAATTTAAAATAGATAAATAAAGAAAATGAACAAGAAAGGGGAATGATAGACCCAGTATTGAAACATAGCTCTAGTGATTGACGTTAAACTTAATTGCCTTCTCTATATCAGTTTAGGTTACAGATAATAGTATCATGCATGTACTTCACAGTTATAGTTGTCACTTCAGCAGGAGCAATACTCCAATATGCATCCAGTTGGAGTGCCTTCTTTCGGTCTATGTATGCCTATGTATCCCCCTGGTGGTCCAGTTCTACAACAAATATTCTATGCCCAAGGCCATCCTGCCTTCATTCCCCCTCAGGTAATTTAGTTGCATGATACAGAAGTCGCTTGTTGGGTTCAGTAGGATGTTATTTTTTTTTTTTTTTTTTGCTAAATAAGTAGGATGTTATTAGAAGATACAGCCATCCATTTTTGATTTTTCTTATGTCATGATAAGCAGTTTTATGTTAAACATAACTCATACCTATATTACCAAGCAAGTAAAAGACATTGTACTCCAAAACCAAAAGAATTCGTGAGTCTTAACGTAAACACACGCCATTCATATGAAACTTATCTGTTAGAGATAGTGGATGTAATGCATTAATTAGAAAAAGAATGCTTCTAAAGTTCCAGGACACTAAAGTATATAATTAGCTTTACCTTTCTGAGGTGTAGGACATAGACCCCGAGGCCTGAATATGATCCTTTACGAAGTGGGCCTAAACAGACTAGTTGATATAAAATGAACTACATAATATTTTCTTCATAGAATCACTTGTAACTTGTAAGATTTCATTTCCAGGTTATAGAATGGTAGGAGTTATTATAAGAGCTAAAGCTGAGTAGTATATTGGGGGATATATGATATACCTATCCCATTTTTTCTTATCTACTGTACCCATGTGTTACATTTTGATGATGATTTTTGTTGTTGGCTTGTGCTTTTTTCAGCCTGGTTTTGGTTATCCGACGCAACTTGTTCCATGCATGAGGCCTAGTGGAGCTCCCGTGCCCAACATTTTTGTGCCCATGGCTCAGCTGGGGCAGCAAGGCTTGCGTCCTTCTGGTGGCAGACCTGCTGGAACAATTGCTGGACTGCATGCTCAACAGGGAGTCTCACCTATGCAGGCGCAGCCACAGGTTTGAGGAGCATCTAAATGAAAATGTCCTCCAATTTTTGTCTATACAAGTTCATCCATCTTTTTTTGATAACAGGCTTTTCCAAGAAGGCGTGCACATCGTCCCCGTCGTGGCATGCCAGGTCCAGTGCGTGGAATGGGGCCTGCTTCATACCATGTTGGGGCGATGCAAATTGGCATTTCTATTGAGGCCTTGGCTTCTCTACTTAGAAATGCTTCTCCAGCTGATCAGAGGATGGTATGTGTACATAATCGTAGACATTTCCATACGTACTATATATATACATCATATATATAGCAAATACAGTTTGGTGTTGTGCTAGCCATTTGTTTACTTGTATATGTGTTGCTGCTAGTAAAGGTTCTGGCAGTTTACATTAAAGTGAGGCTCACTGTAGGACTACCTGGTATCCTGTTGTATGGACTGTCGAACTTAGGGTGCAACATAGCCTAGTTTACTAGCTCTTGATTTGAATAAATCATAAGAGAACTGAGCATAGAGAACTTGAGATGAAAAAAATTCATATCCTTGTATATATCTACAAACTAATTCAGTATAAAACATGCATTTCTACAATGTTAAATGTTTTGTACACTGAGTGACGTGTTTGTTTTGTAGCTTTTGGGAGAAAACCTTTACCCGCTGGTTGAAATGCTGGAACCGCAACTAGCAGCAAAGGTAACTGGTATGCTTTTAGAGATGGACCAAACTGAAGTTCTGCATTTGCTTGAATCACCAGAAGCACTTCAAGCAAAGGTTGCTGAAGCTCTGGAGGTTCTCAGAACTGTTACACATCAGACTGGTACCCCTGTTCATCAACTTTCTGCATTGTCGCTTAGAGATGGCCTTGTATCCTAGGTGCATGGGGCACAAGGAATTATGTTATGGAAAGTGATTGGTTTTAAGACGATATTTAGTGCAGCTTAGGTGGATTGGAGTTTGTTAAACTTTGCTGAACGAACTAGCCATGGGTTTTGTTTATTGCTGCACTGTATGTTAATCTTTTATATTAAAGACTATATTAGACATATTTTGGTTTTTGGCTCAGTAATTTTACATTATTAGGCTTTAAAATAACTGAAGTGGGCTACTAAATATAATCTTAACAAAATGGACAGGGATGGACCTGTTAATAAACTATTACCTGTTATATCATATACACATGAATTTATGATTCATGTTCATTTTGAGTTAATTAATCAACGAATCATAAGCTGAAAGTTATTATTCTTGTCGTAACTTGTATAGACAAATTTCATAATTTATTCTAAATCTCTATCCTATATAAACTCAAATGTTAGAATTTTAACATGTCCTAAGTTTTATCTTTCAATTTTCACATATCATAAGTTTATAGTTACTTTCTTTGTTTATTTGTATTTTACAACAAATAAAAGTAGATATTTTAATTATATCTTTATTAACATAAGAAAATAACATCTTGATGTTATAGAAATTTATCTTTTACTTGTTAGACATTCAGATATTATTCATTTAACTATCATTCAGAAATTCTAATCATTTTAACAATTTTTCAAATATATTTTGCTAAATTTCCCTAAAGTGGGGAAGGAAGCAAACAATAAGCCACAAAAAAGTCCAGGTGTATATGTTTTAGTTCAAATGCTATGCATTCACTTTGATGAAATGGAATGAGGGGGAATGGAATGAAATTTGAACTCTTAATTGGGTGAGTTTGAGGAAAAAATGTTTAAATTTTCATTCTTTTTTTCATTCCATTCAAAACTATTTGAACTAGAATTCTTACCCACCTGTTTTGAAAAGAATGCTCATTCCATTTCTACATCAATTTTCCTACAATTTTTATCATATATTCATTCAAGATTTCACCCATATATTCTTCTTTCTTCATAAAAATTTATATATAATTTTTCATTCCATTCCATCCCCATTCCATTTCCACCAAGTGAACACAGCCTAACAGAAATTAATCCATGCTTGGATAATCTGGCCAAATTTCATGACGAGATTTTGCCGGAAGCCTGCTCATAAATGGATATGTGCGGATGTGCCAAATGCATAAGGATTACGATCACGAAAGATGTGCAAACTTATCAACTTTCCATCATTAACATTCTTAATGGTTTACATCTCTGTTAATACTACACAAATATATTCACAGACTGAAAAGAAACTACTAAAAAAAATGGATCACATGAGAAACTCTGTGAAAATGATCATAGAAGCAAAATGACAGAAGCCCCATGACAAATACCATAAAAGATAGAGCTATGATATATGGCTTATATATCTCTATGATTTAGGCATCTTGTCTTATAGCACGTCTCTGCCTCAACCCTACATCAGCATCTTCTCCATCGTGTAGGATCAATGCAGGGTCCTGTATGTTAGCATCTTGAATTTCTGAAGCTACCTCTGGCTCGTTGCGTCTCACCTCTTTATCTTCCCCAAAGTTGTGGAGTCTACGACCAATCAAATAGCGATCATCACGTATCGAATTGTGGAGATTGGTGAACCACACATGAAATCTCTTGGTACAAAAGCACACCAAACTAAAACCTAGACATCCCAGCCAGGCAAATCTGTAGACAGCCGAATTCACAACCAACGGATAACCAAAAACCGGAAAGACTCCTCTAGCCAATACATAAGGAACACAGAGAGCAGTTAGCAGCTTCATTATTATTGGGTATACAATCTCCCTCAGCACCCAAAATCCCTGCAGCCTGGAAAAACCATTCTCTCTCACCCTCTCAAATTTTAATCTCCAATTCTCATCCACCAAGGGCATCACGTGATCCAACATAACCTAAGGGAACATAGAAATGAAGTTTATAAGACAAATTAAGAATTCTGGTGGTAACCAATTTTTCGATTAAACTGCGACTAGATTAGAGAAAAATCTCATGACGTTTCGAAGTACAAACTCCAGAAATATATATTACCTTTGAGCTTTTATACATAGGAAATGACACAACATAAGAGTATAACACAGCTGGATGCTGAATATACACAGAAATCAGATTTAATTATTAACACATTACGGGTACTATTAGAATATATATCATCACTACTCACTTAACAAAGAGAAATGAGATGGTGTATTATTTGAATAACTAAAAAACAGTAAAGGATTATTAAGTGGTCAAACAAGCATTTAAAAATAACACAGAACATACAGATATAACAAAAGAATACTACTGGCTACTGCTAGCTATCTAATTTTCCTATGAACGATGTTAACAGCAGAATGAGACCTGTTACTTGGTCCATTTGAGAAAAATTCTTGTTAGCGAACATGCCATTATGTCAGTTAAACACAAATTAGGTGAGGCAAGAATTTGTGGCTCTTGACATATAAAAATGTGCACCCAGCGTTCCTACTCTTGTACATTTAAGATATACAGAGTTACAGACCCTCTAAGAAAGACATAAGAGGCGATAAGAACTCACCAGTCTGGTCCAGATCTTGAGAAAAATGAGTCCCAGAGCCCAATCCTGATACAAAAGGAATACTGGACTTTCATCAACAGGCACCCGCATTGGCACAATTACCAAAAGTTCAAAGAGCAATCCAATCAAAACTGGGATGACAAAAATCTGGAGAGAAATCAATGTCAGAGTTGTTATAATAAACTAGAAAAGTCATAATTTTTCAGGACCGGTTTCTTACCCATATTGACAATAATATAGAGCTCTTCAAAACAATGCCACACCACTTCCATATATGTTTCAACAGAACTGCGGCTCTCCTAGTCTTAATGTACTCGATGGAATACCTAGCTCCGGCTACCACAGTCCAAATGACATAGCTCCCAATGACGAAAGCATAGAGATCTAAAACGAAAAGTCAAATATTTAGTTTTTATTTCTATAAACACATCAAATGAAAGACAAAACTGGTTGTATTAGTTAACCCACCATTGCACTTGATGCCATGTGTTATTGGGAGAAAAGGTACAGCATTAAAAAGCAAGCGTCCCAAAGAAATAGGTATGACTACTAAAGCAGAGTTAAAAACAAGAAGAGTCATCCAGGCCACCACCAACAAGAGCACAATTCTGAACACAAAGCTGTACCTACTACAAAATTGAATTATTAAATATTAGTTCAGAGTAACAATACCCCAGATTTGATTAAAGAAAGATAATACATTAAAAAAAAGTACTTATCTAGAGAAATGAGAAGAAATAAGATCAGCATGAAAGACTACATACTTATATACTACGAAGACGTATGTGACCAATACGAAGAAACAAAATGTATGGATCTGTAACGAATGTCATGTCCAAAAAACTGAAGGATTCCCAGAAATAAATAGCACAGGGTGAGAACTGACGGACATGAGAGGTTGCCCGACACTAGTTTTCAGAGCGCATAATCACATATAACTTTCTAGCAGATAACACTGTAAGAACATTTATTTGCCAAGAAAGGAAAGAATCTAGTAAGGAGAAACCAGTTAAAAAGCATCCCTTGGATAATGTTATTGGTTACTTCAACTAGAATATTAACATTTTTAGATTACATTTCCTCGAATAGTGAAATTTCCCATTGTTCTTTTGCTTGGACATAATACCTAAAAATAGGACCTTTTTTTCGAAGAAAATAGAAAGTAAGATGAGTCCAAAATAATGCCCCACATAAATTACAGGCATTTTGTACCACCATATTAAATTAAAATCAGATAATTTATTTAACAAGAGTGTGGACGTTTGCAATTAAACAATTCCACATTCACGCCATGCTTGATAAACAAGAAAACAAAAGAGAGTCTGCCCTTTTTTGATTCATACAATTATTCTTAAAAAAGTATATGTATACTACAGCTTTGGCTACTCTATTTATGAAAACAAACACTCAGTGTAAGACTCATTAGAAGGCCTATACAGTATAAAATAGGTATCTGCATGCTCTATATACACTGTAATGCATATTTCAGTAGAACTTACTCTGAATCAGATTGCTCATCACCATCAAACTCTTCTGCCAAAGTAGTATTAGCGGGTAAATTCCTGTTGCTATTCAAATCATCATGGGCACCGAGCCCTATTAAGGCTCGATCTTGACCGCCTATATGTGCGTGCTGTCTATCCTGCCTTACTGGCTGCCCATTTCCATGTTCCTGGCCACTGTTATCCTCAGGAGGTGGGAGTAAAAACTCTGTCAAATTAAGTGCCCAACCAACAGCTGTGAACCAGTAGCGAAGAAGGGATTTAATCTTTTTACGTAACTTAAAATGCTCAAGTGCGAACGGAATGCATATTTGGAAGAGAAGCATGTCGGCAGGAATTTCAGTAAATGGGTCTGATACACTGCAAAATCAGCAATCAAAATCAACAAAGTTCATTAAGCCAAACATAGAGAGAAAAAACTAAATGTTAATACACCTAGAGAGAGAGAACAACTTACGATATGTCAAGTGGAAAGATGGAAGGAGCTACTCGCATGGCAAGTTTAACTGGTAGAAATACAAGCATCACAATAAGACTTCCATAAACAGCAACAGACAACAAAACTCTACGTGCGTGCTTGTGAACAGGATCATCAATCAGATCTCGGAAAGGATTGTAATTAGGATCAGCAGGATCACGGAGGAAGTAAAGAACCCCATTGCGCAAAACCTATACATATAACAGAGTATTAGAATAGCTTGTGACAAGCTGAAACAAACGCAGAAATGATCACTAAAGAAAGATGTATACCCCTCGAAGAAGGCTGACAAAGATACTTATTTGTAGCATGTAGATAATTCCTACAACCCAATGAATCAACGAGCTCGCTAATGGAGAAATTGAAAAAAAATCCACTCTCTCTGCTATTGACTTCCCAAACATTCTTATGGTACAAACATCCAGCCACCACCCACACATCAAAGGAAAAACACCAAGTTCAATGACCAGAAGGAAAGCAACTTTAATCATAGTAAGTAAATGTCTCATAGCAGCCAAGAACTGCCTGAACAGGGATGGAATGGTCTCTGCAACCGAAGCAATGCCGTAGAACCTCCCCATAGTTAAAGGCTCACCTTTAGTGTACCGAATTAATGCAACCGTCCCGAGGTACATAAAGACCAACGAGAATATAAACATATAGCCAACAGCAAGAGTTGTAACATCAGAAAGGCGTGAAGCCCCAATACCCGCCCCTTTTAAAATGTCAGCTGAAACTGAACTGGTTCCATTATTCGACAGGTTGGTCAGTCCAGTAGCATTTACACTCACTTTTTCTGCAAACTGGTTAATATAATTTTCATGATTACCAGATGTTATATTCACAACTCCAGTCAATGCATTTTTTAGAGTAGCATTGGCCAAAGAAAGAGCCGATTCTGTAAGAGGTACAACTGTAGACAACACTGGAGTCGTAGCAGTGGACAATAGCCACGATAAGTAATAGAGTATAATCCGTCCTAGGGAAAAAGGAACGAATATAACAACACCAAGGAATATCATATTGCTTGCAAGAACCTGCAAAAGAAGATAGAAAGCACCTAAGCAACCAGTTTAAAGAGAACATCTTTTTTGCTAATCAGATGGAAGAAACTTCAAAAAGTAAACCAGTAATGTCGATTTCCACTGCTAAGTGAAATTATTTCAAGAAGTACAGTTCTCAGTACAGATATATTCCCAACAATAATGTTACCTGCCTATACTAAATTTGCAGAACTACTGGCTTCTCAAAGTGCATCGACTATAATTCTATAATTAAAACAATAAAGAACACCAAACAAAGTTCTAGATGAGGTGCACACAATGAATGGCTGATCAACACTTGATTTCAATAAAATATGTACTCACAGTGAAAGCATTCTCAACCAAATGAAAAACAGGCCCTTGCATGCCAACTAACTCATCAAAAGGCACATCCTCCGCACCATCAGCATCATCCATCCCATCAAAGATCTGTTCCATATGAGCCTCTAGACGAGCTGCCTGCATCTCCCATCGAGCAGCAACATTTTCTGCGTTTCTTCTGATCAACTGACCCGCCCCAGCAACTCCTTGTGCTCCACCAGCATCTTCGCCATTCATATCACCAATAAGATTCCTGTTTGCCGGTACATGAGGCGGCCTTCTAGCAGCACGAGCACCATTTCTCTCTCCTTCATCTTCTCTCTCACCATCATGTCCTCCGATTTCTCGCAGATGCCTAAAGTAATCTCTAAGAGAAGTGGCTCCAAGAAATATAAAGACAATGCTAGCTGAGAGTAAGAACCCATGTAGACAGTCGGTAAGAACAGCTGTTGTAGTAATATGACTGAAGAACAGTCTTTGGGCTTCACCAAAACTTCTAACAAAAGCCAACCGCCATATCCAAAATGTTATAAATGGTATGATAAGAAGCCAAACAGAAAGTACAAAACTGAGGCGCAGAAAAAATTGCAGAACATGGAATGCTTTCACTCCTATCCCAATTATAAACTCCTGAAACGGAAGCCTTGCGGGAGCATTCTCGGCATAAACAGGGGAAAATGAGAAAGGATGCTTGCACACCTGCAGCACATTATGAAAAGAACCAATAAACAACACACAGAACAAAATATAAAATGTTATAATTAGAGGACAGGTTAAGCAACAATCAATGAAGCTATACAGGGAACAGATGTACATCCCCAAGCCTCCCCCCTCCCTCCCTCCCAACACACACAGAGCAAAGGAATGTAGGAACTAAAGCATCAAAAAGGGTCTCATTTGAAATTGTTATATAACCACATCCTTCTATATTCATAAACAGGTATGTAGACTGTCATTATCATTAAGCGAGCTAAATGTCAATATCTTTTAATTTGACATCTTTCTAGTTATAGCATGTTATGCAGTTAGTTGTTCTACAATATACAATCAAAACTTCAACAAGCTATTCCAGATGATGTATATAAACTCCATAACATGACCTAAAAAAATCCACAGATGCAAGTTCAATGCCTAGCAGGATAGCACACCCACAAGGCTCTAAATTAACATATTCACTTAAACTATTAGCACACGATTAGAACCGTTAATCTATATCCACCTCCTCCATGGTGCATTGCGTATGAAACGAAGCACCAAAATAAGCATTGTCATAATACTTAAGAATGCTGACTTGGAAAAAATGGCAAATGAAAAATCAACACCTTAAAAAAAAGCTGTGTTCATGCTTTCGATATTTATTTTTTTGCTAAACTGCTTTCGATATTATTAAACCTAACAAAAAGGCGTTAACTAATTATACTCAAATGTAACCTCCACTCTGCCACTACTTCTCCTCTTCCATTCCATCAAATAATTCACCATACTTATAATTAACATCACTGCAAATTAAAACCCTAAAACTTAGTTCATCTACTTGTAACAATACAATCACACAAATTCAAAGCAATTTAAATCCATACATGATACAACCACACACAAATGCTTAATGCTTACAAACACATACACATATATCTAGAGAGAGATAGGGAGGGGAGAGAGATAGATACGGAGAGATAGGGAGAGACATAGAGAGAGAGAGAGAGAGAGAGAGATGGGGGGAGAGAGAGAGGGAAGATTATATACCTCGCACTGGCGAGCGTTGCTATGATTAAGCCACTGAAGAAGACAATCCTGATGAACAAATTTAATACTTCCACTACACGCACACGGATACCGGAGAGGATTATCGGCATCACCTGGATTCCGGCAGATCCGACACACATCTCCTTCTTCATCATCATCATCAAATCTATTCATCATACTATTATTATTATTACTACTAATTGTATTATTAATATTATCCTTATTAATAATATCATTATTTATATTTTGCGATGATGAAGAAGCAGTTAAATCGGATGGCTTGAGAGATTCGTCGGGGGTAGAGATGATATCGCCGCCATCTATGCTGCCGTGAGGTGAAATCACCGCCGGTGCGATCTCCATTTTCGCCGGCGAGACTTTCTCTCTCCTCTTTCTATCGGTTAGTTTGTTTGTTGGTGTTGGATGAGAGATCGATCGGAGAGATAGAGATAGATTTTTTGTATGTATTTTTCGTTTTCCCAAATTTGCCCCCCTTATAGTTTTCACTTTTCAACAATGAATAAATAGCCGATAAATTGGAGTCAGGACTCTATACTTTTCCAAACCAGGACTCTGTTTATAATTATTAAATATTTTAATTAATTTCTTGAAAAAATTTAAACATTTAACTAAAAAAACCTATCTCTAACTTATTTTTTTTAAAGTTCTCTAACTTTTATAAATACTAGCCAATAACCCGTGCGACGGTTGCTTGTAAACTGTTTAATTATATTTCATTTTTAAAATTTTTAAGTTGTATATATGTTTTTATTATTAAAATAATTTTTTAACTTTATAAATCTCATGAATATAAATATTATTCTAATTATGTATTTCAATTATTAATTTAAAATACAAATGTTTATATATAAATATTACATAAAAGTAGTTTTTTTTAACTTTTATTTAGTATAAAGAGTGATATTTATCTAATCATGTAGATCATTTTTCGATTTTTATTCAAAATTTTCTATATTGTAAGTGTTTTCCAGATTTTATGTAATTTTTAACTATATAACTTATTGTTGGAATTCGGGCATGATAACGCAACGGAATTAACGAAAATAACAATTAAAAACGAATTCCAAAGCCCGGATCCATGTATAAATTGATGATCATAGTATAAAAAATTCTCAAGAACAAGATCTTACCTATTAAAGCTTTCCAATGGATTTCAAATGGAGATCCTAGCTTGTTGATCTTGAGAGCTAAAATTATAACTCCTCCACCGGAATCCACACTTGAATGCTTGCTTGAATCGTCGAACGATTTCGCCACGGAATTAGGTACTAGCCAAAATAAATAAACCGATGTGTTCTTGACTTGAGCTTGATTTCTCCCTTGTCTCTAAGCTAAGTTGTGTATAAACTGAAATTTTCAGTTGTGTTCATCCAAGAAGACTAGCCAACCCTTGGCTTATAAAGAGAAATAAAGAAAAATGGACCATTAAACAATTAGGCCATTTTTATTTAAACAAATCTTATTTATTTAAATAAATAAATTAAGTCATACTTAATTAATCAAATAAGTCAAGAAAATACATCTTCAAATTTTATCTTTAACTAATTAAGTCTCACTTAATTAATTTTATAAAATTCGAATTATTATTTATTATTAATTTAAAATCATAATTTAAATTCATGAAATAAATTAATATCCCTTTTAAACATTCTTTGTGTGTGACCCTGTAGGTTATTATTTAATTGGCAACAATTTTATTCTCTAATAAAATTGTAAACAATAAGCGGCGTCTAGTAACACATTATTGCTACCCAATAAAACAATAATTAAATAAACGATTCAATCAACCTTTTATGACTAATGTTCCATGTAATATAATCCCTTTAAATCATGATATTACAGATTAAACTCGAGGCATGTAATGTGTCATCCTCTTCATAATTTAATCTTCATTTTCTTGATCGATGAGTAGACTATTTAATCAAATCAACATTTGAGCATGGCCATGCATTTCATAGTCTCACTCAAACAAGAGGTCGATAATATCACTCCTTTATCAGGAGATTTAAATCCCATCTAGATCGTTCATATTTCTCACATGATTCATAATATATCCGATATTCACCTTTATCATTATCCGGCTAAAGATAACTTTTGACGAATTCAAAATATATTAATTCTCATGTAGAATTATAACGACTTCAGGTCTAAGGATCATTACACCATTATCACTGTGAGAATACATATGACACATTTATTATTTACCATGATGTATCTCATTGTGGGTCTGTCCAGTACCATGTACTCGTACAGTTACCTATGCATTGCTTTTAGTATCTACATACTTATGACCAATGAGATGTGGTCATCTTGTCAATAAACATACTAGCCTTATTGTATTATTATTGTCCTAATTAATAATAATACTCAGCTAGGGACATTTAAGAATATGATACAATCATTATATAATCTCATGTTCAAGTCACATACTTGCAACTACATAATTTGTATCAAGATTCTAAGGACATTTATTATACTTTATTTATTTCGCAGTAAATAAAGCCAATAATAAATATATATATCAAATATATAAAATCACTCAAACACAAATACAATTGATTGTATTGACTCTAGGGCACCAATACTAACAATCTCCCACTTGCACTAGAGCCAATCATTCATGTATCGAATACCCATGCTACTAGTGTGACATTCATGCTTCTGCTGCGACAGAGCCTTAGTCAGTGGGTCTGCAATATTATCATCAGTATGCACTTTACATATGTGAATATCTCCTCTATCATTTACCTCTCGAATAAGGTGATATCTCCGAAGTATATGCTTTGTTCTGCTGTGAGCTCTCGGCTCCTTGGCTTGTGCTATAGCTCCATTATTATCGCAGTAAAGATCTATGGGATCTGCGATCGATGGAACTACACCAAGTACTGTAATGAACTTCCGTATCCATACAGCCTCCTTGGCTGCTTCACATGCCGCAATATACTCGGATTCCATTGTAGAATCAGCTACTGTCTCTTGCTTCGAACTTTTCCAGCTTACAGCACCTCCATTTAGGCAAAACACAAATCCAGACTGAGAAACAGAGTCATCTCTGTCAGTCTGAAAACTAGCATCCGTGTAACCCTTTACCGTTAGCTTCTCATCCCCTCCATACACCAAGAATGAATCTTTAGTCCTTTTCAAGTACTTAAGAATATTCTTGACCGCCGTCCAGTGACCTTCACCTGGATTAGACTGGTATCTGCTCGTCATGCTCAAAGCATACGAGACATCCGGACGAGTACATATCATTGCATACATGATAGATCCAATTGCTGAAGCATATGGTATCTTACTCATGCGGTCTTTATCATCCAATGATTTCGGACCATTCTCTTTTGAGATCGTTATCCCATGAGATACAGGGACATATCCCCTTTTTGCATCTTGCATTCCAAAACGATGCAAAATCTTGTCAATATATGTACTCTGGCTTAAGCCGATTAATCTCCTTGATCTATCTCTATAGATCCTGATCCCTAAAATATAGGTAGCCTCGCCCAAGTCTTTCATAGAAAAACTTTGTCCTAACCAAGTCTTTACAGCCTGTAGAGAAGGAATGTCATTCCCTATTAATAATATATCATCGACATATAATACTAGGAATGCCACATGGCTCCCACTAAACTTTTTGTAAACACATGGTTCATCCACGTTCTGAATAAAGCCAAAACCTTTGACTATTTCATCAAACCGGATGTTCCATCTCCGAGAGGTCTGCTTCAATCCATAAATGGATCTATGCAGCTTACATACCTTTCCAGCATCCTTTGGATTTCCAAAACCTTCAGGTTGTGTCATGTACACATCCTCTTCAAGGCTTCCGTTAAGGAAGGCTGTTTTGACATCCATCTGCCATATTTCGTAATCATAGTAAGCCGCTATTGCAAGCAAAATTCTGATGGATTTTATCATTGCTACTGGTGAAAAAGTTTCATCATAGTCAATACCATGAATTTGTTTGAAACCTTTTGCAACCAGTCGAGCTTTATAGGTCTGTACTTTACCTTCCATGTCGATTTTCTTCTTGAAAATCCATTTGCACTCTATAGGTTTTACCCCTTCAGGTGGATCAACCAAAGTCCATACTTGGTTTTCATACATGGAATCCATCTCAGAATTCATGGCTTCTTGCCATCTCTCAGAGTCTGGTGAGTTCACAGCATCTTGGTAGGTGAGAGGCTCATCTTGGTCTATGAGCATCACATCGTCATTTTGAGTTAAGAGAAATCCATAATTCCTCTTTGACTCATGGCGAATCCTACTAGATCTACGAACAACCTGTGTTTCTTGAGCAATGTTATCTTGTATTTCTTGCTCATGCTCCACCTCTGGTTCAACGTTATTAAGTGGTTCTCGATCTTCATCGAGATCTATTTTCCTCCCACTGTCTTTTCTAGAGACTAGCTCTCTTTCTAAGAATACAGCAGTTCGAGCAACAATTACTTTGTTCTCGGAGGGACTATAGAAAGAATAACCCTTCGTTTCCTTTGGGTATCCCACAAAATTACATTTTTCAGATTTCGGTCCAAGCTTGTCTGATGTTAGGCGTTTCACAAATGCTTCACATCCCCATACTTTCATAAAGGACATGCTTTGCCGTTTCTCTGTCCATATCTCATATGGAGTTTGTTGAACCGTTTTAGTAGGAACACGGTTTAGTGTATATGCAGCCGTTTCCAGGGCATAACCCTAGAAACTAATTGGAAGATCTGCTTGACTCATCATTGATCGCACCATGTCCAACAAGGTACTATTCCTCCTTTCAGAAACCCCATTCCATTGTGGTGTTCCAGGAGGAGTTAGTTGTGATACAATACCACACTCCCTCAAATAGTTCTTAAACTCATGGCTTAAGTATTCACCTCCTCGATCAGATCTTAGAGTTTTTATGCTTTCGCCAGTTTGCTTTTCTGCTTCTGCCTTATACTCTTTGAACTTTTCAAATGCTTCGGATTTGTTCTTCAAAAGATATACATATCCGTATCTACTGAAATCATCAGTAAACGTAATGAGGTAGAAATAGCCACCCCTTGCCATCGATCTCATAGGACCACATACATCGCTATGTATTAGTTCTAGTCGTACGGTGGCCCTCTTACCCTGTCCGGTAAAAGGAGCTTTAGTCATCTTGCCTAGTAAACAAGCCTCGCATTCATCATATGATTCAAAATCAAACTGATCCAAGAAACCATCTTGATGTAACTTGGAAATGCGTTTCTCGTTTATATGGCCTAGACGACAGTGCCAAAGGTATGTTTGATTTGAGTCATTAGTCTTAAGTCGTTTGTTATTTACATTCAAGATAGGAGTATCTAAATTAAGAACATACAAACCGTTAAATAATTGTGCAACACCATAGGTAATGTCATTCAAACCAAAAGAGCAACCATTGTCTTTAAAGGTAAATGAAAAACCTTTCTTGTCCAAACAAGAAACAGAAATGTTTCTACAAATAGAAGGCACATACAAACAGTTTTCAAGTTCTAATATAAGCCCAGTGGGCAATGATAAATGGTAAGTCCCTACAGCCAAAGCAGCAACCTTTGCTCCATTTCCAACTCGTAGGTCTACCTCTCCCTTAGCCAGTGTCCTACTCCTTTGCAGTTCCTGCACATTTATACAAATGTGAGAACCACATCCAGTATCCAATACCCAAGATGTAGAAGTAGACAAATTGACTTCTATTACATAAATACCTGAAGCAGAAGTCTGGCCAGCAGCCTTCTTCTTCTTAAGTTCTTCCAAATATGCATGACAGTTTCTCCTCCAGTGTCCCGGTTTACCACAGTGGTGACAATCACCCTTTTCAACACCTCCTTTAGGCTTGGTAGCCTTCTTGGGAGCAGAATTAGGATTGGCAGCAGATTTGGACACATTCCTCTTCTTATTGCCCTTCCACTTTCTTTTCCCCTTGGCACCTCCTTTGTTCACCATCAGCATGGGAGTAGGAGATTCCTTCTGCATGTTGGTTTCGGCTGTTCTTAACATGCCCAACAATTCAGTGGGTGTCTTATCAATCTCATTCATGTTGTAATTCATAACGAATTGAGAGAAGTTCTTATTAAGTGATTGTAAGATCAGATCTATTTGAGCCTCCGGACCAATCGGGAAGCCCAAGGTATCTAGTTGCTCAATATACCCAATCATCTTAAGAACGTGTGGTCCAACCGGGTCTCGCTCTCCCTGTTTCCAAGCATACAATGCCTTGCTCGTATCATATCTCTCCTGACGAGCTTGTCCCTCAAACATGCTTTTGAGGTGCTCAATTATTTCAAAAGCATTCATCAATTCATGTTGCTTTTGAATTTCAGGAGCCATGCATGCAAGCATAAGGCATGACACATCAGTTGAGTCATCCAAATGCTTCTGATAAGCATTTTGCTCGGCACGTGTGGCTCCAGCAGGAAGAGGATTTGGGTGAGGAACTTCAATGGCATACAGCTTTCGCTCCTGCCTGAGGACAATCCTCAAGTTCCTAAACCAATCTAGGAAGTTTGTCCCTGTCAGCTTTTCCTTTTCTAGGACTGATCGTATCGAAAAGTGGTTTGTGTTGTTTGCCATTTATTATCTACAATTTTGTAAAAGCGCATAAAATGAGTTAGTTTGCATGTTTCGTAAAACCAATTATGTTCAAGTTGATTTATAGCATATTCGTAATATACCTCCCACTATTTTTATCAAATTAATAGCCCTTACTATCAATTCGGAAAATGGTTCCCATAAAACCTTTCTTAGTGAGCCAAGATCCATATTTCGTCATATTTTAAGTCAGCTTTGGCTTTCCTCTTAAATATGATTATTTAGGTAGACCGTTTATGTCAATTATATCGTATATAACTCTTGGATAGCTTAGTGAACAACATATTGCTCCGATCTATCTAATAGATTTCACTAAACTCTGTGCTTATAAGTTCATAATCCTATTATGACGACTTATTTAAGTTGGACCCAACAATAACATTTCAAGTAAGCTTGTTTACTTAATCACATCTCAGCACGATAAAAGAGAAGCCCTTGCTTTGGAAAATCCACTCCTCAATGATCTAGGATTTAATGAGTGTTATTTGTTGGAAAGCATCTGTTTAACTTAATATTTCTTAAGGGATTTTTAGAAAAATTTAACGATCTTGATCGTTTGTTTAAATCTTAAATCGTTACAGATTTTATCTTGTTTAAACATGGCATATGTGACGTATCTAATACATACATTCTAAAATTTCCATACATCCATGCATCCATACATATATCTAATATATCTATGCATCATATGTAAAGTGCAGTTACGCAAAATTAAACGTGCGATGGTTATGACCCGATCCTATGCGATCTTTTCGAGCTAATGAAAAGATCAAGGTCAATCTATGGTTGTAATAACTAATTATTACAAAATTCTTCATTGCTTCCAAAGCCTCCATTGATTGCCTTCAAGCTCGTTTTGAAATACATTACAAAAGAACTCGAGTTGCATTCGAGATTTAAAAATTACAAGAATAACGACATGCAAGTCGTATTTAATTATTACAGATCATAAATAAAATTACAACATTTATTCTACGGGTCTTTAGGCCATAACCAATGCACCATGCTCATATAACAATTATAGACATTTTATCATGATCATATCGATTAATATTTAACTCCTTAATTTAAATACCTAATTATTTAAAAGGAATTAAATAAATAAATCAAATTTAATTAATTAAATTCGAATTAATATAATTAAACTAATTAAAAATTTAATCCGAATAAAAAAAATTAAATTAAAATTAATTAATCAAAATTCGAATTTAATAATAATATTCAAATTCATAATTTAAATATATTATTAAAATTCGAAATTAAATTAATTAATAAAATTTTGAATTAATAATAATTTTTAAATCCATGATTTAAATATTCAATCATTAAAACTTTAATCATGACAAGCATTAGGAGTGTGATGATTAATACCAATAAGTCTTATAATGGCCATTAACATAATCTAAAGCAAAAAGCAAAAGAAAATGTTAAAGTAGAAAAAGGAAAAAAAATAAAATATTTCTGCACTGCAATAATGCGCACAGGTCTGTCTGAACTACCTGTACTGGTTATGCGCATGTCTGACATGCGCAACACCTCCAGTATACTGCAGATGCGCATGTCGGACATGCGCATCACTGTCTGTTTACTGCTGTTGCGCATGTCCGACATGCGCAACTCTGGCTTCTTCTGCTGTTGCGCATTACCAGAATGCGCGACACCTGTGTTCCAGAAATTCTCCAGAACCTGCAAAATGTCCAGAAACTTGCAGAAAATAAAATTTTTAGTTCTAATCAGTTCTATAATTATTCAAATGATGTGTTTAACATATCTAACATATAGTACATCATCCAAAACATGTTATAACAATTTATAACATCATACAAACAATCATAACATTTATAGAAAATCTTTTGTATGTTAAAATGAAGCATGGCAAAATTCATAAAATTCATGTATGATTCATTTTCAAGAACACAATACCAAATCATCCATTTATACATGTAGCTCTGATACCATTGTTGGAATTCGGGCATGATAACGCAACGGAATTAACGAAAATAACAATTAAAAACGAATTCCAAAGCCCGGATCCATGTATAAATTGATGATCATAGTATAAAAAATTCTCAAGAACAAGATCTTACCTATTAAAGCTTTCCAATGGATGTCAAATGGAGATCCTAGCTTGTTGATCTTGAGAGCTAAATTTATAACTCCTCCACCGGAATCCACACTTGAATGCTTGCTTGAATCGTCGAACGATTTCGCCACGGAATTAGGTACTAGCCAAAATAAATAAACCGATGTGTTCTTGACTTGAGCTTGATTTCTCCCTTGTCTCTAAGTTGTGTATAAACTGAAATTTTCAGTTGTGTTCATCCAAGAAGACTAGCCAACCCTTGGCTTATAAAGAGAAATAAAGAAAAATGGACCATTAAACAATTAGGTCATTTTTATTTAAACAAATCTTATTTATTTAAATAAATTAATTAAGTCATACTTAATTAATCAAATAAGTCAAGAAAATACATCTTCAAATTTTATCTTTAACTAATCAAGTCTCACTTAATTAATTTTATAAAATTCGAATTATTATTTATTATTAATTTAAAATCATAATTTAAATTATTATTAATTTAAATTCATGAAATAAATTAACATCCCTTTTAAACATTCTTTGTGTGTGACCCTGTAGGTTATTATTTAATTGGCAACAATTTTATTCTCTAATAAAATTGTAAACAATAAGCGGCGTCTAGTAACACATTATTGCTACCCAATAAAACAATAATTAAATCAACGGTTCAATCAACCTTTTATGACTAATGTTCCATGTAATATAATCCCTTTAAATCATGATATTACAGATTAAACTCGAGGCATGTAATGTGTCATCCTCTTCATAATTTAATCTTCATTTTCTTGATCGATGAGTAGACTATTTAATCAAATCAACATTTGAGCATGGCCATGCATTTCATAATCTCACTCAAACAAGAGGCCGATAATATCACTCCTTTATCAGGAGATTAAAATCCCATCTAGATCGTTCATATTTCTCACATGATTCATAATATATCCGATATTCACCTTTATCATTATCCGGCTAAAGATAACTTTTGACGAATTCAAAATATATTAATTCTCATGTAGAATTATAACGACTTCAGGTCTAAGGATCATTACACCATTATCACTGTGAGAATACATATGACACATTTATTATTTACCATGATGTATCTCATTGTGGGTATGTCCAGTACCATGTACTCGTACAGTTACCTATGCATTGCTTTTAGTATCTACATACTTATGACCAATGAGATGTGGTCATCTTGTCAATAAACATACTAGCCTTAATGTATTATTATTGTCCTAATTAATAATAATACTCAGCTTGGGACATTTAAGAATATGATACAATCATTATATAATCTCATGTTCAAGTCACATACTTGCAACTACATAATTTGTATCAAGATTCTAAGGACATTTATTATACTTTATTTATTTCGCAGTAAATAAAACCAATAATAAATATATATATCAAATATATAAAATCACTCAAACACAAATACAATTGATTGTATTGACTCTAGGGCACCAATACTAACACTTATAACTCGTGTGATTTTTTTAACATTTTTTTATCTTATTACCCATATTTTCATATATATTTTTTTAATTAGTAGGAAAAAAAATATTTATGATAATAAAATATCATAATACATTTTTGATAGTATTTTAAACGATAGTATTTTTATTTTAACTATAATATGTTATTGACGGAAATTTTTGGAATTGGTTATAAGATAATATAAATGTATAATAATATTTTATTAAAAAAGATAATAATTTTTTTTGACTATAATATGATATTGATGGGAATAGAACCTTAAACTTTTAAGAATAGTTTATAAAATAATATATATGTTATTGGTGGGATTCGAACTTAACCAATGAGAATATTTTTAATATTAAAAAAGGAATATTGTTTTAGTATTACATCCAACGGTTCTCACTAATCTGTCTCAAAATTGCTATTGAGTGTACCAAAAAAAGTGTACCAAACCGACAACCAAATATACCCTATTTCTTTTATAATGTGATTGTTATTGAGTGTACCAAGAAAAGTGTACCAAACCGACAACCAAATATACTCTGTTTTTCTTATAATATGATTGCTATTGAGTGTACCAAAAAAAGTGTACCAAACCGACAACCAAATATACCCTGTTTCGCTTATAATAGTATAGTATATAGAAGACTTGGTGCATTTCAGATTTTATTATAAGATATAATTTAGGTGAGAACAATTTATATTCGAGAAAATAGTGAGAATAATTGTTCTTCACTTGTTCAATATATTTTTCACATTCTCATTAGTGTATTATTATTCTGTTGTATAACAATAGTGTTATTACTGCTCTCATATTAATATGCATTTTTAACCGAGTGTGAATATTTAATATTTGTTATTTATAAGTTTTAAATAGTTTTAAATATATTTATCTTTTTAATTAAAAATTTTAAAAAAAATGATGAATTGACTTTGACTTCACTTTGACATGTCCTGCAAAAGTCTTTTTTGGTGTCCTAGACAGTTGAATCTTTAATTATACAGCTACCATACATTTGTTTTTATATCTCTGAAAACCCGGAAGTGCCCCTGTTTTGTTTATAAATGTATCTCACAGGCAAAAGCAGTAGGAGTACAATATAACAAGCCCTTTCAACATTTATATTTCCTCGTGTAAAAACAGGATTGAATATGAACTTGCCACTCAAGAACAAGGGCAGAAACCAGAGAGTATAACTTGTTCAAAGTGCTTTGTTTCATAATGGAAGAATTACAGGACAAGTTTGTTCAACAGCCTTTATCGAAAGCAAACCAAAACAAACATACTTAGTATATCCCACTCGGAAATAGTCCTCTCGAAAGCATTAGCTAATTTCTACAATGTCGTCTCATTGTCAACCTCAATAGCAAAATCAAGTAATCTTCGTAGTGAGATACTAAATTTATTCGGATTCTCGAGTTACTAAAGTGGTACAATCAATCTTACAAGCAATGCAAGGAGAATGACATTGTCATTAACTACTCAAGATTGATTCCGTGCCTAATATCATCACTCGTGTAGTTGGCACCAGTTTTCCAAGTGCTCGGAATGAGAAACACTGAAGCACGCACAATGGTGACATCATAGACAAATCTTCTTTTGCTCATAGAATATGCACACAACAAAGCAATCAATAACAGCAGCTCTACAATGTGTGAAAATAAAATTGTATTCCTGTTTGGTCCACATCTTACTTTGCAGTCTCCACACACAACTTCCCGATTGTATGACCAATTGGTCCTGCTGCTGGAGATGGATCACTTCAGATCACTAGTTTTACAGATTTTTGCAGGGCAGTGTGTATGTCTTTCGAGTGCCCAGCATTTTCCCAGTTCTGCTAGTATAATGATCTATTCTTGTCATCCTCAAATAAAATACGATGCTCGATTTTTTTGTGCGGGACTCCCATGTCTTGCTGAACTTTGCAAGACCTGAGTACAAATATATCAGAAGATATGGTTTGTTTGATTTCATAATCCATCCAACTTCTGCAAATTATGAAATTAGGAAACATTGTTAGTTTTGACTGATAGCCAATGCAGCTTCCTTCATTTCAAGCAATGCATCTTCGAAACATTTGGCTAGAAATTGAGGGTCAGAGATTATATCTTTAGCTACTAGGATTTGCAGGTCCGCCCTTCCAGCATAGCTCAGCATGTGCATCGTAATTGCCTGCGTACCCATCACAATCTCTGTTTAGTATATTCATTTTGTTTTGGGTGCTAGTTTAGGTTAAGAGCATTACATGAAAATATTTGAATACAAAAGAATCAGAAGACCGAGGAACTGTACATGGGGTAGGCTGCTTGTGTTCACTCTAATGTACTCTACTGGATTTCCTGCAATTGTAACCTCTTCGCCAGGACCAATGACATTTGAGATTGAGAAAGTGGTATTACTACAGATTCTGTAATTAAGCCACCCCGCTAACTACAGTTCAAAAACTAAGTACAATCATTAATCGATTAAATAAAATAAGCTGGGACTGCACAAGAATCCCAAAAACAAAAACTTAAAGCATAAAAACAAAACAAAAGATAAATCTAAGTCTCTTAATAGTATGAAAACTTACCTTTGATCCCAAGTAGGACATCACAAAGTACCCAACTTTGTATGAAAAATAACCCTCTAATGAAAGCTTTTTCCGGTCAATCATAACCTTGGCTCTCTTCAAGTATTGTAAAGGATCATTGTCATTTCTGTGATAATAGACTGGCAAGAGAAGTGTACCAAATTTGTTTCCCCACCGTGTTCCTTTATTATTCATTTCAAAGTCCGATACATCCTGATTCATCCCAGACATGTTTATATTCATTCATTTAAGAAAACTGAAGCTGATGTGAGGCAAGCAAACAAAGTAGAAGCTGAGGGATTGAAATGCAGACCTGCAATCCTTTCTGTGATCTCATGTTGATCATTGCTAAACCAGTGAGTCGAGTCCCTTCTTTTAGAGCTGGAAATAGTCATTCAATTGGGATTTGTCAACCAAACTCTTATTTAATAGATTCAGAAGTTGCCAAGAATTGAAATGAAGGTTCACCTTCAGGTGATTGAATGTCTAAATATTTCGACAGTCCACATGAAATCACCCCAAAAAGCACATCATTAATCGTCTGCATATAAAAAGAGGTTCAAGTGAGGGTGATCGATCATCTATTTAAACAGGAATAAAAAAAATTATGTACAACAAATAGGTTCGGCTAACCAATATAGAACAAATATTATACATGTTTCCAGACTTACAGGAACTGGTTTCTTTTTTTTTTTTTTTTTTTTATTTTGAATAATTAGGCTTATATGCCATACAAAGTGAGTATATGTTCTAACAAATTTCGGGGGTGAGCGAGAGTCAAATCCAGGATCTGGGACAACGAGAGATAAGTCCTTACCACTTGAGCTATCTCATCGCGTTCAGGAATTGGTTTTTTTTTCTCAATCAAAACATTAATTTTGTTGTTCTTCTAAGAAAAAAAGTGAAAAGAAAGACTTACTGCCTTGGCCACAACATTTTTAACAGTCTTCATATCATCAAGCCTAAACTTGGCCGTCACCAAACATCTCGGCCACAGCTCCACCCCAGCTCCGCCGCTCACGGCTGTCCTTTTATCCTTCACCCACAAACTCCTCAACATCAATTCCATTACATACACCACCGTAAAATAAATCACCAACATGGCCTTCACCACCAACCTCCAAAAATTAGTATCCCTCCTAACAGGACCTACATTTTTAATTTCCGGTAACATCTCAGGATCATCTGATTTCCGACAACACGACAACAACATCGACATCAACGAAACACCGTCTCCCAATGCATGATGAATCCTAAACACAACACAATTATGTGCCATCAATAAATGCATTTCCCAGAGTGGCTTACTTGTATCCAAAGGTGATGAAACGGATAAATCGGCTATATAATCGTTGACTGCTTTTTCATGATCATTGACTTCAATGACAGGTTCAAATTTAATGATGATATGGTTGTCTAAATTGACTTGGGTTTTTCTCCAGCGTTCATGGCCGTGACGGTCTGTGACCAAGAGGCTGGTGAAACGTGGGTGTTGCATTATGATCGAGGTTTCGACAGCTGATTTTATAGCGGGGATGTTGAGAGGGTGTTTTCCGGCAATGGCACAGTGGATTATTGTGTTCATTTCTTGCCGGAGAAATAGACGGCCGGCTGGAGTTACAGGCTCGTCCTTTTCTTTTGCCCCCATGAGAAAAGGT
This sequence comes from Saposhnikovia divaricata, assembly GCA_036435485.1. Taxonomy (NCBI): domain Eukaryota; kingdom Viridiplantae; phylum Streptophyta; class Magnoliopsida; order Apiales; family Apiaceae; genus Saposhnikovia; species Saposhnikovia divaricata. The sequence continues at coordinate 9,202,587 of CM071597.1, read as the reverse complement.
TGACTGTGATCTGGAAGATCGTGGGCTGCGTAGGTTTTATTACAATCAAAAGTCATGGTGGTTAAACTATTCAAATGCGTTGAACTTTTTGGATTAAAATATCTAGAGATGGATTCATGTTTCTTCGGCATTTCAAATGTTTTTCATGTTTCTTGAACATGGTATTTCAGAAATTGTGCTAGTTTGATAAATTTTAATTGAGCTTTGATGGATCATAAAAATGAAGACCGGTTATTTAGTGGAAATATTTCGATTATAACTAGTATTCAAGAAACTTGTGATTTATAATCATTTATTTAAGTTATACAGAAACATCACTTCAAGAAAAATACATAATATCAAAATACATATATCTCCAACAATTCTACTCAAATTCTCTCTATCTATTTTTTAATTACCTCAAATGATTAAAGATCCCAAGTAGCAAAATTCTAATACATGGGCATGCTTTATCTATTAATATATTCCTCACTATTTAGGAAATATATAGAACTCCTAAATAATTAAGGAGAGACCAGAGTTTGTTGGAGACATTTTATGTTACAAATTCATCATATTTTAATTAAGAAGCCTATTTAGAGAGCTTGTTGAAGTTGCTCTTAATACACATCATTTTTTGGGAGTTCCTAAAAGTGAAGTTGAGTACTGTTCTAAATAAACATTGTGAGAATTTAGAGAGCGATGGTGGGACAAAAATCAACATTCATCGAGATTAGTTTCGAATAGACACTAAGTACCATTTATAAAATTTGGCCGAAAAAACTCTTTGCGAACTTTTTCAACAAAACAATGAACTATTTTTAAAAATGGGAGCACGAGGCCCTAAAGGCTAAAAACTCTTCCACCTTAGCAGACACACAACAAAATCTGAGAATTATACACTTATACTGATTTTATATAAATGGAACCGATGGCAAGTGAATGAAAACAAACAATCTAAAGTCTAAACAAACAAACTACATTTATGTAGGCAAACATCAAATCCAGTGGATAACCCAAATGTGAGCAACCTACAGGCAACATTGTAAAACTAGGTTTCTAAAACCACACTCAACTTAGCAACTCAGCATCATATATAACAGTGAAACTATCAACCTAAATATGAATTATTACTTAAAACTTTATAAACATAAACAACTTTTTCAAAATCCTCAAACATATTCATAATAGTCCAATCACAAACATGCCCACAAGAGCTGTTTGTTTCCATAGACTACATATTAAAAGTTGTACTTCTTGGGATCCAATTAATTTTCACCATGTAAAATTTAGGAGTGGAAGAAAGTGTCTGATTGGCATAAAAACTAGGTATTAACTGGAAGTGTAACCAAAAGGGATAAAAGATATTCAACCTCAACCATCAACTTTGGCATTATAGAACTAGGTAATATTCTTCCTAATAACAGATTTGCACATTAGAAATACTGAATCTGTGACTACACAGTTGAAGCCAGCCTCAAACATACAAAATAAACAAGTTGATCACTCAAAGGATCACAGTGAACAATCCCTCTCCCAATTCAAATACCCGTCTCTTTCCCAGACTTTCATCATAGATTAATCAAGTGAACTATGACACTCCTAAGAAATCAAGTAAACTACACCTTGCACCACATCTAATGGGAGGAAGAATTTAACTGGCAAATAAACAAGTCAGTTTGGCATTAAGACTAAACTATTCAAACTATTCTCAAATACCCACTCTAAAACAAAGAGGACGATTTTTATAAAAAATAAAAATCACATACGTACATCCTAATTCCGTTGTAACTCTATAACCTAAACTTATACACGATACAACTGTGCAGAGAAACCAATCACCTAAAACTGACCACGCTGTCAAACATACTACTCCCAAATCACATCCACAACAAAAATCAAAAAGAAATTTTCATAGAATTTAATTATCCCTTGCACCCTCACAACTCCCAAACACGTTTAAAACATCATTTCATTTACTATAACCCTCCCATAAAGAACCTCAACTCAAAGGTTCACTAATAAACGAAAGCCGATTAATGGCACAGACTTTCAGTATGTCTAATACAAGTCCTCACACCAAGAAACATCATCTACATAATCCATCAAAGACACATATATATAGGTTCAACTGATTCATTATGTATAAATATCAATCACATTATGCATAACAATCAATCATCATAAACCGAAAAATTAACAAAACATACCAGCAAATAACATCCATAACAGATATTAAAAACATAGTTTCCATAAACTCAAATATCCAAATCATCCAAATATCCAAACCACATTCTAAATTAACATTTCATTTTAGGTCCACGACACGAAAAAAACACGAAAACATAACAATAACCGAAAACAAAGTTCCGATAAACACTACCAAAACACGAAAGCCTCTCCGCTTTCTCCTCCGCTTAACGATACGACTTCTGGAACCTCGCCCTAGCACCACGACCACCAAACTTCTTCGGCTCACACCTTCTCGGATCAGCCACAAGCAAAGTCCGATCATACCTAACCAAAATATCCTTAATTTCCTTCTTACTCTCTTCATCAACAAACTTCTGGTAATACGCAACTAAAGCCTTCGCAATACTCTGACGAATCGCGTAGATTTGCGACGTGTGACCGCCGCCTTTGACTCGGATTCTCATGTCGACGCCGGCGAATCGGTGACGGCCGAGGAGAAGGATCGGTTCGAACGCTTTGTACCGGAGGATTTCCGGTTGGACGAGCTCGATTGGCACGCCGTTGATTTTGATTAGGCCTTTGCCGCGCTTGCAGTGAGTGACGGCGACGGCGGTTTTTTTCCGGCCGAAGCATTGGACGGATTCCGGTGGAGAGGTTGCCATGGTGAGATTGTGTGTGTTTTAGTGTGTGCTGCCGCTTTGAGTGATTGAAACCCTAGGAGTGTGAGAGGAGGTGAGAGTGTGTTTATTTATGGGTGGAGTTAGGGTTTTGTGGAGGGCAGGTGTTTGGGCCATTTGGGCTTTCGTTTGGGCCGATGGAGACTTTTATCATAAGTTTGTACCTGAATTAGTCGGGAGAGGATTTTGGGAAAGGATTTTCAAGATTTACGACTTTACGTTCACTTGGCTCATTTGGGTTACTTGCTTTTATTAAATTGAATCGGTAATCAAAACATCATAAATAAAATCCGGAGCCGTATGAACCCATTCATGGATGCCTGACATAGAATGAGTAGCCCTTGCTAACATATGAGCTACCCCATTCGTAGACCTACGAACAAACTCAACTAGCACTTCATCATAGTGCTTATATAAATCGACACAACTTGATACAATCAAGTGAAAGTATGCACGTCCTTGCACACTCTTACATGCTTCTGCTAAGACCTTAGAATCAGTTTCAAATATGCACCTTTTATACCCAAGATCCTTCACCCATGAGAGGGCCTCCTTCAATCCCACTGCTTCTGCTTCACGTGGTTGATACAATGCTGCAATATGCTGATTTCGAGCTCGAATGAAAGCACCCTGCTCATCTCTACATTACAAGAGCATTTTCATAAAGTTTACAAGAATAGTTGTTAATTTCTATCACATCATCACATATATTATATTTTATTCTTTTCTTTCATCCATCTCAAAAAAATCTACTCCAATAATTCGTAACAATATAAGTTATTAATATAGTTTCATACATAAATTTTAGAATAATGACAATGATACGAGAAATATAAAAGTGTGTAGATTTAAATATACTTTTGAATATTTGTATGTGTTTTTAACTATGTTAGGGTGTTGCCATTTGCCAACTTTTGACAATTTGATTGGCAACTATATAATTCCAATTCGTTGGCAACCAAGAATACCATGCCACGTAGAATTCGGCATCACCTGACAACCCTATTGGAGATGCTTTAAAGTAATTTTCGATTTTAAGGTATGAAATATGTCTATTTAATGCATACTTTCTACACTAATAAATTATAATAGCCGAATGATACCTGTTTTTTGGTATTTCGTATATTTATTTAGTTATTCTTATTTATCTAGTAATACGTTTTTACTTAATTATCCTTACTTATATCTCTGACACGTTAGCTAAAACACGTTGTCTTTTCTATTTTTTCTGACTAAATTCTTTTATTTTCCAATAATATCACGAGCAGTTCTTTATAATAAAACGTTTTCTTTTATAATTTTTCTAAATAAAATTTCTCATTTACTAAAAACATTACGAAAAAATGTCCAAAATACATTTATTTTAATGCTGTATGTCCAAAATACCCGCGGGCGGGAGGTAATGCCCTTTTTATCCACCGTCCACGCACCTAGGACATGCGTATACTAATTTTTAATTTACAACCTAACTATACACACTATACAGACTAAGAACATGATATTCAGACTGTAGAACGGCGATTACTGAAATGTAATATCCGTAAAATTTTCGAATAATTTTTTTTCGAACCTACTCGATATTTTATTTTATTTAAAAATATTTTAGAAAAGATGCACTAGTATATATTTGTAATTATTACGTTTTATAAAATTTTAAAATTTATATATTAGTATTATATTTAAATATTAGTGTTTATAAAAAAATTTGGGAAGAATAGTATTTTTTAAATTTTGAGTCGTATTTATTTTAAGAAACAAAATTAGAATTTCGTTTTAATTAATTAGATGGGAGAAAACGAGATCTTTTATTCAATAATTTCATTAAATATAGACATAATCATTATTTTTATTTTAAAATTATTCAACAATTATTTTGTCTCCCATTTTATTTATTTAATTGTCCACTAAATATCTAATTATGGAGCACTAACTTTGTTCATTATTTTGTCCCCCATTTTTTTTAACTACTTTTTAATTTTATAATAAAAACTAGTTTTGTTGAAACAGATCGTGAGTTTTAAACACAAACACACTGAGCTATTTTTTTGGAGAAAGCACAGAGTTTCTTTCACATCTCTAGTCTTTTTCTTTTTGGTCAAAAACCTCGATCCAAACCATACATACACACAACACAGGTAGTTATTTAGATTTTCTTTTAATTGTTTATGTCGACTTCGATTGTAGAATCCGTTGTGTCCGATTATTACTTGTAGTTTGGAGGTTAAATTGTTGTTGTGATGGTTTAAATCGGTAATTGGGTTTGAAGTCTGGAGAGAGGGATGAAGGCAGGGGTGGTGTTGTGTTGTCGTAGAAGAGAGTGAGTTCGGGAGAGAGACCGGGTGAGAAGAGAAAGAGGAATGGAGGAGGAGCGAGAGAGATAGGCGGAGACAGAGGGGAGAAGGATGGTGTTGATCGAAGAGGGAGAGAACGGCGGCGAAGGGGAATATAGAGAGAAAGAGATCGAGAGTAGAGAGGAGGGGGTTTGGAGTGAGAGGTTGAGGGAGAGACCGACGGGGAGAGATTGAGGGATTTAGACAGAGAGATGAGGGAGTAGAGAGAGAGAGAGAGGGAAACGAGAGAGAGAGAGAGAGAGAGGGAAACGAGAGAGAGAGAGAGAGAGAGAGAGAGGGAGAGAGAGAGAGAGAGAGGGGGGGGGTCGAGAGAGAGATCAAGACAGAGAGAGAAAGAGGGAGAGAGGAAGGAGATGGTTGCAGGGGAGGAGAAAAGCACGGGGGGGGGGGCGAGAACACCGGGGGGGGGTCAGTGGTGGGGCCCACAATGGGGGTGGGGTGGGGCCCACGGGTATATTGCTATTAAATTGATAATGTTAGAATAATAACGAAACCATTAAAATTATTTATGATTTTTTATGTTTTAATTGGTTTGTAAATATAAGGTTGTAGATTTTAAAATTAGTTGTATTTATTGATTTTAAAAACTAGTGAGTTAATTAAAGTGTTATTAAAATTTAGAATAGTATTTAATGAATAATTAGTTAAATTGGTTTATTATTTAAATAAAAATGTTTTGTTACATAAATTAGTGATTTATGAATTTGAGTATAAAAGAGGGTTTAATTTATTAATTTGGTATATATTTATAGTTAAATTTTGATTTAAAAATATTATGTGATTATTTTTTTTTCATAATTTAGAGATTTATTGTTTTATTATTAAAAAGAGGATTAATTTAGAATAAATAGGATTAAAAGGGGTGTGATTTCAAGATTTTATATTTAATATTTCCAAATTATTTTATTAATCATATAAGACCAGATTTATTTTAAAGATTTAAAAACGTATTATTATTTTTTTAATTATGAGATTTAAAGGGGATATTATTTAGTGAGATTATTATTATTAATTATGGATTTAAATTGAATAAAAATAGATTCTTGAATACTTTTGGTTTTGAGATTTATATTAATTAAATTAGGGATTTAATAATTCATTGATAAAAAGAGAGAATTATTGGGAATAAGTAGAATTAAATGCGGTATTATTTTAGGGGACTGATATTTATTATTGGATTATTTTAATTAAGTAGATTGAGTTATATTAGTTTAGATTAAAAACTGAGATTAGTATGAAATAGCTGAACCAGGTTTTTAAAAGGTGAAATGTCGGGCCTAATAAAGTGAGTTTTTATTTGGTTATAGAGAATCAGAGACGTGGAGCCAGGTGAATTATCGTACCGCAGAGCACAGGCAAGTTTACTAATTCGTACTCCATTGTTCGGAGTATTTTTATTTTAAAAATTCATAATTATGTTGATTAAGTTTTCGATTATCAAAATCAAGTATTCTTTCGAGTAATTTATACCAGATTTTTATTCATGCAATTTACATACATATTATTGTTGAGTTGTTATCCAGACATATTATATCCTGAGGTGTTCAAACTTATTTCATGAGTTGTTCCATATTGTTGGTATGTTTATTGAGATACTTCATTCGAGTTTATATTTAAGAGTGGGAATATATATAAAGTAAGTTATGTATACTGATATGGGTCACCTCATTTCGATTCCATAATCAGATCAGTTTTTCATAATATTTCCTCTAATCGTTCGAGAGGGAAACTGTATTATTGGTGTCTATTGTTCATTGCTTATGAAGGCAAAAGTGACCGGAGTAACGCACCGGCCCAACTGAGTAGTATTAAGGGTGTGTTCGAGACTTCGGCTCATCCTTCTATCGATAGAAAACGAGTAGTGATAATGGATTGATCATCCATTACTTGAGTAGGCGTTATGAGCAGAAATCTAATCATTGACATCCTATCGGTTAATCGATGCCTGTGTGGTTCTGTTAACTAGGGTGTTGATCTGAGCAGTTGTTATATTATATTATCAATGGAGTATTTTGAGAAGTTATTGAGATATATTGGAGTGGTATTTCGAGATTTATAAGAATTTCTGAGTTGATCTCTTTTCAAAGGTAATTATATTTATTAACTCTTATAGATTAGAAAATCATATTTTGAGTGAGTTGTTATGTATTATATGATATCTGTATATACTTGCTGGGCATTCTTTGGCTCATTCTTGCTATTTAAATATTATTGATCAGCGACATCTAAAGACGACTCTAGCATGGCTGACTGTGGCAAAGGGAAGTGGAAGGGCTATTAAATTCAATCCAGTAGCCTTATAGTATCAAAGGAGGTTGCAAGATGGAATGGAATTGTTAATGCTTTATTGTGTGTTTGGTGTGTTGTAATAATACTTCAGAGATTCTGGGAGATGAGTTTGTATTGTAATAACTTTTATATTTTGAGTGCTTGTTCTAAGACTATAACCTGTGGAATAAAAGATGGAGTTGTTAAGAATATTGTTGTAAATTATACTATGAGTAGGTGTTCAAGTATTTCGCAAGAGTTGTGACGACCTGGATTCCTATAAGGGATTTGGGGGCGTTACATGAAATATGGCTGATTGAACCACTGAACCCATATATCTATCTCTCTTCAAGCAAGCTATCTCTCTTTCTGTTGTAGGTAATCCTACCTTTTTCTTGATTTTTCAATACTCACGCCCAAATTTTAGATTAGGGTTTTTTGATTTGTACTCTCTAAGTAGATTTTATGATTTCTAGTATGAACTGTTTGTCACAATTAAAATATGATCTGAGTATGTTTTATTATATACTCCTTCATATTAATGGTATGTGCTATTTGTACATGTTTAATACATGTTTAGTGCTTTAATACATGTTTAGTGCTTAGAATACATGTTTAATTGTGTTTCGCAAATGTGTATTTTATTGTATAAAGTTGAGATGATTTGTCGAAGGATTTGAATTTGCAATTTGATTGTAGAATAACATCATTTTGATTACCTTGATTTCCAACCACCGATCCAAAATTCACCAGTCTGAATCATAAACATATAAGAGATTTAGCTTTGTGGAAGGGCAGAAGCCAGGAAGTATAGAAAGGAAGAGAGGCAACAAGTAGAATATTAGCCCTAAAACAAGAAAGTGTTCAAGCAGATTACGAAAAGAAGCATAGTACCTGACATTAGTATTAGTCATGTAGAATTTTATTGTCATCTGTGAATGTACTTTCTCCGCTAATGTTCTTAATTACTGTTTGTACTCTGATTGTTTCCTCGGTACTGTGAGACTAATATTGTCCATAATAGAGAATACCTTGAGGTTGGTTGGGTTCAAAATTCATGTCACTACATTGTCACAATCTGATTTCCAAGTAACACATTATTTGCTATAGATATTAACATGCTTGCAGTTGAATACTTTGTTCAGGACAGATATCGCATATAAGTTTACCTTATTGAAGCAAAGCAGATTATGCGATTACTAATTTAATGATGTTGATAGTTTATACATGTATCCTTTTGGAAAACACACACACACATACATAATATTAAGATAAAGAAAATAAATGTATTATGGTGATCTCCTAGTCCTTCAAGGATCATATCTATAGCTGTTGTGAACTTGTCGTTCAGAGACATTTTGGAACAGAGACTGAATCAGTTTAGTGATTCTATGCTATTGAAGAAAAGATTTACTTGTTTATAGTTATGAATTAGATCCTTTTTTTAATGACAATATGAATTAGCTTCTTAGTTGCTCCATTTTGGTTATTGCTGGATAGCTTGGATTCAGTGATAGTTTTTTTTTGGAGTTTTATGAACAAAAGATATGATTCTAAAGCATGTCACATTTTTTGTATCTTTTCTTTCATTGTCTGTGTTCATGATTATAAATAATTATACTACATCCTGATTATGTTCTTGTTTACAGGTTATGGATCCTAATGATGAGATGTCTTTGCATCCCGGACCTAAGGACCCTTCTGTATTACACCTACAGTCCGAACATAGATCTGATGCAGTTTGGAAGGATGGTGGTGGAGATTGTCAGAGATCGCGGAAACGTGATCCTAATCAAGAAAGATTCCCAAAGCTGCATAAGCGGATGATGCCCTTTCTTTTGGACTTGAGATTTGATGGTGTTAGCAGGCTGGCATCCATTGATTTGGATTGGGGTTTGCTTACTGCATTAATAGAGCATTGGAGGCCTGAAACACACACGTTTTACCTTCCCGTTGGAGAGTGCAGCATCACATTACAAGATGTTAATGTTCTTCTTGGCCTAAAGATTGATGGTGATGCGGTGACTGGCGGTACACAAGTTGATGGTGGGTGGAACAACCTAGTTAAGCAAACATTTGGAATAGACCCGGGTAAAAGTTTGAAAGGTGCTCGATTGCAATCGAGCTGGCTGAATTCAAATTTTAAATCACTATCTGATGATGCTTCTGATGTCGATGTCATTCGTTACACACAGTCATATCTATTACAGCTATTTGTCGGGGTATTATTCACTAATCATTCAGGTGGCCAGATACATTATATGTATCTATCGCTGATTCAGGATTTTGGACGGTGTCGTACCTTAGCTTGGGGATCAGCTGTGCTTGCTTTCTTATATAGGAATTTATGCAAGGCTTATAGGATAGGTGTGGAGGAAAATGCTGGATGCCTCATCTTATTGCAGTTGTGGACATGGACTAGATTTCCTACCTTAGCTCCTGTGCCTCGTGGTCCTTCATTGGATAATCAACTCATATGGGAAGACCGACCAGGTCCTTATGGTATGAGGTATTTTTTGTATTCATATCTTTCTTTATATTCCATCATATGTCATTCTTTTTATTCTAGCATATAGTATTGTTCTCGTTCTTTTTTCGATTTTATGTCTTATATTCGTAGAATTGATTATGATGTGCTTTTAATGTGTCGTATAGGTGGTGTTATCATTTGTCATTTACCGATACTACTTCACATACACTCTCCGCTATCAGATTGTCTTTAGATGGTCTTGCGCCTTCCCATTTCATATGGCGTCATTACCTTTTTCTTGTGTAGTTGGTAGTGCTATTTGGTGCTATAAGGGTCCACTTATCTGTTTTCACGTTGTGGAGCCATACACACCTAATAGATGCATTCGTCAATTTGGTTTCATTCAAGATATACCTCTAAATCACACTTATTCAAAAGAACTTCATAGTATTACCTTACAAGGTAAGCAAGATTCTGATTGGCGATTGTTGCATCGCGACCATATATCACATTGGGCTGATCGTGCACACCATGTAGTTACTGGTACTATTGGTGTTGGTGTGGTTGCTGTTTATGATTAGTGGTATGCTCGCATTACTCGTTTGTATCATACACGAGTTGGTGGCTCTCACTTGTTCGCGGTAATTAAAACTTATTTACTAGTGATTCGTAGTGTACTTACCGAGTAGTTGCTTTGCTAATTCGTTTTTATTTTGTCTTGTTGTTAACAGGTTCAGTTGCTCGATTATATCTCTTTAGTTGCTAGGGGAGTGATAGATGGAGATATGACCTATATTGATTCTATTGCGAGTAATGGCAGAGAGCTCTTACATGACCAGTTCACCCGTGGTGTTTTTTACGATTTTCCAATTGAAGATAGGCGAGAAAAAGAAATTAAGCTAAAAAAGTAACCCAAAAAAGCTGGTTATAAGGAAGGTCGTGGAGATGTCAATGCTCCACCAAAGCAAGGAATTGATGTTAATGATGATGGAGGTGTTCATTTGGATGAAGAAGGAGGTAATAATGTTGGTAATGATAGAGATATTTGTTTAGGTGACGAGGGAGGGTTTGCTAAAAACTATCATCTTTTCTTTATTTTCTAGCTAAGATCTCTTCTTTTCAAAATGTATCACAAGTAATGTATATTATTATTATTATTATTATTATTATTATTATTATTATTATTATTATTATTATTATTAAATTATATCGTATCATTTAAAAATTATAAGTGCTACCTTATAAAAGATTAGATTAATTCAATTGATAAATTTCCACCACCATTATATTTATGTAGCGAACCAACGCCTCAATCGAACGAACTAACGTGCCTAAGTTTTGCAAATATTTGTATCGATTAAGCACCACCATCTTTAATGGGCAAATTTCTCTCCCAATATGTGTTGAAAGGAAATTGAATCCTTAACCTTATATGACACAAGACAAGATCATACCACTTGAGTTAGAGCTCGTGAACTGGGTTTCTTTGTTTTTCTTCTTCCTTAAATCATATATTCAAACACATGCATGTATGTATCCATTATAGCGTGGGACGTGGGTTAGCACACTCAGTAATATTGACTTTTAAAACTTGATTTTACGTGCAAGACTCGTTTTGGCTTTGAGGCGTAATTAATTTTATTTCATGTAGGATTAAAAAAATAAGTAAAAATATTAATTTCATATAAAAAAGCGGATGCAGGCGTAAGCTTATTAAGGTCCCAATTATCTATCTATCCCCGATTTGTTTTTCGGAACAGTGCATTGATATTTAATTTCTTTTATATGTATGTAAAGGTTATCTCATTTTATTTATGTTATAGGTAATTTTTTTTCCCATCCGCTATAAAAATTTATTTCCAAAAATTAAAATTGTTTATTGGGATGAGCGCGATTAAATAGTTCAAATGGTAAAGAACTTATCTTTAATCGTAACAGGTCATGTGTTAAATCCTCGTTAACCCAAAATTTATTAAAACAGATATTATACAAGAATACATAAAAAAATAAAAAAAATCGTAAATCTGTTTTTGCAAGACATCTTACAATAATGGGGGTGTTTGGAGGAACTTTTTTCCAGAATAAGTGCTTATTTTAAGACAAAGTTAGAGTTTCCTAACTTTTTTATGAAAAAAATCAACTTTTTTTTGCAACTTATAGAATCTCAAACTTACATTAAATACTTGTATAAAAAAATATTATCAAAATATGAAATTTTTACCCGAAAATAAGTCCAAAAAGACGTATTTTAAGTCTCGCCCAACAGGCCAAATAATTGCTAGTCGATCATATATATGCTCCCAAAACCAATCTTAGTGGTCGAGTACTCGAGTCTCAATTTGTTTCTGTCATCAGGATGAGTTGCTCATGACGTAATCCAAAAATTGCTACTCACTAATTAGTAATTACAAACAAAAAAATTGTAAACAAGTTTTTTTTTGAAACAAAAAAAAATTGTAACCAAGTTAAAAATTAACTTCAACTAATCATAGATAAACAAATTTAGAGTAACAAAAAAATTACTCTCCTTATGTCTTCTAAAATTAATTAGTTCAAATAAAATCAATTTAATCAATTTATTTTGATTAAATAGGTTTGAATGCTTTACAATGAGTATTTGTTCTAAAAAATTTAGGAATGATCAAGAATCGAACTCAAATCATGAGATAACAAAATTTAAATTCTTTATTACTTAAACTGTCACGTCGCGCTCAAATTAATCATGACTAAATTTTTTACTAACACCTCACTCTTGAATTTTTAAAGTGGAATGGAAACTAATTAATGCTGATAAAGACAGTAGTGTGATTTGCAAAAAGAAAAAAATGGATAATAACTAATATACTTTTCTTATTAATATCAATTCATTTTCTTTTTCAAGTATTCATGTACTTTCAGACGGACCAAAAAAATTGACTAGTGTCTCTACTCACGTCCATAATTTTCCACGTTATTTTTGCTCATCACATTTTCAATCACTTCAACAAATTTCTCCGCTCGAAGTCCTGTTCTTGCACAGCGGCCTTAAGATAAGACTATTTACCAAAATAATCAGCTTTTAAATCATACTAATCATCTGTGTATGCATGTATGGTCGATATGAACAAAGAACAGAAACCACAGTATATATTTAGTTTAGGTGATTCACATTCTTGTGAAAAGAACAAGAAAGCAGAAATTCCAGCCAACCACTGAAAGATGGAAATAATAATAATAATAATGTGCGTGTTTGACAACCTTATTTTTCGGAAATAAGTACTCTCTTTTCGGAGATAAGTACCTTATTTCTAAATTTTAACTTTTTAAGGCATGTCAAATTTGATAATTGGTAGCAGATGATCAGCTATATGATGCGGCGGCACAGAGTAACTCCATCACCAACAGGTAGCATACAAATCTCGATCCTTGGATCAACGGCCAAGGCTTTGTTTAGCTCAATCACGAAGTCTCTGTAATATCTGACGTATTTTCTCATTGGAGTATCCGCTGGAACAGCCACAGAGCCGTTCCATAGGGTGTTGTCGTAGCCAATTAGTCCACCAACTTTCACTAAATCTATTAATCTCTTGTGATAGTTGATGTAGTTGTCTTTGTCTGCGTCCACAAAGATGAAATCAAATGTTCCATGATGCTTCCCCTGAAATTTCATACATAAATCACATCAATTTGTGGTCTCGTATGCATGTCATCTGCAAAGAATGTGATGTTTTCGGTTCTATACGAGAGTTTTGTGCACCAGGAACAGAGATATATTAAGGTGTGAATGATTGAACTTACATCTTGGATCATCTGATCAAGAACTGGTAAAGCAGGACCCTCTCTAAAATCGATTTTATGAGCAACTCCAGCCTTTTCAATTATAGGAAGACCGATTTCATAGTTCTCTCTGTTTATGTCCATTGCCAAGATCTGCAGAATTATAAGTGCGAAAAAATAATTATAAAAGTTTTAAAGTACAAGAATATGCTTTTGCTCCTGTCGAAAAGGTCCAAAAACACGAGAAACATAGTTGCCAACTTCGAACACATCATCATATATATTACTTTTTTATTTCTTCTCTCCTCCATCTCATTGTTGGCAACTTTTGTTACAAATCTACTCCAATAGTTGGCAACTTTAAAAGTTGCCAATGTGGTCCCATACATCAATTTTATATTATCTTATAAACACATATTATATTTATATATTCTAAATAAAATTGAAAATTTGGATATTTAAAATACTTAATTCCCTCCCTAATGATTTTTTTTTCTTTTTTTTGACATTACATTAATATAAAATATCAAATGATTTAAATTTTTAAATATAAAATAATATTATCTTTACATCAATATCATTTGATTAAATGAAAATAGTGCAAAAAAAATTATATTCTTTTCTTTTCTTCTCATGTGCATTAATGATATTAGATATGTGAGATATTTAGAAAAAAAAAAAGAAAAAAACATTTAAAGAGATAATAAAATGTGTAAGATATAAAAAAGGATAAAGTTAAATACACTTTTGGGGAGTTGTATGTGTTTTAACTAAATGGGGAAGTTGCCAACTTTTGGCAACTTTGGTTGGCAACTTGATGGCAACATTGATCCTCCAATAGGTGGGCAACCAAGGGTGCCATGTCACATAGGACTTAACAACCTCTTGCCAACCCCTATTGGAGATGCTCTTATGCAAAAAGAAGTAAAAATTAATTAAAAAAGTTTGTGCATGTATCCATTAATCAAGTAATATCAAATATTGTTATTAAGATTTTTAAGGATGATAAATAATTACAAGTTACAACCTGCATAAAATGAAAGATAAACGAGTAACAAGCTCAGGATATATATACCTTTCCGTCATCAGGAAGAGCAAGGGCAGTAGCAAGGAGGGAGTAACCGGTATAAACTCCGATCTCCATGGTGTTTTTGGCATTTATAAGCTTCAAAAGCATGTTCAAAAACTGCCCTTCATCGGCAGAAGTTGTCATAAGATTCCATGGATGTTTGGCAGTCACTTCTCTGAGCTCTTTCATGGCCTCCGGTTCTCTTGGGTACACACTTGTTTCAAGTATATACTAAAAATGTACAAACAAACCAAAACAAACAATTAATCAAGGAACTCCATTTCAGTTTTTTTTAAATTTGAGTATTATAACCAAAAAAGGAAGTTGAATGTACAAATATATGGGTACACTAGTAAAGATTTGCACTTGCATAACGCTATTTTTTGCACTTGCGTAGCGTTTTTAAGCTCTATTTATGTACCTGATATAGGGCATCACTTTGTAGAAGGCTTTTGTGGCCAACCTGCTGATGTTTGGATTCACCCGATTCTGCCATTAGATGTTTTCTGATGATAAAAAATTAACAAATCTGAAACTGAGTTTTGTAAGACAGAAACTGAAGGGGTATATATTGAGAATGTCTCCTGGTTCAACCGGAATTACATGACCGGTTCAATGACCCGGTTGGGGTTGGTAAAGTGGGTCCCAACACTTTTTTCCTATGAAAATGTGGATGATCAATGGCTAGGATTGGTCGAATGATTTGAAAAGTAAGCAATGGTGTAAAACACTTTCGGAGTGTATTTTCAAGTTTCACCAATCTCATGCATTTTGGTATAAGTTTGGTTGAGTTGGGGTAGGCGCAAAGTTGGTGTAATAGTTGGTAAACTTATCTGGTCCACGCGCAGTTAAAGTTGGTCACCAGTGGGCATCGCATTTTAATTAAGGAACAGATCATGGACAAACATTTACCAGATATATAACAGAAAATTTATGCCATACGAACGCAGCCTTTTAGTTTTATGTGTAGAAAAACTAGAAATGTAGTTTAGCATTATTGAATGAATAATGCTATGTATCCGAGTTGGACTCCAAATTTTTTATAAATTACACGTGTCACTATCTGATAGGTTATAAGTATAATGGACCCGCCAGCAGGGCCGTCTATCAGCAGGTGCCAAGTGTGCACAGGCACAGGGCCTACAATTTTGGTCAAAAATTAGGGACCCCGTTTTATAATTACTTTCCTATATTATGTATTATTTTTTATATTTATATGAATAAAATGTAGCTGTTGGAGTGTTGGTCTCTCCATGATTCCACGGGCCTCATTAATCATTATGCTCTTCTTCTTCTTTTTTTAATAATTAATCATTATGCTCATGACAGGCAGACAAATGGGAGAGAGAATAATAAAAATATCATCACAATTCACATGGCCGCACAGTTAAACAAATAAACAATTAAACATTCCATACATAATTTTCTCATCAATTAGTGTACTTCTCACTTCTCACTTTGTCTTCTTGAATCTGGATCGGATCGGTTCATCAATCATCA
Source organism: Saposhnikovia divaricata (assembly GCA_036435485.1). Classification (NCBI taxonomy): domain Eukaryota; kingdom Viridiplantae; phylum Streptophyta; class Magnoliopsida; order Apiales; family Apiaceae; genus Saposhnikovia; species Saposhnikovia divaricata. The sequence goes on along the minus strand of CM071597.1, from coordinate 9,186,324 downwards.
TCTCCTTTCTTAATTCCTTCGGCTTCAATCAGGTTGCATCTGCAGAACGTAGCTTTTCTAAATTGAAGATTTTGAAGTCATATCTACGCTCTACAATGTCACAAGAAAGGTTGACGGGACTAGCTTTGATCACCATAGAGAATGATATCCTGGAAAGCATTGATTATGAAGGGTTGGTTGATAATTTTGCTGCAAAGAATGCTAGAAGGAGTGCAATGTTCAAGTGATTGGTTGATTTTTCTCAAGATTTCATGATACAATAATAGTCCTTTTTTGTGTATTAGTTTCAAATTTCAAGTAAGTAGCAGAAAAATACATTGTCTGGGGTGTGGACAGTTTTTTGTTACTGTTAAAAATTGTGGAAATTTAATATAAATATTTTATTTGTCAATGAAAAAAGGGCCTCATTTTCTAGTTTGGCACAGGGCCTCAGAAATGTCCGAGACAGCCCTGCCCGCCAGAGTCATATCAATTTCACCAATTAAAATTTTTCATATAACCAACTCATCCATGCCACATCATTTGGGAGCATTTTTTGGGTACCAATTTGGAGTACCTAGCATTACTCTTATTGAATAGTTAGTGGGGAGTGCGGGTAGCGGGTCTAAATATTAAAAACAGAAAATTGTGTTATGAATGATAAATTAAGTTTAGTAAATTATATGCCATACTTTAGGTAAATCACTGAATTTTCATTCACATTTCTAATCAAGGACGGGTTTAAATTTTATTTGATTTGAAACTCCAAAATGGTCCAAATCTATATATCTATATAAAGAAAAATCTCAGCTGGATGACATGTCAGGCTTCAACTTCTTCCAAACCAATTTCTCTCCTTTCAAAGGCTTTCTCAAATTTGGGATTTTCTTTGTTAAATTAATCAAATTTAGATTTTCAATCTCCCGGATCAATCACTTTCGAACCTTCCATCTACCAGACCCAATCAAGCGTCAAGCGTCAAGTGTCATCAATCATCAAGCGGCAGAGGTTTTTATAAAAGAGCTTGCACCGTACTGATCAATACAAAGGCCAGCCTAAGGGAAGAAAAAAATCAGTGATTTTGACAGGTTTATTTCTCCTCACACTCGATTTTCAAAAGCCAGTAGTCACAGGCTCTTTTCAGGTACCATTGCCCTCTCTTGAACAAGGTGCTTCCCCGTTGTTCCATACTACAGTACCTCCATCACATGTACCTATGGCTGGATATGCCTACCAGCCATTGGATTCTTTGTGGGCATTGTTAGTGCAAATATGGTATATTTTCTTACATATGCAGTCCTATGTTTTGATATTGTTAGCCCAAAGATTTTAGATGGAGGGTTTTCAATTTTTTAATTTTACATTAGTTTCGGTGTCTGTACTTATTTTATGCCTTCACTGGTATATGGATTTATGGACTGTGGAATAGTCATTCCATTTGTTTTTTAAAATAGAAATTAGTCTGTATAATTGACTTATTCTATAGATGCCTGCACTTGAGACTTTACTGGTGTTTAATTGTCTTAATTGTCCCCATCTGGTCAGGTGCACCTGGACCCATGTACTATCTTCCTGCTGCACAGCTAGGGTCTATTAGGATGCCTCGATCACTTTTTTTGTTGCTCACCTTGTAAAGCATAATGTAATGTAATAGGTAATAGAGGACATATATAACTCAACTAGGATAAAAGATAAATAATATTAACTCTATACAGGGACCGTGAAATTTGAAGAACAGGCACCGACAAGGATCAAGTCGCTGAAAGAAGTTCATTAACATGATCAAGCCTCAGTGACAGAAAATAGATGTACAGATGATTCAGTTGAAGGGCCAAAAGATTCCACGTATTTATATTATTTGAAGATACTGCTGCAGGCTAATCAATTGGAATGTAACGAAGGTGTGAAGATCAAGATCAGTGCTAGTCACTTGTGAACCAGACCAGTGCACTAAGTGTCAGCACATACGAGAAGGATCAACACATTAATTCCCAGAAAGAATTGCTAAAGCCTATTGATGATCAAGGACAAACATAATATCTCAAGGTATTGTCAAAAATTAATTTACTCTGAAAATTAAATAAGTAACAGATTAATTAATTATTTATAACAAAATAATTAAATTAATCTGGTACTTGGATTATTTTCTGAGATGAATTAAAACAACAGAATAAACAGAAGAGAGAAATAATAGTAATACTATGCAAGATTACTATGCGCGGTTACTATGCATGGTTACTATGCAGGTACTGTGCAAATAGTGATTACTGTGCAAATAGTGGTTACTATGCAGGTGGGCCCACGCCCAAAATATTTTCAACATACACGTTTTTGTGGTTGGTGGAATAGTACTATTTAGGTGGGGCCCACGTCCAAAATATTTTCAAAAGACACGTTTTTGTGGTTGTTGGAATAGTACAGCATAGTAACTTTCTATAGCCTATAAATAGACCTGTTGTATTTCATTTCAAAACACACCTTCACACACAACTTTCTCTTCTCTCTCTTATATCTTCTCTGTGTAAGCTGCTAGACAGTCCATCTAGTAGGAAAGCCGGCTTAGCCCGCTTTCAGGAAGTGTCGGGTAGAAGGTCCTCGTGCCTAAACTATCCTTAGGAGTGTTCTGGTTTTGAAGCTAATCCATTGGATTAGAAGTTGTAACACCCCTTCGAGTTTATTATCAATAAAGATATATTCTCGGAATTATTTTTTTTGGTAGTATGGTATTCAACCCCCCCTTCTACGATACTTCGGGACCTAACAATTGGTATCAGAGCAAACTTCTAGCATACAAGCAGTTTAAAGATCAAAACCATGGGAAGGAAGGATACATGTGTGAAGATTCCAATGCTTGACAAAGATAATTACTTTCACTGGAAAGTAAAAATGCACCTTCATCTTTCAGCCATCGATGAAGGCTATGTAGATTGCATAGAAAAAGGACCTCATGTTCCAATGAAGGCCAACTCTGGGATTGGTCAAGATGCTGGCACTGTAGCTGCTGAAAGGCCTATTCCAAAGAATCAAGCCGAGTACACAAATGAAGACTTGGAGGAGATTCACAAAGATAGGAAGACCATGAACATTTTGTTCAATGGAATCGATCAAGATATGTTTGATAATGTCATTAACTGCACCACTGCTAAGCAAGTGTGGGACATTATCCAAACCATCTGTGAAGGAACTGAGCAGGTCAGAGAGAACAAGATGCAACTCCTCATACAACAGTATGAACACTTCCACCATAATTCTGGTGAAAATTTAACAGATATATTTAGTAGATTTCAGAAACTAATGAATGGCCTGAAGTTGTATGGGAGAACATATGAAGTCAAAGACTCCAACTTAAAATTTCTGAGATCTCTTCCTAAGGAATGGAAGCCAGTTACAGTCTCGTTGGGAAACTCCCAAGACTACAAAAGTTTTACACTTGAGAAACTGTATGGCATAATAAAAACATATGAGCTTGAAATGCAGCAAGATGAGGAAGTAGAAAAGAGCCAGAAGAAGAGTGGAGCTATAGCCTTGATGGCCAACAATCCAAGGTGGTGGAAGAATGAAGAGTGTAAAAGCCACACTAAGTTCAAAAACTTGTGAAGGTGAAGCTGAAGCTAGCAAGGGCAAGGGCAAGATGACTGAAGAACTTGATGCTTCCAGTGGAGATGAGTCTACTGATCTGGATGAATATTTGGCATTTTTGTCAAAAAAATTCTCAAAGCTCAGATTCAAGAAGAATCCATCAAGAGCAAGGCAACTCAGAAAGAACTATCAACCCTCCAAAGATGTGGTTGAGAGATCGAAGATCAAGTGCTTTAGTTGTGGAATTACTGGTCACTTTGCCAATGAATGCAGGAAATCTCAAGCTGAGAAAGAGAAGAAGCAGTTTGAAGCTGTTGATTACAAGAAGAAAAATTTTGATCTTCTCAAGCAACAAAGGAGAGCATTCGTGTAAAAAAATAATGACCGGGCTGCTGGAGGTGACTCAGATGCAGAAGAGGAGTCTGTCAATCTTGCACTCATGGCAAACGAAACTAATGATGAAGCTAGCTCAGCAAGCAAACAGGTATTCTCTACAGTCTTAACTGATCTTACTAAAGCTGAATGTGCTAGCACAACTGATGAAATGTCTATTGAATTGTATAACATGCATGTTACCTTAAAATCACTTAACAGAGATAATAAGAGGATTAAAGACCTTAATGAAAAGTTAAGTGATAGGAATGATTTAATAGAAACACGGTTGATTGAGTTTGAAACTATGAGAAGAGATTGCTTGGATGCTAAAAATGAAATGATTGAGGCTATAGAGAGAGAGAGAGAGAGAGAGAGAGAGAGAGAGAGAGAGAGAGAGAGAGAGAGAGAGAGAGAGGAAGTTTAAAGAAACAGTTAGTAGAGGAACAGAATCTGATTGCTAAGTGGAAAGTATCAACAATTGTAACTGAGGAAATTTGTAATGTTCAAGGAATTTATTCTTTCTGCAAATTAGCAGAAGCTAAGTTAGATGTTGATAGGGAAGTTACTTCAGACAGTGATTTAGTCGAAAAAGAATGTTCTTTGAGACTTAAGCCTGTTAGCAAAGCAACTTTAACTAAATTGAATAAAAAGTACGGACCTGTCAACAAGAACTTTTTTAATGAAGAATGTAGCAATGCTGAATCAGTTAAAAAAAGAAACATAGGCAACTTGTCCCACAAGCAATTGAAGGACAAGCTGGAAAATGTTAAGTCAGGTGTTAAGGACAAGAAAAAGAACAGAAATGGTAAGGTATGGATTAACAAACACATCAATTACACACCTGATAAATATGCTCCTAGGAAAGAATGTGTAAAGTGTGGAAGTATTAATCATTTATCTACCAACTGCAAAGTTATGAAAAATCCTTTGATGCCTAACATGCCTATGCTTGTGCCTGCTGTGAATGTTATGCCAAATATGTATGCTCCCTCTGCTCATTCATCTAGTCAATATGCTAACATGCCATTCATGCATAATCCATACTACAATGCTTTCAATATGCCACAGATGCCATGGATGATGAATAACATGTTTGCACAGACTATGCCTAACAATGCTCTTAACTATAACAAATATGAGCAAGTATCAAATTATGTCTCTCAAAGGCCCAAACCTAAAGTCAAAATTGATTTAACTCAATCTAAACTTTCGGTTAAAAGGGATTTGAAGGATAAGAAATTGGCTAACAAGGCATGACCCAAGAAAACTTGGGTACCAAAATCAACTTTATTTTGTTTTGATGTGTGCAGGGAAACAGAAAGAATCTTTGGTATCTGGACAGTGGTTGTTCTAGGAATATGACTGGAGATTCTACCCTGCTCACTAAGCTTGAGGAGAGAGATGGCCCTAGCATTACCTTTGGAGACAACAGCAAAGGATATACTAGAGGATATGGCTTGATTTCACAAGGGAATGTTGTCATTGAAGAAGTAGCACTGGTTGATGGACTTAAGCATAACTTGCTAAGTGTCAGTCAACTGTGTGATAAAGGCCAGAATGTCTGGTTCACATCGGAAGCTTGTGTCATTTTCAAGAAAAGTGACAACAAAGTAGTGTTGACAGGAGATAGAAGAGGAAATGTGTACATAGCTGACTTCAATTCAACAAATGCAAACATGACTAATTGAAGAAATGGTGTAGTGGAAAGAAAGAACATAACTCTAATTGAAGCTGCAAGGACAATGCTTGAAGAGTCTAAAATACCAACATACTTCTGGGCACACTGCATGCTACACTCAGAATATTTCTTTGGTCAATCAAGCAAAAGGTATGACACCTTATCAACTTTTCAAAGGCAAGAAACCAACAATCAACTTTCTGCATATCTTTGGATGCAAATGCTTTGTACTGAAAAATCATGGTGAGCATCTTGGAAAATTTGATTCAAAGGTAGATGAAGCTATCTTTGTTGGATACTCAGCTGGAAAATCCTACAGAGTCTATAACCTAAGATTAAACATTGTAATGGAGTCCATACATGTTGTCTTTGATGACAAGAAAATATGTGGTCTAGTAGATGAAGGTTTTCATGAGTCTCTCTCATTTGAGAATGAGAGAAGTGGTGAAGAAAGTGAAGATGATAATGAAGAATGGAGATCAAATGGTGTGAGAAACAGAAAAGGATCATCAGTTGAAGTGCTGAATGAACCACCTGTTGAAGAGCAATTTACACCATCAGTTGGAAATTAAAGAGAAGCATCTGTTGATGAATCCGCAAGAACTCCATCAATCTCGAGGGCCATACACTCAGGGGGAGTTTCTCACAGTCAAAACTCAACAACAAACCACAATGATCAACACAGAGAAAATGAAGCCACTTCATCAAGGTCAAACTTACCACCACAAAGAAAATGGACCAGGGATCATCCATTTGAGCTTATCATTGGAGATCCTAATGCAAAAGTCCAAACCAGAAGAGCAACTCAAGAAGAATGCTTGTATAGCAGTTTTCTATCCAAAGAGGAACCTAAGAGAGTTGAAGATGCTCTTCTGGATCCAGACTGGGTTTTACCAATGCAAGAAGAGCTAAACCAGTTTGAAAGAAATGAAGTATGGAAACTTGTACCCAAACCTAAAGGCAAATCAGTGATTGGCACTAAGTGGGTATTCAAGAACAAGATGGATGAGAATGGCATAGTCACATGGAATAAAGCTAGATTAGTGGCTAAAGGCTACTGTCAAGGGGAAGGAATTGACTTTGAAGAAACCTTTGCACTAGTGGCAAGGTTAGAAGCAATAAGGATCTTCCTGGCCTATGCAGCGCATGCCAATTTCAAAGTCTATCAAATGGATGTCAAGAGTGCATTTCTGAATGGTATTCTGGAGGAGGAGGTGTATGTTAGTCAACCGCCTGGTTTTGAAGATCCAGACTTTCCAAAATATGTGTTCTTTCTACTCAAAGCACTCTATGGCCTGAAGCAAGCACCTAGAGCCTGGTATGACACACTCTCACAGTTCCTTATAGAGAATCACTTCATTCGAGGTACTGTTGATAAAACTCTCTTTTATAGAAATGTCAATGGTTCTATGATACTTGTCCAAATTTATGTAGATGATATAATATTTGGGTCTACAGATGAGAAACTTTGCAAGAGATTTTCCAAACTCATGCAAAGTATATATGAAATGAGTATGATGGGTGAATTAACTTATTTTCTTGGTTTACAAGTTAAACAAGTGAATGAGGGAATTTTTATAAGTCAAACAAAATACATTTATGATCTTTTAAAAAGGTTTGATTTAGCAGATTGCTCTTCTGCAAAAACACCCATGGCCACTGCCACTGCCACTAAGCTTGAACTGAATACTAAGGAAAAGAAGGTGGACATGACAAGCTATAGGGGCATGGTTGGATCTCTTTTATACTTAACAGCTAGTAGACCTGATATTATGTTTGCTACATGTTTATGTGCTAGATTTCAAGCTGATCCTAGGGAATCTCACTTAGTAGCTATTAAAAGGATTATCAGATATCTCAAGGGAACACCAAATCTTGGCATTTGGTACCCTAGAGATTCTGGTTTTGATCTAACTGGTTACTCAGATGCAGATTATGCAGGTTGCAAAATGGATAGAAAAAGTACCACAGGAACCTGTCAATTCTTGGGAAATAAGATGGTCTCATGGTTCAGTAAGAAGCAGAACTCATTATCTACCTCAACTGCAGAGGCTGAATACATAGCAGCCGGGAGTTGTTGTGCACAGATTCTATGGATGAGAAATAAACTACTTGACTATGGAATTAAAGTTGAAAAGATCCCAATTTTCTGTGACAACACTAATGCAATTGCAATATCACAGAATCCAGTGCAACATTCTAGAACCAAGCACATAGACATCAGATACCATTTCATCAGGGAGCATGTGATGGAAGGCACTGTGGAACTGCATTTTGTTCATAGTGAAAAACAGTTGGCAGACATTTTTACTAAAGCTTTGGATGAAGCAACCTTTTCAAGGTTGGTAAGTGAGCGTGGTATGTTAAATTTCACATGATCTTTTAAAATGTCTGTTCAATTAGTCGCAGCCAGTGAATTCCATTCTCTGGATTTTGTTTGTTTTATTTGCTTATCTGCATGATTATTCTGGAGATATCATTGTAGCATAATTAAATAAATTTTTTATTGACATATATCAATTAATGATATTATGTTAATTTTATGTCTATTTAATTGTGAGTTTATCTGATTATTGTGGATTAATTCTTGATTTACTGCGTGATTATTTTTAAATCCATAATAATTAAAAGTATTAAATATTTGTATTTGTGTATAGGTTGATAGGTTTCGGTGATAAAATGTTTTTCGGCTGACAGGTTTCAGTGATAAGATGTTTTTCGGCTAATTAGGTTGTTAGGTGAGAAATTATTGAGCGGTGTTATTTTTTCAACATAACCTGTCACTATCACACCTAACCCACTAAACCTTGAAACCTTATAAAGGATGAGTTTTTGTTTGTGTTTAACATCATCATTTTTCAGATATACAGAGCATATACACACAATTGCTGAATATTTCGAGCTTTGATCGGAAAGATCTCTCAATCTAGCTGGTGGTTCTTTAGATTGGATTTCATATTCTTGCTTTATACATCATCCTTTATAAAAGCTAACCCTTGTTTTTGAATTTCCTCAAAGTTTTGAAAATGGCACTGCAGGGAAGCTTTTTAATTGCTAAAGTTAATCCTATTTTCCTTCAGCAAATCGAAACCATTCTGGATGAGCAATTTCGGGCTTGGACACAATTTCTGAATGAACATTCATTAATTCGCTATGCTTTAGTTACACCAGTGCAGCTTAACCATGATGCATTGCGTGAACTATATTGCAGTGCGGTTAACACTTCTGGACAGGATGGGTGTGCAATCACATATCGACTGTTTGGTAGGTCGATTAGGGTCACTGAACGATATGTTAATCGAATTCTTCATTTTCCTATGGAAAATCTTGTTTCTGATCCTACACCTGAACAGATTGAAATGTTCTTTCGTTTTATAAGGTACCAAGATGGCAATTTCAATACTTGTAATCTTTCTAGAACGTTTCTAACCAAGTACTGGAATTACTTCTTTCACACTATTAACCATGTTCTTTCCTCGAATAGAACAAATCAAGATCGAATACCTGAATTTATTCAAAAATTAGGTAATATTTCAATCCCTGCTTTCCAACCTCTGTATTCCCTGTTGTGTCACAGGAAATACAGTTTCTACAGCCCCTAGTGGCCATCTTACCCGACCAAGAGCAGGAAATCCCACCGACTCTAACACAGGTCGAAGAGCCCATTCTACAAATGCAAACACAAACACAACAAACTCTTACACCTCAATTGTCACTTAAACGACCAGCCATCAACACTTTTGAGGGAGATAGTCCTCAGCAGCACCACATAAGGAGTTAGTTACATCAGCAGCTCTACCTCATTCTAAAAAAAGTAAACCAAATGAACCTGAGGTAACTGCAACTGTTATTGAAACAATTCTTCCTAGTCAAATGAGTGAAAATGTAAATAAGGTTGAATTGACGGGAGCAACTATCTTGAGTTCCATTTCGCGGAACATAAGAGTGGTTGATGATCTTTCTAAAGATCAAATGCCTTCACAGACATCCGAGGTGGAATTACCTACCTCAATAACTGCTGATGAATCTTCCATTTTACGGAAAGATCCATCGGTAGGTGGTTTTTTTTTAACCAAGTGTCTTCATAGACATACGAGGGAAACTTGGGTTTTGTTCCATTTAATCGATCAAGTTTAACCTCCCAGAGGGAAAATCTCTGGATCTCTTTCGAGATTTACCACTCTTTACCAGTGGTCGGCAACTCGCTTCACGCGAGGACGGAAGCTCACGAACTTTCATTGCACCATCCGTGACCTCTGAAAAAGGGGCTAGGATGATTTCATTTGCAGGTACATATATCGGTGGAAGCTCTGGGGGACAGTTGAGGGAAACACGAATAGAACATGTAAGTGTAACCCAAACCACTAAACCGAGTGAATATACAGTGTTGAGTGAAACACTTGCAGAACGTACGAGTGAGCAACCTACTCAACCACATGCACCTATAACCAGAAAGGAATACAGCAGACTCCTTACACGGGTCCAAACAATGGAAAAAGAGTTTCCAAATATCTGTAAGTCCATTGCAGAAATCAAAAATTTGCAACTTATTCAACATGATGTATTCCAGGTTCAATTGAATACCGTGGCAACCCAGTTAAATGATGCAATCAACTCCTTGGTAAAGTCATCTTCGTCAAATTTACCAACTCCACATCCTACTACTCTGGAGGATAACCCAACTGAGGGGGAGAAGGTGGATGACCAAGAAAAATCTACTAGGCGTAAGGGCAAGGAAAAGGTTGTTGACACGGAATTAACTTTATTTTGGGAAAGGAAAAGCTAATGGGAGTATTAGCGCTATGTGGAAAGAAAGCAAAGGCAAACTTGAAGATTTGTTCAGTCTAAAGGAACAATTGTCTTGCACTTGGTTAATTTTAGAAATCTGGAAAATGTATATATATGATCCAGAATGCAATTTAATATTATTTATCTTTGAACTTTATTTTTTTTGTTCTATCAGTTGAGTTATCCTCTAGGAATTTGCTTGTCAAACCCTAACAATCAAATAGGGGGAGATTGTAAAGAATAATGTAATGTAATATGTAATAGAGGACATATATAACTCAACTAGGATAAAATATAAATAATATTAAGTCTATACAGGGATCGTGAAATTTGAAGAACAGGCACCGACAAGGATCAAGTCGCTGAAAGAAGTTCATTAACATGATCAAGCCTCGGTGACAGAATAAGATGTACAGATGATTCAGTTGAAGGGCCAAAAGATTCCATGTATTTATATTATTTGAAGATACTACTGCAGGCTAATCAATTGGGAAGGTGTGAAGATCAAGATCAGTGCTAGTCACTTGTGAACCAGACCAGTGCACTAAGTGTCAGCACATACGAGAAGGATCAACACATTAATTCCCAGAAAGAATTGCTAAAGCCTATTGACGATCAAGGACAAACATAATATCTCAAGGTATTGTCAAAAATTAATTTACTCTGAAAATTAAATAAGTAACAGATTAATTAATTATTTATAACAAAATAATTAAATTAATCTGGTACTTGGATTATTTTCTGAGATGAATTAAAACAACAGAATAAACAGAAGAGAGAAAGAATAGTAATACTATGCGCGGTTACTATGCAAGGTTACTATGCCCAGTTACTATGCACGGTTACTATGCAGGTACTGTGCAAATAGTGGTTACTGTGCAAATAGTAGTTATTGTGCAAATAGTGGTTACTGTGCAAATAGTGGTTACTATGCAGGTGGGGCCCATGTCCAAAATATTTTCAACAGACACGTTTTTGTGGTTGGTGGAGTAGTACTATGCAAGTGGGGCCCACGTCCAAAATATTTTCAGCAGACACGTTTTTGTGGTTGTTGGAATAGTAAAGCATAGTACAGCATAGTAATTTTCTATAGCTTATAAATAGGCCTATTGTATTTCATTTCAAAACACACCTCAACACACAACTTTCTCTTCTCTCTCTTATATTTTCTCTGTGTAAGCTGCTAGACAGTCCATTTGTGAAACAGTTTCAAGAATGTTTGGGCACTAAGCTTAAAATGAGTACAGCCTATCATCCGCAGACAGATGGACAGAGCGAACGAACTATCCAAACAATTGAAGACATGCTTAGAACATGCGCATTGGATTTTAAGGGAAGTTGGGATGAACATTTACCCTTGGTAGAGTTTTCTTATAATAACAGCTATCATGCGAGTATTGGGATGCCGCCAAACGAAGCTTTATATGGAAGGAAATGTAGATCTCCGGTATATTGGGACGAAGTTGGAGAACGTAAAATATTAGGACCAGAGCAACTACAGCAAACAAAGGAAAAGATTGAAGTCATTCAGAAAAGGTTGATTGCTGCCCAGAACAGACAAAAGAAGTATGCGGATCGAGATAGAAAGGATATGAACTACGAGGAAGGAGAGCAAGTGCTACTGAAAGTTTCACCTTGGAAGGGAGTTACAAGATTTGGCAAGAAGGGAAAACTCAGTCCGAGATATGTTGGGCCTTTTGAAATCCTCAGGCGAGTTGGAAAAGTAGCGTATGAATTAGCTTTACCGCCTCACATGAACCATATTCACAACGTTTTTCATGTGTCGATGCTCAAGAGATATCATCCAGACTTAAGTCATATAATCGAGTACAAGCCTATTGAGATTCAACCGGATCTAACTTTTGTAGAACAGCCTGTAGCGATTCAGGATAGGATGGATGGGAAGTTGAGGAATAAGACAGTTAAGTTGGTAAAAGTTTTGTGGAGGAATCCTAGAGTTGAAGAATCAACTTGGGAACTTGAGAGCGAGATGCTCGAAAAGTATCCTCATCTATTTACTTAGGTGAGATTCTGGGGACAGAATCCTGTTAAGGGGGGAAGGATATAACGTCTCAGAAATTTTAGTATTTTTATATTATATTATATGTTTATTTTTAAATTGTGTATTATATGACGTGGATATTTTTGAGGAAGTAAAATATGTGTGATATCATTTTGTGGGTTTATGTGACGATTAATATGTGTCGTGTATACCCGGGTATTTTTAATTGTATTTTTGGAGATTTAATTCCATTTATTTGTATTATAATTATCTTCCGAGAATTGTGTAAAATCTTTGGGATCAGTAAAAATTATGAAATCTTTTGTATTATTGACTTTATTAGTATTTGAGTTTTAAAAATAGTAGGTGGATTTATTGTGATTTTTAAGGATTTTAAAATGATTTTATTAAGTGATTTGTATTTTATTGATTTAATCTTGTAAAATCGATATTTAATTCGTTCTTGGTCCGAAAAATATTTTAAAAATATTGTAGTGATCGTAATTTTACATTCTTCATTTTAAAATTTTAAAATTTAATATCGCATCCATTTTTGTATTTGATTGTGATTTTAAGATTTATTTTTTTTATAATTTTTAGTAAAGTAAAATCCAAAAATTCTAATTTTCAGTTTTCCCCCAATTCAATTGTTTTAAAACCCTAATTAGTTTTCTTTCTAAACACAACCGACATTAACATCAGTCTCTCATCTCTCGATTCCTCTAGAATCCGTTCTCTCTCCCGAACAAAATCTCTCTCGAGGTTATCTCTTCCCCTCCCTCGTATGTATATATATATATATATATATATATATATATATATATCTGTGTGTGTGTGTGTGTGTGTGTGGTGTTCTGAATTTGCAAGAGTATCCATGATTGGGTTTGTGGCTGGGTTTCCGCGTTTATGTATGTGCGTGGGTTGTTGTATGGTCGTGTGTGTGTTTTTTGTTCCCTTCCATGTCCTGTTCTTGCTGTGTCTCCAAATTTCCTTGTGCTCGTTGTGCTCATACGACTGCAGCTTGTGTATGTGTTTAATTTCCCGTGTATCTGTGTGTGTACCTCGAGGGTGAGCCTGTGAAGTATGGGTGAGTTTGGGGCATGTGTGGGTGCGTGGTCGAGTAAGTAGTGTGATGTTATGATTTTGTTGGTTTATCATACTTCCCTCCCCTGTTTGATTGTTGGTTTGATTGGTGTTGTGCTCGGTGAAATCTGTTTTGATTCGATTATCCAGGCTATTTTACTTCGAAATGTCTGTTAAATAAATCTGTGCTTGTTTGACAGTTTTCGTGAAATTACAAAATAGCGGAAATTATATATTTTGTGCGGAATTCCGAGTTGGAAACCCGAATTAGGGTACCCTCGAAATTTTGCCCCCTCGACAATGATTTTATTTGAGTCGAGGGAATAAGGCGATGATGTATACCTGAGCCGGAATAAATCTTATAAATTATATTAATTGTTTCGTATTTAAATTTTTGAGAATTGTATGCCCGTTTAATTGAATCCGTTATAATTTGTAATATTGGTTGGGATTGTATTTATATCAGGAATTGGATTGTTTGGGTCGGTTGTAATCCGACGGGTAGTTCGTTAAATAAAACGAGCCCGTCAAATTTTTTCTAAAATCTTAATTATTTGAATCGCGAGTTAATTATATACATGTGGTACTTGGATTGTATTTGAACCTTAGTTGACTAATTGTTAATTGTTGTTTAGTAAGGTTTAAAATGTTTATGTACTAGTATATTGTTACTTTTACCATGGTATGTTTTTGTATTATATTAAGGGATTAACGAATGGGTAGAGTTAGTATAGTAGTACGTCGAGTATTAAATAGAGTACTCAAGTAGTATATTTTTATGTGTAGATTCGAAGGAAGTAGGTCCCAGTGACAAAGGCAAAGCGGAATAACCAGTTAGTTCTTGATTAAGGCAAGTAACCTTAACCTGTTCTTCAGATATATCGAATATTATTTTATTTGTACTTAATTATATAACCCTACCTTCGTAGATACATCATGTTGTGTTGAATTACTTTCTTCCTTGTTATCAATTCAATTTATATCGAATGTTGTTTCCTTTGTACTTGATTGTACGACCCTACTTCTGTAGATACATCATGTTGTGTTGATTTACATTCCCCTTTGTTATCAAATCAATTCATTAATGCTGAATCAAAATTACTTGATCATATTTACTTGATTCTATGTACGCTGAACCTGAAATATTACTCCTCATTGAAAATGAATAAATGCTAGATACCTGATCTTTTGTCTGAATTATTGAGTTATACCTTGACTATAATTAAACAGGGTAGTCGATTGTTCCGACCCCTGGCCTGAGTATTAAACAAATAGAATTGGAAGTTTTAAAAAATAAAAATGTTTTCAGGACTGAAGACGCCAGTCAGTACATAAGTATTATGTTAGGCCAAAATGGGCCATGGATCCAGTTGAGTATTTGGATATACCAAGAGAGTATATCCAGAGTTTTAGTGTGACTGATCATCCACTTTAACTCATAGCGTCGAAAATGAAAATCCAATTCTAATCTCTAGATTGATTATCCAATTGACAACAATTGTTATCATTTGACCTTGAGTTCCGAGTATCATTAATGATTTGTGGTATCAATTATCCAATTGATATATCCAGTTGACAATGAATGTTATCATTTGACCCTGAGTTCTGAGAATCGTTATTGATTTATTTCATCATTGTTTTATAGTTGATACATATATACTTGCTGAGCAAATTTGTTGCTCACCCTTGTGTTATATCTAACCTTTCAGTGAAATCAGAAGATGACATCGCCTAAGATTATGATCATAGGGTTTCCAGGATTCGAGCAGACAGTCGAGATTCAGATTCCCTCTGAGGTTTTGTTATAGTTGTTGGATAGGCTTTTGAGCAGTGTAATATTGTAATGATTTAAAATTGTATTAGATGTAATAACTTAGACATTTGGTCGTTGGTGTGAGTCCCTTATCGGGTCAACCCAACGATATTAGTAAATTGTAATAACTTATCTTTTGAAATAGTTTATGTTTCATACTGTAACCTGTTGTGATCCTGGTATGTTTCAGGGTTTGTTTTCAAAACAATTTATATATACGTAGGTTATTTTTAACTAGTATTGTAGTGGGCCCAAATCTCACCCCAGATTTGAGGGCGTCACATTTATGGTATTTCGATGTGCAGCATTTGCGTTTTCTGGTGTTTCAATGTGCAACATTTACAGATAAGAAATTTCTATTGACAGCACGTAGGCACAGACATGTTGCTGGAGCGGAGAACATTATATCTCTTAATGCTGATGACCTATGTAAGAACCCCAAATTTTGGATATAATTAAAACTTTTTATTATGTACTGAGGTAATGGTGAATAGTGATTACGACTACGATATAACGATTGAGATAATGAATGAAAGTAATAGATTTGGATTCAAATGTTTATATGCCATGAAGAATACTATTGGTTGACACTTTAGTTAAGAATTATCTATCTCCTAGGGAATTGAGATTTGATCATTCTAGAGGAGAAGATTATTCTTATGTCATCCAAATTGATATCTGTTATTGGTCCAGAGGGTCCGTAAAAAGGTTAAGGAACGATTGAAAGAGATCAGGGACAATTGTACAACCCTAAGAGGATGAGTAAAATAAAAAGGATGAATAGTGATTTTGGTGGATTTAGGAATATTATTAGACGACGCTATATAGAAGTACCCGGAACGAAATTCTGAGTTCGTATTAGTGATCCAGGGGGAAAAAGAGTATATGTAAAAGCTGTCGGATTCTGAAAAATAGCACTTTTATTTTCCCCGAGATTTCCCTGGACACTGAAAGACTTAAGGAATTATTGAAGGGATTTAAGGAAAATAGGTTCAAGAATTATTAAAGAGAATGGAGGATGATATTATAAATATTAAGACGGTTTCCGGTAAAACCCTAACTAGAAACGAATGAGTTATTCCTCCGAACGATCAATGAATTAAGCAATAACCGGACAAAGATACAAGCAGAGGACCAAGGGGCAAGCATGCTCAAGTGGATAAACATCAAGCAACCAACTAGTTACAAGAGTAACTAACAAGATTAGAAGATCAACCAAGTACTTAGTCCCATCTCATCCCATTACCACCAAAAATGCAACACATGTCTCTTGATTGCATCATGGATGACCTAGGCACTTTAATAAAGCTACTTTAGTAAGATATTATCCAAGGCAACACAATAATACAAGGAAAAGATCAAGAACAAGCAAGCAACTCTCTCCCCCTCCAAAACATTCCATTCGACTTCCTCCTTAATTCCAAGATCAAAGTCCAAGCTCCCACCATTGTTTGATCTCCAAGAATTTATCATAGATCCTATATTTCATAAAAATGATACCATAGAAATCTTATCCCCAAACACCACTTTTTCCATTTTCAAAAAAATCAAGAAATTGGAGGATGAATAGTAACCTCAAGAACAAAATTCTTGGATCTTGATTTTAGTTGATGATCCAAGCTTCATGGAGGCTATACAAGGACTATACAAGGCTTACTAAGTGCTTACACACCCCAAGGAAGGTATAACACTCTTGAAACCCTAGGCCTTACTTTGAGTTTAATGATGTTCTTGATGAGTTTTTAGATTAGTATGATTATGGTGATGATTAAAGCATGCTTATGTAGTGATTTGTTGATATAAGAGGATAAATAGTTTAGATGAACGGAAAGGCATTGCTTGGCCTTAGTTCATGGTTAGATAACATGTATATGTTGTTTGGAGTGGAAACTATGATTACTGGAAAGTTTGGAATTTGGAAATATACGATTTATAGCCGTCGTAATGCCCGATTTTCGATAATCTTTAAAAACCATGCATCACAGTAGCTTGAACTCGCTGTCCAGGGTTGTATTTTGCCATGATAAGATAGACAATGTTCCAATCTTCGTTTTGATATAAAGAACGTGTGAAACGGACTTACGGTTTAGGAGTTATGGCCGATATACTAAAAGTAGTCCGAAACCGTAAACGAGAATTCGTAACTGAAATTGAACCCTCGTAAAATACGTAATTCAGTGGCGAATCTTGGTAATTAAATACTAGAGGTAAAAAGGAAGGTGTGAGAGAAAACCTCATATGAAACAGATCGTTTTCCGATTTTATAAAAATGTTTGAATCAAAGTTAAACGCGAACGAACCCCTAAAAACCCGCTTGGTTATAACTTTGGTAAAACACTTAGAAAACGAACGATAAAACTCGAGGTTTAATCTCGGTTCGTAATCGACCGACTTTAGAACTTATACGACTTAAGTATATACCGAGAGTGGGTATGATGACATGTCGTAATAACGAACAAATGTCGGATCGTATCGGTAATAAAAAGAGTTACACTAAAAAGTGTATAACGGGATAATTCGAAAACGTGTTTCGACTTAAGTGAAGTTTATACTTAGACTCTTAAAAGGTGTTAAGTGGTTAATCTCGAATGTTCTGATTGTTTATAGATCATCGAGCAGACCCAGGACACGCTATCTCCACCCACACCTGAGTACCAGGCAAGTTTCCAATACCTTGGAACTGTTGTTGTGATAATATGTATATCTGTTGTTTCTGATACATATGCCATAGCATGCATGCCTATTGTCAAATTATATTATGATACCCGTTCCCTGAATTGATATTGGCTTATAGACTATATACGAATTATCAGTTATAAGCCGGATTGTTTTGATAAGACCCTTAGCGAAGGGCATATGATATTCATTCTTAAATATAGACCGGGAGTTGGTATTTTGAGATATAGATAGTCGTGGAAACCCGGAGGGATTCCAACGACATATTATTATTTATCTGAGGAATGTTATTATTAAACATTATTTATATTTCCATAAAGTATCAATTACTTGGAAATATTTCGAGGAATGTTATTCGAGTATTATCTCAGTCGAGAGATATTATGAATGTTAGTTTTGAATATTCATTTAGAGTTGATTATTTAATGAATATTATTTTGATATTCATTAGAATGTTATTTATTAAATGAATATTACTTTCGAATATTCATTTAAGGTTTTATGTACTTGATGAATATTATTTTAAAATATTCATTGTAAGTTCTATTTACTTAAGGAATATTATTTCGATTATTCCTTTAAAGTTTTGATTACTAAATGAATATTATTTGGATATTCATTTAGATGATTATTTATTAAATGAATATTATTTTCAAATATTCATTTAAGGTTTGACTTATTTATTGAATATTATTTTAAATATTTATTGGAGTTCAATTATTTAATGAATATTATTTCGAATATTCATTTAAGGAGGGATTTATTTAGTAAATAATTCCATATATTCATTCGAGGATTACTTACGAGCAATATTATGAGTTAATAATATTCCGTAATTATTATTGAGTTAATAAATATTCTTGGAATATTTATTTAATTCTGTTAAATTCTTTTTAAAAAGATTTATATTATTCGGAGATTATCTTTCACCTCCAGATATTATGTAAAATATTTCGGAGTCTTGTTACGACTATTTTATCAAGGAAAGGTTTCCAACTCTTTTATTTTTCATTTAAATCTATCTTAAAAGGATTTAAATGCTCGCTCAAACTTCCATATTATAGGGGAACCCACTTGAGCAATGTTATTTATCTTGTTGACTTCCCGGTCATAAATCTTGTAAAACTATTCATTTCACTCGCAACGTGGTTGCTGTTTATCAATTGAATCTTTGAGTAACCTTCTTATCATTCGAGGGGTAAGATTATTGGAACAAGATGGTATCCTCTAACAAGCAGCAGCTTGGGAAATAAGATGTTGAATTTTCCTTTCCAACTAGATACGACTACTTTGTGGAGTCTTATCAACAAGTATTATACTTGGGGAAAAGGGAGACGAACTTTGCGTTCAGAGTCATGAATTTCTTTTTGAACTTGGAGTCGTGTAAGAGGCCGAGTAGCGCCGGTCCATCCCCTTTGGCCCAACCTTTGGCAGGGGAGAGCTAGTAGGGCGGTAGACAAGTAAAGCCGTCAGTTCTTCCTTCTACCGGTAGTAAATCTAAATTGAGCTGTACAATCTACGACTGATCATCGTAAGATTGGCAGTGGGCGTGGTGAATACTCCAGCATAAGTTCATCATTCAAATTCATTTATTTTCTGCAACATTATCATTGTTGGCAGTATTGGAAAAGTATTCATAATTGGAATTGCAATATTTTCCTGCAAGTTCCTCTTTTATGATAAATGGTAATATCTAACTTATTTTCGACATAGCAGATATTCCCACATATATTTACATTTTGAGTTACCTTGTAACTTCATCGTTCATATTATACTGGCATCATTTCCGTAAATGCATGGCATATGGTTTGAAAGATACTATTGAACTGTTATATATTATCGTTCAGTTAAATATTATTGTTGGTGGGCTATTGCTCACCCTTGTTTTTTTATTATATCACAACAACAGCTAGACCAGATGACTCGCACAAGGCGCACTTGACGCTGGCGAGGACGATGAGACTACCAGAGCCGAAGAGAAAGCTATTGGTAGGATAGATTCATTCTTTCATTATCAAATATATGGACTAGTATGGCTTATGTAAATGGATGGCAAAGAGTATGTATTCATATTGAAACTCTTTTTGGTTGTAAGAACTCATAATGTGTTTAATAAAATTTGGTTGTTACTCTGATTTCATCTCTGGGACTATAACGGGTGTGTTTTATATTGTTGTGTTGGGTCATAAAGATGTAATTTATTTTATGTTGAGGTAAGTTCAAGTATTGTGGACAGAATTGGAGACCGTAACGACTGGATCTCGGACCCCGGATCTGGGGGTGTTATAGAAGTGGTATCAGAGTGTACGTTATAAACCCCAGAGATGAGGCGACGTTAAAACAATAAATTAACTAAGATAATAAGAACTCTTTCCAAGTTCATAGTCGGACTACTTAATGTAGTGATGACATATAAAACCCTTATGGGAACTCTTAAGTATCATGATAGTAACTTAGCTCGATATTGTATCGACGAGTAAGGCGAAAGACCTTGAGGCATACGAGCAGCAGCGCGATGATGCTTTATATGCTGAAGATCAGCGGGTAATTCGATGGAGTACCCTACTGGAGACCCGGAAGAGGTTCCAGCAGATAAGGAAAATCGTGTTAGGATAAGGAGCTTACCCTTGAGGAATGAGGGCCGCAGCCAGAAAGACTGTGATGATTAAGGTATGGTGCTCAGAAAAGTGAGCATAAAGAACTGAGCTATTAGCAAGAGAACTAAAGATTCATGTTGGATTCGTAGCCGGACTACTGGATGTAGTACCAGCAAGTAAGACGGATTGAAAGGATCACTTGAGATCTTATACGGGAATAGACGAGAATCCTTAGAGACTTTCATATTAACGAAGAAAGAGCTAGAGAGATGTATGATTATCAAAGACGTCGATTTAGGGCGAGGAGCAGAGTCCTTAGGGATAGTTGAGAAGGAGGCAGTAAGTGCCACATCATTTGATAAATGAATTAGTATGAATATTGTCAGTAATAATTTGCCATAAAAAGGCAGATGTCATAGGTTATAATTTATGAAACCAAATGGAGGTTAATGGGGTGGTTTTATTAAGGGAAATGTTCATTTTATGAATGAATCAGTTAGAAAGTAAAGGCATTGGGGAGTGACAGCATGATTGGATAAAGTTATATAAGGATGTAGTAGGCAAGGCAATGATCTCAGAACCTACCGGAAGATAAGACCAATGAGTCAAGATGAACTCGTAATGAGACTACTGTCAGAGACTGAGTATAGAGTTAATTCAACTCAGTTAAATGATGAACCAAAAATGTTAGATGCATGTGATTCAGAGGAATATTAAATTCTTTCTTTGAATGGATTATAGTAGTTACCTTAAGTTTACTCCGACGCGGAATTATAATGGATCAAGTCATACGATCAGCAGTTAAAGAGAAAAATGTGAGAAAATCTTCCTGGAGCTAAAAGGTGAAATTGGTAATGACCAAGAGCTGGCATTGCTTAATGGAAAAAGGAGACTTTGTGCTTCCAACGATGCTTCGCATAAAGTATTAGGATGTGTGCTTGCGCAACATAACAAAGTACTTGCGGACGCATTCGGACAGCACGGTTCACCAGGTTCAGATGGCCTTAGTAGTGCCAATTTTATGGAACAACCAACTCCGACGGTAATGTTCCTTCTGAGACTAGTGGTTAGGTAGACCGACATTTGGTAGTATTGAATATCAGGACGTATAGGTATCAGGACGTTGTGACAGGTTTCAGTTTGAAACTGTTGATTCCCTTCTAAGGACTACAAGAAAAAGTTCAATAGACATCATACTTTAGACATCGGTTGTAAATGCCGCTGATGGTAAAAGATGTAATAACATCACCCATAATTAAACTGATGTCTTTGCTTTTCATAAACATCACTCTTTTTAAAACCGATGTCTAAAGTCAGCCTTTAAAAAATTAAACGCGCGCCTTTCTTCTTGTTTCCCCCTTAGCCAAATTTTTCACCTCTAAATCAAAATTCCCCCCCACCAAATATTTCCCCGCCTACACACAATTATTCCCCTTTAGACAAATTAAACACAAAAACTAAAAACTAAAACTAACTCGCTCGATACTCTCACTCACTCTCTCTCTCTCTCTCAATTCACTCTCATCTCTCTCTCTCTCTCGACTCTCACACACACTCTCATCTCTCTCTCGTCTCTCACCACCGTGACTCACCTCCACCACCACCCACCTCTTCTCTATCCCTTTCGTGCTTGAACCCCCGAAGAGCTCTCTCTTTCTCTCTCATAGAACCCCCGAAACCCTCTCTCTCTCACACTCAAATCCAAATCGATTTGCTCAAAGGTCAAAACTCGAAGGTTCAAATCTCGAATTTGTTTGATTTGTCAGTGGTTAAGCATAAGTTTGATATGTTAAAACTTAAAAGTTTGATTAATTCGATTCTATTACAAATTGGGGGTTTAAAATTGAAACCCTAAGTTTTAATATAGGGTTAATTTAATTTATATGTAATTTATTTATATATGTATGTGTTTAATTATGTTATCTGTAATTTATATATATTTTTATGTGTATGTAGTGCACATGGATATCATAATATTATTGGATATGATTTGGTGTTATTTCAGTAATTTGTTCCGGGTGTTTGGAGCTGTTGATGGTAGTACTGAAGCAACAACTTTGGAAGCAAGCAAAAATCCCACGAGGTAATGTGACAAATATAGTACCAATGGATAATTTAACTAAATGTGACTTTATTCTCTACACTTTTTACTAGAATATGCTTAATGGTCAAATTAGATTTTGCAATACTATTATTTGGACTAGTACAGCCAGTGTTACCGAAATTGTTTCCCAAATGACGCGACATTGATGACATGGTATTATGTTGGATGATTTTGATTGGTTATATTTATGTGAATCTAGGAGGGTGCATCTTATTTGATTGTGCTATATCCAATTAAGACATGTCACATGACATTTTCGATCCATTTTGGGAACGAATTTGGGACCTCTACCACTATCCTTTTTGGACTGTGGAGTTGTGGAGCCAAAAAAGTAGTCTTTATTTTTCTCTTGTTCATGGTTTTCCTTTTTAAGTTGTACAATGTATTTGATATATGTGTTTGCATATACATATATTTAATTACACAGTACATTGTGAACGACAATCGCCTGGCAGTACATTGGTGTCTTGGCTGTACTTGGTGCTATGACTACAATGGTTTAATCTTATTTAACTTGGACTCGTTTAAGTACAGATGCTAAATGTTTGATTATTATTTCCACAGGCGACAAGTTCAGACACCCTCCAGACCTGCTAGATCCTTAAGCAGTATAACTCGTGTTGTTAGACAAGGTCATGCATTTCTCAGTTTTTCTGCTATCTCTTTTCCCCCTTGTTTATGTGCTCTGTTTTTACAAATACTTTATATTCTAATGACAGGGGCTGAAAGCCCTGGAGTTGATGCCAATGGAAATTATGGTGAAGTTTTTTTTTGTCTTAAGTGTTTAATTCTGGAGTGTTTGGTTGTAATTTTCGTTTTCTATTCATAAGTTTAACATATTTTATCGTCATTATTGGCCACACACGTGTTTTATCGTTAATTGTAATTATCTATGCTTGCCTGAATTTATAGTCATTATCATATATCAGTTGGATGAGTTTCTTTGCAAATATGTTTGCAGGTTTTGCAGAAACATAATCAGTTCGAGAAGCAGAGGGGAAGAATGAACAACTCACTATTTATAGAGTTCAGTTTACATGCCCCTTAAGTTTTGATCTTAACAAGGAGTCAAAAAATTCACTATTTATGTGCTTATCCATGTATTCGTAAATTTGTCCATCCACCTTGTAGTTACTTGTTTTATCTTTTGTCAGTGGGTATTGTACTAGACATCTTTGATTATACATTTAACGTAAATTTGTTTCTTCAGGGCTAACTGAGACTTGTGGTTTAACAAGTCGTGGTTTTCCAGATGAGATTTGCATGATCGGAACTGTTGGTTCAGCATTTCTATATAGTGAGTTGCGTCTGGAGGAGGTTTCAGATATGGGCTACGATCCACTTGCAAATCCTCCCTGAGGGGAAATATGTGTGAGGGCAAAATCAAAATTTGCTGGTTACTACAAGAATCAAGAATTAACAAATGACATCAAGATTTTCGCAGACAGGTTCTTAGTTTTCTGTCTTTGCATGCTTATCTAGTTTCATCTCACAATGTTGTTAGTTGTTTGATATAACAATAGCAGTACAATTTTTCATTAATTACAATTCAGGCAGATCCAAACGATCCATTCGAGACATATTTTCTTTAATTAAAAATCTTATGTATATAATTACAATTGGATTTTTGTGAGGATCGCAAAGCCATTCGAGACATATTTTCTTTAATTAAGTTCTATCTTGCCAAGCCAACTGTTTCATCACTAATGTTTATCAGGCAATAATTTGGATGATTTTGAATCAATGAATGCTTATTAATATTAATCTACTACCATAAATATATAAAGGAAACAATTTCTTTATTACTTCATGGCATTACTTTGCATACTCCTACATATCGTTCTACTAATATAATGTAATTAAACTTTGTAATAATTCACAATTTACTTTATTCCCAAAGAATATAAAATAAAAAATATACACAGATTATTTTTAGTTCCTTGCTTCAGATTATTCTCATCTCCTTTAAAAAATGCGTACATATGTTTTGTCATAATTTAAAATTAGCAAAATTGAACGAAAACTGAAAAGAGATTTTTAGTAGAACTTGTAGGTTCTGTAAAATCCCACAAGTCCTACCTCAGAAAACAGAATTCCTGTAATACTCAGAAATAGATTTCCCATAATACACTCCGACTTGTAGTCATTGTTACAACATATTAGGGAATTGTACCCTATATAAATTTTCAAATAATTTTTATTAACTTAGTAATATATAGAACAGGTCATAATCATCTACAATTTTCCTTCATGTTTTCGTATTGTATCAATTACAGTGTCAATTTTGTTGAGTATGATCATAATCAGGTATCTGTATATTGATTGGTGCAGTTGGAACTTCATCAATTTCATATTCTCATGCATCAGGACCAAGTACCGACCATCCTTCCATTGGACCCCCTCCTACGATTTCAAACAGAGCTCCACAGCCAGCCATAAATGTTGCCTATCTAGTCTGGGGAGATGAAACAATGTCCATGGTAAGCTGTTAATGAATATAAAGAATTGTAAGTGAATGACCTGTAGTTGACTTGATGCAAGACATGACTGAGAAATATTTGCAGGAGGAAGGAGGATGTCCCTAAAAAAGTATCAGGTGCATGATGAAGCTACCCTAAGGTAAGTTATAGAGTAAATTACCTTGTATTAAAATATTTTCATTTCCGATGAAGTTGCCTATCGCATCTATCCAGTAGAGTAGGTTTTGCTATCCCTACTTGTCAAAGTGCAGTTTTGTTTTGCATTCTTACATATTACAGAGGTACTGTTGTATGTTATTCATTTCTTTTTTTACCTAAGATATTGGAAAGAGTAACTGAACCTTAATAGTGTAGTATATTTATACTTTTGACCCCATTAGGTGTGGTTGTTTTCCATTATACTAGGTGAAACTGCCCTCAATGATACTAGCTCCAGGTCATACCAGATTATAAGGCTGGTCAGTTATATAGTTTAAGGTTTTATTTGATGAAAGAAAATGGAAAGTGTAGCAACTCATTATAACTCTATCTTGTGTATGTGCAGACAATTGAAAGCACACTTCGTGCAAGTTCAGATTATGTGACATCTTATGTTGCAAGCTTGGTAAATAACAAAGTTATTTCCACTTGCATGTTATTTTTTTAAAAATTGTATGAGCTGGTAATGTCATGAATGTTTGATATTACGCAGAACTTTGTAGACTTAGCCGAAAGTGAAATAGCTTCTCAGAAAATATTGCACGCATTTCTATAATCTTTTTGTTTAAACAGGTTCAGCAGGGGAGAGCAGTGGCCCAGAAAGCTCAGCGATTGCTTGAAAATGTGGCAATAGGAAAAGGTGGATTGGTGATCACAGAAGCAATCTATGGAAATCCTCAATATTTGAAAAGCTTACTGCTTCCGATATTTCACATTATCAGAAGGTATATGTGTAGTGTATATTTTCCGTTGTGCTGTCACATTGTTCATAGACAAGGCCTGTTAGGATTTTCGTTTTGAAAATTTGGGTAGGGGTGGGTGGGAGTGTTATACGAATGTCCTAAAAGCTCAACAATTTGTGGTCACCTTATGCTAATTATTAGTCGAGTTATAAAAGTTGTTTTATACAAAATTACTGGGATTGAGGTCTAGGGGTTAAGCAGCCATATGATCCAGCATTAGCGTGTCGAAACTTGTATTTAGCTGTTTACTTAAATGCGAAGTGAGGAGTTTTCAGCAATTGCAAATAGCTCTTTTCTTATTGGTAAGCTGATCCAGTGTAATGCATGCTTACATAGATATTCACGGGAAATTGGCCATCGTATTTCCCTGCTGCATTTTGTTGAGAGCATTTGTGGTGGCCTGTATATTGGCCATAGCATTGGAGGGCTGCTGCCCAGAAGACATGGCATTACTCAATTGTTGCATATTAGATGCATCTTTTACTACTCTTCAGATGACAATCACATGGACAAGTAGCTATAATATAGATGAAGCAATTGCTTCCGTTGCTTGCATTAAACATATAAATAGCCTAAGTGCATTACATTACATTAATGTGCAGGTTACAAAGGAGTATGATGGTGTAGGATTTGATTTCCTGGTAGTTGTGCATGCATGAAGAGAGAAGGATTGTTGGAGTTTCTTGCTTCTGGCCTAGCTGCGGGTTTTCTTTTTATTTATTTTTTTACTTACTTAGTTGTAGTGTGGTATCGGTCAAGTAGAGACAAATGGAACCAATCATGCAGCAGTGTCTTCGTGTTTACATTGTGGATGTTTTCTGTAGTACTATGTAACACGAGATATTCACATATACATATAATTTACATGTATGTACTATAATCAATTTTCTCCATTAATTGTGTGTATAAAGATGTTAAAAGTTTTTATGAATAAAGATCTATTTGTAACCAGATCAAAAATAACATTAATTTTAATATCTTAGACATAAATATACATCAATTTTATTATGGCAAAAATGATGTCTAAAACAAAGATATACATCACATTTTTTCTACAATATTTGATGTCTAAGAGAAAAATATAAATTAGTTTTTTCTGTAAAAACTGATGTTTATATTTACATTAGACATCAGTATAGGATGATGTCTAAGAGAACAATATAAATCAGTTTTTTTCTGAAAAAACCGATGTCTATAAGAACATTAGACATCAGTCTAGGGTGATGTCTAAGTTAACTATAGACATCACTTTATCTGCTAAAATTATGATGTCTAACATCCAAATAGACATCTTTTCCAACGAAAGAAAGTGATGTGTATGTGAAAAATAACTTAGTTTATTATATGTTTTCTAGAATATAAGGCATGCAAGTTGTTTATAAAATTAATTATATCTAACCTATTTTGTAGAACAACTGATGTGTATTGAATGAAATATCGATGTCTATGTTAGCACAGACATCAGTTTCTGACTGATGTCTAGAATAGACATCTCCCACCTAGACATCACATCCAAAATAACATAGACATCGGCCAGAAACTGATGTCTATTGACCCTTTTCTTGTAGTGAAGGGATGTATATAATTGGCTCCTCTCCAGAGGTTAAACTTCCAATCTGATGACGATTATTTCGTTAACTATAACTGCTTATGGTTCTACCTGCTTGGAGGTTCATAGAATTATTCTTCAGGTTTCGAAACTGGTCTCCTTAATGTTACCAGTAGGTGGATAGATTGACCAAAATTTCCCTGATTCTGGAAAGGAATTCGGCGAATTTTGGCAAACCTTGTCTTTCTGATTATCAGAGAACATCATTGAAGAGAATGGAAACTGGAGCGAACCCTATGGATTGGGTAAGGTTGCCGTAAAATGGGTTAGTAGACGGACCCTGAGTATTACAATCGATGGTAGAGATAAAATGATGAAGTGAGATTGGATGAAAACATGAAATGTAAGTAAGAAACCAGCCGGACTGAGAAACTCCGGGATTGACTTAAGTGAAAAGGTTGTTATGCCAGGAATGGTAAGCTTGCGTGGCACGCGGGATTGATAGGAATAGTTGAAAAGATAAAAATAGAGGAAAGGTGACTGGAGATGGCGCTGAGTAGCCAATTAAGGCTTATATGAAGTAAAGTTTTGTAAAGGTAGAAAGGTATCAAAGAAGAAGGCACTATGCCGGTAATTGATAGAAAAGTAATGCTATTAGCCAGCCCCTAAAATCATATATTTTTATTTTAGTGTGGCCAGTTGAGGCCAAGTCACAACGGATTATCAAGTGACTAGACCAGCAATGAAAGGGCAAAGCAGGGTTGCTTCTAAGTAAGCACCAACTGCATGGGCTTCTGATATAAAGGAAATATTAATGAGATCGTAGGAATCTTCTACTGAACCCTTTGCAACCCATGTTTTGATTGGGAATTTGCTAGATTTTTTTTAGTATGGGGTCACCCGTACTAAATTGATTCATGTGTATATGATTGCCCAAGATTACGAGTAAAAATAGAAGTATAGTGACTTGAGATGTATAATGTTAGGGTATTATAAATACCATGAATATATTATGACTAAGGGAAGTAAACAATGAGGATTTATGAAGAGAGTATAGAAATGGTCAGAGATTGATCAGTATGCTGTAGAAATTTTGCCTAAGGTAAGTACCTTTGAGAAGAACGATAAGCACTAAGAGATTCACATTGAGCTCGACCAATATCTTCCAGAACGTCCTTGCTACCATTACCAAGTTCTGTAAGGAAGCAGATAGACATACGTTGTCTTTTGGAATGTCAAATAGGCTGACAACTATCTGAAAGAAGAGGTTAGCATTAAGCCACCAACCGATTATCAAATGAGAATGATTGAAAAGAGACCCTTATTAAGGATACATGATCTGATTGCCAATTATAGGATGCAAGTATTCCTTGGCAGTTGAATTAAGGATAGGATATCCATAAATTAAGACAAACCCCGGGGAATGCACAAGGGATGACATTAACCCTAATAAAGACATTGTGAATTCAAATGATATGAGTTGGATTTGCTAAGGCAACAATGACCCGTAAGGATTATTAAAAAGAGTTCTGGAAAGAACATAGACAGAATTATTAGAGTATTGATCAATGACGTTTTGTTATACCCTGTACCTAGAAAATACAG
Source organism: Saposhnikovia divaricata (assembly GCA_036435485.1). Classification (NCBI taxonomy): domain Eukaryota; kingdom Viridiplantae; phylum Streptophyta; class Magnoliopsida; order Apiales; family Apiaceae; genus Saposhnikovia; species Saposhnikovia divaricata. Next base: position 9,157,075 of record CM071597.1, on the reverse strand, counting down.
GAGGAATGATAAGGGCGACCTAAGAAACCTTACAAGGAAAAAGGTAATATTCCGAACTTCAAAATGGAAGTTTGGTAAGGAATATATGACATAGTAACAGTAATGCCAGATGAGGCATGTATGAAACCCTAAGGAAGTATGGATTGAACCTATAAAGGTTGAGATTATCCTAAGATAAGGAAAGAACTAAGAAAAGAAGTATCCTAAGTAGGATTGGGAATAAACGTGATAAAGTTCCCACGGGTAGGTGGAAGCAATGACTTATGGAAAAAGACTGATAGTCATATTTTTTTCCTTCAGCAGAGCTTAAGGGAGAATGCTTTCGCCCAACAGTGATGAGAATGAGGTAGAAAAATTTGAGTTGGAATGTATCCAGAGAACATGGATTACAAGAAATTATTATTATCAGGAAAGGCCAATGAGGTGGCCGACAGTCTAAGTATAGAGGAATAATTACAAATGTTCATACCAAAGAAACAGAATGATATTTGAAGGACCTTGAAGGTCATATCGGAGTGGAGGAAATTACATTCCTTCTGATGACTGTGCAAGAATCGACGGTAATAATAGTTTAAGTAAAGATTCGATTCCCGTTATCGTCTTAAGCAAACTATACACCTTAGAAGGTCCCGTTTTGAGGCAAAACAGGCCCATGATACAAAATTGACGAAGTAAACCATTAAGTTTCCAGTCTTTTATGTAAGATGCATGAGTGATAGTTTCATCAACCGGACATAGCTGCGATGCCTGAAACTCTTCTGCAATTTTATCTACTTCATGTAATATCTACATCAAGTTTAGGAAGTATTCCTTATGAATAAGGAATAGTGATTACTTTGTCTCCCTAAAGGATTTGTAACCCGTATGGTTAGCTATTAACGCCCTACGTAAACAACAAGCGATGGTGATTCTTCTAAGAAAGTAGATGACAACGTAAAGATAAAGAAAGTGCTGCTATTGATAAGCTAAATGGCATGTTGATGAATGACAAGCAAGTTTGTGTTAGTGTACTTCTGCGCAAACAAGATAGAGAATATGAGGTTGACGATTCATGATGCTAAATGTATTCCCGTAGAAAGAATTAAGGGCAGTTGAGCCCGAGATTTGTTGGGCCATCTGAGAGTTCAAAAGTGTTCGGAAGGTGGCATTCGAGCTAGCTCTACCCCCAAAACTTATAGCATGATCGTAACGTGTTTCTTGTGGCAAGGCTACACCAGTAAAATGCAGATGCTCGATAGATGATAAGAGTACGAGCAGGTAGATATACGACCTGGTCTGACTTACGAAGAACAACCTGTGGAAAATCACGGATAGAAAAGAACAAGTGATGAGAAACAAGATTGGCAGAAGTAGATTATATTGAATCTAAGTTAAAGGGATCGGCCAGATTCATTTCGGAGAGTTTAAATTAGAATAACGTGATGATTATAGAGTAAATGTGACGGAATACCGATAAGGAGGTACCAAGTGCAAAAGGTGTCTCAATAAAGAGATGAAGGTGAAAGTAAATAACAGAAGTAAATAAGAATCAGATAATAAAAAGGATGTGATTGATAAAGAAAAGACTGGGAAAGCAACTATGGAATATGAAGCAAGGAATGTTATGAATGGATTAATAAATGGTTTTTTTGATGAATTCTCGGGATGACAACCTGATAGTGTTAATATTATAGATATGAAAAAGCTAGTAGCGTGACATGGAATGTCAGTAACAATGGTGTCAAGTGAGAAACTAAGATTTAACCTGAGAGGTTCAAAGATTTTCCAAAAGCAAGTGTTGCTAAGGTTGAACCAGAGTACAGGTCCAGAGAATAGTGGACAAAGCAAGATATGTTGACACGTGAGGTTGCGATCAAATAGTATTGGATATAATTATGATTAATTTCTTCTTTGATGGACCTCTATAGTTCAAAGGTAAATTCTGAGTATGATATTTTACAATCATGAAAACTTTCTATAATCCTCTAGAACTCTTTTCTTTTCTTCTCTCTTATTCATCTTCTTTATGAATTGAGACAAACAACCCTTTAAGGAGGGGAGGTACTGCTACGTGACTATCTGTCTATGTGATAGAAGTCTAAGTGGAATACCATAACTTGTTTAATTGCTTGTCAAGTACTAAAGGTTGGCCCCCTTCTGTACTAACTATGCAATATAACAAATGTTCATTGATCATAGTGATCTCTCAATAAATCTTTCCACTTCTCTATATTGATCGAGATTGCGAAGATTAAAGCGATCAGGAAATGCACACTGCGAGCGAGGTTATCTCCGAATTCGCAGCACGATAGTGATACCAAAGCCACTGCAGGTATCAATAAGGATAAGACTGAGCAAGAGCATAACCCGTATAGTGTGTTGTACGAAAAGTAGCAAAATTGATGGAAAAAGGATAAAGTAAGTATTTTAGCACCAGTAGATGTGCTGAGAAAGGGTAGAACGACTAAGAATTGACCGGGAAGCTGAAAGGTGAAACGACAGAAAAACGACTCTTTGCTTCCTACCTGATTCCGGGATGAAATCCTTTTAAGGAGGGGAGACTGTAAGAACCCCAAATTTTGGATATAATTAAAACTTTTTATTATGTACTGAGGTAATGGTGAATAGTGATTACGACTACGATATAACGATTGAGATAATGAATGAAAGGAATAGATTTGGATTCAAATGTTTATATGCCATGAAGAATACTATTGGTTGACACTTTAGTTAAGAATTATCTATCTCCTAGGGAATTGAGATTTGATAATTCTAAAGGAGAAGATTATTCTTATGTCATCCAAATCGATATCTGTTATTGGTCCAGAGAGTCCGTAAAAAGGTTAAAGAACGATCGAAAGAGAGCAGGGACAATTGTACAACCCTAAGAGGATGAGTAAAGAAAAATGGATGAATAGTGATTTTGGTGGATTTAGGAATATTATTAGACGACGCTATATAGAAGTACCCGGAACGAAATTCTGAGTTCGTATTAGTGATCCAGGGGGAAAAGGAGTGTATGTAAAAGCTGTCGGATTCTGAAAAATAGCACTTTTATTTTTCCTGAGATTTTCCTGGACACTGAAAGACTTAAGGAATTATTAAAGGGATTTAAGAAAAATAGGTTCAAGAATTATTAAAGAGAATGGAGGATGATAGTATAAATATTAAGACGGTTTCCGGTAAAACCCTAACTAGAAACGAATGAGTTATTCCTCCGAACGATCAATGAATTAAGCAATAACCGGACAAAGATACAAGCAGAGGACCAAGGGGAAAGCATGCTCAAGTGGATAAACATCAAGCAACCAACTAGTTACAAGAGTAACTAACAAGATTAGAAGATCAACCAAGTACTTAGTCCCATCTCATCCCATTACCACAAAAAATGCAACACATGTCTCTTGATTGCATCATGGATGACCTAGGCACTTTAATAAAGCTAATTTAGCAAGATATTATCCAAGGCAACACAATAATACAAGGAAAAGATCAATAACAAGCAAGCAACTCTCTCCCCCTCCAAAACATTCCATTCGACTTCCTCCTTAATTCCAAGATCAAAGTCCAAGCTCCCACCATTGTTTGATCTCCAAAAATTTATCATAGATCCTATATTTAATAAAAATGATTCCCTAGAAATCTTAGCCCCAATCACCACTTTTCCATTTTCAAAAAAATTAAAAAAGTGGAGGATGAATAGTAACCTCAAGAACAAAATTCTTGGATCTTGATTTTAGTTGATGATCCAAGCTTCATGGAGGCTATACAAGGACTATACAAGGCTTACTAAGTGCTTACACACCCCAAGGAAGGTATAACACTCTTGAAACCCTAGGCCTTACTTTGAGTTTAATGATGTTCTTGATGAGTTTTTAGATTAGTATGATTATGGTGATGATTAAAGCATGCTTATGTAGTGATTTGTTGATATAAGAGGATAAATAGTTTAGATAAACGGAAAGGCATTGATTGGCCTTAGGTTATGGTTAAATAACATGTATATGTTGTTTGGAGTGGAAACTATGATTATTGGAAAGTTTGGAATTTGGAAATATTCGATTTATAGCCGTCGTAATGCCCGATTTTCGATAATCTTTAAAAACCATGCATCACAGTAGCTTGAACTCACTGTCCAGGGTTGTATTTTGCCATGATAAGATAGACAATGTTCCAAGCTTCGTTTTGATATAAAGAACGTGTGAAACGGACTTACGGTTTAGGAGTTATGGCCGATATACTAAAAGTAGTCCAAAACCGTAAACGAGAATTCGTAACTGAAATTGAACCCTCGTAAAATACGTAATTCAGTGGCGAATCTTGGTAATTAAATACTAGAGGTAAAAAGAAAGGTGTGAGAGAAAACCTCATGTAAAATAGATCGTTTTCCGATTTTATAAAAATGTTTGAATCAAAGTTAAACGCGAACGAACCCCTAAAAACCCGCTTGTTTATAACTTTGGTAAAACACTTAGAAAACGAACGATAAAACTCGAGGTTTAATCTCGGTTCGTAATCGATCGACTTTAGAACTTATACGACTTAAGTATATACCGAGAGTGGGTATGATGACATGTCGTAATAACGAACAAATGTCGGATCGTATCGGTAATAAAAAGAGTTACACTAAAAAGTGTATAACGGGATAATTCGAAAACGTGTTTCGACTTAAGTGAAGTTTATAGTTAGACTCTTAAAAGGTGTTAAGTGGTTAATCTCGAATGTTCTGATTGTTTATAGATCATCGAGCAGACCCAGGATACGCTATCTCCACCCACACCTGAGTACCAGGCATGTTTCCAATACCTTGGAACTGTTGTTGTGATAATATGTATATCTGTTGTTTCTGATACATATGCCATAGCATGAATGCCTATTGTCAAATTATATTATGATACCTGTTCCCTGAATTGATATTGGCTTATAGATTAGATACGAATTATAAGTTATAAGCCGGATTGTTTTGATAAGACCCTTAGCGAAGGGCATATGATATTCATTCTTAAATATAGACCGGGAGTCGGTATTTTGAGATATAGATAGTCGTGGAAACCCGGAGGGATTCCAACGACAGATTATTATTTATGTGAGGAAAGTTATTATTAAACGTTATTTATATTTCCACAAAGTATCAATTACTTGGAAATATTTCGAGGAATGTTATTCGAGTATTATCTCAGTCGAGATATATTAAATGAATGTTAGTTTTGAATATTCATTTAGAGTTGATTATTTAATGAATATTATTCTGATATTCATTAGAATGTTATTTATTAAATGAATATTACTTTCGAATATTCATTTAAGGTTTTATGTACTTGATGAATATTATTTTAAAATATTCATTGGAAGTTCTATTTACTTAAGGAATATTATTTCGATTATTCCTTTAAAGTTTTGATTACTAAATGAATATTATTTGGATATTCATTTAGAAGATTATTTATTAAATTAATGTTATTTTCAAATATTCATTTAAGGTTTGACTTATTTATTGAATATTATTTTAAATATTTATTGGAGTTCAATTATTTAATGAATATTATTTCGAATATTCATTTAAGGAGGGATTTATTTAGTAAATAATTCCATATATTCATTCGAGGATTACTTACGAGCAATATTATGAGTTAATAATATTCCGTAATTATTATTGAGTTAATAAATATTCTTTGAATATTTATATAATTCTTTTAAATTCTTTTTAAAATGATTTATATTATTCGGAGATTATCTTTCACCTCCAGATATTATGTAAAATATTTCGAAGTCTTGTTACGACTATTTTATCAAGGAAAGGTTCCCAACTCTTTTATTTTTCATTTAAATCTATCTTAAAAGGATTTAAATGCTCGCTCAAACTTCCATATTATAGGGAAACCTACTTGAGCAATGTTATTTATCTTGTTGACTTCCCGGTCGTAAATCTTGTAAAACTATTCATTTCACTCGCAACGTGGTTGTTGTTTATCAATTGAATCTTTGAGTAACCTTCTCATCATTCCAGGGGTAAGATTATTGGAACAAGATGGTATCCTCTAACAAGCAGCAGCTTGGGAGATAAGATGTTGAATTTTCCTTTCCAACTAGATACGACTGCTTTGTGGAGTCTTATCAACAAGTATTATATTTGGGGAAAGGGAGACGAGCTTTGCGTTCTGAGTCATGAATTTCTTTTCGAACTTGGAGTCGTGTAAGAGGCCGAGTAGCGCCGGTCCATCCCCTTTGGCCCAACCGTTGGCTGGGGAGAGCTAGTAGGGCGGTAGACAAGTGAAACCGTCAGTTCTTCCTTCTACCGGTAGTAAATCTAAATTGAGCTGTACAATCTGCGACTGATCATCGTAAGATTGGCGGTGGGCGCGGTGAATACTCCAGCATAAGTTCATCATTCAAATTCATTTATTTTCTACAACATTATCATTGTTGGCAACATTGGAAAAGTATTCATAATTGGAATTGCAATATTTTCCTGCAAGTTCCTCTTTTATGATAAATGGTAATATCTAGCTTATTTTCGACATAGCAGATATTCCCACATATATTTACATTTTGAGTTACCTTGTAACTTCATCGTTCATATTATACTGGCATCATTTCCGTAAATGCATGGCATATGGTTTGAAAGATACTTTTGAACTGTTATATATTATCGTTTAGTTAAATATTATTGTTGGTGGGCTATTGCTCACACTTGACGCTGGCGAGGACGATAAGACTACCAGAGCCGAAGAGAAAGCTATTGGTAGGATAGATTCATTTTTTCAGTACCAAATATATGGACTAGTATGACTTATGTAAATGGATGGCAAAGAGTATGTATTCATATTGTAACTCTTTTGGGTTGTAAGAACTCATAATGTGTTTAATAAAATTTGGTTGTTACTCTGATTTCATCTCTGGGACTATAACGGGTGTGTTTTATATTGTTGTGTTGGGTCATAAAGATATAATTTATTTTATGTTGAGGTAAGTTCAAGTATTGTGGACAGAATTGGAGACCGTAATGACCGGATCTCGGACCCCGGATCTGGGGGTGTTACAACCTACCCCAAGGAAGCAACGCATACGTTGGTAAATTGAGGTGATGCTTTTTACTAAAACATTAGTCATGTTTTTTTTATTAGAAACAGCTATATTTTATGGTTCACTTCGAGAAAATTTTGTTTACTCATAAACAACTATTTCTACGTTAATTTGTGTACCTTATTCCCATTGCCCAGATAAGAAATTGGTTTGAGTTGAGTCTTTAAGTTTTCGACATGAGATTAATATCATAATTACTATTGCTTACTGTGTTGTTTTTCCCACTCCAACATCTTCATACATCACTTGCAGGTACATCATCCATATAATCATTGACGATTTGGTTGCTTTTACAGATGTTTCTTTTAACAAATTTTCAAGCATTGATGTCTAAAAATAATATAATTTCTTTTTAGCACGCAAGCAGAAGCAAATTGTACAAGAGGGACCACCGGTAAAACAAGAGAAGCATTTGACAACAGTTAGTAGACGTGGTCGTGGTGGTGGCGGATGCGGTGGTGGTCATAGCGAAGGTGGTGGTGGTGGTCATAGCGGAGGCGGTGGTCATGGCAGTGGCTGGAGTGGTGGTCATGGCAGAGCTTATTATGGTAGCGACAACCATAATCATGGTGTGTCAAGTTACTGCATTAATCCTTATATTCAGTTCTTTGCAACTACTATTGTCTTGGCCAAATTTATTAGGCCAATTTAAAAATTAGACATTGTTGTAATTGAAGTATCAAGTTTATGATTAGTCGTACTACGCTTGTGCGAGAAGAGCTGGGATTCGTGCTACACTTTTATTAATATTTTCTATTACAAAATTAGTTGATGTTAAAATGTATTCAAAAAACATATTAACAAAAAAAAAGATGTCAACTAAACTATAAATTATATTATTTATTTAGTATAAATATAGTTGTCTTCCGTTTTCAATTACGGATCATTTTACTTTCAAATATCTCATCGTAGTTGGATAGCTAGATTTATGTTTTCTTAATTTTCAATGTTAGAAAAATATACGTAGACACGTGCGTAGATGAATTTATTTAAGAACATGACTTAACATAAAAGTATTTTCACAATTATAAGTTGAAGTTAATTTTTTACACAAACTACATCTGGATGGTTGTACTTCTAAAAATTATTCAATTATTAATTTTATCAACATATTTTATATTTATTCCAGCATTATTTTACATAAATATTCGGAATCGCGCGAAGCGCGATTATTTCATCTAGTTAAATCATATTATAATCTACTTTTGCTACATGTTTGCAACGGATAGAATCATGTTGTCATATTGAGGGGGTGTTTGGCTAGGCTTATTTTCCATAAGTAAGGATTTATTTCAAGAAATAAGTTAGGATTTCTAGTTTTTATTTTAAAAGAAAACATTTTTTTTGTAACTTATGAAATCTCAAACATACATTAAATACTTGTATAAAACCTTTTTTTTATCAAAATATGAAATTTTTTACCCGAAATCTAGCCAAACAACACCAGAGTAGATACTCGATAGATTAATATTTTTAATACTTGTTCTCAATTTCAAAAAAATAAATAAAAATTGTAAGTCATTTAAGGTTAGAATTTTCATAACAAGCGATAAGATAATTCAATATGTTCGATTTTTAAAAATAGTAATTGAACGCCATAAGATAATTCAAGTAATAAAAGACTTATTTCTTATTGTCTTGGGATCAATTCTGGCTTTTTCCAAGATTAGGAACTAAAGTACGGTTCATTTTTGAAATTAAATTGAGATGAAACAATCACAACGATGATTTTCTATATAGCAGAAAAATGCAATGCTTTTGTAAAAATAAAAATAAAAAAAGGAAAGAATGAAAAATGCAACGCCAGATTAGTAGATTACCAGAAGCAGTTGGAACACAAGACTCTAGTAGCAGTTTGTAAAAAAGCCCAAACAAACATGAATAAAGCCTTGTAGACTCTAGCTAGCAATAGTACAATCACTGAATTGATGCAAAGTAGATGACTAAGATAATTGTTTAGGACTGGGCCGGCCCAACTTTTAGTCTGAAAATTTTCCTTTTTTTTCTTTCCCGAGTTACCAAGCCAATGAGCCATTTGAGATTTGATAGTAGCTTGATACAGTGGAAGTCTAGAACCCCTCCCACTTTTATATATACTAATTTAATTATATTTCGTTAAAATTTTAAGTTATATATATATATTTATTACTAAAATATTTTCTGAATTTTATAAATTTCATGAATAAATATTATTCTAATTATGTGTTTTAATTATTACTTTCAAATACATATATATAAAAATATTACATAAAAGTAGTTTTTATTTAATTTTTATTTAGTAGAAAGAGTGAAATTTATCTAATCATGTAGACATTTTTTCGATTTTTATACAAAATTTTTTATATTATAAGTGTTTTCCATATTTTATGTAATTTTTAACTATATAATTTATAACTCGTGTGATGCACGGATATTTTTTTTAATAATTTTTATCTTATTACTCATATTTTCATATATATATATATATATATATATATATATAATTAGTAGGGAAAAAAATTATTTACGTTAACAAAATAGCATAATACATTTTTGATAGTATTTTAAACGATAATGTTTTAATTTTTAACTATAATATGTTATTGACGGAAATTTTTGGGAGTATCTTATAAGATTATATAAATGTATAATAATACTTTATTAAAAAAATAATATATTTTTTTGATTATAATATGATATTGACTGGAATAGAACCTTAAACTCTTAAAAATAATTTATAAAATATTATATATAATATATATATATATATATATATATATATATATTTAATAAAGATATGTTGTTGGTGGGATTTAAACTTAATCCATGAGAATATTTTAAATATTAGAAAAAGAATATTTTTCTAGTATTAGATCCAACGGTTTTCACTAATCTATCTCAAAATCCAACAGTTGTTATTGAGTATACCAAAAAAATGTACATTTTAAGTATTTTTATCTTAATAATTTTATTTGATTATTTATAATTTTAAATTAGCAATAATATAAATTATAAAATATAATAAAATAAGATTATACGTTTTTTATGGTATTCTAATTGATAGTCTTTTTATTGTATAGTGAAAATAGATAAATAATTGTTAAATTTAATAATATGTAGTCTTGGTTGAGCTTGTCAATGTATAAAAAGAGTTTTTTTTTTATTATATCCAACGGTTCTTATTAATCTATCTTAAAATCCAATGGTTGATATTGAATGTACCAAATAAGTGACCAAATAATTGACCAAACTACCAACCAGCCAAATAGATGTTGTTTTGCTTATAATAGTATAGTATGAATATATTTTTTTGCTAAATTCCACTTTTATATTTTAATCGTGATAATCTATTTAAAATAATAATTTTTTAATTAGAATGATATTTTTTTTTGGATTCCAACAATATCATTTTAAAGGGTTCTATTATAAATAAGAAAATAATTATAAGTATTTTTTTTAAGGTATGAAACAAGTACTTAATTTTAAACTTTAAGAAATGAACTTAATTTAGTTATAAAAAATAAATAATTATTTTAAAAATCAATGATGAATTTCTTTTCAGAAAAAGTATTTATTTTTTTGGTTAAGGGCGTGTTGAACTAATTGGACCCTATCTGTCTATACTATTATATAAAAGCCGAAACATATTAAAAGTTTGGTTGATCGGTACGGTACCGGTTGATTTTACTTATCTACCATTACTTAACATGTTATTTTTAGTTAATTATCCTTACATAATTACTTATAGTTACTAATAACTAATAAATTTATTTTTTTCAGGTAAAATATGTCACATTTTCTATTGTTCAATAACTAATCAATTTTCTTTTTCACGTAGAATACATTGTCTTTTATTTTTTATCTAACTAAAATTTTTCCATTAATAAATTTCTTTTTTTAGGTAAAACATGTTACCTTTCCTATTTTTCAATAAATAATTAATTTCTTTTTCATGTATAATACATTATATTTTATATTTTATTAAACTAAAATTTTTCTTTTTCTAAAAACACTATAAATAATTCTATTTAATAAATAAAATACTACAAGTATAATTATAATTACTAATAATTAACCAATTGCCTTTTTCAACTAATTTTTTAATAACTAAATAAATTCATTTTTCAGGTAAAATACAATATCTTTTATATTTTATCTAACTAAGATTTCTCCTTTTTTAAAAACATTACGAGCAATTTTAGTTACTTTTTTCATCCAAAACACGTTATCTTTTCTCTAACTAAAATCTGTCCTTACCAATTATATCACGGACGGTTACCTTTTTCAATCAAAACACGTTACTTTTTTCTTTTCTCTAACTAAAACCTCTATTTTTCCAATTATAATACTAATAATTAGTAAAAATAAACTAATAATATTATAATACTAATAATTAACCAATTACATTTTCAACTAAAACCTATCTTCTTTTCTATTTTTTTCTAATTAAATTTCCATTTTTTCTAGAAATATCACTGACAACATTAATTTATTATTTTCGAAAAACACAACAAACAATTTTATTTAGTAAAACAAAATAATTAAATTATAATTACTATAAACTAATCAATTACCTGTTTCACCTAAAGCATGTCACCTTTTTAATTTTCACGTTACTTTTTCCTTTTTATCTAACTAAAATCTCTCATTTTCAATTATATCAAGGGCGGTTCTATTTAATACAATAAATTAATAATATTATAATACTAATAATTAACCGATTACCTTTTTTTCAGCTAAAACGCATCATCTTTTCTATATTTTCTAACTAAATTTCCTTTTTTTCTAGAAATATCACGGACAAAATTAATTTCTCATTTTCTAAAAACATTACGAGCAATTTTATATAGTAAAATAACATAATTAAATTATAATTACTATAAACAAATCAATTACCTTTTTCATTTAAAACATGTCATCTTTTTAATTTTCTCTAACTATGTCCTCTCCTTTTCACCAAAATCCACCAAAATCAACTAATTGACATTCAGATACACAAACAACACTTCAACAAGACCGATCGAAACTAGCAACATTTGAATATTAGTGTCTCCAACACCTCCCATCTCCACCACCTTCTCCGATCAACAACATTAACCAAGCATCACCTACGAACTACGAGCAAAACTCGCAAATCAACTAAAAATAAAACCAATCAGCATAAATCAACGACTACACACATAAATCAACGACTCAGGAACAACTAAACAACTCCTCAAACTACTACTACTAAGACTCGGTTAAACAACGACTCGGCACAGCACTCAACGATGAAATGGAATCAACGAACTCGGTACTAAACTCAGCGCATCCAACCCAACGAACATCAAAAGAATGACATAAAATGCAAATCAATTCAGCCATAGCTGAACTCAAACGCATACACACGAACCAGACTCGGTGAAGTTTGCGAGGGGGAGGGATCAAAAGAATGACATAAAACGCAAATCAATTCGGCCATAGCTGAACTCAAACGCATACACACGAACCAGACTCGGTGAAGTTCGCGAGGGCGGGGGGGGGGGGAGCGTAAAGCATAAAAATGTAATATGTAATAGAGGACATATATAACTCAACTAGGATAAAAGATAAATAAAAACTCTATACAGGGATCGTGAAATTTGAAGAACAGGCACCAACAAGGATCAAGTCGCTGAAAGAAGTTCATTAAAATGATCAAGCCTCAGTGACAAAATAAGATGTACAGATGATTCAGTTGAAGGGCCAAAAGATTCCAGTGATAAAGTTTTTATGGTTGCACAATTCTTGGCAGTATTCTTAAAGACATGATACGAACACCACGAGTGAATGTTAGTCGTCTGTGAACCAGACCAGTTGCACTAGGCGTCAACATTTTCACAAAGGAATCAAGGTATCTAACTCAGAAAAACTGTTAAAAAGGTATGATTGAGAGCAGTGTTGATATCCTCCATTTCAGAAGCTGGATATTTAAGGATGTCAAAAATAAGAGGAAAATAAGGTCAAACTTACCACCACAGAGAAAATGGACCAGGGATCATCCATTTGAGCTTATCGTTGGAGATCCTAATGCAAAGGTCCAAACCAGAAGAGCAAGTCAAGAAGAATGCTTATACAGTAGTTTTCTATCCAAAGAAGAACCTAAGAGAGTTGAACAAGCTCTTCTGGATCCAGACTGGGTTTTAGCAATGCAAGAAGAGTTAAACCAGTTTGAGAGAAATGAAGTATGGAAACTTGTACCCAAACCTAAAGACAAATCAGTGATTGGCACTAAGTGGGTATTCAAGAACAAGATGGATGAGAATGGCATAGTCACAGGGAATAAAGCTAGATTAGTTGCTAAAGGCTACTGTCAAGAGGAAGGAATTGATTTTGAAGAAACCTTTGCACCAGTAGCAAGGTTAGAAGCAATAAGGATCTTCCTGGCCTATGCAGCGCATGCCAATTTCAAAGTCTATCAAATGGATGTCAAGAGTGCATTTTTGAATGGTATTCTGGAGGAGGAGGTGTATGTTAGTCAACCGCCTGGTTTTGAAGATTCAGACTTTCCAGAATATGTGTTCTTTCTACTCAAAGCACTCTATGGCCTGAAGCAAGCACCTAGAGCCTGGTATGACACACTCTCACAGTTTCTTATAGAGAATCACTTCATTCGAGGTACTATTGATAAAACTCTCTTTTATAGAAATGTCAATGGCTCTATGATACTTGTCCAAATTTATGTAGATGATATAATATTTGGGTCTACAGATGAGAAACTTTGCAAGAGGTTTGCCAAACTCATGCAAAGTAAATATGAAATGAGTATGATGGGTGAATTAACTTATTTTCTTGGTTTACAAGTTAAACAAGTGAATGAGGGAATTTTTATAAGTCAAACAAAATACATTTATGATCTTTTAAAAAGGTTTGATTTAGCAGATTGTTCTTCTGCAAAAACACCCATGGCCACTGCCACTAAGCTTGAACTGAATACTAAGGAAAAGAAGGTGGACATGACAAGCTATAGGGGCATGGTTGGATCTCTTTTATACTTAACAGCTAGTAGACCTGATATTATGTTTGCTACATGTTTATGTGCTAGATTTCAAGCTGATCCGAGGGAATCTCACTTAGTAGCTATTAAAAGGATTTTCAGATATCTCAAGGGAACACCAAAACTCGGCATTTGGTACCCTAGAGATTCTGGTTTTGATCTAATTGGTTACTCAGATGCAGATTATGCAGGTTGCAAAATGGATAGAAAAAGTACCACAGGAACCTGTCAATTCTTGGGAAACAAGCTGGTCTCATGGTTCAGTAAAAAGCAGAACTCATTATCTACCTCAACTGCAGAGGCTGAATACATAGCAGCTGGGAGTTGTTGTGCACAGATTCTATGGATGAGAAATCAACTACTTGACTATGGAGTTAAAGTTAAAAGGATCCCAATTTTCTGTGACAACACTAGTGCAATTGCAATATCACATAATCCAGTGCAGCATTCTAGAACCAAGCACATAGACATCAGATACCATTTCATCAGGGAGCATGTGATGGAAGGCACTGTGGAACTGCACTTTGTTCCTAGTGAAAAACAGTTGGCAGACATTTTTACTAAAGCTTTGGATGAAGCAACCTTTTCAAGGTTGGTAAGTGAGCTTGGTATGTTAAATTTCACATGATTTTTTAAAATGTCTGTTCAATTAATTGCAGCCAGTGAATTTCATTCTCTGGATTTTGTTTGTTTTATTTGATTATCTGCATGATTATTCTGGAGATATCACTGTAGCATAATTAAATAAATATTTTATTGACATATATCAATTAATGATATTTTGCTAATTTTATATCTATTTAATTATGAGTTTATCTGATTATTGTGGATTAATTCTTGATTTACAGTGTGATTATTTTTAAATCCATAATAATTAGAAGTAATAAATATGTGTATATGTGTATAGACTGATAGGTTTCGGTGATAAGATGTTTTTTCGGCCGATAGGTTTCGGTGATAAGATGTTTTTTCGGCGAATTAGGTTGTTAGGTGAGAAATTATTGAGCGGTGTTGTTTTTCAAACATAACCTATCACTATTACACCTAACCTACTAAACCTTGAAACCTTATAAATGATGAGTTTTTTGTTGTGTTTAACATCATCATTTTTCAGATATACAGAGCATATACACACGATTGCTGAATATTTCGAGCTTTGATCGGAAAGATCTCTCAATCTAGCTGGTGGTTTTTTAGATTGGATTTTATATTCTTGCTTTATACATCATCCTTTATAAAAACTAACCCTTATTTTTGAATTTCCTCGAAGTTTTGAAAATGGCATTGCAGGGAAGCTTTTTAATTGCTAAAGTTAATCCTATTTCCATTCAGCAAATCGAAACCATTCAGGATGAGCAATTTCGGGCTTGGACACAATTTTTGAATGAACATTCATTAATTCGATATGCTTTAGTTACACCAGTGCAGCTTAACCATGATGCATTGCGTGAACTATATTGCAGTGCGGTTAACACTTCTGGACAGGACGGGTGTGCATTCACATATCGACTATTTGGTAGGTCGATTAGGGTCATTGAACGAGATGTTAATCGAATTCTTCATTTTCCTATGGAAAATCTCGTTTCTGATCCTACACCTGAACAGATTGAAATGTTCTTTCGTTTTATAAGGTACCAAGATGGCAATTTCAATACTGGTAATCTTTATAGAACATTTCTAACCCAGTATTGGAGTTTCTTCTTTCACACTCTTAACCATGTTTTTTCCTCAGATAGAACAAATCAAGATCGAATACTCGAATATATCCAAAAAATAGGGTATGCGGTCGCCAATAATTTGAGGATTAATTTTGGAAAAATAGTGCTTGGTCAAATCATTTTAAAGATGAAACACTTAGGAACAAGAGATGTTCGGACTCAAAATGTCAAATGTCTATATCCAAGGTTTCTACAGCTAATATTAAATGATTTTTTGAATGATGAAGACAGGGTACGCTTGGAAAATGGTCAAAAGGTGGAATGTTCTTCAATAAAGACGAATGTAATTAATTACATGAGCAAAAAGAAATATACGGATGTGCCTACAGTCCTAACTGAATATCTAAAGACTGTCCCACTTTCGTTGTTACCAAGACCAGTGAGAGCAGGTATACGACAAGGTAATATTTCAATCCCTGCTATTCCAACCCTTGTATTCCCTGTTGCGTCACAGGAAATACAGTTTCTACAGCCCCGAGTGGCCATCTTACCCGACCAAGAGCAGGAAATCCCACCGACTCTAACACAGGTCGAAGAGCCCATTTTACAAATGCAAACAAAAACACAACAAACTCCTACACCTCAATTGTCACTTAAACGACCAACCATCAACACTTTTGAGGGAGATAGTGCCTCAGCAGCACCACATAAGGAGTTAGTTACATCAGCAGCTCTACCTCATTCTAAACGAAGTAAACCAAATGAACCTGAGGTAACTGTAACTATTAGGGAAACAATTCTTCCTTGTCAAATGAGTGAAAATGTAAATGAGGATGAATTGACGGGAGCAACTATCTTAAGTTCCATTTCACGGAACATAAGAGTGGTTGATGATCTTTCTAAAGATCAAATGCCTTCACAGGCATCCGAGGTGGAATTACCTACCTCAATAACTGCTGGTGAATCTTCCATTTTACGGAAAGATCCATCGGTAGGTGGTTCTTTTATGAACCAAGTGTCTTCACAGACATACGAGGGAAACTTGGGTTTTGTGCCATTTAATCGATTCAAGTTTAACCTCCCAGAGGAAAAATCTCTGGATCTCTTTCGAGATTTACCACTATTTACCAGTGGTCGGCAACTCGCTTCACGCGAGGATGAAAGCTCACGAACTTTCATTGCACCATCCGTGACCTCTGAAAAAGGGGCTAGGATGATTTCATTTGCAGGTACACATATCGGTGGAAGCTCTGGAGGAGAGTTGAGGGAAACACGAATAGAACATGTAAGTGTCACCCAAACCACTAAACCGAGTGAATATAGAGTGTTGAGTGAAACACCTGCAGAACATACGAGTGAGCAACCTACTCAACCACATGCACCTATAACCAGAAAGGAATACAGCAGACTCCTTACAAGGGTCTAAAAATTGGAGAAAGAGTTGCCAAATATCTGTAAGTCCATTGCAGAAATAAAAAATTTGCAACTTATTCAACATGATGCATTCCAGGTTCAATTAAGTTCCATGCCAGCCCAGTTTAGTCATGCAATTAATTCCTTGGTGAAGACAGCTTCCTCTAAATTACCAACTCCACATCCTACTATCTTGGAGGATAACCCAACTGAGGGGGAGAAGGTGGATGACCAAGAAGCTACTAGCCGTAATAAAGGCAAGGAAAAGGTTGTTGACACGGAATTAACTTTATCTTGGGAAAGGAAAAGCTAAATGGAAGTATTCGTGCTATGTGAAAAGAAAGCAAGGCAAAAACTTGAAGATATGTTCAGTCTAGAGGAACAATTGTCTTGCACTTGGAAATCTGGAAAATGTATATATGATCCAGAATGTACTTTTATATAATTTATCTTTGTATTTTATTTTAAGTTGTATCAGTTGAGTTATCCTCTAGGAATTTGTTTGTCAAACCCTGACAATCAAATATGGGGAGATTGTAAAGCATAAAAATGTAATATGTAATAGAGGACATATATAACTCAACTAGGATAAAAGATAAATAATAAACTCTATACAGGGATCGTGAAATTTGAAGAACAGGCACCAACAAGGATCAAGTCGCTGAAAGAAGTTCATTAAAATGATCAAGCCTCAGTGACAAAATAAGATGTACAGATGATTCAGTTTAAGGGCCAAAAGATTCCAGTGATAAAGTTTTTATGGTTGCACAATTCTTGGCAGTATTCTTAAAGACATGATACGAAGACCACGAGTGAATGTTAGTCGTCTGTGAACCAGACCAGTTGCACTAGGCGTCAACATTTTCACAAAGGAATCAAGGTATCTAACTCAGAAAAACTGTTAAAAAGGTATGATTGAGAGCAGTGTTGATATCCTCCATTTCAGAAGCTGAATATTTAAGGATGTCAAAAATAAGGGGAAAATGAATAGTAACCGGAATCACTATTCATACAGTGTGAATAGTAACCGAAGTTACTATTCATGTGAATGGTACTGAAGTTACTATTCACGTGAATAGTACCCAAAAGTACTATTCATAAAGTAAGAAACATGTGAGGGCCCACATGAATTAAAAATCAAACTTTGAAATTGAAAAATTCGGTGAAGTTTGAAAGGTTGGCAGGTGAAAGAAATTAGGCAGATAATATACGTAATCAATTACGTATATTAGCTGCATAGTAACTTTCTAAAATCTATAAATAGGCCTGTTGTATTTCATTTCAAAATACACCTAAACACACAACTCTCTCTTCTCTCTCATATATTTTCTGTGTAAGCTGCTAGATAGTCCGTCTAGTAGGAAAGTCGGCTTAGCCCACTTTCAGGCAGTGTCGGGTAGAAGGTCCTCGTGCCTAAACTATCCTTAGGAGTGTTCTAATTTTGAAGCTAATCCATTGGATTAGAAGTTGTAACACCCCTTCGAGTTTATTATCAATAAAGATATATTCTCGGAATTATTTTTAATTTTTATAGTATCGTATTCAACCCCCCTTCTACGATACTTTGGGACCTAACAGGGAGGGTGGAGGGCGGGACGGAGTTCGGGGAAGGGGACGGGGGGAAGGGAGGCGGGAGGCGGGCGGCGGGTGGGTAGATCGGAGGGAGGAGATGGAAGGAGGAGGGCGGAGGGATGAAGAAAAATGGAGGTTGGAGAAGAACGAGGGTTGAAGAAGATGGGGTATATTTGCAATTAAGATAGTATAAGATAGTATATTTGCAATTAATTTAAAAAGATAGTGCCTGTTTGGCATAACTTATATTATGGGTTTATGGACTTATTTTCGGATAAAAATTTTATATTTTGATAATTTTTTTTTATACAAGTATTTAATGTATGTTTGAGATTCAATAAGTTGCAAAAATAATTTGGAAAATAAGTTGGAAAGTTAGAAATCTCTAACTTTGTCTTAAAATAAGTTGACTTATTCCGGAAAAAAGTTCCCCCAAACACCCCAATAGTATTTTTGCAATAACTATTTAAAAATCTAGTATATTTGTTAAATTCCCATTAAATTATAATTACTACAAACAAATCAATTACCTTTTTCATTTAAAACATGTTAATTTTTTTTTAATTTTCTCTAACTATGTCCAATCCTTTTCCAATTATATCACAGACATTCTATTTAATAAAATAAAATAAAATAATAATTTTATAATTACTAATAATTAACCGATTACCTTTTTCAACTAAAACCTATAATATTTTCTATATCTTCTAACTGAAATCCCTCATTTTCTAAATATCACGGATAACATTTATGTAATTATTATCAAATCATCTCATTTAAAAATTTAAGCCTCCAAAATTCATGTTTAAAAAAAATAAATTCAAATTAATGAAAAAAAATCATATAATTATTAAAAAAAATCAGTGTATCCACAAATTTTAAGCTAGTATCTTATATTCTACGAATGATAGATCATTCGAGTTATCTTGTCGCGTTACAAAAAATAACAGATTTTTTTTGACTTTTGGTGATTTTCACTTGAGTTTCGATGTTGGGTCAGATACTGCTGATCCACGTGTCTAACAGTCCAAGTACATTACCTTCCATTCTGTGTTACTTGCAAGTTCTAAGCCCACCCTTAGTTATAAAATACATACATACATACACTATCAATAGCAAAATTAATGGGCCGTTTTTAATTTCTTCATCAATCCCTCATCTTCTCTCCCCCAGGTACTTCATTTTCTTCACCTTTTTCAACAACCCATTTGTTTAATCATCTTAAATTATATCTCTTTCAATTGATTCTGTTAAAAAAAAAAAATGTATGCTTGTATGTGATGTTCTTGTTTGTATATACTGAACAGTGTGTGTGTGAATTGTTGCTGATGTTACTATGATTGTGGATATATGATCTTTGTAGCTCATAATCTTGTTTAAATTTTCTTGATCTTGTTTATTACTGTGATTTTGAAAATGATTAAATGTAAAGATTTAACCTTTGTGTTGGACAATATATAAAGTTACAATCTTTTTATGTTTTTCATAATTTGTAATTAAGGGCTGGGGATTTTATTGATTAGAAGTTCAAGAACTGTATTAATATGTTTTTGTTAATTGAGGTTCTGGAATGAAGCATTGTGGTTTATGTGTTTAGGTTACTGATTGTGGAATGTGTATGTATGTATTGAAATGTTGTGATTTCTCCTGATTCTAGCCAAAGATGAAATATTTACACTTCAATTTGAATATGTGATAGTTTTTTTCGCGGTTGATTGGAATTGTAGAAGATATTTTCATGGTATTTAAAAGTCGTATTTCTGATTAGGAATATAATTTTGTCACTTAAGGGAGTGTATATGTTACTAGAGCCGAAAATACCACTACTTCCAACTACAGAGTAGTATAATTTTGTTAAAACACATCGACTGAGCCATTCACTCCATGTCAACAGATTTCATCCGCATTACGTCAATCACATTGCCCTGCATAGAAGATAACATAACATTGGCTATAGATGGGGAAAGAAAAAAATAAATGCGCAGCTCAGATTCTTTATTCTTTAAAACATTTCTTACTCTTTACCTGACTTCTCTTCTTTTACTTGTGTAGCCTACGTTATCGTAATATGAAAAAGAAATAACGATACGGTGGGTTTGATTTCTTAAAAAAGTTTTTTTTAATAATATTATTTTATTTATTTATAATTTATTTAGTTATTTGTTTTTTATTTTTTAATATTAAAATTATACAAATAGTATATCATATTAGCGTAATGTTATTTTCTGTTTATATTAAGTTACCAACTAATTTTTTTTAAGAAACTAAATGACTTAAACTCAGAATTTTATTAAATAACTTGCGTAATTTGATTTACTATAAACAATTGGTTTGACAAACAGAACAAAAATATTAACTAAACTGATATTTAATGTCAAGTTTTGCGGGAGTGTTTTGTCAATTTTTACAAGAGATGCTTTGTTTTTAGCAAATGATTGTTTACAGTTGGTACTTGCACTTGCAGATGTGAATTTGGTAAAATTAACTGCTAATGTGTGTTCTTTTATAATCAATGCATTACTTCGAAATTGTTTATGTTAGTCATGTTTTTGAAAATCCATCGACACACTGATTTTGAGTTCATAGAGAGACAAACAACATTTTTAGGTGTTTGAGAGTCAAGTATGGCAAAACTTTTTAAGGGTAATTCCAGTAGAGAGGATTGGATTAGCGCACAAAGACATCTAAGTATCAAATGATTTTACAGTAAAGCTAAATGATTCTCATTTTTTAGCATGGGACATAGTCACAATGTTCTTGTGTATGATTTTTATGTGTAGGTATCTACATATTGGCATGGCATGCAATTATAGTTAGAGTCCTTTGAAACGCAGTAATCTGAGCCAAGAGTCAAGAAGGATGCACCCATCAACTATACCTAGAAAAAGTTGGTCCTTATTAAGTTAGTTAATATTCCGATTTACAATTAGAGTGGAAGATCGTATACTCGTTTTAATATTAATGAGATTTTCAGGTTTAACAAATTCGCTAGGTGGTTGTAGTTGGCTATACGGAGGTGTATAAGCACCATGCGCACGTTATGATACATAGGCAACTATAATTTTGATGCCATATATGTTGATGTATTTTTTTTTTCCGTGTCTACAAACATATATGTTATGACTATACATCTCAACAACAATTATATGAAATCTTACATTGCAATATGTTAATTGCTTAACACTTAGATTTATGTAAAAATAAAAAAGAAAAAAATCTTTAGAATATAAACACAAAACACTGTTCCAATGGGAAATTATTTATAACTGATAAATTCAGTAAACATGCTCTTCTATAGTATCTACTACTACTGTATACCTTACCTTGTATACTACTACCGTATATGAAGTAGGTGATTTTCGATAAACACAAAGAGAATGGCCATCCAAGCTATCTTTTTCATCTCACGAAAATTTTCATCTACGTTACTTCATGTATCACATTTTTCTGTATCTAATAAAGTGTGGAAACTAGAGAGAGAAACGAAAAAAACAAATGCATAGCTCAGATCATTTATTCCTATAAACGTTTCATTCACTTTACCCGACTCCTCTTCTCCTACTTATAGTCTACCTTAATGTAATATCAAAAAGCAAAATTGATGGGTCGGTTTAATTTCTTCATCCATCCTTATCATCTCTTCTCAGGTACTTGCTTTTCTTCATAATCTTCAGCCCAGTTTTTTTATGGTCCTAATATTATCTCTTCAATTGATTCCATAAAAGCATGTATGCCTTTTGTTTTGCATATAGTGTTTTTGTTTGAATAAACCGAAGTGTGTGTATATATATCGTGTTTTTTGCTCATGTAATTATGATTTTGGATATAGAGATCTTTGTAGCTTATGATCTGTCCTGAAATTTCTTGATCTTTTTTAATTTTTCTGATTTGGCATTGATTATGTAATTGATTTCCCCTTTGTGTTGGATAATAATTACAAAATCACAAACTTTCTATGTATTCAAATCAGGGATATACTTGTTAGAAGTTTAAGAACTGTATAATTTGTTTTTGGAATTCCGAGGTTGTAAATGAAGAATGGTGGTTTATGTTCTTAGGGTTAATGATTGATGGACGCATATATGTATGTAATGAAATTCTGCGATATCTCCTAATTTTAGCTGAAGATGAAATATTTATACCTCAATCTACATCTATGATAGATTTTTAAAAGGTTTTTTCATTGTATGTAGATTTCTGTTTTTAAGGATAGAATATTGACAAATAAGGGTGAGAATATGTACTTGCAGTAAATAAATATTACGACTACTGCTACTACCTATCCATCTTTAATCACATTGCCCTGTATTTAAGAAATTGTGTACTATATGGAGAGAAAGAAAATTACAAATGCATAGCTCAATTTTTTTTGTTCTTAAAAACGTTTCTTACTCTTTACCTGACTCCTCTTCTCCTACTTTCAGCCTATTTTATTATAATAATTTAAAAGAAAAAATGATCGGGTCGGTTTGATTTCTTTATTTATCCTTATCTTCTCTTCTTAGGTACTTGTTTTATTTCTTTACTTTTTAACAATCCATTAGTCTAGTTATCCCAATACTCTTCTCGGTTTATTCTGTAAGTTATATGCATGCTTATAGTTTTGTATATTCTGTTCTTGTTCGTGTTTGTATATTTTGTATATGCTTAAATAATATATTGGATCCATTGTTGATGTAATTGTGAGAGTAGATATAGAGATTTTTGTAACTTGTAATCTGGTCTGAAAGTTTTTAATTTAGCCTTATGTGTCTTTTATAGTTGTTTTCTCTTGTTGAGCTTTAAGGGATGTGTATATATGTGAATAATTAATTGCAACATGTATTAGTCCTTTAGAGCTTTGAACTATTGGAGTTTTGTATATAAAAAAATATTGTAAAACATCTGCTCTTATGTAGAACAATATGGTGGAGCCATCATATCATGTGTTACACTGACTATTGTAGTAAAGGAAGAAATTTTTCTGTTGCTCAACAGTGCATAAAGAAATAGGCAAGACTATCTTAAAATTGGGAAGGGGGAGTGGGTGTATATTATCACAGTTTTTTTTCCAGGAAGATCATCATATTAACTTAAGAAAATATAAGTCGTGTTTATTCTGTAGAAATGTTTCTTGTGGGATTGTTGTGTAGCCTAAGATGACCTAGTTTTGTTTGGAATGTTAATAATGTGCACATTTTAGCAGTATCATTGGTTTATAGAGTATTCGTGCATGTAAATCTGAGTGACAGAAGTTAAATTGTAAGATACATGGACATGTGAGACATGAACCGAGCAAGGTTTGATGTGTTAAGACATCCATATATTCTTTGTTTGGTGGAATTTGCTTACTAGGTTGCAATGGTTGTTTTTAGGGAGAAAACATATAAGGCTGGAAACTCATATTGAGTGGTTGAAGGATGGTGGATGTAACGATATTTATATTATTCTTTCATTTTTAGTTTTATACTCGAGTTTGTTGTTTAATAAAATATTTATCTTAGTCTAGCCATCGGTTCCTGTATGATTATACTTGAACATTGATACGTATGCTCGCTTTTGGATTGCACAAGCTTAATTAAATTTTATATTGTTTATTTGGTCTATCAGATTTTGTTTGAGTACTCACAATTGTAAGCTAAGCAAGTTTGAAGACTCGCAACAATGCTTGGAACATACTACTGAACTATGGTAATATACTATTGAACTAACGCAACATAGTAGTAGTTTTTTTAATTAGCAACTTTTTTGACTTTGTAGTCACTACAATATTTTTTAGTGTTTCAGATGTTACTTTCAGAATTACAGATTGCATACAAAAAGAGGTTCATTATTAAATTGTGCTGAAATAGTGATTGAGTTGGCCCTGATTTAAGGCCAAAGGATATCTTGTCCCTTTGGTGTTATCGTTAATCCAAAATCAAGAATCTCTATCCGATATACTAGTATGGATCATCCTTCATGGAATAATCTACCAGCTCCAGCAGAGCATGGTTTGCCACAAAATGCTATGAGTTTTAGCAGCTGTGACTTTGGTGAATCTAGCTCGAGTGCCAACGTACGCGATCAGATTTCTG
The DNA here is from genome assembly GCA_036435485.1 of Saposhnikovia divaricata. Lineage (NCBI taxonomy): Eukaryota > Viridiplantae > Streptophyta > Magnoliopsida > Apiales > Apiaceae > Saposhnikovia > Saposhnikovia divaricata. The sequence goes on along the minus strand of CM071597.1, from coordinate 9,132,320 downwards.
GCGATGGTCTGAAGATGGAACCTTATATGCCTTCTTCGTACAGTGCTTCTGTGGCTGAGACAAAGTTACAAGATTCTCGACAGGAAACATCTAATAGCCATGTGCATGAAAGAGTGGGTAATGACCTTGTTGGCAGTCCGGTAAACCGGGGACCTTTCAGTATACAGAATTCAGGTTCTGGTGCTGTTCCTGTAAATGGAAATCCGGATGCTGGATTTTCTGAAATTAAAGAGGACCAGCTGCAGTGTGTCAGAGCAGACTCATGTCCAAGTCTCTACAAATCAAGCACAACAGGTACAGGGATCACATCTGCCAGTGTCTCATCTGCTGATATCGAGACCTCATCTGAAAGATCTGGTTATCTTGTTGATAATGATGGATCAGGTTCTTCCCGTGGTAGTTGGTGTTCGCCGTGCAAAAGAAAAGCCCTTGAAGGTACTTCCCAGCCTTATCCTGGTGAAAATTCTGGCTTGTTTCCTCAAGCTGAGAACACAGTTCCTGGCACTGCCCATCATAATGCTTCTAGCAGCTTGAATATATCTGTGCGCACAGTTAGATCTCATACAGCGAATTCTCCAGCTGGTTCTTCTGAACAAGTTAATACAGGACAGGAGGCTGGTATGGGAGGTGTACCTTCTGATGCTTTTCCTCCTTCAGGTGTTGCAGGAAGTGTTGAAAACTCTTACAGTGATTTTGGACCAGGATTTAATGTAGAACATCAAGAATCAACTCAATTTAGGTCTCCTTCAGCTGGGAATTCTACTAGGCGTCCCGCTCGATCTTCCCACGACTCATCTCAGCATAAACCTAATGATTCTTCAGACTTTGGACAAACAACTCTACTACCTACTACTTCAAGCAATTCCTCAAATCGTCTTCATTTAGGACCAGGGCGTAGTCTGGATAGAAACACACCTTTTACTTGGAATGGCATTCACAATTCGAGGACCAGTAGTCCATCAAGCTCACTTGCACATCATCGAGATAGAGGTGCAGGATTAAGGGAAGAAGCATACTTGAGAGGCAACACAAGAAACAATGTAGAGCAGCTGATGTTTGTTCCAGCAACTGAGACAAGAAATGTAGTTCAAGATCCTAGTCCTACAAGTATTTCTAATGGAAGTTCAAGCAGTTCTGCCGGTATTGCATCTAGTGGTCAAGCGAGCTCCAGCTCTACTTCTCGTCCATCTGGTAGGACCCTTAATTCGTCAAGGCTATCAGATTTTTCTCCTTGGAGTCTCTTTCATACGGCTGAATCTGAGGCAGGAGTGTCTGGGGAGCATATTTCCCCATATCAATTAGAGCGTTCTTCTCCTGATGAAGGAGAGATGCCTTCTTTAGGCAATGTCCACAGTCATCCTCAACCACATTCAAGGCATGCTTTATCAAGAGAGGTAGGCGGTGTTGATGTCAATGCTCGGAGTGCTTTAGCTGCTGATATTCATGAAAGGCATAGGCTAGTTACAGAGGTTTGTTTCTGATTTCTTGTTATTGTGCTTAATTGCTTATGATGTCTATGCACTGCTTCACATCGGCACCACAAATTGCATATTGCATCAGTAATCGTTCATGGTTTGTTGCCTACTCCTTAGCATATCATTGTAGAAGAATTCATTCAAAATAAAGTCATCTGCAGAATCACAATCGTCTTTTTTATTTTTGTGTGTGGCTAGTTAAATATACCCACCCTCCCGTTTTGCCTTTAACATTGCTTGAACCGTCAACCTCCCGTAAAGGGGGTGAGAGCAATACCGCTCGAGCAAGAGCCTTTGGTAATTATAATAGTCTTATTCAGGATAAAGTGAATGAAATGACTTTAATACTTGGCAAAAAAAAAAAACAAAGAGAATGAAATGACTTTTATGCATCCTGTCTTACTGTTTTGTTGGTATATTGCTTGTGCCTAGTTTCCACACTATTGAGGAGTCGAAAACCATGTTCTCTCACTCTTTGTTATTCCTGCATCTTTTATTTTTTAAATGGATCCAGTGGTTATACTTGTGTGGCACATGTGTCAGAATAGCCTTTGTTAGATTGTACCTGCATAAGATTTATTTAAGTTTTGTTGCATATTAGATTTCTCTTTGCCTTTTAGTGCAGGGCACACCTTCCTCTGTTTTTAAATGCAAAAAAAAATTAATGTAAATGAGATAGAAGAGGAATAAAGTTATTTAATAGAAGTATGGCGATGCCTGACTTACTTAAAAAAAAACTATTTGTCAAGTTACATTTATAACCTTTAGCCTACAGGTAAAAGAAGATTTTTACTTGTAGCTTATTATCTGTTTGAATATAGTTTAAGTGATAGTGTATGAAATCAAGTTATCAAATATAAAAAAAATGACAAAAAGTTGCTTCAAGTTGCATGCGGGGAGGGCAATAAGAATGAAAGAATAAAAACAACAGGTACCTCTTTCAACTTTTTGTATTTGAACTTATAAGTCTGTTCTTAGTGATAAGTTGTTATTTGACAAACAATTCAATTAATCTGATTTGGCCATTTGACCAAGGAAACTTGTAAAGATAAAACAAACAGGCCCAGTCTATGTATTCAAATAATAATATAGTGGATGCATCTTGATGATGGTTCAGCTACTGTGCGCTAACCTTATCCCTTGGTACTAACTATTAAGTCTGCAACTACTATTATATGACAGTTATATTATATTTTGACTTGTATATAACTTCTTTGATACAGATTCGTCAAGTCTTGCATGCCATGCGGAGGGGTGAGAACTTGCAAGCTGAGGTTTGGTTCTCGACATTTCTGACATAAATATTATCAGTATCTTACTTTCATATGCTGTCTCGAGCATGCCCCTGGAAACATAAAAAAAAGTGTGTGATAAGTTCAACAAGTTTGAATAATTAATTAAATAATCTGTTCATTGTGATGATTAAGTAACCTTGCACAGTGTATGGTTTTCTTTTCTAAATTTGTGAAGCCAGGCAGAGAATCTGTTTGTGTTGGTTATAGTTGAGAATAAGGCTTTGAGAAAGTAGTACAAGACCTACAGAAAACCTGAAAAGCAACTCTAGGCACTCACATTATCACTTTTTGCGGAACTCTATGTAGTTAAATATACGAGTACATCTAGAGACTGAACTCTTATTTTTTATATCCTGAAGAAAGAAAAATGTTTGTATTAAGTCAACGTAGACGGGCACAGAAATAGTTACCAACTGAACTTCATATGATAACAAAACCAGAAATTTTCAAAAGAAATGGAAGCTCTAGGCATACACTGGAAGTTTTGACTGCTTTCCACCGAGATGTTCGATTTGATTGAGGCGCTTTCTTGTCATTACCGAAAATATTGTTTTGAAAGAAATTTGACATGCAAGCTATTCTGACTTCAACAGGATTATATGCTCTTCGATACATTTATAAATGGGACTGGTCCCTTGCATGACAGGCACAGAGATATGAGGCTCGATGTTGATGACATGTCTTATGAGGTACAAACTAGCAAAAATTGATATTCTTATACTTTCAGCAAAAGGTAGTCTTTATAATAGTTCGATTGAATATCAGGATTTGTTGGCACTGGAAGAAAGGATGGGTGATGTGAGCACAGGACTGGAGGAGGAAGCCATTATGAAGTTCATGAAACAGCGAAACTACTCATCTGTTACAACAGAAGGCCCATCGAAGATAGAGCCATGCTGCATATGTCAGGTGATAAGTCTTATTGAAATGAGATTTTACCTTCTCATTGTGATTGCTTAATATTTATTCACTCATCACATGACGAACACATGGTTGTTACGTCGGTAAGTCGAGTCGAGTCGGACGGAGACTCCAGCAAGTCGAGTCGTGACTAGTCGAGACTAGTCGACGACTAGTCAACACTAGTCGACAAGGTATAAGATAATAAATATTAAAAATTATATGTGTACATGTGTTCTAACATTCCTCTTTACTATATAAAAACAAAAGTAGATTGAACGAAGTGTGTGTTTTTACTACATAAATACAGAGTATAAGTGTTTATGTATAAGTGTGTGTGTATATATACATATATGTGTGTACTCTGTGTGTATATATAAGTGTGTGTGTGTGTATATATAAGTGTGGGTACTGTGTGTGTATATAGAAGATGAATATTATCTATAAAAAATTGAAGTTGGAGGTGATTGGAGACGATTGGGGAGACTTGAAGATGACTTGTGGCTCAAAATGACGACTTGGAGATGAAAAGAGACAACTGGTCATGATTAGGTTACTTAATGTGCAACTGGGTCGGATTTTTTTTGTTATTTCTGCACCAGTCGAGCTATTAGGTCGCCCAGTCGACCTGACTAGTCGACCCAGTCGACCTGACTAGTCGACCCAGTCGAGCCCCAGTCGCCCGAAAGAGTAACTAAATTAATATGCATAGGCACTGAAGATGCATCACTATCTATTTGTATATAAATGCTCAACATGTTGCAGCAGCGCAGAGTTCATATGACACTTTCTTTAATACGCTTATTCTAAGTTTTGAGTTTTTTCTTGCAGGAAGAATACACCATCGGAGAGACTATCGGGACACTGAACTGCGGACATGATTTCCATACTAACTGCATTAAACAGTGGTTACTGAAGAAGAACGTGTGCCCCATTTGTAAAACGGTGGCACTACATACTTAGTATCTTTTTTCTTAATCTTCTTAGACACACAAGACTTTAGTTTTCTTCTTGTGAGTGATTGTCGCCCCTGTTTGTTGCTTTGCTGGACACACAGACTTCTGTTTTCCTACAGACTTCTGTTTTCTTTTTCTGAATGATTATGCAGCCCCTGTTGGTTGCTTTGCTGTAACAAATTCCTCTATCAAAAACCCTTCTTATCGATACTCACAAGCTTCGTGAGTTGATGGGTTGGAGTGAGGAATTGCAAGTTATAGCAACGATGACATTCAATATTTAGCAGTTTGGTTTGTACTTTATGCTGGATCTCTATTTGCATGAATAATGTTTTATGAATAAAAAGACTTTGGGAGGCTGTATCTCTTCTGTTTATGCATTAGTACTTATTTTTTTTATTCATCCCTTGTTCCTTTGTTGAACAAAACGAAGAAACTTGCTAAACGAACTTGTGCTTTGAAACAAACCGTTTACCGATTTATTCATACTAGCGTGCGATGCACGGATGTTTTTTAATATTTTTATCTTATTTTTTTATATTATTATTTATAATTTTAATATATGTTTTTTCAATTAGTAGAAAAATAAATTATAGAAGATACTAAAATATAATAATAAATATTTTATAGTATTCTAAATGATAGTGTTTTTCTTCTATAACAGATGATATAACTTTTTAAAACAGATAATATAACTTTTTAAATGTAATATAATTTTATTGAAATTTATATTATATTTTTATATAAACATTATTTTCAATATTAATATTAATTTTAATTTAATATAATTTGATATATTCATGTTTAAGGATTATACTTATGTTCTTATTGTAACAATGTATACTGATTTTTAATATATTTTATTAATGATTTAAAGACATGGTGTGATATTTTGGAATATATATTAATGATTGCAACTAAATAGTAAAATGTAAAAAAGACAGTTAGTTAATTATCATTAATTATATTATGTTATTATTTATTTTAATAATTAGGATAACCAAATCGAAAACCGAAAATCAAACCGACAAACTTTCATTACAAATGCAAGTTTTATCAGAATGCTAATAAAATTTGTGAATATGGCTAGAAAACTTGGCGTACTTTGCATTGCATGAATTATCCGCGAGTTTAAAGTTTTTAAATAAAAAAGAAGATGGGGTTTAAGATTCAATAATTTTATTAAATAAACCACTTAAAAAATTAAAAGAACTGGGTTTCGAAAGTAAAAATATTGTTAGGAATATGTTGTACTTGATGATAACTTCACAATCAATCAAATTGTATAAGGTTTTGTAGCTGTCAACGGATGAGGATTTATAACTCTATCCGTTGACAGGTAGCTCATCAACGGATGAGGTTTTGTAGCATACTGCAGTATCTCTATGTTATCAGTTGATAGAGTTTTTATCCACAGTCATGTTGACCATCAACGGATAGGCAGAATAGGGTAGCCAATTGTAAATAAGCTATGCTATGTAATTCTGTCTAAGTGAAAGTGTATCAACAGATGAAGACATAACTCTATCAACGGATACAACTCAAATCCACTCTATCAACGGATACAGCTCAAGTCTCAATATCAACGGATACCGCTCAATACATCATCAACGGATGTCAGTGTACAGTATCAACGGATAATCATTGACACTGTCTTTTATGATTAGCTGGGGATTAGCAGTTGATAAGGACATGTTTGACTGACAGATTATGCTTTATTGTCATCAAGTATAAATTGGGGGAGATTGTTAGGAATATGTTGTACTTGATGATAACTTCACAATCAATCAAATTGTATAAGGTTTTGTAGCTGTCAACGGATGAGGATTTATAACTCTATCCGTTGACAGGTAGCTCATCAACGGATGAGGTTTTGTAGCATACTGCAGTATCTCTATGTTATCAGTTGATAGTGTTTTTATCCACAGTCATGTTGACCATCAACGGATAGGCAGAATAGGGTAGCCAATTGTAAATAAGCTATGCTATGTAATTCTGTCTAAGTGAAAGTGTATCAACAGATGAAGACATAACTCTATCAACGGATACAACTCAAATCCACTCTATCAACGGATACAGCTCAAGTCTCAATATCAACGGATACCGCTCAATACATCATCAACGGATGTCAGTGTACAGTATCAACGGATAATCATTGACACTGTCTTTTATGATTAGCTGGGGATTAGCAGTTGATAAGGACATGTTTGACTGACAGATTATGCTTTATTGTCATCAAGTATAAATTGGGGGAGATTGTTAGGAATATGTTGTACTTGATGATAACTTCACAATCAATCAAATTGTATAAGGTTTTGTAGCTGTCAACGGATGAGGATTTATGACTCTATCCGTTGACAGGTAGCTCATCAACGGATGAGGTTTTGTAGCATACTGCAGTATCTCTATGTTATCAGTTGATAGTGTTTTTATCCACAGTCATGTTGACCATCAACGGATAGGCAGAATAGGGTAGCCAATTGTAAATAAGCTATGCTATGTAATTCTGTCTAAGTGAAAGTGTATCAACAGATGAAGACATAACTCTATCAACGGATACAACTCAAATCCACTCTATCAACGGATACAGCTCAAGTCTCAATATCAACGGATACCGCTCAATACATCATCAACGGATGTCAGTGTACAGTATCAACGGATAATCATTGACACTATCTTTTATGATTAGCTGGGGATTAGCAGTTGATAAGGACATGTTTGACTGACAGATCACATGGGTTGATAGTAGATACAAAAAACAGTATGGCAGCCATACTTTGGAAACACAGAAGAAAGAAGCATTCCATTTACACTATGAATACAAGAAAGGTACAGGAGACATGTCTGAACACAAGGACAACCTTTCGGCTACATGTGTATTTGGAGTGTAGTAGCAAGTCAAGTAGAATTAGATTAATATTATCTTATTCCTGTAGTACTTGTAAATCTTGGGATTTATAACCAAGAGTAGCAACTCTTTGTAGGTTAAGAAAACAGATACATTTTGCTTAGGGTTTTTATTGAATATTCTTAGAAAGCAAAGAGTTGTAAAACAGAAGATGTGTACATTTGTATCACAGAGTTTTCTTCGAATAAAAGTTTCAGGTGGTGCATTTAACCACCTGATTTTTATATGTTTGTGCATTAATCTTTTTACAAGCAATTATCTAAGTATAGATTTCTGGAGTTCTTATCAGAAATTTATAAATATCAAGAATTGTATTCAACCCCCCCTTCTACAATTATACAAGTGTGTAATCTGGGAATAACAATTGGTATCAAAGCAAGCTTCTAACATATTTGAAGTTTAAAGATCAACACACTTCCAACATGTCTAAGAAGGATTATGGAGTAAAGATTCCAGTTCTTGATAGAGAAAATTACTTTCACTGGAAAGTAAAAATGCGTCTACATCTCTCGTCTATTGATGAGGGCTTTGTGGATTGCATTGACAAGGGTCCTCACATTCCAATGAAGACTGCAACAAGAGTTGGCCTGGCCGAAGGTGTGCCTGACACTCTCATTCCCAAACCTGTTTCTGAGTGGAGTCTTGAAGATATTACAGAAGTCCACAAAGACAAAAAGACCATGAATATTCTATTCAATGGTCTAGAAACAGACATGGTTGACAATGTTATTAACTGTACTACCGCCAAGGAAGTATGGGACACTGTTCAAACCCTGTGTGAAGGAACAGAACAGGTAAGGGAAAACAAGATGCAACTACTAATCCAACAGTATGAACATTTTCACTTTAAGAGTGGAGAAACATTGAATGATACATTTAGTAGATTTCAAAAGCTACTAAATGGTTTGAAACTGTATGGAAGAATCTATCAAGTTAAAGATTCTAATCTCAAATTTCTGAGATCACTGCCCAAGGAATGGAAGCCAATGACTGTTTCTCTAAGAAACACTCAAGAGTACAAGACATTTACTCTTGAAAGGCTCTATGGAACCTTAAAGACCTATGAGCTGGAAATGGAGCAGGATGAAGAGATTGAGAAGTCTCAAAAGAAAAGTGGGTCAGTTGCACTTGTTGCCAACTTGGAGCAAAAGGAGGAAAGAACAGAAACTGCTAGTTCTACACCAAACAGGGAGGTTTGTAAAGGTAGAGTAGAATCAAGCAGGAGCAAGGAAAAGGTGTCTGAGGAATTGAATGTTCTTCAACAGGATGAATTGGATGAGATAGATGAGCATTTAGCTTTTCTATCTAGGAGATTCTCTAAGCTGAAATTCAAGAGAAACTCTGGGGTGGCCAAGCCATTTAACAAGGATTTTTCCACAAGCAACTATGTGGATAAATCCAAAATTAAATGCTACAATTGTGGAATTGCTGGTCACATGATAAGTGAATGCAGGAAACCTAGATCTGAGAACAAGGGAAAGTCAACTGAGGCTGTTGATTATAAGAAGAAATATTTTGATCTTCTCAGGCAGAAAGGAAAGGCATTCTTGACCCAAGAGTATGACTGGGCTGTTGATGACAATCATTCTGATGATGATGTTGAGTTAGTCAACCTTGCCTTAATGGCTGATTCTGGAGAGCAGGAAGCGAGTTCAGCTAGCAATCAGGTATTTTCTACTAATCTCTCTGAGCTCACCAAAGAGGAATGCAATAGTGTTATAGATGAAATGTCTACTGAACTATATCACTTGAGTGTTACTCTTAAATCACTTACTAAAGAGAACAATAGGATTAAAGAGTCTAATCTGTTTTTAAGTGATAGAAATGCTGCTCTAGAAACTCAATTTCTAGAATTTGAGAAAATGAGAGTTGATTGCAATAATGCTAAAAGTGAACTTGAAGCTGTGTTAAAAAGATAACTGATTTTAAAAGACCAGCTTGAAAAAGAACAAGGGATAATTGCTAAATTTCAAAGTTGTAGGAATATTTCTCAAAACATAATAGAAGTTCAGGGAATAGAATCATTTGTGAAGGATACCTGGACTCAAAAGAAAAAGGAGCTAGAACCTGGCCTTGAGGATCTAGAGACTATTTGTGAATCAACGGATATTGATCATCCGTTGACAGATGAACCGTCAACGGATGAGAGATATCCGTCGACTAACAAAAAGTTTGTTAGTAAGAAGGAACTCAGGAAACTGGATATCAAGTATGGTCCAGTCAACAAGAATTTTATTAGTGGTGAGTGCAGCAAAACCAAATCCAGTGGGAAGACTAAGGCAGGTGATTTACACAACAAAAAGGCTGTTGGTAAATCAGATAATGAAAAGGTAGAAATTGAGGATAAAAAGAAAAAGAACAGAAATGGTAAGATAGGTATCAACAAGAAAAACAATTACTCTCCTGACAAGTTTGCTCCTAGGAAAACTTGTAGTATTTGTAATAGTGTCAATCATCTATCTTCTAATTGCAAGATTGTCAACAAGGCTCCTGTTCATGTACCTCAACCAATGCCGTGTATGCCTGCAATGCCTGTTATGCCTGGTTTGTATCAAAATGCTAGTTTTTCAAATCCATATGTGAACATGCCATATGTGTCTAATCCTTACTTTCAATCTATGAATGTGCCACAAATGTCATGGAACATACCTAACATGAATAATATGTATGCCAATTTTCCACACATGCATGCATCAAATATTCATGCTAATGAGCATTTGTCAAACCTCATCACTCAAGCATCTACACCTAAGTTGAAGAATGCTAAGAGTGCAAAATCAAAGGCTAACAAGAAAGGACCCAAGGAAGCTTGGGTACCAAAATCAACTTGATTTGTTTTTGAAATGTGTGCAGGGAAACAGAAGGAATCTATGGTACCTAGACAGTGGATGCTCTAGGCACATGACAGGAGATTCAACCCTGCTCACAGAGTTCAAGGAAGGAGCTGGCCCTAGAATTACCTTTGGAGATGACAGCAAATGATATACTAAGGGATATGGCCTGATTTCAAAAGACAATGTCATCATTGAAGAAGTGGCTTTAGTTGAAGGTTTGAAGCACAATTTGCTGAGTGTCAGTCAGATTTGTGACAAAGACTATGAAGTAAAGTTCACAAAAGAAGCCTGTGTTGTTTCTGCCAAGAAAGACAACAATGTGGTATTGACAGGCTTTAGAAAAGGAAATGTTTACATAGCTGACTTCAATTCAGCATGCTCAGAATCCATTACTTGTCTCTTTAGCAAAGCAAGTAAGGATGAGAGTTGGCTATGGCATAAGAAGCTGTCACATTTGAATTTTAAAGTTATGAATGATTTGGTAAGAAAGGATCTTGCTAGAGGAATCCCTCAATTGGAGTTTGTCAGAGATGGACTGTGTGATGCCTGCCAATTAGGGAAACCAAAGAAATCATCCTTCAAAAGCAAGACAGAGTCATCCATTGTTAAGCCTCTACAATTGCTGCATATGGACTTATTTGGTCCAGTAAATGTCATGTCTATTTCAAAGAAGAAATACTGTCTGGTGATTGTAGATGATTTTTCTAAGTTCCCATGGACCTTTTTCCTGCACTCCAAGGATTGTGCAAGTGAAATCATCATCAATCACCTCAGAATACTAAACAATGGTTCTGAAGACAGAGTACAAAGAATCAGGAGTGACAATGGTACTGAATTCAAGAATTCCACAATGAAGATTTTCTGTGAAGAGAATGGAATTGTCCATGAGTTTTCTGCTGCCAGAACACCTCAACAAAATGGGGTTGTTGAAAGGAAAAACAGAACTCTCATTGAAGCAGCTAGAACAATGTTAAGTGAATCAAGGTTACCAACATATTTCTGGGCTGAAGCTGTCAACACTGCATGCTTTACTCAGAATATTTCCTTGGTCAATCAAGCTAGAGGAATGACTCCTTATCAGTTATTAACCAACAAGAAACCAACTTTAGCTTTCCTACATGTCTTTGGATGTAAGTGTTTTGTGCTAAGGAATCATGGAGATAACTTGGGCAAATTTGAAGCAAAGGCAGATGAAGCTATTTTCGTTGGATATGCAGCAGGGAAAGCCTACAAGGTCTACAATCTAAGAACCAACATTGTTATGGAATCTGTACATGTTGTGTTTGATGATCAAAAGATTCTAGGCCTAAATGATGAAGGTTTCCATGAAAAGTTGGAATTTGAGAATGAAGGTGAAGGAAGAATGTACTATGATGATGATGAGGAAAGTGAAGATCATGACCACAGAGATCCACCTAGAGCTGTTATACCAACTAGAAGTGATGCTTACACTGAAAATGAAGCATCCGTTGACAGTCATTCTGCAACATCCGTTGACAGTCATTCTGCAACATTCGTTGACAGTCATTCTGCAACATCCGTTGACAGTCATTCTGCAACATCCGTTGACACTATTAGAGATGCATCCGTTGACAGAGATTTTCAAGCATCCGTTGACAGGCAAAATGATGCATCCATTGACAGTCAACTTCATAATTCGGCAAGGACAACAAACTCAGGGGGAGTTTCCCAAGGTCAAAATTCAATGCTAAATCAACATGATCATGCTCATGGAAATGAAGCAACCTCATCAAGATCAAACCTTCCACCTGCAAGAAAATGGACTAGAGATCATCCATTTGAGTTAATCATTGGTGAATCAAATTCAAGAGTCCAAACTAGGAGGGCCACTCAAGCAGAATGTCTATACAGTAGCTTCCTGTCTCAAGAGGAACCTAAGAAAGTGGAAGATGCCCTTCTAGATCCAGATTGGGTGTTAGCAATGCAAGAAGAGCTAAACCAATTTGAGAGAAATAAAGTATGGAAACTTGTGCCCAAACCTGATGATAGAAGTGTCATAGGTACTAAATGGGTTCTCAAGAATAATACAGATGAAAATGGCATAATTGTGAGGAATAAAGCTAGATTAGTGGCAAAAGGCTACTCTCAAGAAGAAGGAATAGATTTTGATGAAACTTTTGCTCCAGTGGCAAGACTTGAGGCAATAAGAATCTTTCTAGCCTATGCAGCACATGCCAATTTCAAAGTCTATCAGATGGATGTCAAAAGTGCCTTTCTAAATGGGGAACTGGAAGAAGAGGTCTATGTCCATCAACCTCCTGGCTTTGAGGATCCAGAATTTCCAGGATATGTATATCTTCTCATGAAAGCACTTTATGGTTTGAAGCAAGCACCAAGAGCCTGGTATGACACTTTATCTCAATTTCTTTTGGAGAACCACTTCACTAGAGGTACAGTAGATAAAACCTTATTTCATAGGAATATTAATGGCTCTTCAATACTTGTTCAAATCTATGTAGATGATATTATTTTTGGGTCTACAGATGAGAAGCTTTGCAAAAAGTTTGCCAAACTTATGCAAAGTAGGTATGAAATGAGCATGATGGGTGAATTAACATACTTTCTTGGCCTACAAGTAAAGCAAGTTAATGAGGGCATTTTCATAAGTCAAACAAAATATATTTATGATCTTTTAAAGAAATTTGACTTAATGGATTGTACATCTGCTAAAACACCTATGGCCACTGCAACTAAGCTTGAGTTGAATGCTAAGGAAAAGTCTGTGGACATCTCAAGCTATAGAGGCATGGTAGGTTCACTTCTATACCTAACAGCTAGTAGACCTGATATAATGTTTTCTACTTGTCTTTGTGCTAGATTTCAAGCTGACCCTAGAGAGTCTCACTTAATAGCTATTAAAAGAATTTTCAGGTATCTCAAGGGAACACCAAACCTTGGCATTTGATACCCAAGAGAATCTGGTTTTGATCTAACTGGCTATTCAGATGCAGATTATGCAGGTTGCAGAGTTGATAGGAAAAGTACTACAGGTTCCTGTCAATTTCTAGGAAACAGGCTTGTTTCATGGTTCAGTAAGAAACAAAACTCAGTCTCCACTTCTACAGCTGAAGCTGAGTACATTGCTGCTGGAAGCTGTTGTGCACAGATTCTATGGATGAGAAACCAACTCATTGACTATGGTCTAAAAGTTGAGAAGATTCCAATTTTCTGTGACAACACAAGTGCTATTGCCATCACAGGGAATCCAGTGCAACATTCGAGAACCAAGCACATTGACATCAAATACCACTTCATTAGAGAACATGTGATGAATGGTACAGTAGAAATGCACTTTGTGCCAAGTGAAATGCAGCTTGCAGATATCTTCACCAAGCCTCTTGATGAATCCACATTCACAAGATTGGTAGGTGAGCTAGGTATGCTTAACTTGTCATAATTCCTAGTGATATTTGTTTTCACTGCATTGAAGCTAGAAATGTGTTTTGATTTACTTGAAAGTTAAAACTTTCAGAAAAATTTTCTGCAGAAATTTTGTCTAAGGCAAAATTAGCTTATCAACGGATATCCTTTTATCCGTTGATAGTATAAACACATTACTAGATTTTCGCATGTCAACGGATAACAGACTATCCACGTCATCAACGGATAAACTGTTTCTCAACCGTTCATTATATATCCGTTGATATACATTTTTTATTTATTTTTTTTATAGCCGTTGGTAATCGTGTATATCTAATCATGGCTGTACTTATCTTCTTTTCATTTATTATCTGACAGTTACTTTTGACCAATGGAGTAATTACTTTTAATTATTTCATTTTTAATTCTTGAAAAATATAAAAGGCTGACTTGTACTCTCACATATCACTTTTATTCATTTTCAAGCATATCAAAAGTTAACTGCATCTTCTTCTCTAAAACTCTCTGTAACCAAAGTTCAAACACTTCAATGGCGCCCATTGTTAAGATGATGTCCTCCACTGGGTTTACCTACGAGAAGAACAATTTCGCGGCCTTTGTTGACACAGTGAATGCTCCAGAAGCTTACCACACTTTGATGAGTTTCGTGAAGAAATGCAAACTGTCATATGCTATGACTGCCACCACTCCCTTAATCCACGAGGTAATTAAAGAAATGTGGACATCTGCTGAGTACAATGGTACAGACGGTACAATTGCTTTTTCTTTAAAGGGTAAAAACTATGTAGTTAATTCTGATGTAATAACTGCTTGTTTAAAATTGCATGAGAATAACTGTCTGAAAGTACCCACTGATGCTGAAATTGTTGCCATGCTTAATTCTATTAATTATGTCCTTAGTACTGAAAACTTAGGGAAAATTGTTAGGAAAGGAATGGTTAAAGAATGGAGCTATTTCTGTGATGCCTTCATTAAAACTTTTTCAGGCAAAATTAGTAATTTTGATGCTGTTACCCAGTCCATGCTAACTATGATGTGTATGCTCTTAAATGATAAATTCTATAATTTTGGCACATTAGTTATGTATGAGATAGATGCAAAGTTGGGTAAAAAGGAAACTAGGAGCAAGAATATCTACTTTGCTAGATTTTTAATGCTCTTAGCACTGCATGTATCTGAGAATAAACTATCCATTGCTAACCCGGATAGCAAGTTCCAATGTTTTGTTCAGGAGAAGAGAGTCTTAAGTGACCTAATTCGAATGAACCTCAATGCAGGAGTACAATTGGTATATCTACCAATTGTTCAGGTAACTATTTCTAACTCTGAAATCCCTATCTCCAACCCCCAAATTTCTTTGTCTTCTAGTGTCACAATGGAGTCTGTAGTTGTGACCAAACAGGCTCCTACCAAAGTGACCAAATCCAGAGTTCCAAAATCACATTCTAAAAAGCAAACCTCAAGTGTCTCTCAAAAGACACCTGTTGTAAAATCTACCAAAACTCTTGAGGGGAGTGTGAAGGTGGTAGTGAGTGGTGAGGGACAGGGTGAACATCAAAGAAGCCCTAAGGATAAGGAAGGAGAGATAAGTGCAACCACCATTTCAGTCTCTCAAAAGACTGCTAATGTAACTACAAGCCAAATTCTAGTTACACTCTCTCAACAGAGTGTGACTACTGAATCAAGTTCCCCACAAGGAACACTGCACAAGAGGGTTAGAGACACAAATAGCCCACTCTCCAAAACCTATGGAAGAAGAGTCAAATCTAAAACCACAGGGGAATCACAGGGTGCACACACAGTACAGGAAACTGTACCTTCTCAAACTCAGTTTGTTGTGGCTTCAATAAATGTGGAGTCACAGCCTCTTGATCTTAATCTTCAAATCGATACACATTACAATCCACCATCACCAACTCCATCTCTGGATGTGGATATGATATCTACATCAATTCCCGATTCTCCATCTTTAAGATTCTTGGAGAAGCCCCACTCTACAATTGGTGGTTATCATCTTTTAGATGATTTGTTGGACCATCAATCTTCCCTTCCAGAATTCTCAATACAGACTGTGGCCTCGAACTTAAAATCAATCTCCACAGATTCAGTGTTGGTTTTCTCTTCAACGGATAAAATTATTCCTTCCTCAACGGATATCCTTCATCCGTTGACAAGTGTTTCTCCATCAACGGATGCGCCTCTGTCTAGCCATCCGTTGACAGCTATAACTGCTCCATCAACGGATATTCCTTATCCGTTGATAACTCACTCTACCACTGCTATATCTGACATTCCTGTGTCAAGTGTGGAGGAGTTCTCAGTAGTTGAAACACTTTTAGGATTGAGGGAAGGGAGTGAGAGGCTGCCTTGTGAGCAGGCAAAAGGAGAGCTAAATAATGAGAGGCTGGCCATTTCTTCCGGTCAGGCAAAAGGAGAGACTGAGAGTTCCACCTTAGTAGGTGAAGGTGAGGGTGTGTGAGGTGTGAGCCAAGGGGAGCCCTTGATGCAAGAAAAGAGAGATGAGAGGAGAGAAGGGACTACAGGAGAAATAAGGATGGAAGAAGCAGCCATTGCTAGTGAGTCAATGGAGGTTGAGGATGCAGCCAAGGAAATGGAATTTCAAAGAGAATATCAGTCCATGATTGACTCCATTTCTTTGGATGCTGAAACCTTTACTCACCCTGTTCCTGCCTATCAAATTCTAGCACAACAGGGCAATGTGGAAGCAGAGGAGGCAATGCACCTAGTGCACACCTCACAGTCTCTAGTTAGAGCTAAGGAATCTTTAGAAGCTCTGCCAACCACTGCTGAGAGTGAAGAATTTGAATATTCTGAAGATGAAGACAGCCAGAGCTCTGAAGATGAAGGTGGTAGCAGTATTCATGATTTTAAATTTGCTCACAACTACACCTATCATCAACTTGATGTGGAAATCATAAGGCAATATAAATCTGCCCTGGCTGAGCACCCAGAAGCAGATCCACAGAGAAAGGTTGTTCTTCAACAGGCAATTGACTCCCTTAAGTTACAAAAGATGCAAATGGTGATTCAGAGAACCAACTTAGAGGAGATCAAACAAGAAATCAAGGATGTGAAGATCTCTGTGGATTCCAAGTTAGAGCAACTAGCTCCTACAGCCACTCAGAGGGTGTTGCAACAAAGGTTCATCAAAGAAGACACCCTGGCTAAGTCTGTGCAACTACTCAACTCAAGAGTGGAAAAGATGGAATCCCAGATGGAGCAATTTCTTCAACATCAAAAACTGCAAACCCAACTGCTAGAAAAGTTAGTTGCAGCCCCAACTTCTAGTCAAACCCTTGATGCTAACAAAAAGGGGGAGAAAGTGGAAGAGGCTGTGGCAACTACAAGTCAAATCTTCTTTTCTGAAAGAAGGGAAGCAGCAAGTGAGGGGGAGCAGCAGCCTACCATAGTGGTCAATCCACAGGACTTCATTGTCACAGCTTCCCCCAGCAAATCCAAACCTGTACAAGTAGCTCTATCTGAAGAGTTTGATTTCTCAAACTTGACAGAAGAGGAAAAGCTAGCCAAGATTGAAGCTCTGCAAAGGAAGAAAGAGGAGAACTATGAAAGAATAATGAGGACAGAAAGATTGATCAATGCATCTATTGTATCAAATATGTTCTCTAGCCAAACCTCAGCTCCAACAATATCTACCACAATTCTGAAGGTGCTCACTCCAGCAATTGTGGCTCCTACATTCTATGATGCTGAGCCTTCTCATGTTAAAGAATTTGAACCCTACATCAAAGCAAGACCCTTCTCACCACCAAAAGCAAATGGGAAGAACAAGTTACAACTGGACTTTCCATTTCCCAAGGATGATGAAGAGAAGTTGATGGGTAAGCAAATTAAGGAATTCAAGGAGAAGACTAACAGTTGTGTAAGAGAATGGATGGCTGTAATCATAAGGAATGGAAAAGTTCTAAACATATCCAACAGCCATCCTAGATTTGTTGAAGCCAAGAGAGAAGAGACTTCAAGGCTGCTAAGAGAATCTCAACCAAGCACTGAAAATCAATATGAAAACTCAGATGAGAAGCAAGCAAGGCTGGCTCAAGAGTTAATGGATGAGGTAGAGGATGAAATGAGGGAACCTGAGGAAGTCCCCAAATTCAAAAGGAAAGGAAAATCAGTCCCCAAATCCAAATCTAAGAGAATGAAATCAAAGGCAAGGAGGCCCGTCTCTCCAGAAATTGAAAGCAAGGAGACGGTTGGCTCATCACAACCTACTTCTGTAAAAGTATTCAACCCAGCTGTGAATTTCCATGGTGATCCTATAGTACCTAAAGAGGAACCAATGAATCTTGACTCCATTGAGGTTCCTTCATTCTTGCTGAAGCCTCAACAGAAGCCTATACAGAAGAAAAGGATACCAAGGAAGCAACCTTCAAAGGAACCAATTCAAGTTGCTAGGGTACCTGCTATTGTCAGGCAGCCAATCTTGGAAAACAAGGATGATTTTATCTATCAGGCAGATATTGAAGAATACTCTGGCATGAATCTTTATCTGGATGAATTGTCAGAAGTAAGAGGGATTGACAAATATAAACATTTGCCTGAGAGATTGGTCTTTGTATACAAGGGAGGAAAGGAAAGGACATGGCCACTACAAAGGGTTCTTGGAGAAAATTATCAGACCTTAACCAAAGTGTTCTCTGCAACCAAGAGATACACAGGGTTCTCCAAGATAGCAAAAGGGGAGATACTGGACAGAATAGAACAAATAATGAGGGAATGGAACTCACCATCAAGTCTACCAAGGAAGATGAAGATCCCATACAATGGACAGAAAATCCACCTTCAACCCTTCTAGATGATGGAGTTCAGGGATGAAGATGGTAACAGGAGATTCTTCAGGTTAGAAGACCAACTACCAAAGGCCAGTTCTCAATACCTGAGATGGTTACAACAAAAGTTAAATCCAAAGGTTGATGAAGAAGATGCCTTCTATAGACAACTCCAAATACAGATTGAGTCCAACTCTGCCAAAGAAGGAAAATCAAGGGTGATGCCAACAAGAGAAAAGAAACAGTCTTAATCTGCTCAGTCTAGAGGAGCAATTCTCTGTAAATTTCTCAAACTTTCAGTTTTTAATTTTTGTAGCTTAATACAATTTTTGCATTGTTCTATATATATCTTTAGGAATGTTTTGTTATCATCAAGGTCCTGAATTTATGCTTTATTGTCATCAAGTATAAATTGGGGGAGATTGTTAGGAATATGTTGTACTTGATGATAACTTCACAATCAATCAAATTGTATAAGGTTTTGTAGCTGTCAACGGATGAGGATTTATAACTCTATCCGTTGACAGGTAGCTCATCAACGGATGAGGTTTTGTAGCATACTGCAGTATCTTTATGTTATCAGTTGATAGTGTTTTTATCCACAGTCATGTTGACCATCAACGGATAGGCAGAATAGGGTAGCCAATTGTAAATAAGCTATGCTATGTAATTCTGTCTAAGTGAAAGTGTATCAACAGATGAAGACATAACTCTATCAACGGATACAACTCAAATCCACTCTATCAACGGATACAGCTCAAGTCTCAATATCAACGGATACCGCTCAATACATCATCAACGGATGTCAGTGTACAGTATCAACGGATAATCATTGACACTGTCTTTTATGATTAGCTGGGGATTAGCAGTTGATAACGACATGTTTGACTGACAGATTATGCTTTATTGTCATCAAGTATAAATTGGGGGAGATTGTTAGGAATATGTTGTACTTGATGATAACTTCACAATCAATCAAATTGTATAAGGTTTTGTAGCTGTCAACGGATGAGGATTTATAACTCTATCCGTTGACAGGTAGCTCATCAACGGATGAGGTTTTGTAGCATACTGCAGTATCTCTATGTTATCAGTTGATAGTGTTTTTATCCACAGTCATGTTGACCATCAACGGATAGGCAGAATAGGGTAGCCAATTGTAAATAAGCTATGCTATGTAATTCTGTCTAAGTGAAAGTGTATCAACTGATGAAGACATAACTCTATCAACGGATACAACTCAAATCCACTCTATCAACGGATACAGCTCAAGTCTCAATATCAACGGATACCGCTCAATACATCATCAACGGATGTCAGTGTACAGTATCAACGGATAATCATTGACACTGTCTTTTATGATTAGCTGGGGATTAGCAGTTGATAAGGACATGTTTGACTGACAGATCACATGGGTTGATAGTAGATACAAAAAGCAGTATGGCAGCCATACTTTGGAAACACAGAAGAAAGAAGCATTCCATTTACACTATGAATACAAGAAAGGTACATGAGACATATCTGAACACAAGGACAACCTTTCGGCTACATGTGTATTTGGAGTGTAGTAGCAAGTCAACTAGAATTAGATTAATATTATCTTATTACTGTAGTACTTGTAAATCTTGGGATTTATAACCAAGAGTAGCAACTCTTTGTAGGTTAAGAAAACAGATACATTTTGCTTAGGGTTTTTATTGAATATTCTTAGAAAGCAAAGAGTTGTAAAACAGAAGCTGTGTACATTTGTATCACAGAGTTTTCTTCGAATAAAAGTTTCAGGTGGTGCATTTAACCACTTGATTTTTATGTGTTTGTGCAATAATCTTTTTACAAGCAATTATCTAAGTATAGATTTCTGGAGTTCTTATCAGAAATTTATAAATATCAAGAATTGTATTCAACCCCCCTTCTACAATTATACAAGTGTGTAATCTGGGAATAACAAATATATAATTGGGCCTTGATGGTCTTGGACATCTTGTCGGACTCTGATTTAGCAGGCCTAATTTGACTATGACTAACAGTCGTGTTTTGGTGTGTGTTGTATCACCAAAAAAAGAGCGACAAAAAATGATAGTGTTTTTCTTCTATATTAAAAATAGATAATATAATTTTCTAAATTTAAAATAATTTTGAAATTTATATTATATTTTTATCTAAACATTATTTTCAATAATTTTTTTTACTTTTAATTGAATATAATTTGATATATTCATATTTAAGGATTATACTTATGTTTTCTTATTATAAATAATGTATACTAATTTTTAATATATTTTATTAATGATTGAAAGATATGGTGTGATATTTTTGAATATATATTAATGATTGCAATTAAAAGTAAATGTGAAAATGACAATTAGTTAATTACCATTAATTATATTATGTTATTATTTATTTTAATAATTATACGTGAGTTTAAAAATAAAAAAGAAGGTGGTGTTTAAGATTCAATAATTTTGTTAGATAAACCACTTAAAAAAAATTAAAAGAACTGGGTTTAAAAATAAAAAGATATAATTGGGCCTTGAAGGTATTGGACATCTAGTCGGACTCTCGTGTTTTGGTGTGTGTTATATGACCAAAAAAAGAGTGACAAAAAAAAAGAGTACCAAACCTATTTCGCTTATTATAGTATAGATAAGGTTTAATTTATTAATTGGCCATCCATTGTTATTCTCAATTAATTGAATGTCTGGGCACGTGATTGTTATTTGGGATGTAAAATTACTGACATAGCCGGGGGGGGGGGAAGTATATGAGAGTGTTAGTTGTGTTTTTGTAAAATACAAACACTTCCTTATATTTATTGGAGTAGTTTATAATATAATATAAATGTGTAAAAAGAGTTTTTTTTATTATTGTATCCAACGGTTCTCATTAATCTATCTTAAAATCCAATGATTGATATTGAGTGTACCAAATAAGTGACCAAATAAGTGACCAAACTACCAACCAACCAAATAGAGGTTGTTTTGCTTATAATATTATAGTATAGATATTCATACAAGGGATAATAAATTATTTCGTCCTTAAACTATATCTATATGCTGTATTTAGCTTAGGTCCCTGAATTATAAAAAAAAATACCCGAATACCTAAACTTTCAAAATTTATGATTGACATCCTTCCATCAGTAGTTGACTAACGGACGTTAGTCAATGTTGACGTGACAATGTCGGAAAAATTGAAATTTCGCGGAATGAAATGAAAATTTATCATGTTAATCTACGAGTGATTATAAGAACAAGGGTGGTGAAAGTTTTCGATTTCGAATTCACTAACATATAAAAATCTGTACTTTAATTTCAAAAATATGAAAAAACACTTACTAAAATCTGCAGATTTGCATATGTTAGTGTACTCGAAATTGAAAACTTTCACCACCCGTATTCTTGTAATCAGTCGTAGATTAACATGCCAAATTTTCACTTCATTCCGTGAAATTGACTAACGTCCGTTAGTCAAATACTGACGGAAGGATGTCAATCAGAAATTTTAAAAGTTTAGGTATTCTGATATTTTTTTTTATAATTAAGGAACTAAACCAAAAATAACATATAGTTTAAGAACGAAATAATTTATTATCCCAAAACAAAAACACAAAATCCGGTAGTTTGATAACCCAAAAATTAGCTAGCTTTGATGTTGTATATTGTTGTGCCCAAAATTTGTAATGGGCTTAGTTTTGGGCCCATGGATGTTGGAGGCCTGGTAGGGTGTTTAAAAGGTAGGAACGAGTTTGCAGGAAGAAGGGAGGTGTACCTCTAGAGGGAAGCTCTAGAGGTGGAGGTTCGCTTTTTAGGGAAGCTGTGCAGGTTCAGGTATACCCACAGGCTCCACCTCTGCAGATTCGAATGGATAAGGATTACCTCCTAAGTTTTAGGAGACGTAAATTGAGTCCTTTTAACTGTCTATTTTATGGAGGGACACGTTTCTCAAAATGATAATTCTTATATATTTGTGATATGTGTATGGAGTTATTGTAGGATTGGGCTTTGGGAGTCCTACTTCTGACAGGACTCTACTAAGTGGCTAGCTGATTAAAGGATAAGGCATATTTCTACACAAACACTTTGAGATAAGCATTGGAGGAAGGATGAAACTTTATCATTTTCGTGGCTTAATCAACAAGGAAAGGATTCCTAACCTAAAAGAACTACATTAGGGCTTGATTCCTATAAATAGGATATGTAGGCAATTAGCAAGGGGTTCGGTTTTTTACTTTCTAAATACACAAGGCACGTGTACCCTAAGTAATACATTCCTGGACGTACTTGGCCGGATTTTTGCCATTATTGTCCGGTGAACTTGCTAATTCAGCCCTCTAAACACTAAACACCATTTTTAGGTTCAGCTGTCCTGTTTCTTTACAGCTGTTCCATCAATTTTATTATCCGAAAACCAAGGATAATTCCTGTTATTCCGGCGAGGCTTTCTCGGGGTGTTGTGTGAATTTTTTGCACGACATTTTTGGCGCTAATTGTCTCTTAAAAAATCAGTTGGTGAATCAATGTCGGAAAATTCTGAACCTGTTCGGACACCGAGCGGCGAGGATGGTAGGCATAAAGCCAATCCTGATGGTGAAGTAACCGCTAAGGATATCCTCAACCATCTTCAAGCTATGGATGGTAGGATTGACCAGTTGGAAAGGAAATTATCACGGAAAAGAAAGGACAAAGAAAGCATAGGTCCTCGGAAAGGCGCTTTAGACGGCGTGAAGTGACACCAAGAAATTTGGATTTTGGGAGTGAAGAAGAGCCTGAACAAGAGGCTCGAAAAAATAATTTCTCTGATGTTGAAACGGATCGAGAGAATGTGGATCGGAAGGAAGGTCCTGTGGATTCCCCAACTAGGAGTGAGCGTATTTGATCGAGTCGGGAAGAAGCTCAATAACAAAGATTTACGGCATGTGTTGGATGGAACGAAGGAGAAGGTGGATGGAAATGACAACCTTGACAAGTCTCAGTCGAGGGGTTCTAAGAGCTATAGGAAGGAAAAATCTAAAGATGAGGAGCGGACTCATGACAGGAGGTCTAAGTCCACCAAGCTCCAATCAGCTGTCGGGAGTGAAGACAGCTCCAGCTCCCGAGACAGTTCAGCTCACAAACAGAATGGAGACTCGAATGAAGACACGGATGAGAGTGAGGAATACCTCTCGGATGGAGAGGATGCAAATTATAAGGTGGCTGATTTAAGGAAAGCTCTGGAAAAAATTAAAGCTGAGAAGAGGTCGACATCAGGCCTAGCTGTAGCTTCACCTTTCACTAAAAAGGTCCGAGATTCACCCCTTCCACCTAGGTACAGGGGGGGTAGGAGATTTGAAGTTTGATGGCACCACAGATCCAGTGGAATATCTCAGCCGTTTTAGTACTGAGATGGAGGTGTACCAAGTCAGGGATCGCACAAAATGCTGGCTGTTGGCAGCTACGCTAAGGGATAATGCTCATCAGTGGTTCAAGAGGCTGCCATATAATTCAATTCATTCCTGGAGGCAAATGAGCGAGCTCTTTGTGACTCAATTTCGGGCTACTGTGGCATTTGCACCTCCTGCTAACACTTTGGCAAATATCAAGCAAAGGGAGAAGGAAACTCTCAGAGAGTATTTTAAGCATTTTAACGCAGAGGTGCCCAAAGTGAGGAAGGCTACAGATGAAACCTATAAAAATTTTCTGATATCTGGGATATGGCCTGGAAGTGATTTCTGGAAGGAGCTTCAAAAAGAGGAACCTGTCACGCTGGCTGATTTTTATGCACGAGCTGAAGCTCATAAAGTAGTTGAGGAATCTATGGCTAAATTGAGGAAAAATAACAACCCAACTGGTTGGAATGGAAGAAAAAGAAGCAGGTCCTACAGTCCTAGGAGAAGAAATATGGATAGGCGTGCTTCCTATCATGGAGCTTCAGCTTCCACCGAAAGGGAAGCTGGTCGCAAGGATAGGACACCACCTCTAACTGTGAATGCAACTGGTTCAAGGAGGTCTGTGGAATATAAGCCCCCACCCTTGAAGAACTATAATAAATATTCAGAATATACCCCGTTGGCAGCACCTCTTGAGCACGTGTTTGAGGTTGGGGACAAAGCTGGAATGTTCAGGAAGCCGACTCGCATCGGCCCACCTGGGAGGAGGGACCTAGGAAAATACTGTGCATTTCATGATGCAAATGGACATGAGACAACTGACTGTCGTCACTTGAAGGATCATGTTGAGGATTTAATTAGGAAGGGATACCTTACGAAGTTTGTGGCACAAGAGGTGAAAAAATATAAAGATGAGAAAGAAAGAAAGGAGGCAGAAAAAATGATACCTGATCGTACAGCACGGGCGAATAGTATCCGCACCATAATAGGAGGTCCATATATTGGAGGTACGAGCAGGAACTCTATGAAAAACTTTGCACGGGAGGCTAGAGGAGCTCCCCTCATTAATGTCTTCCACCTGGCTGAAAGGCCCCCAAAGCTATTTAAGGGGGAAGCTGCAGACATCACCTTTACTGAGGAGGATGCTAAATATGTACATCACCCACATAATGATGCCCTGGTGGTCATGTTCTCCATTGGAGGAATGAATGTGCATCGGATCTTAGTGGATAATGGAAGCTCATGCAATATAATAGCTTATGACACCTATCAGAAAATGGGACTCCTGGATAAGGAGATGTTCCCCTCGTACAACGACTTGTATGGATTTACTGGAGGTCCAGTTCAGATTGTGGGACGAGTGAAGCTCCCAATCAGGATGGGGAATGAACCTTATGTGGCAACTCAGGTTGCAGAGTTTATGGTAGTAAATGAAGACATATCTTATAATGCTATCATGGGTAGGCCTTTCTTGAAGGAGATGCGTGTGGTGACTTCCATTTTCCATCTCTCAATGAAATTTCCAACTCCTAATGGGATTGGATGCCTACGAGGATGTCAGTCAGATTCACGGGAATTTTACGGTAAGGCCTTGCGTACTACTGAGCAGGCTTCAAAATACTTGCTATTGGTAGATGGCGGAACAACTGACAACTGTTATCGCTATCTTGGACTCCCAAATACTTCGGCTGAAGAGTCTTCCCAACAGAAAGGAGGGGTATGTGAGAAAGAATCATGCAATACAATTATGATTGTGCAACATCCAGATGAAGACCCTTACGTGGATGTAGCTTCGTTTCTGGGGGTAGGTACTGGAAGGGAGGTGCTCATGTTGGAGGCACCTCAACTGAAAAATGGAAACGGCAATGATGATTTTGTTGAAGGAATCATGGAAGAAGTCAATGATAGTGACTTTGATAAGGTGGAAATTTTAGAGCAATCGCAAAAAGAGGTACCTGAATCTGCCCAGGTGGATGATAAAGGGAACCTGGTGGAAATTGATTTGGATCCTAGGATGCCCGAATCCAGAGAAAAAGCTGGTGCTGCAGGAGACACTGTATCCTTTATGGTAGATAACACTGATTCTAGTAAGAAGCTGAAAGTTGGAAAACAGCTGGATCTGAATATGAGGGAAGCTCTGGTGAACTTCCTTAGAAAGAATGTGGACGTGTTTGCTTGGGATCATTCAGACATGATTGGGATAGACCCAAAGGTAATGTGTCACCGTCTTAATATTGATCCAGAAGCGAAAACGGCAAGGCAGAAAAGAAGGGCCATAGGTGGTGAAAGAGCTTCTGCTTTGAGAGAAGAGGTGGACAGATTATTGGCAGCTGGTCTGGTGAGGGAGTCTTTTTACCCCATGTGGTTGGCAAATCCGGTGCTGTTCAAAAAGCCCAATGGAAAATGGCGTACTTGTGTGGATTTTACAGACTTGAATAAGGCATGCCCAAAGGATAGCTTCCCGCTTCCTCGTATTGACCAGCTGGTGGATGCAACCGCTGGGCATGCCCTGCTGAGCTTTATGGACGCATATTTAGGATATAATCAGATTCCTATGTATGGCCCAGACCAAGAACATACTTCCTTTATAACAGATAGGGGGTTGTATTGCTACATTGGGATGCCTTTTGGTTTAATCAATGCGGGAGCTACGTATCAGCGTCTGGTAAACATGATGTTCAAGGATCAAATTGGGAAAACAATGGAAGTATATGTTGACGATATGTTGGTAAAGTCAAAAAAGGCTGCTGATCATGTTTCGCACTTGGCAGAAATGTTTGACATCTTGAGGAAATATAGAATGAAGCTCAATCCTCAGAAATGTGTATTTGGGGTAGAATCTGGGAAGTTTCTCGGGTTCATGGTTAATCACCGAGATTCAGTCATTAACAGGATTGGTTGCAGCTCTGAACAGGTTCGTCTCAAAATCTTCAGACAGGTGTAAGGAATTCTTTTCGGTAATTAAGAAAGGAAAGAACTTTGAGTGGACGGCTGAATGTGAAGCTGCTTTTGAGAAGCAAAAGGAACAGCTGGGTAGTCCCCCGCTCCTTTCTAAACCAGTTGATAGTGAGGCTCTGATACTCTACCTAGCAGTTTCTGAGTATTCTATTAGTGCGGTATTGGTTCGAGAGGAGGGGAAGGTGCAGTTTCCGATGTATTATGTAAGCAAGAGATTTGTGGATGTAGAAACCCGATACACTAACATGGAGAAGTTAGCCTATGCATTAATTCTTGCTTCAAGGAAGCTTCGGCCATACTTTCAGTCTCACAAGATCGAGGTACGGACTTCTTTCCCGCTAAGGCAGGTGCTACATAAACC
The DNA here is from genome assembly GCA_036435485.1 of Saposhnikovia divaricata. Taxonomy (NCBI): domain Eukaryota; kingdom Viridiplantae; phylum Streptophyta; class Magnoliopsida; order Apiales; family Apiaceae; genus Saposhnikovia; species Saposhnikovia divaricata. The sequence continues at coordinate 9,105,058 of CM071597.1, read as the reverse complement.
TGAAGCTTCTGGAAGGCTGATGAAGTGGGCTATCGAGTTAGGGCAGTTTGATGTTGAATATAAGCCGAGGTCCGCAATAAAAGGGCAGGCATTGGCTGATTTCCTTTTGGAATTTCCTCCATCATTTGAGGTAGGTGGAGATGAATGCGTACCTATTGGTGAGCTACCTGTGGCAGAGGTGCCTGTGGAAAATTGTGCTCCGTGGTGGACTTTGCATGTGGATGGGGCAGTTAATTCTAATGGAGCGGGTGCTGGCATAGTTTTGGTAAGCCCTGAAGGGCATAAGTTGCAGAGTTCTATTCACTTTTCATTCTATGCAACTAATAATGATGCTGAGTATGAGGCACTAATTTCCGGCTTGAAGTTGGCTTCGGAAATGAAGGTGGAAAATTTGACAGTCTTCAGTGATTCAATGTTGGTGGTTTGGCATGTTAAAGGAGGGTTTCAGGCTCGAGGCCCTCGCACTGATTTATACATGAGGTATGCACAGGAATTGATGAGGGGGTTTAAGGAGGTAAATTTGGAACAGATTCCTAGGTCGGAGAATGCTGATGCAGATGCACTGGCTAAGCTGGGCTCTCAAAGGGAAGCTACTTTGCTGGGAGTCATTCCCCTAGAGGTTCAGTTTCAGCCAAGTATTTCAAAAGTTGAAGCGTTAAATGTGGAAGCTACGGTGAAAGATCATTGGGTGACTCCAATTGTGGAGTATATCACTAAAGGAGTTTTGCCTTCGGATAAGGATGAAGCTCGGAAGTTGAAATACAAGGCGGCAAGGTATGTAATTTATGAAGGAGTACTGTATAAGAGGGGTTTTAATAAACCTTTGCTGAGATGTATTTCCGGAGATGAGTGCGAATATATCATGCGGGAGGTTCATGAAGGGATTTGTGGTAACTACTCTGGAGGAACCTCTTTGGCACACAAAATACTTCGTCAAGGGTATTATTGGCCAACTTTGCAAGGAGATGCTCACAAGTACACTCGAGCATGTTGTTGTCAGAGGTTCGCAAAGTTGGGTGTCAACCCAGCTGTACCTCTTAAACCTCTCACCAGTCCTTCGCCTTTCGCGGTTTGGGGAATAAATTTAATTGGGGAGCTTCCCAAAGGCAAAGGAGGAGTAAAATATGCGGTTGTTGCAGTGGATTACTTTACAAAGTGGGCTGAGGCAGAACCTTTGGCTACAATAACTGCTGCAAAGTTGAAGGAATTTGTGTTTCGAACTATAATTTGTAGGTATGGAGTACCTTATAAGCTCATCTCAGACAATGGGAAGCAATTTGACAGCAAGGAGATGCGAGGCTTGTGTGAGGATCTTGGAATTAAAAAGGGGTTTTCAGCTGTTTGTCACCCTCAAAGTAATGGTCAAACGGAAGCTGTGAACAAGATAATAAAACATACTTTGAAGGCCAAGTTGGAGGAGCGAAAGGGAAGCTGGCCGGAGGAGCTTCCAATGGTATTGTGGTCTTATAATACCACTCCAAGAACTACAACAGGTGAATCTCCATTCACTTTGGCATATGGATGTGAAGCAATGGTGCCTGTTGAGATAGGAGCTGGTTCATTCAGGAGGGAAAATTATAATCCTGAAGATAATGAGGTGAATCATCGCTTGTACCTGGATCTTGTTGAAGAGGTGCGCATGAATTCACAGCTGAAGCTGGCTGCATATCAGCAGCGCACGCGGAAATATTTTGATAAGAAGGTACGAGCTCGCCCATTGAAGGTGGGTGATTTGGTTTTAAGGAGGGTGTTACCCAACATGAGGGTACCTGGTCATGGTGTGTTTGGTGCCAATTGGGAAGGACCTTACCTTATAAAGACGGTTCTTTGGAAAGGTACTTATCACTTGACTGATTTGGATGGGAAGCTGATCCCTAGGGCATGGAATGCCGAACATTTGAGGAAATATTACCAGTAGGTGCTTTTTTCAGTTAACGCTTTTAAGTAGACCTCTTTCAGGTATAGGATTAATAAAGGTAGTTTATTAGTTATAGCTGCCATCTTTAGGACAAGTAGATGATTTGATTTTGTCTTGCTATGCTCGGGGGGTAGTGCATGTACACCTCACCGATAGAAAATGTCATGAATTTTGCTTCCACGAGGCCAATAAATTTGTTGCTTTTTTATAACATGTTCTGTTCTTGTATTATGTTTTGCTCCTTATATGCTTTATGGAATGAGTATGGAACCGTATGCATAAATATGTGGTTTTAAGTTCTTCATCATAGTTGGTAATATGATTAAAGAACTTGGGGGGTAGTAGGTTATATCACCTTCCCCTTGTCATTTTCCTGAACTTCGGAAGTCAAAAATTGGAGTGTAATAAAAAAAATTTATATATGAATTTTGGAATGGACTATGGTAATGAATTTTGGAATGGATTATGGTACATGGAGAACCTCATGAGAAGAGGTTCGCGAAATTGATCCACCTATGAGGAGGTTCCAATATGGAAGCTGTTTTGGAAATATACTATGAGGTTCATGTGGATCCCAGGGAATCTGGGCGCATGAAGATCCAAAGGATAAGGATATATCATGTAGGAGCCAGAATTCAGGCTACATGAAATGGAATAACTTACATAAAAATAGGCAATAAGCTTCAGCTGGTTAAAAAAGTGAAGCTCACATATGATGCACATTGTGTTCATATTTCTGGAAAAAGGTTTTTATGGATTCTTTTTATAAAATAAAATAAAGTCATATGGGAACCGAGGCATTGGCCATATGATCATTCTCTACGTGGAAGGGCTAAGTGCGAGCAAATGGGAAGCTCTACCTTACTTTGGAATTTTACACATATATTTGGATATTCATTCATAAGGGTCTTATTATATATTAAACAGGATACTTCATACATGGAAAAAGGATTGGTTGGATATTGAATTACTATGTCCCACAAACGAATGAAATCATGTTAAGGGAAACTTCATGATATACATGTCGAAAAGATGGTTATTGGTTTCGGAAATATGAAGTATCTTATGTGTTTTTAAACAATTCTATACACTTGGATTATTTTCTTTAACTCTAAATGGGAAATGATTACTTAACAGGAAATGTTAAGATAGGGATTTATATCAACATACATTTGTATTGAGTTTGACATTCTTATGAAACTCATTTGGTTACGAGTGAAAAGTTTGCATCCTGGTTTAGGTATGCGCCTTATCACTGGAATGCTTATGTTCAGCATGGCAACTTTATATGAACAGTACGATGATATATGGAAAAACAAGATGCATAATTAAGGGAAACCAAAGTTATGAGTTACATCTTGTGAGGCAATACGAGGAGCCCACGACCTCATAAAAATTCAAAGTTAGTAGCCACCAAGGCCAAGCAAAATGATTTGAAAGTTTAAACCCACGCAGGGGTAGGAAAGTTTTCTAATTGCAAAGAATTAAGGAGTAGGGGTGTCAGGAGATACCTCAATCATTAGAGCAGGAGGAACAGGAACAGCTATGTTGGAGGCATCTACTTTAGCTTCAGCTGCATCTTTCGAAGGAACCTCCACCTCTTTCTCCCTATCAGCTGGATCAACGGCATCCACCTTAGCTACAGCAGCTTCTTTCTTCTTAATGTCCTCCACAGCTTTCACAGCATCTTCGCCAAGCTGGGACCAATCTAAGTCAGGGAACCTGAGGTAGGTGGATTCAATATAGTCGTTGATGGCTGCATTATAGCCAATACCATAGGCTTCCTTCCTTTTCTCCTTTTGAACGGACCTTTCTTCAGCAAGCTTGATGTTCATAGCTTCCACTTTTAGCTCTAGCTCATGGATTTGCTTGGCATAGGAAGAAACCAACTCCTCTTACTCTGCATCTAGACCAGCAACTGAATTGTCTAGCTGGTCACGTTCCTTTATCAACTTGGTTTCAGCAGACTTGAGCTTCTTATTGGCATCCATGTACTTCTTCTTCTCATCGTCCTTGGCTTTGATGGATTGTTTAAGCTGTTTTACCTCTTCAGCAAGTCTTTGGTCGCCTCTAGCTGTTTCTACAATCTTCTCACCATGCTTGAGGTAATGAAACAAACTCTAGGCATTGGCATGAAGGGCAGCTCTTGCACCCTCAGCTAGCGACATTTTGTCCCAAGCAACTATGGCCTCTTCAGGAATCTGGTTTCCTGTCATCTCAAAGAAATATTGCATATGGGGACGAGAACTTCCAGGGTCTAAGGAAGGAGACGTTTTAGTTCTTTTAGTAGAGCGAGAAGCAGATGCAGAAGCTCGAGGTGGCTCAGGGAGAGGAGGTGGTAACTTTCTTTTGGAAGAGGTGGATGATTTTTCCAGGTTGGGAGATGAAACTTTGATCTTTGAAATAGGAGTAGCTGCGATAGGGGTGACCTTATCATCATCATCATCAGTAAACATCTCTTCATACTTGGTTGTTTTCTTGATAAAGGAAGGAATTCCTGAAGCCATTTCTGTGAGGAACAAACAACATGGAGACTGGTGAGCAAGTTATAGATTTAAAAAGAAAACAATTTTCGTAAGTATATGCCTATATTAGTACTGTGCATGGTGTAAGGATTGTAAACAGGTTCAGCTAGGAGGAGTAGGGCTACCTCTCCTAGGGATGAAGTCACAACTCATGAGGTTATCTCGAGTTAACAAGCTAAGGTCGTTCCCTAGCCCGACTGACAAATTCAGTGCTTCTACAGCACGTTCCAGGGTTCGACCTCTTAGAGAAGATTTTGCAGGTATTTTTACAAAAAGATTAAAATCGATTCTCAATTGAGGGCAATCATAACAGTAAAGGAACTGTTTGAGCCAGCCACTCATCCCTTTCTTACAACTCCTAAAGCACTGGCCTTCATGAACGCTCCAGGCGGCCAAATAAAAGAAACCTGAGTTTCTCCCAGTTGGTTTTAGCTGGTAAAAATATCCCAGCTCCCGAGCGGAAAGAGTCTTATTGAACCTAGTATGATAAAGAATATACATACACATCGCCATGCGATATGAATTGATGGTGAGTTGGATAGGAGCTATATCGAAAAATTCAAGAATCTCTTGGTTGAAAGGGTGTAGAGGGAGAGATAACCCTAATTTGAAAAATTGAGCTGATAAAAAAGCTCGAGGTAATAACTGTCCAGGCTCGAACATGTCAAACTTATGGCATCTCTCTTCGGGGGAGGGAATGACCAAAGAGCAACCTATGTGGTGTGATTGTGTTAGTTTCTTTAATAAGGGAGCAGTCATGGAGGTACTTAAATTCTCACAGGATAGGGTGGTAGGAGATTTTTCCAAGGTATTGCTTTCTAATTCACCTGTTAAAGAGTCTGTTCTAGGAAGGGCTGTTGAGGTAGTATGTGAGGGGGTAGCTTTTACGGAGGAAGCTTCGTCAGCAGTAAGTTCTTGAAGAAGGTTTGGTGTTTTCGATTCTAATGACATGTGTTCATTTGATGAGGTTACAAGGATAGCTGGTCGAGTGTCTCTGGTTTTATGAGTAAAAAGGTTGGTTCTTAAGAGATGGGTTTGTGCAGGTTCAATTATTTTGATTTTTGAACGGGTCCTGGTGCTTATAGAGGAAGGTGGATTAATTTTAGAAGCTGGGGTGGTAAAGGGAAGCTGGTTTGTGCCTGGGAGTTCTGGGGAGTGGGCAATCTCCTCAGAGGTAGAGTGCTGGGATCTAGCTGCAACTGATCTACCAGACATCTGCAAAAAGTGAAGCAGGATGAGTAGGTGACCAGTGAGTCCTCCCGAATGAAGTGTCTTAATAGACAGGTAAAAATAAACACATTAAAAGCGGTCAGGAGCGAAAGAAAGGCCGGGTTCGCCTAAACAGCTAGCTGGGCACAGGTACGCCCATCAGGAATCTTGACTACTCTTCTTAAATTGGGTATTCATATATAATGCATATATTACTTATACAAATTTAATTAAAAACAAGGATTGGTACATGCATTATGACAACAAAAAACAATGGGTTTCTGGAAAGGGGGGATTACATATGGATTTTCTGTAAAAACATACAATATTATTGGGCTTACGAATGAAGGTCAGTAAAATTAGGGTTCTAGGGTTTTGGTTTCTAGGAAATATCATGGTCATAGAAGGAGAATACTTGGTCTAATAACGATTTAGAAAGCAAACAACATAACAGAGTGATTCACGTGATAGTGATAATGGTGTGTGTATTTAAATGTGCATATACAAGCTCAAATCAGTACTAATTAGAGGCATGCAATTAAGAAAACAGTGGTAAATCAATTCAGTGAAAGGTGTAAAGGGAATCATACCTTGAGGATAGTTGGAAGGTTTAGAGCAACTAGAGCCGGAGAAGTGTTGCCGGACTGGTTCGCCTGATTGGAGCTTCCCGTGAGAAGATGAACCGATGGGATTTTGGGAGAGAATGTGTTTTTGAGATAAAAGAAAAGGAAAAGAGGATGAGAGGATGTGAATATATATATAAAAAAAAGAGTAGCGTGTAAAAGAGAAATATGAAGTGAAAAGAGTTATTGTTGCCTTGGAACATGAAACGGTGGAAGCTATGTGAATGGAGGACACGGTTTTCGAGGAGGCATGTGGAGTTCCGGTATGATTTAAATTAATAGAGTTTTTTGTTTCTTTTTGGAATTGTGTTGAGAATTTATTTGGAAAATAACTTATTTAATTTTAGTAGAAAACGAGTTTTTTGTATAAAATGATTAATTGGTTGAGGATAAGATAAAAAAAAAAGCATTTATTTTTGAACTCTTTGACAAAGGAAAAATTGTAGATTTTGCTTATAGAAGGAATTAACAGAATTCTTGGGACTTTCGGTGATTATGGCGAGTTTATAAAAAGAGAAAAGTATTGGGATGATATGCTGGAGCTGGACGTAAAAAGTGAAGCTGAATCTGAGGAGAGATGGCAAGGTTCCTTGTGTATTTTATAGCTACAAGGAACCAGGGGGTAGTTGTTGTGCCCAAAATTTGTAATGGGCTTAGTTTTGGGCCCATGGATGTTGGAGGCCTGACAGGGTGTTTAAAAGGTAGGAACGAGTTTGCAGGAAGAAGGGAGGTGTACCTCTAGAGGGAAGCTCTGGAAGTGGAGGTTCGCTTTTTATGGAAGCTGTGCAGGTTCAGGTATACCCACAGGCTCCACCTCTGCAGATTCGAATGGATAAGGATTACCTCCTAAGTTTTAGGAGACGTAAATTGAGTCCTTTTAACAGTCTATTTTATGTAGGGACACGTTTCTAAATATGATAATTCTTATATATTTGTGATATGTGTATGGAGTTATTGTAGGATTGGGCTTTGGGAGTCCTACTTCGGACAGGACTCTACTAAGTGGCTAGCTGATTAAAGGATAAGACATATTTCTACACAAACACTTTGAGATAAGCATTGGAGGAAGGATGAAACTTTATCATTTTCGTGGCTTAATCAACAAGGAAAGGATTCCTAACCTAAAAGAACTACATTAGGGCTTGATTCCTATAAATAGGATATGTAGGCAATTAGCAAGGGGTTCGGTTTTTTACTTTCTAAATACACAAGGCACGTGTACCCTAAGTAATACATTCCTGGACGTACTTGGCCGGATTTTTGCCATTATTGTCCGGTGAACTTGCTAATTCAGCCCTCTAAACACTAAACACCATTTTTAGGTTCAGCTGTCCTGTTTCTTTACAGCTGTTCCATCAATTTTATTATCCGAAAACCAAGGATAATTCCGGTTATTCCAGCGAGGCTTTCTCGGAGTGTTGTGTGAATTTTTTGCACGACATATACCAATAAAACTATCCTTCTCTCATACATGTCTCTCATTGAAGTCAAACATGATCAATTTTAATTACTCCCTCTTTTTTTGAATATTTGCCTATCGACCTTTTTTCTCCTAGTTAAAAATGTTATTTTTTTTAAAAAAATTCTTGAATAAAAATTTTGAAAGTCAAGAGGCAAATATTCAAAAACATTGGAAATACTAAAAAAGAATGAACGAAAAGAAATCATGTAGAATTTAGATAAAAAATAATCAAAAATATTAATACTTACAAAAATACTGTTTGCAACCAAACTCAACCGAGTGCAACTTGTTTTTATGTTTTTTTGATAAGTAATTGAATATGATTGGTTGCACAGCAGATTGAAATCAATTGATTTTGGTTGCAAACCATATTTTCACAAATTATTTTTAAGAAAAAACTTATTTTTGTAATTATTGCAGGTTAATCATTTTTTTACAAAAATAAAAAGGTATTTTTGCAAAAATAAATAAATTCTATTATTGGCATTTTTGAAAAATATTCAATTTCTAATTTATTCAGATTTCAGCCATCCAACATTTAATATATGTAAATTGTAATTGATCTTGGACCCAAAAAATCGTTACAAAACCAGGTTTCGTTCATTTTTTTGGAAATATATTTTTCGAATATTATGATAATTGTTAGTATTCCAAAAGATAATTTTTTTTGTTTTTTTGTGTTAGGAGAATTTAATACTCTTCTGAAAGAGACTTTTCTGAGAAAAGTCACAATTTCCCTTTTCGAAATGGAAACATATTTTCTGAAATAATTTTTTTCTTTTTATTTCATAATAACAAAATTATCCAAAAAAGTTTTACCAAAATTATTTTCAGAAAAGATATTACTACATGAATATATTTTTTAGAACAAAATTATAAAAAGTTAAATTATTTTTCTACAAACATTTAAAATACCTTTCATAATAATTGGGACCCGAATACCGGATTAAATACGGTAAAAAGCTCGGTTTTCCTAATTAGATTGTGATTTTGAGGTTTTCCTAATTAGATTGTGATTGGGAATGATACGATGATACGTGTTCACGGTTGTATATATACATGAGGGGGGTAACGCATAATCTCTCTCAAGTCTCAGGATATCTCTCTCATAAAATCTCTCTCTCTCTCTCTCTCTGTGATGGCTAAATTAGCTCCTACCGATGAAGAGCTTATTATTGATTACTTGAAACCGAAGGTTATGGGAGACAACTTGTTCAACTTTATCCCAACCGTGAAACTCTATGGTCCCAAATCGACTCCATGGCAACTGTTTGATGTGAACGACAATAAATCTTGGACTGATTCTCCTCAAGATACATTAAAGGAGAAGTATTTGTATGTGTTTACTAAGCTATCCAAGTTACGTTGCTCGGAAAGTAATAAGGGGAGTATTAGAGAGAATACGGGTAAGAAGGCTGGCTGCGGAACTTGGGAAGGAAAAACAAAGAGGAAACCAATCTATCAGAAGGATAAAGTCATTGGGGAGCAACGAATGCTTGTGTTTGTGATTAACAACGTTGGGGAACAGTTTGATCTTGGGAAGGCAGGGCACTTTAGAATGCACGAATACTCGTTATCTGGGGTCAATAAGGGCCTTAAATCTGCTGATGGTGATGAAATTGTTCTCTGTAAGATCACATTCAGTTCTTCTAAGAAACCTGTTTTTAAATTGGATTCCAAAAGTACTAATCATGGAGGTAAGGGTCAAGACAGAAAACAGAACAAGAACAAGGAGATTCTTGAGAGAAGTGGTAGGGATAATCTTGAGGGAAACATGAATTCAACATCAACAACTGGGGTTAAGATAAATAGCGGTGTTGCTGAAAATATTGAGGGCAGTGAGTGTTTAACTGCAGAAAATTTGTTTGTGATGGATTGTGGTGTTGGTGATTCCATGGATTATCTTGCTGCTGCCGATCAATTTGATGATGGTTCACTTGATGCTGATTCCAGTTTTATGGATGATTTAATGGGCTTGCTGAATTCCGAAGAAGGGGTAGTTGAGGATATCAGCCAGCTTGGAAAGAGAAAAATCGAAGAGGAGAGTTCTTGTAGGAGTAAGAAGATGTGTTTTTGATCATTGTTAGCGATAGCTTCGGATGTATGCATTCTAATGATCTGTTATTAACTACGAATCTCCTAGTTCTTTTTAGTCGTGTTTGTTCAGTTAATTGGTTTTTCTGCATATGTATGAATTTGACATATTATGTAAGGCAAAAGAAAAGATGTACAAATATTCTGGAAATATTTTGAATTTTTAACTATATGTATGCTTGCCTGGTATTTGCTGCTGCAAACTTTTGGGATGACTGTTTCTTCTTTTTTTTTTTTTTTTTTGGGTTAAATTTTGGGATTAGTGTTTCATAATCTGTGCTAAACACACAAAAAATTAACTACACACATGCCGGTAATAGAAAAGTTAAGTTCTTTATGGTGATAACATTTTCATATCTCGTAATTATTTGCATTTGTCTCTGCCTTCATTACAAATTCAACTTGCAGTTTAATATTCGAAGCCTTTTTTGGAATCCATTAATTCTTCATTAGTGATATCTAGGAAGGAGGAAGTTTTCCGGCCAAGAAGGAAGAGAACATAACAAGGGCGAGAATGTCCAGATCCCCTTATGGTCACGAATGTCAAATTTTCATACTCAACTGCGTATCCTCCCACCTTAAACAAATTCATTAAAGAAATTAATAATTTGTGACTGTAGATGAAAGTGAGACTTTGTTAAAAAGCTAAGACTTATGTTAGTGGTGGTCTTGAAACTCGATTTAAGTGAGACCACAAGCCACAACATGTTAGTGTGGATTCGTATGTGTTCCTCTACTTGAGAAGATCTCAGTTCATATTTTACGTTCACCACCAATGTTATGCTGCTGTTTCTCCAATACAATTATTATATGTGCAATTAGATAATAGATGGAGTATAGACCGTACCTGGTCGGCTTGAGTGTACCAGAGGTACCATTTTGTTTTGACTGATGTTTGAAGATAGTCTATGGCATATCTTGTAGTTGTCACTGGCACTATACCATCCGTATCTCTGCTGCAAATTAAATTTTTAGTTTCTATATTGAAAGTGGTACTTGGTCATGTTGTAAACAGGATTAAGCCATTAAGACTTATAATTTATGATTTGGTTAATAAGAAAAAATATTGTTACCTAGATAGCGAAACACTGATGCCGCTGTTCTTGACCTTCTTGATTACAGGTAACACTGTTTGTGGGGAGTCTGCCCAATCAATATAGCTACAGTTGACAAGACTACCAACTGTAAGTCAATGATTAGTTGATATGCACATTTTGTGTTTTTTTGTGCATATAATACAAAGCAAGAATATGCTTCACTTTAATTAAAAGGGCACCTGCAAGATGACCATGACTCTGGAGGAACAGTGACATGAAGTGATGCTTGAACTTGATGTGTATTCAGGTATTCAGGTAAGTGTTGATATAATCCTCCGTGCATGGATCAAATCCTGATGTCTGTGTCAGGTAAAAGTAAAACAAGAACATAGTGAAAAAAACAGACATGTCGTTAAGAAAAATACTAGTGCTGTATAAAGTTTGTGAGAGAGGACATATTGAGTGTGAACTATCTGGAATAGTACACCAGGGAGCATATATATCGTAAGGATAGATAGCTCCAGTTGTCGCATTCTCAACATAGGTTTCAGATGCTTCTGAAACATTTGCATTTGCTGAAAAGCTGCAATTTAGGGTAATGCCCTCATGAACTTCGTCAGATAGTAGAGCATGTGACCAAAAATAATCATATGATCCTCTGTTTTGCGTAGAATTAGTTTAGATGCGTCTGTTTGTTTGGTTTCAGATGCGTCTGTTTGTTTGGTGATCTTGTTTTCGTGTAGAATTAGTTTAGCTAATTGAGGAATGTAGTGTCCTGCATAGCTCTCTCCAACAAAGAAGAAATCTCCGGTTTGGTATTCGGGAAACCGTTCTAGCCAGTTTATTAAAAATGTATAAGATATCTGCTGCAGTATTTCTATCCCCGGTTACATAATCTGATGTTGTGTTCGAGTATGAAAATCCAACACCAGCTGGGGATTCCAAGAATAACATATTTGCCACTGCATTGCAAACAAAACTACTGTTTGTACCTTGGAAAGTAATTTCCAGAACTGACTAATAGACTGCTTATTTATAATTTTTCAGGAAAAACAACTACTTACCATTGTTCCAAGCATACTTGTTTTCGGATAAGGTCTTGCCATCATTATTGACTCTAAATGGTCCAAGTTCCATCATTGCGCCAGTTCCAAACAAAGAACAGCCAGGTCCTGTGTTCAAATTCTATTGCTCACAATGTATTTAAATTTGGATTTTAAAAGTCATGTCATAGTAAAAAGAACTACATATCTGTCATGTAGAAATTCAAATTCCAGTTTCAAGAGCTTTTAGTTTGATCTTTTCTACTGTTTATGCAGTATGGCATACCTCTAAAATTTAGTACAGTTTGGTGGAATTCCACATTTACCTCCATTTAGCCATAGAACCAAAGGCTGGCTAGAAGAATTTTCAGACTGTGGAAAATAGTAGAAAAGTGCTCTTCCAGCCACCGGATCAACTGTGACATAGCCGGAGTATTGTTCAAAAGTTGCTCCATCAGGTTGCCCCTGCAAGGATTTTATCTTATCAGCTCCCTTCAATCCATCTTGAGGTCCAATATAGACAGGTGAATGCACAACTTTTAAAACCTCTTCCTGAATTGTGTATGATCTTTTAGACTTCTGAGCCTTGATATGTTTTGCAAGAGGGTTATGTCCCCTTCCAGCATAACATTGTACATAAACCACAAGGCATAACAAAGAAAGTGATAAAAGGGCTCTGATCTTTGTCATGCTTATTATTCTTATTAGCTATGCAAAAATTGGCTAGCGTTGATGCTGTATATATGCTAATACTACTATCCTTCTCATACATATATGATTCTTGTTCAAGCCAAACGTGGTATACTTAAATAAGCTATTTAAGTAAAGATGTTTTTTTAGTAGTGAAGTATTCAATTGGATTAAATAACTCTTAGTAGGGCTGCAGTAATTATTGTTTGCAAGAAATTAGTGAAATCTGAGGATAGTGTTAGACTTAACCATGAGGCATTTACAAATTATAAGTTTAGAAGGTGCTATGTGATCTGCATATCAGATATATTATAGTTTAGAAAGAAGTTTGGCCAACATGTTCTTCTAAATAATGGTAGTGCCCCAGTTTTGGAAGGCTAGATATCGGTCCATGAGTTCTTGAATTCCAACATTATGTATGAGAGATGGCTCAATGATATAATGGTCTGTGGGTGGATGGTTTTGTAGGAAATATGGAAAAATTTGTTAGTGTGGTTGGTTTGTACAGATGACAGACTATGTGATTTGAACCCAATATGTTTCATCATTAACCGATCCTATGTGACTAATGTTTAGCCCTCACGAGTCACGTTGCAGAACTAATAAAATCCCAAAGTGAAATGATTCAATATATGGATAGCATGTTTGTTACAGAACATTGAATAATCAGATTTAGAAATAGCAATGGTAATCACTGATCATGTTTATGGGTTGAGATTTATTATTTTGCAAATGCATCTCAACAATTTATTACAAACTTTTAGTTAAATTTACGAAGCCTCCTAATTTTCTGGACTATATAGAATCTGGATTAGTTCTCGTTGGAAGGAGGAAGCTCTCCGGCCAAAAAGGAAGAGAACGAAGCAAGGCTGATAACTCGGGACAAAATGTCCAGATCCCCTGACTGTCACGAATGTCAAATTTTCATATCCAACCGCGTACCCTCCCACCTAAAACAGGAATCTCATTCCGGAAATTAATAATTGATAATGATGGATCAGGTTCTTCCCGTGGTAGTTGGGGTTCGCCGTGCAAAAGAAAAGCCCTTGAAGGTACTTCCCAGCTTTATCCTGGTGAAAATTCTGGCTTGTTTCCTCAAGCTGAGAACACAGTTCCTGGCACTGCCCATCATAATGCTTCTAGCAGCTTGAATATATCTGTGCGCACAGTTAGATCTCATACAGCGAATTCTCCAGCTGGTTCTTCTGAACAAGTTAATACAGGACAGGAGGCTGGTATGGGAGGTGTACCTTCTGATGCTTTTCCTCCTTCAGGTGTTGCAGGAAGTGTTGAAAACTCTTACATTGATTTTGGACCAGGATTTAATGTAGAACATCAAGAATCAACTCAATTTAGGTCTCCTTCAGCTGGGAATTCTACTAGGCGTCCCGCTCGATCTTCCCACGACTCATCTCAGCATAAACCTAATGATTCTTCAGACTTTGGACAAACAACTCTACTACCTACTACTTCAAGCAATTCCTCAAATCGTCTTCATTTAGGACCAGGGCGTAGTCTGGATAGAAACACACCTTTTACTTGGAATGGCATTCACAATTCGAGGACCAGTAGTCCATCAAGCTCACTTGCACATCATCGAGATAGAGGTGCAGGATTAAGGGAAGAAGCATACTTGAGAGGCAACACAAGAAACAATGTAGAGCAGCTGATGTTTGTTCCAGCAACTGAGACAAGAAATGTAGTTCAAGATCCTAGTCCTACAAGTATTTCTAATGGAAGTTCAAGCAGTTCTGCCGGTATTGCATCTAGTGGTCAAGCGAGCTCCAGCTCTACTTCTCGTCCATCTGGTAGGACCCTTAATTCGTCAAGGCTATCAGATTTTTCTCCTTGGAGTCTCTTTCATACGGCTGAATCTGAGGCAGGAGTGTCTGGGGAGCATATTTCCCCATATCAATTAGAGCGTTCTTCTCCTGATGAAGGAGAGATGCCTTCTTTAGGCAATGTCCACAGTCATCCTCAACCACATTCAAGGCATGCTTTATCAAGAGAGGTAGGTGGTGTTGATGTCAATGCTCGGAGTGCTTTAGCTGCTGATATTCATGAAAGGCATAGGCTAGTTACAGAGGTTTGTTTCTGATTTCTTGTTATTGCGCTTAATTGCTTATGATGTCTATGCACTGCTTCACATCGGCACCACAAATTGCATATTGCATCAGTAATCGTTCATGGTTTGTTGCCTACTCCTTAGCATATCATTGTAGAAGAGTTCATTCAAAATAAAGTCATCTGCAGAATCACAATCGTCTTTTTTATTTTTGTGTGTGGCTAGTTAAATATACCCACCCTCCCGTTTTGCCTTTAACAATGCTTGAACCGTCAACCTCCCGTAAAGGGGGTGAGAGCAATACCGCTCGAGCAAGAGCCTTTGGTAATTATAATAGTCTTATTCAGGATAAAGTGAATGAAATGACTTTAATGCTTGGCAAAAAAAAAACAAAGAGAATGAAATGACTTTTATGCATCCTGTCTAACTGTTTTGTTGGTATATTGCTTGTGCCTAGTTTCCACACTATTGAGGAGTCGAAAACCATGTTCTCTCACTCTTTGTTATTCCTGCATCTTTTATTTTTTAAATGGATCCAGTGGTTATACTTGTGTGGCACATGTGTCAGAATAGCCTTTGTTAGATTGTACCTGCATAAGATTTATTTAAGTTTTGTTGCATATTAGATTTCTCTTTGCCTTTTAGTGCAGGGCACACCTTCCTCTGTTTTTAAATGTAAAATAAAATTAATGTAAATGAGATAGAAGAGGAATAAAGTTATTTAATAGAAGTATGGCGATGCCTGACTTACTTAAAAAAAAACTATTTGTCAAGTTACATTTATAACCTATAGCCTACAGGTAAAAGAAGATTTTTACTTGTAGCTTATTATCTGTTTGAATATAGTTTAAGTGATAGTGTATGAAATCAAGTTATCAAATATAAAAAAATGACAAAAAGTTGCTTCAAGTTGCATGCGGGGAGGGCAATAAGAATGAAAGAATAAAAACAACAGGTACCTCCTTCAACTTTTTGTATTTGAACTTATAAGTCTGTTCTTAGTGATAAGTTGTTATTTGACAAACAATTCAATTAATCTAATTTGGCCATTTGACCAAGGAAACTTGTAAAGATAAAACAAACAGGCCCAGTCTATGTATTCAAATAATAATATAGTGGATGCATCTTGATGATGGTTCAGCTACTGTGCTCTAACCTTATCCCTTGGTACTAACTATTAAGTCTGCAACTACTATTATATGACAGTTATATTATATTTTGACTTGTATATAACTTCTTTGATACAGATTCGTCAAGTCTTGCATGCCATGCGGAGGGGTGAGAACTTGCAAGCTGAGGTTTGGTTCTCGACATTTCTGACATAAATATTATCAATATCTTACTTTCATATGCTGTCTCGAGCATGCCCCTGGAAACATAAAAAAAAGTGTGTGATAAGTTCGACAAGTTTGAATAATTAATTAAATAATCTGTTCATTGTGATGATTAAGTAACCTTGCACAGTGTAACGTTTTCTTTTCTAAATTTGTGAAGCCAGGCAGAGAATCTGTTTGTGTTGGTTATAGTTGAGAATAAGGCTTTGAGAAAGTAGTACAAGACCTACAGAAAACCTGAAAAGCAACTCTAGGCACTCACATTATCACTTTTTGCGGAACTCTATGTAGTTAAATATGCGAGTACATCTAGAGACTGAACTCTTATTTTTTATATCCTGAAGAAAGAAAAATGTTTGTATTAAGTCAACGTAGACGGGCACAGAAATAGTTACCAACTGAACTTCATATGATAACAAAACCAGAAATTTTCAAAAGAAATGGAAGCTCTAGGCATACACTGGAAGTTTTGACTGCTTTCCACTGAGATGCTCGATTTGATTGAGGCGCTTTCTTGTCATTACCGAAAATATTGTTTTGAAAGAAATTTGACATGCAAGCTATTCTGACTTCAACAGGATTATATGCTCTTCGATACATTTATAAATGGGACTGGTCCCTTGCATGACAGGCACAGAGATATGAGGCTCGATGTTGATGACATGTCTTATGAGGTACAAACTAGCAAAAATTGATATTCTTATACTTTCAGCAAAAGGTAGTCTTTATAATAGTTCGATTGAATATCAGGATTTGTTGGCACTGGAAGAAAGGATGGGTGATGTGAGCACAGGACTGGAGGAGGAAGCCATTATGAAGTTCATGAAACAGCGAAACTACTCATCTGTTACAACAGAAGGCCCATCGAAGATAGAGCCATGCTGCATATGTCAGGTGATAAGTCTTATTGAAATGAGATTTTACCTTCTCATTGTGATTGCTTAATATTTATTCACTCATCACATGACGAACACATGGTTGTTACGTCGGTAAGTCGAGTCGAGTCGGACGGAGACTCCAGCAAGTCGAGTCGTGACTAGTCGAGACTAGTCGACGACTAGTCAACACTAGTCGACAAGGTATAAGATAATAAATATTAAAAATTATATGTGTACATGTGTTCTAACATTCCTCTTTACTATATAAAAACAAAAGTAGATTGAACGAAGTGTGTGTTTTTACTACATAAATACAGAGTATAAGTGTTTATGTATAAGTGTGTGTGTATATATACATATATGTGTGTACTCTGTGTGTATATATAAGTGTGTGTGTGTATATATAAGTGTGGGTACTGTGTGTGTATATAGAAGATGAATATTATCTATAAAAAATTGAAGTTGGAGGTGATTGGAGACGATTGGGGAGACTTGAAGATGACTTGTGGCTCAAAATGACGACTTGGAGATGAAAAGAGACAACTGGTCATGATTAGGTTACTTAATGTGCAACTGGGTCGGATTTTTTTTATTATTTCTGCACCAGTCGAGCTATTAGGTCGCCCAGTCGACCTGACTAGTCGACCCAGTCGACCTGACTAGTCGACCCAGTCGACCTGACTAGTCGACCCAGTCGCCCGAAAGAGTAACTAAATTAATATGCATAGGCACTGAAGATGCATCACTATCTATTTGTATATAAATGCTCAACATGTTGCAGCAGCGCAGAGTTCATATGACACTTTCTTTAATACGCTTATTCTAAGTTTTGAGTTTTTTCTTGCAGGAAGAATACACCATCGGAGAGACTATCGGGACACTGAACTGCGGACATGATTTCCATACTAACTGCATTAAACAGTGGTTACTGAAGAAGAACGTGTGCCCCATTTGTAAAACGGTGGCACTACATACTTAGTATCTTTTTTCTTAATCTTCTTAGACACACAAGACTTTAGTTTTCTTCTTGTGAGTGATTGTCGCCCCTGTTTGTTGCTTTGCTGGACACACAGACTTCTGTTTTCCTACAGACTTCTGTTTTCTTTTTCTGAATGATTATGCAGCCCCTGTTGGTTGCTTTGCTGTAACAAATTCCTCTATCAAAAACCCTTCTTATCGATACTCACAAGCTTCGTGAGTTGATGGGTTGGAGTGAGGAATTGCAAGTTATAGCAACGATGACATTCAATATTTAGCAGTTTGGTTTGTACTTTATGCTGGATCTCTATTTGCATGAATAATGTTTTATGAATAAAAAGACTTTGGGAGGCTGTATCTCTTCTGTTTATGCATTAGTACTTATTTTTTTTATTCATCCCTTGTTCCTTTGTTGAACAAAACGAAGAAACTTGCTAAACGAACTTGTGCTTTGAAACAAACCGTTTACCGATATATTCATACTAGCCTATAGCCCGTGCGATGCACGGATGTTTTTTAATATTTTTATCTTATTTTTTTATATTATTATTTATAATTTTAATATATGTTTTTTCAATTAGTAGAAAAATAAATTATAGAAGATACTAAAATATAATAATAAATATTTTATAGTATTCTAAATGATAGTGTTTTTCTTCTATAACAGATGATATAACTTTTTAAAACAGATAATATAACTTTTTAAATGTAATATAATTTTATTGAAATTTATATTATATTTTTATATAAACATTATTTTCAATATTAATTTTAATTTTAATTTAATATAATTTGATATATTCATGTTTAGGGATTATACTTATGTTCTTATTATAACAATGTATACTGATTTTTAATATATTTTATTAATGATTGAAAGACATGGTGTGATATTTTGGAATATATATTAATGATTGCAACTAAATAGTAAAATGTAAAAAAGACAGTTAGTTAATTATCATTAATTATATTATGTTATTATTTATTTTAATAATTAGGATAACCAAATCGAAAACCGAAAATCAAACCGACAAACTTTCATTACAAATGCAAGTTTTATCAGAATGCTAATAAAATTTGTGAATATGGCTAGAAAACTTGGCGTACTTTGCATTGCATGAATTATCCGCGAGTTTAAAGTTTTTAAATAAAAAAGAAGATGGGGTTTAAGATTCAATAATTTTATTAAATAAACCACTTAAAAAATTAAAAGAACTGGGTTTCGAAAGTAAAAATATTGTTAGGAATATGTTGTACTTGATGATAACTTCACAATCAATCAAATTGTATAAGGTTTTGTAGCTGTCAACGGATGAGGATTTATAACTCTATCCGTTGACAGGTAGCTCATCAACGGATGAGGTTTTGTAGCATACTGCAGTATCTCTATGTTATCAGTTGATAGAGTTTTTATCCACAGTCATGTTGACCATCAACGGATAGGCAGAATAGGGTAGCCAATTGTAAATAAGCTATGCTATGTAATTCTGTCTAAGTGAAAGTGTATCAACAGATGAAGACATAACTCTATCAACGGATACAACTCAAATCCACTCTATCAACGGATACAGCTCAAGTCTCAATATCAACGGATACCGCTCAATACATCATCAACGGATGTCAGTGTACAGTATCAACGGATAATCATTGACACTGTCTTTTATGATTAGCTGGGGATTAGCAGTTGATAAGGACATGTTTGACTGACAGATTATGCTTTATTGTCATCAAGTATAAATTGGGGGAGATTGTTAGGAATATGTTGTACTTGATGATAACTTCACAATCAATCAAATTGTATAAGGTTTTGTAGCTGTCAACGGATGAGGATTTATAACTCTATCCGTTGACAGGTAGCTCATCAACGGATGAGGTTTTGTAGCATACTGCAGTATCTCTATGTTATCAGTTGATAGTGTTTTTATCCACAGTCATGTTGACCATCAACGGATAGGCAGAATAGGGTAGCCAATTGTAAATAAGCTATGCTATGTAATTCTGTCTAAGTGAAAGTGTATCAACAGATGAAGACATAACTCTATCAACGGATACAACTCAAATCCACTCTATCAACGGATACAGCTCAAGTCTCAATATCAACGGATACCGCTCAATACATCATCAACGGATGTCAGTGTACAGTATCAACGGATAATCATTGACACTGTCTTTTATGATTAGCTGGGGATTAGCAGTTGATAAGGACATGTTTGACTGACAGATTATGCTTTATTGTCATCAAGTATAAATTGGGGGAGATTGTTAGGAATATGTTGTACTTGATGATAACTTCACAATCAATCAAATTGTATAAGGTTTTGTAGCTATCAACGGATGAGGATTTATAACTCTATCCGTTGACAGGTAGCTCATCAACGGATGAGGTTTTGTAGCATACTGCAGTATCTCTATGTTATCAGTTGATAGTGTTTTTATCCACAGTCATGTTGACCATCAACGGATAGGCAGAATAGGGTAGCCAATTGTAAATAAGCTATGCTATGTAATTCTGTCTAAGTGAAAGTGTATCAACAGATGAAGACATAACTCTATCAACGGATACAACTCAAATCCACTCTATCAACGGATACAGCTCAAGTCTCAATATCAACGGATAGCGCTCAATACATCATCAACGGATGTCAGTGTACAGTATCAACGGATAATCATTGACACTATCTTTTATGATTAGCTGGGGATTAGCAGTTGATAAGGACATGTTTGACTGACAGATCACATGGGTTGATAGTAGATACAAAAAGCAGTATGGCAGCCATACTTTGGAAACACAGAAGAAAGAAGCATTCCATTTACACTATGAATACAAGAAAGGTACAGGAGACATGTCTGAACACAAGGACAACCTTTCGGCTACATGTGTATTTGGAGTGTAGTAGCAAGTCAACTAGAATTAGATTAATATTATCTTATTCCTGTAGTACTTGTAAATCTTGGGATTTATAACCAAGAGTAGCATCTCTTTGTAGGTTAAGAAAACAGATACATTTTGCTTAGGGTTTTTATTGAATATTCTTAGAAAGCAAAGAGTTGTAAAACAGAAGATGTGTACATTTGTATCACAGAGTTTTCTTCGAATAAAAGTTTCAGGTGGTGCATTTAACCACCTGATTTTTATGTGTTTGTGCATTAATCTTTTTACAAGCAATTATCTAAGTATAGATTTCTGGAGTTCTTATCAGAAATTTATAAATATCAAGAATTGTATTCAACCCCCCCCTTCTACAATTATACAAGTGTGTAATCTGGGAATAACAATTGGTATCAAAGCAAGCTTCTAACATATTTGAAGTTTAAAGATCAACACACTTCCAACATGTCTAAGAAGGATTATGGAGTAAAGATTCCAGTTCTTGATAGAGAAAATTACTTTCACTGGAAAGTAAAAATGCGTCTACATCTCTCGTCTATTGATGAGGGCTTTGTGGATTGCATTGACAAGGGTCCTCACATTCCAATGAAGACTGCAACAAGAGTTGTCCTGGCCGAAGGTGTGCCTGACACTCTCATTCCCAAACCTGTTTCTGAGTGGAGTCTTGAAGATATTACAGAAGTCCACAAAGACAAAAAGACCATGAATATTCTATTCAATGGTCTAGAAACAGACATGGTTGACAATGTTATTAACTGTACTACCGCCAAGGAAGTATGGGACACTGTTCAAACCCTGTGTGAAGGAACAGAACAGGTAAGGGAAAACAAGATGCAACTACTAATCCAACAGTATGAACATTTTCACTTTAAGAGTGGAGAAACATTGAATGATACATTTAGTAGATTTCAAAAGCTACTAAATGGTTTGAAACTGTATGGAAGAATCTATCAAGTTAAAGATTCTAATCTCAAATTTCTGAGATCACTGCCCAAGGAATGGAAGCCAATGACTGTTTCTCTAAGAAACACTCAAGAGTACAAGACATTTACTCTTGAAAGGCTCTATGGAACCTTAAAGACCTATGAGATGGAAATGGAGCAGGATGAAGAGATTGAGAAGTCTCAAAAGAAAAGTGGGTCAGTTGCACTTGTTGCCAACTTGGAGCAAAAGGAGGAAAGAACAGAAACTGCTAGTTCTACACCAAACAGGGAGGTTTGTAAAGGTAGAGTAGAATCAAGCAGGAGCAAGGAAAAGGTGTCTGAGGAATTGAATGTTCTTCAACAGGATGAATTGGATGAGATAGATGAGCATTTAGCTTTTCTATCTAGGAGATTCTCTAAGCTGAAATTTAAGAGAAACTCTGGGGTGGCCAAGCCATTTAACAAGGATTTTTCCACAAGCAACTATGTGGATAAATCCAAAATTAAATGCTACAATTGTGGAATTGCTGGTCACATGATAAGTGAATGCAGGAAACCTAGATCTGAGAACAAGGGAAAGTCAACTGAGGCTGTTGATTATAAGAAGAAATATTTTGATCTTCTCAGGCAGAAAGGAAAGGCATTCTTGACCCAAGAGTATGACTGGGCTGTTGATGACAATCATTCTGATGATGATGTTGAGTTAGTCAACCTTGCCTTAATGGCTGATTCTGGAGAGCAGGAAGCGAGTTCAGCTAGCAATCAGGTATTTTCTACTAATCTCTCTGAGCTCACCAAAGAGGAATGCAATAGTGTTATAGATGAAATGTCTACTGAACTATATCACTTGAGTGTTACTCTTAAATCACTTACTAAAGAGAACAATAGGATTAAAGAGTCTAATCTGTTTTTAAGTGATAGAAATGCTGCTCTAGAAACTCAATTTCTAGAATTTGAGAAAATGAGAGTTGATTGCAATAATGCTAAAAGTGAACTTGAAGCTGTGTTAAAAAGATAACTGATTTTAAAAGACCAGCTTGAAAAAGAACAAGGGATAATTGCTAAATTTCAAAGTTGTAGGAATATTTCTCAAAACATAATAGAAGTTCAGGGAATAGAATCATTTGTGAAGGATACCTGGACTCAAAAGAAAAAGGAGCTAGAACCTGGCCTTGAGGATCTAGAGACTATTTGTGAATCAACGGATAGTGATCATCCGTTGACAGATGAACCGTCAACGGATGAGAGATATCCGTCGACTAACAAAAAGTTTGTCAGTAAGAAGGAACTCAGGAAACTGGATATCAAGTATGGTCCAGTCAACAAGAATTTTATTAGTGGTGAGTGCAGCAAAACCAAATCCAGTGGGAAGACTAAGGCAGGTGATTTACACAACAAAAAGGCTGTTGGTAAATCAGATAATGAAAAAGTAGAAATTGAGGATAAAAAGAAAAAGAACAGAAATGGTAAGATAGGTATCAACAAGAAAAACAATTACTCTCCTGACAAGTTTGCTCCTAGGAAAACTTGTAGTATTTGTAATAGTGTCAATCATCTATCTTCTAATTGCAAGATTGTCAACAAGGCTCCTGTTCATGTACCTCAACCAATGCCGTGTATGCCTGCAATGCCTGGTTTGTATCAAAATGCTAGTTTTTCAAATCCATATGTGAACATGCCATATGTGTCTAATCCTTACTTTCAATCTATGAATGTGCCACAAATGTCATGGAACATACCTAACATGAATAATATGTATGCCAATTTTCCACACATGCATGCATCAAATATTCATGCTAATGAGCATTTGTCAAACCTCATCACTCAAGCATCTACACCTAAGTTGAAGAATGCTAAGAGTGCAAAATCAAAGGCTAACAAGAAAGGACCCAAGGAAGCTTGGGTACCAAAATCAACTTGATTTGTTTTTGAAATGTGTGCAGGGAAACAGAAGGAATCTATGGTACCTAGACAGTGGATGCTCTAGGCACATGACAGGAGATTCAACCCTGCTCACAGAGTTCAAGGAAGGAGCTGGCCCTAGAATTACCTTTGGAGATGACAGCAAATGATATACTAAGGGATATGGCCTGATTTCAAAAGACAATGTCATCATTGAAGAAGTGGCTTTAGTTGAAGGTTTGAAGCACAATTTGCTGAGTGTCAGTCAGATTTGTGACAAAGACTATGAAGTAAAGTTCACAAAAGAAGCCTGTGTTGTTTCTGCCAAGAAAGACAACAATGTGGTATTGACAGGCTTTAGAAAAGGAAATGTTTACATAGCTGACTTCAATTCAGCATGCTCAGAATCCATTACTTGTCTCTTTAGCAAAGCAAGTAAGGATGAGAGTTGGCTATGGCATAAGAAGCTGTCACATTTGAATTTTAAAGTTATGAATGATTTGGTAAGAAAGGATCTTGCTAGAGGAATCCCTCAATTGGAGTTTGTCAGAGATGGACTGTGTGATGCCTGCCAATTAGGGAAACCAAAGAAATCATCCTTCAAAAGCAAGACAGAGTCATCCATTGTTAAGCCTCTACAATTGCTGCATATGGACTTATTTGGTCCAGTAAATGTCATGTCTATTTCAAAGAAGAAATACTGTCTGGTGATTGTAGATGATTTTTCTAAGTTCACATGGACCTTTTTCCTGCACTCCAAGGATTGTGCAAGTGAAATCATCATCAATCACCTCAGAATACTAAACAATGGTTCTGAAGACAGAGTACAAAGAATCAGGAGTGACAATGGTACTGAATTCAAGAATTCCACAATGAAGATTTTCTGTGAAGAGAATGGAATTGTCCATGAGTTTTCTGCTGCCAGAACACCTCAACAAAATGGGGTTGTTGAAAGGAAAAACAGAACTCTCATTGAAGCAGCTAGAACAATGTTAAGTGAATCAAGGTTACCAACATATTTCTGGGCTGAAGCTGTCAACACTGCATGCTTTACTCAGAATATTTCCTTGGTCAATCAAGCTAGAGGAATGACTCCTTATCAGTTATTAACCAACAAGAAACCAACTTTAGCTTTCCTACATGTCTTTGGATGTAAGTGTTTTGTGCTAAGGAATCATGGAGATAACTTGGGCAAATTTGAAGCAAAGGCAGATGAAGCTATTTTCGTTGGATATGCAGCAGGGAAAGCCTACAAGGTCTACAATCTAAGAACCAACATTGTTATGGAATCTGTACATGTTGTGTTTGATGATCAAAAGATTCTAGGCCTAAATGATGAAGGTTTCCATGAAAAGTTGGAATTTGAGAATGAAGGTGAAGGAAGAATGTACTATGATGATGATGAGGAAAGTGAAGATCATGACCACAGAGATCCACCTAGAGCTGTTATACCAACTAGAAGTGATGCTTACACTGAAAATGAAGCATCCGTTGACAGTCATTCTGCAACATCCGTTGACAGTCATTCTGCAACATTCGTTGACAGTCATTCTGCAACATCCGTTGACAGTCATTCTGCAACATCCGTTGACACTATTAGAGATGCATCCGTTGACAGAGATTTTCAAGCATCCGTTGACAGGCAAAATGATGCATCCATTGACAGTCAACTTCATAATTCAGCAAGGACAACAAACTCAGGGGGAGTTTCCCAAGGTCAAAATTCAATGCTAAATCAACATGATCATGCTCATGGAAATGAAGCAACCTCATCAAGATCAAACCTTCCACCTGCAAGAAAATGGACTAGAGATCATCCATTTGAGTTAATCATTGGTGAATCAAATTCAAGAGTCCAAACTAGGAGGGCCACTCAAGCAGAATGTCTATACAGTAGCTTCCTGTCTCAAGAGGAACCTAAGAAAGTGGAAGATGCCCTTCTAGATCCAGATTGGGTGTTAGCAATGCAAGAAGAGCTAAACCAATTTGAGAGAAATAAAGTATGGAAACTTGTGCCCAAACCTGATGATAGAAGTGTCATAGGTACTAAATGGGTTCTCAAGAATAATACAGATGAAAATGGCATAATTGTGAGGAATAAAGCTAGATTAGTGGCAAAAGGCTACTCTCAAGAAGAAGGAATAGATTTTGATGAAACTTTTGCTCCAGTGGCAAGACTTGAGGCAATAAGAATCTTTCTAGCCTATGCAGCACATGCCAATTTCAAAGTCTATCAGATGGATGTCAAAAGTGCCTTTCTAAATGGGGAACTGGAAGAAGAGGTCTATGTCCATCAACCTCCTGGCTTTGAGGATCCAGAATTTCCAGGATATGTATATCTTCTCATGAAAGCACTTTATGCTTTGAAGCAAGCACCAAGAGCCTGGTATGACACTTTATCTCAATTTCTTTTGGAGAACCACTTCACTAGAGGTACAGTAGATAAAACCTTATTTCATAGGAATATTAATGGCTCTTCAATACTTGTTCAAATCTATGTAGATGATATTATTTTTGGGTCTACAGATGAGAAGCTTTGCAAAAAGTTTGCCAAACTTATGCAAAGTAGGTATGAAATGAGCATGATGGGTGAATTAACATACTTTCTTGGCCTACAAGTAAAGCAAGTCAATGAGGGCATTTTCATAAGTCAAACAAAATATATTTATGATCTTTTAAAGAAATTTGACTTAATGGATTGTACATCTGCTAAAACACCTATGGCCACTGCAACTAAGCTTGAGTTGAATGCTAAGGAAAAGTCTGTGGACATCTCAAGCTATAGAGGCATGGTAGGTTCACTTCTATACCTAACAGCTAGTAGACCTGATATAATGTTTTCTACTTGTCTTTGTGCTAGATTTCAAGCTGACCCTAGAGAGTCTCACTTAATAGCTATTAAAAGAATTTTCAGGTATCTCAAGGGAACACCAAACCTTGGCATTTGATACCCAAGAGAATCTGGTTTTGATCTAACTGGCTATTCAGATGCAGATTATGCAGGTTGCAGAGTTGATAGGAAAAGTACTACAGGTTCCTGTCAATTTCTAGGAAACAGGCTTGTTTCATGGTTCAGTAAGAAACAAAACTCAGTCTCCACTTCTACAGCTGAAGCTGAGTACATTGCTGCTGGAAGCTGTTGTGCACAGATTCTATGGATGAGAAACCAACTCATTGACTATGGTCTAAAAGTTGAGAAGATTCCAATTTTCTGTGACAACACAAGTGCTATTGCCATCACAGGGAATCCAGTGCAACATTCGAGAACCAAGCACATTGACATCAAATACCACTTCATTAGAGAACATGTGATGAATGGTACAGTAGAAATGCACTTTGTGCCAAGTGAAATGCAGCTTGCAGATATCTTCACCAAGCCTCTTGATGAATCCACATTCACAAGATTGGTAGGTGAGCTAGGTATGCTTAACTTGTCATAATTCCTAGTGATATTTGTTTTCACTGCATTGAAGCTAGAAATGTGTTTTGATTTACTTGAAAGTTAAAACTTTCAGAAAAATTTTCTGCAGAAATTTTGTCTAAGGCAAAATTAGCTTATCAACGGATATCCTTTTATCCGTTGATAGTATAAACACATTACTAGATTTTCGCATGTCAACGGATAACAGACTATCCACGTCATCAACGGATAAACTGTTTCTCAACCGTTCATTATATATCCGTTGATATACATTTTTTATTTATTTTTTTTATAGCCGTTGGTAATCGTGTATATCTAATCATGGCTGTACTTATCTTCTTTTCATTTATTATCTGACAGTTACTTTTGACCAATGGAGTAATTACTTTTAATTATTTCATTTTTAATTCTTGAAAAATATAAAAGGCTGACTTGTACTCTCACATATCACTTTTATTCATTTTCAAGCATATCAAAAGTTAACTGCATCTTCTTCTCTAAAACTCTCTGTAACCAAAGTTCAAACACTTCAATGGCGCCCATTGTTAAGATGATGTCCTCCACTGGGTTTACCTACGAGAAGAACAATTTCGCGGCCTTTGTTGACACAGTGAATGCTCCAGAAGCTTACCACACTTTGATGAGTTTCGTGAAGAAATGCAAACTGTCATATGCTATGACTGCCACCACTCCCTTAATCCACGAGGTAATTAAAGAAATGTGGACATCTGCTGAGTACAATGGTACAGACGGTACAATTGCTTTTTCTTTAAAGGGTAAAAACTATGTAGTTAATTCTGATGTAATAACTGCTTGTTTAAAATTGCCTGAGAATAACTGTCTGAAAGTACCCACTGATGCTGAAATTGTTGCCATGCTTAATTCTATTAATTATGCCCTTAGTACTGAAAACTTAGGGAAAATTGTTAGGAAAGGAATGGTTAAAGAATGGAGCTATTTCTGTGATGCCTTCATTAAAACTTTTTCAGGCAAAATTAGTAATTTTGATGCTGTTACCCAGTCCATGCTAACTATGATGTGTATGCTCTTAAATGATAAATTCTATAATTTTGGCACATTAGTTATGTATGAGATAGCTGCAAAGTTGGGTAAAAAGGAAACTAGGAGCAAGAATATCTACTTTGCTAGATTTTTAATGCTCTTAGCACTGCATGTATCTGAGAATAAACTATCCATTGCTAACCCGGATAGCAAGTTCCAATGTTTTGTTCAGGAGAAGAGAGTCTTAAGTGACCTAATTCGAATGAACCTCAATGCAGGAGTACAATTGGTATATCTACCAATTGTTCAGGTAACTATTTCTAACTCTGAAATCCCTATCTCCAACCCCCAAATTTCTTTGTCTTCTAGTGTCACAATGGAGTCTGTAGTTGTGACCAAACAGGCTCCTACCAAAGTGACCAAATCCAGAGTTCCAAAATCACATTCTAAAAAGCAAACCTCAAGTGTCTCTCAAAAGACACCTGTTGTAAAATCTACCAAAACTCTTGAGGGGAGTGTGAAGGTGGTAGTGAGTGGTGAGGGACAGGGTGAACATCAAAGAAGCCCTAAGGATAAGGAAGGAGAGATAAGTGCAACCACCATATCAGTCTCTCAAAAGACTGCTAATGTAACTACAAGCCAAATTCTAGTTACACTCTCTCAACAGAGTGTGACTACTGAATCAAGTTCCCCACAAGGAACACTGCACAAGAGGGTTAGAGACACAAATAGCCCACTCTCCAAAACCTATGGAAGAAGAGTCAAATCTAAAACCACAGGGGAATCACAGGGTGCACACACAGTACAGGAAACTGTACCTTCTCAAACTCAGTTTGTTGTGGCTTCAATAAATGTGGAGTCACAGCCTCTTGATCTTAATCTTCAAATCGATACACATTACAATCCACCATCACCAACTCCATCTCTGGATGTGGATATGATATCTACATCAATTCCTGATTCTCCATCTTTAAGATTCTTGGAGAAGCCCCACTCTACAATTGGTGGTTATCATCTTTTAGATGATTTGTTGGACCATCAATCTTCCCTTCCAGAATTCTCAATACAGACTGTGGCCTCGAACTTAAAATCAATCTCCACAGATTCAGTGTTGGTTTTCTCTTCAACGGATAAAATTATTCCTTCCTCAACGGATATCCTTCATCCGTTGACAAGTGTTTCTCCATCAACGGATGCGCCTCTATCTAGCCATCCGTTGACAGCTATAACTGCTCCATCAACGGATATTCCTTATCCGTTGATAACTCACTCTACCACTGCTATATCTGACATTCCTGTGTCAAGTGTGGAGGAGTTCTCAGTAGTTGAAACACTTTTAGGATTGAGGGAAGGGAGTGAGAGGCTGCCTTGTGAGCAGGCAAAAGGAGAGCTAAATAATGAGAGGCTGGCCATTTCTTCCGGTCAGGCAAAAGGAGAGACTGAGAGTTCCACCTTAGTAGGTGAAGGTGAGGGTGTGTGAGGTGTGAGCCAAGGGGAGCCCTTGATGCAAGAAAAGAGATATGAGAGGAGAGAAGGGACTACAGGAGAAATAAGGATGGAAGAAGCAGCCATTGCTAGTGAGTCAATGGAGGTTGAGGATGCAGCCAAGGAAATGGAATTTCAAAGAGAATATCAGTCCATGATTGACTCCATTTCTTTGGATGCTGAAACCTTTACTCACCCTGTTCCTGCCTATCAAATTCTAGCACAACAGGGCAATGTGGAAGCAGAGGAGGCAATGCACCTAGTGCACACCTCACAGTCTCTACTTAGAGCTAAGGAATCTTTAGAAGCTCTGCCAACCACTGCTGAGAGTGAAGAATTTGAATATTCTGAAGATGAAGACAGCCAGAGCTCTGAAGATGAAGGTGGTAGCAGTATTCATGATTTTAAATTTGCTCACAACTACACCTATCATCAACTTGATGTGGAAATCATAAGGCAATATAAATCTGCCCTGGCTGAGCACCCAGAAGCAGATCCACAGAGAAAGGTTGTTCTTCAACAGGCAATTGACTCCCTTAAGTTACAAAAGATGCAAATGGTGATTCAGAGAACCAACTTAGAGGAGATCAAACAAGAAATCAAGGATGTGAA
Source organism: Saposhnikovia divaricata (assembly GCA_036435485.1). NCBI lineage: Eukaryota > Viridiplantae > Streptophyta > Magnoliopsida > Apiales > Apiaceae > Saposhnikovia > Saposhnikovia divaricata. Next base: position 9,074,967 of record CM071597.1, on the reverse strand, counting down.
GATCTCTGTGGATTCCAAGTTAGAGCAACTAGCTCCTACAGCCACTCAGAGGGTGTTGCAACAAAGGTTCATCAAAGAAGACACCCTGGCTAAGTCTGTGCAACTACTCAACTCAAGAGTGGAAAAGATGGAATCCCAGATGGAGCAATTTCTTCAACATCAAAAACTGAAAACCCAACTGCTAGAAAAGTTAGTTGCAGCCCCAACTTCTAGTCAAACCCTTGATGCTAACAAAAAGGGGGAGAAAGTGGAAGAGGCTGTGGCAACTACAAGTCAAATCTTCTTTTCTGAAAGAAGGGAAGCAGCAAGTGAGGGGGAGCAGCAGCCTACCATAGTGGTCAATCCACAGGACTTCATTGTCACAGCTTCCCCCAGCAAATCCAAACCTGTACAAGTAGCTCTATCTGAAGAGTTTGATTTCTCAAACTTGACAGAAGAGGAAAAGCTAGCCAAGATTGAAGCTCTGCAAAGGAAGAAAGAGGAGAACTATGAAAGAATAATGAGGACAGAAAGATTGATCAATGCATCTATTGTATCAAATATGTTCTCTAGCCAAACCTCAGCTCCAACAATATCTACCACAATTCTGAAGGTGCTCACTCCAGCAATTGTGGCTCCTACATTCTATGATGCTGAGCCTTCTCATGTTAAAGAATTTGAACCCTACATCAAAGCAAGACCCTTCTCACCACCAAAAGCAAATGGGAAGAACAAGTTACAACTGGACTTTCCATTTCCCAAGGATGATGAAGAGAAGCTGATGGGTAAGCAAATTAAGGAATTCAAGGAGAAGACTAACAGTTGTGTAAGAGAATGGATGGCTGTAATCATAAGGAATGGAAAAGTTCTAAACATATCCAACAGCCATCCTAGATTTGTTGAAGCCAAGAGAGAAGAGACTTCAAGGCTGCTAAGAGAATCTCAACCAAGCACTGAAAATCAATATGAAAACTCAGATGAGAAGCAAGCAAGGCTGGCTCAAGAGTTAATGGATGAGGTAGAGGATGAAATGAGGGAACCTGAGGAAGTCCCCAAATTCAAAAGGAAAGGGAAATCAGTCCCCAAATCCAAATCTAAGAGAATGAAATCAAAGGCAAGGAGGCCCGTCTCTCCAGAAATTGAAAGCAAGGAGACAGTTGGCTCATCACAACCTACTTCTGTAAAAGTATTCAACCCAGCTGTGAATTTCCATGGTGATCCTATAGTACCTAAAGAGGAACCAATGAATCTTGACTCCATTGAGGTTCCTTCATTCTTGCTGAAGCCTCAACAGAAGCCTATACAGAAGAAAAGGATACCAAGGAAGCAACCTTCAAAGGAACCAATTCAAGTTGCTAGGGTACCTGCTATTGTCAGGCAGCCAATCTTGGAAAACAAAGATGATTTTATCTATCAGGCAGATATTGAAGAATACTCTGGCATGAATCTTTATCTGGATGAATTGTCAGAAGTAAGAGGGATTGACAAATATAAACATTTGCCTGAGAGATTGGTCTTTGTATACAAGGGAGGAAAGGAAAGGACATGGCCACTACAAAGGGTTCTTGGAGAAAATTATCAGACCTTAACCAAAGTGTTCTCTGCAACCAAGAGATACACAGGGTTCTCCAAGATAGCAAAAGGGGAGATACTGGACAGAATAGAACAAATAATGAGGGAATGGAACTCACCATCAAGTCTACCAAGGAAGATGAAGATCCCATACAATGGACAGAAAATCCACCTTCAACCCTTCTAGATGATGGAGTTCAGGGATGAAGATGGTAACAGGAGATTCTTCAGGTTAGAAGACCAACTACCAAAGGCCAGTTCTCAATACCTGAGATGGTTACAACAAAAGTTAAATCCAAAGGTTGATGAAGAAGATGCCTTCTATAGACAACTCCAAATACAGATTGAGTCCAACTCTGCCAAAGAAGGAAAATCAAGGGTGATGCCAACAAGAGAAAAGAAACAGTCTTAATCTGCTCAGTCTAGAGGAGCAATTCTCTGTAAATTTCTCAAACTTTCAGTTTTTAATTTTTGTAGCTTAATACAATTTTTGCATTGTTCTATATATATCTTTAGGAATGTTTTGTTATCATCAAGGTCCTGAATTTATGCTTTATTGTCATCAAGTATAAATTGGGGGAGATTGTTAGGAATATGTTGTACTTGATGATAACTTCACAATCAATCAAATTGTATAAGGTTTTGTAGCTGTCAACGGATGAGGATTTATAACTCTATCCGTTGACAGGTAGCTCATCAACGGATGAGGTTTTGTAGCATACTGCAGTATCTCTATGTTATCAGTTGATAGTGTTTTTATCCACAGTCATGTTGACCATCAACGGATAGGCAGAATAGGGTAGCCAATTGTAAATAAGCTATGCTATGTAATTCTGTCTAAGTGAAAGTGTATCAACAGATGAAGACATAACTCTATCAACGGATACAACTCAAATCCACTCTATCAACGGATACAGCTCAAGTCTCAATATCAACGGATACCGCTCAATACATCATCAACGGATGTCAGTGTACAGTATCAACGGATAATCATTGACACTGTCTTTTATGATTAGCTGGGGATTAGCAGTTGATAACGACATGTTTGCTGACAGATTATGCTTTATTGTCATCAAGTATAAATTGGGGGAGATTGTTAGGAATATGTTGTACTTGATGATAACTTCACAATCAATCAAATTGTATAAGGTTTTGTAGCTGTCAACGGATGAGGATTTATAACTCTATCCGTTGACAGGTAGCTCATCAACGGATGAGGTTTTGTAGCATACTGCAGTATCTCTATGTTATCAGTTGATAGTGTTTTTATCCACAGTCATGTTGACCATCAACGGATAGGCAGAATAGGGTAGCCAATTGTAAATAAGCTATGCTATGTAATTCTGTCTAAGTGAAAGTGTATCAACAGATGAAGACATAACTCTATCAACGGATACAACTCAAATCCACTCTATCAACGGATACAGCTCAAGTCTCAATATCAACGGATACCGCTCAATACATCATCAACGGATGTCAGTGTACAGTATCAACGGATAATCATTGACACTGTCTTTTATGATTAGCTGGGGATTAGCAGTTGATAAGGACATGTTTGACTGACAGATCACATGGGTTGATAGTAGATACAAAAAGCAGTATGGCAGCCATACTTTGGAAACACAGAAGAAAGAAGTATTCCATTTACACTATGAATACAAGAAAGGTACATGAGACATATCTGAACACAAGGACAACCTTTCGGCTACATGTGTATTTGGAGTGTAGTAGCAAGTCAACTAGAATTAGATTAATATTATCTTATTACTGTAGTACTTGTAAATCTTGGGATTTATAACCAAGAGTAGCAACTCTTTGTAGGTTAAGAAAACAGATACATTTTGCTTAGGGTTTTTATTGAATATTCTTAGAAAGCAAAGAGTTGTAAAACAGAAGCTGTGTACATTTGTATCACAGAGTTTTCTTCGAATAAAAGTTTCAGGTGGTGCATTTAACCACTTGATTTTTATGTGTTTGTGCAATAATCTTTTTACAAGCAATTATCTAAGTATAGATTTCTGGAGTTCTTATCAGAAATTTATAAATATCAAGAATTGTATTCAACCCCCCTTCTACAATTATACAAGTGTGTAATCTGGGAATAACAAATATATAATTGGGCCTTGATGGTCTTGGACATCTTGTCGGACTCTGATTTAGCAGGCCTAATTTGACTATGACTAACAGTCGTGTTTTGGTGTGTGTTGTATCACCAAAAAAAGAGCGACAAAAAATGATAGTGTTTTTCTTCTATATTAAAAATAGATAATATAATTTTCTAAATTTAAAATAATTTTGAAATTTATATTATATTTTTATCTAAACATTATTTTCAATAATTTTTTTTACTTTTAATTGAATATAATTTGATATATTCATATTTAAGGATTATACTTATGTTTTCTTATTATAAATAATGTATACTAATTTTTAATATATTTTATTAATGATTGAAAGATATGGTGTGATATTTTTGAATATATATTAATGATTGCAATTAAAAGTAAATGTGAAAATGACAATTAGTTAATTACCATTAATTATATTATGTTATTATTTATTTTAATAATTATACGTGAGTTTAAAAATAAAAAAGAAGGTGGTGTTTAAGATTCAATAATTTTGTTAGATAAACCACTTAAAAAAAATTAAAAGAACTGGGTTTAAAAATAAAAAGATATAATTGGGCCTTGAAGGTATTGGACATCTAGTCGGACTCTCGTGTTTTGGTGTGTGTTATATGACCAAAAAAAGAGTGACAAAAAAAAAGAGTACCAAACCTATTTCGCTTATTATAGTATAGATAAGGTTTAATTTATTAATTGGCCATCCATTGTTATTCTCAATTAATTGAATGTCTGGGCACGTGATTGTTATTTGGGATGTAAAATTACTGACATAGCCGGGGGGGGGGGGAAGTATATGAGAGTGTTAGTTGTGTTTTTGTAAAATACAAACACTTCCTTATATTTATTGGAGTAGTTTATAATATAATATAAATGTGTAAAAAGAGTTTTTTTTTATTATTGTATCCAACGGTTCTCATTAATCTATCTTAAAATCCAATGATTGATATTGAGTGTACCAAATAAGTGACCAAATAAGTGACCAAACTACCAACCAACCAAATAGAGGTTGTTTTGCTTATAATATTATAGTATAGATATTCATACAAGGGATAATAAATTATTTCGTCCTTAAACTATATCTATATGCTGTATTTAGCTTAGGTCCCTGAATTATAAAAAAAAATACCCGAATACCTAAACTTTCAAAATTTATGATTGACATCCTTCCATCAGTAGTTGACTAACGGACGTTAGTCAATGTTGACGTGACAATGTCGGAAAAATTGAAATTTCGCGGAATGAAATGAAAATTTATCATGTTAATCTACGAGTGATTATAACAACAAGGGTGGTGAAAGTTTTCGATTTCGAATTCACTAACATATAAAAATCTGTACTTTAATTTCAAAAATATGAAAAAACACTTACTAAAATCTGCAGATTTGCATATGTTAGTGTACTCGAAATTGAAAACTTTCACCACCCGTATTCTTGTAATCAGTCGTAGATTAACATGCCAAATTTTCACTTCATTCCGTGAAATTGACTAACGTCCGTTAGTCAAATACTGACGGAAGGATGTCAATCAGAAATTTTAAAAGTTTAGGTATTCTGATATTTTTTTTTATAATTAAGGAACTAAACCAAAAATAACATATAGTTTAAGAACGAAATAATTTATTATCCCAAAACAAAAACACAAAATCCGGTAGTTTGATAACCCAAAAATTAGCTAGCTTTGATGTTGTATATTGTTGTGCCCAAAATTTGTAATGGGCTTAGTTTTGGGCCCATGGATGTTGGAGGCCTGGTAGGGTGTTTAAAAGGTAGGAACGAGTTTGCAGGAAGAAGGGAGGTGTACCTCTAGAGGGAAGCTCTAGAGGTGGAGGTTCGCTTTTTAGGGAAGCTGTGCAGGTTCAGGTATACCCACAGGCTCCACCTCTGCAGATTCGAATGGATAAGGATTACCTCCTAAGTTTTAGGAGACGTAAATTGAGTCCTTTTAACTGTCTATTTTATGGAGGGACACGTTTCTCAAGATGATAATTCTTATATATTTGTGATATGTGTATGGAGTTATTGTAGGATTGGGCTTTGGGAGTCCTACTTCTGACAGGACTCTACTAAGTGGCTAGCTGATTAAAGGATAAGGCATATTTCTACACAAACACTTTGAGATAAGCATTGGAGGAAGGATGAAACTTTATCATTTTCGTGGCTTAATCAACAAGGAAAGGATTCCTAACCTAAAAGAACTACATTAGGGCTTGATTCCTATAAATAGGATATGTAGGCAATTAGCAAGGGGTTCGGTTTTTTACTTTCTAAATACACAAGGCACGTGTACCCTAAGTAATACATTCCTGGACATACTTGGCCGGATTTTTGCCATTATTGTCCGGTGAACTTGCTAATTCAGCCCTCTAAACACTAAACACCATTTTTAGGTTCAGCTGTCCTGTTTCTTTACAGCTGTTCCATCAATTTTATTATCCGAAAACCAAGGATAATTCCTGTTATTCCGGCGAGGCTTTCTCGGGGTGTTGTGTGAATTTTTTGCACGACATTTTTGGCGCTAATTGTCTCTTAAAAAATCAGTTGGTGAATCAATGTCGGAAAATTCCGAACCTGTTCGGACACCGAGCGGCGAGGATGGTAGGCATAAAGCCAATCCTGATGGTGAAGTAACCGCTAAGGATATCCTCAACCATCTTCAAGCTATGGATGGTAGGATTGACCAGTTGGAAAGGAAATTATCACGGAAAAGAAAGGACAAAGAAAGCATAGGTCCTCGGAAAGGCGCTTTAGACGGCGTGAAGTGACACCAAGAAATTTAGATTTTGGGAGTGAAGAAGAGCCTGAACAAGAGGCTCGAAAAAATAATTTCTCTGATGTTGAAACGGATCGAGAGAATGTGGATCGGAAGGAAGGTCCTGTGGATTCCCCAACTAGGAGTGAGCGTATTTGATCGAGTCGGGAAGAAGCTCAATAACAAAGATTTACGGCATGTGTTGGATGGAACGAAGGAGAAGGTGGATGGAAATGACAACCTTGACAAGTCTCAGTCGAGGGGTTCTAAGAGCTATAGGAAGGAAAAATCTAAAGATGAGGAGCGGACTCATGACAGGAGGTCTAAGTCCACCAAGCTCCAATCAGCTGTCGGGAGTGAAGACAGCTCCAGCTCCCGAGACAGTTCAGCTCACAAACAGAATGGAGACTCGAATGAAGACACGGATGAGAGTGAGGAATACCTCTCGGATGGAGAGGATGCAAATTATAAGGTGGCTGATTTAAGGAAAGCTCTGGAAAAAATTAAAGCTGAGAAGAGGTCGACATCAGGCCTAGCTGTAGCTTCACCTTTCATTAAAAAGGTCCGAGATTCACCCCTTCCACCTAGGTACAGGGGGGGTAGGAGATTTGAAGTTTGATGGCACCACAGATCCAGTGGAATATCTCAGCCGTTTTAGTACTGAGATGGAGGTGTACCAAGTCAGGGATCGCACAAAATGCCGGCTGTTGGCAGCTACGCTAAGGGATAATGCTCATCAGTGGTTCAAGAGGCTGCCATATAATTCAATTCATTCCTGGAGGCAAATGAGCGAGCTCTTTGTGACTCAATTTCGGGCTACTGTGGCATTTGCACCTCCTGCTAACACTTTGGCAAATATCAAGCAAAGGGAGAAGGAAACTCTCAGAGAGTATTTTAAGCATTTTAACGCAGAGGTGCCCAAAGTGAGGAAGGCTACAGATGAAACCTATAAAAATTTTCTGATATCTGGGATATGGCCTGGAAGTGATTTCTGGAAGGAGCTTCAAAAAGAGGAACCTGTCACGCTGGCTGATTTTTATGCACGAGCTGAAGCTCATAAAGTAGTTGAGGAATCTATGGCTAAATTGAGGAAAAATAACAACCCAACTGGTTGGAATGGAAGAAAAAGAAGCAGGTCCTACAGTCCTAGGAGAAGAAATATGGATAGGCGTGCTTCCTATCATGGAGCTTCAGCTTCCACCGAAAGGGAAGCTGGTCGCAAGGATAGGACACCACCTCTAACTGTGAATGCAACTAGTTCAAGGAGGTCTGTGGAATATAAGCCCCCACCCTTGAAGAACTATAATAAATATTCAGAATATACCCCGTTGGCAGCACCTCTTGAGCACGTGTTTGAGGTTGGGGACAAAGCTGGAATGTTCAGGAAGCCGACTCGCATCGGCCCACCTGGGAGGAGGGACCTAGGAAAATACTGTGCATTTCATGATGCAAATGGACATGAGACAGCTGACTGTCGTCACTTGAAGGATCATGTTGAGGATTTAATTAGGAAGGGATACCTTACGAAGTTTGTGGCACAAGAGGTGAAAAAATATAAAGATGAGAAAGAAAGAAAGGAGGCAGAAAAAATGATACCTGATCGTACAGCACGGGCGAATAGTATCCGCACCATAATAGGAGGTCCATATATTGGAGGTACGAGCAGGAACTCTATGAAAAACTTTGCACGGGAGGCTAGAGGAGCTCCCCTCACTAATGTCTTCCACCTGGCTGAAAGGCCCCCAAAGCTATTTAAGGGGGAAGCTGCAGACATCACCTTTACTGAGGAGGATGCTAAATATGTACATCACCCACATAATGATGCCCTGGTGGTCATGTTCTCCATTGGAGGAATGAATGTGCATCGAATCTTAGTGGATAATGGAAGCTCATGCAATATAATAGCTTATGACACCTATCAGAAAATGGGACTCCTGGATAAGGAGATGTTCCCCTCGTACAACGACTTGTATGGATTTACTGGAGGTCCAGTTCAGATTGTGGGACGAGTGAAGCTCCCAATCAGGATGGGGAATGAACCTTATGTGGCAACTCAGGTTGCAGAGTTTATGGTAGTAAATGAAGACATATATTATAATGCTATCATGGGTAGGCCTTTCTTGAAGGAGATGCGTGTGGTGACTTCCATTTTCCATCTCTCAATGAAATTTCCAACTCCTAATGGGATTGGATGCCTACGAGGATGTCAGTCAGATTCACGGGAATTTTACGGTAAGGCCTTGCGTACTACTGAGCAGGCTTCAAAATACTTGCTATTGGTAGATGGCGGAACAACTGACAACTGTTATCGCTATCTTGGACTCCCAAATACTTCGGCTGAAGAGTCTTCCCAACAGAAAGGAGGGGTATGTGAGAAAGAATCATGCAATACAATTATGATTGTGCAACATCCAGATGAAGACCCTTACGTGGATGTAGCTTCGTTTCTGGGGGTAGGTACTGGAAGGGAGGTGCTCATGCTGGAGGCACCTCAACTGAAAAATGGAAACGGCAATGATGATTTTGTTGAAGGCATCATGGAAGAAGTCAATGATAGTGACTTTGATAAGGTGGAAATTTTAGAGCAATCGCAAAAGGAGGTACCTGAATCTGCCCAGGTGGATGATAAAGGGAACCTGGTGGAAATTGATTTGGATCCTAGGATGCCCGAATCCAGAGAAAAAGCTGGTGCTGCAGGAGACACTGTATCCTTTATGGTAGATAACACTGATTCTAGTAAGGAGCTGAAAGTTGGAAAACAGCTGGATCTGAATATGAGGGAAGCTCTGGTGAACTTCCTTAGAAAGAATGTGGACGTGTTTGCTTGGGATCATTCAGACATGATTGGGATAGACCCAAAGGTAATGTGTCACCGTCTTAATATTGATCCAGAAGCGAAAACGGCAAGGCAGAAAAGAAGGGCCATAGGTGGTGAAAGAGCTTCTGCTTTGAGAGAAGAGGTGGACAGATTATTGGCAGCTGGTCTGGTGAGGGAGTCTTTTTACCCCATGTGGTTGGCAAATCCGGTGCTGGTCAAAAAGCCCAATGGAAAATGGCGTACTTGTGTGGATTTTACAGACTTGAATAAGGCATGCCCAAAGGATAGCTTCCCGCTTCCTCGTATTGACCAGCTGGTGGATGCAACTGCTGGGCATGCCCTGCTGAGCTTTATGGACGCATATTTAGGATATAATCAGATTCCTATGTATGGCCCAGACCAAGAACATACTTCCTTTATAACAGATAGGGGGTTGTATTGCTACATTGGGATGCCTTTTGGTTTAATCAATGCGGGAGCTACGTATCAGCGTCTGGTAAACATGATGTTCAAGGATCAAATTGGGAAAACAATGGAAGTATATGTTGACGATATATTGGTAAAGTCAAAAAAGGCTGTTGATCATGTTTCGCACTTGGCAGAAATGTTTGACATCTTGAGGAAATATAGAATGAAGCTCAATCCTCAGAAATGTGTAGTTGGGGTAGAATCTGGGAAGTTTCTCGGGTTCATGGTTAATCACCGGGGTATTGAGGCTAATCCTGCAAAGATTAAAGCTTTGTTGGAAATGAGGTCACCTAGGAGCGTGAAGGAGATTCAGTCATTAACAGGAAGGGTTGCAGCTCTGAACAGGTTCGTCTCAAAATCTTCAGACAGGTGTAAGGAATTCTTTTCAGTAATTAAGAAAGGAAAGAACTTTGAGTGGACGGCTGAATGTGAAGCTGCTTTTGAGAAGCTAAAGGAACAGCTGGGTAGTCCCCCGCTCCTTTCTAAACCAGTTGATAGTGAGGCTCTGATACTCTACCTAGCAGTTTCTGAGTATTCTATTAGTGCGGTATTGGTTCGAGAGGAGGGGAAGGTGCAGTTTCCGGTGTATTATGTAAGCAAGAGATTTCTGGATGTAGAAACCCGATACACTAACATGGAGAAGTTAGCCTATGCATTAATTCTTGCTTCAAGGAAGCTTCGGCCATACTTTCAGTCTCACAAGATCGAGGTACGGACTTCTTTCCCGCTAAGGCAGGTGCTACATAAACCTGAAGCTTCTGGAAGGCTGATGAAGTGGGCTATCGAGTTAGGGCAGTTTGATGTTGAATATAAGCCGAGGTCCGCAATAAAAGGGCAGGCATTGGCTGATTTTCTTTTGGAATTTCCTCCATCATTTGAGGTAGGTGGAGATGAATGCGTACCTATTGGTGAGCTACCTGTGGCAGAGGTGCCTGTGGAAAATTGTGCTCCGTGGTGGACTTTGCATGTGGATGGGGCAGTTAATTCTAATGGAGCGGGTGCTGGCATAGTTTTGGTAAGCCCTGAAGGGCATAAGTTGCAGAGTTCTATTCACTTTTCATTCTATGCAACTAATAATGATGCTGAGTATGAGGCACTAATTTCCGGCTTGAAGTTGGCTTCGGAAATGAAGGTGGAAAATTTGACAGTCTTCAGTGATTCAATGTTGGTGGTTTGGCATGTTAAAGGAGGGTTTCAGGCTCGAGGCCCTCGCACTGATTTATACATGAGGTATGCACAGGAATTGATGAGGAGGTTTAAGGAGGTAAATTTGGAACAGATTCCTAGGTCGGAGAATGCTGATGCAGATGCACTGGCTAAGCTGGGCTCTCAAAGGGAAGCTACTTTGCTGGGAGTCATTCCCCTAGAGGTTCAGTTTCAGCCAAGTATTTCAAAAGTTGAAGCGTTAAATGTGGAAGCTACGGTGAAAGATCATTGGGTGACTCCAATTGTGGAGTATATCACTAAAGGAGTTTTGCCTTCGGATAAGGATGAAGCTCGGAAGTTGAAATACAAGGCGGCAAGGTATGTAATTTATGAAGGAGTACTGTATAAGAGGGGTTTTAATAAACCTTTGCTGAGATGTATTTCCGGAGATGAGTGCGAATATATCATGCGGGAGGTTCATGAAGGGATTTGTGGTAACTACTCTGGAGGAACCTCTTTGGCACACAAAATACTTCGTCAAGGGTATTATTGGCCAACTTTGCAAGGAGATGCTCACAAGTACACTCGAGCATGTTGTCGCTGTCAGAGGTTCGCAAAGTTGGGTGTCAACCCAGCTGTACCTCTTAAACCTCTCACCAGTCCTTCGCCTTTCGCGGTTTGGGGAATAAATTTAATTGGGGAGCTTCCCAAAGGCAAAGGAGGAGTAAAATATGCGGTTGTTGCAGTGGATTACTTTACAAAGTGGGCTGAGGCAGAACCTTTGGCTACAATAACTGCTGCAAAGTTGAAGGAATTTGTGTTTCGAACTATAATTTGTAGGTATGGAGTACCTTATAAGCTCATCTCAGACAATGGGAAGCAATTTGACAGCAAGGAGATGCGAGGCTTGTGTGAGGATCTTGGAATTAAAAAGGGGTTTTCAGCTGTTTGTCACCCTCAAAGTAATGGTCAAACGGAAGCTGTGAACAAGATAATAAAACATACTTTGAAGGCCAAGTTGGAGGAGCGAAAGGGAAGCTGGCCGGAGGAGCTTCCAATGGTATTGTGGTCTTATAATACCACTCCAAGAACTACAACAGGTGAATCTCCATTCACTTTGGCATATGGATGTGAAGCAATGGTGCCTGTTGAGATAGGAGCTGGTTCATTCAGGAGGGAAAATTATAATCCTGAAGATAATGAGGTGAATCATCGCTTGTACCTGGATCTTGTTGAAGAGGTGCGCATGAATTCACAGCTGAAGCTGGCTGCATATCAGCAGCGCACGCGGAAATATTTTGATAAGAAGGTACGAGCTCGCCCATTGAAGGTGGGTGATTTGGTTTTAAGGAGGGTGTTACCCAACATGAGGGTACCTGGTCATGGTGTGTTTGGTGCCAATTGGGAAGGACCTTACCTTATAAAGACGGTTCTTTGGAAAGGTACTTATCACTTGACTGATTTGGATGGGAAGCTGATCCCTAGGGCATGGAATGCCGAACATTTGAGGAAATATTACCAGTAGGTGCTTTTTTCAGTTAACGCTTTTAAGTAGACCTCTTTCAGGTATAGGATTAATAAAGGTAGTTTATTAGTTATAGCTGCCATCTTTAGGACAAGTAGATGATTTGATTTTGTCTTGCTATGCTCGGGGGGTAGTGCATGTACACCTCACCGATAGAAAATGTCATGAATTTTGCTTCCACGAGGCCAATAAATTTGTTGCTTTTTTATAACATGTTCTGTTCTTGTATTATGTTTTGCTCCTTATATGCTTTATGGAATGAGTATGGAACCGTATGCATAAATATGTGGTTTTAAGTTCTTCATCATAGTTGGTAATATGATTAAAGAACTTGGGGGGTAGTAGGTTATATCACCTTCCCCTTGTCATTTTCCTGAACTTCGGAAGTCAAAAATTGGAGTGTAATAAAAAAAATTTATATATGAATTTTGGAATGGACTATGGTAATGAATTTTGGAATGGATTATGGTACATGGAGAACCTCATGAGAAGAGGTTCGCGAAATTGATCCACCTATGAGGAGGTTCCAATATGGAAGCTGTTTTGGAAATATACTATGAGGTTCATGTGGATCCCAGGGAATCTGGGCGCATGAAGATCCAAAGGATAAGGATATATCATGTAGGAGCCAGAATTCAGGCTACATGAAATGGAATAACTTACATAAAAATAGGCAATAAGCTTCAGCTGGTTAAAAAAGTGAAGCTCACATATGATGCACATTGTGTTCATATTTCTGGAAAAAGGTTTTTATGGATTCTTTTTATAAAATAAAATAAAGTCATATGGGAACCGAGGCATTGGCCATATGATCATTCTCTACGTGGAAGGGCTAAGTGCGAGCAAATGGGAAGCTCTACCTTACTTTGGAATTTTACACATATATTTGGATATTCATTCATAAGGGTCTTATTATATATTAAACAGGATACTTCATACATGGAAAAAGGATTGGTTGGATATTGAATTACTATGTCCCACAAACGAATGAAATCATGTTAAGGGAAACTTCATGATATACATGTCGAAAAGATGGTTATTGGTTTCGGAAATATGAAGTATCTTATGTGTTTTTAAACAATTCTATACACTTGGATTATTTTCTTTAACTCTAAATGGGAAATGATTACTTAACAGGAAATGTTAAGATAGGGATTTATATCAACATACATTTGTATTGAGTTTGACATTCTTATGAAACTCATTTGGTTACGAGTGAAAAGTTTGCATCCTGGTTTAGGTATGCGCCTTATCACTGGAATGCTTATGTTCAGCATGGCAACTTTATATGAACAGTACGATGATATATGGAAAAACAAGATGCATAATTAAGGGAAACCAAAGTTATGAGTTACATCTTGTGAGGCAATACGAGGAGCCCACGACCTCATAAAAATTCAAAGTTAGTAGCCACCAAGGCCATGCAAAATGATTTGAAAGTTTAAACCCACGCAGGGGTAGGAAAGTTTTCTAATTGCAAAGAATTAAGGAGTAGGGGTGTCAGGAGATACCTCAATCATTAGAGCAGGAGGAACAGGAACAGCTATGTTGGAGGCATCTACTTTAGCTTCAGCTGCATCTTTCGAAGGAACCTCCACCTCTTTCTCCTTATCAGCTGGATCAACGGCATCCACCTTAGCTACAGCAGCTTCTTTCTTCTTAATGTCCTCCACAGCTTTCACAGCATCTTCGCCAAGCTGGGACCAATCTAAGTCAGGGAACCTGAGGTAGGTGGATTCAATATAGTCGTTGATGGCTGCATTATAGCCAATACCATAGGCTTCCTTCCTTTTCTCCTTTTGAACGGACCTTTCTTCAGCAAGCTTGATGTTCATAGCTTCCACTTTTAGCTCTAGCTCATGGATTTGCTTGGCATAGGAAGAAACCAACCCCTCTTACTCTGCATCTAGACCAGCAACTGAATTGTCTAGCTGGTCACGTTCCTTTATCAACTTGGTTTCAGCAGACTTGAGCTTCTTATTGGCATCCATGTACTTCTTCTTCTCATCGTCCTTGGCTTTGATGGATTGTTTAAGCTGTTTTACCTCTTCAGCAAGTCTTTGGTCGCCTCTAGCTGTTTCTACAATCTTCTCACCATGCTTGAGGTAATGAAACAAACTCTAGGCATTGGCATGAAGGGCAGCTCTTGCACCCTCAGCTAGCGACATTTTGTCCCAAGCAGCTATGGCCTCTTCAGGAATCTGGTTTCCTGTCATCTCAAAGAAATATTGCATATGGGGACGAGAACTTCCAGGGTCTAAGGAAGGAGACGTTTTAGTTCTTTTAGTAGAGCGAGAAGCAGATGCAGAAGCTCGAGGTGGCTCAGGGAGAGGAGGTGGTAACTTTCTTTTGGAAGAGGTGGATGATTTTTCCAGGTTGGGAGATGGAACTTTGATCTTTGAAATAGGAGTAGCTGCGATAGGGGTGACCTTATCATCATCATCATCAGTAAACATCTCTTCATACTTGGTTGTTTTCTTGATAAAGGAAGGAATTCCTGAAGCCATTTCTGTGAGGAACAAACAACATGGAGACTGGTGAGCAAGTTATAGATTTAAAAAGAAAACAATTTTCGTAAGTATATGCCTATATTAGTACTGTGCATGGTGTAAGGATTGTAAACAGGTTCAGCTAGGAGGAGTAGGGCTACCTCTCCTAGGGATGAAGTCACAACTCATGAGGTTATCTCGAGTTAACAAGCTAAGGTCGTTCCCTAGCCCGGCTGACAAATTCAGTGCTTCTACAGCACGTTCCAGGGTTCGACCTCTTAGAGAAGATTTTGCAGGTATTTTTACAAAAAGATTAAAATCGATTCTCAATTGAGGGCAATCATAACAGTAAAGGAACTGTTTGAGCCAGCCACTCATCCCTTTCTTACAACTCCTAAAGCACTGGCCTTCATGAACGCTCCAGGCGGCCAAATAAAAGAAACCTGAGTTTCTGCCAGTTGGTTTTAGCTGGTAAAAATATCCCAGCTCCCGAGCGGAAAGAGTCTTATTGAACCTAGTATGATAAAGAATATACATACACATCGCCATGCGATATGAATTGATGGTGAGTTGGATAGGAGCTATATCGAAAAATTCAAGAATCTCTTGGATGAAAGGGTGTAGAGGGAGAGATAACCCTAATTTGAAAAATTGAGCTGATAAAAAAGCTCGAGGTAATAACTGTCCAGGCTCGAACATGTCAAACTTATGGCATCTCTCTTCGGGGGAGGGAATGACCAAAGAGCAACCTATGTGGTGTGATTGTGTTAGTTTCTTTAATAAGGGAGCAGTCATGGAGGTACTTAAATTCTCACAGGATAGGGTGGTAGGAGATTTTTCCAAGGTATTGCTTTCTAATTCACCTGTTAAAGAGTCTGTTCTAGGAAGGGCTGTTGAGGTAGTATGTGAGGGGGTAGCTTTTACGGAGGAAGCTTCGTCAGCAGTAAGTTCTTGAAGAAGGTTTGGTGTTGTCGATTCTAATGACATGTGTTCATTTGATGAGGTTACAAGGATAGCTGGTCGAGTGTCTCTGGTTTTATGAGTAAAAAGGTTGGTTCTTAAGAGATGGGTTTGTGCAGGTTCAATTATTTTGATTTTTGAACGGGTCCTGGTGCTTATAGAGGAAGGTGGATTAATTTTAGAAGCTGGGGTGGTAAAGGGAAGCTGGTTTGTGCCTGGGAGTTCTGGGGAGTGGGCAATCTCCTCAGAGGTAGAGTGCTGGGATCTAGCTGCAACTGATCTACCAGACATCTGCAAAAAGTGAAGCAGGATGAGTAGGTGACCAGTGAGTCCTCCCGAATGAAGTGTCTTAATAGACAGGTAAAAATAAACACATTAAAAGCGGTCAGGAGCGAATGAAAGGCCGGGTTCGCCTAAACAGCTAGCTGGGCACAGGTACGCCCATCAGGAATCTTGACTACTCTTCTTAAATTGGGTATTCATATATAATGCATATATTACTTATACAAATTTAATTAAAAACAAGGATTGGTACATGCATTATGACAACAAAAAACAATGGGTTTCTGGAAAGGGGGGATTACATATGGATTTTCTGTAAAAACATACAATATTATTGGGCTTACGAATGAAGGTCAGTAAAATTAGGGTTCTAGGGTTTTGGTTTCTAGGAAATATCATGGTCATAGAAGGAGAATACTTGGTCTAATAACGATTTAGAAAGCAAACAACATAACAGAGTGATTCACGTGATAGTGATAATGGTGTGTGTATCTAAATGTGCATATACAAGCTCAAATCAGTACTAATTAGAGGCATGCAATTAAGAAAACAGTGGTAAATCAATTCAGTGAAAGGTGTAAAGGGAATCATACCTTGAGGATAGTTGGAAGGTTTAGAGCAACTAGAGCCGGAGAAGTGTTGCCGGACTGGTTCGCCTGATTGGAGCTTCCCGTGAGAAGATGAACCGATGGGATTTTGGGAGAGAATGTGTTTTTGAGATAAAAGAAAAGGAAAAGAGGATGAGAGGATGTGAATATATATATAAAAAAAAGAGTAGCGTGTAAAAGAGAAATATGAAGTGAAAAGAGTTATTGTTGCCTTGGAACATGAAACGGTGGAAGCTATGTGAATGGAGGACACGGTTTTCGAGGAGGCATGTGGAGTTCCGGTATGATTTAAATTAGTAGAGTTTTTTGTTTCTTTTTGGAATTGTGTTGAGAATTTATTTGGAAAATAACTTATTTAATTTTAGTAGAAAACGAGTTTTTTGTATAAAAGGATTAATTGGTTGAGGATAAGATAAAAAAAAAAAAGCATTTATTTTTGAACTCTTTGACAAAGGAAAAATTGTAGATTTTGCTTATAGAAGGAATTAACAGAATTCTTGGGACTTTCGGTGATTATGGCGAGTTTATAAAAAGAGAAAAGTATTGGGATGATATGCTGGAGCTGGACGTAAAAAGTGAAGCTGAATCTGAGGAGAGATGGCAAGGTTCCTTGTGTATTTTATAGCTACAAGGAACCAGGGGGTAGTTGTTGTGCCCAAAATTTGTAATGGGCTTAGTTTTGGGCCCATGGATGTTGGAGGCCTGACAGGGTGTTTAAAAGGTAGGAACGAGTTTGCAGGAAGAAGGGAGGTGTACCTCTAGAGGGAAGCTCTGGAAGTGGAGGTTCGCTTTTTATGGAAGCTGTGCAGGTTCAGGTATACCCACAGGCTCCACCTCTGCAGATTCGAATGGATAAGGATTACCTCCTAAGTTTTAGGAGACGTAAATTGAGTCCTTTTAACAGTCTATTTTATGTAGGGACACGTTTCTAAATATGATAATTCTTATATATTTGTGATATGTGTATGGAGTTATTGTAGGATTGGGCTTTGGGAGTCCTACTTCGGACAGGACTCTACTAAGTGGCTAGCTGATTAAAGGATAAGACATATTTCTACACAAACACTTTGAGATAAGCATTGGAGGAAGGATGAAACTTTATCATTTTCGTGGCTTAATCAACAAGGAAAGGATTCCTAACCTAAAAGAACTACATTAGGGCTTGATTCCTATAAATACGATATGTAGGCAATTAGCAAGGGGTTCGGTTTTTTACTTTCTAAATACACAAGGCACGTGTACCCTAAGTAATACATTCCTGGACGTACTTGGCCGGATTTTTGCCATTATTGTCCGGTGAACTTGCTAATTCAGCCCTCTAAACACTAAACACCATTTTTAGGTTCAGCTGTCCTGTTTCTTTACAGCTGTTCCATCAATTTTATTATTCGAAAACCAAGGATAATTCCGGTTATACCAGCGAGGCTTTCTCGGAGTGTTGTGTGAATTTTTTGCACGACATATACCAATAAAACTATCCTTCTCTCATACATGTCTCTCATTGAAGTCAAACATGATCAATTTTAATTACTCCCTCTTTTTTTGAATATTTGCCTATCGACCTTTTTTTTCCTAGTTAAAAATGTTATTTTTTTTAAAAAATTTCTTGAATAAAAATTTTGAAAGTCAAGAGGCAAATATTCAAAAACATTGGAAATACTAAAAAAGAATGAACGAAAAGAAATCATGTAGAATTTAGATAAAAAATAATCAAAAATATTAATACTTACAAAAATACTGTTTGCAACCAAACTCAACCGAGTGCAACTTGTTTTTATGTTTTTTTGATAAGTAATTGAATATGATTGGTTGCGCAGCAGATTGAAATCAATTGATTTTGGTTGCAAACCATATTTTCACAAATTATTTTTAAGAAAAAACTTATTTTTGTAATTATTGCAGGTTAATCATTTTTTTACAAAAATAAAAAGGTATTTTTGCAAAAATAAATAAATTCTATTATTGGCATTTTTGAAAAATATTCAATTTCTAATTTATTCAGATTTCAGCCATCCAACATTTAATATATGTAAATTGTAATTGATCTTGGACGCAAAAAATCGTTACAAAACCAGGTTTCGTTCATTTTTTTGGAAATATATTTTTCGAATATTATGATAATTGTTAGTATTCCAAAAGATAATTTTTTTTGTTTTTTTGTGTTAGGAGAATTTAATACTCTTCTGAAAGAGACTTTTCTGAGAAAAGTCACAATTTCCCTTTTCGAAATGGAAACATATTTTCTGAAATAATTTTTTTCTTTTTATTTCATAATAACAAAATTATCCAAAAAAGTTTTACCAAAATTATTTTCAAAAAAGATATTACTACATGAATATATTTTTTAGAACAAAATTATAAAAAGTTAAATTATTTTTCTACAAACATTTAAAATACCTTTCATAATAATTGGGACCCGAATACCGGATTAAATACGGTAAAAAGCTCGGTTTTCCTAATTAGATTGTGATTTTGAGGTTTTCCTAATTAGATTGTGATTGGGAATGATACGATGATACGTGTTCACGGTTGTATATATACATGAGGGGGGTAACGCATAATCTCTCTCAAGTCTCAGGATCTCTCTCTCATAAAATCTCTCTCTCTCTCTCTCTCTCTCTCTCCCTCCCTCTCCCTCTGTATACTTTCTCTCTCTGTGATGGCTAAATTAGCTCCTACCGATGAAGAGCTTATTATTGATTACTTGAAACCGAAGGTTATGGGAGACAACTTGTGCAACTTTATCCCAACCGTGAAACTCTATGGTCCCAAATCGACTCCATGGCAACTGTTTGATGTGAACGATAATAAATCTTGGACTGATTCTCCTCAAGATACATTAAAGGAGAAGTATTTGTATGTGTTTACTAAGCTATCCAAGTTACGTTGCTCGGAAAGTAATAAGGGGAGTATTAGAGAGAATACGGGTAAGAAGGCTGGCTGCGGAACTTGGGAAGGAAAAACAAAGAGGAAACCAATCTATCAGAAGGATAAAGTCATTGGGGAGCAACGAATGCTTGTGTTTGTGATTAACAACGTTGGGGAACAGTTTGATCTTGGGAAGGCAGGGCACTTTAGAATGCACGAATACTCGTTATCTGGGGTCAATAAGGGCCTTAAATCTGCTGATGGTGATGAAATTGTTCTCTGTAAGATCACGTTCAGTTCTTCTAAGAAACCTGTTTTTAAATTGGATTCCAAAAGTACTAATCATGGAGGTAAGGGTCAAGACAGAAAACAGAACAAGAACAAGGAGATTCTTGAGAGAAGTGGTAGGGATAATCTTGAGGGAAACATGAATTCAACATCAACAACTGGGGTTGAGATAAATAGCGGTGTTGTTGAAAACATTGAGGGCAGTGAGTGTTTAACTGCAGAAAATTTGTTTGTGATGGATTGTGGTGTTGGTGATTCCATGGATTATCTTGCTGCTGCCGATCAATTTGATGATGGTTCACTTGATGCTGATTCCAGTTTTATGGATGATTTAATGGGCTTGCTGAATTCCGAAGAAGGGGTAGTTGAGGATATCAGCCAGCTTGGAAAGAGAAAAATCGAAGAGGAGAGTTCTTGTAGGAGTAAGAAGATGTGTTTTTGATCATTGTTAGCGATAGCTTCGGATGTATGCATTCTAATGATCTGTTATTAACTACGAATCTCCTAGTTCTTTTTAGTCGTGTTTGTTCAGTTAATTGGTTTTTCTGCATATGTATGAATTTGACATATTATGTAAGGCAAAAGAAAAGATGTACAAATATTCTGGAAATATTTTGAATTTTTAACTATATGTATGCTTGTCTGGTATTTGCTGCTGCAAACTTTTGGGATGACTGTTTCTTCTTTTCTTTTTTTTTTTTTTTGGTTAAATTTTGGGATTAGTGTTTCATAATCTGTGCTAAACACACAAAAAATTAACTACACACATGCTGGTAATAGAAAAGTTAAGTTCTTTATGGTGATAACATTTTCACATCTCGTAATTATTTGCATTTGTCTCTGCCTTCATTACAAATTCAACTTGCAGTTTAATATTCGAAGCCTTTTTTGGAATCCATTAATTCTTCATTAGTGATATCTAGGAAGGAGGAAGTTTTCCGGCCAAGAAGGAAGAGAACATAACAAGGGCGAGAATGTCCAGATCCCCTTATGGTCACGAATGTCAAATTTTCATACTCAACTGCGTATCCTCCCACCTTAAACAAATTCATTAAAGAAATTAATAATTTGTGACTGTAGATGAAAGTGAGACTTTGTTAAAAAGCTAAGACTTATGTTAGTGGTGGTCTTGAAACTCGATTTAAGTGAGACCACAAGCCACAACATGTTAGTGTGGATTCGTATGTGTTCCTCTACTTGAGAAGATCTCAGTTCATATTTTACGTTCACCACCAATGTTATGCTGCTGTTTCTCCAATACAATTATTATATGTGCAATTAGATAATAGATGGAGTATAGACCGTACCTGGTCGGCTTGAGTGTACCAGAGGTACCATTTTGTTTTGACTGATGTTTGAAGATAGTCTATGGCATATCTTGTAGTTGTCACTGGCACTATACCATCCGTATCTCTGCTGCAAATTAAATTTTTAGTTTCTATATTGAAAGTGGTACTTGGTCATGTTGTAAACAGGATTAAGCCATTAAGACTTATAATTTATGATTTGGTTAATAAGAAAAAATATTGTTACCTAGATAGCGAAACACTGATGCCGCTGTTCTTGACCTTCTTGATTACAGGTAACACTGTTTGTGGGGAGTCTGCCCAATCAATATAGCTACAGTTGACAAGACTACCAACTGTAAGTCAATGATTAGTTGATATGCACATTTTGTGTTTTTTTGTGCATATAATACAAAGCAAGAATATGCTTCACTTTAATTAAAAGGGCACCTGCAAGATGACCATGACTCTGGAGGAACAGTGACATGAAGTGATGCTTGAACTTGATGTGTATTCAGGTATTCAGGTAAGTGTTGATATAATCCTCCGTGCATGGATCAAATCCTGATGTCTGTGTCAGGTAAAAGTAAAACAAGAACATAGTGAAAAAAACAGACATGTCGTTAAGAAAAATACTAGTGCTGTATAAAGTTTGTGAGAGAGGACATATTGAGTGTGAACTATCTGGAATAGTACACCAGGGAGCATATATATCGTAAGGATAGATAGCTCCAGTTGTCGCATTCTCAACATAGGTTTCAGATGCTTCTGAAACATTTGCATTTGCTGAAAAGCTGCAATTTAGGGTAATGCCCTCATGAACTTCGTCAGATAGTAGAGCATGTGACCAAAAATAATCATATGATCCTCTGTTTTGCGTAGAATTAGTTTAGATGCGTCTGTTTGTTTGGTTTCAGATGCGTCTGTTTGTTTGGTGATCTTGTTTTCGTGTAGAATTAGTTTAGCTAATTGAGGAATGTAGTGTCCTGCATAGCTCTCTCCAACAAAGAAGAAATCTCCGGTTTGGTATTCGGGAAACCGTTCTAGCCAGTTTATTAAAAATGTATAAGATATCTGCTGCAGTATTTCTATCCCCGGTTACATAATCTGATGTTGTGTTCGAGTATGAAAATCCAACACCAGCTGGGGATTCCAAGAATAACATATTTGCCACTGCATTGCAAACAAAACTACTGTTTGTACCTTGGAAAGTAATTTCCAGAACTGACTAATAGACTGCTTATTTATAATTTTTCAGGAAAAACAACTACTTACCATTGTTCCAAGCATACTTGTTTTCGGATAAGGTCTTGCCATCATTATTGACTCTAAATGGTCCAAGTTCCATCATTGCGCCAGTTCCAAACAAAGAACAGCCAGGTCCTGTGTTCAAATTCTATTGCTCACAATGTATTTAAATTTGGATTTTAAAAGTCATGTCATAGTAAAAAGAACTACATATCTGTCATGTAGAAATTCAAATTCCATTTTCAAGAGCTTTTAGTTTGATCTTTTCTACTGTTTATGCAGTATGGCATACCTCTAAAATTTAGTACAGTTTGGTGGAATTCCACATTTACCTCCATTTAGCCATAGAACCAAAGGCTGGCTAGAAGAATTTTCGGACTGTGGAAAATAGTAGAAAAGTGCTCTTCCAGCCACCGGATCAACTGTGACATAGCCGGAGTATTGTTCAAAAGTTGCTCCATCAGGTTGCCCCTGCAAGGATTTTATCTTATCAGCTCCCTTCAATCCATCTTGAGGTCCAATATAGACAGGTGAATGCTCAACTTTTAAAACCTCTTCCTGAATTGTGTATGATCTTTTAGACTTCTGAGCCTTGATATGTTTTGCAAGAGGGTTATGTCCCCTTCCACCATAACATTGTACATAAACCACAAGGCATAACAAAGAAAGTGATAAAAGGGCTCTGATCTTTGTCATGCTTATTATTCTTATTAGCTATGCAAAAATTGGCTAGCGTTGATGCTGTATATATGCTAATACTACTATCCTTCTCATACATATATGATTCTTGTTCAAGCCAAACGTGGTATACTTAAATAAGCTATTTAAGTAAAGATGTTTTTTTAGTAGTGAAGTATTCAATTGGATTAAATAACTCTTAGTAGGGCTGCAGTAATTATTGTTTGCAAGAAATTAGTGAAATCTGAGGATAGTGTTAGACTTAACCATGAGGCATTTACAAATTATAAGTTTAGAAGGTGCTATGTGATCTGCATATCAGATATATTATAGTTTAGAAAGAAGTTTGGCCAACATGTTCTTCTAAATAATGGTAGTGCCCCAGTTTTGGAAGGCTAGATATCGGTCCATGAGTTCTTGAATTCCAACATTACGTATGAGAGATGGCTCAATGATATAATGGTCTGTGGGTGGATGGTTTTGTAGGAAATATGGAAAAATTTGTTAGTGTGGTTGGTTTGTACAGATGACAGACTATGTGATTTGAACCCAATATGTTTCATCATTAACCGATCCTATGTGACTAATGTTTAGCCCTCACGAGTCACGTTGCAGAACTAATAAAATCCCAAAGTGAAATGATTCAATATATGGATAGCATGTTTGTTACAGAACATTGAATAATCAGATTTAGAAATAGCAATGGTAATCACTGATCATGTTTATGGGTTGAGATTTATTATTTTGCAAATGCATCTCAACAATTTATTACAAACTTTTAGTTAAATTTACGAAGCCTCCTAATTTTCTGGACTATATAGAATCTGGATTAGTTCTCGTTGGAAGGAGGAAGCTCTCCGGCCAAAAAGGAAGAGAACGAAGCAAGGCTGATAACTCGGGACAAAATGTCCAGATCCCCTGACTGTCACGAATGTCAAATTTTCATATCCAACCGCGTACCCTCCCACCTAAAACAGGAATCTCATTCCGGAAATTAATAATTGATAATGATGGATCAGGTTCTTCCCGTGGTAGTTGGGGTTCGCCGTGCAAAAGAAAAGCCCTTGAAGGTACTTCCCAGCTTTATCCTGGTGAAAATTCTGGCTTGTTTCCTCAAGCTGAGAACACAGTTCCTGGCACTGCCCATCATAATGCTTCTAGCAGCTTGAATATATCTGTGCGCACAGTTAGATCTCATACAGCGAATTCTCCAGCTGGTTCTTCTGAACAAGTTAATACAGGACAGGAGGCTGGTATGGGAGGTGTACCTTCTGATGCTTTTCCTCCTTCAGGTGTTGCAGGAAGTGTTGAAAACTCTTACATTGATTTTGGACCAGGATTTAATGTAGAACATCAAGAATCAACTCAATTTAGGTCTCCTTCAGCTGGGAATTCTACTAGGCGTCCCGCTCGATCTTCCCACGACTCATCTCAGCATAAACCTAATGATTCTTCAGACTTTGGACAAACAACTCTACTACCTACTACTTCAAGCAATTCCTCAAATCGTCTTCATTTAGGACCAGGGCGTAGTCTGGATAGAAACACACCTTTTACTTGGAATGGCATTCACAATTCGAGGACCAGTAGTCCATCAAGCTCACTTGCACATCATCGAGATAGAGGTGCAGGATTAAGGGAAGAAGCATACTTGAGAGGCAACACAAGAAACAATGTAGAGCAGCTGATGTTTGTTCCAGCAACTGAGACAAGAAATGTAGTTCAAGATCCTAGTCCTACAAGTATTTCTAATGGAAGTTCAAGCAGTTCTGCCGGTATTGCATCTAGTGGTCAAGCGAGCTCCAGCTCTACTTCTCGTCCATCTGGTAGGACCCTTAATTCGTCAAGGCTATCAGATTTTTCTCCTTGGAGTCTCTTTCATACGGCTGAATCTGAGGCAGGAGTGTCTGGGGAGCATATTTCCCCATATCAATTAGAGCGTTCTTCTCCTGATGAAGGAGAGATGCCTTCTTTAGGCAATGTCCACAGTCATCCTCAACCACATTCAAGGCATGCTTTATCAAGAGAGGTAGGTGGTGTTGATGTCAATGCTCGGAGTGCTTTAGCTGCTGATATTCATGAAAGGCATAGGCTAGTTACAGAGGTTTGTTTCTGATTTCTTGTTATTGCGCTTAATTGCTTATGATGTCTATGCACTGCTTCACATCGGCACCACAAATTGCATATTGCATCAGTAATCGTTCATGGTTTGTTGCCTACTCCTTAGCATATCATTGTAGAAGAGTTCATTCAAAATAAAGTCATCTGCAGAATCACAATCGTCTTTTTTATTTTTGTGTGTGGCTAGTTAAATATACCCACCCTCCCGTTTTGCCTTTAACAATGCTTGAACCGTCAACCTCCCGTAAAGGGGGTGAGAGCAATACCGCTCGAGCAAGAGCCTTTGGTAATTATAATAGTCTTATTCAGGATAAAGTGAATGAAATGACTTTAATGCTTGGCAAAAAAAAAACAAAGAGAATGAAATGACTTTTATGCATCCTGTCTAACTGTTTTGTTGGTATATTGCTTGTGCCTAGTTTCCACACTATTGAGGAGTCGAAAACCATGTTCTCTCACTCTTTGTTATTCCTGCATCTTTTATTTTTTAAATGGATCCAGTGGTTATACTTGTGTGGCACATGTGTCAGAATAGCCTTTGTTAGATTGTACCTGCATAAGATTTATTTAAGTTTTGTTGCATATTAGATTTCTCTTTGCCTTTTAGTGCAGGGCACACCTTCCTCTGTTTTTAAATGTAAAATAAAATTAATGTAAATGAGATAGAAGAGGAATAAAGTTATTTAATAGAAGTATGGCGATGCCTGACTTACTTAAAAAAAAACTATTTGTCAAGTTACATTTATAACCTATAGCCTACAGGTAAAAGAAGATTTTTACTTGTAGCTTATTATCTGTTTGAATATAGTTTAAGTGATAGTGTATGAAATCAAGTTATCAAATATAAAAAAATGACAAAAAGTTGCTTCAAGTTGCATGCGGGGAGGGCAATAAGAATGAAAGAATAAAAACAACAGGTACCTCCTTCAACTTTTTGTATTTGAACTTATAAGTCTGTTCTTAGTGATAAGTTGTTATTTGACAAACAATTCAATTAATCTAATTTGGCCATTTGACCAAGGAAACTTGTAAAGATAAAACAAACAGGCCCAGTCTATGTATTCAAATAATAATATAGTGGATGCATCTTGATGATGGTTCAGCTACTGTGCTCTAACCTTATCCCTTGGTACTAACTATTAAGTCTGCAACTACTATTATATGACAGTTATATTATATTTTGACTTGTATATAACTTCTTTGATACAGATTCGTCAAGTCTTGCATGCCATGCGGAGGGGTGAGAACTTGCAAGCTGAGGTTTGGTTCTCGACATTTCTGACATAAATATTATCAATATCTTACTTTCATATGCTGTCTCGAGCATGCCCCTGGAAACATAAAAAAAAGTGTGTGATAAGTTCGACAAGTTTGAATAATTAATTAAATAATCTGTTCATTGTGATGATTAAGTAACCTTGCACAGTGTAACGTTTTCTTTTCTAAATTTGTGAAGCCAGGCAGAGAATCTGTTTGTGTTGGTTATAGTTGAGAATAAGGCTTTGAGAAAGTAGTACAAGACCTACAGAAAACCTGAAAAGCAACTCTAGGCACTCACATTATCACTTTTTGCGGAACTCTATGTAGTTAAATATGCGAGTACATCTAGAGACTGAACTCTTATTTTTTATATCCTGAAGAAAGAAAAATGTTTGTATTAAGTCAACGTAGACGGGCACAGAAATAGTTACCAACTGAACTTCATATGATAACAAAACCAGAAATTTTCAAAAGAAATGGAAGCTCTAGGCATACACTGGAAGTTTTGACTGCTTTCCACTGAGATGCTCGATTTGATTGAGGCGCTTTCTTGTCATTACCGAAAATATTGTTTTGAAAGAAATTTGACATGCAAGCTATTCTGACTTCAACAGGATTATATGCTCTTCGATACATTTATAAATGGGACTGGTCCCTTGCATGACAGGCACAGAGATATGAGGCTCGATGTTGATGACATGTCTTATGAGGTACAAACTAGCAAAAATTGATATTCTTATACTTTCAGCAAAAGGTAGTCTTTATAATAGTTCGATTGAATATCAGGATTTGTTGGCACTGGAAGAAAGGATGGGTGATGTGAGCACAGGACTGGAGGAGGAAGCCATTATGAAGTTCATGAAACAGCGAAACTACTCATCTGTTACAACAGAAGGCCCATCGAAGATAGAGCCATGCTGCATATGTCAGGTGATAAGTCTTATTGAAATGAGATTTTACCTTCTCATTGTGATTGCTTAATATTTATTCACTCATCACATGACGAACACATGGTTGTTACGTCGGTAAGTCGAGTCGAGTCGGACGGAGACTCCAGCAAGTCGAGTCGTGACTAGTCGAGACTAGTCGACGACTAGTCAACACTAGTCGACAAGGTATAAGATAATAAATATTAAAAATTATATGTGTACATGTGTTCTAACATTCCTCTTTACTATATAAAAACAAAAGTAGATTGAACAAAGTGTGTGTTTTTACTACATAAATACAGAGTATAAGTGTTTATGTATAAGTGTGTGTGTATATATACATATATGTGTGTACTCTGTGTGTATATATAAGTGTGTGTGTATATATATAAGTGTGGGTACTGTGTGTGTATATAGAAGATGAAGATTATCTATAAAAAATCGAAGTTGGAGGTGATTGGAGACGATTGGGGAGACTTGAAGATGACTTGTGGCTCAAACTGACGACTTGGAGATGAAAAGAGACAACTGGTCATGATTAGGTTACTTAATGTGCAACTGGGTCGGATTTTTTTTATTATTTCTGCACCAGTCGATCTATTAGGTCGCCCAGTCGACCTGACTAGTCGACCCAGTCGAGCCCCAGTCGCCCGAAAGAGTAACAAAAAGCAAGTCGAGGTTTCAAGTCGACCTCTCCTGACCGACTACTCGACTAGTTGTCGACTAGTGTCGTCGACTAGTCGCGACTAGTCGAGCGAAGTGACAACCATGGACGAACATAATCGATGCATCACTATCTATTTGTATATAAATGCTCAACATGTTGCAGCAGCGCAGAGTTCATATGACACTTTCTTTAATACGCTTATTCTAAGTTTTGAGTTTTTTCTTGCAGGAAGAATACACCATCGGAGAGACTATCGGGACACTGAACTGCGGACATGATTTCCATACTAACTGCATTAAACAGTGGTTACTGAAGAAGAACGTGTGCCCCATTTGTAAAACGGTGGCACTACATACTTAGTATCTTTTTTCTTAATCTTCTTAGACACACAAGACTTTAGTTTTCTTCTTGTGAGTGATTGTCGCCCCTGTTTGTTGCTTTGCTGGACACACAGACTTCTGTTTTCTTTTTCTGAATGATTATGCAGCCCCTGTTGGTTGCTTTGCTGTAACAAATTCCTCTATCAAAAACCCTTCTTATCGATACTCACAAGCTTCGTGAGTTGATGGGTTGGAGTGAGGAATTGCAAGTTATAGCAACGATGACATTCAATATTTAGCAGTTTGGTTTGTACTTTATGCTGGATCTCTATTTGCATGAATAATGTTTTATGAATAAAAAGACTTTGGGAGGCTGTATCTCTTCTGTTTATGCATTAGTACTTATTTTTTTTATTTATCCCTTGTTCCTTTGTTGAACAAAACGAAGAAACTTGCTAAACGAACTTGTGCTTTGAAACAAACCGTTTACCGATATATTCATACTAATCGCACGGGTGATTTTTAATATTTTTATCTTATTTTTTTAATTTTTTTATATTATTATTTATAATTTTAATATATGTTTTTTCAATTAGTAGAAAAATAAATTATAGAAGATACTAAAATATAATAATAAATATCTTATAGTATTCTAAATGATAGTGTTTTTCTTCTATAACAGATGATATAACTTTTTAAAACAGATAATATAACTTTTTAAATGTAATATAATTTATTGAAATTTATATTATATTTTTATATAAACATTATTTTCAATATTATTTTTAATTTTAATTTAATATAATTTGATATATTCATATTTAAGGATTATACTTATGTTCTTATTATAACAATGTATACTGATTTTTAATATATTTTATTAATGATTGAAAGATATGGTGTGATATTTTTGAATATATATTAATGATTGCAACTAAATAGTAAAATGTAAAAAAGACAGTCAGTTAATTATCATTGATTATATTATGTTATTATTTATTTTAATAATTAGGATAACCAAATCGAAAACCGAAAATCAAACCGACAAACTTTCATTACAAATGTAAGTTTTATCAGAATGCTAATAAAATTTGTGAATATGGCTAGAAAACTTGGCGTACTTTGCATTGCATGAATTATCCGCGAGTTTAAAGTTTTTAAATAAAAAAGAAGATGGGGTTTAAGATTCAATAATTTTATTAAATAAACCACTTAAAAAATTAAAAGAACTGGGTTTCGAAAGTAAAAATATATAATTGGGTCTTGAAGGTCTTGGACATCTTGTCGGACTCTGATTTAGCAGGCCTAATTTGACTATGACTAACAGTCGTGTTTTGGTGTATGTTGTATCACCAAAAAAAGAGCGACAAAAAATGATAGTGTTTTTCTTCTATATTAAAAATAGATAATATAATTTTCTAAATTTAAAATAATTTTGTTGAAATTTATATTATATTTTTATCTAAACATTATTTTCAATAATTTTTTTTTACTTTTAATTGAATATAATTTGATATATTCATATTTAAGGATTATACTTATGTTTTCTTATTATAAATAATGTATACTAATTTTTAATATATTTTATTAATGATTGAAAGATATGGTGTGATATTTTTGAATATATATTAATGATTGCAATTAAAAGTAAATGTGAAAATGATAATGAGTTCATTACCATTAATTATATTATGTTATTATTTATTTTAATAATTATACGTGAGTTTAAAAATAAAAAAGAAGGTGGTGTTTAAGATTCAATAATTTTGTTAGATAAACCACTTAAAAAAATTAAAAGAACTGGGTTTAAAAAATAAAAAGATATAATTGGGCCTTGAAGGTATTGGACATCTAGTCGGACTCTCGTGTTTTGGTGTGTGTTATATGACCAAAAAAAGAGTGACAAAAAAAAGAGTGCCAAACCTATTTCGCTTATTATAGTATAGATAAGGTTTAATTTATTAATTGGCCATCCATTGTTATTCTCAATTAATTGAATGTCTGGGCACGTGATTGTTATTTGGGCTGTAAAATTATTGACATAGCCGGGGAAGTATATGAGAGTGTTAGTTGTGTTTTTGTAAAATACAAACACTTCCTTATATTTATTGGAGTAGTTTATAATATAATATAAATGTGTGAAAAGAGTTTTTTTTTTTATTATTGTATCCAATGATTCTGATTAATCTATCTTAAAATCCAATGATTGATATTGAGTGTACCAAATAAGTGACCAAACTACCAACCAACCAAATAGATGTTGTTTTGCTTATAATATTATAGTAAAGATATTCATACAAGGGATACTAAATTATTTCGTCCTTAAACTATATCTATATGCTGTATTTAGCTTAGGTCCCTGAATTATAAAAAAAATACCCGAATACCTAAACTTTCAAAATTTATGATTGACATCCTTCCATCAGTAGTTGACTAACGGACGTTAGTCAATGTTGACGTGACAATGTCGGAAAAATTGAAATTTCGCGGAATGAAATGAAAATTTATCATGTTAATCTACGAGTGATTATAAGAACAAGGGTGGTGAAAGTTTTCGATTTCGAATTCACTAACATATAGAAATCTGTACTTTAATTTCAAAAATACGAAAAAACACTTACTAAAATCTGCAGATTTGCATATGTTAGTGTACTCGAAATTGAAAACTTTCACCACCCGTATTCTTGTAATCAGTCGTAGATTAACATGTCAAATTTTCACTTCATTCCGTGAAATTGACTAACGTCTGTTAGTCAAATACTGACGGAAGGATGTCAATCAGAAATTTTAAAAGTTTAGGTATTCTGATATTTTTTTTTATAATTAAGGAACTAAACCAAAAATAACATATAGTTTAAGAACGAAATAATTTATTATCCCAAAACAAAAACACAAAATCCGGTAGGTTGATAACCCAAAAATTAGCTAGCTTTGATGTTGTATACGAATAAAACTATCCTTCTCTCATACATGTCTCTCATTGAAGTCAAACATGATCAATTTTAATTACTCCCTCTTTTTTTGAATATTTGCCTATCGACCTTTTTTCTCCTAGTTAAAAATGTTATTTTTTTAAAAAAATTTCTTGAATAAAAATTTTGAAAGTCAAGAGGCAAATATTCAAAAACATTGGAAATACTAAAAAAGAATGAACGAAAAGAAATCATGTAGAATTTAGATAAAAAATAATCAAAAATATTAATACTTACAAAAATACTGTTTGCAACCAAACTCAACCGAGTGCAACTTGTTTTTATGTTTTTTTGATAAGTAATTGAATATGATTGGTTGCGCAGCAGATTGAAATCAATTGATTTTGGTTGCAAACCATATTTTCAAAAATTATTTTTAAGAAAAAACTTATTTTTGTAATTATTACAGGTTAATCATATTTTTACAAAAATAAAAAGGTATTTTTGCAAAAATAAATAAATTCTATTATTGGCATTTCTGAAAAATATTCAATTTCTAATTTATTCAGATTTCAGCCATCCAACATTTAATATATGTAAATTGTAATTGATCTTGGACCCAAAAAATCGTTACAAAACCAGGTTTCGTTCATTTTTTTGGAAATATATTTTTCGAATATTATGATAATTGTTAGTATTCCAAAAGATAATTTTTTTTTGTTTTTTTGTGTTAGGAGAATTTAATACTCTTCTGAAAGAGACTTTTCTGAGAAAAGTCACAATTTTCCTTTTCGAAATGGAAACATATTTTCTGAAATAATTTTTTTCTTTTTATTTCATAATAACAAAATTATCCAAAAAAGTTTTACCAAAATTATTTTCAAAAAAGATATTACTACATGAATATATTTTTTAGAACAAAATTATAAAAAGTTAAATTATTTTTCTACAAACATTTAAAATACCTTTCATAATAATTGAGACCCGAATACCGGATTAAATACGGTAAAAAGCTCGGTTTTCCTAATTAGATTGTGATTTTGAGGTTTTCCTAATTAGATTGTGATTGGGAATGATACGATGATACGTGTTCACGGTTGTATATATACATGAGGGGGGTAACGCATAATCTCTCTCATAAAATCTCTCTCTCTCTCTCTCTCTCTCCCTCCCTCCCTCCCTCTCCCTCTGTATACTTTCTCTCTCTGTGATGGCTAAATTAGCTCCTACCGATGAAGAGCTTATTATTGATTACTTGAAACCGAAGGTTATGGGAGACAACTCGTGCAACTTTATCCAAACCGTGAAACTCTATGGTCCCAAATCGACTCCATGGCAACTGTTTGATGTGAACGACAATAAATCTTGGACTGATTCTCCTCAAGATACATTAAAGGAGAAGTATTTGTATGTGTTTACTAAGCTATCCAAGTTACGTTGCTCGGAAAGTAATAAGGGGAGTATTAGAGAGAATACGGGTAAGAAGGCTGGCTGCGGAACTTGGGAAGGAAAAACAAAGAGGAAACCAATCTATCAGAAGGATAAAGTCATTGGGGAGCAACGAATGCTTGTGTTTGTGATTAACAACGTTGGGGAACAGTTTGATCTTGGGAAGGCAGGGCACTTTAGAATGCACGAATACTCGTTATCTGGGGTCAATAAGGGCCTTAAATCTGCTGATGGTGATGAAATTGTTCTCTGTAAGATCACATTCAGTTCTTCTAAGAAACCTGTTTTTAAATTGGATTCCAAAAGTACTAATCATGGAGGTAAGGGTCAAGACAGAAAACAGAACAAGAACAAGGAGATTCTTGAGAGAAGTGGTAGGGATAATCTTGAGGGAAACATGAATTCAACATCAACAACTGGGGTTGAGATAAATAGCGGTGTTGTTGAAAACATTGAGGGCAGTGAGTGTTTAACTGCAGAAAATTTGTTTGTGATGGATTGTGGTGTTGGTGATTCCATGGATTATCTTGCTGCTGCCGATCAATTTGATGATGGTTCACTTGATGCTGATTCCAGTTTTATGGATGATTTAATGGGCTTGCTGAATTCCGAAGAAGGGGTAGTTGAGGATATCAGCCAGCTTGGAAAGAGAAAAATCGAAGAGGAGAGTTCTTGTAGGAGTAAGAAGATGTGTTTTTGATCATTGTTAGCGATAGCTTCGGATGTATGCATTCTAATGATCTGTTATTAACTACGAATCTCCTAGTTCTTTTTAGTCGTGTTTGTTCAGTTAATTGGTTTTTCTGCATATGTATGAATTTGACATATTATGTAAGGCAAAAGAAAAGATGTACAAATATTCTGGAAATATTTTGAATTTTTAACTATATGTATGCTTGTCTGGTATTTGCTGCTGCAAACTTTTGGGATGACTGTTTCTTCTTTTCTTTTTTTCTTTTTTTTGGTTAAATTTTGGGATTAGTGTTTCATAATCTGTGCTAAACACACAAAAAATTAACTACACACATGCTGGTAATAGAAAAGTTAAGTTCTTTATGGTGATAACATTTTCACATCTCGTAATTATTTGCATTTGTCTCTGCCTTCATTACAAATTCAACTTGCAGTTTAATATTCGAAGCCTTTTTTGGAATCCATTAATTCTTCATTAGTGATATCTAGGAAGGAGGAAGTTTTCCGGCCAAGAAGGAAGAGAACATAACAAGGGCGAGAATGTCCAGATCCCCTTATGGTCACGAATGTCAAATTTTCATACTCAACTGCGTATCCTCCCACCTTAAACAAATTCATTAAAGAAATTAATAATTTGTGACTGTAGATGAAAGTGAGACTTTGTTAAAAAGCTAAGACTTATGTTAGTGGTGGTCTTGAAACTCGATTTAAGTGAGACCACAAGCCACAACATGTTAGTGTGGATTCGTATGTGTTCCTCTACTTGAGAAGATCTCAGTTCATATTTTACGTTCACCACCAATGTTATGCTGCTGTTTCTCCAATACAATTATTATATGTGCAATTAGATAATAGATGGAGTATAGACCGTACCTGGTCGGCTTGAGTGTACCAGAGGTACCATTTTGTTTTGACTGATGTTTGAAGATAGTCTATGGCATATCTTGTAGTTGTCACTGGCACTATACCATCCGTATCTCTGCTGCAAATTAAATTTTTAGTTTCTATATTGAAAGTGGTACTTGGTCATGTTGTAAACAGGATTAAGCCATTAAGACTTATAATTTATGATTTGGTTAATAAGAAAAAATATTGTTACCTAGATAGCGAAACACTGATGCCGCTGTTCTTGACCTTCTTGATTACAGGTAACACTGTTTGTGGGGAGTCTGCCCAATCAATATAGCTACAGTTGACAAGACTACCAACTGTAAGTCAATGATTAGTTGATATGCACATTTTGTGTTTTTTTGTGCATATAATACAAAGCAAGAATATGCTTCACTTTAATTAAAAGGGCACCTGCAAGATGACCATGACTCTGGAGGAACAGTGACATGAAGTGATGCTTGAACTTGATGTGTATTCAGGTATTCAGGTAAGTGTTGATATAATCCTCCGTGCATGGATCAAATCCTGATGTCTGTGTCAGGTAAAAGTAAAACAAGAACATAGTGAAAAAAACAGACATGTCGTTAAGAAAAATACTAGTGCTGTATAAAGTTTGTGAGAGAGGACATATTGAGTGTGAACTATCTGGAATAGTACACCAGGGAGCATATATATCGTAAGGATAGATAGCTCCAGTTGTCGCATTCTCAACATAGGTTTCAGATGCTTCTGAAACATTTGCATTTGCTGAAAAGCTGCAATTTAGGGTAATGCCCTCAT
The DNA here is from genome assembly GCA_036435485.1 of Saposhnikovia divaricata. NCBI lineage: Eukaryota > Viridiplantae > Streptophyta > Magnoliopsida > Apiales > Apiaceae > Saposhnikovia > Saposhnikovia divaricata. The sequence continues at coordinate 9,039,852 of CM071597.1, read as the reverse complement.
GAACTTCGTCAGATAGTAGAGCATGTGACCAAAAATAATCATATGATCCTCTGTTTTGCGTAGAATTAGTTTAGATGCGTCTGTTTGTTTGGTTTCAGATGCGTCTGTTTGTTTGGTGATCTTGTTTTCGTGTAGAATTAGTTTAGCTAATTGAGGAATGTAGTGTCCTGCATAGCTCTCTCCAACAAAGAAGAAATCTCCGGTTTGGTATTCGGGAAACCGTTCTAGCCAGTTTATTAAAAATGTATAAGATATCTGCTGCAGTATTTCTATCCCCGGTTACATAATCTGATGTTGTGTTCGAGTATGAAAATCCAACACCAGCTGGGGATTCCAAGAATAACATATTTGCCACTGCATTGCAAACAAAACTACTGTTTGTACCTTGGAAAGTAATTTCCAGAACTGACTAATAGACTGCTTATTTATAATTTTTCAGGAAAAACAACTACTTACCATTGTTCCAAGCATACTTGTTTTCGGATAAGGTCTTGCCATCATTATTGACTCTAAATGGTCCAAGTTCCATCATTGCGCCAGTTCCAAACAAAGAACAGCCAGGTCCTGTGTTCAAATTCTATTGCTCACAATGTATTTAAATTTGGATTTTAAAAGTCATGTCATAGTAAAAAGAACTACATATCTGTCATGTAGAAATTCAAATTCCATTTTCAAGAGCTTTTAGTTTGATCTTTTCTACTGTTTATGCAGTATGGCATACCTCTAAAATTTAGTACAGTTTGGTGGAATTCCACATTTACCTCCATTTAGCCATAGAACCAAAGGCTGGCTAGAAGAATTTTCAGACTGTGGAAAATAGTAGAAAAGTGCTCTTCCAGCCACCGGATCAACTGTGACATAGCCGGAGTATTGTTCAAAAGTTGCTCCATCAGGTTGCCCCTGCAAGGATCTTATCTTATCAGCTCCCTTCAATCCATCTTGAGGTCCAATATACCCAGGTGAATGCTCAACTTTTAAAACCTCTTCCTGAATTGTGTATGATCTTTTAGACTTCTGAGCCTTGATATGTTTTGCAAGAGGGTTATGTCCCCTTCCACCATTACATTGTACAGAAACCACAAGGCATAACAAAGAAAGTGATAAAAGGGCTCTGATCTTTGTCATGCTTATTATTATTATTAACTATGCAAAAATTGCCTAGCGTTGATGCTGTATATATGCTAATACTACTATCCTTCTCATACACATGTGATTCTTGTTCAAGCCAAACGTGGTCAGTACTTAAATAAACTATATAAGTAAAGATGTTTTTTTAGTAGTGAAGTATTCAATTGGATTAAATAACTCTTAGTAGGGCTTCAGTAATTATTGTTTGCAAGAAATTAGTGAAATCTGAGGATAGTTTTACAAATTATAAGTTTAGAAGGTGCTATGTGATCTGCATATCAGATATATTATAGTTTAGAAAGAAGTTTGGCCAACATGTGCTTCTAAATATTGGTAGTGCTCCAGTTTTGGAAGGCTAGATATCGGTCCATGAGTTCTTGAATTCCAACATTATGTATGAGAGATGGCTCAATGATATAATGGTCTGTGGCTGGATGGTTTGTAGGAAATATGGAAAAATTTGTTAGTGTGGTTGCTTTTGTAAAGACATATGTGGTTGGTTTGTACAGATGACAGACTATGTGATTTGAACCCAATATGTTTCATCATTAATCGATTCCTATGTGAGTAATGTTTAGCCCTCACGAGTCACGTTGCAAAATTAATAAAATCCCAAAGTGAAATGATTCAATATATGGATAGCATGTTTGTTACAGTACATTGAATAATCAGATTTAGAAATAGCCATGGTAATCACTGATCATGTTTATGGGTTGAGATTTATTATTTTGCAAATGCATCTCAACAATTTATTACAAACTTTTAGTTAAATTTACGAAGCCTCCTAATTTTCTGGACTATATAGAATCTGGATTAGTTCTCGTTGGAAGGAGGAAGCTCTCCGGCCAAAAAGGAAGAGAACGAAGCAAGGCTGATAACTCGGGACAAAATGTCCAGATCCCCTGACTGTCACGAATGTCAAATTTTCATATCCAACCGCGTACCCTCCCACCTAAAACTATTCCGGAAATTAATAATTAGTAATCAAAAGTTTAGAAAATAATTGAGTTTGTGTTTTTGTAGTATTTGTACCTCAGCTTGAGTGTACCAGGGGTAATATGGTGTTTTAACCGATGTTAGAAGGTAGTCTATGGCATATCGTGTTGTTGTGACTGGCACTACACCATCGGTGTCTCCGCTGTAGAGCCAAACACTGATGCCACTGCTCATGAGTTCCTTAATAACAGGCAAGACTGTTGCTGGGGAGTCCGTCCAATCACCATTAATAGCATAACTATAACAAGGTCAGACAAATTAGCTACCATTGAATACCATTAACCAAATATGTCTGTCATGAAATATTAAAATAAGCGTCTTATTTAGTTCATACATCTCCAGTAATAGAAAATTGTACAATTTTCTTTGCTCATGCATTGCAAGATTGTTGACAGAAATTTTTGTACTGTCTTAACTATGTGAGTCTTTACTATACACAAAGTACAATACTATTAGCTGAGTTTAGAAGTGTACTTGCAAGATGCCCATGACTTTGGAGCTAGGGACAGTGACATGAAGTGAAGTCTGAACTAGTTGAGTATTCAAGTACGTGTTGATATAACCATCCGTGCATGGATCAAATCCTGATGTCTGTGTCAAGTAAAAGTCATACATGAATAGAATGAGAAAAGCAAACATAATCTATATAATTTTGTTTAGTAAATTATTAGTTTAAGAATATATTAATAGTACTAAAAAACGTTTCTAACAGAAACATACCGATGGTGAACCACTTGAAGAATGGCACCAGGGAGCATATATAAACGTTTCTAATCTATTACCGATATATTCATACAATAGATTAGAGACGGGCTTGGGCCTTAAAAATCTAAGGTTCATCAAAGGGGAAGAGGATTAGTTATTAGTAAGAGTTCGGAAAATGTGGTTTAATGCAACTTTACAATTACATAAACAAAGTTTATCGGCCCACATCATACCTGAGATATACATATTTCCCTATTTCCACTGGTCTTACAGAAATGAGTATCGGACAAGGCAAGAGGATTGATTTGATGGATAATTGGAGTAAAAATCGGATGTAATTTAATATTATAATATTAACGAGATTCGAACAATTGTGAATGAAAGGGATAACCAAAATCAAACTATAAAATATATCTCATTTTGCATATTATAGTATATACTAGCCTATAACCCTTGCGATGCACGGATTTTTAAAATTTAAATAATATTTTAATAAATATTTATTTCATATATATTACTTAATATAATATTGGCATAATAAATATTATTAAATAATAATTGTTTAATTATATGATATATTATTCAAATTATGACTATATTTTTTCACAATAATATAAATATAAATGGAAGTATCGTATATATTTATATTCAAATTTTTGTTGATATTATCATATTCAAATTATGATTCCATAATAATCCATAATATAGAATTTAATATTAATTTATAATTGTGTGAAATTATTATTGTTTATTATATAGTTTTGGTTTGTTTCACTTTGTTGATTTATAATAACTAAAAGAGTATGTACTCAAGTATTAATTGGAGTTTAATTAAAAAGAGTTTGTTATTAAGTTAAATATGTGATTTCTTTTTTGTAAAATAAAAATTTATATGTATTTTAATTTATTTTTCATTTTTGGAATGTGTTAACAAACTTTTTGGGAAGGTGTTAACCAACCGACCAACCAACCAATTATACAATGTTTCGCTCATAATAGTATAGTATAGTATAGATAGCTTAAACCCCGTGTGATGCACGGATTTTCTTTAATATTATATGATTTTTTCAATAATTTGAATGAATTTTTTATGATATAAATTTTGTAAGTTAAATTTTTAAATGGCATAATTTGATAACAATTACTTATATATATATATATATATATATATATATATATATATAAGATAATCATTTAGTTATTAGTAATTATAATATTATTACTTTATTTCATTAATAAGAACGACCATATTTTGGAAAGAAGATGTCTTAGTTAGAAAAATTAGAAAAGGTAATAGGTGAAAAATGTAATTTGTTAGTTACCTCAAGTAAGGTAACCTCGGGAACTTTATTCTCTTTTTAATTAAGTAAAATAACTAATAGTTTGAAAATGAAATATTTAGTTAGAAAATATAGAAAAGTATAAAAGGTAATAAATTAGTTATTAGTAATTATAATATTATTACTTTATTTCACTAATAAGAACGACCATCTTTTGGAAAGAAGATGTTTTAGTTAGAAAAATTAGAAAAGGTAATTGGTTAGTTACCTTAGGTAAGGTAACCTCATGAACTTTATTCTCTTTTTAATTAAATAAAATAATTAAAAGTTTGAAAATGCGATATTTTAATTAGAAAATATAGAAAAGATATTACCTTTTAGCTGTAAAAGGTAATCAGCTGGTTATTAGTAATTATAATATTATTAGTGTATTTAATAAATTAGAGTGACCATGTTTTTCGAAAGAAGAGATTTTAGTTAGAAAAGTTAGAAAAATTAATAGCTGATTTGTTGAGAAGAGCTGTGTGTAATATTTTGACAAAAGATTGTGTTTTGTTTTTATAATTAAGTAAAATAATTAAGAGTAATAAAGTAAAACAATTAAATAAGGTAATGATAATGTTTTTGGAAAGAAGAGATTTTAGTTAGAAAAGTGAATAGCTGATTAGGAGAATTATTGAGAAGAGCTGGGTGTAATATTTTGAGAAAAAATTGTGTTTTGTTTTTTATAATTAAGTAAAATAAATAAGATTAATAAAGTAAAACAATTAAATAAGGTAAGTACCGTAACGTACCAAAACTTTAATGTTTCGTCTTTTATAATATAATATAGATTTTGTAAAAAAAATTACATATATAACTAATAATAAGTTGTTTTTTTGACTTTTTGTTACATCTTATATTTAGCAGATTTTTTTCCCAATATTAATGTAAATTATATAGACATATGAAGTACAAAAGACAAACATGAATTTTTGTTTTGAACCGAAACTATCTAGTAGCTAAGTCAGGTTTGATTGAGATTGTTTCCCGAAAGTCAGGGCGTATTAATTTTCTACAGAAAAGATGAGGCTGCTTCGTGCTTATGTATTCAAAAATTTTCAATACTATCTTGTAAATTAAATTTTTGGCGTGTACTAAAATCAAATTTTATAGATGATTAATGAATTTTTAATATTAAATTTAATAGATGATTAATGAGTTTTGAAAAGTAAATTTTATCATATGTTTTATTTTGGACCCGAAAGTCAGGGCGTAGTAATTTCCCAATAGAAGAGATGAGGCTGCTTCGTGTTTATGTATTCGCAATTTTCAATGTTATATTGTAAACAAAATTTTTGGCATGTACTAACATCAAATTAATAGATGTAAATGAGTTTTAATAATAAATTTAATAGATGATTAATGAGTTTTGAAATGTGAATTTTATCATATGTTCGATTAGTATATTTAGAGTTAAAATATTAAATTTAATTATGTTAAAAATTGTTTTATCATATGTTTTATCAGTATATTTAGAGTTATAAATATTAAATTTAATTATGTTGTTAGTGAGAATCGAACCCTTGACCTATGGTAGTACTCGGTTATTATCCCTTTTACTCTTATTATATAACTAGCTTATAACCCGTGCAATGCACGAGTTTCTTGTATTATATTATAATTTTTATTTAATACTAGCTTAAAGCTCGTGCGATGCACGGATTTTTTTTATTATTTTAATATTATATAAATTTTTTCATTTATTTAAATTAATTTTTTAAAAGATGAATTTTGGAGGCTTACATTATTATATGAGATAATTTGATAATAATTATACAAATGTTATCCGTGATATTTCTAGAAATGGAAGGATTTTAGTTAGAAAATATAGAAAAGATGATAGGTTTTAGTTGAAAAAGGTAATCGATTAATTATTGGTAATTATAAAATTATTATTTTTATTAAATAGAATGCATGTGATATGATTAGAAAAGGATGGGATTTAGTTAGAGAAAATTAAAAAGGAAACATGTTATAGGTGAAAAATATAATTGATTAGTTTATAGCAATTATAATTTAATTACCTTATTTACTAAATACAATTGCACGAAATATTTTTAGAAAATGAGAAATTAATATTGTCCGTGATATTTCTATTAAAAGAAGGATTTTAGTAAAAAAAAGATATAGAAAAGATGATACGTTTTAGTTGAAAAAGGTAATCGGTTAATTATTAATATTAAAATATTATTAGTTTATTTTATTAAATAAAACCTCCCTTGATATAATTGGAAAAAGAGAGATTTTAGTTAGAGAAAATAGAAAGGTAACGTGAAAATTAAAAAAATGACATGATTTATGTGAAAAAGGTAATTCATTAGCTTATATAATTATAATTTAATTATGTCATTTTACTAAATAAAATTGCTCATAGTTTTTAGAAAATGAGAAATTAATGTTGCCCGTGATATTTCTAGAAAAAAAGGGAGTTTAATTAGAAAAAATAGAAAATATGATACGTTTTAGCTGAAAAGGTAATCGATTAATTATTAGTATTATAATATTATTATTTTATTTTATTAAATAGAAACATTTGTGATATAATTGGAAAAAGAGAGATTTTAATAAGAGCAAAGAAAAAAGGTACCGTGTTTTGGTTGAAAAAGGTAACCGTTCATGATATAATTGGAAAAAGAGAGATGTTAATTAGAGAAAAAAGAAAAGGTAACGTGTTTTGAGTGAAAAAGGTAATTGATTAGTTAATAGTAATTATAATATAATTATGTTATTATTAAACAAAACTGCTCGTACGATTTTTAAAAAAAAGAGATATTTTAGTTATATAAAATGTGAAAGATATTCTATTTTATTTGAAAAAGGAAATTGTTTAGTTATTGAAAAATAGAAAAGGTAATATGTCTAACTTGAAAAATGAAATTGATTAATAAAGGAGAAATTTTAGTTAGATAAAATATAAAGGGATATTATATTTTATCAGAAAAAGGAAATTATTTAGTTTTTAAAAAGAGAAAAGATAATATGTTTAACCTCAAGAAGGAAATTTATTAGTTAGTAGAAAAGGTAATATGTCTAACCTGAAAAAGGAAATTTTAGTTTGATAAAATATAAAAGGATATTGTATTTTAGGAAATTAGTTAGTTAGATAAAATATAAAGGGATATTATATTTTATCAGAAAAAGGAAATTATTTAGTTTTTGAAAAAGAGAAAAGATAATATGTTTAACCTCAATAAGGAAATTAATTAGTTAGAAATTGATTAGTTAGTGGAAAAGGTAATATGTATTACCTGAAAAAGGAAATTGATTAATAAAGTAGAAATTTTAGTTAGGTAAAATATAAAAGGATATTGTATTTGAGGAAATTAGTTAGTTCTTGAAAAATAGAAAAGATAATATGTTTAAACTCAAGAAGGAAATTGATTAGTTAGTTTATCTGTAATTAAGTAAGGATAAATAAGTAAAATCAACAGGTACCGTGGATATTGTATTTTAGGAAATTAGTTAGTTCTTGAAAAATAGAAAAGATAATATGTTTAAACTCAAGAAGGAAATTGATTAGAAAGCCCGTGCGATGCACGAATTTTTTTATTTTAATATTATATAAATTTTTTCATTTATTTAAATTAACTTTTTAAAAGATGAATTTTGGAGACTTACATTATTATATTAGATGATTTGATAATAATTATACAGATGTTATCCGTGATATTTTTAGAAATGGAATGATTTTAGTTAGAAAATATAGAAAAGATGATAGGTTTTAGTTGAAAAAGGTAATGGATTAATTATTGGTAAGTATAAAATTATTATTTTTATTAAATAGAATGCATGTGATATGATTAGAAACAGATAGAATTTAGTTAGAGAAAATTAAAAAGGAAACATGTTATAGGTGAAAAATATAATTGATTAGTTTATAGCAATTATAATTTAATTACCTTATTTACTAAATACAATTGTACGAAATATTTTTAGAAAAAGGTGAAATTAATATTGTCCGTGATATATATATCTATTAAAAGAAGGATTTTAGTTAAAAAAAATATAGGAAAGATGATACATTTCAGTTGAAAAAGGTAATCGGTTAATTATTAATATTAAAATATTATTAGTTTATTTTATTAAATAAAACCTCCCTTGATATAATTGGAAAAAGAGATATTTTAGTTAGAGAAAATAGAAAGTTAACGTGAAAATTAAAAAAATGACATGATTTATGTGAAAAAGGTAATTGATTAGCTTATATAATTATAATTTAATTATGTCATTTTACTAAATAAAATTGCTCATAGTTTTTAGAAAATGAGAAATTAATGTTGTCCGTGATATTTCTATAAAAAAAGGGAGTTTAATTAGAAAAAATAGAAAAGATGATACATTTTAGCTGAAAAGGTAATCGGTTAATTATTAGTATTATAATATTATTATTTTATTTTATTAAATAGAAACATCTGTGATATAATTGGAAAAAGAGAGATTTTAGTAAGAGAAAAGAAAAAAGGTACCGTGTTTGGGTTGAAAAAGGTAACCGTTCATGATATAATTGGAAAAACAGAGATGTTAATTATAGAAAAAAGAAAAGGTAACATGTGTTTAACTTGAAAAGGGAAATTAATTAATAAAGGTGAAATTTTAGTTAGATAAAATATAAAGGGATATTATATTTTATTATAAAAAGAAAATTATTTAGTTTTTGAAAAATAGAAAAGATAATATGTTTAACCTCAAGAAGGAAATTAATTAGTTAGTAGAAAAGGTAATATGTCTAACCTGAAAAAGGAAATTGATTAATAAAGGAGAAATTTTAGTTAGATAAAATATAAAAGGATATTGTATTTTAGGAAATTAGTTAGTTAGATAAAGTATAAATGGATAAAAAGGAAATTATTTAGTTTTTGAAAAAGAGAAAAGATAATATGTTTAACCTTAAGAAGGAAATTGATTAGTTAGTAGAAAAGGTAACATGTCTAACCTGAAAAAGGAAATTGATTAATAAAGTAGAAATTTTAGTTAGATAAAATATAAAAGGATATTATATTTTAGGAAATTAGTTAGTTCTTGAAAAATAGAAAAGATAATATGTTTAAACTCAATAAGTAAATTTATTAGTTAGTTTATCTGTATTTATTTATTAGTTAGTAGAAAAGGTAATATGTCTAACCTCAAAAAGGAAATTGATTAATAAAGAAGAATTTTTTGTTAGATAAAATATAAAAGGATGTTGTATTTTAGGAAATTAGTTAGTTAGATAAAATATAAAGGAATATTATATTTTAACATAAAAAGGAAATTATTTAGTTTTTGAAAAAGAGAAAAGATAATATGTTTAACCTTAATTGATTAGTTAGAAATTGATTAGTTAGTAGAAAAGATAATATGTCTAACCTGAAAAAGGTAATTGATTAATAAAGTAGAGATTTTAGTTAGATAAAATATAAAAGGATATTATATTTTAGGAAATTAGTTAGTTCTTGAAAAATAAAAAAGATAATATGTTTAAACTCAATAAGGAAATTGATTATTTAGCTTATCTGTAATTAAGTAAGGGTAAATAAGTAAAATCAACAGTACCGACCGACTAACCAAACTTTTAATGTTTCGGAATTTATATAATAGTATAGATTACAATTATGTTTTTGCATAATCATTATTTTTAATAATTTTTTTAATTTTTATTTAATATAATTTAATATAATTTAATATACTCATGTTTACAGATTATATTCATGTTTCATTATTATAAACAATGTATACGATTTTTAATATATTTTATTAATAATTGAGAAATATGATGTGATATTTTCATGTATATATTAATGATTGTGAGATTTGTTGTAAATTTAAAATGTAACGTAAAAATATTAATGATTGAAAGATATGATAAAATTGATGTTTTTAGGTGTTTATAAAAGGTAATATGTTCAACTAAAAGTAAATGTGAAAAAGGCAATCACTAATTACCATTAATTTTATTATATTAATTTGAAAAAGACAATCGACTACTTACCATTAATTTTATTATCTTAATCGACTAATTATCATTAATTATAACGTGTTTTAATTGGAATGAAAATATTAATGATGGAAAGATATGATACGATTGATGTTTTTAGGTATTTATAAAAGGTATTATCTCGACTAATTACCATTAATTATATTATGTTATTATTTATTTTAGGTGTATTTATGTTTCTTTATAATGAAGGGTATATAAGTAAATTCACTAAGTACCAAAAAACAGATACCAAAACTTTCAATGTTTCGGAATTTATATAATAGTATAGATATGATATAATATAATTAGTATATTATTATAATTTTATTAGTTATTTAATAAGTAATATGTATTTATCATATCATAAACCATATAATAATTCATATTTGATTAATATTATTTTAATTCTATTAATTTATTATAAATACTCTGATGAGAAGTAGTCGTAAAAATTAATCGGTTATTTTAAAAATCGAATCAACTAAACTCCTTATAAAGGATTAATCGGTTAAATCGGAGATTTTTAGAACAAGGATTTTCCAGTGATAATAACTACATAATTAAATTATCATCACTATTCTTTCTTGCTTTCGTCAATTTTTAAAAATGTGAATATATCATGTGGATATCTATACTATACTATTATAAGCGAAACAAGGTATAATTGGTTGGTTGGTTGGTTAACACTTTCCAAAAAGGTTTGTTAATACCTTCCAAAAATGAAAAAATAAATTAAAATGCATATAAAATTTAATTTTACTTAATAACAAACTCTTTTAATTACACTCCAATTAATATTTAATTACATACTCTTACAGTTACCTAACTTTTTTTGACTCTTTCAATTACTTAGAAATCAAATATTTTCAAAATCAATTTAAATAAGTTTAATATCATATATTTATTAACAAATTTACAACAAATTATAAATCAACAAAAGTGAAAACAATCTAAAACTATATAATAAACAATAAAAATTTCACACAATTACAATTTAATATTAAATTTTATTTTAGACAAATAGTACATTAGGGATTATTATTGAATCATAATTTGAATATGATAATATCAACAAAAATTTGAATGTAAGTATACACATCCATTTATATTTATATTATTATGACAAAATATAGTCATAATTCGACCAATATATCATATAATTATACAATTGTTATTTAATACTATATATTATGCAAATATTATATAAAGTAATATATATGAGATATATAATTATTAAAATATAAATAAAATATTATATAAGTTTAAAAAATCCGTGCAATGAACGGATATATTTGGTTAGTTGGTTGGTTAACGTATTCCAAAAAATTGTTAATACCTTTATAAAAATAACAAGTTAAAAAAGTTATATTAAAAATATAATTGAAAGAGTATGTAATTGAATTTCAGTTAAAGTATGACTGATAGAGTATGTATTGTCTTCCAAAAAAATTGTTAAAACTTTCCTAAAAATAACAAATTAAAAATATAATTGAAAGAGTATGTTGTTGAATTTCAATTGAAGTATAACTGATGGAGTATGTATCTATTTAAATATTGATGTAAATGGAAATATAATCGAATAGTATGTAAAATATGTGGTTTATTTTTTAATTAAAATTAAATACATTTTGATTTGTTTTTTGTATTTTGGAAGGTGTTAACAAACTTTTTGAGAAGTTGTTAACCAACTAACCAAAGAACAAGGCATAAAAAAAATATTTTAAAAAAAATAAAAAACCTGTTAAAATTTTCAAATTCAGTTAAATTATATATAATTTATTAAAAATAAAAAACCAACATATTATAAAATTACAAATGTTTTCAATTATATCCGATTAGAATCATCGTATACACCCACTTTGGTTATAGGCTAGTGTATCTGAAATTTCTTTCTATTAATTAGTACATCAGGAAATTGTGGTATAACCTTGCCTTAGTGTTTTACAGTGGTTCGATTCCTCTTTCAACAAATAAATTGTCGAGAGTGGAATTTATTTCATGGTGGGAGGTGTTCTTATGACCTTTAGATATTACATTCATTGGACATGCTATTTTGCTTGGAAAAGGGTGTTGGTTCGGCAACGTACATGCGACGCTATTGCAATGTTAGAGAATTATGATTTTTAGCATGTGGGATGACATTTAATTAGAAATAAGATAGATTATATTATGAATTATAATCGTTTAGCGTATGTGGATAAATACCCCAAATTTGTTCACAAAATTTTTATCGATGTGTCACATACATGTCATATTTTAATTTGTTATTCATATGTATGTAGAGGAGGTTTGGAAAAAAATTTGGAAATTTTTTATTTGGCCTAATAAAACTTTTGCAGAAAGAAAATGTCGGGATGACATGAAGTCACTTACACTTTACACAGGCTGTTATAACTGGATTTCTGCCCGGCCTTCGTTCGGCTCCACCTGCAAAATGAGAAGAATGCGAGGGATTGACCCCCGATTCACCTCCGGTGTAAGAATTAGTAAATCGGCTTTTAGAGAGAATAAGGTAAAACGTAGAGTATTTGTGTGTGTTCAAAATTGGTTCTCTTGAAGTTTAATTGTACTTCTCTTTTTATAGACTTGGTTTCACCTTTTTCCTTCTTGGATCCGATCTGGATCGGTATGATGAGGAGACATCATTATTCTTCATTGTCCCCAGTACTCAAGTAAAATGACTGTGTGATCTGTTAAAGATGAGAGGACCATGTGACCGTTGAAGGAAAATGGAATGGGCCGACCGAACGTATGACCTGTTTTAATATTGGGCCTTATGTTCGGCCCAATAGGAAGATGGGCTTCCAACATGTCCCTGGGCTTCGTTCGGAGTTATCCTCGGGACGAAGGTCAAAACCTAGGTCCATCTTAGGAATATACCCTTCGGACGCCTTATTTGGATAAGTTGGCCGATGGACAAGGTCGAGACATTTCTTGGGAAGTCGTGTCTATTTATGGGTTACAGCTGTTTATTCTTGAGAATCACGCATCAATCTTGACCGTTGAATCTGAAAAGGCCCTCGATCCAAGCGTCGCGTCCTTTTATTTAAATCCCTGTAATTCATTCTCCTTTTTTATACACTTTATTTCTCAGAGATTATAAAACAAAAACCCTTTCAGAAAACCTCTACCAACGATTGGGACCGTCGCTTCATCGTCAGAAAGTCTTGATTCTCCGGTTCTGGTATCAGCCTATCTTCGAAATAAATATCCTCAAGAACTCGATCTTATTGCTTCAAGTAAGTTCTTTTTCCCTTTCTTTTCTTCGTAATTCTTAAACACGATAATTTGCATATTTTGTTTCTTCATAGTTCATATCGTGTGTATATGTATGTATAACTGTATGTATATGTGTGAATTCACCTGCATTTCTTGAGCAAAACGTATACGTGTTTGTGCCCCTTTTCTGCTTTAAATTTTCTTAATTTTGTCTGGGCGAAAAAACTTTTCCGGGGTTCTTGGGGTTCATCTAAAAATGATCTAGGACAAAGACGGCCTTCGGGATTTTTGGGGTCTAGATAACTTCCTTCGGGTTGTCCCAATCCTTTCACCGTAGATTTAGTCTCCGACCGATCTTGGCCCTCTGTACTCGGTCTGTTAATTTCTATCATCTTTTATTGCTGTCCGAGTACATGGCTAATGTCTCTTCATTTTCGAATGCAGGGACATGAAGCGGTCGACCGAAGATGCGGGTTCGGAGAAAAATCCCTTCAGTGATGCCGAGTTGTATCCGACTGCCAATTTACGGTCTAAACTGACCGAAGACGATATTGGATCATACCCATCGTATTACCTCATAGATACGTACAAATGGTACTTTTTTGCTCCTAGGAAGAACGATAGGATTTGGCACAACCCTGAGGTTCCCGTGTTTTATGGAGGAGGAGGTCGGGTTACGGGCATATCTGAAGCAGCGTTTAAATGCGGCTTTCGATTGCCTATGCTTCATATCCTCAAAAGCATATTGAAAGAGACCGGGATCGCCCTAGGACAACTAGATCCGAACAGTTTTATACACATAAACGCCTTCCAGGCCCGTTGTTTGGCGTGTGAGATTATACCAAGAACGAGTCTCTTTTGGCTTCACTATGAGTTCCGTAGGAACCCAAAGAGTAAGGGTTTCTATTCCATCGCTCGTAGGAATAACCGAGCCGACTAGGCACAAACAAATTCGAGCAACAAAGAAACTCACATCAAGTGGGTGTTTGTTTCGGGCCCAAGGATGGAGAAGTTCGGTGTATGGAGAGAGGTCGATCCATCAAAATTGAGATTTGCAGATCCTTTGGATGCGGATAAGCATGATTATAGGCTTCTCTGCGAACTCAAAATGGATAAGGTTCCTCTAGTGGATAGTCAGGATAACGATTGGCTGCTCGGTCTTTGGGGTAGTGGTAACCTTCTTTCGTTTTTTGTTGTATACTTATCTTTCTGAAAGCATGATTATTCCTGTTTTTACACATCTTCGGCTTCAGCCTAGTATAATCCTGCATATTTGCCTTAGCATATGTCTAATTTTATTTTTCTATGCAGTGGCTTCTCGAGAGGAAATTTTGGAACGGAAAAGGAGGAAGGCGGCCGAACTTGCTGCTGCCGCTTTGGTTGCTGCTAAGCTGGCCGAAGGGGTGGAAAAAATCTGCTCCCGACCAGGGGGAAAGGAGTTTGGTCGTTACTTCACCTGCTTCTTTGCCTCTTCGGGAATCAGAATCGAAGGGAGCGGATCCGAACACTCCAGTCGAACCAAGAAAGAGGCTTCGGTCGGAGGATACGGAACTGAAGGTGTATACTCCTTAATGGGGAGTTTTGGAGAGTGATAAAATAATTGTTCCAGTTCCTCCTCTATCCAGGAATGTGGGTCCTGATCTCTGTCGTGGTCTCATTCTTCCGATTGATCGGCCGACGATTGCTAAGGTCGATGACATTCAAGCTTGCACCGAAATGATGACCCTTCTGTCCATGGTAAGCTTCTTCTTCTTCGGCCATATTTACTTGCCTTAGAGATTTTTTTAAATTTTTCCCATGTTTGTTTTCAGGGTGCTGCCTGGTCGGCTGTGGTGACCGAACGGGTAGAACAAATGCAAACCTGGTTGAAGCAAGTAGACCAGTTGGAGGTTCGGGCAGTTATGGCGGAAGAGGACCTTCGAAACTCGGCAACTGAGTTGGAGCGAGTGACTGGTCAAGCCGAAGCCTTGAAGCTAAACAATGATGTTCTCCAGGAGAAATTGAAAGAGGTTGATACTTTGAAGAAGCGCAATGAATGGAGGAATCAGCAGCTAAAGGCTAGCAGGAAGAACGTCCGGAAGCTGCAGAAGATGCTTGATTTTACCGAAGAGAGATGTTACCAGATGGGTTACGAAGATGCTGTGGTGAAGGCACATACTCTCGGTTTTGATCATACTCGGCTACTTGATGCCGAGCTTGGTATATCAGATCCCGTTGGTAAGGAAAAATTCGATGAACCCTTGGTAGTCTCTTCGGGCGAAGATGAGCCTCTTTCCGACTAGTAGCTTTGTAGTTTTCTTTTGAACTGTTATTTTTGGTAGCCTTCGGGCTTGTAATTCTTAACTTTGCCTTCGGGCTTTTATTTTATGCATCTTTGGTGTTATGTTACCTTAGCATAATTACTTTTATTTTATTTATGCATCTTTTGGCATTGGCCTAG
This sequence comes from Saposhnikovia divaricata, assembly GCA_036435485.1. Taxonomy (NCBI): domain Eukaryota; kingdom Viridiplantae; phylum Streptophyta; class Magnoliopsida; order Apiales; family Apiaceae; genus Saposhnikovia; species Saposhnikovia divaricata. The sequence continues at coordinate 9,024,086 of CM071597.1, read as the reverse complement.
CATAATTGCTTCTTTTATGCATCTTCGGAATTATTTTGCCTTAGCATAATTTCTATATTTTTATGCATCTTTGGTTAGATTTTGCCATAGCATAATTAGTCTATTTTTATGCATCTTTGGCTTTAGCCTTAGCATAATTTTCTTTCGGATTTATGCATCTTCGGCCTTCAGCCTATCATGTTTAGCTTTGTTATGTATCTTCGGCCATGTTCGTCCTTTGCATAATTTTAGCTTTGTTATGCATCTTCGGCTTGTTCGGCCTTAGCATATTTTCTTTCGGATTTATGCATCTTAGGCCTTCGGCCTAGCATGTTTAGTTATATTAGGTCATAGCCTGTCTGTCCCTAGTGTTTTGTTGTTTTGTAAATGATTAAGGTTTTATTCGGTCGGTGAAAAATATTTCCTCCCTGCCTTAATCATGTCAAAATAACAAAATACTGAAACAAATATAAGAACACATGTTTTATTCGTTCGTTCCCGAACATGGGTTCGTTAAGCATAACTCATCATTTGATTTTCATTGTGCTTTAGCTAACAATCGTAGGCATAAACACGTATTAGGAAGCTTACTGATAGAAGCGACGAAGGCGTGCTACGTGCCACGTGTTTTTAATGAGGCTTCCGTCCGAATGGGCTAGTTAATATGTGCCCGGGCGAACTATTTCTACCACTGTGTAGGGTCCTTCCCAGTTGGGCATGAGTTTCCCCTGTTTTGTTGGCATGGAAGTATCTAGTTCTCGAAGTACTAAGTCTCCCACTTGGAAGGATCTCTTTTTTATTCCCGAATCGCAATACTGAGCTGCCTGAAGCTGGTATCTTAAGTTCCTCCGGTAAGCTGCCTCCCTTTCTTCTTCAATCAAATCAACGTTCGCTCGGAGCCCGTGTTCATTTGTTTCCACATTAAATACTTGTGTCCGATATGACTCCAGACCGACTTCTGTTGGCATTGGCGTCAGTTCCGAAGGCTAGTCTGAATGGCATTTCTCCGATTGACGATCTTGGAGTTGTTCGGTAGGCCCATAGGACATATGGCAGTTCTTCGGCCCAAAGTCCCTTTGAATCTCCAAGTCATTTCTTGATTCCATCAAAAATGATTTTGTTAGCTGCTTCGATCGCCCCATTCCCTTGAGGATGACCGACTGAGCTAAACTTTTGTTGAATCCCAAATTCGGATAAAAATTTCCTGAATATGCTTCCAATGAATTGTGTTCCGTTGTCTGACACACAGATCATCGGGATGCCGAATCTTAATATTATCTGTTCTAATACGAACTTTATTGCCGCTTCTTCGGTGATAGCTGAGAGGGGTTTGGCTTCCACCCATTTGGTCATGTAATCAATGGCGACAATACAGTATTTTGCTTGTTTAGTGCTGGTCGGGAGGATACCAACAATGTCTACAGCCCACATTGCGAAGGGAATGGGGTTTAGCACCGATGTCATCTCCTCTGGGGGTTGCTTCGGCACACTGCTGAACAACTGACACTGTTTGATTTTTTTTGCATATTTCGATGCATCTTCCCTTATTATTGGCCAAAAGAATCCTTGTCTGAGGATTTTGAAGGCTAGTGATCATCCGGCGAGATGCTCTCCGCAAATGCCTTCGTGGACACTTGCAAGGGCCATTCTCTATCCTTCAGGATCTAGGCACCGAAGCAACGGTTGAGTGACTGACCTTCTGAACAGCCTTCCCTCAATAATGGAGTAACTGGCTGAATGATATTTGATTCTTTGGGAATCTTTCTTGTCAAGTGGAAGGGTACCTTTCTCCAAGAAGGCTCTGATTGGTGTCATCCAATTAATTCCTTGGTGTATTTCCAGGCATCGCTTTTTGTCTATCGAAGGTGTCTTTACTTCGGTCAGATAAATTGAACACGTGAGGTTCTGCGTTGCTGCTGAAGCTAACCTTGATAGGGTCTCGGCTCGGCTGTTATTCTCCCTAGCCACTTGGCTTAATTCATATGATTCAAATAGCTCCGAACTTTCGCGTACCTTTATAGCGTAGGCCTTCGTTCGTGGATCTTTTTATCCATACTCCCCCGAGAACTGCTTGATGACTAGCATAGAGTCAATAAAGGCTCTTAGGTGTTTTACTTCCAAGATTTTTTCCAAATCCAATCCTGCTATCAATGCTTCATATTCTGCTTCGTTGTTGGTCAATGGGAAGGTGAAACTGATTGCTTGGCATATTTCAAAACCTTCGGGACTAGTTAAGATGAGTCCTGCTCCATACTTCAATCCGGCTACCGAACCATCAACAAAGAGTTTCCACTTTCCTGGTGACCGAATCGATTTTTCTTCGAGACCCAAATCCTTTGAACCAGAGAAAGAGCATTCCACTAAAAAGTCGGCTAGGGCTTGTGCTTTAATTGCTGTTCTTGGGACGAATTTTAGGTCAAATTCTCCTAATTCGACCGACCGAGCGACCACTCTGCCCGAAGCCTCGGGTCGTTGCATAATTTTCTTCAATGGTTGATCAGTTACTACTTGCACCGTTCGGCCTTGAAAGTAATGTCGTAACTTTCTTGAGGTCATGACCACCCCATAAGCGAATTTTTCTGCATTGGGGTATCTTGTTTCTGCATCTTTTAGTATATGAGAGACGTAGAACACTGGATATTGATTCCCTTCGTGTTGTTTGATCAGAAATGCCCCCAATGTGTGGTCGTTCACTGCTAAATATAGCTGCAGAGTTTCGTTCGGGCTTGGTTTCATCAAGAGGGGGGTTTTTACCAGATATTCTTTGAGTTCTTCAAATTCTTTTTGACAGTTTGGACCCCATTCAAAGGTCTTTGTCCCCCGAAGTACTTTAAAGAATGGTAGAGCTTTTTTGGCTGATCTAGAGATAAATCTCCTTAGGGCTGCTATTCGTCCGGTCAGCTTTTGGATTTCCCTAATTGTCTTCGGTGCTTTCATGTCGATTACAGCTTGTATTTTTTCAGGATTTGCCTCGATTCCTCGTGCACTGACCATATAGCCTAGAAACTTGCCACTGCCCATTCCGAACGTACACTTGTTCGGATTGATCTTCATATTGTTTTTTCTTAATGTTTCAAAACATTCTTTAAGGTCTTCGGCATGATCTTTGTTCAATGATTTGATGATCATATCGTCTACGTAGCACTCCATGTTTCGGCCGATCTGATGTTTGAAAACCTTGTTGATCATTTTTTGGAAGGTTGCCCCTGCGTTTTTCAAACCGAAGGGCATTTTTATGTAGACGTATGTGTCGTTCGGTGTGTTGAATGCTGTCTTCGGTATATCCTCGACATTCATCGCTATTTAGTGGTATCCTGAGAAAGCGTCTAAGAAACTGAGCATTTGATGCCCCGAAGTGGCATCTATCAGTTGGTCGATGTTCGGCAAGGGATAATGGTCTTTCGGACAGTTTTTGTTCAAATCAATGTAATCCACGCACATTCTCCATTTGCCGTTCGATTTCTTGACTACCACCACGTTTGCCAGCCAATCGGGGTAGTCAATTTCTTCTATGAATTTTGCCTCCAGCAATTTTTCTACTTCGGCATGAATGACTTGCTGCCTTTCCATGGCGAAGTTTCTTTTCTTTTGTTTTACCGGCTGAGCATCGGTCTTGACATTGAGACAGTGTTTGGCTATTGACGAGTCTAATCCAGGCATATCTTCGGGCCCCCAGGCAAACACGTCATGGTACCGTCTAATGATTCTGATGACCTTCTCCTTTAATTCAGGCTCCATGTCTTTGCCTATTTGGAACATTTTTCCTGATTGACCCACAAACAACTCGACCTCTTTGGTTTCGGCTGCTGGTTCGGCAATCGGATTGGATAGGTCGGCTCCGAACTTCTCCAACTCAATGTTTAATAGTGGTGACTGCCTCCAGCCTCACTTTCACCCTTTTTTCTTTTTCTGGCTTCGATCATTTCCACGTCTTTGTCTTTTTCAAGGTCCTCCAGCATAATTATCCGTGCGGCCTTCTGGTTGCCTCCCATTTCTCCGATCCCATGTTCGGTCGGGAATTTCAACTTTAAATGAGGGATCGATGATACAGCCTGGAACAGTGATAAAGCTGGCCTCCCGAGGATTCCATTGTATGGGCTGTCTACCCGAACAACGTAGAATTTAGCTTCCTTCGTCGCTGTATACGGTGCTTTTCCCATTAGGACAAAGAGTGTAATAGTTCCTTCGATCGGTACGGGTTGATTCCCGAAGCCGTATAGCGGTGCCTCGTGGCATGGCTCCAGTTGTTCGCCTTCCAAGTTCATTTTGTAGTATGTTCGGTGGTATAGAATGTTTACCGAACTCCCTTCATCGACCAGCACTTTCCAAATCTTATTTTCCCCGATGACAGGGTTGATGACGAGTGGGTCTTCGTGCGGCCAAATTACATCCTCATAGTCATCCTCTGTGAAAGAGATAGGCAATGGTTGTTTCACTGCGCTTGACTGATATAAGTTGTAGATTTGTCTGGCGTATTTCTTTCGGGCTGTTTTACTGTCCCGATCTAATATCGTCCCACCAGAAATGGTTCTCACTTCGCCTCGGAATTTTTCCGATCCTTCGGTATCCTTCTTATTTTCCTTGTTATCTAGCTTCTCCCTCAGATCTCCGATGAATTGTGTTAAGTCTCCATCCTTGATCATTTTTTTCTATCAATTTCTTCATATGGAAGCATTCGTCAGTGTTGTGGCCTTTATCTTGATGGTATTCACAATACTTGTTCTCGTTCCTTCGGTGTTCTGGGTTCTTAGCCTGGCTGGCCGAACGAATCCGGGCTTACCTTTAATCTCGTGGAGAATCTTCGAGAAAGGTGTATTTAAGGGTGTAAACACCACGCTATCTCTATAAGGTCTTTCAACCGGCTTTTGATATCCCTTCGGCTTCTTCGGTCTTCTCGTCGATCGTCCTTTCTTTCGTCTTTGTTGGAACCGCTCCTTTTTTCTTCTTTGTACCTTCCTATTGACTCCATTTTTCTTCTAATGGCTTCTCCCCGAAGATATATATCATTTAATGATTTTGGTAGCACGTCATATAATGAAGACCGAAGCTTTTTTCCTTTTAAGGGGTCGAGGTCTGCGGAGAGAAATCCTGCGGTTTTAACTTTATCTAAGTTTGTCACCATTCCTGCTTCTTCTTTAAACCTAGCCAGATAATCGCCAAGCTCTTCGTTTGGTTTTTGTCTATAGTGGATCAGGGCTTCGGTATCCTTTTCTCTTCGGCACAGGTGAGAGTAGTGTCTCAAAAATTTTCTCTTGATTTGTCCATAGAAACCGATCGACCTTGGTCTTAGCGAACGGTACCACATAGACGCCGCTCCTTTTAAGTAAGTTTTGAACATCTTGCATAACATGACATCACAATGCCCCATACCAGTCATGAGAGACTCGTATTTTTCACAATGGTCTTCGGGATCACCCTTTTCGTTGAACTCGTGCATCTTCGGGAACTGTCTTCCGGATGGTGGTCGGTATTGTTCGATTTCTTCGGTCACCTAAGGTTCGTGACTGACCTTCCTATCTCCGAACATTACTTTCTCAATCCTTTTTATTCTGTCCCCTACATGTGAGTCATCCTCTTCTGAATCTGAGGTATAAACCACCTTCGATCGGGATCGTATGGAGCATGGTTCGGAATTTTCTGAGTCATCTTCGTCATCTCTAGTCCTTTTTTCTCTTCGGCTTTCGGTTTCGTGACCTTCGGTTTCCAGGGCTTCTCGTAGTAATTTCTCCTAGAGTTCTATTTTCTCCCTTTGGAGTTTCAAGGATTGTAATTTCAACTGATCGACCATTTTTTGTTTGGCTAATCTTTCTACGTCTTTGTCGCTTTTTCCTTTTCGTTTCCCCTTGGTTTTTTGCTCCTCTCTCCACTTTTGGAGCATTTGTTGTTGTTCTTCGGGGGTTGGCATTTCTCCTTCCTCTTCAAAGTTTAAAGTTCTTGGTGTAACAAGAGGTGGACGGCTGCCTCCTGCCTGGGTGCTTATTGGAGTCTCTTCGTTAGCCATAACAGTTGGTAGGTGGTGATTTTCAACACAAATCGTATCTCTACGTTCCCAGAGACGGCGCCAAATGTTATAACCGGATTTCTGCCAGGCGTTGGTTCGGCTCCACCTGCAAAATGAGAAGAATGCGAGGGATTGACCCCCCAATTCCCCTCCGGTGTAAGAATCAGTAAATCGGTTTTTAGAGAGAATAAGGTAAAACGTAGAGTGTTTGTGTGTGTTCAAAATTGGTTCTCTTGAAGTTTAATTGTACTTCTCTTTTTATAGACTTGGTTTCACCTTTTTCCTTCTTGGATCCGATCTGGATCGGTATGATGAGGAGACATCATTATTCTTCATTATCCCCAGTACTCAAGTAAAGTGACTGTGTGATCTGTTAAAGGTGAGAGGACCATATGACCGTTGAAGGAAAATGGAATGGGCCGAACGACCATGGGCCGACTGAACGCATGGCCTGTTTTGATATTGGGCCTTATGTTCAGCCCAATGGGAAGATGGGCTTCCAACACAGGCTATTACAGATCTACAGAAAATATGCTACGACCGCAGACTCTCCTTCTTTATTATAGCCAAGTTATCATCAGCTCCTTATGAATCAAAAAGCCGCAAAAAAGATTAAATATTGTAATCTATCTATACTATTTTTTTTAAACAAATCGTACTTGCATTACTTAGAAATTATCACTTTCGAGTACATGATTAATAAAAGCAGGAGGAGTGACAGACCACTCTCCATAGCCATAGCCTGACATAGAATTGTGCAGCATTTGCAAGTAAAAGAACCACACGATTCGCAGGCCGATAATCGAACTACTAGCACTTGATCAATGTGCTTTAGTGATTTTGTCCAAGAAATGGCTTCTCGAAGGCTAATGGCTTCAACTTCTCATGGTTGCCAATTACCTTCTATCTGACAATAGCTCGCTCCAACCTAATCTTCCCTCCAAACCTGGAGCAAATTCCGAACTGCAGCAACACACCAAACAAGACAGCAAATAGAAAACACAACCAAAACATAAACCCCAAAAATTGGGGATAAATCAACAACCCAAAAAATTGGGGACAATCAACAACCCAAAAAGATGGGTACGACAAAAGAGATCTCACCCAAAAAGGATTGGATCTCGATTTTATTGAAAAACTAAAAAAAAGAAATTAAAGATTCAGAAATGGAGGAAACGCGATGAGAGGATGTGTGGGATGGATGTGGAAAAAAAAGAAATTAAAGATTCAGAAATAGAGGAAATGGGATGAGAGGATGGGTGGGATGGATGTGGGTTTAGTAAAACTATTATATAATAAGTAAATAGGGGTATAATTTGGTTGTTTGGTTCAACTTGGTTCAACCATCTAAAAGAATAGTGATCGTTAGATATTTAGTAAATAGATAATAGCCGTTACATCTAATAATAAGGAATATTCTATATTTAAATCCCTCTTCTAAAGATCCAAGGTTCGAATCCCGTCAACAACAAATTTACATTAAGATTTTGTATTACTAGCTTATAACCCGTGCAAAGCACGGGTTACTTTTAAATACTTTTAAAATTATATGATTAAATAAAATAGAGTATAATAATCTATTATGGATATAATTTAACTTTGTAATTAATTAATAAAATTATTAGTAATAATAATAGTTATTTAATAAATGATATGTATTGATTAGAACTAATAATATAAAATTTTAATGTAAATTTGTTGTTGACGGGATTCGAACCTTGGATATTTAGAAGAGGGATTTAAATATAGAATATTCCTTATTATTAGATCTAACGACTGTTATCTATTTACTAAATATCTAACGGTCACTATTCTTTTAGATGGTTGAACCAAGTTTGATAAGATATATTTTTATATATATTTTAGATAATTTTATTCCCGTATTTAATTGCATTTTGCATTTATTTGGATATTTATTTAATAAATCTTAATGTTTTATTGTAGAATTCAAGAATTCCTAAATTTGGAAGAATTTAGAATTAAAGAGCTATTTTGGAGCTAAAAATGGAAGAAATTCGGATTTATTGAGCTACACCCCCTTTCTACGGTATTTAATTCATATCCGGAGTTGTAGGAGTCGGATTTGGACGATCTTACAGTCCATGTGAAGCTTAGAAAATTATCTACAATTCAAAGGGATTAAAATAAGCAAAAATCCGACTGGAGCAGCTCGAAATCTGAGGAGAAAATTCAGTTCCGAATTTTAGTGGAAATCTTTTTTAGATTTTGAATTTTATTGTAATTTATTTTAAAAGTGTTTTGATTGATTAGCTTTGTAGAATTATTAGCCGGAAGTGGAGTGGTTGGGCAAGCAAAAGAAAGAAAACGAATTCACCAAAGTGGACTAATGATGAAGAAGAATGATGAATGCTTATTAATTTTATTTGGGGAATCTTGGAAGCTTAGGCTATAAAATGGAGAGCTTGTGCAGGAGGAGGGGGGGAACATAGACATTAGGAAGGCCACTGCAAAAACATTACATTACATCTTTTCATTGTGTCTTATTACAAAATATTCTACACCACATCTCTTTCATATTCGGCTATTACAAATTATTAGGGGCTTGGTTTTCTTCTCTTTCATGTACACCTCGGTTTAATTCTTCATTTTATAGCAAATTTGAGGTACTCTTTATTTTTTATCTTATTTGTTAATATTTGTGTTATATGGCTTGTTTAATTATTTTTGTCAATTCAATTAATAGCATGAGTGAGTAGTTTATTTCTAGGGTGTAAGGGGGAGCCATGTTTACACCACGATAATGTTTTAATCTTATTAGTTGTTTAACGGATATAAAATAATTCTAATCGATATGTTATGAAATTTGATTTGTGTTATCGGCCGGTATCACTAATTAATTATTTGCAAATAGGAATAATAGATCGAGAGATTTTATTCACTAGAGGCATACATACGATTAGCGGAATTGAATTTTAGTGCGAGAACATAATTGGATTTCCGAGGGCGTTAATGCTTGAGAGAGATTAACACATGCTCTAATTATTTAAATTCGTTAAATTAACTACATCCGTATAATTTGTTTCGGTGTAAATATGGTGAACCCAGTCGCCCTAGACCTTTAGTTAATCGACTTTAAAACAAATTTATTTGCCTTATTTAGTTTTATAAAAATTCTCAATAATTGTTTTTAATAATTTGCAATAATTAAATTAAAATTGATAAAACCTGTCTCCCTGTGAACGAACATTAAAAGTATACCGCATCAAATTTGGCGCCGCTGCCGGTGAGGCAGTTAGTTTTTATAAATTTTAGTTTAATTGTCCTGGTTTAATAATTTTCAGTTGTAAATCTAATTTTTATGTTTTTAGTATAAATAAAAAAATATTAGTTTTATTAATTTCCAGTTCGTATTTTGTACAATTTTTTAGTGATAATTCGAAGCATACATCCCCTGTTTCTTTTTCTTCATATTCGAACCCCAACTCCCCTGTGTCTATCTTTCTTATTCGCCTAAAACGCAAACCCATTCCTTATCTCCCCTTCCATCCTTCATCTCTCTCCCCTCACCTACGCATCTCTCCACTCTCTTATCTCCTTTTTCCACACCACCGCAACCTCCTTTCTCCTCCGCCTTATCACCATATCTCTGCCACTCCGTGCCTCCACCATCTTCACCACTCTTCCTACGCCGTCCAACCCATCACCTTCCAATCCCATCTCCACCTCCCCTTTCCTCACCTCTCGCTGCAAACACCACACCACAACGAACCCACACCCCTTTGCTCTTCGTTTTCAACCCGTACAGTTCCCCCCCTCCATTCACCGATTCCCGCGAAACACCCACTCCACAAACCCAGCTTCTTCTTCTGTTTCCATACACGGCATCCCACCATCCCCACTTCTTGTTTTCCCTCTTCGATTTCTACGACAATCCCAGCTTTCTTGTTATTTTCTGTCTAAACCCCATCCCCCCAGTTCGTTGTTGAATCGTTGTGTTTTTATAGTGATTTCACGAGTTTTTGCTGAGTTTATGATGCCGAGAGCTGTAGTCGAATTATTGTTTGAATTGTAACTGAGTTGCTGTGTTGAATTTGCTGTCCGTTTTTATTTGCCGAGTTAGTTTGCGAGTCGAGTTTCCTGCGTTTTGCATCTACAACTGCTGCGCCTAGTCGAGGCATTGCTTTGGTTTGTAAGGAGATTGTCGAGTTTTGCTGTCGATGTTGTTGCTGCGAGTTTTTACTTTTGCAATGAGTTTTGGTGCTGGATTGTTTTTGTATTGAGTGATTGCGAGTTCGAAAATAAAGTCCTGAGTTGCAGAGTTGTTGCGGTTCGGTTTTGTTTAAGTTTTAGAATTAGGTTTGATTGTAATATTGATTGTCGAGTTTTTGAGTCCTGTAAATTGGCTGAGTTTTGTTTTCCGAGTGTTGTGTTCTGTTTATTCGTTTGTTGCTGTTGATGTGTGTTTTGTCCGAGCCATCGAGTCGAATCTGCCATCAGTTGTATGAAATTGGTATATTAGTAGCTACCTTTTCCGTCATTGCCGAGTTAACCTATTATTATCCGAGTATTGTATTGAGCCTGAGTTTGCTGTTAACCGAGTCGCTAAATGAGATGCTAAGTCGTTTGTCTGAGTTCGTGATTTGGTTTTCAGAGCTGTAGGCGTTTGAGTTTTTGGTGTGAATTTGTTTATCGAGTCTGTGTTATTTAGTCACCGAGTTTGCATAAGTCTAATTCTGTGCTTGCTAATCGTTAATTCATATATTGCAGTTTGTTAAATATTTTTATCGAGTTTTCGTCAAGAGTTTTAGTTGCTGTATAAAAGCTGTTACTATTAAATAAAAAGTGGAATTCTACTTAGAATAATAATAATAATAATAAATAATAATAAAAAAATAAATTAGGATTTAATTAGATTTTAAATAATTTTTTTAATTGTTAAATTAGTTTTTAGACCTTTTCATTTTTACTTAATTAATTTAAAATAGTTTAAATCTTCTTTTTAATCTGTAAAGTTGTTTTGTGAGTTTTGTCTATTGTGGTTTTTTTTAATTTAAATATATATATATATATGCATGCATATTTAATGTTAAATTTTTTAAATTGTCTATTTTTTTTTCATTGTCTCATTGGAACTAAAATTCCAATTGAGACCGGTTTTACTGTTTTTCTTGTTTTTGTTGTTGATGCACAAGTCTACAGAAGACGCATTTTTAACTCCTGATTCTACTCGAAATCTATTCCGGAGAACCTCTGCAACAATATATCGATAAACAGAGAAATAAAACTCAGCGAAAGATCCATTTCTCAGAGATTAAAATGGCCAACCCTCCTGTTAAATCTTTGAAGAACTATTCAAAACCTTCTCCGAGTGGGGTACCAGTTGGTCTCGCTATGCCAGCTATTCAAGCAGCAAACTTTGAGATCAAACCGGAGTTGCTCAGTATGATCCAACATAATCAATTTGCTGGTCTTCCATCCGAAGACCCTACACTTCATCTGCAAAGGTTTCAACAGCTCTGTTCTACCATTAAAGATCAGGGAGTCACTCCAGACCAGTTGAAAGTCATGTTGTTCGGTTTCTCTCTTCGTGACAAAGCTCAAAAATGGTTGAATGATATTGACTTGACCGAGTGGGATGAGATTGCTCAGGCTTTCTTAACTGAGTTCTTCCCTCCTAACAGAACCGACGATTTGATCGACAAGATGATGGGTTTTAAGCAAGATTATGGCGAATCTCTTCGGGATGCTTGGGACAGATTCAAGGATTATCAACGTGCATGCCCTTACCATGGTCTTGAGAAGTGGTTTCTGCTTAAACGCTTCTACAATGGTCTTGATCCTGAAACAAAAGGTACAGTTGATAACGCTACAGGTGGCGTGTTTTTAGACAAAGGATTTGATGATGCACATGCTTTTCTTTCAAATTTGGCTGCCAATCACTTCAGTAACCCGAGAGCAGCCAAGAAAGGGGGTAAACTTGAAGTAAATGCATATTCTCTATTATCATCTCAACTTGCTGCATTGACTCAGGAGAGCCACTCATTGAAGACATCTCAGCCCTCTACTCCACCTATGAGTATCAATGCATTGTCATCCATGGCTCCTATGAATTATCCAATTTGTGAAGTCTGTGGCATCCAAGCCCACTATGGTAACGATTGCCAATACAATGCTCAAAATTCACAAAATTTTCAGATGGAGCAAGCAAATGTTTTCCAACAGAGGCAGCAGTACAATCCTTATTCCAACACTTACAATCCTGGTTGGAAAGATCATCCGAACTTCTCATATAGGAACAATAACGCTCAGAATTCAAATGTTCCTAATCAGCAGCAGCAATATCAACAGCCGTATCAGCCTCCTCCACAGCAGCAGTATAGGCCCCCGCAAGGACCTATGAATCCCCCTGGATTCCAAAGGCCTCTTCAGAATTATGCTCCTCAATCCAATCAAGCTGCACAGGCTGATAATCAAGGTGATATGATGAAGATATTGTTGCAAATGCAAAAGAATATGGAGGATACCAATAGGAAGATGAACCAGATGGAGATTCATAATAAGATGCTAGAACATCAGATTGCTCAAATGGCTAGTTCTTTGTCTACAAGGCAACAAGGCTCTCAACCAGCACAACCAACTCAGCCAAAGGAAAATGTGAATGCCATTACTCTTAGGAGTGGTCATACATATGGTGCTCCTCCAATGCCTACTGACGATGTTCCTACTAAGAAAGAAAAAGAGAATTCTGAGGAAGACAAGGTAGAGAAAGTTGTTGAAGACACAAACGAAGGTGAAACTGAGGAAAGCAAGGAAAAGGACAAAGAAAAGATTGCAGTCACCCCTCCACCATTTGTGCCAAAGCTCCCATTCCCTAGCAGGATGAACAGAACTAAGGTGGACCGGCAGTTTGGTAAGTTCATGACACTTGTCAAGAACCTTGAGGTAACAGTTCCTTTCACTGATTTAATTTCTCAAGTTCCATCATATGCAAAGTTTCTCAAGGATATTCTCACTAAGAAAAGGTCCTTTGGTGAGGTCGAGACAGTAGCTTTTACTGAGGAGTGTAGTGCTGTTTTACAGAATAAGTCTCCACCTAAGCTTAAAGATCTTGGTAGTTTTTCGATCCTGTGTCATTTAGGTGCATTGTTTATTGATAAAGCTTTATGTGATTTAGGCGCTAGCGTCTCAGTCATGCCTCTCTCGATTTTTCAAAAATTAAACATGGGAGAATTAAAATGTACACAGATGACTTTGCAAATGGCAGACCGTTCGATAAAATATCCTCTTGGAATTTTAGAGGATGTGCCTGTTAGGGTTGGAAAATTCTATATTCCTGTAGACTTTGTAGTTCTAGATATGGAAGAGGATAGCCAAATACCTATTATTTTAGGTAGACCATTTCTCTGTACTGCAGGTGCTGTAATTGATGTTAAAAGTGGGACTCTCACATTGAGCGTTGGTGATGATAAAATTACTTTTACTCTAACCTCTGCTCTTAAATCCCCTTTGCTTGAGAATACTTGCTGCAGGATTGATGTTATAGATGAAATTGTCCAAGATGAGACGCCTCAGATTCTATTGAATGATGCATTGGAAGCAGTGCTCATGCTTGAAGCATACGAAGGAGAAGGACATGCTGAAGTCGATTCATTGATTCTTGAGTTGGATGGTGTAGATGATCCGAATTGTGAGGTAACCAACATTGTCACTTCTTGTGGTCAACCTCAGGTAAAAAAGTTAGAGTTAAAGCCTTTGCCATCTAATCTTAAATATGTGTTTCTTGATGATGAAAAGACTTGTCTTGTGATTGTTAGCTCTAGTCTTGATGATAACCAGGTTTTTAAGCTTCTTACTGTTTTGCGTGTGCATAGAAAAGCTATTGGGTATAGTATTGATGATCTTACAGGGATTAGCCCAGACTTTTGCATGCATAGAATTCACTTAGATGATGACCATAAGCCTTTCATACAGGGACAACGTCGCTTGAACCCTAACATGCAAGAGGTTGTTAAAAAAGAAGTTTTGAAGTTGTTAGATGCGGGCATCATTTACCCGATTTCCGATTCTAAATGGGTAAGCCCAGTTCAGGTAGTTCCTAAGAAAGGAGGAACAACGGTAATTAAGAATGATAAAGATGAATTAATTCCCACTCGAATTGTCACCGATTGGCGAATGTGCATTGATTACCGTAAGTTAAACACTGCTACTAGAAAAGATCATTACCCTCTCCCATTTATTGATCAGATGCTTGAAAGAATTGCTAAGCATAAGTACTTTTGCTATTTAGATGGATATTCAGGGTTCTTTCAGATCCCTATACATCCTGATGACCAAGAAAAGACTACATTTACTTGCCCATATGGTACCTTTGCATATCGTAGAGTGCCTTTTGGATTGTGCAATGCCCCTGCTACTTTTCAGCGTTGCATGACTGCCATATTTTCTGATTTCATAGAGTCTATCATGGAAGTATTTATGGATGATTTCAGTGTTTATGGGTCTGATTTTGATGTATGTCTGCATAATCTTTCTAAAGTGCTTAAACGTTGTGAAGAGGTGAATTTGGTTTTGAATTGGGAAAAGTGCCACTTCATGGTAAATGAAGGAGTGGTACTTGGTCACTTGATTTCTGAACGTGGCATCCAGGTTGACAAAGCAAAAATTGAGGTGATTGAGAAGCTTCCTCCTCCTGTTAATGTCAAGGGAGTGAGGAGTTTCCTTGGTCATGCAGGTTTTTATCGTCGTTTTATAAAAGATTTTTCAAAAATTGCAAAACCCCTCACTCAATTGTTGTTTAAGGATGCCACCTTTGTGTTTACTGACGCTTGTTTGGAGTCTTTTAACAGGATCAAGGAAGCTTTGATTAGTGCACCAATCATACAACCTCCAGATTGGAGCCTTCCATTCGAAATCATGTGTGATGCAAGTGACTATGATGTGGGAGCCGTTCTCGGTCAAAGGAAAGACAAGGTATTGCACGCCATCTACTATGCAAGTAAAACCTTGGATGAAGCTCAGGTCAATTATGCTACTACCGAGAAGGAGCTTCTAGCTGTGGTCTACGCTCTTGACAAATTCCGAGCCTATCTCATTGGCTCCAAAGTCATTGTTCACACTGATCATTCAGCACTGAAATATCTGTTGGCCAAGAAAGAAGCAAAACCAAGGCTTATTCGTTGGATTCTGTTACTCCTGGAATTTGACTTGGAAATCAAAGACAAGAAGGGTGCTGAGAACGTGGTTGCAGATCATCTTTCACGACTGCGTTTCACATCAGATGTTGCATCTGATACTCCTATTGACGACTCTTTTCCTGATGATCATTTATTTGCTGTTGCCACTAAAATTCCATGGTATGCAGACTTTGCAAATTTTTGTGTGAGTGGCTCTCATCCTCCAGACTTGACCTACCAACAACGAAAGCGGTTCCATCATGATGCTAAACAATATTTTTGGGATGACCCTTTCCTGTATCGAAAGTGTGCTGATGGGATCTTTCGTAAATGTGTCCCTGAGTTTGAAGTTAATGACATTCTCAAGCATTGTCATTCTCTTGCATGTGAAGGGCACCATGGTCCTTCTAAAACTGCTGCTAAGGTACTTCAATCCGGTTTCTTTTGGCCTTCTCTATTTAAAGATGCTCGTGCTTTCTGTTTGGCTTGTGATGCATGTCAAAGAACGGGTAATATTTCTAAACGCAATGAGATGCCTCAGACCGGTATTCTTGAGGTCGAGATATTTGATGTATGGGGTATTGATTTTATGGGACCGTTCCCAACTTCTTGTGGGATGAAATACATCTTAGTTGCAGTTGATTATGTTTCCAAATGGGTTGAAGCAATTGGATCACGCACCAATGATTCTAAAGTTGTTATGAATCTCTTCAAGAAAATCATCTTCCCGCGCTTTGGAGTTCCAAGAACCGTGATAAGTGATGGTGGTTCTCATTTTCACCACCGACAATTTGAAACTTTGTTGAAGAAGTATGGTGTCACTCACAAGGTTGGTCTTGCTTATCATCCTCAAACAAGTGGCCAAGTGGAGGTTTCAAATCGTCAAATTAAAAGCATTCTAGAGAAGGTGGTTGCAAAATCTAGAAAAGATTGGTACTTGAAGCTAGATGATGCTTTGTGGGCTTATCGGACAGCATATAAGACCCCTATTGGAACTACCCCATATCGATTAGTATATGGCAAGGCATGTCACTCGCCAGTTGAGTTGGAACATCGTGCTTTTTGGGCTATAAAAGAACTCAACATGGATTTAAAGGCTGCGGGACAAGCAAGACTTCTTTAATTAAATGAATTAGATGAGCTTCGATTTGATGTTTATGATAATTCCCAGATTTACAAAGAGAGAACGAAGAAAATGCATGATAAGATGATCCAGCGAAGAGATTTTCAAGTTGGTGACAAGGTGTTGTTATTTAACTCAAGGCTTCGACTCTTTCCTGGGAAACTCAAATCTAGATGGTCCGGACCTTTCACTGTAACTGGAGTTAAATTTCATGGTGCTATTGAGATCATGGGGCAAGATGGAGCAAAATTTAAGGTAAATGGTCAACGCCTTAAATTATATGTGGACGGTGCATTTGTTGGAAAAATGGAGACGATTCGGCTCAACAATCTCTCCATGGAACCTTGATTAGAAGGCAGAAGTCAAGCTAATGACGGTAAAAGAGCGCTTATTGGGAGGCAACCCTATGGTTTGAGCAGGCTTTTAGGGGAGTATTTCTTACTTTTTCTTTATATATAATTGTTCATTGAGGACAATGAACCACTTAAGTGTGGGGATGAGTTCTCGATGATTAAAAAAATCCAAAAAAATTAAAAATTTAAAAATTCCAAAAAAATCAGAAAATTAGAAATAAATTGCCTCGTCTCATAGTGTGTTAACAAGGATAGGTACACATCTTGTGAGCTTATTTTGCATGATTATTTGACATGTCATATCTCTAGAAAATCATTTGTTACTTGATGATTCCTTGTTCGTGCTTGCGAAAATTTTTAAAACTTGAGATACATCTGATAAGTGGATTTTATATCCACTGGGAATGCCTCCGTTCGGCTTAAATTGATTGTTTTGGACTCAAGTTGTTGTAGTTTTGATGTGTTTTGCTTAGTTGTGCAGATTTACAAGAATGTTGATTAAAGTGGATGCTTCTATCGTTCTTGGAGAATTAATTGATTAAAATTCGGATTTTCCGGGAAGGCTGCGCAACTTATACTGTTTTGGCCATATCTGGAGTTCTAGAAGTCCGTTTTCAGCGATCTTACTGCCCACGCGAAGCTTGAGAGATTTTCTACAACCTGGGATAGGAAACAAGTGCAAGAAATATGCTGAATTAAATCGCGCACGTGTTCTTGTAAAAGAAGGCTTTAGATTTACTGTTTTGCCCTTTTTCTAATTCTAATTGTATTCTGGGCAGTTTTGGGTATCTTCTTTAAATCCAAATTGTAATAGAAGGCAATTTCTTGTTGGGCAAGATTTGTAGAGCCTATTTAAACACATCCTACCATTGTAAAAATCATAACAATTCATAGCTTTTAATCGTATCAAGGTACTTTCGATCTTCAATTCTTTCTTCAATATTATGTTTTCATTCATTATCATTATTATTATGTTTTCTTTATTAAATATGCGTAACTAATTCTCTAATCTGAGGATTGGGTAGTATTCCTTGGTATTCATGCATGCTTGATTATGTGATTTTCTGCTTTGCTGATCTGTTAATGAGATCTTAACACAATTAGGGGAGTCATGAACCTTTGATTGTATTCTAGGGATTGTAATAAGCTTGGGAGAGAAGTTGCAATCTTAGTACATGATTTAACAGACATAATTTGAATATTAGATCAGAAGATTAATAGGAGAATTGTGAGACATATAATTCTTGGCATTTAAAAGTTTATAGATATACTATGATTGTATCACGGGAGTGACAATTAGGGTGTAGCTGTAAGCACTATATTATAGCCTGGGAGGGTACAGTATAACTTTAGAAGAATTGTTTTCAGCAAGGTAGGAACACAGATATCACATTAATATTGAGCATGTATTGAGACCAAGTGAAGAACCCCAGTTCTTAGATTGTTTTCCAACATATTTGAATCTCAGTTTAAAATCAATTCTTAGTGCTTATAATTAGTTCTTCGTTAATTTAGTTAATACAAAAACCCAAAAATTCTTCTCACACACTTCTAGACGTAAAGAGATAAGAAACCTGAACTTGATATTACATTCAGTCCTTCCCTGCGAACGAACAACAAAAATACTACTAACAAATTGGCGCCGCTGCCGGGGAAGGCAGTGATGTGGGTTTGAGTTAATTGTTTCTTGTAGTTTGGATTTTATCTTTGTATATATTTTTCTTTTCTTTCTTTTTGTATTTCTTTCCTTGGTGTGTCTACAGGTTCTTTGAGGTAGACAACTTAAACAGGTTTTGAGGAGAGAGACTAGATGGAGTACAACTTTGGTTGGAATAATGCTCAGAATTTCTACAACAGTCAGGAACAATATCAAGACTTCAATCCTTACCCACAATTCAATGATTATGAGGATTGTAATGCATATCAGGTGAATTCGTTCTATTCTGAGAACTCATTTTATGCTCCATATGCCCCTAGCAATGATTATTCATATTCGTTTGAAAATCAATATCATGATGATGTTTATCCATATATGTGTAATGATGTTGATACGAGTTTAACTCAGTCTAATCCTTCTTTACTTGCTGATTGGGAGATTGTGCTCTATAAAATGATTCAAGGAACTCAATCTAATCTTCCCTTACTTTCTTTGGGAGTTTTTGATGAACCAACTTTAGAGATTGCTAGTGACAATGATATTCCATGTGATTCAATAGCTTGGTACGAGGAGAATGCTAAACTAAATGATTTTATTTGGGAAGTCCGAGCAGTGTGGCATGACGGTTGTTATCGAACTCCTCCTTGTGTCAATTTTCCTCTATGCCATGATTCTTGTTTAGCAATTGATGATAATGTTGTGTCTGATGAGTCTACTGGTGTAGTTGATAATTGTCCCATGCACATTAATGATGATTTGGATGCAATTGAAATTCTACCAGTTCTAAAAAATTTTGAGCTTAATACATTGGTAGATGAGATTAAAATTGATGAGTGTCCAATTATAAAAGAGAAGGAAGTTAAGATTGAGGAAGTTGAAAATCTTGCTGTAGAGTATAAGGATCCGATTTGGGATGAGTATATGAGTCGTACCTATAATGATTATTCTGACGACTTTTCTAGCTATTTTGATGTTTCCAAGTCTCTTGAGCATGATAGGTTCTTAAAAGTTTTCGTACCTTTCAATGAATCTAAGGTTTATTTGCACAATATGCTTATATTAGAAATTCGTAGATATGTGCATCTGTTTGCTTTTTATCCTCATTGAAGTTTCCAGGTATAATCGGCGTCAAGCTATTGACGTTAAAGAAGCGCTTCGTGGGAGGCAACCCACGCATTAGTGTATAAAAAAAATAAAAAAAATTTGAGTGTTGAAAAAAAAAATTGTGCAAAAAAAAAAAATCGATCAGTGGCGCAGGCTGCGCCTGCGTTACTGCTTGTCGCGCAGGCTGCGCCTGCGTGACGCAGGTTGCACCTGCGTGACATCCTTGTCTGCCAGATTTTTTCAGCTGTCGTATATATAAAAAAAACAAAAAAATCCCAATTCCTTTTCTACTCTTTTTCTCTCATCTCTACACCCAATTTTAATTCCATAACAATTCCAAAACCCCCATCTTCTCTTCAAATCTCTAATCCTATATCTATTCTAATTCTTTTTCTCCAAATTATTAAATCCTTTTTCTATCTTACCTCAAATTCATACCCACCCAAAAATTTTTCCTTTTCACGTTCAAATTTTATTCACCCAATCCCTCCATTATATATACACACCCATACATACAAATCCAATTCCTCTTCTATTTATTTAAATTCAATTCTAAAGAGGAATTAATTACAAGTTCACCTCTTTGATTCGTAATTGGTTTATCTCTTCTCTAATATTATTTTTATTACGAATTTGTGTTCTTGTAATTGTGGGTTTTGTAGTGTTCTTGTTATTTGAGAAGTGGCCAGTCTATGGAGCTCGTACGCATTATCCTCCACCAGATTCATCCGAGGAGGGTTATGATTCAGCTGAGTAGGTATGTTTTCTACTTTCCCTTGTATTTACTTCCATTCACTGCGGACATTGAATATTTTAAGTTTGGGGGTGTTTTGAGGGATTAGTAGTTGTTGTTGTATATATGTGTTCATGTAGGATTTCATGCTTTGCATATTAGTAGTAGTAATTCATACATATATGTTCGTGTTATCTACGTTTGTTTCATATAGGACATTCTGTTTTTATTTCTGTATACCATGTGAGTTCATTCTAGTTGCATTTTCATGGCATGCATATTTCATGATCCCTTAGAACGAGCTAATTCTGATTGGTAGGTAGATGTCTAATTGAGTGTGGTAATGATGAATAGAGGGTTGATTTATAGTTTCTATGAAATTGACTTATATATTACGGGAACAAAATTTTTACACAAACTCATTGGGTGCTTTTGGGCTAGGTTAGGGTCATGCTTGTTTGGATGTTTTGAGATTTAATCACTTGATTATATTTAGAATTTTCGTTATTCCCTTGATGGCGTAGGAGCATTAAAGTCTAAGTTTGGGGGAAACCAGGGATTTCATGCTAGTTGTATCAATTGTTAAATAATGGCTAGGTGTCAAATGGCTAGTAGCCGGCTCATATTTATATGAGTAGTCTAGGGTTGGAAATGAGAAAGGCTCATTCCAGATTGCAGAAAAAAAAAAAAAGAAAGCAGAAAAAAAAAGAAAAAAAGAAGAAAAAAGAGTCAATAAATTGTTTATATGCAAAATTAACCAGGGTGAGCTCTTTAATACTCGAGTAATTAAGTCTGAGGGGACTTTGTGCCTAGTGACCTAAGGCTTTTATAGTCTGGGATCCACTGACCTAACACTCGCTACATGGGTATTATTGTATAAGCCTTTTGGGATCTCATCCATTGCACGGTTAAATAAGCATGCTTGTATAAATGTGTCGTAGTAGTTAGTAATAAAGCATGAATTTCTGTCTACCTTGGATAAGGATGGAAGTGTTTCTAGGTTATGAAGTGTCTACAGTCTATTCTATTTATAAACCTGTGATTGTCTTGGCGAAGAACATGTATGATTTTTGACCTAGTTTTGGGAGTATTTCTGATGAGCATTGCACACACGCACGATTCTGTTCATGTATTGTTAGTATACGGGAACTTGGTCGAGCTCTATTTGGATTTATTTGCATTCTTTGAGATATTTGCTTGTTAGTTGGTTTTGGTTAGTTTGAAGGGGATCGTTGCATTTTCATTCTAGTTGCATTCATGCATTGCATTGCATTAGGTTAAATGGATTTTGTGGGTACATTCGCTATAGGCCCTCACGAGACCTTACTCGTCCACTAGGGCTGCCTAGGGGTTTAAAGGGCTTGTTGCATATGCCAAATGCAACCGTGATCACCTACGGAAGTGGTACTAATCAGGTAGTTGTAATTGTTTATGCTTGAGGACAAGCATCAGTTTAAGTTTGGGGGTTTGATAAGTGGATTTTATATCCACTGGGAATGCCTCCGTTCGGCTTAAATTGATTGTTTTGGACTCAAGTTGTTGTAGTTTTGATGTGTTTTGCTTAGTTGTGCAGATTTACAAGAATGTTGATTAAAGTGGATGCTTCTATCGTTCTTGGAGAATTAATTGATTAAAATTCGGATTTTCCGGGAAGGCTGCGCAGCTTATACTGTTTTGGCCATATCTGGAGTTCTAGAAGTCCGTTTTCAGCGATCTTACTGCCCACGCGAAGCTTGAGAGATTTTCTACAACCTGGGATAGGAAACAAGTGCAAGAAATATGCTGAATTAAATCGCGCACGTGTTCTTGTAAAAGAAGGCTTTAGATTTACTGTTTTGCCCTTTTTCTAATTCTAATTGTATTCTGGGCAGTTTTGGGTATCTTCTTTAAATCCAAATTGTAATAGAAGGCAATTTCTTGTTGGGCAAGATTTGTAGAGCCTATTTAAACACATCCTACCATTGTAAAAATCATAACAATTCATAGCTTTTAATCGTATCAAGGTACTTTCGATCTTCAATTCTTTCTTCAATATTATGTTTTCATTCATTATCATTATTATTATGTTTTCTTTATTAAATATGCGTAACTAATTCTCTAATATGAGGATTGGGTAGTATTCCTTGGTATTCATGCATGCTTGATTATGTGATTTTCTGCTTTGCTGATCTGTTAATGAGATCTCAACACAATTAGGGGAGTCATGAACCTTTGATTGTATTCTAGGGATTGTAATAAGCTTGGGAGAGAAGTTGCAATCTTAGTACATGATTTAACAGACATAATTTGAATATTAGATCAGAAGATTAATAGGAGAATTGTGAGACATATAATTCTTGGCATTTAAAAGTTTATAGATATACTATGATTGTATCACGGGAGTGACAATTAGGGTGTAGCTGTAAGCACTATATTATAGCCTGGGAGGGTACAGTATAACTTTAGAAGAATTGTTTTCAGCAAGGTAGGAACACAGATATCACATTAATATTGAGCATGTATTGAGACCAAGTGAAGAACCCCAGTTCTTAGATTGTTTTCCAACATATTTGAATCTCAGTTTAAAATCAATTCTTAGTGCTTATAATTAGTTCTTCGTTAATTTAGTTAATACACAAACCCAAAAATTCTTCTCACACACTTCTAGACGTAAAGAGATAAGAAACCTGAACTTGATATTACATTCAGTCCTTCCCTGCGAACGAACAACAAAAATACTACTAACAACATCTTTGTCAAATTTAGTGAGTACTGAAGCATGCTTTCACCTTGTGAGATCTTGAGCCTAATTTGTGATTGGTACATTTTATATCGATCAAATTTTTATTGTTGTGTGTTGTTCATCATTAAGTATGTCGCTCTAGAACTTGTTTCAAACCATTTTGAGATTACATGATATCTGTATGCATGAAAATGATAAAGGCACAAGGATTAACCGTATTTATCCAGACAATACCTTTGAATCATATATCCTTAGTGAACCCCTTTGAGCTTTTTTATCCGTTATTTTTGTGTATCACCAATCTAAATTCTTGAGCCTACTCGTTTATTCTTCTCTTGATTTACTGGTAGAGCATTTTGATTCATTTGGAGATTGGTGAGTGAATAGTGTGGGGATTTCTTTGTTAAAGTGTGAAAATTTGGTGGGAATAAAAAAAAAAAGAAAATAAAAGATCGAGCAGAGTTGTGTTCATTGGTTTGTGCAATATGAAAATGGAAAAGTACATATAATATGTGCTTGGAGTTTAATGCTTGTGAGAGTCTGATCGAAATTTCATGTTGAGTGTTTTAATTAGAAATGAACATTGTGCTCTATTAGTTTGTCGAGTTAGCCACTTGTTAGCCTTTTTCTTGATTCCCTACCCTTCACCTTAGCCACGTTACAACCTTTAACAAAGACCTTTTGATTTGTGCATGCATGTATACAAAGTAGTGGAGATTTGGTGGACAACCAAGCATATGGTAGCACATGACTTTATTGATTGAACTTGAGCGAATACACTTCACCTATACACTTGTGTGATTTGAGAGTTTTGTGAGCTTCATTTATATCCATAGCATGTTACTCACTGAATGCGGCATTGATATATATTTCATGATCTTTTTGTCTATCTAGACTGTGTGCTTACTTGGATAGTCTTGTACAAATGATGCGTAAATTGAAAGACTTGTCTTTTCTATATTGTGTAATTAAGTTTTGCATGTGTGGAGTACTATGATAGGTTGCATACTTGAGACTTGACAGAGAAAAAAAATGAATTTTGTGGGTAAATTCACTATAAACCCTCACGAGACAACACTCGTCCTACTAGGACTGCCTGGAGGTTTAACGGATTGTTGCATCTGCTCAATGCAATCGTGTCATCTACGAAAGTGATACTAGTTAGAATTTAGTTTTTATTTCGCTTATTTGCCCGAGGACGTGCAAATGCTTAGTGTGGGGATGTTTGATAAGATATATTTTTATATATATTTTAGATAATTTTATTCCCGTATTTAATTGCATTTTGCATTTATTTGGATATTTATTTAATAAATATTAATGTTTTATTGTAGAATTCAAGAATTCCTAAATTTGGAAGAATTTAGAATTAAAGAGCTATTTTGGAGCTAAAAATGGAAGAAATTCGGATTTATTGAGCTACACCCGCTTTCTACGGTATATAATTCATATCCGGAGTTGTAGGAGTCGGATTTGGACGATCTTACAGTCCATGCGAAGCTTAGAAAATTATCTACAATTCAAAGGTATTAAATAAGCAAAAATCCGACTGGAGCAGCTCGAAATCTGAGGAGAAAATTCAGTTCCGAATTTTAGTGGAAATCTTTTTTAGATTTTGAATTTTATTGTAATTTATTTTAAAAGTGTTTTGATTGATTAGCTTTGTAGAATTATTAGCCGGAAGTGGAGTGGTTGGGCAAGCAAAAGAAAGAAAAAGAATTCACCAAAGTGGACTAATGATGAAGAAGAATGATGAATGCTTATTAATTTTATTTGGGGAATCTTGGAAGCTTAGGCTATAAAATGGAGAGCTTGTGCAGGAGGAGGGGGGGAACATAGACATTAGGAAGGCCACTGCAAAAACATTACATTACATCTTTTCATTGTGTCTTATTACCAAATATTCTACACCACATCTCTTTCATATTCGGCTATTACAAATTATTAGGGGCTTGGTTTTCTTCTCTTTCATGTACACCTCGGTTTAATTCTTCATTTTATAGCAAATTTGAGGTACTCTTTATTTTTTATCTTATTTGTTAATATTTGTGTTATATGGCTTGTTTAATTATTTTTGTCAATTCAATTAATAGCATGAGTGAGTAGTTTATTTCTAGGGTGTAAGGGGGAGCCATGTTTACACCACGATAATGTTTTAATCTTATTAGTTGTTTAACGGATATAAAATAATTCTAATCGATATGTTATGAAATTTGATTTGTGTTATCGACTGATATCACTAATTAATTATTTGCAAATAGGAATAATAGATCGAGAGATTTTATTCACTAGAGGCATACATACGATTAGCGGAATTGAATTTTAGTGCGAGAGCATAATTGAATTTCCGAGGGAGTTAATGCTTGAGAGAGATTAACACATGCTATAATTATTTAAATCCGTTAAATTAACTACATCCGTATAATTTGTTTCGGTGTAAACATGGTGAACCCGGTCGCCCTAGACCTTTAGTTAATCGACTTTAAAACAAATTTATTTGCCTTATTTAGTTTTATAAAAATTCTCAATAATTGTTTTTAATAATTTGCGATAATTAAATTAAAATTGATAAAACCTGTCTCCCTACGAACGAACATTAAAAGTATACCGCATCAAAGTTGATCCAAACAACCAAATTCTACCCTTGTTTGCTTATTATATAATAGTATAAATAAGGATATAATTATAATTATGTTTTTATATAATCATTATTTTTAATAATTTTTTAATTTTAATTTGATATAATTTAATATACTCATGTTTTCGGATTATACTAATGTTTCCTTATTATAAACAACGTATATGATTTTTAATATATTTTATTAATAATTGAAAAATATGGTGTGATACTTTCCGGCTATATTTTTCTTAAAAATTATGGTGTGATATTTTTGGGTATATATTAATGATTGTAAGATTTGTTTTAAATTAAAAAGATAACGTGTTTTAATTCAAAAGAAAATATTAATGATCTGTTTTTAGGCATTTAAAAAAGTAATATCTTCAACTAAAATTAAATGTGAAAAAGGCAATCGACTAATTACCTTGAATTTTATTACGTTAATGTGAAAAAGACAATCGACTAATACCATTAATTATATTACGTTATTATTTATTTAAGGTATTATATTTTTCTTGAAAATTATGATGTGATATTTTCGGGTATATATTAATGATTGTTAGATTTGTTTTAAATTAAAATGATAACGTATTTTAATTTGAAATAAAATATTAGTGATTGTTTGATGTTTTTAGGTATTTATAAAGGTAATATCTTCAACTAAAAGTAAATGTGAAAAAGGCAATCGATTAATTATCATTAATTTTATTATGTTAATGTGAAAAAGGCAATCGGCTAATTACCATTAATTCTATTATGCTAATCAACTAATTAGCATTAATTATATTATGTTATTATTTATTTTAGGTGTTATATTTTTCTTGAAAATTGTGGTGTGATATTTTCAGGTATATACTTTTTAGGTGTTTATAAAAGGTAATATCTTCAACTAAAAGTAAATGTGAAAAAGGCAATCGACTAATTATCATTAATTATATTATGTTATTATTTATTTTAGGTGTATTTATTTTTCTTTATAATGAAGGGTAAATAAGTAAATTCGCGAAGTACCAAAACTTTTAATGTTTCGACTTTTATATAATAGTATAGATTAGTTGTAAACAATACATATCATTTATTAAATAACTATTATTATTACTAATAATTTTATTAATTAATTACAAAGTTAAATTATATCCATAATAAATTATTATACTCTATCTTATTTAATCATGTAATTTTAAAAGTAACATTAAATTTTGAATTTGTGTTTCAATTTAGTCTTGAGTCTTGACAGCTGGTTTTTTGATTTATTGCATTGCATGTGTTAAGATTTCTGATATTCTCATTCTTTTAATCTAATTCGAAAACATGTTAATTAAAGAAATTTACAATTAATTTATGGTTCTTTGTTTTTTTCGCTAGTAGTCATTTGTTTTTTCCAATTCTTAGTATTCTCATTGTTTTAATGTAATCGAAAAATTGTTTAAAAAATTTATAAATAATATCAAGTTAAATAACATAAAAGTGCTAACAATAAAATGACATATGTCTCATGTTAACATAGTTGCATAACGAATCAAATACATTAAAAATATTTATTTAAATAACATAAAAGTATGAATCACTACCGGACATTATAAATCTTATCTTAGCAAAATTGCATAACGAACCAAATACAAATAGTACAATAAAAATATGAAGTTAATAACATAAAAAATATAGATCACTACACGACATAATTTTCATGTTAGCATAACGACCATCTATGCATAATCATAACGAACCAAATACATTAAAAAAACATGAATATTCAGTACAAGTATTTTCATTAAAACATAAAATCTAGCAGTAACACATTACAGAAAGTTATCCATCTCCGATTATTAAACATACAAAGTGTAGTATCACAAGTACATATAATTGAAGTTCAAAATCATCCCTCTGTAAAACTGATAAATGCATGTGTATGAAACAAAGGTTAGGGCCTACCTCGATTAATCCGGAGTACTGCTAGCACACTTGTACCTCCAATATAAATATGTACAACTTCACATTTAGATAAATGCATGTATATCCATTCAGATGTACTTATGATCGCCGCTGGAAACAAAGGTAGCTACGTTCATGGTTGTAACAACACCACAAAGTAGTCGAAAACGCGGTGCTGAAGCCATCTGTCTGTTGTTTCGGTCTAATGATTACATAAGAAGTGTAACTCCCAAATCATTTTGCCTTGTCATGATTCCGCGGTTATACATTTTTTTTTTCTTGTCACAAGATACAAACCTTACTTAACCCCCCAACATAATCCATGTTTTCTTCCTCAAAAGAACCATTTTTAGGCTTTCATAAGTATTTCTTCATGCTTATAATCACATTAAC
The DNA here is from genome assembly GCA_036435485.1 of Saposhnikovia divaricata. Taxonomy (NCBI): domain Eukaryota; kingdom Viridiplantae; phylum Streptophyta; class Magnoliopsida; order Apiales; family Apiaceae; genus Saposhnikovia; species Saposhnikovia divaricata. Next base: position 8,996,335 of record CM071597.1, on the reverse strand, counting down.
AAGGACCATTATGGTCTTTTCACATTGTATCTGGTTTTGAAAATGGGTTGTTTTTGTAAAAAATATTAAGATAAATAGAATAAAATGGGCCCTATGCACATTATAGTATGACGAGTATTTTGGTATAAATTGCTTTAAGCTACCGTTTTTTGTTTTGAAGCTAGTAACGGCATTTCGGCTTATGATTGTATTTTGGGTTCTAGCAATTTTTATAACCTTCTTCAGTTCCTATAAAGCCTTTGGCCATCCTTACTTTGTTCAAACACAACTCATACCTTCTTCTTCCTTTTACATCCATATCTATTTATTCATTTATACTCCATACTCCATACGGGATCGGACTTATATTCAGTATCATTAGTCATCACTACATAGAGTCATGAGTACCGATCTTGGCCTTGACTTTACATTCGAAAACGATGAAACATGGGATTTCTTGAATTTGGAAATTAATTCATCAGGTGAGCTTGGTCAAGATGGTGAGAAGCAGCTTGATTCTAGCACACCTAGTAGCGAGATGGCGCCACCTCGCGAAAAAGAATCGAGTGACAAGGAAGGGAAGAAGAAGATGAAAAATAAAGAAAGTTACGGAAGTGAAGGCAAATCAGAACAGGATAAAGTACACATATTTACAGAGCGAGAAAGGAGGAAGAAGATGAGAACCATGTTTAGTAATCTCCATGCTTTGCTTCCTCAACTTCCTCCCAAGGTATGTACATATTTAGCTAGTTAATTAGTATTTGCTTTAATTTGCTGCTCTTAGTTTTTCCATTTTTAGGGTTTTGTATCTTTCATGCAAAAGTTTTTATTTTTCATTCTCAAATTTAAGGAAAGAGATCGGGAGGTACCTTTTGTGTACGAATACATTATCTTCCCTTTGGTAATTTGTTTTTTGTACAAAAATTTATAAAAAACGTGTTAAAATTCTTAATTTAATGATATGGGATTTGTACAAATTAATAGCATGTTAAATAGGTTTATTAATGAATGAAAACATATACTACATGTGTAAAGAGATTTGCCTGCAGAATGTCTGGATCTTTATATTCTAACAAGTTTCTTGGATGCCTGGCTTCTAACATTATTTGTTTTAAATTTTGCTAACATTACACACATAAATAGTTGTACAAGAATCCAAAAAATTCATGTTAATTAATCTTTGAATTCGATTACTTGAATCTTTCGATAATATCGATGTTTCTAAAACATTTATTAAATTTCTTGACTAATATAATGAAATATATGATTGCAGACTGATAAGTCCACAATTGTGGATGAAGCGGTGAGCTACATAAAATCTCTGGAGCACACTCTCCAAAAGCTTGAGAAACAAAGGCAAGAAAGGTTCCAAGGTGTTGTTCCAATCAGAAGTTACGATGTTTCGAAAATGATTTGTCCACCAAAGGGAGTCATGGACACAAGGGAAGCTTTCGTTGCTAATCAGGTGTCTGCAAATGCTAATGTAGCTGCCTTCAATCCAACAAGTGCTCCTGCAACTCCACAATTTTTTCCGTCCTCACTGTCATGGTGTTCGAAAAATCTGATGTTGAATGTCAGTGGACTGGATGCACAAATTTGTGTGTGCTCCAACAAGAAGTCAGGTCTCTTTACTGGCATTTGCTGGGTCTTGGAGAAATATAAACTCGAAATCATTTCTGCACAAGTGTTATCGGATCATGCTAGGAATATGTACATGATTCACACCCATGTAATTGGTCTCCTAATTAATTTCTATTGATATATATCAATAATTCAATATTACTCGATCAAGTAACATTTTTTGTTTGATTAGGCATGCTGTCCGGATCTCCTTCAAACAATTCCGGTGGAAGAAATCTACAAGCAGGCTGTGAGAGAGATCACCTTCCGCTACAACTTGGAATGAAGCTTTGAGATCTAGTATTGTTAAGCCAAAAGTTGAGCTAGCTTTCGACCTAGGCTCTAGAAATTTTATCGTTTCGGGCTTCAGCCTATCTTAGCCTAATTAAGCAGCAGTAGTGATACATCTATGTGATTTGTGTGTTCGTTTTAGATGTTTGTTATAGTTTTAGAAACCCATTTAGAGACTTGAAGTAGAGAACATGCATGCGTACTAATATAGATGTTCGATTTATGTTTACTGGAATATTACAGAAAAAAAAAATTGAATGTTTAATTAATGGCCAGATGTTTCATTAGGACTTTTGTTTTTACCTAGCCAAGAGCCTAGCTTCTGAAGGCTCTAGTAATTTGTGTCAAGGACTTGATATAGCCTTGTACAGTAATTAGTAGAAGTGCTGGTATCTCTATGCGATGTGTATCAGCGTCACTATTATTAAACGCGATATGCCGAGTGAAGTGTAGGATTGACAAGTTGACACGTGACACCTGAACACGATATGAAATGATATGAAAAATACGGTTTTGAATTTTGATTTTTTGGTACACGAAACACGAAAGTACACGAACACGAAATTATACGAAATATTTAATGTCGGATATGGGTTTTCATTTCGGGTACATGAAATAAAGATGTTTATAATTTACTCTAGTTATAGATTTTATGTATATATTAATATTATTTTTAGAAAGATATATATTTTACACAGAATATACATATTTACTAGTTTTTATAGAGTTGTATTTAAATTTATATATGGAAATGTAAAATATCTTATGTATATTTCATATGAATATAATATTTACTAATAAATTTTAATTAAATTTTATTTTAAATAAAAGTGCAACAATTGATTTCGTGTCGTGTTTCGTGTAATTTTTGAACAAAATTAAAAATATTTAAATATTAAATTTTTACTAATCAAGTCTTAACTCAATATGTCATAAAGAATTAAGTGTGCTCAAGTCTTGTAAAACTAAAATTTGAAACCATTTTGTATTTATCTTATGTAAAAATTATATATAATATTATTTTAAAATATGTATTCATATAATTTTAATAAAATTATTTAAATATTTATTTATTTCGTGTATTTTCGTTTCGTGTCGTGTACCAAGGGGTAAACCCAAAACCGACACTAAATTCATCCGTGTAATTTCGTATTCGTGTACCATAGAGGTTAACCCAGACCCGTAATTTTCATATCATTTTCGTATCGTGTACGAAATTGCCGACTCTAGCACAAATACAAAGTCATGGTAATAAAATAAAGATATAGAATCAATTTCGAGCCCTATAGATTTCTGATCTTCTCATTGACATAAATAAAAACCATCATTTTTAGGCTCTTCTTGAAGATTTCGACATCTCATTCCATCCTAGCACCGTTTTCATTCAGTCGCATGCCTTGTATCGTTCGTGTGTGTATATATATGTTTTGTATTTTTTATCGTTCGTGTGATATGTATGTCGATTGATTTAAGTTTTAGCGCCTTTTTTATGACATGTTTCGTTAAAAAAGACTCAACGGTTCAATCATCAAAAAAATAAAAATTAAAGCGCGCTTTTTTATGCTTCTTGCACATCGCTTAAGCGCTCAAAACGCACTTCAAGAAAGTTGCATCGCATAACCAAAGCGAAGCGCTTCAACCTCGCATCACATCTCGCAAATGCGCGCTTTTAATAACACTGATCAACGTATGATCCTTTCAGATGTATTTGTTTAGCAATCTTGAAGTAGAAACCCATTTAGATCACTTCAATAGAAAACATGTAATTGTAGTGATGTCTGTTACACATATGTGTTATGTGTTTGTGAGCGATGTTATATACAAATTTTTCTTAAATACAACTTACTACTTATTTTGTTCAACATATTTATAACTTCAGTTCAATATCAGTTATCAAATAATTATTAAAATTTTATTGAATACACATACTTTAATTCTTCAATATCTTTTTGGGTTCACCAACACCAAAATAAGATACAGAAATATGAAAATTTACTTATTTAATATATGGTATGTTGAACCATAGTTAAAAAATTGCTAAATAAATATTATATAATTTTCAACTAACTATGTTTAGTTTTTATTTGTGTTTATTTTTTATTTGTGTTAACTTTTTGTTTTAAAATAATTTTCTTACCATTCTTACCTTCAATGTGAAGGTGAAGGTTTTCGCTTAGGTGATTGAATTTTTGACATATAAAACATAATGTATGTGTCTACATATGTAATTGTTATAATGATCCAATATGCAACGTATCTTCGCATCGTTTAGTTATATGCTTGCATAATTCTCATTTAATTTAGGTGTTGTTTATGCATGGTCTAACTTTATACTTTATTCAGACCAGGCCCTTTGGATCACATCAAGAAAACCAGGAAAATCTGTCATAAAATTGAAAAATTGAAAAGCTTTCGAATTCCAGTCGAGCTTTATAGGATTGACAAAGAAGAGAGGGTTGTGATCCAACAAGCCACGCTCTTTGACAAGGACCTGGCCTTCCGGAAAGGTAGAAAACCAAGCAGCGTTTGCAAGCATGTGATCCAAACGTTTCAGAATCAAACAATCTGGATGTTGTCTTTTATTAGTCCAGGTAAAAAAATTACCATGAGTTCTGATATGGCCAAGAGAAGCATCATTAACACAAGACCTAAAAGCCTGCATGTCAGGTGTCCAATGTTCACGACCCCCAGAGACCTCATTAATTTGGAGAATAGAGTTGAAATCTCCCGTAACACGCCACGGAAGAACAATCGTGAAACTTTGATTCTTTAGGTCAGCCAAAGAGCAAGCCTTTCAAGTGGAGTGTTTAAAGCGTACACAAATGTGACATAAAAGTTCAACTATTTCTCCAAAAAACAAACTTTGCAAGTGATCTGCTGATCAGATTTGGATAAGCAGTTAATCGACCAAACCGACGAGTTCCAACCCACCCATAAACGACCGTTGGAATGATGTTCATAGTTATAAAGCCATGACCAATCTCTATTAATTTTTAAAGCAATAGAATGAACATTATGCTCTTTAACTTTGGTTTCGATACAACACATAAACGAAATGTGGTTGCTGGAAATAAAATGTAGGAGCTCCTTTTGATGGGTGCTTTTATTCAAGCCTCAAACATTCCAAGAGGCAAAATTCATTGATATTTAGGATAATTGACAGGCTTACCTGCCACTCGAAGGCTTCTTTTAGTGATAACAGGAACAAACCCATCAGCGTCCGCAGTAATCTTTTTCAAGCTGGAAATCCTCGTCAAATGATTTCCCGTCCAAGATGTTGAAGCTAAAGCATGTTGCTGTTCAATGGTCCCCAAATCAATAACGAAACCAGCATCCTTAGGAGTTTTGTCCCATTTCCTTTTAACTGAGATAGGTTCCACATTAGGTTCTTCGATGGCATTAACTAACTCAGTTCCGTCGTCACAGTCGTTCAATGTCTGGAAAGAGTTATCCAGTTTGATAGGGCGGACAAACTCCCCTATTTCTGGTTCGTCGAAGTCCCCTGTATCTTCACCATTTTCAATTTGAAGCTACTCTGTTTCCATGTTAGCACTTCTGTCTGTTGCATCCCAATCCTGGCTGTTGTGAACCTCATCCTCCTCACGAACCACTGGGCAACCAAAAAGAGTCCCGATGGTGTAAGGGACCAAAGCATTTTCAAGTCCAACTGTTTCATTTGTAGGTGTTGCTGTCTCTTGTGTTGTGGTTCGATTTCTTTGTGTGGTTCTAGGTTTTTTCACCATTCTTTCCGGGTTATTGATGCACCGAGAAAGAGAGTGTCCAAAGGCGTTGCAGAGACTGCAAGAATAGGGCAGTTCACCATACTGGATTTCTATCTTTACTTCATCATTTGTGTTAGGCAGAGGTACTCGGACATAATCCGGTCTCGGAGCGGAGTAGGCTAGCTCAACTTGGACACCTGTGTATTTCAAAGGCTCAAATTTAGCTGTAATAGCATCAAATTTCAAGGGCTTTCCAACCGTGCTAGCGATCGAACTCAAACCTTCCTTACACCAAAAGATATCTGGGACATCAACAAGGTGTATCCAACATGGGACCTTTTCAATGATATTACGTTTAAATTTATTGCCTTCAACCCATGGTTTAAGAAACATTGTTTTTCCTTCTATCTGGACAGTGTTCAAACTCAAGGCTCTATTTTTTTCCTCTAGTGTACCAAATCTAAAAGTATAATAGCCCTTGGTGTTATAATAAACACCTGTCAAACCTCGGTTTTTCCAGAATCTCTGTGATTGTTCCCGAACATACTTGAAGGCGAACGATCCACCAATAAAATACCCAATTATGCTTGTTTCCCATTATTTTTGAGCTTTGTCAAAGAATGCATCTGAGAATCGTACCGTAGCTGTACCATCCTCGTTGTAGCTAATGGTAGCTTCTCCAGCAGTAGGTTCGCTATTAACAACATTTTTCGCTACAATGTTGCTCCAAGTAACTTTTTATTTGTTGAGCTTCTTGGGTTTTGGTCGCTTCGCCTCCTTCGAAGTTCGTACCAGTAAGAGCGTTCTTGGCTTGATCGATATTATTGATTTGGTTTTGAGAATTTACCTCCGGTGAAGAGCTTTGTGAGCCACGACTAGAGTTTTCAACTTCTGGTCCAGTAGCATGCTGAACAGATCCTTCATTTAAGATTAAGTTCATTTGTTCCCTCATACGTGCCTGAGCTGCAAGAGGTAACTGCTCACCCATAACTTCCATCGTGTTCAAGGATTCAGTATCAAAATGTAGCTAATGTTGCATAAAGTGAACAGGGGGAACATAGTTGTGCCCTATAAGAGCAGAGAATTCTTCGGAATCCATAGGACCGGAGTGTTCTGAGTTTCTAGAACCCATCGAAAAAGTTCAAATACAGTACAGATCAGGGCTTAAAGCAACAAGATTTGAAAAGAGAGAGTGAGAGGACTAAGAAAATGTAGAAAGGAGATCAAGAGAAGGAAAGATTTGTGAGGAAAAGGGCGGTCAACGTTGATGTGTAAGGTGGTTTCCGGTGGGCAAAGAAGAAAAAAGGTGAATAAAGTGTTTAGGCTGGTTGTGTGTTTTAGAGAGAGAACAGAGCATTTTTCCTAGGCCGGTTCCTCTCCGCAATTTTATATTTTGCACCTCTATCATGATTCTTAAATGTAACAATTCTAAAAATTGTTATATTTAGAGGTCTAAGGTTCGATTCTCGATAACAACATATTAATTTATATTTAATACTAAAAATTATAAAAAAAAACTAAAATTAACCCGTGCTTTGCACGGGCTATAAGCTAGTTTTTAAAAAGAAATAAATGACCAATTAATACGATAACAATATAATAATAAATCAATCAAAATTAGAGATATTGTTTGGAGAATATATTCAATTAAATTAAATTTAGAAAAATAAACATTGAAAACTTAAGAATAACATAGTAAAAATTAAAGTATAATTCGTACCCTCGAATGAAAGCTAAGCTAATTCAGAATTACATACAATAAATGTGAAAAGATTGGACTATGAATGTAAAAGGGTCAGCAGAAAACGACCAATATTTTCCAAAAGACATTAAATTGGGCCGCGACAGAAAGGCCCAAATCTATGGCAAATTGTTCATTCTTTCATTAAGTTCCCCGACTTAACAATCGCCTGGATGGCTATATAAATTGTTTCCCTAGCAAATAAGCCGCTATCGAACCCTAGCAAATACTACATCCCATCTTAAATCAACATCAATGGAGTCGTCATTTAATGACATACCAGAAGAATTGTTGCTCAAGATTTTTTTACTACAACCCATGAATTCTCTTGTACTATTGAGAAATGTCTGTAAATTATGGGATCAAATCATTAGTTGTCAATATTTTAATGAATTCCTTCTTGCCCGAGAAAGAACCTCCTCGAACACAAACAAATATCTTGTGCTCCAAGGTGCCCGTGGTTCCAAATCAACAAGTCTCGTCGATAGCGATAAATATATATACCATGATATCTGACGAAACTATGCAAACTAAACGGATGGATATTTGAACAAAGCAATTGTAGTTGTATTGATTAAACTGCTGAGTTACTTGAATAAAGAATACAGACTCGATATTTATACTAGAAAAAGAAACTACTACATGACACAATGCTACAAACACCATGTGATTGCCACAAGCTACCACACTGCTGGAGATTCCAGAAACCAGATCGCACAAAGACATTGTAGGAAGGATATGAGATACCACTACACTTTGTTCTTAGATCGCACAAACTTGTTGGAGCTCCACATGCTTGCACCATGCTTTATTCAAGGAAAACAAACTGGACATATAGTTTAGAATAATTTCCAACAGACTCCCCCTTAGTCTAAACTATATGTTGGAGATTTTTTACACCAAGTAATTTTCTCATCTTCTCGAATTTTCCCAGATGAAGAGCTTTTGTTAGAACGTCAGCTCGTTGCTCTTCAGTCTTCACATGCTTGACAATTATAGAGCCTTGCTCTACATAATCTCTGATAAAATGATATCTCATGTCGATATGCTTACTTCTCCCATGGAACACAGGATTTTTTGTTAAGTCAATAGCAGACTTATTGTCTATATAAAGTACAACTGGTCCTGGTGATACCTCTGCAATTTGAGTTAACACTTTATGTAACCATATACCTTGGCACGCAGTAGCAGTGGCGGCCATGAATTCAGCTTCACAAGATGAGAGGGCTACACACCTTTGTTTCTGACTTACCCAAGTAATTAGACTTTCATTTAGGTAGAATGCCATCCCACTCGTGCTCTTTCTATCATCGATCTTCCCTGCAAAATCACTGTCTGAAAAACCTGTTAGCAAGTAATCTCCACGACCTTTTGTATAGACCAGACCAAAATGCAGAGTTCCTTTCACATAGCGTAATATTCGTTAGCTGCACTCATGTGTAAGGTAGTTGGTTGTTCCATAAATCTGCTGACCATTCCTACTGGATAAGAAATGTCAGGTCACGTATTTACCAGGTACCTCAGACCTCCTATCAAACTTTTAAACTCTGTTGAATTTACCAACTTCCCATTCTTGTCCTTATGTAACTGAAGTTTAGGATCCATTGGGTAGCTCACAGGTTTGCAAGATGTCATGCCAGCCCTTTCAAGTATACGTTTGGCGTATGCAGTTTGCTTTATCTCTATATATCCCTTCCTTTGTTCGACTTCCATCCCAATATAGTGTGCCAACTGACCCATATCGCTCATTTCAAATTCATTCTTCATTTGTTGCTTGAAGTCAACAATGCTGCTCAACTTTGTTCCCGTTATTAACAGGTCATCCACGTATACTCCTATGATTAACACTTCTTTATTTTCATGCTTCATATAGACTGCGTGCTTGTACGGACATTTAGTGAATCCAAGTTCAACTAAATATTTACTAAGACGTGCATACCATGCTCGAGGGGCTTGACGCAAGCCATACAAAGCCTTGTAGAGCTTGTAGACTTTATGTTCTTCTCCCTCTCTTTCAAAACCTCTTGGTTGAGTTACATATACTTCTTCCAACAATTCACCATTCAGAAAAGCTGACTTTACATCAAGGTGATGTACCTGCCATTCGTTGTAAGCAGCCAATGCCAATAGTAACCGCACCGTTTCCATCCTTGTGACTGGGGCAAATACTTCCTGAAAATCAACTTCAAATTTCTGTACATAACCTTTTGCAACGAGTCGTGCCTTATGCTTGACGACCCTTTCATTTGTATCTTTCTTTGTTTTAAATACCCACTTCAAGTCGATTGCCTTGTGATTTGGTGGCAATTCAGTTAACCTCCAGGTGTTGTTCTTCTCTATGGCTTCTATTTCAGCTTGCATTGCTTCTTTCCACACCTTTTCTTTGCTTGCCTGATCATACGTGGTGGGTTCATCAACGTCGGTTAACATGAGTTCCTCCTCAACAGTTTGACTTTCATCTGTCTCATTGTAAATATCAGACAGTTTTCTGTACCTTAATGGTTCACTGTCAGAGCTTGAATCATCATGATTGTGACTTTCATCTGGAGTTGACATGCCAGGAGTTAACATTCCAGGAGTTGTCATACCAGGTTGTGGATTATGCATGTGACTTTCATCTCCTGTGTTGTTGTCTTGTGCATTAGTCTCGACACCAGAGACTATGAACATACTTGAGTCACTCTCCACTTTATTACTTTCTTCATCCCAGGGCCAAGTTTGTTTTCTTCAAAAACTACATCTCTGCTGACTTGAATTGTTCCTTCTCTTGGATCATACAAGCGAAATGCTTTTGTCCCTGGCTCTTTACCTAAGTACACAACTGGCTTGCTTCTGTCATCAAGTTTTTTTAAAAATATCCCTGCTGTTTTCATGTGGGCGACACAGCCAAAGATTTTCAGATGATCCAGCTTTGGTTTCTTGCCCTTCCATGCCTCAAATGGGGTCTTATTTGACAGTGCTCTTGTGGGCAATCTGTTCAGCACATATACAGCATGCCGGATTGCTTCGCCCTAAAATATCGATGGCATGTGCATTTCTTTTAGCAAGCTTCTTGCCATAGCCACCACGGTTCAGTTACGGCGTTCAACTACACCATTTTGTTGTGGTGAGTAGGGCGCCGTATAGTGCCTCTGAATTCCTGTTACTTCACAAAACGAAGAAAAATCCCTGGAGCAGAATTCTCCACCCCTATATGTTCTGAACAATTGAATGCTTTCCTTTATTTCCTTTTCAACTACTGCTTTGAAACTTTTGAAAACACTTAGTGCTTCATCTTTTGTTTTGATCACATACACCCACATAAAACGACTGAGGTCGTCTACTAACAATAAAAAGTATTTATTTCTAGCTGGGGTTGGAGGTAAGATAGGCCCGCATAAATCTCCATGAACTAACTCGAGAATGGTCTTTGCTGTAAATTCTGATTTGATTGGAAATGGCCTTCGTGTTTGTTTTGATAATAAGCACCCATTGCAGACTTCTTTAGGCTGACTGAAAATAGGAAGACCTCATGCCATGTTATTTTTAGACATGAGTTGCATTGCCTGAAAATTAATATGTCCTAGTCACGAGTGCCACAGCCAAGACATTTCTTCTTTCTTGGCCAATAAACACATATCTTTGTTACTTTCAACAACCAATTTGTACAGTCAATTTGAGGACCTCTGAACTTTGATTAACAGCTTGCCACTTTTCTCATAGACCCATAAATGTTCACCACTCAAAAGTACTTTATTTCCATCTTCAGAGAGTTGCCCCAAACTGATTATATTGTTGCAAAGAGTGGGGATAAAGTATACCTCTTTTAGAAGTCGTTCTTCACCGTTTTTACACTTGAACACAACCGAGCCTCTTCCTTCAATATTTACTGTCGATCCGTCGCCAAATCTGACTTTGCCAGTTTTTCTTTCATCCAAGTACTTGAATTTTGAGCGATCTCCAGTCATTTGGTTGCTAGCCCCATTGTCTAGATACCAAACATTTGTCTCTCCCTTTTGAACCTCTCGTCTTGATGGCACCACGTTTGCTTCATTCAGCATTACCATTTCTCTTACATTTCCTCTACACTCTGCAATCAATAATGCTGGTTCGTTATCATTAATCTGAGTAAGATTCACTTCTGCTTGCTCCTTATTTTGATATCGACGTGGTCTCCGACATTCAACTGCATAATGATCTTGTCCTGAGCAGTTCCAACATCTAACTTTACTTCTATCTTGCACGAACCTGCCTCCATTTCTACCATGGTTTTCTCCAAAACCTCGAGTTACCTCCTTGCTACTTCTTTTTAACCATTCTTCATGAGTTAGTAGCAGTTTCTCCTCTAGATTCTCCCTGTTTCGCCATTCCTCCTCTGTGAGAAGAAGCTTCCCTTCAGCTGGTTCAGTTGCACCTCGTATCCTCTCTTCATGTGCTTTAAGTGAGCCAACAACCTCTTCTACAGACATCGTCTCCAAGTCGCCAAACTATTCTATGGCTGAGGCGATCTGCAGAAACTTCGAGGGAACTGCCCTGAGAATTTTCTTTACAACATAAGTTTCTTCTAGTTTCTCACCAAGAGCTCGTATATTAGTCACCAAGCTGTTCAATCTCATGCAAAACTCGTCCAGTTGCTCTGTCTCCTTCATGTTCAAAATCTCGAACTCAATCTTCAAAGTCTGAGCTTTTACTTTCTTTGCTTTATCTGCACCTAGGCTCATTGTTTTAATTGCCTCCCATGCTTCTTTGGCTGCTGACTTCTCAGACAATGAGAGTAGAACATCTTCAGGAATTCCTTGATAAATTGCAGCCAAAGCCAGCTTGTCTGTTTTCTCTTCTGCACTTGCCTTTTGATCCTTAGGTTCGATGGCAATCCATACACCCTGGGCTTGTAGAAACACTTTCATTTTCATTGCCCATGCTGTGTAGTTCACCTTTGTTAACATTGGATAGTTCAAGCTGACTTCCTTGGTCTTGTTCGATGCCATTGTCGATCCTTTTGGCATAAAACAATTATTAGCTCTGATACCAAACTGATGAAACTATGCAAACTAAACTGATGGATATTTGAACAAAGCAATTGTAGTTGTATTGATTAAACTGCTGAGTTACTTGAATGAAGAATACAGACTCGATATTTATACTAGAAAAAGAAACTACTACATGACACAATGCTAAAAACACCATGTGATTGCCACAAGCTACCACACTGCTGGAGATTCGAGAAACCAGATCGCACAAAGACATTGTAGGAAGGTTATGAGATACCACTACACTTTGTTCTTAGATCGCACAAACTTGTTGGAGCTCCACATGCTTGCACCACGCTTTATTCAAGGAAAACAAACTGGACATATAGTTTAGAATAATTTCCAACAATATCCCTATCAAGAATTACGAGTGTTACAGAATTTTTGACGGGTTATTGTGTTTGGCTCCGACTAAAGATTGTTTAAAGGTGTTAGGTCCAAATGTGTTGTAGAGGGGGGTGAATACAACTTTTCGAATATGAGAAGCAATAAATACGATGCAATAAATGAACACACAGATTCAAGGAATATATGTCTTATATATAACTTGAAATGGTTGCTACAACATTCATTACAAAGTATAACAGAAGTTCAGAGAGAAGTGAATGATACTAAGCTCTGTGAATGCACTCTCTCTCTTTTACAAGTGTTTCTCTCAAGAATTGCTCACTAATTAAAACATTACACAAGTACTTCTATTTATACTACATGTAATCTATGTCCTGTAGACTTCAAAGACTAAGATATACGTGGCCCAATGATGTCCACATAAATCTTGCCTTATCTTGAAAGCTTGGAAATCTGCCAATCAGAAGATGCCATGTGTCATGTTGAAGCTGCACTCTAAGTAGAACTTCTACTTGAGAATTTCTACTTTGCCATCTCGAATTTCTAAGTAGAACTTCTACTTAGAAACTTCTACTTAGAAACTTCTACTTGGTCATCTAGAATATTTAGTACTTAGAAAATATTCTGGCCTTCAACTTGAAACTTCAATGCACATCTTGAACTTGTGATATCTTCATGTCTTCTTTATTTTTCACCAAGCTCTTGAACATGGATCTTTATTACTGACATAAACTTGCTATCAATGTCCTGACACTTGATGCAACGGTCTGGTTCATAAGTGACTAGTCTTGATAGGGTTTTTGCTTCTTGAATAAATGGGTTAATTGGCATTTTGGTCACTCAACTGATAGGAAACTTGCAATCGGGTCATCAAACTTAAAAAGTTTTCAATCACATCATTGTACTCTTAAAAATTTTCATTCAGGTCACTAGCCGTTACACTCCGTTAAAAATTTGACGGAAAGTTGACTAAGTTTTGTGAGTTAGCTTGAATAAATCCATTGTGGCATGTACAATCAGCTGAAGTAGCGTTTTGATCACCGAACTTACTAGAAACTCAGCTGACTGCACATTAGTTGAGTGACGAAAAACGCCGCTTCAGCTGACTGTACATGCCACGGTGGATTTATTCAAGCCAACTCACCAAACTTAGTCAGTTTTCCGTCAAATTTTTAACGGATTGTAATGGGCAGTGACCTGAATGAAAATTTTTAAGAGTACAATGATGTGACTGAAAACTTTTTGAGTTTGATGACCCAATTGCAAGTTTCCAGTCAGTTGAGTGACCAAAACGCCATTTAACCCTTGAATAAATTACCATATCCAATTAGAAATGTGGCTTTCCAATATTTGCTTTCCTTCTTGTTCACTTGAAATCAATTAGTCTTATTGATACTGATAGTTATGATCTTGATTCTTGGCTTTTCAAATCACTGAGGCATGAACAACTTTGACTTGAACTTCTCTCAATGATTTCTTCTTGGCTTGATCATAGTTAACATGTTGAATTGTATCAATTACCTTGTCTTCATTTAGTGTTGATTTCTTGTGACTTCTTGTTCTTGATTGTCTTCTGGTTAAGTATCTTTTCCTTTAGTTTGAGTTACATTAGTTATAGTGTTACAAGTTTACACACTCTGCCTTTCAATCTCCCCCAATTTGATTGTCTAACAATGACATTCAAATTAATGAAGGATAACTCAACTAAACAATGAGATGAGAAAAGATAATTAACATTACAGTCTGGAATAATTTACAATTGAAATTTACATGAAAACAATACAAAGAACTTAATCTAGAAACAGAATTCGAACTTCGAATTAAAGATCATTTGAGTGATTCCTATCACCTGGATTATTTCATACCTTTTAGTCAAACTTGTATCACCTTATTGGATTCACTCTAAGGTGAATTTTCCTCAAGTGAGTTAAAGCAACCGAAAGACATGAAGTTTTTCTAACTTCAAGTTCACACCACTCTGACCTTTAACCCTAATTTCGTTTCCTCTTTCTAGCTTCAGCAGCTTGGTCTTTCTCTTCTTTCTGCCTTTTGCGCTTCTCCTTCTGCTGCTGTTCTTTCTTGTACACTGGATCTCTAAGCTGCTTCCACCTAGCATTCAACAGACTTACAGCTTCCATTTCTAGAGGATTCTTGGGCTCTGGATAAGGATGTTTGAAAAGCCTTCTGAGTTTGTCCACCTCCTGAGTAGTCCTGATCTTTGGAATATCCTCAAAGTTCTTCATTATGAGCTGAGGTTTCCAGTGAGATTTATCAGATTTAAAATGACAATAGATCATCTTGGGGTAGCCCTTGACACGGTCAGTATTGTGGACACTGGCCGCATCTCGCTTCATTCGCTTCTTTTCCACCACTACCTCAGACAGGTAACTCATGAGTCTCTGCTTTTCTTCCACAAACTTATCTTCCACTTCGCCCCATTTAAATAAATATAATACTCTCTCCAGAAATGCAGCATCTTGAGTCCGTAGCAGCCATTTTCTACTCATATGCAAGATTGTTTGATTCTGGTCTGCATCTATGAATACTAAGGCATCAGCTGTATCTTCAACATAAGCGTGTATCCAGTATACACTATCACTTCCTGGAACACCAATTGCCTCCCTTATCTCTCCTTGTTCCAGTGCTCCAGAAGGAAGAGTCAGAGCTTCATCTACATTCTTCATGGCTTGAAGAATATTCCATTTCTTCTCTATCAGCTCCGGCTCAATCTTCACGTCATCAAGAGGGTTTGGAGCAATGACATCACACTTCCACACCTCATTGATCTTCTTGAATATGACTCTTTCAATGATCTTCACAGATTTATCTTTAAGCTCAGAAGCGAATCCCTTACTCATCATTTGTCTACAGACAGCTTTGAGAGATTCCACTGAAAGCTCCATTAGATCATTTTCCTCCATGCTAACCCTCTTCATCTTTCCGTCAACTACCATCCGGACAAAATTTGGATATGCTGAGAATTCTGGACCCTTGTCCTCTGCTAGCTGCATTAACTGATCTCTATACAGAATGCTTAGCTCCTCAGAATGAGAGTATTGAATTTTTATCGCTAGCAAGAACAACTCTGACGCAGATCTTCTCGTTATGAATTGGTCATCCACATACAGGAAAGATGTTGGGACTTCTTCTACCAAAGACAAAATAACCTGCCACTCCTTAAGGTTTGCATTGTATCCAACCCTGACTTTAGAAATTAATCTCTTCAAAGCATTTATATAGTCCCCAGTCATTGGATTCTGCAAATTCAAGTTGTAGAACAGATCATCTGCATCCTTGTTATGAACTCCTTTCGCACAGGGTCCCATCATTATCCTCCTTGCTTCATCCCACTTCTGCCCTATCCTTCGTTTGTCCAGATCAACTTGAGGATCAGCTAGCCTTGCAAGCTCATGATCATACTGCTTCCCTTGTAGCTCCACTTTCTTTTCTAGGAAGGCAGCACGTTCTTGCATCATCTTCATTTTATGGAACTGAGCTTGTTCCAAGGCTAACTGTTGAGCTTTAAGGGTTTCCTCATCAACAGGAATTTCTTCAGGCATTCTGGAAGACATCCCAGCACCTCCACCTTGTTCCTTCAAAGATCTTTTTATAGCATGTGCCAACGGTACGTCTTCCATATCAGAATCTGAGTCAAGTACCTCCTGTACTGTTTCCTGATGACTCAGGTCAACAAATGGTTCATCAACCATTATTGCCTTACCCTTTCTCATCCTCAGAGCCTCTTCATCAACAGACGGCTCAACTTCTGGTTCCTTGACAAGATCAGTGGGTTCTTCAATTTCTTCGATGTGAACTGCCTGCTGTCTCGTCTCCTTTCCACTCTCCCCCTTAGGTGAGTTATCCTAAGCTCCACCTTGGTATTCAGATCCACCAGCTGCATAAGAACCTCCAAAACCAGAACCAGAGGCTCCCGCTCCACTAGCACCACCTGCACCACCTGCACCAGCATCGGGGGGAGGTTGTTGCGACTCGAAACACTCCGGGGGCACAAAACTCCTGACTGCGAACATCATTCTACTGATTTCCACAGCCATTGTATGAATTGTAGACTCCAATGCCCCCATCCTCTCATTGAGAGTGCTTCCCAAGACACCACCAGCATGGCCCAAGTCATTGACCTTATTTGTCAAAGCATCAAAAGCTGTAGCTTGACTTGCCATTCTTGCTGCGTAGTCGTCTAGAGCCCTTTGGTTGTTTCCAATGTTCATCCTGAACTGCCCCATCGTCTGTCCGAACTGCCTCATCTAATTTTCCATAGAAGTCATACGCGTATCAAGATTTTCAATGTTAAGGGACGGTGTTTGGTTTAGGTGACCTCGCTCTAATACTCGTTCTGTTGGTATTTGGCGCTCTGTTTCGGGCCTTAAAAGTGAAGGTCCCTCTCTCCCTAACCTCTCACACACACTCCCTGTCTCACGCTCGTGTATGTCTTCAACTATTGATCCGAAATATGAAGCAGTACCTGCAGAAATTGGATAAGCAAAATAATTGGCAGTTATGGGATCTATGTCTGTTCTGTCCTGAGTTGGAATCTCAGGCTGAGCGGCTGCAAAGTGTTCTTGTACGACATTAGAACCGATCCTCTTTGCAGCATCAGTACGTACCGGTGAAGGTGCGGCTGAAGTTGTTAAAACTCCATGTCCTTTTGAAGCAACAGGATCTTCAAAAGGTACATAATTGTCATCAAAATCCCTATGTGCAGATTGTTTAAGGGGAGAACCACTCTCGTGAGGTGGAGTTGTTGCGTGTGACACACTAGGGTTTGACTGTGGTTGTGAAGTAGCAGCATGAAAAAGTTTGGCTTTCTTTCGAATAAGTTGCTGCTCTTCGGGTTCACTCTCCTCATCATCTTCTACGTATACACGTGCTGGCTTTCTGACTTCCGTTAACAGGGGTGAAAGAGAATAAGAGTGTGTATCAGGCTCAGAAATATAGCTCTCACCCTGGGATAGATCCTGCGGGTTAGCAGTCTCTTGGGTCTCGGAATCAAATACATAGGAGGAGGAATGAGTAGTATGCAGAGAGAGATTACCTGATTGATTACCTTGTGCATCATCGCTTTGCTCATCAGGAATCTCATCAAATGCCTCAGCATGAACAGATGGATTCTGAGCATGTGATGAAACTTGTGATGATGCCTCCAAATTGGTAACTCCTGCATCATATGTAAGCCACATTTGAATATTTTCAGGAATTGACATAGGTTTACCTTGATGTTTATCCTGATTAGCAATGGTTGAAAGTGACTTAGTGCCCATCCCTAGCGATTCAGATGTTGGGCTTCTGGCAAATCCCTGTCTAATAGCAAGAGCATCCTTCGGTATTAAGTCATTAATCAGCATTTGTAGGAACCGAGGAAACCAGCAGACAACATCAGTTGTAGTGAGGTCTCTGCTTGCAGGCGATCCCATTGAGGCCACAATCTCAGAGAGAACTATGCGTCCATAATTTATATCCAGTTCTCTTGCTAGGGCAACTGCAAAGGTTTGCATTGGAATTGGAATTTGATGAAAATCTTTTTCGCGTGCCCGAAAACATCGTGTGATGGCCTCGAAAAAGTAATTCCATTCCACATGGAAGAATTGTTTTTGGATATTTCCTGTGATTGGGCCTTTCGGAGGATAACATCCAATTTCTTCAAAGAATCTGAGGCATTCTGCAGCTGTAGGTTCTGGATCATAAGCATCTTTGATTGGGAATCCCAGAACCCTGTTGACAATCTCTTCAGTCACCTCATATTCCTGACCCGCTAAGGTAAACTTGAAACCGAAGGGGGTTGATTTGCTCCCAAAAGTAACCGCACTAGTCCATAATTGCTGTAAAGCATCATGTACTAGTGTAGGTTTAGCAGTAAAAGCATGGCTAGCTTTGGAGTACAAATTAAGAAATCGTATCCAAAACTTAAACCACGGGAGTTGATCACCAATTTCCGTAGAAATATTATAAAAATTGTTTTTAGCAAGTGAAAATTGTTGAGCCATTTTAATTTAAATGTTTTTCTTTAAAAGATGTGAAACTTTTTTTTTTAATTTTGAAAAACAAATAATTTACGAATTAACAAGTTTTATCCCTTTTAATTTTTCGAGAATATCAAAAGACAATCTGAAAAGTTAAACTACGGGATATGAACAGTTGCCAATTACTAAATCTGAATATTCAAAGAAGATGAATATTCGGGTGTGTATACCAGTAAACTCGTGTGTGTTTATGGATGAA
Source organism: Saposhnikovia divaricata (assembly GCA_036435485.1). NCBI lineage: Eukaryota > Viridiplantae > Streptophyta > Magnoliopsida > Apiales > Apiaceae > Saposhnikovia > Saposhnikovia divaricata. The sequence continues at coordinate 8,977,388 of CM071597.1, read as the reverse complement.
GAATGTGGAAATCGTGTTTTGTGAACAGTTACACAAACAATATATGTTCGTGTGTATGTATATGCGCGTGTATGAATGGTCACTAAACACAGTATCACAACGATTAATGATAACACAGTGAATATCAGTTAACAAATTGGCAGTAATTCGTGATTAGTATGAGTTTAATCACAAAAACACGGATTAAAGGTATGAAGTTTGTGAAATCGCCTTGTTTTTGTGAAACGGCTGCTGTGAAAATGAAATTAGGTAAAGTGAATGATGCATCGAGTTAGAGATGTATATATAGATGATTGTGAAATGACAAAAGTATCCCTGAAAAAAAATGTTAAAGTCTAAGTACATACAGGGAGGACTTAAGTCGAACTCTATCTCGAACATTTCTATCTCGAACATCAAGTCGAACTTCGAGATGAAGTTCGAGATAGAGGTTAACTCGAACAATTAAGCACAAATAAGCACTTTAACCAATTTTATAGCAGAAACTATAGGGAAATCCTATCTCGAACATTATTTAATTGTAGTAAACTTGGAAAATTCCCCTCTGGAAGAAAATCAGGGAAATTCGAGATACTTTTCGAGTTAGAAGTTTAACTCTATCTCGAACATCAAGTCGAAATTCGAGTTGAGTTTCGAGATAGACTAAGAACTCTATCTCGAACATCAAGTCGAATTTCGAGTTGAGTTTCGAGATAGACTAACTCGAAGTTAATCTCAAATTCTTTCCAAAATACCCCCTTGAAGCAAAAAATACAGGGTAATTCAAGATATGTTTCGAGTTAGGAGTGTAACTCGAAAAATTCCCTTTAGCTTAACTGAGAACTCTATCTCGAACATCAAGTCGAAATTCGAGTTGAGTTTCGAGATAGACTAACTCGAAGTTAATTCTCAGTTCTTTTCAAAATATTCCCTTAATGGAAACCTCATCTCAACCTTTGAGATAAAATTCGAGATAGACTTTATCTCGAATATTTTGAAGATAGAACTAGGCACACTGGTAACTCGAACTCGAACTCGAAGTCGAATTTCGAGATGAATTTCGAGATAGCCAACTCGAAATTCTTCCCAGACTTAGAATTTTCAAAACTTCACTCTGACAGCTTAAGTCGAAATTCAAGTCGAATTTCTAGATGAGTTTCGAGATAGAACCTAACTCGAAATTTTGAAGTTTTTTAATTTTAAGGCCTCTAATTACATGAAACTCATAGGTAAATTCATCTAAAAATCATGCAATATTTAGCATATTATGAATTTAACTCCCCCTATGATCATGCAATCTAACAAGCATAAATTCACAGATTTGTGCTATAAAAGACACTTAAAACACAAGGAATTTATGCAAAAACACACTATATGCAACCTATAACAATCATTAATTAGGCATTTTAAAGTCTAAGCACATAATGATTGAGTAGCTTGCACATAAAACATAAACATGGATTTTACAGATAGAAGGCTTTACTAACTTGTGTTAAGCATTCCCAATTCACCAACCAATCTATTGAATGTTACTTCATCAAGAGGTTTGGTGAATATATCTGCAATTTGTTGCATTGTGGGCACAAAATGTAGCTCCACAGTCCCCTCCTCGACATGTTCTCTTATGAAGTGATACCTGATGTCGATGTGCTTGGTTCTTGAGTGATCTACAGGATTGTTGGTTATGGCAATTGCACTTGTGTTGTCACACATGATTGGAATTTTCTTGTGCTCCATGCCATAATCCTTCAATTGGTTCCTCATCCACAGTATTTGAGCTACACAGCTTCCAGCAGCAATGTACTCAGCTTCAGCAGTAGAAGTAGATACTGTATGTTGTTTTTTACTTTGCCAGGACACCAATCTTCTGCCAAGAAATTGGCAAGCACCAGATGTGCTTTTCCTATCAATCCTGCAACCTGCATAGTCTGAATCCGAATAGCCAATAAGATTAAAACCTGTATCTCTTGGGTACCAAATCCCTAGATTTGGTGTGCCCTTGAGATACCTAAAAATTCTTTTAACGGCTACGAGATGTGATTCTCTAGGATCCGCTTGGAACCTTGCACATAAACAAGTTGCGAACATTATATCGGGTCTACTTGCAGTTAAATATAGGAGTGAGCCAATCATACCTCGATAGCTTGTGATGTCAACTGATTTACCTGATTTGTCTTCATCAAGCTTCGTGGCTGTTGCCATGGGAGTCTTAGCTGCTGATGCATCTTCTAGATTATACTTCTTGAGTAAATCTCTGACGTACTTGGATTGACAGATAAAGATACCATCTTTTCTCTGACTGATCTGTAATCCAAGGAAGAAGGACAGCTCTCCCATCATGCTCATCTCATATTTTTCCTACATTAGCTTGGCAAATTTCTCGCACAAGCGCTCATTTGATGACCCAAAAATAATATCGTCCACATAGACTTGAACAAGTATTAAGTCATTTCTTACATTTTTGTAGAACAATGTTTTATCAATTACTCCCCTAACAAAACCATTTTCAGTTAAGAATAAGGATAGGGTTTCATACCATCGCCTTGGGGATTGCTTGAGGCCATAGACAGATTTGAAGAGAAGATACACAAAATCTGCATGTTCTGGATCAACGAAGCCAGGCGGCTGTTCCAGATATACTTCTTCTTCTAACTCTCCGTTCAGGAAGGCACTTTTCACGTCCATCTGGAAAACTTTGAAGTTCTTATGTGCTGCAAATGCCAAGAACATCCTGACTGCCTCAAGTCTTGCAACCGGTGCATAGGTTTCATCATAATCAATTCCTTCTCGCTGAGAATAACCTTTTGCAACCAAACGAGCCTTGTTTCGTGTTACAAGTCCGTTTTCATCCAGTTTATTTCTGAATACCCACCTAGCTCCAATTACTGATATGTTCTTTGGTCGGGGTACCAGTTTCCAAACTTTCTGCCTTTCAAACTGATTGAGTTCCTCTTGCATTGCAATCACCCAATCAGCATCGCCAAGAGCTTCTTCTATTTCTTTGGGTTCAAGCTTGGATAAGAACCCAGAATATAAGGAGATATTAGCCATGTCAGCTCTTGCAGTTCTTCTAGTAGTCACACCAGCATCTGGATCACCAATAATTAACTCAAACGGATGGTCTCTATTCCATACCCGTTCACCTGGAAATTGTCTTGATGATTCAGCTTGACTTTCTGAGTTGTGGTACTGACTACTTAGATTATTTTCACTAACTCCCCCTGAGTTAGTGCCAGCTCCTACAGAACTAGAGTCAACTCGACTCGAGCCTTGAACAGTAGTCCTTGAGCTGCTATTTACTCCCCCTGAGTTATTGCCGGTTCGTACTGAAGAAGTCTCTCCTGATCTTGTAGAATTAGCTTGTTCACTAGACTCAGGTTCTTCATGTACACTTGGAACATTTAATGGAACAACCAACTCAGGTTCATCTTCAAGATCTTCTAAGTCCAGATTCTGAAATTTTAGGGACTCAGGTTCACTAGAATCTCTTGAAATTGATGAGAGTTTGGTATCGTCGAATCTGACGTTGTAACTTTCAGTCACTTTTCGATCATTCACTAAGAACACTCTATAAGCTGCCACCACATCTGTAGAGTAACCAACAAAGATTCCTTCACGAGCTTTTGCTGCAAACTTGCCTAGATTTTCATCATCTATAAGCACATAGCATTTTGCTCCGAAGACATGAAAGTATTTGATTGTTGGTCTTCTGTTGTTCATTAGCTCACATGGTGTCTTTTCTTTATCTTTTATGATCAAGGTTCTATTTTGAGTGTAACAAGCGGTACTCACTGCTTCGGCCCAGAAGTACAAAGGAAGTTTTGAATCATACAACAAAGTTCTTGCTGCTTCAACCAAAGTTCTATTCTTCCTTTCAACCACTCCATTTTGCTGTGGAGTTCTCGGGGCTGAATACTGACGACGTATTCCCTTAGATACACAGAAGTCATTTAGCACTGCGTTTTTGAATTCAGTGCCATTGTCTGATCTAATCGTCTTCACAGTAAGTGTTGAAACATTCTCAATTTGAGTGATGTGATCAATGATTAAGAAAGGTACTTCGTCTTTCGTCATTGCGAACAATACCCATGTATACTTGAAGAAGTCATCCACGATTACCAAAGCATATCTTTTCCTAGACAAAGATAGGACATTCACTGGGCCAAACAAATCCATATGAAGAAGTTGTAGAGGCTCAGTAATACTAGAAATTTCTTTGCTTTTATGCGATGCTCGCTTCGACTTTCCCATTTCACAAGCTTCACAGAGTCCTTTTGGAGCGAACTCCATTTGAGGTAGATCTCTCACCAATTCTCGCCTCGCGAGAGCATTCATCGTTTTGAAGTTTAAGTGAGATAGTTTTTTGTGCCATAACCAGCTTTCATCATCCGAGGCTTTGCTGTAGAAACAGGTGACCTCATTCTGATTTGCTGAATCCATATCTGCAACAAAAAGATCTGCCTTTCGAACTCCTCTCAAAGCTAGTGAGCCTTCCTTGATGTGAGTGATTGATACACCTTTCTTGTTGAAGACAATTTCGTAACCTTTGTCACAGAATTGACTTATACTCAACAGATTGTGCTTCAGTCCCTCAACATAGGAAATATCTTCTATGATGACATTACCAGTTTTCAGTTTGCCATATCCCTTTGTCACACCTATGCTGTCATCTCCAAAGGTAACATAAGGGCCAGCTTTCATAACCAACTCTGTAAGCAGGGACTTGTTTCCAGTCATATGCCTCGATGCTCCACTGTCTAGCACCCATATAACTTTATTTCTATTCTGCTTAATGCCCTGCAATGACAGATTGGTTAGACATTCTTCGGAATCCAACTTTGATTGGGCCCGGCTTTTCGATAAGATCGAGAATCAACAGATTTAACAACAGGAGATGCACTTTTCTTAACATTACTAGAGCTTTCGACTATCTCCTTTCCTTTCTCAGACTTGACAGATTTGTCAGTCTTAGGAGAAGGTTTGTCACTCCTAACTTTAGGAGGACTGACAGTCTTGGCTCTCACATGCTTTTTCTTGATGTTTGAACTAGCAACAGTATTTGAGCATGACTGGCTAGATGCATTCATTAAATGCACAAAAGTTTGCATGATGTTAAAAGTGCATGGCATACAATTAGGTTGACCACACTGTGCATGATTCTGATGCAGATTATTCATTGTATGTGTGGTAGGCATGGCATGTGCAGCAGGAACATTCATGTTAGCTTTGCATGCATAAGAAAGATGTTCAGTAGATTTACAATGATAACATGCTTTCTTTATTCGTTCAGCCTTAACCTCTTTTATGCCTTTCTCTCTCTTTCCTTGTTGTTTAACAGCCTTAGCTCCTAATCCTAGTCTAGATTCATCTCTAGGGAAATTGATTTTAACTTGTTTGATAGGAGTTATAGGTTGTGCTTTCTGGCGATCTTCCATCTCAATCTCATATCTAGCTAACAATTCAGTCTCTTCTTCTTCTATTCTAGGAACAAGGTGTTTGTACATAGGTTTGACAGCGGATTTAAGAATGCTAGGTGTTTCCTTTTTAAGGTCACTGGAACTGGGGTCAATAGGTCTCTTTCCTTCTTTCTTAGGAAGGTCAGAATAATCAAGTCCTACACCTACTCCAGTTATCCTCTTAAATGTGTCATTATCTACATACACTTTACTAGCAGCTAGTTTGTAAGCTTCGCATTTAGTTTCTAACTCAGCTAGATTGTTCCTAAGACATGCTTCTACTTCTTCCTTAAGGACGAGCTTGTGTTCCAGAGATTTAATAAAGTCTCTTAGGGAAGTATCTACAGTGCAAGCAGCCTCTAGCTCTTCCACTTTTGCCTCAAGCATTCTGCATTTGGCAACAAGTGTTTTCTGTTCCTTTTGAGAAGAGTCTAGGCTTTTGCACAACATATAGATCTCTTCACTAAGAGCCCCGTTCTGTTCCTTATAATCATCAATAGACATTTCTACTTTAAGAGTCAGAACTGGTACCTCTGGTTCCTCTGATGTCTCAGCCATGAGGGCAAAGTTTGCTACATGAGTAACATCTTCCTCATCTGAATCATCCCAAGCTCTTCCTTCTGTCACCAATAAAGCTCGTTTTCCATGTCTTTCCTTCACCAGCGCTTCATACTTGCTTTTGAGGGCTTCATGTCTCTTTTGGATAAGTCTGTTTAGGCTTTTTGCAGTCCGAGGCAAAATGTCCAGCTTCACCACAATTATAGCATTTGAACTTCATTTTGAAATCCAAAGGAGATTTGTAGCTGGTATTCTTGCCTTTACCTTGGTAGTCTGACGAACTACCACCACCCTTAGCAGCCCGATAGAAAGATGAAGAATTTCTCTGTGGTCGGTTGCTCTTTCTGAATCTCATGTTGCTGAACTTCCTTGCCATGTATGCCACGACACTATCGTCCATGTTGTCCAGCTCTTCTTGGGTGTAGTAGTCATCATCACTGTTTGATGTGCACTCGTCATCATTATCAACTTGATGTGGTGCAAGTGATGATTTAGGCTTTGCTGCAACCATTGCCTTCTTAGACTCTTCCTCATCAGCAACTAATCCTGATGCAGTTTCTTTTCCCTTTGAATCATTGTCCCATGCTTGATCTTGAAGTGTTTCCAGCTCATAGGTCTTTAGTATTCCATAATACTCTTCCAGAAAAGTTGTATGCAAATCTCTGGTTTCTCTTATTGCGTAGACCCTATTTTCAATGCTTTTTGGCTGGTTCCTCAGATATCTCGTATTAGTCTCAACCATGGGGAGAGTTACACCTCTCAGATTCAAATCCAATACCAACTGACTGAATCATAGATAGACATCTGTTATGCCTTCTCTTTTCCTTATTCTAAAGGTGTCATACTCCATCTTGAGTATGAGTGTCTTGTTGCTTCTGACCTCTGCAGATCCTTCCATGACAACTTCTATCTTGTCCCAAATCTTCTTCGCTGTAGTCAGACCTTTGACTATGTTAAACATTTCATGATCAAGAGATTCCATCAAGGTTTGTCGTACGGCAGTATCACAAGCTATATGTTCCTTGTCAGCATCCGAAAACTCCGAGGCCTTTTTAGGCTCAGACCGAGGTGCTATAACAACCTACCTTCCGTATGTGCAGGAATAACCACCATAGGAACAAATTTACCCTTGTCAAGGACTTCCAGATATTCAGGGTTAACAGTCTCTAGGTATAGTCTCATTCTGAAAACTCATTCTTCATAGTGATCTCGGTTGAACATTGGGATCTTGAATGCATTTTTAGGAGCCATCTCAATTCTGGTCACTAAAAGTTTCTAAGTACCTAAGACTAGGCTATGTGGAATATTTATGTAGAACTTTTGCCTAAGTCGAAATTTCACTAAGTAGAAATTTTGCTCAAGTCGAAATTCACCAAGTAGAAATTGTCCAAGTCGAAATTCTATGTAGAAATTCTCAAGTAGAAATTCTATGTAGAACTTTTGTCCTTAGAATAATTTTTCTGCAGATTACTTTAATATTGAATAAACAATATTATCTCTTCAACACCTTTTGACTTTGAATGCTTTACTCACCTAACCCACCTAATCCATGTGCTAGGTAATGAATATGTCTTGTTTCACTTTCGGCCGTGAATAATGCAAATCACAAAGTCCAAAAACAACTTTTTATTCTTTTACTATTTATCTGTTTGAAAAGGAGATCAAAAAGTTGTTGGGTTGTCTTCTTTGATAAGAACAGATGATGAACACTCAAGAACACCAAATATGAAAGTACCCAGATTAATTCACAAAAATTAATTAAAATACATCCAAGCTAAATAATCACACCTGGAGTATTTAAATAATTTTTCAGATGAGTTTTCAACACAAACGATTTAAAGCACACTTTTCAAGAAAATGAAAAGTTGATCTAGAAAATGAAAACTCACGATTCTTCTACTCAACACAAGGATCTATGTTTTGTATGTTAAACATATAGCTCTGATACCAATTGTTAGGTCCAAATGTGTTGTAGAGGGGGGGTGAATACAACTTTTCGAATATGAGAAGCAATAAATACGATGCAATAAATGAGCACACAGATTCAAGGAATATATGTCTTATATATAACTTGAAATGGTTGCTACAACATTCATTACAAAGTATAACAGAAGTTCAGAGAGAAGTGAATGATACTAAGCTCTGTGAATGTACTCTCTCTCTTTTACAAGTGTTTCTCTCAAGAATTGCTCACTAATTAAAACATTACACAAGTACTTCTATTTATACTACATGTAATCTATGTCCTGTAGACTTCAAAGACTAAGATATACTTGGCCCAATGATGTCCACATAAATCTTGCCTTATCTTGAAAGCTTGGAAATCTGCCAATCAGAAGATGCCATGTGTCATGTTGAAGCTACACTCTAAGTAGAACTTCTACTTGAGAATTTCTACTTAGCCATCTCGAATTTCTAAGTAGAACTTCTACTTAGAAACTTCTACTTGGTCATCTAGAATATTTAGTACTTAGAAAATATTCTGGCCTTCAACTTGAAACTTCAATGCACATCTTGAACTTGTGATATCTTCATGTCTTCTTTATTTTTCACCAAGCTCTTGAACATGGATCTTTATTACTGACATAAACTTGCTATCAATGTCCTGACACTTGATGCAACGGTCTGGTTCATAAGCGACTAGTCTTGATAGGGTTTTTGCTTCTTGAATAAATTACCATATCCAATTAGAAATGTGGCTTTCCAATATTTGCTTTCCTTCTTGTTCACTTAAAATCAATTAGTCTTATTGATACTGATAGTTATGATCTTGATTCTTGGCTTTTCAAATCACTGAGGCATGAACAACTTTGACTTGAACTTCTCTCAATGATTTCTTCTTGGCTTGATCATAGTTAACATGTTGAATTGTATCAATTACCTTGTCTTCATTTAGTGTTGATTTCTTGTGACTTCTTGTTCTTGATTGTCTTCTGGTTAAGTATCTTTTCCTTTAGTTTGAGTTACATTAGTTATAGTGTTACAAGTTTACACACTCTGCCTTTCAAAAGGCGAACTCTAAAATAATTTTATGGAATCCCATCTTCAGAAAAATACTTGCTCCACTAGATGTCGAGCATTCACAGCTTACTTATTTGTGCTTTGGGTATCACGGCGAGGATTACAAGGTAATCAAGCTTGTATTTTTCCCATCTATGTACTATGTTTGTATCTATAGTTTGAGCACGGATAGTTGGAAAGTGGTAGATTTGATGGCATTGTTTATAGTGAATATGAGTATGATTATTTGTTACGTTCCTGGTCTAAGCAATATTCGAAGGGCACGTTGGTGAATGGCATTGCATATTTTGCATGCGATTTTGAAATTTTGCCTTTTGATTTAAATTCTGAGATATTTCAAGAACCTATATCTTTTGGCAACAATACTCGTAACATTATAATGGAAGAATACAGAGAATCACTAGTAATTGTACGTTATGCTGGTAGGGGAAATGATACTAGTTGGAGTTTGTTTGATCTTGTTTGTTCGATGTGGGTATTGAAATAGATTGATAACTCCTGGGATGAGATTTTACTATTCAAAGGGGAAAGCATTTATGAATATCTAGAACGCAATTATGAATATCAACCTGTGGGTTTTATAAATGAAGATGAACTTATTATAAGGAGTACTACCCCTAATACAGTACGCAAGTATTCATTTTTCATGTACAGCGTAGAGAATTCATGTGTACGCCCATTTAAAAGTCAAGAGATGTGTGAGACAATGGTGAAGCCCTCTAGTAATGTTGAATCTTGATAAAGCTCAGGGCCGGATATCGGTTCCGATCACCGCGTTTCACTGTTCCGGAGGTGACATCACCTAAGTTGGGTTCGTGCAAAACAATGCTTGACCGGTGGTGGTGGCCGTCAAGCACCTCCGGTGTGAAAATAAGTAATCGGAATAATGATAACCACGCAGGTGAGTAATATCGAAATGTAAGGTGGGGATTTGTGAGGTATTTGGGAGTGTTTGCTTAGAATGTTTATGTATTCTGTCTGTGAGTGTGTGTGTGAATTGCTCTTGTGTATGTGAAAAATGGTATATCTGAGAAATTGTGTGTATCCATGAATGAGGTGCAAGAAGCTTATTTACAGGCAGAAACCTTCCGACAATTGTGGTGCACGTGTCAGTACGGCTCCGCAGTTGTCGGCCCGGCTTTACCTGACTCAGCCGTAAAGTTGTCCTTTTGCGGGCATCCCGCCGTCGGGTACATGGATGGGATGTCCGCCGCCGCGGCTGGTTTAGCTTTGCTGTCCCCTGTGCAGCTTTTGTCGGCGGCTAGGGGCGACTTTGTTTGCTCTGTTGTCAGTCTCTGCTGTGTTGACATCTGTCAGGGGAGTCATAATCTTTTGTGTAGTTTAAGGTTGTCATTGTTGGCGGGTGATCCCAAGCGGGTCGTCCCCGCGGGTGGGGAGTACTGTTGTGACCGGACGCGTGGCGTCAGCTGCTGCCGCTGGGAGCGGGTACCTATCATTGCCCCCCACTCCCCTTATGCGCCTTTAGGCGGATGGGGGGAGTAAGTTTGCATCTTTGTTGGGGCTGGTTTGCGATCCTCGTTGGCGGTTACTTGGAAGGAATTATGCCCCCCAAGCGACGATGTATACTTTGCTGGTGAACTTGATTATACTTTGTTGCTCATTATCCTCCTCTTCATGTATTTTGTCGCCTTATTGATGTCAAGCTTCATGTAAGTCTCTGCTTGTATATGCATGTATGTACATCACTTTGTAGTTGAGTCTTTAGAATAAATTCTGCCCCCCAAGTGATGGCGGACAGAAAGTGTTTGCGGAAACCTTGCTGGTGGCCTTTACTTTTGTAGTTGAGTACTTAGAATAAATTATGCCCCCCAAGTGATGGCGGACAGAAAATGTTTGCGGAGACATTGCTGGCGGACATCACTTTGTAATCGAGTCCTTAGAATAAATTCTGCCCCCCAAGTGATGGCGGACAGAAAATGTTTTCGGGGACATTGCTGGCGGCCTTTACTTTTGTAGTCGAGTCCTTAGAATAAATTCTGCCCCCCAAGTGATGGCGGATAGGAAATGTTTGCACGGACATTGCTGGAGGCCATTACTTTTGTAACTGAGTACTTAGAAAAATTCTGTCTCCCAGTGTAGAATGGCGGATGCGGTGGGTAAAGGTGCTTGACGGATTCTTGGAGTATAAAGCCTTTTTTGGTTGCGATAGCGTGTAAGCAGCCCTCATAAATGAAGTGTCTGTCATAGTGAATTGATTGTGTTTGTTTTACATAAATAATTGGTGTGTAATGAATGAGGGAGAGTTTAACGGAAGGAATTTTGGTTTGTTTTATGCGTGTAATGGTAGGTAATAAATATGGTGGAATTTGTAACGAATGAAGGAATCAAATTTAATGCGGGATTGGGGAGAGTGTGTTGTAGGTTACGCGCAGCTGTCTTTAGTGCAGGTAATGAGTACTGTTTGGGCAGAGTAGTGGCTTAGTGGTGGGTCTCGTATCTTTCAACGAGGCGGTTGGTGCACGAGGTGGGGGACGTGTCACCGCGGTAGCGTGCCACATCACTGAGGAAGTTAATGCTGCCAATGGGCAGTAAATGATTTAATTTGTCACGCGCGGTGCACGCGCCCTTCTCTCTATAAAAATAGACGTCTGGGAACTGCTTTTCTTTTTTCCAAAAGCGGAGTGTTCCTTTCTCTCTCTTGAATTTGTGGCTGTGTTCTTTGATTCTTTGGCGATTTGAAAACTCCATTGCCTCCGTTGCTTCCTCTAAAATAGGTATGTGTTTGTTCTTCATTGTTTTTCTTGTTTCTTGTGAGTTTATGCATTTCTCTGAGTTTTTCCAGTGTGTTTTGTCGCCGGTGTTTCGTGCTTTCCGGTTAGTTGTGGCCTGAATAGTTTCGTGGGTATGTATGGATATATGTTTTGTATGTATATATTGGTTTATTTGGTGTGCTTTGTGTTTGATCGTAGTGTAAATGTGTGCGGGTACATGTTTTGTTCTTGGGGACGCTTGGTATTCTTGTGTGTTTTTCCTTGGGGACACGTGGGTGCCACTTGTGAGCCCCTCTCTGCGTGCGCAGTTAGGGTTGTGGTGTGTGGAAGTTTTCTTTGCGGTTCGCATTTGTGTTTTTCTGACTTGGTTAAGTTTTTTGTTGGTTGTTGTAGATGGCGGACAAATACACGAATGCTGAGACCGCTTGCCCAAGCGATCTATCTCCATCTTCTGCTCATCCACCTCCGCGGTCATTTGATCGTGCCTTTCACGAAGGTAGTGGTTATCATGGTGCAAATCAGCCTGAACGGTCTCCGTCTCTAGCAGGGAATTTGCGGCACGCTCTTTCATTACCCGCTCATTAGCGAGCTCAGTTTCCAACCCGCCAATCTGAGCGCCGAAAGCCTGCCCGCGTCTAAGCAAACCAATTTGCAGGCAGTGACTCTGCAAAACAAACACAAAAACATGGTCAGACCAAACAACGAGATAAGGCACCAAAGCAAATCACAACTCATAAACAATACTCTACTTACCCGGGCAGCATATTTCTGGGACATCCTACATAGCTGCTCCCAATCTAGACCCTCCATCTTAGCATGATCATCATCAGTCATGGACGCGGTAGTAAAAGTATTGGGGCAGGACTTGAAAAGAAATCCATACCCATACGCAGTGGTAAAAGTATTGGGTCGGAAGCTTCTGTCGCTCGATTGAGCAAGTCTTCTTCCATGAAGTTTCTGACCCTTGCTCGTTTTCCAAAGAACTCCTTGGTTTTCTCTTTGTATGCGGCCATTTTGTTGACGGCGATTTCTCTCACCTCGTCTAGGAGGTCAAGGTTTGTCTTTAACCCTTGGGTGTTTTCTTCTTCTTCATCGAAGTTCATTGCCCGGTATGAAGGTGAACCAAATTCGACGGGTGCCAATGATTCGGTGCCATATGCCAACTTGAACGGGGATTCCCCTGTGCTAGTTCTTGCGGAAGTGCGATAAGCGGTAAGGCACTTTTCCAACCCTCTTACAATGATTCTGTTTGTAACCTCTACTTGACCATTGCTATGCGGGTGGCAGACTGACGCTTTCTTGTGTTTGATGTCGTGGTCAGAGAGGAATTTTGTGAACTTGGAGCCCACGAATTGCATGCCGTTGTCGGAGATAAGCACTACCGGGATGCCAAATCTGATTATGACTTGTTCTTTTACAAAGCAGATGGCATCGTCCTGTGTGATGTTCTTTAGTGCCTTGGCCTCAGCCCACTTTGTCATGTAATCAATCGCGACCATTACGTATTGCAGTTCGCCCTTGGCTTTTGGGAATGGACCCATTATGTCAATCCCCCATACGGCAAATGGGATTGGGGATAGGATGGATGCGGGCAGTGCGGGAGCCTTCCTTGACATGTTGCTGAATAGCTGGCACTGATGGCATTTCTTAGCGAAGTCTTTGCAATCTTTATGCATGTTTGGCCAATAGTATCCTTGTTTGAGGATCTTGTGCGCTAAGGCTTTGCCCGCGATGTGTCACCGCAGATGCCCTCATGCACCTCCCTCATGCAGTAGAGGGCTTCTTCGTTGTCGATGCACTTGAGGATTGGAGAGTCAAAGCTCCGCTTGTAGAGGGTTCCATCTTGCAGGAAGTATTTTGTTGCTTGGGATTTCAGAAGCTTTGTCTTAGTAGCATCCTCAGGGAGGGTTCCGCTTTCGAGGTAGCGGATGAATGGAGTCAACCATGTGTCTGCGGGTGTGTCGAGTTCCATGATCTCTTTTACATTTGTGCTAGGCTCTTGGAGCTCTTCGAAGTACACCGCATTTCCGTCTGCCTTTTCGCCCTTTGTGAGTTTGGACAACATATCCGCCATGGAATTCTCCTCCCTGTCTATTTGTTGGAGGTTATGCTCTTCGAAGCCCGCCAGGGCTGTTTTTACCAGGTCCTGGTACTTGTTCAGAGTTTCGTCTTTGGTGGCATAATCTCCCGATGTTGGTCTTACGACCAGCTGCGAGTCGCTATAGATGGAAATTTTCTTGACTTGGAGACTTTTTGCCAAGGAGAGACCCGCTAGGAGTGCTTCGTATTCGGCCTGGTTGTTTGTGGCCATGAAGCTGAGTGTGATTTCTTGCTTCACTTGGAAATTCTCGGGGCTTGTCAGGATAAGAACTGCACCGCAGCGGGTATTGGTTGTGGAACCGTCGACGTGTAATTTCCAGTATTCACCCACTTCCGGCTCCGAGACTGTTGGCACTACCTCGGTTGTTGTAAACGAGCATTCTGTTACAAAGTCCGCTAGGGCCTGAGCTCTGATTGCGGTCCTAGGCACATAGACAAGGTTGTACTGGCTTAGTTCCACCATCCAATTGATCAATCGTCCCGACAAATCGGGCTTATGAAGTATTTTACTGAGCGGCTGATCTGTGATTATTCTGATTTCCCGGCCTTGGAAGTAGTGGCGGAGTTTGCGGCTTGCCATGACAAGTCCTAAGGCCGTTTTTTGAATGTTGGGGTAGCGGGTCTCCGCATCTTTGAGTACTTGGCTTATATAATAGATGGGCCTCTGTTCATTGTTCTCCTCTTTGACTAGGACCGCTCCTACTGCTTTGTCAGATGCGGATAGGTAGAGCGACAGCGGTTCAGAAGGTGCTACTACTGCGAGCAGCGGAGCCGAAGATAAGTATTCTTTTAAATCCTGAAATGCTTTCTGGCACTCGTCCGTCCATGAGATGGTTTTGGTGGTTTTAGCTCCTTTCAGAGTGTCGAAGAAGGGTAGGCACCTGTCTGCTAGTTTAGAAATGAATCTGCGTAGGGCGGTCAATCTTCTCGTGAGCTTTTGAATTTCTTTGAGTGTTCGTGGCGGTTGCATTTCCGATATAGCCTTTATCTTTTCTGGGTTGGCCTCTATGCCTCGGTGTGAGACGAGAAAACCAAGGAACTTGCCGGCGTCTAGACCGAACATGCACTTATCCGGGTTTAGTTTCATTTCGTGCTCGCGGAGGGTGGCAAAGCATTCTCTTAAGTCGTCAAGATGTGATGAGTCAAGAAGTGATTTGACAATGAGGTCGTCCACATACACTTCCATGTTTCTGCCCAGTTTTTTGCCAAAGATTTTGTTCATGACCCGTTGGAAAGTGGCCCCGGCGTTTATTAGGCCGAAAGGCATGACCTTGTAGCAATAGACGCCTCTGTGAGGGACAAAGGCCGTCTTTTCCCTGTTTTCCGGGGACATTTTAATCTGGTTATACCCTGAGAAGGCATCCATGAAGCTCAGCATTAGGTGGCCCGTTGTGGCGTCAATGAGTTGGTCTATGGAGGGTAGCGGGTAGGGATCTTTAGGACATGCGGCGTTCAGATCTGTGTAGTCGACGCACATTCGCCACTTGCCGTTGGTTTTTTTTACTAGAACTACATTGGCGACCCATTTCGGGTAAGTGACTTCGCAGATTAAATCCGCGTCAAGGAGCTTGTCTATTTCAGCGTCGATGGCCTGTTGCCTTTCTGGCGCTACATACCATCTTTTTTCGATCTTGGGTATCTTGGCGGGGTTTACATTGAGCTTGTGCACCGCCAGGGATTCATTTAGGCACGACATATCTTTGGGGCTCCATGCGAAGACATCGGCATACTGCCGTAGGAGGTCTGTTAAGTCTTTCTTGAGAATGGGGTCGAGCCCAGCTCCAATACTAACACATTTCTTAGGATCATCTGGAGAATTTGGACTTTCTCCGTGGGAACGGTGGGTGTTACTGCTGGTTTTTCCTCTCTTTTTAAACATTTTTTTAGGTTGGCATCCATGCGGGGTGTTTCTTCTATTTCCGGGCTATGTTCATCAATGAGTTGTACCTCTTTTCTTTTCTTGTTGTTGGCATGCTGATGCTCCGCGTGCCTTCTTCTTTTTTCTTTCTTTTTCTGGGCGGCCTGTTCCTTGCGGATATTGCTGGGCTCGGTGGCGGCCATAGTTAGGGCGATGCCGTAGCACTTCCTTGAGGTTTCGGAATCTCCCTTTATTTCTCCTACCCCGTTGAGAGTGGGGAATTTGATTTTGAGATGAGGGGTGGAGGTGACCGCTTTGAGAAGGTTGAGAGTTGGTCGTCCCAGAATCATGTTGTATGAGGAAGTGGTGTTGATGATGTAGAACTTGACTAGGCGGCAAACCTGCCTTGGTGAGGAGCCGAAATAGACTGGTAGGCGGGCGATGCCCGCGATGAAGCAGATATCGACAGAGGAGCCGTTGTCGACTAATATCCGCCTGACTTCATTATTTGCTACGTCCAAAGAGACGACGAGAGCCTCAGTATGGTCGGGGTTGGTTCCTTCATAATCTGCGTCGGTGAAGGTGATGATGTTAGGAGGCCCTGTCTGGATGGTGTGGACTTCACGTTCAACTCTGGGCGGGGACGTGTGTCCACCGAAAACAGTATTGACGACATTTTTCTCGCCTTGTCGTGAGGTTGATGGATCTTGTACATGTCTAGGCAGGTACTGACTCAGGTTGCCCAACTTCAATTGCCTTTCTAGGAAGTATTTTAGGGCATAGCAGCTGTCGGTTGTATGCCCATGAGTGGAATGGTGGTCACAGTGTTTGTTCCGGGGGCGGTCGTCCGGGTTCGTTAACATTGGTGGTGGCGGAAGGTAGAAAGGTTTTCCCTTGACAACTGTGGTGCACGTGTCAGTACGGCTCCGCAGTTGTCGGCCTGGCTTTACCTGACTCAGCCGTAAAATTGTCCTTTTGCGGGCGTCCCACCGCCGGGTACATGGATGGGATGTCCGCCGCGGCGGCTGGTTTATCTTTGTTGTGCCCTGTGCAGCTTTTGTCGGTGGCTGGGGGCGACTTTTTTTGCTCTGTTATCAGTCTCTGCTGTGTTGACATCTGTCAGGGGAGTCGTAATCTTTTGTGTAGTTTAAGGTTGTCGTTGTTGGCGGGTGATCCAAAGCGGGTCGTCCCCGCGGGCGGGGAGTATTGTTGCGACCGGACGCGTGGCGTCAGCTGCTGCCGCTGGGAGCGGGTACCTATCAAATCTTTTATCATAGTGGGTACATCAAGCCTATCCATGCCCCTACTCGGCAAACTCAGCAACCTCGTGAGCAAACTGAAAAGAAGAAAGTTATTTCATCTTCTAATAGCTTTGTTGCATTAGCTGATTCTGGTGATGATCTATTCGTTGAGGATATATACTCTGCGTGGTAGAGTAATGTTGTATGATATATATTGGCTTGCACAAATGTTTGATGATGCAATTAAGTGCTTTTTAAAACCATTTTGTAATATTGTATGGTAATACATGATTTTAGTCTTGTGTTTATTCTCTTTCTTGTAAAACTTTAATTCTCATAATGATCTTATTTTGCAGTTCTCAAAATTTCATACTGTTCCAATGTTTTTTACTTTCATCACTAGTACTAATTGGAAGTGAAGTGTTTGAAGCTTACTTATAAGTGTTTTGGGTATCATGACGATGATTATAAAAGTAACCAAGCTTGTACTTTTTTGGTGTCTGTGCTACTTTTGTACTGATAATTGCAAAGTTTTAAAATTTTATGGCTGTTATTTCTAGTAAATATGATTATGTTTTTCTATTATGTTCCTGGTTTCAGCCATTTTTTAAAGGCCGGATTGGTAAATGGTGCTGCATATTTTGATTTAGTTTCAGGGGAATGTAGTAATGAAATTATATCTTTCGATAAGTTGTGAGATAATTTGAGAACGTCAAAAGATTGTTGGTACATCCTGATTATTATGGAAGAATACAGAGATCGTTGTGATGTGGGTACTGAGAGAGTGTAACTACTTTTTATGGGATAAGATGTTGGAAACGTGTATGTATATATAAGAAGAAATTACAATTTCTTTTTTTTCTCACACAAGAGCTTCAGCTCTTTCTTTCTATCTCTTTTTTGGTGTGTTGTTTTACAATGCATATGGGCAGCCTTTTATAGGCTCTAATTGATTACATCATTGCGTACATAAATTCAAGGATGACATATTCACTTACCTCATACATGTATGAACATTTGTGTTTTTATTTGACTTGTTTTCTTAGCCTACAATTCTAGTTACTTCTCCAAGTTTGTTTTATTTTCTTAGCATTTGTAGTCAAGTTTGTTTTTCTAACACTCCCCCTCAAACTTGACTTTGCATTCCGAGCCTTTCTTTCATCTTATGAAACACTTCCGGCTTCAATGGCTTCGTAAATATATCTGCTAAATTTTCTTCAGTCCTGCAGTGCACCAACTCCACAATTTTGTCATTCACCTGCTCTCGTATGAAATAATATTTGATGTTGATGTTCTTGCTTCGACTGTGTGACACCGGATTCTTTGCAAGTGAGATAGCGGATTTGTTATCCACGTATATAGTAACCGGATCCTCCTTTGTGAGATTTAACTCGCCCAATATGTAGACTAGCCACATAGCTTGACATGCGCACGCTGCTGCTGCCATGTATTCTGCCTCACATGTTGAGAGAGCAACTGTCGATTGCTTCTTTGATGACCACGAAAATATCGTCGAACCGATATGAAAAGCATATCCTGAAGTGCTTTTCCCGTCATCCAAATCTCCACCATAATCACTATCTGAATAGCCAACTAATTTTGAATTTTGAGAATGCGTGTAAAATAGAACATGATCAAGTGTACCTTTAATGTACCTCAAAATTCTTTTAGCTGCCATGAAGTGATCTTGCTTCGGCTTCTCCATGTACCTACTAACCAGTCCAACTGCATACATAATATCCGGGCGAGTGAAAGTTAGGTACCTCAGACTTCCAACCAAACTTTTGAATAATGTCGGATTTACCGACTCCCTTGTTGAATCATTTCTGAGCTTTATGCTCGTTTCTGCGGGTGTGCTCACCGGCTTGCATTCTTTCATTCTGAACTTGCTTAAAATATGCTCGGCATATTTTTTCTGAGACATAAAAATCCCATCTTTGCTTTGCTTCACCTCGACTCCAAGAAAGTATGACATTTGACCAATATCTGTCATCTCAAATTCATTAGTCATAACCTTCTTAAAATCATCGAACATACCAGGGTTGTTTCCGATAAAGATCATGTCATCTACGTACAAGCACACAATCATAATATCTCCCCCTAAATTTGTCTTTGTGTAAAGTGCATAATCATATGGACTTTTCACAAAACCATTGTTCTAAAAGTATTCATCAACCCTTGTGTTCCATGCTCTCGGGGCTTGTTTCAACCCGTACAGTGCTTTCTTTAGTCTGTAGACTTTATTTTCCTGGCCTTTCTGAACATATCCAGGTGGTTGCTCGATGTAGACTTCTTCTTCAAGATAACCATTTAGGAATGCGGACTTCACATCCATCTGGTAGATCTTCCACTGGTTCTGAGCTGCAATTTCTGTAAGAAGTCTTATGGTATCAACTCTTGCAACTGGAGCAAATACCTCATCATAGTCAATCCCGTATCTTTGCTTGTAGCCTTTAGCCACTAGCCTTGCCTTGTATTTTTCCACTTCTCCATCTTGATTGGTCTTTGTCTTGTAGACCCATTTGACACTAATTGGTTTGTGTCCTTCTGGAAGACTTGTAAGCTCCCAAGTATCATTCTTCTTAATTGCACCAATTTCTTCATCCATGGCTTTGTTCCATTTGCTTTCTTCAGAAGCTTCCTCAAATGTAACTGGATCACATTCATCCATCAAAAAAAATAAAGAATAATCAAAGGATGTTTGTACCGGACTTGTTGCATCATAAATACTATCCAGACTCCGCATTTTTCTTGGTGCTGCCCCTGAACTGCTGCTACTGTTGCTTCCTGAACTCGATGGTGTTGAGGCAGGAGTTTGCTGATTTGGACTTTGGGGAGGAGTTGGATCATCATCTCCTCCATCTTCTATGTTGGAGTCATCACCATCATCATCATCATTAAAGAATAAGCCTGCAACTTTTCTTTCTTCCTCGCTCCATTTCCAGTAATCAGATTCATCAAACTCAACATCTCGAGAAATGATTAATTTCTTCATGAGAGGATTATAGAGTCTGTAAGTTTTGCTCTTTTTATCATATCTGGTAAAGATGCACTTCTCGCCTTTATCATCCAGCTTCTTTCTTTTCTGATCAGGAACATGTGCATATACAATGCACCCAAAAATTCTGAGATGCCCAACTGATGGTTTACTACCACTCCATGCTTCATTTGGAGTTTTGTTTCTGACACTTTTTGTTGGACATCGATTCAACAAATAAACTGCACATAGAACGGCTTCAGCCCGGAAAGTCCTCGTCATATGCTTTGCTTTCACCATACTCCTTGCCATGTCTAGAATGGTGCGATTCTTCCTCTCTGCAACACCATTTTGCTGTGGAGTATATGCCGTTGTCAACTGATGATTTATTCCATGTGCTCTGCAAAAACTTCTGAACAAGTTTGAAATGTACTCGCCTCCTCTGTCTGATCGAAGTACAATCAAATAATGGCCACTTTGCTTTTCTGCCATAGCTTTGAACTCCTTGAATTTATCAAGAGCCTCCACTTTTTCTTTCAGGATATATACCCAACTTTTCCTACTAAAATCATCAATAAATGTTAGGTAACTGTTACC
This sequence comes from Saposhnikovia divaricata, assembly GCA_036435485.1. Taxonomy (NCBI): domain Eukaryota; kingdom Viridiplantae; phylum Streptophyta; class Magnoliopsida; order Apiales; family Apiaceae; genus Saposhnikovia; species Saposhnikovia divaricata. Next base: position 8,956,869 of record CM071597.1, on the reverse strand, counting down.
TCCAAGTGATGCAACATCAAATGGGCCAGCAATATCTGTGTGAACTATCTCCAGTGGCCTTCTAGCTCGCCATGATTTTCTAACTGGAAAGCTTTGTCGATGTTGCTTTCCTTTAACACAAGCTTCACACAACTTATTTGGTTCGGTGATTGGTGGCATACCGTCCACCATCTTTGTCCTTGACAATAATTTCAAACCAGTAAATCCAAGATGACCAAATCTCAAGTGCCATAACCACGAGTCATTTTTAATGAATGACTTCAAACACTTCTGCACATTTGTCTGCATATCAAGGGTAAAGAGACGATTCTTTGACATCTCCACATTTGCCATTAATTCTCGAACCTGATTTTTGATGATAAGAGAATTATCCTACATCTGTATGTTATATCCCTTCTCCACAAGTTGACCAAGACTGATGATATTACTTTTCAAAGCAGGTATATAATAAACATCATTTATATACTTTTTATTAGCTATCTTTGTCACAATCGTAACAGTACCTTTCCATTTGACTAGAATCTTAGATGAGTCACCAAATGTAACTTCTCTGCTTATGGTGTCATTTATCTTCGTAAATAATTCCTTGTGACCACACATGTGATTGCTGGCTCCCGAATCAAGAAACCGTGTATTTTTCTTGCCTTCGTCATCTCCTTTGTAAGTGAGGAACATAGCGGAACCCACATCTTTGTCTTCTTTTGCTGCGGCAAAATGACTTCTTTCTTCTACTTTTGGAGATCTACACTCGTAACTGAAGTGACCATATTTTTTACAATTATAACATTGTAATTGAGATTTATCACCTCTTTGTTGGAATCCGCCTCTTCCTCGACCTCTGAAATTTTGACCCCGACCAGATGGTTGATAGCCTTCATTATTCTGGCCTCTACTGAACGTCTGTCTTCCACGTCCTTGTCCACCTCGGTAGCCACCTCTATAGCCACCTCTGCTATGTGAAGAACTGCTACTGCCAGAACTATCACCGATGGATACTTTACTTTGCAACGCCTTTTCCAAATGGCTTGCATCATCATATTGGTTCATCCGCTGCTCATGCGCTTGAAGTGAACCAACTAGCTCATCAATAAAAGTCGTGGACAAATCTTTCGACTCCTCGATAGCAGTAACAACATAATCAAATTTTCTTGTTAACGAGCGTAGCAATTTTTCCATGACCCGAACATCATCGAGACTTTCGCCATATTTTTTCATTTCGTTTGTCACTGTTTTCAAACGCGTAACATATTCACCGATATTCTTTGAAGTCTTCATTTTGATATTTTTAAATTCACCACGAAGAACTTGGAGCCGTACCTTTTTCACTTTCTCGACACCTTGGAATGATTTTTGTAAAATCTCCCACGCCTCTTTTGCTGTCTTTGCATTTGAAATTTTTTCGAAGGTGGATTCGTCGACACCTTGAAAAAATTTGTATAACACCTTGTTGTCTTTTTTTCGAAATTCTTTTAACGCCGTCTTCTCGACATTAGAAAGTGCTGCTTCAGCGGTAGCATCTTCGGGCTCGCTATAGCCGCTTTCAACGATATCCCAATTATCGTACGAACCGAGTAACACCTTCATTTGGATACTCCAGTTTCCATAATTTGTAGCCGTCAACTTTGGAATATTTTGTTGCACCATATTCGCCATTTTTTTCAAAAAAATATCCTTTCACAGTATAATTGAACAGTACCGTATGTATGTATGAACAGTGCCGTATGAACAGTACTTTGTATGAATAGTACCGTATGTATGAACAGTACTTCGTCTTCTCCGACGTGAACAGTACTTTGTCTTCTACGGCATGAACAGTGCCGCTGAAATAGTAACTTGCCGGAAAATTTGTAGAATTTTTAGAATTTAACAACCAAGCTCTGATACCACTTGTTGGAAACGTGTATGTATATATAAGAAGAAATTACAATTTCTTTTTTTTTCTCACACAAGAGCTTCAGCTCTTTCTTTCGATCTCTTTTTTGGTATGTTGTTTTACAATGCATATGGGCAGCCTTTTATAGGCACTAATTGATTACATCATTGCTTACATAAATTCAAGGATGACATATTCACTTACCTCATACATGTATGAACATGTGTGTTTTTATTTGATTTGTTTTCTTAACCTACAATTCTAGTTACTTCTCCAAGTTTGTTTTGTTTTCTTTGCATTTGTAGTCAAGTTTATTTTTCTAACATAAGAGACTTGTCGTACTCAAATTAAAGTAATTACAAATATCAACCCGTGGGCTTAATATGAACTTGTTAGTTGTTAAAGGGGTTCCACCCCCCGTGCAAAACTAAAGTTTCCATTTTTCTTGTGCAATGAAGAGAATGAATGAATGTCTACGCCCATTTTCAACTCAAGAGACAGGCGTGACCTTCATGACAGTGGTGACGTCCTCTTGTAATGTTAAATCTTATATCACTTTGGTTTCTTCACTTACTCAAAAACCTAAAGGTGCCAGTTATATTGCATTAGCTGATTCTGTTGATAACCTAACAAAGAAGAAACCTACAGTCTGTGTTGGTGTCCTAGTGGGGCAAAAACAGCCTTCGTTAAAAGTGTTATACTATTATTTTGGTGGGTCTTGTATCTCTGAGTGTCAAAGAAAAATAATCACTCTCTCCTCACAAACTTCTTGTTGAGCTTAGCTAGGTCATGACTTGTAACAGCCCGACTTTTCGGACTATTAATTCTAAAACGAAACTAAAAGGAAAATATAATTTATTAAACCAAAAGTCTATTACAAAGGTACTTATTACAAAAGCGCAACTATTGATGACAATTTACTCCGAACCTAAGATCTTTGAAATCCAATGCTATCCCACTCGATCTTACACCAAACCTGAAAATTGTAAGAATGAGCTATACAGCCCAGCAAGTAACCAATCGATCTAACCAGCCATTCAAAGTAACGTATAAACACATATAGAATAATATAATAATCGATACGATACAATACGATACACAAAACATTCACTTTCGATAAACATATTCTTATTCTTATTCGATAAGACACCACATAACAACAATAACTTGAAACCCATAGTTCATACCATGACCACTACAACCCGATGATAACGGTCCTAAATTTTAGAAAACTGTCACTACAATCCGGTGACTCGGTCCTTATTCTTATTTTCGCAAACCATGGCATAAATCAGAGTTCCAAGACTATTGTTTACACATAACACATATATATAATAATATATATAAATTCAAAATATAATCACTTAGCCCATGTTTTGATAACAAGTACATACACATAACACATAATTTCGAAAACACTAGATAGATCAATCAGAAACTTACCTCTACGCGAAAACTGAAAAATCAAATCATCATAGATCATGTATCAAATTCTGACCAGATCTGTATTTAGCCTTTCTGACCCTCTAAATGATGTTTTCTTGGAAAACTCAAAACATGAAAGTCGTAGAGAACGAAAAGACCTTTCCGAAAAGTCCAGAATCAACGAATTCTGACTTACGATGAATTTTCTACGAATTTTACAAGACTGCTGATTTGTGTATAAAAAGCCCTACGAAATTTTGTTCATAAAGATGAGGAAGGAGAATATGATGTATTTATAATGTCTTACAACCCTAATTCCAAAAATATAATATTCTATCACACACAATTAACATAAATAAAAAGATATTGATTTTCAAAAACATTCCAACGCTTCTTTTCACAAATAACAAATCTTATTTTTAATCTAAATAACTTATACAAAACGAAATTCTAGAATCCTCTAAATAACAATTAATCAAATATATAGTATTTTAAAACTCTAATTTCAATTTTTACTAATTATTCTAATTTTAGAATTTCATCCATATTTTAGACTCATTTTTCTAATTCAATTTTAATTCCTAACCTTTAATAATTTTTATTCCTTGTTTTGCTATTATTCTTTTATTATTAATATCTAAAAATTACGGGATGTTACATACTACCCTCCTTAAAAAGAATTTGGTCCCCAAATTCTCAAACTCATATACTCCAAAAGTTCGCGACACATCTATTCCAAAAATCTAGACCTAACGACAGTCTAAAGGATCGCATCCTAGAGAATGTACTAGTCCCATACCTAATACACTCCGAATGACAACCTGCTCTGATACCAACTATAACAGCCCGACTTTTCGGACTATTAATTCTAAAACGAAACTAAAAGGAAAATGGGTGAATGGCCATTTTCGTCACTGTACTATACCAAAACTTTCACTTGGGTCATCAGCCCAAAAAAGCTTTCAAACGAATTAGTTAACTCAATATAACTTTCAATTGGGTCATTATACATTAAAAATATTTCACTGCCGTTAATTTTTCGTTGACTTAACGGAAGTCCGTTAACTTTTTACACATTAGTTGTTACCTCAGCGCCATATCATCATCCATGTCATCTATCTAAAATCTAATAAATCATTTATTTAACAAAAAAGAAAAAAAAATAGTAAAACACCCATCTCCTACCTCCCCTTCGACCTTGCATAGTCGCACCCACAACCTCCACCTCCCAACACTCCAGCCGCACCTCCACCTCCCGACAATCCGTTCGTCCCTCCAACACCATCTCCTGCACCGCTGCTCCTCCTCAACCTCCACCCATTTCATCCAATCATCATCTCCCCTTTTAAACCACCACTGCTTCTCGCACCAATTAACCCCTCCCACCTCCTCTCCTTTCATCCCGCTGCAACACTTCCTCCGCCGTTCTTCCTCCGACCAACAACCACCAATGGCCACCACTGCCCCTCCGTTTACCAAAATCTCTTCTCCCCTCTCCTACTCCTATCTCATTCGCCCCATCTCATCCTTCCTTTTACTTCGCCCACCCTTCACCACACCACTTTTCCTCTATTTCAACAACCCTCCGCCCGCAACTCTCCATCAAACCACCACCAGTTCCCTCGACCCACAAACACACCGATGTTCGCCCCTCACCCTTCTCTCCTTTACTCCGACCAACAAACCACAGCCTCCAACAAACCCACCTCCCCCTTCCCTTTCATTCAACAATCTCCCTCCACCGTCACTTGCAATTCACCACCACCGCCCCCTTCGCAAACCCCACCTTCTCCAACTCTCAAATGAATTTGTTAATTTTAATTATGGGTAAAATTCTTCAACACGACCATCTAAGAATGAATTTAAACTAAGCTAAAAGAAATTGAGAGACGGTGGAAGAGCGAGAGAGAACATGGGAGAGAAAGAGAAAAGGATCGAGAGAGATTGAGGAAAACAGGGGAGAGACGAGAAAAGATTTGAGAGAGATTAAATGAATTTGTTAAGATTTTATTAAAAATGGAAATTTTAGATATTTTAAATTTTAAAATTTTGGAAAATGGAAATTTTGGAAATTATAATTTAAAATATAAATTTAAAATGAAAATTATAATTTTGGAAATTATAAATTTAAATTTAAATTTAACCGATGACCTAATTGAAAACTTATACAAAGTTAGTGATTAATTAGTTATTGAACCATATTTCGTTGTGCCACGTCAGAATCCACCTCATTATTCCGTTAGTTTTTTTAACGGAACTAACGGCAGAAACCCAATTGAAATGTTTTAGTTGTACAAGTGTTTGACTGAAAGTTTTGTTGGGTTGATGACCCAAGTGAAAGTTTTGGTATAGTACAGTGACGAAAATGGCCATTTACCCAAAGGAAAATATAATTTATTAAACCAAAAGTCTATTACAAAGGTACTTATTACAAAAGCGCAGCTATTGATGACAATTTACTCCGAACCTAAGATCTTTGAAATCCAATGCTATCCCACTCGATCTTACACCAAACCTGAAAATTGTAAGAATGAGCTATACAGCCCAGCAAGTAACCAATCGATCTAACCAGCCATTCAAAGTAACGTATAAACACATATAGAATAATATAATAATCGATACGATACAATACGATACGATACACAAAACATTCACTTTCGATACACATATTTTTATTCTTATTCGATACGACACCACATAACAACAATAACATGAAACCCATAATTCATACCATGACCACTACAACCCGGTGATAACGGTCCTAAATTTTAGAAAACTGTCACTACAATCCGGTGACTCGGTCCTTATTCTTATTTTCGCAAACCATGGCATAAATCAGAGTTCCAAGACTATTGTTTACACATAACACATATATATAATAATATATATAAATTCAAAATATAATCACTTAGCCCATGTTTTGATAACAAGTACATACACATAACACATAATTTCGAAAACACTAGATAGATCAATCAGAAACTTACCTCTACGCGAAAACTGAAAAATCAAATCATCCTAGATCATGTATCCAATTCTGACCAGATCTGTATTTATCCTTTTTGACCCTCTAAATGATGTTTTCTTGGAAAACTCAAAACACGAAAGTCGTAGAGAACGAAAAGACCTTTCCGAAAAGTCCAGAATCAACGAATTCTGACTTACGATGAATTTTCTACGAATTTTACAAGACTGCTGATTTGTGTATAAAAAGCCCTACGAAATTTTGTTCATAAAGATGAGGAAGGAGAATATGATGTATTTATAATGTCTTACAACCCTGATTCCAAAAATATAATATTCTATCACACACAATTAACATAAATAAAAAGATATTGATTTTCAAAAACATTCCAACGCTTCTTTTCACAAATAACAAATCTTATTTTTAATCTAAATAACTTGTACAAAAAGAAATTCTAGAATCCTCTAAATAACAATTAATCAAATATATAGTATTTTAAAACTCTAATTTCAATTTTTACTAATTATTCTAATTTTAGAATTTCATCCATATTTTAGACACATTTTTCTAATTCAATTTTAATTCCTAACCTTTAATAATTTTTATTCCTTGTTTTGCTATTATTCTTTTATTATTACTATCTAAAAATTACGGGATGTTACATACTACCCTCCTTAAAAAGAATTTGGTCCCCAAATTCTCAAACTCATATACTCCAAAAGTTCGCGACACATCTATTCCAAAATTCTAGACCTAACGACAGTCTAAAGGATCGCATCCTAGAGAATGTACTAGTCTCATACCTAATACACTCCGAATGACAACCTGCTCTGATACCAACTATAACAGCCCGACTTTTCGGACTATTAATTCTAAAACGAAACTAAAAGGAAAATATAATTTATTAAACCAAAAGTCTATTACAAAGGTACTTATTACAAAAGCGCAGCTATTGATGACAATTTACTCCGAACCTAAGATCCTTGAAATCCAATGCTATCCCACTCGATCTTACACCAAACCTGAAAATTGTAAGAATGAGCTATACAGCCCAGCAAGTAACCAATCGATCTAACCAGCCATTCAAAGTAACGTATAAACACATATAGAATAATATAATAATCGATACGATACAATACGATACACAAAACATTCACTTTCGATACACATATTCTTATTCTTATTCGATACGACACCACATAACAACAATAACATGAAACCCATAATTCATACCATGACCACTACAACCCGGTGATAACGGTCCTAAATTTTAGAAAACTGTCACTACAATCCGGTGACTCGGTCCTTATTCTTATTTTCGCAAACCATGGCATAAATAAGAGTTCCAAGACTATTGTTTACACATAACACATATATATAATAATATATATAAATTCAAAATATAATCACTTAGCCCATGTTTTGATAACAAGTACATACACATAACACATAATTTCGAAAACACTAGATAGATCAATCAGAAACTTACCTCTACGCGAAAACTGAAAAATCAAATCATCCTAGATCATGTATCTAATTCTGACCAGATCTGTATTTACCCTTTTTGACCCTCTAAATGATGTTTTCTTGGAAAACTCAAAACACGAAAGTCGTAGAGAACGAAAAGACCTTTCCGAAAAATCCAGAATCAACTAATTCTGACTTACGATGAATTTTCTACGAATTTTACAAGACTGCTGATTTGTGTATAAAAAGCCCTACGAAATTTTGTTCATAAAGATGAGGAAGGAGAATATGATGTAGTTATAATGTCTTACAACCCTAATTACAAAAATATAATATTCTATCACACACAATTAACATAAATAAAAAGATATTGATTTTCAAAAACATTCCAACGCTTCTTTTCACAAATAACAAATCTTATTTTAATCTAAATAACTTGTACAAAAAGAAATTCTAGAATCCTCTAAATAACAATTAATCAAATATATACTCCCTCCGTCCCATAAAACTCTTCCCATTTCTCTTAGACACGTTTGCCAATGCACACTTTTAATCGTTAATATCTTTAATTTCGCATTAGTTTTAAATATAAAAACTTCACTGTATTAAAGTACTCATAAATACGAATCCAACAAGATCACTCATGACTATATTTGGTATTATAAATTAGACGTAAATTAGCAATTTGTCTCATGTTATGAACAGGACCGACAAAAGAAATGGGAAGAATATAAAGAGACAGAGGGAGTAGTATTTTAAAACTCTAATTTCAATTTTTACTAATTATTCTAATTTTAGAATTTCATCCATATTTTAGACTCATTTTTCTAATTCAATTTTAATTCCTAACCTTTAATAATTTTTATTCCTTGTTTTGCTATTATTCTTTTATTATTACTATCTAAAAATTACGGGATGTTACATGACTAGTCTTGACAATTCGGATAATCAGATCAGTTTCGGATTGGATCCATTTCGGATCGGATCAATTTTCGGTTTTGATATATTTTGATACAATTTGGATCAGATCGGATCTAATTCGGTTCGAGCCTAGTATTGGTTTTACAAAATTTTAATCGGTTTCGGTTCGGATCTAGTTTTGGATCGGGTCGATTTCAGATTAAAATCGGATAAATTTCAGATTAAGATCGGATAAAATTCGTTTCGGATCTTTTCGGACTGGATTTGGTCGTATCGAAAACATTTGGTTTCGATTATGAATTATCATTGAAACTAAATAAATGTCATTAGTAAGTTTGTAAAACTATAGTTATAACGCGAAAATAAATACCTAATTGAGTAATACTATAAAACTTGTTTGTTTTTTGAGTATTTAATATTTAATATTATTTTTTCTAGTTACTACTTGGATCATTAATATAAAAAAACATTTTTGCTAAATGTATAATATTATAGTTTTAGAAAAATAATATTTGCTATATTATACATTATCCATTTATTTTTAAAATATGAATAATATTCACCTTATTTTCACTTCTCACAAAACTAAAAGTAAACTTCGTTTTTAAAATTTTGTTATTATGCAATACACATTATACCATTTATAATTTAATTACATATACATGCAGTATTGCTCCATATTTCGAGCAAAAGCCAAAATATATAATGATATTAATTTCTTTTTAAAAATTATTGATTTACACATCTTAATTCAGCTTTCAAGCATAATCAATTATACGTGACAATTTTTTAATATAAATCTTTTTGTTGTCTTTTAAAGTTTCATAAGTGGTTAGAATTTTTTTAGGTGGTTGAAAAAGAACATATCTATACTATACTATAATAAGTGAAAGGGGATATAATTTGTAATTTGGTTAACCCCTATTTTTTGTTATCCCCTCTTTTTTGTTTATCCCCATTCACAACCGTTAGATCTTCATCTCAAATAGATCATGACCGTTAGACATAACAATACTAAAAGTTGTTATATATAGATGTCTAAGGTTCGATTCCCGCCAACAACATAGTAATTTATATTTAATACTAACTATTATTATATATAAAGATGTAAGGTTCGAATTCTTCCAATAACATATTAAAATTAATATTTATAATATTATTATACTAAACTATAAACAAATTATAAAAAATTAAAAGTAACCCGTGGCACGGGCTATAAGCTAGTAATTATTTAAGAAAATATATTAGGATTTTTCTTCTGACCATCCATTTTTACGAAAAAAGATTTTGGTAAGAAAATTACGTACAAACAAAAGGTTTCCGGATCCATTCTCTTTCTCTAAAAAAATTCAACAATGTACTAGTTTAGAAAAATAATTAAAGGTCATGTTTATCAACTAGCAACTATAGTGATAACAAATTGAATTTATTATTTTAATAAACAAATTTCTGATTATTGAGCTAGCTGTTTTTTTTTTTTGACAAAATTGAGCTAGCTGTTTTAATAAAATTATTAGACAAACAGCCATTTATATTATTAGTTTCAAAAAAAAGCCATTTATATTAGATTTTAATACTTTATGTAGGCATCTGGAAAATTTTTAACTATAAATGTTCATCAAAGTAATATTTTTTAAAGTTAATGAATTTTATTCAAACAATTTTTTAAAAAATTCCAAATCTTTAATTTTCAAATACGACCAATAATTCTTTTTACTCCCTATAATTTTCACTAATATAAACTCCAAAATAATTGTACCGGTCTTTACTCTTTACACACGTTTCTTTCCCCTTTATCATGTTAGATACGGGACAATCCGACCCGAAATGCTGTTACCTTTCCTTAAGGGTTTGTCTAGTGTGTGTCCAAGGGCACATGCTAAGAATCTGTGTTTGATGAGTTGTCAAATTTTTATTGGTGGATATTTATGTGAATGCAAGGGGATTCATCATTATTAATGAAATCTCCACCAATTAAAATTTGACAATTAAACTAACACCGATTCTTAGCATGTATCCTTGGGCTCACACTAGAAAAACCGTTTCCTTAATTATCTCCATGCACCTTTCGTAAGCATGTCCCTCCTCTTCCCATTCTTCAAAGTTCGATCTACTCATTTCTTTAGTCAAAGGTTGTTGAACCATCAATCCTAATCATCTTTCTCTATTATTAATCCAATTTAAAACCCAACAAATTTGGTCCACTCCTTTTCTCAAATCATTGTCATATTTGTTTTAAAGTTAAATGAAATTCTCAAATTGCATAATAAAATGCCAAAATTATGCCTTCTTGTTAATATAATCACAAAAGTAATGTTAGCAATTCCGAAATAGTTACTAAATTTGTTCCCAAATATTAAATATCTTATTTTAATACACAAAATACAATATACACGAAAGACATCTTAAATTCAAAAATATATTTTCAATTATATTTTGCCAACAATTAAAAAAACATTTCGAAAATATTTTCGAGAACTTTAACATTTCTATAATACTGCACCCAACTCCGGTATCTACTATCCCGTAATCCAACTTGAAGTGTGGCCTCATATTCTGTTCTGTTTAGGACCCCCATGCAGATAAGTTTTATATTTGACCATTGACCACTGACCACTATTCAAATCTTAAGTGCAAAGATTTTTATTGGTTCATTTTAGAAAGTCAGTGACTGCTTTGTGACTCAAAGTTAGCTTTGCCATTAAAGATTGCATGCTAACTGCCACTGAATCACTGATACTTCAAAATGATTTTAAGTTCGGATAAAAAAATATATTTTTAGAAATTTAAAATAATTATATAAGTACGCAAGATACATGAACAACAAATTGCTATCTATCTATATTTTATATATTAAAGTCGAAGCATTGAAAATTTTGGTTTTCGGTTTGGTTATCCTATTTATTAAAATAAATAAAACGAAACTTACTCGGTTATAATACCACTCAAAGTGGTGTCTGAGGAGGGTAGATGTACGCAGACCATGCACCTATACAATAGGGAGACTGTTTCCGAAGGACCCCCGACCATTACAAATATAGAAATACAAATAGAGAAAGGAAACCTAATACAAACTAAGAAACTCACACACACGCAGGAGTCGAACCCCTGACCTCCTTCAAAGAAGGCCAGTGGCTCAACCACTGCACACACTAATGGTAAATAACAGATTGCCTTTTCACATTTACTTTTATTTAAATATATTGCCTTTAATAAACACCTAAAAAATCAATCGTATCATATCTTTCAATCATTAATATTTTTTCTAATTAAAACATGTTACCATTTTGATTTAAAACAAATCTTATAAACATTAATATATACCCTAAAATATTACACCATATTTTTTAATTATTAATAAAATATATTAAAAATCTGTATACATTGTTTATAATAGGGAAATATTAGTATTATCCGTCAACATGAGTATATTAAATTATATTAAATTAAAATTTAAAAAATATTAAAAATAATGATTATATATAAACATAATTATAATATTAAATAAAATTTATAACATAATAAAAGAATCTCGCGCATCGCACGAGCATTGAAATTTTGTCGTTCGATTTTCAGCAGGGTCATCCTATTATTAAAATAAATAGTAAAATAATATAATTAGTGATAATTAGCCTATTGTCTTTTTTTAATTAAAAGAGGTTTACATTTAATTGATTGATGATATTACATTTTATAAACACCTAAAATATTGTATCTTTCGATCAATAATATTTCTTTCTAAATAAAATACGTTAACTTTTAAATATAATCTTACAATAATTAATGTATACACAAAAATATAACAATATATTGTCTAATCACTAACAAAATATAATAGAAATCTGTATGCAACGAGTAATGGTCGTTAGATTTTTAGCAAAAAATCAGAACCGTTAGATCTAATGATTATATATATTATATATTTAATTTAATTTACTAAAATTTTAAGGTTCGAATTCTGTTAACGACACATTTACTTTTAGTTGAATATATTGCTTTTTATAAACACCTAAAAAATCAATCGTATCATATCTTTCGATCATTAATATTTTCACTCTAATTAAAACATGTTACCATATTGCTTTAAAACTAATCTTATAATCATTAATATATACCCGAAAATATCACACCATATTTTTTAATTATTAATAAAATTATTAAAAATCCGTATACATTGTTTATAATAGGGAAACATTAGTATAATCCGTAAACATGAGTATATTAAATTATATTAAATTAAAATTTAAAAAAATATTAAAAATAATGATTATATAAAAACATAATTGTAATATTATATAAAATTTATAACATAATAAAAGAAACCCGTGCAACGCACGGGCATTGAAAGTTTGTCGGTTCGATTTTCAGCACGATCATCCTAATTATTAAAATAAATAGTAAACTAATATAATTAGTGATAATTAGTCGATTGCCTTTTTTTTAACTAAAAGAGGTTTACTTTTAATTGATTGATGATATTACCTTTTATAAACACTTAAAATATTTCTTTATAAATAAAACACGTTAACTTTTATTTTAAAATATATTCTTACAATAATTAATATATACCCAAAAATATAACACTATATTGTCTAATTATTAACAAAATATAATAGAAATCCGTATACAACGAATAATGACTGTTGGATTTTTAGTAAAAAATCAGAACCGTTAGATCTAATGATTAGATAAATTATATGTTTAAATTAATTTACTAAAATTCAAGATTCGAATTCTGTCAACGATATGTTTTTTTTTTAAATTTTATAATATAAGTTTTAAATCACATAATTTTGAAATCATTAATGTATACCCAAAAATATTACACCATTTTGCTGTTAGATTTTTAGTAATTAATGAGAACCATTAAATGTAATTATAAGGTATATTTTATGATTAAAGTACTTTCCTAAAAATTCAAGGGACATACTTAACTTAAAATTCTAATATAAATTTTAAATCATGCATATCATTAACTAAATTTACATTAAATTATATTAAGGTGATATTAAAACAATTTTTACCAAATAATAATTATATAAGAATATAATTATTGCATACAATAAAATTTATAACATATTAAAAGAAACCAGTGCATCGCACGGGTTATAGTATATCTATTATAGGGGAACATGCTTTTCATACTATTTAGTAATTTACCTTTATGCCCTTAAAATTATATTAATGTTAAAAAGTTTGCTTTTCATGGGAATTGAACACATGACCCCGTTGTGCACAAGAGTTTATACTCACACCCAGAACCAACTCAACTTTTGATAAATATTTTTAAATCATTAATCACATTCATGAATAACCTCCTCACTATATCTATTTTAAAATCCATTCACAACTACAACCATTAAACCAGCTCAACTTTTGATACATATCTTCAAATTAATAACCACGTTCATGAATAACCTCCTCACTATATCTATTTTAAAATTTATTCAGACTAAAATTATGAGAATATTTTCCCATTTTAATAATTAAAGATGTATATCATACAAATGATTCGAATATGTAATGATTATGATTCGATTTATACGAAAAAAATAAAATAAAGTGAATGACATAGATTTCGTTAATATTTATATAATATTTCATATTAACGACATATACATTAAACAAGATATTTTGATTGACATCCATTAAAATATATGAGTAGGCTGAAAAAATAAAATTCTAAAATAATTAGATAAAATATGTAATTAGATTAGAGTGCAATATGTAATTATACCGGAAAAAACTAAAATGTTAAAAGAAAATAAAATAATAATTCATATTTGAGATTTCAACTCTACATCAATTCTCAGATTAAATAATGAGATGAAATACATTGAATTAGATTACAATATTATAAATAAGATTATAAAGATTACACAAAAAATTATAGAGCTTATATTTAACAAATAAGATACTAGCTTGTACATAATTATAAAAGAGATAATATTCAATTAATCAAATGTTGGCACTATTAAAATAATTATATTTATAAAAATTGTTTTTAAAAAAATGCCTTTTACTGTATGTAAATATTAATTCAAATTTCAATCCAAATCAAAGTAATTTAAATATTCATGCACATATTGTTATTCCAAAATTACACACTTGTATAATTGTTGAAGGGGGGGTTGAATACAATTCTTGATATTTATAAATTTCTGATAAGAACTTCAGAAACTTATGAAGAGATAATTGCAATGTAAGATTTAAACACATACATATATAAAATCAGGTGGTTAATATGCACCACCTGAAGCTTTTATTTGAATAAAACTCTGTGATACAAAATGTACACAGCTGCCGTTTTACAACTCTTTGCTTCTAAGGATATTCAAGAAACCCTAAGCAAATATGTCTGTTTTCTTAACCTACAAAGAGTTGCTACCCTTGGTTATATATCCCAAGTTTTACAAGTACCTACTGGAATAAGATAATACTAATCTAATTCTAGTTGACTTGCTACTACACTCCAAATACACATGTAGCCGAAAGGTTGTCCTTGTGTTCAGACATGTCTCCTGCACCTTTCTTGTATTCATAGTGTAAATGGAATGCTTCTTTCTTCTGTGTTTTCAAAGTATGGCTGCCATACTGCTTTTTGTATCTACTTTCAACTCATGTGATCTGTCAGTCAAACATGTCCTTATCAACTGCTAATCTCCAGCTAATCATAGAAATCAGTGTCAATGATTATCCGTTGATGATGTACACTGACATCCGTTGATGATGTATACTGACATCCGTTGATGATGTATAGAGCAGTATCCGTTGATGTTGGGACTTGAGCTGTATCCGTTGATAGAGTGGATTTGAGTTGTATCCGTTGATAGAGTTTAGTCTTCATCCGTTGATACACTTTCACTTAGACAGAATTACATAGCATAGCTTATTTACAATTGGCTACCCTATTCTGCCTATCCGTTGATAGTCAACATGACTGTGGATAAAAACACTATCAACTGATAACATAGAGATACTGCAGTGTGCTACAAAACCTCATCCGTTGATGAGCTACCTGTCAACGGATAGAGTTATAAATCATCATCCGTTGACAGCTACAAAACCTTAAACAATTTGATTGATTGTGAAGTTATCATCAAGTACAACATATTCCTAACAATCTCCCCCAATTTATACTTGATGGCAATAAAGCATAAATTCAGGACCTTGATGATAACAAAACATTCCTAAAGATATATAAAGAACAATACATAAATTGTATTAAGCTACAATAATTAAAAACTGAAAGTTTGAGAAATTTACAGAGAAGTGCTCCTCTAGACTGAGCAGATTAGGACTGTTTCTTTCCTCTTGTTGGCATCACCCTTGATTTTCCTTCCTTGGCAGAGTTGGACTCAATCTGTATTTGGAGTTGCCTATAGAAGGCATCTTCTTCATCTACCTTTGGATTTAGCTTCTGTTGTAGCCATCTCAGGTATTGAGAACTAGCCTTTGGTAGTTGGTCTTCTAACCTGAAGAATCTCCTGTTACCATCTTCATCCCTGAACTCCATCATCCAGAAAGGTTGGAGGTGGATTTTCTGTCCATTGTATGGGATCTTCATTTTCCTTGGTAGACTTGATGGTGAGTTCCAATCCCTCCTTATTTGTTCTATTTTGTCCAGTATCTCCCCTTTTGCTATCTTGGAGAACCCTGTGTATCTCTTGATTGCAGAGAACACTTTGGTTAAGGTATGATAATTTTCTCCAAGAACCCTTTGTAGTGGCCATGTCCTTTCCGTTCCTCCCTTGTATACAAAGACCAATCTTTCAGGCAAATGTTTATATTTGTCAATTCCTCTTACTTCTGACAATTCATCCAGATAAAGATTCATGTCAGAGTATTCTTCAATATCTGCCTGATAGATAAAATCATCCTTGTTTTCCAAGATTGGCTGCCTGACAATTGCAGGTACCCTAGCAACTTGAATTGGTTCCTTTGAAGGTTGCTTCCTTGGTTTCCTTTTCTTCTGTGTAGGCTTCTGTTGAGGCTTCAGCAAGAATGAAGGAACCTCAATGGAGTCAAGATTCATTGGTTCCTCTTTAGGTACTATAGGCTCACCATGGAAATTTACATCTGGGTTGAATACTTTTACATCAATAGGTCGTGATGAACCAACTGTCTCTTTGTTTTCAGTTTCTGGAGAGACAGGCCTCCTTGCATGTGATTTTAATCTCTTGGATTTGGGGACTGATTTCCCTTTCTTTTTGAATTTGGGGACTTCCTCAGGTTCCCTCCTCTACCTCATCCAATAACTCTTGAGCCAGCCTTGCTTGCTTCTCATCTGAGTTTTCATATTGATATTCAGTGCTTGGTTGAGATTCTCTTAGCAGCCTTGAAGTCTCTTCTCTCTTGGCTTCAACAAATCTAGGATGGCTGTTGGATATGTTTAGAACTTTTCCATTCCTTATGATTACAGCCATCCATTCTCTTACACAACTGTTAGTCTTCTCCTTGAATTCCTTGATTGCCTTACCCATCAACTTCTCTTCATCATCCTTGGGAAATGGAAAGTCCAGTTGTAACTTGTTCTTCCCATTTGCTTTTGGTGGTGAGAAGGGTCTTGATTTGATGTAGGGTTCAAATTCCTTAACATGAGAAGGCTCAGCATCATAGAATGTAGGAGCCACAATTGCTGGAGTGAGCACCTTCAGAATTGTTGTAGATATTGTTGGAGCTGAGGTTTGGCTAGAGAACAGAGTTGATGCAATAGATTGATTGATCAATCTTTCTGTCCTCATTATCCTTTCATAGTTTTCTTCTTTCATCTTTTGGAGAGCTTCAATTTTGGCTAGCTTTTCTTCTTCTGTCAAGTTTGAAAGATCAAACTCTTCAGATAGAGGTTTGGATTTGTTGGGGGAAGCTGTGACAATGAATTCTTGTGGATTGACCACTATGGTAGGCTGCTGCTCCCCCTCACTTGCTGCTTCCCTTCTTTCAGAAATTAAGATTTGACTTGTAGTTGCCACAGCCTCTTCCACTTTCTCCCCCTTTTTGTTAGCATCAAGGGTTTGACTAGAAGTTGGGGCTGCAACTAACTTTTCTAGCAGTTGGGTTTGCAGTTTCTGATGTTGAAGAAATTGCTCCATCTGGGATTCCATCTTTTCCACTCTTGAATTGAGAAGTTGCACAGATTTAGCCAGGTTGTCTTCTTTGAGAAACCTTTGTTGCAACACCCTCTGAGTGGCTGTAGGAGCTAGTTGCTCTAGCTTGGAATCCACAGAGATCTTCACATCCTTGATTTCTTGTTTGACCTCCTCTAAATTGGATCTCTGAATCACCATTTGCATCTTTTGTAACTTTAGGGAGTCAATTGCCTGTTGAAGAACAACCTTTCTCTGTGGATCTGCTTCTGGGTGCTCAGCCAGGGCAGATTTATATTGCCTTATGATTTCCATATTAAGTTGATGATAGGTGTAGTTTTGAGCAAATGCAAAATCATGAATACTGCTACCACCTTCATCTTCAGAGCTCTGGCTGTCTTCATCTTCAGAATTGTCAAATTCATCACTCTCAGCAGTGGTTGGCAGAGCTGCTATAGATTCCTTAGCTCTAAGTAGAGATTGTGAGGTGTGCACTAGGTGCATTGCCTCCTCTGCTTCCACATTGCCCTGTTGTGCCAGAATTTGATAGGCAGGAACAGGGTGAGTAAAGGTTTCAGCATCCAAAGAAATGGAGTCAATCATGGACTGATATTCTCTTTGAAATTCCATTTCCTTGGATGCATCCTCAACCCCCATTGACTCACTAGCAATGGCTGCTTCTTCCATCCTTATCTCTCCTGTAGTCCCTTCTCTCCCCTCATCTCTCTTTTCTTGCATCAAGGGCTCCCCTTGGCTCACACCTCTCACACCCTCACCTTCACCTACTAAGGTGGAACTCTCAAACTCTCCTTTTGCCTGACCGGAAGAATTGGCCAGCCTCTCATTATTTATCTCTCTTTTTGCCTGCTCACAAGGCAGCCTCTCACTCCCTTCCCTCAAACCTAAAAGTGTTTCAACTACTGAGAACTCCTCTACACTTGACACTGGAATGTCAGATATAGCAGTGGTAGAGTGAGTTATCAACGGATAAGGAATATCCGTTGATGGAGTAGTTATAGCTGTCAACGGATGGCTAGATAGAGGCGCATCCGTTGATGGAGAAACACTTGTCAACGGATGAAGGATATCCGTTGAGGAAGGAATAATTCTATCCGTTGAAGAGAAAACCAACACTGAATCTGTGGAGATTGATTTTAAGTTCGAGGCCACAGTCTGTGTTGAGAATTCTGGAAGGGAAGATTGATGGTCCAACAAATCATCTAAAAGATGATGACCACCAATTACAGAGTGGGGCTTCTCCAAGAATCTTAAAGATGGAGAATCAGGAATTGATGTAGATATCATATCGACATCCAGAGATGGAGTTGGTGATGGTGGATTGTAATGTGTGTCGATTTGAAGATTAAGATCAAGGGGCTGTGACTCCACATTTATTGAAGCCACATCAAACTGAGTTTGAGAAGGCACAGTTTCCTGTACAGTGTGTGCACCCTGTGATTCCCCTGTGGTTTTAGATTTCACTCTTCTTCCATAGGTTTTTGAGATTGGGCTATATGTGTCCCTAACCCTCTTGTGCAGTGTTCCTTGTGGGGAACTTGATTCAGTAGTCACACTCTTTTGGGAGAGTGTAACTAGAATTTGGCCTGTAGTTACATTAGCAGTCTTTTGAGAGACTGAAATGGTGGTTGCACTCATCTCTCCTTCCTTATCCTTAGGGCTTCTTTGATGTTCACCCTGTCCCTCACCACTCACTACCACCTTCACACTCCCCTCAAGAGGTTTGGTAGATTTTACAACAGGTGTCTTTTGAGAGACACTTGAGGTTTGCCTTTTAGAATGTGGTTTTGGAACTCTGGATTTGGTCACTTTGGTAGGAGCCTGTTTGGTCACAACTACAGACTCCATTGTGACACTAGAAGGCAAAGAAATTTGGGGGCTGGAGATAGGGGTTTCAGAGTTAGAGATAGTTACCTGAACAATTGGTAGATATACCAACTGTACTCCTGCATTGAGGTTCATTCGAATCAGGTCACTTAAGACTCTCTTCTCCTGAACAAAACATTGGAACTTGCTATCCGGGTTAGCAATGGATAGCTTATTCTCAGACACATGCAGTGGTAAGAGCATTAAAAATCTAGCAAAGTAGATATTCTTGCTCCTAGTTTCCTTTTTACCCAACTTTGCAGCTATCTCATACATAACTAATGTGCCAAAATTATAGAATTTATCATTTAAAAGCATACACATCATTGTTAGCATGGACTGGGTAACAGCATCAAAATTACTAATTTTTCCTGAAAAAGTTTTAATGAAGGCATCACAGAAGTAGCTCCATTCTTTAACCATTCCTTTTCTAGCAATTTTCCCTAAGTTTTCAGTACTAAGGGCATAATTAATAGAATTAAGCATGGCAACAATTTCAGCATCAGTAGGTACTTTCAGACAGTTATTCTCAGGCAATTTTAAACAAGCAGTTATTACATCAGAATTAACCACATAGTTTTTACCCTTTAAAGAAAAAGCAATTGTACCGTCTGTGCCATTGTACTCAGCAGATGTCCACATTTCTTCAATTACCTCGTGGATTAAGGGAGTGGTAGCCGTCATAGCATATGACAGTTTGCATTTCTTCACGAAACTCATCAAAGTGTGGTAAGCTTCTGGAGCATTCACTGTGTCAACAAAGGCCGCGAAATTGTTCTTCTCATAGGTAAACCCAGTGGAGGACATCATCTTAACAATAGGCGCCATTGAAGTGATTGAACTTTGGTTACAGAGAGTTTTAGGGAAGAAGATGCAGTTAGCTTTTGATATGCTTGAAAATGAATAAAAGTGAGATGTGAGAGTACAAGTCCGCCTTTTATATTTTTCAAGAATTAAAAATGAAATAATTAAAAGTAATTACTCCATTGGTCAAAAGTAACTGTCAGATAATAAATAAAAAGAGAATAAGTACAGCCATGATTAGATATACACGGTTACCAACGGTTAAAAAAAATGTATATCAACGGATATAGAATGAACGGTTGAGATACAGTTTATCCGTTGATGACATGGATAGCCTGTTACCCGTTGACATGCAAAAATCTAGTAATGTGTTTATACTATCAACGGATAAAAGGATATCCGTTGATAAGCTAATTTTGCCTTAGGCAAAATTTCTACAGAAAATTTTTCTGAAAGTTTTAACTTTCAAGTAAATCAAAACACATTTCCAGCTTCAATTCATTGAAATCAAATATCACTAGAAATTATGACAAGTTAAGCATACCTAGCTCACCTACCAATCTTGTGAATGTGGATTCATCAAGAGGCTTGGTGAAGATATCTGCAAGCTGCATTTCACTTGGCACAAAGTGCATTTCTACTGTACCATTCATCACATGTTCTCTAATGAAGTGGTATTTGATGTCAATGTGCTTGGTTCTCGAATGTTGCACTGGATTCCCTGTGATGGCAATAGCACTTGTGTTGTCACAGAAAATTGGAATCTTCTCAACTTTTAGACCATAGTCAATGAGTTGGTTTCTCATCCATAGAATCTGTGCACAACAGCTTCCAGCCGCAATGTACTCAGCTTCAGCTGTAGAAGTGGAGACTGAGTTTTGTTTCTTACTGAACCATGACACAAGCCTGTTTCCTAGAAATTGACAGGAACCTGTAGTACTTTTCCTATCAACTCTGCAACCTGCATAATCTGCATCTGAATAGCCAGTTAGATCAAAACCAGATTCTCTTGGGTACCAAATGCCAAGGTTTGGTGTTCCCTTGAGATACCTGAAAATTCTTTTAATAGCTATTAAGTGAGACTCTCTAGGATCAGCTTGAAATCTAGCACAAAGACAAGTAGAAAACATTATATCAGGTCTACTAGCTGTTAGGTATAAAAGTGAACCTACCATGCCTCTATAACTTGAGATGTCCACAGACTTTTCCTTAGTATTCAACTCAAGCTTAGTTGCAGTGGCCATAGGTGTTTTAGCAGATGTACAATCCATTAAGTCAAATTTCTTTAAGAGATCATAAATATATTTTGTTTGACTTATGAAAATGCCCTCATTAACTTGCTTTACTTGTAGGCCAAGAAAGTAAGTTAATTCACCCATCATACTCATTTCATACCTACTTTGCATAAGTTTGGCAAACTTTTTGCAAAGCTTCTCATCTGTAGACCCAAAAATAATATCATCTACATAGATTTGAACAAGTATTGAAGAGCCATTAATATCCCTATGAAATAAGGTTTTATATACTGTACCTCTAGTGAAGTGGTTCTCCAAAAGAAATTGAGATAAAGTGTCATACCAGGCTCTTGGTGCTTGCTTCAAACCATAAAGTGCTTTCATGAGAAGATATACATATTCTGGAAATTCTGGATCCTCAAAACCAGGAGGTTGATGGACATAGACCTCTTCTTCCAGTTCCCCATTTAGAAAGGCACTTTTGACATCCATCTGATAGACTTTGAAATTGGCATGTGCTGCATAGGCTAGAAAGATTCTTATTGCCTCAAGTCTTGCTACTGGAGCAAAAGTTTCATCAAAATCTATTCCTTCTTCTTGAGAATAGCCCTTTGCCACTAATCTAGCTTTATTCCTCACAATTATGCCATTTTCATCTGTCTTATTCTTGAGAACCCATTTAGTACCTATGACACTTCTATCATCAGGTTTGGGCACAAGTTTCCATACTTTGTTTCTTTCAAATTGGTTTAGCTCTTCTTGCATTGCTAACACCCAATATGGATCTAGAAGGGCATCTTCCACTTTCTTAGGTTCCTCTTGAGACAGGAAGCTACTGTATAGACATTCTGCTTGAGTGGCCCTTCTAGTTTGGACTCTTGAATTTGATTCACCAATGATTAACTCAAATGGATGATTTCTAGTCCATTTTCTTGCAGGTGGAAGATTTGATCTTGATGAGGTTGCTTCATTTCCATGATCATGTTGATTTAGCATTGAATTTTGACCTTGAGAAACTCCCCCTGAGTTTGTTGTCCTTGCTGAGTTATGAAGTTGACTGTCAATGGATGCATCATTTTGCCTGTCGACGGATGCTTGAGAATTTCTGTCAACGGATGCATCTCTAATAGTGTCAACGGATGTTGCAGAATGACTGTCAACGGATGCTCCAGAATGACTATCAACGGATGCTTCATTTTCAGTGTAAGCATCACTTCTAGTTGGTGTAACAGCTCTAGGTGGATCTCTGTGGTCATGATCTTCATTCTCCTCATCATCATCATAGTACATTCTTCCTTCACCTTCATTCTCAAATTCCAACTTTTCATGGTAACCTTCATCATTTAGGCCTAGAATCTTTTGATCATCAAACACAACATGTACAGATTCCATAACAATGTTGGTTCTTAGATTGTAGACCTTGTAGGCTTTCCCTGCTGCATATCCAACGAAAATAGCTTCATCTGCCTTTGCTTCAAATTTGCCTAAATTATCTCCATGATTCCTTAACACAAAACACTTACATCCAAAGACATGTAGAAAAGCTAAAGTTGGTTTCTTGTTGGTTAATAACTGATAAGGAGTCATTCCTCTAGCTTGATTGACCAAGGAAATATTCTGAGTAAAGCATGCAGTGTTGACAGCTTCAGCCCAGAAATATGTTGGTAATCTTGATTCACTTAACATTGTTCTAGCTGCTTCAATGAGAGTTCTGTTTTTCCTTTCAACAACCCCATTTTGTTGAGGTGTTCTGCCAGCAGAAAACTCATGGACAATTCCATTCTCTTCACAGAAAATCTTCATTGTGGAATTCTTGAATTCAGTACCATTGTCACTCCTGATCCTTTGTGCTTTGTCTTCAGAACCATTGTTTAGCATTCTGAGGTGATTGATAATGATTTCACTTGCACAATCCTTGGAGTGCAGGAAGAAAGTCCATGTGAACTTAGAAAAATCATCTACAATCACCAGACAGTATTTCTTCTTTGAAATAGACATGACATTTACTGGACCAAATAAATCCATATGCAGCAATTGAAGAGGCTTAACAATGGATGACTCTGTCTTGCTTTTGAAAGATGATTTCTTTTGTTTCCCTAATTGGCAGGCATCACATAGCCCATCTTTGACAAACTCCAAATGAGGGATTCCTCTAGCAAGATCCTTTCTTACCAAATCATTCATAACTTTAAAATTCAAATGTGACAGCTTCTTATGCCATAGCCAACTCTCATCCTTACTTGCTTTGCTGAAGAGACAAGTAATGGATTCTGAGCATGCTGAATTGAAGTCAGCTATGTAAACATTTCCTTTTCTAAAGCCTGTCAATACCACATTGTTGTCTTCCTTGGCAGAAACAACACAGGCTTCTTTTGTGAACTTTACTTCATAGTCTTTGTCACAAATCTGACTGATACTCAGCAAATTGTGCTTTAAACCTTCAACTAAAGCCACTTCTTCAATGATGACATTGTCTTTTGAAATCAGGCCATATCCCTTAGTATATCCTTTGCTGTCATCTCCAAAGGTAATTCTAGGGCCAGCTCCTTCCTTGAACTCTGTGAGCAGGGTTGAATCTCCTGTCATGTGCCTAGAACATCCACTGTCTAGGTACCATAGATTCCTTCTGTTTCCCTGATTGCTAGCTGAACTTGCTTCCTGCTCTCCAGAATCAGCCATTAAAGCAAGGTTGACTAACTCAGCATCATCATCAGAATGATTGTCATCAACAGCCCAGTCATACTCTTGGGTCAAGAATGCCTTTCCTTTCTGCCTGAGAAGATCAAAATATTTCTTCTTATAGTCAACAACCTCAGTTGTCTTTCCCTTGTTCTCAGATCTAGGTTTCCTGCATTCACTTATCATATGACCAGCAATCCCACAATTGTAGCATTTAATTTTGGATTTATCCACATAGTTGTTTGTGGAAAAATCCTTGTTAAATGGCTTGGCCATCCCAGAGTTTCTCTTGAATTTCAGCTTAGAGAATCTCCTAGATAGAAAAGCTAAGTGCTCATCTATCTCATCCAATTCATCCTGCTGAAGGGCATTCAATTCCTCAGACACCTTTTCCTTGCTCCTGCTTGATTCTGCTCTACTTTTACAAACCTCCCTGTTTGGTGTAGAACTAGCAGTTTCTGTCCTTTCCTCCTTTTGCTCCAAATTGGCAACGAGTGCAACTGACCCACTTTTCTTTTGAGACTTCTCAATCTCTTCATCCTGCTCCATTTCCAGCTCATAGGTCTTTAAAGTTCCATAGAGCCTTTCAAGAGTAAATGTCTTGTACTCTTGAGTGTTTCTTAGAGAAACAGTCATTGGCTTCCATTCCTTGGGCAGTGATCTCAGAAATTTGAGATTAGAGTCTTTAACTTGATAGACTCTTCCATACAGTTTCAAAGCATTTAGTAGCTTTTGAAATCTACTAAATGTATCATTCAATGTTTCTCCACTCTTAAAGTGAAAATGTTCATACTGTTGGATTAGTAGTTGCATCTTGTTTTCCCTTACCTGTTCTGTTCCTTCACACAGGGTTTGAACAATGTCCCATACTTCCTTGGCGGTAGTGCAGTTAATAACATTGTCAACGATGTCTGTTTCTAGACCATTGAACAGAATATTCATGGCCTTTTTGTCTTTGTGGACTTCTGCAATATCTTCAAGACTCCACTCAGAAACAGGTTTGGGAATGAAAGTGTCAGGCACATCATCAGCCAGGCCAACTCTTGTTGCTGTCTTCATTGGAACGTGAGGACCCTTGTCAATGCAATCCACAAAACCCTCATCAATAGACGAGAGATGTAGACGCATTTTTACTTTCCAGTGAAAGTAATTTTCTCTATCAAGAACTGGAATCTTCACTCCATAATCCTTCTTAGACATGTTGGAAGTGTGTTGATCTTTAAACTTCAAATATGTTAGAAGCTTGCTCTGATACCAATTGTTATTCCCAGATTACACACTTGTATAATTGTAGAAGGGGGGGTTGAATACAATTCTTGATATTTATAAATTTCTGATAAGAACTTCAGAAACTTATGAAGAGATAATTGCAATGTAAGATTTAAACACATACATATATAAAATCAGGTGGTTAATATGCACCACCTGAAGCTTTTATTTGAAGAAAACTCTGTGATACAAAATGTACACAGCTGCCGTTTTACAACTCTTTGCTTCTAAGGATATTCAAGAAACCCTAAGCAAATATGTCTGTTTTCTTAACCTACAAAGAGTTGCTACCCTTGGTTATATATCCCAAGTTTTACAAGTACCTACTGGAATAAGATAATACTAATCTAATTCTAGTTGACTTGCTACTACACTCCAAATACACATGTAGCCGAAAGGTTGTCCTTGTGTTCAGACATGTCTCCTGCACCTTTCTTGTATTCATAGTGTAAATGGAATGCTTCTTTCTTCTGTGTTTCCAAAGTATGGCTGCCATACTGCTTTTTGTATCTACTTTCAACTCATGTGATCTGTCAGTCAAACATGTCCTTATCAACTGCTAATCTCCAGCTAATCATAGAAATCAGTGTCAATGATTATCCGTTGATGATGTACACTGACATCCGTTGATGATGTATACTGACATCCGTTGATGATGTATAGAGCAGTATCCGTTGATGTTGGGACTTGAGCTGTATCCGTTGATAGAGTGGATTTGAGTTGTATCCGTTGATAGAGTTTAGTCTTCATCCGTTGATACACTTTCACTTAGACAGAATTACATAGCATAGCTTATTTACAATTGGCTACCCTATTCTGCCTATCCGTTGATAGTCAACATGACTGTGGATAAAAACACTATCAACTGATAACATAGAGATACTGCAGTGTGCTACAAAATCTCATCCGTTGATGAGCTACCTGTCAACGGATAGAGTTATAAATCCTCATCCGTTGACAGCTACAAAACCTTAAACAATTTGATTGATTGTGAAGTTATCATCAAGTACAACATATTCCTAACACATATTTTTTATAATAGTGTATATCACCACTACCACGAATCACGAAAATTACATAAGAAACAATAAAAATTAGATCACCACAATCATCATAGTATCACTAAACATGGAATTATAAAATTCCATCTATAATCACAAAATTTGAATGCAAGTTATGAAAATTTTGTCAAAAATATCAAATTTCTAAGCTCAAGTTTTAAAAAAAATAATTAGATCTGAATATGTGGTGACATCGTGAATCTGATGTAGATGTCATAAATCATCGCTATAATAAAATTTACCACCACACCTCTTCCACTTCTGTCGTTGTCATATTCACCATCATTGTGATAATCATCACTCTCCAAAATCAATCAAATTTGAGGAATTTTGGAAATACAATTCGAAGAGAGGTTACTAAATATGAATTAGAGATGGTTGGACGAATGAAAAATGAACAAATTTAAGGTCGTGAAAAATAAAAGAGAGGTGGTCGGGGGAAGATGAATGCGCATATATGACGTGGTCAGAGGGAGGAGATAGGAAAATTTAAGGTCGTCAAAAATAAAAGAGAGGTGGTCGGAGAAGATGAATGCGCATATATGACGTGGTCAGAGGGAGGAGAAGGGAATAAGTTGTAGTATATATGAGGTGGGAAGATGGGTAAAAGTGATAATAGATCTATTTAAATTATTGTGACAACGATTTTGAATTTATTATACTAATCAACGAATTATCTTAAATTAGTTTTTAATATAATAGTATAAATAATATATATATATATGATACTGTGTTCAAATATAAACTTTTAAATGACAAACTCTATCGGTGTAATATAATGCAAACTATCATAATATATTTTATAAATTAAAGGATAATTTTTTTCAAAGCAACCTACCTGTTTAGTCTCTAAATTTTGTTAAATATGACTTAATTATATAACAATTTTAAAATCTTTCTTGTACTTAAGGATTTCAACATGGTTAACTCATAAAAAAAATATTGTATTTTTATCATACTAAACGAGTATACAGGATTATCATGGAAAATGTTTCATTGCTAAATTTAAAATTAAAGTGCACTTAGTTTGAAATTCTGTGCTCAATTAGGTAAAAATATTGTTACATTGTAAATCTTGTTTATAAGTTTTGTAACATTCCCACATCGAGGAGGGTGGAGACTTTAGTTGACTATATAAGACAAAGTACTACTACCAATTGTACCAACAAATCATGATTTTTTGGTGGCCTATGGTGGACTTGTACATTATCCAAGATGTTACATTTGGACTAGTGTACTTCAATTTATTTCGTATTCGGAAACGAGATTTGACCCGATTTCGAAAAAAGGCTCGGGTTTGACCTGAGTTGTCACAAAAACAGACAACAGGGCACACTATTATTGTTGTAATACGCGACTTCTAATGATTAACTTTTATTTATCTCATTTATCGATCATCGTTTACACATTGAACAAATAACGATATAAATATGGTATTTAAGAGTTAGAGTATACTAATATTTTGAAATTAGAACCGCGATCAATCACTGATTATAGATACACCAAAACACGTGAAACAGATTGGAAATGAAAGACTCCATAACAACATTTGAAAAAAATTATACGAACTAAAATGTAGCCCGTGCAAATGCTAGTTATTCATTAAATAATAAATCTAATCCTACAAAATACATATTTTGCTCAACCTACAATCAACATGTTCTTGTTCATAACCTTCTAAATTCTTCTAATAAACTTTTCAGCAAACTATATATCCAAACGTATCAAAAGCATTTTTTGAAACATTAATTTTTATCAAAATTATTTTAACCGAACCTTCAAGATTTTGTTATCCATTCCTATAAATTCATTGAATGTAAGTTTACACAACCGAGTTTTCAAAATTTTACTCGAAATTTATTATCCGTTTCTATAACTTTATTAATTATAAGTGAGTTTTCAAGATTTTGCAACGTAATTTATTATCCGCTTTTATAAATTTATTGATTATAAAATGAAATAAACGAGTAAAAAAACGCTATTAACCAAATTAAATAATTTTTTTTATCAATAAAGAACTTCCAAAACGAAAAGAGATTGTACATATACACAAATGCACTTTCTATATACCCTCACTAAATTGTTTTTTTTTTCTCAATTACTTTAATAATCCCTCTATAATCTCATTTTGACCCTGAAATTACAAAAATAGAAACCAAAAAAAAAAAAAAAGCAATTTCAGCTGTTGATCCTAATTCCTCAAAACGGAACGACGTCGCTGCATCCAAAATCATCAGAATTCCCAATAGAGTCATCAGGCCACGAATCCCTAAGCAATTTCAACAACATTTGCGCTTTCCTCTTAGCTCGTTCCGTACACTCACTCTGTACAAGTAATAACAACTGAGTCAACACGCCGGCCGCCACCGCGTCACGCTGACACTGCTCCGATTCCGAACAAAGCGATAACAACGCTCCGGCGGCGTATTCCGTAGCGCGATCGGAAATTTTTAGAATTATTTTCACCAACAACGGCACCGTCAGCGCGTGCTCTGCAAACGCCGCGCAGCCTGATTGAATTCTACAGAGGAGCTCCACCGTTGCTAATGCACGCTCCGCGTCGCATTTCTCGAAGTCCGGTAATCTGTCGATTAGTGCATCGACGGCGCCGGCGACGACGGCGTTGTGGCGGTGTTGTTTGACTAAGCAGAGAGCGAAGAGTGTTTTGATTCCGATTTTCAAGGCTCGAGGATACGATAACGGATATTTTAATATTCCGATGACGCCGTAGAAAATTCCGTCGATTTTTCCGATCTCCGATCGGACTTCCGGCGATCTCGTTCCGGAGATTACAATCTCAATCAACGCAGCTGAGTTAACTCGGACATCGATTGAATTGTGAAACAAAAGAGACACGAGATAGGAGACTTTCTCGATATCAGAAGATACAAATAAACATTCCGATTCTGGTAAGGAAAACATCGACACAATCGCGAGCGACTCGAGACTCAACTCAGTAACATCTCGAACATCACAAAACACAATTGATAACAGAATCTCCCGCGCTTTGCTAGTAGAAATCACTGATTTATTCTTATCCGAGTCACGAGCGAGTGCTCTGAGTCGTCTCAGCGCGTTGAGTCTCGAATGTACCGAACTCGACTCAGAACCAGCTTGGTTGAGTAGAGTCCGTACAGTGACCGGATCAGCCGGTTGCTTAGGAGTAGGAATACGTTGAACACCATAAGCACGATTAGCAACGCACCATTCTTGAATAAGACGGCGAAGTGTGTGATTAGGAATGAAAGTAAAATCAGTTAGAGAAGCTCGGGTGACCGGACACGTGGTGTTCCCGGTTGCAACCCAGGACTCGATGCTCGTACGATCGTAGGTTTGACCGGTTGAGACGGTGACAGGGTCACGCATGAGCTCAAGAGAGATTGGACACCTGAAATAATACGGGATCTGAATTAATCCCACGTCTAGTGGTTCTAACT
The DNA here is from genome assembly GCA_036435485.1 of Saposhnikovia divaricata. Classification (NCBI taxonomy): domain Eukaryota; kingdom Viridiplantae; phylum Streptophyta; class Magnoliopsida; order Apiales; family Apiaceae; genus Saposhnikovia; species Saposhnikovia divaricata. The sequence continues at coordinate 8,926,763 of CM071597.1, read as the reverse complement.
CGAAACTTCCCGGCATTTTTATCGAATTTATATCTCGTATCAACACGAAATCGATAACGATATTTTATTTGTGTACGTGAGGGGGAATGGAATTGGATTAGGGGAATGCAGGGGGGAATTGTGTAAGGGAAATGTGGGAGGGTTTGTTGTGTTTTATATGGGGGGAGAGGGGGGAAAGGAAAGACAGGAGGACAAGAATAGCAGAGTGGCTGTAGTTGTGAAGGGAATTTTTACTTTAATATTTTTATAATTTTTTGTAGTATTGGTATGTGTATTTTTTTTCTGACTATGTGAGTACTTAGTTATTTTTGTCCACACGTGTGTGTATGTGTGTTGGATTATACAAGAGTTAACCATGGTTAGGTTGGTGTGTATGGGAATGAGGTTGGTCAAACGTAACGTTTTGTAGTGTTGAGTGCTGACTCGTTTGACTGCTTTGGGTCCTACTCCCATGCAAATATGCTCTTAGTAAACACTCCGAGTTTGTGAATTTGGTAAATTTGGACCGGTAAAATATTTTTTTAAGAAGAATTTTGTGATAATAGCAAAAAAAATCCCCTTTTTTATATAAAAAAAGGTTGAAAATGGATAACATTTTCGAAATCGAAGAGCGACCGCACCGCATCATACCGCATTATTTTATGTGGAGGTGCATGTTGTGCTGGTGCCCTGGTGGCAACCAGTGAACCAGGAGTGGCAGTGTTAAGCGCGGTCTTTAAGGACAGTTGGGTACTTGGGGCATTAAAGATGGAATGCTATACTAGTATGGTACTGTATAGCTAGAGCCTGCAACTAGAGTATTCGTATATGGCCATCTTGTAGTTCAGTACAGGTCCTTTAATGTATGAATATAACAGCAAACATGAAGCTTCAAATCTAAATTTTAATGAATGCCAACTTGTTTTGTTTTTGTTATTACTACTGGAAATATACAGGAACCCCTAAACACACTTGCATACAGTACATTGTATTCAATGTATACCGTTTGGTAGGGGAGTTTTGTCAGAGTAAGACAAAGACTTGTAGTGATATAGCTACTTGCCTAGTTGAGGAAGTTAAAAGCTGAAAGCTACTTCAAAATTTCTGGGAATATGTATTATTATTTTTGTTTAGAAATGTATTTTCTGTAGCAGATTAAAAATTAATACAAATAAATCCCTTATAGCATTTTTTGTAACATACTATATCAAGATAAATTTCGGTGACATGCTAATAATCAAAATTCAATATACTCTAATCGACAAATAATCGTGATATGATATGATGTAATAATTGTTTTGATGAACCTCGATTCTTTGCAAACTTTCACAAAATGGGATTTTGGGATGGGCGTTGGGGCAAACGCAAGTAGCAGAAAGAAACGAGAAGTTTGAATACTATCTAAAATGGAGCGTTTGAAATTTGACTGGGGGCCAAGCTGAAATTCACTGTGTTGTCATTGGTGCGATGCTGTGCTGTTCTGTGCTGTCTTTAAAATGAAAACAGGGTTGGGTTGGGTGGTGTGTACATCTATTTGGTCACAGGTCAAACCAATGAGCTATCAGGGTCCAGCTTGTCTTTCATTCCTCTTTCTCTGAACCCCTGTGTTTTTTTACTTATCTCTTCCACCTAGTTATTTACATTACACAAAAGTGTGTGTACTTGTTGTACAGACAGACGTGGATAAGCATTACTCCTCTTTTACATTCAGCAAAGACCATCTCCTTTTTATTTTGTGTCAGGATTTTTTGATAGGGTCTAAAATCTGAGTGTTATTATCTGCATCTGACTAGTGTTTTTTCTCCTGTATTACAATACAACAGTACTAGCTATATGAAAAAAGAAATGTTATTTCCTATTTCTAGAGTTAGTCTTAATATATTGTACCAGAATATGCTATAAATCGTGAATCCAAAGGGAATATGCGATAAGCAGAATTTGGAGAAGAAAATGTCCAACATACTCAGTAAAATCTTGCTCGAAAAATAGAATTTGGACAATGTACGAAATGTTGGCAAAAACATAGTAACAGTAGCATTAGGGTTGTAAGTAACTCGAGTCATGTCAAATTTTACAATAATTATGTATCTTTTGTTGTACTCAAATTCGGTTTAATCTTTATATTTGAAACCAATTAACCAAACCCGAATCTGACATTTTTTTCAAATCAAACAACGAATCATTTTCGGGTGTGTGTACCTGCTCATATATATACGGCTCTGTGTTAACACACGGATTTTACTATTGAGTCCACAGACTAGGAATACACACAAGATACATAGTAGTATCTAGTAGTACAATGGCAGAATGAGTGGCAGTGGGAGAGAGGGGGGGGGGGGGTGTCCTTTAGCTGCGAATGCACGCGTGGGACAGGAAGGGGGGGAGGAAGGGACATGCATATGTTAATATTACAAATACAGTCTATATGTAAGCCAACAAAGATAACTCAATGTTGTCTGTGGTCAACCCGGCAAGATTTTGGGCTTGGCCAGCCCTACAGACTACAGTCCCCTTCCTGTTTCCACCATGCACGTGATCTCCAGCTAATCCTCGCTTGTTCTTTTCCCTCCTTTTCTTTTACTTATATTTTCTCTTTAAGCTTTTACCAAATGTTGACCCCAATTGTGATAGAAGAGTGTGTAATTATGGTTGTCAATGAATTCTTTTTGCGGTTTCACGTTACTTAGTATTCTTAATAGACGCACCTCGGATAGCTCAGATGGTTGATATCGGGATTTTAGCAATTTACTATCCTAAAATCTCACATTCGATTCTATTTTGAATTTAAGCGGAATTTCAAGGTGATAAGATGTTGTGTTAGTCAAGATATACGAAAGTTGGCCTGAATCATTAATCCAAAAAAATCATAGTATTTTTTATATATGTTAAGGAAATATGAACATTATTTGGAAGTAAGAAAATACATCAATATATTGTGAGATATTTCTCTATTTAAATTTAGGTTTCATATGAGAATGTACTTCGAAGGCTGAACAGTAGAGAAATATTCGACCTCTAATAAGGTTCGATATTTAAATTCTTGAGAAATTTGTTCAAAAATTAAATAGCAGAACCACGTAATGAGACTCGAACTCTCGTTCTTTTACATGAATGTTTTATTTTACATTTGTTATCGATTAATTTTATTTTTATCTATTAATTTATTTTGTAGTTTAAATTATATTGTATTGCCTCCTATATTCTACTTTTACAATTATCTTGTTCAACTAAAGAATTTTTCGAAAACAACGTTATAATCCTAAAAAAATGTTATCGTGCATGCTATTATTCCTAAATCGAACTTTACGAGAGAAAGAAACAGACAAAATTTGTTTGGAGGTCCAATTCAAGCATTAGTGGTGAGGTGGTCATGAATCATGATGCTGCCGACTGATACTGAAACTCAGAATTTGCAGTCAGACGCACAGTTGTTCAGTTTTGTTCTGGTGTCAGTGTCAGTTTCAACTTTCCATTAACACATGTATTTTTTTGCCCCTTGTGAGTGTTTGCTAAGCTTATTTCAAGGGCTTATGGACTTATTTTCGGGTAAAAATTTTATATTTTGATAATTTTTTTTATACAAGTATTTAATGTATGTTTGAGATTCAATAACTTGCAAAAATAAGTTGAAAAATAAGTTAGGAAAGTTAGGAATCTCTAAGTTTGTATTAAAATAAGTTGACTTATTCTGAAAAAAAGTTATCCCAAACATCCCTTTGTTGTGTTCAACTCTAGTGGTGGGGTTTAAAGTAAGGGATATTTACAAAAATATTACCTGAAGTTGTAAATAATATTGCAACGCTAATGTCGCTCGAGAAAATTGGTTGCAAATAAATGTTATAATTGTATTTTTGATAAAAAGTTTTGCAAATTAGGTATTTTTGAAAAAAAAAAATCCAATATACATGCATGACAAGCAATATTTTGGGACCTTTCGGATCATGTTTTTTGAATCCGATTAACAAAAATGAAAATTAAATTATACGATAAAAATATTGGAATTTCATTCTGATTATCGTTAATCGTGACCTCGAGACTCCTAAATTTCACTAATTTAGTACCTTAATTGTTTGCCAAAGCAGAAACAAGACAACTGCTAGAGAAATACTCCCTCCGTCCCTTTTTAGTTGACACATTTGCAAAAAACATACATATTAAGAAAAAATTAATTATGTAATTTGTTTCCATATTTGCCCTTAATCTTAACATTAAATGAAGAGTTATGAATGCGTATATTAAATATAAAGTCAAACATTGGTATTAGAAATAAAAGGGTATATATGGAAAAATTGGTAAAAATATGTATTAGGACAAGGAATGTGACAATTATTTAGGGACAAATTTTTTTTACAAATGTGTCAACTAAAGAGGGACGGAGGGAGGAAGAACCATGCATTCTTATCCACATGGATTACCAGTTAATCAAATTGTAAAAGTTGATAAAATATTAGATTCTGTTCTACTTAAAGTCTTTGCGCACAAAGATTAAACTAATTAACGGTGGACAATTACGAATTCCAAAGCAGATAATAAAATTTAATTACTTGGCTAAAAGCTAATTGCAAGACTAGGATTAGTTTAATTGGAATAAAGTTAGAATGTCCTAACTTTAGGGCAATATTTCCAAATCTCTACGGCTGTGGCACCACGACCCAACAACATGTGGTTGATGTCACGGAATAAGCATCTTTTTATTTGATAAACCTACTTTTCGTAAAGGTGAAACCCATGTTGTTTTTCAACTCAAATATTCCCAAACTCCCTTTAATGATATCTTAGGTCACAAAGTTTAAATTTAAACAAGTTTTAAATTATTTGAATACATAAACAAAAGTTAGGGGCGTTGGTTTGTGATTAATGAATCAAATTAACGGAAATCAAAATCACATTCTTACATATTAGTCTTTGAATTAATAATTTGATTGTTTCGAACGAGAGCAATATTATCTGTAAATCACATATTTCATATTCCGTAAGTGTTCATTTTATTGTCATGTTTATTTACCCTCATTTTCATGCTCGATATTTCATTCCCGATTTTTATTGACATCATGCATCCAAACATCCTATTAATTAATATCGATGAGGTCCTAGTTTAATGACGAAAGTTGAGATCCTGTTGACGATAAATCACAAGTTCGATTCTTCCCTCTCCTCTGTAATTTATATCGTCCTTGTGGCTTATTTGCATCAAAATAAAAATATCCTCTTAATATCTTTAATTTGATCCTTGTTTGAAAGTTTAAAAGCTATAAAGTTGCATAAGATTTGCTTTGTACATTAATTTTTCTTAATCAAGTATAAAACACTTTCTAATTTATCTATTTTTTAATACATAATGGATGATTGGTGGAGAGGGGAAGTTTGTTCCATACCTTTGAATTTACTTTTTATTCTTTTGGGAAAAATTATTCTCTGTCATGTATAATCCAACAGCAACACCACTGGAGTGTGGTGTAAAAGAGGAGGGCTAACCAGTAAACCAACTAAACTAGTTGGCTTGTGATTGATTTGATTGAATTATTGAACCAACTTTGGACGTGGCTTGTCTGATCAAATGACACGTGGGTGTGCTTGAATTAGTGGATCTGATGTGGTCCATAACTTGTAGTTAGCTAGCAAGTATCTTCTTCACATTGAGTGATAAAGATTGGTCTCATCCACCAATTGTGCTACATACTATGGCTAGCGCAAAGACTGAGACGTGAGTGACTCAGAAATAATAATGTCTTTGATTCAAATTTCAGTGGCCCAGAATGTCGCGATGGTCAAATATCTACTTGTTATCGAGTAAATTCCGAATGCATGGAAACTTAAGACTACGAATTCATAGAGTTGTATACTTTCAGCAAAGGAAACTCGTTGTCTGAAGTACAGCTCAATAGCTCTTTGTAGTAGTCTTCACGCTGAATAACTCAGGGTAACGTAATGGGCCAAGCAATGACTAACTTGAGGAAGAAGCTCCTAATTATCAGGAAAGTGGGAATGGAATTATTAGTTTAAACAGCGATAAAGAGAAAGAAAAAGTGAAGATTTAGACTGAATCATTACTCAAATCTACTTCTGAACTAATAATTATTATCATATTCATCAAATTAGATGTATTCGTGGGTCAGCAACTCTTCCTTTTGACAAAGCTCAACTATTCGTTGTCCAAACTTTGTTTGCCTAGCTCTCTCGAGCATGCATGCCCAAAAAGCTGAGAAATGTGAAATATAATGGCCTTGCCTATCTTTGGTACTAGTATTCTTTGTATCCTACTCAAATCTTTTGACCATATCTATGGTCAGTGACGGAACTAGGATGATCGCAATGAGTCTCGGTCCTTGCCAACTTTCCTAAACACGAAAAATTTAATGTAAAATTTTGGAAAACATTAAATAATTTGAAATGATCCTCCGGAATAATATTTCAGTCTCGTCTATATTTAATTCTGGTTCCGCCCCTTGTCGATAGTGGATTAGGTGACCTGGGAGGGGGGGTGGTCATGGTCTTCTGTAAATCATGCAGTCAAAAATAGTGATGGTTCAACTATGTATATCATCACTTAAATCTTGAGGTTCAATGCTCTGGGTGATGGAGGAAGTCTCGAGTACTTAGTATGCCAGCTTTTAGACTATGTGGTGGCCACTCTCCCCATCTTTTTATCATTCAAACTTTCGTTCTTTCAATTGGTGCCCCCAAAAAGTTCTGAACAATCAAATGTTACTTGCTGATTCGATCGTTCTTAGCACATTTGTCTTTTTGTTCATTATTCATTCACTTGTAACTTCACCATTGTTAGTTACATTGGATGTTTTTTTTTACTTTTAATTTTTATATTTATACACATGCACATATTCATTTTATTTTCATATGTTTCGAATCATTAACATCCCGTAAAAGTAGCGAGGGAGATACCGCTATACCAAAAGATGAGAGGTACGTATTTTTTCAAACTTACTTGGCCGTTTATAAATTATCGAGAACGGCATTTCCTAATCAGTCTGAATCTGTACTCGTTAAAGTGTAATTTATTACTAGTAGTAATAAATCACATTTATTTGCTAATGTAGTAATTTACTACATTAGCAAATAAATGTGATTTATTGTATGGATTAAGACATCCGTCATTTAAAACAGAGAAAGTAACAACTAAAATTCATATAATGAAACCAGAAATCTTCCTTCTACGCAACAACTAAACAAATGTTTCTAAATAAAGAGGCTTTAAGTTGGTCAATATGATTATGCTTTATACATGCCTAATGGCTAATAACAAAAATTCCACCAGTTTCATATTTCTTGTTAAGTGTACTCAAGGTCACGGATAATGGAGTCCAGTATACAAGGACATGGATGCGGATGCCATAAATTCGATAAATATGATAATATATTTATAAATTTTATTCTCATCCCTAGTTGGAGGTATAAGCCTCCACTTTATTAAAATATTATAATTAATTAGATCCGTTAATGTTAAGTGAAGGTTGTGAATTTCGTTTATTTGTTAGTTGCAGCTACTATGTCGTGCCTAATAATCTTTAATAAATGCCGTGGATTAATTATGTCTAATTACACAATTAAATTACAAAAATGCCCAAATTTTTATTTTTATGTTTAAATATGTACGGACCATGCAACATATTCTCCTGTATAGAATATATGCTCCCTAGCTAACCTACATTAGGCTATCCACAAAGTGTAAACCAGGTTGCTAACAACATCTTATTAATGCATTACTTAGTGTAATTGTGTAAGTCATGAACCAGTTTTTCCAGATTGGAGGGCGTGCTTATATAATACTAATAAGGATTTGAACTGAGGTTAGAATATTTTTACATTAGATAGATCGGGTTAGATTCAGAGTATTAGACAAATGAGAGTGTCTTGAGCCTTGTGATTTGGGGATATTATAATCTTAATTTTGTCATGATTATGTTCCTAATTCAAGTGATTAAGAATCTACATGCCTCTCTTATTAGTCTAAAATGTATCGTGAAGGTGTCATCGGGCTACGGTAGGCTACCCTGCAACTTTCACATCGTAGCATATTTGTTGTAAGGTTTTCGGTATACAAAATTCTGCAAATTTTCATTTTAGTAATTCCAAAACTTGGGACGATGAAACTTAAATCTCGGGACAGTTCTTTTCACTTAGTTATCTCACAATTTTTAAATAAGCAAACTCGAGGTACAATGTGCGTGTAATTTAGCTATTTTAGAAATGTTAGTATACTAATTGTTATGCCATATTTTGGCATGTCTAATAATCTCCCAAATTTCTAATATCTATTAATTATTAATTCAGATTAATAATTATTATTTAACCATCAAGTTTTATCCTCTCCCTGAAACGAGGAAAGAATCAATCTCAATCAATCAATAACGGAAAATATCTCCAAACGATATTCTTCAAATCAGGAAGATATCACAACGATAAGATTAAATCAGATAAAATCAGTAATTACCAAGATTAACGAAGTTTATCCCTAAAGTCTCTTAGGGATAGACACAAATCAATTTCACATAACTGCGTAGGCTTGATCCTATATAAACATATAGGTACGCAGGCATCTTGGCATTATTATGGAATCCGATACACGAGACAAATCGAGACACCTGCCAAGTCCAGCCCCTCTATTTTTTCATAAACCCTAATCCCTAAAAACAGTCACATATTCATAATTTCACTCTACAATTCCAGCAATCCTCCGATTTCGTGTTACGAAATTCCTCCAACAACATTTGGCGCTAGAAGGAGGGGAAGGTCAAAACGCAAGACTGGAAGGTGATTTTTGATCGGACCCACGAAGAAACAATGAAGTTGGTGATATGGGCTAAAAGTAAGCCTTAAAGACACCTTTAATATGGTATTAATTATACCCGGAATAGTCCAAACGTGGGGCCCACCATTTGGGCCCAAACCCTATTTATAATATTAATTTCGTAATTAATATTAAGGGTAATAAACAGCTCAGCAAATAAGAGTTGGATAAGGATAATATCTCCTTCAGACTTATCCTATAAAGCATCCAATTCTATATGGAAACTGATTCCTATAAGGAATAGATCAAGAACTTTCCTCAAGGAGGTGACTTATCTATTAAGTCTCCAACTCCTACCTTAATTCTAAGGCTTCTCAGCCTATATAAAGGGTCAGACCCCTCACCTCTAGAACTACGTTTTTTGGCTTGATCTTTGATATTCATCAAAGTACGTAGGCATCTTGTGAAGGCAGAATCAGCCACGAGCACAAGAGCAGCCATTAAAGCACGAAGCTCACACCCCTTACATTAAATACATACGCCCTAGCCGCAATACTAGTAGCCTAGTTTTTATTCCACAACATTTGGCGCCGTCTGTGGGAAGACAACATCAACCATGGTTCAAACACGAAGGACAACGTCAACCGAGGCCGTGCCCCTTAACTCTGCTCAACCAGCCACTTCAGATTCGCTCATCGTCACTGAGGAAGGACAAATACTCCCATCAACAGGGACGGTCGTTCAACCTCTGCCCACTCAACCCCCAGGGACGACTCCCCATGTAGAGGGGACTCACTCTGTGGTCGTCCAAGAAACCAACCCTCTCCAGATGGTGATTTCTCCTCTTGGTAATGTTGATCGCACGGGGGTACAGATCCACACTACGGATCTCCCTTTGAACACCAACCCTATGTATGGACTGCCTAACTATCCCCCTCGACGAAGGGAACCTGGACCGAGCGGACACGCCTTACAGATCCGGGATCGAGAATATGATGACTACTCGGGTCCCTATACTGATGATTCATCATCATCTGAGGATGATGATCGAGATGAAGCCCCGAGGAGGCGACGAGCTAGCAAGGAACCCCTAAGAAGAACACGGAGAATCCATGATGGGCCTCTACAAACGATTGAGGAGAGGATTAAGGCTCATGAGGCTGAGATCCAAAGGTTGAAGGATGATATAGCAAGGGAACAGGCAAGACAGAGTCTGATTCGACCCCCTCCAATCTCAGAAAGGATTCCTGTTATAGATTTGGAGAGGTCTTCAAGAAGACAAAAGAGGGCTGATGTCCCAACAAGAGAAGCTATGAGGGTGGAAACCCCCAGGGGTAACCCCAAAGATCTGATGCCACTTGGGGACCCTGACGATCCCACACCTCCGTTTACTGAGGAGGTGATGAATGCCCACATCTCAAGGAAGTTTAAGATGCCAACCATTAAGGCCTATGATGGAACGGGCGATCCCGCAAATCATGTCAGGACTTTCTCGAACGCACTGCTGCTACAGCCTGCTAGTGATGCCTTAAAGTGTATGGCGTTCCCTCAAACTCTGTCAGGAATGGCTCAAAGATGGTATAGCCGTCTACCTGCAAATTCGATTGGCTCTTTTAAGGAGTTAAGCGCTGCTTTCATCAGCCAGTTCATCAGTGGGAGAATTCATGAGAAAAGTTCTGCATCCCTTATGTATGTGGTGCAAGGGAAGAATGAGAACTTAAGGGATTATCTCAAGCGATTCACCAAGGAGACGCTAAATATCACCGATTTGGAAAATAAGGTGGCCATGGTAGCCCTGGAACACGGAACCACTGACCTCTTCTTCAAAAGGTCTTTGGCAAAACATCCTCCTGAGAACATGGCCGAACTCCAAAGAAGAGCCGATAAATATATCAAGGCCGAGGACAGCATTAAGAAGGAAACCACAGTAGGTAATGGCAAGGGCTCTAATGATTCGAAGAAAAGAAAATCAGAACAAGAGTACGACGCTAGGGACAAGTATCCCCGGACTGGCAAGGACTCTGATTCATCACCTAAGAAGGGTTTTGGGTCAAGGTTTTCTGATTACGCAAGGTTAAACGCTCCTAGGAGCCAAATTTTGTTGGACATTGAGAAGGATAAGGACTTCCGCTGGCCTAAACCGCTCAGGGGTGATCCCGAAAAGAGAAACAAAGATCTGTACTGTAGATTCCATAAGGATGTGGGGCATGACACAGATGACTGCAGACGGTTGAAGGATGAAATTGAGTTTTTAATCCGGAAGGGAAAGTTAAACAAGTTCACTAAAGGTGAAGACCGTGGAACCCAGAAGAGGGATTATGAAAGAAGAGACAATGATAGGAGGGATAACGATCGCAATCGTAACCCGCAGCCTCGAGGGCCAGTAATTAATATGATTTGGGGAGGACCAACAGCGGCCGGCACTACCCGAAACTCTCGAAAGGCTTATGCCAGGGAAGTGATGCACATCACAGGAGAAGCCCCGAAGCGTGCTAAGACTGAGGCAGTGATTGGTTTTGATGATTCAGATCTTGAAGGGGTGAAATTCCCCCATGATGACCCGTTGGTCATAACTCCAGTAATTGGAAACTCGGAAGTGAAGCGAGTCTTGATAGACAATGGAGCTTCCGTCGATATCTTGTTTCATGATGCTTTTATGAGGATGGGGTATACTGACTCTCAACTAACCCCGACTAACATGCCAATCTACGGATTTAATGGAGTTGAGTCCAAGGTTGAAGGGACCATTCATCTGCCTATGACAATAGGGCAAGAACCTAAGGAGGCCACCCAGATGCTAAACTTTCTAGTAATTAAGGCTGCCTCGACGTACAATGCAATCTTAGGGAGAACCGGACTTCATGCATTCAAGGCTGTTGCCTCTACTTATCACATGAAGGTCAAATTTCCAACCAGGAATGGTGTTGGGGAACAAAAAGGAGATCAGAAAATGGCCAGGAGTTGCTATGTGGCTGCTTTGAGAGCTGACGGAACCGGGGGGCAGGTACTCCCGATTGAAGACATGGATGTCCGTGATGATGAACACCGGGGAAAGCCAGCGGAGGACTTAATACCTATCCCTCTGGAGCTAGGCGACCCTGAGAAGGTTACTTATATTGGAGCCTCTTTGAAAGAACCCCTGAAGGGGAAATTAATAGAGTTCTTACAAAGGAATAGTGACGTTTTTGCTTGGACAGCAGCTGACATGCCAGGGATTGATCCTCAACTTATAACTCATAGATTGAATGTTGACCCTAATCGGAAGACAGTACAGCAGAAGAAGAGAAATTTTGCTCCGGAAAGGCAAGAAGCCATTAAGCAAGAAGTGGATAAGCTCTTGGAGGCTGGTTTTATTGAGGAAATTCAGTTTCCCGAATGGTTAGCAAACCCAGTGATGGTCAAGAAAGCGAATGGGAAGTGGAGGATGTGTATAGACTTCACTGACCTGAATGATGCATGCCCAAAGGATTGTTTCCCTCTGCCAAGGATAGATATGTTGATAGATGCCACAGCTGGACATGAGATGCTGAGCTTCATGGATGGGTTCAGCGGCTATAATCAGATTAAGATGCACAAGGATGACATCCCTAAGGTATCTTTCATAACCGACTTTGGTGTTTTCTGCTATCTTGTTATGGCGTTTGGCTTAAAGAATGCAGGAGCTACTTACCAACGATTGGTGAATAAGATATTTGCCCATCTGATTGGAAAAACCATGGAGGTTTATGTCGATGATATGCTGGTTAAAAGCTTGGTCAAGACAGATCATATCAAGCACCTCAGAGAGGCATTTGAAGTGCTGAGGCACCACAAGATGATGTTGAATCCAGCCAAGTGTGCCTTTGGCGTTGGATCAGGCAAATTTTTGGGTCTGATGGTTTCTAAAAGAGGCATAGAGGCCAACCCCGACAAGATCAAGGCAATCTTAGACATAGAACCACCGCGCTCTATAAGAGATGTGCAGAAGTTGACGGGCCGGGTAGCGGCTTTAGGAAGATTCATCTCCAAGTCTGGTGACAAGTGCTTGCCTTTCTTTCAAGCACTGAAGAAAGTGAAAAATTTTGAGTGGACTCCTGAGAGCCAAGAGGCCTTCGAGCAATTGAAGAAATACATGGTTGAAGCCCCATTATTGACCAAACCAAGTCCTGGAGAGACTCTTTATCTATACCTGGCGGTATCTGAGCAAGCCCTGAGTGCTGTCCTTATTCGGGAGGAGGAGAAAGTCCAGAAACCTATCTACTATGTAAGCAAAGTGTTGCATGGGGCTGAGTTGAATTACTCACCCATAGAAAAGTTTGCTTTGGCTTTAGTAACTGCCTCAAGGAAATTGCGACCTTACTTTCAGGCACACAAGATTCAAGTTCTGACGAACCAACAGTTGAGGAACATATTGCATAGCCCTAAGGCCAGTGGAAGGCTAATTAAATGGGCGATTGAGTTAGGAGAATTCGATATCACATACAAGCCTCGGACAGCCATCAAGGCTCAGGCATTGGCTGACTTCGTGGTTGAATGTACTATTAACAACCAAGAAGTCGGGGGGCAAGAGATAATGACTACCCCTGGGCAAGAGAAAAAAGAAGAGGAACTTACACCCGATCTAAAGGAATATTGGGTGCTCTATTTTGATGGAGCATCAAAAACAAATTCTAGTGGTGCAGGTTTGGTTTTGCAAAGCCCTGATGGGTTCACAGTTGAGTATGCTTTAAAGCTGGATTTTCCTACTACTAACAATGAGGCAGAGTATGAGGCATTAATAGCTGGTTTGGGTTTAGCTAGAATCGTGCGGGTCAAAAACCTTAAAGTTTGTGGAGATTCACGACTTGTGATATCCCAAGTAAACGGTGAATTCGAAGCTAAGGATGAGACTATGGCGAAATACCTGAGAGTGGTGAAGGCTGTTATGTCTCAGTTTGAGGAATGTCATGTTGAGCACATCCCGAGAGAAGAAAACGTTAAGGCCGATGCCCTGTCTAAGTTTGCTTCTTCTGAAATAGAAAATTATGCTGGGAGTGTCTACTTTCAGGTCCTGAAGGCCCCAACCATTAATGCAAAGCTAATGGCACCGATTGATATAGGAGGCTCTTGGATAGATCCTATCAAGGCACACCTGGAGACCGGTTGGCTCCCAGACAATGCCATGGAGGCACGAAAACTCTCAGTAAGAGCGTTGAGATATACTTTGATTGAGGGTATTCTGTACAAAAGGTCGTTTGTCATCCCGTACTTGAAATGTCTAAGGCCTTTAGAGGCAAGGGAAGCATTAGAGGAAGTTCATGAAGGGATCTGTGGGCAACATTTGGGGGGCAGAGCCCTAGCTCACAAGATAATTCGTTTAGGGTTTTATTGGCCGGAGATGTTGGCTGATGCACAAAACTATGTCAAGAGATGTGAGAGATGCCAGAAGCATGCCCCAATTGTGAGGCAACCGCCTGAGATGTTGACCTCTATCAACTCTCCCATTCCGTTTGCAATGTGGGGGATGGACATACTTGGACCCTTTCCCATGGCTTCAGCACAGAGGAAATTCCTGATAGTGGCCATTGATTACTTCACTAAGTGGATTGAGGCTAAACCCCTGGCCAAGATAACCACCAAGCAAGTTTCCCAGTTCTTCTGGGAGAACATCATTTGCAGATACGGAATCCCACGAATCCTTGTGACAGACAATGGGACACAGTTCAATAATGAGGAGTTTAAGAAGTATTGTGAAGAGAATGCGATTGAGCTCCGCTTTACCTCAGTGGCACATCCACAAGCCAATGGGCAAGCTGAGGTAGCTAATCGAATTATCCTTGATGGACTGAAGAAGAGGGTCGAGCGCTCTAGGAACACTTGGGTAGATGAACTGCTGCCCATACTCTGGGCGTATCGTACCACTTGTAAGGTAACAACTGGAGCAACCCCATTTTTGCTGGCTTATGGAGCCGAGGCTGTTGTGCCCTTGGAGATCATGCAGGCATCACCTCGAATCGAGGCATATGAGCCAGAAACTAATGAAGAAGGGATGAGACTTGCCCTGGATTTAATTGACGAGGTTAGAGATGAAGCTAATGCTAGGAATGCTGAGTATCAGAAGAGAGCCTCTTTTCATTACAACCAAAGAGTTAAAGAAAGATTTTTTCGACAAGGCGACATGGTCCTAAGGAAGATTGAAGCCTCAGGAGTTGGCCAAAAAGGAAAGTTAGCACCAAACTGGGAAGGACCGTATCTGGTCAGGAAGGTGTTAGGACGAGGATCTTACAAGTTAGAAACCTTGGATGGGGTTGAGGTGCCCCGGACTTGGCATGCTGTTAACCTCAAAGTTTATTATGTTTGAGATCTTTTGATAAAGGCTTGAACTTTTATCTATTTATTAGGAATAAGGTTCGAATGAAACCATTATAGAGCATGTTGCTCCCAGTAGTTGATAGAGTATCTATGTAAGGGTTGAACCCATTTTATTAATGTCCTTTGACAGCATAATGGAATTTATTCTGTTTTCCCTATTGGTTATCCTTCCTTGCTAAAATAAACGAAAGACGAATGTTGGACCGACTTATAAGTTTAAGTACCAGCCAAGAGGCCAAGTGCTCAAAAAATTCTAAAGTATTAACAAACTATGAGCAAAGGCAAGAAAAATGAGCGGAAATAAACTGCATAAATAGTTAAGTTAGAAATTACAAAGGCCCGAAGGCTATTAAGTCAAATGATTGAAATCCAGAGTTCAGAAAGGCGAATGATAAATAAATAAAGCCTAAGGGGCCTTAGGGGCCTCCTTAGCAGGAGAAGCATCCTCAGAGCTAGTCTCAGTAGTAGACCCCTCGTCGGCAGAGATAACAGCACCAGGCTGGGCTAGAGTAGGCTCGGGATCCAAAGCTGAAGTAGTGGCAGTAGCATGCTCCTTAACCAAAGCGTCATCCTCCCCAAACAGCTCTTCACTGGAACCAGGCCCCTGTGTCAAGGCATTGGGAAGGTGAGGGCTAGGAAAAGCAGAAGGCAAGAATAACCCTGGATGCTGCCTCAGAACTGCTTCAAGGGCTTTGGTCCACCCATCAGAAAACTGACTAGGAAAGAGCATCTCATCATGCTGATCCATGAGAGTCTTGTACTCATCTGAATCCAGATATTCATCAATATGCTTCTCCTTGTCATCTCTCAGGGCGACCAGCTCCGCATGCATCCCTACCATCTCTTCATCTTTCTTCTTTATTTGCTCTTCCAGACGATTAATATGGAGAGTCTTCTTCTGAGATTCAGACTCAAAAGCTTTAGACTTCTCTTTCCAAGCTTTGGCTTTGTGAACCAAACTTTGGAAATGGACGTTAGCCTGCATGAAAGGTTAGCATTGAAATCAAGTAATGAACTTAAAAGCCGTTAAGGTATTGAAAGAAAAAGTTTGAGACTTACCACAGCGAGAGCCTGAGCACCGAGTGCCTCTGACTCCCCAATACCTCCACCAAGGACCATGTCCTTATAATCAGGGGTGGTGATCGAGTTTAAAGACCAATCCATGGAGTGCTTCGTAGAGCCCACCACAGAATCCTGCTTCCTAAAGCCCCAAGGAGGCCTGAAAACCGTCGACTGGACATTAACCTGGGAGCTCCCCTCCAGTCCAGCTATGTCACCATATCTCAACTCCCCTTTATGGACCTTGTGGGGGCGCAGGAAAGGAGGCTCCGTGTTTTTCCCTCGAGGGTCAGCAACCCTCTTAGCCCGAACCATCCTGGCCGTCTCTTCATCAGGAGAGGGTGCAGCCTCCACAATCAATTTCGCAACTGCAAGAACGACCAAAAAGAGAGTTGGAATAAATTCAGTATTAAAAAGTAAATGGCAAAGACCAGTAAGAAAATTACCCCGCTCAGAAACTCTGGAAAGGCCTACTCCCCTTAGAGACTCCTCATTTAAAAGACTTAGGCAGGTAATAGAACTACCGTCTGCCTCGGTCAAAGTATTATAAGCGGCCTGTTCCTCGGTACTAAGGACGATTCCCTTAGCACTTCCATCTGAGACTCTCGAGAATGTCTGCCTAAAGAGAGTGCCCCAATCACCTCCATCCCATTCTAAGTATGCGAA
This sequence comes from Saposhnikovia divaricata, assembly GCA_036435485.1. NCBI lineage: Eukaryota > Viridiplantae > Streptophyta > Magnoliopsida > Apiales > Apiaceae > Saposhnikovia > Saposhnikovia divaricata. Next base: position 8,909,983 of record CM071597.1, on the reverse strand, counting down.
CTCATTTTTCCAGCCCGCATTATTATCAGGAATTGACTTGCCATTAAAGATTGGGGGGACTCTAGGACGGAGCTTAACATATACCCAGCCAGGGTTCGTGGCAGGACTATTGTAAAATTGAAAAAGTTTGCGAAAAAGAGCAACTGATAAAGGGAGTTGTTGTCGAAGACACAAAACCATAAAACATAATATAATTCTCCACGCGTTTGGCGGGAGTTGACATGGACTAATTTGCACATCAGCTAAGAGTCTAGGAATGAATTCATGAAATGGAAAACGAAGGCCAGCCACTAGACTCTCCCTATAAACACACAAAGAATTGGGTTTCCAGTGACAAGGTCTGTCACCTGGCTCGGCTGGGACAAGTTTATAAGGTGATTTAATTTTGAAAAGCTTGTTATATCTAGTGATTTCATCAACATCATGATAAGAGCTACAACAGTCATATGCATCTAATTCTGACAAAGAGGGGTAATCATCTCCACGTTGATTTAACATATCTACTAGAGATGTGTAAGAAGAGCGAATGGTGATTGTACCTTTGGAGGAGGCAGAATTCATCTTTGCAAGGCGAGACTTAGCTTTGTCTTCCATTGATGCTCTTGAAGAAAGGTTCGAAGCTCTTGAAAAACCCAGAAAGTTTGAAGATTTGAAGAAAATCTTCAAAGAAAACCCAGAAAATATGAAGGAATGAAGGTATCTTCAAGAAATAAACCCAGAAACCACCGTGAAGGGGAGGAGCTTAAAGAAAACTTTCGCCGAAAATCGCCTTGAAATAGAGATAACTACAGAGAGAATTTCTAGTGAAGTGTTTGAGTAGAAGTAAGAATGAGAAAGTGAACACTTCACTCTCACTCTTACATACAATCTTTTAGCCGGTTAAAATTCCTCCAAACGGTCAAGAAACCTACAGTAACAGGTCAGAAAAGCCCATGAAACCGGCCCAAATTAAGGCCCAATTCTAGGACATTCTTAGGAAAATATCTTTGAAAAATATCTTAGATATTTTGAAGAAAATTATGGGTATTTTTTAAAAAAATATCATAGACAATAAATCCTGGATTTAGATCCAAATAGCCCGGATGGGCCCAATAACAACTATGAGGATAAGCCCATTTTGAAAAGAAAAGTACCAGGCCCCATAAGAATAGGCCCAAAGCCAAAGTGGCCCTTAATTCGACCAGAATCCTGGTCGAAACGACCAAGAATCCTGGTCGAAAAACCCTTCGACCAAAGCGTTGGAAACGCCCTTAATTCGACCAGAATCCTGGTCGAAACGACCAAGAATCCTGGTCGAAAAACCCTTCGACCAAAGCGTTGGAAACGCCCTTAATTCGACCAGAACCCTGGTCGAAACGACCAAGAATCCTGGTCGAAAAACCCTTCGACCAAAGCGTTGGAAACGCCCTTAATTCGACCAGAATCCTGGTCGAAACGACCAGGAATCCTGGTCGAAAAACCTTTCGACCAAAACCATTCTGAGGCCCTTATTTCGACCAGAATCCTGGTCGAAATGACCAGGAATCCTGGTCGAAAAACCCTTCGACCAGAGCAAAATTGGACCCTTATTTCGACCAGAATCCTGGTCGAAACGACCAGGAATCCTGGTCGAAAATCTCTTCGATCAGGAAGAAAAAGAAGGCCTTAATTCGACCAGAATCCTGGTCGAATTCCTGGTCGAATTCCTGGTCGAATTCCTGGTCGAATTTCTGATCGAAAAAACTCAGTCCTGGTCGAAATTTGCTATAAAAATTGATTTTCTGACAGCTAATCTTCACAGACATGGAATTTTGATACCTGTAGGTACCATAATAGGATAAAAATGGAAATACGAGGAATTTCATAGATAATTCCTTGAAGAAAAAAAGACTCTGTAACTAAAGTTATGGAAATTGCTTAGCCTCGAATAAGGCATATCGTCGTAAACGTGTCGGTCGCTCCACACTTTACATCAAGACGACATTCGTGAAACACTAGTGTACAAAGCCCTGACCCAAGTCTCACGAAAGACAGATAAAACTTCAAGGAAAACCTGATCAGTTTTCCTAGAAGTTGGGGGGCAAATGATATGGGCTAAAAGTAAGCCTTAAAGACACCTTTAATATGGTATTAATTATACCCGGAATAGTCCAAACGTGGGGCCCACCATTTGGGCCCAAACGCTATTTATAATATTAATTTCGTAATTAATATTAAGGGTAATAAACAGCTCAGCAAATAAGAGTTGGATAAGGATAATATCTCCTTCAGACTTATCCTATAAAGCATCCAATTCTATATGGAAACTGATTCCTATAAGGAATAGATCAAGAACTTTCCTCAAGGAGGTGACTTATCTATTAAGTCTCCAACTCCTACCTTAATTCTAAGGCTTCTCAGCCTATATAAAGGGTCAGACCCCTCACCTCTAGAACTACGTTTTTTGGCTTAATCTTTGATATTCATCAAAGTACGTAGGCATCTTGTGAAGGCAGAATCAGCCACGAGCACAAGAGCAGCCATTAAAGCACGAAGCTCACACCCCTTACATTAAATACATACGCCCTAGCCGCAATACTAGTAGCCTAGTTTTTATTCCACAACAGTTGGCAAGAAGCACAAAAACGAGGCAGGCTTGCAACATCAAAAAATCAGAACCGATTGGTTTCAAAATACAAAGATAAGTTTTATTTTCTTTGCTCGGTTTATATTTTACGAATTGCACATTAATTATGCCATGCATGCATAATCATGTTTTTAAATATTTTTTACAAGAAAAAATATATTATTTAGAAAATTTGTGTGAGTACAATATTTTTATGCTTGTAAAATTATTGCGATTTAAAAAATATCGTACGAGATATTTGTGTTGATGAATTGCGGATATTTACGTGAATTGATTGCGGATATTTTACAATCCCGTACGAGCTGCATGCTTTGAAAGAAAAAATACATATACGAGACGCATTATTTTGTAAAAGATTTTCTACAACAAAAGGAGCATTATTTTCGAAGAAAATAAATATCGCGACACTTTTAAAAGAGCATATTTATTATTGCATATGGATTTGCAAAAGATTTTTCATATATCGTCGCGATAGTACATATATGTCAAAAATATTTTCAAACTTGCGAACTAAATTGTCAAGTAGGGTAGCCTGGACAAGCTATAAATCTCGCAAGGCTACATGCTTAGTAAAGTTCAGCACCCTCTGGATCATCATTGAAGGCCCATGGCCAGATCTCTCAAGATCGCATGGGTGGAGGCATCCCTATGCACAATTACATTGAAGGCCCATGGCCAGATCTCTCAAGATCGCATGGGTGGAGGCATCCCTATGCACAACTACATGTACATGTACATCTACATCTACATCTTATCTACATCGAAGACTCCGCAAGACACATCATTATGTGATTGCATCAAACACATCCTTATGTGGTTGCATCAGACACTTGAAAAGCGTGTATGTCAGTTCGGGATATATACAAGTGCCAAGGTCCTAACTAGACAACAAGGATCGCAATGGATTTCAAACGAATTATTTATGCTCGCACATTTGAAAACCTTGGCAAAAATGTATCTTATATTGGTCATCGCATGGTGTCACACTTGCATCCGCATACGCCTAACGAGCACAGTGGTGCTCTAAGTGTTTTTCTAATCATCTATTTTCAGTTTTTTCAGCGACTCAAGAAATTTGGAAGCTTGAAGAATGCTTAGTTCTCCATTGCAGCAAGCTACACTGAAGAACTGGGGGCTAGTTGTTATGCCATATTTTGGCATGTCTAATAATCTCCCAAATTTCTAATATCTATTAATTATTAATTCAGATTAATAATTATTATTTAACCATCAAGTTTTATCCTCTCCCTGAAACGAGGAAAGAATCAATCTCAATCAATCAATAACGGAAAATATCTCCAAACGATATTCTTCAAATCAGGAAGATATCACAACGATAAGATTAAATCAGATAAAATCAGTAATTACCAAGATTAACGAAGTTTATCCCTAAAGTCTCTTAGGGATAGACACAAATCAATTTCACAGAACTGCGTAGGCTTGATCCTATATAAACATATAGGTACGCAGGCATCTTGGCATTATTATGGAATCCGATACACGAGACAAATCGAGACACCTGCCAAGTCCAGCCCCCTCTTTTTTCATAAACCCTAAACCCCTAAAAACAGCTACATACTCATAATTTCGCTCTACAATTCCAGCATCCCTCCGATTTCGTGTTACGAAATTCCTCCAACAACACTAATCAAATACTGGAGTCATTAATATTTGAGTAATGTTAGGAAACCAAAAAATTATTTGTAAAAACTTTTCCAAAATGAGGTAGCAAATACATGGTGGGTTTTAATTGGATGACTAATATAAATGCATAGATACATTTACATTATTAGAGCATCTCCAATCATATCAAGCCCTTAGTTAAAAGTCTACGTGACTTTCTGTTATGACATATTTTTGGCATGTCTAATAAACTCCCAAATTTCTAATATTTATTAATTATTAATTCAGATTAATAATTATTGTTTAACCGCTAAGTTTTATCCTCTCACTGAAACGAGGAAAGAATAAATTTCAATCAATCAATAATGAAAATATCTCCAAACGATATTCTTTAAATCAGGAAGAGATCATAATGTCAAGATTAAATCAGATAAAATCAGTAATTACCACATTAACAAAGTTTATCCCTAAAGTCTCTCACGCATAGACATAATTGCACAGAACTCCGTGGGCTTGATCCTATATAAACATAGGTACGTAGGCATCTTGAGATATGGAATCTGATACACGAGACAAATCGAGACACCTGCTAAGTCCAGCCCCTCTTTTTTCATAAACCCAAATCCCCTAAAAACAGTCACATACTCATAAATTATCACTATTATTCCAGCAAACCTCCGATTTCGTGTTGTTACGAAATTCCTCCAACAACACTTTCCAAAAATAAAACTTATACATAATATGTAAAAAATTAACCACTCCAATGGGACAAAACCCTTGTCTATAATTATAGATAATCTCTTGATGTTGGTTATATTTATTGAACCTCTAGATACCTGTAGCGAATTGCCACATCAATTATTTCTATATTAAAATAATATATTCCATTAATAACAACTTGAAATATTAATAACATACCATTTTTAAAATATAGTTGATATGGGCTAAAAGTAAGCCCTAAAGACACAATTAATGTTGCATTAATTAGACCTAGCTTGGTCCAGATACGAGCCTATTAATGAGGCCCAAAACCCTAATTTCGTAATTAATATCAAGGGTAACTAACAGCTCAGTAATAAGAGCCAAATAAGGATATAATCTCTACAAAGAGTAGCCACCAAGGCACACAATCATACAAGGAAACAAACTCCTACAAGGTAGGAGTCTAGAACCTTCCTCAAGGCTGACTTGCCCACCAAGTCTCCTAACCCTACTGCGATTCTAAGGCTTCTCAGCCTATATAAGGGCCCTGCACCTCATTCTCATAACAACGTTTTTTTGGGCACAACTCAATACGTCGCAGCGTTTTAGGCTTAATACTCGAATAAGGACAGACAAGCCACTACATCACATCACTATGCCGCGAGGGCGCATCAAGCCACGTAGGCAACCCAAGAACTACATTTGGCTTGATTCTTGATATTCATCAAGGTACGTAGGCATCTTGTTAGGACCGAGTTAGTCCCCGACAACAAGAGCATCCACCATTAAAGCTCAAAGCTCTCAATCCTTAATAATCAATACACGAATTAATTATACCCTACTTTTTATTCCACAACATTTGGCGCCGTCTGTGGAAAGCAAACATCAACCATGATGAACACACGGAGAACATCGGTGACTATACACACCATCACTAGCACTTCTGTTAGTTCTATACCTGTGACTACGGAACAAGGGTCTGTACCCCTTAAAAAAAATACCCAAATTTTGGGTTCTTAACCCCAAGGACGAATCTCCAATATTACTGGAACACATGTCGAGTGATCGCAGCCTATAGGGATGAATCCCCAAGGCCAGTAGATGAATCCCTTTCAAATGGTTGTTTCCCTTTTGGGATACGGCCTACCCCCATGAAGCACAGACCTCCACCACTGTAACTCTCACAAGAACGAATATATCCTACGGGCTACCCATCTACCCCTCAAACGCATGAGGCATTGGAGGAAGTGGTCATGCGTATCGAGTGCACAAGCCATATAAACCCCCATGCATCACATGCCTAGGCCATGTCTATGAAGGAGGGTTCGAAGATTATTCTGAACTCTATACTGAGGATTCATCATCTAAGGATGATCGAGATCGAGCCCCGAAGAAGAGGCGTGCAGACAAGGAACCCACTATTGGGCGTATTCGAGAAACTTCGGGCAGAGTTCCAAGAACGACTTAAAATAAGTTTAAGGCTCATAAAGCCGAGATCCAAAAGTTGAAACAAGACATGGAGAAGGAACAACATAGGTAAAATTGCCCTCATACGTTAAGAATAGGAGAGGTTCCCTTTGTCAAATTGGAGAGGCCTTCAAAGATGAATGGAAGGACTGGGGTCCGAAGGACAGAGATCCCAATGGCTAAGTCCAATGATTTGATTCAACCAGGAGATCAGAATGATTCTACCCTTCCTTTTATTGAGAAAGTGAAGAATGCCCACACCTATCATTATTCAAGAATTGAACCCTTTTGGAATGGGAATTTAAACGAGACTCCAAGGAGTTGAGAAAGAAAGATTCTAAAGGGACGGATCCCCAATCATAGGCATGATTTTGCCCTTAATCGCTAAGAGACTAGCATGATCTCAACCATGGTGTATTCATGACTAACAACTCCCCCAGAGACGCGTCTCCAAGGGGTAATCCCTCAGGGGTGACTCAAAATCCACGAACCCAAGGAGCGAATCCCCAATTGCATATGGTGGTCTCACCTCTGGCTAATGGAGCACAAGGAGCGCAGATCGCCACCACCGTCATGCTAATCCCAATAACTCAAAACCCCGTTTATGGGTTGTCACCATTCCCAATTGTTGACGGAACCACTGATTTACTTGATAACGTGTATTTTATACACATTTTGTCTTTTATTCTTCTGCATTTTTGTTAGTTTCGAATGTTGTTTTATTAATATTTGTTATGTTTTTCATCTTTCAGTGCCTCATGCTTAATTGTTGAAAAGATGGATTATTTTGGGCTTGAAAGCGAAGATTATTCAAGAGGGAAGTTAGAAGATGCAAGCTCGCGATGTCGGGAGGTGTTTAATGCATTATCTTGAAGATTTTATCTCGTACGGGCTGATGTACGGCCGTTCGACAGGCCGTTCAAAAGAGCAGATTTTCTGTACGGGCAGCTGTACGGCCGTTCAACAGGCCGTACAGAGCTGCTGTGTATTAAAAAGAACAAAACATCTTCACATCTTCATAACTAAACCTAACAACTTCATCTTCATCTAACCTAGCCTCTTCAAGGAAAAATTAGGGTTAGTAGAGTAGATAGAAAAACATCAATTACTCATAATCTAGCATTGATTATGAGTACCTAACTTCATATATTTGGCTCAAGGAGGAATTCTTGTACTAAACCCACTTCAATTTAAGTAAGATCTATTTCACTTTATCTTGAATTCTTGAGTTGTATTGCTTATGATTTTGCTTGGAGAATTGTAAGTTGCTTCAATTTGCTCTTCTTGTAATATCAATTGCTAATTGTTTGTGCTAATCCGTAATTGTTAGTACATTCATTATAGTAGCACAAGTTTAGTGTACCTAAATTCTCAAGCTTTAAGTGCAAATACCTAGGTTGAGCTTCTCATCCTTGGGTTTTTCCTAACCTCTCTTTGATTGATTCCTTGATTTGGTTAAATTGGTAGTGCTTCACTATTGGTTGCTAGTATCAAGAGAACTAATTTATGTGCTTCACTAAATTAGTGTTTATAATAGAAGAGAAATAAGTGATTGTGTGCTTCACCAATTATCTTGGTTAGGTAGAGTTGGATATATTTGCTTGTTGTTGGGTTGAAGTGCTTGAGTTGCCATTATCCTTGGGTCGAATATCCCTATATCTTGCTAATTCACTCATTGTGTTGTGTTGGTAAATTTGGATAGTTGCCATTAACTTAGTTGTATTTTTGTAGCAATTTATTTATTGTATGCAAGGTGTTTGATAAAACACCTTAACCAAACTCAAAACCCCCCATTTACACACTTCTAGATTGTAAGAGATAATATACTCGAAATCGATATTGAGAGTCCTTCCCTATGAACGAACTTACGAAAAACACTACCTTCAAATTAGCGCCGCTGCCGGGGAAGGCAACAATATTAATTTTGAGTTAATTGTTTCTTATATTTTAGATTTTATCTTTGTATATAATTTTTTTTTCTTTCTTTGTTTTTTGTTTATTGGTTTGTCTTCATGTTTATTGGATATAGACATGAACTAACTCTTTCAGGAGACGATGGATAACTATTTTGGTTGGAATAACGCTCAAGATTTCACCTATGATCAAGAACGATATCAAGATTTTAATTCTTTTCAGAATTTTAATGCGTATCAGGTGTGTTATGTCCAAATCTGGCATAATGGCTAAATTGATTTGATTAGCTAAATTGATGGTTCATAATCTATGATGGGCCTAGAAGATGAAGATTGGGTCACTAAAGCCCACTATTGGAATCAGCCCGGTATATCTTGGCAATAATACTTCTATTACAGGAGTACCTCCTGATGCAGCGCCTCGCTGGCGATGCTTGCAGGAGGATCGCTTCGCTTTGCACCACGCCTATAACTTACAGCGAGATCATTATTTCCTCTTCTCTGGAAGGCTCATGGCCAGACTTAAGGTCGCATGAGTAGCTAGGCACAGGGATCGCTTCGCATGGCCAGACCTCTCAAGGTCGCATGCAGGGGCCCTGATGGATCTTTCATTCCGAATCTGTTCATTCGAGATTATGGGCTTCTACAGCTGGATCATGGATCATGGATAGATTTGATGACTTACTGCCATGTCAGCCCTAAACAAGTGGGCTTGGACCTTGGCTTATCTCATAAAAACCCTAGCCCGCCTAGGTAACTTGTGGCCCAAGAACTACGTCAGGCTTGATCCCTATAAATAGGGTACGTAGGCACCTTGATACGGATGAGAAAACAGTTTACCTGAAAACACCTATCAAGCTCAGCCACACTCATACACACAAACCCTAATCCTTTGTTCTTCTTTTGTTAGCAAAATATCCGTATTTTGCTCCGATAATCTAGCAAACCTCCAAAATATTGTTATACAATATTCTCCCTATAACATTTGGCGCTAGAAGGAGGGGCCACTAGTCATTGAATTGGGAGAACGATGACTAAATCACACAAAAAGAGGAACGATGGTGAGACCCCGGGGTCGCATAAGGTGAACAAGGACGATCCCCTGACAAGAGACCCCCCAGAGGACGAAGCGTCCAAGGACAACTCTAAGACTGGGAACAGGGAGGAGCATACCCCCCCAGCACAGAGGGTGACATTGAACAGCGAGGTCATGTCTTTCCTAAAAGGCCTCGGTGAGCAGGTGACCGCTGTGCATGAAAGGGTCGCAAAGGTAGAGAGGCGCTATAGTTCTAGAGGATCGAAGAGGAATGCAAGGACAGGCGGTAGAGCACCTGGGGAAGGAAGCAAACTCCCCCCTAAGAAACTCGTTGATGACTTCGAGGATGTCCTAACAGATCAAACCAACCCTGACTGGAATGAGGGGGAGGACTCACTCGGACAGAAAGGGGGATCGCATGACAAGGTCGCTTCATCTGAAGGGAGATCGGTCAGTGTTTTTGATCGTCTCGGAAAGAAGCTGACTGAGCACGACCTTCATCTAAAGTTGGAAAAGGCTAATGCGCCTCGTCATGAAGGATCTAAGAACAGAAGTCAGGGCACACATCGACAATTGTGTCCTAGAGATCGCGAGCGGTCATATCGTCGCGATGACAGACCCCCCCTCTCTCCGTAGAGAGCGTGAGCGGTCCCATCGTCGCGATGACAGACCCCCATCTCATCGAGACCAAGAACGATCTCAATATCTTGAAGAGGATCGTAAAAAGAAGGATCGCAGGAATGACCAGGAGGAGTCCAGTATCCTAAAAAAGACCCAGTCTCATCATGGAAGTACTGGAGGTAAAAAGGAGGCTGAAAAGGAGGTCAAGTTAGGAGACTATAAGTTGGAGGAGTTGAAGAAGGCCCTGGACGCGATGAACAGTGAGAAAGGGATCTTTAGCACTATGGGCTCGTCATCGCCCTTTACTCACGAAATTCGAACCGCTCCGCTTCCTGCAGTGTTTCGAGGCCATCAGCATGATATGACCTATAATGGCGACACTGATCCAGCGGAGTTCGTGATTCGATTCAACAATGAGATGGATGTTTATCAGGTCTCATTACTAGCGAGGTGTAGACTATTTGCGGCCTCGCTGAGGGGAAGTGCTCAGCAGTGGTTTTCGAAGCTAGGGGCATTGATTGTCATCGATTCTTGGGAGCAACTCGTGGACATCTTTATCAAACAGTTCCAGTCCTCGATGCTCTATGCACCCCCTGTATCCACCTTAGCAAACATAAAACAGAAGGAAGGCGAAACCCTTCATGATTACTTCAAGAGGTTCAATGCTGAGGTGCCTCGCGTGTGAGGTGCAAATGACGAAGCTGTGAAAAATTTCCTCATCGCTGGAGTAAGGGAAGGTACGGAATTTTGGAAGAAGCTACAAGAACAGACCCCTAGTACTCTCTCTGAATTGCACAAGATCGCTGAGCCTTTCAAGCGTGTTGAGAAGTCACTCGCAGATTTGAAGAAGAATAATGAAAGGAGTGGCAGTTGGAATAGAAATCGGGGGGTAAAAAGAAAGGACTCCAGAAGTCCAGGGCGAAGACGGGATCGAAGTCGAAGCCCCAGCCCAAAAAGGAGAGACCGCGATCCTTTGAGGCGATCCCCACCTAGATCTCGCCCCGCGAGGGACGGAGACAAGTATATCCCTCTGGTCGCCCCAATTGATCACATTTATGCAGTCAATGAAAACAAGGGGATATTCAGGAAGCCTACACCGATGGGTCTGAAGGGGACCGCAAACACTAGCAAGTATTGTGCCTTTCACGAACAAACAGGGCATGATACATCAACCTGCCGAGAGCTGAAGCAGCAAGTGGATCAGTTAATTCGTGATGGAAAGTTAACTGAGTGGGCGGTTCGCGAGGTGAAGAAGCATAATCCCAAGTCTGGCCTTGGGTATAATCAAGCCCCCCCACCTGAACAGAACCCAGTCATTAATGAAAGGGAAGCGCGAGGCAGAAGTATTCATGTGATAATTGGAGGACCCCACATCGGGGGAGACAGCAATAAAGCCAGAGAAAGGTATGCTCGCGAGGCCAGGGAGCGACCCCTCACTAATGTACATCACTTGCAAGAACGACCCCCAAAGCTCTTCAAGGGGGAAGATACAAACATCATGTTCACTGAGGAGGATGCGAAGTGGGTTCATCACCCTCATTCTGATGCCCTCGTTGTTCGAATTCGCATTGGATCGCAGAATGTCTACAGAGTTCTGGTTGATAATGGGAGTGCTGTGAATCTCCTGACATACGAGGTCTACCAAAAGATGGGCTACGTGGATAAAGATCTCATCCCAACTGTGGGACACTTGTATGGTTTTACTGGAGCATCAGTGAGTGTCAAGGGTCTCATACGACTTCCTGTGACTTTAGGAGACGAGCCCTGCATCACTACCCAGATCGCAGACTTCATGGTGGTGGATCAACCTTCAGCATACAATGCTATTGTAGGGAGGCCTATACTTAAGGAAATGAGGGTGGTCACTTCTATCTATCATCTTTCCATGAAGTTTCCTACCCCAAATGGAGTGGGATGTGTCAAGGGGGCGCAGCATGAATCACGAGAATGTTACAACAAGGCCCTTAAGTCCGCTGAAAAGGGTAGCATATCTATGGTAGACAGGATGAAAAGCGAGGAGGAAGATAAGGCTCGCAAATTGGCCTCGCGACCCTCAAATGAATGCAACATCATATCAATCGAGGAACTCCCAGCTGGTTATTTTGATAATTTGGGAATTCAGGTAGAACCAGTACCAGATGCTTTAATGATGGAAACCTCGCAGCCAGTAATGGTTCTCCAGGAAGGGATTGTTGAAGAGGCTACAGATAGTGATAGCGAGGAGAGCCCAGAGCAGGCCGCTGTGCGAGCCCGAAAGGGAAAATGGGTTCGCAAAGAAACATCAACACTGACAGAACTGCCAAATGGTATCAAACAGACAACAACTGTTGTTAAGGAGTATGGGCACACAGGTGTCAACCCCTGCGAAGCAGAATCTAGTCAGGCTCGTGAATATGATCTAGACCTGGATCCTCGCATCCCAGAGCATGTGGAGCGAGCTGGGGCAGCTGAAGACACGATCCCTATTCTTGTTGATGTGCAGGACCCTTCAAAGGTGTTGAAAATAGGGTCGCAACTCAACCTTGATCTTAGAGAGAGACTGGTCACTTTTCTGAAGGCCAACCTTGACGTGTTCGCCTGGTCGCATGAAGACATGATCGGGATCGATCCTAATGTAATGTGTCATAGGCTCAACTTGGATCCAAACAAAAAAGGTGTTAGACAGAAAAGGCGGCCAATAAGTGGAGAGCGAGCCGAGGCTCTCAAAGAAGAGGTGGATAGACTACTTAAGGTCGGGCTCGTGAGGGAATCATTCTACCCTGACTGGCTCGCGAACCCTGTCCTTGTGAAAAAGCCAAACGGAAAATGGAGAACATGTGTGGATTTCACTGATCTCAATAAGCATTGCCCAAAGGATAGTTTCCCTTTGCCAAGGATTGATCAGCTAGTGGATGCAACAGTAGGGCATGCACTTCTCTCCTTCATGGATGCTTATTCTGGGTACAATCAGATACCCATGTATGGTCCTGATCAAGAGCACACCTCGTTTATCACGGATAGAGGTCTCTATTGCTACATCGGGATGCCCTTCGGTCTCCTTAATGCTGGGGCTACCTATCAACGGCTCGTCAATATGATGTTTGAGAAGCAGATTGGGAAGACAATGGAAGTTTATGTAGATGACATGCTGGTAAAATCCAAAGAGGCTGGGGATCACATCGCCCACCTCGCTGAAATGTTTGATATACTAAGGAAGTACAAAATGAAGCTCAATCCACAGAAGTGTGTCTTTGGAGTTGAGTCTGGAAAGTTCCTGGGGTTCATTGTCAATCACAGGGGAATTGAAGCGAACCCTGCAAAAATAAAGGCCTTGGTGGACATGCGATCCCCAAGAAGTGTGAAGGAAGTTCAGAGTCTAACGGGACGGATCGCAGCCCTTAACCGGTTTGTCTCTAAATCATCAGATAAATGCCATGAGTTCTTCAAGGCAATTAAGAAGGTTGGAAAAATTTTGAGTGGACCCCTCAATGCGAGGAGGCTTTTCAGAATATCAAGGAGCAACTTGCCTCGCCACCAGTATTATCTAAGCCCAAGGACGGGGAGACGCTCATTGTCTACCTCGCAGTGTCAGAATATGCGGTCAGTGCAGTGCTAATTCGCGAGGAGGGGAAAGTCTAGTATCCTGTGTACTATGTTAGCAAAAGGATGTTAGATCCTGAGACTCGTTACACAAACATGGAGAAACTAGCCTATACCCTGGTGTTGGCCTCGCGGAAATTGAGGCCCTACTTTCAGGCCCATAGCATTGAGGTTCGCACAGCCTATCCATTGAGGCAGGTAATGCATAAGCCAGAATCCTCAGGGAGATTGTTGAAGTGGACAGTGGAACTCAACCAATTTGATATTGAGTTCAAGCCTCGTGGTCCCATTAAAGGTCAGGCACTTGCAGACTTCATTTTGGAATTCCCTCCTCAATTTGAGGAAGATAAAATGGCTATCATACCGATCCCAGAGACCGCATCTAGCGAGGCTAAGAAAGAAAATTCCGCCTCGTGGTGGGAACTATATGTTGATGGAGCATCAAATAAGGAAGGAGCTGGGGCTGGCATCGAGTTGGTAACTCCAGAAGGTCGCAAGATACAAAGTGCAGTACACTTCGCCTTCGAGGCCACCAATAATGCAGCAGAGTACGAGGCCCTCATCATTGGTCTTAAACTTGCATTGGAGATGAAGGTGGAGAATCTGACAGCTTACAGCGATTCTATGCTAGTAACGTATCAACTCTGGAGTGGGTGGCAAGCTAGAGGTGAGCAGATTGAACTATATCTGCGATGTGCACAGAAGTTAATGAAAAAGTTCAACAATATCAGAGTGGTTCATATTAGAAGAGAAAAGAATCAGGGGGCTGATGCACTAGCAAAGTTGGGGTCGCGCCGCGAGGCCACCCTACTTGGAATTATTCCACTGGAAATTCAAACAAAGCCCAGTGTGCCTGAGGAATTTGTTATGGAGATAGCGACCCCAGGGTCGACCTGGATGACCCCTATATGGGAGTATGTGAAAAGTGGAGCCCTGCCTCAAGACAAAAAAGAGGCAAGAAAAATCAAATATCAGGCGGCTCGCTATGTCATCTATGACGAGGTCCTATATAGAAGAGGGTTCAACACCCCGCTCCTAAGATGTGTGGATGGAGAAGAATGCAACTACATTCTCAGAGAAGTTCATGAAGGAATATGTGGCAATCACTCGGGGGGTAGTTCCCTAGCCCAAAAGATTCTTCGCCAAGGGTACTACTGGCCTACTTTGAAAAGAGATGCTTTTGAGTTCGCTAGAAGGTGTGATAACTGCCAAAGGATCGCTAATTATAGCAACGCTCTTGTCTCGCACCTCACCTCGCTAACGAGCCCATGGCCCTTCGCTATGTGGGGCATTGACTTAATTGGGGAGCTACCTAAGGCCAAGGGAGGTGTCAAGTACGCAGTTGTGGCCGTTGATTATTTCACCAAATGGGTCGAGGCCGAGCCACTTGCCACTATTACTGCAAAGAAACTCAAGGACTTTGTGTACAGGTCAATAGTGTGTCGCTATGGGATTCCTTATCAGCTCATATCAGATAACGGAAAGCAATTTGATAGCAAGGACATGAAAGAATTCTGTGAAAACCTGGGGATCAAGAAGAGTTTTTCAGTTGTGAGTCACCCTCAGACAAATGGTCAAACTGAGGCCATCAACAAAATCATCAAACATACTTTGAAGGCCAAGTTAGAGGAGAGCAAAGGTAATTGGCCTGAAGAATTACCAAGGGTCTTGTGGTCATACAACACGACCCCAAGGACCACAACTGGAGAGACTCCATTTTCCCTAACATATGGTTGCGAGGCCATGGTCCCTGTTGAGGTGGGCTCCGGGTCGTTTAGAAGGGAACATTACGATCCCGATGCAAACGAGGTGAATCATAGATTATACCTAGACATGATAGAAGAAACAAGAAGCGAGGCTCAGCTTCGCCTCGCGGCTTACCAACAGAGGACAGTGAGGTATTATAATGGAAAGGTCAAAGCAAGTTCTTTAAAGACAGGTGACCTCGTGCTTCGAAGAGTCATGCCTAACACTAAGGTCCCACGCCATGGTGTCTTTGGTGCTAATTGGGAAGGGCCTTACAAAATCTATGCTACTCTCTCAGAGGGAACTTATTACCTCACAGACATGAAGGATAAGGTCATTCCGCGAGCTTGGAATGCGGAACATTTGCGCAAATACTATCAGTGAAGGCATCGCTCCTGGTAGTTTCTATATATTTCGCATGAATAAATCCATACAAAATACTGGGGGGTAGTGGTCGTATAGACACCTCCCCTTTATGGTGTAATGGCGTTGGGCCTCGCCCCACTTACCACTTTATTGGGCCTCGCCCCATTTATCATTTATTGGGCCTCGCCCCGCTTGTCAACTTGTTTAGGCTTCGCCCCGTTTATCAATATAAAAGTTCAATTTCTTTATGAATTACTTTATATTGTGCATTTTACTTGCCTGTTTGTTAACATTAACATACTAAGGTCCAAGCCATCTCAACGATGCAAGGATCGCATTTGAAGTTACTGCTACAACAATCTAAGGAACCTAAGCAAAGTCATGCAAATCTAGTACTATTCAAGACAATTCAACATGCAAAGATGAAAAGTAAAGATATAATTTCGAGGCCAAGGTACTAAGCAAGCGAAGCTAAATTACTTGTGCAAATATGTTATGTGCAAAAATAACGAGGCAATATTGGATGGAAAAGTTAAATTCATAAACAAAGGGTCGCCATGCGATCCCAGCTCAGTTAAGGGGTGATCAGAGTTAAATAAAATAATATTACAAATCGCGAAGCATTCTAAGGGTGCCCGCATCCCGAGTTCAAAAGACTTCATCAAATATATAACAAATTTTAAGAAGCAGGTGGATCTTGATTGGCAGTAGAAGTTTCTTTCAACAGCCTCGCCTCTTCAGCCAGCCTCGCTTCTTCCTCCAGCCTCGCTTCCGCAGCGTCCTCCTCAGCAATCTCCTTTTTGAGTGATTCAGCATACTCAGCATTACCTGGCCCCAGCTGATCCCAATCAAAGTCAGGGATCGTTCTGATGAACCCCTTCATGAAGGAGACTTGACCCTGGGCCAGAAACGTGTCCTGAGCAGTGGCCAATTCAGCCTTAACAGCATTGAGGTCGCTTGCCAGCTTCGCGTTCTCATCGGTGCTCTTTTTAGCAGCCTCCGCGCTGGATTTCTGCAGATCTAGAAATGCTTTCTCAAAGTCATTTCTTTCCTTTCTGGCATTCTTGAGGTCGGTGCGAAGCGAGGCGGTTTCAGTAGACAGCTGCTTTTTGAACTCGGCCTGGAGGGATCGTTTGTCTTCTGTTTTCTGGAATTCAAGAACCTTGTTCTTTTTGTCCAACAGGAAGTAGTTTTTAGTATGAGCAGCTTGGCGAATGAATGCTTCGGCGAGGCATTTGGTTAGAGCATTTGCATTTTCCTCAAGGGGCGCCTTCCACCAGCCGGATGCCTCAGCCTCCTCAGTATATTTACTACCCAGCGAGGCAAAAAGATGCTGGGCCGCGGTAGCATTGACGGTTCGCGAGGCTGGCTGAGATGATCCTTCAGGTTGCCCATCTTTCCTTAGCCGCTTTAAAGGGCTCTGATTGGGTGAATTCGGAGTTTGATCCCTGGCAGCATGTTGCTGGAGTGGAGGATCGTTGGAAGGCTTAGCCACAGGGGGCTTAAGAGGAGGAGGAGGAACCTTTGAGGCAGAGGTCGCCTTTGAAGACGCCCCTTTCTTGTTGGTTTGCAAAAATGGGGGAGGCTGACTCTTTCCACCTCGAGCAGACATATCTGTAGAAAAATGAAGAAAAAGTTACAAGGCAGTTCAAATATAATTCGGCATAAAGTAAAACAAGTTATGCATGTGAGGTAAAAAGGAATGTGATGCGATGTATGTTTCGGTCCTAGGAGTACCCTCTTCATCTATTATTGCGACATGAGAAGACGAGGCCTCTTCTCTTGCCTTTCTTTTCTTCGAGGCTCGCCTCGCATGAGAAGGCCCCGCCTCGGGGGAAGCATCTATCCCATCTTTGAGGAACCCGCATTCTATTAGGTTCTCAATGGAAAGGAGAGTCCTGATGTTCCTTTCCTCTACAGTGGATTTCGTTAATACCTTGTCGGCTCGCTGTTTGTCAACACCTTTTAAGACGGTGCGAACTGGAGCGACTGCGATGCCAAAGGAGTTATCAGTTTTGAGAATAAAAGGTAAAACGTATGATAAAGGACTATTGCCTTGGTAGCTTACCCGGGAGGTAGTTGAAGCTTGTTTTCACTCGAGGGACCTCGTGTACATAGAAGAAAGGTTCCTTCCACGAGCCCGCATTGCTTATCCCGCCAGGGAGGAGGCTTTTCTTGTTGAATTCTGGCCATACCGAGAAGTATACATAGCCGAAATCCTTGGCTCCGCATCGCTTCAGCTGAAGGAAGTAGCCCATTATCTTCGCATCTAAAGGAGGGTATCCAAGCTTGTGATAGAGTATGTACAAGGCAATCATAGATCGGTATCCGTTGGTGCTGATTTGGATGGGAGCTAAATAGTATGTCTCGCAAACATCCCTAATGAATGGGTGGAGAGGAGAAGAGACACCTATCTTCATTAGAGGGACCGTCAGGACCATTCTGGGCACCCTGCCTCCGTTCTCGTCGTGGTTAAAGCGATAGCATCGCATTTTCTTCTTGAGCAAAATGATCTTGCCTTCAGGGCGGAACCTTTTAACACCCTCTGTGATAGTTTTCACGATCAGTGTTGAGGGCATATCGCGATATGCAAGTACGCGAGGTTTACCTGGCTTGACTTTTGAGCCGGGCTCAATGTCCTTGGGGTCAGGCCCGTCAACATAAATAACTCCCTCCAGCTCTGGTTGAGGGGTAGGGACATAAGGATCAGGTGAGGCTTCAGGAGCATAATCGTAGTCTCTGAAATTTACAACTCTGGCCACTTCGTCAAGGCCACCATCATCTGAGGAAGGCTCCTCGTAGTCATCATCATCAGAATCGGCTTCGTTATCAGCACCTCCTTTGTAACACCCCCAGATCCGGGTTCCGGGATCCGGTGGTTACGGTTTCCAATTCTGTCCACAACACTTGAACTTTCCTTAACATAAAATAAATTACGTCTCTATAACCCAACACAATAATATAAAACACACCCGTTATAGTCCCAGAGATGAAATCAGAGTAACACTCAAATTTTTATTAATCACATTATGAGTTCTTACAATCCAAAAGAATTTCAATATAAATACATACTCTTTGCCATCCATTTACATAAGTCATACTAGACCATATTCTTGGTACTGAAAGAATAAATATACCCTACCAATAGCTTCTTCTTCAGCTCTGGTAGTCTCATCGTCCTCGCCCGCGTCGAGTGCGCCTTGTGCGAGTCATCTGGTCTAGCTGTTGTTGTGATATAATAATAAAGCAAGGGTGAGCAATAGCCCACCAACAATAATATGTGACTGAACGATAATGTATAACAGTTCAAAAGTATCTTTCAAACCATATGCCATGCATTTACGGAAATGATGCCAGTATAATATGAACGATGAAGTTACAAGGTAACTTAAAGTATTTGTTTGTAGAAATATCTGCTACATCAAAGTAAGCGAGATATTCTTATTGTTATTAAGAAGAGGAACTTGCAAGAAAAGGTTGCAATTCCAGTTATGACCCTTTTCCAACTCTGCCAACAGTAATCATGTTGCAGGAAATAAATAAATTTGGATGATGAACCAATGATGGAGTATTCACCGCGCCCGCTGTTCCAATCTTGATGATCAGTCGAGATCGTACAGCTCAATTTAGATTTACTACCGGTAGAAGGAAGAACTGACGGCTTTACTTGTCTACCGCCTTACTAGCTCTCCCCGGCCAACGGTTGGGCCAAAGGGGATGGACCGGCGCTACTCGGCCTCTTACACGACTCCTAGTTCAAATAGAGTTCATGATTCTGAATGTAACGTTCGTCCCCCTTTCCCCAAGTATAATACTTGTTGATAAGACTCTACAAGGTAGTCGTATCTAGTTGGAAAGGAAAATTCACCAATAACTTCCAAGCTGTGGCTTGGTATCGAATATCAACTTGTTCCAACAATCTTACCCCTCGAAAGATGAGAAGGTAAACAACGACTTAATAAGTCAACAGCACCCGAGTTGCGAGTGAAGAGAATACTCTATGACCGGGAAGTCGACAAGATAAATAACATCTTCCAAGTAAGGTTCCCTTATTATTAGAGAGGTAGACTCAAAGAAGAATGATGTCTGAGAACCTTTCTTGATATAAGATTAATAATAATATGACTCCGAAATATTTTCTGTAATAATCGAAGAAGATAAACCTTATCGAGGTTATTCTAAGTATGAAATAAATATTCAGAGAATATTTATTGAATTAAAATATTTTACAGAATATTTAGGAATATGAAAGAATATCTTTAATCGGAGTATTTCTCAAATAATCCTTGAAGAAATATCTAGAGAATATTTATTGCATAATTAAATATTCAAATGAATATTCAGAATAATATTCATTAATTAATAAGACCTGAAAAGAATATTTAAAATATTTAAAATAATATTCGATGATTAAATAGAACCCTGGATGAATATTCAAAATAATATTCATAATTAATTAGGAATTTAAATGTTTATTGAAAAAGTAATATTCGTTTAATGAATAATATTCTAAATTAATATCAAGTAATATTCATTTAGTAATCCAAGCTTTAAAGGAATATTCGAGATAAGACTCGATAAATAAATCAAGCTTCAGATGAATATTAGAATAATATTCATCAAGTAAGTAATATCTTAAATGAATATTCAAAAGTAATATTCATTTAATAAAGTAATATTCTAAATGGATATTCAAATAATATTCATTTAGTAGTCCAATCTTTAGAAGAATATTCGGAATAATAATCGATAACCTATTCGACTTTGAATGAATATTGAAAAATATTATTCGTCGAATGGTTACGTTCAAATAATTATTTGAAGTAAGGATCGTTAAAATAATTAGTCTCGAACGAATATTCAAATAATATTCGTCGCCCAAATAATAGAAAATATTTACTTAAATATTTTCCTCCGAGGTAATCTCGATATATCAAGGAATATTGACTCCCGGTCTATTTTTGATTAATAAGATGTATACGCCCTTCTATGAGGGTCTTACAATAATCGGCTTATAACTGATATATAACTATCTAGCTTATAAGCCAACAATAACATTCAGGGAACAAGTATATCACTTCAACTTGAAAGTAGGCATGCATGCAATGGCATATGTATATCAGCATATATATATATATATTTATTCAATCACAACAACAGCCTAAAAGAAGGGAATTGAAACTTGCCTGGTAGTCGAGTACGGTAAGGGGTAGTGGTAGCGGGTCCCGGTTCAGCTTGGTGATCTATAAATAGCCAAGGCATTCGGGATTAATCACTTAACATATTAAAAGTTAAGTTATACTAAATTCGAAACACGTTCTTGAGTTATCTCGTTATACCCCTTTTAGTGGATTACTTTTATCACTGATCCGACCCGACATCCGTTCGTTAATACGACATGTCATTGTACTTATACTTGGGACATACTTAAGTCATATGAGTTCTAAAGTCGATCGTTACGAACCAATACTATACTCCGAGTTTTATCGTCCGTTTTCTAAGTGTTTTACCGAAGTTATAAAAGAGTCGTCTTTTAGGGGTTCGTTCGCGTTTAACCTCGACTCGAACATTTTTAATAAATCGAAAAATGATCCTTTTGACATACGGTTTTCTTTCACGCCTTCCTTTTTACCTCTAGTATTTATTTACCAAGATTCGCCATGACGTTACATAGTTTACGAGGGTTCAATTACAGTTACGAACTTTCGTTTACGTATTCGAACTACTTTTAGTAATTTGGTCATAAATCCTAAACCGTAAGTCCGTTTCACGTGATCTTTATATCAAAACGAAGCTTAGAACATTACCTATCCTATCATGGCAGATAAGGTCTCTGGACAGTAGGGGTTCGACATGGAAAATGGCATACAAAACATGGTATTGCAAAATCGGGCATTATAACGGCTGTAAATCGAATATCTACTAATTTCGAATCTTCCCATAAACATAGTATCCAACCCAAACAACATATACATGACTTATATACATGAACTGAGGCCAAGCAATGCCTTTCCGTTCATCTAGCTATTTACATCATTAATCCAAAATCCATACATAATCATGCTTTTATGCATATAACAACACCATAATCTTAACTAATCTAAAACCATCAAGAACATATATAAAACTCAAAGTAAGATCTTGGGTTCTTAAGAATTATACCTTCCTTGGAGAGTGTACAAGCTATAATAACCCTTATATAGTCCTTGTATGGCTTTAACAAAGCTTAAATCATCCAAAGAAACCAAGAAATCAAAGTTAGTTTCTTGAAAACACTATTCACCCTCATCTTTGAGGATTTATTTGAAAATGGAAAACATGGAGTTTGAAGCTAAGATTTCTAGGAGATCATTTTTATGAAATATAGGACTCACCATAAAAATTTGGAGATCAAACAATGGTTGGAAGGTGGATTTTGAAATCTTAAAACTCCAAAATTCGAAGTGCCTTGGTTTTGGGGGAAAAACAGTGAACTTCTCGAATTTATTTACCCATCCAAACGATCTTCAAAAATTATGAAATTAAATCCCCAACTTCACCTTGATGTGTAGAAGCTCCATGAATTTTTTCATGATTTTTAGATGAGTAGATCTAGGTGAAAAAAAATGGCAAAGACCCCTGCCCTGGAAAATGCAACTGCTGGAAAAATGGGGGAGAGGTGGTGTTTGCTTGGCTTTGATCTTGCTCTCATCTTATCTAAAGTGAATTATTGAATGTCTTTGGATAATATCTTGTCCATAAAGTAGCTTTAATAAAGTTCTAGGTCATGCATGATGTAATTAAATGGACAAGTGTTGGTTTGTAATGGTAAGATGATGACAAGAAGCTAAGTACTTGGTTATGTTTGCTAAGTATACTAGTTGCTCATGTAAATACTTAGTTACTTGGTCTTATCTCCTTGTACATGCATGCATCTTGATCCTCTGTTTGTTCTTTGTCCGGTTATTGCTCAATTCGTTGCTCGTTCGAGGGACTAACTCATTCGTTTCTAGTTAGGGTTTTACCGAAAACCTTCTTAATATTTATACTACTATTCCTCATCTTTCTTAATACTTCTCGAATTTAAATTCCTTAATTCTCTTTTATAAATCCTTAAGTCTTGCAGTGTCCAGGGAAATCTCGGAGAAAATAAAAGTGCTATTTTTCTGAATCCGACAGCTTTTACATACACTTATTTTCCTCCTGGATCACTAATACGAACTCAGAAATCCGTTCCGAATACCGGGTATAACATTATTATAATAATATTCCAAATTCCACCAAAATCACTATTCATCACTTATTTTTATTTAATTCCTATAGTTGGGAAAATGAACCTGGTTCACCCTCGAGTGTTCCTTAACCTTTTTACGGAACCGCTGGGCTTATAATAGATATTGATTTGGATGACATGAGGGTATCTATTTCTCTCTAGGGAATCTTATCTTAACTTTCTAGGAGATAGATTATTCTAACCTTAGTTATCACCCAATAGCATCCTTCAGGCCATATAACCTTGGAATATATATCCTTTCATTATTCATTCATTAAAACTAGTATTACATTCTAGTTGTAACCCCTATTCATTCTTACATCAATACATAATAAAAAGTTTTAATTCTACCCAAAAATCTGGGTTCTTACATCCTTCAATGTCATAATAAGCATCGCCTAATGAATTTGTTGGAGAATCACTTATGTGAATGGGCGACGCGGCTTGTGATGGAGGCATGGTTCGTGGTGGAGGCGCTTTGGAGAGAATTTCCGCTGCCCTAGCGCTGAATTCATCTCCTTTCTTTGTCAAAGTTGCGATGTCATGCTCGATGTCAGTCATGGTGTGAGGCTCGTTCTCAGCTGGGAGTACATCCAGAGATTGATCCCGCGAGCTTGAAGGGTGCTTTGTTCTCCATGAAATCAGAGGCACTTCACGGTTATATTCTTCATTAGACCATAAAGGATCGAAGTATAGTTTGAACGAGCTTTCGCTGGTGCTCGTAGCTTTTGCGATGTTGGCTGCGGCAGCATCGCTAATTTGTATATGAGGCATGGGAGAAGGTGTCCTTGAACTATCGTCTTGAGACATCTGAAAAGGGTGAAATGATTAAGTGTGTGCCCTTACAGAAAACAAATGAAGGAGGAAAGAAACAAGCGAACAGAAAGGCTCTATGTGTTCTTGCATCGTTCACAGAGAATATAAGGGGTTGCAATCCTAAGGGGAAGGCTAACGTTCTAAACCTATGTTTCTATCTAAGTAATTACGGATCGCACTCTTACAATAGCGAGGACGGGTCGCATCATAAAATTGGCATTTTAGGATCGCAGTTATTTGGGTTCGCATCGCATGCAATTTAAGCTATTTAATCATGCAATTGTAATGAAGAACAGTAATTTAAATGCAAGAAGAGAAAAAAGACTTACTTTTTCTTGAAGAAGGTTGAAGAAATCGAAAGAAACTCGGGATCGCTGGTGAAAGGGCTTGAAAATTCTTTGCGTTTGATCTGGGAGCAAACTGACAGCACTTCGACAATGTGTTTGTGAGAATAAAAAAGGAAATGATAGTGACAGGGGTATATATAGCCATCAGGAGAGAGAAAGACATGGGACACGTGTTGAAATCTCGTCCGTTGTACACAAATCTCGAGACAACAGCTGTCAAAACCTTTCATATTCTTGGGGTCGCGACTACTCCAATGGTTATACCTGTTCTTGGGCTCGCTTCGCGGTGACAACTCGTATTCTTTGAGTCCACATCGCATCACCAATGGCAATATGGACTCGGGGGGTAGTTGTTATGTCCAAATCTGGCATAATGGCTAAATTGATATGATTAGCTAAATTGATGGTTCATAATCTATGATGGGCTTAGAAGATGAAGATTGGGTCACTAAAGCCCACTATTGGAATCAGCCCGGTATATCTTGGCAATAATACTTCTATTACAGGAGTACCTCCTGATGCAGCGCCTCGCTGGCGATGCTTGCAGGAGGATCGCTTCGCTTTGCACCACGCCTATAACTTACAACGAGATCATTATTTCCTCTTCTCTGGAAGGCTCATGGCCAGACTTAAGGTCGCATGAGTAGCTAGGCACAGGGATCGCTTCGCATGGCCAGACCTCTCAAGGTCGCATGCAGGGGCCCTGATGGATCTTTCATTCCGAATCTGTTCATTCGAGATTATGGGCTTCTACAGCTGGATCATGGATCATGGATAGATTTGATGACTTACTGCCATGTCAGCCCTAAACAAGTGGGCTTGGACCTTGGCTTATCTCATAAAAACCCTAGCCCGCCTAGGTAACTTGTGGCCCAAGAACTACGTCAGGCTTGATCCCTATAAATAGGGTACGTAGGCACCTTGATACGGATGAGAAAACAGTTTACCTGAAAACACCTATCAAGCTCAGCCACACTCATACACACAAACCCTAATCCTTTGTTCTTCTTTTGTTAGCAAAATATCCGTATTTTGCTCCGATAATCTAGCAAACCTCCAAAATATTGTTATACAATATTCTCCCTATAACAAGGTGAATTCTTTATATTCTTAAATTTTCTAAAACTGGGTAATTATTTTATTTTATTTTAGTTTTAAATTTGATTTTTGATTTTATTATTATTTCAGTTTTAAATTTGATTTGATTTTTTTATTTTTTTTTATTAATTGGTTAGTTATTTCAATTTTTTTATTCTATTTTATTTTATTTAAAAAAAAACAAAAGCAAATATTTTTATTATTTATATATCCTTAATTAGTGTTGAAGTGGCTTTGTAGGTGTGGATTTGGCTTGTTGGTTATTTTTGTAGGTTGATTGTTCGTGGCATTAATTCAATTCTTGGCTTGCACATTTCGAAGTTGGATTTTGACAAGTATGAGTGGCTTTGCTCCCGGTTCTTGTTCTTTATTTTCAGGGGAGTTCTCTCTCACTCATATCTCTACTTCGTTTTATTTGTCATGCATGAGGACATGCCATGTTTTAAGTGGGAGAAGGATTGTTTATGTTCATCCTTGTATAATATGCGTAGCTAGTATTAGTAATTTTTTTTTGTTTCATTTGATGTCCGTTTTGTTTGCATTTGGTAAATGAGTTTAGGCATGAGCGGGTTTACTTGTTTGTAAAATTTACGACGTTGTGAGCTTGTAGCCTTGTTTTCTCCTATTTCGTGCCTAGCATTACCAATTTGATGTGAATCTATAAGTTTGATGCACCTTATTTCACACACACACTTAAAATGGCATGAAAAGTCTAGATTGTTGTAATTAAATTGTGGGCATGACGATTATCTCTTAGAATGCATGGAATCAAATCGAGAAGATGTTATTACAACTTAAACCTTGTGAGGCCTTGAACGATGATTTTTTTGCTTGTGTGTTGCTCCCTCTTTATGTGTGTTTGTTGCTCTAGGGCTTGCATTAAACCTTCATTATGGATGCACCATAATAAGGAAATTCTATTTAGGATAACCTTTTTGGCCTTTTTAGCTTATGAACCATGAAATAATCCCTAGTTACCCCCTTTGAAGCTTATATCCATATTTTTCTTCGTCACTCTCCCCTTTTATACATGAGCCATAGCCAAATACTTCACTCTCGACCTAGTTGAGCTAGTTGAGTCTTGGAAAGAATTGATTGATGAGTATGTGAATTTGGAGAAATTGTGAAGACGAAGAATTCTATTTATTGTAAGTGGGAACTAGTTTGATGTGTATATCTAGATGTGGTTCAAAGTTCTTTGTAGTATTTATTTATGTTATGCATTCCCTTTGCTAAAAAAACAATAAGTAAAGGGGTATGTAAAAAAAAAAAATCTTTGTACTTTATTTTGTTTAAATTTTCTTAGTAAATGTGGTTGTGTTTTGTAATTGTAAATGAGTGGAGATCTACTTTAGTTTGAGAATTTGGTGTACGAAGAAAGCAAGCGTCATTTGACTCAACTAGCAAGACTTTTACACCTTCCTTGAACTTAAATTTTCATACCTTCACCCAAGCCTCATTACAACCCATTTTATTAATTCCTTGTTTTTGGTGCAATCCGGAATTTAGGTGAACATGCATGGTCAAGTAGAGCGCATGCATTTAGACTTGGATTTGAGTGAAATCTCTAGCCCATACTTGTGTGATGCATAATTGAGAGATGTGAGATTTTTCACCATACAATTTCATCTTCTTAATGCGAAGCCGTGTATGCTTTGTGATAATCTTGTCTAGTGTTCACGATTGAAGTGCATTCATTCTATCTTTAATGTCTTTGTTACATCTTGCACAAGGTGTGTTATCTTGATTCTTGAATTGGTTGTTAGCTCGTTTTAGTGGATGACAAGGTGAATAACTCTATATGTTTGATTTTAGTTACAAGTAGACGGCTTGGACATGTGAGTGTAGTAGTTAGTTTAATTAGTAGGTATTGTTAGTTTCTTGTTTATTAGTGGCTTTTGTGATTTTTTGGGTACATCATCTATAAACCCTCACGAGACCTCACTCGTCCACTAGGGCTACCTAGGGGTTCCAAGGGCTTGTTGCATATGCCAAATGCAACCGTGATCACCTACGGAAGTGGTACTAGTTAGAAATATATGGTTATGTTAATTTTAGTTTGCTCGGGACTAGCAAAGTTTAAGTGGGGGAAGATTTGATAACGTGTATTTTATACACGTTTTGTCTTTTATTCTTCTGCATTTTTGTTAGATTCGAATGTTGTTTTATTAATATTTGTTATGTTTTTCATCTTTCAGTGCCTCATGCTTAATTGTTGAAAAGATGAATTATTTTGGGCTTGAAAGTGAAGATTATTCAAGAGGGAAGTTAGAAGATGCAAGCTCGCGATGTCGGGAGGTGTTTAATGTATTATCTTGAAGATTTTATCTCATACGGGCTGATGTACGGCCGTTCGACAGGCCGTTCAAAGGAGCAGATTTTCTGTACGGGCAGCTGTACGGCCGTTCAACAGGCCGTACAGAGCTGCTGTGTATTAAAAAGAACAAAACATCTTCACATCTTCATAACTAAACCTAACAACTTCATCTTCATCTAACCTAGCCTCTTCAAGGAAAAATTAGGGTTAGTAGAGTAGATAGAAAAACCTCAATTACTCATAATCTAGCATTGATTATGAGTACCTAACTTCATATATTTGGCTCAAGGAGGAATTCTTGTACTAAACCCACTTCAATTTAAGTAAGATCTATTTCACTCTATCTTGAATTCTTGAGTTGTATTGTTTATGATTTTGCTTGGAGAATTGTAAGTTGCTTCAATTTGCTCTTCTTGTAATATTAATTGCTAATTGTTTGTGCTAATCCGTAATTGTTAGTACATTCATTATAGTAGCACAAGTTTAGTGTACCTAAATTCTCAAGCTTTAAGTGCAACTCTTTGATTGATTCCTTGATTTGGTTAAATTGGTAGTGCTTCACTATTGGTTGCTAGTATCAAGAGAACTAATTTATGTGCTTCACTAAATTAGTGTTTATAATAGAAGAGAAATAAGTGATTGTGTGCTTCACCAATTATCTTGGTTAGGTAGAGTTGGATATATTTGCTTGTTGTTGGGTTGAAGTGCTTGAGTTGCCATTATCCTTGGGTCGAATATCCCTATATCTTGCTAATTCACTCATTGTGTTGTGTTGGTAAATTTGGATAGTTGCCATTAACTTAGTTGTATTTTTGTAGCAATTTAGTTATTGTATGCAAGGTGTTTGATAAAACACCTTAACCAAACTCAAAGCCCCCCCATTTACACACTTCTAGATTGTAAGAGATAATATACTCGAAATCGATATTGAGAGTCCTTCCCTGTGAATGAACTTACGAAAAACACTACCGTCATTACTCATGAGAAGTATGTGCCTCAATACATTGAAGGCTTGGTCCCCTTGTTGGAGGAAATCAAAGTTTATCCGGATCATACAATAAATATGACTTCTCATCTGAAGAAGATGAAGAAGAGGATGTCCGTTCTAGCAAGAGACGTCATGGCAAAGAGCCCGCCATAGGAGCAGGACGTTCTTAATCCCGAGGGACTCAAGGAATGGCTCTTTAGGCCATAAACGAAAGGATTTGAGGGCTCAAATTATTCATCCGCAACAGCCGATTGCGGGTTTAATGAATTCAAGGACGAATCCCCTCCGGATAGTGGTGTTGCCCCTCCAATGCACCATTGGGACTATAGATGTCCATCTCCATCGTTAAACGATGAACTTAGGTTCCCACCAATGGGATGTCGTTTATCGATGGTAAGAGTGGCCACCCACACGAGGCATACGTACCTCAATGCATTCAAGGCCTAGAACACCAATGAAGGAGTCATGGTTTTCCCGGACCCTATATTGTTGACGATTTGTCATCCACTGATGAAGATAACTATCTCAGAAGGAGAACCAGGTAAGGAGCTCGAATGAGGGTTAGGGCCTTCTCAGCCCCAAGGATCCAAAGGACTAGCTCCCAAGACTTCAGGAGGGAGGATATATAATCGCTCGTGAAGCACATATCCGAAAATTAAAGAAAGATCTGGAAGTACAATAGGCTAGGCAGCCCCCAAGGACTAGGATCCCCCATGTTATTAATTGGAGTGATATCCCTAGGAAGAGAAGGGTTGATTCACAAAAGGTTAATCCCGATGGCTCGATGCCTCTAGGATATCGTGACGATCCAATCTTGTCCTTCACTAACAAGGTAATGAAATGCTCATATCTCAAGGAAATTCAGGACACCCACTACCGAGGTGCGTGATGGGGCAGGAGATCCCACTAATCATATAAGGACATCCTCCAATGCACTACTAATTTTAACCCGTGATTGACGCAATCAAGTATAGGGCGTTCCCTCAAACCTTGGGGGGCATGACACAACGATGGCATAGTCGGTTGCCCCCGAATTCAATCAGCTCCTTTAAAGAACTAAGAAGGGCATTTACGCCCCGTTCATTGATGGAAGGTTCATGAAAAACGTTTTACATCCCCATGAATGTGGAACAAGGAAAGAATGAATCCTTGAGGGATTACATGAAGCGAATCACCAAAGAGGCCTTGAAGGTTCCGAACCTGGATGATAGAGTAGCTATCAAGGTAGAGGAGAGTGTAAGGGAAGCCTCAACCCCTGATTGAGGCAATAGAAGTAATGACAAGAAGCGAAGGTGGTCCCGAGTAGAATGTTAAGGATAGGTATCCTCGAATAAGTAAAAACTTTGACTCTACCTGGAAGAAGAGCAATAAAGGACCGAGGTTCACCAGCTATGCACGTTTGAATACTCCCAACACCCAAGTCCTGATCGACATTAAGAAACACAAGAATCTCTGATTGTCGAAGCCATTAAGGGCTGATCCTGGGAAGAGAAACAAGAAACAATACAGTTAGTTCTATAAGCCATTGGAGAATAACATTCACGATTGTAGACAGCTGAAACACAAGATCAAGTTTCTGATCCAAAGAACAAGGTTGTATAAGTTCACCAAGGATGGCCAATAGGGTAACCTAAGGTAGGATTATAAAGTAGAGATTATAAAAAGAAGGATAGCGATCAAGATCGCAATCCATAGCCCCGGGGGGCCAATGATAAACATGATTTCTGAAGACCCGACGACGGTCGGGAATACAAGGAGCTCTCATAAAACTTACGTTTGAGAAGCTATGCACTTTATAGGAGAAGCCCTATAGCGAGCAAAAATAGAAATGGCATTTGCCTTTGATGATTTTGACTTAGAAGGGGTGAAGTACCTCCATGATGGCCAGTTGGTCATAACACCTGTGATAGGCAACTCGAAAGTGAAAGGAGTCTTGATAGACAATGGAACAGTAGTGGATATCTCGTTTCATGATGCATTCTCGAAGATGATGTATAATGATTCTCAATTGACCCCCTCCAACATGCCCGTTTGTGGGTTCAATAGAGTTGAGTCGAGAGTTGGGGGAACTATTCGGCTATCCACGATAATAGGATGGGAGCCTAAGTAGGCCACTCAGATGTTAACTTTTTGATGGTTAAAGCAAATACCGCTTACAATGTTATCCTTATAAGGAGGACAGGTTTAAGGCGGTTGCCTCAAGCTAAGACCTGAAGATCAAATTCCCTACAAGGAATATAGTTGATGAAGAAAAGAGAGAGCATTGCTGAATGAACCTTTGAAGGGCAAATTGGATGCGTTCCTACTAGAGAACATTGTTTTATTTGCTTGGACAGTAGCTGATATGCCAGAGGTCGATCCCCAATTAATTACGTAAACTAGAAGTTTACCCGAATAGGGAGACGATGAAACTGAAGAAAAGAAACTTTGCTTCCCAGAGGCAGGAAAGCTAATTGAGAATAAAAAATGTGTATATACTTCATTGATATGAATGATGCATGTCTCTACTTCCCCTACCAAGGAATGATACATTGACCAATGCAACAGCTGGTTATGAAATATGCACTTTCAGCATAGGATCAGGTTAATTTTTGGGTTTGATTGTCTCCAAGCATGGAAAATGAGGCCGACCCCGATAAGAGTAGAGCAATCCTTGACACGGAACCTCCATGTATTGACCGAACCAACTTTCGAAAAGTCACTATTTCTATACTTGGTTGTATTTGATACGGATTTGAGTGTCGTCCTCGTGAAAAAGGAAGACAAGGTTCAGAAACCCATTTGTTAAATGAGAAAGGTCTTGTATGAGACAGAGTAACCACAATAAATCCCCATGCACTCGCTGACTTCTTGGTTGAATACACCATTGACAACCAAGAAGTCGGGGGCAGGAGGTAGTACCCCGAGAGGGCAAAGGATTAGAGAATGAGAATCCAGAAGCGGTACTTAATGAGTATTGGATCAATTTTGATGGAGAATCAAAAACAAAATTAAGTGAGAACATACCCCGATGGGTTTACGATTCCCCAACGACAAACAATTAGGTTGAACGTAAAGCCGTCATAACCATATTTGGTTTGGCCAGAGCCCCGAGGGTCAAAACCTTAAAGTTTGTGAAGAGTCAAGATCGGTAGTACCAAAAGTGAATGGCGAGTATGAGGTCAGGGCTGGATCCGTGACAAAATACTTGAAACTTGACTCAATTTAATGAGTGTTACGAGGGAGGAAAATGTAAAGGCTGGTGTCCTATCTATGTTTGCCACCTCAGAGATAGAGAATTATGTTGGAAGTTCTTACTTCCAAGTCTTGGAGACCTGAAGCGTTGATAGAAAAGATGATAACACCTATAGGTATAAAAATCCATTGGATAGATCCTACATAGGCTCACCATGAAACCGGTTGGTTACCCGATAATGCCTTGGAGGCACGAAAGTGTCAATAAGAACACTGAGGCCTCAAAACGCGAATTTAACCTTGAAAGAAACTCATCTAGAAATATGGGGGCAGTACTCGGGGGGCAGGACCCTTGCCCAAAAGATGATCCGATTTGGATTCTACTAGTCAGGCATGATGGCTAATGCTAGAAGATATTTGTGATCGATATCCAAAAACACGTAACTGTTGAGCAATCCCATGAAATGTTGAAAACCATCAGAAAAAGTTCCTGATAGTTGCAATTTATACCTTCATGAAGTAGACTGAGGCCAAACCCCAAGCCTAGATAACCACCAAGTAAATGACACAATTCCTGTGGGAAAATGTGATATGTAGATATGGACTTCCACCAATCCTTGTAGCCAGAAATGGATTACAATTCAAAAATGAGGCTCTAACAAGCTAGAATTGTTTGAAAGAAATGTGGTTCCTATACTTGGCACACCCCAAACCTCAAGGTTTATCGTATATGAGCATCCGGTTAGGACACTCCACCTGATCAAACTAAGTAGAAATAAGGTTCGATGAAACCACAAGCTTCTAGCTCTAAAGAATTGAAGGCTCTAATAGGCCATGTTCCGTGCAATTGAAGGCTCGAATAGGCCGTGTTCGATGTAATTGAAGGCTCATCAAGTGAGAAATTGAACTAGGAGAATTCGATGTTAAGTACAAGCCTAGGACAACCATTAAAGCCCAGGCTCTAGCTGACTTCGTGGTTGAATACACCATTGACAACCAAGAAGTCGGGGGGCAGGAGGTAATAGACCAGGAAGGTCAGCAAGGTGAGAAGCCCCTAGAAGAGAAGAAGGAGTATTGGATGCTCTATTTTGATGGGGCATCAAAAACAAAAACAAGTGGTACAGGTTTAGTTCTGCAAAGCCACGATGGGTTCGGAGTTGAGTACGCCTTGAAGTTGGACTTTCAAACAACCTACAACGAGGCATAGTATGAAGCTCTGATAGCCGACCTTGGATTAACAAGAGCCCTGAGGGTGAAGAACCTGAAAGTCTGTGGAGACTCAAAGCTGGTAGTCTCATAAGTCAATGGAGAGTTTGAGGCTAGAGAAAAGAATATGGCCAAATACTTGAGGATTGTGAAAGCTTCGATAGCCCAGTTCGACGAGTGCCATGTTGAGTATATCCCAAGGGAGGAGAATATAAAGGTCGATGACTTATATCAGTATACTTCTTCATAGGTCGAGACCCATTCTAGGAGCGTGTACTTCCAAGTTCTGAGAACCCTACAATTGATTCTAAGCTTATTGCTCCTATCGGGATAGGAGGCTGCTGGATAGATCCTATCAAAGCACATCATGAGAATGGATGGTTGCCAAACGATGCCACGGAGGTAGGGTAGCTAGATGTAAGGAACTAAAAGGCTCGAAGAGGCCAAGTTCCATCCGAGTGAAGGCTCGTGAAGGTCTTACTCCGTCCAAATGAAGGCTCGTAGAGGCCGTGATTCGTCCAACCAAAGGCTCGAAAAGGCCATGTATCATCGGAATAAGTTAAAAAATATTGCAAGGAGTTAGAGCTTGAAACAAGCTTCGATTCGGTATATTTTGAGCTCAAATCGGAGCAACGAGCAAAAAGATATGGATTTTTCAATACTCATGGAATAAGCGGGCATAATAATCAAGTTAAAGGACGAAAATGGGACTTCAATCCATGTCTTCAGGGGCTGGAATTTCAAGTCACGATTGAACTCCTCTAGGTCTCAAAGGTGAGTTTGTGATGACCTATGACCTAGGACAAACGAGTCTTTAAAAAGACTTCAATCTAGGTCATAGAACGAGGTCACACACCCCACGACCAATGTAAAAATGAAGCCTTGTGGCGAGCTCAATCCAAGTCGTAATTGAGGTCGTAGAACCTCAAGACCTAGGTAAAATTGAGTCATTACACGACCTCAATCTAGGTCGTGGTTTGAGATCGTAGACCTCGCGACCACTCATATTTTGGGTCCTCACACGACCTCAATCCAGGTCGTGGTTTGAGATCGTAGACCTCGCGACCACTCATACTTTGGGTCCTTACACGACCTCAATCCAGGTCGTGGTTTGAGATCGTAAGCATCGCGACCACTGATATTTTGGGTATTTACACGACCTCAATTCAGGTCGTGAATTGAGGACGTAAGCCTCACGACCAGCCAAAATAGAGGCCTTACATGACCTCAATCCATGTCTTGGATTGAGGCCTGAAACTTCACGATCTCTGAAAAATTGGGCCAATACACCACCTCAATCCAGCTCTTGGATTGAGGTGTAAAGCTCCACGACCATGTCAAAATGAGAGCATTTCAAGACCTCAATCCAGCTCTTGAATTGAGGTTTAAGCACTTCAAGACCTCAATACAGGTCGTAATTGAGGTCTGAGCATCCCAATACCTCGATTCAGGTCTATCAGGGCTAGGACCCCCACACAAAATTACAAAGAAAAATTATTATTTAATAATAATTTGTAAAAAATTATTATTATTTAATAATAAAATCCGATCGGGCTTTACTCAAGTGAAATTTTATCCGGGTAGGACACCCCTGATTCGGGTATGAAAGTTATTCAAAATTTGAACAAAATAAATAATATTATTCAGTAATATTATTTATAAAAAAATAAAAAAAATAATAAAAAAAAGAAGTAAAAATTCAGCTCAGCTCGAAAAGTGTACGACCACCCCCCATTTGGATGCTTAGACGACTTGAAACGTGGTTGTAATTTACCTCGAAAATGCCTACGACCACTGCGTCAAAATGAATGGTTCTCCTGGAAAAGTTCTGTTTAGTACCCGAATTATTGTCAATATGACAAATGATCCCTGGAGTTTTAAATTTTACAGATTCTTCCCTGAAGTTTAAAAATTGATAGAGTTCTTCCTGAACTTTATAATTTAACAAAAAGCCCCATGGACTTTTCTAATTGACAGAAAAATCCCTACAAAATGCACGATTGCACAAATCTAATATTTTCGATTAAAATATTCGAAAATATTTTCAAGAAATTGTCCGATGACACCAAGAAACTACGAAATTTTTAAATTTTGTAGGATTGAGATCTCATAAATTATTTTAAGTCTCGTATAAGACCAAATAATTCATGAATGACATATTTAAATTGTCAAGAATGATCCAAAAAAAAAATACCTATGGGTATATAAAAATTCCTAAAATATTAGGAATAAAAAAGAAAAATACCCGTGAGTACAAGAAAATTCCTAAAATATTAGGAATAAATAAGAAAAATACCCGTGGGTACAAGAAAATTCCTAAAATATTATGAATAAATAAGAAAAATAATCGTGGGTACAAGAAAATTCATAAATTATTAGGAAAATGCCTGTGAGTACCTAAAAATTCCTCAAATATTAGGAAAGGTACAGAGAAGTATGAGGAAAATTATAGAAATATTTTCTTGACAGATTGAGCAATAATTTATGTTAAAAGTAAGCCCTAAAGAAACAATTAATGTTGCATTAATTAGACCTAGCTTGGTCCAGATACGAGCCTATTAATGAGGCCCAAAACCCTAATTTCGTAATTGATATCAAGGGTAACTAACAGCTCAGTAATAAGAGCCAAATAAGGATATAATCTCTACAAAGAGTAGCCACCAAGGCACACAATCATACAAGGAAATAAACTCCTGCAAGGTAGGATTCTAGAACCTTCCTCAAGGCTGACTTTCCCACCAAGTCTCCTAACCCTACTGCGATTCTAAGGCTTCTCAGCCTATATAAGGGCCCTGCACCTCATTCTCGTAACAACGTTTTTTTGGGCACAACTCAATACGTCGCAGCGTTTTAGGCTTAATACTCGAATGAGGACAGACAAGCCACTACATCACTATGCCGCGAGGGCGCATCAAGCCACATAGGCAACCCAAGAACTACGTTTGGCTTGATTCTTGATATTCATCAAGGTACGTAGGCAGCTTGTTAGGACCAAGTTAGTCCCCGACAACAAGAGCAGCCACCATTAAAGCTCAAAGCTTTCAATCCTTAATAATCAATACACGAATTAATTATACCCTACTTTTTATTCCACAACAATAGTCAATCATTATAGCCAATATCATCGGAGCACAATATGTTACAGGTTCGACAAATTTTACATAATCAATATTTTATGTAATTTAGTCAATCATTTTTAACCAATCCTGTTGGAGATGCTCTTATCTCCGTAACCAATCATAGAATGACATATTTTGGTATTTTTTTTTTGTTCCCTAGTATTTTTCTTAATATTTTAAGGTGTAGAAAAAGTTGTGGCTAATGATTAGCAAAATGAAATGTTGTGGCTAATGGCATACAGTTTTATTTTTTAGTAATGTCAGAGAATTAAATTAGATTGTCAAAAAAAATTACAAAATGATGTGATAGTATTGGTAAAATAGGAAGTTTTAATTAATGAGGTTCATACGAATGCATGGAGGATCTATATCATTAATTATACTAGCTTATAGCTCGTGCAAAGCACAAGTTACTTTTGAATACTTTTAAAATTATATGATTAAATAAAATAGGGTATAATAATTTATTATGGATATAATTTAACTTTGTAATTAATTAATAAAATTATTAGTAATAATAATAGTTATTTAATAAATGATATGTATTGATTAGAACTAATAATATAAAATTTTAATGTAAATTTGTTGTTGACGGGATTCGAACCTTGGATCTTTAGAGGAGGGATTTAAATATCGAATATTCCTTATTATTAGATCTAACGGCTATTATCTATTTACTAAATATCTAACGATCACTATTATTTTAGATGGTTGAACCAAGTTGAACCAAACAACCAAATTATACCCATGTTTGCTTATTATATAATAGTACTAGCTTATAACCCGTGCGATGCACGGGTTTCTTGTAATATGTTACAAATTTTATTTTATGCTATAACTATGTTTTTATAAAATCATTATTTTGTAAAAATTATTTTAAAATTATTTTAATATAATTTAATATAAATTTAGTTAATGATATGCATGATTTAAAATTTATATTAAAATTTTAAGTTAAATATGTCGTTGACGGGATTTGAAACTTGAATTTTTAGTAAATACTTTAATCATAAAATATATCTTATAATTACATTTAACAGTTCTTATTAATTACTAAAAATCTAACAGCAAAATGGTGTAATATTTTTGGGTATACAATAATGATTGCAAAATTATGTGGTTTAAAACTTATATTATAAAATTTTAAAAAAAATATGTCGTTGATAGAATTCGAACCTTGAAATTTTAATAAATTAATTTAAACATATAATATATCTAATCACTAGATCTAATGGTTCTGATTTTTTACTAATAATCTAACGATCATTATTCGTTGTATACAGATTTGTATTATATTTTTTTAGTGATTAGACGATATAGTGTTATATTTTTGGGTATATATTAATTATTGTAATATTATATTTTAAAATAAAAGTTAACGTGTTTTATTTAGAAAGAAATATTATTGATTGGAAGATACAATATTTTTAGATCATCAATCAATTAAAAGTAAACCTCTTTTAATTAAAAAAATGCTATTTATTGATAATTATCACTAATTATATTATTTTAATATTTATTTTAATATTATAATTATGTTTTTATATAATCATTATTTTTAATATTTTTTATTTTTAATTTAATATAATTTAGTATACTCATGTTTACGGATTATGCTAATGTTTCTCTATTATAAACAATGTATATGGTTTTTTAATATGATATTTAATATATTTTATTAATAATTAAAAAATATGGTGTGATGAAGTTAAAGTGTTAGAAGTGTCCACTTCCGACCATTTTCCTCTGTTTTTAGAGCTTAATAAACAAGTGTTTGTTCCTAAAGTGCGTCGGTTCAGATTTGAAAATGTTTGGCTGCAGGAAAAGGAGTGTCTTAATTTGGTTAAAAACTCTTGGGAGAGTTCTGTTGGCCAAGATATTATGGACAGGATCCAATATTGTTGCCTTAGACTCGAAGAATGGGGGGGTGGAGAGTCTCAAAAGTATCAGCATAAGATTAGTGATTGTAGAGGAAAGATGAAAAGGCTTAGATCAAGGCGAGATATTCATGGTGTTCGAGCTTATAATGACATACGATGGGAGTACCTAAAGTTGTTGGAGAGACAAGAGTGTTATTGGAGGCAACGTGCAAAGCAGTTCTGGATGAAAGAGGGGGACAAGAACACTCGTTTTTTCCACCGATATGCAACGAAAAGAAAAAAGAATAACCAGATGAAACGAATTAAGGATGCAAATGGAGAGTGGAGAGAGTCGACGGACGAAATTCAGGAGGTGATAACAGATTATTTCATGGAAACATTTAAGGCTTCAGGTTCAGATGGAGGCTTATCGCAGTATGAGTCTGTCAAAAAAGTGTCTAATGAAGACAATGTGAGGCTTATGGCGGAGGTAACTGCGGAGGAAGTTAGAGCAGCTGCTTTTGCTATGCATCCTGATAAATCCCCGGGTTTGGATGGACTCAACCCAGCTTTTTTCCAAACCTTTTGGAACGTGGTTGGTGGTGATGTGGTTAAAGTTTGTAACACGTTTGTGTCAACTGGTGAACTGCCACCAGGTATAAATCGGGCATTAGTGTGCTTAATCCCTAAAGTTAAGTCGCCCCAAAAAATGATGGAGTTCCGCCCTATATCGCTGTGTAATGTTCTTATTCGTATTATATCGAAAGTCATGATGAACAGATTGAAGCCATGTTTGAAGGAGGTTATATCAGATAAGCAGAGCGCTTTCATTAAAGATCGTCTCCTAACTGATAATGCTCTCCTGGCATTTGAAATTAATCACTATATGAAGCAAAAGACACATGGAAAGAATGGGGTTGCTGGCCTTAAGATCGATATATCAAAGGCTTATGATAGGTTGGAATGGCATTTTATTGAAACTATGTTGTGCAGATTTGGTTTTTGCGAGATGTGGATTGATAGGATTATGAAATATATTCGTTCAGTCTCATATAGCTTTCTGCAGAATGGGTCAATTTTTGGAGATGTGAAGCCTCAACGTGGAATCCGCCAAGGAGACCCGATCTCGCCTTATATCTTTATTCTGTGTGCTGAAGGTTTGAGTGCCATTATTCGGATAAATGAAACTGTTGGTTTGATTCATGGATGTAGTGTGGCTCGTGGTGCCCCTCCTATTTCTCATCTGTTATTTGCAGATGACTGCTATCTTTTTTTCAGAGCTACGGCTGTAGAGGCAACAACTATGAGGAATATCCTTGGGAGATATGAAGCTATATTAGGCCAAGCTATAAACTATAACAAATCGGTGGTTACGTTCTCATCAAATACAACTCGAGACAATAGAGACATAGTGTCAAGTTTGCTAGGAGTTCGAGAAGAACAGGAACCTGGAAAGTACCTAGGAATGCCAATGAGAATAGGTTCTAATAAGGTAGGTGTTTTTGGTTTCTTGCGAGATCGTGTTCAGCAGAAATTGCAGGGGTATGGGGATAAAAACTTGTCTAAAGCAGGGAAGGTTTTAGTCCTTAAAACGGCTGTCCAAGCAATTCCAAATTTCTGGATGTCATTGTTTTTGATTCCCATGGAGATCTGTGAGGCCATTCAGAAAAAAATGAACGCTTTTTGGTGGTGTAACAAAACCACGGGGGGAGGAATAAGATGGATGTCGTGGGATAAATTGTGTGTAAGTAAGACAGGTGGTGGGTTGGGGTTTACGAACTTGACAAATTTCAATATGGCAATGTTAGCAAAACAAGGATGGAGACTTGTCACTAATGTTGATTCTTTAGTCACAAGAGTTATGAAAGCTAAATACTTTCCTCATTCTGATTTCTTAAATGCAGAACTAGGAAATAGGCCGAGTTATGCTTGGCGAAGCATTATGGAAGCCCAGGAGGTGGTGAAACAAGGCTGTAGAAAGCGAATTGGTAATGGTTCTAGTACAAGGATTTGGAAGGTCCCGTGGCTTCCTTGCTCGACAGATGGTTGTCTCCAAACTCCTATGCCTCAGTATTTAGAACATGCTGTGGTGAAAGGTTTGATGTCAGAAAATGGTAAGGCCTGGGATGATGACATCCTTCGAGATTTATGTATTGACAGAGATGTTAATCTAATTAAACAGATTCCTATTCCTATTCGAGGGAGGGAAGATGCTTGGCTTTGGTTGCTGGAAGAAACAGGAGAGTTTACGGTCAAGAGCTGCTATCGAAGGCTACAAGGGGAGAATGACTGCTCAGAGGCTTCGTTTTGGAATAAGTTATGGTCTTTACACGTCCCTGCAAAAATCTTAAATTTTGTGTGGCGAACATGTAAAGGGTGCCTTCCTACAGCAGCGGTTCTTACAACAAGGAAGGTTACTATCAGTTTGGACTGCCCGTGGTGTCGAAGTCAGAAGGAGGATGCAGACCATGTGCTGTTCAGATGTAATTTTGCTAGGGATGTTTGGAGAATGGCTGGATTACTGGAGGTGATTTCTGCACCAACAAGTGCTAACATTTTTCAAGTGTTTAAGCATATCTTTAGGACATGCAGTAGAGAGCAGTATGCATTAATAGCCTTGCTTTCTTGGAGCTTATGGAATAGGCGAAATAGATGGGTTTGGGATCGGGTAAATTCTTCTGTGTTTGGTGTTAAAGCTTCTGCTATGAACATGTGGACGGATTGGAAAAAAGCTCAGGAGGGTCGAACTAGTAGTGCAGGGCATCAAAATTTGGGGAGCCGAGTTTGGACTAAACCCCCCATGATTGGGTTAAAATTAATGTCGACGCGGCGTGCGACTTAAGGAGGAATAAGATGGGCATGGGTTGCGTAGTCCGGGATAACTATGGTAATTTTCTGCGTGCCATGAGCAGCGTTGTTCATACGTGTATGCAACCAAGGGCGGCCGAGGCTTTAAGTCTACGAGAAGCCCTATCGTGGATCAAAGATTGGAGGTCTACCAAGTGCATCTTCGAGTCGGATTCAAAACTTTTGGTTGATGCGTTGAAGGGAAAGAGAACAAACTCTTATTTTGATTCTATAGTTGGTGACTGTGTTGAATTACTTAAGCACTTCGATGATGTGCTAATTTTGTTTGCTTATAGGTCTGCGAATAATGCGGCTCATTTGTTAGCTAGAGCGGCTTATTCTATGTCAGATCAGCAGGAGTGGTTGTATATCACGCCTACTTCCATTGCTTGTACTATTGAGATTGAGAAGTTTTAATGCAAGTACGTTATTTTCAAAAAAAAAAAAAAATCAGAGTTGTAATTGTGACAGGCTTAAGTTCCAGTAATATCTTAACATTACTAAATCAGAGTTGTAATTTGAAGCATGGTGCTTCAAAATTGAGATTGCTGAGATAGGCCCAAATTATATAATTTAATTGGATCTACAGTATCTGGTTAATCCGAGCCCATCTATACCCACGGTCGTATAAACGAAATCTATATTATATTTGACTTGCTTATAACCCGTGCAAGTTGCAACGCAAGGCTTCTTTTCTAATATCTTTAATTATATTTTTTTAATATATATATGTTATTAGTTTACGCATCAAATTGTTGTTTAAAATTTAATATATATAATAATTTACACGTTCAATTTACTATTTATGTTCTGTCTTGAATTATTGAAATTTGATTTGGACGATTTTACAACCAACGTGAAATTAACAAAATAGTTTTAATTTGGTGATAGTTTAATAATTATTTTCCAATTAAAATTACCCAAAAACGAAAAAGGGAAAAAATTGACGATTTTTTACGTTGAAAATTCTATTCAATTTAGGAAATCTACTTATATTCGTTTTAATTATCAAAATACCATTTTTATATATGTAAAGATAATTTTACTAACAACCAAATACAGTTTTAATAATAAGTGTAAGAGTAATTTTGTCTAAAACTTTGGTCCTTATCACGACAACGACAAAATAAATAAGAATCGTTAGATCTTAAAATAAATAGATGTAAATTGTTGGTTCTAGCATAATTTTTTTATTTTAATATATAAACTAAAAATTGTATTTATATTGAAGTACAAAAAAAATGTATATATAATTAGGTTTTACAGATTGAATATGATTATCAATGTAGGTTTTCTATATTGAATATGATGAATGTAAAATTCGTAATTATATTTGTTTTCTTAATATTTTGAGTGTTTCCATTTGAATAATAATTGTTATATTATTAGTACATAAAATTTAATTTTATGAGTTTCATGTGGCTGTAAAATCATCGAAATCTAATTTCTAGATTTTAGGATAGAGCCCAAATAGTAAATATGAATTTTTTAATATTAACAAATAAATAAAATTTAATTCTAATACAACCTTTATAATTATATCTTTTTTAGATTATAATTTTTATTAAATTCAATTTTAACGCAAACTTTTTAAATTATATTCTTTTTAGATTATAATTTTTTTTGATATGATATAATCTTGATCATCTATTTTTAAAATATTAAATTTGATGATTGAGTTTATTTTAACGGTATATGAACCAAAATTATGAATAAAATTCAATTATACTTATTATATAAATATAACAAATTTTTAAATTTGTTTGACTAAAAATTTATAGTATTTTGTACTCCCTCCGTCCCGCCCATTG
Source organism: Saposhnikovia divaricata (assembly GCA_036435485.1). NCBI lineage: Eukaryota > Viridiplantae > Streptophyta > Magnoliopsida > Apiales > Apiaceae > Saposhnikovia > Saposhnikovia divaricata. The sequence continues at coordinate 8,867,491 of CM071597.1, read as the reverse complement.
TTATCGTTTCAAAATAGGGTGTCTGACACGCATTTTAAGGTGGATTTTAAGGATAGTTCCATAACTTATTTTTAAATTTTTTTTTGTATAAAAATAGAACAATCCTATTTTAATACAAAAAAAGAAAATTTTAAAAATAAGTTGTAGAATTATCCTTAAAATCCACCTTAAAATGCGTACCAGAAAGTGATAAAAAAAAGTGTAAACAAATGGATGAGACGGAGAGAGTAACTAATTAGTAATCACTACTTCTAAATTGAATCGACATGGAACGTTCCATAATATTGATACAAAGCTCGCACACTTGTATTAACACTATTAATATAAACATCATTCTTGATCAGCTTCTTTCTATCTTTCTCAATCATGACTCGTGACTCATCGTACTCTATATTTCGGTGTTGAAGTTACATCCTGGAATATAAATTAGAAAATCTGACACATAAAACTAATAGTACACACAAATTTATATAAAATTTATGTATGTGTAATCATGTTATTAGTATTTGTTATCGACTACTCTTAATGTACGATAGTACATACATAATATTTTTCTTAATTTATTAATATAAAAAATATAATTAGTAATCGAATTGAATTCTACACTTTTAAAGTGCTTTGAAAATAAAGTATTACAATTAATATGTCATCGATGAGAATCGAACCATTGACCTATGGTAGTAGTCCTTTATTATCCCTCTTACTCTTATTATATAATAGGATACAATTATATGTAAGGATATAATAAGGATATAATTATATATAAGTATATAAAAAGTATAGATACTACTAGATAGTTTTTAAAAACTCAAATAGTAAATTTGAATTTTTTTAATACTAATAAAAAAATTAATAAAATTCAATTTTAATACAACCTTTTTTAATTTATATCCTTTTCAGATTACAATTTTCTTTTTAAAATTCAAGTATAATACAATCTTTTTTAGATTATAATTTTTTAAAACATGCAATTCTAATGCATCCTTTTCTAATTATAACCTTTTTAGATTATAATTTTCGTTTCAATATGATATAATCTTGATCGTCTATTTTTAAAAATATTAAATTCGACGATTGAGATTATTTTGGTAACCAAAATTATGAATAAGATCTTTTTTATGCTTATTATATTCCTGGTTAATTTGGAATGTGATTTTTCCGAGTGGGTTGTTTATTGGTGCCAATTTTGTTTACAATTTGGTTTTATTGGTGATTCTAATAAAAGTGACTTCTGTAAGCTCATGTTTGTGTGAGCAAAATCGAATCGAGTTCTAAGTTTTTGAGAAGTGCATGAATGTTTTTTTTTGACGTGGAATATGGCCAAGAAGACTGACTTAATACAATCATGCTTAAAGGATAGATCGCTCTTTTCTTATTTATTATGATTTAAATATCTGTAACTTAAATAACACCATAATAATCAAATTAAAACCAAGGAAGTAGAATGCTAACTTTGGTTCTATTTCTATCAGAAAATGGTTAGGTTTAAGCTTTCGATGCGTACAACAAACACCGAATGGATCCTTACTCCTGGTACATATGGTATCATAGTGTTGTTTATATATATATCACGAGATCTTAATGGTTGGGAATGTAAATGAGATTTGCATAAATGTAATATCAGAGCTTGTTGGGCTGTTTCGATTTTTTCATCTATCACTTTTGCTGGTCTCGATCACATCCCACTTGTAGTTTTTATATTTTTTTACTGTGTATGCTTGTCAATCTATTTGGTTCCTTTTACTCTTGTTTGTGTTTCCTCACGCCATCTCTTGTCATTGTCAGTTTTTTTTTATTATTATTGGTTCTTATGATAAATTATTTTATATGTCATGTCATTCCCTGCTAGTACACTTGTGTCTTGCATCTTTGCACTTAGTCTCTGTTTTGTGACAAGTTTTTATTACTTGGTTTCATGTTTAACCCCATATCTGCATGAATATATTTGATGTTCGATGACATATTTTTTTTACAATTTGGTTTTATTGGTGATTCTAATAAAAGTGACTTCTGTAAGCTCATGTTTGTGTGAGCAAAATCGAATCGAGTTCTAGGTTTTTGAGAAGTGCATGAATGTTTTTTTTTTGACGTGGAATATGGCCAAGAAGACTGACTTAATACAAACATGCTTAAAGGATAGATCGCTCTTTTCATATTTATTATGATTTAAATATCTGTAACTTAAATAACACCATAATAATCAAATTAAAACCAAGGAAGTAGAATGCTAACTTTGGTTCTATCAGAATGCTAACTTTGGTTCTATTTCTATCAGAAAATGGTTAGGTTTAAGCTTTCAATGCTTACAACAAACACCGAATGGATCCTTACTCCTGGTACATATGGTATCATAGTGTTGTTTATATATATCACGAGATCCTAATGGTTGGGAATGTAAATGAGATTTGCATACAAAAATGTAATATCAGAGCTTGTTGGGCTGTTTCGATTTTTTCATCTATCACTTTTACTGGTCTCGATCACATCCCACTTGTAGTTTTTATATTTTTTTACTGTGTATTCTTGTCAATCTATTTGGTTCATTTTACTCTTGTTTGTGTTTCCTCACGCCATCTCTTGTCATTGTTAGTTTTTTTTTATTATTATTGGTTCTTATGATAAATTATTTTATATGTCATGTCATTCCCTGCTAGTACACTTGTGTCTTGCATCTTTGCACTTAGTCTCTGTTTTGTGACAAGTTTTTATTACTTGGTTTCATGTTTAACCCCATATCTGCATGAATATATTTGATGTTCGATGACATATTTTTTTTGACTTAGAACTTGAGTAGTGATCATTTTGTTTTTGACTTACCATGCCTAGTCTATTGTTTTTTGCGTTAATTTTTTTTATGCCTTTGATGTTTTGCATGCCTATTTTTCTTAATTTTTTTTCATGTTTAATATAAGTTTGTTTTTGTTTTGTCTCTCAAAATTACTTTATTTGTTTATATATATTTTTATGCTTGTTTTATTTGTCTTGTAATTTTTTTTTGTTTATACTAGCATTTTTTTTATGTGTACTTACATGTGTCCGTCTAGTATACTTTAATCATGTGTTAGGTTTCTTTTCAGACATGTTTTTTGTAGTTAGATGGATATTAGTCTTCCTTGTCTTTATTTTTTTTAATCTGTAATTCTCTTTATTCCCTAATGCATGAGTTTCTATGAGTATACAAATAGCTTTTGACATTGACTTGCTTTATATAAATGTTAGAGTATCAGTCTTATCCAATTGCTGATAAATGTGTTTTGGTGTTGTATTTGTTCACTTCTGTTTTTTTATTATATCAATGCTTGTTATTAAAATTGTCGGTTTATTCTGTTAGTATACATGTTTTTCTTTAATTTTTTCTTGAATGTTTTTTTGGTATATTGAAATGACGAGCAAATTGATTGCATCTGAATTAGCAAAGATCGAAAGATTGAATGGCACAAATTATGATATGTGGAGCCGAAAAATCAGATATGGCTTGATTCATGATAATTTGGAAAGTGCCATTGAAAAGGATGGTCCCACTTTGTGAGAAAAATCTAGTGATGCTGAAAAGGAGGAGTACGAGCAATGGAAAATTTGTGACAAAAATGCAAAAAGTCTCATGTTGATGTTCATGGAAGACAACTTGATCAAGGTATTTGATACTTATGAAAGTGCCAAAAAACTTTGGGATTCGCTCAAAGAAAAATATGATGCAATTTCTGATGTGAATGTGCAACTTCTTTTGCACAAATACAATACTTTCAAGATGAGTGAGAGCGATAATGTGATTGACCATTGTAACAAGATGCTAGTGATGGCCAAGGATTTGGCAGCGGTTGGAAATGAGCTATCCGAGAATATGCAAATTTCTGGGATTTTGAATAGTCTCCCGAGCTCACTTAACATGGCTGCAACAACTTTGAGGTTGAATGGGACTATCAAGAGTGCATCTCAACTTTCTGCGGCTTTGGCTATGGAACATGATTTGGTTAATAGCCGAAGGCGGTTGGAGTTGAATATGGTGTAAGATGAGGAGTTTAACTTAGCTCAAGGAAAATTTAAGTCAAGCTATCAAAACAAGGGACAAGGAAGGCTAGGTCCTTCGAAAGGAAGAGTTTTTAAGCCACATCAGCAAAAGAAGAAGTTTCCACTTGGTAGTTGTTATGCTTGTGGAAAGTATGGACATTTCAAAAACGAATGTCCCGAGAATCAAGAAGGAGATGAGGGCAAGGGCCAAGATCAAAAGGGACAAAACAAACGTGAGTTTGTTGGGGTTATTGAATGCAATGCTGGTCATGTAGCCACGGACATTGATGGATGGTGGATTGACTCTGGAGCAACCCGCCATATTGCGAAAACTAAGCAAGGCTTGACCGAGTTTGAGGAGTTGAAGAAGGGTGAACAAAGAATTTTTATGGGGAATAACACCTACTTGGATGTTGTGGGGATTGGTTCTAATAGGTTGGATCTTGGGGATAGTGTGATGATCCTCAAGAATGTGATGTATGCTCCTGGAATGAGGCGCAATCTTGTTTCTGTTCCTGCACTGCTTAAGAATGGATTGGAAGTGCGATTTTATAATAATCGAGTTTCAATCGGAAAGGATAAGAAGGTGTATGCTATGGGCAAGTATGAGCCCGATCATGAATTGTTTAAGCTTTGAATATGTAATTTTAATTTATGAATAATGGGCAAGTGTGGGCCCGATCATGAGTTGTTTTAAGAATTAAATTATGTTTTGAGTGTGTCGATAATGGGCATGTATGAGCCCGTGAAATGTTTGAGATGTTTGAGATTTTGTTTGGGGTATGATCAATGATAATAACATAAGGATTTCTTGTTTAATATTTTTTTTTGTGTTATATTACATGTGTATGTATGACATGTAAGTTTGAGATGTTGTGAGAAAATAAACAAATTGTTGCCTACAAGAATGTTAAAATTTTTAAGGTTGCAACCAAGAAGTTAGAATAATTAAAGGCGAACAAGTTGTTTAAGAGACTATGGAATCTCTATTTTTGTAAAAGTGTTTAATCGTTTGGGATGCAGAATTGCAGTCTGGCGCCAATCTTGTTGATCATGGAAAACGATTAAAGTATTGGAATGTGAATCATTGTACTTGGAAGTTTTGTTAAGTAGCAAGATGAAAACAACGTGTTTTATGTTATCACTAGTGATGGTTTTTTTTTTAATTGATGAGAGAAATTTAACTTAAATCATATTTTAATTTGTGAGAAAAGTGGGAGTTACATAGATATTTATCAAATAAGTCAAGTGGGAGATGTTGTAAATTTTGACTTGATATGATAAATATAAATGAAATAATATACATTAATTTACATGAGGTTACAAATATATTTATTTATTACAAGAAAAATATATTTGATATATTAAATTGGGAGTTACAAAAGTAATGGTGGGAGTTATAATTGTGGGAGTTACAATTATAAGAGTTACAAATTGATTGTGGGAGTTACATATTTTTTATTTATTTTGGTGAAAGAATCAAGGGGCAGTTACAAGTAAAGGGGTGGAAGATGTTTGAAGAAGCCTATAAATAGAGAAGAAATTCTAGTAGAAGAAGCACACAAAAATACAAGAGCTTGTTCTCAATTCATGCTGGAACCCCTTTACATGTAACTGCCCCTTGATTTTTTCACCAAAATAAATAAAAGATATGTAACTCCCACAATCAATTTGTAACTCCTACAATTGTAACTCCCACAATTGTAACTCCAACCATTACTTTTGTAACTCCCAATTTAATATATCAAATATATTTTTCTTGTAATAAATAAATATATTTGTAACCTCATGTAAATTATTGTATTTTATTTCATTTATATTTATCATATCAAGTCAAAATTTACAACATCTCCCACTTGACTTATTTGATAAATATCTATGTAACTCCCACTTTTCTCACAAATTAAAATATGATTTAAGTTAAATTTCTCTCATCAATTAAAAAAAAAAACCATCACTAGTGATAACATAGAACACGTTATTTTCATCTTGCTACTTAACAAAACTTCCAAGTACAATGATTCACATTCCAATACTTTAATCGTTTTCCATGATCAACAAGATTGGCGCCAGACTGCAATTCTGCATCCCAAACGATTAAACACTTTTACAAAAATAGAGATTCCATAGTCTCTTAAACAACTTGTTCCAGCATGAATTGAGAACAAACTCTTGTATTTTTGTGTGCTTCTTCCACTAGAATTTCTTCTCTATTTATAGGCTTCTTCAAACATCTTCCACCCCTTTACTTGTAACTGCCCCTTGATTCTTTCACCAAAATAAATAAAAGATATGTAACTCCCACAATCAATTTGTAACTCCTACAATTGTAACTGCCACAATTGTAACTCCCACCATTACTTTTGTAACTCCCAATTTAATATATCAAATATATTTTTCTTGTAATAAATAAATATATTTGTAACCTCATGTAAATTAAAGTATTTTATTTCATTTATATTTATCATATCAAGTCAAAATTTACAACATACTATGAGCAAGCTTGTATTTTTGTGTGCTTCTTCATTGAGTTTTTACCCACTATTTATAGGCATTCTTAGTACAATCTCCACCCCCTTAAACTTGTGTAACTGCCCCATAAAATCCTCCATGTTGTAAATAACAAATATGTAACCCCCACTATTAATATGTAACCCCCATAATAATATTGTAACCCCCATATTAATACTATTGTAACCCCCAAAATAGTAACTCCCAATATATATTATTTCTACAACTAGTATCAATTCCAATCCATTCAATAAATATTTTTTCTTTGTTTTTTATATTTAATAAATAAGTCACATAATACAACATCTCCCACTTGACTTATTTGTTAAATATCTATATATAACTCCCACCTTTTTCACGGAGTAAAAATATTATTAGAGCTTATACAATTATCTATTCTTCAGACATAAATATTCCTAACTCCAATATATACAATCTGTTAAATCATCACAAGTACACCAGTAATGAAATTAATTTATCCTTTTAATATCATCTAAATGCATAAATAATTGAAAAATACAATTTTATTTATTGATCAATTCTCAAAACACCTCAAATTAGGCTCAACATTGCCCATTATTATTTTCTGTTAAGAATACATCAATAACAAACTGATTATTGTAAACAAACTCCCACTTTTCAAAATACAGACATAAGTGTCTAATTCATTCCCGATAAATTAATTCACGCAAAATCTTTTGCAACTTCGCAAACCTCAAATTTATAATCATATCAACAAGCTTATTTTCTTTTACAAAATTCATTTACAACCAATGAATTTTCCATTTTCGAGTTGATCACACAACTCATGTTTCTCGTGCCCATTTTTCTGAGATTCATTATCAATTTCATTAACTATTTCGTCTTCAGAGACGATAAATCTTCTTCTCAACCTTTTTCTTTTATAAAAAAATAAAATAATAAATACTCTATATTCCGACTTCTACCATCTTATAGTTTTCACTTCTCATGCTAATATTCTGCTCCTTTTTCTTGAATTTTAAAAACTCACTCAAATCATTATATTATTATACATATAATGTGGAAACTTGCATTAAATTTATCACCATGCATCCATGAATCAAATTCTTGGAATTTCACATGTCAGGTCTATTATTCATACCCGTATCTAATTTCTCAATATAAATATTCATACATAATTCATTATTTCTGATCATTTCTAGTTTAAATCAGGTCTCAACTATTCAAATAAACTTCATCGTCATATTTAACAAAAAAATCATCAATCCCTTGATACGAAAATAAATATCACATTCTTAAGGATTATTTATATATCTTAAAATTTACTTTAGTCACCGACGACCCCTGCCACATATCAGTGATCGTCATATTATAACAAATCTTTGTTCCATATTCTTATGAACTCCTTCTAACCTCTTTTATTTCAACAGAAATTTACAAATTTTCTTGGAATAATTTCCTTTTTCTTCTGACCCCATATTATGGGTGCCAATTAATTCTTCGATATTTACTAATTCGAGCAGCACAAAAAATCTTTATTTAGGTTCAAGAAAAAAGAAACTAGTTAGCCATCACTTATCAAGAAAAAATGAAGAAGAAGGCAATTGCGTGTGTATGAGAAAATTATTATAACAACTAAATAAGAATAGATATGAAAATTGATGTGACAAGCCACGAAGTCCTCCGATACCAATGAAGTATAATAACAAAACTCAACGATAGAAATGATTATGAGAAATGTAATATAATTTTAGGGTTCCGGAAGAGAAGTGAACAAGGTGCTCTTTATCTTTTATCGAGTGCTTCTTTCTATTGGATTAATCCACAATATATAGGCTTTTCCATGCACTTCCTCCACCCAAAAATGTAACTGCCTAATTAATTCATATAATAAATATACATTGATTAGCAATTCATAGCAATGTGTACATTTTGTAAGTCCCATCAATATATTTATTTTCCATTTATTTCATTTGACAAAATATAGTCAAATACAACATCTCCCACTTTGACATTTTTTTTCAAATATTATCCGTGACTCCCACCTTTTCTAAGGTCTATATGAATCAAAATTATTTAAATTCTTTCACAGAAATATATTCTGTTAAAAATTCACAATCTCTAATTAAACATTGTGACTTTCACTTCTTGCAACACATTCATATTTCTTACTTTCCCAACTTCGGATCCACCATTAATCAATAGGTCTTTCAAAGTTGAATTTTCATTATTTTATCACCTTCGAAATCTGCGCCAGAACAATTAATAAATTCAGGCACGTCTGCCTCATAATCAATTAGTGGTGCAATGTACACTTCAAGTACTTCATTATCCTCTTCGCAACCTTTCACTAGGCTTGATTAGGATTTCTTTCGTATCCATTCACTAAACCAATTAAATACGCCAAGTCAAGTCAATCGATTACACAACATCGAACTTCTGACTACTTGTGCATATGATACATCAAGTGTCTTTTTCTCATTAATCGTTTCCCCATTACCAATGGGTTGGTGCCAGACAGCAACTATGCATCCTAAAACGATTAAGCATTTCACTCGGATACCTTTCTGGTTCACACTAAATATTCAAAATATTTAATTCCCTGAATTTATATTTATCATATCAAGTCAAAATTTACAACATCTCTCACTTGACTTATTTGATAAATATCTATGTAATAAAATACATTAATTTACATGAGGTTACAAATATATTTATTTATTACAAGAAAAATATATTTGATATATTAAATTGGGAGTTACAAAAGTAATGGTGGGAGTTACAATTGTAGGAGTTACAAATTGATTGTAAGAGTTACATATCTTTTATTTATTTTGGTGAAAGAATCAAGGGGCAGTTACAAGTAAAGGGGTGGAAGATGTTTGGAAAAGCCTATAAATAGAGAAGAAATTCTAGTGGAAGAAGCACACAAAAATACAAGAGCTTGTTCTTAATTCATGCTGAAACCCCTTTACAATTTCTAAACCTTTTCTCTTTAAATATATATAAATATATAACAGTGGTATCAGAGCTCGACCCCTTAAATAAACAATAATAATGGGCAATTTTGTATTAGCTTTGTTGGATCCTTATAGCTCTGATGAATAAAAATTAAATTTGGTATCTATATGAGAGAAGATAATTGGCAAATCCTCCCGTATTACTAATTCACAAAGGCTAACCAACCGTAACTCCATTGCAAGTTGCCGCCGTAAATTCTAACGAAAGTCGAAAGCTTAATCTGTTCATATTTTAATTGAATTCTACACTATCATTAAGCGTGTATCGCTTAACATGTGTATCGCTTAACATAAATATTATAATTAATATGTTATAGATGAGAATCGAATACTTGCCCTATGATAGTACTTTTTTATTATCTCTTTTACTCATATTATATAATAGGATATAATATACAAATCAAAAGTTTAAACTTAGTGCACTTATTAATTAACCTTTGTATTAGTGATTTTAAATTTAATTTATAAAATATATGTTATTGTTAGGAGTCGAACCCTTGACCTATGGTAGTACTCGTTTATTATCCCTCTTACTCTTATTTTATATATATATATTATATAATAGGATATAATTGGTTGGTAGTTTGGTCACTTTATTTGGTACACTCAATAACAACCGTTAGATTCTAAGATAAATAAATGAGAACCGTTGGATCTAATGCTAAAAGAATATTCCTTTTCTAACATTTAAAATACTTTAATAGCTTCCAAGTTCGAATCCCACCAAAAACGTATCTCTATTAATCATATATATTATTTTATAAACTACTCTAACGAGTTTAAGAATCAATTCCCGTCAATAACATATTATTAATTAAAACACTATCGTTAAAAATACTATTAAACATGTATTATAATATTTTATTATCTTCTATAATTTATTTTCCTCTTAATTAAAAAATATATCTGAACATGAGATTTAAAAAGTTAAAAAAATATTTTAATAATAAAAATATATATACAACTTAAAACTTTAACAATAAAATATAATTTAAAAAAATTTACAAGCAATCGTGCATCGCACGGGTTATAGGTTAGTAAAATAGAAAAAACCGAAAAAGATATAGTACATGTTTTAAAAAATTCAAAAATTGTTTTTCTGTAAATACAGTTAAACCTCGATAAATGAATAAGCTTGGGATTGGAAAATTTTATTCATTAATCGAGATTATTCATTTATCGAGGTCAAAAATATACTGTCTCTATTATATCGGGACCCAAAAAAATTATTCATTTGATGAGGTTATTCGTTTATCGGATATTTATTTATCGAGGTTCTACTGTAAAGGAAAATTTTATTTGACTATTAAAAGAAAAATATACTGTAAAATTATGAAAAGTGTCTGACTTGAACTTCATTCGGAACATTGAGAATTCAAAACTCTTTTTTTTTTTTTTTTGAGGGTCTGAGAATTCAAAACTTGTTAAAAAAGGATGGATGTGTAAATGAATTCAACAATTAAAAAAAATATCTTTTGAAAAGTGAAAATCAATTTTTACAAAATACATGGCATTTTCTTAAAGAAATTTTGCTTTAAAAATATTTTATTTCCAGAAATCAAACAAATGCAAAAAAGTATTTTCTAGAATTTTTGATTCTGCGTTTACTTGATTTCTGGAAAGTATCCAGTAAAAGGAAAAAAAATTATAAAAAAAAAGTTTTTTTTAAAGAAAAATTCACTGAAAAAACGAGCTAAAATTTTTAATCGGTTATCGGCTGAAAAGTTTGATAAATAATTGGGCTGAAGATTTTCGTTTATCAAAAGACCCGTAACCCTCTAGCCTGGGAATCACATTAGTCATGCTGTTTACTACCAAAACTACACGAGCTGAGTATCATTTACTTGGTAGAAACCAACTAATTACAAGTTACAACATGCAAACATTCAACTGTGCCTGCTATTAACAAAGTTTCAGAAGCTACATGACAAGCCATATCAAGAACTGTGTATTACATATCGCGTGGTGATACAACATATAATGACTGTCATCAATCTGCAAGTGTCATTTGCTCTAAGTTCCGAATGGCGGAAGAACTAAATATTACTGAAGATATCCGATCCCTGCTCATGAAATCAACTTACTGGCCAAGATAAGTGCCCCAAATAAGCATACCAATTTAGATGGTCCGAATTCCAGATAAGCAGAACCGGAAGTATCTTTAGACGTTGACGTTGGGGGTGCAGGTACATTAGTACAATCTCCGAAAGTAGAGTTTGCCTGCACATGATAGTTTTGAGAAACAAAACATTTTATCACAATATTTGCACTAGTTTCGCACTCCCTAAAAATCTTTAAAGCACAGCTATGCTACGTTTCTAAACTGAAAAGACTTTGGTTAATAATTATGCAATGTTGCAAACCTTGCAAATTGAAATGGATTGGCATCCACAGATAAGCTCTCCATTTGCCCGATCTACAGCAGCAGGGGCTCCTCCTCCATCACTCCTCTGCCAATTATTAACGACAATTTTTTCAATATTACAGTGATATGTTGTTCCCTAGTCCTCAACAATACAAGTTAGACCGTACCTTATAAAAATCAACAGCTATGAAGTTAGGCCATCGATTACCAGCTAATACATGACAGGTATTCACCATGTTAATCAGAGGAGCAGAGTTATCCTTGCAAGCTTGTGCTAGAATTGGCCCGTCTGGGAAGTAGTTCATCAGAACCAGTGACCTTGTTGTTGTGTTCATGGGAAGAGATTCTGCACGATTGGGACACAAACCACCCTTCATACCGCCATTACCATCTGCAGATCAGAACCCATCATACTGCCTGAGGTCCTTTGGAAGTAATGTTTCTGCTTAAGATATTACTAAATGAGAAAGGAAATGATGGACATCAAACTCACATTGATTTTCTACCAAGTATCTCCATTCATAAGCAATTCCTTCAGCTGCTTCCTTCCTGGATTTTGAAGTGAAAACTACTAAACGCTGATTTTGCTTGATCATATCATCTATTATGGGCCAATCTCCACCATTTTTTGGCATTCGTGATACCGGGAACCAGAACGGCCTTAAGCCAGCAGCATCAAATACCTTGGTTAGCCCATTTGGAGATGTAACATAGTCTTCAATAATAATAGTGATTATCGCAGAAGTGTCTGCTACCAGAAATGCTTGAATCTCTTTAAGAACCATGACTGCAGGTACCTAGTAAATAAGCAATCTAAGAGTAAGTTAAATGATCCAAGAAGTCAACAACCGATAAAACAATATGAACTTCTAATTAATACAAATGCTTGAATCTTCCGGAATGTAAAGCAACAAAAAAAAAAGTACAATGCCAAAGCTGACCCTAGTAGCTCCTACATTCAATAAGCACGGATGGAGTGCAGAATTAGTCACCTATGAGAACCCCTGAGATTTGGTAACACTGCTTTCCCCCAACAATCAGGATGTCTGATCTCAAAAGGAGTGGCCTTACTTGCCTTTGTTCTATTCCTCGTGTAACTATATTCCAATATTAATAACAAAGATATAGATGAGGATGGTGAAAATTTTAACCTCATATGGACCCAGAAATTAACCTAGTCGAATTATAACACAAATAATATATTTACATAGAAGAAGAGACATGAAAAGTTATAATAGGCCAACATTAAGCAAGTGTGAGGTCATTCATATAGGTGAGGATAACAAGAACCCAAGAATTATCCCCCACCAAATACCACAAAAGAAAAACTAATACAAAACTAAAATCATCCAAGCAATTCCAGATTAGGAAAGAACCTGGACATAAAAGTACTTACAAAAGCAGTGTAGTTGTAGCATTTGCCACCAAAGGAGTGACATAACCAGACATCGTCTTGAAAGTCATACATATCAAGCATGAATCCCCGAACACCATTCTGCAAGATAACAATTCCAGGATTTACTAATTTAAAATTTTACATATAACTTAATAACTGAAAAAAAAATTCAACAAAGCCAAATCAAATACATGGGGATCTTATTATTCTGTACCCATGAATTAGATCAGTTTCAATTACAAACAAAATGATATAAGGCTTGCGGAAAAGGACCATGACTGCTGTTATGTAGTTAATCCAGAAATTATAATATGAAGATCAGGGCCAACTTTTGTTTTGCTTATCAATTTATTTTTTACCTAGCTGATTGAAAAACACGAATACGGCTTGGGATTACACTTAATCAGTTCAGCATACACTAAAGCAAAATGATAGAAAAGTGCATTTTTCTTCTTATTGTAACTATGCTCCATTGCTCTGCATGTTTAAGATGAAAATCCATGGTTTCCATTAAAACATTTATTTTTATCTGATAGTTAAAATCTGATCACAGTGTTGGGTTTGTGGAGTCTATCAGGTTTAAGAATCGGATTCTGACTTGAGTTAGGAATTCCAGAATTGGACTCTAATTAGAGTTAGGATTAGAGTTAGGAATTTCAGAATTAGACTCTGATTGGTTGACCCAGTTTCTTCTCTTATAAATACTCATGTAATTGTAACATAACATAACACAACACAATGTGAGAGATCAATACAAAATTAGTGCGGCTTGTGGAGTAGAAATTTCCGAACCACGTAAATCTTTGTCTTGTGTGATTGTCGTTTATTTTCTTGTTCTTGTTTATTCGCTTTGGGTTTTGCTTTCGTTGTTGTATGCTCAACAACTGGTATCAGAGCCTAGGTTTTCAGGCGAGTGGGAGCGATGGCAGAAGAAGGGAAAGTAAAGATCGACAAATTTGATGGCAAAGATTTTGGGTTTTGGAAGATGCAAATTGAAGATTATTTGTATCAGAAAAAACTACACGAACCGCTAGAGGAGAAGAAGCCAGAAAAGATGGATGTCAAAGATTGGAATCTATTGGATAGGCAGGCTCTGGGTGTTGTCAGGTTGACTTTGGCGAAGAACGTTGCTTACAATATCGTCAAGGAAACGACAACTTATGGATTGATCAAGGCGTTATCAAATATGTATGAGAAGCCGTCTGCTTCGAATAAGGTATATTTGTGTCGCTTGTTGTTTGCCACAAAATTGAATGAAGGTGATTGTGTTGCTGATCATGTGAACGAATTTAACTCTATCCTATCAAGATTGACATCAGTGGATATTAAATTCGATGATGAAGTACAAGCCTTATTGTTGGTATCCTCGTTACCTGACAGTTGGTCAGGATTTGTCACTGCTATTTGTAATTCATCTGGGAGCAGTAAGATGACTTTTGATGGAGTTCGAGATGCGATTCTTGGAGAAGATATTCGTAGGAGAAACTCAGGAGAGTCGTCAGGTTCCTTGTTGAGTACTGAGAGTAGAGGCAGAAAGTCCGATAGGGGGCAGAATCAGGGGCGTAGCAGATCGAAGTCACAGAAGAGAGGACAGTCCAAAGATCGCAAGGAGATTGTTTGTTGGAATTGTCAGAAGAAAGGTCACTTCAGAAATCAGTGTACGGCTCCCGCAGCTCCTAAAGGAAAGAAGAAAGAGGATAATTCAGCTAATGTAGTTGAAGAGGTGGTGAGTGACGATGCTTTGATTTGTTGTGTTGAATGTTCGGTTGAATCATGGGTTATGGATTCTGGTGCATCATTCCATGCTACCCCTTGCAAGGATTTGATGTTAAATTTCAGACTTGGAAATTTTGGTAAAGTCCGTCTTGCTGATGATGAGACTCTGGATATTACGGGCATGGGAGATATTAATCTCAAGACCTCTTTGGGGACTAGCTGGACGTTGAAAGATGTAAGGTACATTCCTGGACTGAAGAAGATGTTGATATCTGTGGGTCAGTTAGATAAGGAAGGGTATCGAGTTACTTTCGGAGACGGACAGTGGAAGGTTATAAAGGGGAATCTAGTTGTTGCTCGTGGAGAGAAAAAGGGGACGTTGTACATAGTTGAACAATCTAGCTATGAAGCAAATACAGTTGCTGATGAGATTGGGTCTTCAACTTTGTGGCACCAAAGACTTGGTCATATGAGTGAAAAAGGTATGAAGCTATTAACTTCGAAGGGTAAGATTCCAGAGCTGAAGAATGTGGAAGTTGGGTTCTGTGAGCCATGTGTTCTTGGAAAGCAGAAACGAGTTACTTTTGCAAAATCAGGGAGGACACCCAAGGCTGAGAGGTTAGAGCTAGTTCATACAGATGTATATGGTCCAACAGCAGTTGCGTCGTTGGGAGGATCTCGCTACTATGTCACTTTCATTGACGATTCCACTAGAAAGGTATGGGTTTATTTCTTGAAGAATAAATCAGATGTGTTTGCTACTTTCAAGAAGTGGAAGACCGAAGTTGAAAATCAGACCGGTTTGAAGGTTAAGAGTTTGATGTCAGATAATGGTGGTGAGTACAGTAGTGATGAGTTTAAAAGCTATTGCGCAGAATATGGAATTAGAATGATCAAAACAATTCCAGAGACACCGCAGCAGAATGGTGTTGCAGAGCGCATGAATAGAACCTTGAATGAGAGGGCCAAGAGTATGAGATTGCATGCAGGGTTGCCAAAGACTTTTTGGGCAGATGCAGTTAGCACAGCAGCGTATCTCATAAACAGAGGACCTTCAGTTCCTTTGGGGTTCAAGATTCCTGAAGAAGAGTGGCAGAAAAAGGAGGTAAATCTTTCACACTTGCGAGTTTTTGGTTGTGTTTCTTATGTGCGTGTTAAAGATTCTGATAGGGACAAGCTTGATCCAAAAGCAAAGAAGTGTATCTTCATTGGTTATGGCTCAGATGATATGGGTTACCGTTTCTGGGATGAACTAACGAAGAAGGTCGTTAGAAGTAGAGATGTTACTTTTAACGAAAGTGCAGTGTACAAGGATAAGCTTGCAGTCAATTCTGAGTTTGCAAAGGAACAACATGAGAAAGAGAAAGCAGTGCTTGAAGAGATTACAGAAGAAGATCTTGCAGGAAATAGTGGGAGTTTGGGGAATGGTAATGACACGGTTCCAGTTACTCCACAGGCTGAGGTAAGAAGATCTAGCAGAATTGTGAGGCCACCACAAAGATTTTCTCCTTCAGCATATTATATGTTATTGACTGAGGATGGAGAGCCTCAGTGTTATTCAGAGGCAGTTCAGGTGGATGATTCAGTTCAGTGGAAATCAGCCATGGAAGAAGAGATGAGTTCTCTTGAGAAGAATGAGACTTGGTCTTTAACAGAGTTACCAGCAGGAAAGAAGGCTTTACAGAATAAGTGGGTGTTCCGGATCAAAGAAGAACCTGATGGCAGCAAGAGATACAAGGCGAGGTTAGTAGTCAAGGGTTATCAACAGAAAAAGGGTATTGACTATACTGATATATTTTCTCCGGTTGTTAAGATGACTACTGTTAGAATTGTGCTAAGTATTGTGGCTGCAGAGGAGTTACATCTAGAGCAACTAGATGTTAAGACCGCGTTCTTACATGGTGATCTTGAGGAAGACATCTACATGGTACAGCCAGAAGGATTTCAAGTAGCTGGGAAAGAAAACCTTGTTTGTAAGCTTATAAAAAGCTTGTATGGTTTGAAGCAAGCGCCAAGACAATGGTACTTGAAGTTTGATAGCTTTATGATGAAGAATGGGTACACTAGGAGTGCTATGGATCATTGTTGTTATTTTAAACAATTTGATTCATCTTATATCATATTGTTGTTGTATGTTGATGACATGTTGATAGCAGGATCAAACATGAGGGAAATCAACAGGTTAAAGAGACAGATGTCTGAGGAGTTTGAGATGAAAGATATGGGTGCAGCAAAACAGATACTTGGTATGAGCATCATAAGGGATAGATCTGAAGGTACTTTGAAATTATCTCAAGAGAAGTATATTGAGAAATTGTTGCAGAAATTCAGTGTCCAGGATGCGAAGACCAGAAGTACACCGTTGGCGACTCACTTTAATCTCACGAAAAAGCAGTCACCTAAAACGGATGAAGGCAAGAAAGATATGGCTAAAGTTCCGTATGCATCTGCAGTTGGCAGTTTGATGTATGCTATGGTGTGTACAAGGCCAGATATTGCTCATGCAGTGGGAGTTGTTAGCAGGTTCATGTCTAATCCAGGAAGAGAGCATTGGGAAGCAGTCAAGTGGTTGTTGCGCTACTTGAAAGGCACATCCAAGGTTGCATTATGTTTTAGCAAGAAAGATGTTATCTTGGAAGGGTTCTCTGATGCAGATTTGGGTGGATGTTTGGATACAAGGAAAAGTACTACGGGATATATTTTCACGTTGGGTGGCACAGCAATTAGTTGGATGTCTCGACTTCAAAAGAGTGTTGCTCTTTCAACCACAGAAGCAGAATATATGGCTATCTCTGAAGCTAGCAAGGAGATGATTTGGTTGAAGAATTTTCTTGAGGAGTTGGGCAAGAAACAGGCGGACAGTGCTTTGTATAGCGACAGTCAGAGTGCTATTCATCTTGCGAAGAATCCTGTGTTTCATGCTAGGACGAAGCATATTCAGCTGAGATATCACTTTACAAGAGAGTTGATTAGCAATGGTACTTTGTCCTTGAAGAAAATCCTTGGTTCAAAGAATCCTGCAGATATGTTGACTAAGGTGGTTACTAATGAAAAGTTGAAGCTTTGCATAGTTTCAACTGGCCTTCAGAACTGATTGATGAGAAGGCGCTGCACTAGTTAGAGTTATTGATCGAGGGATTATTTGTTACTAGATTTACAAGAGTGAAGTGAAGGTGTGGTCAGACTCCAAGTGGGAGATTGTTGGGTTTGTGGAGTCTATCAGGTTTAAGAATCGGATTCTGACTTGAGTTAGGAATTCCAGAATTGGACTCTAATTAGAGTTAGGATTAGAGTTAGGAATTTCAGAATTAGACTCTGATTGGTTGACCCAGTTTCTTCTCTTATAAATACTCATGTAATTGTAACATAACATAACACAACACAATGTGAGAGATCAATACAAAATTAGTGCGGCTTGTGGAGTAGAAATTTCCGAACCACGTAAATCTTTGTCTTGTGTGATTGTCGTTTATTTTCTTGTTCTTGTTTATTCGCTTTGGGTTTTGCTTTCGTTGTTGTATGCTCAACACACAGGAAATCTATTTCAATTACGTATCTGACATTTATGAGATGTTCTATTAGGTGAAAGGCATAAGAATGCTAGCCTGGATTCTTTGACGATGCAACAGGGGTATTTCTATAGGAATAACATTCTGTAACCTTTTCTGACTTCCAGATATATTTAGTAAGATGAATCTTGAAGCATCCAACTACAGAATCACTCCAGCTAGTAGAGGTTGTTTCAAGTTTTAAAACATACACGGGCTGTTACAGGGTGATATACATTTCTTTCCCAGAGCGCATTATCTTTCCACCTAATTAGTTAATAACCTAAAACAGCAGAGCAACTACTAATAGCATACTTATTTAGTCAAGCATGCACTTTTCTTTTACTGAATACAAAACACGTGATAAATCTCCACCATAGCACTAACTTAATGGTGGGTTATTATTCTCAGATGGTCATATTCTATCCAAGTTGCCAATTAAAATCTAGAAAACTATGTATTAGGTACATGATGATGGCACTAACTACTAATAAAACCTTAAGTCAGTGGAGAAACAGCCTGCTGCAAATAAACTAATCTTATACCAACTAACAACTATTTTATGTAAATCCTAGTACTACTCATGGCATGCAATACTTTTGCCAACACATGGAAGACAAGACTATCCACCCCTTTCATTTAACTGAAAATTGAAGCATCACCAAAAACATAAAAGAGCACTGATGGTTGCTTCAATTAAAGGAAAACAACGAAAAAAACACATGGCAGAACTCAAAACATTCCGGCCACAACAGGGAACAGAGAACATACTTTGAGTTGACTAGCAACGCTATCCTGCTGGTTCTCCGGAGCTATAATTGTAGAACCGGTAGCTGATTTTGCACCCAATCTAGCAAACGAATTGTGCGTTGTTAGCCACGAGTAGCGATTAAACGGCAATCCTAGCACCTGAAAATGTTCATCTGACTTTTCAACTCAAAACACATGAAAACCAACGCAAAAACACACAAACACACACGGCAACATTCTACTACAAATCACTTCGGCCTACAAACTCTACAAAGCAGCTAAATCACCGATTATCAAAATACGAAGCCACTGCAAATAATCGTCACACGCTACAAATCACCGGTTAGAGTATTACAAATCACCACTAATAAAAATCATTATCACCGTAGTAAAAATCACCGGGTTTTCATTTTCTTCACTAAATTAGTTTGTATTTGAACGGACATGTAAAAACAGTATATCTGGAGTTGAAATAAGGTATAATTCGATTAGTACGCTAAATTAGAATAAACACTTTATTCTTATGATTTATCCTAAGTATTGTTTTCTTGGTCCAACAGTTTGCATTTAAACGAACGTGGTAAAAATATCGTAAAAGCAAGTAAAAAGTATCGTCAAACTCATTCGAGAAGGCGAAATTAGTTTATATTTAAACGAACGTGGTAAAAATCGTAAAAAGTATCGTCAAACTCGAGAAGGCTAAATTAGTTTGTATTTGAACGAACGAACGTAAAAAGTCGTAAAAATTGAAGACAGTACCTGTGTAGTAGGAATCACAGGTCGAATACGAGTACAACGAGCCCTAACATTAGAATTAGCGAGACAAGTTTCACAATGCAAGCCATCATCACAGTTACTATCCACCAAACACGTCTTTCCTTCCTGTTTAATCGTAACAAACATGAAATTTCATCGAAATGAGCGAAAATTAAGAGTGTAGAGGATGAAATTAACGAACCTTGACAGCAGAAACGTGAGAGACGCGTGAAATTGCGATGAATAAGAGTAAAATGAAGAGCTTCATCGTTGATTTGATCGGAATAGTTGTTGGATTCACGTGTACGGAACTAGTACGTACATGGCATTATCTCTGTGTGTGTGTGTGTTTTGATTGCTCTGTAGAAGAGACGAGGAGGAATGAGGTGAGGTGAGGCTGCTATGTACGTATTATACAGAGATGTAGCTATATAGTAATTCATGCTTAGCTTTTATATTTGGTTGTTAGGATTCCGTTTTCGAAATTATTTTCGGATGACAGTATTTTTTTAAAGAGGGAAAAATGGAGTGAGATTGTCCTCAGCTTTTAACCTCAGCAGAACTTGAGGTCATTCTCAGACACATGGATCTCTTTTTTGATTTAATTGAATTCACGTGAATACATAGATGGAAATAATGTTAAAAATAACAGTTTTTCTGATTAAGAAAACAAGAATACCGTTTGTCGGACTCACTCGCGAAAAATACCCGATTAGTTATCCAACCCACACTTACATATTGATGATACGTAACGCCTGAATGCGTATCCCGCATTGTAGCAGCTTCTTCTCCCCAGATCGGGCTATCTCCGTCGCCTCTCTCCTATCTCTCCCTCTACGCCATTTCTCCGGCCACCACCACTCCACCACAGCACCCTCATCTCCTCTCCTGCCTCCATCTTTTCCGGCATCTCTCTTCATTTCTGGCCCCGCAGGGGCATGACGAGCTCGTCGAGAATTGCAATCGAAAACTTAGGTTTGATTTGGGCATTTTCAATCGTGCCATTAAAAATGTAATAAGATTAGTATAGTTTTGTAGAGATTGAAACGACGATTCTAATGATATATAATACGTAACCAGAAAATGAAGGGATGGTGTTGATCTGAGGTTGGACGGAATCGAGAAAAATCGTCGCCAATTTCATCGCCTCCTCTGCAGATATGAGGTGACGTCAGATGACGTCAATACGCATTTCCATGATGCGTAACAGCGGATACGCATCTACAAGATGCGTTTTCTTCATAAATTTTAAAAAGGATACCCCAATGGCAGATGCGTAACCTGGGTTACCCGTATGGGAAATGCGTATCCCATTTACCCCAATAACGAATGTGTATTCCATCCAGTATTTTTCACCACAGCTTCCAGAAATCGTTATTTTCAATTTTTCCCCCAAAAAAATCGTTATTTTTAATCTTCACCCTACATAGAAGCCTCTTCATTAGTTCGATTTGACTTACATTTCTCATAAACACGTTTTTATTCTAATAAATTTCGCAGTGTGTTAAAATCGAATCCACGTCTTAATAATTTGATTATTGTTAATTCTCTTTCTTTCTTTTACCTTAACTTTAGATCATAAAATCGTTGTATATAACACATAAACAATGGGCTTAATGATCCTATAATTAACTATAGGTAATATCATAAAGTTAAGTCATATTTCAATACAAAAATAAGGGTATTTTGTAAATACAGAGGGTGAATTCTATTATTATAAATACTCCATCTAATTTTTGTATATAAAATACAAATGACTTTAGGTAATTTTCCTACAATTAACCGTAGGAACATTTTTCTCTATGAACAATATTAGGATTTTAAAATGAATTTTTATACCGACTATCAAGTGTCGTGTTATAATTTGTAATTGTATAATATATAAATAGACTATTGATTAAATAGAAATCAAATTCATAATAAAATATTTTAAGTGTAATTTATTATATATACATCATATATATTCATGGCCGGTTTTGACCCCATGCCACACATGCAATGGCATGGGACCCGTTGGGGAGGGAGTTTATTTTTTTAAAAAAAAATTTATATCATATTATATGTTTATTAGTTTTTATATATAATATACTAAATAATATAAGAATTGAATAATAAATATTCGAAAATACCGCTAACATATTTATTTTTTATAATAACGAAACAAAAATACCACAACCTTCTATAGGATTATAAATCCCATTTAATCTCGGAGGTAGATTATGTAGGAAGGAAATTTTCTCTGACTATTTCATCCCCAAACGATCAAATAATTAATTAGTAATATTATGGATCTCTTTCATTTAAGGGGCAAAGCGAATTATCGAACTAGAAACTCCTTTAAGTGCAAAAATAAAAAGAGGAAAAACAAGAAGAGTTTGCATGTAGATAGTGACAAATGCAAATAGAAAAATGGGGGCCAAAATAATTTATAAATAATTAATAATTGAAATAATTTTAAATCTATGTTCGAAATTATATTTACAAAATATGCATTATTATTCAAAAGTTAATTGATGATTTTTTTTTCCAAAATAATAAGCAAAAACGAGGGTCAAAGACAAACATTGAATATTTTTTCTGAAAAAATGATAGAAAAATTCATGAAAATAATGCAAAAACAAGATTACATATAAAAAATTAAAAAAATCGGAAAGATTTGCAGTAGAAATGGATTGAACCCCTAAGTTTCAAATCTAGGGACGGGAATCTATTTTAAAATTTTCGTATGGGACCTTTTACTTGTCGGAACCGGGCCTGTGTATATTTGTTTGTAACATATAATGAGAAAATAAGTACTATTATACAAATGTTAAACTAGGCCAATTTTTTCGACAAAATGTTCTAAACACCTTTTTTTTTATTAAGATAAAAACAGATTTCATTAATAATTCAAAAAAGATTTAATTGATAGAAACCCTCAATTGACTATGCAATTAGGTTGAAAAACAAATACGAGTTAAACAATAAATCACTTTGTTTCCGAATCACTTAACAAATTAAACATAACTATTTTAAAAACTAAAAATAATTTTAATAATCTCCCGACCAATCCAGCCCACATCTCCCTTCTAAACACTTTTTATTTTAAAATGATAAAGCAAGACCCATGTTACACGTTTAGTCTATGATTTATGAAGCAAACGCAAGGATATGCTTGGAAGCAATTAATTCCAAGAATAATGCTTACAAGGAATAGGGCTGAGCAAAACCGAACCGAAACCGAAAAACCGAACCGAAATGTTGAATTTCGGTTCGGTTTGGATTGTATTTTTCTGAAAATTTCGGTTATTCGGTTTTTCGGTTTAACCGAAATTTATTTCGGTTCGGTTCGGTTTTTTTTTAAAACTTCGGTTCAAACCGAAATAACCGAATTATATATATATTTTATTTATATTATATATGTATATTTTTATATTTTATATATATGCATGATTTAATTATTTCAAAATTAAGTTTAAATATTTAAATTGATAGTTTGTGTTTTATTTTGTTTTAATTGTTACATATTTTAATATAGTTGCTATTAAAATTAATTTTAAAATTAAAAAAAAATAATATTATATATAATTTTTTTTAAATCGGTTCGGTTCGGTTTTGGCAAAATATTTCGGTTCGGTTTTTCGGTTTTTCGGTTCGGTTTCTACGGATAAATCGGTTCGGTTCGGTTTGGTAAAAATCGGATTTCGGTTATTCGGTTTTTGTTATTCGGTTCGGTTAAAAACCGAACCGACCGAATGATCACCCCTAACAAGGAATGACCACTTTTGTTTTGTATTCTTCACAAATCATGTGCAACAATCCCACGGGGTGTCAGTTGTCACAGATGGTCGGACTATGGCGCTTAAGGTTTACTATCTTGAAATCATGAATTCGATTCCTTGAAGTGTTCCGGGATTAAGTGGGCTACCATGTTTGAGTGTATGAGTGTGCTATTATGCCCTCCAGATTAATCGAGGTACGCGTGCTGATCGGGACACCGAATTAGAAAAGAAAAAAAAAAGTTCATCTGCAACAACCCTTGCTTGACAGCAAAATTAAGAACCCCGAATGCCGAACGGACCTACATACATGGATGATAATAGGGGTGAGTATTTGATTTGAATATTTGTATATCGAATCAAGGTAACATTGAATTGAGAAAATATGGTATTTAATTATTACATAAGAACTAATATTTTGTATTTTTATAAGTAAATTAGAAATTTTATGATTCTGTTAGTTTTTTTTTTCTTTTCTTTTGTATTCTCGTTTAAATGGAACATTTATAGAGTTTTGCGGTGCTAACAACAAAAATAATGTTTATGTTCTAATAAAAAGTTTAAAAAATGAGATTAGAAGCACTACTTTTTTCAACGAGGTATTTTTGACAAATTGCTCGTTTGTCTCAAACATTAGAATAGACTTCTTTGTACCAATCTATTGATAAAAAAAAAATTAAAAAAAACACTAATAAAGATTAAAGGCAGCTTGTTAATAATATTGACACAGAAAACTCAGCTAATACAACAAACTCACGAGCAAATAAATCGAGCACATCAAGTTGCACAACAATTAAGTTAAACACGTCAAGTTGCACAGCTCCAAGTTACACAGCTACAACACATCAACGGATGATGCTCTACAACACATCAACGGATGATGCTCCCTTATAACACATCAACGGATGATGCTCCTTTATCATATCTAGCTGGCAATTAGAATAACAGATTTTCCCTCCAGTAAATTAGCTTATATAATGTATATATACACGCAGCTTGTACACGAGTTAGTTAGTTTTTGCACATTCTCTCTGTAACAAACTTTGTATAGTTTTCTTCTTCTTTGAATGAAATGTAAGATTCATTTCATCAACATTTATAGCTGAGATTTACAGAAAATAACATGGTATCAGAGCAGGATATTCATCAATGGTGACTTGATTCTGTTTCGTTTCTTCGTTGTGATCTTTTTCATCACTCTCGCTGCAATCTCTCTCGACGAATTTCTTGCCGAAATCTCTCTCGTTGAAGGTGTTTTCTTTTCCGAAACTATTAGATTTGTTGATTTACTCGTTTAGATTTGTTCTTTGTTGAATCTACTCTGTGGAGTTTGCTCTGAATCTGTGGATATTATCGATCGATCTGTTCTTGATTACCGATAAACAATCTTCTGATTAATTGTTCGATTTGTTCTCAATTGATATTTGTAATCTTGTGATTTGTTGTTGAAAATGTCTACTACGAATACTCAGTCAAATAATCAGTCAAATCTTGATCCTTCGAGTGTGTATTATATACATCCTTCAGACGCAAATACTACACAACTTGTTTCTGTAAAGTTTAATGGAACAAACTTTAATAACTGGAAAAGATCGATGTTGTTGATTCTATCTGCAAAGAACAAGTTAGGGCTAGTAAATGGAACTCTAGCTATGCCTGCAACAACTGCATCTGATTATAGTGCTTGGGAACGTTGTAATTCTTTTGTCATATCTTGGATCTTGTTTAATCTTGATGAAACAATTGCTCGGAGTGTCCTGTTTCTGAAAACTGCACGGGCTATCTGGAAAGATTTGGAGGAACGTTTTGGTTGTTCTTCAATAACTGAATTGTATTCTCTAGAACAGCAATTGATGGAAGTATCTCAGGGTACACAATCAGTTTCAGAATTTTATACCAAAATTAAGACTATTTGGGATAGTATTGATGATGTTAGTCCCTTTCCTTCTTGTAACTGTACTACCTGCACATGTGATTTGGGGCAGAAGTTTCTACAAAAGTAACAAGAGCAACGTTTGCTACAATTTTTGCTGAAATTGAATGATAAGTTCAGTGCTGTTAGAGGTCATATTATGTTGATGGTTCCTCTCCCTACAGTTTCTCAGGCTTACAGACTAGTGGCACAGGAAGAAAGTCACAAAGATATCTCTCAAATTTCTTTGACTACTGAAAATGTGGCATTTGTTGCAGAAAAGAAGAATTATGGATCTTACAATTCACAAAAGTCATTTGTGTCAAACAGTAATGTTCAGAATTTTCAGAGACCAGTTGGAGTTACTTTTAGACCATCTTTTTCTCAGAATTCTGGACCAAGAAGGCCCACTAAACCTGGTGCAAATTATTTTTGTACACATTGTAAAGTGCAAGGGCATAGCATTGATAGATGTTTTCAAATTCATGGCTATCCTCCTGGTTTTAAAGGATTCAAGGAAAGAAGAACAGGATCTACTGCAGCTACTGTTGTTTCTCAGATGCAAGAGCATAATGATGGTTCATCTCAGTCTGTGCAGACTATGAATACAAATGCTGATAATAATCCTCATGGTTCTCTTACAGATGATCAATATAATCAACTATTGGATTTACTCAACAAACAATTTCCTACAATTTCACATTCTACTGAAAGCAATAACAGTGGCACTGCATTATTAGCAGGTAATATCTGTTTGCTGAGTATTTCACAGTCTAATTGGATAGTAGACAGTGGTGCTACTGATCATATATGTCCAAATTTGGACTGTTTCTTGGATTATGCACCTGTTGCTGATAAAACTTCCATAACAATTCCAGATGGTCGAAAAATTCCAGTTATGCACAAAGGAACAATTAAGCTTAATGATAAAATTACTCTCAAAGATGTTCTTCATGTTCCTGATTTTCACTTCTACTTGATATCAGTTAATAAACTCTGCAAGGATATATCATGTAATGTGATTTTCTCTGATTCTCATTGTACTATTCAGGTCCATTCTCAGAAAGGACATCTGATGCATCTTGGTAAAATGTGCAATGGTCTTTACAATGCTTCTACTACTACAACTCCATTTTCAGCTCAGAAGTCAATTTGCAATGGTCTTCTATCTCAAAGATCTGATGATGTAAAACTTTGGCACATGAGACTTGGTCACATGCCATTTTCCCAATTAAAGAATATCAAACCAGAATGTAATGTCAATCTTGAAGATTCTACAATTTGTCAAATTTGTCCAGCTGCCAGACAATGTAGAAAATCCTTTTCTCATAGTTCAATTAAAACTTCTAGTATTCTACAGTTACTACATATTGATATATGGGGTCCTTATAGGACAAAGACATATTCAAATTGTTCTTTTTTCTTGACCATTGTGGATGATTTTAGCCGTTATACATGGGTACATTTGTTGCAGCATAAATCTGAAGCTCCTCTTATACTTGAACGTTTTATTAACTATGCTGAGACACAGTTTAAGACCAAAGTGTTATGTATACGTTCTGACAATGCCCTTGAACTAACAGCAGGTGCAATGAAAGATTTGTATATGAAAAAAGGTATTGTTAATCAGACATCTTGTGTTTATACTCCCCAACAAAATGGGGTGGTAGAACGCAAACATCGCCATCTTTTAGAAACAGCTCGTGCTCTATTCTTACAGTCTAAACTCCCTGCTCGTTTTTGGGGTGATAGTATTTTATGTGCTGCATATCTGATCAATAGAATGCCATTATCCAGCATAGGAAATGTTTCTCCTTATTTCAAGCTGTATGGAGATATTCCTTCCCTCGATCATCTTCGAAATTTTGGGTGTCTATGCTACATTTCTACGATTCAAGTTCAGCGTTCAAAGCTTCACCCTCGTGCTGATCCTGGTGTGTTTCTTGGTTATCCACCCACTCAAAAAGCATATAAAGTGTTCAATCTTACTACTAATCAGGTTCAGATATCTCGTGATGTTAAATTCTATGAATTTCATTTCCCTTTTCATATTATTCATTCAAATATTGATAAACTTTCTTACATTGATACTGTTTTTCTACCTCATACTACATCAGTTAAATCTTATCATTTTGATATTCCAGAAACATTAGTCACACCATCTACAACTTCTATTGACACATCATCATCTTCTTCTCATTCTTCTGATACTAATTCCATTTCACATAATCAATCTCAGTCTAATAATACATCTCAGTCTCATTCTCCAAGTTTAACTCAATCTTCTTCATCTTCATCTACAATTGTTCCCAATATTCGTGTATCTACTAGACAACGTTCTGTTCCTACATACTTACAAGATTATCATTGTCATATTGCCACTACTTCTACGCCTTCTCATCTTTGTAATTTTGTGTCTGCTTCCAACTTTACACCTGTTCACAAAGCTCTAATTTCTCAACTTTGTGATATTACTGAACCAACTTCTTACAAAGAGGCTTCGAATAATCCACTTTGGGTTGAAGCAATGAACAAAGAATTACAAGCTCTTGAATCTAATCACACGTGGGATCTGGTACCTCTTCCACCAGGAAAAAAGGCTATTGGATGCCGTTGGGTTTTTAAAGTTAAACTGAAATCAGATGGTTCTTTGGAACGTTGTAAAGCACGTCTTGTGGCAAAAGGTTTTAACCAGAAACTTGGAATTGATTACGAGGAGACATTTTCTCCTGTCATTAAAATGATCACAGTACGCTGTATTGTTGCTCTTGTTGCTAGTCGACACTGGAAAATTTTTCAACTCGATGTCAACAACGCTTTTCTACACGGGGATTTAAAGGAAGAAGTCTATATGCATCCCCCTCCTGGTCTCAATGTTCCTGCTAATTTTGTTTGCAGACTTGTTAAGTCTTTATACGGACTTAAACAAGCATCCAGAGAATGGTTTTCTAAATTGGTTTCAGAACTTACTAATCAAGATTTTGTCCAGTCCAAAAATGATTACAGCTTATTCATTAAACGAAATGGTTCTCTGATTACTATCATGGCTGTTTACGTCGATGATATCATAGTAACAGGTAATGATCTTGATTCCATTAATCATATTAAAGCACATCTTCATAGTGCATTTAGTATCAAAGATTTAGGCCTGTTACATTATTTCTTGGGCATTGAGGTTGGCTACTATTCTAATGGCATTACACTCAGTCAACAAAAATTTACCAAGGAATTACTACATGAATGTCCATTTGATTTGCCTACTAAAGCTTCAACACCTCTTCCATTGAATCTCAAGCTTAATACTACTGATGGTATTCCACTTTCTGATCCTACTGTTTATCGTTCACTGGTTGGAAAACTCAATTATCTAACCAACACTCGACCTGATCTGAACTATGCTGTTCAGGTCCTTAGTCAGTTTATGCAATCTCCACGGTCGACACATCTTACAGCTTTACTACATACTCTTCAATACGTATCTACTTCTCCCAATAATGGTATTTTACTTCGAGCATCAAACACTCTTACACTACAGGCTTACTCTGATAGTGACTGGGCTGCTTGTCCAATGTCCCGACGATCTGTAACAGGTTATATCTTGTTGTTTGGTGATTCACCTATCACCTGGAAATCTAAGAAGCACGTAACCATATCTCGTTCATCATCAGAATCTGAGTATCGAGCTATGGCATCTGCAGCTGCAGAGATCACCTGGACTGTTCGTTTATTGGAAGAACTTGGAGTTACTAACCTAAAACCTGTTACTCTACATTGTGATAACCAATCTGCAATTCATATTGCCAAGAATCCAGTTTTCCATGAGCGTACGAAACACATTGATATTGACTGTCATTTCACACGAGATAAAGTTCTTGATGGGCTTCTTCAGCTCACTTATCTACCTACTCAGAATCAACTAGCTGATGCTTTCACAAAAATTCTACCTTCACCTCAGTTCCAACAGCTTTTATCCAAGTTGGGAATGTATTCTACCCTTCCCAACTTGAGGGGGGATGTTAATAATATTGACACAGAAAACTCAGCTAATACAACAAACTCACGAGCAAATAAATCGAGCACATCAAGTTGCACAACAATTAAGTTAAACACGTCAAGTTGCACAGCTCCAAGTTACACAGCTACAACACATCAACGGATGATGCTCTACAACACATCAACGGATGATGCTCCCTTATAACACATCAACGGATGATGCTCCCTTATCATATCTAGCTGGCAATTAGAATAACAGATTTTCCCTCCAGTAAATTAGCTTATATAATGTATATATACACGCAGCTTGTACACGAGTTAGTTAGTTTTTGCACATTCTCTCTGTAACAAACTTTGTATAGTTTTCTTCTTCTTTAAATGAAATGTAAGATTCATTTCATCAACATTTATAGCTGAGATTTACAGAAAATAACACAGCTCTACTTTTATCACGTCAAAATAAGACACTGCCAAACAAACAAGTTCGTCAAATGTAGCAGATATACAAATCACTTTTGCCTGTCGATTCCAAAAGTTGTTAGGAATATGATGTACAGAAGAACAACTGCATGTCATTTTATAATGCGGCGGCTTTGGATTTAGGAGAATCATGTTTTTCTTTTGTTTTTTTTAAGAATAAATTGTTGATTATTCTACATATTTTAGTTATCAAACTAGACTTAATTTTATAAGATTGTACGCTAAACGTGCTTTTAAGCTTTAAAAAACGGAGTCATTGTCAAGATCGTTTATTTTTACGATAAATATAACTATAAGAATAACTATACCACAAAAGCTAAGGAGCTCAGAATGGTTCTGATGCATTAATAGACTGATCAATCAATACATAAGAATGTTGTCCTCGGACCACGATGGCTTTAAAAGGAGGTTTTTTAAACAGCTTGATAGGGGTCTTTAATCTTCAACGGGCCTCTCTAAACTAGTTCACTGGCCATTCCCAACACAACCTACAATGTTTACCATATTAACTGATTTCGGTAACATTAATCCCGTCCATAAACAAATAAATAAATCTCAAAATCTATCTCCGACAATATAAGCTAGCACGGTTTTAAAATTTCGAAATGAACGAGAATCGGATCCAGTATAATTTCATAATCAGTTCCATCCTATGCTGCAATCAACAATCAATATCAACAATCAATACCAAGAGGCTTCAAGCCCTTGGCATCTAATCTAGGTGGAGCTCTCTACTCCGAGGAGATCCCAATAATGGGCCATGAGTATAACTCTTTAAGTAGTCACGGTCCACCTAACAACAACTATCTGCTGGGTTCAAATTAATGATTGGGCCTTTTCTATCTGTTAGGACTTAGGTGGAGAAAAGGAATAATCAATGAAACAATAAAACAAGAGCAAAACAACAAATAACTCCACTTGTTTATTTTCTGTTCGAGGTATCTTACTCGGGCTTCACATTTCGTAGTGCGACTGCAAATCATGTGACTTTGGATCTTATAATTTAAAACACATTTCTGATGTTATAATATTTATTGATAAATGTTATTTGTCAGAACTGTTTTTTTTATTTTTGAAATAATATTTGCATTATATGTCCACTATATTTATAAAATATTACATATTATGATATAATATGTTACAAATAGTTCCGAAAAAAAAAATGGTTGTGCAAATAACATTTATCTACTTACTATATTAGAGTTCTTCAAATTATGTGGAAGTCCAACCAAAAACTATTTTACTGTTAGCCATCCTCTGCATTGACATCTTCTCTTTGTTTCTCCTAAAAGGATAATAAAAAATACAGTACTTTATGAAATTAAATTCAACAAATTATGCAAATAACAAAATTGCATTAATTTTTTTAAAAATAATTGATGCATATATTTTGGTATAATTTTTCATATATAAAAAAATATCATTCTTACTTTACTTGACATGGCTTGTAGAATCTAATTACAATAGCATTATTCACAGATTTTATAAATCAATGTTCAATATTGATCGAAACACAAATACCACGAGCCAACATGATAAACATCTATCATGAAATATACATTAAATAGGAAATAAAATGTTCAATTTTTTAGATTTGTACCTGCTGCTTAAAGTTGAATTATTCATTATTTTTCTGATAATTCAATATTTGGATCAAGTTTCACGCATCTTAATTAATTCGAAAAATTGCTAACACATTTGTATTTACTGCACTTACTTTGATGCCTCTCAATAAATCAAATTTATGACCTTATAATGATAAGTCCCTAAATTACAATTATAATCGATTAGGATATTCATGATGGGTTTTGAATTATTCATTTTTGCCATAGGATACATAACACTATCATGAAAGGTGAAAATATAATTTCTATTCCTTAATCCTTACGAATGTATGATAATGGGAAAATATTGTAGGCATGTGAGTGAATTTCTAAAGTTCCAAAACACCCGTGGTCATCCATATTTGTCACCTTTCTATATTGTTTTGGACCGTGCCTTGTGCCGATATCATCAATAATTTAATATTATGCAAATGCAGTGTTCTAAAAATTCCCGATTTAACCGATTAATCCCTGATTAATCCTTTGTAAGGTAATGAACCGATTCGATTTTTGAAATCCGATTAATTCTGTGAATTAATTTAAAATAATATGTTTAATTGTAAATTAGATTAATATATTAAATATTATTATTATACCCGATTAATACACCGATTAATCCTTTCAATTAATCTCCGATTATTCGATTAATCTTAAATCAGTACCTCAATCAATTTATCCCGATTACCGATTTTTACCATTTGCAAAAG
The DNA here is from genome assembly GCA_036435485.1 of Saposhnikovia divaricata. Classification (NCBI taxonomy): domain Eukaryota; kingdom Viridiplantae; phylum Streptophyta; class Magnoliopsida; order Apiales; family Apiaceae; genus Saposhnikovia; species Saposhnikovia divaricata. The sequence goes on along the minus strand of CM071597.1, from coordinate 8,834,985 downwards.
TAAAAATACTATGTAAATCAAATACTCCTATTAAATATAGATGCTCATTTATCTTTCCCTTTATCACTACGAGTCTACGACTCCCTTGTGGACCCCTGCTTCCACTTTCCTCCCCGTTCTCCCTTTTCTTTTTTCTTCTGCATTTTCGTAATTTACAAATTTCTACAAAATTATACAATTCACACATGTGAGGTAGCATTGCACAAAAAAGTTTCTAGCTAAATTATTTCGGGATTTTAAAAAGCCAAACTAAATCCAACCAGATCATATAATAAATCTCGTTAAAAATCTTATGTCTATCCCAACCCAAAATTTTTCGGATTGTTTGAAGCTGGGGTCTCTCAGTCCTCAGTTTTTGTGCATTACTACAATTCAAGTGGAGAATTTTTTTCTGTCTCATTTTACGTGTTCATTTTCAAAAAGTTATGTATATTATCCATTATATATGTCATTTGACCTTTTTTGCACATTATTTTAGGTGTTTTGATTACATAACTAGAATTATTATTTTTTAAAATTTCTTTTTCTAAATAAAAATTAAAAAAATTATATTTTTATTTAAAAAAGAAAAAATTGAAAAATAATAATTTTTAATATATAGTCAAAAATTATGTGCAGAAAAATCAAATGCCTTATATAATTGACCGGAGGGAGTAAATAAAAGATTAGTTGGATAATTTTTTAAAATTAAGTTTTAAAGAAGTCAAATACTAAAATTAATAAATGTGAGAATAGTTTTGAAAACTTATCCTTAAATTTGTATGGAAAGAAGAGAGGACATGTAATTTTGAACAATTTATTTCGTTTGGGCTTTTTTTAATATAATTTTTTTTCAAAAGTACGATACAACTAATTCCAAATGCAACTATTATAACCTAAAATTAATATGTAATTGTTTGCGACCTATTACGTAACTACATAAATAACTTTTATCGTATTTTTTTAAAAAAGTTGAAAATATTTTTAATAATTTCCCAAATTTTTTCCAAAAGAAAAAAACATGTACGATGAGACTGGGAGCATAGAAATAGTAAATAGCGTAGAAAAGTGAAGTAAATAGAGTGGGGGGATAGTCCCGAAAGAGTCAAAGGGTGCAGTAAACTTACAGCAGACTTCCCAGACCCATAACACCGTACCCTTCTTCATTAGTCATTTACACCCCCCTTCTTCCGTCTTCTTTACCTCACTAGTGGACACTACTAGTGCCCCTCTCTCTCTCTCTCTATCTCTCTCTCTCTCTCTCTCTCTCTCTGTGTGTGTGTGTGTTCTCTAGTAGACACTTCTCTCTCTCTCTCTCTCTCTCCCCCATCTCTCTTCTAGTAGACACTTCTCTCTCTCTCTCTCTCTCTCTCTCTCTCTTATAATACACACTCAAACATATAGTATTTCTTTTTCTTGAAATATTCCCAGTTGGTCTTAGCTATGGCTGCAAGACAGACAATGACATCACTAATCTTGTTGGCCTTACTCTTGCTTCTTGTAATGTACTTGTCTCCTTCAATGGCAGCAACTGGTAAACCCCTCTTTCTTCCTTCCTCACTTTTTATTTCATTACTTCTTATTTGGGTTTTCTCAGATTTACACTTCTACCCCCATTTTCTTCATCTTTAGCTTTTTAAAGTCTTGTATTTAGTTTACAAAATGTGTGATTTTTTGATGTTGGACTTTCTTATTTTAACTCTAGTGGGTGATTTTTGTATGGCCATTTTGTTTCAATTTTTAGGCTTATGAGTATGATTTAGGACTTTATATCAACTGAGCTTGTGATAAGTTGTTTTCGAGGATTCGTTAATAGCCCAATGGCAACTACCATGACCGAAATGTCCAATGCATTATCGATATGTAGTTTAACAAATTAAAAATGGTGGAGCTATTTTAAGTCATGGATCAACTTGTGCAGCTATATGTAACATATTGGTTTTAGCATTTACTTCGTTAGGTTTTGGAAGAGGGGGCAGGGGATGGAAGTAAAGCAGTTCATACTGTACTTCATATTTGATTGTTTGACTATTGATGGTGGTCGAGAAGAAGACATGTGAATTTACAAAGAAATTATTTGCCTTTGTTATTCTTTTTTTTTTTAACCACTTGCTTTACATCATGCTTAGATATAAATTTTACTCGAGGAACATGAGTATGACTAAAAATATAGTAAATTTTGATTGATTATTTTATCAAATCATAATCTCAAAATATAGGGTCTGCATTCTTATATTAAGGATTTGAGTGCAGTAAAATTAATAATCTGGGCACATAATTTATTCAGTTGCTCCCAACAAGGAAAGTTGCATTATAAATAAATAAAATTGTGGGTGTTTGTTCTGAAATCCGTTCAATGCTCATGTGGTATAGATTCTTCAGTTAGGCTGTCTGAATTGCCATTGTAGTTACTGAAAATGTTCGAAATACGTATGAATACTCTATCTTCCTAAATAAGGTTTTTGAAATGGATTAGAATTTAGAATAAATATGATATGTTACGGTTTGACACCAAATTAGATATAAATGCAGTCCGTAGGACTCGAATCTGTTTTCTGATAGTTTTGCATTCATATGTATGTTATACTTCGGCAACTACTCATGTCTGCATGTTGTTGGCATTTAACATGGCAAATTTTATTTATTTATTTTGGCAATAAACAAAACAGACACCGACTCCAAACTTCTATTGTTGAGAGACCTTTCCATTTCTTTCTCATTGCATTAGATAAGACTACGTATTTCATCATATTTTCTTGAAATTTATGCAACACAAACTGATGATTACCATTTTGTTTTTGCTAGAAAATATTCTTAATATGGACGATCAGCAATTAGTACAAAGCTTAATGTCTCTATCTGAATTCTTCTTCTTTTGTAGAATGTCCTTTAGATCTGACTGGATCAAACTTTAGTGTCACTGCAACCATGTGTTCTCACAGTGAAGATAGAGGAAAGTGCTGCCGCTACATTAATGCGTTGATTGCAATTTCAATTTCCCGATATGCAAATTCAACAAGCAACTTAGGTGTTGCATCAGATTTATCTGAAATTTGTCTCCGAACTATTTCAGAAACGTTAGAACTGTATGGAGTAACAAGGAACGCAACAGCCTTTTGTGGCTTCGGAACAAAAATTCCTGTAAATTATGAGTGTCAGGGTCGAACAACAGTCACACAGATGTTGCAATCCCCAAGATATACTGATGTTTCTAAAAATTGCAAACTGCCATTGATTGAGAAACGTGATTGCAGAAAATGCTTAAATGCTGGTGTTGCCTATGTACGCAATCTGGTGGGAGCTGCAAATAACATGACATTAAGCACTTGTAGAGATGCAACTTTTGTTGCCCTTGCGAGCCAAGTTGATAACACTTCTGCTGTCGATATTGCAGGCTGTTTCTTTGGAGTCCAAGCGCTTATCACTGCTCCAGGTACCAGTAGGTTTGCAGTTTAAAGGCTTCGTTATATATTTGAAGTGAGCATAAATTAAAAGGATCTCTGTTGCTGGATTTTATTTTCCGATTTGTGATTAAATTTCCTTTTCAGTAATGGCCAGTCAGATTTAGCTTGTTATATTGCAAAATTAATGCTAAAGCTGCTGTTGTAGACAAGCTTAAGTGCCAATATGCCAGGGCCTTGTACACATCTATTTATCTTTCTTCTTTTCTTTATGGGCTACTTCCAAGGATCTGATCTCATTCAGTTTGTTCAGAGGCCAACATTGTCATATTGAGCAGTTTAGATTCATTAGTACAAATAATAGCCGAGAAGGATAACTTCTTTTGATTGGTGTCAAACTTTGACACTGATAGGTATCAATCAATCAATCTTCTAGGGAAAATTAAATGGAATTTTAAAACTCTTCTATTTACCTTCAACTGTGAATGACCAAACTACTGATGAATGTTCATAAACATTTATTTACTGCAGAGTATTTGACTTGAAAATTTGTCTGATTGTACTTGCTGTGAAGCAGAAAAAAACCACACCCTCATGCATCAGCATGGCAGCACAATGAATTTCAAAAATGTGTGGTAAATGTTATAATTACATATGTACCTCTTACTAATCTTCAAATTGTATAGACTTACGTTACTAAGCCTTCAAATTTATAATTAAAAGACCAGATAGTTTCCCAATGTAGCATCATATTTCCTTTGGGGGGGGGGGGGGGTGGAGATTGCTTTTGGGTGTATTGTTTGGATGGCCAGGCGGAAGTTGGTCGGTGACAGTAGTATTAAACAGTTTCACATATATTTACTATCTAAACCTTTTGCCAATAATTAAACAAGTCAAGAGAGTTCATTATGCTTTTGAAAGCTCTTTCATCTTTAATTCTGGATGTCAGACTAGTCATTCAGGGTTTCAAAATTTCTCCTGGCTGATTATAATTGTGGTTTTAGTATATCCTCTAGGTACTGAAGTTTTAACTTGTCATTGTATTGGATGACACATGGCCTTGTAACTACGTAATACATCATGTTTATTATATTCTGTATCTTTCCTAACTTCTTCCTACATTATTGTGTCTTATCTATAGTTTCAGAACCTTCCCCATCTACACTTTCACCGAAGGCATCTCCAAGTCCACCGGTTGCTTCTAGCCCTGGGCAGCTCTCCCTGAATGTACCCTTCAAAGGAAACCATCATCGCAACCATCTCTCGCTAGTTCCTGCTCTGGGCATAGCAGTTACTGTTGTAGCTACTATGATGTTGGTTGGCTTAATTTTTCTCATTCGTAGGAAAAGTCGAGAGCTTGAGGATGCTGATATTACTGATAAAAACTCAAGAACCTTCCCTCAGCCTACAAGAAAATATCAAGAAGGTATGGCCTGTTTCAATTAAAATCATGGAGCCCTGTCGTCTAGAAATTGGAAGGTCCAAGTTGCATGCTTTGCTTCTTCTTTTTTTTTTTGCTCTTCTTTATATTTCTTGAATTGTTGCATGCAGGTCCATCATCTATGTTTAAAAAATTCAGTTATAAAGAGACTAAGAAGGCAACAAACAATTTTAGCTTCGTAATTGGACAAGGAGGATTTGGCACTGTGTATAAGGCTCAGTTCAGTGACGGTTTAGTGGCAGCAGTAAAGCGAATGGATAAAGTTTCAGAACAAGCAGAAGATGAGTTTTGCAAAGAAATAGAGCTTCTTGCTAGACTTCATCACCGTCACCTGGTTGCTTTAAGAGGCTTTTGTATCGAAAGACATGAGAGGTTAGTTAGGCAGGTAGATATGTGTGGTTTTTTTTTGCTGACTGACAAGCTGCAAACTAAAACAAAGCTCTACTTGTGTGAGGGCAGATTTCTCATGTACGAGTATATGGCAAATGGAAGCTTAAAAGATCATCTACACAGTATGCCACTTTATTTGCTCATCTGCCTTTTCCCACTCACTAGCTACCCATCCTCTTGCAATTATATTTACATGGAATTTCTATTAAAAACTATGTATTGCAGCTATTTGAGTCTCTTTAACTAACTGATCTGAAATGTGAATTAACTTACACTGATGTCTTGCGTATGTGCCATTTGGTTTTCTGCAGCTCCAGGTAGAACACTAAGTTGGCGAAATAGAATTAAAATTGCAATAGATGTGGCAAATGCTTTGGTAAACTTCTATGATACTTATTTTTAGAAATGTTTGGTTCGGTTTGACGTTCTAAAAAAGTATTAGATGGTTTTTGGTCAATTTGTGTTCAATGATATTGACATCATGTGTGCAGGAATATCTTCACTTCTATTGTAATCCTCCTCTGTGCCATAGAGACATTAAGTCCAGCAATATTTTACTAGATGAGAACTTTGTCGCAAAGGTAAGCTGTTCACTTGTTTTATATAATGTGGATTGTGGTATTTGTGGCAAACGTACTGCAGAAGAATAAAATGTATTTGTGCTTCTGATTCTGCGCCATGAAATTTTCTCCATCTTTTTTCATTCTAAAAGGGCATAAAGTAGTGTTGATGGCTTGGTGGACACTCGAATGCTAAATTATATATTTACTCTTAAGTCTATAGGTGGTATAAATTTCCTCTGGTTGCATTCTATAATGAAATTAAAATGTTTAATGCTCTAGATTTTGTACATAATGAAATTTGATATTTTGATTTCATTGTAGGATGCAAATTCAAGCAGTGTTCAGTAAAATCCAAAACTAATCCTAAATTTTTCTTCAGCTTGCAGATTTTGGCCTTGCACATGTTTCAAAAGATGGTTCAGTTTTTTTTGAACCAGTAAACACAGATATAAGGGGAACTCCGGGTTAGAAAATAATCTAATCTTTGCACCTTATTCGTGAAAGTGTACTTGTTATAGATATATTTCATGCTTCATAAATTTCAGGTTATATGGATCCGGAGTATGTTTTTTCTCAAGAGCTTACTGAGAAAAGTGACGTTTATAGTTATGGAGTTGTACTGTTAGAACTAGTAACTTCAAGACGAGCAATCCAGGACGACAGGAACTTGGTAGAGTGGTCTCAAGCATTTATGGCATCAGATTCGACGATACACGAGCTTGTTGATCCCAATATTGGGGATTCATTTGACGTGGAACAGCTTCAAACGATTGTTTCAATTGTGAGATGGTGTACTCAGTCAGAAGGTCGGGCTAGACCCTCTATAAAGCAGGTTTTGAGGCTTTTATATGACTGCTCTGATCCAATGCATAGTGACTTTGTCGAAGCCGTGGAAGAAGAAGATTATGATGGAACCAGAGGAAGGGGGAGTACAAGTAAAGGTAAATTGCAAAGCTGGGATGGAAGGTGTCTCGCTTCTTCATCAAGTACATCTAGGTCTTACTGTAGTAGAAGCTTTCTTCTAGAAACTGGCTCGCCACAATCTCCTTCCAATATACCTTCCATATAAGATCAACTACTCATATGTGTTAAGTTCATACAGCAAATTCCATGTTACCTTTGGCTGGAACGCATTGGTGCGCAAGTATGCAAGTGTGCATACACTGTGGGACAACATTCGGCTTAGATTTCTGATTACGGAATGGTTTAAAACCGAATAATTTGATTCGGTATATTTGGAAAGAGTTTTAGGCATAGTTTCTCGGCCTTTTTCTATAGTGAAAGTAAGAAGAATAGGTGAAGATATATATATTTAGTCATTATCAATTGTGAACTGCAACTCTTCTTTCTGCCAAGCAGGGCGGACTTTATGATTGTTCTGTACATCAGAACAGATGATAGGCGAATTTTTGTTTTAGAGTTATGTTGTGAAATCTTGTGGTGACATATATATGTATACAGCACATTATTGTATTTGTCTTGTATTAATGAGATTTTATCTTGTGTCGGGTTTGTAGAAGGTCTCAACAATACTGTGAACTAATGCGTCTATTTGATGACATTGATCTCGCGGCATAACAGACAATGAACTTCATAACTTTCGAATTTCGATATGGAAAACAAATATCTTAATTTTTATTCAACATAAAAGAATAATATTAATTTGTACAAAGTATTTTACACAGCACTTTTAAATACTCAAACGCCTTACATTTGGAACCAAAGATAATATTAATTTCAATCCACCAATTTATAACATCAAACATATGGCCTACGGAGATATATTTAACTATGCAAATACCATCAGTTCAACATGTGTAGTGAACTTAATTATGCAATGCTTTCAGTTTTGTACATGAGCAAGAGAGTATATCAAAGAAATAAACGAACTGAAACTTGGAAGCTTTGAAAATTCGAAAAGCTGTGGAATACTATTCTCATCATATGTACCAAAGAGTTGTTTGGTAGTTCTCTGGTTTCAGACTAAGACAACAAAACTCTCTCTATAGCATTTACGTAAAATTCCTTTGGCATGGTACCAACCACAGTTTCGCGTTTCTCTCCATTCTTGAAAAGCATGACCACCGGCACAGCCTTGATATCATACTCGTTAGCGATTTGCAACTCATTGTCTGCATGGAGTACGAAGCAATCGATTCTTCCAGCATACTCTGTCGCAATCTCATCGATCACACGATGAACCATTGTGCATGGACCGCACCAACTAGCATAGAATTCCACGAGTACAGGCACTTCACTATTTAAAACTGATTTCTCCCACGACTTTCCGGTAACCACAGTAGCTGCAAAAACAAATCACAAATGTGATGCAGCTGTAAAAGAAGTCATGCTTCTTTTTACTTGTAAACATGCCATATTAACAAAGGCGAGTTGGGATAAGGGTAACTTGGATCCAGCCTGGAGATTACATTCTGTTATAAAACTGTTATCAACTTTAATCATGAAATCATTTTTATTTTTAATAACAGAATACGCTCACTACTGGTAAAAGGCAGTCATAGTCGTGTTTTAACTTTTACAGCACAATACAAACTCAAAATGAGCTACTTTATCACTGTCCTTCACTGCTCTGGATGAGTCACTCTTTCATTGGTTAGGAAGAGAATTGAGTTGTAACTTGTACGTCTACCGTTAAAAGCTTCAAGCTACAACACTAAGAGTACTGGTGTTAAGGATTATAAACCTTTGACATATGACATTACCCGTGTTTCACCACTTTAAGGTTTTATGTAGAGAGATTATTATGTTTCAGCCAGACACTATAGACTACTGACAATTACGAATCCTATTTGATTACCGGACAAACTGGTTTGAAGGAAGTTTCTTCACAACTTTGGCAAGGACCACAGTGTAACTTTGGCAAGGACCACGGTGTCATCTTATGTTTGCCACATTTCCCGGTTGCCTTTTTTGTACTACATTTTCTTTATATATTTCTTTGGCCTAAACATATCATCTTAATTATTAGTTGATATCTTTCTTGGTAATACCAAAACCTTGCATTACATGTTCTTCCTTACAACTTACAAGATACAAATTACAAAACATGTAGTCAGGTATAGATAAAGATGCTAGTGAAATTCCAAACTCAAAGGTCGGAACTCAGAACCATCATCCTTTTTCGATTCTTCAAGCAGCAATGAACACAAACTATGGCAGTAAAAGAGTTTGAAAACATAGTATATAAACCATTTCTATCATTTCAACACATACTCTTATAACACCGGGTCGACAAACTTCAAAATGTATGTTACACTAAACCACAGAACATTAATAAAATTGCAGTACATTGACCCAAAGCAATACGATAAGTCTTGCTTGATTCAAGTCATACGGAACGCAATATCTAGATCCTAGTAGACCAGTAGCAATCACATGCCATTACGTAAAATCATCATTAACTCAAAACTCCAAATTGAACTTAATTGATCTGTTTGTATAACAGACTTATAATCAGAAGGTACTAACTTTTCTACATTTTCGATTAATAGTTTGTCCAGAAAAAAATCAATAATATTGGTTATTTCAAGTTTAATTTTTTTGCCAACATTAATACTCCTAAGAATTAAAACACATTAATAAATACTTATACAATGAGATCCAATCATCTTCACATACCATAAACAACAAAATTAAAATCAATACACATAATAATACTTAATAATCATCACAAAACAAGTGAACACTGACCTTTTGGGCCACGAACGGCGCAGAGCTGAAACCGAGAGGCCGAAGAAGGGGGGGTATTGGGCCGAGAGTAAACGAGCCCACCTCCTGAGGTGTTGTGATTAAGCAAACAAGAAAAGGGTTGTTGTTGGATTGAAGGAAGATGGAGCTTAGAAAGAGATGGGTGTGAATGAAGAAATGTGGAAGAAGAAGATGAAGTGGTAGAAGAAGACATTTTTGTTAAGGTTGAGAAAAGTGAAGAGGGGTTTGAATTGAGAGAAAAATAGAGTAGTAGCTACAAGAAATGTTGATGTTGATTGGTTAGGTGGATCGGGATTTAAACAAGCACGTTTTCTTTACATCTGGCGATGTCTTTACAGGATAAGATCTGATGTAGTTCTCTCCTGTTTCTTGTTTAAAAAAAATATACATTGAAAAAGACGTTGTATATAGTAGCTTGTAACTCTACGAAAGATTTGAAATATTTTTATTTTAATATTTAATATTTTTATCTTATTATTCAATATTTTAATATTTATTTTTTAATTAGTAAGAAAAATAAATTATTAAAGATAATAAAATATAATAATATGTATTTGATAATATTCTAAATGATATATTTTTGCTTATATTAAAAATAGATATAAAAAAATTTAAAATTTAATATGTTGTTGACAAGAATTGAAACTGAAATTCTTAGAGTAATTTATGAGAAGATATGAATGTTTAATAATATTATGTTGTTGACGGGATTCGAACCTTGAACTTATAAGAATATTTTATATACTACCTTATAACTCGTGCAACGCACGGTTCTTTTTCTAATATTTATTATATTATTTTTTTATTATTTATTTGTTATTAGTTTACATCTATACTATATTATAATAAGCGAAAGGGGGTATAATTTGTAGTTGGTTACCCCTTATTTTTGGTTATACCCTTATTTTTGGTTATCCCCATTCACAACCGTTAGATCTTCAATTCAAATAGATCATGACCGTTAGATACAACAATACTAAAAGTTGAAGGTCTAAGGTTCGAATCCCGCCAACAACATTTTAATATAAAATTAATACTAGATTGTGTTACAGTATATAGAAAGGTTGAAGGTTCGATTCCCACCAACAGCATATTAATTTAGATTTAATACTAAACTAAAAATAATGTTTAAAATATTATATATATTAAACTATAAACAAATTTAAAATAAATAAAAATAACCCGTGCTTTGCACGGGCTATAAACTAGTATCAAATAATTGTTATGAAATTGATATATATATATATATATATATATATATATATATATATATATATATATATATATATATATATATATATATAAGATTTTACACGTTCAATTTATTACGTGTTTAATATTGAATTCTTAAAATTTGATTTGGATGATTTTACAGCCTACGTGAAATTAACAAAATAATTTTTAATTTAATGATGATTTAATAATTTTCTCCAATTAAAACTACTAAGAAACAAAAGAGAGATGAAATTGAAGATTTTTTATATTAAAAATTCTATTCTATTTAGGAAATCTACTTATATTTTGTTTTGATTATCAAAATAACTTTCTTATTATTTGAAAATAGTTGTACTAACCAAATGCAGTTTTAATAATAAGTGTATGACAGATTTTGTCCAAAACTTTGGTAGCTGGTAGTGTGGTCCTCAGTACGATAAAATAAATACGAACTATAAGATCTTAAAATAAATAGATAAAAAAACGTTTGATCTAGCCTAAAAATATTTAATATTTTAACATGTAAACTAAAAAGTGTATTTATATTAAAATACGAAAACGTTCTTGTCAATGATTTAAATCATATATAATTAGGTTTTCTATTTTGAATAAGATTATTAATGTAGCTATTCTACACTAAATGGGATTAATATAAAAATTCGTAATTATATTTTCTCTTGAAATTCTGAGTATTTTCATTTGGATAATAATTGTTAAATCATCACTAAATTAAAGATAATTTTATGAGTTTCGTGTAGACTATAAAATCATCTAAATCTTATTTCTATATCTCGATATAGAGCCTAAATAGTAAATATGAACCTTTTTTAATATTAATAAATAAATAAATAAAATTCACTTCTAATACAATCTTTTATATCCTTTTCATATTATAACTTCTTTCTAAAATTCAATTCTAATACAACTTTTTTGATTATATCCTTTTTAGATTTTAATTTTTTCTTTTTAATATGATATAATCTTGATCGTCTACTTTTAAAAATATTATATTCGACGGTTGAGATTATTTTAGCGGTACAGTGACCAAACCAAAATTATGGATAAGATCACTATTACGCTTATTATATATAAGGATATAATTATAAAAAGAATATTCTTTTAGCATTACATCTAACGGTTCTATTAATTTATCTAAAAATCCAACGGTTGCTATTAAGTGTACCAAAAAAAGTTTACCAAACCGATAACCAAATATACCCTATTTCGCTTATAATAGTATAGTATACATAGATATATCTATATCTATATTATACTATAATAAGCGAAGGGGGTATAATTTGTAGTTTGGTTACCCCTATTTTTGGTTATCCCCCGTTCACAATCGTTAGATCTTCAACTCAAATAGATCATGACCGTTAGGTATAACAATACTACAAGTTGGAGGTCTAAAGTTCGAATCCCGCCAACAACATTTTAATATAAAACTAATACTAGATTATGTTATATAGAAAGGTTGAAGGTTCGATTCCCACCAACAACATATTAATTTAGATTTATTAGTAAAAATTATTTATATACAAAGTTCTAAAATTTGAATTCTCTCAACATATTAAAAGTAATGTTTATAATATTATATATACTAAACTATAAGTAAATTGTAAAAAAATTAAAAGTAACCCGTGCTTTGCACGAGCTATAAGCTAGTGATGTGGAATAAAAACTAGGGTGTATTTATTGCGTATTGAATGCTAGGGTTAAGGAGAGCTTCGAGCTTTTATAGCTGATCAAGTGTTTCGTGACTTAACTCGGGTCCTCACAAGATGCCTACGAATCTTGCAGTTATCAAGAATCAAGCCAACAAATGTATTTCTGTTTGTGTGGAATCAGATCCTTATATAGCTGTTGAGAACCCTAGAATCAGAATAGAATTAGGTGTCTTGGTGGGCAAGCCACAACTTAGGCCCAATTCTAGATCCTTCCATATGGAAGGTGGATAAGTCCTGAATTTGTATGTCTTGGAGTTTACTCCAAAGATGATTTGATTTCCTTTTGGAGTCAATAACAGAGTCTTTTATTTGGCTGATTTAATTGCTACGAAATTATTATCATAATCAGGGTTTTGGGCCTCATAAATGGGCTTTGACCTTGGACCATCCTGGGTTCATTTAATGTGTCATTAAATGTATTTTTAGGGCTTATTTCCAGCCCATATCATTTGCCCCCCAACTTTTAAGAAATCTGATAAGGTTTTCTTGGAAGTTAAGGTTTAGGTACACTAGTGTTTCACAGGTATCGCCATGAATGTAAAGTGTGGAGCGATCTACACATTTCCGGCGATTTGCATTATCCGAGGCTAAGCAACCATATTTGTGTCTCACGGAAAGTTATTAACAATTTCCTAACACTTTTCTCATACTCACAGGTATTTTATTATTTATCACAAATACTTTGGAACCCTGGCTTTTTGAGACAAGTTTGTATTTTCCTGGAGTTTTTAGGAATTTTTCTTCCCAAATTTTCCAAAAAAATACAGTTTATACAAAAAAAATCTAAGTAATGCTGAATATTTTCGACCAGGAATCCTGGTCGAACTTGATCAGGATCCTGGTCGAATTAAGGGTTGTTTTAGCATCCTGGTCGATGGCTTTTCGATCAGGAATCCTGATTGAATTCGATCAGGATCCTGGTCGAATTAAGGCCTGTTTTCACACTCTAGTTGAAGACTTTTCGACCAGGAATCCTGTTCGACCAGGAATCCTGATCGAATTCGATCAGGATTCTGATCGAATTAAGGTCCATTTCTACATTTTGGTCGAAGACTTTTCGACCAGGAATCCTGGTCGAATTCGATCAGGATTCTGGTCGAATTAAGGTCCATTTCTACATTTTGGTCGAAGACTTTTCGACAAGGAATCCTGGTCGAATTTGATCAGGATTCAGGTCGAATTAAGGTCCATTTCTACATTTTCTCGGGGCCTTAACATTTTATTGGGCCTCTTGACTACAATAAGCTGGGCCCAATTATTTTTGGGCTAAACTAACGTGCTTCTTTTTTTTTGGGCTGGGCCTTTGACTTTTAATGGTCCTGATCTAATCGACCAGGATTCTAGTCAAATTAAGGGTCTTTTTGTCATTTTGCTCGAAGGTTTTTCGACCAGGAATCCTGATCGAAATCGACTAGGACCCTGATCGAATTAAGGCCGTTTTTGACACTCTGCTCGTAGCATTTTCGATTGAAAATCCTAATCGAATTCGATCTCAATATTCGTCGAAAATTCAAATTTCATGACCCCTATTTTTGGCGTGAAGTATTTCGGGCCATTTGGGCCTATTTGGCCTATTTTTCCCTTGATTTATTTTTTATTTATTTCATAAACATCACCTTTCTATGTTAGGTTCTAGGTTATTCTAGAACCTTCTTCTTTTTGGGCCTTTGGGCCTTTAATGGGCCTTTACCGACTTTCAACAGTTACAAGGAATTTTAACCGGCTGTCAACCGGCTAAAGGATTCCTATAAAAGAGTGAAGTGAGATTTCATTTCTCATTTCATTCTAAACACTCATACTTTAGTTTCTAATTTCTCTCAAATCTCTCTTAGTTAAAGGCGATTTTCAGTGAAATTCAAAAGGCATTTTCCGATGACTATTCCACCATTTTCTGGGTTCCTTTGAAGATCCTTCAAAACTTCTGGGTTTTTCTTTGCATCTTTATCTTTTTCGACCATTTTTTCTGGGTTCAAGCATTCTTACTTTGAAGAAAATGGCGGATAAAGCAGCTCAACGTTTGGCGAAAATGAATTCTGCATCCAAAACAGGTAATGATATCGACATTCGCTCCTCTTATATGAGTTTAAGTGATATGATTAACACTCGTGGTGATGAATACCCTAGCCTATCAGAACTCGATGCTTATAATTGCTGTAATAAATTTCACGATGAGGATAGTGTTCGTAGCTTTAATAAAAATTATAACGTTAAGTCCCCGCTTAAATTGGTAATGGCTGGGCCTGGTGACAGGCCTTGCCATTGGAGGCCCAATGCACTTTGCGTTTTTAGGGATGCCCTTGTAGCTGGGCTTAGGTTTCCTTTTCACAGTTTTATCCCAACCTTATTGGCCGATGTTCAAATCAGCCCATGTCAATTGCCACCTAATGCCTGGCGATCAATTCTCTATTTCATGGTTTTATGTCTAATGAAGAAATTCCCACTTACTGTCCCCCTCTTTAGGAAGATTTTTCAATTTTACAATAGTTCTAACAACCAACCGGGTTGGGTCTACATTAGACAAAGGCCCAAGATTCCACATATCTTTAATGGGCACTCGGTAGTTGACAATAACCCTAAATGGAAGGAAGAATTTATGTACTTGTTATGGGAAGGGGGTGATTGGGGCACCCTTTTCAGAAAATCATTTGGGAAAGTAGCCGATGGCAATCCCAACAAAATCGTGCTTAATACTAAAGAACAGGCTGCCTATGATGAGCTTACTAAAGATAACAGTCAATCGCTGTGCTGGGACCTTATCAATGAGGAATCACTGAGGGCCGTTGGCCTGTCTAAAGTTTCTGACCTTGGTAATCTCTTATTCCCCTGCATTTTTTCTTTATTTCGGTTTTATTTATACCAAAGTGTTTTGTTTCTGTGTTTGCAGTCGCGAAAAAGATCATGGAAGCCGCAGAGCCAGTGGAGGAAGAGTCCTCTCAAATGAGGAAGGTTAAAAGGGGTTTGGATCCCCGCACTGAGGGCCTAGAGCCAGCCTTTTTGCGACCTCACAAAGTTACAAAAACGGATATTGTGAATGTGGACTTGGACGAAGGGCCACTACAAGTGAACGTCAAATCTTCTGTCTATAGGGCCCCTTGGGGTTTCAGGAAACAGGACTCAGTTGTCGGTTCCACCAAACACTCCATAGACTGGTCGCTTAATTCTATCACTCCCTGCGACTATAAGGATTTGGTCTCCGGAGGCTTGATAACATGTATTTTATACACGTTTTGTCTTTTATTCTCTTACATTTTTGTTAGTTTCGAATGTAGTTTTATTGATATTAATTATGCTTTTCATGTTTCATTGCCTCATGCTAATTGTTGAAAAGATGACTTATTTTGGGCTTAAAACGCAAAGATTATTGAAGAGGGAAGTTAGAAGATGAAAGCTCGCGATGTCGGGAGGTGTTTAATGTATTATCTTGAAGATTTTGTCTCGAACGGGCTGCTGTACGGCCGTTCGATAGGCCGTTCAAAGGAGCAGTTTTTCTGTATGGGTTGCTGTACGGCCGTTCGACAAGCCGTACAGAGCCTGCTGTGTATTAAAAGAGCAATAAAACATAACATATCTTCATATCTTATCTTCATATCTATCTTCATCTTCTTCTTGGCCTCTTCAAGAACTCAATTAGGGTTAGTAGGAATTAGAGAGGAGACATTAATTACTTGTAATCTAGCATTGATTATGAGTAACTAACTCCATTTATTTGGCTCAAGGAAGCATCTCTTGTACTAAACCCATTCAATTTAAGTAAGATCTATTTCACTTTATCTTGAATACTTGAGTTGTATTGTTTATGATTTTGCTTGGAGAATTGTAAGTTGCTTCAATTTGCTCTTCTTGTAATTTCAATTGCTAATTGTTTGTGCTAATCCGTAATTGTTAGTGCATTCATTATAGTAGCACAAGGTTTAGTTTACCTAAATCCTCAAGATTCAAGTGCAAATACCTAGGTTGAGCTTCTCATCCTTGGGTTTGTCCTAACCTCTCTTTGATTGATTCCTTGATTTGGTTAAATTGGTAGTGCTTCACTATTGGTTGCTAGTATCAAGAGAACTAATTTATGTGCTTCAATAAATTATTGTTTTTAGAAGAGAAATAAGTAATTGTGTGCTTCACCAATTATCTTGGTTAGGTAGAGTTGGATATATTTTGCTTGTTGGGTTGAAGTGCTTGATTTGCTATATCCTTGGGTCAAGTATATCTCTTATCTTGCTAATTTACTCATTGTTTTGGTAAATTGGATGATCGTCATTAACTTAGTTGTATTTCTATAGCAATTTATTTCTTGTATGCAAGGTGTTTGATAAAACACCAAAACCAACTTAAAACCCCCTTGGTCCATACTTCTAGATTGTAAGAGATAATTTTCTTGGAATCAATATTGATAGTCCTTCCTTGTGAACGAACTACGAAAAACACTACCTTCAAATTGGCACCGCTGCCGGGGAAGGCAACAATATTAATTTTGATTTTATTGTTTCTTATATTTTAGATTTTATCTTTGTATATAATTTCTTCTTTCTTTCTTTGTTTTTTTATTGGTGTGGCTTCATGTTTATTGGATATAAACATGAACTAACTCTTTCAGGAGACAATGGAGAATTATTTTGGTTGGAATAACGCTCAAGATTTCACCCACGATCAAGAACGATATCAAGATTTTAATTCTTTTCAGAATTTAAATGTGTATCAGGTGAATTCTTTATATTCTACAAACTCATGCTATGCTCCTTACCCTCCTAGCATCGATTATTCATATGCTTTTGAAAATCGATGTTATGATCCGCAATATAATTCCCAAGACCATCAAGGGTCTTCTTCATCTTCCTTATCATCATTAGAGGAGATGATGAAACAAATGGCGGCAAACAACCTCCAATTTCAAAACATCACTTCTCAAAGCATATCCAACTTGGAAAATCAAATGAGCCAACTAGCCGAAACCGTGAATCGATTAGCGGAGGTCAACTGTCCTACTAATCATGATTCTCGTTTTGTAATTGATGAAAATGTTGTGCATAATGACTTTGCTTGTTTAGTTGACGATTGTCCTAGGCTTGATAATGATAAATTGGATGTAGTTGAGGATCTACCAAATTTAGAAAATACCTTTGAGCTTAATGAATTGGTATAAAAATTGATGATTATCCAATTAAAATTGAGAAGGAATTGAAGATTGATGAAATTGAAATTTTTGATTGGGTATATAAGGATCCAATTTGGGAACAATTTTTGAGTCGTATTTATAATGATTATTTTGACGATTTTTCTAGCCATTTTGGTTTTTCAAAGTCTCTTGAAGATGTGAAGATCCTAAAAATATTTTTATATTTTTATGGATCAAAGGCATATTTGCACACCTTATTCTTATTATTGATTCGTAGGTATGTGCATTTATTTGCTTTTTCACCTCATTAGTCAGAATAGTTGTATAAATAAGTCGAGCCAACAACAATAAACAAAGCGCTTTTTGGGAGGCAACCCAAGGTACGCATGTATTTATATATTTTTATGCGTGTGTTAGATTTTGTTCCTCGCTTGCAAATATATATGGTGTTATGCATATTGTAGATTTGAGGATTGATCTAAATATTAGTGAGTGGAGATTCCATTTTTCATCTATTTTAATTCTAAGAAAATAACCAAAAAAAAAAATTATTATGTATTTTTATGGTGTGACTAATGAATTATATAATAGATTTTTTAAAAAAAAATATTGGTAATAATAATTCCCCGCTCAATAATATTTAGTATCGTTAATTCTAATTTTTATGATTTTTATATTTATTCCACACTTGCCTTGATGTGTTTGTTTCATGTTTTCAGGATTTACTAATTTATTCAAGCATTGAAGGATTTGTGTGAATTTTTGAAAGAAAAAAAAATCAGTTTTATAAATTTTGGGGCTGTACGGGCTGTCGTACGGGATACAAGCCGTGCAGCAAGTCGTGCAGCAGGCCGTGCAATTTTTCTCAGCTTCTGTCGAAGTTCTAGTTCAAAATGAATGAAATTTTGGACCCCTCACCCACTTGTTGTACAGCCCGTGCGAGAAAAAAAAATACAAAACAGAGTAGACATAACAATCCTTAACCCTTCTCTTTCTCCCCTGTTGCTTCACAACATCCATCACCTCCATTCCGCAACTCCTTTAATCCCACCTCCGTTCACCTACACAGCCCCCTTCTATTCCCCTCCACCTCGCAACAAACACAGCCGCCTGCTGCTATCCCTCTGACCTCCAACACCTACTAACACCACAACAACCTTGCCTGCAATTACCAACATCAACCACCAACTCCATTTTCAACAAACCCAACTGCTACTCCTCAATTCAAAACCACCGGCCCCCTTCTCCTCTTTATTCCCCTCCGTTCACCGTCGTCTGCGATTAACATCACCATCCTTCATCACTCACCACCAATCATTCCTCCGCCTTCTCTCCCTCATCCTACAAAACCGCCACCCACCGCGCCTCCCATCTCTCCCGTTCTACAGCCTACCACCATTTCAACGCCACTTCATTCATCACCACCTCGCGACTCCATTTCTACCACCAAACATAGCCTCCACAGTTCCACCACTTCTAACCGCCGCCTGCAACTACTACCACCATCACTGCGTCTCCGTTCTCACCACACCTGCATCAATCCACCGCCCATCTCCTCCTCTCTTCTCCCCCTCTTCTCTTACCCATTCAAAATTCCGTTCGCCTCCACCAATTCCTTTCCTGCACCGCGTTCACCTTACGCCCAGCCTCAACACCATCAATCACCGCTGCTTCACCAACAGTTCACCCGCCTCCCTTCCACTCCGAACAACACCCAACTGCCACCATCAAAACCATCTCCTCTGCCTTCACATACCGTCTCACTTCTAACAGCCCAGCCCTCCCCGTCCCATCTCTCCCGTTCAATCCCTTCGCACCAGACTTCCTCTTCCGCCTTCTTCAACATTGAATCACCACCCACATCCTCTCAAACCCACGCCAGCCAACATCATCTCCCTCACATTACATCAACCTTCGACCCATCAATCACTTCCTCTCTTATGCTCCGCCTTCCCCTTTCAATTCCAAACACCACCACAACACAATTACCAGCCACCCCCTCCTCCTCTGTCCACCTCCATCTCCACCTGCCCTTCCCACCTTCATTTCCTTCCGCCCCGTTCTTCTCACTTTACCACAGACCCATCCCCTCCCACCTCCCCTTTCGTTCAACTACTAACAGCCAGCCCCTTCCCATGTTTTGTTTTTTGTTTTTTTGTTTTGTTTTTATTTTATTTCTTTTTATTCACTTGTTTGATTTTGATTTTCTGTTTTAATTTCTAAACTAAATAATTTTTATAATTTCTGAAATCAAATTAAATTTACTTTAATTTTTTTTTATTATTAATTTTGATTTTATCATTATTTTATTTTTAAATTTGATTTTTAATTTGATTATTATTTTTTTAGTTTAAAATTTTATTTTTGATTTTATTATTAATTGCTTAGTTATTTTATTTTATTTTTATTTTAAAATTTGATTTTTGATTTTATTATTAATTGCTTAGTTATTTTAGTTTATTTTATTTTAAAAAAAACAAAACAAAAATTTTAGTTATGTATATATCCTTAATTAGTTTATTCTAGTGGCTTTGAAGGGTATCGGTTAATTTTGTTAGGTTATTTGTGGTGCGTGGCTTTGTTCAATTCGTGGCTTGCAATCTCGGAGTTGGATTTTGCCAACTAGGAGTGGAGCTTCTAGACTTTGCTCTCGGTCCTTGTTGCTTATTTTCAGGGGAGTTTTCTTTCACTTTTGTTTCTCCCTTATTTTTATTTGTCATGCATGAGGACATGCCATGTTTTAAGTGGGGGAAGGATTGTTTATGTTCATCCTTGTAGTATAATATGTAGGTAGTGTTAGTATTCTCTTTTGTTTCATTTGATGTCCGTATCGTTTACTTTGGGAAATCATGAGCTTGTTTACTTGTTTGTAAAATTTAAGACATTGTGAGCTTGTAGCCTTGTTTTCTCCTATTTCGTGCCTAGCATTACCAATTTGATGTGAATCTATAAGTTTGATGCACCTTATTGCACACTCACACTTAAAATGGCATGAAAAGTCTAGATTGTTGTAATTAAATTGTGAATTTGACGATTATCTCTTAGCATGCATGGAATCAAATCGAGAAGATGTTATTAAAACTTAAAGCTTGTGAGGTCTTGAACGACGATGTCTTTGTACTTGTGTGTTTCTCCCTCGTTATGTGTGTTTTTGCTCTAGGGCTTGCATTAAACCTTCATTCTTGGATGCACCATAATAAGGAAATTCTTTTTAGGATAACCTTTTTGGCCTTTTTAGCTTGTGAACCATGAAAATAATCCCTAGTTACCCCTTTGAGCTTATATCCATGTTTTTCTTCGTCATTTTCCCCTTTTATACATGAGTCATAGACAAATACTTCACTCTCGACCTAGTTGAGCTAGTTGAGTCTTGGAAAGAATTAATTGATGAGCATGAGAATTTGGAGATGTTGTGAAGAGGAAGAATGCTATTTATTGTAAGTGGGAGCTAGAAAAATATGCATGTTAGATGTGGTTCAAGCTTCTTTGTAATAATTATAAATGTAATGCATCCCCTTTGCTAAAAAAAATTTAAAGGGGTATGTAAAAAAAAAGAAAAAGAAAAAGAAAAAAAAGCAATAAATCTTTGTACTTTATTTTGTTTAAATTTTCTTGGTAAATGTGGTTGTCTTTTGTAATTGTAAATGATTGGAGATCTTTAGTTGGAGAATTTGGTGTATGAAGAAAGCAAGCGTCGTTTTGACTCAACTAGTGAGACTTTTACACCTTCCTTGAACTTAAATTTTCACACCTTCACCCAAGCCTCATTACAACCCATTTTATGAATTCATTGTTTTTGGTGCAATCCGGAATTTAGGTGAACATGCAAGGTCAAGTAGAGCGCAAGCATTTAGACTTGGAGTTGAGTGAATCTCTAGCCCATACTTGTGTGATGCATAATTGAGAGATGTGAGATTTTTCACCATGCAATTTTGTAATAACCCTAACTTTAGCAATGCTACAGTGATCACATGAATAGTAAATTTTGAGGATTTAGGGAAAGGGTATGTAAGTACTCTATACTTGAAACAGAAAATGAGTAAACAGAAACCATATTAGTGTTGTATTAAGAAAATAAGTGACTCGAAATGACGATAGATTTCAGAAATTCCTGAATATGGATTTTTAAGAATTTTGATTTCGAATAAGCTTCTATTGGATATTAAGGAGCATGGAGATATTAAAGGAATTATATTTTTAGGAATTAGTGAATTAGGGTAAATTAAGGGATTATTAAGTTAAGGAAATACCAAAGGAATTTGGATTGTTAAATGATTTCAAAACCACTGAGATAATGAGGCATATTCGAAACGAATCACAATTAGACGAGTATGGAAACCAAACAACCAAGGTTGATATAATTACAAGGATATACACTACATTACTAATAACCAAAATCATTAAAACTTTAATTAGAAAATCAAGAAAACAAGCATTCTAGATCATCTACAATTATATCATCCATTACATCATTTTCCACTCACTTTTCTTAATGAGTAATTAGTAAAATTACTTGATAATTATCCATATTACATAGCAAAATATCTACCAAAAGTAGATTAGCTAGGATAAGATCAAAAATCAAAAAAAAAACCTCTCCCCCTTCCTTGTTCATCCCATTCGGCCCCAAAGAAAAAAAAAAAGAAAAACAAAATCAAAACCCAAGTTCTAGCCAACAAGAAATTAAGGAATAATTCATGGAGGTTGCTTACATATAGACTAAGGTATGTATTAAATTTGAGAGCAAACTAACTCCATTTGCCTAGTGAATAAATTCATCAAAGATGGTGAATGAATAGTAACTCATATGGATTTCATGTTTTGTTTTGAAAGATTAAAGTGTATTAAGGTTGTATCAAGGTGTATTAAGGACTACAAGCATATATTAAGAGTGTTAAAGCTTCAAAGAAGGTATAACATTCTCACCCCTCTTGAATTTATGATGAATATTGGTTTTGTTAGTGGTTAATTTGTTATAAGTGATGAAATCATGATCATATATGTGTTTAAAAGTGTTTTTATTGAATATGAAAGGAGTATGTGCTTGTAACCATGGTTGGTAAAATGACCACATGGTGTAGGTGATGGTGTATAAGGTGGATGATGGATTTGGAGGAGTAATATCTTGGAAAGTATGAAAATATAGCCGTTATAATGCCCGATTTTCGTTAAAACAGTGATTATTAAAAACAGGGAAACCCGAATCTGTCCAGGTCAGTAGGGTATCCCAACTGGTCAGAATAAGATAGGTCTTAGTTCATAGATCGTTTTGATATAAAGTACGTTAAAATCTGATGAACAGTTTAGGAGAAAAGTCAGTTTTAGTGATAGACGTTCGAGAACCGAGAAAAAGTAATTGTATCAACTTTGAGGCTATAATTACCATACTTAAACATTTTTAAAAGTTACGAAATTTTGGAATATTGTAGTGGGGTGGTCAGGGGACCATTACCAGTTGACCTTGCCTTAAAATTTGGAATTTATATTTTCTGAGAATTTTTACAGTCGAGTGTGGTTATTAAGGGAAATGGTGGAATACACTAAAACTTTGACCGAGTTTAAAAATGATTAAGTTCCTGGAACTTTTGGTGCGTAAAAGCTATGTCAAACATATATTATGTGTCAAGGGTGTTATTGTATAAAGATTAGGTGATTAAGAGCACTCACATCCCATCCCCCATCCCTATCCTATCCCTATTATTTAGGGGAATTTGTCATTTTTGATCTAATTTCCTACTCCATCCCATTCCCTAAAATAGGGTCTAATTTTAGGGGCAAGAAATGAGTCCCCAAATATGGGGTTCAATTGTTTAAGCCCCCAAATCTTTCTCTTTCCTCTTTTAATATATTTAATTGTAGTTATAGTTAAAATTGTAAGTGAAAGAGAGAGAAAGAAGTAATATAAAAAAGAATATGGGGATATGGGGATGGAAAATGGGGAATGGGATGTAGAAACTTTTTGATAATTTTGGGGATTTACTATTTTTATTTGGGGATTTACTGTAAGATCCCGGATTATTTTAGGATTTATTATTATTATTTTTTATTATTTTAATTATGTTAATTAGTATTTAAAGTATGGAATTGGATTTGAGAATATCGTTGTGGAATTCAACGATATTTAGTATCGAGTTTATATGAGTATATATGGATTTATGTGTGCCAATGTGTGCCCCAATATTTTTATTTGTATTTTAGTGATTTAAAAGTATTTAAATCAAGTATTATTGATCTTCGAAAATCTTTATTTATTTATCGGAGGGCTTAAAAATCATGAAATCTTTTATGAAATTATCTTTATATATTTATTGAGTTTTTAAAAGTGTTGGGTGGATTAATTTGGGTGTTTTAGTATTTTAAAATGATTTTAAGAGTTTTATAGTTTTTAAAGGATCAAAACTTTGAAAATTCGTATTTATTTCATTTTTGATCCGAAAAATATTTCGAAAATATGTGGGTGTTCGTAATTTTATTTTCTTTATTTTAGAAAATGAAAAGTTTAATTTTTCGAATATTATATTTGATTTCGAATTGTAAGCGTCGTTTAGTAGTGTTTTAACTGGGCCGAAGAGTAATGTTAGTAGTTATAATTGGTAATTGGGCCAAGCCCATTAGTTGAAAACAAGAGCACCAGTCAGAAGGTTCGAGAGAATACAGGAGAAGAAAAAAAAAGACAAGGGAAAGAATTGGGGAAGAGAAGAGATGGGGGATGAGTATTAAATACATATATAGATACATATATGTGTGTATATATGCAAGAATTCGTGGCAGGTGCTGGGTGCTGGAAGAACGCACGTCGGGGAAGAAAGGGAGAAGGAGGACAGGTCGGGTGGTGTCGCCGCCGTGGTGGGGTGGCGCGGTGGCGCACAGCTGCAGCGGAAAGAGGAAGGTGAAGACGTTGGAGTTGCAGGTCGAAAGAGAGAGAGGAGAGAGATGGCAGGAGGGAGATGAAAGAGGAGCTGGAAAGAGATTTTCGGGGGTAGTTCTCCGGTGAGTTGACTTTTCCGGCGAGACGGAGCAAACCGAAATGGTATAATTTCGTGTCTACCTATTTAATTTCCGTATTTTAAATTATTTAATTGTTTTAATTTAGTTAGTTGTAAATTATGAGATGTATGTGTTAATTTTGATAATTAGTGTATATTGAATTTGGAGAACATGGTTGTGATTTAATTAGTTAAATTGTGAGTATATAGCTTAATTGTAGTAGTTTAATTATTAAATTTAATTTGTGAGTTAATGTGTAAATTTTAGTAGTTAGATTAAATTCCGAGAGTATATGTTTGTTAATTGCAATTAGTGGTATTA
This sequence comes from Saposhnikovia divaricata, assembly GCA_036435485.1. Lineage (NCBI taxonomy): Eukaryota > Viridiplantae > Streptophyta > Magnoliopsida > Apiales > Apiaceae > Saposhnikovia > Saposhnikovia divaricata. Next base: position 8,810,122 of record CM071597.1, on the reverse strand, counting down.
ATTGCGAGTTTATGTGTTAATTGTTAAAGTATAATTGTTGAGTTTAATTATGAGTCCGATTAAATGTTCGGGTTTATAATTGTTATTTAATTAGTTTTAGATTGTGAGATTATCGTTTTAATTTCCGTATTTAGTTCGGAAAGCATATCGTAAAGTATAATTGTGATGAATGTTAGTTGTTATTCTTTATTACGTAGTAAGTGAAGTTATAATTTCGAAAGTTGAACTTGGGAGATTTTGATGGATGTCGGGAGTTATATGGTTTTATTAAGTTATAAATGCTATGTGTTAAGTGTTATAGGTCGAAAAATCGTATTTGCTAAGTGCTTACCTGTTAAATTCTTGGTGGTAAATTATATGTGGTCGAGTAATTTTGATTAAGAAATTATATGGATGTACTAGTCGGTAAATGCTTATATGCTAAATGGTATTAAGCGAGTCGTAGTATTTAATGGCTTTACTAATTATGAATGGTACATGTTAAATGTCAGAATCTTATAATAATTAGAATTGTGCTAGGGGTTATGAGAAGATCACAAGTTTTTAAATGTCAATATTTAAAGGACTTGTGTAATTCTTTTCGACTAATCCCTAGGGCTTACGAATATCCATGATTAGCTATCACGAGTATAATTAATATACTTGAGTGATGTGATCATCGATATAGCGTAAGTAATAGTTAGTGCTAGGGGTTGTTCTCTAGGGCTTACGAACATCAATGATTGGTTGTCACGTGTATCATTAAAATGCGTGAGAAATACGATCATTGGTGTAGCGTAAGTAGTAGTGTAAATCATTATGTGCTAGGTGCCGCATGTCTGGGCGGGTTTTATTTGTTTACTTTTTGTTGCTGCAAGTTGAGGCAGCTTTATTTTATTTTATTTTTGTAAAGCAGGGTTTGAATTGTATTTGAGGGGCTGTGCCCATAGTCCGATAAACGAATAGGTCATGCCGAAATTTTCTAAAAATCCCCTGTATTTAAAGTTATTTAAACTATTTTGTTTAAAGATTTAAAGGCATGTAGGTGTATGAGTGTTTAAGTGCATATGTGATGATTAATGAAGTGTGGATATATAGATATATATATATATATATATATATATATATATATATATATATATATATATATATATATATATATATTGATGTATGTATTGTTTGCGAGTTATAAGTAATTGATTATTAAATGGTTGTATATGTACTAAATAGTACTTTACTATTATTCCGAGTAAAGTTAGGGATTCGTTATGGACCCAGCGATCGAGTTGACGAGACGGTTGAAGGAAAATGAACGAGTGATCGAGTAAAGAACAAAGTACAGTAAGTGGTGAATCGACGCACTGGAAACGAGGCAAGTGTACAAACCCTCGCTTATCGTTCAAGCGAGATACATATGTTTTTATTCAATATAATTATTCCCTTCAAATCCGTATTGCTAGTATTCTCTCCTTCAAATTATTGATAAGGATATATTTTATTCATATATCATGTGGAAAGTAGAAATACAGTTTTATTGCCAGTATTATTCTTTCTTAAGTATTGTCGCTCATTAAAATGGCTTAAGTAATTAAAGATGTTTTTTAAAATTTCCTTATACTGGGCTGGTCTTTTGCCAGTGAGTATAAAGGACTGAAAAGTGAAATGTTTTAAAGTATTAATAAGATGGTTTATAAGTTGGATAAGCGTAAGAGGCTAGGGTGGTCCTAGTCCAGCACTTTTGTTAAGCATAAGAGGCTAGGGTGGTCCTAGTCCAGCACCTTTGTTTAGCGTAAGAGGCTAGGGTGGTCCTAGTCCAGCATTAAAGGCCAATGTGTTGCCTAATTGAGAACCTAATTTCAAAGAAAGGAAGACTTTACGTGGCTGATCACCCGTATTGTCCGAAATCAGAAGAATAATAAAATCAATTTAAATGTTTCAAAAAGTTTTACGGAAAGTATGTTTTATTTGTGGAATAGTTTTAATGAGAGGAATGTTTTGATAAGATATACCTGTTTTACTGTAAATGATTATCGGTTTAGAAATTGTGTATTTCAGATTAAATTGTTGTCTATATGATAAAAGTTGAAACCTCAGTAAAATAATGAGATTAAGGATAGATAGAAGTTTTTCAGTTATTCCCTTCGCAAGTAACATTGTACGTGAAAGTGGAGTAAGAATGATTGGAAAAATTCTTGATATTCTTTCTCTCAAAGTTTTATCTGGGGCAGAGATGGTTAGTAGTAAATAGAAGAGTGTTATGTTAGAATATTAAAGGGTGGTGTTTATGTTATGAGAAAGAGTATGAGTGCAGAAAATAGGTATTGGTATTTTGTAAGAGTAGGTTTATATTTTGCTTGGTGAAAAAAACTAAGTCACGGTTATTACGGTCACTGTGACATGTGTTGTGCAGTGATAGTGAGAACCGAGAATGATTTGAGATCTTCTTATTTATTCAAACTCATGATTGTCAGGCCGGTTAGGCAGCTAGGTGTGCGAACGCTTAGTGACATGAATGAAATTTGAGTAAATGAGAATTTCTTGGAGATTTTGTTAAAGCGATAGTTAAAGTATTTTGCAAGTATTAAAAGTATTGAATCTAGTTTTTCGAACCTTTGCAGTTATCAAATTCTGATTTCGAGTTATAAATGTTATAAATAATATTAATCTTCTGTCAAAGTTAAGAATCCAGATTTCAAGTATAGTATTGATTATAGATTGGTGAGCATTCATTCGCTCATATCTATTGTTCACTTTCTTTTTAAGTTAATCCTTCTTAAATTGCAGTGATTGCATTTAATTATCCAGTGTTATTATTATATAACTTGTTGAGCATTTCATTCGCTCACCCTTGCTGTTTTTAAATCTAATATTTCAGTAAGCTAAGCAGTGGCGAGAAGTACCTGCACAGTTCAGAAAGAGGAAGCAAGGCGAGGTGAAGAAAGCTGAAGTGGATCAGGGTATTTAGATTTATAGTTTGATTTGTTGTATGTATATATAGTTTTAGTAGTTATAGTATGAATTTGATTAGTTGGCCTGGTATACTTCTATTCGAAGTTATACCAGTGATTTAAGTTTGTAAAGTTTTGTAAATAGAGTTGTATTTAAATTGGTTTTGGGTTTTCTTGTTTCTAGAACTGTAACCTAAGATCCTGAGTTGGGAGTTGGGGTCAAAGAGCTTTTGATTGAGTTTTATTTTTAGTTCAGTTTTATTTTTTTTTAATTTCAGATTTTTAGTTTAGTATTCAGCAGGTTTATGTTGTATTTACGAATACATCATGGCCGTTTTTTTTGTTAGAACTTTTGAGTTTGTTAGCGTGACGCCCAAATCTACTGACCCCGGATTTGGGGGCGTTACAGGTTGGTATCAGAGCGTAGGTTATAGTAAACTAGAAACGAGAGTGTGTAGGAGTATGTATAGTTAAGTAAGGAACGTCAGAGTTCATATAGGACTCGTGTTGGACTATTGGATATAGTACCAGTTAGTGAGTTAAGATGTGAGTGGTGGCAGATAGTTGAGCGGAGTTGGGTAGAAACCCTTGAACCTGTAGGTAGTGGAACCTTCAGAGTCTAGATCGAATGACGAGTCAGCGAAGGAGTCGACAAAGAAGATGTACGTGGAGACCCTGGCAATACCTTTCTTCTTGATAAATATTCCTTTGTTGAGTTATTTTGACAATTGTCTTTCCCCCGAATTTGGGATTCCAGTTATGACAGAAGTTGTTTTGATGCCTATTTCCTTTATTTCTAAAACCCTGTCAAGTGATATTTGAGTATCTAATTTTCTTCATCAGTGAATGATTCTATTATTGATAAATCATTATTTCTTAGTATTCTGCAAATCATTTCTTTCCTGATTATCCTTTTCTTCTGAAATAGTACCCATGGAATCCGTTTAGTTGTAATCCAGGGGTATGTCTGAGAATTTCTTATCAATTGATTGTTAATTCGATGTTCGAATCTTTTTATGTTTCTTTACTCCAACTGAGGTGAACAACCCTATTTATAGGGGACACAAGGACTGTTTGTCTGTGTGATAGCAGTCTGATGGGACGCCATCACTTGTGTGTTGTGAAGTACAAGAAGGTTAATTACCTTTAGTCATGTCTTGAATAAGGCACGCAACAAGGTTCATTTGATCATGTTGATCACTCAGTAATCTCTCATTTCAAAGAATATTTGTTTGAAAACTCATTGAATCCACAATTGTAGAAACCTTTGCTACGATGTGAAATCGTTCTCTTCAAATATCATGAATCATAATGCCTCGACTAGTCTTCGATGTACGCCAATGGAGTTTAGAATGCCAGTAGCGCGTGATGTATAGTACTACGATTAGAGTTGTTCTATATAGAGAGATCAGTAGAGATCCCAGTATAGTAAATAAGTATCCAGAGTACAGATTAGTAGAGCTGCGGATGCAACCCAGGTTGGTAGAGTAAACCCCAGTAACCCTTCTTTACCTGATTCCGAGGTCGGAATCCTTTTAAGGTGGGTAGAATGTAAGATCCCGGATTATTTTAGGATTTATTATTATTATTTTTTATTATTTTAATTATGTTAATTAGTATTTAAAGTATGGAATTGGATTTGAGAATATCGTTGTGGAATTCAACGATATTTAGTATCGAGTTTATATGAGTATATATGGATTTATGTGTGCCAATGTGTGCCCCAATATTTTTATTTGTATTTTAGTGATTTAAAAGTATTTAAATCAAGTATTATTGATCTTCGAAAATCTTTATTTATTTATCGGAGGGCTTAAAAATCATGAAATCTTTTATGAAATTATCTTTATATATTTATTGAGTTTTTAAAAGTGTTGGGTGGATTAATTTGGGTGTTTTAGTATTTTAAAATGATTTTAAGAGTTTTATAGTTTTTAAAGGATCAAAACTTTGAAAATTCGTATTTATTTCATTTTTGATCCGAAAAATATTTCGAAAATATGTGGGTGTTCGTAATTTTATTTTCTTTATTTTAGAAAATGAAAAGTTTAATTTTTCGAATATTATATTTGATTTCGAATTGTAAGCGTCGTTTAGTAGTGTTTTAACTGGGCCGAAGAGTAATGTTAGTAGTTATAATTGGTAATTGGGCCAAGCCCATTAGTTGAAAACAAGAGCAGCAGTCAGAAGGTTCGAGAGAATACAGGAGAAGAAAAAAAAAGACAAGGGAAAGAATTGGGGAAGAGAAGAGATGGGGGATGAGTATTAAATACATATATAGATACATATATGTGTGTATATATGCAAGAATTCGTGGCAGGTGCTGGGTGCTGGAAGAACGCACGTCGGGGAAGAAAGGGAGAAGGAGGACAGGTCGGGTGGTGTCGCCGCCGTGGTGGGGTGGCGCGGTGGCGCACAGCTGCAGCGGAAAGAGGAAGGTGAAGACGTTGGAGTTGCAGGTCGAAAGAGAGAGAGGAGAGAGATGGCAGGAGGGAGATGAAAGAGGAGCTGGAAAGAGATTTTCGGGGGTAGTTCTCCGGTGAGTTGACTTTTCCGGCGAGACGGAGCAAACCGAAATGGTATAATTTCGTGTCTACCTATTTAATTTCCGTATTTTAAATTATTTAATTGTTTTAATTTAGTTAGTTGTAAATTATGAGATGTATGTGTTAATTTTGATAATTAGTGTATATTGAATTTGGAGAATATGGTTGTGATTTAATTAGTTAAATTGTGAGTATATAGCTTAATTGTAGTAGTTTAATTATTAAATTTAATTTGTGAGTTAATGTGTAAATTTTAGTAGTTAGATTAAATTCCGAGAGTATATGTTTGTTAATTGCAATTAGTGGTATTAATTGCGAGTTTATGTGTTAATTGTTAAAGTATAATTGTTGAGTTTAATTATGAGTCCGATTAAATGTTCGGGTTTATAATTGTTATTTAATTAGTTTTAGATTGTGAGATTATCGTTTTAATTTCCGTATTTAGTTCGGAAAGCATATCGTAAAGTATAATTGTGATGAATGTTAGTTGTTATTCTTTATTACGTAGTAAGTGAAGTTATAATTTCGAAAGTTGAACTTGGGAGATTTTGATGGATGTCGGGAGTTATATGGTTTTATTAAGTTATAAATGCTATGTGTTAAGTGTTATAGGTCGAAAAAAAATCGTATTTGCTAAGTGCTTACCTGTTAAATTCTTGGTGGTAAATTATATGTGGTCGAGTAATTTTGATTAAGAAATTATATGGATGTACTAGTCGGTAAATGCTTATATGCTAAATGGTATTAAGCGAGTCGTAGTATTTAATGGCTTTACTAATTATGAATGGTACATGTTAAATGTCAGAATCTTATAATAATTAGAATTGTGCTAGGGGTTATGAGAAGATCACAAGTTTTTAAATGTCAATATTTAAAGGACTTGTGTAATTCTTTTCGACTAATCCCTAGGGCTTACGAATATCCATGATTAGCTATCACGAGTATAATTAATATACTTGAGTGATGTGATCATCGATATAGCGTAAGTAATAGTTAGTGCTAGGGGTTGTTCTCTAGGGCTTACGAACATCAATGATTGGTTGTCACGTGTATCATTAAAATGCGTGAGAAATACGATCATTGGTGTAGCGTAAGTAGTAGTGTAAATCATTATGTGCTAGGTGCCGCATGTCTGGGCGGGTTTTATTTGTTTACTTTTTGTTGCTGCAAGTTGAGGCAGCTTTATTTTATTTTATTTTTGTAAAGCAGGGTTTGAATTGTATTTGAGGGGCTGTGCCCATAGTCCGATAAACGAATAGGTCATGCCGAAATTTTCTAAAAATCCCCTGTATTTAAAGTTATTTAAACTATTTTGTTTAAAGATTTAAAGGCATGTAGGTGTATGAGTGTTTAAGTGCATATGTGATGATTAATGAAGTGTGGATATATAGATATATATATATATATATATATATATATATATATTGATGTATGTATTGTTTGCGAGTTATAAGTAATTGATTATTAAATGGTTGTATATGTACTAAATAGTACTTTACTATTATTCCGAGTAAAGTTAGGGATTCGTTATGGACCCAGCGATCGAGTTGACGAGACGGTTGAAGGAAAATGAACGAGTGATCGAGTAAAGAACAAAGTACAGTAAGTGGTGAATCGACGCACTGGAAACGAGGCAAGTGTACTAACCCTCGCTTATCATTCAAGCGAGATACATATGTTTTTATTCAATATAATTATTCCCTTCAAATCCGTATTGCTAGTATTCTCTCCTTCAAATTATTGATAAGGATATATTTTATTCATATATCATGTGGAAAGTAGAAATACAGTTTTATTGCCAGTATTATTCTTTCTTAAGTATTGTCGCTCATTAAAATGGCTTAAGTAATTAAAGATGTTTTTTAAAATTTCCTTATACTGGGCTGGTCTTTTGCCAGTGAGTATAAAGGACTGAAAAGTGAAATGTTTTAAAGTATTAATAAGATGGTTTATAAGTTGGATAAGCGTAAGAGGCTAGGGTGGTCCTAGTCCAGCACTTTTGTTAAGCGTAAGAGGCTAGGGTGGTCCTAGTCCAGCACCTTTGTTTAGCGTAAGAGGCTAGGGTGGTCCTAGTCCAGCATTAAAGGCCAATGTGTTGCCTAATTGAGAACCTAATTTCAAAGAAAGGAAGACTTTACGTGGCTGATCACCCGTATTGTCCGAAATCAGAAGAATAATAAAATCAATTTAAATGTTTCAAAAAGTTTTACGGAAAGTATGTTTTATTTGTGGAATAGTTTTAATGAGAGGAATGTTTTGATAAGATATACCTGTTTTACTGTAAATGATTATCGGTTTAGAAATTGTGTATTTCAGATTAAATTGTTGTCTATATGATAAAAGTTGAAACCTCAGTAAAATAATGAGATTAAGGATAGATAGAAGTTTTTCAGTTATTCCCTTCGCAAGTAACATTGTACGTGAAAGTGGAGTAAGAATGATTGGAAAAATTCTTGATATTCTTTCTCTCAAAGTTTTATCTGGGGCAGAGATGGTTAGTAGTAAATAGAAGAGTGTTATGTTAGAATATTAAAGGGTGGTGTTTATGTTATGAGAAAGAGTATGAGTGCAGAAAATAGGTATTGGTATTTTGTAAGAGTAGGTTTATATTTTGCTTGGTGAAAAAACTAAGTCACGGTTATTACGGTCACTGTGACATGTGTTGTGCAGTGATAGTGAGAACCGAGAATGATTTGAGATCTTCTTATTTATTCAAACTCATGATTGTCAGGCCGGTTAGGCAGCTAGGTGTGCGAACGCTTAGTGACATGAATGAAATTTGAGTAAATGAGAATTTCTTGGAGATTTTGTTAAAGCGATAGTTAAAGTATTTTGCAAGTATTAAAAGTATTGAATCTAGTTTTTCGAACCTTTGCAGTTATCAAATTCTGATTTCGAGTTATAAATGTTATAAATAATATTAATCTTCTGTCAAAGTTAAGAATCCAGATTTCAAGTATAGTATTGATTATAGATTGGTGAGCATTCATTCGCTCATATCTATTGTTCACTTTCTTTTTAAGTTAATCCTTCTTAAATTGCAGTGATTGCATTTAATTATCCAGTGTTATTATTATATAACTTGTTGAGCATTTCATTCGCTCACCCTTGCTGTTTTTAAATCTAATATTTCAGTAAGCTAAGCAGTGGCGAGAAGTACCTGCGCAGTTCAGAAAGAGGAAGCAAGGCGAGGTGAAGAAAGCTGAAGTGGATCAGGGTATTTAGATTTATAGTTTGATTTGTTGTATGTATATATAGTTTTAGTAGTTATAGTATGAATTTGATTAGTTGGCCTGGTATACTTCTATTCGAAGTTATACCAGTGATTTAAGTTTGTAAAGTTTTGTAAATAGAGTTGTATTTAAATTGGTTTTGGGTTTTCTTGTTTCTAGAACTGTAACCTAAGATCCTGAGTTGGGAGTTGGGGCAAAGAGCTTTTGATTGAGTTTTATTTTTAGTTCAGTTTTATTTTTTTTTAATTTCAGATTTTTAGTTTAGTATTCAGCAGGTTTATGTTGTATTTACGAATACATCATGGCCGTTTTTTTTGTTAGAACTTTTGAGTTTGTTAGCGTGACGCCCAAATCTACTGACCCCGGATTTGGGGGCGTTACATTTACTATTTTTAGTAAGTTTTTGGGGTTGGGGATAGGGGATGGGATGTGAATGCTCTTATATATACTAACGGTGATCCTTTTGTTTCTACAGAGACGGGAGACGAACACAGGATCATACCTACTCACTTTAGAGATCCAGGCAAGATTTTTCTATCTCTACTTGGAAAATTATTTACCTTCGAAGAAAATGATTTCATGGAATATACATATGTGATTCTATTGTTGCTATTTTAGTAAAGAATTTATTTCCTGATTTTGGGAATTAAAGAAAGATGGATATGGATATATAGAGATGATTATGCATAAAGTGAACATGCTTTATGATAAAGAGTAATATGAAAGAATGGTATCATTTGTTATCTAGGGTTATATGAAAGAATGGTATCAGTTGTTATCTAGGGTTATATGATTTATAATTTTATTTTGTGTCACAATTACATTTTTATATAATTATTATTTATAATATTTTATTTTAATTTTAATTTAAATTATTTTATAAAAATTTAATTAATAATATGAATGGTTTAAAACTTATATTATAAAATTTTAAAATAAATATGTCGTTGATGGAATTCGAATCTTTAAATTTTAGTAAATTAATTTAATCATGTAATATATCTAATCATTAGATCTGACGGTTCTGATTTTTTACTAAAAAGATAACGGTCATTATTTGTAGTATACGGATTTCTATTATATTTTGTTAGTGATTAGAAGATATGCTACGATATTTTTAGGTATATATTACTTATTGCAAGATTATGTTTTAAATTAAAAGTTAATGTGTTTAAATTAGGAACAAATATTATTGATTGGAAAATATAAATTTATAAAATTATAATAGAATTTTATTATGTTATAAATAAAATTTATTGATATGGTGTTTCTTCTATTATGTTATAAATTTTATTTAATATTACAATTATGTTTTTATATAATCATTAATTTTAATAATTTTTTAATTTAAATTTAATATACTCATGTTTACGAATTATACTAATGTTTCCTTATTATAAATAACGTATTGAAAAATATGGTGTGATAAGATTAGTTTTAAATCAAAAAGATAATGTGTTTTAATTCGAAATGAAATATTAATAATTGGAAGATATGATACGAATGATATTTTTAGGTGTTTATAAAAGGTAATATCTTCAACTAAAAGTAAATGTGAAAAAGGCAATCGACTAATTACCATTAATTATTTTATGTTATTATTGATTTTAGGTGTTTTAATAGTATCGATATCGAATATATTTTTTTTAATGAAGAATTATACTAACATTTCCATATAAATCAAAAAGGTAACATGTTTTATTCGAAAGAAAATATTAATGATTGGAAGATATGATACGATTGATATTTTTAGGTTTTTATAAAAGTTAATATATTCAACTTAAAGTTAACGTGTTTAAATTAGGAACAAATATTATTGATTGGAAAATATAAATTTATAAAATTATAATAAAATTTTATTATGGTATAAATAAATTTATTGATATGGTGTTTCTTTTATTATGTTCTAAATTTTATTTAATATTACAATTATGTTTTTATATAATCATTATTTTTAATAATTTTTTAATTTTAATTTAATATAATTTAATATACTCATGTTTATGAATTATACTAATGTTTCCTTATTATAAATAATGTATATGGTTCTTTAATATATTTTATTAAATAATTGAAAAATATGGTGTGATAGATTAGTTTTAAATCAAAAATGTAACGTGTTTTAATTCGAAAGGAAATTGTAATGATTGAAAGATATGATACGATTGATGTTTTTAGGTGTTTATAAAAGGTAATATCTTCAACTAAAACAATTGTGAAAAAGACAATCGACTAATTACCATTAATTATTTTATATTATTATGATACCGAACATATTTTTTTTAATGAAGAATTATACTAACGTCTCCTTATAAATCAAAAAGGTAACGTGTTTTAATTGGAAAGAAAATATTAATGATTGGAAGATATGATACGATTGATGTTATTAGGTGTTTATAAAAGGTAATATCTTCAACTAAAAGTAAATGTGAAAAAGGCAATCGGCTAATTACCATTAATTATTTTATGTGTTTTAATAGTATAGATATAGAATATAATTTTTTTAATGAAGGGTAAATAAGTAAATTCACTTAGTACCAAAAAACAGGTACCAAAACTTTTAATGTTTCGGCTTTTATATAATAGTATAGATTATTTGATTATTATTTACTATTTCTAAAAAAAGGATGGAATGTTTTATATATATATATATATATATATATATATAAGTATACTAGATTCCATTAAATACAGAGAAGATGTCTGAGTCATAATCAGAGTATTATGGCATAAGCTTTAAAAGTGATGACATATGTGAATGAAAGTGGAAATGGAAAGTGAAAGGAAAAATGTGGAATAGTATTGGTATAAATGGAATACTGATTGACAAAAAGAAAGGGATTGCAACAAAAAGCGTAAGAGGTTGTGTGCGGCACAGTCCAGCACTCAATATTTATTACGGCCTAAGAGTTGCCGAAGGAGGATGTAGCAGGTAGCCTTCCTCCAGGGTTGATGACCAGGTGGGATCATCCCTTCTACTAGTAGTAAACAGAGAGCAGGTACGGTCAGGTGACTGATCATCGTCCTACGTATCTGGCGCTAGCAGATATTCCCAAAACTTAAAAGAAAGAATTGATAATGGTTTTCAGATCTGTATTCTGAAAAAGAAAAATGGTATGAAATGATGGAATTGTTTTTACAGTAAGAAGAGAAACTGATTTTATATTATTTTTATATAATTGTTGTATAAAAAGGGAAATGGAAAGATTGTATTGAGAGATGATGTGCAGATGATATATTATCTTGAAATATTATGCTGAGGTGATGTAATGGTTTTTTATTAGTATAGAAGAAAAACTGATATTATATTAGAAGAGAAGCTGATATTAGAATGCTATATATTTCTTTTAGTATAAAAATATTTGGAAGGAGTAGTTATCAAATCAAAATAAATTCTTTTTATAATGATTATGATTTATCTTCTGTTTATTATACAGATATATTTATGTTTCTTTTGAAGCTAGTTTATAAAATTTATCTTGCTGAGCTATTATAGCTCACTCTTGCTATTTACTTATACAACAGCTAGGTCGCATGCCGATACTCCGCACTACATCCCGCAAGAGGGTAAGGGAAAGGCGACCTTTTGAGAGAACGTTGGCACCTATCCCTGAGGTAGCGTATAGACAGACGGGTCCTAGTAGACTTATGTACATTAAGTGTGTAAGCTCATGTAATAAACTTTTGGTTGTTGAAATACTTCCTGTAGAAGTATTATTCAACAATGTACTTAGTAAGATTCTGGGTTTGTAATAACTGTTTAACTTTAAACTTTTAATATTGTGGATGTTGTTCTCTGAGCATATGACTGGTGTGTGTTAATATTAAAGTGTGGGGTCTATTGTGTGAGTTTTATTATGCATTTATATTCCAGCTGTCAAGAGTAGAATTTTAATGAATGGAAATTGGACCGTGATGACCTGGATCCATGATCCCGGATCTAGGGGCGTCACAAATTTCATTTTCTTAATGCGAAGCCATGTATGCTTTGTGATAATCTTGTCTAGTGTTCACGATTGAAGTGCATTCATTATATCTTTAATGTCTTTGTTACATCTTGCACAAGGTGTGTTATCTTGATTCTTGAATTGGTTGTTAGCTCGTTTTAGTAAATGACAAGGTGAATAGCTCTATATGTTTGATTTTAGTTACAAGTAGACGACTCGGACATGTGAATGTAGTAGTTAGTTTAATTAAAAGGTATTGTTAGTTTCTTATTTGTTAGTGGCTTTTGTGATTTTGTGGGTACATCATCTATAAACCCCCACGAGACGAAACTCATCCTCCAAGGCTACTTGGGGGTTTAAACGATGGTTTGAATGCTTTTGTTCAACCACTTTCTCATTCGGAATAATAAATTTAGTTTAATTATCTCATTATAAATAGTAGTTTTCTCGGGACTAGCAAAGCTCAAGTGGGGGAAGATTTGATAACGTGTATTTTATACACGTTTTGTCTTTTATTCTCTTACATTTTTGTTAGTTTCGAATGTAGTTTTATTGATATTAATTATGCTTTTCATGTTTCAGTGCCTCATGCTAATTGTTGAAAAGATGACTTATTTTGGGCTTGAAACGCAAAGATTATTGAAGAGGGAAGTTAGAAGATGAAAGCTCGCGGTCGGGAGGTGTTTAATGTATTATCTTGAAGATTTTGTCTCGAACGGGCTGTTGTACAGCCGTTCGACAGGCCGTTCAAAGGAGCAGTTTTTCTGTACGGGTTGCTGTACGGCCGTTTGACAAGCCGTACAGAGCCTGCTGTGTATTAAAAGAGCATTAAAACATAACATACCTTCATATCTATCTTCATCTTCTTCTTGGCCTCTTCAAGAACTCAATTAGGGTTAGTAGGAATTAGAGAGGAGACATTAATTACTTGTAATCTAGCGTTGATTATGAGTAACTAACTCCATTTATTTGGCTCAAGGAAGCATCTCTTGTACTAAACCCATTCAATTTAATTAGGATCTATTTCACTCTATCTTGAATACTTGAGTTGTATTGTTTATGATTTTGCTTGGAGAATTGTAAGTTGCTTCAATTTGCTCTTCTTGTAATTTCAATTGCTAATTGTTTGTGCTAATCCGTAATTATTAGTGCATTCATTATAGTAGCACAAGGTTTAGTTTACCTAAATCCTCAAGATTCAAGTGCAAATACCTAGGTTGAGCTTCTCATCCTTGGGTTTGTCCTAACCTCTCTTTGATTGATTCCTTGATTTGGTTAAATTGGTGGTGCTTCACTATTGGTTGCTAGTATCAAGAGAACTAATTTATGTGCTTCACTAAATTAGTGTTTTTAGAAGAGAAATAAGTAATTGTGTGCTTCACCAATTATCTTGGTCAGGTAGAGTTGGATATATTTTGCTTGTTGGGTTGAAGTGCTTGATTTGCTATATCCTTTGGTCAAGTATATCTCTTATCTTGCTAATTTACTCATTGTGTTGGTAAATTGGATGATCGTCATTAACTTAGTTGTATTTCTATAGCAATTTATTTCTTGTATGCAAGGTGTTTGATAAAACACCAAAACCAACTCAAAACCCCCCTTGGTCCATACTTCTAGATTGTAAGAGATAATTTTCTTGGAATCAATATTGATAGTCCTTCCCTGTCAACGAACTACGAAAAACACTACCTTCAAGGCTCCATGGAACAGTCTGAGCACCTGGGCGCTCAGGCTCTAGCAACTGTAAGCACCCAAAATCTACAGTTTTCCTTCGTCTTATCCCCATCTGTTGAATGTTCTGATTAAATCTTTTTGCAGGCCAATGTTCATTTCCAGGGGATGGTTCATCAAGCCAAATCCTGGAAGAACAATGCCTAGTCTTTTGAGACTAAGTTTCAAAAGGCCAAGATCAGGGCTGAGGGAGCTGAAGAGAAGCTCCAGAAGAAGGAGGAGGAATTGGCTGCAGCTAATGCCGAGCTAGTTGATTTGAGGGCAAAGAAAGATGAGGCCATTGATGCCTATATGGATTCTGAGGACTCCCAAAAGCTTATGGAGCAGCATGATAGGATTCTGTTTCCAAGTCAGTACACGGAGGGTTGGGATGAGGCCATAGAGGCTGTGTTGAAGAAACACCCGGGCTTGTTCTCTCCTGCTGACTTTCCTAGCCCCCATCCACTTGTTCCTACCCCTGTTGAGGGTAGTGAGGATGAGGCTATTGAGGATGGGACTCGGATTCTAGATCCTGAGGTTTCTCCCATTCGGAGGGACTTGGATACTACTAAGACTTCGTCTTCTTGCTCCGCAGGAGGTTCAAAAGTCCAGGGAGACGAAGAGGAGTCTGCTTCATCCCAAGCTCATGGGACTTAGATTATTTTTGGTTGGCCCTGCGTGGCATATGTTTTTATGATTTCATCATTCTTGTTTTGTAACTTATAACTTATAGCCTTCAGGATTATTTATGCATTCTCGAGTTTTTCTTTATATTTAGTAATTTTGCATTTTGTACTTGGCCTTTACAGGCTTGCAATTTAATTATGCATGGGTACATAGTAGACATAAATATAAACACAAAGAATACTGAAAATCAAAATTTATAAGTGCATAAACGAATCTCGAAACGGGTCCAACCCTTACATAAGTACTCTACTTCCTACTCGGAGTTTGAAAACTCTGAAATGGTTTCGTCGACCTTATTTCTATTCTCCTAATAACTTTAGATATGTCATAATCAGGTTAATCAAACATAATAGACCTTGAGGTTTGATGCATGCCAAGTGCGAGGCACATCACTTCCTGCCAAAGTCTCCAACTTGTACGATCCACGTCCCAGTGTTCCCTTGACTCGATACGGACCTTCCAAATTTGGGACCAGCTTCCCCTTCTGTCCAACTCCGGATGCTTCAATATTTCTGAGCACTAGGTCCACGTGACGGAAGAACCTCTCTTTCACCCTTAAGTTATAGTAGAAGGAAGCTCTCTTCTGATGTTCAACATTCCTGGCATGAGCTTCATCTCTCACCTCATCTATCAGGTCAAGGGCCAACCTCATTCCCTCTTCATTTTTGTCTGGTTCAAAAGCTTCTATTCATGGGGAAGTATGCATAATCTCCACGGGTACCACGGCTTCAGCTCCGTAAGCTAACATGAATGGAGTTGTCCCAGTAGTTACCTTATATGTGGTGCGGTATGCCCAGAGTATGGGTGGTAACTCATCTACCCAAGTGTTCCTAGAGCGTTCCACCCTTTTCTTAAGTCCATCAAGGATTATTCGATTAGCAACCTCAGCTTTCCCGTTAGATTAAGGGTGGGCAACTGAGGTAAACCGAAGCTCAATCCCATTCTCATCACAATAGTCCCTGAACTCTTTGTTATTAAATTGTAACCCATTATCCGTAACGAGGATTCGTGGTATTCCATACCTGCATATGACATTCTCCCAGAAGAATTGTGTGACTTGCTTGGTTGTAATTTTAGCCAATGGTTTGGCCTCAATCCACTTCATGAAGTAATCAATAGCTACAACCAGGAACTTCCTTTGAGCAGTGGCCATTGGAAAGGTGCCAAGTATATCCATCCCCCACATAGCGAAAGAAATGGGGGAGCTGACGGATGTCAACATCTCGGGTGGTCGCCTAACCACTGGTGCATGCTTCTGGCACCGATCACACCTTTTCACGTACTCCTTGGCAACAGCCATCATCTCAGGCCAATAGAATCTGAGTCTGACTATCTTGTGAGCTAGGGCCCTGCCCCCCAAGTGTTGTCCATAAATTCCCTCATGGACTTCCTCAATGGCTGATCTGGCCTCTTCGGGCCTCAAACACTTTAGGTACGGAATCACAAAAAACTTCTCGTAGAGTATCCCTTCAATCAGAACATACCTCAACGCCCTCATAGATAATTTTCGTGCCTCCATGGCATTGGTCGGGAGCCAACCGGTCTCAAGGTGTGCTTTTATGGGATCTATCCAACATTCCCTTACCCCGATAGGTGCAACCAACTTAGCATCGATAGTAGGAGTTCTCAGAACTTGGAAGTAGACACTACCAGAATAATTCTTTATCTCGGAGGAAGCAAACTTAGATAAGGCATCAGCTTTGAAGTTTTCTTCCCTCAGAATGTGTTCTATGTAACACTCATCAAATTGATTTATCACTGCTTTCACTAACCTTAAGTACTTGGCCATGGTTTCATCCCTTGCCTCAAACTCTACATTGACTTGGGCCACAACTAGCCTTGAATCTCCACTAACTTTAAGATTTTTGACCCTTAGTGCTCCTGCCAAACCAAGTCCAGCTATCAAAGCTTCATACTCTGCCTCATTATTGGTCGTTGGGAAGTTCAAATTTAGGGCGTATTCAATCATAAATCCATTGGGACTTTGCAGGACAAGACCTGCGCCACTTGTTTTTGTTTTTGATGCCCCATCAAAATAGAGCATCCAAAATTCTTTCTCCTCAATCACGGGTTCCTTGTCCTCCTTATTGCCTTCCTGAGGTATCTCCTGCCCCCCCGACTTCTTGGTTGTCAATGGTGCATTCAACCACGAAGTCAGCGAGTGCTTGAGCTTTGATGGTCGTCCTTGGCTTATAATTAATATCGAATTCTCCCAACTCGATTGTCCACTTGATGAGCCTACCACTGGCTTTAGGGCTGTGCAAAATATTCCTCAGTGGCTGTCCTGTAAGGACCTCGATTTTGTGAGCCTGAAAATATGGTCGTAACTTCCTAGAGGCAGTTACCAATGCTAAGGCAAACTTCTCAATAGTGGAGTAGTTCAACTCTGCTTCATGTAAAACTTTGCTAACATAATATACGGGTTTCTGAACCTTGTCTTCATCCTTTACCAGTACTGCGCTCACAGCTTGATCTGAAATTGCCAAGTAAAGATAGAGGATTTCTCCCACACTTGGCTTGGCCAACAACGGGGCTTCAGCCATATACTTCTTCACCTATTCAAAGGCCTCTTGGCTTTCTTTTGTCCATTCAAAGTTTTTTACTTTCTTTAGTGTTTTGAAGAACGACAAACACTTATCTCCGGATTTAGAGACGAACCTCCCCATTGCAGCAATCCTCTCAGTCAGTTTCTGTACGTCCCTTATGGAACGTGGTGATTCCATATCTAAGATAGTTTTAATCTTATCGGGGTTAGCCTCGATACCTCGTTTTGAGACCATAAGACCCAAGAAATTCCCTGACCCAACACCAAAAGCGCACTTGGCGGGGTTCAATATCATCTTTTGGTGTCTTAACACTTCAAATGCCTCTCGTAGGTGCTCAATGTGATCTGCCTTGTGTAGGCTCTTTACCAACATGTCATCCACATAAACTTCCATAGTCTTTCCAATGAGATGAGCAAAAATCTTGTTTACCAACCTCTGATAGGTAGCTCCTGCATTTTTCAGTCCAAAAGCCATGACCAGGTAACAATACACACCAAAGTCAGCGATGAATTGTGGCGCCCCTAGATCCGGGGTCATGGATCCAGGTCATCACGGTCCAATTTCCATTCATTAAAATTCTACTCTTGGCAGCTGGAATATAAATGCATAATAAAACTCACACAATAGACCCCACACTTTAATATTAACACACACCAGTCATATGCTCAGAGAACAACATCCACAATATTAAAAGTTTAGAGTTAAGGAGTTATTACAAACCCAGAATCTTACTAAGTACGTTTCTGAATAATACTTCTACATGAAGCATTCCAACAACCAAAAGTTTATTACATGAGCTTACACACTTAATGTACATAAGTCTACCAGAACCCGTTTGTATATACGCTACCTCCGGAATAGGTGCCAGCGTTCTCTCAAAAGGTCGCCTTTCCCTTACCCTCTTGCGGGGTGTAGTGCGAACTATCGGCAGGCGACCTAGCTGTGGTATAAGTAAATAGCAAGAGTGAGCTATAAAAACTCAGCAAGATAAATTTTATAAACTAGCTTCAAAAGAAACATAAATATATCTGTATAATAAACAGAAGACAAATCATAATTATTATAAAAAAAATTATTTTTATTTGATAACTACTCCTTCCAAATATTTTTGTACTAAAAGAAATATATAGCATTCTAATATCAGCTTCTTCTAATATAATATCAATTTTTCTTCTATAATAATTAAAAACCATTACATCACCTCAGCATAATATTTCAAGATATTATATCATCTGCACATCATCTCTCAATACAATCTTTCCATTTCCCTTTTTATACAACAATTATATAAAAATAATATAAAAATCAGTTTCTCTTCTTACTGTAAAAACAATTCCATCATTTCATACCATTTTCCTTTTTCAGAATACAGATCTGAAAACCATTATCAATTCTTTCTTTTAAGTTTTGGGGATATCTGCTAGAGCCAGATACGTAGGACGATGATCAGTCGCCTGACCGTACCTGCTCTCTATTTACTACTAGTAGAAGGGATGATCCCACCTGGTCATCAACCCTGGAGGAAGGCTACCTGCTACATCCTCCTTCGGCAACTCTTGGGCCGTAATAAATATTGAGTGCTGGACTGTGCCGCACACAACCTCTTACGCTTTTTGTTGCAATCCCCCCTTTTTTTGTCAATCAGTATTCCATTTATACCAATACCATTCCACATTTTTCATTTCAATTTCCGTTTCCACTTTCATTCACATATGTCATCACTTTTAAAGCTTATGCCATAATACTCTGATTGTGACTCAGACATCTTCTCTGTATTTAATGGAATCCAGTACACTTATATATATAAAATATTCCATCCTTTTTTTAGAAAATAGTAAATAATAATCAAATAATATTTATTAAATTGCAATATTTAAAAAGAATATTTTTAACATAATATTATAAATCATATAACCCTAGATAACAACTGATACCATTCTTTCATATTCTTTTAATCATAAAGCGTGTTCACTTTATGCATAATCATATCTGTATATCCATATCCATCTCTCTTTAATTCCCAAAATCAGGAAGTAAATTCTCAACAACATAGTAACAATAGGATCACATATATATTCCATGAAATCATCTTTGTTTGAAGGTAAAAAATTTACCAAAGTAAAGATAGGAGAAATCTTGCCTGGATCTCTAAAGCGAGTAGGTATGATCCTGTGTTCGTCTCCCGTCTCTATAGAAACGAAAGGATCACCGTTAGTATATATCCTACTTAATCACCTAATCTTTATACAATAACACCCTTGACACATAATATATGTTTGACATAGATTTTACACACCAAAAGTTCCAAGAACTTAATCATTTTTAAACTCGATCAAAGTTTTAGTGTATTCCACCATTTCCCTTAATAACCACTCCCGACTGTAAAAATTCTCAGAAAATATCAATTCTGAATTTTAATGCAAGGTCAACTGGTAATGGTCCTCTGACCACCCTACTACAATATCCCAAAATTTTATAACGTTTAAAAATGTTTAAATACGGTAATTATAGCCTCAAATTTTATACAATTACGTTTTCTCGGTTTTCGAACGTCTTTCACTAAAACTGACTTTTCTCCTAAACCGTTCATCAGATTTTAACGTACTTTATATCAAAACGATCTATGAACTAAGCTCTATCATCTCATGGTCACTTGGTACCCTAGGCAGAATGCTACCGTACGAATATCAGTGTCTAAAACAGGGCATCTTTTGGTTTAACGAAAATCGGGCATTATAACGGCTATATTTTCATACTTTCCAAAATCTCACTCCTCCAAATCCAACATCCAATGCATATATCCAACCCTACACCATGTGGTCATCATACCAACCATGGTTACATGCACACACCACACTTCCATATTCAATCCATCACTTATACACATACATATAACCATGATTTCATCACTTATATCAACATATCTACTAACACAACTAATATCCTTCATAAATACAAAAGGGCAAGAACATTTATACCTTCTTGAAGCTTTAATCACACTTAATAATCCTTGGGAAATCCTTAAACAATCTTACACTAGCTTGGATTAACTAAAGAAACCATAAAAACAAAGTTAGTTCTTGGAAAACACTATTCATTACTATTCATCTAGTAACTTTGATGATTTTATTACCTTACCAAATGATGCTTGTTTGCTATGAAACTTGGTGGATGTCTTTATATATCCTCAAGTAACCTCCATGATTTTTCCCTTGATTTTAGATTGCTTGAAACTAGGGTTTTGAATTTTTTTTCTTGATGAATAGTGAAATTCGAATGTAAAGAAGATAAAGAAGATGGAGAGATTTTTGTGTTGGCTAATCTTATCTTGTTCTTGCTAGATATTTTGTATGATTAATAAGATAATTATCAAGTAATTATCTAGATAAATCCTTGGAAAGTTAGTGGAAAGTGATGTAAGAAATGATGTCATTGTTGGATGATCATGTGATTTTGTTCTTGGTTTTCTAATTAAGATTTTAATGATTTTGGTTATTAGTAATGTAGTGTGTATCCTTGTAATAATATTAATCTTGGTTGTTTGGTCTCCATATTCATCTAATTACGATTCGTCTCGAATATACCTCTTTCTTCAAGTGGTTTCGAAATCGTTTAAAAATCCAAATTCCCTTGGCATTTCCTTGACTTAATAATCCCTTGGTTTAACCTAAATTCACTAATTCCTCATTATATAAATCCTTTAATATTTCCATGCTCTTTAATATCTAATAAAATAGAAGCTCATTCGAACTCAAAATCCTCAAAAATCCATATTCAGGAATTTCTGAAATCTGTCTTCGTTTCGAGTCACTCATTTTCATTGTACAACACTAATATGGTTTCTGTTTACTCATTTTCTGTTTCAATTATAGTGTACCTACATACCATTTCCCTAAATCCTCAAATTTTACTATTCATGTGATCACTGTAGCATTTCTAAAGTTAGGGTTATTACATGAATGATGCCTTAGGAATATTATCCTTAGGCATCTTAATTTGATTATAGCCACTAAATCCATCCATGAAACTCAACATCTCGTGCCCAGCCGTGGCATCTATCAACATATCGATCCTTGGTAAGGGAAAACAGACCTTTGGGCATGCATCATTCAGATCAGTGAAGTCTATACACATCCGCCACTTTCCATTAGCCTTCTTGACCATTACTGGATTGGACAACCATTCTGGGAACTGAATTTCCTCAACGAAGCCTGCCTCTAGGAGTTTGTCAACTTCCTGTTTTATGGCTTCTTGCCTCTCAGGTGCAAAATTTCTCTTCTTTTGTTTCACCGCCTTCTGGTCTGGATCCACATTCAAGTTGTGTGTTATCAATTGGGGATCTATCCCTGGCATATCAGCTGCTATCCATGCAAAGACGTCACTATTGTCTTGCAAGAAGGTGATCAATTTGCTTTCCAAAGGGTCTTTCAGAGATGCCCCGATATGAGTAACCTTCTCAGAATTTCCCAACTTTAAAGGTATGCCAGCGACCTCTTAAAGAAGAGGTCAGTGGTTCCATGCTCCAGGGCTACCATGGCCACCTTATTCTCCAAGTCTGTGATATTCAATGTCTCTTGGTGAATCGCTTGAGGTAATATGTTTGCACTAAATCACGCAAGCGTACGTGGTCACAAGTAATATATGAATAAGTCGAGTTCGTTCCCACAGAGATATGATTATGGTTTTAATTCAGTTTTGTACCTATGCAACAATGTATGGTTATTACTCACTGCTAAGACAAATAACAAATTGGGTTTAATTAACTAAATTAACTAAGAAGTAAATTATCAACTAAGAATTAACTAACTAACGATAATTAAAATCAAATTACTTACGCAATATGAACCATGGAATCCTAACTTCAATACAAACTTCCTTTAGAGATCATGCCCTTTTATCAATACATGTGGTGGTTACGATAACTAATCGGACAACACGAAATAAGTATACGTTACCTTTCAGTACACGCACACCAATCCACACAATATCCACATAAGATAGAAATCATGCAGGCACCAATTATGCTTAGACCCTATATGTCTATAGAATTTGAAAACATAATGGTTGAAGATCAAGTGTCCATAAGATTACATAAGGTAGTATGAGACGGTTAGAAACACACCACAAACATGAATAACATTCATGGACTTATGCTAGCATGACAAGTTCTAAATCTAAAGATCCACTGTCGCTTCACTAAAGATTAACAAGATAGATGTTAGCTACGCATCTATATGAATTAAATACAACCCTGCAAGGATATCGCAAATTCACCACACATATATCAAGTTAAGCAATCAACATCTAAATTCCATAAGTAAATCCGTTAGAATCCCATGACAACGATTATTTCATAATCGAACCTCTCGTCATCATGGGATCTGATGAAACCATGATAAAAACAAAGTATGAAAAGATACAAATAAAACTAAGTAATTGCTATGTAATGGTGTCTTATTAAACTAGAGTAATTGATATGTAATGGTGTCTTATTAAACTAGAGTAATTGATATGTAATGGTGTGTTAAATTACAATGGTAGGATGTGTTTATATAGGCTCTAGAAGTCTTGTCCACCAAGCAATTGCCTTTTTAGAGTTGGAATAAAAGATTGGCAATTTCCGTTCTTGAATGAGAATAGAATTGCAAATTCCATGTGTAGATCTGATTCTGGAATGTTCTAGCCGCCCAAAGCAATTACCATACTTAATAGAAGTAGGAATTGTGGCAATTTCCTTGTTGGAATAGAATTCTGCAACTTCTGGAAGTTTCTGTTTTGATTGAAAATTCTCTTCAATAATTCTGGACTCCGGACCACCTTAGAATGATAGAAAATCTCGTTAGCTTCGCGTGGACTGTAAGATCGTCCAAAACGGACTTGTAGAACTCAAGATATGGCCAAAACAAAATCAGAGTTTCTGGCTGATTTTTCACCCGCACCGCGAGCGACCGTGCTACTGTTCACGCCCGCGCCACTGTTCATTCTCGCGCGGCCGCGCCCGAAATTAGTACAAATTAGGCGCGGCCGCGCCCGACTTACTGTTCATTTGCTGATTTTGCTGATTTTGCTCTATTTTCTTCGTTTTAACTCCGATTTTCATTCCGTTTCTTCCGGCTCTCTCGCAATTTGATGTACTATTATTCTTTAAGCTCAAAACCCACCATTTAAGCATGGAAAACATCATCCCACATCCGACTCTTATTTCTGCACAAATTCACTAAAAACACATCAAAAACACCACATACTTGAGTTCAAGTCATCAATTCAAGCCGAAACGAAGCATTCCAAGTGGATATAACATCCACTTATCATAATCTCTCAAATTTTCATTCTTTCCTTGCACCACATACATAAGAGATGCAGAACTTTTCTCATGAACTCTTCCACTAATGAATTGGCTAACAAAAGCGGCACTCAGCTTCTTAAAAGAGCAAATTGAATTCGGGGGAAGACGGCTATACCAACGTTGTGCCATGCCCGACAGGGTTTGAGGGAACGCCCTACACTTGAGAGCGTCACTAGCCGGCTGCAGCAACAACAACGCGTTTAAAAATGTCCTAACGTGATTGGCGGGATCGCCCGTTCCATCATAAGCCTTAATAGTGGGCATCTTAAACTTCCTAGAAACATGAGCATTCATCACCTCCTTAGTGAATGTCCTCAGTGAATGGGGGCGTGGGATCGTCAGGATCTCCTAGTGGCATCAAATCCTTAGGGTCTCCCCTTGGAGTTTCAACCCTTGTTGATCTTCCAGTTGGGGTATCTACCGTTCTTCGTCTCCTTGAAGACCTCTCCAAGTCGATTAGGGGAATCTCCCTTGAAGCCGGAGGAGGTCGATTCTGATTTTGCCTGGCTTGCTCGCTTGCCATGTCGTCCTTCAGCCTTAGGATCTCGACCTTGTGTGCCCTGATTCTCTCGGCAACTGTCTGAGGGGTCCATCATGGATTCTTCGGCGAGCCTGCCCTATAGGCTCCTTGGTCGGACTTCGCCTCCTTGGGGCTTCATCCGAGGATGAGTCATCAGAATACGGGCCTGAGTAATCGTGGTATTACTGGCCTTGATTGGGTACTAAACCTCTGATGTAAGGTGGATTGTACGGCTTGCGTATCTGGAGGGCGTGACCACTTGATCCGGTCTGATACGGAGGATAATTGGGCAAGCCATACACCGGATTCGTGCTTGCAGGGATCAAGGTTGTAGAGATCTGAGCGATGGGTGGAGCGGATTGTCCTCCAAGAGGGGAGACCACCATCTAAAGGGGATTCGTCCCTTGGGTGGAGGGATTCGTCACTAAGGGTAACGATCCATGAGTTTGCGTTTCGGTTCCTTGAGGTTGAGTGGTTAGTGTTTTGGGAATCCGTCCCTGGGGTACCTGTTCCCCAATCGGGGGTGCGGTGGTGCTGGTAGTGGTTTCAGAAAGTGTTGGTGTTCTCCGGGTGGTAACCATGGTTGATATCCGTGTCCCACAGACAGCGCCAAATGATGTGGAATAAAAACTAGGGTGTATTTATTGCGTATTGAATGCTAGGGTTAAGGAGAGTTTCGAGCTTTTATGGCTGATCAAGTGTTTCGTGACTTAACTCGGGTCCTCACAAGATGCCTACGTATCTTGCAGTTATCAAGAATCAAGCCAAAAAATGTAGTTCTGTTTGTGTGGAATCAGATCCTTATATAGCTGTTGAGAACCCTAGAATCAGAATAGAATTAGGTGTCTTGGTGGGCAAGCCACAACTTAGGCCCAATTCTAGATCCTTCCATATGGAAGGTGGATAAGTACTGAATTTGTATGTCTTGGAGGTTACTCCAAAGATGATTTGATTTTCTTTTGGAGTCAATAACGGAGTCTTTTATTTGGCTGATTTAATTGCTACGAAATTATTATCATAATCAGGGTTTTGGGCCTCATAAATGGGCTTTGACCTTGGACCATCCTGAGTTCATTTAATGTGTCATTAAATGTATTTTTAGGGCTTATTTTCAGCCTAGTACTAATAATATCAGTGTTGTAAAAAGTGAGAATCAGACTTAATTGATAGAGACACTGAACAACGATTAATCTCGATTACCAATTCAGAAAAGCACCAAACAACAATTAATCGACAATTAATTCGATTAATGGTCACTTTTTAAAACACTAAATAATATACATAAATAATTGAGGTTTGCATGACGTGAGGAAGCCTAATGTTAAGTGCAAAATGAGTAAGTGATTAGCTATAATATTAATCGTCAAATTTTGATTATTTCTTATTTATTAATAATAAAGAATCTCCTTTATATACAAGAAGTCATTTTATAAAAATGTCAGTGATTAATGTGTGTTTTGAACACACACTAAAAAAAATCCTTTTATTTAAAATAGATTAAGTTACATAAGTTACATTACATTGTATTAAATATGTATTTATATATATTTATATCCAAATATGCAGTCCCTTTTGAGTTGATGTTCTTTTCATTTGATGTCAAATTATGACAATAACATTAAATTTGGCATTGCATTGGATTTACGAAGTTTCAAAAGATAGATTGAAGCATTGATGATTAAAAATAAAGTAAGAGTTAATCAATATTTCCTTTAATTTTTTATGTTTGATATTTAATTTTTCTATAGAAATCATAAAATCTTTTAATTGTATAGTTAATATATTTGCTTTTAAAAAAATTAATTTTTGATAAAAATATACAACTTATACGAAAATTCATCAAAAGAATTTTCATCAAAGTGACTCTTTTTATAAATGACATGAAGTTATCATGTCTATCATCAATTGACCAATAAAATATAAATATACTGAGATATACTAAATAAATATTTAATTAAAAACTAATATACAAATTGATACTATAATGTAAATAAAAAATATCTTCAATTAAGACACATTTTTTTTTTCAAAAATCCAAGGTATTTTTTGATCCATGAGAGTTGTCAAAGAGGGAAAACCAACGCCGTACACATTTTTAGGGGTGATTTCCTTGATATTGGAAAGTTTATTTAAGAAATGACAAAAATAATTTATAAAACTTTGAAATAACAAATTTATATATTTATGAAATAGAGATTCTACAGGGACGGATCGGGGTCCAGGGCGCCCCTTTACTTGTATTTAAATTATTTAATCTAGTCCGTTGATTCTTATGTTTGGTTTTTACATATCAAACAAGGGTTCAATTCCCATTTTCTTAATGTATTTAAAATTAAAAAATATTATTTAGAAATATGTTAATCGAGAAAGACCTATATTTTTATATAAAATAAAAAAATAAAAGAAATATTTTTAAAAAATTCAATTAAATGCATTAAAATATGTAAAAAAATTAAAAAATTATATAAATTATAACAGAATTTTAATTAGAACGGAATTTATATCTAAATATGCAGTTCCTTTTGAGTTGATGTTCTTTTCATTTGATATCAAATTATAACAACTAGCTTATAGCCCGTGCAAAGCACGTGTTAATTTTAAATATTTTTAAAATTATATGATTAAATAAAATAGAATAAAATAATTTATTATGAATATAATTTAACTTTGTAATATTAATTAATAAAATTATTAGTAATAATAATAGTTATTTAATAAATGATATGTATTGTTTAAAATTAATAATATAAAATTTTAATGTAAATTTATTGTTGACTGGATTCCAACCTTGATCTTTAGAAGATGGATTTAAATATAGAATGTTCCTTATTATTAGGTCTAATAGTTATCATCTATTTACTAAATATCCAACGGTCACTATTTTTTTAACGGTTGGTTAAACCAAACTACCAATTATCCCCTAATTTGATTATTGTATATTAGTATAGAAGTATAGATAGATAACATTAAAGTCCTGCAATTTTTTTGGATAGATTATAGTTCCTACTGAAAAAAATTCTGAATAAGAAAAAACTGAGCCATGAACGTTTAGTTTTAAAGTTCCCTCTGTTGGAGGAGGCCACTTCTTCCTTTGCTGAACACTTTCATTCAAGTCTTTCGTACCTTGCTGTATGTAGTCTACTCTTGTTTGCCTCAGTCCACTCCGTAACTTGCTTTAAACTCCAGGACATGGCTATAGATGGAGTCATTACTTTATTTTCCCACAGTCTCTGATTCCTTGCAAACCAGACTCCCCATAGAATTTTGGCTATTTTAACCAGGGTGTTATTAGTTTCAGTATTTAGCTTGTCTAACAACCATTCAGATGCATTCTCAATTACCCAAGTATCAAAAACAAGACCTATTCGTTGCCAACATCCTTTTGCAAAGTTGTAGTCTAGGAAGAGATGTAAGAGATGCTCAATGTCTCCGGTACACATCATACATCCAATAGGAACCTCCACACCTTTCCCTCTTAATACGTTTCGAACTGGTACAGGGTTACGACATACCCTTCATAAAAAGATCTTGATTTTATGAGGAATTTTCAGACGCCACAACCTACCCCATCCAATCGACTGCTGAACATCCATGCATCCAACTTAAGTCTAATGCCAATATTGATAACCGTCTTCATTTTGTACTACCCCATCTCTAGAATGAATCCAGGTCAACCTATCTTTTGTACAATTTTGTGGAATTCAGTTTATAGAATAGCATTACCATTCTCCATATTGAAAACACTTCTGACTTTATTAGCGTCCCAATTCTTTTTATCCTACATAAAAAAATCACACACTTTGTTATCTGAATTCTGAGCGATTACTTCTTGCTGATTAATACACCAGTTTTCCTTTCCTTTGTGATATTTAGGATCATTCCTTTTAAAATTGTGATAAATGGGATCAATACCCATAAGTAAAGCACATTGAAAGTAGCAAACCAAAAAGGTGAGAACTATCCGAAACACGGGCTTGCGTAATGTCATTAGGTACGGGTCTTTTGTATCCATCCCCATAAGGGTTCAATTCCCATTCTTCTGCCCTCACTTTGATGGAATGGGGTCTTTTGTATCCATCCCCATAAGGGTTCAATTCCCATTCTTCTGCCCTCACTTTGATGGAATGGAATGAGGGAGGAATGAAATGAAATTTGAACTTTTATTTGGATGAGTTTGAGAAAATGTTTAAAATTTTCATTCTTTATTTCATTCCATTCAAAACTATTTGAACTAAAATTCTAACCCACATGTTTTGGAATGAATGCTCATTCCATTTCTACATCAATTTTCCTACAATCTTTTATCATGGAAAATTTAGACTCCCTCATATTCATTCATGATTTCACTCATATATTCTTCTTTCTTCATAAAATTTGTGTTATAGCCAAAATTCGGTTCGGGTATTTTTAAGATGGATTCGGGTTGATAACGGGTTCAATTTGGGATTTTAGAGAAAAAATTAGGGTTTTCTAGAGGTTAGGGCGCGCCCTAGGGGGTTTAGGCCGCGCCCTGGAGTATGTTAGAATTCTAAGATGATAATAATGTGAATTTCATGTTTGATTATTGAAGAATTCCCTCCTGTCGTATCTCAGGAGGGGGATGTCCGTCGCAGAAGGCCTCCAGGGGTTTGCCTGGATATAAGGACCCTTCTTAAACGCTAAGGGCGCGCCCTAAGGTGGAAAGATGGGGACTTTCTGGTGTGTGCTTTGGGAGCTCTGTTCCTGTAGCCAATGGGCGCGCTCTCATTGGGGAACTTTGGAGTAATCCTGCACTTTGCACCCAAAAGCTCTGGATCACCTGTCCTGCTATCTGGTGGGTGCTTCTCATTCGGGGGACAGGGATGCGTTCTGCACTTGGGGTAAACCACGGCTATACCTGCATCTTTGAAATCAAGAAATAGCTGGTAACGGATAGGACTAGTCCTCGACGGGGGAAGTTTCCTTATCCGTGAAGTCTTGAGATCTTGGATGAGCCTTGGGCCTTTGTGGTTAGGCCTCATAGTAGAACATTCCGGAAGCTGGTCCGTTATCCAAGCCCATTTGGGTTTCTTGTTCTCCCAGAACTACGTATGGCTTGATCCCCTATAAATACCGGGGTACGTAGGCCGATTGGGGGGTTGGAAGTCGAGAGCTCTGAAATAGCCGCCACTAACCCTATCAATCTCAGCCACCACACGCCACCACTTTTTCCGGAGAAAAACCACCGCCTAAGATCTTGTTTCCGGCAACGTACCTCGAATTTTGTTGTTCCCAAATTCCTCCGTCAACAAATTGGCGCTAGAAGGAGGGGAGCCAATCAAGATCTACATCTTAGGAGGAAAAGATGTCTCACAATCATGGCAGAGGTTCTCGAGAAGAGGATGGTTACGATTCTGAAGATAGCTTGGGAGATAACCAAGTGCGTCATGAAGCTTATGTCCCGGAAAATATTGCTGCTCCTCCGCGACATCATGGAACTCCGGCCGCCATCGGTGGACAGCCGCCCGTTCTCATCAGTAATTCGGCATTAATGGAACAGCTGTATGTTATGCAAGATGCCATAAATAGTTTCGGGGCGAGATTGGGTTCTGTGGAGGAAGAGCAAGAATCAAGGAGAAAATCTCGGAGTATCCCACGAAATCATCGCCGATCAGGGAAATCCCCTCAGATCGAGGAAGATTCTCGAAGGAGGGAGGAAAGTCACGAAAGGAGATTTCAGCTGGTCACTCCTCGAAGGTTAGATTATTCTGATCCTATTGTTGAACATCCTAGTGAAAATAATTCTGAGCGCAGGTTGATGAATCCTCATGAGAGGGCGCGCCCTCATCCTCACCGTTCAGGGCGCACTCCTCGTGAGATTCAAGGGGATGAGGAGCATATGGCTAGAGAAAGGAGAGATTTTGCCAGCTTGAAAGAACGCCTTGGAATAAGGCTTGATGATGACGATTTGAGGATGGTGCTCCTCGAGCTCCAGAAGAAAGACAAATATATGGAATCGAGGCCCCATGATTCACAGCGCGTGCCCCTTGATAACAGGTCGAGGCCCCTTGGACATGAGCGAGCCCTTCCACAGAGTCATGATCCACAGCGCGCGCCCCCTGACAACAGGTCGCGGCCCCTTGGACATGAGAGAACTCTTGCTCGAAATGATAATCCATAGCGCGTGCCCCCTGTTCAAAACAGGTCGCGACCACTTGGATTTGAACAAACTCCTCATCGTGATAATACTGGAAGAAGAAACCGTGGTAACGGTGACAGAAGAATGGATTGGTATCAGGGAAATAGACGCCCCCGTAACCAGGGCGCGCCCTCAGGAGGGAGATCCCCCCGCATCCATCAAATCCCCTCAAGCACCTCCAGTGAGTCCAGGTCGAGGACGCACTTTCACTCGGGAGGACAGTATCAGAGAGGTTCTCAAGGAAACTCGCAACCTCATGGAAATCCTGAGGGTCAGCAAACTCAAACTCAAGAGAATGTTGTGATTCAACCACAAGTAGAGATTCAAAGAGACATTCAGACAGCGGCTCCACCGCCGCCTCCACCCCCGGGGGGTACTCAGACTGTGGAACAACCGAATATCCAGAACATTCCTGGAGTGGGAACATTTAATGTGGATGATTTAAAGAAACTCCTTGCTCACCTGGATGGAGGAAGAATATCTGCAACTGCGCCAACATCCTCTCCCTTCTCGACCGAAGTTAGAGAGGCACAGCTCCTTGCTGGGTATAGATCAATGACAAATGATTTGCAATTTCATGGAAATGCAGACCCTGTGGAATTCCTTGGACGATTTGATATCGAGATGGATGTCTATCAAGTTACGGAATTAGCTAGATGTCGATTGTTGGCGGCAACTTTCAGGGAGAGTGCTCAGCAGTGGTTTTAGAAGCTCGGTCCAGGAGTAATTACATCATGGCAGGTGATGAGGAACTTGTTCTTGACTAAGTTCCAGGCCGCAGTAAAATATGCTCCTCCGGTCACAACCTTGGCCAATATCAAGCAAAGGGAAGGAGAAAGTTTGCAATCCTATTTCAAGAGATTCAACTCGGAATCCACTATGGTGAGAGGGGCGACTGATGAGACACTCAAGAGTTTCTTGATAGCTGGATTGTCCGTGGGGACTGATTTCTGGAAACATCTTCATGGGCGAGACCCACCTACTTTAGCTGATGTGTTTGCACAGGCTGAGTCTTTCAAGATTGTAGAACAATCCTTGGCGGATAACTGAAAAACTGACAGTCAGAACAGCTCTAAAGGAAAGGCCGGTAAAAGGAAGGATAGGTCTCCTAGTCCTACTCGCCGTATAACTGGTGCGAACCGGGTAAATTTAGCTGAAACTGGAAGGAATTGGGGTCCACCTGATACATACACTTACGATCAAAGGCCGGGTAACTATACTCCTTTAGCAGCTTCTATTGAACACATCTTTGAGGTGAATAAGAATAAAGGGTTCTTCAGAAATCCGGAACCATTGACCTCTTGGCAGAGTAAAGATAAGAAGAAGTATTGTGAATTTCATGAATCTTCAGGGCATAACACTCATGAATGTCGTCAGCTCAGGGAGGAGATTGAGGATTTGATTAAGGAAGGATACCTGACGGAATGGATTGTTAGGGAGGTGAAGAAGCATAAGGGGAATCCTGACAGGAGAGATGGAGGGCGTGCCCTCCACGGAGATGGTAAGCCGGAAGAGAAGAAATTCGTCAGAGAAGGGAGTATTCACACCATCTTTATGGGACACCATTTAGGGGTAGATAGCAATCACGCTATGGAGAGATATTCCAGAGAAGCAAGGTATCGACCTCTCACAAATGTGAATAGCTTGGAGTTGAGGCCACCTAAGTTGTTCAAGGGAGAATGTGCTGACATTACTTTCACCGAAGAAGAAGCTAGATGGGTACATCATCCTCATAATGACGCTCTGGTAGTAGCAATTCAGATTGGTTCGAAGAATGTCCATCGGGTTTTCGTGGACAATGGAAGCTCGGTGAATATACTATACTACAGTACTTATAAGAAGCTGGGACTCTTAGATAAGGATATGATTCAAGACAACGGATGGATCTATGGTTTTTCAGGAGAATCGGTAAAAGTTATGGGAGCTATCAAATTACCGGTGACTCTTGGGGAAGGAACCCTTTCTGTGACTCAAATGATGGATTTCATGATTTTGAATGTGGATTCATCACATAATGCTCTGGTAGGACGACCTCTGTTGAAGGAAATGAAAGTTGTGACCTCCATCTATCATCTCACGATGAAATTTCCTACGCCAAATGGTGTGGGAACTGTACGGGGCTCTCAGCATGACTCAAGAGATTGCTACCATAAGGTGATTAAAGGGTTTAGAAGACAGCAGGATGGAGGGCGCGCCCTACATGAGAGTGATTCAGGAGTCATGAGTGTTGTCCCAGAAGAGGTAAAAGCCCATTATCTTGTCCAAGAACCTGAAGAGGAAGAACTGCTATACAGGGCGCGCCCTGAGGATGATACCTCGGTTCTTGATGATCTTCAAGAAGGAATTTTGGAAGAAATCGAGGAAGACGCAGAGGAAGTAATCTCATTTGATCTCAAGGGTGAGCAGGTTGAAGGGAGGCGAATGTTACTTGAGGGTTTGGTGCATACCCTTGTTGAGGAAGACTTCCCTTTTAAAGAGGACGTGCCCTCCAAGGATGTAGCACCGGTTGAAGATCCTCGAAGTTTTGATTTCGACCTTGACCCAAGGACACCACAACCGGTGGAAAAGACTGGTCCTGCAGAGGATACAATTTCTATTTTGGTAGATGAAAGGGATCCAACTAAGGTTCTGAAGATTGGATCGCAGTTGAACTCCAAGTTAAGAGGCATGCTCACCAACTTCCTTTTAAACAATCTGGATGTTTTTGCTTGGAGTCATGCTGATATGGTTGGGATTGATCCGAAGGTTATGTGTCACCGTCTGAATATAGATCCTACCAAAAAAGGAATCCGCCAGAAACGCCGGCCAGTAAGTGGAGAGAGGGCCATAGCATTGAAAGAAGAGGTGGATAGACTTCTAGATGTTGGGCTGATCAAGGAGTCATATTATCCAGATTGGTTGGCTAATCTAGTTCTTGTGAAAAAACCAAATGGAAAATGGAGGACTTGTGTGGATTTCACTGATCTGAACAAGGCATGCCCGAAGGATAGCTTTCCACTCCCGAGGATTGATCAGTTGGTGGATGCTACGGCAGGACACGCTCTTTTAAGTTTCATGGATGCTTACTCGGGTTACAACCAGATCCCTATGTATGAGCCGGATCAAGAGCACACTTCCTTTATTACGGATCGAGGATTGTATTGTTATATTGGCATGCCTTTGGGGTTGATCAATGCTGGTGCAACCTATCAGAGGTTGGTAAATATGATGTTTAAAGATTTGATAGGGAAAACCATGGAGGTATACGTGGATGACATGCTTGTTAAATCCTTAAAAGCGGAGGATCATGTAAAGCATTTGGAACAGATGTTCGAGATTTTGAGGAAGTTTAGGATGAAGCTGAATCCTCAAAAATGTGTCTTCGGGGTAGAGTCCGGGAAGTTTCTAGGATTTATTGTTAATCATCATGGAATCGAGGCAAATCCAGCAAAAATTAAAGCTCTTCTTGACATGAAATCTCCGTCTAGTATGAAGCAAGTTCAGAGTCTCACGGGAAGGATAGCTGCCCTTAATCGTTTCGTATCAAAATCATCGGATAAATGCAGAGAATTCTTTAAAGCAATAAAGGGGGCAACCAAGGATTTTGTATGGACATTTGAATGTGAGGAAACTTTTCAGAGAATAAAGGAGCATTTCGGAAATCCCCCTCTTTTAGCTAAGCCGGTGGAAGGAGAGACGTTAATTTTATACTTGGCCGTTTCGGAACATTCCATCAGTGCGGTGTTGGTAAGAGAAGAAGTTGATCATCAGTCTCCGGTTTACTATGTGAGTAAGCGTTTGCTCGATGCGGAAACCAGATACACTAGCATGGAAAAGTTGGTTTATGCCTTAATTCTAGCATCCAGGAAGCTTCGGCCTTATTTTCAAGCTCACAAGATTGAAGTTCGTACGGCATATCCATTGAGAGGAATTCTCCACAAGCCGGAAACCTCTGGTCGAATGTTAAAATGGGCAATTGAGTTGGGACAATTTGATTTGGAATATACTCCAAGGACAGCTATTAAGGGTCAAGCTCTAGCTGATTTCATTCTTGAATTCGAGTCAGAAAATGAAGAAAAATCGATTGTATTGGTTGAGCCTGAAATTCCACTTAAGAGGGCAAGCCCATTTGAAGAAGCTCCTCAACCTTGGTGGAAGTTACAAGTAGATGGAGCTGTCAACAATGGAGGGGCTGGAGCAGGCGTAATCTTGTTTACCCCCGAAGGGAATCAACTCATGAGTGCTATTCATTTCAAATTTCAAGCAACCAATAATAATGCAGAGTATGAAGCCTTGATTAATGGGTTGAAGATGGCTTTGGAGATGAAGGTAGTGAATCTCATTGTGTTAAGTGATTCAGAACTAGTGGTTGGACAAGTAAATGGTGGATTTCAGTGCAGAGGTCCAAGGACAGAGCTTTACATGAGGTGCGCTCAGCGGTTGATCAAAAAGTTCCGGGAAGTACGGGTAGAATGTATTCCGCGAGATGAGAATTGTAGTGCAGATGTGTTAGCCAAGTTAGGGTCACAAAAAGATGCTATGCTGTTGGGAACAGTACCTTTGCAAATTCAGGAAGTACCAAGTATTCCAGAGGTAGAAGTCATGGAAGTAGAATCTACTCCAAATGTTACTTGGAT
Source organism: Saposhnikovia divaricata (assembly GCA_036435485.1). Taxonomy (NCBI): domain Eukaryota; kingdom Viridiplantae; phylum Streptophyta; class Magnoliopsida; order Apiales; family Apiaceae; genus Saposhnikovia; species Saposhnikovia divaricata. The sequence goes on along the minus strand of CM071597.1, from coordinate 8,774,887 downwards.
GACTCTCATTCAAAAATATATCCGAGAAGGTATACTTCCAAGCGAGAAGCTGGAGGCCAGGCGGCTTCAGTATCAAGCAGCTAGATTCGTGGAGTATGATGGGATATTATATAAGAGGGGTTTCAATCAACCACTTCTCAAGTGCATAGATGGAGATGAATGTAATTACATCCTTAGGGAGATTCATGAAGGGATTTGCGGCAATCACTCGGGGGGTGGTTCGTTGGCAATGAAGGTGTTAAAGCAAGGATATTATTGGCCTACCTTGAAGAAGGATGCTTACAAGTTTGTTAAGGCATGTGACAAGTGTCAGAGGTTTGCCAATTATTCTACCAGCCCTGCTACTACTTTGACTTCTTTAATGAGCCCATGGCCATTTGCTATGTGGGGAATAGATCTCATTGGAGAACTCCCTAAAGCTAAGGGAGGAGTGAAGTATGCTGTTGTTGCTGTGGATTACTTTACCAAGTGGGCGGAAGCAATGCCCTTGGCCACAATTACTGCAAGGAAAATTCGAGATTTTGTTTTCAACTCTATTGTGTGCAGGTTTGGAATTTCATATAAACTTGTGTCGGATAATGGAAAACAGTTCGACAGCAAAGAGTTGCGGAAGTTGTGTGATGACTTGGGAATAAAGAAGAAATTTGCAGCTGTGTATCATCCTCAAAGTAATGGGCAGACAGAGGCTATTAACAAAATAATCAAGCATACCTTGAAGACGAAGTTGGAAGAAAGCAAGGGGAATTGGCCTGAAGAACTTCCCATGGTCTTGTGGTCATACAACACAACTCCAAGAACCACAACTGGAGAATCTCCTTTCATATTGTCTTATGGATGTGAGGCAATGGTGCCGGTGGAAATTGGAGCAGGATCATTCCGAAGGGATTTCTATGATGAAGAATTGAATATGATAAATCAAAGGCTAAACCTTGATTTCCTAGAAGAGATGAGGGCAAATTCGCAGTTGAGGTTGGCAACTTATCAGCAGAGGGCTGCACGGTACTATAACAAGAAGGTGAAGACTCAGCTTTTCAAGGTGGGTGATTTAGTTCTGCGGAAAGTCATGCCAAATACAAGGGTAGCAGCGCATGGAGTCTTTGGTCCCAATTGGGAAGGACCTTACAAGATCAAGTCTATCATTTGGGAAGGAACTTATCATCTAGAAGACTTGGATGGCAACACAATCCCAAGAGCATGGAATGCAGAGCATTTGAGAAAATACTATCAGTAGGGTGCGGCTTCGGCCCCCTATTTTTGAAGGCTTAGATATAAGTTAGACTAGTATCAATAATTGTTCTCCTAGTCTAGGGGGTAGTGCATATATGCCTTCCTTAGTTCTAGTCGAGATTTGCTATTTTTATTTCACGTGTTTTGAAGTTTATTCTCCTTAGCTCGGGGGGTAGTACGTGTATACCTTCCCCTGTTCTGTTGAGACTTGAATTTTATAATTCATTTGAAGATTAATGAAGTATATCAAGACATTTTTAGCTGTTTTTCGAAGATTGAAGTACAAGAGGATGCGCCCTATGTCATAGGGCGCGCCCTATGAAGTCTTGCAAATTTTGACAAGTTAAAGAAATTCTGAAAAGGGTAATGCCTTAGGGCGCGCCCTGAGTAAAAGATTTAAAGGTTTTTTGAAGGAATTTATCACAATAAAACAATCAAGTTGAAGATATTTTTTCTTAAAATATAAAGGTTACGCCCCTGTTCAGGGCGCGTCCTGTCTGGAAGAACTTGACAAGAAAATAAACATGAAGATAAATAATAAGCATAACAAAGTTCAAAAGGAATAAAAGTTAAGAATTACAACTTGCAGGGTTTTACAAAGGACCCGCACCTTAAAAGGTTAAAAGTATGAACGAACAAGTTTGAAGAAAGTTTGCAACTCTAAGGCGCGCCCTTAGAAGGTGAAGAAGGAACAACTTTGGGAGATGAAGGAGGCGCGTCCCGAGCATCATCAGGACGAATAGTGGTGAGAGGAGATACGTCTGCAGGAGGTGAGTTCTGAGTAGGGATAACTGCTGGAGGAGAGGTTTGAACATTTTCAGTTGAGGGCGCGTCCTCGGAGGGATCCTCTAATCCTAGCTCAACTCTTTTTGCCTTGATGGCATCAGCTTCTTCAGCTTTAAATTTTGCTACATCCTCAGCAGCACCGGAACCAAACTTCTCCTCCCAGTTGTAGTCAGGATCGTTGGCTAGAAAGCCAGTAAGATAGAAGTTGAATCCCTTCTCGAAGTTCTCATCCTCAATGGCTTCCCTCTGCTCTTTCAACTTAGCCTTTTCAATTTCCAGGGCATTCTGTTGAGCTTGGATGTGCTCCTCCTCCTTCTTCAGCCTTTCGACTTGATCACAAAGATATTTGCCATAGTCAATGGATTTTTGAAGGTCTACTTGAAGGGTAGCAATGGTGGCATCTTTGGCATCACACTCTTTCTTCCACTTGTTATCAGTATCGATAACCATTTTTGAATACTTTCTGTTCTCAGCCTCAAGTCTGTTGATGTGCAGTTTTTCCTTGTGAACCCTCTGGGCGCGCCCTAGAGATTGGATGAGTAGTTGGGCGGATGCTCGAATCATGGACTCGGATTCCTCATCAGCATTCATGTTCTGCCATGAATTGACTTCATCCTCTCCAATAAGAGGAGCTGCAGCTGGGCCAATCAAAGTTTCGACATATGAGGGCGCGCCCTCGGTTCTCGGTTTCTTGCCCCTGTCGACAAAAGGTTCTTGAGTATCAGCATTCCTTTTTAAGGACTCTGTGGATTGAGTGACTACGTCACTAGAGTCCTTCCTTTGCACAGGGCGCGCCCTGGAATCTGATGTACCTGTTTGCTCAGTTTTCTTCTCTTTGTCGTTTTTCTTTTTGGCAGCTCCAAATCCCCGAGGAATCCTAGGAGCCATACCTGCACAAGACAAAAAAGAAGGAAGATTAGGCCGCGCCCTGGATAAAAAAGGCATTAGATAGGTTATACTAAAATATTTTTTGGCAAGTAATGAAGAAAGATTAGGACGCGCCCTATGCTATAACTTCTGTACCTTCATCGGAGTCAGAATTTTCATTTTCACTATTGCTAGAAGGGAATGTGGGAACGGGAATTCCCTTCCTAAACTTTTTAAACTTGCAAATATGTCCGACTCTATCAGACAAAATTCCTACTCTCTTTAAATTTTCTTCTGTGATTAAAGATTGGAGGTTGAATTTTTCTGAGGCAACTCTTAGAACGGCTTTTGCACGAATTGAGGCCGCGCCCTCGAGTGTTTTCTGTGTTCTCTTATCTGTTGAAATTCGAAGGAGTCAATAAACAATTGGAAATTAAAAAGATAATAAATAAATAGGGCGCGCCCTGACTTACAAGGATTCGTGTTGAACTGAATACGAACTCGAGGAACATCCCAGACATAGAAGAAAGGTTCTTTCCAAAATTTGAGATGGCTGATTCTTCCTTCGGAAAAACCTTTGTTGTTGTGAAGCTTATTGATTACGAGGTAGTAATAACCAATGCTGGACTGTCGAATGCTGAAGAAATAGCTAACCTCATGCATAGAGGGAACTCCTAGTTCGAGGTCATGGTAAAGAATAAATAAAGCCAACACAAGTTTATAGCTGTTGGGGGAAAGTTGGATGGGTGCTATGTCATACCACCTCAGTATTTGTTGGAGGTAGGGGTGTAAAGGCGCGCCCACACCAAGGGCTACAAGTTTAGGAGTTAAGACCATCCTTGGAATTTTGAAGTTTTTACCATAATTGAAGATATGAGGGCGGTGGTGAGCATATGGGATGGCCCAGATTCCTTCTTGGCCGTAATATTGCATAGCCCATCCTACTTCATCACTCGTAGCGATAGAAGACATATTCACACAAGCCAATTTGCCTCGTTTCTTTCTAAGAAGATTTTTATCCTTTTCAGACATGCCATCGTATTTACCGAAGTCAATATCAATTTCTTCATCAAGGACTTCCCAATGTCTAAACGGGACTGGAGAAGGTAATGGAGATGTAGGTTCGGAGTCAGCTATAGGCGAAATAGAAGAAGCTGAGGGCGCGCCCTCAGAGGAGTAAGTGTCAGAAGAGTGTGTGTCGTTGGAGGAATTGAAATCTGGAGTATAATCATTATCAGAGGGATCTGTATGCAAAGGGTTTGGAGTTTTTTCGGGTATTGGTTTTGAAGTTTCTGTGTTGTTTTTCATACGGCTGCTAAGGGGGACGTTATCTAAAGAGTCTTTACTGGAAAAACTCATTATGTCTTCGTTAAAATCTTTGATAAGGCGCGCCCTATCTTCTGAAGAAATAAATGAGAAAAGAGGTCGGTAATGATTTGGAGGAAGTGGAGCTGGCAAGGGAGAGTATATCCCTTTGTTTTTATTGAATTCCTTAAAAGGATGAAATGGTGAAGGCGCGCCCTCCAGCTGCAAAAAATTGAAAATAAAAGCACTAAGGGCGCGCCCAAGGGAAGAAGAATGAAAGAGAATTTGTATTACAACCTAAATCAAGTGCGCCCTAAAGTTATTAAACGAACATTTAGCATTTATTGGGAGACCTTAGGGCGCGCCCTTAGTATAGGACGCGCCCAAGGATTCAGTCTAGTATTCAAAATCATGTTGATAGAGAATTATGTTGGGAAAACAAGATCAAACACATATACATACATATATACATACAACGGAAAACGAAGAACATGGGGTATGTGAACAGTTGCATCGTCGGAATGGACAATTTACATGGCCAAAATGTAAAATAAAGACATGAAAACGTACCTTGTAAGTTCTGGAGTGCGATTTGATGAAGAAAATGGCAGAAAACGTGACGGAGATGGCCGGATTGACGTTTAGAAGTTGAAGTCGCCGGAGTTGGGTTTTAATTGGAGAAGAAACGTGAAAAAGAGTAAAGTGAATAAATTGGGGGTATTTATAGGTGAAATAAGGAGTAGTGGATGACAGCTGGGAGAATGAAGATCGTTTGAAATTCTAAAGGACGCGCCCTATCCTAGGGCGCGCCCTGGGTGAAATGTTATGAGAATTTTGGGTTTTTTCTGGAGGAATTCCATACATCATCTCTGATTTCATATGGAATTGGGGGTAGTTGTTATAGCCAAAATTCGGTTCGGGTATTTTTAAGATGGATTCGGGTTGATAACGGGTTCAATTTGGGATTTTAGAGAACAGATTAGGGTTTTCTAGAGGTTAGGGCGCGCCCTAGGGGGTTTAGGTCGCGCCCTGGAGTATGTTAGAATTCTAAGATGATAATAATGTGAATTTCATGTTTGATTATTGAAGAATTCCCTCCTGTCGTATCTCAGGAGGGGGATGTCCGTCGCAGAAGGCCTCCAGGGGTTTGCCTGGATATAAGGACCCTTCTTAAACGCTAAGGGCGCGCCCTAAGGTGGAAAGATGGGGACTTTCTGGTGTGTGCTTTGGGAGCTCTGTTCCTGTAGCCAATGGGCGCGCTCTCATTGGGGAACTTTGGAGTAATCCTGCACTTTGCACCCAAAAGCTCTGGATCACCTGTCCTGCTATCTGGTGGGTGCTTCTCATTCGGGGGACAGGGATGCGTTCTGCACTTGGGGTAAACCACGGCTATACCTGCATCCTTGAAATCAAGAAATAGCTGGTAACGGATAGGACTAGTCCTCGACGGGGGAAGTTTCCTTATCCGTGAAGTCTTGAGATCTTGGATGAGCCTTGGGCCTTTGTGGTTAGGCCTCATAGTAGAACATTCCGGAAGCTGGTCCGTTATCCAAGCCCATTTGGGTTTCTTGTTCTCCAAGAACTATGTATGGCTTGATCCCCTATAAATACCGGGGTACGTAGGCCGATTGGGGGGTTGGAAGTCGAGAGCTCTGAAATAGCCGCCACTAACCCTATCAATCTCAGCCACCAATTATCTACAGCCACCACACGCCACCACTTTTTCCGGAGAAAAACCACCGCCTAAGATTTTGTTTCCGGCGACGTACCTCGAATTTTGTTGTTCCCAAATTCCTCCGTCAACAATTTGTATATAATTTTTCATTGCATTTCATTCTCATTCCATTCCCAGCAAGTGAACACAACCTTATGTTGTGTTTGGTTGGGTTGAATGGAATGGAATGAAATTTGAACTATGAAATAGATTAATGTTTAAAATATTCATTCATTCATCCATTCCATTCTTAATCATTTGAACTAGAACTCAAACCCACCTATTTTAGAACGAATGCTCCATTCTCCCCAACATTCAAATTCTTCACATTTCTCATCATAGAATTTTTGTACCTATTTATTTTTTTTTCTAGATTTTCCCTCAACCTCCATTTTTTTCTTTTAACTTCATTGATTCCATTCCATTTCATTGCATTGCATTCTCCCCAACCAAACACAACATAATGTATTAAAAATTGAAAAATATTATCTACAAATATCTTAACCGAAAAAGACCTATATTTTTATATAAATTAAAAAAATAAAAGAAATATTTTTAAATAATTTAATCAAACACATTAAAATATGTAAAAAAATTTAAAAAATTTAAAAAATTTAAAAAATTTAAAAAATTTTACAAATTAGAACAGAATTTTAAATAGAATTAGTAATACTCCAATCATCGCATCCAAAAAAAAAAAAAAAACACCCAAAAGGGCCAAACGGAAACCCCCCCCCCCCCCCCCCACGCGGTTCATTTTACTCCTACGGTCTAAAGAACACAAGATGAATAGATTACAGTTCCATACACCTCTTCTCACTCATAAACCTCACTCTTAGCTCAGTCTCTCCATCAAAATGGCTATATCCACATCAACTTATTCACCATCATTATTTATGGTCTTCCCCTCAGCTCCACTTCACAAAACCCCCATTACAAGACTCTACACTAAAACCCTTATAACCAATTCAACTGCTACTACTGCTGCTGCTACAAATTCAATCCCATCCAAGAAGGTCTTTTTTTTTTACCATTTTTTGAATTATATTTATATTTGTATCCCAATTGGTATTTGTACTTGAAATTTGTACAGAGTTAATCTTTTTGATTGTTTCTGCAAGCCCAATTTCTCAAATTTTGTAGGTTTATCTTATTCTTATGTATGCACACTTTGTGACTTTTTTTTGGGTTTTCAAGAAATTGGACTTGAAAGTTGTAAAGATTTAATCTTTTTAATTGTTTATGTATACCCAATATCTCATTTTAAAAGTTCTAGCTTCATTTTATGTATCTGCACTTTCTGATTTTTTCAGGTTTCAAGAACTTGTACTTGAAAGTTGTAAAGTTTAATATTTTTTATTGTTTATGTAAACCCAATGTGTCATATTTGAAGTTTTCTACTTTGTGATTTTTTTGGGTTTCAAGAACTTGTAATGGATAGATAGTTTTGATGAGTAAGAAACTTGGGGGAATTAATTAGTTTTTTTGGGTGTTTATATTCAGGTTCTTGTTCCAATTGGATTTGGGACGGAGGAAATGGAAGCTGTAATACTGGTTGATGTTATGCGTCGAGCTGGTGCAGAGGTGACTGTGGCATCGGTTGAGAAGGAGCTGGAGATTGAAGCTTCCGGGGGCACTAGAATTGTTGCTGATACGTCTATTTCAACATGTGCAGATCGAAATTTTGATCTTGTTGCATTGCCTGTTAGTAGTCATTGTTAACATTATATGTGTATATATCTACTGATGGGGATTATACTCATTGCAATTACTGATGCTGTGTGTACTTTAAGGGAGGAATGCCTGGCTCTGCACGTCTGAGAGACTGTAAGATTCTACAAGAAATTACAAGCAAACAAGCTGAGGAGAAAAGGTTATATGGGGCAATTTGCGCTGCTCCAGCAGTCACACTTTTGCCGTGGGGACTTCTCAGAAGAAAACATGTATGTCTCAATAGTTGGACCCTTTTATTGAAAGATCTACAGTTTATAGGTATTTATGCTGATTGGAATGTAGTTTTTATTGCAAGTCAACTTGTCACCCTGCATTTGTGGACAAGCTTCCGACTTTCTGGACTGTTAAGGCAGATATTCATATATCCAAAGAGTTGACTACCAGCCGCGGCCCTGGCACTTCGTTTGAGTTTTCTATTGCATTGGTTGACCAATTGTTTGGCGAGTCTATTGCTAAGGATATCGGCAAGTTGTTGGTAAGAAATTTATGTATAACATTATTTCATGTTGATTAATTTTTTTTATTTTTTTGATCAGTTATTTAAGTATGGATACAGAGCCATGCAGAACTAAGTTGCTAGTTAAAGGGTCATGTCATACTGAAAATTATCACAAGCTTCATTCTACTGAGAAATTAGGCGATTCCTGTTTTCTGATGTTCTGTTATAACATACGTGAATTAAACTCATATCATCCATTTAGTTTGCATGTGAAGCAGCACAAATTGGTGCATTTAGTATGTAGCAGCTTCTCCTATGAAATTGATGAAGTTTGTCTTTTTTCACGTGTACAAACTAGAGAGGCTCAAATATATATGTAGTAGTTTTTAATGAGGCTCATCTATTGATATCAATATGTTGTGCCACTATTTGGACTCTTGGTCAACTGAGGTTCACATACAGTAATATTTCTCAATATTTTCATATTCCACAATAAGTTGAAGCCAAATTTCTTTATGCCTTAGTTTGAATAACTCATTGAGGTGTGTATATCAAATATTATTATTTGTTCAACATAAATACATTGTTTCATACCACTCTATCTCTCTCTTAAACGCTTTGAGCTGACAGTTAATTTTTTTTTTTGCTCAATAAATATATAATATAGTTGATGAAGACTGCTGATAAAAGTTCAAGAAAACAAGAATTTAATGATGTCAGCTGGTCTCTTGATCATATTCCTCGTGTAAGTTATTCCTCATTCTGTCTTATACTCTTATGTTACAAAATTATATATATGTTCTTTTGTAGATCTGAGTCCACTTTTACAATTGAGTTTGTATACTTTTTGCACCTTTCACTTGATATTTTATGTCCTTGCAGTTTGGTTTTTCAGTTTCTTATTTAATATGAAATATGGTTACTCCATAGTTCAAATTATGAATGCTACTACTAGTGCATGGGCATTTAGGAATTTGAGTCTTCAGGAAAAGATTGCTTTGTTTTCTTTGTCACCAGAATCAAATATGTTTGCTCCATAGTCTATACCTAGGCTTCCTGTATTCTCATATTGTAGAGATGAAATCTGGCATTGCTTGGCTTTTATGAATTATGTACTAATTTTTTTGGAAAATAAGAGATAAGCAGTTGGTATGTATATTCTTGTATATTTCATTTATTGTATTTGAAAGTCTAGACCCTCATGCTCACTTTGGTTGAGAAAAATGATATGTTTTTCTTACCTATTTGAACATTTGAAAATGAATCCTTTCTGCCGTCATTAAAAAAATGTTCCCTTCCAATTTTTCCCATTCTTTCCTCTTACATTATTCTCTTCCGAGCTAATTTTGTTCACAATTTTTCATCCCGTTCATACCCCATTCCATTGCCTACAAGTCTACAACTAAACGGAGTATAATTATCTTTTTAGATAGTACTAACTACATAGCACACACAACACCACACCATAATCTAAAGTTCCACAATTTCTATATCTCGGTCATGTAGTATGTGTTATCTGAAGACAACAGTATAATGGTCCCTGGCTTGAGAATTGAGACATTTTTGTGCTTTTATTCTGTATATTTTTATATTTTTGTATGTTTAGGCAACCACATGGAAACACCCTTGTTCTGTTAATTTGAGATGTAGGACATGAACATCACAATCACTCTAAACATCGAGGGCCTCAGTTTGTCTTTGTACTACCGCATAGTATGCTCACAGTTTTTATTTGTTTCTCTATTTAATACTCTTCACCAGTTAAGGTGCAGGACCCACTAAGAATTTCGAACAGTTTCGTACTATTGATGAGAATTACTCAAAACAAAATTTGGACAAGGAGATTAGAACATAGAAGAAAATTACAGAAATTATTATACCACTTCTCTCAATTGAGGACTAGAATGGTTGTAGATAACAATAGAAGTCATCTAAGTGAATCATCCCTAGAGTTCGGCCTCAAACTGCAAACAGCTTCCTCTTCTAACGAATGAAAAATTCTAATATAAAAAGGAATGAGAAATTCAGCTTCAAAGTGAGAACGGATGATGGTTCAAAATGCAACAAAACTATTGGTATAATGTTGGGTGTAAAGTGTAGTGACCAAGCTTTAAATTTCAGATGCTTATTATAAACCGTTTCTATGTTTTGAGCCACGTGGTTGGTTGCTAGAGTTCCAAAAATTATCATTTATTGCCCTGGTTATCTCAAAATCTGTGTTGCTTTAGTCACCTCTCTTCTCACAAGGGAAAAAATTGGAAAAGAAAAGAAAAGATAAACCTATTGCCAATATAGCAAATAACTCATTTCCATGCACAGTGGAGGACGCAGAAACATTTCTTTGGGGGGGGGGGGTCCGAATTAAAATAGTTATAAATTATTTTGTCCTTAATAAAAAATCTATATTATTTATATAATAATCTATAAACAATATAATATAAAATAAATATTTTTTTTGACAAAATATAAAATAAATTTTTAAACAATTGAATCACATAACAAAACTTTAGTACACTATTATAATCAAAGAATCTGCTAAAAGTACAAATACAAGTGTGAAGAAACTTAAGTTTTTCATATTTTAGAAGAATATGTATGTAATTTGCATTAGAAAAATGAATAAATATAAATGTCATAGTTTTGTATATTATAGTACTAAAAACACACCGATAGATGATAGACTGCAGTATACTGTATAGAGTATACAAGTACGCAGTTATATATACACAAGTTACAACTATCTAATCTTTTTCTTTGTATAAGTTACATACTTGATATGCCATCATACATGTATTGCAAATGCATACAGTAATGAGTTCATACGCAGAAACACTAATCGGAAGTTCATCTATGGTCGGCAGAGGGGGCCAAGGAACCCCTCTTAAATCCGTCACTGTCCCTGCACACCACTTCATCCTGTTGCCCAGAATCAATATCTAACACATCCTATTCTCCATACTTACCTTGTATAAAATCTGTCACTGTCCCTGCACACCACATCATCCTGTTCTCCATACTTACCTTATATTATGCCACCTTCCATTTTCTTGGGGAGGTCTAATACTGTAAAAACTATATAATTTAATAGCCTTGGGACCACAGAATTTTTTTTAATTTATCGAGATTATTCACTGTTATTTAATATGTAAGGACCGAGAAAAAAATATTAAATAATCAAACCTCTGCTGTAATTAGTGAATATATATAATTATGTCACTTTCCTTCTATACAATTTCTTACGGATGTGTAGTGATTGATGAATTATGAATACATAATTATGTTAGGTATAGAGTATGTTCCGTATTGCCCCTTCTATAATCCAACATGCATTTGTGTATTGATTTTATTGGTCCCGTATGTAAACTAATAACTGATATCCTCAGTATTCATCGAATGCATATTTAAAATTGAACTTTAAGGAATTAAAATTTCACTTTCTTACAGTCAATATTAAAATAATCCTTCTCATACATTAAATCTGGGAACTTCTACAATCTTGCACTAAAAGATTTATTGTTCATTGCTCGTGCTCGTAGCCTCACACATCTCTGTCTAAACAGAGTAAAATGAAATGTTCTTTTGCTCTAAATGTACAGGTTCTCATTCCTGTTGCCAACGGTACGCAAGAGATCGAATTGGTAACAATTGTAGATATTCTAAGGCGTGCAAATGTAGATGTTGTCATCGCTTCAGTTGGAAGGTCTAAAAAAATATTGGCATCCAGAGGCACAAAGATTGTTGCTGACAAGTTGATGAAAGATGCCGCGGAGTCTATATATGACTTGATTATCTTACCGGTTAGACAATTATATTTTCTGTTAATCATATTATGATCAGACACTCTGCTGTCTCCCCTCCTTCATGGTTTTTTATTTTTTGAATAATAAATGAAAGGCCAGTGACATCAGTGCCAGTTTAGAAGTAGCAGCAGCACCAGCAGCTATTCTTGTTAGTTATTGTTGTTAGTCGTTTATATTGAGAATATTGCGTCTTATATCACTTTATTCCACATTTTTACCTCTTAGACCTTTGTCATGGTTTGCTCATCATCTATTCTTGCATGAATTGATGCAGCGACTCCTGTGTTTATATTTACTTTTATCTTTGTTCTTATGTTTAGCACTTCAGCAGTTCAGCATTTGATTTATTTTTTGTAAACATTTATTTTGATAAACTTGACTCTTATGGTACTACCCTGTGATCTTAAAAGTTTAATGAGTCCTAAATTCTCAGGGAGGTGTTGCTGGGGCTGAGCGGCTACAAAAATCTAAGTTGCTGAAGAAGTTGGTTAAAGAACAAGAGTCAGCTGGAAGAATATATGGAGCAATGTGCTCATCAACAGAAATTTTGCACGGACAAGGATTACTCAAGGTAAGATAAAAAGGATCAGTTTAAATTAGTTAATACTCCTTAGTTGCAAAAGACAAAATTATAGATATTTTTGCACCTCTGTGGAAACAGGATAAAAGAGCGACTGCCCACCCCTCTCTTATAAGCAACCTTAATGAGAAGGTAATAGATGCTTCCGAAGTAATTATTGATGGTAAATTGATCACTAGCAATGGTCTTGCAACTGCAATAGATTTTGCTTTAGCTATAGTGGGTAAGCTTTTTGGACATGAAAGGGCTAGGAGTGTAGCAGAAGGCCTTGTATTTGAATATCCTAAGAGAGAAAGGGTTCAGAATGCAGTCTAAGTTTATTGGAAATTCCTGAAATGTTTGGTGTACAGCATCAAGTTACATTGCATGGAAAAGATTGTGTAAAATGTGAGCTGGGTCTGTAAAGAATTCAAGGTGTCACTTGGGTCACGTTATAGAGCAAAGTCCTGAACTTGCCTAAAGGCCTTGATCCCCTTTGTGCCGAATGTTAATCAAGAAACCAGAATCATACAAGGAATTATGGAATACGATCATCGGAGATGGTTAATCCTTACTTGTGCACAAGGAGACCGGAATATATTCTCAGGATACAGGTCAGCACTTGAAGTATTGCCAGGATTCTTGCTGAGCTTATTGTCAACATTATGCAATCATATTTAAGTTGATATTAGCAAAGCTTTTTGTATTATTATATGGCAACTGGCATAACAACTTTTCTAACAGTGGATGTAAAAATGTGTATTAATGTTGTTCTAGTATCATGTTGTCGAGTTCTGTTCATTCATGACTTTAACCTTTTTTCATATGGTGATTCGATAACATTGTTATGACTTATAAGCAGGGTTCATGCAAAAGGAAAATCTCAGCGTTTTCACATTAAGCTCCCAAAATATACATCACAGCACACATATTTTATACAAGAAGCTAAATGCCAGTGGTGGGTGGTGGCACAGGTTTGAATCACATTTTACTAACTATTCGATCGACTTATCACATAGATTAGTTAGTGTCTTGGTGATCTACTTTAGTATATTACTCCGTCCAACGATCATCAACTTTACCAAGGTCCTGTCAGGGTCCTTCTCAGGCATAATCTTTTACTTCCCCACGGCATATTCACCTTCTCCGATATCTGAATAAGCAACATACAAAATCTCAGACAATGGTAAGAAGTACTTAGTCTACCACAACAAATTTATTGCATAACACAAGAAGATTATTCTCATATACTCGGTATGACAAGTAAGCTAGTACATAATATATCGATGCAAACAATGCGCAAGCACTTGATACTTGCACACCGAGTAGCTATCGGTAAACAACAAGATTTAATTTCATTTATACATTAGATCGAAACAATAAGCGAGTCACGTATCACGTATATTAGTAGAAGCAAATGGTGTTGCTGTAAGTGTAACTTTTTCGATGAAGCAAGAAATCTCGAAAACAATCTATTGCTATGAACATTTTCTGATAAAACAATGTGTATCCTATGCTTGAGTTCTCATACTTATCAATTCAATTATTAATAAACATGCGATCAGAAGTAATTTGAGTATTGAAAGAGGAGTACCTGATTTTTCTGCATTGCCATGAATTCTTCCTGCAGTAAACACAATATGAACACCAAGTTTATCACAATTGTAATTTTCCCCGACCACTTCATAAATTAGGACTTTCATTTTAACTAGAAACATACCTGTTTATTTTGCATCTCCTCATTAACTTCTTTAAGCTTTGCAACTTCTGCTTCTAATTCCAGAGTGTAAGCCTGTCAAAAATCCAGAAGTTTAAAAACAGAGTCCAATAATGGTTTGTTTGGAAATTGTCAACAACAATCCATTGTGCATTTAGTTCTTAATATAATTGGTTTTCTTATCAAAATGAACTGATGCATTGAACAAAGAGTATCCTAAGCATTATATATCAGTAACACCACTACAGCAGCCTCCTGTCTCGATGCTACATCTGATCTTGAATTTAGTAGAGATTTATAATAAAAGTAAGCCGGACTGGCCTAAAAAAGAACAATTAGCCGACAGTATATAAAAAAAATCAACGTTCGTTACCTAATGCTTAAACTGTGTAGCGTACTTCAGTTACTTACCTGTTTCCTAGCTCTTGACCTAGCAGCCGATTCTCTGTTCTTAATCATTCTCTTGCGCCTTCTCTCCACCACTTTCTCAAAAGTACCAGTTTTTCTTCCATGCATACCTTCATTGAATGCATAAGGCGTATGTGATAGTGATGATGCATCCAGATTCCTGTCAGGGTTCATGTTTGATGTCAACTGGCTTTTAGGAGATACCACTGGAATTGCAACTCGAGGTGCTAAACTAGATATGCTACTTTCTCTATTCTGTCTGACACAGCTCTGGGTTGCAGAATTATTCATAAAAGGATCTTCCTTTCCCACAAGTGGACTCCTTGTTCCGAGGCTTGTCAACTGAGCATTGTTTCCTGCATTCATTGGAGAGGCAAAAGCCAAAGTTACTTGCTTGGGTAAAAGGGATTGCTGCTTCTGCCGGTGTTGCTGTTGCTGCAATTGCTGTTGAGGGGTGATACTACGTGAATTTAAAACTGAATTGGGATATGGATTACGAACTGCATTGCTGTTAATGAAATTATTTCTGCACGATTCATAGCTCAAGTCCGGTTGTGGGAATCTAAAAGGCAAATCAGCACTCCTGTCATCTTGTGGTGATATGTCACCATGTGATCCACCAATATTTGGCCTTCCTATTGATTGAGTGGTTTCTCCTCCTACCCCTGCCCTAAAAAGAAACTCCTCCAATGTGATCTCACTCAGAGTTGCTTCCCTTTCCGACAAATTCATTCCTCCATTTCCATCTTTCACATTATCAGTTTCTTTAAGCAAATCTTTCCAAACTTCATCAACAGTTTTCTGGCTAAGTGTACGAGGCAACGTTAGAGAACCTTGCTTCTTCAAATTTCCACTAGGAAGAGGAATTCCTTGTCTTATGTCACCGGAGGATATCATAGGCTGAGCGCCTTCAGCTGTCCAGATACTCTTTAGAACTTCATCCATATTTATGGATCCAAAATCCTTTCCACATCCATCCAAAGTGTTCTGCAAATCTTCAAAAGTCAGCGAATATACAGATGACTGTCTACCCAGAGACAGATTCTCAGCTGGCTTCGAACCACTCCCTTCCGGATGAGATGTCGCACCGTAGTTCTTGAAATTTATGTATGACCCCATGATTTAAGATTCCAGCTTAGACAGTACTGCAGCTGATCCAAACAAGCCTAGCAGATCTGACAACCAATGACCAACATTATTCGCCTAATTTAGACATAATATCTGAGTATATCAGATAGAATTTCAAATGCAGCATCAACAAATCGGGAAAGTTTAAGATATTACAGAATCAATCAATGTTCTAACATATATAAATTTACACTTTTTAGCCATCATCACCAGTTGAGAACAATAAAATCAGGTGTCAATTAGTAGAAAACTAAACTAAACTACATACATAAATATAAGGAGAGAATAGAAACAAAGAAAAGCAAACATTATGAAGCTTCAAAGCAAACTAAAAGTAAGGCATGGAAGAAACTTCACTAATAATATAAACCAAAGTCCAACAGCCATCCATGAAACTTGTTTTCTAGATATAAAACTTAACACTGAAGGTGGATTTTAAAAAATGAAAAAATCTTTGCTTGAGGTAACTAAAAACTTGAAGGAGACTTCATACTTCATACTACAATACAAAAAGTACCATGCTTTTAATCACTACCATTGTAAAAGATTCTTTCAACATGATATCAAAAGCATAGAGCAGTATATGTGTAAGCATACCAATCAATATCCCAGAAGTCCAAATCTTAGCTCAAAACCTGAAATATAAACAAACCCAAGAAAGATAAAACAAAATTAAAGGCTTGAACAATATTTTGTAGTGCAGTTCACTAAATATGGACTTGGTTAAAACTGAAAGCACAAATATGGAAACCCCACAACCTTAAAAGTTGTCAGTTATTCTGACAACCTTAATAATCAAACTAACATCCAAAAACTTAGGAATAGAAAGTACAACAAATAATCAAGAAAACATGAAAATATCTAGTACCAAGTCACTTGGTACATGAATAATGTAAAAAAAAATTTAGAGAGCCAGTATAAAGACCATTTTACCCTTATAGAGAGAGACTTTGGTGCTAAATGGTGATGGTGGAGATGACAAGTGGCTAGTGCAGAGGCAATATATAGATAAGTGTTCCCTGTATAAAAGCAACCTGGCGTGGATATTGACTAAATTGTATTTTGGTGGCTTGTACTTTAATTTTTTTGCATTTAAATGATCAACTTTTGAAAATGAACACTTTGATGATTGTAGTTTAATTTTTTTAGCATTGTGATGGCCAAGTTTTAAAATTGAACACTTTGATGACTTTCTTTTTTTTTGTTTAGCACTTTGATGGCCAATTTTTTTTTTTATTTTGACGCTATTTTGGCCACCAAAATGCTAAATAAAAAAAAGTTAAGTCACCAAAGTTTTAAATTTCAAAACTTGGCCATCAAAGTGCTAAAATATTAAACTACAATCATTAAAATGATAATTTTCAAAACTTGGTCACCAAAATGCAAAACAATTAAAGTATAGGCCGCCAAAATGCAATTTACTCCTAGATATTTAGGTGTGTTTGTTTTATTATATTATTATTTTTGCCAATAATAGAGTGCAAAGAGGAAGAATCCTGGCCGTTGGTTGGGCTTTCAGACAGATGGATAAATGGCAAGTAAATTATTGGTCCTGGTTTCGTTTTTATATTATTTTAAATTTGAAGAAAAGGGCTGCTGATTAAAAATTCTCTTTAGGAAAATTTGAGTGTCAAAAATACCTTAATAATTTGTTATTGTACATGCTTTGAGGCTGAATACAATTTTAAAAGTTGGGCCACAAATGAAAATAGGATGAAATGAATATCTATGAGTAAATTTAACAAGAATATCAGTAATTTTACTGCACATTTTACTCCCTCTAAGAATGATAAAAAATGAGTAATAATTTATAAACTTATACATAAACTTTACTTAAAAAAATAAAAAAACTCCAAAAAATAAAAATAAGTTCCCTTATTTGGAAAAAAAAAAATTTGAGTTCCCTTTAACTTTTTCTTTCTATCACTAATTTTTTTTTCAAGCTCGATTTTCGCTCATCCAAAAAATTATCAAAGATTAACAGAGATTGATACTATTTTTATAAAGTTACAATAAAAAATATACGATATAATAGTAATTTTCTGATACATAATTAAAGGTAAATTAAGATTTATATTAAAATATAAGATTAATGCTCCCGAGTTGTAAATGAAAGAGAAAAGAAAAAAAGAGAAAAGAAATATTTGAAAATTTCTTCCGTAAGCGTACTCAAGAATTTTTTTTAGGAGAGAATAGAAAAGATCCGGCTTCTTTCCAAAACTTTCTTCCTATTTTTGGGATGATTGAGAGGGATTATCTCACAAAACAATTAATTTAGTTACTTTTATATCCAAACTTTCTTTTCTTTCCATCAAAAACTCGGGAGCAAGTTAAAGAAAACTAATTAACCACCCTTCTCTTCTACTCCCTTCTCTTTCCTTCCCTTCTCTTCTCTTCTTCCCTTAAAAAACTCAGAAGCACAGCGAGTGCTAATATTTCTTTTCCAAGCCTTTAGCTTTTTACCTATAAAATAGGGTAAAGGAGGATAAGATTCAGATTTAAACTAACACTCATGTCTCATCAGTTCATCATGTATGAGGCCAATGAGTACTGACTAGCACTGCAGCAGTGCACCAACTATAATCAAAATGCATCTTGTACTATCACATTTTTTGTTTTAGTTAAGTTTGTAGAATGGGCGAAGGTATGCATAAACACAAATATGAGGACCTATATTTAATTTTTAATATAGCAAGTGATGGTATGTAGTAGCATCAGATAAGGTAGGCAAAAATCAACAAAGTTGTCCGATTCAAAAATGTGCATATCCATGAGTTGAGTTTCGATTTATCGTACAGTGGAGACATGAATGCGTGAATATTATAATTTCAAAATCAATTATTACAAGAAATCTTTCACATTTTATCTTCGAAATCCGCATAGTTATAGAAATTAATATGCATGATCCGCTTTCATGTAGGTATAGAGTTTAAGCTATATAAAACAAAAAGAGTACACAAGAATAAATATGCAGATAAACAGAATCATATCGCTGCCTCTTGATGCTGCAGAATGAAATGCAGGTACACTGATTTAGACGGCCGTTTAGTAAAAATGATGGGGGGACCTTCAAATTCTCATTCTTATTTTGCCAACACCTGTTTTTACTTTGTAGTGTTTGATATAGGTTTTTAGTCTTTTCTTTTTTGCTAAGCTATTGATAGAGGTTTTAACATTTGGCATTTAATTTCAAGTGACTTAGCTATTATTAAAAAATAGTGTGACGGTTTTCCGAATTAATTGAGGTGCGCGAAGGACACCGAATTATAAGAAAAGTTAGTAATATTTTTTAGTTAAAATGACAAAATTAACATTTGTTAATAAATATTTATGGAACATATGTAAATAATATAATGTATACTAATGAAATATTTATAATAATTTAATTAAATTATGCAATCATAAAAATATCCTTGTATGTTTATTTATATTAAAAATCATTTATATGTTAGTAGTACTTTCACTACCTGTGTAGAAGTATCAAACTCATTTTCTCAAAGACAAAAAAAAAAGTATTAAACTCTTCGATCTCTTTAGATTGTTTAAAGAAAAAAAAAAGTATTTGATAGTTGATACTCACTCCTCAAATACTATATTAGAAATTTATAACTATTCAGAAAAAGCATTTGGTTCGTATTTAATGAATCCCGAAAATCGGAATCTTAAACCTATATGTTAAATGTTTAAATTAAGATTATAAATTTCATTATCGAATTCTATTAGATGGGTAAATCATTTCCTTGTTTCTTCTTAAAATACCATATCTTTCTTATTCCCGTCGTTAACTTCCAATTACGAACCCTTCATTCACATTCTCAATTCTAATACCTCCATTTTCAAACACTTCATTCACATTTACGATTCTCATTCCCGTTAATGATCCAAAGTTCGGTAAAAATTAAGCTTTGGTCCTCACTTCATAATCTTTTTGAGGAATTAATTATTTTAGTTATCTACAACTTTACTTTTTTACTGATGCACTTTTAAAGAAGAGGAAAAGCTTAAAAAGAATGCAAGTCATAACGTTCTTTATACAGTCTGTAGAACCTCAATAAATAAATATTCGATAAATGAATAACCTCATCAAATGAATAATTATTTTTGGTCCCGACATAATAGAGACCGCTCGATAAATGAACAAAATTTTCTAATCCCAAACATATTCATTTATCGAGGTTTAACTGTAGTACCTTTTACCAAACAAATCAAACTTATCACATCTAATTATTTTTATCTAGTTTTCTTGCTGCCCAACAAATGTGGGGGTAAAACTGACACGACACATTGATTCGTTTAGAATTTTGTTACCATGAAATTAAAGAAAATCCAGTGTCCAACTTAAGTTTCTTTAATATTAACTACAATGCTAGTTTTTTTTTTTTCTTTTAAAAAAACTACATTGATTTAATTTTATTAAAAAATACCCTTAAAATCAGTACTATAACTTAGGATTATCTTATCCCTTATCCCTTATTAAACAACATTTTGCTAATTGATATTTTTGTCTAAAATCTTGTTAATTGATTTACTGCACAAACTCGTGTAGCTAGCAGAAGATTCAGAACAAACAAAAGAGAAACTAGCCCGCTTATTTATTGTGGGCCTTTATAGAGCATGATGTGGAAAATGCCGAATGTAGTAAGAAAGGATATGGATAGTCATTCAAGTCTGGCCCAAGAAACATAACAACCTTAATCCAAATACAAAAAGTGGTGAGTGTGGTGATGGACTGATGGCCCAAGAAACAAAACAGTGTTATGATCCAGAGTATTGATAGACTTAATAATACAGTTTACTTTTCTAACTTTTGGAGGGAAAGTTAGTTAGAGTCTTTTGCTTATAAATAGACATTTTGGGAGAGATTGGGAGTTATCGGAGAATTGTGAAATGTTCTGTACTCTCTTCCCTTTCTGTAATTTCTATCTTTTCTCAGTTCAATACTCTGTTGTAGTTCATTTTCTTGTTGTAACAAACAGTTATCTCCATTGTTGAGCAATAAAGTTCACGTTTCTATTCATAAGCGTGACATTTGGTATCAGAGCATACAATCCTCGGTTGGTGATTGATTTCAATGGCGAGCAACATGAGAGCTCGAATCAATGAAGAACAATGGCGTGAGATAGAGGCGAGAATTCAAGAAGTTAGTGTTTCTTGTCATAAGGCGATTGCAGAAACAAACTCGAGTATGGAGACTCGCATAATTGACAAGATGAATCAGATGATGTCATTGGTATCGGGTTGTGATGCGAAGATTGAAGCTTATAATGCATCCATGGAAGAGCGTATCAAGACTAAGTTGGTTGGGTTAATAAAGAATAGTAATCTTGAGAAAGTAGTGAGTAGAGATGGAGAGATTTGGGTTGATCGATCTCCAATCTTGCAGACACCTATGACAGGAGGAAGTAAGACCAAAAATGGTGAAGATGGTGGAAATGGCAGAGATAGATCGATGAAGTTCAACTTCTTGCATCCACCCAAGATCGAGATTCCTTGCATTATGGGAGAGGATCCAAGAAATTCGATCAGGAAATGCAACAAGTTTTTCACACTACATCAGGTGAGTGATACTATGAAGTTAGAAATTGTAGAAATGTATTTGGAAGGAAAATCTGATGTTTGGTATCAAGGATATAAGATGCTTAATGATAAGATTTCTTGGGAGTTGTTTAGTGAAGCTTTAATGAAAAGATTTGGTAAAAATGGAGGTATTGATGTTCAGGAAGAGTTTAACAAATTATCTCAAACTGGGTCTTTAATGGAGTATGTTGAAAGATTTGAGGAATTGAAATCATTAGTGTTGTGTAGGAATGTTACTTTGGAAGAAGGGTATTTCATTTCTAGTTTCATTTCTGGTTTAAAAAATGAGTTAAAACCTATGGTTAGGTTGGTGAAACCCTAAAGTTTACTAGATGCTATTGAAATTGCACAATTTCAAGAACAGACTATTGATGTCATCTTAAAGAAACATGGAAAACAGGATGTATCTTTGAATGATCAGGAAGTTTAAGCTTGTAAGCCACTGCACCAATTTTCCCTAACACCTGAAATGGTCCAAAAAACTTTGCAGATAGCTTCAAAGAACTCCTAATAGCCACTGACTGTTGTTTATATGGCTGTAATTTCAAATAAACCCAATCCCCAACTGCTAAGATCCTGTCAGTCCTTTTAAGATCAGCAAAATACTTCATTCTTTGTTGAAAACTAGCAGTTATAATTGGAGTAAGAATGTTTCTGATGACAAGAAATCTGAAATAAGTGTGGTTGGAGAGAAGAAGAAACCAGTTGTTTCAGATTATGTCAAGAAAATATTACCAGAGGAGTTTCAATATAGAAAGAACAATCACTTGTGCTATAAGTGTGGAGAGAAGTATGGTCAGGGTCATGTGTGTAAGAATGCACAATATACCTATATGTTGATTGATGATGCTAAAGAGCGGGAGATTGTAAAATTGTTGGAAGAAGATGAGGAGGAAGAGGGCACCATAGCTGAGATTTCTTTGAATGCTTTGTCAGAAAATATGATGAGGAAAACGATCACTTTGGAAGGCAAATTGAAAGGGAAACCTATCAATGTCTTAGTAGATACTGGTAGTAGTTTAACAATACTACATTCAGAAGTTGCTAAGAGTTTGGAGTTAGAAGGAATACAGAAAGAGTCATTGACTCTTACTTTAGCTAATGGTAGTACTGTAAGTAGCAGTTTGGTAATTCCAAGAGTTACTTGGGAGGTACAGAAGTATAAATTTTGCTGTGACATGAGGGTTATAAATATTGGTAATTGGGATATGATTGTGGGGGTAGATTGGCTGAAACAATACAGTTCCATTATGTTCGATTTTAAGAAATTGCATTTAAGATTTAATGCTACTGGTAGTGAAGAGGAGCAGATGTTGTTGCAAGGTGCAGTTAAAGAAAAGGCTAAGATCAAGTTGGTTAGAGGAAAAGGACTTAACAGTTTCAATCAAGAAATTGTTAAGAAGCAGTTTAAAAGGGAATTACAAGCAGCTGTAGCAACTGAGACCAAAAATGATGGAAAAGCAGTAACTGAAGGTATTTCAGATAAAATTTCTACTTTGGTAGAGAAATACTCTTCTGTGTTTGCAGTTCCTACATCTTTACCACCTCATAGGTCTGTTGATCATGCTATTCCTTTACAGTCCAAATGCTAAACCATTCAAGTTGAAGCCTTATAGATATCCACACTCACATAAATCAGAAATTGAGAAACAAGTGCAAGAGATGTTAGATTCCGGACTTATTAAACCAAGCAATAGTTCTTTTGCTTCTCCTGTGATTCTTGTTAAGAAAAAAGATAATACTTGGCGTTTCTGTGTGGATTATAGACACTTGAATAAAATCACAGTTAAGGATAAATTTCCACTTCCTAATATTGATGAGTTACTGGATGAGTTGTATGGAGCCAAGGTTTTTTCTAAGTTGGATCTTAGGGTTGGTTACCATCAGATTTTAGTTAAACCTTGTGATACTGCTAAGACTGCTTTTCAGAGACACCATGGTCATTTTGAGTTCATTGTGATGCCATTTGGGCTCACAAATGCACCAGCTACATTTCAGGCTCTAATGAATCAAATTTTTCAGCCTTATCTTCGAAAGTTTGTTTTGGTATTTTTCGATGATATACTAGTGTATAGCACTGATTTGGAGTCTCATGAGAAGCATTTGGAAGTGGTCTTACAAGTGTTAACAGAACATCAACTGTTTGCTAAACTCTCCAAATGTACTTTTGCTGTGGATTCTGTGGAATATTTGGGACATTTAGTTTCAGAAAAGGGGGTGAGCATGGATCCTGTTAAAGTGGAAGGGGTAATGAGTTGGCCTAAACCTAATAGCATTAAGGATTTAAGGGGGTTTTTAGGATTATCTGGCTATTATCGAAGATTTATTAAGGGGTATGGGATTATCACTAAACCATTGACTAATCTGTTAAGGAAGGATGGTATTGTGTGGAATGAAGAAGCTGAGAAATCATTTGAGGATTTAAAGAAAGCTTTATGCACTGCACCAGTGCTTGCTATGCCTGATTTCTCTAAGCCTTTTGTTGTGGAAACAAATGCTTGTAATAAGGGAATGGGTGCAGTTTTGATGCAGAATGGCCAGCCATTGTCTTATTTGAGTAAAGCATTTAACAGCAAGAATTTAGGTTTTTTTGTTTATGAAAAGGAGTTATTAGCTTTAGTGATGGCAGTGACAAAATGGAAGCATTATCTTGTTGGAAATCATTTCATAATCAAGACTGACCACCAGGCTCTTAAATATCTCTTAGAGCAATAGTTACACACTGCTTTGCAATATAAATGGATGGCAAGGTTGTTAGGAATGGATTATGAAATTCAGTATAAAAAAGGAGTTGAGAATATTGCTGCAGATGCTTTATCCAGAAGTGTGGGAATTGAAGGAAGTGAGAAAACAAATGGTACATTAGCTGCTATATCAGTAGTACAACCAATTTGGATTCAACAAGTCATTTTGAGCTATGAAAATGATGAAGAATGTCAGCAAATCATCAGTAAATTGTTGTTGGATCCAGAAGGAAATTCAGATTTTCAATATGTTCAAGGAATATTGAAGAAAGATGGGAAGGTTTATGTAGGAAGCAATGGTGGAATTAGAAATCAGATCATTAATACCTTGCATTACTCAGCTTTAGGGGGGTCATTCTGGGCAGAATGCTTGTTTGCAAAGGCTCAAATTAGCTTTTGTTTGGCCTCACATGAAATTTGATGTGACAAAGGTGATTAAGAACTGTGAAGTTTGTCAAAGACATAAAGGAGAGCATGTACAATACCCTGGTCTGTTGCAGCCCTTGTCTGTTCCTACTCAGCCTTGGAAAGATATTTCTATGGATTTTGTGGAGCAATTGCCTGTTTCTGATGGAATTGACACTGTTTTGGTAGTAGTGGATAGGCTTTCTAAGTATGGTCATTTCATACCAATCAAACATCCATTTACTGCTAAAAAGGTAGCTGATTTATTCATGGATCATGTGTTTAGATTGCATGGGTTACCTGACACTATAGTTAGTGACAGAGATAAGATTTTCACTAGTATTTTCTGGACAAGTCTTTTTGAGAAGTTGGGGGTGAACTTGCATTTCAGCACAGCTTATCATCCACAAACGGATGGACAAACTGAAAGGTTAAATCAGTGTTTAGAGTCATATCTTAGATGTTTCACTAGTGACAGACCTAACAGTTGGAGGAAATGGTTGCCTATGGCTGAATTTTGGTATAATACTTCTTTTCATACCAGTATGGGAATTACTTCTCATGAAGCTTTATATGGAGTAAAACCAATACCTCTGAACATGGGTTCTTTGCAAGATATGATCATACCAGCTGCTCAGGATTTGCTACAACATAGAGTGCAGGTATTGCAAGTGCTAAAGGATAATTTGGCTAAAGCTCAACAAAGAATGAAGTATTTTGCTGATCTTAAAAGGGCTGACAGGATCTTAGCAGTTGGGGATTGGGTTTATTTGAAATTACAGCCATATAAACAACAATCAGTGGCTATTAGGAGTTCTTTGAAGCTATCTGCAAAGTTTTTTGGACCATTTCAGGTGTTAGAGAAAATTGGTGCAGTGGCTTACAAGCTTAAACTTCCTGATCATTCAAAGATACATCCTGTTTTCCATGTTTCTTTGCTTAAAAAACATGTGGGAAGTACACCTATCTCAGCTGGAAGTTTGCCAGAATGTAACAGTGATGATTTGGTAATACTGGAGCCAGAAAAAGTGTTACAAAGAAGGCAAATAACTCGAAATCAACAGGTAGTACTACAATGGTTGGTGCAGTGGAAAGGGATGTCAGGAATTGAATCTTCTTGGGAAGATGCTACTTTTATTCAGAATCAGGTTTCTCAGTTCAAAGCTTGAGGACAAGCTTGATTTTAAGGGGGACCGATTGTTATGATCCAGAGTATTGATAGACTTAATAATACAGTTTACTTCTCTAACTTTTGGAGGGAAAGTTAGTTAGAGTCTTTTGCTTATAAATAGACATTTTGGGAGAGATTGGGAGTTATTGGAGAATTGTGAAATGTTCTGTACTCTCTTCCCTTTCTGTAATTTCTATCTTTTCTCAGTTCAATACTCTGTTGTAGTTCATTTTCTTGTTGTAACAAACAGTTATCTCCATTGTTGAGCAATAAAGTTCACGTTTCTATTCATAAGCGTGACAAACAGCCTTAATCAAGATTGGTGCGGTGACGGCCCAGGTAACAGAACAGCCTTAATCCAATTACATAAATTTATATAGATGTAAATATATTTAGGCTTTGTTCGGGAATATTGTTGAAAATTACGGTAGGTTCTGTTTGGGATCATTATTGAAAATTGATGTGTTGTGAGAAAAAAGTATCCGTAAAAAAGTGTTGTCATAAAAATTAGATGATTGTTTGATAATTTTTTTGTAATATGTATATTTTGATGTAAAATATAAAAATTTATTATTTTTGGTAAGATTTGATATTTAAATTACCAACTGCTTCACCTACAGTTTTTTTTAAAGTATGAGAACATGATTTCTCTAAAAATAATTTTTCAATGAAAAACACTTTCCGAAAAAATTGCTAAAGAGAAGTAGATCCTAACAAACTGGTATCAAGAGCTTGGGTTCGAGAAGTAGATTCGACGTTAAAGAGAAGGCAATCACAAAGTTATTACGAAAATTCGCAGGAATTCTCTGTTCTATGCATTGTTAGTTGGTCTTGAGTCGATTTTTTTTCTTGGCTTGATGGAGGATCTAAAGTCGCTAAGGATTGATGCACCCAAGTATGATGGGAAGCTGAATTTCATTACATGACAACTACCTTTAGTAAAGTATCACGTTATCATCTACATCAACGATAGCATTAAATAGCTTCTAGGTAAATTGTGTGATCCTCGTTTTCCTTAGTCAATCCCAGCCATTTTTCCTTTAGTGAAGCATTAAATGGCATGCTTCATCATTTATGTTGGGGATAGGAAAACTATACGATTTGTGGTTCCATCCCATATATGGGATATGGACTAGACATGTTAAATCAAGTTGGGAAAGAATTTGGGTTCGGGTTCAATCATCTAGAAGGTGGCCTCATTAAGAAGATGTACTATATCTCTTAAACAAACATGCAGTACCCACTAACATGAAACTTAACAAATTCATAATCATCGCAATCCCTTGGTCAATTATCTTTAAATTAAAAGAAAAATTAGAAAGTTATCTACAAAATGCAAAAGGTCGTTTGCAAGACATTATACTTCATATATATTACAACTACAATTAGGAAGTTCTCAATAAAATGCGGAAGGTCATATGTACAGCACATGGAAAAGATAGGATTATGATGTGTGTAACCTTTGTTGTTTCGCTCAGCATTCAACATAACTGATTTACAATGTTGTCATACTTTATCTGACATGACAATGTCCATATATCCATCCCAGAAATCTGCAATGGAAATTTCACAATAAATTACCTTTGACACTAATAGAAAAGAAGTTTCTTTTTAAAAAAGAAAAATTCAGGTAGAACATCAAGCTCATCGTCAGGATCATCACTTTTATACTCAGAAGCAATAGCTGGATCACAAAAAAAAAAAAAGAATTTGTCAAAGTTAAATAAATGACGGTTAGGAGATAAGGTAAATTTATGAGAAAAATATAGCAAAAAAAAGATTTGGGTTACTGAACATACATTCAAAGTCTTCATGTTTAGAAAAGACTGAATCTGGAATGAGAAGTTTTATTTAGTCAATGTTCTGTTATAGCCTTTTGTACATGAATCTATAAGTATAAACATATTTGACTTGTATCAGAACTACTGTTATTCTCGACTGTAGTATTAAAAGACTGTAATAAGTTCTTATTTCCGGAAAAGGTTGACGTGCTACTCTCATTTCAAGAAATTTGAAATATCTAATATTGATAATTTGTAGGAAAAAAAATTGAATAAAACTTTAAAATTCATGTTGTTTTAGGATGAGTAGAGGATAAATAAGTTGACATAATCGTTACTCCATAAACATGTCCACTATCTTTTGAAAATGTGTTTTTGTGGTACTTTTGATAGCGCGAAACCTACGTTCAAGATGCATAAATATAAGCACAAATTGAGAAATTTTTTAACAAAACATCATAAATTATGTTGTTTGTAGTAATAAGCTCTAACCTGAGGAGGAATCGCACTGACATTAAGGCATTAAGGGTGATTTGCTAGAAGTTGTGAATGGAGTACGTTGAGTGATGGCTAAATTATAAAATCATCCACACTAATGAAAATCTTCATAGAATTTAAATTTCAATATATTATACAAACATACCAGAACGATTAACGGAAAAGCTCATGTGAATATTTGACATTGAACTTGATCGAACATTTGTTGTGTTTTGGGTCATTGAAAATTTGTGGAAATATGATGACATTCTCTAATCTGGTACAAAAATAGTAATAAACTACTTTTATAATAAAGGAATGATGCGTTTAGAAATAAGATCTAACCTGTTAAACCATCTCGTGGAAACTGAGACGTAAAAAATGAATTGCTTTTATCTGTGAAGGGAGTACGTTGGCTGAGAGCTACATTATAAAGCGATTCATATTAAAATAATATGTTTAACAATTTAAAGTTCAACATATGATACACACCAGGATGATTGGTTGTAAATTTGTTTATGCTATATGACAATTTGGGGAATGCTGATGGCGTTGTTTGATCTGATACAAGAATAAGACTCAATGTAAAATTAATTCTAATCTTATATAATAACACAGTGTGAATCCCCGATAACAACAAAGGACTACACATTAGGGTGTACATTCTCCTTTTGCACTTTACAACTCATATAATCCGAAGGTAATGTTGCAATTTTCAATAGGATTCATATGACGTCTCAAACCTATATGGATTTGTACAATTTGAAAAACAAAAATTATAGCAATATAATCCTTTTAGTGTGAGTCATAACAAAGAAAATAGCGTGAGTTGTTGGATATTTTAGTGTAATTGGATTGATTAGTTGATCAATGTAATCGTAATATTAGATCGAACAAGTCGGGAGAGTGCGGAGTGCACGCTTTGTTCGAGTTTATTATGATTTCGGTATTATTGCTTATGAGGCATGTTCATTGACATTAGACGCACCTGTTGGGATGCTTATGAGGCATGTTCATTGGCATCGGACACACCTGTTGGGATATGACGTGTCTATAAGATGTGTCTATTGGTATTAGACAAAACTATTAGAATAAGATGTGTATGTTGGCAAAAGACACATCTTGAGATGTGTATGTTGGCAAAAGACAAATCTTGAGATGTGTGTGTTGGCAAAAGACACGTTTGTTGACATCTATATATAGGTGTTGCATTGATCATTTTTAACACATTGGTTCATTTGAAATTCATAACAAAAACACATTCTCCCTTCTTGCAGAATTTCTAACTTTATCCGATTGATTTATTTGAGTGAACCACAAATAACTTCAATCTGAAAGTGTTCACACGACTTCAGAAAAATCCAAGTTACTACCATATTTCCCCAACAAAGATTGAAGTAAGTTTGTTTCTGAAGATGATGAACGGAGAATCTGTAAAAGATATGACAAGCAAGTTTGCAAAACTGGACAAGTTTGAGGGTCGGGATTTTAGAAGATGGCAGAAAAGATGCATTTTCTGTTGACCACGCTGAAGGTTGTGTATGTTCTGAGTACCCCCATGCCTGAAGTGATCGAGAACGAAACTATTGAACAGACAAGGAAGCACTGCAAATGGGGAAACGATGACTACATCTGCCGCGGTCACATCTTAAACGGTATGTCTGATTCCCTTTTCGATGTATACCAAAATGTTGAGTCAGCGAAAGAATTGTGGGATTCTCTTGAATCCAAGTACATGGCAGAAGATGCTTCTAGTAAGAAGTTTCTAGTCAGTAATTTTATGAACTATGAAATGGTCGATTCTAGACCGGTGATGGAACAATACAATGAATTGTTAAGGATTCTGGGACAGTTTGTTCAACACAATCTGAAGATGGATGAATTTATCTTTGTTTATGGTGTTATAGACAAACTGCCACCATCATGGAAGGATTCGAAAGAATCTCTTGTCTGGTGTTGTATTAAATAATTATGGATATAAACAAGTTTATGAAAGTGACAAGTATATCTTGTCAAAACATGGCACTTTTGTTGGCTTTGGATATTTATGTAATGGTATGTTTATGTTGAATGTAAATACTCCATTTAATGATGAATCTGCTTGCATGGCTTCTACTAGTACTAGCAATAATTTGAATAAACCAGAATTATGGCATGCTAGACTAGGACATGTACATTATAAAAGAATAAAGGATATGTCTAAAATGAGTCTCATACCTGCTATTGATTTAAACAATGAAAAATATAAAAAATGCATGGTAACAAAGATAATTAGAATGCCCTTTAAAGATGCTAATAGGGTGTCTGATGTATTAGAACTAATACATAGCGATTTATGTGATTTTCATTCTACACCATCATTAGGAAATAAAAGGTATGTAGTTACTTTTATTGATGATGCTTCTAGATATTGTTATGTATATTTGTTACATGCAAAGGATGAAGCTCTTGACTTCTTTAAAATATATAAAGAAGAAGTAGAGCTACATCAGAGTACCATGATTAAAAATCTACGTACTGATAGAGGAGGTGAGTATTATGATCCGGTATACTTTCGATCTACTGGTATAATACATCAAACCACGGCTCCTTATACACCACAACAAAATGGTGTGGCAGAAAGAAAGAATAGGACTTTGAAAGAAATGGTTAATTCCTTGTTATCCTACTCGGGTTTGAGTGAGGGTTTTTGGGGTGAGGCTATGTTAACAGCCTGTTATTTATTGAATCGAATTCCTAGTAAGAGGAATAAGATTACCCCTTATGAACTTGGGTATAAAGAGTCACCATAATTGAGTTTTCTGAGAGTTTGGGGATGTAGAGCAGTTGTAAGACTCACTGAACCCAAAAGAGGAAACTTGGGTGAACGAGGTATAGATTGTATCTTTGTTGGTTATGCTGAGCATTCCATCGCATATAGATTCTATGTGTTAGAATCTAATGACTATGTGTCTGTGAACTCGATTATCGAGTCAAGAGATGCTATCTTTGATGAAAACAGATTTACATCTATACCTAGACCAAGGGACATGCTTCAGAATTCTTCTAGTATGAACTCAGTTTCTATTGAAGATGTTCATGGAACGTCTGAACCAAGGAGAAGTACTAGAGCTAGAAAAGCAAAGTCTTTTGGAGATGATTTTCATCTTTATCTAGTTGAAGGTTCTAGAGATGAAATTGAATATCAATACCAATATTGTTTTATTATTGAGGAGGATCCAAATACTTTTACCGAAGCTATGACATCAAGGGATGTTGCATTCTGGAAAGAAGCTATCCAGGATGAAATGGATTCTATCATGAATAATAATACATGGGAATTGAGTGATCTGCCCCATGGCTGTAAAGCATTGGGAAACAGATGGATCTTCAAAAGGAAAATGAAGGTGGATTGTACAGTAGATAAGTTTAAAGCCAAATTGGTTATCCAAGGCTTTAGACAAAAAGAAGAGATTGATTATTTTGATACTTATGCTCCTGTTGCTAGGACTTCCACTATTAGGTTGTTAATAGCACTTGCTACTATACACAACCTTGTCATTCATCAAATGGATGTGAAAACTGCATTCTCGAATGGTGAATTAGATGAAGAGATTTATATGAAACAACCCGAAGGGTTTGTTATGCCTGGTTGTGAGAACAAGGTGTGTAAATTGAAGAAATCAATTTATGGTCTAAAACAAGCACCAAAGGATTGGCATGATAAATTTGATAATGTGGTCTTGTCTAATGGTTATTTTCTTAACCAAGCAGACAAGTGTGTATATAGCAAATTTGATGCTTCTGGTAAATGAGTTATAATTTTTTATATGTGGATGACATGTTGATTTTTGGTACTGACCAAAATCAAGTGGATAAAACCAAGAAGTTTTTGTCATCTAATTTTGATATGAAAGACATGGGGGAGGCTGAGGTGATTCTTGGTATAAGGATCAAGCGTGAGAATAATGGTATTTCAATTTCTCAATCTCATTATATTGAGAAGATTTTGAAAAGATTTAACTTTAAGGATTGTTCTCCTGTTAGCACTCCTCTTGATCCTAGTATTAAACTCCTACCTAATATAGGTGTTGCAATATCTCAACTTGAATACTCAAGGGCTATTGGTAGCCTTATGTATGCTATGATAAGCACTAGGCCAGATATTGCCTATGTTGTTGGAAAGCTTAGTAGGTATACTAGCAAACCAAGTTCACATCATTGGCAAGCCTTAAGCCGAGTGTTCAAGTACTTGAAAGGAACCATGGATTATGGTTTGACATATACTGGATTTCCTTCGGTTATTGAAGGTCATTCAGATGCAAGTTGGATTTCCAATAAGGAAGATCATTCTTCCACAAGTGGATGGGTATTCCTTCTTGGGGTAGGTGTTATCTCTTGGGCATCAAAGAAACAGAGTTGCATTACTGATTATATGATGGAATCTGAATTTGTGGCATTATCAGCGGCTGGTAAAGAAGCTGAATGGCTAAGAAATCTGATAGATTCCATTGTGGCCTAAACCGATATCACCCATATCTATCATATGTGATAGTGAGTCTGCCTTGGCTAATGCTTATAGACAAGTGTTCAAAGGCAAGTCTAGACACTTAGGTGTTAGACACAGCATGATTCGTGAGCTTATCACACACGGTGTTATATCAGTGGAGTTTATAAGAACTCAAAATAATTTAGCCGATCATCTAACCAAAGGGTTGAGTAGAGATCTTGTGCATAAGTCGGCTGTGGGGATGGGATTAAAGTCCATCTAAAAGTCTCTCATGTTGAGATACCCAATTCCCACCTAATATGACATTAGGTGCTGAATTCAATGTGGAAAGCTTAACACCTAGAGATTGGAACACATTAGTATTGTCATCCCAAGGTATGTGTTCAGACCTGCAAGTTGAGGAGGTTGAAGTTTATCTTCTTAATAGTTCTTTTGAAAAATTGCATATGCAGGTGCGAGAGTAAAAGAACTACCTATTTGAGCATGAAGTTTAGCCGCTTCAAGAAGCTTGGACTTGGCTTTAATATGCTTAAGAAGGATTAGGACACTAGGCTAGTAAAATATAGTGTCAAGTAAGAACATTTGAGAATGTAAATTTATGTGTATATTATCTTCATGTATTCGCTATGAATAACAAAGGTTCAATCCATAGTGATACCCTGGTATTCGAATATTTGGAATGTGTAATATACTAATGTGAAATTCAATCATCACGATATTTCATTTATGCATAAGTTTGTTGTTGTGATTTTGTTTAGTTAATCATGGATTACGCTAAAATGGGGGAGGATTGTTGGATATTTTATTGTAATTGGATTGATTAGTTGATCAATGTAATCGTAATATTACATCGAACAAGTCGGGAGAGTGCGGAGTGCATACTTTGTTCGAGTTTATTATGATTTCGGTATTATTGCTTATGAGACATGTTCATTGACATTAGACGCACCTGTTGGGATGCTTATGAGGCATGTTCATTGGCATCGGACACACCTGTTGGGATATGATGTGTCTATAAGATGTGTCTATTGATATTAGACAAAACTATTAGAATAAGATGTGTATGTTGGCAAAAGACACATCTTGAGATGTGTATGTTGGCAAAAGACACATCTTGAGATGTGTGTGTTGGCAAAAGACACGTCTGTTGACATCTATATATAGGTGTTGCATTGATCATTTTCAACACATTGGTTCATTTGAAATTCACAACAAAAGCACATTCTCCCTTTTTGCAGAACTTCTGACTTTATCCGATTGATTTATTTGGGTGAACCACAAATAACTTCAATCTGAAAGTGCTCACATGACTTTAGAAAAATCCAAGTTACTACCATATTTCCCCAACATGAGTTCTAACATGGAGTACAACAATACATCTTTGAAATGCAAATTATAAGTATATGTTACCTGTAAGAGTACTTGTTTCAGAGGATCGTATTCTTGATGAATGTACTTTCAGTTTGCATTATGAGAATCAGATTGAACATTTGACAGCAAGGAATCAAAATCCATCACAGGATTTGAACGACGTTTACAACTATACATATACAACAAATTGGTTAAGCAAATGTAGAATGATGGGAGAACACATACTAGATTTTTGGAAAAGAGGGAGACGATTGCTTAGGGAGAGGTCTCCGCTTGGTACCTTCAGAAAAGAAAAACAAAGGATTGTAATTCACTTATGCAATATTAACATCGTAATCAAATTCTTCAATAACTTACTAACCTGGTTGATTCCTTATTGATGTAATTTTGACTGGTGTTTATTTCATATGAGTGTGATGGGATCAAAATCAGCAAAGAATTAATTTTTATCCGAAATTGTTGTTGTTTGGACATTCAATATTACGAAGAAACCATGAAAGAGCTGTAACCAAGAATAATGTCTTGTTTTTCAATTGTTTAAAGGCCATAACAAACATTTGCATACCAAAAAATTCAAACAAAAGTGAAGAACATTTTTGGTGGCTGAAATTGTGGATCACAATGATTTGGAATATCCGGTTGTATGCAAACTAAGAAGATTATGCACAGTAATGCTACGGGAACATCCGGACAGTAAAAAAAACCCGTATTAGTATTAAAAATAGCTTAGATTAGGAAGTTGGGTCATAAGTGGATAGCCCGATAACCAATTTAGATATGGAAATTTACCAAGATAGCCCTATTTTATGGATATAAAATATTTATTCAGTTCGCATTATATTTATTCAAATAAGATGCCTGATTGGACAATGACCTGTGCTTAAAATCTTGAAAAAAACAAAAAGCAGTGAAAGTTTAAGATCTTTAATCTTATAATATAAAGTGAACAAACTGAAAAGAAACATATTTTCAGAATTCGCCTCCATTAGAATGTACCTCCAAGGAAACGATCATATAAAAAACATAATAATATAATCTGTATTGGATGATAAGGATGAACCACACAGAAAGTTTGAATCAAACATATTATGAAGAATCAAATAACATATAACATATTTTGAGGCTGAATTTGTAATTTAGTAATTTACCCATTTAGATCACATTCATTATCACTTCTTTTTCCTATATAAAGTCAGATATCAATTGTCACCAATATAATTACAATAAAAATATGACATATTTTGATATATAAACATGTATACGTGAACTCATATAAACATTCACAAAAGCGGAGAGCAGTGGATAGAGACAATCATGACGAAGAAAATCTCCGATTAAGGATGTTAATTCCTTGAATGAAATAGTGTGATCCATGGTGACAGCTTAACCAAAATAATAAGAACCGGAAAACAACGAAATGGAACATCATCGAGAGAGTAAGGATAAAATGGATAATCGAACAAATATATCTCAATTATCAAAAGTGTGAGATATTCTTGATATACATATACAATGGATATACATATATACATGCCTTTAAATTATCTTTATGTATAAAATCTGGATGAATATAATCAAATATACATATACCAATGATTGTATAAATGTTTTATATATCATATCATATCTACAAATCTCGTGTAAAACTCACTAATTCTTGCTATTGCTCTTCTTCCCACTTTAATCATTCTGTAAAAAAACAAAATGAAAATATGATTAGATAAATGTTGAATATCGAGGTTGTAATCAAATATCAACAATTAATTAAACCTATAATATTAGAGACATAAAACCCTTAAATTTGAAATTGAGAAGATGCACATACCACATAATTAAGCCTAATTCAAACAAATGATTATGGAAACATTGGCTAAAATCGTGGATCGTTAAGAATTTGAATACAACTGATGTTGATTGTTGAATATATAACGTGTATATTGATTCATCGGGTATCGGGTACAACCGAAGAACCCATATTAACATGAAAATAACTTGTATTGGAAAACTGGATCATAATTGGATAGTCCGTTTACCCATTTATGCTTACAAATTTATCAAATTGACCTTAAATTAGGGTTAAAAGTGGCATTTCTACCATTTTCTTCATTAGCAGGAATTTATTTATATTGATGAAAATTAAAATGGTTTTATGATTCTTTTTAATCAAAAGAGGCTAAAGGCACTTTCAAAAAAAATGGGTCATTTTTATATATAAACAATTTTGATTCTCAATGAAAAAAAATATTGTTATTAAGTGTCTACCATTCTAATTAGAGTTTTCTTAGTCACTATTTTGCTAAAGTAAACTTATTACTTTTTCGATAGAGTTCTATAGAATGATAAGATAATATACAAAAATTATACTAATATTTTTTTATTTTTTACATCACAATTAAGTAGGTTTAATTCGTTTGCTCAAGATTATTTTTGTATTTTTTAGTGTTAGTTTTTCATGAGTATAATATTTTTAAAGAAGAAAGTATATTTGTGGGGTTGTTTAATTTTTTAGTTTGTATAAATTTTTGTACTTGATTGTGAGTGTTTGCATATTTTTGAAAAGAGGAATTTTTTAAGAAAAATAATGATTTTTTTTTCAAAACGCATATCTTTAAAGAAAATAATGATTTTTTGTAAAATGCTTACCGTTTCAATAGTAAAATATTATTCAAATAATTATTTTATCATTCATTTACATAATTCTTTTCATAACAAAAATGTAAACTAACAATTCTAAAATTAATTTCTAAAACGATATTAATATTTTTTAGTCATGCATTAACATTACCATGAATAAACTTGGATCGTTGATTGTATTTTTCCTGTTCAAATTCTCTTATTGTTATTTCTTCTTGTGTGATAGGATTTTCTTCTCCATCCGTGCTCTCAAACCAGGTTGACTATCTCTTTTATTTAATAAACATAGCACAAAACTTCACTAAAATTTACACATATTTATGGTTAATAATTTTTGTACTGTTTATGTACCTTTTCTTTCCGGATATGTTATCGATTCTTACTCTATCTATGTGCCTAGAATGCCACATTATGTTGCAACTGTACAAAATATTCACACTGCTTGTTGGTGAAATTCAAAAGGTTGGAATTAAGATCAATTGGGAGGTATGTACATGTGTGTGTTGTTGTAGGTATGTACTATGTACATGTGTGTGTGGTGTTGTGCTGCCTCTAATATGTGTATCAAATTTTGTACAGAAAGATGTTAATAACAATTGAATTGCTTATTGCACTGTTACATTCGTAGACCCTCGTGCAGTTCAAGTTGCCATTAAGGTCAATAAACATATACATATATATTAATCACATTTTTTTTGTGTACTGTGTTTGTTTAGATTCGTTTATTCTTATTTTTGTTTGTCTAATAAAATGTTTCAGAAGGGATATTATCAAGTAGACCGCCATGGGGTGACTATTTTAACCAACCATGTCAAAGTTCCGGCTATTAATTTAGAGTTTGTTTTAATTTCTTTGCTTTTAATCTCAGTTATCACTGTCAGTAATTATTTGTATGCTATTTTCTTATCTTTACAAACAGTCCCTCCTTTCACTTGCTCCTCACCCGTGAGCTATGAATTGGTGCTGACCATTCATTCCCCTCGATAAAATGCCAGTGTACATGGTCTATGGCCATGTAATTTCGTGGGGGGCAACTGATTCACCTGGGCAACAGAGGCAAGATTTCAGAAGAATTGATGATGAAAGTGAGGAGGCTATGCCTATTTTCAAATTGCCATTCAGGTGAAAAACTGTTATTTTCTATATGCATTTTTTTGTTTATCTAAAATTTTCTTTGTTTAATTACAATTTTTAATAAATAATGTTTTGAATAAAATAAAATGTTTCAGAAAGGATATGCCAATGTAGACAGTCAAATAGTGACTATTTTACCCAACCAAGTCAAAGTTCAAGGTATTAATTTAGAATTTGTTTTAGTTTTCAGTTTTAGTTTCTTTGCTTTTAATATCAGTAGTCATGTACTAATTATTTGTATGCTATTTTCTTATTTTTACAAACAGCCCCTCCTTTCACTTGCTCCTCGCCTGTGAGCTATGAATTAGTGCTGACAAATCATTCCCCTCGAGAAAATGCCAGTGTACATGGTCTATGGCCATGTAATTTTGTTGGGGGGCAACTTATTCACCTGAACAATAGAGACGATATATCAAAAGAATTGATGATGAAAGTGAGGAGGCTATGCATGAAGGAACTTAATAGCGATGAAGTTGGTCAATTCTGGAGGCAATTAAGAGCTGAAACTCCATTGAAGAATATCTTAGTACATGAATGCAAAACTCATAATACATATGAGGATGCTATCTTGAGGAATGATTATTTTGATATGATTAAAGATTTGGCTTCGGTGTATATTCCTCTTATCCCTAAAGTCATTCACGAATACACTAGTGAATTAAGAAGGTTGATGGCTACTAGTTCTTATGGCGTTACGCCCGATACCTTGCTCTTGTTTTCTTAGAAGGCTGAAGAAACATTTAAAGGGAAGATTAGGGTGAAACATATTAGGGATAGTGATGGAAAGTGTGTGGAGCTCGGGCTACTTCATAACTCACTACCTATGGATCCGTATCTGTTAGTTGATCATCCCAAGGACAAGGCTCAAAGTCTTGACATTGCTGCTTTCTACAGTTTCTTTATGGCAAGATGATCATCCCGCTTGTTTAAACATTTTATCTATTGCTCTATTTACTATTCGTGATTCCATGTATTGCTACTATTTATTTTGGTCTTGTTTTTTGATCTTTTTTCTTGATCTTCTTGGTTGAAGTCTGGGTCATGGACACGGTGTTGGTCTTGTTCAATTGCTTTGATAATTATTCTTGGGACATTCTGATAGGGAGTAGTTTAATGTTTTTTAGGTGGTAAATTTTTTGAAAAATCCAAAGTGTTGTATCATTTTATTGTAGTATCTAGTAGTTGAACACAAACAAAGTACACGCTATGATTGCGGTAAAGCTAAAATCATTTCATTCAAGGACAATTGAGTTATTATTGAACTGCTTGAAGTTGTCATAGATGCATATTATTATTGTATGAATAATTTTCGTTATTGTTGCAGGATAATGTCATAGTAGAGTGGTACATGCGAACCATGTTATCTATCATATATATAATAGGCCAACACAAGAAAAAAATAGTGAGATTTTTTAATGTACATGAAAAGACCAATTTGCCCCCATATTTAATATTTATTAAAAAAAGTGTTGTTCATGGGAATCGAACTTGAGTCTATCAAGTAACTTATGCATGCTCTTACCACTACGCTTCATTGTCACATGTGTTTTCAAACCATACACATAATAAGTGAATATCGTTTAAGAGTAATACATTTGTAAATAACTATGGAGCTAAATTAAACTTAGGTAAACACCAACACATTTTTAATATTAAAAGTGTTGTTCATGGGAATCAAACTTGAGTCTATCAAGTAACTTATGCATGCACCACAATGTCACATGTGTTTATAAATCATACACGTAACATGTGGATGTCTTAACAGTAATACATTTGTAAATAATTTTGGAGTTAAATTAAACTTTAACTAACTATGGAGCTAAATTAAACTTTAAACTTAGGTAATACACCAACACAAGATAAAATTCGTGAGACTTTTTAATGTATTAGAAGAAATAATAATAAAAGAAATGATATTTAAAAGAAACTATTACAATATTGGAATTATCCAGTAATAATAATATTATTATATATGTTAACACATAGAAGATGATGATTATATAAAATTAATATGTACAAAGGTTCGTGTAACAATATATGAGACTTTAAGTTATGATAGTCAATAATATTTTGTGAAAATTAATATTATCATCGGTCAGTCAAATCCATGTTATTTAAAAATAATTAATTCTATTTCATAATTTTATTAGCATGAACAATAATTTTTATATTATATGTGAATTTTTTTTAAAATATATGTCCAAAATTAACATTGACGATAAAATGAAATATTCAAAACAAAAGCATATATAGTGCATACTAAAATTATTAAATTATAATATATGATTTAATTGATGATTTAAAATTGAACTATTAATTAAGAAGGCTTTCACAACAAAGCATGCATATACAAAACTCACAAGGAGAAACAACAAATTCATTGAACATATAGGTCTATCTGTTCGCTACAATTTGTAGAGATACTTCTCTGGAAGAAGCTGTGTTTGAGAAAAGAAATGATGAATTCATTATCAAAGCACGGACAAAAGTCATATGATCAATTTCAACTTATGACAATAAAAGTACAGAAATATTTATCCAACATAAATGATAAATTCTCA
The DNA here is from genome assembly GCA_036435485.1 of Saposhnikovia divaricata. Classification (NCBI taxonomy): domain Eukaryota; kingdom Viridiplantae; phylum Streptophyta; class Magnoliopsida; order Apiales; family Apiaceae; genus Saposhnikovia; species Saposhnikovia divaricata. Next base: position 8,734,859 of record CM071597.1, on the reverse strand, counting down.
AGTTTGGAGAACAAAAATGTTATAAGCCCGTTACAAAAGGTAGATTCACTCAGTTGAGGACTGAATTATCTGATGTTTTGAAAGTCAGACAAAAATAGGAAGAGAAACTAAGGGAAAAAATGCTTAAAATCAAGAGTTTAGAAGAAAAGAAATGAAATAGTTAAAAAGATAGTTTTAAGAAGTGAAAGCGTAAGGTCTGAATAGCGTATTGTAAGATTTAAGAAGGTTTTTTTTAATTAAAATCATGACTAAAACCCACACCCACACTTTTAGAATGCAACATCTTGAAGGCATCATTTTTGAAGAATTGGAAAAAAAGTTTAGTATCGTAAATGTTTTGAAAAATTATCTTAATTAGACAACACCTACTGAACACTCAGATTCTATTCAATAACCCACAATAAAATTAAAAACTGACATGATTTCTATTGGTACTTCTTATATTAGTTTCCAAATTACAAACTTGAACATATTTAAATAAGTACGCAATAGCCACATATACCATTAACAAGCAAAACTCTATGAAAATCAATTTAATACTTGAAATGACATTGATTATAAACAATTTAATTTATAAACACAATTTAACATAGCGACCCGTGCCTTGCACGGGTTTTTAAGCTAGTTAGAAGTATAAGTAGCAACTGGTCATCCATCTTTTAAATATCACTGTTAGGTCCACTATGTTTGTAGAAGGGGGGGTTGAATACAAACAGTACTGTTTTATCGAAATTTGTCCGGATAAATTTAATTTATATTTTGACAAATTTGAGCGGAATTAAATGAAACAAAATTCAAGTTGAATATAAATTTATATTAACTTGAGGGGTTTGTTACAAATACAGTACATAAATTATATCTAGTTAATAAAAACAAATTAGAAAATTCGACATGAATTTTTCTAGATTTGTTAATAAAAATCGAGATATAGATTAGGAGTAAAAACTCGCTAATATTACAAGAGTATCAAGTAAACAAGTTCTATCGGATCAGATATTAAAAATAAGATGAACTTGATTTTCTATGAATTTTTCTCTTGCTGTGTTGTTCTTCAAAATTGAGAGAGAATGAAGCTGTTCTTGTTTTTCTCTTTGAATGTTATGTTCTGTCTTCTCAGTTCTTTTTTTTTTGGCCGCCTGTGTCTTTATTTATATAGTCTTCTGCATCTTTTCTTTTCCATTTGTACTGCCAAGACAATCGGCAAGACAATCTGTTCTTTCAAGACAATCAATTTTGTACTGCCAAGACAATCGTCAAGACAATCCAAAATCTCCAAAACAAACAATTTGTATTGCCAAGACAATAGGCAATACAATAATCAAGACAATCCAGATTAACAATACAATCGTCAAGACAATTGAGATTGTATTTAACAAATAAAAACTCAGGTGTAATGATTGAGTTGAATTGTTTTGTTAACAAATCATTTGAACTGCCAGTGAAATAACTAGTTGCAGGAAAGGAAGGTGAGAATCACGCGCGCACTATTTTGGTTGCTTTCCCGGCGCGTGGGGTTCACGCGCGCCATAGGCGCGTTGGTCGTGGCTAACAAGATTCCTGCGCATGTGATTGTTTTGATAGGCTTTTGATTTTTTTTCTCAGTTGCTTTCTTCTTCTTTTCTTTCCCATGCATGCCTGTTTCTTTCTAGTGTCCAGTGTCTTTCTTTATTTCATTAGTCGACCATATAACATAACCTGCCTTCCTTTTTTTTGTTTTGATTCTTTTCTTTTGTTTCTTTTGATTTTGATTTAATTGTATTTAATTTAATTAACATAATTAATCAATTAATCAATTAAACAAATACTGATTAATTAATTAATAATTTAATTAATTAAATCAATTAGACTAATATATTAATTCAAAATTAATTAACATGATAATTAATTTAATATTAAATTAAATCAATTACATAATTATATTAATTAAAAGAGAATTAATATAAATCTTTTGACAGCTCAAATCTTTTTCTTGAACCACTGAAAGTAATAAAGAATTACCACTGGATTTTCGTTGACGCTCGATGCACGGTCTGGTTCATGAGCGACAAACTCCAACGGCTTTTCTTTATTTTTGACTTTAAGGCTGTGGTTATTGTCTTCTCTTAATATACCCGTCTTGATAGCTTGAACCACTGAAGTTAATGATAAACAACCACTGTTTAATGTTGACACTCGATGTACTGTCTGGTTCATGAGTGACTAACCGCAATGACTGTTCTTCATATATTGACTTTAAAATCTGGTTCGTTTTTCTTTTCTCTTTTTCTTCTCTCTCTATTAATTCTTCTGTACTGTTTCTGTCACTGTCGAAATCTCTGTCACTTTAAATGAATCCACTTCTTTAACGAATATTTCACCGAGGCTTGATCAGATGTCTGAACTTCTTTCAATGTAGTAATTCTTCAAGTCTGTAGATTGACCTTGATCTTTTTCTTCTGACAGATAATACAATCTGAGATTCCTTGTGACAGTCTATATACTATTTACTAATACAATCTTGTTTAAGTTGAGTTGTATCCTCAAAATACAAATAGGCTACATCATATGCCTTTCAATCTCCCCCTATTTATTTGTTAGACAATAACAAGCAAATACCTAGAGGATAACTCAACTACCTCACTTAAACAAGAAAAAGATAAAACTTTTAAGAATTAAGTAAATAATACAAAAAAAATTTCTCCGGTTTAGATTTAACAATTCCAGAATCTTCAGTTGATGAAATGATAGATGATTGTTCCTCTAGCACTGAACTGATATTCAATGGATAACTCATCTTCATTTCTGATTCTTCATATCTCTGCCTGATAATTCTTCACATCTTACATTGGTAATTATCAGCAGTTCTTGATTTACAATCACTTCCCTTTTCTGACACAGCTTTTCTCAATAAAGAAAAATAGCTGTTCCTACGGTGAATTTACTATTCTTCCACTTAGCCTTTATACATAGTACATTGAAAGACTAATAGAATAGTATTGTGATGTAATTCTCCTTATATCTCCACTTTCATAACAAATGAAAGTTCTTTTGCTTCTTCATCTAAGGCTCCCCCTTAGAAACTAGACTTGCTAGACTTGCTTCTCATTCTAAGCACAGTCTTTAATGCTCCCCCTTTCTAACTCACTCTTCTTTTACTTGTACCCCAATACTTCTCCCCTTTAGTTGAGTATATCTTTTTCAATATATCTCTCCCCCTTAGTTGAGGAATCCTCCAATTCAACTAATTGACAAAGTAGTTGATACCAAATTGTTACCAATTTATACCAATCGTTAGAGTACATTGAAATCAATTGATAAAGCTTTGTTAGAAAGGAAGTTTCATTTTCTTCCTCACTGTGAGTGTGTGATAGTGTTTAGTGTACCTCACAAGTGTTTCACTCTTCTCTCCACTCATTTGTGTTGAGTGTCTCACTTCTCTCTGTGTTTACACTCTTGCTCACTAGTGTTTCACTCATTGCTCCAACATCCTTTAGTGTACCTGCAAGGAAAAATCACCCTAGCCCCTTCAAGAGAGGTTAGTGGTGGTGCAATGGGAGTTCGCAAATCCCAAATCCTCGTTGGACTCGTCAGACGAATCTGAGTCATAATCTACAAGTTGCTAATTTCCCTTTTTAGGGTTTTCAGATTTGAATTCTGAGAAGGTAAACAATGATCTATAAATTTAGCATTGAGATCAAGGTTCCCTTCTAATGTATGTGAAGACATCACCTTGTAAAACTCATCAGGTAAAATCTGAATCATAGTTCACAAGTTGCCGATCCGCACCTATGTCGAATCCGTTACCCGCAGAATCCAGAGATGTTCCCTCTGGGGAGTTAGATAATGATCTTGTTGAATTTTGCATTTGAGATCAATACCTTCTCTCGAGGTCTGTGAAGACTCTTGATTCCTTAAAGAACCTTTAACTTATAATCCTAACCGTAAAATGGTTGGATTACAGGTTTACGTCAATTCATCCTTAGTGTGTGCAATCTCACTTGTGCATATGAAATATTTTGGTTAGTGTATAAGGTAGTGACTCTCCAACTGAATATCCCACACATCCTTATTTGCTGCATCAAGTGCAGTTACTCCCTGGTGACCTCTAGTCTGATAGGTTACTTCCTTTTAGGGGGTAAGATAGAATGTGTTTGAGTTTGACTGTAGTCTGGGATAAAAGTTGTTGGGTTTACAACCTTATGACTAAACATGTGAGAATACAAAATTGCATGTAGATGAACCTGCATCACAGAATATGAGCAATATAGAGATAGAATGCATTTTTAACATTGAAAAGTTTTCTAAGAAAATATTGCATTTTATCTTAAGAGAAATGATATACAGTTGTGATTTCAAAAGATTTACAATGTAAGCAATCACAGCTGTAGAAAGAGATTTTGAATTTAGGAAGATATAGATCTTGAGCTGGTTTTACAAAACAAGAACATAGGCAAAAATCCAATTAATAAATATTAATCGAACCAATGTATGTTAATGTTTAAACCAGTACAAACAAAACTATTTTATCATGTTTTAGGTCCTGCATGATAGATACCAACTATTAGAAATTGTTAGCACTTGATAGGTCTTGTCTTCCAATTGTTAGATCCTGAAAATCAAACATTGGTTCCTAACCAATTGTATAGACACATACCAATTTGATACCAACATTGGTCAATTGTTAAGTCCTTAAAACGAAGATCTGTTAACAGCAATCACAAAACAAAGATTTATACTTAAACTGCAGGTTTTGTGTGTGTTAATAAGAAGAACAACAAAAGAACCAAGTACAGTGACCTACTTGTAAGTTTTGCAAGTATAGTGACTAAAATGTAAAAACTATACAACCTATTTATATACACATGAAAAAGAATATACAAAAATAAGAAATAATATATATAATAATTATACAAAATAAATTTTTATTTTTATTAATTTTTATTTTTAATTTTTTTTAAATGCAAAAATAACTGTATTAATAATATTTACAGAATATTAAAGATAAAAGATAATAATTTACAAAAATATCTACAACAATATAACTACTTAAAATAACTAAATAGAAAATATAAAATACTAAAAATACCATAGGTTGTCCTTTTGACGGAATTAACACATTAATAACAGAAGAACAAACACTACAAAATATTGAATAAAATATTAACTAATTACATAAACATTTGTAGCAAATTAATAAATCTATATATATTTTCGAATAAAATAACTTTCTTTCAGAAAATTATTTTGAAAGAAAATATGATTTATTAAAAGATCACAAATATTCAAAAGGAATTTTCAACACAAATAGATTTCTCACTAATTTCCACTTGTAAAATTTGAGAAAAATATTTTTAGAGAAAATAAAATTATTCTAAAATTAAAAGAAGTAAGTAGGAAAATATTAAGAAGATAATAACAATGATTTAAGAATTAACAAGCAAGATTATAAGTTGATAAAATAATTATACAAGTGATTTAAATCAGAAAATATTCACAAAATAATCACTTGTAAATTATTAAAGATCAAACCTCAGATATTAACTAGGGGTGAGCAAAAAACCGAAATGAAACCGAAACCGAACCGAAACCGACCAAAACCGAACCGAAAAAACCGAAACCGAAGCCAAACCAGCGGTTGCGGTTTTTGATTTTTAAAAACCGAAATTTTCGGTTTCGGTTCCGGTTTTAGGTTAAAACCGAACCGACTAAAACCGAACCGAACCGATTATTAAAATAAATATATAATTTATATAAATTTATAAAACTTTCTGGTGACTGCTCCGGCTGGTAACTTCTCATTTTCGTAAACTATATATATAGGTTTCTACTATCATGTAAATTGTATTAAAACTAAGATTATATTGCAATCAATTTACATATTACATGAGAAAGTTCTAATTTGCTTTTGTATTAGCAACTGAGAGTACATTTTGTCATTTACTCATATACATTGTACATTATCACACATGCATGTATAAATTTTGTTAAAATATATTGTGAGCCATGTATAACTTATTAGCTTACTAATGTCATATGATACTGTCATATAACATTACCACTAACATATACACACAGTGTATTCATTCAAAAACTCAGTTACTTTGTTTAAAAATCGAGAACGTTGTAATTTATAAATTTAAAGTCTTGTAATATATTTATGATTTTTTTCGTTCGGTTTTATAACCGAAACCGAACCGTTAAAAACCGAACCGAGCTTTTTAAAACCGAAACCGACGGTTCGGTTGCGGTTGCGGTTTTCAATTTTAAAAACCGAAGACATGCGGTTTCGGGTTCGGTTTCGGGGCAAAACCGAACCGAACCGAACCGTGCTCTCCCCTAATATTAACTAGTTTAATTACTAGGACTGTTTAACATACCCAATTCACCAACAATTCTGGTGAATGTGGATTCGTCAAGAGACTTAGTAAAAATATCTGCTGTTTGTTCTTCTGTGGGTACAAAAAATAACTCCACAGTACCATTCATGACATGCTCTCGAATAAAATGATACCTGATGTCAATGTGCTTTGTTCTCGTGTGCTGCACAGGATTGTTGGAGATTGCTATGGCACTTGTATTATCACACAGGATAGGAATCTTGTCAAGTACAAAGCCATAATCCCGTAGCTGATTTCTGATCCACAAGATCTGAGCGCAACAGCTTCCAGCAGCTATGTATTCAGCTTCGGCTGTAGAGTTGGAAACTGTTTGCTGTTTCTTACTATACCAGGAAACCAACCTGCCACCTAGGAATTGACAACTCCCAGAGGTGCTCTTTCTATCTACAACACTTCCTGCATAGTCTGAATCTGTATATCCAACAAGGTTAAAACCAGATTCTTTAGGGTACCAAATTCCTAAATTTGGAGTACCCTTAAGATATCTCAAGATTCGTTTAACAGCAATGAGATGCACATCTCTAGGATCCGCTTGGAACCTTGCACACAAGCATGTAGCATGCATAATATCAGGTCTACTTGCAGTAAGGTAAAGTAATGAGCCTATCATACCTCTGTAGCTTGTGATATCTACCTTAGCAGAATTTTCACATGCTCCAAATTTAACGGCAGTAGATGATGGTGTTCTTGCTGAAGATGAGTCCTCCATTTGATACTTCTTGAGAAGCTCGTTGACATACTTGGATTGACAGATAAATATTCCATCTGTCCTTTGACTTATTTGCAATCCAAGAAAGAACTTCAGCTCACCCATCACACTCATTTCAAATTTACCCTGCATTAACTTAGCAAATTTCTTGCACAACAGATCATTAGTAGACCCAAATATTATATCGTCCACATAGACTTGGACTAGAATTGTATCATTCTAATGTTTCTTTGTGAAGAGAGTTTTGTCTATGACACCTCTAACAAAACCATTTTCAATTAAAAATTCAGAGAGAGTGTCATACCATTTCCTTGGTGCTTGCTTAAGACCATAGACAGCCTTGAAAAGGAAGTAGACATAGTCAATTAAATCTGGATCTTCAAAGCCAGGGGGCTGTTCTACATAAACCTCTTCATCAAGCTTGCCATTCAAGAAAGCACTCTTGACATCCATTTGATAAACTTTAAAGTTTGAAAATGCTGCGAATGCCAAGAATATTCTTATGGCCTCAAGTCTAGCCACTGGAGCATAGGTCTCATCATAATCAATGCCTTCAGATTGGGAGTAACCCTTTGCTACCAGTCTTGCTTTATTTCTCGTCACTGTACCATCTTCATCAAGTTTGTTTCTGAATACCCACCTAGTGCCAACCACTGGTCTGTCTGTAGGTCTGGGTACCAGCTTCCAAACTTCTTGTTGTTTAAATTGATTGAGTTCATCTTGCATAGCAATCACCCAATCAGGATCAGAAAGAGCTTCTTCAGTTTTCTTAGGTTCCATTTCAGACAGAAACCCTGAATAATTACATTGATTCTGAAAAGCTCTTCTAGTCTTCACACCAACAACTGGATCACCAATAATTAGCTCAAAAGGATGAGCTCTATTCCAAACAGTCTGTCTGGGAAGATTAGATCTTGATGATTCACCTTGATCTTCATTGTGATGTTGTGTGTGACCAGTTGACCCTTCATTTTCTCCCCCTGAGTTGTTGCCAGGTTGACTAGATGATGATTGTTTAGAAGAGTCAGGGGAATTTTGACTACTATCATTGATTTCATCACCATTACCCTGATCATCATTGTTGTCATTAGCATCAGCAAAAATCTCAGGTGCATTGTCATCATCTGAATCTGTATCTGTCATGTCATCGAAAGATAGCTTCTCAGATGGATTCTCAGTTTGGATACTAGGGAGGTTAGTGTCATCAAATGTTACATTGACACTTTCCATCATCTTCTGTTCATCAATCACATACACCCTGTATGCTCTCATTGAATAACCAATAAAAATTGCTTCAAATGCTTTGGTATCAAATTTACCACCTTGATCATCACCTTCTTTAAGCACAAAGCACTTTGCCCCAAATACATGAAAGTATTTGAGTGATGGTTTCTTATCAGCCATAATTTCATAGGGTGTCTTCATTTGATCTTTATTGATTAGAGTTCGATTCTGGGTATAGCACGCAGTATTGACAGCTTCAGCCCAAAAGTACAATGGAAGCCTTGATTCACTTAACATAGTACGTGCAGCTTCAATCAAGGTTCTATTCTTTCTTTCCACTACCCCATTTTGCTGAGGAGTTCTTGGAGCTGAGTATTGTCTGGTTATACCCTTCTCAGTGCAGAAGTCATTTAGAACTGCATTCTTGAATTCAGTTCCATTGTCTGATCTTATAGCTCTCACTGGATACGTAGAATCTCGCTCAATTAATTTGATGTGATCAATCACCAGTTGTGGAGTCTCATCTTTAGAATTCAAAAACAGGACCCATGTGTATTTTGAAAAATCATCAACAATCACTAGAGCATATCTCTTCCTTGACATAGACATCACATTAACTGGACCAAACAAATCCATATGAAGTAATTGTAATGGTTCAGTTATTGAAGATGTGTCAGTGCTCCTGTGACTTGCCCTTTTTAGCTTGCCTTTTTGACATGCATCACACAGTCCTTCTTGAGTGAATTCCATTGAAGGCAAACCTCTCACCAACTCTCTTTTAACCAGAGAATTCATTGTCTTAAAATTAAGATGAGAAAGTTTCTTGTGCCATAGCCAACTCTCATCATTAGATGCTTTAGTGTAGAAGCAAGTGATTTCTTTAGTGCTTCCTGAGTTCATATTGGCTACGTACAGATTGCCTTTTCTAACTCCTGTCAGTTGTGGCTTTTCATGTCTCTTGTGTGAAATTAGACAATTCTTCTTGTTGAAATTAACTTCATAACCTTTGTCACAGAATTGACTGACACTGAGCAAATTGTGCTCAAGTCCTTTCACAAAAGAGACTTCATCAATGATAACATTTCCAGCTTCAAGTCTGCCATATCCATCAGTTCTACCTTTGCTGTTATCTCCAAAGGTAACTACTGGGCCGGCCTTCTCCACCACATTTGTCAGTAGGGTTCTGTCTCCAGTCATATGCCTTGAACATCCACTGTCCAAGATCCAGGTTACTCGTTCAACCTGTTCACTACCCTGCAATGACAAACGGATTAAACCTTCTTCGGAACCCAAATTTGATTGGGTCCAGAGTACTTAAAGAATTGGCCTTTGTCAGGCAAAACAACATTCTTTACTTTAACAACAGCTTTATCATTATTCAACAAACATTTCACTTTATAAACAGATTTGACAATCTTTTGTTTCAGTTTAGGTATCCATGTTTGTTTAGTAACAATATCATTGACTGGACATTTGACTTTGTAAACAGCCTTCATAAAACTTTGTTTAGGCTTTGGTACAAATGTCTCTCTCCTAACATAAGGAGGACTAGCAGTCTTTGATCTAACATTATTCCTGTTCATATGTTGTCGAGGAGCAGTCTTATTATCACATGCATGATTACCATTAAAGTAAGCAGACATCACATTAAAGGCACAAGACATACAGTTGACAACACCACATGCTTTATGATTAGAATCAATGATTGGCATGTTACTCATGTTAGACATGTTATTGTTCTGCTTCAACTTATTACCTCCTAATCCAGTCTTAGAAGAACTAGCTGTTTCAGCAACCTTGACTGGCACTTTAGGTACATCTTTCTTGGATGAAGCATTTTCTGGATTAGTGTTCTCAACAGATTTAGCCTTAACAAAGACTGTGACATCTTTCTTAGATGAAACATTCTTTGGATTAGCGTTCTTAACAGATTTATTCTTAACACATTTATCCTTAACAAAGACTGTGCCATTTGCACTATCTTCATTTCTCATTTCTTCCTGAATAACCATAGAAAGAATATCTGGTAGTCCAGCATCAGATTTTTTAAACATTGGTTTTTCAACATTCTTGAGTACGAGTGGTATACCTCTTTCCTTAGCAGGAATAGGATTAGCAGAATGATTGCCCAAAGAACCAACAGCTTCTTTGTATTCATACCCTATTCCTACAGTTTGTTCTACTGCTTGTTTGTTGAAGAACTCTTTAGAAACTTTAACAGTATTATAACAAGCTCTAATCTGTGTTTCAAGTTCTCTAATCCTGGTTTCTTGTTCAGCAATCCTCTCAACTTGTTTTACCATGTATTCTCCTAGACCCTTTTCTCTGTAGTTAAGTCGAGCTATTTCTTCTATATTCTTATCTTGATTAATCTGCACCTTTTTTAAATCTAACACTTCATTTTCAAGTTTAGTGTTAACAAGACTTATTCTCTCGTACCCTCTTTGTGCATTATTCAAGGAACTACATAAACTATTAATTAACTCAGCATCAGTAAGAATTATCGGTGTGGTATAATAAGTTGAAGATTCAGCAATTGCCACCAATGCAAAGTTTCCATATTCTTCATCTTCGCTATCTGTGTCATCCCAGCTTTTACCAGCAACTACATAAGCTCTTCCACTCTTCTTCTTTTCAGAAGCATAATCTTTCTTCTGTGCTTGCTTGGGTTTCTGACACTCAGTAGCAAAGTGTCCCAACTCATTACAATTGAAACAACGGATTTTGCTTCTGTCAACAGTTCCAGTTTTATAACCTCCCCTATTACTAGAGGATGAAGAACCTCCTCTCTGAAATCTGTTATTTGACTTAAACCTGAACTTTGGATTTCTTCTGAATCTGAAGTTACTGAATTGTCTCACCATCATCGCCATAGATTCATCTTCCAATTGATCCAGCTCTTCTAGTGAATAGAATTCACTACCATCCTGAGTAGCTGGTGTTTGACCATGTTCTCCTTGTTGAAGCTGTTAGGTTGAACAATTTTAGCTTCCACTTCCTTAGGAACCTCAACTACTAGAGCTGTAGAAGAATTTGTCATTCTGCCTTTGCCAGAGAACTCCTTCTGCTGTTCTTGTTCTAATTCATATGTTTTCAGAACACCAAACAGCCTTTCAAGAGCAGTCTTGTTTAAATCTCTGGATTCTCTGATGGCAGTTATTCTATGCTCCAAGTGAGTAGGCATAGTCAGTAAAAACTTCATGTTGATCTCCTTCTGAGTATATTGCTTGCCATGAACTTGCAAGTTGTTGATTATTTTGTTATACCTTTCGAACACTTCCTGAATGCCTTCGTTAGGGCCAGCTCTAAAGTGTTCATATTCAGAGGTCAAAATTTGAAGTCTGTTTTCCCTGACTTCATCAGTTCCTTCATTGATAGTTTCAATAGTTTCCTAGATGTGCTTAGCGGTTTTACAATTCATCACATGGCTATACATTACAGCATCGAGGGAATCTATTAAAATGAGTCTCAGATTTTTATCCAGTCCAGCTTCCTCCTTATCTTCAGAGGAATAGTTCTTAGGGTCCTTTGGATAGGATTTTGCAGGTATTGTTACAACTCCATTTACAACAGTTTCAGTATCATGTTGCATGGGAGTTATTGGTCCATTTTTCAAAACGAACAAAAATCTTGGATTTGTTACATCAAGAAATAACTCCATTTTGTTTTTCCACATGTCATAGTTATCTTTATTAAAGATAGGAATTTTAACGATGCCTTTGGTTGACATGATGAATTTTTAAGAGAGTTAAAAATTCGAGATGGATTTTTGATTGAGTAAAAATAGGATCTTGATTTGTGTATCAATCAGTAGGCTCTGATACCAATTGTTAGGTCCACTATGTTTGTAGAAGGGGGGGTTGAATACAAACAGTACTGTTTTATCGAAATTTGTCCGGATAAATTTAATTTATATTTTTACAAATTTGAGCGGAATTAAATGAAACAAAATTCAAGTTGAATATAAATTTATATTAACTTGAGGGGTTTGTTACAAATACAGTACAAAAATTATATCTAGTTAATAAAAACAAATTAGAAAATTCGACATGAATTTTTCTAGATTTGTTAATAAAAATCGAGATATAGATTAGGAGTAAAAACTCGCTAATATTACAAGAGTATCAAGTAAACAAGTTCTATCGGATCAGATATTAAAAATAAGATGAACTTGATTTTCTATGAATTTTTCTCTTGCTGTGTTGTTCTTCAAAATTGAGAGAGAATGAAGCTGTTCTTGTTTTTCTCTTTGAATGTTATGTTCTGTCTTCTCAGTTCTTTTTTTTGGCCGCCTGTGTCTTGATTTATATAGTCTTCTGCATCTTTTCTTTTCAATTTGTACTGCCAAGACAATCGGCAAGACAATCTGTTCTTTCAAGACAATCAATTTTGTACTGCCAAGACAATCGTCAAGACAATCCAAAATCTCCAAAACAAACAATTTGTATTGCCAAGACAATAGGCAATACAATAATCAAGACAATCCAGATTAACAATACAATCGTCAAGACAATTGAGATTGTATTTAACAAATAAAAACTCAGGTGTAATGATTGAGTTGAATTGTTTTGTTAACAAATCATTTGAACTGCCAGTGAAATAACCAGTTGCAGGAAAGGAAGGTGAGAATCACGCGCGCACTATTTTGGTTGCTTTCCAGGCGCGTGGGGTTCACGCGCGCCATAGGCGCGTTGGTCGTGGCTGACAAGATTCCTGCGCATGTGATTGTTTTGATAGGCTTTTGATTTTTTTTTTCTTAGTTGCTTTCTTCTTTTTTTCTTTCCCATGCATGCCTGTTTCTTTCTAGTGTCCGGTGTCTTTCTTTATTTCATTAGTCGACCATATAACATAACCTGCCTTCCTTTTTTTTTTGTTTTGATTCTTTTCTTTTGTTTCTTTTGATTTTGATTTAATTGTATTTAATTTAATTAACATAATTAATCAATTAATCAATTAAACAAATACTGATTAATTAATTAATAATTTAATTAATTAAATCAATTAGACTAATATATTAATTCAAAATTAATTAACATGATAATTAATTTAATAAATAAATTAATTCAGAATGAATTAATTTATTAAATTAAATCAATTACATAATTATATTAATTAAAAAGAATTAATATAAATCTTTTGACAGCTCAAATCTTTTTCTTGAACCACTGAAAGTAATAAAGAATTACCACTGGATTTTCGTTGACGCTCGATGCACGGTCTGGTTCATGAGCGACAAACTCCAACGGCTTTTCTTTATTTTTGACTTTAAGGCTGTGGTTATTGTCTTCTCTTAATATACCCGTCTTGATAGCTTGAACCACTGAAGTTAATGATAAACAACCACTGTTTAATGTTGACACTCGATTAACTGTCTGGTTCATGAGTGACTAACCGCAATGACTGTTCTTCATATATTGACTTTAAAATCTGGTTCGTTTTTCTTTTCTCTTTTTCTTCTCTCTCTATTAATTCTTCTGTACTGTTTCTGTCACTGTCGAAATCTCTGTCACTTTAAATGAATCCACTTCTTTAACGAATATTTCACCGAGGCTTGATCAGATGTCTGAACTTCTTTCAATGTAGTAATTCTTCAAGTCTGTAGATTGACCTTGATCTTTTTCTTCTGACAGATAATACAATCTGAGATTCCTTGTGACAGTCTATATACTATTTACTAATACAATCTTGTTTAAGTTGAGTTGTATCCTCGAAATACAAATAGGCTACATCATATGCCTTTCAATCACATTTTAACTTATATAAAATATTACTTTCCAACATTAATATTAGAGAGATTCTTAAAGATGAAAATTTAGTCTATTGGAGATTTGTGAAGAGCTTTAATCAGTATTGTAAGTTGCAACATCTGGGTGAATGTAAGTAATATATGAAGTAGAATATATAGATAGTAAGATAGGTGTGGCTAAATATATATATAGAGGGCTATTCTAGTGAGACCCTTTTATTGTGAGAATTACACATTGGGCCACAAATTAGGCCCAATAACCAAACACGTTTACGACACTTTTAGACAGAACATGAATTCGTTGCCTGCTTCAGCACAACCACTATTTCTTCCTACACTATCACCGTCATCGTAACTACCCCACCACCACCATCACAAACACCGCCATCACTACCACCAACACCGCATCTACTACCCTGCAATCACACTTTTACCTCTCACGTCGTTACACCACCACAATTACAACAACCAACAATATATTATTTCCACCATAACTGACGTTACTAAAACTTCAAATTTAATAACCAAAGTAAACCACCGTTATTATCATCACCAATTACATGGTTGCATCACATACAAAAGCACTTAATGCAAACACAAATCACTGAAATATAAACTACTATCACTAGATCTGTATTCAAGTCACCAAAATTACGTACAAAAATCACCAAATTGAAAGGTGATTTGTATTGAAAAAAAGTGATTTGTATTTAAGAAAGATGATTTACATGCGTGAAATCAATAAATTCAACATATGATTACTCATGACATCACTCATATGTTCTAAGTGTACTTTCATTCATTCCACTTGACGACGTGTCATTCCACACGACAAAGTTGTTTCCTTCGTATTCGATTCAACTGCTCTTTTATTCTGGTGATTTACATCGCTATAAAATCTCGCAAGATGCAAGGAAAGAATCGATGAAATCATATCACAATAACATCGAAAAAGAAGCAATAGCGGAAAAGATAAGTGGAGAGGTTCCGATGATGGAGGAAAAGAATCTAGAGACGGAAAGAGATGAATGATGAATGGTGAAGATGAAATTGAGATGTATGTTAAGTAACCAACTTATCTAAAACCTTAAGGTGTTAGAGGAAGGCCTTATATGGATCTTATATTATATTCTAACAGTATGTATAAAAACTCATGTTGAGATGGGTTTTTAAGGTTTGTTTGAGATGGGATTACGAGCAAGGTGTTGATGTAGTTTTGTGAAGTTCGTTCGTAGGGAAGGACTATTGACTCAAGTTTAAGTTTTAATCTTTTAATATTTAGAAGTGTGAGAAATAATTGATGTGTTTGTTGTTAGCTAAAGTAAACTAATTATAAGCCAGTAAAACTAAGTTTTATCGATGAGGAGAAACAACCCGAGAACTAGGGTTCTTCAATTGGTTCAATGATGTTGATGTAATGCAATATCTACTTCTCGTACTTTGCTAAAAACAATTCTTCTAAACTTTATAATGTTCTCTCCCGAGATACAATATAGTGCCTACAACTATACCTCAAAAGTCACTCCCATGTTCAATTGAAAAATAATTATATACTATTTAAGACCCCAAGAATTATAAGTTTCATAGTCCTCTTATTAATCTCCCGATTCAATAATCAAACTATGTCTACCAAATCATGAACAAGAATTGTGAATCCTCTCCAAATTCATCACAATTCCTATAAATACAATTAAAGGTTAGCTACTCCCTTAATTGGGTTAAGCCCTCAATGATAGATTAGCAAAATAGAGAATTCGTACACAATCAAACAAACATATATAACCAACGAATATTACCTAATTCTCGGATTAGAGAATTAATTACCCATGCTAGATAAAGAAAACAATTATATATTAATGGGCAAAATCATTGTTACAACTTACAAGAGAATAGAGTGAAGAAAATACAACTTGAAGAATCACTTAAAGCTTGGATGGAATCCCTTCAATCCTTGCTCTCTTGTTCTCTCACCAAGTGTTTCTCTATCTCTCCCGTTATGCGATACACTCAAAACCCTCGTTCTAATATTTTTATATACTTGGATGGCCTTTTTAAAAGTCATATATGGTAACTAAAAACTAATTACAAATAAATAAATCTATTTTTATCCAGCTCAAGACCCCTGAATATGATGCTCAGGCCCCCTGAACTTGCTGAAGCTTCCTTCAAGGCCCCTGAGTTCGAGGCTCAGGTCTCATGACTCCAAAAAGTGAGAATTCTAATCTGCTCAGTGGCCCTGAGTGTGAGGCTCAGGTCTCATGACTCCAAAAAGTGAGAATTCTAATCTGCTCAGTGGCCCTGAGTGTGAGGCTCAGGTCCTGACGTTCCAAATACTAAAAATTCTGGTTTGTTCAAGGCCCTTGAGCCAAGGCTCAGGACCTATTTTCTCTACGTTTCGCCTCCTTTCAGCATGCCTTCTTATCCCCAACACCTTACTCCTTTGGAAGCTCCTACAAACATAGAAAACACCCACTTAGCATCCATGTAAATTATATAACCAATAACATTATTTATATAGGACCAAAGCATCATAAAACAAGGCTTTTGAGGATTAATATGAAGCAAAATATCTATATTTTAAGGGCATCGGTGTGGTGGTGAAAAGCTATACTCCGTCCCTTTTTAGTTGGCACATTTGTAAAAAAAAATTGTTCCTAAATACACATTCCTTGTTCCAATACATATTTTTACCAATTTTTCCATATATACCGCAATATTAATATTTGACTTTATATTTAATATACACACTTATAACTCATTTATTGTTAAGATTAAGGGTAAATATGGAAACAAATTACGTAATTAAAGCTTTCTTAATATTTGTAAATGTGCCAACAAAAGGGACGGACGGAGTAACAAAGAAAGGATGAAGAATAACCTTGAAATATTTGATTGGAAATTGAGCGAAGAGGAGGCTAAGAAAATTTGCAAAATTCCGCAAATAGAGCTTGTCTCAGAAAGGATTATACATCGCCGTATGGACCTTACAAGACAATTGATGAAATCTAGGACGAAGAGTAACCTAAAATTTCAACATCAGTTAAGGCTTTGAGCCCATGAAAACTTTTATTGTATTATTAATTGATCTTCATGTAATCATGCGTTTGTTTTTGCTTGAAAGAATCCGTGCCGTTGTGGTTGTGTGTGGCACTTGAGATAATGGACTATTCTTTTTGCATTCATATTGTTATTTCGATCTTTCATTTTAAAATACATATCATGTTTATTCCAATTTACAATTGCCTTTTATTACTACATTGTTAAATTAAGGTTTTAATTTATGAGAAAATGACCAAAATACCTCAAAATGAGGTACCCATTGCCCAAAATGCCTATTTTCGGAATAGATGGCCCTATCTACCCACGGGATACGCCATTGGAAACGACGTATCCCATCTACTGTTCATCTCCCTCATCTTTCTTCTCTCCCGTCTCTCTCGTTCTCTCCCAATCTCTCCGATCTCTCTCCCCCTCTTTCTCCTTTCTCCAGCCACCTCCACCATAACTGAGCATTGCAAACAATCACTACCGATTCCTCTTCATTTTGCCCCAACTTATTTATCAAAATCTGGCCCCGTAGGGGCGTACACGACCTCGTCGAAAAATCGAGGGGAGGTTTATGGTTCGATTTGGGATTTTCAATTCCGGCAAAAGAAATGGTTAAAAATTGGTATGGTTGTATAAATCATCGAGAGACGATTCGTTTGGTGTATACCACGTTATGGGAAGATGCCTTGACCGGAGGATGCCTGAACTTTTGTTTTTTCCGGCAAAATCGCCCAAAAATTGCCACAACTGACCATGTCGCGTAAAATCTGTGCAAAAGTGACGATGACGTCAGCTGACGTCATCACGCATGTCACAAATACGTGTCACTTGATGCGCCGTACACAAATGCGTATCTCACGCTATTTTCCACACCTGCCAGCATCGTATATGCTTAATACTCCGTTGTCACTAGGGTGTCTGCAAGACACTCCATTTCCACTAGCGTATCTTCAAGACGCTCCTTCACCGTCCCTTGGGTATTTAGGGTCGTCCGAGTTGGCGATAGGTATTTTGGTCATGGGTAGTGAAAAAATAGGTATTTTGGGCCTTCACCCTTAATTTATTCATGGCAGCTTAGAGTTGTTTCTTTATTTTCTAAGAAATTCCATGTTTAAATAAAGATCGACAACCTGTATTTAGTACAATTATTTGTTAATAAAAATACATTTAAGTGATAAAAGATCTACAATAAAATGGAGAGGCAACTTTTTAGATAAAGTGTAGTAAATACTCACAAAATCCAGAAATCATGCGTAAGAGTTGCGACTTGCGATAGGTATATAATTCAGAAAGAAATTCATACTCCAATCAAAACAAGACAACATTTGTATTACTCAGAGAAAATCGTAATTTAATAAAAACGTAATACTAATAAAGAAGGAGTTTTCTTTTTTGATAAAAAATGAGAACATAAAACTAACAAATCCAAGTTATGAGATGGTAAAGGTGAGCATAATTATTCGAAATTGAATTAAATAGGTCGATCCAAACCATCCAAACCGATTTTTTCGATGTTTTAATGGTTTGGTTTGATTTCGATTTTGCTAGATAGATAACCGAAATTTTTCGATTTGGATTCGGTTTTTACTTTCAAACCGATCAAAATAAACGAATCGAACCGTTAATACATATAGTTTATTAATAATATTTTAATGATTTAATTTATATATTGTTGATCATTATTGTATTTGTTTCTAACTTTTGAAATTATTGTTCACTTTCCTTTTCAATCCTTATTTTATTTATTCATTATTAATAAACAATGGTTCGTCTTTTTTCTTTTAAATAAATAATTTCTTTCTTTTTTGATGAACAAAATAAGTAATTTTTCTTCATAACAACAAACAAGGGTAGCAACTAGAATTATTTATGTTGGAGAGTATTACAAATTTAATTTTTATCTTATATCTAAGTAGGAGTATTTTGTTAAATGACAAATAAGGTAATACCTAGAATTATTTATTTTAATTTAATAAAAAATAGTTTTATTTAAAATATTTTGATATGAAATCAAAATCGATTCGAACCAATTTGTTAAGAATTCCGCCTAGATCTATTTTTATAGTATTCATTCGATTTAAAAATTTCCAAAACCAATAATTCAAATCTAATTCAATATAGATTTTCAAAATCGTCCAAATCGAACAATGCTCTCCTAATTTGTTAAGAATCGGATTATTTTTCTAGTATTCATTTGATTTAAAAATTTCCAAAACCAATAATTTCAATTTAATTTACTATAGATTTTCAAAATCGTCCAAATCGAACAATGTTCTCCTATGAAATGATATTACTCGAAAAAGTCAATATCACGACGGGGTGTTTGGCTCTTCTTTTGAGGGTTTATGGATTTATTTTCGGGTAAAAATTTTATATTTTTATAATTCTTTTTTATAAAAGTATTTAATATATGTTTGAAATTGAATAAGTTGTAAAAATAAGTTGAAAAATAAGTTGGAAAGTTAGGAATCTCTAACTTTACCTTAAAATAAATTGACTTATTCCGAAAATAAGTTACCCCAAACACACCCGATAATGCATCGAAAAAATCCTTTATTTTTCATATCCATTGTCACTGTTTGATTTTTTTTCCCCTTTCCCTTGAGATGTCAAAAAATATTTCAAAAACAAGTGCCATGCCGGCATGCCCTATGGATTTCCTAAATCTTTGTCTGGGTTTCCACAAAGCATAATCATATTACTAGTCCACACTCCACATAGAAAATGCCAACACAAAAAGAGGACTCGAAAAAAGTTGACTTCTCTTGCAAACCCTTCCTTAAATCTTCAACCTTTACAAACATTCATAAATCTAGGGCTCTCTCTCCACTGTAAGAAAATCCATTCTTGTAAAAAAATTTGAATCTCTCTCTCTCTCTCTCTCTCTCTCTCTATAAGAAAACCAATTATTTTTTAAAAAAGATTGAATCTTTACAAGTATGATCCCAAATCAAGAAGGTGGTCATACTCACACCCCCAAAAAATGGACAAATTTGATGCCTTTATTTGTAGCTCTAGTTGTAATTGCAGAGATTGCATTTCTGGGTAGACTTGACATTGTAACCAAGTCTTCTATGGTCAATTCTTGGGCTGACTCGTTCTATCAGTTCACCACTTTGCCTTGGTCTTCTTCTTTTGACACACCCATTGATGATTTTGTTGTCGGGTCGGGTCAATTTGGGGTTCTTGATTCTCACAATGAGAGTTGTGAAGAGTGGTTGGAGAGACAAGATTCAGTTGTTTATTCTAGGGATTTCAAGATTAACCCTATTTTTGTTTCTGCAATTGAGGAGGTTAGCTCATTATTTACTTACATGTTTTATGTACATTTGTACTTGATTGTGTTACAAAGATTCCTCATTTTTCGGACTTCTAAATTTTTTGTAGGGAAATGTTTAGTGTCTGTCATTATGCTTTGGACAAGTAATTTAAGTTTTTTTGTGAACATAATATGTACTGTTATTTACGGAATGCAATTTTTTGGAGTCTGATAGGGTGATCTGGTTAGTTACTATTGCCGGGAAACTAGGATTGAGGAGTAAAATGTCCAAAGTTATTTAGTTGTTGAAATGAAATTTTGAACCTAAGTTGAGTACTAGCAAGATTATACATTTGAAGGAAATAGAAGAGGCTTGGTAAAAAATTATTTGATTCACAAACTATTTAATGTCAGGTTTGATGCATTATGCACGTCAGTAAATTCATTTGAAGGTTGTGTTTGTGTATATGATGAGGTTGCAGTTTGAACCAGATTTGAACCATTTAAGTAATTTTAGTTTGGTGGATGAGATAGCAAGGTCCGATATTTTATCTCGTCACTAGCTATTATGAAATCTAGATACCTTGTAACACCTAGTAAAATAATTTTATGTTACTTCCGAACTTAAATGGTAAATGCGGAGATATTGATTTTCTGAAGTCTCCTCTCTCCTGTATGGATCGATTCTTTCAACAACTAGGGTCCTGGGTTTCCCTTTTTAGGTTTCCTCATCATTCATATGGTCCACTGTCCACTTGAAAATCTAAATACAAACAAGACTTAAGTAAGTTGACTTCTCTTGTAAACCCTATACCATACATCTTCAATATAGAGCTTTGTTGATCTTTCTTCTAACTTGCTTCCCCTCCCAATTTTCCCAGAGGAAGAAAATCAATTCTCTCTAAATAAGATCGAATTTTACAACTATGATACCAAATCAAGGAGGCGATCATATTCACAATAACAAAAATGGACCAGTTTGATGCCTTTTTTTGTAGCTCTAGTTGTTATTGCTGGGATTGCTTTTCTGGGTCCTCTGGACATTGTAACCAAGTCATCTATGGTCTAGTCGTGGGCTGACTCGTTACATCCTTTTACCACTTTGCCTTGGTCATCTTCATTTGACCTTCCTGTTGATGATTAAGTTGTCGGGTCGGGTCAAGTTGGGGTACTTGATTCTGGAACTGAGAGTTATGAGGAGTGGTTGGAGAGATAAGATTTATTGGCCTATTCAAGGGACTTCAAGAATGAGCATTATTGTAAAAAAGATTCTTCACTTTTGATTTTAGAAAAAATATGTGCATAAAAATGTTTAGCACGTCTCCTTATGCTTTGTAGAAGTAATTTGAGTTGCATTCTCTGAGAATAACATAAATCATTACCTAAATGCAATTTTTTAGCTTGATAAAAAATTTGGCTAGCTAGTGATTTTCCAAGAACAAGGTTAAAAGAACAAGGTAAAAATTATTAAGTTTGCGATAAGTTGTCTATTTATGCTTCAATGTTTTAAATGAAAATTATGATGATAGTTATGTACTTCTACTTGTAAAATATTCGATTTATTTTGTTGAAATGAAATTTTGAACCCTAAGTTGAGTTCTGAAGAGATTTTACAGTTCAATGCAATAGAAAAGCCCTGGTAGGAATCCAGTGTCAGAGTAAATGCATGTCAGTAAGTTCATTCGAAGGTTTTATATGTGATGAATTTGAACCCGTTGTTAACCAGCCATATATTGTTGGTTAATTTCGAAGGGTCAGCCCAGGTTTAAAGTAGGTTTTTTTAATTTAGTGGTTGATATTGCAGTATATTTTTTCATCTTTTTACTAGCTATTATGAATTGTGGATAACATGTAACTGCAAATATATATACTTTTTCCTGTACTTCAATTAGGATCTCTCACAGGTGGACTAGTCAATCCTTGTGTTTTATTATATATATGTGTGTGTTTTTGTTATATATATTGTTAATTACTTGAGGAATTTGATAACTGAACTCTAGATTTTATAAATTCGGCTTGCCAGATCAGTGTTGGTGTAGTAAATTATGCAAATAATGTTGTATGGGAACTTAATTGGTAAAAGCAGATATCAGTTTCCCTCTTTAATACAAGTATCTTAAGTTATCTTGTTCTGAACTTTATTCCATGCACTCCCATATAGGATTTCAAGTCTTGTGCCGTGGGATGTAAATTTGGGTCTGAATCTGAGAAGAAGCCTGACGCTGCAATTGGGTTAGGCCACACAAATGGCGCACCTGCAGTGCTTAGATCAATGGAGTCTGCTCAATACTATGCCGAGAACAACATTGCTTACGCACGACGGTAGGTAAGCATATTCTATGCATGACTCCTGCATATTCAAATATCTGTGGTGTGAGTACAATTTCTAAGTTTCTCAATCTACATTTTCTCTGAGATTGAACATCTGTCTTCCAACACCATCTTTTATTTAGGTCTGACCAAAATAGGTTTTCAGCAAGTATTCTTGTAAAAAAGTAGGAGAACTGTCTGGTGTTATTTGCCAGTCCAGTATTCTGTTTTGAGAACAGAAACTAGAGTCTGCAGCATATTGATATAAAATTTCCTGGACTATCATAAAGTGCACTTACAGTGAACTCCTGAAGCATGGTATTGAAGTTGAATTACTCTGTTATTTGAAGTGAAGTGCGCCATCGACATGGTACTGAGTAACCATTATGGCAGGATCTTGAACATAAAGCAGGTGAAAATGTTGAACTAAGTTCACATGGGAGGCCATCTTTAGTTAATACTCCTACAGATTCAGAAGTAAATATGATATTTATTAACATAAAAGCCATATACTGGAAAATGGATTTATTATCAATACTATGGTTGTAATGATATATAGTATCTAGTTGACTGTACTATTTAATTTGGACATATCTTTTTTCTACACTTGAAGGTATGGTGTCTTTACCAAGTGTATGCCAAATAATTGTTCTCATTGACCCTGTAGTACGACATTTATTTATTATCAGCCGATTTCCCTTATTCTTTCATCCGTAAGCCTTGTGCCCAAAATGTGCGGGAAAGTTCTTTTCCCTGTAATTTTGCACAGATACGTTGTTAATGACTATTGACGTTCTATTTAAAATATATATACATATAAGGATTTAGATGGAACATGCATGTTACCCATCCAATGGAAAGGATTTTCTTCTGTTTAGGTTCATTGGATCTGTGGGGTTCAGTTAAATCTTAATTAGCGTGACTGAGTAATGGATCATATTCTTACTTCTCTGTAGAATATTCATTATTTCATTACCCTCGGGTTTATCAGTAACAAAATATTCTTTATTCAGTTAAAATAAATGGCTTATATATCGCCATTTCCCCGTTTTTCTTACACGAGCTACTCTTTACTGGTTAAATGAAGTGAAAAGGACTCTTCTTTCTCTATTATCAACTCAATCCACAGGGAATAATTTTTATGCTCTCTATTATGTTGTCATCAGGAGAGGATATGACATTGTTATGACAACTAGTCTCTCGTCAGATGTACCTGTTGGTTATTTTTCTTGGGCAGAGTATGATATAATGGCTCCTGTGCAACCGAAAACTGAAAAAGCTCTAGCAGCTGCTTTCATTTCTAACTGTGCTGCACGGAATTTTCGCTTGCAAGCTCTCGAAGGGTTGGAGAAGGAAAACATCAAGATTGATTCTTATGGTGGTTGTCACCGAAATCGTGATGGAAGAGGTGAGATTCTTTTGTTGTACAAATATTTTATGCTTTCTGGACTCTGCTTTATCGCCTTGTATATGATTGGTACTTTTGTCCGTTTGGATTATATAAGTTTGTTATATGCATCTTGAAAGCAATTTGCTAGTGTCAAATATACTTAAAAGGGATTAGTAAGTTAGATGTGATGTTCATGACGATATTGCGGTTTTTTATAACACCTGTAAGTTGTAATAAGTTACAAATAGACGACAATTAAGATGTGTTAATCTTCTAAGGAGGAGACTAACTATTCTGTATAATTGTAATAAACGAAATGCAAAAATGTTCATTTTTTTATTGCCTGTATGCAGTGGACAAAGTACAAGCTTTGAAGCACTACAAATTTAGTTTGGCCTTTGAGAATTCCAACGAGGAAGATTATGTAACTGAAAAGTACTTTCAGTCTCTTGTTGCTGGTATGAATTTACTGCATTACAGTACTAGCATTCTTTATTAACACTTCTTGGTCAGATGACATCTACTTTTTTTTTTGCTGAACTACATTTTTGTTTGGCATTGTTATGTTCAGCGTAGTTTATTTTTTTGACCTTTCGCCTCTTTTGGTGACCTAATTGGCAACATGATCTCATTCAGTAAACAAACCGTGTACTTGATATGTAAAATACTAAAAATCTATGTTCTTAAAGAGATTTGCAGGAGGTTTTAGCATATCATTGCCTATAAAGATTTAAAAGATATTGTGTGAATGATCTAGTAGAGGATTATATCGTGTGAATGGATTATGTCATATTCTTTGTTCTTGTAAATATATTTACAAAGAAAAGAAAATTAGTGTAAGTTTTCATTTTCACTATTAGAAATAAACATCTAACCAAAATGTATTTAGGAGCATTGAGCTAGAGGTATTACCTCTTTAATTAAAATTCAACAACTTTCATTGTTTACAAAGTCATAATAAATTTTATGGTTCATTGATGATGACTAATTGAAAATTGTCAAATTATTAGGATCTATTCCTGTGGTTGTTATTATGTCATATTCTTTGTTCTTGTAAATATATTTACAAAGAAAAGAAAATTAGTGTAAGTTTTCATTTTTACTATTAGAAATAAACATCTAACCAAAATGTATTTAGGAGCATTGAGCTAGAGGTATTACCTCTTTAATTAAAATTCAACAACAGTCATTGTTTACAAAGTCATAATAAATTTTATGGTTCATTGATGATGACTAATTGAAAATTGTCAAATTATTAGGATCTATTCCTGTGGTTGTTGGTGCTCCAAATATCCAAGAGTTTTCTCCTTCATCCAATGCCATTTTACATATTAAGGAGCTTAAAGATATTCCATCAGTTTCCAAGTCTATGAAGTACCTTGCTGACCATCCAGAGGCATATAATCAGTCACTGAGGTTAGTACAGCATTCACCAATAGTTTACTGGTCACTTCATGCAGTTGTAAGTGCCTAATAATGTAGCTCTTTTCCTTTTGTTTTCCTAACTTGTGACTATATATTCAGTACTCCTTTTGTTCTCTGTAGCTCTACTTGCTTTATTCTCCAGGTGGGTAACAGTTGTTTTTACTGTTCAGGTGGAAATATGAGGGCCCTTCTGATTCTTTCAAAGCTCTAGTGGATATGGCAGCGGTTCACTCATCATGCCGACTCTGCATCTACTTGGCGACGAGGATTCGCGAGGCCGATGAAAAGAGTTTAGATTCTTCGAAACGCCCTTGCAAGTGTACCAGAGGCTTGGAAACTGTATATCATATCTATGTAAGAGAAAGAGGGAGATTCGAGATGGTTTCCATTTTCTTAAGGTGATCTCTATGCTTAAGAAACTTATATTTAGTTCAGGAATTTCTATTTTCTAGTAAATAACTTATACTCCTCACCGTCCCACAAAAAATGGCTAATTTGACCACTGTAAAAATTATGTTACAAGTTATGTTTATAAAATTTAAGTCAATATAACCATAAAAAAGTACATTTAAAGCACTGAATTTTTTTTCAATTATTATAATTCTGAAAATGTAATGAATTTGTGAAAATTCTATATTGAAATTTGGTTCATTTGATATTTCTGTTCTCATTAGAATTAGATACTTTTGAAAATTCTGATTTTCATGAATGTACACGTGGGATCAAATGGACAGGTCCAGTAATTTGACCCTAAAGGCCCTAGAATCTGCTGTTCAATCCAAATTCGACTCTCTTAAACATGTACCCGTTTGGAAGGATGAAAGACCGGAAAGCATTAGAGGTAAGGATGAGCTCAAAGTGTATAGGATATATCCTCTTGGCCTGACACAGAGACAGGCTCTATATACATTCAGTTTCAAAGGGGATAACGAATTGAGTGGTCACTTGGAGAAAAATCCATGTGCAAAATTTGAGGTGATATTTGTGTAGCTGCAACATGTGTACTAGCTCAAGCTTTCTCTGCATAGTTGATTGTCATTTAATCATCTTTGTCGTATTACTAGCTGTTGTTCACATGCTATAGGCTGCAGTAGCATACTGGAAATGAGAAAACAGTTAGATACCTTCTCTACGGGGATTAAACTTAATCATGTAGCAGTTGCTAATTAATACATACGTGAAAATCGGATCCCTTTGGTTTTACATATTAACCATCAGGACTACAAAATGTCTACTGCTAGCTTGTGTATAAATATTTTTGTATTTTCTCTTTTTATTTGTCGTGATCAAGAATTCTCGTTATTCCCTTAAAATTTTCAGTAATTTTGGGACTTTACCTGTTTAAGATGGTGAAACTGTTGTTCCAATGTGACCCAAAGTTGTCACAAATTACGTATAGTTAGTGGATGAACGTTTTACTGTCGATATATTTTCAAAGTATAGGAGATCGGAGAGTGAGATTTCGTACTCATGATCGAAACTGGTCCGAACAAATTTTTGTTGAACAAGGAGACCGAGGGTGAAACTCTAAATCTGACGGTGGTGATTCTTGCAGTTGGCAGCAAAAATAAAAATATCTAATAGTGATGGCTAGGTTCTATAAGAATGTTTGTTGCTGAGCACACATTTCCACCACAATCTAAAATGTATCCTGTAATCACTGCTAACAAGATAAGTAGTGAATGATCACTTTCAAGTTCCAACAGGACATTCCAGAAAAGGAATCAAAGGGCTTAGCTTTGTACTGCTGTTTGGCTAATTTAAATTGGCAGGCAGGTATCAGGTTTGAAAGGGAAGCATCAGTTTGGCTTTATATGTTTTTAGTGTCATTTGTTTTCAAAAATATTTCCATATCTTTACTAGATTTTCTTCTTTCCTCACTTCTGTCACAACCTTAACTAGTTTGGCTTCTTCAAAACAAACACAACCTTGTACAAAATGGTGGGATTCATATCCTCAGTACATTCATTCATCTTTATAAAACACATGTTCCATTGGAACATTTTCCATTCATTCAATTTTGTTTTTGTTACATTTTGTAAAATTATTTTTTAAATTTCTTGTTTGATTATAATCTTAAGTAATCAAGATGAACTTCCATGCATTCACATCAACATGGTTAATTGAAAATGATGAAAAACCTCTCATATCATCAAACTTATAGTATTATTTGAAAATAAAATTTTAACATCCAATTTGATACCGTAACACCGTTTAGTGTAAAAAAAAACGTATGAGTTAAATAGTGTCTTCTTCCCTGATGGCTCCTTGGTCCTTTAACTCCTTATCGGTTTCCCATCCAAACACATGTACATATATAATAAATGAAAAATGTTTGGTAACCAAATAAAAGTAAAAAATTTCCCAAATGTTACATGTTTTTCAACAATTGGTTAATAAAAAAAAATAATGAAATGGATCCCGCATGCATTAATATGAACCCATCCACTAAAACTACTTATCTTGCCAACTCAAGACTACCAATTCATTTTGGAAATTTTTTTGGATAATTTTTTTGGTTCCCTAACATTGAATATTAATCCAGAAAAGATTTTGTGCTAAATATTTTCAACACTATATAAGGATACTACCTCTTTTGGAACATCATTGTCATGCAAACTTGTGTAATCAGTGTAGTTGTTGCACAATCAAATGATAGTACATATATGAATAGAAAAATACTACAACTTTTAAAAATGTTTCCAAAAAATAATTTTTAAATACTGAATTAATAATATATTATTGGCATTTTTTTCATAAATAAAATGAAACATTCACGTACATGTACAGAGTACCACAAATAAAACAAAAGAGAAAGAGGACCCTGAGATATATCTCATGAACCTTTTAGATACATATAAAATAATTTTTAAATCTTGTTAGGGGTAATTAAAAATCTCTGAAATTACTAAAATACTCACCCCATTTTTATATATAAAAAGCAGTCATCTCACGAAACTTTCTCAGGCTCCCTACTCTCTAAAACAAAATTTGTGTTATTTCGAACATTTTTTCAGAATTTTATTGAATTTTTATCAACGGTTCATTTATATTTTGAACAAAGAAGTATCTGGAATCTGGATGTTGTCGTGCGTACAATTTAAGTACGTAGAGATTTGAACACGTTACCACTTTGATGCTGTCTTCATGCGTAATGCTGCTATGACAAATCCTATTTCTCAGTCTTATCTCTACACGTGATCAATTCAATTATCATAGGCTGCCGTTATATAAACAGTGCTGCATAGTTAGCTTTCGAGTAATATAACTGACCAGATATCACAGACCAGAGACAGTGATACAAATATACAATATGGCAAGACTGACCAAGAAAATGTAGAAAAATGAAGGTTAAAAGATAACAAATTGATTACTAAAAATTGCTTTCGAATCATGAGGCATCAAATGATGCGTTGAATATGATATATATATATATATATATATATATATATATATATATATATATATATATATATATATATATATATATATATAGGCAAGTGCTCAAATACAAACCACTTTTAAAATACAAACCTACAAACCAACACTAAATTAATTATATTTCATTTATTCTAAGGTTCCCGCCAAGGGTACCTTCACAAAAAATGCTTAAAATAATTGGCTCTATCCATAAAAAAAAAAAAAAAAAAAAAACTTGCCGTGGAAATGCGAAGCATTTAAGACAGTAAACGGATGAGTTAGGTAGTCATGAGGGCCGAAGGCTCTCGACACACCCGTCAATCGTCTATTGCCTTTACCATTGATTGCCATTCCTTACAACTTTAGAATGATAAAGGCGCGAAGCGCCGTACAAAAAGGTGCGAAGCACCGTTAACCAGTGAAATCCACTGCCACGTCATCACTTGAACAGTGAATTTTTTTTTTATTTTTTTTATTTTTTTATTTTTTTTGTTGGATAGAGCCAATTATTTTAAGCATTTTTTGTATTGGGGTACCCCTAGTTTGGTCGTTAGATTAGCTTGAAATATTAGATTATGCTTGGTTTGTAGGTTTGTATTTTAAGGAGGTTTGTATTGGAGTAGCCCTATATATATATATATATATATATATATATATATAATGTTGGTAAGTTCGTTTTTCTAAAAATTTTAGGAAAATTGGTTAATGAACATGATATTAGAACTTTGAATATAGGAGGTCTCATGTTCGTGTGCCTCATACTCCACTATTTTTATTTATTGAAATATTAAAATATTGAAATTGAAATTGTGTATTATGGTGGATTCAAAAAGGGACGAGATCCCTTTTTGAAATTGTGTTTTAATATTAAAATATTAAAACGAGAACACAGTGAGATACGGAGGCTTAGGCAATTTTCAGACAATATTTGTACATCTCATTCTTTTTCGATATAAAATTGGTATGTACCATATGATTTGATCCCACGGAAATGGTATGGATTCTTCAACCCTTTTTTATAATGTATCATATGAGTTTAGTGATTTGGTTGGTGCATATTGTGAATGATCATCTTGTTTGCATATATGAGTTATTGAATTGACTGGGCTCTTTTTCATAATCAAGAAACTTATTATTTAGTTAAATGTACAGTGTATATTTGGATCGCCGGTAATCGTTTTTAGACATGTTTTCTTGATTCTGGTAAGGGATTGCATAGATTAGCTAGTGTTGTGCTAATTAAATTTTTAGGATTTTTCTGGTATCGATTTTGGTTCGTAAGTTTTCGGACGTTAATGTATCATAGTGTTTAAGGTAATCAACATATGTTTTATTTTGGTCTCTTTTTAAAATATGTTTCTGGTTCAGTCAATACTTATGTATTTTAGTGATTAATTTGTGTTATAATTTTGGTTGTTTTTTAGTTTTGTGTTCTAGTTTCTTCGTGTTCTTCACTGTGTGTGTAATCAGTATGTGTTTGATGTTGTAAATTGATTATCAGATGTATTAGTAGTGATTTTGAGGATAATTTATCTTTTAATTGTCATATTTTTAATCTTCATAAATTTGTTAATTATTGCTAATTGACAGCATTTAATTTTCGATTACCGTTTCTATAATAACTTGTTTAATGTTTTCTAACTAATGCAATTAGGAAAGCATTGATTTAGGATTTGATTTAGGGATTAGTGAATTGTCAGTTACTTTTTAATGTTTTATAGGTCTTTTAATTGTCACTGGTTTTCCTGACAAAAAAAAAAAATTGTCACTGGTTTTATGACGATTTGGTTTGTGTCATTAATTTGTTTTATGATAATTGATTGCTATATTTAATTTCTAGTTTTTAATATTTAATTGATGTTTGATAGTGCTCAATTAGTGGATTTTAATGTGTTCTAATTGATGATTGAGATTTTGAATAATCAGTGGGTTGATTGATTATACTTTTGATTTGTTTTGTTTCTTATCTTGAAAAGCCTTTATTAGCACTATTGTACCATTTTATATGGTTTTGTACCTTTAAGGGTGTGCCATATATTGTGGTTTTTTGGACCAATTTTGGGATTATTTTGGTGTCTTCTATTTGACGATTTGGATCATTGTTGATTATTATTCTTTAATCATATTTGTAATTGACAATTATTTATTTTTTATAAATATAGAGTTTTAAAATACAAGTTTATTTTATTTAAATTTTTTATCTTAGTTTACATGTCTAACCAATAGCACCCTATTCTTAGTAGTGTTTGTTTTATATTTTGTTATTTTTCTTTATTAAGAGGAACTTATAAATAGTTGTATGTCTAACCAAAGGTATTTCCTTTGGTTGGGACTTTAGTATAATATTGAGTTAATTTCGAAACACTAATTAATGGTGTTTTAAATGGATTTTGATATCTGTTTTGTTTTTTACATTCCAGGAAAGCATTTTTATAGGCGGGTGGAGAATGGTTAGCAACCAATTTTTTGAAGAAAAGCTGTTGACTGGGTTTATTGGAGGGCACTCTTTTCCCACATAAGTTTTTTTTCCAAAGGGTTTTGCTCTAGTGGGTTTTTAACGAGGCCCTTCTTTTGTTCCCTTGGTGTCCATATTGATTGGGTTGTTGGGCAGACTGGCACGTTTTCAAATAGACTGGTGATAAATGATGGAGAAGCTGGGGTCTTAGTGGTGCTGGGGATGTTTGAAGATCGGCCATGTTACTTTATGGGAGTTCGGTCGTGTAGTTTTAGTTCTCTTTTTCTTTCCAGTATTCATTTTTTGTATTGTACTTACCATTCGGGTGCATCTTCTCAGACATTAAAGTTCTATTGTCTAAGTGTCCGGGGGCAACATGCGTGCCTTTCGGTTAGATGATAAACTTTCTTGAAAGAAAGAACACCTTTCGAATATTGTATTCGTTGCAATTCATCTATGAAATAGATACCCCTGACAAAAAAAAAAAGGACGAGATCCCCTCTAATATTTGAAAAATTGGACCGAACATTGGTAAAAAAGGTACAAAACAATGTAGTGATCCACTTTTCGATCCATAAATGAGTTTTGGAGTGAAGGGATGTTGAATATGTAATATATATGTTGATATATTATATGATATAATACGAGAAGTTACTATAATTAATATTATTAGGAAAAGGGATAGTTTACTTTATTACGATTCGAGTCATTATATTGTAAATGAATTAATACTTTATATCTTCACGATTGAATAAGACGGGTATTTGCGAATATTTTATCAGGATATCAAAGCCAGGTTATTAACGAAGACGACGAAGAGGCGAAAACACAACAATGATGATGAGTTTGTGGGAGAGACTGTACCAATCCTACGATGTGACGATTTACAACAAGATCACACGATTGTTTTTCGATTCAAAACGATGACAATGAACGACTACGACTACCCGATGATTGTTTCTCGAAGGGAAATAACAATAATGACGACGATGACCCGTTGATCGTTTCTCGATAGAAACGACAATAAACGAATAAACGACGATTTGTTGATCGTTTCACGATGGAAACGACAACAAATGATGACCGACGACGACTGTTTCTTGATTAGAAATGATGACGACTTTTTAAATTTTTTCTAATATTTTTATTATTTTACAAATTCTCGATACTTGTATCTTGAGTGTGAGGGGATGTTACATATTATTATGATTATTATGATGTAATACGGAAAGTTACCATAATTATAACTATTAGGAAAAATGGGTAATTTCCTTTATTATGATTAGATATTTGTTATATGAACGATCATTATATTATAAACGATTATTATAAACGATTATAAACGAATTAAGGTTTTATATCTTCACAATTGAATAAAACTGATATTTGTAAATATTTTATCAATATATGATCCCGGTAAAGCTCACCGATTAGAACATAACAAGTAATATTTATGATCTATTTTGATTACGAATTTTTTATGTAAAAATAATCGAGAAAAATGAATTCAAACGAAATCAAGTATAATTAAACAAACAAAAATCGATTCACTTTAACAGGTGATTATAACTTTGATCTTATACATTTTGCATTTATCAATTTTTAACCAGAAGGTCCAAAACCAAACCAACGGAACTAAAAAAAAAGTTGAAATCCAGAGAATTGGTTTTGCTCTTGAATTTAGTTGATTGAATTTTCGGTCACTATTGCAGTTTTAAATAATGGTTTGTACATATATTTGGGTCAATATTCAATGTTCAATGTTTCATCAACTTAATACATGTATGATTATTGTTTTTTGGGACACTGTAGACGTATGAAACAGAGTGTAGAAATTGTGAGGCAACCTTCTCAGGCAGCCCATTTCGTAACCTTTCTGTCCTCATGCAGGAGTTGTTTTTATCTATTTCACCCCTCTGTATATATAATTTCAACCACTCTTCATTTCTTTCCAATAAAATTAGTAATCGAACTTTTTACTTCAACAGAAAAAAACCAGAAGCTTGCAAGATATCACCATATGGAGTTTTTGTCCATTATTATATGTAACATCTTATTTTTATCCATTCTTCTATCATATTACTTGGCACAGAAGAAAAAACAGAAAATCAAAGCTAAACTTCCTCCTGGTTCAATGGGATTGCCATATGTAGGAGAAACTCTCCAGATGTACTCAGATAATCCTAATGTTCTGTTTGCGACGAAGCAAAAAAGGTACTAGTCCTAACTGTATTATCCTTCTGTTGCATCAAAATATTTGCAGCATCGAAGAGGTGGTGTAAATTTTCTTAAATTTATGATTGGAATTGTTTTGCAGATATGGAGATATTTTCAAAACTCACATTCTTGGATGCCCTTGTGTTATGCTAGCAAGTCCAGAGGCTGCTCATTTTGTGCTAGTGTCTCATGCTCACTTGTTGAAGCCAACGTACCCGAGAAGCAAAGAGGAGTTGATTGGCCCTTCTGCACTGTTTTTTCATCAAGGAGCTTATCACACTTGCCTGAGAAAGCTGGTCCAAAGTTCTTTATCTCCAAAGGCAATCCAAAAACTGATTCCTGATATTGAAGCCATCGCGATTTCTACTTTAGAATCATGTAACAACTTAAAAGTAGTTAACATCTTCCGAGAAATGAAGTTTGTAAGTTTCACCTTACAGTGTTGCACTTGCTCTTATTTCCCTTACTTTCATCTATATCGGTTTTATGTCCTTGTGCAGTTATCTTTTGAGGTTGGGATTTTGTCTATCTTTAGTCAATTAGAAAGCAGATATAGCACAGAGTTAAAAGAGCAGTACTGCATTGTAGATAAAGGTTACAACTCCTTCCCAACAAACTTACCAGGAACTGCATATCAGAAAGCTCTCAGGGTAACAAAATTCATGTTTTGTACAACAATCTTACCCTTTATAGAGCATGTTGATCGGACGTTTTGATTTATTCTGCCTAATACGATGATTTTGTGAAGGCAAGGCAACGGATTAGTCAAATTCTTTGTGAGATTATTAGCGAGAGGAAGGAGAAGAAATTGTTAGACAAAGGTCTCTTAAGTCATCTTCTGAACTTCAAGGATGAGGAGGGTCAGACATTGACCGAGGACCAAATTGCAGATAACATAATTGGAGTACTTTTTGCTGCTCAGGACACGACAGCTAGTGTACTAACATGGATTCTTAAATACCTTCATGACGATCACAAACTTTTGGAAGCTGTTACGGTAAGCATTTTCCCAAGGATTTACTGATCACAAACAAAATCCAGTTTTCATGGATTGTTATAAACTGCAGGCAGAACATATGGCTATTTTTAAATTGAGTAGCGAAGGAAAGTTGCCTTTGACTTGGTTTCAAACTCGAAATATGCCTGTAACCAACAAGGTTTGTGCTTCTCGTAATATTTTTACTGTAATGTTTCTAAACAAGCACACACAAAGAGCATTCCAAATTAATTGCTTGTATGTATGATTTAGGTCATATTAGAGACGTTGCGGATGGCAAGTATCATATCTTATACATTTAGAGAAGCAGTGGTTGATATTCAGTATGAGGGTAAGAAGCAGAGTGAAGTACATTGTTGAGATGAGGAGCTTTTAAGCTTTTTGCACTTCATGTACATATTATTAATCCTTGAATCTCTGTATTATAAAATGTTAGGATACCTTATACCTAAAGGTTGGAAGGTGATGCCATTGTTTAGAAACATTCATCATAGCCCTGAATTCTTCAGTGATCCACAAAAGTTCAATTCTTCGAGGTTTGAGGTAGGAGCACTAAAGCTGTATCATATACCCTGAAAAGTTTCAAACTCCAAAAATTTTCAATTTGATTTAATCTGGTGGTCGATCATCGATGCATGCAGGTTGCTCCAAAACCAAATACATATATGCCATTTGGTAATGGAGTACATGCTTGTCCAGGAAACGAGCTTGCTAAACTGGAGATGCTTATTTTAATTCACCACCTGGTTACCAAGTTTAGGTATGAACGACAACAACAAGCTGTACGACTAAAAAGCAATTGATAAGTTAATCTGATTGAGAATTACCTGAAACTGGCATGCTGGAATGTAATAAGTCCAGGACCTGTCAAATGTTCGGAACCCTTAATATGCTCAATTTTTAACAGAATATGAGACTCTAGTATTGAATGAACCTCATATTATTGACTATTTAGTGTTAGAAGACTCATTTTTCGAAGAGGTTAGTCTAATTCCTCTATGTTGTGATAAATTTCGAGCTGCAGGTGGGAAGTGATTGGTCACAGCAATGCAGTTGAGTACTGCCCATTCCCAGTCCCACGGCATGGACTCGCAGCAAGATTCTGGAAAAACCATAGACACAACACAAATACAAAAACTTCAACACATAATGCCTTTGAAGATGAGTCTGTGAAGGCTTGATTTCAAGAGGAGCTTAAGTGTTTCGATGGTACATATTATTAGTAATTTGTTTTTCGTGTACCTTGTTGTAACTTTAGACAGTATTTGTAACTCATTCTCGTTGTCTCTGAGTAACTACTAACGCGGAGGTACGTTCCGATGATGATTACATTCTTCAAACCAGCCAGCCTGCCGGCACTACAAATCTGTACGGCGTAAGCAGTTGATGCAAAGATTTTGATGTGTTTAATATAGCGGAAAGATCAAAACAAGCTAACCAGATTTTATATTTTATATTGGTAAATTAAAAGATTGATGTTAAAGATCTTATCTGAGATTATGTGAATTTTTAATATAAAATATGGATGACAATTTTGTAATAATGAAATTAAGGGTCCAAGATTAAGTGGATTTTTAATATAAATAAACATATCTGGCAAAAAATATATAAATAAACATAGGCGAATTTTTAATATAAGTAAACATTTTCCCTAATTACCATTTTGTAACTACGCAAAATAGATAAATCCAACCATAATTACCATCGTTAATTACCATTTTGTAACTACTAAAAATAGATAAACTAACTATAATTACCGTTGTGATTTAATACCTGTGAAAATAATCCAACCCGTCATCTTATATGATTTGATTTGATACAAGTCATCATTATCATCACTAATTATCATTTTGTAACTACAAAAAATAGATAAACTAACTATAATTACCGTTATGATTTAATACCTGTAAAAATAATCCAACCCGTCATCTTATATGATTTAATACAAGTTAGTTTACTCCAATATCATACATGACTATAGATTTTACACGAAAAACATTAATTAATAATCATAACTCACCTTGTTCGCATTATTTTATAATAGTATTCCAAATAAAGAAAACATAGAAAGCATGAAAATATAATGTACAAGATCTGGGAAGATAAACTTTATTTTACTAAAAAAAATTGAAAAATAAAAGAAATAATTGGGTTACACACTTGCTAGCTAGGTAAACTGATTTAGTTAATTAAAGCTAGTCAAATATTTGTTTTACCCCAATCATACCGGTTAAATTCAAGTCATCTTATTCCCATGGAGTTGCTCTGAAAATATTAAGTCTTAGGACCTGTCAAAACATTCGAAACCTTTAATATGCTCCAGTTTAAACAACAGAATATGAGACTTTTAGTCTGTAGTGAAGCTCAACATGCATTATCAACTGTCTAGTGTTAGAGGACTCATTTTTCGAATATGTTAGTCTAGTTTGTCATTGTTGCGAAAAAATCGGAGTTGCAGGTGCGAAATGTTCGGTCACAGCAATGCAGTTGAGTACTACCCATTCCCAGTCCCACAACATGGACTCTTAGCAAGATTCTGGAAAAAACCCAACAAAATTTCAATCACTTCAACACAGACGTCTCTGAAGATGAGAAATGAAGTCTTCATTGTAAGAGGAGCTTAATGCAAGTTCTCATGCATAAGTCGATGGTATATATTATTGGTTTTTTTTTCTTTCTTTTTGTAGTAAGCACTTCTGTAATATGTTTAGACAGTAACTACATAACTCAATCAATGTAACGAACAGGACATACGAGCTTAGCTATATACTTCAAGAAACTAAATAAACATTTTATGAATTGCCTTAATAATTTAGTGACAATAATTTAGTGACAGACAGAAATTCTTGAATTGCCTTATTGTCTCTAATATATCGACCTTATCACCTTAACGACTTTGCGGTATACAAATAACTATCCATGGCCATAAACTAACCCAAACCAGATTAACACAATTTCCATTTCGCCTTATATGATCTGATAAGTCTATTTACTCTAATATCATAGTTTAATCTCTAGTCTTCAGGAATTAAATATGCTATAATTAATCCAAATATATCAAGTGTTATAACGGAAGGAAGAAAGGTGATATATGTAGAAGAGAAATAATTTATATTGATCTTGAGGATAAACAGATTACAAATCTCAGATTTTCAGATGCTCCACAATCTTTACATGCATTTCTATTTATAGACACAATCTAAGGGGTTAGGTGTAGTAGGTGGTGTTAGGTGTGTTAGGTGTGGTTGGTGCAGCCGGCGGCGGCTACATAAGTCAAATCCGGCGGCTACGGTGGCGGCGGTGGCCGGCGGCGGCACAGTATTCAAGGCATTCTAACAAATCTCCACCTTGACTTGAATCCTCTCACAAATAACAGATAACAGATGTACCAGACGCATCATAATAATGCCAGATGTACCAGATAAAACTCTTCGCCTTGACTTGAATCCTCTCACAAATAACAGATAACAGATGTACCAGACGCATCATAATAATGCCAGATGTACCAGATGCACCATAATAATGTCAGATGTACTAAATGCACCATAATAATGCCAGATGTACCAGAAAAAACTCTTCTGCCTCATATTTTGCCCTCAAAAGGGCAGTCAACAACTCCGAACATTTAGCAAGTCCAAACAATGTTGAAACTTGCTATGTGGAACCGGCTTGGTAAGCATATCAGCTGGGTTATCAGCAGTACCCACTTTGCTCACCTTGGTTCTCTTCTCACTTCTTAGAAAATGATATCTCACATCTATGTGCTTAGTCCGCTCATGATGGACTTGATCCTTGGCTAAACAGATTGCACTGAGACTATCACAAAATACTGTAGCCTGATCATGATGTAGACCTAGATCACTGATCAATCCTTTCAACCAGATTCCTTCTTTTACGGCTTCTGTCAATGCCATGTACTCTGCTTCTGTAGTAGACAAAGTCACTGTAGGTTGCAGAGTAGCTTTCCAACTGACAATCGAACCACCCAGAGTGAAAGCATAACCAGTCATAGACCTTCTACTGTCAACATCTCCAGCATAATCAGAGTCTGAAAACCCTGTCATCAAACACTCAGTATCACCTCCATAAATGAGACCAACATCAGATGTACCTTTTAAGTACCGAAAAACCCTCTTCACAGCTTGCCATTGCTCCTTGCCTGGATCACCCATGAACCTACTAACAACACTGACAGACTGTGCAAGATCGGGCCTAGTGCAGACCATTGCATACATCAAGCTTCCTACTGCACTAGCATAGGGAACTCGAGACTTGTACTCCTTTTCCTCAGCAGACTGAGGTGCAAACGCGACGGACATATGTACATTTACAGTACTCGGAGTTTCTATGGACTTTGCTGTAGACATGCCAAACCTTGACAAAATCTTCTGAATATATCCCTGCTCCACCTGTTTCTCAACACCACCACTTTCTGTATGAGGTCCACGATTTATCAGATAACATGCTGTACTAACTGCTTCTGCCCAGAATCTTCTAGTTAGTCCAGCATTAGAAAGCATACACCTAGCTCTCTCCAGAAGTGTCTGATTCATACGCTCGGCTACACCATTCTGCTGTGGTGTATCCCTGACTGTATGATGCATAGAAATTCCTTCATTCTTACAGAACTCATCAAACTCAGATGAGCAAAATTCCAGACCATTATCAGTTCGCAGCCTCTTAATCTTCTCCAAGGACGCGACAGCAACAGAACCTGATAACGTAGAACCTTGAAGAAGATACAAGGTACCACGTTTAACACCTTTCAAAACCATATTAGAACCCTTGCAGACATGTAGAACTCCACATTTACCTTGAAAACTGAAACCATTGCTGTCTAACTTACTCAAAGATATCAGATTCTTTATAATAAGTGGAACATGCCTAACATCATTCAGTGTGCAGAATTTACCATCATGTGTCCGAATTTTAATCGAGCCTATTCCAACAGTCTCACAAGCAAAACTGTTAGCCATAGAAATCTTGCCACCGTCTACTCGCTCGTAGGTTGTAAACCACTCCCTGCGCGGACATATATGATAAGACGCTCCAGGATCAAGAATCCACACATCAGAGTGATGCATGTGATCAGCAGTAACAAGAGCAATATCTTCTTCAGAAGTAGCATCAGCTACAGCAGCAGTATCTGTCAATTTATCCTGTTGCTTCTTTTTCTTGGGACAGTTAGATTTCTAGTGTCCCTTCTCTTTACAGTAATTACAGATATCATTAGGTTTTGGACCCTTAGGAACTGGTTTCTTACCCAAATTTCCATGTCCATTGCTCCCACTGGCTACTGTTCATAATTTTCTACGCAAGTATACGCAGTCAAAAGTAATACGGATAAATAGGGATCGTTCCTACGAAGACTCGGTGAAATATGTAAATGTGCCTATTCAACAATGTATGGCTAAATTATAATAGCTTGGCGAAGTAACAAATTTGAGTTGTTTTCTGGATTATTACTACTAAAAGCTTACTAAGGAGATTTTACTTATATGAGAGAAACACAGGGTTCCAACTTTATGAGTTGTTTCATCTAGATTAACCGTCAAGACTCAATGCAATGTGATTATTAAGGTAGCTAGTGGGAACACGAAGGAAGTACGAATTATCTTTCAATAAACTCACACCAATCCATAAATTCATCCACAATTAAGATAGAAGTTTTACGGGCATCAATTACGTCCAAATCACTATATGTCTATGAGATTGGGTGACAAAATCAATTTAATCACAAGTTCCACTATCAACTACATAGGGAAGTAATGTTCTTTCGAATCTATACTACCGATATGCGGAGAAACCGTCATAAGCCTATGCTAACATGGCAAGCCCTAATCTCTAAATCCACTTTCGCATTCATTAGAGGTTGACAAAATAGATGTTAGCTACGCATCTATATAAATTAACACAACCACGTCAGGCAACCTTATTTTCAATCACAAGCGTATGTTGTCAAAACTATCAACTACTAGAATCCACAAAACACTCCATTAGAACCCCATGAAAGTGTTTAGTTCATGATTGAACTTAGCACCATCATGGGTTCAATTAATAACATAATTAAAACAGAGAACTGAAAATAATTAATGATTGAGAATAGAATACTTGATAAAAATACAATAGATAACAAAGTATTAAGTTGAAGATTCAGAAAATAAACAATATAGAAAACCCTAGATCTTGAACTTGAATGTGATTCTTCCTTGCCGTCACCTTGGAACTTGTTTCCCCTCTTGTTCTTGACCTCTATACTGTGTTACAAGGATATGATCCCTTGCAAAGCTAATTAATTCTAAGTAATTCTCCCTTTTTACAAGGATTGGATGCGTTTATATATGCACTCCAAGTCATGCCCAGCAGGAAAAAATCCTCAATTATAATTAGAATTAGAAGAAACTACTTAAAATTCAATCAGAACTCGAATAGGGGCAAAAGGGTAATTTTCTGCAACTCTGGCCGCAATCTGGCGCACCCTGCACGAAATTGGCGTAGTCTGCACCAAGACATTCTGCCTACAAGTACATTTCTGGCGCAGTCTGCCCCAAGGTTGGCGCAGTCTGCCCCAACACTTTCTGATTTCAGCAATTCTGGCGCAGTCTGCGCGAATTCTGGCGTACCCTGCGCGACCAGTTCCTGTCCAGAATTTCATGTTGCTCTAAACTTCAAGAAAATCTCCCAAGCTTCGCGTGGATAGTAAGATCGTCCAAAACAGACTTCTAGAACTCCAGATATGGCCAAAAGAGTGTAGACTGCGCAACCATCCGAATTTTCCACAATTTGCTCATTTCTCATCCGTTTTCTCTTTCGATTCTTTTGCCACTTCCCGTTCTTCATTCCTTTTCTTGTAAACTTCTTGGTAGCTGACATTAAGACTCCGTTATTCATTCCATATCATAAATCAACTCCCAAAACGACGGAAACTTCAACCCTAATCGACGTTTCTTCAAACATGCACATTTAAACAAAAACACATCAAAACTACAACAAACTTGAGTCCAAGACAATCAATTTAAGCCGATATGAAGCGATCCAAGTGGATATAAAATCCACTTATCAGCTACCAACCCAACAGCATGATTATCTGCACCTATACTAGCCGCCTTATGGCGCAGCTCTCTAGAATGAAGAGAAGATCTAACCTCCTCTAGAGAAATAATATATTTACCAACAATAAACGATTGCACAAAGTTCTCATACGATAATGGTAAGAAACTAACAGAATCAAAGCATCATCCTCATCTTCAACTTTAACATCAATATTACGCAATTATAATAAAATTGTGTTTAATTGATCTAAGTTTTTTTTTTGCTAAATATTTAATTGATCTAAGTGATCTCGAAGAGGAATACCTTCCTGCATTCGCAGACTGAACAGACGTTGCTTCAGAAGCAACTTATTTGTTTAAGACTTTGTCATGTAGACACTTTCAAGATTTAACCATAAACCAGATGCGGTATCCTCCTCCGAAATTTCAGTATTAATATCATCTGCAAGGCATAACAGAATTGTTGAGTGTGCCTTTTCTTCGAGAGTGGTCATCTCAGCGCTTCCAGAAGCAGCCGCTTTTGTGTTCAACGGCGCCCAGAGCCCCTGTTGCTTTAACAAGGCACGCATCTTGATTTGCCACAGACTGAAACTATTTCTCCCAATAAATTTGTCGACCTTAACGTTAATACCACCAGACATCTTTCTCCCAGAATCGTGTACGTGAACAGTACCGCATGAACAGTACATATGAACATTACTGTATGAACAATGTCGTATGAACAGTGTCGTATGAACAATACCTTCTTCTCCGGTGATGAACAGTGCCTTCTTCTCCGGTGATGAACAGTAACTCCGCCTGAATACTGTCGTCTTCTCCGGCGAGCTTGAAAAAATTCCAACGAAAATTTTTGAAAAGAAAACACAGCAGTTTCAACCAAGCTCTGATACCAGTTTGTTATAACGGAAGCAAGAAAGATGATATATGCAGAAGAGAAATAATTTATATTGACCTTGAGGATAAACAGATTACAGATCTCAGATTTTCAGATGCTCCACAATATTTACATGCATTTCTATTTATAGACACAATCTAAGGGGTTAGGTGTGGTAGGTGGTGTTAGGTGTGGTAGGTGTAGCCGCCGACGGCTACATAAGTCAAATTCGGCGGCTATAGTGGCGGCGGCCGCCGCCGACGTCACAGTATTCAAGGCATTCTAACATCAAGCTAGTTACATATTGAAATTTACATGAAAATCATTAATTTATAATCCTAGCTCATCCTATCCATATTCATTTTAACATACCAACTCATATAAAAAACATATAGAAAGCATGAACATATAATGACATGTACATCATATGTACAAACTATAGCATCGTACTTTAAACAAACATGTAACTACAAAACTATAATATCATAATTTAACCAAAAAAAAACTATAATATCATATTTTTAATTAAAAATTGTATATTAGAACAATTTTTAATTTGATTCATGTGTAGGTTGAGACATGCAGGTAGCTCCAAAACCAAATACATATATGCCATTTGGTAACTGTTCATGCCTGTCCAGGAAACGAGCTTGCGAAACTGGAAATGCTTAGTTTGATTCACCACCTGGTTACCAAGTTTAGGTATGAAGACTACAAAGTTTGTACTAAAAAGCAACTGATGAGATATTCATCGCATGTCGGAATATATTAATGTTGTATTTGGTTGGGATGAATAAAATGGAAAGAAATGGAATGAAATTTGAATTATAAAATAGGTTAATGTTTAAAATATTTACTCATTCACACATTCCATTCTTAATCATTTGAACTAAAACTAAAATTCACATATTTAAGTTCAAACCTTTCAGTTTTAACACAAGACTCATTTTTCTAAGAGGTTAGTCTAATTTCATACTCCCTCCCGTACCAAAATAAG
Source organism: Saposhnikovia divaricata (assembly GCA_036435485.1). Lineage (NCBI taxonomy): Eukaryota > Viridiplantae > Streptophyta > Magnoliopsida > Apiales > Apiaceae > Saposhnikovia > Saposhnikovia divaricata. The sequence continues at coordinate 8,691,359 of CM071597.1, read as the reverse complement.
TATTGTTTTGATGTTTTACACGTGTTTTAAGATGTAAAAAATAGTGAATTCGACATAATATTTTTAAAATTATCTTTTTCTTAATAAAAATATAACATTTGAACTTTTATTTAGAAAATTGAAAAAATAATGTGAAAATTACTTTTTTCGTATCTTAAAATACGTGTAAAAAGTTAAACGACACTTATTTTGAGACGAAAAAATTATTGTTATATATGATAAATTTGGAGTTGCAGGTGGGAAGTAATTGGTCACAGCAATGCGTTCAGTGCTGCAGTGCTGCCCATTCCCAGTCCCACAACATGATTCCAGAAAATAAATTTGCACTTGAATCACAAACAATTTAAAAATAATTGGGGTACACGCTTGCTAGGTAGATAGTACAAAAAAACGATTGGGTAAAATTTAGCTAGTAAAATATTTGCTTGAACCAAATTATCCCTCCTATTCCAGTTTTTTCTTGTAAAATTTTCAAGTTTTCTCCTATAATTCCCTAAATATACATGCTTCATTTATACTTAATTTCCCCTTCTTTCATTGTTATCTCCTATAATTTACCCTTGTACTTTGTGCTTGAAATGTTGAAAATGCATCAGATGAGTTAAATCGAATGCCCTGCTGTGCTTCTTATTTCAAGCTTCCCATGAAGCTATACTACATGCTCCCGTGCGGGTTTTACCTTTATAGCATCAGTGCATTGGTGTAATGGGAGAGTCGAAGGAAATATTTTTCTATAATGGAGTCATAGTGACCGTCGTCCTTGTCAGTTACTCATGTCATATATAACAAGCTACAATTCTGCCTCCGCGTTGTCTGCAAAAATGGTCAGGGCTTCTATGTGATTAAAAAGAAGGAAGAATTCGGCTTTGCCACCATGTAACTTTATGCTCGGTTTTTTTTCGTGGATGACTTAGGATTTTGGATTTTTCCTGTTACATATCGCAACTTCTTCTAGAAGGATGGCTATCTAAACTTTTAATTATATGTCTAATTCTTCTAGTAACATGCATCTGGGTAATCCAATGGAATAGCTGTTGTTCAAATCCATGTGTTAAATTAGATAGCTAGCACAATCTCATGATGGTACCTTCTGTAATGAAGACATAGCTACTTCATATTTTTTTTTATCAATTTCAATTATGCTTGAGAAACAGCTAGTTCAAGCTTTCTTTTAAGGCATCTATCATCTTCCAAATTTGTTGCAGATAAGAAATCTTTACACTTTGTATAAGTGAACCTGATAGTCAGTAATAGTAGATCACTATAATCTTCTGTGCTTGAGCATGAGTTGGTTATTTGTTTTACAATTATATTTTTGGGCAAAAGAAGAACAATAATGTAATGTCAAAAAATGCTCTCAGATGTCGACTTTTATTTCTAATGTGTTGTTTGGTGCTAATTTAATAATCGTCATGCGATATTCTTAAAGCGATAAAAACAAAAGCAATAGATTTTCTGTCGAAGCTAATGTTATAATCTATGAACTCTACAGTAGGTAATGCCTTTCGAGTGCATATGTATTAGCATTCACGGTCAACAAATTAGAATTATTAGATGTAGACACTCTGTCAATGCGGGGTCCTTTATAAGAAAGCTTCCGAATTGAATCGATAACATACTTTCCTAAGTTTTCCATAAAAGTATGGCTTAAGTTCTCATCGTTACACAGGTTTTTTCGAATTGAAGCAGTCATTCTTGCATTGCATGATGCAAGTAATGAATTCATGGAAGCAGCTAAAGTTTTTAAATATTCCTGGAATGAGATTGGAGCAAGCATGTTCTGTGCCTTACTTGCTACTCATCTCATAGCTTTTATTGAGGCTTGTATACTTTTCCTTTTGGGTCAGTTCGTCAAGGGTAATCCTTAAATGCATGCAATTATGCAATTTTTTAAATAATGCATGCAAATATTAAGTCTAGGACCTGTCAAACGTTCGAAACCTTTAATATGCTCCAGTTTAAACAGAATATGAGACATTAGTCTATAATGAAGCTCAGCATGCATTATCAACTGTCTAGTGTTAGAGGACTCATTTTTCGAATATGTTGGTCTAATTTGTCATTGTTGCGAAAGATTCAGAGTTGCAGGTCGGAAATGATTGGTCACAGCAATGCAGTTGAGTACTGCCCATTCTAGTCCCACAACAAGATTCTTTAAAAAACCTTAGACACAACAAAATTTCAATCACTTTAACACATACAAGTGAAGTCTTCATTGTAAGAGGAGCTTAATGCAAATTCTTATGCATAAGTCGATGGTATATATTATTGGTTTTTTTTCTTCTTTTTGTAGTAAGCACTTCTGTAATATGTTTAGACAGTAACTAAATCAATTAATGTAACGAACAGGACAGAGATGAGCTTAGCTATTGTTACGACCAAACTCAACACGCAAGTGCACGTGATCTCAAGTAATATAGATAGCAAATAAGATTCGTTCCTACAGGGACTCGTTGTATTGTCTAGTTAATTCACTCACCAATGTATGATTATTATTCGATGCTACGACAAATTAATAATTGGATTTTTGTTTATCGCTACAATTACTCTAAGGATTATAACTAATTATCAACTACTTGAACTAAGAATTATGTCGAATTACTTATGCGAATAAAACATGGGATTTTAACTTCATTAAACAATCCATCTATAGTCTCCACTTCTCTAACCTTTTCATGTGATTTGTTAATACCTGATCGAATACACAAAACTGATATAAGCCAACTTTCGTTGCACAAATACCATCATAAATAACATCCACAATAAAGATAGAAATCACTTAGTCTCCCAATTATGCCTAATCTCCATATGTCTATAAAGATTGAAACATAATGGTTGAAGTACAAGCATTCAATTGATCACATAGTCGTCATAAAACGGTTAGAGTTACGACACTAATTATGAATGATATTTTCACGCATAAACCTATGCTAGCATGGCAAGTTCTAAACTCTTAGATCCACTTTCACTTCAATAAGAATTAACACACAATTACAGGAGTTAGCTACTCTCCTATAACGAATTAAATCAACCATGATAGGATATCACATCAATCACACTATAGGCATCGAGAAGATTCAACAAATAAACTCCATGAATAAATCTGCTAAAACCCCACGACAACGAATTAGTTCATAATTAAACTAATCGTCACCATGGGTTCCAATGTAAACGTGATAGAAGAAAACGAATAATGATTTAAATAAATAACAAGGGTTTTAAAGAATACACCCAAATCAAGCATCCACAAACTAGGAAGAATACAAGAATAATTTGAAAACTATCTTCTTCCTCGCTTCTTCGTGCTTCAAAACTCCGTAAATACAATACGTGGTCAGACCTCTTTATTCTAGGGTTTTTTCCTTCTTTATATAGGCCTCCAAGTGCAAGAAATTCGAAAGGAAATTAATTTTTGACTTTATCTCGAAAAATCAGCAAAACGGGACTTTCCCGTCAGAACAACCGGCGCTGCCGCGCCACTACTGTGCAGGAAAACGGCGCTGCCACGCCACAGAATTGCATACGGCGCTGCCGCGCCCAAAACAAGCACAAACACGGCGCTGCCGCACCGTGCCTTCTGTCCAAGGTTGTAGAAAATTTCCCAAGCTTCGCGTAGACAGCTTACGGGCCTCAAACGGACTTGTAGAACTCCAGATATGGCTAAAACAAAGTAGACTGCGCAACCTACCGGCAAATCCGAATTTCCCACAATTTGCTCATTTATCTTCCGTTTTCTCTTCCGATTCTTTTGCCACTTCCCGTTCTTCAATTCTTGAATTATGAATCCTCATGGTAGCCTAGGGAAATTCACCATCCTTCATTCCAAAGCTAAATTTAAACTCCAAGATCAACGAAAATCAACAATCATAGCTGACAATTTGCTAACCTGTACAGCTACACAAAACATATTAAAACACACAAATAATTGAGATACAAGCGATCAATTTAATCCAAAATGAAGTGATCCAAGTGGATAAAAATCCACTTATCACACCCCCAAACTTAAAGCGATGCTTGTCCTCAAGCATAAACATAAAAATCTATCTACACTAACTAGTACCACTTCCGTAGGTGATCACGGTTGCATTTGGCATTTGCAACAAGCCCTTTAAACCCCTAGGCAGCCCTAGTGGACGAGTAAGGTCTCGTGAGGGCCTATAGTGAATGTACCCACAAAATCCGATCTATAATGCAACTAACAATGCAACTAACTATATGTATGCAACTACATGAAAAATGCAAGGATCCCCTTTAAACTAACCAAAACCAACTAACAAGCAACTATCTCAAAGAATGCAACAAATCCAAATAGAGCTCGACTAAGTCCCCGTATACTAACAATACATGAACAGAAACTTGCATGTGTGCGCGATGCTCATCAGAAATACTCCCAAAACTAGGTCAAAAATCATACATGCTTTCAGCCAGGACAATCACAGGTTTATAACTAGAATAGACTGTAGACACTTCATAGCCTAGGAACACCTCCACCCTCATCCAAGATAGACAGAAACTCATGCTTTCTTACTAAGACACATAATACTATATACAATACACATGCTTATTTAACCGTGCAATGAATGAGACCCCATAAGGCTTATACAATAATACTCATGTAGCGAGTGTTAGGTCAGTGGATCCCAGACTATAAAATCCTTAGGTCACTAGGACTAAGTCCCCTCAGACTTAATTACTCGAGTATTAAAGAGTTCACTCTGGTTAATTTTGCATTTCACAATTGACACTTTTGATTTTTTTTTCTTTTTTTTTTTCTGTTTTTTTCCCTTTTTTTTCTTTTTTTTTTAAATGCAATCTGGAATGAGCCTTTCTCATTTCCAACCCTAGACTACTCATATAAATATGAGCCGGCTACTAGCCATTTGACACCTAGCCATTATTAACAAATATTTACAACTAGCATGAAATCCCTGGTTTCCCCCAAACTTAGATTTTAGTGCTCCTACGCCATCAAGGGAATAACGAAAATTCTAACTATAATCAAGCGATTAAATCTCTAAACATCCAACAAGCATGACCCTAACCTAGCCCAAAAGCACCCAACGAGTCTGTGTAAAAGTTTTGTTTCTGAACACGCAAGTCAATTTCATAGGCACTATAATTCAACCCTCTACTCATCATCAACACACTTAATTAGACACCTACCTACCAGTCAGAATTAGCAAGTTCTACGGGATCATGAAAATGCATGCCATGCTCATGCAACTATATGAACATAAATATCACAATAACAGAATGTCCTATATGGCATAAACATAAATAATACGAACATGTATGCATGAACTATCACTACTATGCAAAATATATGCAATCTACATGAAACACAATAACACACAAATACTACTATACACTGCTTATCCCCCAAACCACCCCCAAACTTGAAAAATTCAATGTCCGCATTGAATGGAAGTAAATACGAGGGAAAGGAGAAAACATACCTACTCGACGAAACACATGGGTTGCCTCCCACGAAGCGCTGTCATTAACGTCATTTAGCCGGACGTCACTTCCTCAACTCACGGCGGTTTCAAAAGAATAACCGAACCGTCCTCAACCGAAAGACCATTCATGCACACGTTGACATGTTTGTTTCCTCCCAACACAACTTTTCTTTCACTCTTCAACTTGATTTTTCCACCCGTCGACTTCTTCGCCTTCTTTTTCTTCCTCACACCTCTAAGGTGCTTATTCGATTCGGACGGCTGAACAACACTCTCTTCTACTTCATCATCGGTCATCCACCTTCTCAACACGTTATCTTGGCATACTTCAAAAATCACAAGTTCATCATCCACAAGGACATACTTCAAGTGTGGTGGCAGCTTCCCAAGCTTCACCTTCGAGAGATCTTGAATGGAAGAATTATCAATGGAATCACTGATGTGATGCTCGAGCTTGTGCACGTCTAACTTTTTGCTCAACAAATGATCAAACTCTTCTGCCTGACCCGTATCAACTATCTCCACACTGAAACACTCCTCATCCTCTGTCGGAAATTTCATGGCCTTGAACACATTAAAGGTGACATTTTGATCTTGCACCCTCATTGTAAGCTCTCCTTTTTGCACATCGATCAAAGTACGACCCGTAGCTAGAAAAGGCCTTCCCAAGATTATGGGAATCTTCTTATCTTCTTCAAAATCTAGAATCACAAAATCGACAGGAAAGATGAGCTTATCAACCTTCACCAAGACGTCCTCTACTATACCCCTCGGATACGTGATCGTCCTATCAGCCAACTGCAAGGAGATGTTAGTTGGCTTTGGTTCTGGAAGACCAAGTTGCATGAAAACTGATAAGGGCATGAGGTTAATACTTGCACCCAAATCACACTAGCATTTGCTGAACGAGAGATCTCCAATAGTACATGGAATGGTAAAGCTTCCGGGGTCCTTCAACTTAGGCGGCAACTTTTGTTGCAAGATAGCACTACATTCTTCCGTCAAGGCGACGGTCTCTAGCTCCTCAAGTTTCAATTTCTTCGAGAGTATGCCCTTCATAAACTTCGCATAGCTCGGCATTTGCTCAAGAGCCTCCGCAAATGGTATGTTAATCTGAAGCTTCTTGAAGACATCCAAGAACTTAGCAAATTGCTTGTCGAACTTTTGCCTTTGAATTCATTTTGGGTATGGAGGAGGTGGAAACACCTTATCTTCTACCTCTTTCTGAGCATTATCATTCTTACAAGTTATAGGAGTCGAGGGAGTAGCATTAGGTAGCAATTTAGGACCAGATTCGACCCCAGCATCAAAATCAACTTTTCCCTCCAGAAGTGCTGGCGTTGCCGCGCCAGTTTTGTACTGGGACACGGCGCTGCCGCGCCGTGCTATCTGCTCAGATTTTTCATTTTCTTCCTCGGTTGATTTTTCTTTGTCCTGACCTTGTAGAATTCTTCCTGATCGTAATGTTACTGCCTGGACCTGTTCCTTGTGATCCTTCTTGCCTGGATTCATCTCTGTGTCACTCGAAAGCGTTCCTGGTTGACGGTTCAACAATGCATTGGCCAGTTGACCAATTTGATTCTCTAAAGTTTTCAATGACACTGCCTGACTCTTGTACATCATTCGAAGCTCTTCAAATTCAGACTTCTCAGACTGATTCAATGAATTCCCTTGAGATGGTTGAAATCCCGGTGGATTGAATGGTTGCCTTGGAGCATAAGGTGGTGGTTGATAGTTCTGATTGTATGGCCTTGCATTGAACTGCTGATTCTGGGGTTGCTGAACACCACCCTGATTGTTGCTCCAACTGAAATTAGGATGATTCCGATTGTTGGGATGATAAACATTAGGCACTGGTTGCTGAGCTCTTTGAAAATTACTGACAAATTGTGCGGATTCAGATGAGATAGCACACTGATTCCTGTCATGAGCCCCTGCACACAATTCATACACCATAGCAACCTGGTTAGTCCCATGATTAGAAAGGGAATCTACCTTCATTATCAATGCCTTGAGTTGAGCAGCAATAGCAGTAGCTGCATCCAAGTCAAGAACTCCGACCACTTTAGCAGGTGGCAAGCGTTGAGTAGGATTCTGAAACTCATTGGCCGCCATCATTTCAATAAGATTATAGGCATCCTCATAGCTTTTTGTCCATAGCGCACCTCAAGAAGCTGCATCCAACATAGGCCTGGACTGAGCTCCCTACCCGTTATAGAAATTGCTGATTATCATCCAATCCGGCATCCCATGATGAGGACAACGTGCCAAAATCTCCTTGTACCTTTCCCAAGCTTCCCCCAAAGATTCCTGAGGTTGCTGAGCGAACTGAGAGATAGAATTCCGATAAGCTGCTGTCTTCGCCATGGAGAAATACTTCGTCAAGAACTTTTGAGCACAGTCTGCCCATGTTTTAATAGAGCCTGATGGCATAGAATGTAACCAACTCTTGGCTTTATCCCTAAGATAGAAGGGAAATAGTCTCAATCTGATTGCGTCATCTGTAACTCCGTTGAATTTGAAGGTGTCACAGATCTCAAGGAAGTCCCTGATATGAGCATTGGGATCTTCAGCAGGACTACCCCCAAACTGTACTGTATTCTGAATCATCTGAATGATGTTTGGCTTAAGCTCGAAATTATTAGCCCCAATAGCTGGGCGAACAATACTGGTATGAATATCCTCCACTTTTGGCTGAGAGAATTCATTCAAAGCCTTCGCTGGTTGTGCTTGATCTGCCATTTCTTCTATTGATTCAAGATCGTCTTCTAACCCGATGTTCTCAAAATTAAGTTTTCTTCTTGCTAGTTCTTCTCTACGTGCTTGAGCTCGTGTACGCATACACTCTCAAAAAGTACCTGAAATTCACCAACAAGAAATTTGGTGAGAAACGTCTTAGTCACCGAACTTTAATGACCACTGATGGCAAATACTGAAACTAAACAAACAAAACCGCGTCCCCGGCAGCGGCGCCAAAAACTTGTTACGACCAAACTCAACACGCAAGTGCACGTGATCTCAAGTAATATAGATAGCAAATAAGATTCGTTCCTACAGGGACTCGTTGTATTGTCTAGTTAATTCACTCACCAATGTATGATTATTATTCGATGCTACGACAAATTAATAATTGGATTTTTGTTTATCGCTACAATTACTCTAAGGATTATAACTAATTATCAACTACTTGAACTAAGAATTATGTCGAATTACTTATGCGAATAAAACATGGGATTTTAACTTCATTAAACAATCCATCTATAGTCTCCACTTCTCTAACCTTTTCATGTGATTTGTTAATACCTGATCGAATACACAAAACTGATATAAGCCAACTTTCGTTGCACAAATACCATCCTAAATAACATCCACAATAAAGATAGAAATCACTTAGTCTCCCAATTATGCCTAATCTCCATATGTCTATAAAGATTGAAACATAATGGTTGAAGTACAAGCATTCAATTGATCACATAGTCGTCATAAAACGGTTAGAGTTACGACACTAATTATGAATGATATTTTCACGCATAAACCTATGCTAGCATGGCAAGTTCTAAACTGTTAGATCCACTTTCGCTTCAATAAGAATTAACACACAATTAAAGGAGTTAGCTACTCTCCTATAACGAATTAAATCAACCATGATAGGATATCACATCAATCACACTATAGGCATCGAGAAGATTCAACAAATAAACTCCATGAATAAATCTGCTAAAACCCACGACAACGAATTAGTTCATAATTAAACTAATCGTCACAATGGGTTCCAATGTAAACATGATAGAAGAAAACGAATAATGATTTAAATAAATAACAGGGGTTCTAAAGAATACACCCAAACCAAGCATCCACAAACTAGGAAGAATACAAGAATAAATTGAAAACTATCTTCTTCCTCGCTTCTTCGTGCTTCAAAACTCCGTAAATACAATACGTGGTCAGACCTCTTTATTCTAGGGTTTTTTCCTTCTTTATATAGGCCTCCAAGTGCAAGAAATTCGAAAGGAAATTAATTTTTGACTTTATCTCGAAAAATCAGCAAAACAGGACTTTCCCGTCAGAACAACCGGCGCTGCCGCGCCACTACTGTGCAGGAAAACGGCGCTGCCACGCCACAGAATTGCATACGGCGCTGCCGCGCCCAAAACAAGCACAAACACGGAGCTGCCGCGCTGTGCCTTCTGTCCAAGGTTGTAGAAAATTTCCCAAGCTTCTCGTAGACAGCTTACGGGCCTCAAACGGACTTGTAGAACTCCAGATATGGCTAAAACAAAGTAGACTGCGCAACCTACCGGCAAATCCGAATTTCCCACAATTTGCTCATTTATCTTCCGTTTTCTCTTCCGATTCTTTTGCCACTTCCCGTTCTTCAATTCTTGAATTATGAATCCTCATGGTAGCCTAGGGAAATTCACCATCCTTCATTCCAAAGCTCAATTTAAACTCCAAGACCAACGAAAATCAACAATCATAGCTGGCAATTTGCTAACCTGCACAGCTACACAAAACATATTAAAACACACAAATACTTGAGATACAAGCGATCAATTTAATCCAAAATGAAGCGATCCAAGTGGATAAAAATCCACTTATCAGCTATATACTTCAATAAATTAAATTAACATTTTATAATTGCCTTAATAATTTATTGACAGACATAAATTCTTGAATTGCTTATTGTCTCTAATATATCGACCTTGGCGCCTTTGCGGTATACAAATAACAATCATGACCGTAAACTAACCCAAAATTTCCGTTTCGCCTTATATGATCTGATAAGTCAGTTTACTCTAATATCATAGTTTAATCTAGTCTTTGGGAATTAAATATGCTATAATTAATCAAAATACATTAAGCTAGTTAGATAAGTTTATATGAAAATCATTAATTTATAATCCTAGCTCATCATGTTCACATTTATTCTAACATACCAACTCAAATCAAACATTTAGAAAGCATGAACATATAATGACATGTACATCATATATACAAACTATAGCATCGTACTTTAAACAAACATGTAGCTACAAAACTATAATTTCATATTATTCAAAATTGTATATTAGAACAATTTTCAATTTGATTCATGTGTTGATGGATACATGCAGGTAGCTCCAAAACCAAATACATATATGCTATATGCCATTTGGTAAGTGTTCATGCCTGTCTAGAATGCTAATTTTGATTCACCACCGGGTTACCAAGTTTAGGTATGACGACTACAAAGTTTGAACTAAAAAGCAACTGATGAGTTAATCGGATGAAGAAATACCTGAAATCGTAGCATGGAATATATTAATGTTGTGTTTGATTTGGATGAATGGAATGGAAATAAATGAAATGAAAATTGAATTATAAAATAGGTTAATGTCTAAAATATTTATTCATTCATTCATTTCATTCTTAATCATTTGAACTAAAATTCAAATTCACCTATTTAAGAAGGAATGCTCCATTCTTCCCAATATTCAATTTCTTCATATTTCTTATCATAGAAATTTTGTACATATTCATTTTTTTTTCTAAATCTTCCCACTACCTCCATTTTTTTTTGCTTTTAATATCATTGATTTCATTTCATTCCATTCCATTCTTTCCAACCAAACATAACATAAGTCTAGGATCTGTCAAATGTTCAAACCTTTCAGTTTTAACAAAGACTCATTTTTCCAAGAGGTTAGTCCAATTTTATACTCCCTCCTATACCAAAATAAGTGTTATTTTGACGTTTTTTTCACGTGTTTTAAGATGTAAAAAATAGTGAATTTCACATAATATTTTTAAAATTATCTTTTTCTAAATAAAAATATAACATTTGAATTTTTATTCAGAAAAAGAAAATTGAAAAAATAATATGTGAAAGTTACTTTTTTCACACCTTAAAATACGTGTAGAAAATTAAAACGATACTTATTTTGGAACGGATAGATTATTGTTATATATGATAAATTTGGAGTTGCAGGTGGGAAGTGATTGGTCACAGCAATGCACTTCAGTGCTGCCCATTCCCAGTCCCACAACATGATTCCCAGCAAGATTCTCGAAAAACCATAGACATAACACAAATACAATCACTTTAATGTGAAGTCTTGATTTCAAGAGGAGCTTAAGTGCAAGTTCTCAAATATATTTCGGATGTATAAGTTATTACTCCTTCCGTCCCATTTTAGATGTTCTTTTTGTAAAAAAAACATATATGTTAAGATAAATGTTAGTTGGATAAAATTTTCCAACTAATACCCTTGTTTAATATTTTGAAAAATGATAATAGAGTTAAGTTTGTAAAAATTAATTTGGATTGAAAGTAAAAAAGGAATATGTAATTTGGGACAAATTTATTATAAAAGGAACATGTATTTTGGAACGGACGGAATAGTAATTCTTTTTTCTTTTTCTTCTTCCTTTTTATTTTTATAGCAAGCATTGGAAGAGTGGAGGGAGGATGAAGGAAACAGGACTTAATGGTAACACAATAATGTTTTATTTGGAAGTACAGAAATTGATAGCATTAAATTGAGTAATACAAAATTTCTTTAACAACATTCAAATAAATGATTTTGTAATTACAAAATGTCCAAATATATTTAACAAGCTACTTACTTTATTACGGAATGGTATACAAATACGGAGTAACAAATAAAATAATTCATGGAATTTTATACAAATAATAAACTCATACAATAACCTTGCCACCTCAACTGTCAACCTTTCATATTATAGATAAGACAGTTTTCTCCAATATCATAATCTAATCTCTAGTCTTTTGAAAATAAATACGCTATAATTAAAATACATAAAATTAATTAAAATATTGAGTTTTACATGAGAAAGAGCAATTTATAGTGATAACTCACCCTGTTCCTATTTATTTTGATTTAATATCCCATGTCAAAAACATATAGAAAGCATGAACATATAATATTCATATATGATCCCGGAAAATAAATTTGCACTTGAATCACAAACAATTTAAAAATAATTGGGTTACACGCTTGCTAGGTAGAATAGTACAAAAAAACCATTAGGTAAAATTTAGCTAGTCAAATATTTGCTTGAACCAAATTATCCCTCTTATTTCAGTTGTTTCTTGTAAAATTTTCAAGTTTTATCCTATAATTCTCTAAATATACATGCTTGATTTATACTTACTACTTTCCCCTTCTTTCATTGTTATCTCCTATAATTTGCCCTTGTACTTTGTGCTTGAAATGTTGAAAATGCATCAGATGAGTTAAATCGACTGCCCTGCTGTGCTTCTCATTTCAAGCTTCCCATGAAGCTATACTACATGCTCCCGTGCGGGTTTTACCTTTATAGCATCAGTGCATTGGTGTAATGGGAGAGTCGAAGGAAATATTTTTCTGTAATGGTGTCATAGTGACCGTCGTCCTTGTCAGTTACTCATGTCATATATCACAAGCTACAATTCTGCCTCCGCGTTGTCTGCAAAAATGGTCAGGGCTTCTATGTGATTAAAAAGAAGGAAGAACTCGGCTTTGCCACTATGTAATATCATGCTCGGTTATTTTTCGTGGATGACTTAGGCTTTTGGATGGTTTACCTGTTACATAACAATTTCTTCTAGAAGGATGGCTATCTAAACTTTTCATTCTATGTCTAATTCTTCTAGTTACATGCATCAGGGTAATCCAATGAAATAGCTGTTGTTCAAATCCATGTGTTAAATTTGATAGCTAGCACAATCTCATGATGGTACCTTCTGTAATGAAGACATAGCTACTTCATATTTTTTTTTTATCAATTTCAGTTATGCTTGAGAAACAGCTAGTTCAAGCTTTCTTTTAAGGCATCTATCATCTTCCAAATTTGTTGCAGATAAGAAATCTTTACACTTTGTATAAGTGAACCTGCAGATAGTCAGTTATGGTAGATCACTATAATCTTCTGTACTTGAGCATGAGTTGGTTATTTGTTTTACAATTTTATTTTTTGGCTCTCAGATGTCGACTTTTATTTCTTGTGTGTTGTTCGGTGCTAATTTAATAATCGTCATACGATATTCTTAAAACGTATATGAACAAAAGTTATAATCTATCAACTCTACAGTAGGTAATGCCTTTCGAGTGCATATTTATTAGCATTCACGGTCAACAAACTAGAATTATTAGATGTAGGCACTCTGTCAATTGGGGGGGGGGTCCTTTATAAGTAAGCTTCTGAATTGAATCGATAACATACTTTCCTCAGTTTTCCATAAAAGTATGGCTGAAGTTCTCATCGTTACACAGGTTTTTTCGAATTGAAGCAGTCATTCTTGCATTACATGATGCAAGTAATGAATTCATGGAAGCAGCTAAAGTTTTTAAATATTCCGGGAATGAGATTGGAGCAAGCATGTTCTTTGCCTTGCTATTTCATAGCTTTTATTGAGGCTGGTATATATACTTTTCCTTTTGGGTCAGTTCGTCAAGGTTAATCCTTAAATGCATGCAATTATTCGCTAATCAGATATGTCACAGCCTTATCACCTGCAATTGTACTATGTCTTCAATACAGAGGGACAGGGGATGATTTAAAAACTTGTTTTGTATTGTATGAGAAGACTTGATATGTATGGTTGGAACAAGTAGAATACAGAGGGACTGGTAAAATGAAGATTGCTTATTCCTACTCAAGTGAAACCACCATTCGTGGGTTTTATCTAGATTGGTAGGAAGAACGCATGGAAGGAAAACTATCATCTATGCAGTCGAGATATACTCTCTTTTAACTGGAGGCCTGGAGCTATTTATGGAATTCGAAAGATACTCTTTACCTTTCCGGCCCTTCCACTTCTGAAAGCTGTTCTCTGGACTAGCATCTACGACTTTTCTTTGCTCTACCAGTTCTACTGACGAAAAGGAATTGAAGAAGTGATCTTCGATTTAAAAGAGAATGCCCTCCGGAAGTAGCCTGTTGCAAATGGTTATCTTTTCTTGAAACATTATGAAAACCTGAGGCCAGGGGCTTTTTGATTAATGATTTATATATTAACCAGAGCAGAAACTTTTGATACATTGGTCTTATAAAAAGTTTTGCTTTCATTTCTTTAATTTGAATTACGATTCTAGGCAGTTGCTTGTTATTATTATTTTATTAATAATAATAATTTATATGGGATACATATTAATATATCAATTATATTTAGCTATTTATTTTATTGGGTTAATTTATGTGATCAAATAAGGAGCCCAATTAGATTTTAAGTTAATGTATGGACTAAATGTGTGGATACCCAATACCAAGCCCAATTAAATTATAATGGGAGATTTAATTAGGCGGTATATGAAGGGGTTATAGTCCCCAATATATTAAACACGTAAAAAAAAAACTTTTCTTCTACCCATCAGAGAGAGTTTGCTGTGGAAACCTAAGGGTGTTTGATTGAGGAAGACAATAACAAGTACACAAAGAAAAGGACTCCTACTGATATTACTTTATCATGGATACAGGTATGCTTCCGCTTATTGATTTAATCTCGATAACATGAATATGATGTTTCGATCCATGTCTCTATTTTAGAGAATTAAGTATTATAGAATTGTTAGATTCTTTCAATTGGTATCAGAGCCTCTTCATATTTTATTATTGAGATGTTAATTTACGTCTTACGTTGTGCGGTAATTGCTTTTCCGAGATGGACTATATCACTGTATTGTCTTTGGTTTACACGATTCGTTTTAAGATGAATACACGTATGTCCTGATAATTTTTTGGTGCTTTAGTTTGATTTGCACTGCCATGAGCCCATGATTATATATATGCCGTATATGAATTCAGCTTATAATCGGTTTAACATGGTTAATTTTATTATTGGCACATGTTAGTCAGGTTTTTATTTTTGGTGTGTTAGATTTGTTTTGGTTTAATAATTTTATATCATCTGACTGTTTAGTGAACATGTTTTTTGGTTTCCAGTCCTGCATATAATGCCTGTGTGAACTGGGGTATTATGTTATTATAGTGCATGGTTAAGCCTTTCGTGTACTTAATTGTTTTTTTTTTCTTTGACATGTTATATTAATAATCATGTTATGATTTAAGTGTATTGTAATAAGTTTTTAGTGAACATGAATTTAGGTGGCCATTTTCATGTTAACTATTATGCTTGTTTTGGTGATCAAGTCCATAGTAAATAATGAAAATTATTTGTTTAAATGATTGTATAGAGTTGAAACATTTTTTAACACTCCTGGATTATACGGATAAGTACTTCTTTGATAATTTTGTGAATTAAATTTTAATTATTGGCAAATGAATATTAACTTATTTATTTAAGTGATCTAATATTTTTAATTTAGTTGATTGAAGCAATATGTTGCCAAAGTGACCTCTTTTGTGTAGATTAATTAATTTAAAAAATATTATTATGATGTTTGAATATTTAATTTTATGCAAATTTTATCGGCCCAAAGGAAGGTATAATTTGGCTAAAATTAAAATATTCCTGTGATAATAAGTGTGTAGCAATATTAAGATTTTCATGTGAATAATAGGTCGGTCCAAAGAAAGGCATATTATTTGACAGAAATTTATTGTTAGTACTTGATTATTGCGTTGAGAGTACCACTTGCAAATTGATTTTTCTGTCCAAAGACTAAAATTCAGTGTTGCGTTAGGTATCTTGTGATGGTGTTGCCAATATTTGATTTATCACATATATTTAATTTTGAGCATTTTTGTGTATTTGTTTTCTATTTCAGTTACTGCTAATGTTAACTCTGCTTCTGCTCAATTGAGCATGATTCCGATGTTGAATGGGACAAACTATGTCACATGGAAAGAGAATGTTGAAATCGTTCTTGGGTGCATGGATCTTGACCTTGCGCTAAGGAAAGAGCAACCTGTTCCTACTGCGACTGATCCGAAAACGGATCAGGTTGAGAAATGGGAACGCTCTAATCGCATGTGTCTGGCGATCATGAAGCGGACGATTCCAACTGTTTTTCGGGGCTCTATTGCTGAGAGCACAAATGCCAAGAAGTTCCTCTCTGAAATTGAGCAATATTTTGCTAAGAATGAGAAAGCGGAAACGAGTAATCTTCTGTCAAAACTCGTGACCATGAAGTATAAGGGAAAGGGGAACATAAGGGAGTACATCATTGGGATGTCTAATCTTGCTGGCAAACTTAAGGAACTCAAGTTGGAACTTTCGGATGAGTTACTTGTTCACTTGGTTCTTATTTCACTCCCTCCTCAGTTTGGTCACTTTGTGGTGAGTTATAACACTCAGAAGGAAAAATGGACTCTTAATGAGCTCATTTCACACTGTGTTCAAGAAGAGGAGAGGGCATTGCGAGACAAGACTGAAAGTGCTCACTTGGCATCTAGCTCTCATGATAAGAAGAGAAAGAGAGGTAAGGATAATGCAAGTGGAAAACCCAAGCAGTTTCAAGAGAAGCAGGATAAGGGACCAACCTGCTACTTTTGTAAGAAGGCTGGACACATGAAGAAAGAGTGTTCCAAATATGCTGCTTGGCGTGTGAAAAAGGGTAAGACTTCTGTTTTTGTTTGTTCTGAAGTTAATTTAGCTTCTGTACCTAAGGATACTTGGTGGGTAGATTCTGGTGCTACTACTCACATAAGTGTATCAATGCAGGGTTGCCTATGGAGCCGACCGCCAATTGATGCTGAAAGATTCATCTATGTGGGCGATGGCAATAAAGTTCCAGTTGAAGCTGTTGGAACATTTAGATTATTATTTCAAACTGGTGTTTATTTGGATTTATTTGAGACTTTTGTTGCACCGTCTTTTAGACGGAACCTTATTTCTATTTCCTGTTTGGACAAATTTGGATACACTTGTTCTTTTGGAAATAATAAAGTTAGTTTCTCTTTAAATTCAAATTTGGTTGGCACTGGTTCTTTAATTGATAATCTTTATATGCTTGATACTGTTACTTTTAATAATGAAATATTGCACTCTAGTGCAAGAGGTACGAAGCGTAAGTTAACTGAGAATTCTGCCATGTTGTGGCACAAGCGTTTAGGTCACATCTCTAAACAGAGAATTCAAAGGCTTGTGGATGATAGAATTCTTGATCCCTTAGATTTAAGTGATTTTCAGGTTTGCATAGAATGCATTAAGGGAAAACAAACAAACTCCAGAAAGTTAGGTGCCAATAGGGCTACGAGTGTCTTAGAACTGATTCATACCGATATTTGTGGACCATTCCCTACGGCCTCTTGGAACGGTCAACGGTATTTTATCACGTTCATAGATGATTACTCAAGGTATGGTTACCTATACTTGATACATGAGAAGTCCCAAGCTTTGGACGTGTTTAAAGAATATAAAGCTGAAGTTGAGCTTCAGTTGAAGAGTAAAATACTTGCTGTCAGGTCTGATCGTGGTGGTGAATACTACGGTAGATATGATGGATCAGGTGAGCAACGTCCAGGACCCTTTGCTAACTTCCTAAAGGAGTGTGGAATTGTCCCTCAGTACACCATGCCAGGCAAACCTAATATGAACGGTGTTGCTGAGAGGCGAAACCGTACTCTTAAAGATATGGTGAGAAGTATGATAAGTCATTCTTCTTTACCTGTGGCACTTTGGGGAGATGCACTAAAGACTGCAATTTATATCCTTAATAGGGTTCCAACAAAAGCAGTGGCCGAAACCCCTTACAAACTTTGGACTAAGAAAATGCCTAGCATTAAGCATTTTCATGTTTGGGGTTGTCCAGCTGAGGCAAGGCCATATAGGCCGAATGAAAAGAAACTGGACTCTAGGACGGTCAGTTGCTACTTTGTTGGATATCCGGAGCGTACTCGAGGATTTAAATTTTATGATCCCACTACTAGATCCTTTTTTGAGACTGATAATGCAAGATTTTTTGAGGAAGTTGATTTTGGGAGGGAAGGTATAGGTAAAAATATTGTCTTTGAAGAAAATAATCATGATTCTACTCATGACACTGTTGAGAACAATGATCAGATTATGGTACCTATCATTGCTCAAGGCCCTTCGATTCAAGACAACACTAACATTCCCCATGAGGAACCAATTCAGCAAAATCAACAACCTCTTGAATCACAAGAAGTGCCATTAAGGAGATCCACTAGAGAGCGGAAAAGTGCAATTCCAGATGATTATATTGTTTTTCTACAAGAACATGAAGATGGAGTTGGCATTGGAGAAGATGACCCTATTAATCTTCAACAAGCCATGCAGAGTCCTAATTCTCAAAAGTGGGTTGATGCCATGAATGAAGAGATGCAATCTATGAAAGACAACGACGTTTGGGATCTTGTCGAGTTACCTAAAGGATCAAAACCTATTGATTGCAAATGGGTATTTAAAACCAAAAGGGATTCGAAGGGTAACATCGAAAGATATAAGGCTCGTCTTGTCGCAAAAGGATTCACTCAAAAGAAAGGTATCGATTACAATGAGACTTTCTCTCCGGTTTCCTCGAAAGACTCATTTAGAATTTTTATGGCACTTGTGGCTCATTATGACCTAGAGCTACATCAGATGGACGTAAAGACGGCGTTTCTCAATGGTAACATTGGTGAGACAATTTATATGGTGCAACCAGAAAACTTTGTCTCTGGAGATCCAAAGACTATAGTTTGCAGGTTAAAGAAGTCCATCTATGGTCTCAAGCAGGCTTCACGTGAATGGTATCACAAGTTTCATCATGTTATCACATCATATGGTTTCGAAGTGAACTTGGTGGAACATTGTGTATATCACAAGTTCAGTGGGAGCAAATTTATATTTCTTCTCTTATACGTTGATGACATCTTACTTGCCACTAATGATATAGGCTTATTGCACGATACCAAGAAATTTCTCACTAGTCAATTTGAGATGAAGGACCTTGGTAACGCCTCTTTTGTATTAGGAATTCAAATACATCGAGACCGCTCTCGAGGTATCATTGGATTATCACAAAGGAGCTATATCGAAAAGATCCTGGAAAGGTATGGCATGAAAGATTGTGCAGGAATAGATACACCCGTGTCTAAGGGAGACAAATTTAGTCTCAAACAGTGTCCCAAGAATGAACTTGAGATAAAGGAAATGCAAAGGATACCATATGCCTCGGCCGTGGGAAGCCTAATGTATGCTCAAGTTTGTACTCGCCCTGACATAGCATTCATTGTTGGAATGTTGGGAAGATATTTGAGTAATCCGGGAATGGAACAATGGAAAGCAGTTAAGCGAGTCCTACGGTATTTGAAGAAAACAAAAGACTATATGCTCACGTATAGGAAGTCAGATCATCTCGAAGTCATTGGATATTCAGATTCTGATTTTGGAGGATGCATAGATGAAAGAAAATCTACTTCGGGCTATGTTTATCTACTAGCTGGTGGAGCGATTTCATGGAGGTCTGCCAAACAGACGCTCATAGCTTCATCCACCATGGCTGCAGAATATATAGCATGTTTTGAGGCATCCAATCAAGCATTATGGCTGCGAAATTTTGTCACTGGTTTGCGTGTTCTTGATGGTGTTGAAAGACCATTAAAGATATTTTGTGATAATAAATCAGCAGTGGAATATTCAAACAACAATAGGAGCACTACGGAAGCAAAACATATAGATATAAAGTTCCTAGTTGTTAAAGAAAAGATACAGAGTGGACAGATTTCGATAGAACACATTGGGACCAACTCCATGATTGCGGATCCGCTCACCAAGGCTTTAGCACCTAAGGTTTTTCACGAGCATACTGCTCATATGGGTGTTACCTTGTGTGATACTTTGGTTTAGTGGGAGTTTGTATTTTCGGTGTTTTATGTTATAAACATTGAGTTGTTTATGTTCTGCAGAATACAGTTGATGGATTTAATTTAATTAAATGTCACTCTGCTTTTGTTCAATTTTCTTATTGTGGTTTAACATTGAATTGAGAAAATTGGAATCTATCTCATTAGAGATTGGCTAAGGACTAGTTGGAAATAGGCATTATACAGATCACATAGTATGTAATTTCCATGTCACTCATCCATACTTTGATTCATGTCGTTGGATATATTTGTGTGGTGATCATGGAAGGTTAAGTCACGTTATAATAGTGACGAATGCCGCCAGAATCTCATATTGATATAATAGATGGACCGAATTGTTTTAGTAAAATCTAAAGGATAATGAATAGCATAAGGTTGTGCACTAAAGATTTGTATAATTGATTTTGGATTAATATGCAGCCCAAGTGGGAGATTGTTATTATTATTTTATTAATAATAATAATTTATATGGGATACATATTAATATATCAATTATATTTAGCTATTTATTTTATTGGGTTAATTTATGTGATCAAATAAGGAGCCCAATTAGATTTTAAGTTAATGTATGGACTAAATGTGTGGATACCCAATACCAAGCCCAATTAAATTATAATGGGAGATTTAATTAGGCGGTATATGAAGGGGTTATAGTCCCCAATATATTAAACACGTAAAAAAAAAACTTTTCTTCTACCCATCAGAGAGAGTTTGCTGTGGAAACCTAAGGGTGTTTGATTGAGGAAGACAATAACAAGTACACAAAGAAAAGGACTCCTACTGATATTACTTTATCATGGATACAGGTATGCTTCCGCTTATTGATTTAATCTCGATAACATGAATATGATGTTTCGATCCATGTCTCTATTTTAGAGAATTAAGTATTATAGAATTGTTAGATTCTTTCATTGCTAACTTGACTCTGTCTAAAACAAATTCGGAGGATGACTAGTCCGAGCATGCAGATATGTTGACCCCAAGAAGATATGAAAGGCCTCATCAAGTGGCCGTTCTTGTTCCAGAAAAAATTACCAGAAGAATGAAAAACAAAATGTAGCAGACTCTAATAACAATTTTGACATTACGGGTCTCTCGAGTTTTGAAGCATTTTTTATAAATCAAGTCTGGTAAAATAGTGAGGTTGTGTTTATGATTCGTACCAAGTGGTTTGAAATGCTAGGTTCAGGATCGGATGTTATGACTAAAATTAGACCATTGTTTGTTGTTGCAACTTGGAAGAGGCCTATACTAAACTTGATTGATTTTGAATATTTGTACGGATTGCTCAACTCGGATCGTTTTGAAGGGCGACTTGATGGAACCCTGCCGTTTTAAAATTCCTTTGCAAATTGATAATGAGAAGTATGAAATTTTCTGTTGGTCGGCGTGACAGAGATAAGAGCATCTCCAACGGCATTAAATATAATGATTAGCTATAATAAGTGTTAGCTAAAATTTATTGAAGCTGTAACACATTGTGCTCCAGTGGTGTGTTAGCAATAATTGTTAGTTATAATTCAAAAACAGTATTTTATTATTATTTTGGTTCTCCTTTACCGTTACTTCACCATGGATATAATTTAAATAAGGTAAAAAAGTGATGTGGATATTTTAAATAATGGCTACAGACTCAACAGATATAGAAGATGAAATAAAGGATATCTATAATTTTTGCTAACAGGTCTTGTGGTTGGAGGGGTATATTTTTTTAACTAATATGTATATTATAGTGCTACCTAGACTTTTTACTTAACAGGTAGTGGTAGTTGAAGATGCTCTAAGAGGTCTATTCCACGGATTACAAGTTAAATTTAATCGTAAAAATCGACTTACTCTGATGGCAGTTACAGGTAAAAAAAATTGTCAAAACTGGACGGTGGATACTTCTGTCAACATTGGAGTCTTTGTCCGGTTTTGGCAGTTGGTACGGTGTTAAGACTGTTAGGTATATGAAGAATGAAGACAGAAAATAGTTTAGAACGTGAATTTTACTAAAATAGACTTGATGTTTGTTGGAAGACTAAGACTTGTTTTTTACCTTTTTCTTGCCGAACGTGAGTTTACATGGTGCGATCATGGAGAAGGAATGCACAGATAGTTCTTCGGACTTTTTATTCGAACTTTAAATAATTTGAGTTTTTGAAAATTGGATCGTGTCGGGTTTTAGAAAATCGGGCCCGGTGAGGTAAGACTTTCTCTAAAATATGAGAACGGTTTTATGCCCGCGAGTCGGGCTGGATCGGACCAGGCTTTTATCCGATTTTTAATTTTTCCATTAACATTTTTGATATTATTAAAAATATTACATACTTTTAGATTTTATCCAAAAAAATTTGGATCTTTATCTAGCCTTTTTAAATTTATATTTTAATATTTTTGAAATTAGTAAAAATATTACACATTTTTAAATTTTATCTATGAAAATTCTAATTTTTATCTGGGTTTTTTAAAATATTCGGGCTTTTATCCGGAACGAACTGGGTTTTATCCGAACTTTCGAGCTTCGGGCTTTATTCAGGTTTTTCGGGTTTCGAATTTTTATCCAGACTTTTCGAACTTTGAATCGAGCTGATGAAAAATAGGAGGTTCGTATAAGGTTCGCGGACCGGGCCAAATCGATTCGGATTTTTTTCGAATTAAACTTTTCTGGGTTTTTTTCTGAATTGGATGGAACGTGATTTCGGGTTTCCGATTTTTTGAATATCTCTAGATGTGACAAGAATTCATGATATTTTCAAAGTAAATGTATCACAATTTTACTGCTAAAATCTTTTCAAATTCTCAATTGTTTATAGTTTCTAAATCTATAAATTCATAATATTATTTATTGTATCCTTTATAACCTTTTGTGGTTTGTAGACATGCATTTTTGAAATTGTTTTTATACTACCTGAATTTCCATTTAGTAGTGCGGTCTAGTTTTCTTATATCAAATTGATCATTATTCGACATAAATAAAAATAAAACCTTATTCCATGAATTTAAAAAAACTGAAAAACACATTTTATTATTATCAAAATCATACTAGATTATTATTTTTAGACAGAAGAAAAGTTCTAATTCTGTTCACAGAAACATGCCGTACTATTATAAACGTTTGCTTATCAATTAGTGGTATGGACTATGGCTAAAAAAAAAATATTGTTAATTTCTAAAAAAAACAAAAAATATTGTTATGAATTTATTATTCGAATATAGAGAAATGAGTCTTAATTAACATGATTATATTATGAAACTTAAGTAAAGAATTTCATATGCAAGTTGTACAAGTTAGACAAGTGGTATATTTTCAATTGAAAAATCATCATCCGTTTCCAGCTAAGCATGTGTAAACACTTTTATAAATAATGGAGCACTTTAAATTTAATTGAGGAGGACCCAAGCAAAGCTTCATTAAAAAAAAAAATGTGGGTTATCCACTCGCTCACTCAGTTCGTCGCTGAGACCGAGTCATGAGAAAAAGAGTCTCCGTTTTAACTTGTACGCGCTATGGAAGACCACTCGTAAAGAAGTGAGTCAAGCACCGAGTCTTAACTTTATCCAGATAGATTTCCTTCTAATATCAAATTATCGGGCCATTGATAAAAATTGATTTTATATTTTTCTTGTCTACATAAAGATATTATAATATATGAGAAAAATGTTCCTATAATTAATTATAGGTAATTACCTATAGTTAACTGCATTTTGAGTACAAAATGTGGATGGCATTTTTGTAATAATGAAATTCACCCCATGTATTTACAAAAATATCCTTCGAATTGTATTACAACATGTATTAACTATAGGTAATTACCTATAGTTAACTATAGGATCATTAACAAATATTGCGTTAGCAATACTTTCTTTTTGAACAACTTATAAATAGCTTCTTAAACAATGCTATTTAGGTCAAAATCTGCGGGTGAAAGCGGATTATTATACTTAGCAAATAGAAATAACTAATCATTGTTATAAGTCTTCCCATAATGGAATTAGGAATAAAATTTTAAGGGAAGACACAGTGAACAAAATTTTAAAGATGAAAATTTATGAAACATTTTAAATTTTTAAGAGTAATATCATGAATTTATGTGTATAAAACTCAAAAAAAAATATGAAATGTAAATATATTTGGGTGATTGTCAAAATTTATAATTATAAGTTAATAGACAAATATTCCTAAATCCGTATTATATCACTTAAAACACATGTTAATATATCATCACAATCTCGTGATCCATCACCATTGTTACAATTTATAACCTTTTTCAATATTCCTCCGACCGACGACATCAAAAAGTACTGAATTTGAAATGTGAACATAAAAATGAAAAGAAATTAAGAAGTATGAACTATATAAAAAATGTGCAATTTGATATTAAAAAAAAGTGCTAAATAGTAGTAGTTCGTATACAACATGTGTTCTTCTTAGCTTAAAATGCACGTGATCAAGAAGTAACTTATTGAGCGCCATGGATATATGATTACATCATCATCCAACTGCTACCCAGAGCCAGAGCCTTCTGTGATGAATGAGATTCTTCGAACCCTACACACTTTAATTTGCTTAAGCTTACTTTATCCCGTGCAAAAGATAACGGAGTTTTTAATTATCGAATTTCGAGTTTTAAATTTATTGATCGATAAAAATAAAATCCGAATCCGGATTCCGGAGTTTCATTTTTATCTTCGTGAAGTTAAGTTCTTTACTTCATTAGACTCGAATTGAACGGAAATTACCTTATAAACCGATTTTAACATCAATAACATGATTTGATTGTCCGAGCTTGAAAGCATTGCGACTAAATTGTTCATAATTCGAAATAACAATTTTTTTTGAAACAAATTGGTGCTTGTTTAAGCCCAAAAAAAATGATTTGAAACTAAATTTATTTGTATCATCAAATTAGCTCAAACACCGTTGAAAGCGATTCTATGTTTAATGTCAATCCAATCAACAAGGCTGTTCATAACCACTTGCAATTGGGGATTTCATAGAGCAATGCAGATTGATTCTTGGAAGTAGAATTGGTACTTTGATTATATTTGTTAGAAAACAAGCAAATTAGATAGTCCATAATTTGGCTAGAATAACTTGCATGCTTAATAGCTTCATTGTTATATCGTCTTCTCCTTTATTTTTGTTGGAAACTCTATTGTCGGGATACTCGGATGTTTCGATGACTTAATCAAATGCATCATTTATTCAAAAAAAAGTTTAACTCAAACTTCAATAAGTAATATAATTCATTGCGCCACTATTTAAATACACGAGAAGTCTAGAACTCATGTATCTTATTTTTTTGTTGATAATTGAATAACTGGCCTAGAAAAATAATACAAGTTATCCAAAAACATTGAAGTGAAGTAAAATAGTATATGGGAAGTAACAGTTCAACTAAAACTACTGAAAACAGAGCTGAATAAAACTACACACTGTGGACATTAGTCCCACTAGTTGAATCAAAAGAATTATCATCGTTACTGTAATCCATCGTCATCATCCATTTCTCAAACTCATCATCTGCCATTACTTCCCAGAACTCCTTTTCTTTGCTGGCACCCATTTCCATCTCCATTTCCGTTTTGATTTTTCTAGAACCTTCTTCTTGAGATTTTTGTGGCTGCAGAGACAGAGGCTGTTGTTGCTGCTGATTAGGAATGGGATTATTGGTGTAATCAGCAAAAGAAAAATTGAGCTTAGCTCTAGGTCCTCGAAATTCGATAGCTGCTTTGTCGTAAGCCCGAGCAGCGTCCTCTGCTGTTTCAAATGTTCCGAGCCACACACGTGCTGCCTTCCGTGGATCACGAATCTCTGCAGCCCATTTTCCCCATGGCCTCTGTCTCACTCCTCTGTAATTCTTCTTCTTTTTCTTCTGTACCACACCAATGCTACTACTAGAACTAGTCTCGTAATTTTTCTTCACCGAAACAGGTTCTCTACTTTTAGTAGGAGGAGTAACGTCTGCGTACATATTACCCTCACTCGACTGTACTTGCGGTTGGTACATTTGATGTGCATCCTGCGTTGCAGGGGCAAAAAAATCACAACCCAAACACCCGCTAATTTTGCAGTACTGGCAAGTGCTTGGTTCCAATGCAGCCACAAACGTGTTCGAATAATTCGAGGAGGACGAGAAAGAAGAATTATTATCGAAAAAAAACTGTTGTGACGACATGTCCATTGCAGAGCCACCAAATATCACTTTCCTCAATGCATTAACCATGAACGAAACGTCCTGATCGTCGGTAAGATGTAGCGGCGGGAGGTGGTCGTTGTTGGGTACGGTGTTGATCAGGTGTTGCTGGTAAATATTTTGCATGCTTTAGTAAGACTTGAAGAGATTGTAGTTTGAATTAGGAAAGTAGAGTCAAAGTGAGTGTCATTTATACATGTGTGTCTTAAACAGAGGTATCAGAAATGGTCTACGTGGATGCCAACCGGGACACACACATTATTTACACGGAATATATGAATTTGGACATATGGGACATTTTAGGAAGATGTGATTTGGATCACGTGGGAATTAGTAGTGAGTGACGGTTAAGTAGGGTACACCAAATAAATTGTACTCCCTCCCTCCCATTGTATTCTTTACATGGGGTTGGGCATGGAGACCAAGGATAGTGGGTGTAAATGAAGTAGTGGGTGTAATAGTGATTTTATTGTTAAAATAAATAAAGTAGTGGATGTAATATTGTAAAGTGTTGAAAAAGTGAGTGAAGTAGTGGATGTAATAATGTATTTTATTGTTTTTTTTTAACATGGGAACCCGCAGCCGCTACCCTTCGGGTGCGCTCTGGGTAAACCCATGAGCTCACGCAATAGCCTGCAAATCACGTGATCCAAGGCAAACCGCACAAGTGCGACAGGCTCTGCCCAGGATGGCATAATCACAAATCCGTCTCCCATGGGAGTCGAACCTGTGACCAAGAGGTAAGATGACCTCTCTTTAACCAACTGAGACAACCCTTGCGGACTGTATTTTATTGTTGAAAGTTACTATTTTGGGTAATGTAAAGAATCTAGTGGGACACCCCAAATTAGTAACTGTAAAGAATCCATTGGGACGGAGGGAGTACTCCAGATTATTGTACTCCCTTGTTCCAAGTTATTTGTCTTTTTTAATTTTTTATAATTAAATTGATTAAATTTTGATTCAAAATTTCATATATTTTATAAAAAAATAATAATAATTATACCAATATAAAGTACATTTAATTTACTTTAAAATGTATATTTTAGTTTTTCAAAATTATGAAAGAATGATTTATAATTTATAATCAAAGTTTGGTCAATTTAATTATAAAAAATCAACAAGATAGATAAATTGGGACGGAGGAAGTATTCAATACTTTCTAGAAATTAAATTTATATAATTTAATATTTCCGAAAAATTCTTCTAATAATTTTATTAACAGAATTATTCATGAATTCTTCATAAATTTATGTTGAATATTATTCATTACATATTATAAAAGAATTGTTCAAGTGTGTATCCAAGCGCACATTTTAACTATTTTTTAATGAGTCGACTATTTTAGTTAAGATTTTTGTGTATGTGGGGGTTCCATTATTATTAATAAAAATGTCCTTGAACATACATTAGAAAAATCATTATAAAACTTTTCTTTTATTCTTTTTTTTTTTTTACGAAATGCATAGAATTATATTACTGGATCAAACCAACTCAAAATAAAACAGCGGGACAAACCCCCGACTGTCGATACAACCTGGTTTAACACGTTGAACTTAAAAGTTCTTGAAATTGAAAACGAATTCCAAGACCTCCTAAGCGATCCAAACTGCGCCAACATTCCTGAAAAACAACGGTATCACCATTGATACCCCAGTGTTCAGAAGCCTCAATTGCATAAACTGAGGTTAGAGGAACGACACTCCAGCTATCTACATGCGGGATACCAGCTATAAACATGCCGAACATGGGAACCCCCAAATAATGAGCAACACCCCAGCTATCTACATGTCGGATACCAGCTATAGACATGCTGAAAGTTAAAACCCCCAAAATATGATGAACAATCTTTAGTTGTGAGTGGTGAGCTCTTGCAATAATCGTCACCGTCCCAACTTCGATGCGGACTTTCCAGATCTCCAAAAACATCAGCAAAATCATTCTCAGCAGATCCAACACCAAACAGAAACAAACATAATTAATCAAAGACATAAAAAACACTCCAAAAGGAGAGAAAAACAACAACTCCAAAAGGAGAAACACACAAATGCCCGATTAAATTGGATTTTATTGAGATGAAAAATAAGAAAGATGATCTCCGGCCGATGGATAAACGACCGTTGAAGGGAATGAACTCAATAGAAAAAAGATAAGCAGAGAGAGAAAACTTTCGATAAAATTATCAGTTTTTACCAAAATTTGTGATGCCAAAATTTCATTTTTATCGATGTTATTATTCGAGAACATAAACCACATGATCAAAAAATCGGCTATACCGAGAATGTGAGGATAAGGACGAGGATTGCTAAGATTACTGGTGACGGTAGTCCGATAAAGTTTTTACGCACGTGGGTAAAAGGAAGGGGTAAAATATAAGGTGGGCTATTGTGACGTGTTGTCTTACATAAAACAGGGCTATAGCTGCAAAGTTCACAACCACAGAGAAATGAATCGACATGTCGGTCGATAAAGACTTGGAAAGCACAAAGCTTCACAGTCATATTTGAGATTTTTTTATTTTTATTACAGGATTAAAATATGATAAATAAATTGAGTCAAATATGTATCAAATTCGAATAAACTCGACTTGAGCTTAAGAATTCAATTTGATTCAAGTATCAATTTGAACTCGTTTGATTACAAATAAATTATTATTAGAGTTTTAAATTAAATTATTAATTGTTTTTTGATTAAATTCGACTCAATTTGACTCCTTATTGTACAAATGGTGTTGGATCCTAGATTCAAACTCTTAACTTATTCCAGCCGTACAACTTGTTTAAGAATATTAGAGCATCTCCAACTATGTTTTGTAAAATGGTTAGCTAAATATTGATTATGTAAAATTTGTTGAACATGTAACGTGTTTTACTCCAATGTGATTGATTATATTGATTGGCTATATTTTAAAAATGGTATGTTATTATTATTTCAAGTTGTTAAACATAGAATGTATTATTTTTATATGGTAATTGATGATGTGGAGTTAAACTACAGGTTGCTAAAGGTTCGACAAATATAGCCAACCTATTGTGATTATCTATATTTTTACCTAAGAGTTTTATCGCATTGGAGTGGACAAAATTTTACAAATTCTCTATATATGTTATTTAAGGTAATTTATTTTAAATTTTACCTAAGGGCTTTACACCATTGGAGATGCTCTTAGAGTTCGTTTACTAATTCTCTGCTTCTATTCCACTCAAATTGTAATCGTGAACAACATGATTCTTTTTTTTTTTTTGTTTGTGAAGTTGATAATTGATTTTTCAGTGGAAGTGTTAGAGCAACTCTATCAATAAAGAGTCCTTAGTTATAAAATAATATTTACCTGGTACTTTTTATAGATAATATGTAAAAAAATGTCCTCAATGCATAAGAATTCTTAACATACATTATAGACAATAATCATTTTACATTACTGTCAACTACATGTTGGTGCAGTGGTTGAGTCATTGGCCATCTCCTGCGTGTGCGTGAGTTTCCTTTCTGTATTTGTAATTCTGTACCACATTAAATCATTATTATAGCACTATTTTCTTTTTCAAAAAATAAATAAATCTTTTAGTTGCTTTTACTACCACCAGATTACCATCGTTAGTTCGACTTTCTAACCAGCTGTACAGTTGTATCCAATTTTCCACTAAATTCATTTACAATTTGAACTTGTCAATGTAATCAATTTAATTAAAATTTAATTTGATCAGTAATTCCATTTATCAGATGTCTTATTTTTAATTGGCTTGATGTATTTTTTTTTTTTTAAAGAAATAGGCTTGATGGTGCAATAAATTACACCCTGCGGCCTGCTCGTTCTAAAGGACCACGGTCCCGCTAACAAATATTTTTCTGTGATTCTGCAGTTAAGATATGAAATGTTGCTCACTGTTCCGTTGAAATTGTCAAATTGATGTGCAATAATGCATTATGCAGATAATCTTCGTCTACCAATACCGGGTTCTAATTTCAGATGAAACTTTTTCTATTTTCTATACTAAATGTGTTCACAAACTTACCTATTTTGATAAAATTTAAATTCTCGATATTTCATTAAAAAAATAATTATACATACTCATTTTATTTTGAAAATATCGAAATTCTTAACATTTGGTAAACGAAACGATTAAAGTGCCATTACACCAAAAGATGTTGGCTTGTTACGAGAAGATAATAAATATACGAATTTTCTAGTGTGTGCCCAAGGGTGCATGCTAAGAATTCATGCTAGTTTAGTTGTCAAATTTTAATTGATGGAGATTTCATTAATAATGATGGACCCCCTGCATTCACGATACCTAATCAAGCACGGATTCTTAGCATGTGGGCACACACTAGACAAACCCATAAATATAAAACAGAAGTGTTTCAACTTGCAAATCGAAGTTATCCATATACTATTAAGATTTGGAAATTGTGCCGACGTGAAAATGGATAAATATGTTTGCATCTCTTAACAGTCGCAGTCAAAAGTCACCTTTTATATAGAAACCAAAGTGCTCACAATTAGATACCACAAAAGGACGCCTTTTATAATACTAACAAGATAACAAGATAAGGACACTTTTGAAAAGTCGTTCATACCTTAAAAAGAAAATGTATATAATCTATTTTAAGATAAATTAAGGTGATGCATATTTTACACAACCTTTTGAATAAAATTAACTGCACCTTTTGATATTGATTACTGTATTTATTAAATTTTGAAAAAAATTAAAAATTATGATGAAAAATAAAATATTTTAATCTGAAATAAAATGTTCCCGCGAAAACTAAGTTCATTTGTTGGTAAAAACAGTTTCCCTCGTTTTTGTTTATGTAAATTTGTTAGATTTTGAATATATTAGTAAGTGAACTGTGAAATAATTAACATCAGAAATATGAGAGAAACGTTTTTTTACTTGCAAATTATGTTTTGAAGATGAAAATTGTGCCCGGAATATACTAAAGGCCATGGTCAAACGACTTTTGTTATAAAAGAGTGATTAAAGTAATTTATAAGGAGTCGTCAAAAGAAAAAAGTAATTTATAAGGAACTTAGGTGTCTGCCGATTAGGTGCCCGTTTGGCAATTCTGGAAGAACTTATAAGTTACTTATTTCGGAAAAAATTTCGTATATACATTTTTTTTTAGAAAAAAATGTGTATGGAGAATTTAATATTTGTCATCTTACAAAAATAAGTTACTCATTTCATAAAAATTACATATTTTCTAATTTTTTTCGAGAATAAATAACTTATTTCTGAAAAATAAGATTTTCTAAATGGACCCTACATATCACAAAGGGACACAAATTGTTCATACAATAATGCCTCAACAAGATGCTGCATATTTTTATTTTATTTTTGATTATTTAAGATGCTGCATATTTAACACTCAACACAACAACCTTTATAGATAAATACTAATTCATCTGCTTAAAGAAACACAATCCTTAATTATTAGAATATTAACGTTTATGACATGCTAATTATGAAAATATCAATTGTTTGAAAAAGTATTCTGTCAAAATGTTTATGTATGCATTAAAATTAATAATATGCATGTACTTCGTACACGAAATATAATAATTTTCCAAAAGTAATGTACATAAAAAATAGAGTAAAGTGCACTTTGTGTACTTGCAGTTTGCGTGTCAGACCACTTGAGATACTATACTTCAGAAAGTACCATGAATATACTGCACTTTACTTTTTATTACGAGTTGCCCCTTTCCGTTAAATTACCCTAATGCCGTTTGTCAGCCTAGGGGTAAAAAAGACTTTTTAATGTGTCTTATTGTTTCTGCAATATATGTATTGATACTTTACCCAGACCACACTAATTAGGTCTCATAAGTTCAACGCTTCTTCTCCTTAACTTCAATTGCATACCCCCCATCCCTAGATAAAATTCTATCAAATTTGGATATACTCTGTGTTTCTCTCTAACATAAACTCCCTCTACAAACCAATTACATATACACACACACTTTGTATCTATCTAATTCATAACTCCCTCAACTCTTGCCTTAAAACACATGAAAATCAGAGAAGTGGGTAGGGAGGTGTGGCGGTGTTGCGAGATGGGGCGAAAATGGTGGGAGGAGGCGGAGTGAAGAGTGGAAGGAGACGGGAGGCTGGAGGCTGTTGTTCGAATTTGAAAGAGGATAGTATTGGAGGAGTAGTGGCTGCAAAGGCGTGGTGGGTTGATGGCGGTGGAGGGGGATTGACGAGGTGGGGAGGCTGGAAAGAAATGAAATAGAGAGGATGGTCGGTGTTGCTGTGTTGTGAATTGGGTTAGGGGTGAGAGTCGGAGTGAGAGGTTGGTAGGTAATGAAGGACAGAGGAGAAAGGGGTGAAGTGGTGATTGTTGATGAAGGAGGAGAGGAGTAAGGAGGTCGGTGAAAGTGAACGGAGGAAATGGATGATGGCAGGGGCGGAGGGATATAGAACCGAGGGTATCCTATCGCATACCCTGAAATTCTGAACTGGTTCATTATAATATATGTATCTGTCTCCCAGTCAAATAGACTCATGTCTACTCCTTTGCTTTTACGGTAGTAATATCTATTCTGTACTTCAATTATCTAATCGGTTATATATGTCTTTCATAACAATTGTATTTGTAATTTTCTTGTAGTACATCTGATTGTATATGCTAATTAACCAAAAAAAAAAAATCTATCAACTTGAGAGCATTTTGGCTAACCCTGGGATTAGTTTCTGGCTCTGCCACTGGGTGGTGGTTGGAGGTGTGGAATTGAAGGTGGGTGATAAGTGTTAGGTCCAAAATAGTTTGTAGAAGGGGGGGGTTGAATACAAACTATACCGTTTTATCGAATTTGCTCTTTTCTTAAAAATATTAAAATATTAAATCAAGAACAAATTGATGCGGAATAAAACGAATACCGATATTTCAAGTTGAACATAAAATTTATATTAACTTGATGGGGTGTGTCTAAATACACGGGTACAAATTACAATGGTTTGATGACAAAACTAATTATTACAAATTCTATAGAAAATTCGACATGAATTTTTCTATATTTGTAAATAAAAAGATCGAAATTAATGATAACAAATTCTATAGAAAATTCGACATGAACTTTTCTATATTTGTAATAAAAAGATCGAGAGGTTCTAGGGAACTTAATCCGCTAGATAGTTCCACAAGTACAAGTAAACAATTTCTAGTGGTTTAGATTTAACAATACAAGTTAGAAATAATTTACAAGAATTTATTTGATGTTCAAGGAACCATTTTCTCTCTTGGTCTCTCTCTGCTGTGATTTTTCTGGAGAGGTGAAGGTTCTGAGCTGTTCTTCTGTGTCTCCTGCTTCTGTCTGTATTTATATAGTCATTTAAGTCTTGCTGGCTTTCTGTAGGATATTTTATTGATCTGGTATGACTTAAACTGCTTCAAGACATAATAAATCAGCTGTCAACATGACTTAAACTTGCTCCAAGACATAATTTTCCTTCGGTGTGACTTAAATCTTGGTTGGTATGACTTAATAAATCTGTCGGTATGACTTAATCCTGAGCAGCCTTTGGGTATGACATAAAGCACTTTGTCGGTATGACTTAAATTGCTTTTCAGAAATATCTTCAAGTCGGTAAGACTTAATCTGCTCGGTATGACTTAATCAGTCCGAGTAGCTTCAGTATGACTTAATCAGTCTGAGTAGATCAGAATGACTTAGATCAGTATGACTTAATCAGTCTGAGTAGCTTCGGTATGACTTAAGGATAAGTCATACCGACCTCCAGTAAGTCATATTCGCTGAGCAGAATTGTTTTAAGTCTTTAAACACTTATATTAATTCTGATTTAATTAATTAATTGATTAATTTAAATAATAAATTAATTCTGATTGAATTATTTATAAAATAAATTAGCCAACTAATTTAATTTAATTAAAAGAGAATTAATATGAAGTCTTTTGATAATTATGTTAATTCCAACTTAATTAATCTTTTAATTAATCTATAGAATAAATTAATTCGAATAGAATTAATTTATCATATAAATAAATCAAATGACTTAATTAATTAAGAGAAAATTAATATACCTCCTTGTTTGATAATTATATTAATTCTGACTTAATTAATCTTTTAAATAATTTATTGAATAAATTAATTCGGATAGAATTAATTTATCAAATAAATAAATCAAATGATTTAATTAATTAAGATAAAATTAATATACCTCCTTGATAGCATAACCCTTGTGGTCTTCTATGTCTTGATAAATTTGATCCTCCACAAAGATTATTCCTTAGCAAGTCTTGATTGCAAAACCCTTGTGGTTAATTAGTTTAGCACCTCTGTCGCTAGCACAATGATTTTCTCTTTTACCAGTCTTGATAGTTTGAACCACTGAAGTTAATGACGAATAACCACTGTTTAATGTTGACACTCGATGCACGCTCTGGTTCATGAGTGACTAACCGCAATGACTATTCTTCATATATTGACTTTAAAACTGTGGTTCATGTCTCCCTTTTCTTCACTCTTTTTCAAACCTTTATAATCTGTATTCTGCCACTGTAGGAACCTCTTGTCACTATAAATAGAAACCACTGTCTTGATTACTCCACTGATGCTTGATCAACTGAATGAACTTCTTCAAGTGTAGTACAACTCAAAACGGTAGATTGACTTTGTCTTCTTTCTCTTGACAATTATACATTTGAGATCCCTGTGACAGTACATATACTATTTACTATTACATTCTTGTTTGAGTTGAGTTGTATCCTCGAAATACAAATAGGCTCTGTCATATGCCATTCAATCTCCCCCTATTTGTTTGTTAAACATTAACATACAAATTCCTAGAGGATAAATCAACTACAAACAAGAAGAAGATAAAGCTTTAAAGAGCTATAGTAAATAATACATAAAAAAAAAATTCTGTTTTAGATATTACAATTCCAGAATCTCAGTAGATGAAATGATAGATGATTGTTCCTCTGACACTGAACTGATCTTCATTAAGTAACTCATCTTCATTTCTTGACATATCTGCCTGATAACCCTTTACATCTGATATTGAAAATCATCAGCAGATACTTGGAAATTCTTCAGTAGTAAAGAATATGACTTGTCAATCACATACTGAAGAATTCTTCTTTGTCGTTTCATACTTCTCTCCTTCCTTATGTCTCCCTACCTAAGGTGATATGACTCCTCCTTATAACGATGGATACTTCTCATCTCCCCTGACAAGGCGAATATTTCTATCTCCCCCTGACAAGGTGAATACTCCCCCTTTTTAAGGTATATCCTTTTTCTTCTATATCTCTCCCCCTTAGATATAAAATTTCCCCCTCACTAAGGTAAGCTTATACTCTCCCCCTTAGTTAAGTATCTAAGGCAATCTTTGAGTATATCTATATCTTCTTCAATTATATCTCTTATATCTCTCCCCCTTAGTTGAGTAATCCTCCAAGTATTCAATTATAGAAAACATCCAAATGTAAATTAGATGATACCATTTTTTCAATTATAACTCACCTCTTACCTTTAGTACAATATATTCTTCATACATCTAACATTGACTGCTGGAATAAAGTAAAGAAGCTTTGCTCGTGTTGAAGGATTTTTATGAAGGCTTCCAGAATAGAAGTATGTAGACTGATCAACTTTGCCCTTTAGATATTCAATATAGCTTCACTATTGATCATCTTGACAACAAAATCTTCCGACAATTTCCTTATATCTCCCAACTCTTGTAATTGAACTTTGTTTGGGGAATACGGAATGAGATTTGGTGTTTATCTTTCTTCCTCACTGTGAGTGTGTCATTCTGTTTTGTGTACCTCACAAGTGTTTAGCTCATCTCTCCACTCATATCATTTAAAATGAGTGATCTCATCTCTCATCTCTCAAGTGTTTACACTCATGCTCACTAGTGTATCACTCTTATCTCTCATAGCTCCAACATCCATGTGTACCTGCAAGGAAAATTCACCATAGCCCCTTCTAGAGAGGTCACTGGTGGTGCAATGGGGTTTCGCAAATCCCCGATCCTCGTTAGACTCGTCAGACGAATCTGAGTCATAATCTACAAGTTGATAAAAATTTTCCCTTTTGTGGGTTTCAGATTTGAATTCTGAGAAGGTAAACAATGAAATCAAAACTTAGAATTAAAATCATGGTTCCATCTAATGTCTATGAAGACATCACCTTGTTAAACTCATCAGGTAAATCTGAATCATAGTTAACAAGTTGCCGATCCATACCTATATCGGACCCGATACCCGCAGGATCCAGAGATGTTCCCTTTAGGGAGTTGAACAGTGATCCTGAAAGATTTTGCATTAGGGATCACAGCCTTCTCTTGAGGTCTGTGAAGACTCTTGGTTCTTTGAGGAACCTTCAACTTATAATCCTAACCGTAAAATGGTCGGAGTATTAGTTGTTTCCGTCAATTCGTCCTTAGTGTGTGCAATCTCACTTTGTGCATAGAAAGTATTTTAGAATTGTGTATGAGGTAGTGACTTACCAACAGATGCCCTGGCCGACAGGCGAATTTCAATAAACTCATCATTTTAAGATAATGAATCCAGAGACTGTTTTAGTGCCATTTTCAGCTCTGCATCCTTTTGGGAGAATGCAGGCGAGCTTACAGATACCTCAAGTTATATACATCTATTCTCCTTGAGAGGTAGAGCTGTGGGTTTACTATCCCTCACATCCTTATTTGCTGCATCAAGTGCAGTTACTCCCTTAATGACCTCTAGTCAAATAAGTTACTTCCACTTCAGGGGTAAGTTAGGATGTGTTTAGATTTGGATTTATAGTCCGGGATAGAAGTTGTTGGGTTTACAACCTCATGACTTACAATGTGAGAAAACTTCCACTAGGAGCTGAACCTGCATCACATAGCAATAGAGCAATATAGAGATAGAATGCATTTACATCATACCATAACATTGTGTGAAAACATATGCATTATATCCAATGAGAGAAATGATGTACAATTGTGACTTCAAAAAGTTTTATAATATAAGCAATCACAACTGTAGAAAAAATTGAGTTTTTCTTTTACAAACTGTTAATGTGCAAGAGTTTGTATTTATGCATAAATCAATGTATTATAATGTCTTTTAATGAAAACTAGGTCGTTTTATTTTTAAAAGACACAAACTCTTGACTTCGCGGTAATTTAGAAAGAAAGATTTTCTTTAAGTGCTTATTATGTATAGAGAATTTAACACAAAAGTTAGTGAAAAGACTTATACAAGCACTGAATGGAGTTTAGGTAACAAAGATTACCAAGTACATAAGTACAGATAACCAATGTCTCTCCTTTGGCACTTCATTACTTAGCACAACATAAACTAAGTAATTGACTGATGGATGTAAAAATATTGTTAGGTCCAAATGTGTTGTAGAGGGGGGGTGAATACAACTTTTCGAATATGAGAGGCAATAAAAACGATGCAATAAATGAACACACAGATTCAAGGAATATATTTCTTTATATATAACTTGAAAGGGTTGCTACAACATTCATTACAAAGTATAACAGAAGTTGAGAGAGAAGTGAATGATACTAAGCTCTGTGAATGCACTCTCTCTTTTTCTCTTATGTTTTTCTCTAGAATTGCTCACTAACTAAAACATTACACAAGTACTTCTATTTATACTACATGTAATCTATGTCCTGTAGTCTTCAAAGACTAAGATGTACGTGGCCCAATGATGTCCACATAATTCTTGCCTTATCTTGAAAGCTTGGAAATCTGCCAATCAGAAGATGCCATGTGTCATGTTGAAGCTGCACCTAAGTAGAACTTCTACTTGAGAATTTCTACTTGGCTATCTCGAAATTCCTAAGTGGAACTTCTACTTGGCTATCTCGAAATTCCTAAGCAGAACTTCTACTTGAGAATTTCTACTTAGCCATCCAGAACATTTGGTACTTAGAAAATATTCTGGTCTTCAACTTGAAACTTCAATGCACATCTTGAACTTGTGATATCTTCATGTCTTCTTTATTCTTCAACAAACTCTTGAACATGGTTCTTTATTACTGACATAAACTTGCTATCAATGTCCTGACACTTGATGCATTGGTCTGGTTCATAAGTGACTAGTCTTGATAGTGTTTCTGCTTCTTGAATAAATTACCATATTCACTGAATAACTTGGCTTTCCAATATTTGCTTTCCTTCTTCTTCACTTGAAATCAATTGGTCTTGTTGATACTGATAGTTATGATCTTGATTCTTGATTTATCAAATCACTGAGGCATGAACAACTTTAACTTGAACTTCTCTCAATGATTTCTTCTTGGCTGGATCATAGTTAGCATGTTTAATTGTATCAATTACCTTGTCTTCATTTAGTGTTGATTTCTTGTGACTTCCTGTTCTTGATTGTCTTCTGGTTAAGTATCTTTTCCTTTAGTTTGAGTTACATTAGTTATAGTGTTACAAGTTTATACACTCTGCCTTTCAATCTCCCCCAATTTGATTGTCTAACAATGACATTCAAATTAATGAAGGATAACTCAACTAAACAATGAGACGAGAAAAGATAATTAACATTACATTCTTGAATAATATACAATTGAAAAGAACTTGAAAACAATACAATGAACATAAAAACTAGAAACAGAATTCGAACCTCGAATTAAAGATCATTTGAGTGATTCCTATCACCTGGATTATTTCATACCTTTTGGTCAAACTTGTATCACCTTATTGGATTCACTCTAAGGTGAATTTTCCTCAAGTGAGTTAAAGCAACCGAAAGACATGAAGTTTTTCCAACTTCAAGTTCACACCACTCTGACCTTTAACCCTAATTCCGTTTCCTCTTTCTAGCTTCAGCAGCTTGGTCTCTTTCTTCTTTCTGCCTTTTGAGCTTCTCCTTCTGCTGCTTTTCTTTCTTGTATACTGGATCTTTAAGCTGCTTCCACCTAGCATTCAACAGACTTACAGCTTCCATTTCTAGAGGGTTCTTGGGCTCTGGATAAGGATGTTTGAAAAGCCTTCTGAGTTTGTCCACCTCCTGAGTAGTCCTGATCTTTGGAATATCCTCAAAGTTCTTCATGATGAGCTGAGATTTCCAATGAGTTTTATCAGCTTTAAACTGACAATAGATCATCTTGGGGTAGCCCTTGACACGGTTAGTATTGTGGACACTAGCCGCATCTCGCTCCATTTGCTTCTTTTCCACCACTACTTCAGACAGGTAACTCACGAGTCTCTGCTTTTCTTCAACAAACTTGTCTTCCACTTCGCCCCATTTGAACACATATAACACTTTCTCTAGAAATGCAGCATCTTGAGTCTGTAGCAGCCATTGTCTACTCATATGCAAGAGTGTTTGTTTCTGATCTGCATCTATGTATGCTAAGGCATCAGCTGTATCATCAGCATAAGAGTGTATCCAGTATACACTATCTTTCCCTGGAACGCCAACTGCCTCCCTTATTTCTCCTTGTTCCAGTTCTCCAGAAGGAAGAGTCAAAGCTTCATCTACATTCTTCATTGCTTGAAGAATATTCCATTTCTGTTCTATCAGCTCCGGCTCAATCTTCACGTTGTCGAGAGGGTTTGGAGCAATGACATCACACTTCCACACCTCATTGCTCTTCAAGAATATGACTCTTTCAATGATCCTCACAGATTTATCTTTAAGCTCAGAGGCGAATCCCTTACCCATCATTTGTCTACATACAGCTTTAAGAGATTCCACTGAAAGTTCCATTAAGTCCTTTTCCTCCATGCTCACCCTCTTCATCTTTCCTTGAACCACCATCCGGACAAAATTTGGATAAGCTGAGAATTCTGGACCCTTGTCCTCTGCTAGCTGCATTAACTGATCCCTGTACAGAATGCTTAGCTCCTCAGATTGAGAGTACTGAATTTTAGTCGCTAGCAAGAACAACTCTGACGCAGATCTTCTCATTATGAATTGGTCATCCACAAATAGGAAAGATGTTGGGACTCCTTCTACCAAAGACAAGATAACCTGCCACTCCTTAAGATTTGCATTGTATCCAACCCTGACTTTAGAAATTAATCTCTTCAAAGCATTTATATAGTCCCCAGTCATTGGATTCTGCAAATTCAAGTTGTAGAACAGATCATCTGCATCCTTGTTATGAACTCCTTTTGCACATGGTCCCATCATTATCTTCCTTGCTTCATCCCATTTCTGCCCTATCCTT
The DNA here is from genome assembly GCA_036435485.1 of Saposhnikovia divaricata. NCBI lineage: Eukaryota > Viridiplantae > Streptophyta > Magnoliopsida > Apiales > Apiaceae > Saposhnikovia > Saposhnikovia divaricata. Next base: position 8,650,802 of record CM071597.1, on the reverse strand, counting down.
CTTTTGTCCAGATCAACTTGAGGATTGGCTAGCCTTGCAAGCTCATACTCATACTGCTTCCCTTGTAGCTCCACCTTCTGTTCTAGGAACGCAGCATGTTCTTGCATCATCTTCATTTTATGGAACTGAGCTTGTTCCAAGGCTAACTGTTGAGACTGCAGGGTTTCTTCATCAACAGGATCTTCTTCAGGCATTCCGAAAGACATACCAGCACCTCCACCTTGTTCCTTCAAAGATCGCTTAACAGCATGTGCGAAAGGTACGTCTTCCATATCAGAATCTGAGTCTAGTACCTCCTGTACTGTGTCCTGATGACTCAGGTCAATAACTGGTTCATCTTCTTCAACCATTATTGCCTTACCCTTTCTCCTCCTCAGAGCCTCTTCAGCAACAGCAGGCTCAATTTCTGGTTCCTTAACAAGATCAGCGGGTTCTTCAATTTCTTCGATGTGAACTGCCTGCTGTCTCGTCTCCTTTCCACTCTCCCCCTTAGGTGAGTTATCCTGAGCTCCACCATGGTCTTCAGATCCACCAGCTGCATAGGAACCTCCAAAACCAGAACCAGAGGCTCCCGCTCCACTAGCACCACCTGCACCACCTGCTCCAGCATCGGGGGGAGGTTGTTCCGACTCGAAGCACTCCGGGGGCACAAAACTCCTGACTGCGAACATCATTCTACTGATCTCCACAATCATTGTATGCATTGTAGACTCCAATGCCCCCATCCTCTCATTGAGAGTGCTTCCCAAGACACCACCAGCATGGCCCAAGTCATTGACCTTATTTGTCAAATCATCAAAAGCTGTAGCTTGACTTGCCATTCTTGCTGCGTAGTCGTCTAGAGCCCTTTGGTTGTTTCCAATATTGATCCCTAACTGCCCCATTGTCTGCCCGAACTGCCTCATCTGATTTTCCATTGAAGTCATACGAGTATCAAAATTTTCAGTATTAAGGGACGGTGTTTGGTTTAGGTGACCTCGCTCTAATACGCGTTCTGTTGGTATTTGGCGCTCGGTTTCGGGCCTTAAAAATGAAGGTCCCTCTCTCCCTAACCTCTCACACACACTCCCTGTCTCACGCTCGTGTATGTCTTCAATGACTGATCCAAAAAGTGAAGCAGTACCTGCAGAAACTTGATAAGAAATGTTGTTGACAGTTATGGGATCAAATTCTGTTTGTTCCTGAGTTGGAATCTCAGACTGAGAGGCTGCAAAGTGTCCTTGTACGACATCAGAACCGATCCTCTTTGCAGCATCAGTACGTACCGGTGAAGGTACGGCTGAAGTTCTTAATACTTCATGTCCTCTTGAAGCAACAGTATCATCAAGAGGCACATCATCTTGACCAAAATCAAAGTCCCTATGTGCAGAATGTTCAAGGGGTGAACCACTCGCGTGAGGTGGAGTGGTTGCGTGTGACACGCTAGGGTTTGACTGTGGTTGTGAAGTAGCAGCGTGGAAAAGTTTGGCTTTCTTGCGAATAAGTTGCTGCTCTTCGGGTTCATTCTCCTCATCATCTTGTATAAATATACGTGCTGGTTTTCTGACTTCCGTTAACAGGGGTGATAAAGAATAGGAATGTGTATCAGACTCAGAGTCAGAAATATGGCTCTTACCCTGGGATAGATCCTGCGGGTTAGCAGTCTCTCGGGTCGCGGAATCAGAAACATAGGAGGAGGAATGAATAGTATGCATAGAGAGATTACCTGATTGATTACCTTGTGCATCATCGCTTTCCTCATCCGGAATCTCATCAAATGCCTCAGCATGAACAGATGGATTTTGAGCATGTGATGAGACTTGTGATGATGCCTCCAAATTGGTAACTCCTGCATCATATCTAAGCCACATTTGAATATTTTCAGGAGTAGACATTGGTTTACCTTGATGTTTATCCTGATTAGCAATGGTTGCAAGTGACTTAGTGCCCATCCCTAGTGATTCAGATGTGGGGCTTCTGGCAAATCCCTGTCGAATAGCAAGAGCATCCTTCGGTATTAAGTCATTGATTAGCATTTGAAGAAACCGAGGAAACCAACAGACGACATCAGTGGTAGAGAGGTCTCTGCTTGCAAGGGATCCCATTGAGGCCACTATCTCAGAGAGAACTATACGTCCATAGTTTATATCCAGTTCTCTTGCTAGGGCTACTGCAAAGGTTTGCATGGGAATCGGAATTTGATGAAAGTCTTTTTCGCGTGCCCGAAAACATCTTGTGATGGCCTCGAAAAAGTAATTCCATTCCGCATGGAAGAATTGCTTTTGGATATTTCCCGTGATTGGGCCTTTTGTAGGATAACATCCAATTTCTTCAAAGAATCTGAGGCGTTCTGCAGCAGTAGGTTCTGGGTCATAGGCATCTTTAATGGGGAATCCTAGAACTCTGTTGACAATTTGTTCTGTCACCTCATATTCCTGACCCGCTAAGGTAAACCTGAAACCGTAGGGGGTTGATTTACTCCCAAAAGTAACCGCACTAGTCCATAATTGCTGTAAAGCATCATGTACTAGTGTAGGTTTAGCAGTAAAAGCTTGGCTAGCTTTGGAATACAAATTGAGAAATCGTATCCAAAACTTAAACCGCGGGAGTTGATCACCAATTTCCGTAGAAATATTGTAAAAATTGTTTTTAGCAAGGGAAAATTGGTGAGCCATTTTAATTAAATGTTTTCCTTTAAAAAGATGTGAATTTTTTTTTTTTTTTTCGAAAAACAATTAATTTAGGAATTATCAGTTATATCCCTTTTAATTTAACAAAAAGACCAAAAGTCACTCTTGAAAAATTAAACTACGGGTTATAGATAATTATCACTGTGAGAGGCGAAAATCAACAACCAATTAACAGAATCTGATACCAGTGAAATCAGTGAAGTTATGTGTGTACACACCAGTGAAATCGTGTGTATATGACTGTGAAACGGTGTGTGTATATACGTATGTATATATGTCGAGAAAGAAGAACAAATTCACAAACACACAAACTCAGATATTACTGGTCACTCAGATAATGGCAGTCAAAAATCGGGCAGTAATTCGTTGTCCGTATGAGATTAGTCACAAAGATCACGAATCAGTGGTTGTAAGTCAAAATCGCCTGTATGTATATGGGGCGGCTGTAAAACTCAATTAGGTAAAAGTGAAAGAATAGATCGAGTTAGAGAAGTATATATAGACATTAATGTGGAATGACAAAAATGTCCCTGTAAAAAAAATGAAAAGTACTAAGTCCATACAGGGGACATCTAAGTCGAACTCTATCTCGAACTTTTCTATCTCGAACTTTTCTATCTCGAACTTCAAGTCGAACTTCGAGATAAAGTTCGAGATAGAAGTTAACTCGAACAAATATGCACAAAGAATCACTTTTAACCAAAATTACAGCAGAAACTATAGGGAAATACTATCTTGAACATTATTGATTTGTAGTAAACTTGAAAAAAAACAGAAAATTCAAGATACTTTTCGAGTTAGAGTCTATCTCGAACATCAAGTCGAAATTCGAGTTGAGTTTCGAGATAGACTAAGAACTCTATCTCGAACATCAAGTCGAACTTCGAGATAAAGTTCGAGATAGACTAACTCGAAGTTAATCTCAAATTCTTTCCAAAATATTTCCTTGAATCAAAAAGTCCAGGGTAATTTCAAGATATGTTTCGAGTTAGGAGTGTAACTCGAAAAATTCCCTTTAGCTTAACTGAGAACTCTATCTCGAACACCAAGTCGAAATTCGAGTTGAGTTTCGAGATAGACTAAGAACTCTATCTCGAACATCAAGTCGAACTTCGAGATAAAGTTCGAGATAGACTAACTCGAAGTTAATTCTCAGTTCTTTTCAAAATATTCCCTTAATGGAAACCTCATCTCAACCTTAGAGATAAAATTCGAGATAGACTTTATCTCGAATATTTTGAAGATAGAACTAGGCACACTGTTAACTCGAACTCGAACTCTAAGTCGAATTTCGAGATGAATTTCGAGATAGGTACTAACTCGAAATTCTTCCCAGACTTAGAATTTTCAAAACTTCACCCTGGAAGCTCAAGTCGAAATTCAAGTCGAATTTCTACATGAGTTTCGAGATAGAGACTAACTCGAAATTTTGAAGATACTTAGAATAATTTGACAATTTTTCTTTGAAAAACTCAACAATTAATTTTGCCAAATTAATATAAATATCAATTCAAGGATTTTAATATATGACATAATTAAAACATTCCTTGATAATTCTAAGGCCTCTAATTACATGAAAAACACAGGTAAATTCATCTAAAAATCATGCAATATTTAGACTATTATGAATTTAACTCCCCCTATGATCATGCAATCTAACAAGCATAAATTCACAGATTTGTGCTATAAAAGACACTTAAAACACAATGAATTCATGCAAAATCACACTATATGCAACCTATAACAATCATTAATTAGGCATATTAAAGTCTAAGCACATAATGATTGATTAGCTTGCACATACAAACATAAACATGGATTTTACAGATAGAAGGCTTTACTAACTTGTGTTAAGCATTCCCAATTCACCAACCAACCTATTGAATGTTACTTCATCAAGAGGTTTGGTGAATATATCTGCAATTTGTTGCATTGTGGGCACAAAATGTAGCTCCACAGTCCCCTCCTCGACATGTTCTCTTATGAAATGATACCTGATGTCAATATGCTTGGTTCTTGAGTGATCTACAGGATTGTTGGTTATGGCAATGGCACTTGTGTTGTCACACATGATTGGAATTTTCTTGTGCTCCATGCCATAATCCTTCAATTGGTTCCTCATCCACAGTATTTGAGCTACACAGCTTCCAGCAGCAATGTACTCAGCTTCAGCAGTAGAAGTAGATACTGTATGTTGTTTTTTACTTTGCCAGGACACCAATCTTCTGCCAAGAAATTGGCAAGCACCAGATGTGCTTTTCCTATCAATCCTGCAACCTGCATAGTCTGAATCCGAATAGCCAATAAGATTAAAACCTGTATCTCTTGGGTACCAAATCCCTAGATTTGGTGTACCCTTGAGATACCTAAAAATTCTTTTGACGGCTACGAGATGTGATTCTCTAGGATCCGCTTGGAACCTTGCACATAAACAAGTTGCGAACATTATATCTGGTCTACTTGCAGTTAAATAGAGGAGTGAGCCAATCATACCTCGATAGCTTGTGATGTCAACTGATTTACCTGATTTGTCTTCATCAAGCTTCGTGGCTGTTGCCATAGGAGTCTTAGCTGCTGATGCATCTTCTAGATTATACTTCTTGAGTAAATCTCTGACGTACTTGGATTGACAGATAAAGATACCATCTTTTCTCTGACTGATCTGTAATCCAAGGAAGAAGGACAGCTCTCCCATCATGCTCATCTCATATTTTTCCTGCATTAGCTTGGCAAATTTCTCGCACAAGCGCTCATTTGATGACCCAAAAATAATATCGTCCACATATACTTGAACAAGTATTAAGTCATTTCTCACAACTTTATAGAACAATGTTTTATCAATTACTCCCCTAACAAAACCATTTTCAATTAAGAATAGAGATAGGGTTTCATACCATCGCCTTGGGGATTGCCTGAGGCCATAGACAGATTTGAAGAGTAGATACACAAAATCTGCATGTTCTGGATCAACGAAGCCGGGCGGCTGTTCCAGATACACTTCTTCTTCTAACTCTCCGTTCAGGAAGGCACTTTTCACGTCCATCTGGAATACCTTGAAGTTCTTATGTGCTGCAAATGCCAAGAACATCCTGACTGCCTCAAGTCTTGCAACCGGTGCATAGGTTTCATCATAATCAATTCCTTCTCGCTGAGAATAACCTTTTGCAACCAAACGAGCCTTGTTTCGTGTTACAAGTCCGTTTTCATCCAGTTTATTTCTGAATACCCACCTAGCTCCAATTACGGATTTGTTCTTTGGTCGGGGTACCAGTTTCCAAACTTTCTGCCTTTCAAACTGATTGAGTTCCTCTTGCATTGCAATCACCCAATCAGCATCGCCAAGAGCTTCTTCTATTTCTTTAGGTTCAAGCTTGGATAAGAACCCAGAATATAAGGAGATATTAGCCATGTCAGCTCTTGCAGTTCTTCTAGTAGTCACACCAGCATCTGGATCACCAATAATTAACTCAAACGGATGGTCTCTATTCCATACCCGTTCACCTGGAAATTGTCTAGATGATTCAGCTTGACTTTCTGAGTTGGGGTGCTGACTACTTTGAATATTTTCACTAACTCCCCCTGAGTTAGTGCCAGCTCCTACAGAACTAGAGTCAACTCGACTCGAGCCTTGAACAGTAGTCCTTGAGCTGCTATTTACTCCCCCTGAGTTGTTGCCGGTTGGTACTGAAGAAGTCTCTCCTGATCTTGTAGAATTAGCTCGTTCACTAGACTCAGGTTCTTCACGTACACTTGGAACATTTAATGGAACAACCAACTCAGGTTCATCTTCAAGATCTTCTAAGTCCAGATTCTGAAATTTTAGGGACTCAGGTTCACTAGAATCTCTTGAAATTGATGAGAGTTTGGTATCGTCGAATCTGACGTTGTAGCTTTCCGTCACTTTTCGATCATTCACCAAGAACACTCTATAAGCTGCCACCACGTCTGTAGAGTAACCAACAAAGATTCCTTCACGAGCTTTTGCTGCAAACTTGCCTAGATTTTCATCATCTATAAGCACATAGCATTTTGCTCCGAAGACATGAAAGTATTTGATTGTTGGTCTTCTGTTGTTCATTAGCTCACATGGTGTCTTTTCTTTATCTTTTATGATCAAGGTTCTATTTTGAGTGTAACAAGCGGTACTCACTGCTTCGGCCCAGAAATACAAAGGAAGTTTTGAATCATACAACAAAGTTCTTGCTGCTTCAACCAAAGTTCTGTTCTTCCTTTCAACTACTCCATTTTGCTGTGGAGTTCTCGGGGCTGAATACTGACGACGTATTCCCTTAGATACACAGAAGTCATTTAGCACTGCGTTTTTGAATTCAGTGCCATTGTCTGATCTAATCGTCTTCACAGTAAGTGTTGAAACATTCTCAATTTGAGTGATGTGATCAATGATTAAGAAAGGTACTTCGTCTTTCGTCATTGCGAACAATACCCATGTATACTTAGAGAAGTCATCCACGATTACCAAAGCATATCTTTTCCTAGACAAAGATAGGACATTCACTGGGCCAAACAAATCCATATGAAGAAGTTGTAGAGGCTCAGTAATACTAGAAATTTCTTTGCTTTTATGCGATGCTCGCTTCGACTTTCCCATTTCACAAGCTTCACAGAGTCCTTTCGGAGCGAACTCCATTTGAGGTAGATCTCTCACCAATTCTCGCCTTGCGAGAGCATTCATCGTTTTGAAGTTTAAGTGAGATAGCTTTTTGTGCCATAACCAGCTTTCATCATCCGAGGCTTTGCTGTAGAAACAGGTGACCTCATCCTGATTTGCTGAATCCATATCTGCAACAAAAAGATCTGCCTTTCGAACTCCTCTTAAAGCTAGTGAGCCTTCCTTGATGTGAGTGATTGAGACACCTTTCTTGTTGAAGACAATTTCGTAACCTTTGTCACAGAATTGACTTATACTCAACAGATTGTGCTTTAGTCCCTCAACATAGGAAATATCTTCAATGATGACATTGCCAGTTTTCAGTTTGCCATATCCCTTAGTCACACCTATGCTGTCATCTCCAAAGGTAACATAAGGGCCAGCCTTCATAACCAACTCTGTAAGCAGGGACTTATTTCCAGTCATATGCCTCGATGCTCCACTGTCTAGCACCCATATAACTTTATTTCTATTCTGCTTAATGCCCTGCAATGACAGATTGGTTAGACATTCTTCGGAACCCAACTTTGATTGGGCCCGGCTTTTCGATAAGATCGAGAATCAACAGATTTAACAACAGGAGATGCACTTTTCTTCACATTACTAGAGCTTTCGACTATCTCCTTTCCTTTCTCAGACTTGACAGATTTGTCAGTCTTAGGAGAAGGTTTGTCACTCCTAACTTTAGGAGGACTGACAGTCTTGGCTCTACCATACTTTTTCTTGATATTTGAACTAGCAACAGTATTTGAGCATGACTGGCTAGATGCATTCATTAAATGCACAAAAGTTTGCATGATATTAAAAGTGCATGGCATACAGTTAGGTTGACCACACTGTGCATGATTCTGATGCAGATTATTCATTGTATGTGTGGTAGGCATGGCATGTGCAACAGGAACATTCATGTTAGCTTTGCATGCATAAGAAAGATGTTCAGTAGATTTACAATGATAACATGCTTTCTTTATTCGTTCAGCCTTAACCTCTTTTATGCCTTTTTCTTTCTTTCCTTGTTGTTTAACAGCCTTAGCTCCTAATCCCAGTCTAGATTCATCTCTAGGGAAATTGATTTTAACTTGTTTGATAGGAGTTACAGGTTGTTCTCTCTGGCGATCTTCCATCTCAATCTCATATCTAGCTATCAATTCAGTCTCTTCTTCTTCTATTCTAGGAACAAGATGCTTGTAAATAGGTTTGACAGCCGATTTAAGAATTCTAGGTGTTTCCTGTTTAAGGTCACTGGAACTAGGGTCAATAGGTCTCTTTCCTTCTTTCTTAGGAAGGTCAGAATAATCAAGCCCTATACCTACTCCAGTTATCTTCTTAAATGTGTCATTATCTACATACACTTTACTAGCAGCTAGTTTGTAAGCTTCGCATTTTGTTTCTAACTCAGCTAGATTGTTCCTAAGACATGCTTCTACTTCTTCCTTAAGGACGAGCTTGTGTTCCAGAGATTTAATAAAGTCTCTTAGAGAAGTATCTACAGTGCAAGCAGCCTCTAGCTCTTCCACTTTTGCCTCAAGCATTCTGCATTTGGCAACAAGTGTTTTCTGTTCCTTTTGAGAAGAGTCTAGGCTTTTGCACAACATGTAGATCTCTTCACTAAGAGCCCCGTTCTGTTCTTTATAATCATCAATAGACATTTCTACTTTAAGAGTCAGAACTGGTACCTCTGGTTCCTCTGATGTCTCAGCCATGAGCGCAAAGTTTGCTACTTGAGTAACATCTTCCTCATCTGAATCATCCCAAGCTCTTCCTTCTGTCACCAATAAAGCTCGTTTTCCATGTCTTTCCTTCAACAGTGCTTCATAGTTGCTTTTGAGAGCTTCAAATGTTTCTTTTGGATAAGTCTGTTTAGGCTTTTTGCAGTCCGAGGCAAAGTGTCCAGCTTCACCACAATTGTAGCATTTGAATTTCATTTTGAAATCCAAAGGAGATTTGTAGCTGGTATTCTTGCCTTTTCCTTTGTAGCCTGACGAACTACCACCACCCTTAGCAGCCCGATAATAAGATGAAGATTTTCTCTGTGGTCGGTTGCTCTTTCTAAATCTCATGTTGCTGAACTTCCTTGCCATGTATGCCACGACACTATCGTCCATGTTGTCCAGCTCTTCTTGGGTGTAGTAGTCATCATCACTGTCAGATGCGCACTCGTCATCATTATCAACTTGATGTGGTGCAAGTGATGATTTAGGCTTTGCTGCAACCATTGCCTTCTTAGACTCTTCCTCATCAGCAACTAATCCTGATGCACTTTCTTTTCCCTTTGAATCATTGTCCCATGCTTGATCTTGAAGAGTTTCCAGCTCATAGGTCTTTAATATTCCATAATACTCTTCCAGAGAAGTTGTATGCAAATCTCTGGTTTCTCTGATTGCGTAGACCCTATGCTCAATGCTTTTTGGCTGGTTCCTCAGATATCTCGTATTTGTTTCAACCATGGGGAGAGTCACACCTCTCAGATTCAAATCCAATACCAACTGACTGAATCGTAGGTAGACATCTGTTATGCCTTCTCCTTTCCTTATTCTAAAGGTGTCATACTCCATCTTGAGTATGAGTGTTTTGTTGCTTCTGACCTCTGCAGATCCTTCCATGACAACTTCTATCTTGTCCCAAATCTTTTTCGCTGTAGTCAGACCTTTGACTATGTTGAACATTTCATGATCAAGAGATTCCATCAAGGTTTGTCGTACGGCAGTATCCAAAGCTATTTGCTCTTTATCAGCATCCGAAAAGTCCGCTGCCTTTTTGGGCTCAGATCGAGGTGGTATAACCACTCCTCCTTCCGTATGTGAAGGAATAACTGCCATTGGGACAAATTTACCCTTGTCAAGGACTTCCAGATATTCAGGGTTAACAGTCTCTAGATATAGTCTCATTCTGAAAACCCATTCTTCATAGTGATCTTTGTTGAACATTGGGATCTTGAATGCATTTTTAGGAGCCATCTCAATTCTGGTCACTAAAAATTTCTAAGTACCCAAGACTAGGCTATGTAGAATATTTATGTAGAACTTTTGCCTAAGTCGAAATTTCTCTAAGTAGAAATTTTGCTCAAGTCGAAATCACCAAGTAGAAATTGTCCAAGTCGAAATTCTATGTAGAAATTCTCAAGTAGAACTTCTATGTAGAAATTTTTGCCTTAGAATAATTTTTTTTTTTTTTTTTTTGCAGATTTCTTTAAATATTGAATAAACAATATTATCACTTTAACACTTTTTGACTTTGAATGCTTTACTCACCAAACCCACCTAACCCACATGCTAGGTACTGAGTATGTCTTTTACTTTCGGCCGAATAAAATAAATCAACAAGTCCAAAAACCACCTTTTTATTCTTTTACTATTGAAAAGGAGATCAAAAAGTTGTTGGGTTGTATTCTTTGATAAGAACAGATGATGAACACTCAAGAACACCAAATATGAACTAACCCAGATAAATTCACAAAAATTAATTAAAATACACCCAAGCTAAATAATCACACCTGGAGTATTTAAATAATTTTTCAGATGAGTTTTTCAATACAAACGAATTAAAACACACTTTTCGAGAAAATGAAAAGTAGATCTGAAAAATGAAAAACTCACGATTCTTCTACTCAACACAAGGATCTATGTTTTGTATGTTAAACAAATTGCTCTGATACCAATTGTTAGGTCCAAATGTGTTGTAGAGGGGGGGTGAATACAACTTTTCGAATATGAGAGGCAATAAAAACGATGCAATAAATGAACACACAGATTCAAGGAATATATTTCTTTATATATAACTTGAAAGGGTTGCTACAACATTCATTACAAAGTATAACAGAAGTTGAGAGAGAAGTGAATGATACTAAGCTCTGTGAATGCACTCTCTCTTTTTCTCTTATGTTTTTCTCTAGAATTGCTCACTAACTAAAACATTACACAAGTACTTCTATTTATACTACATGTAATCTATGTCCTGTAGTCTTCAAAGACTAAGATGTACGTGGCCCAATGATGTCCACATAATTCTTGCCTTATCTTGAAAGCTTGGAAATCTGCCAATCAGAAGATGCCATGTGTCATGTTGAAGCTGCACCTAAGTAGAACTTCTACTTGAGAATTTCTACTTGGCTATCTCGAAATTCCTAAGTGGAACTTCTACTTGGCTATCTCGAAATTCCTAAGCAGAACTTCTACTTGAGAATTTCTACTTAGCCATCCAGAACATTTGGTACTTAGAAAATATTCTGGTCTTCAACTTGAAACTTCAATGCACATCTTGAACTTGTGATATCTTCATGTCTTCTTTATTCTTCAACAAACTCTTGAACATGGTTCTTTATTACTGACATAAACTTGCTATCAATGTCCTGACACTTGATGCATTGGTCTGGTTCATAAGTGACTAGTCTTGATAGTGTTTCTGCTTCTTGAATAAATTACCATATTCACTGAATAACTTGGCTTTCCAATATTTGCTTTCCTTCTTCTTCACTTGAAATCAATTGGTCTTGTTGATACTGATAGTTATGATCTTGATTCTTGATTTATCAAATCACTGAGGCATGAACAACTTTAACTTGAACTTCTCTCAATGATTTCTTCTTGGCTGGATCATAGTTAGCATGTTTAATTGTATCAATTACCTTGTCTTCATTTAGTGTTGATTTCTTGTGACTTCCTGTTCTTGATTGTCTTCTGGTTAAGTATCTTTTCCTTTAGTTTGAGTTACATTAGTTATAGTGTTACAAGTTTATACACTCTGCCTTTCAAATATTCTAAGAACTATCATGTATATAAAGTGGTGTATAACCAGAATTAGAGAATTCAATTTTGAAAAATCTTCACCACTTCAAAATATGATAGGAGACCGAATGTAACTTTAAGTCTCACTTACTTAGAAAGTTGAACACCTTAATTTATACTAACACTAATGATTTATAGATAAGACACATTATTCAGAATAAATCCTAAGTAATATCATCAGAGATAATATATACATCACAATTAGTTTGCAATAAATTATCAGAACAACTAGCAATTGTCAGTAAAAAAATATTTTAATATTTGATACCAACTGCTAGTATTTATCAAATACTTTAAAATGCAAGTAATTGTGTTTATGATTACTTTACCAAAATTAAATTATAAGCAAATAAACCATTGAATTGCTTCACGTAATAATTTAACTAGGATATAAATAATCACTGCTAAATACTAAATATTCAATGATACCAATTGTTTGATAAATTCAATCTATTGTAAGATAAATTCAATTTAGTGAAGATTGAATTGTTACATTGAGTACCAATTGACAGAATGAATATTAGTATCTAACTACTTAAGAACATCATTCACTAATATTCATAAGTACGAGGAACTAGTTGACAAGAAATACACAAGCTCTTAAGATATAACATTTCAAACTTATGACTTCAAGGCAACTCCTCGATAATAACAATTGTTAACTCCTAACAACTGTTTACTGGTAGACAACCTTGGTTCTATAAATAAGACTCGATTACCAAAGTTGTCTTGTCTGCAATCTTAGAAATGATATTCTAAGTCCTATACACCTTGATCCATAGTATATAACATTTATTATCAAAGTGATTAGAAGCTTGCAAATAAGCACAAAAATTATTCCAAGTAACTGAACAATGGTCACTTTAGATATTACTATATCCATAGTTCTACTTAGAGAATTTTCATATCTTGTATAGTAGTATGGGTGAATTGTAAAAGATATAACAATGATTACTTAGAGGAGTTCTAAGCAATTTCACACATACCAATATATCTCACAATTAGTTAGTAAATATAATGTTAACTAAATATCATTAACTGATATAAGTCAAAACTTCAATACAACCAATTGTTAGAGCTATGGTATTAATTATAGTGAATTTCTGAAAATGGGATATTAAAGTTCACTAGAATTAACATCTCATAACTGATTGAAAACCAATACAGATTAGGTCCAAATTAGTTATGTTGTTTATTTATTTTAATAAATATGAGGTACAGAGAAAATACTAAATTGAATTGCTTCAAGTCCGTAACCCATATAAATCAAAATAAATAATCAAATACTAAATCTCTATGAGTTAGATTTTAGCATTTAAGTATTTGAATTATCCTTAAATAATCACCACTAAAATATATTGCAATTAAACACATGGCAATCATTCAACTGATAATTTTCAGTATGAGGTCTGGATGTAAATAAGTTCACAAGTCCTTTCGATACAGACACTTGAATACTTGTGAGCTTACTTAAGAATTACTTAACAGATGGGATTTACAATCATATAGCATTAATAAAATCCCAAGTTTACAAACCAATCTTGAAAAATTAATTTCATCAAGTGATTTAGCAAACATGTCTGCAAGTTAATCTTAATTAAAGACATGCTCTTGAAAGAATTGATACCTTATGCAAGTTGCTTAGTCCTTGAGTGTTCCACAGAGTTATTGGAGATGAATTTGATTCCTTGTGTTCTCCTGCTTTCTTACAACTCATTTGATCTGTCTCTATGCAGCAAAACATGTCAGAACTGATGTTTCTAGGGTACCATCTCCGGAGATGGGTCCAACTTAAGACATCTGAAAATCAAGTGTAATAACTACAAGAATAGATTCTCTAGGATCCACTTGGGGCCTTGCAAATTTGCATATTGAGAATAAAATATGTGTGTAAGTGATCTATTATCAATTGAATAAGATAATGAGCTGATGATTCCTCTATAGCCTGATTAGATCCTAATTAGTAGATCCTGAACTTGTTGGGTCAAATATCTCTAGGATACCATTTCCGCAGATCCGTGTCCATCTTAAGATTTTTGATTACCAACTTGTTAGGTCCAAACTAATAGGTCAAAAGCCAGCTATAGTGATGTGTTGGTATGTAGTCTTGACAGGTCTAGAATCTTCTGAATAGAAACAAAAGATCCTTGACTTACTTTTATTGTCATAATTCTTTTGGCTTACTTGTGCTCCAAATAGAATTATTCTTTTAGCTTGCCTGAGCTCCTAAAAGGATTCTTCTATTTGCTTGCATGAAGTAATTCAAAAGAATTGCAACTTTACCAACATCAAAACAGCAAATATCTTGATCCCAATTTATAGTTAGTAGACCAACATATAATATAATCAAAATATCATTGCACATATATATCATTTATGTTTGTACCTAAAGATGTAGAGAGTTCTATAAATATGACACCAATTGTTAAAAGATACCAACTGTTAAAGATTGATACTAAATGTTAAATTATAGTCAGGGTGTCATACCATGTCTTCCATGCTTGCTTGAGTGATGATATCAGTTCATACTAACCTGTAGAGATCTTCAATTATCTCAACAACCAGGAGTGCACTTGTTCACATTCCTCTAGCATCTAGATTCTGTAGGTCCAGATGTCCATTATGATCATGAATGTACAACAGGTGCCTGATATCCTCAAGTCTTGTCACTGGTGCTTCTTGTTAGATATACTGTCTTATCAGCTTGTAACCTTGCACCCAGTTTGGCCTTGTCCCTCATAATAATGCCTTGACATCCAGTTAAACTTCTGGTTATCCTTATACCAATTATAGCCTTGTTGTTTGGTCTGGATACCAGCTTCCCTTCAATCTGCCTTTTATAGTGATTGAGATCATCTTGCATTGCAATCACTCAATCTGAATCTTTCAGAGCTTTTGTAGTTTTCTTAGTTTCTTCTAAAAGAAAAGTAAAGAAATAATCATTAGTACTTGAAGCTCTGCTAGTCTTTTACTTCCACCATTAGAAACACTAAGAACTAGGACAAAGAATTAATTGAGTCAACATTCTTTGTCTTGGCAGATATGTTCTTATAGTATCCTTTGACTTTCAGTGTGGTGTTGAGTTGACTAGTTGATCCTTCTGTTGCTCCCCCTAAGCTGCTGCTGGGTTTACATGAAGATTCTCCATGTTTGACATTGCTTGGATCTGAATCACCATGACAGCTGGGAGCTAGAAGTTGTTGAATATCACTAAGACTTTCAATCACCTTCTGTTGATTAATAACAATCACCCTGTAGGCTGTTGACTCCATTGAGTAACAAAGGAAATTATCCGCTTGAGCATTAGCTGATTGCTAGGATGCTCACTTTCGATTTAATATTGCAAAACAATTTCCTTCATACTTATGGGGTCTTCCTAAAATTCTTACGGATCAGGGTTTAAGATATGATCAATCACCATCAGTGGTGTCTTGTCTTCAGATTGTCTAAACAACAACTTGTTTGTTGAGAGAAGTCATTAGTCATCACTACTACAATATATGTTACTTTGATGTAGAACTTCTGTGTGATGCTTCTTTGACTTCCCTTTATGACATGCCTCGTAATTTTATTTTACTTTAATTCCAGATGAGGTAGTCTCCTTTACTGATTCGATTTCCAGGAAAGAATCTCTTGATATGACATTCAGGTGAGAGAGCTCCTTATGTCATAGCTGAACTCTTGTCTGATGAAGCTTTAGATTTGACCTTGTTGACTTCACCTTTGACTGAGATTCCATGTCAGCTACAGATAAGTTCTCTTTCCTTAATCCTCGAACAGTAGGCTCTTCATCTTGTAAAAGATGCTTTATTACTGACAACATTCCTTAGCTATTGAATAGCCTTGACCCTAGGTCATACCCTTGCTGTTGTCTCCAAGGGATAAACCACTTGGCCTGTCTTCACATTCACATTTGATAGCAGGGTTCTTTCTTCGATGATATGCTTTGAATAAATAATTAATAATGCATAATTGATTAACCTGTTAAGCCCTACATTCACAAATGGATAAAAAGTTCTTGGTACCCAAATTGTTTAATTGGGTCCAGATGGATTAGAGATTTCTCTTTTATTAGAGTTAACAACAGTTTTAACCTTAACATGCTCATTCTTATCTTTGACTGACCATTTCTCCTTGTTAGTCACAGAGGCATGCCTGAATACATCTAATAACAAGCCTAAGTATGTGTAATGCTATGCATTACCTACATGACCTCTTAACTGAGGGAACCTCTAGTTGTAGAGTTTCTACTTGTTTGTACTATGTAATAGGCATCAAATTCTATCTGTGTAACTGTACCTACTAAGTCAAGAATAAAGCTTGAAAGAAGTTCTAAGGTTCATGCCTCAAGCAAGGAAATGAAGACTGTCAAATAATCACAGTTAGGATTTGAAGAATTGAAGAAATGAAGAAATTGCCTAAGTACTAATTCGAGAAGTACATTTGTTTATTCGAGAAGTCTAGCATTCGAGAAGTCTGGAGTTCGATATCTCAGAAGACACTATTCGATATCTCTCGATATCTCATTCGATATCTCAGGGATTCGATATGTCCATTACACGGTTCGAGAACTCAAGGAGTCAACAGTTCGAGTTCTCGAAGGGTCAACAAGTCAATGCTACATTCGATATCTCAAAGACTCAATATGCTATTCGATATCTCAGGGATTCGATATGTCAAAATGCTCTATTCGATATCTCAAGGAGTCCCAGAGAAAAGAGCTATTCGAGAAGTGATTCGATATGTCAAGATAACACTATTCGAGAACTCAGAGTTATCGATCAAGTCAACTCCAGTTCTCGAATCACTCACTTAGTCACTTCTCGAATACATTCTTGAGGACAAAATACTGAAGAATTGTACAAGTCAGAAACCTGCAACAAGCCAGGATACTTTATTTGACTATGTCCTATAAAGCATGCTGGAAAGCCTACAAAGAAGCTTGGAGAGATAAGACAAGGGACAAGGAGCTGAAGAAGTGGATCTAAACAGGCTTTTCAAAGTCAAATCTGTAGCCGTTTGGACTCTTACTAAAATGAGATAGACAGACTGGAAAGTGTTTTTGTTTTTACCTACCTCATTTGTAGTAAGTGGGTGTATCCATGTCTATAAGGATACAGCCTCACTTCCTTAGCTGTTAAGGTGTTGAAGTTTCTCAAATACCTAGAAAATATCTCTCTGAGAAAAACGAAGCTGAGAATACTATCATTTGTATTCACAGATTGTAGCAAAATCTTAATCTAATAAGATATTAGATTAAAGTGATATTGTGTTGTGTTTGTCTTTAATTATCCGCATCTTCATATCTCACACACTCATCACTTATCTTGCTGCAAAGATTCAAGAACGAAGAAAAGTTCAAGAATCCATTCACCCCCCCTCTGTATTCTTTTACTGTATTCAATACTCAACAAGTGGTATCAGAGCAGGTTGTTTAATCTAAACAGAAAACGATCATGAGTTCGAATACACCAAAGACTACAGGTACGGTAAAGGTCCCTAAGTTCGACAAAGAGAATTACAACCTCTGGAAAATAAAAATGCTGTTGTTCATCAAAGCTGCCAATCCTCTCTACCCTGACATTCTCAAGAATGGTCCATTCATACCACAACAAGAAGTTGCTGAATCCACAGTGGGCGCAGTAGTCATTCCTAGATCATACGTTCCAAAAGAGCCATCCAAATGGACGGACTCAGAGAAGGAAAAGATTGCCCTAGACAGCCACCTCATGTTGTTAATCATAGACTCCATGGATATGTCGATGTTTGCCAACATAGCATCATGCAGATCAGCCAAGGACATGTGGAATCACATCGAGGTGTTATGTGAAGGGACAGAGGAGGTAAGAGAAAATAAGAAACAGATACTGGTCACACAGTATGAGGCGTTCATGGCACAGCCCAAGGAAAGTATCACTGATATGTTTGAAAGATTTCACAAGCTGGTGACTGAGCTCCAAATGAATGGGAAGGTTTACAGCACTAAGGAATTAAATATGAAGTTTCTACTATCGTCACCAAACCATCTAGAGCAAAGGGTCATATCCCTAAGAGAAAGAGATTTGAACAAAGTCACGTATGATGTGCTCTATGGGGTTTTAAAGACACACGAGCTTGAGTTGCTTCAAAAGAGGGCTATCCAAGCTAACCAAGGCAGAATGATAAACACATCCTGTGCCTTGATTGTCAACAAATCTATTCAAGACCTGGAAGCATCTGCAAGTCAGCTGAGAATAGAAGAGATAGTAGATGATGAAGAAACTGAGGAAGTAGTGACTGAACCTGCTGATGACAAGGAAGAAGATGAGTTCTACACTCTTGAAGAGCTGGATGGCATGGAAAAAACATCATATGCTTTTATGGCTAGAAAATTCCCAAACATCAGATTCAAGAGGAATCAGCCCTTCAAGCCTAGACCTCAAAATCATTCATTCAACAAGAGCAAGGCACCTATGAAAACAAACAAGAACAGATTCAAAACCAGCTATGTGGATAGGTCATCTGTAAGATGTTACAGATGCAATGACCTATGGCATTTTGCCAGTGAATGCAAGAAGCCTAAAAAGAAGGATAAGGAGTTTCTTGAGCTTGAAGCTAAGTATGAGGCCCTTCTAAAGAAGCAGACACCAGGTAAGGCTTACATAGCTGAAGGGAAGTGTTGGGATGATTCTGACAGTGATGGGGAAGAACAAGAATTCTGCAACTATGCCTTGATGGCCAATTCCAAGGAAGAACCATCTGCATCAGACTCACAGGTACCATCTCTCACTACCATAGACATGTCTGTTTCTGAATATAAATCTTTGGTTGAACAACTATCCGTTGAGATGTTTAACATTCATACTAGTATGACTGCTGCTAATGAAGAGATTGCTAAACTGTCTACTAGGAATGAACTGTTAAATAAGAGAAATGAGGAACTAGAGCTAACTACTGTGCAAATAGAAAATCTTAAACAAGAGATTGAGTATCTAAAGAACAAAGTTCTATGTGCTAGTCAAGTTGAGAAAGCTCTTAGGGATGAATTAGCTGAAAATGAATTTAAGTTGAAAACATTTAAGAATTCCTCTAGTCTATTGCAGTCTTATCATGAGAAAAATCTAGCTAGACCTAAGGCTGCCATTGGACTTGATTATGACACTCTTAAACAGAGGAAAGGCTATGCAGTCATTGAAGATGACATTGTTGTTCAAGAGGAGGTGCCTCAGGTTTTGAAAAAGACTGAGAATCCAATATTTAAAACACCAACACTTGAGATTGATGAGGATGCCTTACTCATCAAGCAAATGTTGGAGGATGAAGATGAGGCACAATCAAATGAACAACAAGCATCCTCTGAGAGTAAGAATGTCAAAACCAAAGCCAAGGAGCCAGTAGGAGGTAGACCTAGACTTGAGAAATCTGTAAATTTTGTTTCAGCTGGAAATTATGAGACTAAGAAGAAAGTGACTAATAAGAGACCAAACAGGAATGGCAAATTAGGGATTAACAAAGATAACAACTATGCTTATGTGCCAAATGCCCCTAGGAAAGTTTGTCAAAACTGTTTTAGCTCTAATCATTTGACTCATGCTTGCAAGAAACCATCTGGTAGTGTTGCTAAACCATTCTATGATTGCTCTGTGCCTTTAAGACATAGAGACTCTCCTTTCTGTGATAAACTTGATTGTATGCCATGTAACATGAATGTGATGACTAGTTGTTTTAATTTGAGAAGACAATTCATGGAGGGCTGTATCAATCATAATGTTCACACACACTACACAAGGACAAAGTCTTCAAGTCCTCCTAAAGTTAGGAAGGTACCTCTGTCACCTAAGTCTAAGAACCCTGATTCTAAGACTCCCAACAGTGACAAGAAGACCAACATCAAGAAAACTGATAAGCATGCTGATTTTGATAAAACTGTCACTAAGTCACATGGACCCAAACTCGTTTGGGTACCAAAGGAGAAGTAATACTTTTGTGTTTGCAGGGCAAAGAAAGTAAAAAGAAGGTCATGTGGATTTTGGACAGTGGATGCTCAAATCATATGACTGGTGATATGGCCCTGCTATCACAGTATGAGGAAAAGGCTGGCCCAATGGTTGCTTTTGGAGATGACAGCATTGGCAACACACTGGGATATGGCAAGTTGGAAATTGGAAATGTCATCATTGAGAATGTAGCACTGGTCAAGGGGCTCAAGCATAATCTACCGAGTGTTGGTCAATTCACTGACAGAGGCTTCAAAGTGAACTTTGACAAAGATGAATGTTTGATCACCCACAAGAAGACTGGTGATTTTGCTCTGTCTGGAGTAAGGAAGGGAAGCCTGTTTGTAGCCAATATGGACTCTGCAAGCAAGGACACAATTTGTTGCTTCTACTCAAAAGCATCAAATGAAGACAGTTGGCTGTGGCACAAGAAGCTATCACACCTGAACTTCAAAGCCATTAATTCCCTAGTCAAAAGGGAGTTAGTGAGAGGCATTCCCACACTTGAATTCTGTCAAGAAGGAGTGTGTGAGGCGTGTCAAAAGGGAAAAATGAAAAGATCAAGCCACAAGTCAAAAACAGTGACATCTATAACCAAGCCCCTGCAACTGATTCATATGGATTTGTTTGGGCCTGTCAATATTATGTCACTAGGAAGGAAGAAGTATGCTCTAGTGATGGTTGATGATTTTACAAGGTATACATGGGTAGAATTTCTGGCATCAAAGGATGAGGCTCCACAAGTAATCATTGAGCACATAAAGAAAGTTGACAAAGAAGCAAAGGCCATAAATGCAAGTGTGATTGCATTAAGAAGTGATAATGGGACAGAATTCAGAAATGCCATGCTTGGAGCATTCTGCAAAGAAAATGGTATTTCTCAACAATTCTCAGCTCCAAGGACCCCACAACAAAATGGAGTTGTTGAGAGAAAGAATAGGACTCTGATAGAGGCTGCTAGAACAATGCTACTTGATGCAAAGATGCCTACATGTTTTTGGGCTGAGGCTGTGAGCACTGCATGCTACATCCAAAACAGAACCCTCATCAACAAAAACACTGGAAAGACACCTTACAACTTGATGACTGGAAAGAAGCCTACTCTAAAGTATGTTCATACTTTTGGAAGCAAGTGCTTTGTGCTAAAAGATAATTCAGAATATGTTGGAAAGTTTGATGCAAAGGCATTTGAAGGAATCTTTCTTGGCTATTCTATGGAAAGAATTGCATACAAAGTTTATGTCATTTGTCAAAAGAAAGTAATGGAGAGCACAGATGTAACATTTGATGACAGAAAACTACCTGGATTAGAAGAAGCCAATGATGAAGATAAAGATCCCTTGAAGTTTGACAATCTAGATGATTCTGATGAGGAGATTGAAAGTGAATCTGAACTCATAATCCAACAAACTCAAGTGAATGAAGAACCTGTGTCAACCAACAATGAAGAAACAAGCATCCAAGATACACCTGTGAGGAGTGACAACTTCACAGGGGGAGGAAATGTTGATGATCATGATCTAAATGATGAAGCAACATCAAGGATGAGAAATCAATCTGAACATACAAGGAAATGGGATAGATCACACACTGCAGATCAGATAATTGGAAATCCAAATGCAGGAGTAAGGACAAGGAGAGCAACTATAAATGAATGTCTCTATGGCTGCTTTCTATCCCAAGTTGAGCCTAAGAAACTTGATGATGCATTGTTGGATCCTGACTGGATAATTGCTATGCAAGAGGAGCTAAATCAATTTGAAAGGAGCAAAGTATGGGAACTAGTGCCTGCACCAAAGGATAGAACCGTTGTTGGAACTAAATGGGTTCTAAGGAATAAGATGGATGAAAATGGTGTAGTCATAAGGAACAAAGCAAGGTTGGTTGCAAAAGGATACTCTCAACAGGAAGGTATTGACTATGATGAGACCTTTGCCCCTGTTGCTAGACTAGAAGCCATCAGAATTTTCTTGGCATTTGCTGCACATTCTAATTTCAAGGTCTATCAAATGGATGTCAAGAGTGCATTCCTGAATGGGGAGTTGGAAGAAGAAGTTTATGTGCAATAACCACCTGGCTTTGAGGATCCACAGTTTCCCCACTTTGTCTACAGATTACTTAAAGCATTGTATGGACTCAAGCAAGCTCCCAGGGCATGGTATGACACACTATCACAATTTCTACTGGAGAATCAATTCACTAGAGGCACACTGGACAAGACACTGTTCTACAAGAAACATGATGATGATATTATCCTAGTTCAAATCTATGTGGATGATATCATATTTGGCTCTACAAATGAGAAGCTGTGTGAAAAATTCTCTAAGCTCATGCAAAGCAGATATGAGATGAGTATGATGGGAGAATTAACATTCTTTCTTGGACTGCAAGTTAGTCAAAGGAAGGATGGCATTTTTATAAGCCAAACCAAATACATTAAAGATTTACTGAAGAAATTTGATTTGGAAGAATGTTCACCTGCAAAGACACCCATGGCCACTGCCACCAAGTTAGATGATGACGCTAAGGGCAAAAAGGTAGATATCTCAATCTACAGAGGCATGGTTGGTTCTCTACTCTACCTCACTGCTAGTAGGCCAGATATCATGTTTGCTACATGCTTATGTGCAAGGTTTCAATCAAACCCAAAGGAATCACACATGATAGCAATAAAAAGGATCTTCAAATATCTGAAAGGCACACCAAACTTGGGGTTATGGTATCCTAAGGACACAGGGTTCAATCTGGTTGGTTATTCTGATGCTGATTATGCTGGATGCAGAGTGGATAGGAAAAGCACATCAGGTAGCTGCCAGTTTCTTGGACAAAGGTTAGTCTCTTGGTACAGCAAGAAACAACAATCTGTGTCAACTTCCACAGCTGAAGCTGAATACATAGCTGCTGGAAGTTGCTGTGCTCAAGTGCTTTGGATTAGAAACCAACTTAGAGATTATGGACTTGTGTTGGAAAGAATTCCTATCATGTGTGACAACACAAGTGCAATCTCTATAGTTGCCAATCCTGTCAATCATTCTAGGACAAAGCACATTGACATCAGATATCATTTCATTAGAGAACATGCAACTAATGGAACCATTGAGTTGCATTATGTTTCTACAGAAAAACAACTAGCTGACATATTCACTAAGCCATTAGATGAAGCCACCTTCACTAGGCTGGTCAGTGAGATTGGAATGCTGAATTCTTCGAATTCTGGCTAAGTGAATATATCAACTAGATTGTTGCAGCAGTAAATACTTACTTTATCAAATGCCCAATATTTCTGAAGTAAGTATTGGCTGGAGTATGATGTATAAATATTCCAATGCTGCACATGTTGAAAATCATACATATGTAGCTTGAAATTTCTGTAAAAATTTTGAGTAAACCACTATTTAATTTGGTAGAATATTCGTCAATGAATATTTCTAGTAAATTTTAAAGGATAGTGGAAATTGAATTTTATGAGTGAAAAGTACAGTTCGATAAGTCAGACTTCTCGAATGGTTCATTGTTATGTCTTGGCTCGAGTTCTCGAATAGGCCTATCTAGAACCCTCTTGAGTTCTCGAATAGTGTCTTTTAGAGAAATCGAATAGCACACTTTGAGTTCTCGAATAGAGTATTTTAGTTCTCTAATGATAGAGTTCTCGAATACTGCATTTGAGTTATCGAATCATTTGAAAAGGCTGATTTTTCGCTGACACTTAATCGCTTTTTGGATTTATATTCAAACCTTCATTTCACTCATAAAAATATATTCTTAACTTTGAATTATTTTCTGAGTTAAATCACTGCCAGCTGTGAGTTAAAAACTGCCTGAGATATCGAATAAGCCTTTCTTGACTTCTCGAATAGTTGTTTCATACTTCTCGAATGACTTGTCGCTACAGAACACTTATCTATCGACAACTCAAGACATTCATATATATATATATACAACTTCACAACTATTCAATTCATTTCGTTCGATTTCTCAAGCACCTCAACTCCTGAAACCTCTGAAAAACCCTAACTGCGAATTTCTTCTTCAATTCTAATTCTCTTTTCTTCTCTACCCAAATGGCAAACACTCAACTCACCATACCATCCCAAACTAATTTCATCGCAATCTCCAGTGATGTGGAAGCACCGAATGCCAATTTCAAGTGCTTTGTTCGGTGGTTGTCTGAATCATACATCAAGAGTGCGCTCTCAGCCAACCCAACTCTGTACATAGATCTATTGGAACAATTCTGGAGGACTGCTACTGTGGAGGTCATCGCTCTTGAGAATGCTATCACCTCTTATATTGTTCACTGCAAGATTCAAGGAGAGGATATCACTATCACCACTGCAGACATGAATCAAGCCTTGGATATGCAGCAAGAGACGTATGATGCTCTGGCCTCCAATGATGAGTTGGAAGAATTCTTTGACTTCATCAACTACTCTGATACTATCAAGCTGGGAAAGTTGAATAGGAAGTTCTTGAGGAAAGAATGGAGCTTTGTATTTGCTACACTCCTTCAAGTATTCACTGCACGGAAATCAAGCTTTGATCAGATTAGTACACCCGTGCAGCAGCTTGCCTATGCCTTGGCTCATGGGAGAAAGATAGATGTTGGACTTCTCATCCTACAGGAACTCTATGGGAGACTTGGTCAGACCACAACCAAGAGAGGTAATGAAATTTTCTTTCCTCGCTTTATTCAATCAGTGCTTAACTTTAAAAATGCTTCTTTGATTGAATTGCCTGGAGTAGATAAGAGTAAAATAGGCTATCCTAGGTCCATGACCAAACTCATTTTTGGTAATTTGGAGACTAGGAATGATGTGGATGTAAGACTTAACATAACTCCCCACATGGAGGGTTTGTTTAGGTCTTACCCCCACAACATGCCAATATTTGATTCAAAATCACAGTTAGCACAGCCTAAGCAAGGAGAACAAAGTGCTAACCCAAGGCCTGCTAACCAACCCCCTCAGCCAAACACTCTATCCAGCAAAGAGCCAACTGCATCATCCTCTCAAAAGGGTGATGTTAGTAAAAAGAAGAGAAAACAGGCTGCTTCTGAACCTTTAGAAATCTTAACTGAAGCAGCCTTGGCTGTAGAACTAGGGTTACAAAGTGAGAAACCTGAGTCACCTATCATAAGCCTAAAGAAGAAGAAGAAGTCTAAAACCACCTCTTCAGTCACTCAAATGGCTGAAGTTGTAAAATCAGGGGCACACAGCTCACTAGATGTATCCTCTCAACAGGATGCATCTATAGAATCAAGCATCCTCCCCAATGCACCTATCTGTAAAGAGTCAGCACAAGGGAGTGATAAGGCTGGCACAACACTGAGTGGAGAGCACATCATAACTGAAACTCCCTCTATTTCTCAGGGGGAGTTGCCAAAATCTTGTCTACAACACACTTCTCTTTCAGAATCTACCACTCATATTTCTTTGAAGCCTGCAACTCAAGCAATTGAGGAGCAAGGCATTGATCATCAAGAATTCTTTTCCTTTGATGAGCCAATGAATTCAAGTGACTTGGTGCATGACACCTTGCTCACCACCCAGGTACCACATTTGGATGGTCAGGGAATGCATGCTGGGGCATATCCTAATGACACCATCACAAACACAGAGGATTCACTAGTTCTTACTAGAGACTCTGTGCCTGTGTCAACTACTGTTGTAACTCATCCCACTTCTGTGGAGACAGCAGTAGTAGAGTCTGTTCATCCGGTTGCAGAAGTTGCATCTGTAACTGAGGAGCCTAGCAAGCCTAGCTCTAGCTCTAACTTTTTGTCTCAATGGCTGAAGCCTGTGCAACATGACAGTGCTTCAGGATCAGGGTCTGTTCCACCACAATTGACGGTTGAAGCACTTCAAAGCTTAGTTGTGGATCAGATCCCTGAGTTCACAAAAATTGCTCAGCACCTTCTCACTGCAAACATGCCCAATCCAGACTATGAAGCTATTCTCCTATGTCACAAAGAGGATGTAGAGCTACAGAAGGAGAAGATCATAGATGAAACTGAGAGAGATGGGAATATCGATGCTTGGCTGCAAGGAACCAATTCAATCCCTCTCTCAGAAGGTCTCCAGTATCTCAGAGAAGAGTACATCACTTCACTAGGGTCCAATGCCAAATCTCTCAACCCTACTGATGTGTTTGAAGCAGTGAATGACAGCTATAAAGGCATTCTCAAGGCTGCACACTATCTTGGTAAAGGCTTAAAGACAGAAATTAATGAAGTGTGTTCAGCTACAACCAAGGAGGTGCATGAGATCAAGAGGACTTTTGATGCTAAATTCCCTCAATTGGAGACTGTTCTCAAGGACATTCGAACCTGCAATGCTACTTGCACCAGGATGGACAATGGTTTGGCTATTCTCAAGGATGCTGTCACAGGTCTGGGGCACAAATTTCAATCCTTATCAGATCAGACAACTGATGCCAATGCCATGCTCAGGACCCTCTTTGCAAATCAATATGGAGACAAGCTGGTCACTGAGGTTCCTGTGCATGAGATGTCAAGGTTCGAAGTGCAGAGACTGAAGGATCAATCCCTATCTGGTTTTAAGGCCAATGAACTCTTCATTAAAGTGGATACTCTTGAAAAGGAGGTAGTCTCTCTCCACAAGTCCAATGCTCATCTTACAGACACTGTGACAACTCTGACTGAGCAGTTGAACACTCAAGCCACCACCACAGCTGATGTTCTTCTGCATCAACAATCAATGTTGTCTGCAATGATGAAGCACATGGGTCTCCCTCTACCTGATGAATCTTCAACTTCAAAGGTGCCTCCTACAGTCCCTGTGTCTGTCAACAAGCATAAGGGGGAGAAGAGGATATCAAAGAACTCAAATCCAAAGGGGGAGAGACCACTAGAAAAGGGCATCAAGATCACTGAGGGTGGCCATCAGAGAACTTTGAAATCTACTACTCATGTGCCTGGAAAAGGAAAGGACAAAGTTGATGAGCCTCCCACTTCTCTGCCAGTTGTCACTCTACCAACTGTGCACATCACTATTCCTGATGGTCAAAGGCAGTCTATCACAACCACAGTGGTTGCGGGGAGTATGCCATCTGACAAGCCTCGAATCTCAATATCTAAGAGTGCCAAGCCAGTAGAAGTGAAGGTGGTCACTGAGGCCAAGCTACAAGAAATTGCAAACTCAAATGTCTATCATGATGATGCATTCTTGGAGTTTCTGAAAGTCTCTAGAGAACAGGCTGGTGATGCTCTGCTATATCATGAGAGTTTGAAGAGTCAGATTGACTGTCTCACTGTAGTACCAAGGAGGCTTAATAATCTATGGCTCAAGGAGATATTGATGGTAGGAAAGAACAAGATATGGCACTTAACCATCAATACTCTACAGAGTCTAAAGCACTCAGAAGTGAATGTGCTCCTTGGACTAATTGAGAAGGGAAATGAGAACAACAAGAGTCTTCATGATGACTTGAGGAATGGTCAACCTTCAAGGCTACCTGAAGTTTTCACAGATCCTAGAACTATTATCTACCAGGCTGGAACAAGAATTGAAGATATCAAGCAGCTGGTCATTCCTAAGCATCTAACTCCTCAAAATAAAAATCTCATCATAGCCATCATTGAGAAACTGATCAAGAAGAAGGGATCAAGAACAGCAGAAGAATTAGAAGCTATATCTTATCTCAGGTCATATATTGCAACTGGCATTGTATCTGAGACTGCTAAGTTCAACCCAAGCAAAGATCAAGACAAGGATGAAGATAAAAGTGACGGAAGGGGAAGACATCACAGGAGTAATAAGGGTGATGAAGACAAGAAGAAGAAGAAGGATGATGAGAAGAGGAAGAATGATGATGATCAAGGTAAAGGCTCTGAGAGGAAAAGTGGAAGACAGCAAGCCTCAGGCATTGCTGACAGTAACCTCACCACAACGCAAGACTCTAAGTCTAGGGTGAATGCTGCCAGTAGTGACCTTTCAAAAGTTGCATCTATGGCTTCTGCAACTGTCTTGCCACCTCAAGAAGAGAAGAAGATTCAAGTCAAGAAACCATCTGTATGTTTCAAAAAGCAAACTGCTAATGGAATACTACAATGGTCTACAAACAAAGGTCACATACTGCTGCCAAGTAATCATGTAAAAAGAATCAAGTTCAAGCAAGCTGCAAGGAAATCAAAGCCAACCATATCAAAAACCCTGACAATCTATCCAGGCCTAAAACTCCAACCACTAGATGAAGATTATGATGTAGACCAACTGCAATTTTTGCAAGCTCAAAGAATCTATCATGTTGCCATTGTTGATAATTGCCTTGAGATTAAATATTCTGATGGAAGGGAGGAGAAATTCAAACAAGGAGGATGTCAACACTGGGGCAAGCTATATGACATAGAGAGAATCATTGCACTGTTGAGCTCAGAAGATAAAATGGAGAGAGTATGGAAGCTGGAGCTAATTGATTTTGTGAAAATGAAGAGAGATCATGAAGAAAAAGTCAGAAAAGAGTGTTTTGAGAAATGGCTGGCAAGGGAGAGAGAAATTGAGAGACTGGAAAGTGAAGTAGAAAAGCTGAGGAAAAAGGGTTTGTGTAGAGTTCAGTTCAACCCCTACATGGTAAAGTATAGGAGGAGGAATGGAAATCAAGTCAACATCAGAATGAATCTACTCAACCACTATCCTGCAAATATTCTGGAACCAGTACTTGAAGATTTCAAAGACTCAATTTTGCTTGAAGAATTGGATGCTATGGCAGAAATAATAAAAGCTATGGATGAGAATACAAGGAAGGAGAAAGAAAGAAGAGAGAAAGAATATGATGAATTTCAAGCCAAAGCTATGGAAAGGGAATCAAAAGACAATGGCTAGTTCTTCATCATAGGCTGTAAGATTACTCACTCTGTAGTTCTATCCAAATTGCTAATGGAAATTCATACCTGTACTGTCAAGTTTTATCTTTATGTATGATAGGCTTGTTATCAGACATGAAATTGTGACTAAGGGTCTTACTCACAATTTGGGGGAGATTGTTAGTCACAGAGGCATGCCTGAATACATCTAATAACAAGCCTAAGTATGTGTAATGCTATGCATTACCTACATGACCTCTTAACTGAGGGAACCTTTAGTTGTAGAGTTTCTACTTGTTTGTACTATGTAATAGGCATCAAATTCTATCTGTGTAACTGTACCTACTAAGTCAAGAATAAAGCTTGAAAGAAGTTCTAAGGTTCATGCCTCAAGCAAGGAAATGAAGACTGTCAAATAATCACAGTTGGGATTTGAAGAATTGAAGAAATGAAGAAATTGCCTAAGTACTAATTCGAGAAGTACATTTGTTTATTCGAGAAGTCTAGCATTCGAGAAGTCTGGAGTTCGATATCTCAGAAGACACTATTCGATATCTCTCGATATCTCATTCGATATCTCAGGGATTCGATATGTCCATTACACGGTTCGAGAACTCAAGGAGTCAACAGTTCGAGTTCTCGAAGGGTCAACAAGTCAATGCTACATTCGATATCTCAAAGACTCAATATGCTATTCGATATCTCAGGGATTCGATATGTCAAAATGCTCTATTCGATATCTCAAGGAGTCCCAGAGAAAAGAGCTATTCGAGAAGTGATTCGATATGTCAAGATAACACTATTCGAGAACTCAGAGTTATCGATCAAGTCAACTCCAGTTCTCGAATCACTCACTTAGTCACTTCTCGAATACATTCTTGAGGACAAAATACTGAAGAATTGTACAAGTCAGAAACCTGCAACAAGCCAGGATACTTTATTTGACTATGTCCTATAAAGCATGCTGGAAAGCCTACAAAGAAGCTTGGAGAGATAAGACAAGGGACAAGGAGCTGAAGAAGTGGATCTAAACAGGCTTTTCAAAGTCAAATCTGTAGCCGTTTGGACTCTTACTAAAATGAGATAGACAGACTGGAAAGTGTTTTTGTTTTTACCTACCTCATTTGTAGTAAGTGGGTGTATCCATGTCTATAAGGATACAGCCTCACTTCCTTAGCTGTTAAGGTGTTGAAGTTTCTCAAATACCTAGAAAATATCTCTCTGAGAAAAACGAAGCTGAGAATACTATCATTTGTATTCACAGATTGTAGCAAAATCTTAATCTAATAAGATATTAGATTAAAGTGATATTGTGTTGTGTTTGTCTTTAATTATCCGCATCTTCATATCTCACACACTCATCACTTATCTTGCTGCAAAGATTCAAGAACGAAGAAAAGTTCAAGAATCCATTCACCCCCCCCCCTCTGTATTCTTTTACTGTATTCAATACTCAACACTCCTTTTTAATGTCATTGACAAAATATTCACTGAGCAAGGAGAATAATGGTTCCTTCCTAACATAAGGAGGACTAGCAGTCTGTACCTTATTGTTATTCTTAAACATGCTTTTTCTATGATCAATGCAAATACTAGGAAATGCATTTATGACATTTGAAATAAGCAGGCATGATAATAAGAATACATTGCATACATTCAGCATTAAAACATTGCAGATAAGAATTATGCAAATTAGGCATGTTATGCATTTTATAAAATTCAGTACTATCTACTTTAACCTATGTACACTTGTGTAACAGGTAGCAAGTAGATTTACAGATATTCAATAATTTTCTAAACATGCATGGAATAGAAGAATTAACAATTAATCACTAATTCTATCCAATCCATTCCTATTGTTTATATGATATTATATAGTCTCTATTACCTAAGTCAGTTTTACAAATGACTTGATGTTCTACTGACACCCTAGATAATTATTCCATCTTTTAAACTTTTTAAACCTTAACAATCAATTCAGAATGAATAAGCAAATCTTGTTCTACTGGGGATCCAGAAACTAGCTTAAGCAGAGGTCTTATATGCTTGACATATATCATTTAAGAATTAAGAGATATTGTCTAAGGAACACTTTAACTCACTATTGCAATTAATCAAATTCAATAAATATTCATACACATATTAAGATCTTCTAACCAAAGATATAATAATTAAAAACTAAGATCTTAACATGCTTTGAATTTCTGAGAATTACATATTACACTAGTTCGAAGAATTGATACCTGAGACATGTGAGGTGAATCATCTTCAGAGATTGCTATGAAGGCAAGATATTAATTATGCTCTTCTCATCATCATCTGATCCATCCCAACTCTTTTCTTCAGTAAGATAAGTTCTGCACTGATGCTTCTGTTTCATCTCATTTAATGAATCCCTATTCATCCTTGTCTATCAGAATTCTGTACCATGTTGCACACCTTGATAGTTACTTATCACATAAAACTTTTCATAACTGCAACTATCATGTTTTGTTCTTTCCACCAACTCAGTCTTGTAGCAACCTCTTGAACTGTATCCTGAAGAGTTTCTGCTTCGGAATAGATAGGCTTAATTCCTGGAGTAGATAAGAGTAAAATAGGCTATCCTAGGTCCATGACCAAACTCATTTTTGGTAATTTGGAGACTAGGAATGATGTGGATGTAAGACTTAACATAACTCCCCACATGGAGGGTTTGTTTAGGTCTTACCCCCACAACATGCCAATATTTGATTCAAAATCACAGTTAGCACAGCCTAAGCAAGGAGAACAAAGTGCTAACCCAAGGCCTGCTAACCAACCCCCTCAGCCAAACACTCTATCCAGCAAAGAGCCAACTGCATCATCCTCTCAAAAGGGTGATGTTAGTAAAAAGAAGAGAAAACAGGCTGCTTCTGAACCTTTAGAAATCTTAACTGAAGCAGCCTTGGCTGTAGAACTAGGGTTACAAAGTGAGAAACCTGAGTCACCTATCATAAGCCTAAAGAAGAAGAAGAAGTCTAAAACCACCTCTTCAGTCACTCAAATGGCTGAAGTTGTAAAATCAGGGGCACACAGCTCACTAGATGTATCCTCTCAACAGGATGCATCTATAGAATCAAGCATCCTCCCCAATGCACCTATCTGTAAAGAGTCAGCACAAGGGAGTGATAAGGCTGGCACAACACTGAGTGGAGAGCACATCATAACTGAAACTCCCTCTATTTCTCAGGGGGAGTTGCCAAAATCTTGTCTACAACACACTTCTCTTTCAGAATCTACCACTCATATTTCTTTGAAGCCTGCAACTCAAGCAATTGAGGAGCAAGGCATTGATCATCAAGAATTCTTTTCCTTTGATGAGCCAATGAATTCAAGTGACTTGGTGCATGACACCTTGCTCACCACCCAGGTACCACATTTGGATGGTCAGGGAATGCATGCTGGGGCATATCCTAATGACACCATCACAAACACAGAGGATTCACTAGTTCTTACTAGAGACTCTGTGCCTGTGTCAACTACTGTTGTAACTCATCCCACTTCTGTGGAGACAGCAGTAGTAGAGTCTGTTCATCCGGTTGCAGAAGTTGCATCTGTAACTGAGGAGCCTAGCAAGCCTAGCTCTAGCTCTAACTTTTTGTCTCAATGGCTGAAGCCTGTGCAACATGACAGTGCTTCAGGATCAGGGTCTGTTCCACCACAATTGACGGTTGAAGCACTTCAAAGCTTAGTTGTGGATCAGATCCCTGAGTTCACAAAAATTGCTCAGCACCTTCTCACTGCAAACATGCCCAATCCAGACTATGAAGCTATTCTCCTATGTCACAAAGAGGATGTAGAGCTACAGAAGGAGAAGATCATAGATGAAACTGAGAGAGATGGGAATATCGATGCTTGGCTGCAAGGAACCAATTCAATCCCTCTCTCAGAAGGTCTCCAGTATCTCAGAGAAGAGTACATCACTTCACTAGGGTCCAATGCCAAATCTCTCAACCCTACTGATGTGTTTGAAGCAGTGAATGACAGCTATAAAGGCATTCTCAAGGCTGCACACTATCTTGGTAAAGGCTTAAAGACAGAAATTAATGAAGTGTGTTCAGCTACAACCAAGGAGGTGCATGAGATCAAGAGGACTTTTGATGCTAAATTCCCTCAATTGGAGACTGTTCTCAAGGACATTCGAACCTGCAATGCTACTTGCACCAGGATGGACAATGGTTTGGCTATTCTCAAGGATGCTGTCACAGGTCTGGGGCACAAATTTCAATCCTTATCAGATCAGACAACTGATGCCAATGCCATGCTCAGGACCCTCTTTGCAAATCAATATGGAGACAAGCTGGTCACTGAGGTTCCTGTGCATGAGATGTCAAGGTTCGAAGTGCAGAGACTGAAGGATCAATCCCTATCTGGTTTTAAGGCCAATGAACTCTTCATTAAAGTGGATACTCTTGAAAAGGAGGTAGTCTCTCTCCACAAGTCCAATGCTCATCTTACAGACACTGTGACAACTCTGACTGAGCAGTTGAACACTCAAGCCACCACCACAGCTGATGTTCTTCTGCATCAACAATCAATGTTGTCTGCAATGATGAAGCACATGGGTCTCCCTCTACCTGATGAATCTTCAACTCCAAAGGTGCCTCCTACAGTCCCTGTGTCTGTCAACAAGCATAAGGGGGAGAAGAGGATATCAAAGAACTCAAATCCAAAGGGGGAGAGACCACTAGAAAAGGGCATCAAGATCACTGAGGGTGGCCATCAGAGAACTTTGAAATCTACTACTCATGTGCCTGGAAAAGGAAAGGACAAAGTTGATGAGCCTCCCACTTCTCTGCCAGTTGTCACTCTACCAACTGTGCACATCACTACTCCTGATGGTCAAAGGCAGTCTATCACAACCACAGTGGTTGCGGGGAGTATGCCATCTGACAAGCCTCGAATCTCAATATCTAAGAGTGCCAAG
Organism: Saposhnikovia divaricata; assembly: GCA_036435485.1. NCBI lineage: Eukaryota > Viridiplantae > Streptophyta > Magnoliopsida > Apiales > Apiaceae > Saposhnikovia > Saposhnikovia divaricata. The sequence goes on along the minus strand of CM071597.1, from coordinate 8,616,935 downwards.
CCAGTAGAAGTGAAGGTGGTCACTGAGGCCAAGCTACAAGAAATTGCAAACTCAAATGTCTATCATGATGATGCATTCTTGGAGTTTCTGAAAGTCTCTAGAGAACAGGCTGGTGATGCTCTGCTATATCATGAGAGTTTGAAGAGTCAGATTGACTGTCTCACTGTAGTACCAAGGAGGCTTAATAATCTATGGCTCAAGGAGATATTGATGGTAGGAAAGAACAAGATATGGCACTTAACCATCAATACTCTACAGAGTCTAAAGCACTCAGAAGTGAATGTGCTCCTTGGACTAATTGAGAAGGGAAATGAGAACAACAAGAGTCTTCATGATGACTTGAGGAATGGTCAACCTTCAAGGCTACCTGAAGTTTTCACAGATCCTAGAACTATTATCTACCAGGCTGGAACAAGAATTGAAGATATCAAGCAGCTGGTCATTCCTAAGCATCTAACTCCTCAAAATAAAAATCTCATCATAGCCATCATTGAGAAACTGATCAAGAAGAAGGGATCAAGAACAGCAGAAGAATTAGAAGCTATATCTTATCTCAGGTCATATATTGCAACTGGCATTGTATCTGAGACTGCTAAGTTCAACCCAAGCAAAGATCAAGACAAGGATGAAGATAAAAGTGACGGAAGGGGAAGACATCACAGGAGTAATAAGGGTGATGAAGACAAGAAGAAGAAGAAGGATGATGAGAAGAGGAAGAATGATGATGATCAAGGTAAAGGCTCTGAGAGGAAAAGTGGAAGACAGCAAGCCTCAGGCATTGCTGACAGTAACCTCACCACAACGCAAGACTCTAAGTCTAGGGTGAATGCTGCCAGTAGTGACCTTTCAAAAGTTGCATCTATGGCTTCTGCAACTGTCTTGCCACCTCAAGAAGAGAAGAAGATTCAAGTCAAGAAACCATCTGTATGTTTCAAAAAGCAAACTGCTAATGGAATACTACAATGGTCTACAAACAAAGGTCACATACTGCTGCCAAGTAATCATGTAAAAAGAATCAAGTTCAAGCAAGCTGCAAGGAAATCAAAGCCAACCATATCAAAAACCCTGACAATCTATCCAGGCCTAAAACTCCAACCACTAGATGAAGATTATGATGTAGACCAACTGCAATTTTTGCAAGCTCAAAGAATCTATCATGTTGCCATTGTTGATAATTGCCTTGAGATTAAATATTCTGATGGAAGGGAGGAGAAATTCAAACAAGGAGGATGTCAACACTGGGGCAAGCTATATGACATAGAGAGAATCATTGCACTGTTGAGCTCAGAAGATAAAATGGAGAGAGTATGGAAGCTGGAGCTAATTGATTTTGTGAAAATGAAGAGAGATCATGAAGAAAAAGTCAGAAAAGAGTGTTTTGAGAAATGGCTGGCAAGGGAGAGAGAAATTGAGAGACTGGAAAGTGAAGCAGAAAAGCTGAGGAAAAAGGGTTTGTGTAGAGTTCAGTTCAACCCCTACATGGTAAAGTATAGGAGGAGGAATGGAAATCAAGTCAACATCAGAATGAATCTACTCAACCACTATCCTGCAAATATTCTGGAACCAGTACTTGAAGATTTCAAAGACTCAATTTTGCTTGAAGAATTGGATGCTATGGCAGAAATAATAAAAGCTATGGATGAGAATACAAGGAAGGAGAAAGAAAGAAGAGAGAAAGAATATGATGAATTTCAAGCCAAAGCTATGGAAAGGGAATCAAAAGACAATGGCTAGTTCTTCATCATAGGCTGTAAGATTACTCACTCTGTAGTTCTATCCAAATTGCTAATGGAAATTCATACCTGTACTGTCAAGTTTTATCTTTATGTATGATAGGCTTGTTATCAGACATGAAATTGTGACTAAGGGTCTTACTCACAATTTGGGGGAGATTGTTAGTCACAGAGGCATGCCTGAATACATCTAATAACAAGCCTAAGTATGTGTAATGCTATGCATTACCTACATGACCTCTTAACTGAGGGAACCTTTAGTTGTAGAGTTTCTACTTGTTTGTACTATGTAATAGGCATCAAATTCTATCTGTGTAACTGTACCTACTAAGTCAAGAATAAAGCTTGAAAGAAGTTCTAAGGTTCATGCCTCAAGCAAGGAAATGAAGACTGTCAAATAATCACAGTTGGGATTTGAAGAATTGAAGAAATGAAGAAATTGCCTAAGTACTAATTCGAGAAGTACATTTGTTTATTCGAGAAGTCTAGCATTCGAGAAGTCTGGAGTTCGATATCTCAGAAGACACTATTCGATATCTCTCGATATCTCATTCGATATCTCAGGGATTCGATATGTCCATTACACGGTTCGAGAACTCAAGGAGTCAACAGTTCGAGTTCTCGAAGGGTCAACAAGTCAATGCTACATTCGATATCTCAAAGACTCAATATGCTATTCGACATCTCAGGGATTCGATATGTCAAAATGCTCTATTCGATATCTCAAGGAGTCCCAGAGAAAAGAGCTATTCGAGAAGTGATTCGATATGTCAAGATAACACTATTCGAGAACTCAGAGTTATCGATCAAGTCAACTCCAGTTCTCGAATCACTCACTTAGTCACTTCTCGAATACATTCTTGAGGACAAAATACTGAAGAATTGTACAAGTCAGAAACCTGCAACAAGCCAGGATACTTTATTTGACTATGTCCTATAAAGCATGCTGGAAAGCCTACAAAGAAGCTTGGAGAGATAAGACAAGGGACAAGGAGCTGAAGAAGTGGATCTAAACAGGCTTTTCAAAGTCAAATCTGTAGCCGTTTGGACTCTTACTAAAATGAGATAGACAGACTGGAAAGTGTTTTTGTTTTTACCTACCTCATTTGTAGTAAGTGGGTGTATCCATGTCTATAAGGATACAGCCTCACTTCCTTAGCTGTTAAGGTGTTGAAGTTTCTCAAATACCTAGAAAATATCTCTCTGAGAAAAACGAAGCTGAGAATACTATCATTTGTATTCACAGATTGTAGCAAAATCTTAATCTAATAAGATATTAGATTAAAGTGATATTGTGTTGTGTTTGTCTTTAATTATCCGCATCTTCATATCTCACACACTCATCACTTATCTTGCTGCAAAGATTCAAGAACGAAGAAAAGTTCAAGAATCCATTCACCCCCCCCCCTCTGTATTCTTTTACTGTATTCAATACTCAACACTCCTTTTTAATGTCATTGACAAAATATTCACTGAGCAAGGAGAATAATGGTTCCTTCCTAACATAAGGAGGACTAGCAGTCTGTACCTTATTGTTATTCTTAAACATGCTTTTTCTATGATCAATGCAAATACTAGGAAATGCATTTATGACATTTGAAATAAGCAGGCATGATAATAAGAATACATTGCATACATTCAGCATTAAAACATTGCAGATAAGAATTATGCAAATTAGGCATGTTATGCATTTTATAAAATTCAGTACTATCTACTTTAACCTATGTACACTTGTGTAACAGGTAGCAAGTAGATTTACAGATATTCAATAATTTTCTAAACATGCATGGAATAGAAGAATTAACAATTAATCACTAATTCTATCCAATCCATTCCTATTGTTTATATGATATTATATAGTCTCTATTACCTAAGTCAGTTTTACAAATGACTTGATGTTCTACTGACACCCTAGATAATTATTCCATCTTTTAAACTTTTTAAACCTTAACAATCAATTCAGAATGAATAAGCAAATCTTGTTCTACTGGGGATCCAGAAACTAGCTTAAGCAGAGGTCTTATATGCTTGACATATATCATTTAAGAATTAAGAGATATTGTCTAAGGAACACTTTAACTCACTATTGCAATTAATCAAATTCAATAAATATTCATACACATATTAAGATCTTCTAACCAAAGATATAATAATTAAAAACTAAGATCTTAACATGCTTTGAATTTCTGAGAATTACATATTACACTAGTTCGAAGAATTGATACCTGAGACATGTGAGGTGAATCATCTTCAGAGATTGCTATGAAGGCAAGATATTAATTATGCTCTTCTCATCATCATCTGATCCATCCCAACTCTTTTCTTCAGTAAGATAAGTTCTGCACTGATGCTTCTGTTTCATCTCATTTAATGAATCCCTATTCATCCTTGTCTATCAGAATTCTGTACCATGTTGCACACCTTGATAGTTACTTATCACATAAAACTTTTCATAACTGCAACTATCATGTTTTGTTCTTTCCACCAACTCAGTCTTGTAGCAACCTCTTGAACTGTATCCTGAAGAGTTTCTGCTTCGGAATAGATAGGCTTAATTCCTGGATTAAACATTTGTACTCTTTCTAAATTAGTAACTCTTCATGTATGTTCTGAGGTTCCATCATTAATTCCTGACTGAGATGTCTAACTGTCTAGTTCATTCTCAAACCTCCTTAATTCCACTTTTCTAAAATCTCTATTGATTCCTTGAAAGATATTTCTTGGTACAATCCACTAAGTGTAGTAGATGTTACATTGGAGCAATCCACTTAGTGTTTGTATATCACAGAATCAATAGACTTAATTCAAATCTTCGAGGAAAAAATTCTATCCACTAAAACCTCTTCCATTCCTGATTCTGAAAAACCAGTGAATTCTATGGATATAATTTTGAGGAGCTTCCACAAATTTTTCTTCAGTAGGTAGAAATTAATTTCATTGAAAAATGTATTTTCTTCAAAAGATTCAAATCATCATTGACAATTCGTAGGAATCTTCAACTAACAACCTTCTTAGAACTATTTGCTTAGAATAAATTCAAAATATTTAAAATTCAAAAACTTCAAGGACTTGAAAATTTTTGAGAACTAACAAATCTGAAAATAAGTTCAAATTAATTAAAATTCGAAATTAGAGTCAAATTAATTAAGAATCAAAAAATCTCAAGAAATGATATTTTTTTAAAGTTAAAGAATCCGAAAATAAATTCAAGTTAATTAAAATTCGAAATTATCAAGAATTAAAAATTTTGAAAATTAAACAATTTGAAAATAAACTCAAGATGTTTAAAAATCAAAATTTCCAAGAATTAATCATTTCAAGAATTAAAAAATTCGAATATAAGTTAAGATTACTTAACAATCAAAAATATCATAAAATGAAAATTTTTGAAGATTAAACAATTTGAGAATAAATTCAATTTAATTAACAATTGAAAATAAACTCATATTGTTTAAAAATAAAAAATATCATAAATTGAGAATTTTTAAAGGTTAAAGAATCCGAAAATAAATTTAGATTATTTAAAATTCAAAAATCTCAAAATTGAAAATTTTGAAAGTTAAGAATCCAAAAATAAGTTCAAATTATTTAAAGTTCAAAAATCTCAAGTATTGAATTTTTTGAAGGTTAAAAAATCGAAAATAAAGGAGTTGACTTTTTGGTCAAATACCGGATTTAATTTCTGTATGGGTCAACAAACTCGAAAACCAATTGGAGGACCACAAAAATAAGGATCTTGATTTGTACGTCAATCAAAAGGCTCGGATACCAATTGTTAGGTCCAAAATAGTTTGTAGAATGGGGGGGGGGGTTGAATACAAACTATACCGTTTTATCGAATTTGCTCTTTTCTTAAAAATATTAAAATATTAAATCAAGAACAAATTGATGCGGAATAAAACGAATACCGATATTTCAAGTTGAATATAAAATTTATATTAACTTGATGGGGTGTGTCTAAATACACGGGTACAAATTACAATGGTTTGATGACCAAACTAATTATTACAAATTCTATAGAAAATTCAACATGAATTTTTCTATATTTTTAAATAAAAAGATCGAAATTAATTATTACAAATTCTATAGAAAATTCGACATGAACTTTTCTATATTTGTAATAAAAAGATCGAGAGGTTCTAGGGAACTTAATCCGCTAGATAGTTCCACAAGTACAAGTAAACAATTTCTAGTGGTTTAGATTTAACAATACAAGCTAGAAATAATTTACAAGAATTTATTTGATGTTCAAGGAACCATTTTCTCTCTTGGTCTCTCTCTGCTGTGATTTTTCTGGAGAGGTGAAGGTTCTGAGCTGTTCTTCTGTGTCTGCTGCTTCTGTCTGTATTTATATAGTCATTTAAGTCTTGCTGGCTTTCTGTAGGATATTTTATTGATCTGGTATAACTTAAACTGCTTCAAGATATAATAAATCAGCTGTCAACATGATTTAAACTTGCTCCAAGACATAATTTTCCTTCGGTATGACTTAAATCTTGGTCGGTATGACTTAATAAATCTGTCGGTATGACTTAATCCTGAGCAGCCTTTGGGTATGACATAAAGCACTTTGTCGGTATGACTTAATTTGCTTTTCAGAAATATCTTTAAGTCGGTAAGACTTAATCTGCTCGGTATGACTTAATCAGTCCGAGTAGCTTCAGTATGACTTAATCAGTCTGAGTAGATCAGAATGACTTAGATCAGTATGACTTAATCAGTCTGAGTAGCTTCGGTATGACTTAAGGATAAGTCATACCGACCTCCAGTAAGTCATATTCGCTGAGCAGAATTGTTTTAAGTCTTTAAACACTTATATTAATTCTGATTTAATTAATTAATTGATTAATTTAAATAATAAATTAATTCTGATTGAATTATTTATAAAATAAATTAGCCAACTAATTTAATTTAATTAAAAGAGAATTAATATGAAGTCTTTTGATAATTATATTAATTCCAACTTAATTAATCTTTTAATTAATCTATAGATAAATTAATTCGAATAGAATTAATTTATCACATAAATAAATCAAATGACTTAATTAATTAAGAGAAAATTAATATACCTCCTTGTTTGATAATTATATTAATTCTAACTTAATTAATCTTTTAAATAATTTATTGAATAAATTAATTCGGATATAATTAATTTATCAAATAAATAAATCAAATGACTTAATTAATTAAGATAAAATTAATATACCTCCTTGATAGCATAACCCTTGTGGTCTTCTATGTCTTGATAAATTTGATCCTCCACAAAGATTATTCCTTAGCAAGTCTTGATTGCAAAACCATTGTGGTTAATTAATTTAGCACCTCTGTTGCTTGCACAATGATTTTCTCTTTTACCAGTCTTGATAGCTTGAACCGCTGAAGTTAATGACGAATAACCACTGTTTAATGTTGACACTCGATGCACGCTCTGGTTCATGAGTGACTAACCACAATGACTATTCTTCATATATTGACTTTAAAACTGTGGTTCATGTCTCTCTTTTCTTCACTCTTTTTCAATCCTTTATAATCTGTATTCTGCCACTGTAGGAACCTCTTGTCACTATAAATAGAAACCACTGTCTTGATTACTCCACTGATGCTTGATCAACTGAATGAACTTCTTCAAGTGTAGTATAACTCAAAACGGTAGATTGACTTTGTCTTCTTTCTCTTGACAATTATACATTTGAGATCCCTGTGATAGTACATATACTATTTACTATTACATTCTTTTTTGAGTTGAGTTGTATCCTCGAAATACAAATAGTCTATGTCATATGCCTTTCAATAAAGCTGTGAATGGTGAAGAGGGGCAGAAGGGAATTGGAGAACGACAGTGAAGAAGAAGAGTGTTGGCTGTGAATGAATGAATGGTGAAGAGGGGCAGAAGGGAATTGGAGAACAGCGGTAAAGAAGAAGAGTGGTGGATTGTTTTTTTGTTTTAAAAAAAATTGCACAGGTTGCAGGTGTTTAATGTCTTTTTTACCCCCAAGCTGACAGACGGAGTTATGACCAGTTAACGAAAAGGGGCAACTCATAACGAAAAGTAAAGTGCAGTATAGCCCGTGATACTTTCTGAAGTATAGTATCTCAAGTGGTCTGACACGCAAACTGCAAGTACACAAAGTGCACTTTAGTCTAAAAAATATTAGAGTTCGTACAATTTAATATTAGAGAGTTCAAAAACCTAGTAATATGATGTTCGATCACAGATTCAAACTCATTTAACTTATTCGAGCCGTATTTAACTTATTCGAGCCGTACAACTTGTTTTCGTTTACTAATTCGATTCCACTCAAACTGTAATCGTAAACAACATGATATACTTTTTTTTTAAGTTGATAATATATTTTTTACTAGAAGCGTTGGAGAATCTCTAATGATAAAGAACTTTTAATTATATAATATTTACTTGACATCTTTTATAAATAATATGTGAAAAAATGTCTTCAATGCATAAGAATTCTTAGCAAACATTATTGACAATCATTTTACGTAATCAATATTTGTCGAATCAAAATTTTCTTTACTAAAAATTATACTAAATTCAATGAAATTTTCACCTCCCTTTAATGTAAAGTTTTAACTAACACCATTCTCTAATATATAATTTTAATTTAACTATTTTCTTTTTTTAAAAAAAAACTAAATAAATCAGTCAATCTTATTAAAACATCTTCAATGTATTCAAAAAACTTAGCATACGTGGCAACATATATAGCCAACCAATATGCATAATATTCATCTAACCTAGCTTGGTTGGCTTTATTTATACAACTACTACAATTGTTTATGATAATCCACATCACCATTTTATTTTTCAAAAATATAATTTTTCTTGGCTAAAATATAGTGAAGTCAAATTTCAAAAAAAAAAACTTATCAATTGATGAGAAAAATTAAATTAGAAATGAAAAGATTACATGAGATTATATATGTGAAGGTGTATTGAATTTGTGTTGTAATTATTGGAACTTTTAGTATCCTTTAATTCCTTTCAGCTGCCAGAAAAATAATCACAAGGCTAGCTAGCAGCAAATCAGGTACACTGATGATGTGAAAGACGCCATTGAAATGCATTTTAAATGCATTTTACATAACATCGAGATTGGCGAATGATAACTTCTAAAAGGAAGGTATGGTAGTATTGTACTACTGTGGAGGGAACAGTGTTTGGGTGAGCATTAAAATTGAAATGAAATTGAAATCGAACTAAAATTGGTAAAATTTGCTAAAAATCAAACCGTTAAAAATTGAAAAATTGAATTGAAATTGTTGTAGAATAAAAACTAGGGTGTAATTAATTAGTGTATTGAATGCCAGGGATTGAGAGCTTCGAGCTTTAATGATGGCTGCTCTTGCTGTCGAGACTAGTCGATTCTTGCAAGATGCCTACGTACCTTGATGAAAATCAAGAATCAAGCCAAAACGTAGTTCTTGGTGATGCCCTCGGGGGCTATGGCGGCAGGGGTACACCAAGAACGTAGTGGCTTGTATGTCCTTATTCGAGGATTAAGCCTAAAACGTTGAGGGTGACGTATGGAGCTGTGCCCAAAAACGTTGTTATGTAAATGAGGGATCAGACCCTTTATATAGGCATTGGTAGTCTAGATTCGGAGTAGGGTTAGGAGACTTGGTGGGCAAGTCACCTCTTTGGGCCCGATTCTAGAGCCTTCTTTATAACGCCCTAGAAAATATCGTAATTATTATTATTAATTAAATATTTAATATTAAATGTGGATTATAGGGTGTGAAATTTTTTTAGGATAAAATATATGTGACATCATGTTTACATGTTTATATGGTGATGTATGTGTGACGTGTAGGTCCGGGAATTTTTTTTTTTATATATTTTTGACGATTAAAATCTATTTAAATCGTGTGTTATTGATCTTCTGAGTTGTTTATAAAATCATTGGGGTTGATAAAAATCATGAAATCTTTTTTAATATTATATCTATATAATTATTTTGTTTTTAAAATTATTTGGAGAATTATTTTGGGTGTTTAAGTATTTTAAAATGATTTTAAGAGTTTTATGCATTTAAAGGATCAAAAACTTGTAAAACTCATATTTAATTCATTTTTGATCCCAAAAATATTTTAAAAATATGGCGATGTTTGTAATTTCATAAACTTTATTTTAAAATTTTTAAAATTATTTTTCTATTGAATCCCTGTTTAAATTTGATTTTAAAATGGTTAAAAATTAGATTTATATTTAATTTCAGCGCTGCAATTACAGAATTGCCCCTGACTTTCTTCATCACAAACCCAGTCCCTTCCAGATTATTCTGGGCCGTGTCTCTCCTTTTAACCTCTCGATACTCTCTTTCAATCTCTCAAAATTCTCACTCTCTCTCTCTCTCTCTCTCTCTCTCTCTCTCTCTCTCTCTCTCTCTCTCTCTCCCCTCTCTCTCCTTTCCCTCTCAATCTCTCCCCTCTCCTACCTCGCGGAATCTCTTCCCCTTCTCCCTTGTAAATTCGTCGTGTGTGTGTGTAATTTGTCAAACTATGTGTGCGTATATACATATATAGTGTGTGCGTGTATACAATCTGTTGTGTGTGTGTGTGCTGGACGAGTTGGGTGTGTACAAACTGTGAGTGTGTGGTGGTGTAGTCGAGCTCATCTGTGTTGGTATGTTGCCATTCGAGTTTTGTGATGAAAAGGGGGGCGTGTTCCCCTGTTCCGAGCTGGGGTCAAGCAAGGGCTTAAAGGGTTTGATTTGAAATTCTGAGAGTGTCAAAGTGATGTGGGAGGATTAAAACGAAGATGGGCAGCGGGTTTGTGTAACCGCGGGTTGTGTGCATTTGGTCGAGTGTGTACGTGAATGTTAGTAGAATGTTGGGATGAAGGAATTGGGTTGTCTGATTTTATGGTTCTTGTGGTCTGCCTGTGCAACAAATCTCAAACTCTATTTTCGGTTTAAACGGGTATGTACGTGGTAAACTTATATGGTGTATTGTTGATTAATTGTTAGTGTGATTATGTGGGTTTTCTGAAATTGTCGATGTGGTGTTGTGTCAATGTCGAGTAATGTGTGATTTGGTTGAGTCTTGTTGTCCGCTGGTTCCTTTGTTTTGTTGTAGGCTGTGTGGGTAAGTTCGGTTGTCGCAAGTTTATGTAGTTATGTTGGCTGGATTGTATTAGTGCTGTGATTGTTTGTTCATGTCAGAATGGGTTCCTCTTATGTGAGGGTGATGATGTTGGTGTGTTTGTGCAATAATTGTGTGGAAAAAATTTTGTGAATTGATTCGGGAATAAGTAAATGTGTAGTAATAAAGTATATAAATTGTTGGAATGATTGTGTGTAGAAAACTTGGATTAGTAGAGCAATTATATGGTAATACCTATTGTCATAATTGTATTTGTTAAATTGGAATTTGGTTTGGGTTGAATTACAGGTGGATAGTCCGTTTTACGAATACTTCATGTCGAAATTTTATAAAATTCCCCTGTATCAAAGTCTATTTTATTATAAAAAGTATATTTTCAGTATTGGGAAGTTAGATTGTTACATTCTTTGTAGGAATCAGCTTCCTTGTGCAATTAGGTGCCTTGAAGGCTACTCATAAAGATATTGTATACTTATTTGACTCTTATTTATAGGCTGTTAATTAGCCCTCAATATTAATGATGAATTGATAATTAATTAGGGTTTCATGCCTTATCAATGGGCTTCATATTTGAACCAGGCTAGGTCTAATTAATGCATCATTAATTGTGTGTTTAGGGCTTATTTTTAGCCCATATCATTTGCCCCCCAACTTCTGGAAAAATTGATCAGGTTTTCGTAGAAGTTATAATTATCTTTTTCGAGACTCAGGGTCGTTTTAAATTCTCTTAACTGAGATTCATTATTCCCTACCCGAACTATGGGATTTTTGGTACACTACCGTTTCACATGTATCATCTTTAATGTAAAGTGTGGAGCGACCTACACATTTACGATGATTTGCCTTATTCGAGGCTAAGTTGACATTTATGTTTGCCTTTTATGGCTTACATTGCCTTAAATTTGGCCTCTTTGGGCTATCCTTCGATTATCTTTAATCGGGAAATCTTACTTAGGGAGTTCATGTGATCAGCAGTGCTTATTTGTGCTAACCTCTAGTGATTTCAACATTTATACAAAGTTTTTATGCATCATCCACATAAGTTATTGCTCTAATTGTTAAGAAATTATTTTCATAATTTTTCTCTTATTTTTCAGTATTTTTCCTAATTTTTTAGGATTTTTCATGTACTCACAAGTATTTTTCTTATATATTCCTAATATTTTAGGAATTTCCGTGTACCCGCGGGAATTTTTCTTATTTATTCCTAATATTTTAGGAATTTTATGTACCCACGGGTATTTATTTCAATTATTCCAAATAATTTAGGAATTTTTATGCCCACGGGTATTTTCCTTAATTTTCAGACTTTAGGGACAAAAATGTCATTTTATAAACTTGAGAGACCAATATGTGAAATCTGCAAAGCTTGGGGGTGCTAAACAGCACTTTTCCAGCCGACATCATTTGAGTTCGTCCAACACTGGCATCGATCGTGACGTTTTCCGAGGTCAATTGCAACCTTATTTCAATTCGTCCGATGCTTCATTTGGGGGGTAGTCACAAACTTTTTCGAGCTGAGCTGTGACCTCTTTTCAGATTGAGAGAAAATTTCTTTTCTTTTTTTTTTCAACTTTTTCTCTTCTTCTCTTAAATAATATTATTGAATAATATTATTTATTTTATTCAAATTTTGGATAACTTTTTTACCCTCGGATTTTATTATTAAATAATAATAATAATAATAATTTTTTACAAATTATTATTAAATAATAATATTTTCTTGTAATTTTGTGTGGAGGTCCTAACCCTGATAGACCTGAATTGAGATCTGTTCGCACTTATTCACGCAAGAGAACGTGGTCAACAAGTAATATATGGTAAATAGGATTCGTTCCCACAGAGACTCGAATTGTTCATTTTAGTTCACTTATACACCAGCTTATGATTTACACTCACTGCCAAGACAATCACAATTTTGGTCTTGATTAACTAATGATTAAATACCAACTATGAAAATTACGAGAAAATAACTTAACGATTAACTTATAATAAACAAACATGGGATTTCAATTTCATTAACCACTTCATCTAGAATCTTATGCCCCTTTAACCTAGCATGTGACAGAGTTGATTACTGATTAGATGCACTAAACTGATACACACCAACTTTCGTTGTGCGTATACCATCCTACTGATCATCCACAATTGATAGAAGCCAAGTAGTCACCAAATATGCGTAGTTCCTATATGTCTATAGCAATTGAACACATACCGGTTAAAAATCAAGCATCCATAAAACCACATAGTCAGTGCAAGACGGTTAGAATTACACCACAAATTAATACATGTTCTTCGCATGCAAAAACCTATGCTAGCATGAATTGTTCTAAACCCTAGATCCACTTTCGCATTCACCAGGATTAAACAAACAATTACAGGACTCACCTATAACGAATAAGCGTAATCATACTAGGAAATCAATACAATCAATCACACACCAAGGCATAAAAAACACTTAATTACTAGAATCCATAGAAAAATCCATTAAAATCCCATGATAACGAGTTAGCCCATAATCGACCTAATCGCCATCATGGGTTCAAGTGTAAACATGATCGAAAAAGAGTTACGATAAACCAAACAAGAGTAGTGAAAGAGTATACGAAAACAACCGAGCATTCAACGCAATAGGAGATTACAAATATGAAATGAAAACTATGAAACCCCCAAAAAGCTTGATGCTCTCCCAATGATTCTCCTCTCTCTAAAAATCCACGCTTAGAATAATACGATACTCCCCATTGATAATTAGGGCTTTCCCCCAATAGTACATAATAAACCGGGCTTCCAAGACACAAGGCTGCACATCTCATCCGAACCGGCCCTTCAGAACAAGCCCAACAGCAGAAAAAAAAATAGTATTTCTCAGCCAGCCAGGGCGCGGGCGCGCCTGGCCCCCCTGTCCAGAATCTCGATTTTGCTCCGTTCCTCTGTTGGCTGCTACACAATGCTCCGATATGCTCCCTGATCGACATGCTATCTCAGCCCTCGACACTTCCCGCTCTAAACCATCCGAAACACGCAATTCCACCACCTTATTCCCCAAACGATACTCTGCACACTAAAAACAAGAAAACACATCAAAAGACACTAAACACTCGGGTACAAGCGGTCAATTTAAGCCGAAATGGAACGTATTTAGTGGATATAAAGTCCACTAACAAGATCTAACTAAGCCCTCAAATTGTTCAGGTTTGGGGTCTTTAAGACCTCAACTTTAAAGCCTGGTTTGAGGTCGCCACATGGCTTTAATTTATTCCAGGTCATGAGGTTCTAGGACCTCAATTACGACCTAGATTGAGGTCTTGAAGTGCTTAGACCTCAATACAAGAGCTGGATTGAGGTATTGGAACGCTTAGACCTCAATCCACGACCTGGATTGAGGTTGTGTAAGGCCTTCAATTTATGCTGGTCGTGAGGCTTACGACCTCAATTCACAATCTGGATTGAGGTCGTGTAAAGACCCAAAATATCAGTGGTCGTGAGGTCTACAATCTCAAAGCACAACTTGGATTGAGCTCGTGTAAAGTCCCAATTTTACCCAGGTCTTGAGGTTATACGATCTCAATTATGACTTGAACTGAGTTAGTCACAAGGCTTCATATTTGGCTAGTCGTGGGACTTAAGAGCTTCATCCACGACCTGGATTGAAGTCGTATAAAGGCCTCATTTTCGACTGGTCATGAGGTCTACGACCTAGATTGAGGTCGTATTTTGCCTCAATTTTACCTTGGTCGCGAGGTCCGTAACCTCATTATATGACTTGAAGTTGTTATTTTTTTTAAAGCCTCGTTTGTCCTAGGTCATGGGTCATCACGACCTCACCTTTAAGACCTAGAATAGTTCAATCGTGACTTGAAATTCCAGCCCATGAAGACATGGATTGATATCGCATTTTTGTCTTTTAACTCGATTATTAGGCCCACTCATTCCATGAGTATTGAAAATCCATATCTTTTTGCTCGTTGCCCCGATTTGAGCTTACAATATATCGAATCAAAGTTTGTTTCGAGCTCTAACTCCTTGCAATATTTTTTTTAACTCATTTCTCTCATTTTTTGATCTTTCAAATGGATTGTATGTGTCCTTTTCGAGTCTTTGGTTGGACGAAACACGACCTCTATGAGCCTTTATTTGGACGGAGTGTGGCCTTCACGAGCCTTCAGTCGGATGAAAAGGGGCCTCCACGAGCCTTTAATTTGATGGAACGTGGCCTCCACGAGCCTTCAATTGAATGGAATGTGGTCTATTCGAGCCTTCAATTGAATAAAACGTGGCCTATTTGGGCCTTCAATTGCATTGAACGTGGCCTATTCGAGCCTTCAATTGCATGGAACGTGGCCTATTCGAGCCTTTGGTTCCTTAGAGCCAGAAGCTTATGGTTTCATCGAACCTTATCTCTACTTAGTCTGATCATGTGGTGTGTCCTACCCGGATGCTCAGATACGATAGACCTTGACGTTTGGGGTGTGCCAAGTCTAGGCATCACATTTCTTCCAAACGTTTCCAGCTTGTAAAGCCTCGTTTTTGAATTGTCATCCATTTTTGGCTATCAGTATTGGTGGAAGTCCATATCTACGTATCACACTTTCCCACAGGAATTGTGTCATTTACTTGGTGGTTATCGAGGCTTGGGGTTTGGCCTCAGTCTACTTCATGAAGGAATCAATTGCAACTATAACTTTCTTTATGCATTTGCCACTGGGAATGAACCAAGAACACTTATCCCCACATTGCCACTTAGAATGGGGGAACTGATGGTTTTCAACATTTCAAGGGATTGATCGTTGCGTGTTTTTGGATATCGATCACATATAATTTCTGGCATCAGCCATCATGTCTGACCAATAGAATCTAATCGTGTCATCTTTTGGGCAAGGGTCCTGCCCCCGAGTGTTTCCCACAGATTTTCACAAGAGTTTCTTTCAAGGCTATATTCGCGTTTTGAGGCCTTAGTGTTCTTACAGACAACTTCCGCGCCTCCAAGGCATTGTAGGATAACCATCTAGTTTCTTAGTGAGCCTTTGTAGGATCTATCCAACGGTTTTTCATACCTACAGGTGTTATCAGTTTTTCTATCAATGCTTCGGGTCTCCAAGACTTGGAAGTAAGAACTTCCAACATAATTCTCTATCTCTGAGGAGGCAAACATAGATAGGACATCAGCCTTTACGTTTTCCTCCCTCATAACACTCATTGAATTGGGTCAAGTTTCAAGTATTTTTTCACGGATCCAGCCCTGACCTCATCCTCACCATTCACTTTTGGTACTACCGATCTTGAGTCTCCACAGACTTTAAGGTTTTGACCCTCGGGGCTTCGGCCAAACCAAGTATGCTATCATGGCTTTACGTTCAGCCTCATTGTTTGTCGTTGGGGAATCATGAACCCAACGGGGTATGATCTCACTTAATTTTGTTTTTGATTCTCCACCAAAATTGATCCAATACTCCTTGAGTATCGCTTCTGGATTCTCCTTCTCTAATCCTTTGCCCTCCTGGGGTACTACCTCATGCCCCCCGACTTCTTGGTTATCAATGGTGTATTCAACCACGAAGTCAGCGAGTGCTTGGAGATTTATTGTGGTTACTCTGTCTCATGCAAGACCTTTCTCACGTAACAGATGGGTTTCTGAACCTTGTCTTCCTCTTTCACGAGGATGACACTCAAAGATGTATCAAATACAACCAAGTATACATAAAGTAACTTTCTGTAATTTGGTTATGTCAACACGTGGAGGTTCCGTGTCAAAGATTACCTTACTCTTATCGTAGTTAGCCTCAATTTCCATGTTTGGAGACCATAAAACCCAAAAAATTCCCGATCCTATGCTGAAGACGCATTAAGTCAGATTCAATATCATCTTGTGGTGCCTTAACACCTCAAACGCCTCATGAGAATGCTCAATGTGATATGCCTTATTGAGGCTCTTGATTAACATATCATTTCCATGGTCTTCTATAGTCTTCCCACTAAGATGCTCAAAGATCTTATTCATCAATCTTCGAAATATCGCCTTTTTGGGTCGTCACCTTGGTTGTGTTGGTCAATGCATCGTTCCTTGGTAGGGGAAAGTAGTCAACGAGACATGCATCTTTCATATCAATGAAGTCAATACACATCCTTCATTCTCCATTGGCCTTCCTGCCTCTTGGAATCAAATTTTTTTTTCTTCCATTTCATCGTCTCCCTATTCGGATGAACGTCTAGTTTATATAATTAATTAGGGATCGACCCCTGTCATAGCAGCTACTGTCCAAGCAAAAACAACAATGTTCTCTTGTAGAAACGCATCCAATTTTCCCTTCAAGGGTTCATTCAGCAATGCCCTATGTGGGTAACTTTTCAGGTTCTTCAGGAACTAGGGGAGTGGGCACTAAGTCCTCGATTTGTTTTCCTCTTTGTTTTACATCTTCTCGGACATCCATGTCTTCAATCGGGAGGACCTACCCCCCGACTTCATCAGGCCTCAAGGCGCGGCGGGATAGTAATTCTTTGTTATTGTTTGATCTCTCTTTTCTTCATCAACTCCGTTCCTTTTAGGAAATTTGATCATCAGGTCTTATCTTGAGGCAACTGCCTTAAGGGTATACAAGCCTATCCTCCCAAGGATAACATTGTAAGAGGAAGTTGTTTTAATCACCAAAAGGTTCAACATCTGAGTGGCCTCCCTAGGCTCCCGTCCTATTATCATGGATATCCGAATAGTTTCTTCAACTCTTAAATCAACTCTATTGAACCCATAGACGGGCATGTTGGAGGGGTCAATTGAGAAACGTTGTATCCCATCTTCGAGAATGCATCGTGAAACGAGATATTTACTGATGTTTCATTATCTATCAAGACTTCTTTCACTTGCGAGTTGCCTATGAAAGGTGTTATGACCAACGGGTCATCATGGAGGCACTTCACCCCTTCCAAGTCAGAATCATCAAAGGAAATTGTCATTTCATTATTTGCTCGTAATGGAGCTTATGATGTGCGTAACTTCTCGAGCGTAAGCTTTACGAGAGCACCTTGCATTCTTGACCACTATTGGGCCTTCAGAAATCATGTTTATCATCGCCCCTCCTAGGGCTATGGATTGGGATCTTGATCGACATCCTTCCTTCCATAATCTCTTCTTTCTGTTTCCCTGTTGGCCATCCTTAATGAACTTATGCAACTTTTCTATTTGGATCAGAAACTTGATCTTGTGTTTCAGCTGTCTACAATCGTGAAATTTATTTCCCACATCCTTATGGAACTGACAACATTGGTTCTTGTTTGTCTTCTCGGGATCAGTCCTTAGTGGTTTCGACCATCAGAGATCCTTATCTTTTGCAATGTCCATTAGGATTTGGCTTTTTAGAGTATACAAATGTGCATAGCTGGTGAACCTCGATCCTTGATTGTTCTTTCAGGGAGAGTCGGAGTCTTTACTTGTTCGAGGATACATATCATTAACCTTCTACTCGTGACCACCTTCGCTTCTTGTTAATACCTGCATTGCCTCCATCAGGGGTTGATGCTTTCTTTACTCTTTCATCTACCTTGATAGGTACTTCATCATCCAAGTTCGGGACCTTCAAGGCTTCCTTGGTGATTCGGTTCGTGTAATGCCCCAAGGATTCATTCATTTTCCACATTCATGGGGATGTAAAACGTATCTCATGAACTTTCCATCAATAAACGGGGCGACGAATGCCCTTCTTAGTCCTTTAATGGAGCCGATTGAGTTCGGGGGCAACCAATTATACCATTATTGTGTCATGCCCCCCAGGGTTTGAGGGAACGCCCTATACTTGATTGTGTCAATCACGGGTTAAAATTAGTAGTGCATTGGAGGATGTCCTCACATGATTAGTGGGATCTCCTGCCCCATCACACACCTCAATAGTGGCCGTCTTGAATTTCCTTAAGATATGAGCATTCATTTCTCGTTGGTGAAGAACCTGATTGGATCGTCACGATCTCCTGGAGGCATCGAGCAATCGAGATCAGCCCTATGTGAATCAACCCTTCTCCTCCTAGGGATATCACTCGCATTAATAACATAGGGGATCCTAGCCCTTGGGGGCTGCCAAGCCTATTGTATTTCCAAGTTTTTCTTCAAATTTTGGATATGTGCTTCATGAGCGAGTATCCTCCCTCCTAAAGTCTTAGGAGCCCATCCTTTGGATCCATGGGGCTGAGAAGGCCCTTACCCTACTTCGAGCTCCTTGTCTGGTTCACCTTCTGATATAGTTATCTTCATCAGTGGATGATGAATCATTAACAGTATATGGTTTAGAAAAATCATGACTCGTTAATGGGGGGTTTTTAGACCTTGAATGCGTTGAGGCTTGTATGCCTCGCGTTGCTGGTCACTTCTACCATTGATGAATGACAGGTGGGAACCTATGTTCATTGTATAATGATAGATATGGACACATGTAGTCCCAACGGTGCGTTAGATGGGTGACACCACCATCCGGAGGTCATTCGTCCCTGAATTCATTGACCCCACAGCCGGCTACTGCTGATTAGTAAATTTGATCCCCCAAATCCTTTCTTCTATGGCCCGAAGAGCCGTTTCTTGAGTCCCCTGGGGTTGAGAACGTTCTGCTCCTTCGGTGGGCTCCTTGTCTTGACGTCTTTTGCTAGAACAGACGTCCTTTTCCTTATCTTCTTCAGACGAGGAGTCGTCTTTGGCATATGTCCTGGAGAAACTTTGGTGTTCTACAACAAGGGAACCAAGCCTTCAATATATTGAGGCACATAATTCTCATGACTAGATCGATGGTTTCATCAGCAGTTGGGATCAATGACAACCCATAAACGGGATTTTGAGTTATTGGGATTAGCATGACGCTGGTGGCGACCTGTGCTCCTTGTGCACCATTAGCCAGATGTGAGACCACCATCTGTAATTGGGGATTCGCTCCTTAAGTTCATGGATTTTGGGTCACCCATTGAGGGATCACCCCTTGGAGACACGTCTCTGGGAGAGTCGTTCCCTGAATGAAAGTCAAGGGAGTGGATTATCAGTTCGATTGCTCTTTCATTATCTTTAGTGTACGATCGAGACTTCTTCTTCATGCTACATGCGGAGGTTATAAGCCTCAAACATAAGGCAAATCATCCTCTCGTTGGGGTGGAAGCCCATAACTTGGGTTCAGATTTGTTAGTGGTGGAAGCACCATGGTAGAGATTTGTAATCATGCTTGCCTATTATGGGCATGATTATGCCTAGGATTGGGGATCCACCCCTGGAGACTTGTTTAAATTCCTGTTCTTAGATTATCCAACCCTTGAACATTGATAGGTTTGGATTGCATACCGACAATGGTGATCAGAACGCGTATTGAGGCTAATGGATCATCAGATCCATTTTTTTTATATCCGTGTATTTTTCATGGTTGACGTCTTCTTCCCACAGACGGCGCTAAATGTTGTGGAATAAAAACTAGGGTGTAATTAATTAGTGTATTGAGTGCTAGGGATTGAGAGCTTTGAGCTTTAATGGTGGCTGCTCTTGTTGACGGGACTAGTCGATCCTTGCAAGATGCCTACGTACCTTGATGAAAATCAAGAATCAAGCCAAAACGTAGTTCTTGGGGATGCCCTCGGGGGCTATGGCGGTAGGGGCACACCAAGGACGTAGTGGCTTGTATGTCCTTTGATAACGTGTATTTTATACACATTTTGTCTTTTATTCTCTTACATTTTTGTTAATTCCGAATGTTGTTTTATCAATATTAATTATGTTTTTCATCTTTCAGTGCCTCATGCTTAATTGTTGAAAAGATGGCTTATTTCGGGCATGAAAGCAAAGATTATTCAAGATGGAAGTTAGAAGATGCAAGCTCGCGTTCCCGGGAGGTTTTTATTGTATAATCTTGAAGATTTGTCTCGCACGGGCTACTGCACGGTCGTGCAACAGGCCATGCAGAGTGTTCCAAGTAGTGCAGATTGGGCAGTCTTTTTCACGGGCTACTGCATGGCCGTGCAACACATGCTGTGTATTAATTGTCTAGATCTCAACATAGCAACACATATCTTCTCTTCACATCTTCATTTTTGCCTCTTCAAGAACACAATTGGGGTTAGTTAATTACTTGTAATCTAGCATTGATTATGAGTAATTAACCCCATTTATTTGGCTCAAGAAGGAATTCTTGAACTAAAACCCATTTCAATTTAAGTACGATTTATTTAACTCTATCTTGAATGCTTGTGATGTATTGCTCATGATTTTGCTTGGAGAATTTTAAGTTGCTTCACCTTACTCTTCTTGTATCTTCAATTGCTAATTGTTTGTTCTAATACGTAATCGTTAGTTCATTCATTATAGTAGCACAAGATTTAGTGTACCTAAATCCACAAGATTCAAGAGCAAATACCTAGGTTGAGCTTCTCATCCTTGGGTTTGTCCTAGCCTCTCTTTGTTTAATTCCTTGACTTGGTTAAATTGATAGTGCTTCATTATTGGTTGCTAGTGTCAAGAGAGCTAATTTATGTGTTTCACTAAATTTGTGTTTATAATAGAAGAGAAATAAGTGATTGTGTGTTTCACTAATTATCTTGGTTAGGTAGAGTTTGATATATTTTACTTGTTGGGTTGAAGTACTTGAGTTGCCATTATCCTTGGGTCAAATATCCCTATATCTTGCTAATTCACTTATTGTGCTTGTTGTGTTGGTAGAATTGGGTGATTAACATTCATTTAGTTTTGTTTCTCTAGCAATTTATTTCTTGTATGCAAGGTGTTTGATAAAACACCACAACAAACTCAAAACCCCCCTTGTTCATACTTCTAAATTATATGAGATAATCTACTTGAAATCAATATTGATATTCTTCCTTGTGAACGAACTTACGAAAAACAATACCTTCATCCTTATTCGAGGATTAAGCCTAAAACGTTGAGGGTGACGTATGGAGCTGTGCCAAAAAATGTTGTTATGTAAATGAGGGGTCAGACCCTTTATATAGGCATTGGTAGTCTAGATTTAGAGTAGGGTTAGGAGACTTGGTGGGCAAGTCACCTCTTTGGGCCCGATTCTAGATCCTTCTTTGTAGGAATCAGCTTCCTTGTGCAATTAGGTGCCTTGGAGGCTACTCATAAAGATATTGTATCCTTATTTGACTCTTATTTATAGGCTATTAATTAGCCCTCAATATTAATGACGAAATTAATATTTAATTAGGGTTTCAGGCCTTATCAATGGGCTCGTATTTGAACCAAGCTATGTCTAATTAATGAATCATTAATTGTGTGTTTAGGGCTTATTTTTAGCCCATATCAGAAATAAAATCGGAAAATTGAAAAACCAATCTGTTACAAGTGGTTCGATTTCGGTTTTGGATTTAAATCGAATCGAAAAAAATCGAATCGAATCGATTATTATAATATTATTAACATATACATATTGTAATTTATTATATATTATTATATATTACATTTTATAAATTCTAATATACATATGTTGTAATAATAAGTCAGGAATGAAAATGTGGCTTTATATTAGACCCTATCCCCAAATATTTAGGGGAATTAAGAGCTTTTATTCAAAAATAGCTTTCATTCCATTCCCCATTTTGGGGACTAATTTTGCGGACAAGTTTTGAGTCCCTATCTTTGCAGATTACTGTACAACCCCTTTCCCTATCATCAAATCATCTCTTTCCTCTTTTAAATATATTTAATTGTAGTGAGTGAGTTTTGATAGTTAAAATTTAAATGAATAAGAGAGAAAGAAGTAATATAAAAAAGAATATAGGGATATGAGAATGAAAAATGGGGAATGAGAATATGGGATGTAGAACATTTTTGATAATTTTTGGGGATTTACTATTTTTATTTGGGAATTTACTATTTTTAATAAGTTTTTGGGATGAGGATAGGACACCAATGGGATGCTCTAAGTTAACAGGGTGCATTCTGTTACTACCTTATTTTTCTTGAAACCACATGTAATTGTTTTTATGTGTGCTATTGTGTTCATTACTCAATCTTTACAAGTTCATGTTATTTTCATTATCTTACTATACTAGACGGTAACATGTTACGTATTTAATTACTTTGTCGCTTTACATGTCTCTTTTGTTTTTTTTTGGTATTCTCTATGTTCATTGGCTTTGCTGGAAGCTGGAGAGCATCTTGTTAGAATATAATATAAGGCATCCATCTAACACCTTAAGGTTTTAGATGAGTTGGTTACTTAACATGGTATCAGAGCTCAGGCACGCAGAGGTCCTAGGTTCGTCTCTCTGCGACCCCCAATATTCTCACAATTTATTATGGACACGAAAGGTAAATTATGCTCCAAAGATGAGCGCCCGTGATCCACTCTTCGACCCATAAATGGGCTTTCGAGTGGGGGAAGTGTTAGAATATAATATAAGATCCATATAAGGGCTCTCTCTAACACCTTAAGGTTTTAGATGAGTTGGTTACTTAACACATCTAACTTTGTTTTTTTTTTCCCCAGCTTTTAGCAATAATTATGGGAAATAAATTTAATGCTATTTTATTCTTTCAATTTTAAATTAACTGAAATCGAACTGAAAACAATCGAACCGAGGTTTATGAAATCGTTGTTTGTTTTATTTTTAGATCTAAATCATCGAAACTTCCGGTTTTCTTTATTCTTCGATTCAAGCGAAGCTTATTGGATTCGAGACTTAACCGATTATCTTTGTGGTTTCATTTATCTAAGGTTTTTATTTGGAATTTCAATTTGTAATTTCAGTTTGTTTTTCTCTCCTTAGTGAGAGGGTGTTTGTTCTCTCCTTTATTGTGAGGGTTGGTTTTGATTTAGTGATGAAATTTTGTATGGGATTGCAATTATGGTCGATAGCTCAAACGGTTTGTGGCTACATGTAGATATATCTTCTTCAAATCGCTTAATTGTCTCTTCATGAAGACTGACGATCAATATTTTATGTTTGCTCGACTCGATCATTTTTGTAGATGCCGTATGGTTTTTTATTATTGAATTATCTCCTTTTTCTTCAAAAAAGTTAACTGATTTATTTAACAAAACTAATCGGACGAAAGACAATATTTGATTTGATGAAATACGGAAAGAATCAAATTGGAATGGAACAGTAAAGTTTGATTCAATTCAATTCGCTTCTGGACAAAGAGAGCCAATTATTTTTATTTCACTTCAAGTTTATTTATTTTTTTAATATACTTTAATCTAAATTTATCTATTTAAAAAAAATTAAAATATTATAAAATACCATTGCACACTCTCCTATAGAAAGGTAAAAGAAATTTTGTAAGTTTAAAAATCTTGAATTTGGTCGAAAATGGCAAAAAAGTAAAAAAAAAGACATTGCACACTCTCCTATGGTGTGCTTGATACTTGTACAGATATTAGCTATGAGCAAAAAATTGAAATCAAACTGAAATCAAACCAAAATTGATAAAAATTGATAAAATTTAAATTGAATAAAATTGAACTGTTCTGAAATAGAAAATTTGAAAAACCGAACCGAGTTTAAGGGTTCGATTTCGGATTTAGGTTCCAACGGAACCAAAAAAACCGAACCGAACCGATTTATTAAATATATATATATATACATATAGGGCTTAATGATCCTATAGTTAACTATAGGAGAATTTTCTACAGTTAACCACTGAAATAATGACACATCATATAGTTTCCTAAATAAAAATACACACCTTTAATGCCCCTGCGGGGCCCATATAAATAAAAGGTAACACTCAAATGTTTTTAAAGGTTAACTTTAGGAAATTCTCCTGAAGTTAACTGTAGAAACATTTTTCTCATATATATATATATATATATATATATTATGATTTACATAAATTTTTAACGATAATAATACATCTATATTTTATAAAAATAGGTATAATGTAATGCATCAAACTTACTGCGCGCATATCAACATATGATCTCAGCAAGAAATGAGCAGTTGGCACTTGCCAGTTTGCAGTCTAGTAGGTGTATCACTCCCATGTCACAGTTATTGCCCAGGAGTCCAGGAGTGAGAAACCAAGTCTAGGTTCAGTTTTGGTTTGCTAATTTTTTGACGCTAAAAATTTTTAAGTCTCAATATATTCCATGTTTATAATTTTTTGTTTTTCAATATTTGGATAATAAAATTACTTTTTATTTAATTTTTTTAATCAAATTTATAGCAATATTTTTATTTTCATTTTATGCGATTTTATAACCAAAACTTAACCGATGAAAACCAAACCAAGGTTTTTCAAATTGAAACCGAACCGATAATTTCAGTACGATTTTAGATTTCTAAAATCGAGGACATGTGACTTCGATTGCAATTTTATCTAATAAAAATCATCTCGAACCGACCCCGCTCTATCTGTTCCTAACAGATAGATACTGATCATATGGAAAGAGAGAATATTTTTTACAAACAAATGTACATTCAGTGGAAAAAGTAGAGGAAAAGCCAAATCAAATGGCTTTCCTAGTGTGCTGCATTGATACTTGTAGTCTGCTGCTGCCTGCTGTGCTGCATTGATGTGTTGTGATACACTCAAAACTTGCATGTTAAAAAAATTGACCGTTCTTTCCTTGTTACTCATTGGATTATTTTACAAATTTCAAATCTCTCCTGGCCACCTGGGTCTCTTCTCTTTTGATACCCAGGCCATGCATGAAATCCGGACATACCCATGCATGAAATCCGGACATGCAACTCTTGCAATTATATTAATCATGCATGAAATCCGGACATGCAACTCTTGTAATTATATTAATTTTCAAAGTAGAAAAAACATATCAATAGTATTATATAAAATTCGAAAAATTGAAAGTTTGGTTGGTTGTACGGTGTTAATTGATTTTACTTATTTACGAATTACAAATAAAATCTATCCTACTAACTAATCAATTTCTCTTTTCAGCTTTTATATTTTATCTAACTAAAATTTTTCCTTCAATAATCAATTTCTTTTCTCAGATTAAACATTTACCTTTTCTATTCTTCAATAACTAAATAATTTCCTTTTTCAGATAATATATAATAAATTTTATATTTTATCTAGCTAAATTTCTCCTTTTTTAAAAAAACTACGAGCAAATTTTGTTTTTTATAGCCAAAACACGTTACCTTTTCTCTAACTAAAATCTCTCTTTTCCCAATTATATTTACCCTTTTCAACCAAAACAAGTTACCATTTCTTTTTTCTCTAATTAAAATTCTTTTTCCCAATTATATCACATGTAGCTCTATTTAATAAAAATAAAATAATAATAATATTAATAATTAATTAATTACCTTTTCAACTAAAACATATCATCTTTTATTTTTTTTCTTAAAATATCACGGATAACATTAATTTTTCATTTTATAAAAACACTACTAGCAAAATTAATTATCATCTCGCTTGTTTGTCCTTCTTTTTGTTCTTTTTACAATGTGGTATGCAAAATAACATGCTGCTGAGTTGATGCGACATGTCCTCTAAACATCTTTGTACCTTAGAGTTTATCACAATAAAAAAATCAAGGAGCAACTAGTCAGATGATGATCTCTAGTCATAAAAATATAGAAGATCAGTTATTATAAAGATTTAATTTGTACGCAAAAGTTCACTGGGTACTCTTAAATGGAGCACTAAATGTTCCCCAAGATCTCCACTAAATAATACTAACATATATATTGTAGCCTGTAAGACGGTGCAGGTAACACAAAAATGGATGCCATTGATTTTTCACCTTGATTGCTAGTTTTGGAAGTTTAACCCTTCTGCACTTCACTTTTACCTCATGCAAACACTTCAAATCATGCTTACAGAATCTGTGTGTGTGTGTGATATATTGAATGATGATACGCATGATACAGCAAGCATAGTTTGCTACTTCCCCACATTTGTTAGAAATGGAAACCTGCAACAACATGGTTCAGGTTTCCTCCTGAGGAATAACTTTTGTATATTACATACACTTCAAAGCTCCTCCATTAATGCTGAACAAAGCATTGAATTTCTAATAGTTGAACTTGTTCAAAAACACCACTTGTACATTCGGAAGGTGTTTGTTTTAGTGAAGGTGAAGAGTCTGAGGTAAAGAGTATATATTGTGGGTATGTAATTCATTTTCAACAACCAGGCTTAACCTAGCTATCTTGCAGAAAAAAATGGCGTTTAGCTTCAATGTGAAAAGATCAGTTCGTTCTGCCTGGAATAGAGCTCGTTCTCATGGAGGAAGGCTTCGGCGTGCAGGTTCTAAGCTTGGGCGTTCAGGTTCTAAGCTCGTCTCTCTCTCTCTCTCTCTCTCTCTCTCTCTCTCTCTCTCTCTCTCTCTCTCTCTCTCTCTCTCTCTCTCTCTCTCTCTCTCTCTCTCTCTCTCTCTCTCTCTCTCTCTCTCTCTCTCTCTCTCTCTCTCTCTCTGTGAGAAGCTTAAGGGCTAAGGCTGCGCCGTAACCGACTACAATTAGTCATCGCACTCTTTTTCCTCCGTTATTTACTGTTAATTTTCGATGTTAATGTTTTTTTAACTGCTTATTGTTTCAAATTTGTTTTTGCTTTTAACTGATTATATAGATCTGGCGGACACAATTCATACTAGTGTTGCCTCTAACCACTTCCTATCACTTGCTTAATATTGTAGTCCACATTTCGTAGGAGTTTAAATTTAAAGTGCGATTTCGAGAGCATTTGTCGAACATAATTCCCATTTTGCTAGATATATCTACTTATTTAGTACCGTCTAGTTACTTTTTCTGTGATTTATATGGCTATTTGAGTCTATTACCTTCAGTTACTTTTCCTGTATTTTTTTAAGACAAAATGACAGTTTGTAACTCCTATGTATATGGGTTTTGCCAAATTGGTCCAGATTTACGTTTTTTAGCACTTTGCAACCCCTATCTTCAAATCTCGCTTCATATTACAACCCCTTCCGTCTAATTGACCTATTTTACAAGCAAAAATGAGTCAAAAACCTCTATATATAAGGGGTACAAACTGTCATTTTTGAAGATATGGGTTGTAATATGAAGCGAGATTTGAAGATAGGGGTTGCAAAGTGTTAAAAAACGTAAATCTGGACCAATTTGACAAAACCCATATACATAGGGATTACAAACTGTCATTTTGTCTTTTTTTAATTATACGGATGACTGAGACAGCCAGTATGAAGGAATTGGTTACATGACTTAGTAACACTAGATTGATTATCGTATGGGTAGAAATACCCTGGTTGGTCGCATCTACTTATTATCGAGCTGTCTAAACTACACCAAGTTATATTTTATTAAAAAAAAAAAAAAAAAACTACACCAAGTTATATCTTCTCTGAACTTTGCATGCTCCGAATGTTGTAGAGTTTACTGCATTATTATTTAACATGCTCCCTCTTTTACTTTTCAATGTGCTCAGCACTGTAAGTGACAAATATTAATTAATTTCTTTTAATATGAAGGTATTTTTGCCAATCTTGTGGCTGTCAAATACAATCTCTCTCTCTCTTCATCTATCTGTAGCCCTCATATATGTAGTCTATGATTTACAGCTTCGACATCAGCATTTCTGGTTCGTCAAGCTTCTTCCTCTGGCTTATCAACGAGATCATCCTCGCTAAAAAAGGCCATGCGTTCTCGTAAGTCTATTTTCTCAATTATTTTTATTTGTTCATTTAATTATCATCACGTTTAATGTGGATCAGAAAATATAGCTATGACCTATACACATGCTTTTTTGTAAGAGTAGTGCTACAGTACCAAAATTGGGTACGAAATGACATGGCACTAGTTAGTTGTCATTTTGAAATATTTTTATGAAAGAAGGTTAATCACCATGGCCCTTGAGTTGTTAGAAGCCCTATTAAGAAAAGGGTACCATTAACGTTATGGGCCTTCAGTTGTTAGAAGTGAAAAGGGTCTTCAATTGTTAAAGTCTTGTTAGAAAAAAAAAAAAAAAACAGGTACCTTTTAGCTTATAACTTATTTTCCATTCTTTTCTCCCTATTTACAAGTCAAATTGCATAGTATTTTTTAATATTCAACATATTATGTTCTTCTTGTTTAGTTTGATATTTAAATATTTAATGACTAAATAAGTAAATTAATTATTAAATTTAGAAATGTTCTTCTTTGGTATAGGATAGAATGTATAGTGCTAAATTATAAAGTGAATTCTTATTATTATTGCACTTGTGTATAATAAAAATAAACAGATTCCAAGTTTCACCACAAATAAAATAGACAACTAGTCAAAGGGAGCAAAATATGTTCATAATATTTCAAATCACAACAAAATCAATTTAAGAGCACTTCCTTAATATTTCTTAATTTTTACTTGTTAATAAATGAAATATATATGTACCTTGAAACATTGACTACTATCATTAATATTGATGTTTTATTTTATTGATCATTTGGCTAAATTTTTGATTATAAAATTTAACAGTTGCTTCCCGATTTGGATGCTTGTCACTTTATTCCACAAGTACTGGACATTTCCCTCATGCTTCCGGCCTTCAGGGTGGTAAGTTTGTTTAACGTTCTATATATTTGTGCGTTGTTGGATTTACATCATATATATCATAATATGTGTAATTATTATTATTATTATTGTTGTACAGTATCTTCGTTTTCGAGTTCGAGTCGTCCATCAGGATCTGGTACTCCCGGACAGGGTAAGCATTTAAATTTAACACACTCTTATTGATGAAAATATAGTTATTTTACAATTGCAATGTCATCAACGATCAATTATTAATATATAGTAATTATTGTGTATGTTTTACTTATTAGCTGAATTTATGTTGGGTCATATTCTTTTTAGATATACTTGTATTTTTTAGATAGGGACCAATATGATGGTATGTTTTTTTATAGTTTTGTTTTTTGATTTTAAGTGTTGTATTGGACATTACTTTTATTGGATATTTGAATTTATGATACTTGAGGATCACATGTAGATGGGGATTTAAGTAATTATTCACACAAAATATAATGAAAATAATAAATACGAAGGTATGACCCAAATCCAATTGGTAGATTAGATTACTTAAGCTTAATTATTCATGTCAAAATTTTTCTGAAATCCAATTATATACAATATAAGTTCGAATGGATATATGAAAGGATTTTCAACTCTGCACAAAACATAATAAATTATTTAAGTACAATTGCTAATATTTAAAAGTGGAAAGAATATGTCAAAACAGATACCTATATACCTTTAACTGTGCTTGCTTCATTTGACTGTGTAGGCTGCTTTTAAAATAAATGAAAATAAGCAGAACTAAGCTGAAGATATTTCTAAAAATTAACTATTTTTATATATGACCAATTTTAATTTTTCACTTTTTCTAGAAATGTAAATAATATTAAAATATTCCATTAAAAAAAGATGGAAATGTTCATTATGATGAATTTACTAGCCCGAATCTTACAATTCTGACCCAAACAACTACAACTTAATTAAATCAACAACTACTATTCTAGCAGCAGTCCACCCAATACTAAATACCTTACAGCCCAGTCCATAACT
The DNA here is from genome assembly GCA_036435485.1 of Saposhnikovia divaricata. NCBI lineage: Eukaryota > Viridiplantae > Streptophyta > Magnoliopsida > Apiales > Apiaceae > Saposhnikovia > Saposhnikovia divaricata. Next base: position 8,586,611 of record CM071597.1, on the reverse strand, counting down.
AAAACATTACTAACTTAATATTTCCATCATCTCATTTTATATATTTTATTTTGATTTTTTTAGTAAATTTCTCATTTTATATGTTTATTCTAATTTTTTTTGTAGTAAATTTGACCTAACATTGATTGATAATTAATATATAATTTTATGTAATATTAATTTACAATCGTGTTTATCATAACGTATAATATCTTTTATATTATTTTTGTATGTACAGGATCTTCGAGCTTGAGTTGTCCTTCTGGATCTGGCACTGTTGCACATGGTAAGTACATTTTAATTTATTAAATTTGTAGTTTGAGTTATAAGGATAAAATGAAAGAATGATATGTAGATGTGAATTCCAGTAATTACTAAAACAAAAATTATAATTATAATAATAAGGATGAAGGGCCTGAACCACATTTAATTAATATAGGTTACGTTTATTTTAATTTTCAAAAAAAAGGTTAGGTTTATTTTGACCCAAATTTAATTAATAGGTTAGGTTTATTTTGTCGATTAGATTTATTATGTCAAATTCTTTATTTTGTAACAGACTAGGCCGCTAGAAGTTTGAGTGTGTTTGGAAACTTAGAAATGCATTTACTTGGGTGGGTTGAAAGTCCATTTACTCTTTAGATGGACTGCTTGGCAAATTTATGGAATGGGTTTTTTGGATGCTTGAACTTTCCACTTATTTTTGTAGTCTTGTTTTTTCCCCTCTCACTAGGGTGATCAAAACCTAACAGCTAATCACTTTTTATGTTACCTCTTTTCACAAATATCTTTTGTTTGTAGTCAAAAAATTAATTTTTTCTTAAAAATATTTCAATTTATAAGTTATTATTTACCAAAAACATTAATAACTTATGATTACAATTATCTAAACATCGAAATAATTTATGAATAATAATTCACTTATCACTTATATATTTATATGACACTTATTCATTATTTTAAGATATATCAAAAATTTATACATGTACTTGGTTTTGATGGTTTTGGTCATCTTTTGAAATAAGTGAAATTTACAATGATTTTATAATTCTTTTCAATCAAAAAGAGGTTAAAGACACCTGACAAAAAAATAGAGGTTATAGACACTTCCGAAAAAAATAGTTATTTCAATATATAAACAATATTGATTCGTTTCTTCTCTTTTTTCTTTTACAATAATAAGGGTTATAGTCAAACAATATTGTTATAAAGTGTTTACAACTTTTAACTATAAAATCTTGTCAAACTTAACTAGAGTTTTCTTAGTATCATTACTTTGCTAAGTGGTGTATGTTATAAAAAGTTAACTTATTACTTATTTAATAAAATTTTATAAAATGATAAGATAATATACAAAATTATAATATTTTTTAAGTTTTTTGAGACGAATGAATTAGTACAATTAATAGTATCATAAAAAGTAACAATACTCAAGTACATCACAAGTAATGAGGTTCAATTCATTTGCTCTAGATTATTTTTATATCTTTTTGTGTTTGTTTGATTCGAGTATAATATTTTTTAAACAAGAAAGTCTAATTTTGTGTGTTTAATTTTCTCTACTTTGTATAAATTTATGTACTTGAGGGAGGGTGAGTGTTTACATATATTTTTCAAATTAGGAATTTTTCTAAGAAAAATATTAAAAAAATATTGATTTTTTACCAAATGCTTATCTTTTTAATAGTAAAATATTATTCGAATGATTATTTTTTCATCCATTTGCATATTTCTTTTCATAATTACAAAAAATGCAAAAGAAAAGTTCCAAATTTATTTCCTAAAAAGATATTCACATTATTTTATCATGCATTAACATTAATACATTTGAATGGTTGATTATATTATTTTATGTTTTAATTCTCTTACTGTCATTTCTTTTTTGTGCAGGATTTACTTCTTCACCTCCTAGCAAACAAGGTTGACTATCTCTTAACTATCTCTTTAATTTAATACTTAGCATAATATGCACAAAACTAGCTTCACCAAGATTTACACATCGTGCAGTAATGATTTAGTCTGTTAGTAGTGTATAATTTTTATACTTGTTCGTACACACATTTTCTTTCTCAGGTTTTGTTATTGATCCCTATTCCGTCTATGTGCCCAACATCCCACATGATGTTGCAAATGAACAAAGTTTTCAAAATGTTTTTCAAAACTTTGGGCCAATTCAAATGAATGGAGTTATGATCAATTGGCATAAGGCCAAGGTATGTACTGTGCATTGTTGTATCATATTTTTAATTAAGTTGTGTTGTTGTCTGTATCTTTCTCTTACATGTGTATTAAATTTTGTATAGAGAGGTGCTCACAATTGGATAGCTAGTGCTACTGTTAGATTCCAAGATATTTCTACAGCTCAAAGGGCCATTCAGGTTAGTTTTTTTTTTTTTTGACGAAATCATGAACTTGCATTAAACCAAATCATACGATATTACATCCGAAAGGAAATTAGGAAAATTCTCCCATTCCCGTAAGTCTGACATGGAACTAGATACTCTTGCTAGCAAGTGAGCGACTTCATTCGCAGACCTATGCACAAATTGCACTATCACATTTTCAAAGTGATTAAATAACTCCACACAACTACTAACAATAGAATGGAAATATGATCTCCCTGATCCTCCGTTACAAGCATCAGCTAATAACTTAGAATCCGTCTCAAACACGCAGCGTGTAAACCCATGTCGTTTCGTCCAGGAGAGGGCATTCATAATATTTTTTTTTGTGTAATACTGTTTAGTTATGTTTGTAATCCCCCATGCCTTATGTGTTAGTGCTTATCAATTTTTTTTTGTTTAATTACAATTATTAATGAATAAAATCTTTAGTATTCTAGTGTTTTTAATTCCCATCTCTTCTGCTATCTATATGTAATGCTTGCTTATTAATTTATTTATTTGTTCAATTGCAATTATTAATGAATAAAATCTCTAATACTCTAGTGTTTGTAATCCTCCCGTGTCTTTGTGTTTGCTTTCTATATGCAATTGCAATTATTATTAAATAAAATCCCTTAGCACTTTAATGTTTAGTGTTTGTATCTCTGTCTCAGTCATCTTGTATCTGCCTTTCTTGCTTATCAAATTTTTTTTCAAATTTTTGTCCCAGAGGGCATATGCTAATGTGAACGGTCATAGGGTGACTATTAGGCCCAACTATGTCAAAGATACTTATATTCCAGGTATTAGTTTATTGTTTATTTCTTTTAATCTCATTTATCACCTATTGTTTTTATTTTGTTGCCCTAATTTTCACGGCTAACTCTGTTGTTTATTTTTTTTGCCAACAGCCCAAACTTTCACTCCTAATAACCCAGTGAATTATGAATTGGTAATAACCATCCATTCCTCTCAACAAGATCCCAGTCTACATGGCATCTGGCCATGTAATATAGTGGCAGGAAGATTAATCCACCTGAAGAACGAAAAGAGGCTACTACCAGATTCAGTTATGATGAAAGTGAAGGGCCTGGCCAATAAGGAAGTCCAAGAGAATGGTGTTGGTAAATTTTGGAGGCAGCTAAGGCCTCATACTCCACTGAAGAATACCTTGATTCACGTCCTCACAACTCATAACGTATATGATGGTGACATTTTTAGGTCTGATTATTTTGAGTTGGCTAGAGATATGGCTTCACAGTATCTTCATCTGGTCTCTCAGTTCATCGAAGATTACAAAAATGAATTAAGAGATTCCAGGGCTAGTGGTTACTACAAAGATGGAGTTACGTCTTTCACGGATCCGGATATTTTAAGCTTGTGCTCCATCAAGGCAAAAAGAGCATTTGGAAAAAATATCAGAATTAATCATATCGTAGATGAAGATGGGCCGCGTGTGGAGCTTGGGTTCCTTCTTGACGTGTCATCTAATGGTTATACGTTACTTCATCATCCCAAGAACAAAATACGAACCCGTAACATTACCACCTTCGCGGAATTCTTTATGAATTAGTGATATGCTTGTTTATCGATTGCTCAATTCACTCCTCATTATTCATGTATTGCTACTATTTTTATTTGACATAAGTTTGTTTTGTAATGGATTGTGTGTGTATTTGGGAACCAATCTATTAAGATTATATGGACTAGTTTTATTTGCATAAGTTTGTTTTGAGCGGCTTGTATTTTTCTGGTGTCCATGATATATTTCTTTCAACAAAAAGGTAGAGTTGTCTGTCCACAGCTTTTACTTGACATTGTACAGGAGTTGGGCCTAGAGGCTGATGACAAAACAGTACTCTCTGGTTAGTTCTCTTTCAGCTAATATTAAAATTTCTCTGGAAAAATGTTTAGTACATTTTGGATGTCTTACATCTCTTAATTGTCTAGCCAGTGCTACTGTGGGATAGATCGTGCTACTTAAGCTAAGGAATGTTGCAAAAACCAAAATTGATTAAGCCCTCATAGTGGATGGTAGCTTCTAGTATCATATAAGAGGCTTAGTTTTTAGTTAATCGGTTGGTCAGAAGTTAAAAGAGGACAAAATAGTACTTCGTAAAAAATACTTGAGATTAAAAAAATGATGAAATGTGGTTCAATAAAGGTTTTTCATGACTGACCATATAGTAAATAAAAATTGCGAGTCAAAGCAAACCAGAACCATAGTTGAATATGTAATCTTGTATTGAGCCAAAGTAAAATAAGGTTTAGGTTTATCGTTTAGGTCCTTTGTTGCCAAGCCTAATGTAGCTGTTTTGGATGAGGTTTACCTTTGATGGCATAGTACTTGTATCTCCGCTTTCCTTCCCTTTTACCACAAATCCTTGATCTCCACTCTAAGGGAGCCAATATACAAACTCTAGAGCATCAATCACTGATTGGCCTTACTGATCAGATCCTGACATTAGACGACTTTCATGGTATATAAATTCACTTCCTGAATTGCCAAGACATAACTGGGGCACCTTCCTTGCTTTACTCTCCGGGTTCTGATCAACCTGGAACAATTTTGATGAAATTCATTTCCAACCACACATTGTTACAGTTCAACTGAAGACGTTATCAAAGCTAAGAGAAACAGCGACATAGAAGAGGTATTTGGATTTAAGGTATTGCATTCTGTTTGCGCTGAATGTTATATTACCTCATGTAACTGTATTTGGTCATGATTCCTAGTGTAGATTGGCTCTTACCGGCTTGGGACCAGTTCATGCAGTCATAGTTTATAAACTAGTTTTGCATTCTTTTTTACCTTGAATTAGTGTTCTCACTATTGATGACTTGTCCATGCTTCAACAAAATTTAGAGAAAGACTCGAGTCAAATGAGGAGAAATGTCCACCCCGTTTTCTGCAAGTTATTGAAGAAGAACCGACTAAACCACAGTTGCTAGAAGCTAGTTCAACGGAATTTAATGTAACACGTAATTATCTTCATTGGTTGACTGCATTACCTTGGGGGTAATTACAGGTAGATAACTTGTTCTTGCTTATCTGTTATATATATATTTACTGCCTTGATACTAAATGTTATATAACTTTCTGTGATCTGTAGTTTTGCTTAAATTAAAAGATAATTTCTGGGAATCGATAAATGAGCTCCATTTTTACTATTTAAGCTTATCTGCTCTTTGACCTTATGGGAGTGGTATATCATGCATATAATGTTGTAAAATGTATTATAAAATGTAATGCATCATGCACATGATATTGGAGCTTAATTAGTAAATTGTGGAGTGCATTCATCGTTTCCCTTAATCTATTTCTCTGGGCATGGCAACTAGTCATTTGGAAATTAGTTGGTTTGACAAATGTTATCGGTTATTTGTCCTACCTCTTTTTCTCAGTTGTCTTCTGACAAACCATCGAGGACTCGAACACAAGCCATCGAAGACTCGAACACTTCAAAATTTGTTATATTCTCATTTCTCACTTACAAGTTAAGCAGGTGTTGAACACACTGTATGTATTATTAACTTATCTCTTGTAGCTTAAAATAATTTAGAAGATATGTCTAAGTTGGCTTTGCTGGGTGGCCACCTTGCAGTCTTTTTCAGTAATTCTGTTCTTTTTATTGTAGGAATTGCATTGAACTTTGTACTTTCTTACATTCTGATGCCAATGTGGGCTTTGCCGATGATCTCTGTTTTGGGGGCCATTTGATAATGTCGGAATGGAGCTAAACAGTAATTTAATCATTAATCAGTTAATGGAGCTGAACAGTATTCTATATAAAAATGTAATTAAAGAGAATCTGGTCGTAATAAGTAAACAGTATTTTGTTGCAATACAATATCTAATAAGGAAAAGAATTTCCAAATGGTTTGTGGTGAGTAAGGTTCTCAGAGTAACAGACTATATAACCAAAACTTTATGTATATATATAGAAAGCTTATGTAACCAAAACTTTGACAGATATGGCTACTGGGGATTTGCTTTTTGTATGGTACATATTTTGTGCTATTAAGGTCTCTGTTGGAAAGACATATAATAACAGTGAAGCAGTACACTAAGTTGTTCAATTTTTCCTTTTGATACAGGATGAAGAGGGTGGTTGGGGAGAGAGTCTGGAATCATGTCCAAATGAGGTACTTGTTCAGTTGCCCAGACTAAGTTGTTTATTGTCACATGTGTGCAGCCATAGAATGCATACTAATGAGGGCATTTAAGAAACTGGTTCCAACTTGTTGCATACAAACAAAAGCCAATACTATTAATCACAAGTAAATGGCATCAAAGAGAATATCATAAAAGATAATCACTACCTACCCACACGCACAAAGTGAAACAAAAAATCTTTTGAGTTCTCCATGCTCACCTTGATGCTTTCTTGTAACAGAAATATAAATAACATTTTGGGCTATGCTTGGCACCTTGGACTCATTTGTGGGGGGAAATTAAGACACTTTGTGCTCACAAGCTACTCATTTTGAAATGCATTGCTACTAGTGGTTTGTAGTGTAATCTATTTATCATATTAGGGTGTCAGATGTATTACATATTAGTGCTTCTTAGCAGAATCAATCAATCATATTAGGGTGTTAGTAATAATTTATTGAGTTTGACTTATATAGTTATATAGCCCTGCCAAGTGATTAGGCTCATAAGCCCAAGTAGCTGCTTACAGACACTCACGCCTATCTAAACAAGGCCATTCATTACTAGCTCGTACACTACGTCTATCTTATTCCAATATTACGGACTTGACTGATAATTAATTATACCTTTCTTTACTCTTATTACACAACCAGGCTAAAAGAGATCCAACTGGGTACGTTTGATTTGGTTTGGAAAATGAGGATTTTTCCTCAGCAGGTTTTGTTTTGTCCTTGACAAATTTGTGGAGATAAATTCTCCATTTGGTATATAAAAGTGCAGTGCGTATAACCAAAAGGACAGTTGTTGATTGTCTTTGGTTTCTCGTAATTGCTTTAGAATTATCACCCCTTAGGCCTTAAATAAAGAAGTCCATTGAGATTTGAGGCGATTAAGCTATAGAGGTCCTGTTATACGTTCATTTTAATATGTTTGTATTGAAATTGTGTAAGGCAACTGGTGATATAAAGACAAACCCGCAACCGGTGATTTAAATACAAACTCTCAGCCTAAATCAACAATGATATTTGTACTTTTCTTGGTCAATAGTATCTTTAAATTTGAGATTTGCGCATTTAATTAGGCTGACATTGAGTTTCTGTCAACTTGAATATAGTTAGAAACATAAGAAAATGTTATAACGATGACAAGTCATGGATATTTATCTCACTATTTCATCGTTTTTTGTTGTTGCCAGGGGTTCAAATTAGTTCATGTCTTCCTTTTTTTTGGAGGGATAAAACGTGGGGTTAGTCACTGTTTGCTAGCAGAGTTGATAGAAGGGGTTATTGAAATTGCATCGCCTATTATTAAGTACAAATTATAGTATTAGATAATTAGAATACGGGACAGGGTTCACGTTAGGTATTATTATAATTTTACCGAATATAGCAATATTTTCTCAGCTATATATTGGCTCTATTTATAAGGGCTGCATAGCAATATAATGGCACTTTTTTATAGCCTCATTTGTAGCATGTATTTCCACTTTATATTGGAAGCTTCTGCCAGTTTTGGCGTTGAGCTCATTTCACCTTACGTTTCAGGTGACCGTTTTAAGAACTATGTGGGTTATGAAGGGAATTTTAATGCTTAAATTTAGTGGATGCCATGCTGTTGGATGTTGCCTGGGTTGAAGCGTGTGACATACAGTTTATAATTTATATATCTTTAGGTTCCTTATGTTGAAGTTATTACCCTGATAAAGACATTCAAAATGAAGCCTTTTTGATCACTATATGTACATTAGTTCATTTGTTAAATTTGTCTAGATCGAAAAATCTACAAGAAAGCTGTTGTTCAATCTTTTTCATTTTGTTGTATAAATGCCTGTGCATGTTTTAAACCAATCTTCTCCTAGTTATTTGGTTCTGTAACAGCCGTTTTTAGTTGCCAAGGTCCCTTAGATGCTCCGACATCTGTAGGAATTGGGTTAGTTTCAAGTAAGATAACTACTGTAGATTCTGATATTTTCACTTTTCTATTTAATTTGGAAAACCTGCATGTGTTCTTTTGTTGTCTGTCAAGTAAAGGTGCAGTTTCTACTAAAACGTATGCATATTATATGTGCTTTTCTTAAACCAGTGTTTTTTACTTGTAACTTTATCTGCACTTTACAAATTTGACTCGTACCAGTTCTATTATATCAAAACTCGGCAATCTTTTGCTTTAAAATATGTCCGTGGTTCAATATTGCTGGTGTATGTCAGAAGTTTTACCAATAATATAAATTCAAATGTCTATGCCTTTTACTCATTCGGGTGCTTCCTTTTTGCACAGTGAAGAGGATTATACCACAATGGATGTCAACTGTTCGGTTTTGACAAATTTATGTAATCTTGAGACGGCTTGAAGAGAAATTAGAAGAACAAACAGAAGAGGAGCTGGCAGAAGGTTCTGAGTTCGATCTTGAGGATGATTAAGAAGAGGATTTAAGTGAAGATCAAGCTGGGAAGCTGGCTGCAGAATGTGCTACTCTGCCCAGATCCTATAATGAAATTGTTCTTGCTGAAAAACAAACTGAATATGAAGATAAAAATCCCTCAGCAGAGTGCATTTATTAGTCAAATCCTGAAAGTAAGCCAGATCCAGCAAATCAAAATTCTTCAACGGGAAAACAGAGGAAACCGGTTAATGCAACAGTCAAACCTGAAATATAGTCTTGAAAATTGTGAGATGACGAGGCTGTTAAACAAGGTGACGTGTATGGTCCATGGGGGCTTGAGGCTGTTGTTGACACAAGTTCCGCACAACAGGCTAATACTTGGAAACGGAGGCATACTAGATGGGACCAAGATTCTAAAGATGACAAAAAAGCAGTTGTAGAAGATTGAAAAGGTAAAAAACGTAAATAAAGGTGGGATGCTGATTATTCTAAGTAGAGATCACAGGAACCTCAACTAGATCTAGAGCTTCAGGTGCTAAAATATATATTTTCAGAAATCAGCTGCGTACTTCATCCGTCTGATTGGACTTGTTTTTGTGACTGCTACCTAAAGCTGAAGGAGCTAGAGGAGATATCATTATTTCACATGATTACATTATTGTTAGTTCTTCATCAGTGGCTTTTGAACTTTACACAAAATTCTTACAGACTGTCTTGATGAGCATGTTAAATAAGATAGAGTTGGCATGCCCCTGATCGTGGAAGGAGTTGAATTAGAGTTACCCAGGTGTGGCTTTGCCTTTTTCTGTCTGGTCTCTTCACATGCTTTTGATTCTTTATGGCCAGTGCATCTTAAAGCTACAGGAAGAATCAAGTTTTGAGGAAATGTCATCAAGCCATTAAGCCTCAGTAATGAGCAAGGATCGACTTCTAAGGAAAATGAAGACATGTCTAAGAAAGTTATACAAGATGCACATAGTCTTGTTGGTGGCATTTTAGTCTCTGGCCTCAAACTGAATTACTTAATGATTGCACCTCAATTGGGTGGCATCTTGAGCATTCCACACGATGGTGTCAAGGTTCGCCTTTATCTTGTTTTTGTCAGTTTGATATTATTATTGATAGTTTGTTTGCGGTGTTGTCTATCTAGAGTAACATCCTGTATACAGTTTTTGAGTTTTTTTTTATATTATTGTCAGATTGCCAGTTCATAAATAAGGGTTTTGAGCATAATTGTTCAATAAGATTTTCAGCTACGCCTACTCCGCCTGTATTCATTTAAACCCTTGATGCCAGAATGCCTATCGACCATATCTTGATTTAGTTTGGTGTACTGTAGTATAGTAGATCATTCCCACACTTAATTGCACATGGAACCTCATACATTAATAACTCACGATAAATTAGTAATTTATATAAATTTTTTAGGTCTGAACGTAATAGAGATGGTGTATATTTTGGGCACCTGCTATATTTTCTACCGCATAAAGTGGTGGAACACTATTTCTTTGGCATTAAGTTAAGGCCCCTTCATCTTTGTATTCCTTGTACCCTTGATAGATTCAACTTTAACAATGAGAAAAGTAGCTTTACTAGCTCACATTTTTTTCCTTGGTGAAGTTCTAAGCAAAATTGATTTCTTTCATGTCGTACTACAACTTTCAGATTTACTCAAAATCAACAGCCATGGGGTCGCAACATTCGGCCTGGTATATTTTAAATATGTCTGGTTTCAGGTTGTAGAAATATCCTTTAAAGTTAACATATTTTAGGGGACACGCAAATTATTAATAATCATGTGTGCTGATACTGCATTCATTTGAGGATCATAAAAATGGTCCTTGGAAAAATTAGTTTTGTGCTTGTATTAATTGAAAACAACTTTTCGAACACTGCATTGGTCATTTTAGTAGTTTGTTTTAGTAGCTACTTATTTTTTACTAACTGAAAGCACTCACCAACTAGTGCTTGATCCAATATCTTGTGACTTGTGCTAGAGAACTATTGAGACTCTAATGTAGTTAAACAGTGAGAACTTTCTCTTGCTATTAACTACCCCCGGCGAATATGCTGAAATGCCACTGTTAAACCATGAGGCCCACTTGAAGTTATGGAGAACAAATGGTATTTGTTATCAAGTTTTGAGGAAACTTCGTCAAGCCATTAAGCTTTAGTAATGAGCAAGGATTGACTTCTAAGGAAAATGAAGACGTCTAAAGAAAATTATACAAGATGCACATAGTCTTGTTGGTGACGTTTTAGTCTCAGGCCTCAAACTGAATCAGTTATTGATTACACCTCAATTGGGTGGCATCTTGAGCATTCCACACGATGGTGTCAAGGTTCGCCTTTATTTATCTTGTTTTCGTCAGTTTGATATTATTATTGATAGTTTGTTTATGGTGTTGTCTAGCCAGAGTAACATCCCGTATACAGTTTTTTGAGTTTTTTTATATAATTGTCAGATTGCCAGTTAGTGAATAAGGTTTTTGGGCATATTTGATCAATAAGATTTTCAGCTAATTCTTCTTACCTTTTGGCATGAGCGCGTACTCCGCCTGTATTCATTTAAACCCTTGATGCCAGAATGCCTATAGTCATAAATTAATAATTTATATATAGATTTTAGGTCCGAACATAATAGAAATAGTGTATATTTTGGGCACCTGCTATATTTTCTACCGCATATAGTGGTGGAACACTTTATTTCTTTTGCTTTAAGTTAAGATCCCTTCATCTTTTAATTCCTTGTACCCTTAATAGATTCAACTTCAACAATGAAAACAGTAGCTTTCCTTTTTTCCTTGGTGAAGTTCTAAGCAAAATTGATTTCTTTCAACTATTAAAAAAAATTGATTTCTTTCATGTCGTACTACAACTTTCAGTTTTACTCGAAATCAACAGCCATGGGGTCGCAACATTCGACCTGGTATATTTTAATTATCTCTGGTTTCAGGTTGTAGAAACATCCTTAAAAGTTAACATATTTTAGGACACACGCAAACTATTAATAATCATGTGTGCTGATACTGCATTTATTTGAGGATCATAAAAATGGTCCTTGCAAAAATTAGTTTTGTTCTTGTATTATTTGTAAACAACTTTTCTAACACTGCATTGGTCATTTTAGTAGTTTGTTTTAGTAGCTACTTATTTTTTACTAACTGAAAGCACTCACCAACTAGTGGTTGATCCAATATCTTGTGACTTGTGCTAGAGAACTATCCAGACTCTAATGCAGTTAATGAGTGAGAACTTTCTCTTGCTATCAACTGCCCCAAGCGAATATTCTGAAATGCCACATTGTGGGCTTAGTAGCCTTGTCACGCTTTCTAGAAACAAGACAGATGAAAGGAGTGGTAGTTTGAGTGAAGAAGGTTTAGAACAAACAAATTTTGTAAAATCTCTTTGAAATTTTTAGCTTAATTTCACATGAAAGTTTTGGTGCTACTAAAATCCGACTTGTTTGCGGTACCTAGAATCCGTTTTCAGAAGTTAGAAATGTTGTTAGCCTTCATTGTCGATGGTCACAGTGTTAGGGATAAATTAGATATAGGCACACGCGTAAATGACATACATAGTTGCATGTATAATCATTTATAAGAAGTTATATACACTTCTAATATAGAACATTGGACCATAGACATGTTGAAGTTTGCTGTCATAACATATTTTGAGTTGATTGGGAAATTGATAAGACTGATCTTAAGTGGTATTGATCATGGATATTTCATGCTTTCAATAATTCTATGACCTAAAACCATCTTGATTTCCCGCGAGGTGAAATTTGTTTATTCCAATTTTATATTCCTGTTATAGGCTCAGGTTTATAGATATGTTCAGATTTCGTGAAAGGTGCAACAATATACTCTTTTAATTTTTAGGTCAGGGAGATGCAAATGGTTATGTCTAATGTGTTCAGACCTCCAGGTAACGCCACTGAAAATTGAAATAAAGTGGTGAAGTTTATGAACAAGGATGTTGTTCACAGAAGTTTGTAAACAATGGTACTGTTCTGTATGCATCACACAAGGTGTGTTTTTATTTTCATATTTTGCCTGATTCTCAAGTTTTAAACATGCTCTGATATCTGACAGTTATATTTATTGAATGATCCATACACATATTTGGCATTGCAATATAATCAAGCTAAAAATCAACATGCTAGCTTTAATTATTTAATACACGTTATGAAAACTAACTTGTAGATTATCTGATGTCAACATTCTGACTTCTCTGAGACCCGAGTATTTAAACATTGTGCTTCTTATTACTATTCTGGGTTTTGGCCAAAAATACCCCAAATGCACCTTACCCCTTACAAGAATACCCCAAAATGTTGATGGTGGCCATAAATACCCCGCTATTACGCATTTGAAATATGGGTAATAGGTTTTATACTAATTATGCATTTGAAAATGGGGTAATAGGTGAACAACACTTATCTATTACGCATTTGGAGAATGGGTAATAAAGAAAAAAATTTATGCTAATTACCCACTTATCAAATGCATAACTGACTGTTTTTTTTTTGTTAAGCATTTGTGAAATGCGTAACAGGTACTTTTTTTTATTATGCCTTTGTGAAATGCATAACTATGGGGTAGTTTTGGCCACTTTTTCCAAAAGTATTATTTTCGTACAAATTTTGAAATTTTGGTGTATTATTGTCATTCTTTCTACTATTCTCTATTGCTAAGATTTTGATAAAAAAAAAAATCAGGCTTCAATTCTTGAATTCGATAACGATTCTTTTCATAATTACATATGAGTTTACTAATTTCATATAGTTTAGGTGTTATTACTCTGTCATTTTCTCATATTTTTTACATGCTAGTTTCTATAACAATTTATATTTACCCGATGACTAATACAAGTATTTTGGGATTATATACAAGTATTTAGAGCATCAAAGGATGCAGGCATGCAGCAGCAGACGCAGTTAGTCTGTGTTCTTCATACATAATCTGCTTATCTGCCATACCTTGTGTATTTAAACCATGGTTGTAAAAATCGGTGATCAGAATAAATCGGTTGAGGTACCGATTTAAGATTAATCGTGTAATCGGGGGATTAATCGGAAGGATTAATCGGATATTATAATAATATTTAATATATTAATTTAATTTACAATTAAACATATCATTTTAAATAAATTCGCAGGATTAATCGGAGTTTACAAATCGAATCGGTTGATTAGCTTAAAGAGAATTAATCAGGTATTAATTGATTGAATTGGGGATTTTTAGAACCATGATTTAAACAAAGTAGGGATAAATCACTAGAGAAAGGAGTTCGAGTTCGGCAATACGGAGAGATGGAAATTATGCAAACATTCTTACAAATGGTCATCTGGCAACACATATTAATATTATTATTGTAGCTGATCCACCTCACCTTAGTGAACCATTATTTTAGGGTTTTGGACATAAATAGCACAAATAGTAACATCACATTACAAGAATAACATAAAATGGTTATGTCAGTCAAAAATAACCATCTATTACGCATTTGAGATGAAGGTAATAGGTTTTATACTAGTTACGCATTTGGAAAAGGGGTAATGGGTTCCTTGGCGGCGCCTATTACGCATCTGGAGAATGGGTAATAAGTATTACGCATATTACCCATTCTCCGCCTTTCAACGGGTCGGGTTCGGATCGGATCGATCTAAATCCATATCCATATCCATTTATTTTTATCGGATTCGGATCGGATCGGATCACACCTCAGATATTTTTGAGGTCGATCCATATCTAATCCATTTAGTTTAATGGATAAACGGATCGGATGTCGTATATCCATTGCTCCATTTATTTTTTAAAATATAAAAAAAATTAATTACAATTAATATATGTGAAAAAATTAGTAAAGTTTGAGAAGTTACAATCTAGAATTCAATGTGTAAATTTAAGTAGCAATTAAAAATTTAAGCTACGTACTTTAGTAATTTTAGTGTTCAAACACAATGTTTAAATTACTAGTTCCTGATTACTATCCCCAACAAATGATTTTTTACAGTGCTTGCAAAAGCTTTATCAATGAAATAAAACAAAAAATAAAGCAAAAAAACATATTAGATCAAAATCACTTGAATCATTACCCACGGTATTATGACTTCTGCTAGTCTAAATAAAACAAAAAACACATATTAAATCAAAATCAGATTATAATCTTCATCATTAAGGATCAAGGTTTTCAATAACGCAACTTATTACAATATAAAATATTTTGAAAATAATTATATATATATATATATATATTATATAATATATTACTATGTAATTAAACGGATCGGGTCGTGGATAACGGATCGGATCAACCTAAATCCATATCCAATCCATTTATTATTCGGATCGTTCTTATCGGATCGGGTACCAGATCGGATATTTTTTTGATCAATCCATATCCATTTAAATCAGTGCGGATCGGGTCGGATCGGATCGGATATCCGATCCATTGACAGGCCTACTCCAAGGGGGTAATAGGTTAAATTTTTATATGTATAACGCATTCTCCAAAAGGGTAATAGAAGAATCTTTTTTTTACTACACCCTTTCATCAAAATGCGTAACTGGTGGTTAGTATTGGCCAATCATCCCGAAATTCGCTATTTTGGTACAAAGTTATTAAAGTTGCGCTATTTATGTCATTTTTTCATTATTTTATTCTTAAAATGGATATTATTAATATTATTACAGAATGATGTACCTGAAATTACCTTTTCCATAAAATCAAAAGAAATTTGATGGATAATCTAATTTTCACAAAAATATCCTTGCAGAACCACTTATTCACTTATAAAATAAGAATGTGTAGGTAGTAATCTCAGAAATATTATTCTCATATTATATTGTCAGTAGATAAAGGGTTTAAATTCCTGCAGGCTTTTGTCCTGATTGACAACAATTATTTTATTCTTAAAATGTATATTATTAATTAATTTAATGTTCGAAGAAACCATTCATTCAATTTTTATTGCAGGTGAATTCTAAATACACATTATATAAGGTGATAGCAGCAAGAAGGCAAGATTTTTTTGGTAAATGAGCCTAGCCCTCACGAATGGTATAGTAGTGGCCCTAAGGGCATCTCCAATAGGGGTTACCAATATAGTTGCCAACTTCTACCACATCATCATATAAATTACTTTTTTATTTTTTATCTCCTCCATCTTATTGTTGGCAACTTTTGTTACAAATCTACTCCAATAGGTAGCAACTTTAAAAGTTGCCAATGTGGTCCCATACATTAATTTTGTATTGTCTTATAAATACATTTAAAATATGGGAGATATAAAAAAGGATAAAGTTAAATACATTTTTGAGGAGTTTTATGTGTTTTAACTAAATAGGGAAGTTGCCAACTTTTGGCAACTTTGGTGGGCAACTTCTTGGCAACATTGACACTCCAATAGGTGGGCAACCTCTTGGACCTAAACGATAAGATGAATGTTTAACTTCAGGGCGTGGCAAAAAGCAAATGGAAAAGCATTTATGTGCATTCACGTACTGTAGTTGTATTCGTATGTACTCCAGTAAAATCTTGTTAAATTAATAATCTCTCCAACTCATCTAATTTTTATAATGTTCAATTTTTTTGAAAAAATTTGCATGTGTCACATAATTAAAAATAATTACAAAATATATATTATTGAAAAATATATTTAATTTACTTTAAAATTTATTTTCTGGATTTTCAAAATTATAAATATATAAATTTTTATTATCAATCAAAGTTAAATAAATTTGACCATTTAAAAGTCAATTAACCCACTTAAAATGGGACGGATGGAGTACGTAATATCATGAAAATTAGTAAGTTTGGGTAAATTTATTTTTTAGAAAAATTTACTTATTTTAAAAAATAAGCTAAGGTTTCTAGTTTTTTTTTTATAGAAAAAACACTTCTATTTGCAATTTATAAAATTTCAAACATATATTAAATACTGTATAAAAAAAGTTATTAAAATATAAATTTTTTATCAGAAAAACTTATTTTAAGGTGGGCCAAATAACACCTAACGACCCATTTGACTTATCTTATTTTTCAAAAATAAGTAACTTGTTTTGAAAAAAAATTAGAAAATATATAGTGCGTGTTTGGCTATCCACCAAGAACAGATTCAAAACCAGCTATGTGGATAGGTCATCTGTAAGATGTTACAGATGCAATGACCTAGGGCATTTTGCCAGTGAATGCAAGAAGCCTAAAAAGAAGGATAAGGAGTTTCTTGAGCTTGAAGCTAAGTATGAGGCCCTTCTAAAGAAGCAGACACCAGGTAAGGCTTACATAGCTGAAGGGAAGTGTTGGGATGATTCTGACAGTGATGGGGAAGAACAAGAATTCTGCAACTATGCCTTGATGGCCAATTCCAAGGAAGAACCATCTGCATCAGACTCACAGGTACCATCTCTCACTACCATAGACATGTCTGTTTCTGAATATAAATCTTTGGTTGAACAACTATCCGTTGAGATGTTTAACATTCATACTAGTATGACTGCTGCTAATGAAGAGATTGCTAAACTGTCTACTAGGAATGAACTGTTAAATAAGAGAAATGAGGAACTAGAGCTAACTACTGTGCAAATAGAAAATCTTAAACAAGAGATTGAGTATCTAAAGAACAAAGTTCTATGTGCTAGTCAAGTTGAGAAAGCTCTTAGGGATGAATTAGCTGAAAATGAATTTAAGTTGAAAACATTTAAGAATTCCTCTAGTCTATTGCAGTCTTATCATGAGAAAAATCTAGCTAGACCTAAGGCTGCCATTGGACTTGATTATGACACTCTTAAACAGAGGAAAGGCTATGCAGTCATTGAAGATGACATTGTTGTTCAAGAGGAGGTGCCTCAGGTTTTGAAAAAGACTGAGAATCCAATATTTAAAACACCAACACTTGAGATTGATGAGGATGCCTTACTCATCAAGCAAATGTTGGAGGATGAAGATGAGGCACAATCAAATGAACAACAAGCATCCTCTGAGAGTAAGAATGTCAAAACCAAAGCCAAGGAGCCAGTAGGAGGTAGACCTAGACTTGGGAAATCTGTAAATTTTGTTTCAGCTGGAAATTATGAGACTAAGAAGAAAGTGACTAATAAGAGACCAAACAGGAATGGCAAATTAGGGATTAACAAAGATAACAACTATGCTTATGTGCCAAATGCCCCTAGGAAAGTTTGTCAAAACTGTTTTAGCTCTAATCATTTGACTCATGCTTGCAAGAAACCATCTGGTAGTGTTGCTAAACCATTCTATGATTGCTCTGTGCCTTTAAGACATAGAGACTCTCCTTTCTGTGATAAACTTGATTGTATGCCATGTAACATGAATGTGATGACTAGTTGTTTTAATTTGAGAAGACAATTCATAGAGGGCTGTATCAATCATAATGTTCACACACACTACACAAGGACAAAGCCTTCAAGTCCTCCTAAAGTTAGGAAGGTACCTCTGTCACCTAAGTCTAAGAACCCTGATTCTAAGACTCCCAACAGTGACAAGAAGACCAACATCAAGAAAACTGATAAGCATGCTGATTTTGATAAAACTGTCACTAAGTCACATGGACCCAAACTCGTTTGGGTACCAAAGGAGAAGTAATACTTTTGTGTTTGCAGGGCAAAGAAAGTAAAAAGAAGGTCATGTGGATTTTGGACAGTGGATGCTCAAATCATATGACTGGTGATATGGCCCTGCTATCACAGTATGAGGAAAAGGCTGGCCCAATGGTTGCTTTTGGAGATGACAGCATTGGCAACACACTGGGATATGGCAAGTTGGAAATTGGAAATGTCATCATTGAGAATGTAGCACTGGTCAAGGGGCTCAAGCATAATCTACTGAGTGTTGGTCAATTCACTGACAGAGGCTTCAAAGTGAACTTTGACAAAGATGAATGTTTGATCACCCACAAGAAGACTGGTGATTTTGCTCTGTCTGGAGTAAGGAAGGGAAGCCTGTTTGTAGCCAATATGGACTCTGCAAGCAAGGACACAATTTGTTGCTTCTACTCAAAAGCATCAAATGAAGACAGTTGGCTGTGGCACAAGAAGCTATCACACCTGAACTTCAAAGCCATTAATTCCCTAGTCAAAAGGGAGTTAGTGAGAGGCATGCCCACACTTGAATTCTGTCAAGAAGGAGTGTGTGAGGCGTGTCAAAAGGGAAAAATGAAAAGATCAAGCCACAAGTCAAAAACAGTGACATCTATAACCAAGCCCCTGCAACTGATTCATATGGATTTGTTTGGGCCTGTCAATATTATGTCACTAGGAAGGAAGAAGTATGCTCTAGTGATGGTTGATGATTTTACAAGGTATACATGGGTAGAATTTCTGGCATCAAAGGATGAGGCTCCACAAGTAATCATTGAGCACATAAAGAAAGTTGACAAAGAAGCAAAGGCCATAAATGCAAGTGTGATTGCATTAAGAAGTGATAATGGGACAGAATTCAGAAATGCCATGCTTGGAGCATTCTGCAAAGAAAATGGTATTTCTCAACAATTCTCAGCTACAAGGACCCCACAACAAAATGGAGTTGTTGAGAGAAAGAATAGGACTCTGATAGAGGCTGCTAGAACAATGCTACTTGATGCAAAGATGCCTACATGTTTTTGGGCTGAGGCTGTGAGCACTGCATGCTACATCCAAAACAGAACCCTCATCAACAAAAACACTGGAAAGACACCTTACAACTTGATGACTGGAAAGAAGCCTACTCTAAAGTATGTTCATACTTTTGGAAGCAAGTGCTTTGTGCTAAAAGATAATTCAGAATATGTTGGAAAGTTTGATGCAAAGGCATTTGAAGGAATCTTTCTTGGCTATTCTATGGAAAGAATTGCATACAAAGTTTATGTCATTTGTCAAAAGAAAGTAATGGAGAGCACAGATGTAACATTTGATGACAGCAAACTACCTGGATTAGAAGAAGCCAATGATGAAGATAAAGATCCCTTGAAGTTTGACAATCTAGATGATTCTGATGAGGAGATTGAAAGTGAATCTGAACTCATAATCCAACAAACTCAAGTGAATGAAGAACCTGTGTCAACCAACAATGAAGAAACAAGCATCCAAGATACACCTGTGAGGAGTGACAACTTCACAGGGGGAGGAAATGTAGATGATCATGATCTAAATGATGAAGCAACATCAAGGATGAGAAATCAATCTGAACATACAAGGAAATGGGATAGATCACACACTGCAGATCAGATAATTGGAAATCCAAATGCAGGAGTAAGGACAAGGAGAGCAACTATAAATGAATGTCTCTATGGCTGCTTTCTATCCCAAGTTGAGCCTAAGAAACTTGATGATGCATTGTTGGATCCTGACTGGATAATTGCTATGCAAGAGGAGCTAAATCAATTTGAAAGGAGCAAAGTATGGGAACTAGTGCCTGCACCAAAGGATAGAACCGTTGTTGGAACTAAATGGGTTCTAAGGAATAAGATGGATGAAAACGGTGTAGTCATAAGGAACAAAGCAAGGTTGGTTGCAAAAGGATACTCTCAACAGGAAGGTATTGACTATGATGAGACCTTTGCCCCTGTTGCTAGACTAGAAGCCATCAGAATTTTCTTGGCATTTGCTGCACATTCCAATTTCAAGGTCTATCAAATGGATGTCAAGAGTGCATTCCTGAATGGGGAGTTGGAAGAAGAAGTATATGTGCAACAACCACCTGGCTTTGAGGATCCACAGTTTCCCCACTTTGTCTACAGATTACTTAAAGCATTGTATGGACTCAAGCAAGCTCCTAGGGCATGGTATGACACACTATCACAATTTCTACTGGAGAATCAATTCACTAGAGGCACACTGGACAAGACACTGTTCTACAAGAAACATGGTGATGATATTATCCTAGTTCAAATCTATGTGGATGATATCATATTTGGCTCTACAAATGAGAAGCTGTGTGAAAAATTCTCTAAGCTCATGCAAAGCAGATATGAGATGAGTATGATGGGAGAATTAACATTCTTTCTTGGACTGCAAGTTAGTCAAAGGAAGGATGGCATTTTTATAAGCCAAACCAAATACATTAAAGATTTACTGAAGAAATTTGATTTGGAAGAATGTTCACCTGCAAAGACACCCATGGCCACTGCCACCAAGTTAGATGATGACGCTAAGGGCAAAAAGGTAGATATCTCAATCTACAGAGGCATGGTTGGTTCTCTACTCTACCTCACTGCTAGTAGGCCAGATATCATGTTTGCTACATGCTTATGTGCAAGGTTTCAATCAAACCCAAATGAATCACACATGATAGCAATAAAAAGGATCTTCAAATATCTGAAAGGCACACCAAACTTGGGGTTATGGTATCCTAAGGACACAGGGTTCAATCTGGTTGGTTATTCTGATGCTGATTATGCTGGATGCAGAGTGGATAGGAAAAGCACATCAGGTAGCTGCCAGTTTCTTGGACAAAGGTTAGTCTCTTGGAACAGCAAGAAACAACAATCTGTGTCAACTTCCACAGCTGAAGCTGAATACATAGCTGCTGGAAGTTGCTGTGCTCAAGTGCTTTGGATTAGAAACCAACTTAGAGATTATGGACTTGTGTTGGAAAGAATTCCTATCATGTGTGACAACACAAGTGCAATCTCTATAGTTGCCAATCCTGTCAATCATTCTAGGACAAAGCACATTGACATCAGATATCATTTCATTAGAGAACATGCAACTAATGGAACCATTGAGTTGCATTATGTTTCTACAGAAAAACAACTAGCTGACATATTCACTAAGCCATTAGATGAAGCCACCTTCACTAGGCTGGTCAGTGAGATTGGAATGCTGAATTCTTCGAATTCTGGCTAAGTGAATATATCAACTAGATTGTTGCAGCAGTAAATACTTACTTTATCAAATGCCTAATATTTCTGAAGTAAGTATTGGCTGGATTATGATTTATAAATATTCCACAATGCTGCATATGTTGAAAATCATACATCTTTAGCTTGAAATTTCTGTGAAATTTTGAGAGAATCACTATTTAATTTAGTAGAATATTCTTCAGTGAATATTTCTGGTAAATTTTAAAAGATAGTGAAAATTGAATTTTATGAGTGAAAAGTATAGTTCGATAAGTCAGACTTCTCGAATGGTTCATTGTTTTGTCATGGCTCGAGTTCTCGAATAGGCCTATCAAGAACCCTCCTGAGTTCTCGAATAGTGTCTTTTGAGAAATCGAATATCACACTTTGAGTTCTCGAATAGAGTATTTTAGTTCTCTAATGATGGAGTTCTCGAATACTGTATTTGAGTTATCGAATCATTTGAAAAGGCTGATTTCTCGCTGACACTTAATCGCTTTTTGGATTTATATTCAAACCTTCATTTCACTCATAAAAATATATTTTACTTAACTTTGAATTATTTTCTGAGTTAAATCACTGCCAGCTGTGAGTTAAAAACTGCCTGAGATATCGAATAAGCCTTTCTTGACTTCTCGAATAGTTGTTTCATACTTCTCGAATGACTTGTCGCTACAGAACACTTATCTATCGACAACTCAAGACATTCACTTATATATATACAACTTCACAACTATTCAATTCATTTCGTTCGATTTCTAAAGCATCTCAACTCCTGAAACCTCTGAAAAACCCTAACTACGAATTTCTTCTTCAATCCTAATTCTCTTTTCTTCTCTACCCAAATGGCAAACACTCAACTCACCATACCATCCCAAACTAATTTCATCGCAATCTCCAGTGATGTGGAAGCACCGAATGCCAATTTCAAGTGCTTTGTTCGGTGGTTGTCTGAATCATACATCAAGAGTGCGCTCTCAGCCAACCCAACTCTGTACATAGATCTATTGGAACAATTCTGGAGGACTGCTACTGTGGAGGTCATCGCTCTTGAGAATGCTATCACCTCTTATATTGTTCACTGCAAGATTCAAGGAGAGGATATCACTATCACCACTGCAGACATGAATCAAGCCTTGAATATGCAGCAAGAGACGTATGATGCTCTGGCCTCCAATGATGAGTTGGAAGAATTCTTTGACTTCATCAACTACTCTGATACTATCAAGCTGGGAAAGTTGAATAGGAAGTTCTTAAGGAAAGAATGGAGCTTTGTATTTGCTACACTCCTTCAAGTATTCACTGCACGGAAATCAAGCTTTGATCAGATTAGTACACCCGTGCAGCAGCTTGCCTATGCCTTGGCTCATGGGAGAAAGATAGATGTTGGACTTCTCATCCTACAGGAACTCTATGGGAGACTTGGTCAGACCACAGCCAAGAGAGGTAATGAAATTTTCTTTCCTCGCTTTATTCAATCAGTGCTTAACTTTAAAAATGCTTCTTTGATTGAATTGCCTGGAGTAGATAAGAGTAAAATAGGCTATCCTAGGTCCATGACCAAACTCATTTTTGGTAATTTGGAGACTAGGAATGATGTGGATGTAAGACTTAGCATAACTCCCCACATGGAGGGTTTGTTTAGGTCTTACCCCCACAACATGCCAATATTTGATTCAAAATCACAGTTAGCACAGCCTAAGCAAGGAGAACAAAGTGCTAACCCAAGGCCTGCTAACCAACCCCCTCAGCCAAACACTCTATCCAGCAAAGAGCCAACTGCATCATCCTCTCAAAAGGGTGATGTTAGTAAAAAGAAGAGAAAACAGGTTGCTTCTGAACCCTTAGAAATCTTAACTGAAGCAGCCTTGGCTGTAGAACTAGGGTTAGAAAGTGAGAAACCTGATTCACCTATCATAAGCCTAAAGAAGAAGAAGAAGTCTAAAACCACCTCTTCAGTCACTCAAATGGCTGAAGTTGTAAAATCAGGGGCACACAGCTCACTAGATGTATCCTCTCAACAGGATGCATCTATAGAATCAAGCATCCTCCCCAATGCACCTATCTGTAAAGAGTCAGCACAAGGGAGTGATAAGGCTGGCACAACACTGAGTGGAGAGCACATCATAACTGAAACTCCCTCTATTTCTCAGGGGGAGTTGCCAAAATCTTGTCTACAACACACTTCTCTTTCAGAATCTACCACTCATATTTCTTTGAAGCCTGCAACTCAAGCAATTGAGGAGCAAGGCATTGATCATCACGAATTCTTTTCCTTTGATGAGCCAATGAATTCAAGTGACTTGGTGCATGACACCTTGCTCACCACCCAGGTACCACATTTGGATGGTCAGGGAATGCATGCTGGGGCATATCCTAATGACACCATCACAAACACAGAGGATTCACTAGTTCTTACTAGAGACTCTGTGCCTGTGTCAACTACTGTTGTAACTCATCCCACTTCTGTGGAGACAACAGTAGTAGAGTCTGTTCATCCGGTTGCAGAAGTTGCATCTGTAACTGAGGAGCCTAGCAAGCCTAGCTCTAGCTCTAACTTTTTGTCTCAATGGCTGAAGCCTGTGCAACATGACAGTGCTTCAGGATCAGGGTCTATTCCACCACAATTGACGGTTGAAGCACTTCAAAGCTTAGTTGTGGATCAGATCCCTGAGTTCACAAAAATTGCTCAGCACCTTCTCACTGCAAACATGCCCAATCCAGACTATGAAGCTATTCTCCTATGTCACAAAGAGGATGTAGAGCTACAGAAGGAGAAGATCATAGATGAAACTGAGAGAGATGGGAATATCGATGCTTGGCTGTAAGGAACCAATTCAATCCCTCTCTCAGAAGGTCTCCAGTATCTCAGAGAAGAGTACATCACTTCACTAGGGTCCAATGCCAAATCTCTCAACCCTACTGATGTGTTTGAAGCAGTGAATGACAGCTATAAAGGCATTCTCAAGGCTGCACACTATCTTGGTAAAGGCTTAAAGACAGAAATTAATGAAGTGTGTTCAGCTACAACCAAGGAGGTGCATGAGATCAAGAGGACTTTTGATGCTAAATTCCCTCAATTGGAGACTGTTCTCAAGGACATTCGAACCTGCAATGCTACTTGCACCAGGATGGACAATGGTTTGGCTATTCTCAAGGATGCTGTCACAGGTCTGGGACACAAATTTCAATCCTTATCAGATCAGACAACTGATGCCAATGCCATGCTCAGGACCCTCTTTGCAAATCAATATGGAGACAAGCTGGTCACTGAGGTTCCTGTGCATGAGATGTCAAGGTTCGAAGTGCAGAGACTGAAGGATCAATCCCTATCTGGTTTTAAGGCCAATGAACTCTTCATTAAAGTGGATACTCTTGAAAAGGAGGTAGTCTCTCTCCACAAGTCCAATGCTCATCTTACAGACACTGTGACAACTCTGACTGAGCAGTTGAACACTCAAGCCACCACCACAGCTGATGTTCTTCTGCATCAACAATCAATGTTGTCTGCAATGATGAAGCACATGGGTCTCCCTCTACCTGATGAATCTTCAACTCCAAAGGTGCCTCCTACAGTCCCTGTGTCTGTCAACAAGCCTAAGGGGGAGAAGAGGATATCAAAGAACTCAAATCCAAAGGGGGAGAGACCACTAGAAAAGGGCATCAAGATCACTGAGGGTGGCCATCAGAGAACTTTGAAATCTACTACTCATGTGCCTGGAAAAGGAAAGGACAAAGTTGATGAGCCTCCCACTTCTCTGCCAGTTGTCACTCTACCAACTGTGCACATCACTACTCCTGATGGTCAAAGGCAGTCTATCACAACCACAGTGGTTGCAGGGAGTATGCCATCTGACAAGCCTCGAATCTCACTATCTAAGAGTGCCAAGCCAGTAGAAGTGAAGGTGGTCACTGAGGCCAAGCTACAAGAAATTGCAAACTCAAATGTCTATCATGATGATGCATTCTTGGAGTTTCTGAAGGTCTCTAGAGAACAGGCTGGTGATGCTCTGCTATATCATGAGAGTTTGAAGAGTCAGATTGACTGTCTCACTGTAGTACCAAGGAGGCTTAATGATCTATGGCTCAAGGAGATATTGATGGTAGGAAAGAACAAGATATGGCACTTAACCATCAATACTCTACAGAGTCTAAAGCACTCAGAAGCGAATGTGCTCCTTGGACTAATTGAGAAGGGAAATGAGAACAACAAGAGTCTTCATGATGAATTGAGGAATGGTCAACCTTCAAGGCTACCTGAAGTTTTCACAGATCCTAGAACTATTATCTACCAGGCTGGAACAAGAATTGAAGATATCAAGCAGCTGGTCATTCCTAAGCATCTAACTCCTCAAAATAAAAATCTCATCATAGCCATCATTGAGAAACTGATCAAGAAGAAGGGATCAAGAACAGCAGAAGAATTAGAAGCTATATCTTATCTCAGGTCATATATTGCAACTGGCATTGTATCTGAGACTGCTAAGTTCAACCCAAGCAAAGATCAAGACAAGGATGAAGATAAAAGTGATGGAAGGAGAAGACATCACAGGAGTAATAAGGGTGATGAAGACAAGAAGAAGAAGAAGGATGATGAGAAGAGGAAGAATGATGATGATCAAGGTAAAGGCTCTGAGAGGAAAAGTGGAAGACAGCAAGCCTCAGGCATTGCTGACAGTAACCTCACCACAACACAAGACTCTAAGTCTAGGGTGAATGCTGCCAGTAGTGACCTTTCAAAATTTGCATCTATGGCTTCTGCAACTGTCTTGCCACCTCAAGAAGAGAAGAAGATTCAAGTCAAGAAACCATCTGTATGTTTCAAAAAGCAAACTGCTAATGGAATACTACAATGGTCTACAAACAAAGGTCACATACTGCTGCCAAGTAATCATGTAAAAAGAATCAAGTTCAAGCAAGCTGCAAGGAAATCAAAGCCAACCATATCAAAAACCCTGACAATCTATCCAGGCCTAAAACTCCAACCACTAGATGAAGATTATGATGTAGACCAACTGCAATTTTTGCAAGCTCAAAGAATCTATCATGTTGCCATTGTTGATAATTGCCTTGAGATTAAATATTCTGATGGAAGGGAGGAGAAATTCAAACAAGGAGGATGTCAACACTGGGGCAAGCTATATGACATAGAGAGAATCATTGCACTGTTGAGCTCAGAAGATAAAGTGGAGAGAGTATGGAAACTGGAGCTAATTGATTTTGTGAAAATGAAGAGAGATCATGAAGAAAAAGTCAGAAAAGAGTGTTTTGAGAAATGGCTGGCAAGGGAGAAAGAAATTGAGAGACTGGAAAGTGAAGCAGAAAAGCTGAGGAAAAAGGGTTTGTGTAGAGTTCAGTTCAACCCCTACATGGTAAAGTATAGGAGGAGGAATGGAAATCAAGTCAACATCAGAATGAATCTACTCAACCACTATCCTGCAAATATTCTGGAACCAGTACTTGAAGATTTCAAAGACTCAATTTTGCTTGAAGAATTGGATGCTATGGCAGAAATAATAAAAGCTATGGATGAGAATACAAGGAAGGAGAAAGAAAGAA
This sequence comes from Saposhnikovia divaricata, assembly GCA_036435485.1. Taxonomy (NCBI): domain Eukaryota; kingdom Viridiplantae; phylum Streptophyta; class Magnoliopsida; order Apiales; family Apiaceae; genus Saposhnikovia; species Saposhnikovia divaricata. The sequence goes on along the minus strand of CM071597.1, from coordinate 8,559,306 downwards.
GAGAGAAAGAATATGATGAATTTCAAGCCAAAGCTATGGAAAGGGAATCAAAAGACAATGGCTAGTTCTTCATCATAGGCTGTAAGATTACTCACTCTGTAGTTCTATCCAAATTGCTAATGGAAATTCATACCTGTACTGTCAAGTTTTATCTTTATGTATGATAGGCTTGTTATCAGACATGAAATTGTGACTAAGGGTCTTACTCACAATTTGGGGGAGATTGTTAGTCACAGAGGCATGCCTGAATACATCTAATAACAAGCCTAAGTATGTGTAATGCTATGCATTACCTACATGACCTCTTAACTGAGGGAACCTCTAGTTGTAGAGTTTCTATTTGTTCTGTACTTGTAATAGGCATCAAATTCTAGTTGTGTTACTGTAATTATAAAGTCAAGAATAATGCTTGAAAGAAGTTCCAAGGTTCATGCCTCAAGCAAGGAGATAAAGACTGCCAAATAATCACAGTTGGGATTTGAAGAAATGAAGAATTTGCCTAAGTACCAATTCGAGAAGTACATTTGTCTATTCGAGAAGTCTAGCATTCGAGAAGTCAGAGATTCGATATCTCAGAAGACACTATTCGATATCTCTGAATACACTGTTCGATATCTCAGGGATTCGATATGTCAAAATGCTCTATTCGATATCTCAGGGATTCGATATGTCAAAATGCTCTATTCGATATCTCAGGGATTCGATATGTCAAAATGCTCTATTCGATATCTCAAGGAGTCCCAGAGAAAAGAGCTATTCGAGAAGTGATTCGATATGTCAAGATAACACTATTCGAGAACTCAGAGTTATCGATCAAGTCAACTCCAGTTCTCGAATCACTCACTTAGTCACTTCTCGAATACATTCTTGAGGACAAAATACTGAAGAATTGTACAAGTCAGAAACCTGCAACAAGCCAGGATACTTTATTTGACTCTGTCCTATAAAGCATGCTGGAAAGCCTACAAAGAAGCTTGGAGAGATAAGACAAGGGACAAGGAGCTGAAGAAGTGGATCTAAACAGGCTTTTCAAAGTCAAATCTGTAGCCGTTTGGACTCTTACTAAAATGAGATAGACAGACTGGAAAGTGCTTTTGTTTTACCTACCTCATTTGTAGCAAGTGGGTGTATCCATGTCTATAAGGATACAGCCTCACTTCCTTAGCTGTTAAGGTGTTGAAGTTTCTCAAATACCTAGAAAATATCTCTCTGAGAAAAACGAAGCTGAGAATACTATCATTTGTATTCACAGATTGTAGCAAAATCTTAATCTAATAAGATATTAGATTAAAGTGATATTGTGTTGTGTTTGTCTTTAATTATCCGCATCTTCATATCTCACACACTCATCACTTATCTTGCTGCAAAGATTCAAGAACGAAGAAAAGTTCAAGAATCCATTCACCCCCCCCTCTGTATTCTTTTACTGTATTCAATACTCAACAAGTAGAGATTGGAGTGTTTGGTAAATCAGATCAGGAGACTGTTTGGATAAATCAGAACTTATAAGTTAATTTTTTTTTATAATTTTCAAAATATTTGTTTTTTATATATAACAATGGATATCAATGTATAGATCTCGATGAATAGGGAAATTTGATATTACATATCAATTTTCTAATGAATGGATCGAGAGATATATGATTTTGAAGATTTGAAGGATGCGTATATCGAGAATAAGTTATAAGTTGAAAGTTAAGAATTCTTAACGTTCAACTTATGGACTTATAAATTATAAGTTGAGCTAAAACTTATTTTGACAAACACCCCCATAAGGACTTATGGCCTTATAAGCCATAAGTTCCTTCAAATAAGTGGAAACAAACGGGCCCTAAACCATTTAGCAAATGTACCTAACCAACTTAAAAGGTGAAAAGATAAAAATGTAGCTGGTTTGACTTGTTTGTTTTTAGCTTAATATCACCAGGCTGGCACAAAACTAAAAGTTGACAAAGAATCACAGTGCATTCTTTAGTATAAATCACTAAGGGCAAATCCAGCAGTGATTCAAAATTTTAAATTTGGAGAAAATTATCCCAAATTCTCGTCCATCAGTGATCCAAATGGTGATCCAAATTTGGATCAGTACTGATCCAAATTTGGATCACCACTATTCCCTGATCCAAATTTGGATCAGTTGGTTTAATATTAAAATAATGATTTTATTATTTATATATTTTTGGTTTATTAGTTCCAAAATTGATTTATGATTTTTTAATTACTTAATTAACAATAGTACATAAATAATAAAATGAATATATTTTTCTTTAATTAAGAGCACAATTTTAATATTATTTACGTATATTAAAAAATTTATGTCTTTAGTTTATTTAATTTATTAAATACATTATAAATAGTTAATAACGATTAAACATTAAATTTAAGATTAAAATAATTTGATTTAATATTTATGTAATATAATATGTAAATAGTAATTTGAATCAAAATTTGGATCACGTTGCTCGAGTTGGTCAGAAATTTGGATCAGAATTTGGATTAATTGATGATCCAAATTTAGATTTTTGGATCACTATTGTCGGAGATGGCCTAACAAGGACAATGAGCACCTAGGCTATTAACACCTAAGTAGTAAACTCAAAATCTGACATATTATTTTTATATAATTATATATTAATTATTAATTTGAATTATATTTCTCAAATAATAACAAAAAAAATTAATACTACCTCTGTTCCACCCATTTCTTTACATGTTTTCAGCAGTGTTTGGCACACATTTTAAGGTGTATATAAATTATAGTTTTATAACTTATTTTTTATTTTATTTTTTTGAATAAAAATTTAAACATTAAATTTTATTTAGAAGAAAAAAAAATTAAAAATAAATTATGGAACTACACTTTACAAAAGCCTTAAAATACGTGTCAAGCCTCTGTCCCCAATATAATGAACCTGGTGGGACGGAAGGAGTATATATTATTATATATTCGGGTGGAACAGGTTATATTGGTCGATTTGATAAGGCAAACTGAACCAAATCATTATTTTTCAGTTTTTAAAAAATCAAAACCATTACCGATTCGAACCGTTACAAAATCATAAATTCTGATTTGAACGATTTGGATGGGTTTGCAAAATTTTACTCACCCCTATCCTTGGTTGTGGGCTTATTACCCAACCCATTTGGCATACAGACATACAGAGTGTATGTTTGGGGTATCTTAAAACAAGTAGCTTATGGCTTATAAGCACTTATGTCATATAAGTGATAAGTAGAGCTGTCAGTAGAGTGTTTGGTAAATCAGAACTTATAATATGTAGACTGTTTGGGTAAATCAGAACTTATAAGTTAACATATCAATGGATATCAATGGATAGATCTCGATGAATAGGGAAATTTGATATATACATATCAATTTTCTAATAAATGGATCGAGAGATATATGGTTTTGAAGATTTGAAGGATATTATATATTGCGTATATCGAGAATAAGTTATAAGTTATAAGTTGAAAGTTAAGGGGGCCGTTTGGCTTACCTTAAAATGAGTAGCTTATTACTTATAAGCACTTATGTCATATAAGTGATAAGTAGAGTAGAGATTAGAGTGTTTGGTAAATCAGAACTTATAATCAGTAGATTGTTTGGGTAAATCAGAACTTATAAGTTAACTTTTTTTTTTTTTTTTTTTTATAATTTTCAAAATGTTTGTTTTTTTATATATAACAATGGATATCAATGGATAAACCTCGATGAATAGGAAAATATGATATATATACATATCAATTTTCTAATGAATGGATCGAGAGATATATGATTTTGAAGATTTGAAGGATTTTATATATTACGTATATCGAGAATAAGTTATAAGTTGAAAGTTAAGAGGGCCGTTTGGCTTACCTTAAAATGAATAGCTTATTACTTATAAGCACTTATGTCATATAAGTGATAAGTAGAGTAGAGATTAGAGTGTTTGGTAAATCAGAACTTATAATCAGTAGATTGTTTGGGTAAATCAGAACTTATAAGTTAACTTTTTTTTATAATTTTCAAAATGTTTGTTTTTTTATATATAACAATGGATATCAATGGATAGATCTCGATGAATAGGAAAATTTGATATATACATATCAATTTTCTAATGAATGGATCGAGAGATATATGATTTTGAAGATTTGAAGGATATTATATATTACGTATATCGAGAATAAGTTATAAGTTATAAGTTGAAAGTTAAGAATTTCTAACATTCAACTTATGAACTTATAAGTCATAAGTTTAGCCCCAAAAGAACTTATGGCCTTATAAGCCATAAGTTCCCTAACAAATGAAATGACAAACAGGCACAAGGATTCTTAACATTCAACTTATGGGTTTATAAGCTATAAGTTGAGCTAAAACTTATGAGTTTGAAGTGATATATATTCCCTTTATCTATGATGAATATTGCATCTATGATGAATATTGCTTCAGTGAGCTAGTTGCAGACTTGCCATGGTTTGTATCACCTCGATTCCAGTGGGAACGTGGTTCTTATTCAGTTTATTTTACTTACTATGGTATATCTTACCCTACATATAACTGGCCTTTTCTTCTCGCATTTGGTGAGGATGGTAGGCTTGTGCGAAGAACAATATGCCCCAAGGTTATGCACGAGGATTTTCCCTTCTATGCTGGCAGTCTGGAAGAAGAGGCATATTATAAATTAAGTCGCCATGTATTTGGTGATGGGTACTGGTACATGTATTATGAGGGGTTGCTGAGAGACTCGTTCTCCACAAAATAAGTTGCAAGTTGATGTTCTCTGCACGTTTTGTTGTAAGAGCATCTCCAATGACATTATGTATAATGGTTATGTAAAATAGTGATTATGTAAAATTTGTTGAACCTATAAGCTAATGTACTCTAATGGTATTATGTAAAATGATTGGCTATATGCCAAAAATACAAATAATAGATATTGGCTATATATATCCAACTTCAAACAAATTATGAAAAATTATAGACAAGAGGACAGATGGTTGGAGATGATAAAATGAAAACCCTTAGGGGAGGGGAGGGGAGGGGAGAAGGAAGGATTTTAATAATATTTATGTTTGGTTCATATGAGGGGAAGGGAGGGGAGGGGATTCATTTTTTGTTTGGTACAAGAGGGGAAGGGAGGAGTTTTTGAATAAATTATGTTTATAACCTTCATATATGTAAAAAGAATATAAATTAGAATAATACATTTAAGGGTATTTTTATCAAATAAATGTTCTACCTCCCCTCCAAAAGACCCCAAATTGGAGGGTGATAAAATTAAACAAAAACTCCCCTCCAATTCCCTCCCCAATTTTGAACCAAACAAGATTTCACATTTCATATCCCTCCACTCCACTCCCTTCCCCTCTTCTCCTCTAACCAAACAAGGGCTTATGTAAATTAAATGATGCTCTAATAGGCTATAGCTTACGTTTTGACTGGACATTTGATATATCTTTTTTTCTTTTTTTCTAATTATAATGAAATTAACTCGAATTCGGAAAGATGGAAAAACAGAGTACTAATCTCAGCCACTAATTATAGGCAAGGAGGGAACCGTGAAGACTATATATATTATGCACTCAAAACATTGCGAAACATATATATTTGCAAAGAATATTCAATGCACATTATTATTTCATTCAAAATCTTAAAAATCATATATGATTTGCAAGCAGAACATGTTTTGGAGAACAATGTGTTCTGCAATATTTTGTTTGTAGCACATACATGATTTTCAAGATTTTTAATGAAATTTGCATGTAAAACATATATGATTTTCAAGATTTTCAATGAAATAAATGATGTAGTGATTTTCATAGAACATGATTTTTAATGAATAAGTTTTTGTAATGTTTTGATTGGTATATGATCTCTGGTCTCCACTTAAAATGCTGGTCTTCATGGAAATTAACTCGGGTACATTTTTTGTTTTGTATTTAAGATCATTTCTAATTTTGCCCAGCTGTTTAAACCAAGGTTAATAACACTAATGTTATTCAAGTACACAATGACCACAAATCGGTATAGAAAAAAGAATTTTAGTATTTAAATTTTTGTTAATTGTGTACATTTAGTATTTTTTATAATATATATAATGGGTGTTGGCCTAAAAAATAGTTAGAAAAAATTGATATAGAAAAATATATGAATAATTTATCTTATTATTATGTATATTTAATTTATCAATATTGTGTTCACCAATCTATATTGATATTATAAATATATTTTTGTAGATTTTTTAAAAACTCGAAAGCTGTTTATCTAATTTTCTAAATTATCTAAATTGTTAAACTAAAATTTGCAATCAAGAAAATAATTGATGTACATAAAATATGCAACCAGAGAAATAATTGTTGTTATTAAAAAGTATTATTTCTAAATTATATTATAGTTAGGATATAAAAATGAAGTTCTAACCTTTTTTTACAATAGTATCTCTATTGAATCCTAATAAAATTTCACCAACGTGTAAATTGACATAAAAGTCAAAAAAATGTTGGTATTTAAATTTTTATTAGTGTATATGCTTTTTATAATATATACAACGGATGTCGGCCAAAAAAATCGTGAGATAAAATCGGTATAATTATATTTAATTTATACAGTACTTTGTTCACCAATCTATATTGATATTATACAATATATTTTGTTGATTATAAAATAATCTTTATTTAAATTTTTTTGAAAAAATGTTATAAAGCTGCCGCAAAGTGCGGCTTAGTCGACTAGTTATTAATAAGCGAAATTCCTTTTTAATGGGACGTTCATATCAAATTTGGTTTCACCACCAAATCCTACTTCCCTAGAATTAACAAAATTGTTGGAATTTTTTATAATAATAATTATGTTATAATAATTTTACTTTACTGTCAAATAACGTATCTATTAAAATTATATATGTTATGTTTTTTTTTTACATTTTTTAAAAGTGGATAATGTTCTTGAAATTACTTGTTGAGATAGTCAAGTAGTCAAATAAAACGATTGTGTATCATGATGCAGATACACAGTATTGTGATATATGGAAACAAATCAATTAGAAATCAGAGCATACTGCTATGAAAATTAGGGATGAACAAAATAAAACTGAAAAATCGAAATCGAGCCGAAAAACCGTACCGAAAATATTTTATTCTAATAAATTTTAATTTTATACTTAGATAAAATATAGGATTTTATAGTCAGATTTATACAGTTTATACAATTTATGCAATTTTATTTTAGTCGATCAGGTGATCACTTACCAGTATAAAAACCAAAACTAATGCAAACCAATTCAGCAAAATTAAAACTACATAATAACAAACCAGTACTATAATATTATGCATTAAAATTTTTTGTCCGTCCAAAATTCTTCACCTCTATTGATTTATAAATAGATGACTTTGCTAGAGTTTTGCTGTTGAGTGTCATGTGGTTACAGGTTACAGACTAAAATTGCAATGTCAAAAAACTAAGCTCCTATTATACTCAGATTATTATTTTTTCTTTTTAATCAATGTACACATGTAAATGTTTGATTGTTTAATGGTAATAGATAGGATGACTTTTATAAATTTTTATTAGCAAGGTATTAAGATATTAAGTATTTAAAATAATAAACCGAAACCGACCAACGGTTAACCGAATCGAAAAAAATCGTTCGGTTACGGTTAATAGCTAAAAACCGAACCGAACCGATATGTACGGTTTTGTAACGGTTTCCGGTAAAAACCGAGTCGAACCGACCCGTGCACACCCCTAATGAAAATATTAAGTCAAGAGCAATGTTAGGTTCCCAAAAAAATTTCCCAAATTTTCCCTAAATTATGATGTGGTTATTTTTGATTGGATAGTTAGTGTGAATGCAGGAGATCCCATTTATATTAATGAGAGATGAGCCAATTAAAACTTAACATTTGTGGAAAAATTTGATTTTTTTGGGATTAATTATTAACTAGGTCACTTATTTCACTTCAATATATCAAAGAGGTCACCGATTTCATTTCGGTATCATTTGAATCACTAAAGTCATAATAAATATCAAATAGATAACTCTAAATATGTGTTCAAAAATAAAAGTAATCTTTTGTTGATTCCACACATTTTTCTTGAATACTACCACAACCAAATGAATAATTGTTATTATCTAGTATTTCAGATAACATATTTAGAATTTAAAAAGTTCATTTACTATTTTTATAATTAAAAGAAGGAAAATAACTATAAAATTAAAAGTAAATGAATTTTTAAAAATCTAAATATATTATCTAAAATACTAGAATTTAACAATTATTCATTTGGTTACGGAAGCATTCAAGAAAAATGTGCAGAATTAGCAAAAGATTACTTTTATTTTTCGAACATATACTTATATTGTGTTTGGTTGGGGTGAATCAAATTGGAGGGAATGGAATGAAATTTGAATAAGAATATAGTTAAATGTTTAAAAAATTCATTCCTTACATCATTCCATTCCTAACCACCTAAGCTAAAGTTTAAACCCACCAATTTGAAAAGGAATGATCCATTCTCCCTCAAACCTATTTTCTTCCCAAATCCTATAATACAAAATTTACACCCACTCATTTTTTTTAAAATCTTACCTCTCATGTTCATTTTGTTCTTTTAATTTCTATTCATTCCATTCCATTCTATTCCGTTCTCCCCAACCAAACACAACCTTAGAGTTATCTATTTGATATTTATTATGACTTTAGTGATTCAAATGATACCGAAATGAAATCGGTGACCCTTTTGAAATATTGAAGTGAAATAACCTCTAAAGATTTACGGTCTTAAACTTCTATAATCTAGAATACATAAAAAGAGACACCACGAAACCTAATACTAAAAAATTACTAGCATAATACTTGTTTTATCATAAAACATCAGTGCAACTCAAGAACTTTATCTGCGTTATGACGTAAGGCGACCGTTAACCATATAAATCTTCTACATCCTCTATACTCAATTAGTCTTCTTTTAATTTATCTTGTATATTGTTATTCTTCCTAGCCTCGTGATCAATCAAAGAAGAGTTTGTCTTATATATATATATGGAAACAAATCAATTAGAAATCACAACATACAGTACTATGAAAATATTAATCCAATTGCTTGCTTGTCTCAGAATCTCAAATAATCTGAGGAAAAGCATCTTCTTAAAATAATCTTAAATAAATTATCTTATCAACAACTGAAATCAACCCGTGTACACCATGTACTTTACTAATAGGGATGGCCATCGGGACATTTCGGGGCCGGGGAGTGCTATCCCCGCCCTCATCCACGAACTCAAACCTAATCCCCGTCCCCGACCCGCTCCCCGTCGCGGATTATTGTTTATTCCTCGTCCCCGGTCCAAAGGGGTAACGGGGATCCCCGAGGTGAATTTCATTTTAAATAAAAAATAATATCTTAAATAATTTTAAACACTAACTATTGAGTTTGAAATCATATTTTCTTGTGATATATTGTGAAATTAACAACTATAGCTCGATTAGATGTTGCGTTACAACGTTTTTTCATCACCATTAATCATATAATAAATATATCTTCATATTCACAAGTATATATATGTTACCTTTAAAAATTTCTTTTTGACATCTAAACATTACAAAGTAGTAGCTAATATATATATATATATATATATATATAGTTGCACTCCATAGCAAACACCTTATATAACAAACAATAAAGAACACCTCATATCTAATATAATTTAAGAGTTCCGTCATAGCACCCAATACAAAAAGTTTTTATTTTTTTACCCTCTAGCAAACCAGCAAAAAAAAATGAAAATTCACTGTTCATTGATGACTTCATCTGTGAACAGTAATTTTCAATTTTTTTTTGACTTGATAGAGGGTAAAAAAATAACAACTTTTTGTATTGGGTATCCCCGGCGGGGCCAAAGGTTCTAATAGATCTAAGGTGTTCTTTGTTGTTTGTTATATAAGAGTGTTCTGTATGGAGCAAAGGCCTATATATATATATATATATATATATATATATATATATATATATATATATATATATATATATATATATATATATGGGAGCAGGTCCGCAACCACGGGTGGACAGCCACCAGGAGCAATGTTACATTGCGCCTGGGGCAATGTTACATTGCCCCAGGTCGCAATGTTACATTGCCCCAGGTCGCAATGTTTCATTGCCCTAGGCACAATGTAACATTGCCCATGGTTTATTATTATTATTATTATTATTTTAATTCAATATAATTTAAAATAATGAATAATTCTATTGGATATGATTTCAAACTAATCTAAGTAATTGCGACTAATTATGGAATTACAAATAAGTTTATATAATTTTTTAAAAAATTGAAACATTAAACCCTGACGAAACCCTGTTTAAGGGTTCTATTCAAAGTACTAGTTGATCGTTAAATTACCAAACCAAATAAATTTATTTTTTTCAGAATTTTTGACAATAACATTAAAAAGGATGGATCATGACCTCCGTACGGTTGGGTCGTTAAGAAATATTTTTAAAAAAATCGAAACACTAAACCATATCGAAACCCTGTTTATGGTATCTAGTTAAATTACTAGTTGATCATTAAATTACCAAACTAAATAAATTTATTTTTTTTGAAATTTTGGCAATAACATTAAAAAGGATAGATCTTGACATCCGTATAGTTGGGTCGTCGAGAATTATTTTTAAAAAAATCGAAACACTAAACCCTGACGAAACCCTGTTTATGGTATCTAGTCAAATTACTAGTTGACCATTAAATTACCAAACTAAATATATTTATTTTTTTCTGAAATTTTGGCAATAACATTAAAAAGGATGGATCATGACCTCCGTACAGTTGGGTCGTCGAGAATTATTTTTAAAAAAATCGAAACACTAAACCCTGACGAAACCCTTTTATTTGATCTCCGATGCTATCTATAACATCGTCATTGTTTAAATTTAAATTTGTCATCTCCATTACTATTTTCATCTGTTTTTCAACAAGTGGGTACCTATAATTTGTACATATCAATTTATGATTACTTAAGTTGAACATACAAAATACTCAAATTAAGTTAATTGAATTTACGATTATTACAAACAAAAATCACAAACTAAATATTCAAATTAAGTGAATTGAATTTTTATTCAAATAATTGTTTCACACATTTTGAGTATTTTTTTTATTTAATTGCTCAAAATTTAAAGTCCATAAGAAATGAAAAGTATTTATAATGCAATGTTAATGATATTTTCAATGAATAAATATTCATTTCTAGGTATAAAACAAAAAAAACGTGTAGCAATGAATCATTGCGACAAGAGCAATGAAACAATGCCCCAGATGGAAATGACGCAATGAAACATTGCGCTAGATTTTTTTTTTTTAACTTGCAATAACTAAAATGGGTGGCCGTGGCTGGTTATTTAATGCCCACCTGGGGCAATGTTTCATTGCTCCCGGCGCAATGAAACATTGCTCCAGCCAGGAATAAGAAACACAATTTCAATTTTACCGTACTTTCACTAATTTTCAATTACTTTACTTTTAAATTATATAAACATATTTGTAATTTAGTAATTAGTTGCAATTACTTAGATTAGTTTGAAATCATATCCAATAGAATTATTCATTATTTTAAATTATATTAAATTATATTAAATTTTAATAAACTAGGGGCATTGTTACATTGCACCTAGAGCAATGAAACATTGCGACCTGGGACAATGTAACATTGCTCCAGGCGCAATGTAACAATGCGCCTGGTGGTTGGCCTTTCGGAGCCACCCGTGGTTGTGGAAGGGCTCCCATATATATATATACATATATATATATATATATATATATATATTATAATAAGATGAAATTGATTCGGGCATTGAAAATTGGGTCGGGTGGAGAAAATCGGGGCGGGGGTTGGGGATCGGACCGGAGAGACATAAAATCCCGACCCCGACCCGCTTCCCGGTTTTTTTTGAAAATTGTCCCCGCTTTCCGGTCCGTATCCGAAAAAATCCCCGATTCCCCGTCCCGTTAGGTGCGGGATCGAATCGGACCGGGCGGGCAGGGTTAATGCCCATACTAATATTTCAACTGGATAGCTTTGGTACTAAAAGGGGATTCGCCGGCGCCGCATAGGGTAGTTATAAGGTAGGAAAGAAAACAATGATGTTGGCGAGAAGTTTTTTACTAAGACAATTGATGGTTGCAAGAAGAAGAAGAAGAGTGATGATGAGGTTCGACTATAATAATTTTTATATTCAGACACCACCACCAACATCATCTAGCAGCCGCCATCTTCGATTTTCTTCTTACAGCCACCCCTTTAATTCCATTGGAGGTCTGTAATCTTTTCTAGTATTTCATTGTTGTTATTACTACTTATTTATTATTAATTTGTCCTAGGTTATTAATTTATCGAGGTTTTACTGTAGTGCTTTCCACTTGATTGTAAATTTGCAATCTCTTTTTAATAATTCAAGGTTTGACATATGATGAATGGAGAGCAAAGCACTCAGAGGAATCGAAAATAGGAGGTGAATGTGATTCGGAGAAAGAAAAGGTGATTGAAAAAGGGAATCTTGTTGATATATCAGAGCTTCTGTTCACCAAAGAGAGAGATTACCTCATTAGATATAATGACCCGAAACCGGTATGGCTATGTATCATTGTACATTATCGCAGTTTTGCAAAATGCCTCGGGTGTCAGCTTCTTTTGTTTACTTTTAATATTGCAGGTTACGGCTGAACAGTTGGAAGGGAAATTTATTGTTTTATACTTTCTGCCTTTCCATTACCATGTTGATGTACATCCTCCTGATAGGATGTTCAAAGAATCCTTGATTGACACTATTAATGATTTAAAGTGTAAGAACTGCTTTGAGGTTGTAATGGTTGTTGATGAGGTTACTACCTATGATGGAGATCTCCGACAAGATCTTCTTACTCTTCAAGGGAAGTTTGATGATATAGTTTCTAAATTTCCATCATGGGCTGCCATACCATTCTCAGATATAAAATCTAGAAAGCGTCTAAAAAGTAGATTTGGTCACTTGGGCGTATTACGTAGCCCTAGGATGGTTCACATTCATTCAAAAGCAGGAAAAGGCTTGGTCGTGGACACTTTTTCTGAAAAACTATTTCTGACTTATGGATCTGAGGCTTATCCTTTCAGCGAGGATAGGATAGCGTTCCTGAAGGCCAAAGACAAAATGGCCTTTAGTCAACACTCCTTGAAAGAACTTCTAGGCTCCCCGGAACGTGATTTTGTCATCTCAAACAAAGGAGAGGAGGTATGAATGTAATTCTTTTCTAACATCATAATTAATTGCTAACTGTAGGGAAAGTCAATCTCTTAATTAGCGACAAGTTTCAACTATCAAATATCTTTACAAAACAGGTTTATGAAACATCTTTAATTAGTATGTTGATCACTTGATCATTGGAAACAATCCTCTCTTTAAAGCATTCATTATTGTTTTAGGTCCGCTGGATCTTGTTTTCTTAATTAATTCTTTGATCTGCCGCATGTAGTTTTATTTTTATCATGTGTATAGTATATGCATGTGATTAGTAAATATTCATACTTATCATTTTCTTGATCCTAATAGAAAAACATGACTGGTCAAACTACTCAATTGATTTAGTAATTATACATTTGTACTGCTGTGTGTGTGTGTGTCGTGTCTATATATCTCTGTTTGTGTGTTTATGACTTGTGCAGCTCGCCTAAGAGCCTCTCTCTTAGGCTCTATGATAGTCTAGCGCCTCGGTGCCCCCCTTGCCTATAGTAAAATTAAAAAAAATGATATTAGCACACTGCATTGATAACATTTTTATGAATATTTTATTTAAAAAGTATTGAGCATAATGAGAAAGGGATAACAATATTCTGTCAAAATATCCAAATTAACATAATATATATTAGTGTAGTCAATACTTTTTTGATATTGTGCATGACATTGTAGAGGAGAGTTAGATTTAGAGGTGTTTTGGAAGGTACTAGATGACGAGTAACTGAGGATATCTTTTGAAAAGAGGGTTGAGAGGCAAATAAGGGGGAATCTCAAATCTCATATGAGCATAGTAGTAGGGCTAAAAAGTTCATCGTTTTTTAATTATCCGAGTAGAATAACAAAGTCACATCACGAATAATTAAAATTGGGATAAAAAACAATTTTTTAGAATATAATTGGCTTTTAATATTTTTTTTTAACTTAAGGATCTTATAATGATCATTAAAACGAGTTTTAAGATGCATCGGGATTTGATGCTTAAGTTCCCAATAGCTTAGGAAATTAAAATATTGATTTTCCCTTTTTTGTAATTATTCTAGTGCACTCTGTAATAATTTACTTGTTGCATTTGCACATTATCATAATGAAATTGGATGAACATCTAAATGATGCACTAAGATACTGCCTACTTTTGATGATAGATTCCTATTCAGACTCTTGAAGATAAGGTGGTAGCCCTATATTTTTATGAAGAAGACCACTCTGTGCCTGATCCCCTTGCAGGGAAACTAATGATGTATTATAATGAATTGAAAATGAAGAATGAAAATTTTGAGCTTGTGCTACTTTACCTGTATGACACATGTAAAACTGCTTGTTTGACAAAAGAAAATTTCCAAAAAACTTTTGAGACTATGCCTTGGTTGGCGCTACCGTTTAAAGACCCGGTCCTTAAAAAGTTAAAAAGGCTTTTCGGTTATCCTGACGAGGAGGACCACTTTGATGCTGGACCTTCTCTTGTTATTGTTGGGCCTCGTAAAAATGTCATTGGTTGTGGCGATATCATTGAACCAGGTCCTGCCAGCATCATGAGGGGATATGACGGGAACCTCTTCTTGCGTGAGGAGTTTGCCAAGGCAGAGGGGGAGAGAGTCAGGGAACTGAAGTTGGAGATGTTATGTAGTCCAAATACCGTCTTCAAAAGTAAAGATGGATCCCAGGTTAATATTTTTAAAGATTGACTGGTTGTTAGAGCATATCCAATATTACTGTAGGGGCTATGACATCATGTTGTTGTACAGAAGAAAATAATATATTGATCTGTCAAATTACAGTACAGGAGTTTAGTATATGTAGCCTATGCTTAAAGGCTATAAAAAAACTAATGTAGTGTACTGATAGTTTATTTTGTAGCTAAATTTCGCTGTAGCCATTAGCTATGGCTATATAATAATCTCCCATAATGTAATTAGACAGGTCAATATATTATTTTCTCCTGTGCAACAACACAATTCATGTAATTATCTTTTAGACTCTCTATCTACAAGTTCATTTGCCAAGGCCCATAAGATGCTTAATATTAGGTGTTGAAGTACAACTATCACACTTGCAACAATTCAGGACAATGGTAAAAAATAACCATTTTTTAAAACTCAGTCATGAAAATACCCACCCATTTTGGAAGTGATTGGTTATTTATAACACATGGGATACCCAACTGGTAATTGGGTATCTCATTTTATATAGGATACCCATTTGTGAGTTGGGTATCACAATTTTTTTTATTTTTAATTTCTTGGGATACCCATTTGCAGGTGGGGTATCTTATACAAAATGAGATACCAAATTACCAGTTGGGTATCCCATCGGGTAAAATAACCATACATTTTGAAAATTGTTATTTTTGTCATTTTAACTCAAAAATGAGTATTTTTTTTATATCATTTTTTTCGACAATTCAAGCATCATGCCTAATATTTGTGATTACTTGATCATTTATGTAGGTTCAATTCTCTCAACTAGCGGGGAAGAGAGTCATATTTTTGTTTGAGGGTGATTATCCAGAATATGATGGTGAATTTTTTCGTCGTATGTTAGAATTACGGTATAGGCATGCAAAGGGCACTGCTAATGAATTTGAAGTTGTATATTTTCCCAAGAACAAAGATATAAATGGTAAGAGGGTTGCAGATATGCCATGGTTGATGTCATGTCCAGTGGAGTTGTTACTCGGTGGGTCTGCTTATCTTTCTTTTTATGGTAATAGCTACAACCGGTATCATTCTTCTTTACTTCTTGCCTTTGGTCGAGATGGAAGCCTGGTTAGAAGAGCGATATGTCCGCGGTTAGGGGATTTCCATTTCCCCTTTTACAATGAAAGTGAAGAAGTTGCTTCAGAGGCCTTCGATATAGAGAATAGTAATTTTTGCTGGGGCTATTGGGACACACTTTATCAGGGTGTGCTGAGATGCACAAGTCAGATCAATTTTCAGAGTGCGAACCACCTCTTTTCTGTTTATTATTACAGAGATGATACATAATAGTAACAGCGTAGAATCTACTCAACATATATATCATGGATCGAGATGGACAGCGTGTGGAGCTCGGGTTCCTTTTTAACGTAACATCTAATGGTTAAACGTTAGTTGATCATTCCAAGGACAAGCCACGAAACCTTGACATTCCCACTTTCGCCAAGTTTTTTATGAAATAGTGATCGTCCCTATGTATGTTTGTTTATCGATTATTCATGTATTGCTACTATTTTTATTTGCATAAGTTTGTTTTGTAATGGATTGTGTATTTGGGAACCAATCGACGTTCATCGTCATTTAAGATTATATGGACTACTTTTATTTGCACAAGTTTGTTTTGAGAGGCTTGTATTTTTCTGGTGTCCATGATATATTTCTTTCTAACAAAAAAGTAGAGTTGTCTGTCTAAACAAGCATGCACAGCTTTTACTTTGACATTGTACAGGCTGATGACAAAACAGCACTCTCTGGTTAGTTCTCTTTGCTAATATTAAAATTTCACTGGAAAAATGTTTAGTACATTTTGGATGCGTGGGATAGATGGTGCTACCTAAGCTAAGGAATTTTGCAAAAACCAAAATTGATTAAGCCCTCAAAGTGGATGGTAGCTTCTAGTATCATATAAGAGGCTTAGTTTTTAGTTAATCGGTTGGTCAGAAGTTAAAAGAGGACGAAATAGTACTTTGTAAAAAATACTTGAGATTAAAAAAATGATGAAAAGTGGTTCTATAAAGGTTTTTCATGACTGTGACCATATAGTAAATAAAAATTGCGGGTCAAAGCAAACCAGAACCATGGTTGAATATGTAATCTTGTAATGAGCCAAAAATAAGGTTTAGGTTTATGGTTTAGGTCCTTTGTTGCCAAGCCTAATGTAGCTGTTTTGGATGAGGGTTGCCATTGATGGCATACAAACAAAAGCCAATACTATGAATCACAAATAAATGGCATAAAAGATAATATCATAAAAGATAATCACTACCGACACCTACACACACAAAGTGAAACAACAAATCTTTCTAGTTCTCCATGCTCACCTTGATGCTTTCTTGTAACAGAAGTATTTATCATCAGGACAGTGGATAATTGGACAAATTAAGTACAAACATTTTGGGCTATGCTTGGCACCTTGGACTCATTTGTGGGGGATAGAAATGCATTGCTACTAGTGGTTTGTAGTGTAATCTATGTATCATATTAGGGTGTCAAATGTATTACATATTAGTGCTTCTTAGCAGAATCAATCAATCATATTAGGGTGTTAGTAATAGTTTATTGAGATTGAGTTATATAGTTAGATAGCCCTGCCAAGTGATTTGGCTCATAAGCCCAAGTAGTTGCTTACAAACACTCACGCCTATCTAAACAAGGCCATTCATTATTAGCTCGTACACTACGTCTATCTTATTCCAAGATTACGGACTTGACTGATAATTAATTATACCTTTCTTTACTCTTATTACACAACCAGGCTAAAGTAATCCAACTGGGTACGTTTGGTTTGGTTTGGAAAATGAGGATTTCCCTTAGCAGGTTTTGTTTTGTCCTTGACAAATTTGTGGAGATAAATTCTCCATTTGGTTTATAAAAGTGCAGTGCTTATAACCTAAAGGAAGCAGTTGTTGATTATCTTTGGTTACTCGTAATTGCTTTAGAATTATCACCCCTTAGTCCTTAAATAAAGGGCGATTAAGCTATAGAGGTCCTGTTATACGTTCATTTTAATATGTTTGTATTGAAATTGTGCAAGGCAACTGGTGATTTAAAGACAAACCCGCAACCGGTGATTTAAATACAAACTCTCAGCCTAAATCAACAACGATGTTTGTACTTTTCTTGGTCAATAGTATCTTTAAATTTAATATTTGCGCATTTAATTAGGGTGACATTGAATTTCTGTCAACTTGAATATAGTTAGAAACATAAGAAAATGTTATAATGATGACAAGTCATGGATATTTATCTAACTATTTCATCGTTTTTTGTTGTTGCCAGGGGTTCAAAGTTTATGTCTTCCTTTTTTTTTGGAGGGGTAAAACGTGGATATCGTGATAAAATCCAAGTAAGATGCTATAATTATGGTATACTCGGCCACTATGCAGTAGAATGCAGGAAACCATGCCAAGGAAGAGAACAAAAACAAGAGGTGAACTTTGCCTCGATAGAAGACAGTGAGCCAGCATTATTACTGGCAAGGCACGACAAAGGAAACAAGGATTTGGTATTACTAAATGAGGGGGAGATGACACCAAAGCTACGTTCTACAGGGCATGAAATTCAGAGGGAGTCAAACGTTTGGTACTTGGATAACGGTGCCAATAACCACATGATAGGAGACAAATCAAAATTTGATGCTTTGAATGAGGAAATCAGTGGTAAAGTGAGGTTTGGTGATGGTTCTACAGTTATGATAAAAGGAAAAGGCTCAATAAAGTTCAGATGCAAAAATGGGGAGGAGAGAGCACTCCAAGATGTGTATTACATTCCAACCGTGTGCAACAATGTCATTAGCCTTGGAAAACTATCTGAAGGAGGACATAAATTCATAATTCATGGTGTTATGCCATAATTTTGGCATGTCTAATAATCTCCCAAATTTCTAATATCTATTAATTATTAATTCAGATTAATAATTATTACTTAATCGCTAAGTAATATCCTCTCGCTGAAATGAGGAAAGAATCAATCTTAATCAATCAATAACGAAAAATATCTCCAAACGATATTCTTCAAATCAGGAAGATATCACAACGATAAGATTAAATCAGATAAAATCAATCATTACCCACATTAACGTAACTTATCCCTTAAGTCTCTCGGGATAAGGCCAATCAATTTCACAGAACTACGTGGGCTTGATCCTATATAAACATATAGGTACGTAGGCATCTTGGCATTATGGAATCCGACACACGAGACAAATCGAGACACCTGCCAAGTCCAGCCCCCTCTTTTTTCATAAACCCTAAATCCCTAAAACAGCCATATTCATAATTCGCTCTATTATTCCAGCACCCTTCCGATTTCGTGTTGTTACGAAATTCCTCCAACAACATTTGGCGCTAGAAGGAGGGGATTTAATTATTCGAGGAGGACGAATAATTCATAATTAACGGTGTTGGAACATAATCAAAGTGGTTCTAACAGGATGGCGGTGGAGGGATCAATAATTACAACAAACATGGTGGCTCGGTGCATAAAAAACGGTACAACAGTGGTGAGGTTACAAGCGACCAGCCAATAAAGAAACACCAGCAAAAAAAGAAGAAAAAAAAGGGAGGAGCGACTGGTTTCCACGCATGTTACAGGAGTATAGTTCACGGGACCCGCTGGATTAAAGAAAGAAAAAAAAAATAAACAAAGGACGTACACAAGTTAAAGCATGATCCAAAGTTTAATGAGTAAAGAATCTGCCAACAATTTTCTATGTATTGCTCGAAGTTGACCATAAAAGAAAGCAGCAGCAACAGGAAAGAAATCGAAGAACACGCTGCGGTGCCGGCCAGAAATCGAAGAACGCGTGGATAAGAAAAATAAAGATAAGTCTTATTTTCTATTCTTAATTTAATTTTCTGCAAATTAAATATCCTGTCGTACATGCATATATTAAGTTTTTAAATACTTTTCAGAAAAAATATTTATTATTCAAAAAATTCGTGCGAGCAATAGATATTTTTATGCTTGTAAAATTATTGTGATTTAGAAAATATCGTACGAGATATTTATACTGATGGCTTGCCAATTTTATACTGATTGATTGTGGATATTTTACAATCCCGTACGAGCTGTATGCTTTGAAAAAAAAAATTATACATGCGAGACGCATAATTCTGAAAAATATTTTTTTTTTACAGAAAATAAGGAGCATAATTTTCGAACAAAATAAATATCGCGACATTCTTAAACGAGCATATTTATTATTGCATTTGGATTTGTAAAATTATTTTTCATATATCGTCGCGATAGTACATATATGTCAAAAATATTTTCAAACTTGCGAACTAAATTGTCAAGTAGGTAGCCTGGACAAGCTATAAATCTCGCAAGGCTATATGCTTAGTAAAGTTCAGCACCCTCTGGATCATTGAAGGCCCATGGCCAGATCTCTCAAGATCGCATGGGTGGAGGCATCCCTATGCACAATAACATTGAAGGCCCATGGCCAGATCTCTCAAGATCGCATGGGTGGAGGCATCCCTATGCACAACTACATCTACATGTACATGTACATCTACATTTACATCGAAGACTCCGCAAGACACATCATTATGTGATTGCATCAAACACATCCTTATGTGGTTGCATCAGACACTTGAAAAGCGTGTATGCCAGCTCGGGATATATACAAACGCCAAGGTCCTAACTTGACAATGAGGATCGCAACGGATTTCAAACGAATTATTTATGCTCGCACATTTGAAAACCTTGGCAAATATCTATTCTATAATGGTCATCGCATGCTATCACACTTGCATCCGCATACGCCTAACGAGCACAGTGGTGCTCTAAGTATTTTTCTAATCATCTATTTTCAGTTTTTTCAGGGACTCAAGAAATTTGGAAGCTCGAATAATGTTTAGTTCTCCACTGCAGCAAGCTACACTGAAGAACTGGGGGCTAGTTGTTATGCCATAATTTCGGCATGTCTAATAATTTCCCAAATTTCTAATATTATTAATTATTAATTTAGATTAATAATTATTACTTAACCGCTAAGTTTTATCCTCTCTCTGAAACGAGGAAAGAATCAATCTCAATCAATCAATAATGGAAAATATTCTCCAAACGATATTCTTCAAATCAGGAAGATATCACAACGATAAGATTAAATCAGATAAAATCAGTAATTACCCAGATTAATGAAGTTTATCCCTAAAGTCTCTAAGGGATAGACACAAATCAATTTCACAGAACTGCGTAGGCTTGATCCTATATAAACATATAGGTACGCAGGCATCTTGGAAGAAGATATGACCGATACACGAGACAAATCGAGTCACCTACCAAGTCCAGCCCCCTATTTTTTCATAAATCCTAAATCCCCTAAAACAGTCACATACTCACAAATTCAACCTATTATTCCAGCATCCCTCCGATTTCGTGTTGTTACGAAATTCCTCCAACAACATTTGAGTTGTTATGCCATAATTTCGGCATGTCTAATAATTTCCCAAATTTCTAATATTATTAATTATTAATTTAGATTAATAATTATTACTTAACCGCTAAGTTTTATCCTCTCTCCGAAACGAGGAAAGAATCAATCTCAATCAATCAATAACGGAAAATATTCTCCAAACGATATTCTTCAAATCAGGAAGATATCACAACGATAAGATTAAATCAGATAAAATCAGTAATTACCCAGATTAATGAAGTTTATCCCTAAAGTCTCTAAGGGATAGACACAAATCAATTTCACAGAACTGCGTAGGCTTGATCCTATATAAACATATAGGTACGCAGGCATCTTGGAAGAAGATATGACCGATACACGAGACAAATCGAGTCACCTGCCAAGTCCAGCCCCCTATTTTTTCATAAATCCTAAATCCCCTAAAACAGTCACATACTCACAAATTCAACCTATTATTCCAGCATCCCTCCGATTTCGTGTTGTTACGAAATTCCTCCAACAACATTTGGCGCTAGAAGGAGGGGCTTATTTATTATTCGTGGAGGACGAATAATTTAATCACAATTCGGGGGGATTTTGCATTTTTGTCAATGCATACACCAGAAATTGGCAGGGGAGGTTTTGGAGCAAAAATTTTGATATGAGGACGGCATTAACACAACGGCTATTAATGGATGACAACATATAAAATTTGCAAGAGTGGTTACCATGATTGTACACAGTAGCGCAGGGAAATAGTTAACAAGGCATAAAAAAAAAGACGACAAAAGTGAAGACGGTGAAATCAAGACGTAAGGCATGGTGGAGCTTGCATGACGAGTGGAAAAAGGATGCACAATAAAAAAAGGCTTCGCAGGTGACTTACGTGAAAAAAGAAAAAAAAAAAAAGCAAAAGGCAACCAAGGCAAAACATGGTGAATCGCTTGTTCGTGGACCAACGAGGACCAGTGGAAGGTGAACCACAGCAAAAAGGAAAATAAACAAAACAGCACTCGGAAATTCACCGGCAAGAAACAAAAAATAAAGATAAGATTTCTCTTTTATATATTTATTTTTTGAAAATTAAATATTTATGTCATGCATGCATACGTTTTTTGTTTTTTAAATATTTTTCAAAAAGAAAAAATATTTATTATTCAGAAAATTCGTGCGATCTATATTTTTATGCTTGTAAAATTATTGCGATTTAGAAAATATCGTATGAGATATTTATGTCGATGAATTGCCGGATTTATTTTACAATCTCGTACGAGTTGCATATTTTGAACAAAAATTACATATGCGAGACGCATAATTTTGAAGAAAATTATTACAAGAAAGAAGCATTATTTTCTTAGAAAATAAATATCGCGACACTCTTAAAAGAGCATATTTATTATTGCATTTGGATTTGTAAAATAATTTTTCATATGTCGTCGCGCATATATGTCAAAAATATTTTCAAACTTGCGAACTAAATTGTCAAGTAGGTAGCCTGGACAAGCTATAAATCTCGCAAGGCTACATGCTTAGTAAAGTTCAGCACCCTCTGGATCATTGAAGGCCCATGGCCAGATCTCTCAAGATCGCATGTGTGGAGGCATCCCTATGCACAATTACATTGAAGGCCCATGGCCAGATCTCTCAAGATCGCATGGGTGGAGGCATCCCTATGCACAATTACATTGAAGGCCCATGGCCAGATCTCTCAAGATCGCATGGGTGGAGGCATCACTATGCACAACTACATGTACATGTACATCTACATCTACATCTTATCTACATCGAAGACTCCGCAAGACACATCATTATGTGATTGCATCAAACACATCCTTATGTGGTTGCATCAGACACTTGAAAAGCGTGTACGCCAGTTCGGGATATATACAAACGCCAAGGTCCTAACTAGACAACAAGGATCGCAATGGATTTCAAATAAATTATTTATGCTCGCACATTTGAAAACCTTGGCAAAAATGTATCTTATATTGGTCATTGCATGGTGTCACACTTGCATCCGCATACGCCTAACGAGCACAGTGGTGCTCTAAATGTTTTTACTAATCGTCTATTTTCAGTTTTTTCAGCGACTCAAGAAATTTGGAAGCTTGAAGAATGTTTAGTTCTCCACTGCAGCAAGCTACACTGAAGAACTGGGGGCTAGTTGTTATGCCATAATTTTGGCATGTCTAATAATCTCCCAAATTTCTAATATCTATTAATTATTAATTCAGATTAATAATTATTACTTAATCGCTAAGTAATATCCTCTCCCTGAAATGAGGAAAGAATCAATCTTAATCAATCAATAACGAAAAATATCTCCAAACGATATTCTTCAAATCAGGAAGATATCACAACGATAAGATTAAATCAGATAAAATCAATCATTACCCACATTAACGTAACTTATCCCTTAAGTCTCTCGGGATAAGGCCAATCAATTTCACAGAACTACGTGGGCTTGATCCTATATAAACATATAGGTACGTAGGCATCTTGGCATTATGGAATCCGACACACGAGACAAATCGAGACACCTGCCAAGTCCAGCCCCCTCTTTTTTCATAAACCCTAAATCCCTAAAACAGCCATATTCATAATTCGCTCTATTATTCCAGCACCCTTTCGATTTCGTGTTGTTACGAAATTCCTCCAACAACACATGGAAATCTGCTTCGTGTGTATGATGATGAAGAGAAATTGCAAGTAAAAGTCACGAGATCGGGGAACAGGTTGTACAAATTCATCCTAGAACCATGCAATTCAGTTTGTCTGTTGTGAAAAGGGGATAAGATGTCTTGGCTTTTGCACTCACGTCTTGGGCATGTGAACTTTCAAGCTATGGTGTTGATGTCAAAAAAATAGATGGTCAAAGGCTTACAAGAGATTGTACAACCAAAGGGAATTTGTAGTGGCTGTTTGATGGCCAAACAAGTAAGAAAACCTTTTCCATCTCAATCAAATTTTAAGGCAAGTCGTGCTTTAGAACTCATTCATGCAAATTTGTGTGGCCCTATCTCACCTACCACTTTAGCTGGAAATCGTTATTTTTTCTTGTTAGTAGATGATTATACCAGAATTATGTGGGTGTATATGCTTAAAGAAAAAAATGAAGCCTTTGATGTGTTCAAGAGATTTCATGCTAAGGTCAAGAATAAATATAAGGGAAGGATAGGAACACTCGGGACTGACAGGGAAGGAGAATTCATGTCGAAAGAGTTCAGTTCATATTGTAAAGAAAATGGTATCACCTGACATTTTACCGCACCATACACGCCACAACAAAATGGCGTGGTTGAAAGAAGGAACCGGGCTATTGTAGAAATGGCAAGGAGCTACTTAAAACAAATGAAGATACCATTTGAGTTGTGGGCTGAAGTGATAAGGCATTCTGTCTATGTCTTGAATAGATTACCTACTCATGCATTGTCGGGGCAGACTTCGTACGAAGCTTGGAAGGGACATAAGCCAGATATCAATCATATACGTGTTTTTGGTTGTGTTGCTCACATGATAATACCTGGGAAAAAGGCAAAAAAGCTTGATGGTCGAAGCCAGGAAGTAGTCAATCTGGGTAAAGAACCTGGTTTGGATGCATACCGTTTTTATAACCCAAAGAATAACAAGTTACATGTTAGTCGAGATGTAATATTCAATGAGGAAAAGTCATGGTCATGGAGTGATCAAGAAAGAGGAGATGCAGGCCAAACATTCTCTCTCTGTACCAGAAGCTTCCATAGATGAGTCCATAGAAGGAGAAAATTGCAGACATGAACAGACGAACGAAGAAGATGAAACAGAGATTCACACTCCAGTATCACAACACATGAATTCGAACATTAATCCAGATATGTACGATGACAGTGCCACACCCAAGAGATTTAAATCATTAGTGGACTTGTACAATGAGATTGAAGAAATTAAGCTGGAGGATGAATTACTAAACATGGGAATAGATGAACCTAGTTCATTCAAACATGCTGTGAAAGAAAAGGCATGGAGACAGGCCATGCAAAGTGAACTGTAATCGATGGAAGTAAACGGAACTTGGGTGCTTACTGACTTACTACAAGGACACGAAGAAATAGGTCTGAAGTGGATTTTTAAGCTCAAAAGGGATGCAAATGAGAATGTCATAAAACACAAAGCTCGTTTGGTCATAAAAGGGTATGTGCAAGAAAAAGGAGTAGATTTTGAAGAAATATTTGCTCCAGTAACACATCTGGAGATCTTATGCTTTTTGATGGCCTTGGCAGCTAAGAATATGTGGGAAGTACATCACTTGGATGTTAAAACAGCATTCTTAAATGGCGAGATCAGTGAAGAGGTATATGTAACCCAACCAGAGGGTTTTTAAAAAGGGGGAAAGAGAAACGAGTATATAAGCTACTCAAGGCTTTGTACGGGCTCAGACAAGCCCCTCAAGCGTGGTACTCAAAGCTCAACAGTTGCTTGGAAGGTCTGGGTTTTGTGAGGTATCCGTATGAGCATGCTATTTATGTCAAACGGGAAGGAGGTGACTCACTAATTGTTGGAGTATATGTGGATGACCTATTGGTTACAGGTACTAGCGTGTCACTTATAAACAAATTCAAAGAGCAGATGAACATGAATTTTGACATGAGTGATATGGGAAAATTGAACTACTATTTAGGAATTGAAGTCAAGTAGGGAGATGATTTTGTAGAGCTGAAACAATCAGGTTATGCAAGAAAAGTGCTTGAAAGAGATGGTATGTCACAGTGCAATCCTTGTAAATTTCCTATGGATCCAAAGGAACATTTGACAAAGGATGAAAATGGTAGAGTTGTGGATGCAACAGAGTTTAAAAGTTTAGTGGGAGGTTTGCGTTACTTAGTCCACACCAGACCAGACATTGCTTTTGCTGTAGGTATAGTCAGCAGGTTCATGGAAATGCCAACTATTATGCATCTGAATGCAGCAAAAAGATTTCTTAGATATATAAAGGGCACCTTGGATTATGGTTTGGTGTACACAAAGGATGCTGGTAATAATGAATTGACTGGTTCTTCTGATATTGATCTTGCAGGTCATCTTGAGGATAGAAAGTCGAATGGAGGCATGGTATTCTATCTAAACGAGAGTTTGATCACTTGGGTATCACAAAAACAGCAGTGTGTTGCATTATCATCTTGTGAAGCAGAGTTTATGGCAGCAACAGCGGCTACATGTCAAGCTATTTGGTTGAGGAATGTGTTGAAGGAATTAACATGAGATAAAATTGGTCCTGTAGTGATATATATCGACAACAAGTCTGCAACTGACCTAGCAAAGAATCTAGTTTTTCATGGTAGAAGCAAGCATATTGTTTGCACTAATACACGCAAGCGTACGTGATCATAAGTAATATAGATATAAGTCAAGTTCGTTCCCACAGAGATCTGGTTTTGGTTTTTATATAGTTATTGTACCTATGCAACAATGTATGGTTTTTATTCACTGCTAAGACAAATAACAAAATTTGGTTTTGATTAACTAGAATTAACTAAAAATCAAATTAACAACTAAGAATTAATTAACTAACGAGAATTGGAATTGAATTACTTATGCGAGATAAAACATGGGATCCTAACTTCATTAAATACTTCACTTAGATTTGACACCTTTAATCACTATATGCAATGGTTATGATATCTGATCGGATAACACGAAACAAGTACACGCTACCTGTCAGCATACGTATACCAAACTACTCATACATCCACAAAAGAGATAGAAGATGAATAGACACCAATTATGCTTAGACCCTATATGTCTATAGAATTTGAAAACATAACGGTTGAAAAACAAGTTATCCAATTTGATCACATAGGGCAACATAATATATTTCTATTTATGCTACAAATCATGATGTCAAAACATACATAATCCTATGCTAGCATGGCAAGTTCTAAATCTCAAGATCCACTTTCACTTCACAAGAGATTAACAGATTAGATGTTAGCTATGCATCTAACAATTAAGCATAACCATACGAGGATATCAGATATACATCACACACAGATCTATAAAGCATCAAGATAATAAAGCTCCATAAATAAATCCGTTAGAATCTCATGACAATGATTAGTTCATAATCGAACCGCTCGTCACCATGGGATTTGATGAAACCATGGTAATAAACAAAGTATGAATAAAAATAATAGTGCTAGAGTAATAGAGTTAAGAAAACAAATCCCAAAAACATCCAAGAGTATCGCCTAATTAGAAGAAAACAAAAGTAGATTTAGATCTCCGTTGCTTGTCACGAGCGTAGAAATCCTTCTCCAAGTCTGAATCTCCATCTCTCGGCACTCTCTCTGTGTTATGATGGGTGTTGGTCATGTTTTATGATGATAGGATGTGTTTATATAGGCCACAGAAGTCTTGTCCAGCAAGAAACTGCCAAAATAGAATTAAAATAGAATTTCCGCAATTTGGCACAAAATACGTTTCCTAAACTGATTCTGTTTTGAAGGAAAATTCGTAGCTAAATTTTCTTCAGTATTTCTGGACCGTTCTATTTGTATTTGGACATCTGGACCACTTTAGAATGAAAGATAACCTCGTTAGCTTCGCGTGGACTGTAAGATCGTCCAAAACGGACTTGTAGAACTCAAGATATGACCCAAACAATGAATCAGCAATCTGGCTGATTTTCTCCGCGCCACAGCGCCCTAGCTGCGCTGCAGCGTGCCCTGGGGTCTGTCCAAATTGTAGAAAATTTCTTTGTCTTTGCGTGAGCTGTAAGATCGCTGAATTCAGACTTCTAGAACTCCAAATATGGCCAAAACAATGCAGACTGCGCAACCTACCCGGAAAATCCGAATTTTCCACAATTTGCTCATTTCTCATCCGTTTTCTCTTCCGATTCTTTTGCCACTTCCCGTTCTTCAGTTCTTGAGTGTGAATCCACCATGAAACATGCAAATGTATCTCCCCACTTCAAGATAGTAACCCTGCACCATTCTTACTAGAAACGAATTGAGGCCAACTTAATCAATTTAAGCCGATTCAAAGCGTTCCAAGTGGATATAAAATCCACTTATCACATATCAATATTCGTTACCATTTCATACGTGAATGCATTGAACGTGGTGAAGTCATAATAAAGCATGCAGCGAAAATCAGAAGGCAGACTCATTAACAAAAGCATTGTTCACTGTTAAGTTCGAAAGGATGAGAGACTTGTTGGCCATTAAAAATCTAAAGAGGCAAGTTTAAGATTATGGGGGAGAATGTTGGTAATAATCTTAAACATTGATTTATCTTGCTGTCAATGTGATGCCATGGAGAGATTTGGTCTATCTATTATGGAGTATATTTTGGGATTTAGTTGGGATTGATTGAATAAACTTGTAGGCAAGTAGTTTTTCTGTTATGTTTGATTTACTTATTTCTAGCAATCATTTGTATCTGTATCTTTATTTAAACACAGTACTGGGAATGAAATAAACAAGTCAATTGGCAAGTATTGCATTATTTTGCTTAGTTTCATATCAAACAGTTATTATAAGTATACTTATATTACAATAATTATCCTACCAGGTTACTTGATTAGACACTTTTGCTTCACATTGTGAATTGTATATTATCTAATTTGTAGACTCTGTTCTGTAGATAAAGCAAATGTTTTAGAGGTAATTATCGGGTCTATACTATCTTTCCTCTATTTTTGCTGCAGGGTGTGGTGATATACTTTTAAGAGATCCAGTAGTATAATGTACTCCTTAGGAATAACTTGTCACTATTTTTGTTGTTGCCTGTAGGCACTTTGTCACTATTTTTGTTCTTTCAATTCCTTTTTGCTTCCAAGGTTCATATGGTCCCTTTATATATATTTGCAGGTTGATGAATATGTTCACAAGTTGGACAGTCGTGTTCCTCCTGTTGTGAAATAGCTATTAAGCCTTGCCTTATTTACAGCTCAGAATGCTCATGTTACTGCTCGGGCTGTGGTTTCTGAAGTACGAGCCTGCTGCCAAGGGAATCTATTCTAAGTATGAGCCATTGGTTGAGCAGTACACAGCCTCAACTTGGTACTCGCTCAATCAGCTCCCTCTCTTTCCAATGGCTGCCAATGGGATCTATTCTAAGTAGTGATAACATGTCCGAAGCTCGAGTGCTTATAGTTATTCATTTTAGATTTTATATCAATGTAGTTTTATATTGGATGGTTTGGATTATGTAATTAGTTTCGATATTGGATGGGTTGGATAATGTAGTTGACCGATTGAATGCATATTTGGTTTTGGTATATCAATTTTTTGATTTTTGTATATTATTTATCTGGTTTTGGTATATTATTTATCGAGCATTGAGTAATAAATCGATGCTAAAGTTGGTACATATACAAGTATTAAACATCGGTTTTGTAACAAAAATTGATGTTAAAAGTTGTATTAAACATCGTTTAGTTATCGAACTGACGTCTAAGCTGGTATTAAACATCAGTTCTCTTATTAAAATCGATGTTAAACAATAGGAAAGACATCAGTTTCTTTAAAGGAACCGATGTCTATAGTCATCTTTGACATCGGCCACTAACCGATGTTATAATCTCTCCCCTTTGTCTACACCTGCAAAGACATCGGTTGTAAAACACTTTTAACATCGTCCAAAAACCGATGTTGTCGGGATTTTTTTCTAGTAATACAATAAATTGCACATGGAACCTCATTAATTAATAACTCACAGTAAATTAGTAATTTATATAAATTTTTTAGATCTGAACGTAAAAGAGATGGTGTATATTTTGGACACCTGCTATATTTTCTACCGCATAAAGTGGTGGAACACTTTATTTCTTTTGCGTTAAGTTAAGGTCCTTTCATCTTTGTATTCCTTGTACCCTCGATAGATTCAACTTTAACCATGAGAAAATAGCTCACATTTTTTTCCTTGGTGAAGTTCTAAGCAAAATTGATTTCTTTCATGTCGTACTACAACTTTCAGTTTTACTCGAAATCAACAGCCATGGGGTCGCAACATTCGACCTGGTATATTTTAATTATCTCTGGTTTCAGGTTGTAGAAATATCCTTACAAGTTAACATATTTTAGGACACACGCAAACTATTAATAATCACGTGTGCTGATACTGCATTTATTTGAGGATCATAAAAATGGTCCTTGCAAAAATTAGTTTTGTTCTTGTATTATTTGTAAACAACTTTTCTAACACTGCATTGGTCATTTTAGTAGTTTGTTTTAGTAGCTACTTATTTTTTACTAACTGAAAGCACTCACCAACTAGTGGTTGATCCAATATCTTGTGACTTGTGCTAGAGAACTATCCAGACTCTAATGCAGTTAATGAGTGAGAACTTTCTCTTGCAATCAACTGCCCCCAGCGAATATTCTGAAATGCCACATTGTGGGCATAGTAGCCTTGTCACGCTTTCTAGAAACAAGACAGATGAAAGGAGTGGTAGTTTGAGTGAAGAAGGTTTAGAACAAACAAATTTTGTAAAATCTCTTTGAAATTTTTAGCTTAATTTCACATGAAAGTTTTGGTGCTACTAAAATCCGACTTGTTTGCGGTACCTAGAATCCGTTTTCAGAAGTTAGAAATGTTGTTAGCCTTCATTGTCGATGGTTACAGTGTTAGGGATAAATTAGATATAGGCACACGCGTAAATGACATACATAGTTGCATGTATAATCATTTATAAGAAGTTATATACACTTCTAATATAGAACATTGGACCATAGACATGTTGAAGTTTGCTGTCATAACATATTTTGAGTTGATTGGGAAATTGATAAGACTGATCTTAAGTGGTATTGATCATGGATATTTCATGCTTTCAATAATTCTATGACCTAAAACCATCTTGATTTCCCGCGAGGTGAAATTTGTTTATTCCAATTTTATATTCCTGTTATAGGCTCAGGTTTATAGATATGTTCAGATTTCGTGAAAGGTGCAACAATATACTCTTTTAATTTTTAGGTCAGGGAGATGCAAATGGTTTTGTCTAATGTGTTCAGACCTCCAGGTAACGCCACTGAAAATTGAAATAAAGTGGTGAAGTTTATGAACAAGGATGTTGTTCACAGAAGTTTGTAAACAATGGTACTGTTCTGTATGCACCACACAAGGTGTGTTTTTATTTTCATATTTTGCCTGATTCTCAAGTTTTAAACATGCTCTGATATCTGACAGTTATATTTATTGAATGATCCATACACATATTTGGCATTGCAATATAATCAAGCTAAAAATCAACATGCTAGCTTTAATTATTTAATACACGTTATGAAAACTAACTTGTAGATTATCTGATGTCAACATTCTGACATCAAATGCACCTTATCCCTTACAAGAATACCCCAAAATGCACCTTATCCCTTACAAGAATACCCCAAAATGCTGATGGTGGCCATAAATACCCCGCTATTACGCATTTGAAATAGGGGTAATAGGTTTTATACTAATTACGCATTTGAAAATGGGGTAATAGGTGAACAACACTTATCTATTACGCATTTGGAGAATGGGTAAATGATATTACGCATTCTTCAAATGGGTAATAAAGAAAAAAATTAATGCTAATTACCCACTTATCAAATGCATAACTGACTGTTTTTTTTTTGTTAAGCATTTGTGAAATGCGTAACAGGCACTTTTTTTTTTATTATGCCTTTGTGAAATGCATAACTATGGGGTAGTTTTGGCCACTTTTTCCAAAAGTATTATTTTCGTACAAATTTTGAAATTTTGGTGTATTATTGTCATTCTTTCTACTATTCTCTATTGCTAAGATTTTGATAAAAAAAAAAATCAGGCTTCAATTCTTGAATTCGATAACGATTCTTTTCATAATTACATATGAGTTTACTAATTTCATATAGTTTAGGTGTTATTACTCTGTCATTTTCTCATTTTTTTTACATGCTAGTTTCTATAACAATTTATATTTACCCGATGACTAATACAAGTATTTTGGGATTATATACAAGTATTTAGAGCATCAAAGGATGCAGGCATGCAGCAGCAGACGCAGTTAGTCTGTGTTCTTCATACATAATCTGCTTATCTGCCATACCTTGTGTATTTAAACCATGGTTGTAAAAATCGGTGATCAGAATAAATCGGTTGAGGTACCGATTTAAGATTAATCGTGTAATCGGGGGATTAATCGGAAGGATTAATCGGATATTATAATAATATTTAATATATTAATTTAATTTACAATTAAACATATCATTTTAAATAAATTCGCAGGATTAATCGGAGTTTACAAATCGAATCGGTTGATTACCTTAAAGAGAATTAATCAGGTATTAATCGATTGAATTGGGGATTTTTAGAACCATGATTTAAACAAAGTAGGGATAAATCACTAGAGAAAGGAGTTCGGCAATACGGAGAGATGGAAATTATGCAAACATTCTTACAAATGGTCATCTGGCAACACATATTAATATTATTATTAGGGCTGAGCAAAACCGAACCGAAACCGAAACCGAAAAACCGAACCGAAATGTTGAATTTCGGTTCGGTTTGGATTGTATTTTTCTGAAAATTTCGGTTATTTCGGTTTTTCGGTTTAAACCGAAATTTATTTCGGTTCGGTTTTTTTAAAAAAACTTCGGTTCAAACCGAAATAACCGAATTATATATATATATTTTATTTATATTATATATGTTTATTTTTATATTTTATATATATGCATGATTTAATTAATTCAAAATTAAGTTTAAATATTTAAATTGATAGTTTGTGTTTTATTTTGTTTTAATTGTTACATATTTTAATATATTTGCTATTAAAATTAATTTTAAAATTAAAAAAATAATATTATATATATTTTTTTAAAATCGGTTCGGTTCGGTTTTGGCGAAATATTTCGGTTCGGTTTTTCGATTTTTCGGTTCGGTTTCTACTGATAAATCGGTTCGGTTCGGTTTGGTAAAAATCGAATTTCGGTTATTCGGTTTTTGTTATTCGGTTCGATTAAAAACCGAACCGACCGAATGATCACCCCTAGTTATTATTGTAGCTGATCCACCTCACCTTAGTGAACCATTATTTTAGGCTTTTGGACATAAATAGCACAAATAGTAACATCACATTACAAGAATAACATAAAATGGTTATGTCAGTCAAAAATAACCATCTATTACGCATTTGAGATAGGGGTAATAGGTTTTATACTAGTTACGCATTTGGAAAAGGGGTAATAGGTTCTTTGGCGGCGCCTATTACGCATCTGAAGAATGGGTAATAAGTATTACGCATATTGCCCATTGTCCGTCTATCAACGGGTCGGGTTCGGATCGGATCGATCTAAATCCATATCCATATCCATTTATTTTTATCGGATTCGGATCAGATCGGATCACACCTCGGATATTTTTGAGGTCGGTCCATATCCAATCCATTTAGTTTAATGGATAAACGGATCGGATGTCGTATATCCGTTGCTCCATTTATTTTTTAAAATATAAAAAAAATTAATTACAATTAATATATGTGAAAAAATTAGTAAAGTTTGAGAAGTTACAATCTAGAATTCAGTGTGTAAATTTAAGTAGCAATTAAAAATTTAAGCTACGTACTTTAGTAATTTTAGTGTTCAAACACAATGTTTAAATTACTAGTTCCTGATTACTATCCCCAACAAATGATTTTTTACAGTGCTTGCAAAAGCTTTATCAATGAAATAAAACAAAAAATAAAGCAAAAAAACATATTAGATCAAAATCACTTGAATCATTACCCACGGTATTATGACTTCTGCTAGTCTAAATAAAACAAAAAACACATATTAAATCAAAATCAGATTATAATCTTCATCATTAAGGCTCAAGTTTTTCAATAACGTAACTTATTACAATATAAAATATTTTGAAAATAATTATATATATATATATATATATATATATTATATAATATATTACTATGTAATTAAACGGATCGGATCGTGGATAACGGATCGGATCAACCTAAATCCATATCCAATCCATTTATTATTCGGATCGTTCTTATCGGATCGGGTACCAGATCGGATATTTTTTTTGATCAATCCATATCCATTTAAATCAGTGCGGATCGGGTCGGATCGGATCGGATATCCGATCCATTGACAGGCCTACTCCAAGGGGGTAATAGGTTAAATTTTTATATGTATAACGCATTCTCCAAAGGGGTAATAGAAGAATCTTTTTTTTACTACACCCTTTCATCAAAATGCGTAACTGGTGGTTAGTATTGGCCAATCATCCCGAAATTCGCTATTTTGGTACAAAGTTATTAAAGTTGCGCTATTTATGTCATTTTTTCATTATTTTATTCTTAAAATGGATATTATTAATATTATTAGAGAATGATGTACCTGAAATTACCTTTTCCATAAAATCAAAAGAAATTTGATGAATAATCTAATTTTCACAAAAATATCCTTGCAAAACCACTTATTCACTTATAAAATAAGAATGTGTAGGTAGTAATCTCAGAAATATTATTCTCATATTATATTGTCAGTAGATAAAGGGTTTAAATTCCTGCAGGCTTTGTCCTGATTGGCAACAATTATTTTATTCTTAAAATGTATATTATTAATTAATTTAATGTTCGAAGAAACCATTCATTCAATTTTTATTGCAGGTGAATTCTAAATACACATTATATAAGGTGATAGCAGCAAGAAGGCAAGATTTTTTTGGTAAATGAGCCTAGCCCTCACGAATGGTATAGTAGTGGCCCTAAGGGCATCTCCAATAGGGGTTGCCAATATAGTTGCCAACTTCTACCACATCAGCATATATATTACTTTTTTATTTCTTCTCTCCTCCATCTCATTGTTGGCAACTTTTGTTACAAATCTACTCCAATAGGTGGCAACTTTAAAAGTTGCCAATGTGGTCCATACATTAATTTTGTATTGTCTTATAAATACATTTAAAATATGGGAGATATAAAAAAGGATAAAGTTAAATACATTTTTGAGGAGTTTTATGTGTTTTAACTAAATAGGGAAGTTGCCAACTTTTGGCAACTTTGGTGGGCAACTTCTTGGCAATATTGACACTCCAATAGGTGGGCACCCTCTATTGAAGATGCTCTAAGGCCTAAACAATAAGATGAATGTTTAACTTCAGGGCGTGGCAAAAGGCAAATGGAAAAGCATTTATGTGCATTCACGTACTGTAGTTGTATTCGTATGTATTCCAGTAAAATCTCGTTAAATTAATAATCTCTTCAACTCATCTAAGTTTTATAATGTTCAATTTTTTTGAAAAAATTTGCATGTGTCACATAATTAAAAATAATTACAAAATATATATTATTGAAAAATATATTTAATTTACTTTAAAATTTATTTTCCGGATTTTCAAAATTATAAATATATAAATTTTTATTATCAATCAAAGTTAAATAAATTTGACCATTTAAAAGTCAATTAACTCACTTAAAATGGGACGGATGGAGTACGTAATATCATGAAAATTAGTAAGTTTGGGTAAATTTATTTTTTAGAAAAAATGACTTATTTTAAAAAATAAGCTAAGGTTTCTAGTTTTTTTTTTATAGAAAAAACACTTCTATTTGCAATTTATAAAATTTCAAACATATATTAAATACTGTATAAAAAAAGTTATTAAAATATAAATTTTTATCAGAAAAACTTATTTTAAGGTGGGCCAAATAACACCTAACGACCCATTTGACTTATCTTATTTTTCAAAAATAAGTAACTTGTTTTGGAAAAAAAATTAGAAAATATATAGTGCGTGTTTTGCTATCCACAACTTATAAGTCAACTTATGATTTATAAGTTAAAATCAACTTATTTGAGGTGTTTATGTAAATAAGTTAGAGGGCTTATTTGCTAGTTTTTTAGAAATAAGTTTGAAGTTAGAAATCTTAACATTCAACTTTCACCTTATTCTTATTTCTCGATACACACAATATATAATATCCTTCAAATTTTCAAAATCATATATTTTTTTGATCCGTTCATTAGAAAATTGATATGTATATATCAAATTTTTCTACTTATCGAGATCTATCCATTGATATCCATTAATATATATTTTAAAAATAAATATTTATAAAAAAAGAAGTTAACTTATAAGTTCTGATCTACTAAACAGTCTACTGATTTATAGGTTCTGATTTACAAAACACTTAATTTACCAAACAGTCTACTGATTATAGGTTCTGATTTACCAAACACTTTACTGACTTATAAGTTCTGATTTACTTATCACTTATATTACACTTCTATAATCATTATTAATAAGCGAAACACCCTTTTAAAGGTAACACTTTTGGTTTCACCCATATTTTGGCTTCATCCCTATTTTGTTTCACCTCTATAATCTTATTTCCATTATAATTATAATTCTTTTATTACAACTTTAAACAAAAAAATAGTTTAATCCCTAGAATCATATTCCCTTACAATTCTATGTTATTTTTAAAAAAATAATAAAATTGAAATCATATTATAATTATAATACAATTTTTTATCATAAAAAATTGAAATACTCTTATAATTATAATACAATTTTTTTAATTATAA
This sequence comes from Saposhnikovia divaricata, assembly GCA_036435485.1. NCBI lineage: Eukaryota > Viridiplantae > Streptophyta > Magnoliopsida > Apiales > Apiaceae > Saposhnikovia > Saposhnikovia divaricata. The sequence goes on along the minus strand of CM071597.1, from coordinate 8,522,424 downwards.
TTTAGAATAAAAAAAATAATATGATCTATTCTCCAAAAGATTTTTCAAGGAACACCCCTTTAACGGTACCACTTTTGGTTCGCACCATATTTTGGTTTCACCCTTATAATCTTATTTTTACTATAATTCTATGTTGTTTTTTTTAAAAAAAATAGAAATCCTATTATATTTACAATTCTTTTATTACAACTTTAAATAAAAAAAATAGTTTAATCCCTAGAATCATATTCTCTTACAATACTATGTTATTTTTTTAAAGAAAATAATAAAATTGAAATCCTATTATAATTATAATACCGTTTTTTATAATAATTTAGAATAAAAAAATAATACGACCAATTATCTAAAAGATTTTTCAAGGAGAACAACTAGAACATGTTTCTATACACTACTCTAGAACATTCTTCCCTGCGATTATATGTTATTTTTTTATAAAAATATAATAAAACCGAAATCTTATTATTATTATAATTCTTATATTGTATTAGCAAAATTTTTTTATTAAAACTTATAATAAAAAAAGATTACGATCAATTATCCTAAATATTTTTCCATGAAAACAACTGAAATGTGTTTCCATGCACTTCTATTAAACAATCTAAGTTTATAGTTTGTTAATCGCATAAATTTTTTTATGCAAATAATATATTTCTTTTAATAATTTTTGTAATATAATTTTATAAATATTTAATTAAATCGAAATTAGTAATTAATTAACATAAATCTCTGAGCCCGTGCTTCGCACGGGTTATCATCTAGTATCACTTTAAGCTATAAGTTACTTATTTTAAGGTAAGCCAAACGAACCCACAATTTTTTCTAACTTATTTTTGCAAAAAAAAAAATGAATGTTGAATTCCTCGTACACATTTTTTTTTTCTAAAAAAGAGCATATAAATACGATTTTTTTAAAAATAAATCTATATATATTATAATGCCAGGAGATCGGAAAGCTATCAGAAGCGTTCAAGATATTTTTCTTAAATTTTCGTATTTTTGAATTTTTTATTAAAATTGTTTTCTTGCATTAAATAGCTCTTAATGACATATTAATTAGTCATTAATTATACCAAATAAATATATCTTATTTTTTATTTAATAAATTAGAAAACTTTTCATCATTATAATTATTATTTCAATATTAAATATTAATTACATATATAATTAAGTTATCTTTAGGTAAAATGACGACTTAAAATTTTTTACACTACATCCTTTTTTATTCCCTATCGAATACCACTGCATTAGGACAGTTATAGTACAGACGATCATTAACTTCTCAAACAATCTTTATTATTAGTGATTATGAAAATCGTAATAAATTGTGAAAATATATAAATCTTCGCGTAACACCTGTAATAAAGGTAATACAAATAGTTTTTTGTCTTTACACATAAATAAATTACACATGGGTTATGATCAAATCAATTAAATCGAAAAAACTCAATTTTATCATTAGATTAAATCGATAAAATAGTTATATACCCGTTGTTCATTATATTGTGTCGAAATAATATTCTAATTATTAAATTCTTACACCACTATCGAACATGTATGTTTTAAGAGGGGCGTCGGCTTTAAAAAGTGTTATTATATTTAATATTTTAACTTTTGATCGTAAAAACTACGTTTGTATTATGATTGCTACTTTTTATGTTTATGTTTTTTAAGATAATCAAAATTTTAGATATATAATGGGAGTATTTTCAAACTTATATATAATTCATGTAAACTTATAAAAAAACCAATCATTTTTTTTAGAAATATCTTAAAATCAATCAATTTTTTAAAATTAATAAAAATTAATTTATCATATTTCATATTTTAAAATGAAATTTATAAACCGCGCGAAGCGCGGATAAGTTGCCTAGTAACTTATAAATTGTAAATAAGGCCAAACATAGCCTAAGTTGGTGTATGTGGTTGTGGATTGGGGTATAAATTGTAAATAAGGGGGGCCAAAGATAGCCTAAGTTGGTGTTCGTGGTTGTGGGTTGGGATATAAATTGTAAATGAAAAATGTTAGGGAATTAAAATTTTTTCCAAAAAACTTGTCCAAAATGATGTAGCAGGGGTAATAAATGAGATGGACTCTCCTACATTCACATCAATTCCACCAATTAAAACATCACATTTTAACACATCACCACTTGCCACATCATTTTGGACAAGTTTTTGAAAAATTTGTTTGATTATCTAGCATTACTCATTGTAAATAAGGGGGGCGAAACATAGCGTAAGTTTTTGTCTGTGGTTAGGGGTGAGCAATGGGCGGGTTGGGTCGGATTGAAAGGACTAAACTACCCAATCCATATTTTACGATTTTGGAATTTAGTAATCCGTTACCAAAATCGTTACCGTTTGTACTAAATAAAACCGTCCAAATTATAACGGTCTGGTTTGGACAAGTTGGATTTTAAACCACTTAAAAAAATTTAAACTTGCAAAATATTAGTCGATACAAATGTACAATGCATCAATGGATTCATTAGTTGAGATTATTCATTTATTGAGGTCAAATATACACTGTCTCTATTATGCCGGGACCAGAAAAAATTATTAATTTAATGTAGTTATTCGTTTATCAAATATTCATTTATCGAGTTTCTACCATATAATTTAAGGTGCAAAGAAAAATAATCACACATAATAATTTTCACAACCAAAACACGCAAAACTCATCTAAGCATATTTTTATACACTCCAAGTCCCAAAAAAATTTTATATCTAAAATAAATTAGATGACATAGTTTTGATAGAAAGTAATTTCTATAAATTAGGCCACTTGATTTCGTATGACTATTAAACTAGCTGTTGCTGCTGCTGCCGACTACATGCAAAAATTTATTAATTGTATAGACACGAGCTCACCAGCACTTTGAAAGAAGCAAAATTAATTTCTGGGTGCAACAAAACTGGACTCAAGTACAGGACTAAGTGTATGTTTGGGGTATCTTAAAATGAGTAGCTTATGACTTATAAGCACTTTTATCTTATAAGTGATAAGTAGAGTAGAGATTAGAGTGTTTGATAAATCGGATCAGGAGACTGTTTGGATAAATCAGAACTTATAAGTTAATTTTTTTTTAATTTTCAAAATATTTGTTTTTTATATATAACAATGGATATCAATGTATAGATCTCGATGAATAGTGAAATTGATATTACATATCAATTTTGTAATGAATGGATCGAGAGATATATGATTTTGAAGATTTGAAGGATGCGTATATCGAAAATAAGTTATAAGTTGAAAGTTAAGAATTCTTAACGTTCAACTTATGGACTTATAAATTATAAGTTGAGCTAAAACTTATTTTGACAAACACCCCCATAAGGACTTATGGCCTTATAAGCCATAAGTTCCTTCAAATAAGTGGAAACAAACGGGCCCTAAACCATTTAGCAAATGTACCTAACCAACTTAAAAGGTGAAAAGATAAAAATGTAGCTGGTTTGACTTGTTTGTTTTTAGCTTAATATCACCAGGCTGGCACAAAACTAAAAGTTGACAAAGAATCACAGTGCATTCTTTAGTATAAATCACTAAGGGCAAATCCAGCAGTGATTCAAAATTTTAAATTTGGAGAAAATTATCCCAAATTCTCGTCCATCAGTGATCCAAATGGTGATCCAAATTTGGATCAGTACTGATCCAAATTTGGATCACCACTATTCCCTGATCCAAATTTGGATCAGTTGGTTTAATATTAAAATAATGATTTTATTATTTATATATTTTTGGTTTATTAGTTCCAAAATTGATTTATGATTTTTTAATTACTTAATTAACAATAGTACATAAATAATAAAATGAATATATTTTTCTTTAACTAAGAGCACAATTTTAATATTATTTACGTATATTAAAAAATTTATGTCTTTAGTTTATTTAATTTATTAAATACATTATAAATAGTTAATAACGATTAAACATTAAATTTAAGATTAAAATAATTTGATTTAATATTTATGTAATATAATATGTAAATAGTAATTTGAATCAAAATTTGGATCACGTTGCTCGAGTTGGTCAGAAATTTGGATCAGAATTTGGATTAATTGATGATCCAAATTTAGATTTTTGGATCACTATTGTCGGAGATGGCCTAACAAGGACAATGATCACCTAGGCTATTAACACCTAAGTAGTAAACTCAAAATCTGACATATTATTTTTATATAATTATATATTAATTATTAATTTGAATTATATTTCTCAAATAATAACAAAAAAAATTAATACTACCTCTGTTCCACCCATTTCTTTACATGTTTTCAGCAGTGTTTGGCACACATTTTAAGGTGTATATAAATTATAGTTTTATAACTTATTTTTTATTTTATTTTTTTGAATAAAAATTTAAACATTAAATTTTATTTAGAAGAAAAAAAATTAAAAATAAATTATGGAACTACACTTTACAAAAGCCTTAAAATACGTGTCAAGCCTCTGTCCCCAATATAATGAACCTGGTGGGACGGAAGGAGTATATATTATTATATATTCGGGTGGAACAGGTTATATTGGTCGATTTGATAAGGCAAACTGAACCAAATCATTATTTTTCAGTTTTTAAAAAATCAAAACCATTACCGATTCGAACCGTTACAAAATCATAAATTCTGATTTGAACGATTTGGATGGGTTTGCAAAATTTTACTCACCCCTATCCTTGGTTGTGGGCTTATTACCCAACCCATTTGGCATACAGACATACAGAGTGTATGTTTGGGATATCTTAAAACAAGTAGCTTATGGCTTATAAGCACTTATGTCATATAAGTGATAAGTAGAGCTGTCAGTAGAGTGTTTGGTAAATCAGAACTTATAATATGTAGACTGTTTGGGTAAATCAGAACTTATAAGTTAACATATCAATGGATATCAATGGATAGATCTCGATGAATAGGGAAATTTGATATATACATATCAATTTTCTAATAAATGGATCGAGAGATATATGGTTTTGAAGATTTGAAGGATATTATATATTGCGTATATCGAGAATAAGTTATAAGTTATAAGTTGAAAGTTAAGGGGGCCGTTTGGCTTACCTTAAAATGAGTAGCTTATTACTTACAAGCACTTATGTCAGATAAGTGATAAGTAGAGTAGAGATTAGAGTGTTTGGTAAATCAGAACTTATAATCAGTAGATTGTTTGGGTAAATCAGAACTTATAAGTTAACTTTTTTTTTTTATAATTTTCAAAATGTTTGTTTTTTTATATATAACAATGGATATCAATGGATAAACCTCGATGAATAGGAAAATTTGATATATATATTACGTATATCGAGAATAAGTTATAAGTTGAAAGTTAAGAGGGCCGTTTGGCTTACCTTAAAATGAATAGCTTATTACTTATAAGCACTTATGTCATATAAGTGATAAGTAGAGTAGAGATTAGAGTATTTGGTAAATCAGAACTTATAATCAGTAGATTGTTTGGGTAAATCAGAACTTATAAGTTAACTTTTTTTTATAATTTTCAAAATGTTTGTTTTTTTTATATATAACAATGGATATCAATGGATAGATCTCGATGAATAGGAAAATTTGATATATACATATCAATTTTCTAATGAATAGATCGAGAGATATATGATTTTGAAGATTTGAAGGATATTATATATTACGTATATCGAGAATAAGTTATAAGAGCATCTCCAAGGGCAACCCCTATTTTCATCCCCTAAAATATAGTAAAATAATGATTACTCAAAGTATAGGTAATCAAAAAGTTGTTTTGCTCCAATGGTGTTACCTATATTCATTACCTATAACTTAAAAAATAATATTTAATCAATATTTTAGGTAATATAGAGAAGAGATGAGTGTGTTGTCATAGATATATATTATATTATAAGAAAAAAATGATGATGTGTCATTATAGGGGTTTGAATTTCTCTCCCCTAAATATGGGGTTTGATTTTCTCTCCCCTAAAATTTATAGGGGATAGGGAGTCCCATTGGAGCATCATTTTTAAGGTTGAACCCCTAAATTATGTAGACCTAAGACAAATATAGGTAAGGATCTTTTGGGTTGGAGTTGCTCTAAGTTGAAAGTTAAGAATTTCTAACATTCAACTTATGAACTTATAAGTCATAAGTTTAGCCCCATAAGAACTTATGGCCTTATAAGCCATAAGTTCCCTAACAAATGAAATGCCAAACAGGCACAAGGATTCTTAACATTCAACTTATGGATTTATAAGCTATAAGTTAAGCTAAAACTTATTTTGACAAACAACCCGTAAGTGATTATGGGCTTATAACCCATAAGCTCACGGTAAAAAGTGGAAACAAACAGGCCCAGTGTCTGTCCGGTCGTTACTCGTTACATAGTAATAACTAATAACCCTAGTTCAGACATTCGTGGTGAGCGATTAAAAACATAGTAATAAGGCGGAAGGGGATGAATAGGTGTTTGAAAAGATTGATTGGGTTGGCAGCAAGTGTTAGCTGCTTCAAAACCACACACTCCATCATCAACACAACAAGTGTGTGTAATAAAACCACAACAGTATTGCGGTGGCCACCAATTGCTGCATTTGCCACTTCTTTCGTTTCCCAGGCCTCTTCTTCTCAAGGTCCCCCAATTCTCTCTCTTTTTTTATTTATTTTCTAACTGTGAACATGATTCCTTTTAATAAACTAATTTTTTACCAAATTACTTGATTAGAGACACGGATAATGCTTATTTGCTACCCCTATGGTTTCCAGGTGTTTGTGGGCCTTAATTAGTTGGTCTAAACATTTTATTTTGTCTTGAAGGTTTGGGAAATGAAGTTAGTATAGATACCAAAACTCTACACCCGCAATCGGATCAAGGGAAGGGAACATGTGATCGAAATCTTGACAGTGGGGAGGAGAAGCAGTTCAAGATCATTGAAAAAGGGGATGTTGTTAATTTATCCGACCTGCTCTTCACCCAAAACAGAGATTACCTCATTAGATACGGTGACCGTCACCTGGTATTGTACATATGTCCTACTATTGTTATGATTTACATATAGTAATTCAAGTCCTTGTGTGGGAAATAAAATAAAAATTTACTTAATTTTAGGTTCAAACCCTTCAATTAACAAGTACAAAGAAAGATTGCTCTCTGTTATACTACTGGCGTGGACTATAATCTAGATGTACGCTGTTTCCTAATTCTGTACTAAATATAGGTTACTGCTGACGAGTTGGCAGGCAAGGTTGTCCTCCTATGTTTTGTGAGAGAAGATCCCTATTCTTTAAGTTCAACAAGCAATACATTCATTCCATCCTTAATTGACGCATACAATGATTTGAAACATAAGAATTCTTTTGAGGTTGTTTTCGTCTTTCTTGGTGATGCTTGTGCTAGAAGGGAGTTAGTAATACCTTTTGGGCGGTTTTATCAAAGTAAATCGCAATGTGAATCACAGACGCCGTTTTCTCAAAGTGAATCGCGATCTGAACCACAGATCTTTGAAGATATTTTCTCTCGCATGCCTTGGACGGCCATACCATTCTCAGATGTAACATTGAGGAAAAATTTAGTAAAAAAGTTCGGAATCGAAGATTATTCAGACTATGCTGGGTTTGTCATTGATTCAACCGGAAAAGTTTTGCAAACCCACTCTTGTCAACATGTTATTGACAAATATGGATCCCCGGCTTATCCATTTAGCGACGAAAGGATAGCCTTCATAGATTCTGAAGATAAGATAATCGCTAAGCAGCCCTCCTTGAAATCGCTTCTGGTCTCCCCACAACGTAATTATGTCATCTCAAACAAAGGGGAAAAGGTATGAATTTAGTGATTGTATTGTAAATTAATGGTTCATGATTTGATATTAAGTGCATTCCAATTATTTGTGTCATTTGCATATCCTCGATAGTAAATTCAGAGACACATCTGTATATACTATTGATACCCTAAATTTTTAAACTTATATGTTCAATTTAGATACACATATATTTATATACTATTGATAAAATATCTTCTCAAACTTATAGGTTCCTATTCACACGCTTGAAGATAAGGTGGTAGCCTTGTATTTCTTTGAAGATGATAATAGCCATTATAACCCAACAAAAGAACTTATTTCGGCTTATGAAGAGTTGGCAAAGAGTAATGGAAATTTCGAGGTTGTGCTCATTTACCTTAGTGACTTGCATAATACTTACAAGCATACAAATGAAGAAACGTTTGGGAATACTTTCTATAGTATGCCTTGGTTGGCACTACCATTTAAAGACCCAATTCATAAGAGGTTAAAGCGACTTTTTCGCTATCCCCCACTTTATGGCCAGTCCCCACCTGATTGGTGGTCCATGCGAGAAAAAGCTCCGAGTCTTGTAATATATGGTCCTCATGGGGAATTCATTGAACCATGCGGAGCTGAGCTCTTGCTAGAGTACGGTGTTTCAGCATATCCATTCACGCGTGAAAACCTTGTCAAGTTAGAGACAGAAAATGTTAAGGAACTGACGTTGGAGATGCTGTGTAGTCCAACCACCGTCTTCCGGAGAAATTATGGGTCCCAGGTGAAAACTTCTGTTTATCTATATCTCTAATCGTATTTCTTAAAACATAACATTCTTTTGCTGAAAGCTTATTCTGGAGTCATATATGTTTCGCCAGCACATTTAGGTTATGAAATGCTACGTACCCAGACTCTTCAATTTTGCCTTCATACCCGTGTCCGCTGGACATGACATGGGTGGGTATGGGATCTGAGTCAGATCCTTCATATGAAAACGGGACACTTCAACTCTAAGCTATCTAGTTCATAATGATTTGTAAGGCCTCACAACAACTAGTTTCTAGAAGGGGATGTCCATAAATTACTATTTCCATGTTATCCTTTTCATTTATGCACTAAATTTGACACAAACAATTATATATATGCTTTTTTATTGGTACAAGACACTAACTTACACTCTTACAGACGTAATATATATAAAAAGAAGGTATAATTTCACTTATTTGAAGGTTATATGCTAAATCCCCGCACCCGTGTCCAATTTCGGATCCATATCCACGAATCCTAGTTTTTTTGAAACTAAGAGTCTGACACTTGGATCCGCACCCGTGTCCGACACCCGTACCCGAGTCCGGGTAACATAGATTGAAATGATAGTTCTAATAAATGTCTTTGAAGTTCCCCAGTTCGCTGAAAAGCCTCTTGTGCAGTCCACCTTTACGGAGGCCTTGCCACCCCCTGTACTTTATAACTACATATCATCTGAACTCTCCTCCAAATTATAATGTTAAGATAAACACTTTATGATGATGGTGATGATGATAGTAATAATTTTGCTATAAAATATTAGGAAATAATGTATTGCACATTAGACAGACACACCATACTTCAACTACATTGATATAATATTTAGGGATATTTCATTTGGTACCACTGTACAATTGACTTTTCCATTTAGTACCACTCGAAGTTTTTAATTTCCAAGTGGTACCATTATACTTTTGGGTTCATCCACATAATACCACTCCGTTACCTAAACGTTAGTCGACCGCTATAAAATTATGGGATTTTCCATTTGTTACCATTCGAAGTTTTTGACTTCTAAGTGGTACTATTCTGCTTTGGGCTTTATCTCCATAATATCACTATATTAATGAATCTATTGATTCTGATCATTTTAATCAAACTCTTTGGCTTTTGGTGGGTAAAGGGATGCCCAACAATATTTTGAGGGGCATAAAACCAAGGAGTTCTAATAAATTCATCAGATTCATTAAAAAAGTGGTATTTTGGAGCTGAAGCCAAAACTAGAATGGTGTCATTTAGAAGTCAAAAATTTCAGAGTGGTATAATATAGAAAATCCCATAACCTTCTAACGTTTGACTAACGTTTGGTTAACGGAGTGGTATAATGCAGATGAAACCAAAAGTATAATAATACCACTTGAAAGTCATCAACTTTGGATGGTACCAAATGGAAAAGCCAATTGTATAATGGTACCAAATGGAATATCCCTAATATTTATATTATTTCAATTAAGTATTGGAGAAATATAATTTATGAGAAATTTGATTTTACTTTAAATTATGGTGTATAGCTAATTCTGTTCTTTATAATATTATTTAATTATTAAGATTTGACAGCTGTATATATCTTAATATTTTATTTTTAATATTGACTTATATAGAAGTATGTAACAATCTGAAGAAAGGTCTTAAATTTTTAAATCATAGAGTATAGGGCTCTACAAGAGCCTAAGGTATGACTTACGAGGAATGAAAGAAAAGCTGAATATATGTTTCAGATACACTTTGATCATGCTTCTTTAAACATGTAGCATTTGCAAGTGTCTGGTCTAGAATCTGTTGTATCATTTTCTACTTTTATGACTTTTAAACTCTCAATTCTAATTTACAGGTTCAATCCTCTCACTTTGTGGGGAAGAGAGTTATCCTTTATTTTGAGAGTTCTTATTGGGATCATGTCAACGACCTAGTAACGTTTAAAGATAAGGTCAGGTTTGTGAATATATTAAAAGAAATAGAGTTCCTAAAAATGTTAAAAGAGAGGTATCTGCAGATGAAGGGCACGGATCATGAGTTTGAAGTGATATATATTCCCTTTATCTATGATGAATATTGCTTCTATGATGAATATTGCTTCAGTGAGCTAGTTGCAGACTTGCCATGGTTTGTATCACCTCGATTCCAGTGGGAACGTGGTTCTTATTCAGTTTATTTTACTTACTATGGTATATCTTACCCTACATATAACTGGCCTTTTCTTCTCGCATTTGGTGAGGATGGTAGGCTTGTGCGAAGAACAATATGCCCCAAGGTTATGCACGAGGATTTTCCCTTCTATGCTGGCAGTCTGGAAGAAGAGGCATATTATAAATTAAGTCGCCATGTATTTGGTGATGGGTACTGGTACATGTATTATGAGGGGTTGCTGAGAGACTCGTTCTCCACAAAATAAGTTGCAAGTTGATGTTCTCTGCACGTTTTGTTGTAAGAGTATCTCCAATGACATTATGTATAATGGTTATGTAAAATAGTGATTATGTAAAATTTGTATAATGGTTATGTAAAATAGTGATTATGTAAAATTTGTTGAATCTATAAGCTAATGTACTCTAATGGTATTATGTAAAATGATTGGCTATATGCCAAAAATACAAATAATTGATGATGTGTCCATTATAGAGTTTTTGTAAAAATAGATATTGGCTATATATAGCCAACTTCAAACAAATTATGTAAAATTATAGACAAGAGGACAGATGGTTGGAGATGATAAAATGAAAACCCTTAGGGGAGGGGAGGGGAGGGGAGGGGGGCGAAGGAAGGATTTTAGTAATATTTATGTTTGGTTCATATGAGGGGAAGGGAGGGGAGGGGATTCATTTTTTGTTTGGTACAAGAGGGGAAGGGAGGATTTTATGAATAAATTATGTTTATAACCTTCATATATGTAAAAAGAATATAAATTAGAATAATACATTTAAGGGTATTTTTATCAAATAAATGTTCTACCTCCCCTCCAAAAGACCCCAAATTGGAGGGTGATAAAATTAAACAAAAACTTCCCTCCAATTCCCTCCCCAATTTTGAACCAAACAAGATTTCACATTTCATATCCCTCCACTCCACTCCCTTCCCCTCTCTTCTCCTCCAACCAAACAAGGGCTTATGTAAATTAAATGATGCTCTAATAGGCTATAGCTTACGTTTTGACTGGACATTTGATATATCTTTTTTCTTTTTTGCTAATTATAATGAAATTAACTCGAATTCGGAAAGATGGAAAAACAGAGTACTAATCTCAGCCACTAATTATAGGCAAGGAGGGAACCGTGAAGACTATATATATTATGCACTCAAAACATTGCGAAACATATATATTTGCAAAGAATATTCAATGCACATTATTATTTCATTCAAAATCTTAAAAATCATATATGATTTGCAAGCAGAACATGTTTTGGAGAACAATGTGTTCTGCAATATTTTGTTTGTAGCACATACATGATTTTCAAGATTTTTAATGAAATTTGCATGCAAAACATATATGATTTTCAAGATTTTCAATGAAATAAATGATGTAGTGATTTTCATAGAACATGATTTTTAATGAATAAATTTTTGTAATGTTTTGATTGGTATATGATCTCTGGTCTCCACTTAAAATGCTGGTCTTCATGGAAATTAACTCGGGTACATTTTCTTTTGTATTTAAGATCATTTCTAATTTTGCCCAGCTGTTTAAACCAAGGTTAATAACACTAATGTTATTGAAGTACACAATGACCACAAATCGGTATAGAAAAAAGAATTTTAGTATTTAAATTTTTGTTAATTGTGTACGTTTAGTATTTTTATAATATATATAACGGGTGTTGGCCTAAAAAATAGTTAGAAAAAATTGATATAGAAAAATATATGAATAATTTATTTTATTATTATGTACTAGCCTATAACCCGTGCAAAGCACGGGCTATCATATATTATTATTATTATTATTAATTTATTAAAATTATTTGAAAAATTTATTTAGTGTAACCTAATATTGTTGAAGAAAGAATTGTAGCAAGAAGTGGGTGTAGACGATAATTCTAATCGGGATATAATTGAAAACATTTTTGATTCTATAATATGTTGGTTTTTTATTTTTAATAAATTATATATAATTTATATGAATTTGAAAATTTTAACAGGTTTTTTTTATTTTTTTTAAATATTTTTTTGTACCTTGGTTCTTTGATTGGTTGGTTAACAACTTCCCAAAAAGTTTGTTAACACCTTCCAAAATACAAAAAACAAATCAAAATGTATTTAATTTTAATTAAAAAATAAACCACATATTTTACATAATATTCGATTATATTTCCATTTACATCAATATTTAAATAGATACATACTCCATCAGTTATACTTCAATTGAAATTCAACAACATACTCTTTCAAATATATTTTTAATTTGTTATTTTTAGGAAAGTTTTAACAATTTTTTTGGAAGCCAATACATACTCAGTCACACTTTAACTGAAATTCAATTACATACTCTTTCAACTATATTTTTAATATAACTTTTTTAATTATTTTTATAAAGGTATTAACAATTTTTTGGAATACGTTAACCAACCAACTAATCAAATATATCCGTTCATCACACGGATTTCTTAAACTTATATAATATTTTATTTATATTTTAATAATTATATACCTCATATATATTACTTTATATAATATTTGTATAATATATAGTATTAAATAACAATTGTATAATTATATGATATATTGTTCGAATTATGACTATATTTTGTCATAATAATATAAATATAAATGGACGTATATACTTACGTTCAAATTTTTGTTTTGTTTTTTTTTTTGAGCAAAATTTTTTGTTGATATTCATATTCAAATTATGATTCCATAATAATCCCTAATGTACTATTTGTCTAAAATAAAATTTAATATTAAATTGTAATTGTGTAAAATTTTTATTGTTTATTATATAATTTTAGATTGTTTTCACTTTTGTTGATTTATAATTTGTTGTAAATTTGTTAATAAATATATGATATTTAAATTTTTTAAATTTATTTTGAAAATATTTGATTTCTAAATAATTGAAAGAGTCAAAAAAAATTGGGTAACTATAAGAGTATGTAATTAAATATTAATTGGAGTGTAATTAAAAGAGTTTGTTATTAAGTAAAATTAAATTTTATATGCATTTTAATTTATTTTTTCATTTTTGGAAGGTATTAACAAAACTTTTTGGAAAGTGTTAACCAACCAACCAACCAATTATACCATGTTTCGCTTATAATAGTATAGTATAGATAGATTTGTCATAATAATATAAATATAAATGGACGTATATACTTACGTTCAAATTTTTGTTGATATTTATATTTAAATTATGATTCCATAATAATCCCTAATGTACTATTTGTCTAAAATAAAATTTAATATTAAATTGTAATGGTGTAAAATTTTTATTGTTTATTACATAGTTTTAGATTGTTTTCACTTTTGTTGATTTATAATTTGTTGTAAATTTGTTAATAAATATATGATATTTAAATTTTTTTAATTTATTTTGAAAATATTTGATTTCTAAGTAATTAAAAGAGTCAAAAAAAGTTGGGTAACTGTAAGAGTATGTAATTAAATATTAATTGGAGTGTAATTAAAAGAGTTTGTTATTTAGTAAAATTAAATTTTATATGCATTTTAATTTATTTTTTCATTTTTGCAAGGTATTAACAAAACTTTTTGGAAAGTGTTAACCAACCAACCAACCAACCAATTATACCATGTTTCGCTTATAATAGTATAGTATAGATAGATTTGTCATAATAATATAAATATAAATGGACGTATATACTTACGTTGAAATTTTTGTTGATATTCATATTCAAATTATGATTCCATAATAATCCCTAATGTACTATTTGTCTAAAATAAAATTTAATATTAAATTGTAATTGTGTAAAATTTTCATTGTTTATTATATAGTTTTAGATTGTTTTCACTTTTGTTGATTTATAATTTGTTGTAAATTTGTTAATAAATATATGATATTTAAATTTTTTAAATTTATTTTGAAAATATTTGATTTCTAAGTAATTGAAAGAGTCAAAAAAAGTTGGGTAACTGTAAGAGTATGTAATAAATATTAATTGGAGTGTAATTAAAAGAGTTTGTTATTAAGTAAAATTAAATTTTATATGCATTTTAATTTATTTTTTCATTTTTGGAAGGTATTAACAAACCTTTTTGGAAAGTGTTAACCAACCAACCAACCAACCAATTATACCATGTTTCGCTTATAATAGTATAGTATAGATTTGTCATAATAATATAAATATAAATGGACGTATATACTTACGTTCAAATTTTTGTTGATATTCATATTCAAATTATGATTTCATAATAATCCCTAATGTACTATTTGTCTAAAATAAAATTTAATATTAAATTGTAATTGTGTAAAATTTTTATTGTTTATTATATAGTTTTAGATTGTTTTCACTTTTGTTGATTTATAATTTGTTGTAAATTTGTTAATAAATATATGATATTTAAATTTTTTAAATTTATTTTGAAAATATTTTATTTCTAAGTAATTGAAATAGTCAAAAAAAGTTGGGTAACTGTAAGAGTATGTAATTAAATATTAATTGGAGTGTAATTAAAAGAGTTTGTTATTAAGTAAAATTAAATTTTATATGCATTTTAATTTATTTTTTCATTTTTGCAAGGTATTAACAAAACTTTTTGGAAAGTGTTAACCAACCAACCAACCAACCAATTATACCATGTTTCGCTTATAATAGTATAGTATAGGTTTGTCATAATAATATAAATATAAATGGACGTATATACTTACGTTCAAATTTTTGTTGATATTCATATTCAAATTATGATTCCATAATAATTCCTAATGTACTATTTGTCTAAAATAAAATTTAATATTAAATTGTAATTCTGTAAAATTTTTATTGTTTATTATATAGTTTTAGATTGTTTTCACTTTTGTTGATTTATAATTTGTTGTAAATTTGTTAATAAATATATGATTTTTAAATTTTTTAAATTTATTTTGAAAATATTTGATTTCTAAGTAATTGAAAGAGTAAAAAAAAGTTAGGTAACTGTAAGAGTATGTAATTAAATATTAATTGGAGTGTAATTAAAAGAGTTTATTATTAAGTAAAATTAAATTTTATATGCATTTAATTTATTTTTTCATTTTTGGAAGGTATTAACAAACCTTTTTGGAAAGTGTTAACCAACCAACCAATTATACCATGTTTCGCTTATAATAGTATAGTATAGATTTGTCATAATAATATAAATATAAATGGACGTATATACTTACGTTCAAATTTTTGTTGATATTCATATTCAAATTATGATTCCATAATAATCCCTAATGTACTATTTGTCTAAAATAAAATTTAATATTCAATTGTAATTGTGTAAAATTTTTATTGTTTATTATATAGTTTTAGATTGTTTTCACTTTTGTTGATTTATAATTTGTTGTAAATTTGTTAATAAATATATGATATTTAAATTTTTTAAATTTATTTTGAAAATATTTGATTTCTAAGTAATTGAAAGAGTCAAAAAAAGTTGGGTAACTGTAAGAGTATGTAATTAAATATTAATTGGAGTTTAATTAAAAGAGTTTGTTATTTAGTAAAATTAAATTTTATATGCATTTTAATTTATTTTTTCAATTTTAGAAGGTATTAACAAAACTTTTTGGAAAGTGTTAACCAACCAACCAATTATACCATGTTTCGCTTATAATAGTATAGTATAGATTTGTCATAATAATATAAATATAAATGGACGTATATACTTACGTTCAAATTTTTGTTGATATTCATATTCAAATTATGATTCCATAATAATCCCTAATGTACTATTTGTCTAAAATAAAATTTAATATTAAATTGTAATTGTGTAAAATTTTCATTGTTTATTATATAGTTTTAGATTGTTTTCACTTTTGTTGATTTATAATTTGTTGTAAATTTGTTAATAAATATATGATATTTAAATTTTTTAAATTTATTTTGAAAATATTTGATTTCTAAGTAATTGAAAGAGTCAAAAAAAGTTGGGTAACTGTAAGAGTATGTAATAAATATTAATTGGAGTGTAATTAAAAGAGTTTGTTATTAAGTAAAATTAAATTTTATATGCATTTTAATTTATTTTTTCATTTTTGGAAGGTATTAACAAACCTTTTTGGAAAGTGTTAACCAACCAACCAACCAACCAATTATACCATGTTTCGCTTATAATAGTATAGTATAGATTTGTCATAATAATATAAATATAAATGGACGTATATACTTACGTTCAAATTTTTGTTGATATTCATATTCAAATTATGATTTCATAATAATCCCTAATGTACTATTTGTCTAAAATAAAATTTAATATTAAATTGTAATTGTGTAAAATTTTTATTGTTTATTATATAGTTTTAGATTGTTTTCACTTTTGTTGATTTATAATTTGTTGTAAATTTGTTAATAAATATATGATATTTAAATTTTTTAAATTTATTTTGAAAATATTTTATTTCTAAGTAATTGAAATAGTCAAAAAAAGTTGGGTAACTGTAAGAGTATGTAATTAAATATTAATTGGAGTGTAATTAAAAGAGTTTGTTATTAAGTAAAATTAAATTTTATATGCATTTTAATTTATTTTTTCATTTTTGCAAGGTATTAACAAAACTTTTTGGAAAGTGTTAACCAACCAACCAACCAACCAATTATACCATGTTTCGCTTATAATAGTATAGTATAGGTTTGTCATAATAATATAAATATAAATGGACGTATATACTTACGTTCAAATTTTTGTTGATATTCATATTCAAATTATGATTCCATAATAATTCCTAATGTACTATTTGTCTAAAATAAAATTTAATATTAAATTGTAATTCTGTAAAATTTTTATTGTTTATTATATAGTTTTAGATTGTTTTCACTTTTGTTGATTTATAATTTGTTGTAAATTTGTTAATAAATATATGATTTTTAAATTTTTTAAATTTATTTTGAAAATATTTGATTTCTAAGTAATTGAAAGAGTAAAAAAAAGTTAGGTAACTGTAAGAGTATGTAATTAAATATTAATTGGAGTGTAATTAAAAGAGTTTATTATTAAGTAAAATTAAATTTTATATGCATTTAATTTATTTTTTCATTTTTGGAAGGTATTAACAAACCTTTTTGGAAAGTGTTAACCAACCAACCAACCAACCAACCAATTATACCATGTTTCGCTTATAATAGTATAGTATAGATTTGTCATAATAATATAAATATAAATGGACGTATATACTTACGTTCAAATTTTTGTTGATATTCATATTCAAATTATGATTCCATAATAATCCCTAATGTACTATTTGTCTAAAATAAAATTTAATATTCAATTGTAATTGTGTAAAATTTTTATTGTTTATTATATAGTTTTAGATTGTTTTCACTTTTGTTGATTTATAATTTGTTGTAAATTTGTTAATAAATATATGATATTTAAATTTTTTAAATTTATTTTGAAAATATTTGATTTCTAAGTAATTGAAAGAGTCAAAAAAAGTTGGGTAACTGTAAGAGTATGTAATTAAATATTAATTGGAGTTTAATTAAAAGAGTTTGTTATTTAGTAAAATTAAATTTTATATGCATTTTAATTTATTTTTTCAATTTTAGAAGGTATTAACAAAACTTTTTGGAAAGTGTTAACCAACCAACCAATTATACCATGTTTCGCTTATAATAGTATAGTATAGATTTGTCATAATAATATAAATATAAATGGACGTATATACTTACGTTCAAATTTTTGTTGATATTCATATTCAAATTATGATTCCATAATAATCGCTAATGTACTATTTTTCTAAAATAAAATTTAATATTAAATTGTAATTGTGTAAAATTTTTATTGTTTATTATATAGTTTTAGATTGTTTTCACTTTTTTTGATTTATAATTTGTTGTAAATTTGTTAATAAATATATGATATTTAAATTTTTTAAATTTATTTTGAAAATATTTGATTTCCAAGTAATTGAAAGAGTCAAAAAAAGTTGGGTAATTGTAAGAGTATGTAATTAAATATTAATTGGAGTGTAATTAAAAGAGATTGTTATTAAGTAAAATTAAATTTTATATGCATTTTAATTTATTTTTTCATTTTTGGAAGGTATTAACAAACCTTTTTGGAAAGTGTTAACCAACCAACCAATTATACCATGTTTCGCTTATAATAGTATAGTATAGATTTGTCATAATAATATAAATATAAATGGACGTATATACTTACGTTCAAATTTTTGTTGATATTCATATTCAAATTATGATTCCATAATAATCCCTAATGTACTATTTGTCTAAAATAAAATTTAATATTAAATTGTAATTGTGTAAAATTTTTATTGTTTATTATATAGTTTTAGATTGTTTTCACTTTTGTTGATTTATAATTTGTTGTAAATTTGTTAATAAATATATGATATTTAAATTTTTTAAATTTATTTTGAAAATATTTGATTTCTAAGTAATTGAAAGAGTCAAAAAAAGTTGGGTAACTGTAAGAGTATGTAATTAAATATTAATTGGAGTGTAATTAAAAGAGTTTGTTATTAAGTAAAATTAAATTTTATATGCATTTTAATTTATTTTTTCATTTTTGGAAGGTATTAACAAAACTTTTTGGAAAGTGTTAACCAACCAACCAACCAATTATACCATGTTTCGCTTATAACAGTATAGTATAGATTTGTCATAATAATATAAATATAAATGGACGTATATACTTACGTTCAAATTTTTGTTGATATTCATATTCAAATTATGATTCCATAATAATCGCTAATGTACTATTTTTCAAAAATAAAATTTAATATTAAATTGTAATTGTGTAAAATTTTTATTGTTTATTATATAGTTTTAGATTGTTTTCACTTTTGTTGATTTATAATTTGTTGTAAATTTGTTAATAAATATATGATATTTAAATTTTTTAAATTTATTTTGAAAATATTTGATTTCTAAGTAATTGAAAGAGTCAAAAAAAGTTGGGTAACTGTAAGAGTATGTAATTAAATATTAATTGGAGTGTAATTAAAAGAGTTTGTTATTAAGTAAAATTAAATTTTATATGCATTTTAATTTATTTTTTCATTTTTGGAAGGTATTAACAAACCTTTTTGGAAAGTGTTAACCAACCAACCAACCAACCAATTATACCATGTTTCGCTTATAATAGTATAGTATAGATTTGTCATAATAATATAAATATAAATGGACGTATATACTTACGTTCAAATTTTTGTTGATATTCATATTCAAATTATGATTCCATAATAATCCCTAATGTACTATTTGTCTAAAATAAAATTTAATATTAAATTGTAATTGTGTAAAATTTTTATTGTTTATTATATAGTTTTAGATTGTTTTCACTTTTGTTGATTTATAATTTGTTAGTAAATATATGATATTTAAATTTTTTAAATTTATTTTGAAAATATTTGATTTCTAAGGAATTGAAAGAGTCAAAAAAAGTTGGGTAACTGTAAGAGTATGTAATTAAATATTATTTGGAGTATAATTAAAAGAGTTTGTTATTAAGTAAAATTAAATTTTATATGCATTTTAATTTATTTTTTCATTTTTGGAAGGTATTAACAAACCTTTTTGGAAAGTGTTAACCAACCAACCAACCAATTATACCATGTTTCGCTTATAATAGTATAGATATTTAATTTATCAATATTGTGTTCACCAATCTATATTGATATTATAAATATATTTTTGTAGATTTTTTAAAAACTCGAAAGCTGTTTATCTAATTTTCTAAATTATCTCAATTAAACCAAACCAAACCAAACATACCCAGTATATCCCGCTCAGAGCAGGGTCTGGGGAGG
Source organism: Saposhnikovia divaricata (assembly GCA_036435485.1). Taxonomy (NCBI): domain Eukaryota; kingdom Viridiplantae; phylum Streptophyta; class Magnoliopsida; order Apiales; family Apiaceae; genus Saposhnikovia; species Saposhnikovia divaricata. The sequence goes on along the minus strand of CM071597.1, from coordinate 8,501,973 downwards.
GTAAGTTGTACGCAGACCATGCCCCCGCTTTTTAAGGCAGGGAGGCTGTTTCCGTGGAGACCCTCGGCTAGGTGCATGACAGATACGGTGGGTGCTATATACATATGAATCCAAAAAGGTACGAAAATGTTCAAAGCAATACCTGCGCCCATGGCATTCTCCACATGGGACCTACCTGCCTGCTAGGAATTATGATTCGCATGACCTGGTGCGCTCTGCTTTACCAGCTTGTGAGAATAAACTCCTGTACCACTGCAAAACCAGAAAACAGAAGACACTAAAAACGAGAAGTGAGAACGCTAAAGCCGAACTACTAAAAAATCGCTAACCGAGACAATGCAACTCTGAGGCTCTCGACAATAGAGCCACTACCTAAAAGGGAATCCACCACTCTGATACGCCGCCTCCAAGAACACCTATCCGCGAGCATGGTCTCCTTTAAGTCTAAGGCCTTCAAATCCATCCTGAGCTGCTCTTCCCACGACCTCCTCGGCCTGCCTCTCCTTCTCGGCCCAACAACCGCCAAACTCTCGACCCTCCTAACTGGGGCTTCAGCCAGCCTCCTTCGAACGTGGCCGAACCATCTCAACCTTCCTTCCCTAACTTTCGCAGAAAAAGGCGCCACTTCAAGCTCGCTCCTAAACACCGAGTTCGGGATTCTGTCCAACATCGTGCGCCCACAAGACCACCGCAACATCCTCATTTCAGCCCCTTCCAACTTGCTAACGAGAGCCTTCTTCTCCGCCCAACATTCAGAACCATATAACATCGCCGGACGGATAGCCGCTCTATAGAATTTCCCTTTCAGCCTTAAAGGGACTTTCTTATCGCACATTACCCCTGACGCTGCCCTCCACCTTAGCCACCCAGCCTTGATACGATGCGTTACATCGGCTTCAATCTCACCTTCCTTCTGGATGATCGAACCCAGATACTTGAATTTATCTGTCTGCGGGACGATCTGGTCTTCAATCCTAACCTCCACCCCTTCTTCGTTGGCCTCACCACTGAAGTTGCACCAGAGATACTCGGTTTTAGAACGGCTCACACGTAACCCTTGGGACTCCAAAGTAGATCTCCAGAGCTCCAATTTGTCATTCACCTCCCTTCTAAATTATCTCAATTGTTAAACTAAAATTTGCAATCAAGAAAATAATTGATGTACATAAAATATGCAATCAGAGAAATAATTGATGTTATTAAAAAGTATTATTTCTAAATTATATTATAGTTAGGATATATAAAAGTTCTAACCTTTTTTTACAATAGTATCTCTATTGAATCCTAATAAAATTTCACCAACGTGTAAATTGACATAAAAGTCAAAAAAAATGTTGGTATTTAAATTTTTATTAGTGTATATGCTTTTTATAATATATACAACGGATGTCGGCCAAAAAAATCGTGAGATAAAATCGGTATAATTATATTTAATTTATACAGTACTTTGTTCACCAATCTATATTGATATTATACAATATATTTTGTTGATTATAAAATAATCTTTATTTAAATTTTTTTGAAAAAATGTTATAAAGCTGCCGCAAAGTGCGGCTTAGTCGACTAGTTATTAATAAGCGAAATTCCTTTTTAATGGGACGTTCATATCAAATTTGGTTTCACCACCAAATCCTACTTCCCTAGAATTAACAAAATTGTTGGAATTTTTTATAATAATAATTATGTTATAATAATTTTACTTTATTGTCAAATAACGTATCTATTAAAATTATATATGTTATGTTTTTTTTTTTTACATTTTTTAAAAGTGGATAATGTTCTTGAAATTACTTGTTGAGATAGTCAAGTAGTCAAATAAAACGATTGTGTATCATGATGCAGATATACAGTATTGTGATATATGGAAACAAATCAATTAGAAATCACAGCACACTGCTATGAAAATTAGGGGTGAACAAAATAAAACTAAAAAATCGAAATCGAGCCGAAAAACCGTACCGAAAAAAATCGTAACCGACTAAAATAAAAAAAACCGTAACCGAACCGACGGAACGGTTTGGTAACGGTTACGGTTTTATCCCAATAATCGAACCGAAAAATCGAACCGAAAATATTTTATTCTAATAAATTTTAATTTTATACTTACATAAAATATAGGATTTTATAGTCAGATTTATACAGTTTATACAATTTATGCAATTTTATTTTAGTCGATCAGGTGATCACTTACCAGTATAAAAACCAAAACTAATGCAAACCAATTCAGCAAAATTAAAACTACATAATAACAAACCAGTACTATAATATTATGCATTAAAATTTTTTGTCCGTCCAAAATTCTTCACCTCTATTGATTTATAAATAGATGACTTTGCTAGAGTTTTGCTGTTGAGTGTCATGTGGTTACAGGTTACAGACTAAAATTGCAATGTCAAAAAACTAAGCTCCTATTATACTCAGATTATTATTTTTTCTTTTTAATCAATGTACACATGTAAATGTTTGATTGTTTAATGGTAATAGATAGGATGACTTTTATAAATTTTTATTAGCAAGGTATTAAGATATTAAGTATCTAAAATAATAAACCGAAAAAACCGAAACCGACCAACGGTTAACCGAATCGAAAAAAATCGTTCGATTACGGTTAATAGCTAAAAACCGAACCGAACCGATATGTACGGTTTTGTAACGGTTTCCGGTAAAAACCGAGCCGAACCGACCCGTGCACACCCCTAATGAAAATATTAAGTCAAGAGCAATGTTAGGTTCCCAAAAAAATTTCCCAAATTTTCCCTAAATTATGATGTGGTTATTTTTGATTGGATAGTTGGTGTGAATGCAGGAGATCCCATTTATATTAATGAGAGATGAGCCAATTAAAACTTAACATTTGCGGAAAAATTTGATTTTTTTTGGATTAATTATCAACTAGGTCACTTATTTCACTTCAATATATCAAAGAGGTCACCGATTTCATTTCGGTATCATTTGAATCACTAAAGTCATAATAAATATCAAATAGATAACTCTAAATATGTGTTCAAAAATAAAAGTAATCTTTTGTTGATTTCACACATTTTTCTTGAATACTACCACAACCAAATGAATAATTGTTATTGTCTAGTATTTCAGATAACATATTTAGAATTTAAAAAGTTCATTTACTATTTTTATAATTAAAAGAAGGAAAATAACTATAAAATTAAAAGTAAATGAATTTTTAAAAATCTAAATATATTATCTAAAATACTAGAATTTAACAATTATTCATTTGGTTACGGAAGCTGTTGTGGAATAAAAACTAGGCTACTAGTATTGCGGCTAGGGTTTATGTATTTAATGCAAAGGTGTGTGAGCTTCGTGCTTTAATGGCTGCTCTTGTGCTCGTGGCTGACTCTGCCTTCATAAGATGCCTACGTACTTTGATGAATATCAAAGATCAAGCCAAAAAACGTCGTTCTGAGATGAGGGGTCTGACCCTTTATATAGGCTGAGAAGCCTTAGAATTATGGTAGGATTCTGAGACTTGGTAGACAAGTCTTTGAGGAAGGTTCTAGATCTATTCCTTATAGGAATCAGTTTCCATATAGAATTGGATGCCTTATAGGATAAGTCTGAAGGGGATATTATCCTTATCCAACTCTTATTTGCTGAGCTGTTTATTACCCTTAATATTAATTACGAAATTAATATTATAAATAGGGTTTGGGCCCATCTGGTGGGCCCCACGTTTGGACCATTCCGGGTATAATTAATACCACATTAAAGGTGTCTTTAAGGCTTACTTTTAGCCCATATCATTTGCCCCCCAACTTCTAGGAAAACTGATCAGGTTTTCCTTGAAGTTTTAACTGCCTTTCGTGAGACTTGGGTCAGGGCTTTGTACACTAGTGTTTCACAAATGTCGTCTTGATGCAAAGTGTGGAGCGACCGACACGTTTACGACGATATCCCTTATTCGAGGCTAAGCAATTTCCATAACTTTAGTTACAGAGTCTTTTTCTTCAAGGAATTATTTATGAAATTCCTCGTATTTCCATATTTATCCTATTATGGTACCCACAGGTATCAAAATTCCATGTCTGTGAAGATTTGCTGTCAAAAAATCGATTTTTATAGCAAATTTCGACCAGGACTGAGTATTTTCGATCAGAAATTCGACCAGGATTCTGGTCGAAATAAGGCCTTCTTTAGCTTCCTGATCGAAGAGATTTTCGACCAGGATTCTTGGTCGTTTCGACCAGGATCTTGGTCGAAATAAGGGTCCAATTTTGCTCTGGTCGAAGGGTTTTTCGACCAGGATTCCTGGTCGTTTCGACCAGGATTCTGGTCGAAATAAGGGCCTCAGAATGGTTTTGGTCGAAAGGTTTTTCGACCAGGATTCTTGGTCGTTTCGACCAGGATTCTGGTCGAAATAAGGGCGTTTCCAACGCTTTGGTCGAAAGGTTTTTCGACCAGGATTCTTGGTCGTTTCGACCAGGATTCTGGTCGAAATAAGGGCGTTTCCAACGCTTTGGTCGAAAGGTTTTTCGACCAGGATTCTTGGTCGTTTCGACCAGGATTCTGGTCGAAATAAGGGCGTTTCCAACGCTTTGGTCGAAAGGTTTTTCGACCAGGATTCTTGGTCGTTTCGACCAGGATTCTGGTCGAAATAAGGGCCACTTTGGCTTTGGGCCTATTCTTATTGGGCCTGATACATTTCTTTTCAAAATGGGCTTAACCTCATAGTTGTTATTGGGCCCGTCCGGGCTATTTGAATCCAAATCCAGGATCTTTTGTCTATGATATTTTTCAAAAATATCTATAATTTTTTTCAAAATATCTAAGATATTTTTCCAAGATATTTTTCTAAGAATGTCCTAGAATTGCAAAAATGAATTCTGCCTCCTCCAAAGGTACAATCACCATTCGCTCTTCTTACACATCTCTAGTAGATATGTTAAATCAACGTGGAGATGATTACCCTTCTTTGTCAGAACTAGATGCATATGACTGATGTAGCTCGTATCATGATGTTGATGAAATCACTACATATAACAAACTTTTTAAAATTAAATCACCTTATAAACTTGTCCCAGCTGAGCCAGGTGACAGACCTTGTCACTGGAAACCCAATTCTTTGTGTGTTTATAGGGAGAGTCTAGTGGCTGGCCTTCGTTTTCTGTTTCATGAATTCATTCCTAGACTTTTAGCTGACGTTCAAATTAGTCCATGTCAACTCCCGCCAAACGCGTGGAGAATTATATTATGTTTTATGGTTTTGTGTCTTCGACAACAACTCCCTTTATCTGTTGCGCTTTTTCGCAAAATTTTGCAATTTTATAATAGTCCTGCCACGAACCCTGGCTGGGTATATGTTAAGCTCCGTCCTAGAGTTCCCCCAATTTTTAATGGCAAGTCAATCCCCGATAATAATACGGGCTGGAATAATGAGTTCGCATACTTAGAATGGGATGGAGGTGATTGGGGCACTCTCTTTAGGCAGACATTCTCGAGAGTTTCAGACGGAAGTGCTAAGGGAATCGTCCTTAGTACCGAGGAACAGGCCGCTTATAATACTCTGACCCAGGCAGACGGTAGTTCTATTACCTGCCTAAGTCTTTTAAATGAGGAATCTCTAAGGGGAGTAGGCCTTTCCAGAGTTTCTGAACGGGGTAATTTTCTTACTAGTCTTTGCCATTTACTTTTTTTTACTGAATTTATTCCAACTCTCTTTTTTGGTTGTTCTTGCAGTTGCGAAGTTGATTGTGGAGGCTGCACCCTCTCCTGATGAAGAGACTTCCAGGATGGTAAGAGCTAAGAGGGCTGCTGACCCTCGAGGGAAAAACACAGAGCCTCCTTTTCTATGCCCCCACAAGGTCCAGAAAGGAGAGTTGAGATATGGTGACATAGCTGGATTGGAGGGGAGCTCCCAGGTTAACGTCCAGTCGACGGTTTTCAGGCCTCCCTGGGGCTTCTGGAAGCAGGATTCTGTGGTGGGATCTACCAAGCACTCCATGGATTGGTCTTTGAACTCAATCACCACCCCTGACTATAAGGACATGGTCCTTAGTGGAGGTATTGGTGAGTCAGAGGCACTCGGTGCTCAGGCTATCGCTGTGGTGAGTCTCGAACTTTTATCTTTCAATACCTTAACGGCTTAGATTCACTACTTGATTTCAATGTTAACCTTTCATGCAGGCTAACGTCCATTTCCAAAGCTTGGTTCATAAAGCCAAAGCTTGGAAGGAGAAGTCCAAAGCTTTTGAGTCTGAGTCTCAGAAGAAGACTCTCCATATTAACCGTCTGGAAGAGCAACTAAAGAAGAAAGATGAAGAGATGGTCGGTATGCATGCGGAGCTGGTTGCCCTGAGAGATGACAAGGAGAAGCATATTGATGAATATCTGGATTCAGATGAGTACAAGACTCTCATGGATCAGCATGATGAGATGCTCTTTCCTAGTCAGTTTTCTGATGGGTGGACCAAAGCCCTTGAAGCAGTTCTGAGGCAGCATCCAGGGTTATTCTTGCCTTCTGCTTTTCCTAGCCCTCACCTTCCCAGTGCCTTGACACATGAGCCTGGTTCCAGTGAAGAGCTATTCGGGGAGGATGATACTTTGGTTAAGGAGCATGCTACTGCCACTACTTCAGCTTTGGATCCCGAGCCTCCTCTAGCTCAGCCTGGTGCTGCTAACTCTGCCGACGAGGGGTCTACTACTGAGACTAGCTCTGAGGATGCTTCTCCTGCTAAGGAGGCCCCTAAGGCCCCTTATGCTTTATTTATTTATCTTTTTCTTTTCTGAACTCTGGGTTTCCACCGTTTGACTTAATAGCCTTCGGGCCTTTGTAATTTTTAACTTAACTATTTATGTAGTTTGTTTCCGTTCATTTTTCTTGCTTTTGCTCATAGTTTGTTAATACTTTAGAATTTTTGAGCACTTGGCCTCCTGGCTGGTACTAAACTCACAAGTTGGTCCATCATTCGTCTTTCGTTTGTTTTAGCAAGGAAGGATAACCAATAGAGAAAACAGAATAAATTCCATTATGCTGTCAAAGGACATCAATAAAATGGGTTCAACCCTTACATAGATACTCTATCAACTACTGGGAGCAACATGCTCTATAATGGTTTCATTCGAACATTATTCCCAATAAATAGATAAAAGTTCAAGCCTTTGTCAAAAGAACTTAAACATAATAAACTTTGAGGTTCACAGCATGCCAAGTTCGGGGCACCTCAACCCCATCCAAGGTTTCTAACTTGTAAGATCCTCGTCCTAACACCTTTCTGACTAGATACGGTCCTTCCCAGTTTGGTGCTAACTTTCCTTTTTGGCCAACTCCTGAGGCTTCAATCTTCCTCAGAACCATGTCGCCTTGTCGAAAAAATCTTTCTTTAACTCTCTGGTTGTAATGAAAAGAGGCTCTCTTCTGATACTCAGCATTCCTAGCATTAGCTTCATCTCTAACCTCGTCAATTAAATCCAGGGCCAGTCTCATCCCTTCTTCATTAGTTTCTGGCTCATATGCCTCGATTCGAGGTGATGCTTGCATGATCTCCAAAGGCACAACAGCCTCGGCTCCATAAGCCAGCAAAAATGGGGTTGCTCCAGTTGTTACCTTACAAGTGGTGCGATACGCCCAAAGTATGGGCAGCAGTTCATCTACCCAAGTGTTCCTAGAGCGCTCGACCCTCTTCTTCAGTCCATCAAGGATAATTCGGTTAGCTACCTCAGCTTGCCCATTGGCTTGTGGATGTGCCACTGAGGTAAAACGGAGCTCAATCGCATTCTCTTCACAATACTTCTTAAACTCCTCATTATTGAACTGTGTCCCATTGTCTGTCACAAGGATTCGTGGGATTCCGTATCTGCAAATGATGTTCTCCCAAAAGAACTGGGAAACTTGCTTGGTGGTTATCTTGGCCAGGGGTTTAGCCTCAATCCACTTAGTGAAGTAATCAATGGCCACTATCAGGAATTTCCTCTGTGCTGAAGCCATGGGAAAGGGTCCAAGTATATCCATCCCCCACATTGCAAATGGAATGGGAGAGTTAATCGAGGTCAACATCTCAGGCGGTTGCCTCACAATTGGGGCATGCTTCTGGCATCTCTCACATCTCTTGACATAGTTTTGTGTATCAGCCAACATCTCCGGCCAATAAAACCCTAAACGAATTATCTTGTGAGCTAGGGCTCTGCCCCCCAAGTGTTGCCCACAGATCCCTTCATGAACTTCCTCCAATGCTTCACTTGCCTCTAGAGGCCTTAGACACTTCAAGTACGGGATGACAAACGACCTTTTGTACAGAATACCCTCAATCAAAGTATATCTCAACGCTCTTACTGAGAGTTTTCGTGCCTCCATGGCATTGTCTGGGAGCCACCCGATCTCCAGGTGTGCCTTGATAGGATCTATCCAAGAGCCTCCTATATCAATTGGTGCCACTAACTTTGCGTTAACGATCGGGGCCTTCAAGACCTGAAAGTAGACAATCCCAGCATAATTTTCTATTTCAGAAGAAGCAAACTTAGACAGGGCATCGGCCTTAACGTTTTCTTCTCTCGGGATGTGTTCAACATGACACTCCTCAAACTGAGACATAACAGCCTTCACCACTCTCAGGTATTTCGCCATAGTCTCATCCTTAGCTTCGAATTCACCATTTACTTGGGATATCACAAGTCATGAATCTCCACAAACTTTGAGGTTTCTGACCCTCATGATTCTAGCTAAACCTAAACCAGCTATTAATGCCTCATACTCCGCCTCATTGTTAGTAGTAGGAAAATCCAACTTTAAAGCATACTCAACTGTGAACCCATCGGGGCTTTGCAAAACCAAACCTGCACCACTAGATTTTGTTTTTGATGCTCCATCAAAATAGAGCACCCAATATTCCTTTAGATCAGGTGTAAGTTCCTCTTCTTTTTTCTCTTGCCCAGGGGTAGTCATTATCTCTTGCCCCCCGACTTCTTGGTTGTTAATTGTACATTCAACCACGAAGTCAGCCAATGTCTGAGCCTTAATGGCTGTCCGAGGCTTGTATGTGATATCGAATTCTCCTAACTCAATCGCCCATTTAATTAGCCTTCCACTAGCCTTAGGGCTATGCAATATGTTCCTCAACTGTTGGTTCGTCAGAACTTGAATCTTATGTGCCTGGAAGTAAGGTCGCAATTTCCTTGAGGCAGTTAGTAATGCCAAAGCAAACTTTTCTATGGGTGAGTAATTCAACTCAGCCCCATGCAATACTTTGCTTACATAGTAGATAGGTTTCTGGACTTTCTCCTCTTCCCGAATAAGGACAGCACTCAGGGCTTGTTCAGATACCGCCAGGTATAGACAAAGAGTCTCTCCAGGACTTGGTTTGGTCAATAATGGGGCTTCAACCATGTATTTCTTCAATTGCTCAAAGGCCTCTTGGCTCTCAGGGGTCCACTCAAAATTTTTCACTTTCTTCAATGCTTGAAAGAAAGGCAAGCATTTGTCACCAGACTTGGAGATGAATCTTCCTAAAGCCGCTACCCGGCCTGTCAACTTCTGCACATCTCTTATAGAGCGCGGGGGTTCCATGTCTAAGATCGCCTTGATCTTGTCGGGGTTGGCCTCTATGCCTCTTTTAGAAACCATCAGACCCAAAAATTTGCCTGATCCAACGCCAAAGGCACACTTGGCTGGATTCAACATCATCTTGTGGTGCCTCAGCACTTCGAATGCCTCTCTGAGGTGCTTGATATGGTCTGCCTTGACCAAGCTTTTAACCAGCATATCATCGACATAAACCTCCATGGCTTTTCCAATCAGATGGGCAAATATCTTATTCACCAATCGTTGGTAAGTAGCTCCCGCATTCTTTAAACCAAACGCCATAACAAGATAGCAGAAAACACCAAAGCCGGTTATGAAGGATACCTTAGGGATGTCATCCTTGTGCATCTTAATCTGATTATAGCCGCTGAATCCATCCATGAAGCTCAGCATCTCATGTCCAGCTGTGGCATCTATCAACATATCTATTCTTGGCAGAGGGAAACAATCCTTTGGGCATGCATCATTCAGGTCAGTGAAGTCTATACACATCCTCCACTTCCCATTCGCTTTCTTGACCATCACAGGGTTTGCTAACCATTCGGGAAACTGAATTTCTTCAATAAAACCAGCCTCCAAGAGCTTATCCACTTCTTGCTTAATGGCCTCTTGCCTTTCCGGAGCAAAATTTCTCTCCTTCTGCTGTACTACCTTCCGATTAGGGTCGACATTCAATCCATGAGTTATAAGTTGGGGATCAATCCCTGGCATATCAGCTGCTGTCCAAGCGAAAACGTCGCTATTCTTCTGTAAGAACTCTATCAACTTGCCCTTCAGGGGTTCTTTCAAAGAGGCTCCAATATAAGTTACCTTCTCAGGGTCGCCTAGCTCCAGAGGGATAGGTATTAAGTCCTCTGCTGGCTTTCCTCGGTGTTCATCATCACCACGGACATCCATGTCTTCAATCGGGAGTACCTGCCCCCCGGTTCCATCAGCTCTCAAAGCAGCCACATAGCAACTCCTGGCCATTTATGATCTCCTTTTTGTTCCCCAACACTATTCCTGGTTGGAAATTTGACCTTCATGTGATAAGTAGAGGCAACAGCCTTGAATGCATGAAGTTCGGTTCTCCCTAAGATTGCATTGTACGTTGAGGCAGCCTTAATTACTAGAAAGTTTAGCATCTGGGTGGCTTCCTTAGGTTCTTGCCCTATTGTCATGGGCAGCTGAATGGTCCCCTCAACCTTGGACTCAACTCCTTTAAATCCGTAGATCGGCATATTAGTCGGGGTTAGTTGAGAGTCAGTATACCCCATCCTCAAAAAAGCATCATGAAACAAGATATCGACGAAAGCTCCATTGTCTATCAGGACTCGCTTCACTTCCGAGTTTCCAATTACAGGAGTTATGACCAACGGGTCGTCATGGGGGAATTTCACCCCTTCAAGGTCTGAATCATCAAAACCAATCACTGCCTCAGTCTTAGCTCGCTTCGGGGCTTCTCCTGTGATGTGCATTACTTCTCTGGCATAAGCCTTTCGAGAGTTTCGGGTAGTACCGGCCGCTGTTGGTCCTCCCCAAATCATATTGATTACTGGCCCTCGAGGCTGCGGGTTACGATTGCGATCGTTATCCCTCATATCACCGTCTCTTCTATCATAATCCCTTTTCTGGGTTCCACGGTCTTCACCCTTGGTGAACTTGTTTAACTTTCCCTTCCTGATTAAGAATTCAATTTCATCTTTTAATTGTCTGCAGTCATCTGTGTCATGCCCCACATCCTTATGGAATCTACAATACAGATCTTTGTTTCTCTTTTCGGGGTCACCCCTGAGCGGTTTAGGCCAACGAAAGTCCTTATCCTTCTCAATGTCCAACAAAATTTGACTCCTAGGAGCGTTCAACCTTGCATAATCAGAAAACCTTGGCCCAAAACCCTTCTTGGGTGATGAATCGGAGTCCTTGCCAGTCCGGGGATACTTGTCCCTAGCGTCGTACTCTTGTTCTGACTTTCTTTTCTTTGAATCATTAGAGCCCTTGCCATTACCTCCTGTGGTTTCCTTCTTAATGCTGTCCTCAGCCTTGATATATTTATCGGCTCTTCTCTGGAGCTCGGCCATGTTCTCAGGAGGGTGTTTTGCCAAAGACCTTTTGAAGAAGAGGTCAGTGGTTCCGTGTTCCAGGGCTACCATGGCCACCTTATTTTCCAGATCGGTGATATTCAACGTCTCCTTGGTGAATCGCTTGAGATAATCCCTTAAGTTCTCATTCTTTCCCTGCACCACATACATAAGGGATGCAGAACTTTTCTCATGAATTCTCCCACTGATGAATTGGCTGATTAAGGCAGCGCTCAACTCCTTAAAAGAGCCAATCGAGTTTGCAGGTAGACGGCTATACCATCTTTGAGCCATGCTTGACAGAGTTTGAGGGAACGCCCTACACTTTAAGGCATCACTAGCAGGCTGCAGTAGTAGTGCGTTTGAGAATGTTCTGACATGATTTGCGGGATCGCCCGTTCCATCATAGGCCTTAATAGTTGGCATCTTAAACTTCCTTGAGATGTGGGCATTCATCACCTCCTCAGTAAACGGAGGTGTGGGATCGTCAGGGTCCCCAAGTGGCATCAGATCTTTGGGGTTACTCCTGGGGGTTTCCACCCTCATAGCTTCTCTTGTTGGGACATCAGCCCTCTTCTGTCTTCTTGAGGACCTCTCCAAATTTATAACGGGAATCCTTCCTGAGATTGGAGGGGGACGAGTTAGACTCTGTCTTGCCTGTTCCCTTGCTATATCATCCTTCAGCCTTTGGATCTCAGCCTCTTGAGCCTTAATCCTCTCCTCAATCGTTTGTGGAGGTCCATCATGGATTCTTCGCGTTCTTCTTAGAGGTTCCTTACTAGCACGTCGCCTCCTCGGGGCTTCATCTCGATCATCATCCTCAGATGATGATGAATCATCAGTATAGGGACCCGAGTAATCATCATATTCTCGATCCCGGATCTGTAAGGCTTGTCCGCTCGGTCCAGGTTCCCTTCGTCGAGGGGGATAGTTAGGCAGCCCATACATAGGGTTGGTGTTCAAAGGGAGATCCGTAGTATGGATCTGTACCCCCGTGCGATCAACTTTACCAAGAGGAGAAACCACCATCTGGAGAGGGTTAGTTTCTTGGCCTTGATGGACAATCACTGAGTGGGTCCCCTCTACATGGGGAGTCGTCCCTGGGGGCTGAGTGGGCAGAGGTTGAATGGCCGTCCCTGTTGATGGGAGTATTTGTCCTTCCCCAGTGACGATGAGCGGATCAGAAGTGGCTGGTGGAGCAGAGTTAAGGGGCACGGCCTCGGTTGATGTTGTCCTTCGTGTTTGAACCATGGTTGATGTTGTCGTCCCACAGACGGCGCCAAATGTTGTGGAATAAAAACTAGGCTACTAGTATTGCGGCTAGGGTTTATGTATTTAATGCAAAGGTGTGTGAGCTTCGTGCTTTAATGGCTGCTCTTGTGCTCGTGGCTGACTCTGCCTTCACAAGATGCCTACGTACTTTGATGAATATCAAAGATCAAGCCAAAAAACGTCGTTCTGAGATGAGGGGTCTGACCCTTTATATAGGTTGAGAAGCCTTAGAATTATGGTAGGATTCTGAGACTTGGTAGACAAGTCTTTGAGGAAGGTTCTAGATCTATTCCCTATAGGAATCAGTTTCCATATAGAATTGGATGCCTTATAGGATAAGTCTGAAGGGGATATTATCCTTATCCAACTCTTATTTGCTGAGCTGTTTATTACCCTTAATATTAATTACGAAATTAATATTATAAATAGGGTTTGGGCCCATCTGGTGGGCCCCACGTTTGGACCATTCCGGGTATAATTAATACCACATTAAAGGTGTCTTTAAGGCTTACTTTTAGCCCATATCAGAAGCATTCAAGAAAAATGTGCAGAATTAGCAAAAGATTACTTTTATTTTTCGAACATATACTTATATTGTGTTTGGTTGGGGTGAATCAAATTGGAGGGAATGGAATGAAATTTGAATAAGAATATAGTTAAATGTTTAAAAAATTCATTCCTTACATCAATTCATTCCTAACCACCTAAGCTAAAGTTTAAACCCACCAATTTGAAAAGGAATGATCCATTCTCCCTCCAACCTATTTTCTTCCCAAATCCTATCATACAAAATTTACACCCACTCATTTTTTTTTAAAATCTTACCTCTCATGTTCATTTTGTTCTTTTAATTTCTATTCATTCCATTCCATTCCGTTCTCCCCAACCAAACACAACCTTAGAGTTATCTATTTGATATTTATTATGACTTTAGTGATTCAAATGATACCGAAATGAAATCGATGACCCTTTTGAAATATTGAAGTGAAATAACCTCTAAAGATTTACGGTCTTAAAATTCTATAATCTAGAATACATAAAAAGAGACACCACGAAACCTGATACTAAAAAATTACTAGCATAATACTTGTTTTATCATAAAACATCAGTGCAACTCAAGAACTTTATCTGCGTTATGACGTAAGGCGACCGTTAACCATATAAATCTTCTACATCCTCTATACTCAATTAGTCTTCTTTTAATTTATCTTGTATATTGTTATTCTTCCTAGCCTCGTGATCAATCAAAGAAGAGTTTGTCTTATATATATATATATGGAAACAAATCAATTAGAAATCACAACATACAGTACTATGAAAATATTAAGCCAATTGCTTGCTTGTCTCAGAATCTCAAATAATCTGAGGAAAAGCATCTTCTTAAAATAATCTTAAATAAATTATCTTATCAACAACTGAAATCAACCCGTCACCATGTACTTTACTAATAGGGATGGGTATCGGGACATTTCGGGGCCGGGGAGTGCTATCCCCGCCCTCATCCACGAATTCAAACCTAATCCCCGTCCCCGTCCCGCTCCCCGTCGCGGATTATTTTTTATTCCTCATCCCCGGCCCAAAGGGGTAACGGGGATCCCCGAGGTGAATTTCATTTTAAATAAAAAATAATATCTTAAATAATTTTAAACACTAACTAGTGAGTTTGAAATCATATTTTCTTGTGATATATTGTGAAAAGCAACTATAGCTCGATTAGATGTTGCGTTACAACGTTTTTTCATCACATTAATCATATAATAAATATATCTTCATATTCACAAGTATATATGTTACCTCTAAAAATTTCTTTTTGACATCTAAACATTACAAAGTAGTAGCTAATATATATATATATATATATATATATATATATATATATATATATAGTTACACTCCATAGCAAACACCTTATATAACAAACAATAAAGAACACCTCATATCTAATATAATTTAAGAGTTCCGTCATAGCACCCAATACAAAAAGTTGTTATTTTTTTACCCTCTAGCAAACCAGCAAAAAAATTGAAAATTCACTGTTCATTGATGACTTCATCAGTGAACAGTAATTTTCAACTTTTTTTTGACTTGATAGAGGGTAAAAAAATAACAACTTTTTGTATTGGGTATCCCCGGCGGGGCCAAAGGTTCTAATAGATCTATGGTGTTCTTTGTTGTTTGTTATATAAGAGCGTTCTGTATGGAGTAAATGCCTATATATATATATATATATATATATATATATATATATATATATATATATATATATATATATATTATAATAAGGTGAAATCGATTCCGGGATTGAAAATTGGGTCGGGTGGAGAAAATCGGGGCGGGGGTTGGGGATCGGACCGGAGAGATATAAAATCCCGGCCCCGGCCCGCTTCCCGGTTTTTTTTGAAAATTGTCCCCACTTTCCGGTCCGTATCCGAAAAAATCCCCAATTCCCCGTCCCGTTTGGTGCGGGGATCGAATCGGACCGGGCGGGCAGGGTGAATGCCCATACTAATATTTCAACTGGATAGCTTTGGTACTAAAAGGGGATTCGCCGGCGCCGCATAGGGTAGTTATAAGGTAGGAAAGGAAAACAATGATGTTGGCGAGAAGTTTTTTACTAAGACAATTGATGGTTGCAAGAAGAAGAAGAGTGATGATGAGGTTCGCATAGGGTAGTTATAAGGTAGGAAAGTGTTTCTTATTTATTTGTATGTGTTAAGATTCAAGGTTCTGGAAGTGCACCTGTGCAAGAACAAACATCGGTAGACAACACTAATATATCTGAACAAGTCATCGCTGATCTGGTCGTAGACCCTGTATGTCAACAATTGGTTTTGATTCAGCTGAGCGGGAGAAAATCAGAATAGCATATCTAACTAAGGGACCAACTAGCTAAATTATATCCACTAGAGTTTAATGAAAACTGATCCAACTAGCTAAATTATATCCACTGGAGTTTAATGAAATAAGTCTTCTGGCCCTTGACGATCAGCTTGATAATTACATTGTTAATATGAGAAGCGACAATGATTTTAGTGATTTAAAAGGAGTCGCAGAACTAGCTCAAAAGATGGTTCTGAAACAAAAAGATTTGGGATTTCCGTTGGTTTATATGTTAGTGAAACTAGTATTAATCTTGCCGGTTGCAACAGCTACTGTTGAGAGGGCATTTTCAGCGATGAATCTCATAAAAATTGTTCTTCGAAATGCAATGGGAGATACTTGGTTGAACGACTGTCTAGTAACCTATATTGAAAGAGATGTTTTCGAAACAATCAGCAATGAAGAAATCATGCAGAGGTTTCAAAGCATGAAGAAAAGAAGAATGTTGTTGTAATATGTAACTTTTGTAAAAACTTACCTATGTTATGTATGAAAAAAATTTTGGACCCCACTTTACTTGGACCCTGGCTCCGCCACTGCCACCACCAACATCATCTAGCAGCCGCCATCTTCGATTTTCTTCTTACAGCCACCCCTTTAATTCCATTGGAGGTCTGTAACCTTTTCTAGTATTTCATTGTTGTTATTACTACTTATTTATTATTAATTTGTCCTAGGTTATTAATTTATCGAGGTTTTACTGTAGTGCTTTCCACTTGATTGTAAATTTGCAATCTCTTTTTAATAATTCAAGGTTTGACATATGATGAATGGAGAGCAAAGCACTCAGAGGAATCGAAAATAGGAGGTGAATGTGATTCGGAGAAAGAAAAGGTGATTGAAAAAGGGAATCTTGTTGATATATCAGAGCTTCTGTTCACCAAAGAGAGAGATTACCTCATTAGATATAATGACCCGAAACCGGTATGGCTATGTATCATGTATCATTGTACATTATCGCAGTTTTGCAAAATGCCTCGGGTGTCAGCTTCTTTTGTTTACTTTTAATATTGCAGGTTACGGCTGAACAGTTGGAAGGGAAATTTATTGTTTTATACTTTCTGCCTTTCCATTACCATGTTGATGTACATCCTCCTGATATGATGTTCAAAGAATCCTTGATTGACACTATTAATGATTTAAAGTGTAAGAACTGCTTTGAGGTTGTAATGGTTGTTGATGAGGTTACTACCTATGATGGAGATCTCCGACAAGATCTTCTTACTCTTCAAGGGAAGTTTGATGATATAGTTTCTAAATTTCCATCATGGGCTGCCATACCATTCTCAGATATAAAATCTAGAAAGCGTCTAAAAAGTAGATTTGGTCACTTGGGCGTATTACGTAGCCCTAGGATGGTTCGCATTCATTCAAAAGCAGGAAAAGGCTTGGTCGTGGACACTTTTTCTGAAAAACTATTTCTGACTTATGGATCTGAGGCTTATCCTTTCAGCGAGGATAGGATAGCGTTCCTGAAGGCCAAAGACAAAATGGCCTTTAGTCAACACTCCTTGAAAGAACTTCTAGGCTCCCCGGAACGTGATTTTGTCATCTCAAACAAAGGAGAGGAGGTATGAATGTAATTCTTTTCTAACATCATAATTAATTGCTAACTGTAGGGAAAGTCAATCTCTTAATTAGCGACAAGTTTCAACTATCAAATATCTTTACAAAACAGGTTTATGAAACATCTTTAATTAGTATGTTGATCACTTGATCATTGGAAACAATCCTCTCTTTAAAGCATTCATTATTGTTTTAGGTCCGCTGGATCTTGTTTTCTTAATTAATTCTTTGATCTGCCGCATGTAGTTTTATTTTTATCATGTGTATAGTATATGCATGTGATTAGTAAATATTGATACTTATCATTTTCTTGATCCTAATAGAAAAACATGACTGGTCAAACTACTCAATTGATTTAGTAATTATACATTTGTACTGCTGTGTGTGTGTGTGTCGTGTCTATATATCTCTGTTTGTGTGTTTATGACTTGTGCAGCTCGCCTAAGAGCCTCTCTCTTAGGCTCTATGATAGTCTAGCGCCTCGGTGCCCCCCTTGCCTATAGTAAAATTAAAAAAAATGATATTAGCACACTGCATTGATAACATTTTTATGAATATTTTATTTAAAAAGTATTGAGCATAATGAGAAAGGGATAACAATATTCTGTCAAAATATCCAAATTAACATAATATATATTAGTGTAGTCAATACTTTTTTGATATTGTGCATGACATTGTAGAGGAGAGTTAGATTTAGAGGTGTTTTGGAAGGTACTAGATGACGAGTAACTGAGGATATCTTTTGAAAAGAGGGTTGAGAGGCAAATAAGGGGGAATCTCAAATCTCATATGAGCATAGTAGTAGGGCTAAAAAGTTCATCGTTTTTTAATTATCCGAGTAGAATAACAAAGTCACATCACGAATAATTAAAATTGGGATAAAAAACAATTTTTTAGAATATAATTGGCTTTTAATATTTTTTGTCTAACTTAAGGATCTTATAATGATCATTAAAACGAGTTTTAAGATGCATCGGGATTTGATGCTTAAGTTCCCAATAGCTTAGGAAATTAAAATATTGATTTTCCCTTTTTTGTAATTATTCTAGTGCACTCTGTAATAATTTACTTGTTGCATTTGCACATTATCATAATGAAATTGGATGAACATCTAAATGATGCACTAAGATACTGCCTACTTTTGATGATAGATTCCTATTCAGACTCTTGAAGATAAGGTGGTAGCCCTATATTTTTATGAAGAAGACCACTCTGTGCCTGATCCCCTTGCAGGGAAACTAATGATGTATTATAATGAATTGAAAATGAAGAATGAAAATTTTGAGCTTGTGCTACTTTACCTGTATGACACATGTAAAACTGCTTGTTTGACAAAAGAAAATTTCCAAAAAACTTTTGAGACTATGCCTTGGTTGGCGCTACCGTTTATAGACCCGGTCCTTAAAAAGTTAAAAAGGCTTTTCGGTTATCCTGACGAGGAGGACCACTTTGATGCTGGACCTTCTCTTGTTATTGTTGGGCCTCGTAAAAATGTCATTGGTTGTGGCGATATCATTGAACCAGGTCCTGCCAGCATCATGAGGGGATATGACGGGAACCTCTTCTTGCGTGAGGAGTTTGCCAAGGCAGAGGGGGAGAGAGTCAGGGAACTGAAGTTGGAGATGTTATGTAGTCCAAATACCGTCTTCAAAAGTAAAGATGGATCCCAGGTTAATATTTTTAAAGATTGACTGGTTGTTAGAGCATATCCAATATTACTGTAGGGGCTATGACATCATGTTGTTGAACAGAAGAAAATAATATATTGATCTGTCAAATTACAGTACAGGAGTTTAGTATATGTAGCCTATGCTTAAAGGCTATAAAAAAACTAATGTAGTGTACTGATAGTTTATTTTGTAGCTAAATTTCGCTGTAGCCATTAGCTATGGCTATATAATAATCTCCCATAATGTAATTAGACAGGTCAATATATTATTTTCTCCTGTGCAACAACACAATTCATGTAATTATCTTTTAGACTCTCTATCTACAAGTTCATTTGCCAAGGCCCATAAGATGCTTAATATTAGGTGTTGAAGTACAACTATCACACTTGCAACAATTCAGGACAATGGTAAAAAATAACCATTTTTTAAAACTCAGTCATGAAAATACCCACCCATTTTGGAAGTGATTGGTTATTTATAACACATGGGATACCCAACTGGTAATTGGGTATCTCATTTTATATAGGATACCCATTTGTGAGTTGGGTATCACAATTTTTTTTATTTTTAATTTCTTGGGATACCCATTTGCAGGTGGGGTATCTTATACAAAATGAGATACCAAATTACCAGTTGGGTATCCCAACGGGTAAAATAACCATACATTTTGAAAATTGTTATTTTTATCATTTTAACTCAAAAATGAGTATTTTTTTTATATCATTTTTTTCGACAATTCAAGCATCATGCCTAATATTTGTGATTACTTGATCATTTATGTAGGTTCAATTCTCTCAACTAGCGGGGAAGAGAGTCATATTTTTGTTTGAGGGTGATTATCCAGAATATGATGGTGAATTTTTTCGTCGTATGTTAGAATTACGGTATAGGCATGCAAAGGGCACTGCTAATGAATTTGAAGTTGTATATTTTCCCAAGAACAAAGATATAAATGGTAAGAGGGTTGCAGATATGCCATGGTTGATGTCATGTCCAGTGGAGTTGTTACTCGTTGGGTCTGCTTATCTTTCTTTTTATGGTAATAGCTACAACCGGTATCATTCTTCTTTACTTCTTGCCTTTGGTCGAGATGGAAGCCTGGTTAGAAGAGCGATATGTCCGCGGTTAGGGGATTACCATTTCCCCTTTTACAATGAAAGTGAAGAAGTTGCTTCAGAGGCCTTTGATATAGAGAATAGTGATTTTTGCTGGGGCTATTGGGACACACTTTATCAGGGTGTGTTGAGATGCACAAGTCAGATCAATTTTCAGAGTGCGAACCACCTCTTTTCTGTTTATTATTACAGAGATGATACATAATAGTAACAGCGTAGAATCTACTCAACATATATATCATGGATCGAGATGGACAGCGTGTGGAGCTCGGGTTCCTTTTTAACGTAACATCTAATGGTTAAACGTTAGTTGATCATTCCAAGGACAAGCCACAAAACCTTGACATTCCCACTTTCGCCAAGTTTTTTATGAAATAGTGATCGTCCCTATGTATGTTTGTTTATCGATTATTCATGTATTGCTACTATTTTTATTTGCATAAGTTTGTTTTGTAATGGATTGTGTATTTGGGAACCAATCGACGTTCATCGTCATTTAAGATTATATGGACTACTTTTATTTGCACAAGTTTGTTTTGAGAGGCTTGTATTTTTCTGGTGTCCATGATATATTTCTTTCTAACAAAAAAGTAGAGTTGTCTGTCTAAACAAGCATGCACAGCTTTTACTTTGACATTGTACAGGCTGATGACAAAACAGCACTCTCTGGTTAGTTCTCTTTGCTAATATTAAAATATCACTGGAAAAATGTTTAGTACATTTTGGATGCGTGGGATAGATGGTGCTACCTAAGCTAAGGAATTTTGCAAAAACCAAAATTGATTAAGCCCTCAAAGTGGATGGTAGCTTCTAGTATCATATAAGAGGCTTAGTTTTTAGTTAATCGGTTGGTCAGAAGTTAAAAGAGGACGAAATAGTACTTTGTAAAAAATACTTGAGATTAAAAAAATGATGAAAAGTGGTTCTATAAAGGTTTTTCATGACTGTGACCATATAGTAAATAAAAATTGCGGGTCAAAGCAAACCAGAACCATGGTTGAATATGTAATCTTGTAATGAGCCAAAAATAAGGTTTAGGTTTATGGTTTAGGTCCTTTGTTGCCAAGCCTAATGTAGCTGTTTTGGATGAGGGTTGCCATTGATGGCATACAAACAAAAGCCAATACTATGAATCACAAATAAATGGCATAAAAGATAATATCATAAAAGATAATCACTACCGACACCTACACACACAAAGTGAAACAACAAATCTTTCTAGTTCTCCATGCTCACCTTGATGCTTTCTTGTAACAGAAGTATTTATCATCAGGACAGTGGATAATTGGACAAATTAAGTACAAACATTTTGGGCTATGCTTGCCACCTTGGACTCATTTGTGGGGGATAGAAATGCATTGCTACTAGTGGTTTGTAGTGTAATCTATGTATCATATTAGGGTGTCAAATGTATTACATATTAGTGCTTCTTAGCAGAATCAATCAATCATATTAGGGTGTTAGTAATAGTTTATTGAGATTGAGTTATATAGTTAGATAGCCCTGCCAAGTGATTTGGCTCATAAGCCCAAGTAGTTGCTTACAAACACTCACGCCTATCTAAACAAGGCCATTCATTATTAGCTCGTACACTACGTCTATCTTATTCCAAGATTACGGACTTGACTGATAATTAATTATACCTTTCTTTACTCTTATTACACAACCAGGCTAAAGTAATCCAACTGGGTACGTTTGGTTTGGTTTGGTTTGGAAAATGAGGATTTCCCTTAGCAGGTTTTGTTTTGTCCTTGACAAATTTGTGGAGATAAATTCTCCATTTGGTTTATAAAAGTGCAGTGCTTATAACCTAAAGGAAGCAGTTGTTGATTATCTTTGGTTACTCGTAATTGCTTTAGAATTATCACCCCTTAGTCCTTAAATAAAGGGCGATTAAGCTATAGAGGTCCTGTTATACGTTCATTTTAATATGTTTGTATTGAAATTGTGTAAGGCAACTGGTGATTTAAAGACAAACCCGCAACCGGTGATTTAAATACAAACTCTCAGCCTAAATCAACAACGATGTTTGTACTTTTCTTGGTCAATAGTATCTTTAAATTTAATATTTGCGCATTTAATTAGGGTGACATTGAATTTCTGTCAACTTGAATATAGTTAGAAACATAAGAAAATGTTATAATGATGACAAGTCATGGATATTTATCTAACTATTTCATCGTTTTTTGTTGTTGCCAGGGGTTCAAAGTTTATGTCTTCCTTTTTTTTTTGGAGGGGTAAAACGTGGATATCGTGATAAAATCCAAGTAAGATGCTATAATTATGGTATACTCGGCCACTATGCAGTAGAATGCAGGAAACCATGCCAAGGAAGAGAACAAAAACAAGAGGTGAACTTTGCCTCGATAGAAGACAGTGAGCCAGCATTATTACCGGCAAGGCACGACAAAGGAAACAAGGATTTGGTATTACTAAATGAGGGGGAGATGACACCAAAGCTACGTTCTACAGGGCATGAAATTCAGAGGGAGTCAAACGTTTGGTACTTGGATAACGGTGCCAATAACCACATGATAGGAGACAAATCAAAATTTGATGCTTTGAATGAGGAAATCAGTGGTAAAGTGAGGTTTGGTGATGGTTCTACAGTTATGATAAAAGGAAAAGGCTCAATAAAGTTCAGATGCAAAAATGGGGAGGAGAGAGCACTCCAAGATGTGTATTACATTCCAACCTTGTGCAACAATGTCATTAGCCTTGGAAAACTATCTGAAGGAGGACATAAATTCATAATTCATGGTGTTATGCCATAATTTTGGCATGTCTAATAATCTCCCAAATTTCTAATATCTATTAATTATTAATTCAGATTAATAATTATTACTTAATCGCTAAGTAATATCCTCTCCCTGAAATGAGGAAAGAATCAATCTTAATCAATCAATAACGAAAAATATCTCCAAACGATATTCTTCAAATCAGGAAGATATCACAACGATAAGATTAAATCAGATAAAATCAATCATTACCCACATTAACGTAACTTATCCCTTAAGTCTCTCGGGATAAGGCCAATCAATTTCACAGAACTACGTGGGCTTGATCCTATATAAACATATAGGTACGTAGGCATCTTGGCATTATGGAATCCGACACACGAGACAAATCGAGACACCTGCCAAGTCCAGCCCCCTCTTTTTTCATAAACCCTAAATCCCTAAAACAGCCATATTCATAATTCGCTCTATTATTCCAGCACCCTTCCGATTTCGTGTTGTTACGAAATTCCTCCAACAACATTTGGCGCTAGAAGGAGGGGATTTAATTATTCGAGGAGGACGAATAATTCATAATTAACGGTGTTGGAACATAATCAAAGTGGTTCTAACAGGATGGCGGTGGAGGGATCAATAATTACAACAAACATGGTGGCTCGGTGCATAAAAAACGGTACAACAGTGGTGAGGTTACAAGCGACCAGCCAATAAAGAAACACCAGCAAAAAAAGAAGAAAAAAAAGGGAGGAGCGACTGGTTTCCACGCATGTTACAGGAGTATAGTTCACGGGACCCGCTGGATTAAAGAAAGAAAAAAAAAATAAACAAAGGACGTACACAAGTTAAAGCATGATCCAAAGTTTAATGAGTAAAGAATCTGCCAACAATTTTCTATGTATTGTTCGAAGTTGACCATAAAAGAAAGCAGCAGCAACAGGAAAGAAATCGAAGAACACGCTGCGGTGCCGGCCAGAAATCGAAGAACGCGTGGATAAGAAAAATAAAGATAAGTCTTATTTTCTATTCTTAATTTAATTTTCTGCAAATTAAATATCCTGTCGTACATGCATATATTAAGTTTTTAAATACTTTTCAGAAAAAATATTTATTATTCAAAAAATTCGTGCGAGCAATAGATATTTTTATGCTTGTAAAATTATTGTGATTTAGAAAATATCGTACGAGATATTTATACTGATGGCTTGCCAATTTTATACTGATTGATTGTGGATATTTTACAATCCCGTACGAGCTGTATGCTTTGAAAAAAAAAAATTATACATGCGAGACGCATAATTCTGAAAAATATTTTTTTTTTACAGAAAATAAGGAGCATTATTTTCGAACAAAATAAATATCGCGACATTCTTAAACGAGCATATTTATTATTGCATTTGTGTTAGTCACAGAGGCATGCCTGAATACATCTAATAACAAGCCTAAGTATGTGTAATGCTATGCATTACCTACATGACCTCTTAACTGAGGGAACCTCTAGTTGTAGAGTTTCTACTTGTTTGTACTATGTAATAGGCATCAAATTCTATCTGTGTAACTGTACCTACTAAGTCAAGAATAAAGCTTGAAAGAAGTTCTAAGGTTCATGCCTCAAGCAAGGAAATGAAGACTGTCAAATAATCACAGTTGGGATTTGAAGAATTGAAGAAATGAAGAAATTGCCTAAGTACTAATTCGAGAAGTACATTTGTCTATTCGAGAAGTCTAGCATTCGAGAAGTCTGGAGTTCGATATCTCAGAAGACACTATTCGATATCTCTCAATATGCTATTCGATATCTCAGGGATTCGATATGTCAAAATGTTCTATTCGATATCTCAGGGATTCGATATGTCAAAATGCTCTATTCGATATCTCAAGGAGTCCCAGAGAAAAGATCTATTCGAGAAGTGATTCGATATGTCAAGATAACACTATTCGAGAACTCAGAGTTATCGATCAAGTCAACTCCAGTTCTCGAATCACTCACTTAGTCACTTCTCGAATACATTCTTGAGGACAAAATACTGAAGAATTGTACAAGTCAGAAACCTGCAACAAGCCAGGATACTTTATTTGACTCTGTCCTATAAAGCATGCTGGAAAGCCTACAAAGAAGCTTGGAGAGATAAGACAAGGGACAAGGAGCTGAAGAAGTGGATCTAAACAGGCTTTTCAAAGTCAAATCTGTAGCCGTTTGGACTCTTACTAAAATGAGATAGACAGACTGGAAAGTGATTTTGTTTTACCTACCTCATTTGTAGTAAGTGGGTGTATCCATGTCTATAAGGATACAGCCTCACTTCCTTAGCTGTTAAGGTTTTGAAGTTTCTCAAAAATATCCAGAAAATATCTCTCTGAGAAAAACGAAGCTGAGAATACTATCATTTGTATTCACAGATTGTAGCAAAATCTTAATCTAATAAAATATTAGATTAAAGTGATATTGTGTTGTGTTTGTGTTTAATTATCCGCATCTTCATATCTCACACACTCATCACTTATCTTGCTGCAAAGATTCAAGACCGAAGAAAAATTCAAGAATCCATTCACCCCCCCCCTCTGTATTCTTTTACTGTATTCAATACTCAACAAGTGGTATCAGAGCAGGCTGTTTAATCTAAACAGAAAACGATCATGAGTTCGAATACACCAAAGACTACAGGTACGGTAAAGGTCCCTAAGTTCGACAAAGAGAATTACAATCTCTGGAAAATAAAAATGCTGTTGTTCATCAAAGCTGCCAATCCTCTCTACCCTGACATTCTCAAGAATGGTCCATTCATACGTTCCAAAAGAGCCATCCAAATGGACGGACTCAGAGAAGGAAAAGATTGCCCTAGACAGCCACCTCATGTTGTTAATCATAGACTCCTTGGATATGTCGATGTTTGCCAACGTAGCATCATGCAGATCAGCCAAGGACATGTGGAATCACATCGAGGTGTTATGTGAAGGGACAGAGGAGGTAAGAGAAAATAAGAAACAGATACTGGTCACACAGTATGAGGCGTTCATGGCACAGCCCAAGGAAAGTATCACTGATATGTTTGAAAGATTTCACAAGCTGGTGACTGAGCTCCAAATGAATGGGAAGGTTTACAGCACTAAGGAATTAAATATGAAGTTTCTACTATCGTCACCAAACCATCTAGAGCAAAGGGTCATATCTCTAAGAGAAAGAGATTTGAACAAAGTCACGTATGATGTGCTCTATGGGGTTTT
Source organism: Saposhnikovia divaricata (assembly GCA_036435485.1). Taxonomy (NCBI): domain Eukaryota; kingdom Viridiplantae; phylum Streptophyta; class Magnoliopsida; order Apiales; family Apiaceae; genus Saposhnikovia; species Saposhnikovia divaricata. The sequence continues at coordinate 8,475,915 of CM071597.1, read as the reverse complement.
AAAGACACACGAGCTTGAGTTGCTTCAAAAGAGGGCTATCCAAGCTAACCAAGGCAGAATGATAAACACATCATGTGCCTTGATTGTCAACAAATCTATTCAAGACCTGGAAGCATCTGCAAGTCAGCTGAGAATAGAAGAGATAGTAGATGATGAAGAAACTGAGGAAGTAGTGACTGAACCTGCTGATGACAAGGAAGAAGATGAGTTCTACACTCTTGAAGAGCTGGATGGCATGGAAAATACATCATATGCTTTCATGGCTAGAAAATTCCCAAACATCAGATTCAAGAGGAATCAGCCCTTCAAGCCTAGACCTCAAAATCATTCATTCAACAAGAGCAAGGCACCTATGAAAACAAACAAGAACAGATTCAAAACCAGCTATGTGGATAGGTCGTCTGTAAGATGTTATAGATGCAATGACCTAGGGCATTTTGCCAGTGAATGCAAGAAGCCTAAAAAGAAGGATAAGGAGTTTCTTGAGCTTGAAGCTAAGTATGAGGCCCTTCTAAAGAAGCAGACACCAGGTAAGGCTTACATAGCTGAAGGGAAGTGTTGGGATGATTCTGACAGTGATGGGGAAGAACAAGAATTCTGCAACTATGCCTTGATGGCCAATTCCAAGGAAGAACCATCTGCATCAGACTCACAGGTACCATCTCTCACTACCATAGACATGTCTGTTTCTGAATATAAATCTTTGGTTGAACAACTATCCGTTGAGATGTTTAACATTCATACTAGTATGACTGCTGCTAATGAAGAGATTGCTAAACTGTCTACTAGGAATGAACTGTTAAATAAGAGAAATGAGGAACTAGAGCTAACTACTGTGCAAATAGAAAATCTTAAACAAGAGATTGAGTATCTAAAGAACAAAGTTCTATGTGCTAGTCAAGTTGAGAAAGCTCTTAGGGATGAGTTAGCTGAAAATGAATTTAAGTTGAAGACATTTAAGAATTCCTCTAGTCTATTGCAGTCTTATCATGAGAAAAATCTAGCTAGACCTAAGGCTGCCATTGGACTTGATTATGACACTCTTAAACAGAGGAAAGGCTATGCAGTCATTGAAGATGACATTGTTGTTCAAGAGGAGGTGCCTCAGGTTTTGAAAAAGACTGAGAATCCAATATTTAAAACACCAACACTTGAGATTGATGAGGATGCCTTACTCATCAAGCAAATGTTGGAGGATGAAGATGAGGCACAATCAAATGAACAACAAGCATCCTCTGAGAGTAAGAATGTCAAAATCAAAGCCAAGGAGCCAGTAGGAGGTAGACCTAGACTTGAGAAATCTGTAAATTTTGTTTCAGCTGGAAATTATGAGACTAAGAAGAAAGTGACTAATAAGAGACCAAACAGGAATGGCAAATTAGGGATTAACAAAGATAACAACTATGCTTATGTGCCAAATGCCCCTAGGAAAGTTTGTCAAAACTGTTTTAGCTCTAATCATTTGACTCATGCTTGCAAGAAACCATCTGGTAGTGTTGCTAAACCATTCTATGATTGCTCTGTGCCTTTAAGACATAGAGACTCTCCTTTCTGTGATAAACTTGATTGTATGCCATGTAACATGAATGTGATGACTAGTTGTTTTAATTTGAGAAGACAATTCATGGAGGGCTGTATCAATCATAATGTTCACACACACTACACAAGGACAAAGTCTTCAAGTCCTCCTAAAGTTAGGAAGGTACCTCTGTCACCTAAGTCTAAGAACCCTGATTCTAAGACTCCCAACAGTGACAAGAAGACCAACATCAAGAAAACTGATAAGCATGCTGATTTTGATAAAACTGTCACTAAGTCACATGGACCCAAACTCGTTTGGGTACCAAAGAAGAAGTAATACTTTTGTGTTTGCAGGGCAAAGAAAGTAAAAAGAAGGTCATGTGGATTTTGGACAGTGGATGCTCAAATCATATGACTGGTGATATGGCCCTGCTATCACAGTATGAGGAAAAGGCTGGCCCAATGGTTGCTTTTGGAGATGACAGCATTGGCAACACACTGGGATATGGCAAGTTGGAAATTGGAAATGTCATCATTGAGAATGTAGCACTGGTCAAGGGGCTCAAGCATAATCTACTGAGTGTTGGTCAATTCACTGACAGAGGCTTCAAAGTGAACTCTGACAAAGATGAATGTTTGATCACCCACAAGAAGACTGGTGATTTTGCTCTGTCTGGAGTAAGGAAAGGAAGCCTGTTTGTAGCCAATATGGACTCTGCAAGCAAGGACACAATTTGTTGCTTCTACTCAAAAGCATCAAATGAAGACAGTTGGCTGTGGCACAAGAAGCTATCACACCTGAACTTCAAAGCCATTAATTCCCTAGTCAAAAGGGAGTTAGTGAGAGGCATGCCCACACTTGAATTCTGTCAAGAAGGAGTGTGTGAGGCGTGTCAAAAGGGAAAAATGAAAAGATCAAGCCACAAGTCAAAAACAGTGACATCTATAACCAAGCCCCTGCAACTGATTCATATGGATTTGTTTGGGCCTGTCAATATTATGTCACTAGGAAGGAAGAAGTATGCTCTAGTGATGGTTGATGATTTTACAAGGTATACATGGGTAGAATTTCTGGCATCAAAGGATGAGGCTCCACAAGTAATCATTGAGCACATAAAGAAAGTTGACAAAGAAGCAAAGGCCATAAATGCAAGTGTGATTGCATTAAGAAGTGATAATGGGACAGAATTCAGAAATGCCATGCTTGGAGCATTCTGCAAAGAAAATGGTATTTCTCAACAATTCTCAGCTCCAAGGACTCCACAACAAAATGGAGTTGTTGAGAGAAAGAATAGGACTCTGATAGAGGCTGCTAGAACAATGCTACTTGATGCAAAGATGCCTACATGTTTTTGGGCTGAGGCTGTGAGCACTGCATGCTACATCCAAAACAGAACCCTCATCAACAAAAAACACTGGAAAGACACCTTACAACTTGATGACTGGAAAGAAGCCTACTCTAAAGTATGTTCATACTTTTGGAAGCAAGTGCTTTGTGCTAAAAGATAATTCAGAATATGTTGGAAAGTTTGATGCAAAGGCATTTGAAGGAATCTTTCTTGGCTATTCTATGGAAAGAATTGCATACAAAGTTTATGTCATTTGTCAAAAGAAAGTAATGGAGAGCACAGATGTAACATTTGATGACAGCAAACTACCTGGATTAGAAGAAGCCAATGATGAAGATAAAGATCCCTTGAAGTTTGACAATCTAGATGATTCTGATGAGGAGATTGAAAGTGAATCTGAACTCATAATCCAACAAACTCAAGTGAATGAAGAACCTGTGTCAACCAACAATGAAGAAACAAGCATCCAAGATACACCTGTGAGGAGTGACAACTTCACAGGGGGAGGAAATGTAGATGATAATGATCTAAATGATGAAGCAACATCAAGGATGAGAAATCAATCTGAACATACAAGGAAATGGGATAGATCACACACTGCAGATCAGATAATTGGAAATCCAAATGCAGGAGTAAGGACAAGGAGAGCAACTATAAATGAATGTCTCTATGGCTGCTTTATATCCCAAGTTGAGCCTAAGAAACTTGATGATGCATTGTTGGATCCTGACTGGATAATTGCTATGCAAGAGGAGCTAAATCAATTTGAAAGGAGCAAAGTATGGGAACTAGTGCCTGCACCAAAGGATAGAACCGTTGTTGGAACTAAATGGGTTCTAAGGAATAAGATGGATGAAAATGGTGTAGTCATAAGAAACAAAGCAAGGTTGGTTGCAAAAGGATACTCTCAACAGGAAGGTATTGACTATGATGAGACCTTTGCCCCTGTTGCTAGACTAGAAGCCATCAGAATTTTCTTGGCATTTGCTGCACATTCTAATTTCAAGGTCTATCAAATGGATGTCAAGAGTGCATTCCTGAATGGGGAGTTGGAAGAAGAAGTATATGTGCAACAACCACCTGGCTTTGAGGATCCACAGTTTCCCCACTTTGTCTACAGATTACTTAAAGCACTGTATGGACTCAAGCAAGCTCCTAGGGCATGGTATGACACACTATCACAATTTCTACTGGAGAATCAATTCACTAGAGGCACACTGGACAAGACACTGTTCTACAAGAAACATGATGATGATATTATCCTAGTTCAAATCTATGTGGATGATATCATATTTGGCTCTACAAATGAGAAGCTGTGTGAAAAATTCTCTAAGCTCATGCAAAGCAGATATGAGATGAGTATGATGGGAGAATTAACATTCTTTCTTGGACTGCAAGTTAGTCAAAGGAAGGATGGCATTTTTATAAGTCAAACCAAATACATTAAAGATTTACTGAAGAAATTTGATTTGGAAGAATGTTCACCTGCGAAGACACCCATGGCCACTGCCACCAAGTTAGATGATGATGCTAAGGGCAAAAAGGTAGATATCTCAATCTACAGAGGCATGGTTGGTTCTCTACTCTACCTCACTGCTAGTAGGCCAGATATCATGTTTGCTACATGCTTATGTGCAAGGTTTCAATCAAACCCAAAGGAATCACACATGATAGCAATAAAAAGGATCTTCAAATATCTGAAAGGCACACCAAACTTGGGGTTATGGTATCCGAAGGACACAGGGTTCAATCTGGTTGGTTATTCTGATGCTGATTATGCTGGATGCAGAGTGGATAGGAAAAGCACATCAGGTAGCTGCCAGTTTCTTGGACAAAGGTTAGTCTCTTGGTACAGCAAGAAACAACAATCTGTGTCAACTTCCACAGCTGAAGCTGAATACATAGCTGCTGGAAGTTGCTGTGCTCAAGTGCTTTGGATTAGAAACCAACTTAGAGATTATGGACTTGTGTTGGAAAGAATTCCTATCATGTGTGACAACACAAGTGCAATCTCTATAGTTGCCAATCCTGTCAATCATTCTAGGACAAAGCACATTGACATCAGATATCATTTCATTAGAGAACATGCAACTAATGGAACCATTGAGTTGCATTATGTTTCTACAGAAAAACAACTAGCTGACATATTCACTAAGCCATTAGATGAAGCCACCTTCACTAGGCTGGTCAGTGAGATTGGAATGCTGAATTCTTCGAATTCTGGCTAAGTGAATATATCAACTAGATTGTTGCAGCAGTAAATACTTACTTTATCAAATGCCTAATATTTCTGAAGTAAGTATTGGCTGGAGTATGATGTATAAATATTCCAATGCTGCACATGTTGAAAATCATACATCTTTAGCTTAAAATTTCTGTGAAATTTTGAGAGAATCACTATTTAATTTAGTAGAATATTCTTCAGTGAATATTTCTGGTAAATTTTAAAAGATAGTGAAAATTGAATTTTATGAGTGAAAAGTATAGTTCGATAAGTCAGACTTCTCGAATGGTTCATTGTTTTGTCATGGCTCGAGTTCTCGAATAGGCCTATCAAGAACCCTCCTGAGTTCTCGAATAGTGTCTTTTGAGAAATCGAATATCACACTTTGAGTTCTCGAATAGAGTATTTTAGTTCTCTAATGATGGAGTTCTCGAATACTGTATTTGAGTTATCGAATCATTTGAAAAGGCTGATTTCTCGCTGACACTTAATCGCTTTTTGGATTTATATTCAAACCTTCATTTCACTCATAAAAATATATTCTTAACTTTGAATTATTTTCTGAGTTAAATCACTGCCAGCTGTGAGTTAAAAACTGCCTGAGATATCGAATAAGCCTTTCTTGACTTCTCGAATAGTTGTTTCATACTTCTCGAATGACTTGTCGCTACAGAACACTTATCTATCGACAACTCAAGACATTCATTTATATATATACAACTTCACAACTATTCAATTTTTTTTTCGTTCGATTTCTCAAGCATCTCAACTCCTGAAACCTCTGAAAAACCCTAACTGCGAATTTCTTCTTCAATCCTAATTCTCTTTTCTTCTCTACCCAAATGGCAAACCCTAAACTCACCATACCATCCCAAACTAATTTCATCGCAATCACCAGTGATGTGGAAGCACCGAATGCCAATTTCAAGTGCTTTGTTCGGTGGTTGTCTGAATCATACATCAAGAGTGCGCTCTCAGCCAACCCAACTCTGTACATAGATCTATTGGAACAATTCTGGAGGACTGCTACTGTGGAGGTCGTCGCTCTTGAGAATGCTATCACTTCTTATATTGTTCACTGCAAGATTCAAGGAGTGGATATCACAATCACCACTGCAGACATGAATCAAGCCTTGGATATGCAGCAAGAGACGTGTGATGCTCTGGCCTCCAATGATGAGTTGGAAGAATTCTTTGACTTCATCAACTACTCTGATACTATCAAGCTGGGAAAGTTGAATAGGAAGTTCTTAAGGAAAGAATGGAGCTTTGTATTTGCTACACTCCTTCATGTATTCACTGCACGGAAATCAAGCTTTGATCAGATTAGTACACCCGTGCAGCAGCTTGCCTATGCCTTGGCTCATGGGAGAAAGATAGATGTTGGACTTCTCATCCTACAGGAACTCTATGGGAGACTTGGTCAGACCACAGCCAAGAGAGGTAATGAAATTTTCTTTCCTCGCTTTATTCAATCAGTACTTAACTTTAAAAATGCTTCATTGATTGAATTGCCTGGAGTAGATAAGAGTAAAATAGGCTATCCTAGGTCCATGACCAAACTCATTTTTGGTAATTTGGAGACTAAGAATGATGTGGATGTAAGACTTAGCATAACTCCCCACATGGAGGGTTTGTTTAGGTCTTACCCCCACAACATGCCAATATTTGATTCAAAATCACAGTTAGCACAGCCTAAGCAAGGAGAACAAAGTGCTAACCCAAGGCCTGCTAACCAACCCCCTCAGCCAAACACTCTATCCAGCAAAGAGCCAACTGCATCATCCTCTCAAAAGGGTGATGTTAGTAAAAAGAAGAGAAAACAGGCTGCTTCTGAACCTTTAGAAATCTTAACTGAAGCAGCCTTGGCTGTAGAACTAGGGTTAGGAAGTGAGAAACCTGAGTTACCTATCATAAGCCTAAAGAAGAAGAAGAAGTCTAAAACCACCTCTTCAGTCACTCAAATGGCTGAAGTTGTAAAATCAGGGGCACACAGCTCACTAGATGTATCCTCTCAACAGGATGCATCTATAGAATCAAGCATCCTCCCCAATGCACCTATCTGTAAAGAGTCAGCACAAGGGAGTAATAAGGCTGGCACAACACTGAGTGGAGAGCACATCATAACTGAAACTCCCTCTATTTCTCAGGGGGAGTTGCCAAAATCTTGTCTACAACACACTTCTCTTTCAGAATCTACCACTCATATTTCTTTGAAGCCTGCAACTCAAGCAATTGAGGAGCAAGGCATTGATCATCAAGAATTCTTTTCCTTTGATGAGCCAATGAATTCAAGTGACTTGGTGCATGACACCTTGCTCACCACCCAGGTACCACATTTGGATGGTCAGGGAATGCATGCTGGGGCATATCCTAATGACACCATCACAAACACAGAGGATTCACTAGTTCTTACTAGAGACTCTGTGCCTGTGTCAACTACTGTTGTAACTCATCCCACTTCTGTGGAGACAACAGTAGTAGAGTCTGTTCATCCGGTTGCAGAAGTTGCATCTGTAACTGAGGAGCCTAGCAAGCCTAGCTCTAGCTCTAACTTTTTGTCTCAATGGCTGAAGCCTGTGCAACATGACAGTGCTTCAGGATCAGGGTCTGTTCCACCACAATTGACGGTTGAAGCACTTCAAAGCTTAGTTGTGGATCAGATCCCTGAGTTCACAAAAATTGCTCAGCACCTTCTCACTGCAAACATGCCCAATCCAGACTATGAAGCTATTCTCCTATGTCACAAAGAGGATGTAGAGCTACAGAAGGAGAAGATCATAGATGAAACTGAGAGAGATGGGAATATCGATGCTTGGCTGCAAGGAACCAATTCAATCCCTCTCTCAGAAGGTCTTCAGTATCTCAGAGAAGAGTACATCACTTCACTAGGGTCCAATGCCAAATCTCTCAACCCTACTGATGTGTTTGAAGCAGTGAATGACAGCTATAAAGGCATTCTCAAGGCTGCACACTATCTTGGTAAAGGCTTAAAGACAGAAATTAATGAAGTGTGTTCAGCTACAACCAAGGAGGTGCATGAGATCAAGAGGACTTTTGATGCTAAATTCCCTCAATTGGAGACTGTTCTCAAGGACATTCGAACCTGCAATGCTACCTGCACCAGGATGGACAATGGTTTGGCTATTCTCAAGGATGCTGTCACAGGTCTGGGGCACAAATTTCAATCCTTATCAGATCAGACAACTGATGCCAATGCCATGCTCAGGACCCTCTTTGCAAATCAATATGGAGACAAGCTGGTCACTGAGGTTCCTGTGCATGAGATGTCAAGGTTCGAAGTGCAGAGACTGAAGGATCAATCCCTATCTGGTTTTAAGGCCAATGAACTCTTCATTAAAGTGGACACTCTTGAAAAGGAGGTAGTCTCTCTCCACAAGTCCAATGCTCATCTTACAGACACTGTGACAACTCTGACTGAGCAGTTGAACACTCAAGCCACCACCACAGCTGATGTTCTTCTGCATCAACAATCAATGTTGTCTGCAATGATGAAGCACATGGGTCTCCCTCTACCTGATGAATCTTCAACTCCAAAGGTGCCTCCTACAGTCCCTGTGTCTGTCAACAAGCCTAAGGGGGAGAAGAGGATATCAAAGAACTCAAATCCAAAGGGGGAGAGACCACTAGAAAAGGGCATCAAGATCACTGAGGGTGGCCATCAGAGAACTCTGAAATCTACTACTCATGTGCCTGGAAAAGGAAAGGACAAAGTTGATGAGCCTCCCACTTCTCTGCCAGTTGTCACTCTACCAACTGTGCACATCACTACTCCTGATGGTCAAAGGCAGTCTATCACAACCACAGTGGTTGCAGGGAGTATGCCATCTGACAAGCCTCGAATCTCAATGTCTAAGAGTGCCAAGCCAGTAGAAGTGAAGGTGGTCACTGAGGCCAAGCTACAAGAAATTGCAAACTCAAATGTCTATCATGATGATGCATTCTTGGAGTTTCTGAAAGTCTCTAGAGAACAGGCTGGTGATGCTCTGCTATATCATGAGAGTTTGAAGAGTCAGATTGACTGTCTCACTGTAGTACCAAGGAGGCTTAATGATCTATGGCTCAAGGAGATATTGATGGTAGGAAAGAACAAGATATGGCACTTAACCATCAATACTCTACAGAGTCTAAAGCACTCATAAGTGAATGTGCTCCTTGGACTAATTGAGAAGGGAAATGAGAACAACAAGAGTCTTCATGATGAATTGAGGAATGGTCAACCTTCAAGGCTACCTGAAGTTTTCACAGATCCTAGAACTATTATCTACCAGGCTGGAACAAGAATTGAAGATATCAAGCAGCTGGTCATTCCTAAGCATCTAACTCCTCAAAATAAAAATCTCATCATAGCCATCATTGAGAAACTGATCAAGAAGAAGGGATCAAGAACAGCAGAAGAATTAGAAGCTATATCTTATCTCAGGTCATATATTGCAACTGGCATTGTATCTGAGACTGCTAAGTTCAACCCAAGCAAAGATCAAGACAAGGATGAAGATAAAAGTGATGGAAGGAGAAGACATCACAGGAGTAATAAGGGTGATGAAGACAAGAAGAAGAAGAAGGATGATGAGAAGAGGAAGAATGATGATGATCAAGGTAAAGGCTCTGAGAGGAAAAGTGGAAGACAGCAAGCCTCAGGCATTGCTGACAGTAACCTCACCACAACACAAGACTCTAAGTCTAGGGTGAATGCTGCCAGTAGTGACCTTTCAAAATTTGCATCTATGGCTTCTGCAACTGTCTTGCCACCTCAAGAAGAGAAGAAGATTCAAGTCAAGAAACCATCTGTATGTTTCAAAAAGCAAACTGCTAATGGAATACTACAATGGTCTACAAACAAAGGTCACATACTGCTGCCAAGTAATCATGTAAAAAGAATCAAGTTCAAGCAAGCTGCAAGGAAATCAAAGCCAACCACATCAAAAACCCTGACAATCTATCCAGGCCTAAAACTCCAACCACTAGATGAAGATTATGATGTAGACCAACTGCAATTTTTGCAAGCTCAAAGAATCTATCATGTTGCCATTGTTGATAATTGCCTTGAGATTAAATATTCTGATGGAAGGGAGGAGAAATTCAAACAAGGAGGATGTCAACACTGGGGCAAGCTATATGACATAGAGAGAATCATTGCACTGTTGAGCTCAGAAGATAAAGTGGAGAGAGTATGGAAACTGGAGCTAATTGATTTTGTGAAAATGAAGAGAGATCATGAAGAAAAAGTCAGAAAAGAGTGTTTTGAGAAATGGCTGGCAAGGGAGAAAGAAATTGAGAGACTGGAAAGTGAAGCAGAAAAGCTGAGGAAAAAGGGTTTGTGTAGAGTTCAGTTCAACCCCTACATGGTAAAGTATAGGAGGAGGAATGGAAATCAAGTCAACATCAGAATGAATCTACTCAACCACTATCTTGCAAATATTCTGGAACCAGTACTTGAAGATTTCAAAGACTCAATTTTGCTTGAAGAATCGGATGCTATGGAAGAAATAATAAAAGCTATGGATGAGAATACAAGGAAGGAGAAAGAAAGAAGAGAGAAAGAATATGATGAATTTCAAGCCAAAGCTATGGAAAGGGAATCAAAAGACAATGGCTAGTTCTTCATCATAGGCTGTAAGATTACTCACTCTGTAGTTCTATCCAAATTGCTAATGGAAATTCATACCTGTACTGTCAAGTTTTATCTTTATGTATGATAGGCTTGTTATCAGACATGAAATTGTGACTAAGGGTCTTACTCACAATTTGGGGGAGATTGTTAGTCACAGAGGCATGCCTGAATACATCTAATAACAAGCCTAAGTATGTGTAATGCTATGCATTACCTACATGACCTCTTAACTGAGGGAACCTCTAGTTGTAGAGTTTCTACTTGTTTGTACTATGTAATAGGCATCAAATTCTATCTGTGTAACTGTACCTACTAAGTCAAGAATAAAGCTTGAAAGAAGTTCTAAGGTTCATGCCTCAAGCAAGGAAATGAAGACTGTCAAATAATCACAGTTGGGATTTGAAGAATTGAAGAAATGAAGAAATTGCCTAAGTACTAATTCGAGAAGTACATTTGTCTATTCGAGAAGTCTAGCATTCGAGAAGTCTGGAGTTCGATATCTCAGAAGACACTATTCGATATCTCTCAATATGCTATTCGATATCTCAGGGATTCGATATGTCAAAATGTTCTATTCGATATCTCAGGGATTCGATATGTCAAAATGCTCTATTCGATATCTCAAGGAGTCCCAGAGAAAAGAGCTATTCGAGAAGTGATTCGATATGTCAAGATAACACTATTCGAGAACTCAGAGTTATCGATCAAGTCAACTCCAGTTCTCGAATCACTCACTTAGTCACTTCTCGAATACATTCTTGAGGACAAAATACTGAAGAATTGTACAAGTCAGAAACCTGCAACAAGCCAGGATACTTTATTTGACTCTGTCCTATAAAGCATGCTGGAAAGCCTACAAAGAAGCTTGGAGAGATAAGACAAGGGACAAGGAGCTGAAGAAGTGGATCTAAACAGGCTTTTCAAAGTCAAATCTGTAGCCGTTTGGACTCTTACTAAAATGAGATAGACAGACTGGAAAGTGCTTTTGTTTTACCTACCTCATTTGTAGTAAGTGGGTGTATCCATGTCTATAAGGATACAGCCTCACTTCTTTAGCTGTTAAGGTTTTGAAGTTTCTAAAAAATATCCAGAAAATATCTCTCTGAGAAAAAAGAAGCTGAGAATACTATCATTTGTATTCACAGATTGTAGCAAAATCTTAATCTAATAAAATATTAGATTAAAGTGATATTGTGTTGTGTTTGTGTTTAATTATCCGCATCTTCATATCTCACACACTCATCACTTATCTTGCTGCAAAGATTCAAGACCGAAGAAAAATTCAAGAATCCATTCACCCCCCCCCCTCTGTATTCTTTTACTGTATTCAATACTCAACAATTTGGATTTGTAAAATTATTTTTCATATATCGTCGCGATAGTACATATATGTCAAAAATATTTTCAAACTTGCGAACTAAATTGTCAAGTAGGTAGCCTGGACAAGCTATAAATCTCGCAAGGCTATATGCTTAGTAAAGTTCAGCACCCTCTGGATCATTGAAGGCCCATGGCCAGATCTCTCAAGATCGCATGGGTGGAGGCATCCCTATGCACAATAACATTGAAGGCCCATGGCCAGATCTCTCAAGATCGCATGGGTGGAGGCATCCCTATGCACAACTACATCTACATGTACATGTACATCTACATTTACATCGAAGACTCCGCAAGACACATCATTATGTGATTGCATCAAACACATCCTTATGTGGTTGCATCAGACACTTGAAAAGCGTGTATGCCAGCTCGGGATATATAAAACGCCAAGGTCCTAACTTGACAATGAGGATCGCAACGGATTTCAAACGAATTATTTATGCTCGCACATTTGAAAACCTTGGCAAATATCTATTCTATAATGGTCATCGCATGCTATCACACTTGCATCCGCATACGCCTAACGAGCACAGTGGTGCTCTAAGTATTTTTCTAATCATCTATTTTCAGTTTTTTCAGGGACTCAAGAAATTTGGAAGCTCGAATAATGTTTAGTTCTCCACTGCAGCAAGCTACACTGAAGAACTGGGGGCTAGTTGTTATGCCATAATTTCGGCATGTCTAATAATTTCCCAAATTTCTAATATTATTAATTATTAATTTAGATTAATAATTATTACTTAACCGCTAAGTTTTATCCTCTCTCTGAAACGAGGAAAGAATCAATCTCAATCAATCAATAACGGAAAATATTCTCCAAACGATATTCTTCAAATCAGGAAGATATCACAACGATAAGATTAAATCAGATAAAATCAGTAATTACCCAGATTAATGAAGTTTATCCCTAAAGTCTCTAAGGGATAGACACAAATCAATTTCACAGAACTGCGTAGGCTTGATCCTATATAAACATATAGGTACGCAGGCATCTTGGAAGAAGATATGACTGATACACGAGACAAATCGAGTCACCTGCCAAGTCCAGCCCCCTATTTTTTCATAAATCCTAAATCCCCTAAAACAGTCACATACTCACAAATTCAACCTATTATTCCAGCATCCCTCCGATTTCGTGTTGTTACGAAATTCCTCCAACAACATTTGAGTTGTTATGCCATAATTTCGGCATGTCTAATAATTTCCCAAATTTCTAATATTATTAATTATTAATTTAGATTAATAATTATTACTTAACCGCTAAGTTTTATCCTCTCTCCGAAACGAGGAAAGAATCAATCTCAATCAATCAATAACGGAAAATATTCTCCAAACGATATTCTTCAAATCAGGAAGATATCACAACGATAAGATTAAATCAGATAAAATCAGTAATTACCCAGATTAATGAAGTTTATCCCTAAAGTCTCTAAGGGATAGACACAAATCAATTTCACAGAACTGCGTAGGCTTGATCCTATATAAACATATAGGTACGCAGGCATCTTGGAAGAAGATATGACCGATACACGAGACAAATCGAGTCACCTGCCAAGTCCAGCCCCCTATTTTTTCATAAATCCTAAATCCCCTAAAACAGTCACATACTCACAAATTCAACCTATTATTCCAGCATCCCTCCGATTTCGTGTTGTTACGAAATTCCTCCAACAACATTTGGCGCTAGAAGGAGGGGCTTATTTATTATTCGTGGAGGACGAATAATTTAATCACAATTCGGGGGGATTTTGCATTTTTGTCAATGCATACACCAGAAATTGGCAGGGGAGGTTTTGGAGCAAAAATTTTGATATGAGGACGGCATTAACACAACGGCTATTAATGGATGACAACATATAAAATTTGCAAGAGTGGCTACCATGATTGTACACAGTAGCGCAGGGAAATAGTTAACAAGGCATAAAAAAAAAGACGACAAAAGTGAAGACGGTGAAATCAAGACGTAAGGCATGGTGGAGCTTGCATGACGAGTGGAAAAAGGATGCACAATAAAAAAAGGCTTCGCAGGTGACTTACGTGAAAAAAGAAAAAAAAAAGCAAAAGGCAACCAAGGCAAAACATGGTGAATCGCTTGTTCGTGGACCAACGAGGACCAGTGGAAGGTGAACCACAGCAAAAAGGAAAATAAACAAAACAGCACTCGGAAATTCACCGGCAAGAAACAAAAAATAAAGATAAGATTTCTCTTTTATATATTTATTTTTTGAAAATTAAATATTTATGTCATGCATGCATACGTTTTTTGTTTTTTAAATATTTTTCAAAAAGAAAAAATATTTATTATTCAGAAAATTCGTGCGATCTATATTTTTATGCTTGTAAAATTATTGCGATTTAGAAAATATCGTATGAGATATTTATGTCGATGAATTGCCGGATTTATTTTACAATCTCGTACGAGTTGCATATTTTGAACAAAAATTACATATGCGAGACGCATAATTTTGAAGAAAATTATTACAAGAAAGAAGCATTATTTTCTTAGAAAATAAATATCGCGACACTCTTAAAAGAGCATATTTATTATTGCATTTGGATTTGTAAAATAATTTTTCATATGTCGTCGCGCATATATGTCAAAAATATTTTCAAACTTGCGAACTAAATTGTCAAGTAGGTAGCCTGGACAAGCTATAAATCTCGCAAGGCTACATGCTTAGTAAAGTTCAGCACCCTCTGGATCATTGAAGGCCCATGGCCAGATCTCTCAAGATCGCATGTGTGGAGGCATCCCTATGCACAATTACATTGAAGGCCCATGGCCAGATCTCTCAAGATCGCATGGGTGGAGGCATCCCTATGCACAATTACATTGAAGGCCCATGGCCAGATCTCTCAAGATCGCATGGGTGGAGGCATCACTATGCACAACTACATGTACATGTACATCTACATCTACATCTTATCTACATCGAAGACTCCGCAAGACACATCATTATGTGATTGCATCAAACACATCCTTATGTGGTTGCATCAGACACTTGAAAAGCGTGTACGCCAGTTCGGGATATATACAAACGCCAAGGTCCTAACTAGACAACAAGGATCGCAATGGATTTCAAATAAATTATTTATGCTCGCACATTTGAAAACCTTGGCAAAAATGTATCTTATATTGGTCATTGCATGGTGTCACACTTGCATCCGCATACGCCTAACGAGCACAGTGGTGCTCTAAATGTTTTTACTAATCGTCTATTTTCAGTTTTTTCAGCGACTCAAGAAATTTGGAAGCTTGAAGAATGTTTAGTTCTCCACTGCAGCAAGCTACACTGAAGAACTGGGGGCTAGTTGTTATGCCATAATTTTGGCATGTCTAATAATCTCCCAAATTTCTAATATCTATTAATTATTAATTCAGATTAATAATTATTACTTAATCGCTAAGTAATATCCTCTCCCTGAAATGAGGAAAGAATCAATCAATAACGAAAAATATCTCCAAACGATATTCTTCAAATCAGGAAGATATCACAACGATAAGATTAAATCAGATAAAATCAATCATTACCCACATTAACGTAACTTATCCCTTAAGTCTCTCGGGATAAGGCCAATCAATTTCACAGAACTACGTGGGCTTGATCCTATATAAACATATAGGTACGTAGGCATCTTGGCATTATGGAATCCGACACACGAGACAAATCGAGACACCTGCCAAGTCCAGCCCCCTCTTTTTTCATAAACCCTAAATCCCTAAAACAGCCATATTCA
This sequence comes from Saposhnikovia divaricata, assembly GCA_036435485.1. NCBI lineage: Eukaryota > Viridiplantae > Streptophyta > Magnoliopsida > Apiales > Apiaceae > Saposhnikovia > Saposhnikovia divaricata. The sequence continues at coordinate 8,460,068 of CM071597.1, read as the reverse complement.
TAATTCGCTCTATTGTTCCAGCACCCTTTCGATTTCGTGTTGTTACGAAATTCCTCCAACAACACATGGAAATCTGCTTCGTGTGTATGATGATGAAGAGAAATTGCAAGTAAAAGTCACGAGATAGGGGAACAGGTTGTACAAATTCATCCTAGAACCATGCAATTCAGTTTGTCTGTTGTGAAAAGGGGATAAGATGTCTTGGCTTTGGCACTCACGTCTTGGGCATGTGAACTTTCAAGCTATGGTGTTGATGTCAAAAAAATATATGGTCAAAGGCTTACAAGAGATTGTACAACCAAAGGGAATTTGTAGTGGCTGTTTGATGGCCAAACAAGTAAGAAAACCTTTTCCATCTCAATCAAATTTTAAGGCAAGTCGTGCTTTAGAACTCATTCATGCAAATTTGTGTGGCCCTATCTCACCTACCACTTTAGCTGGAAATCGTTATTTTTTCTTGTTAGTAGATGATTATACCAGAATTATGTGGGTGTATATGCTTAAAGAAAAAAATGAAGCCTTTGATGTGTTCAAGAGATTTCATGCTAAGGTCAAGAATAAATATAAGGGAAGGATAGGAACACTCGGGACTGACAGGGAAGGAGAATTCATGTCGAAAGAGTTCAGTTCATATTGTAAAGAAAATGGTATCACCTGACATTTTACCGCACCATACACGCCACAACAAAATGGCGTGGTTGAAAGAAGGAACCGGGCTATTGTAGAAATGGCAAGGAGCTACTTAAAACAAATGAAGATACCATTTGAGTTGTGGGCTGAAGTGATAAGGCATTCTGTCTATGTCTTGAATAGATTACCTACTCATGCATTGTCGGGGCAGACTTCGTACGAAGCTTGGAAGGGACATAAGCCAGATATCAATCATATACGTGTTTTTGGTTGTGTTGCTCACATGATAATACCTGGGAAAAAGGCAAAAAAGCTTGATGGTCGAAGCCAGGAAGTAGTCAATCTGGGTAAAGAACCTGGTTTGAATGCATACCGTTTTTATAACCCAAAGAATAACAAGTTACATGTTAGTCGAGATGTAATATTCAATGAGGAAAAGTCATGGTCATGGAGTGATCAAGAAAGAGGAGATGCAGGCCAAACATTCTCTCTCTGTACCAGAAGCTTCCATAGATGAGTCCATAGAAGGAGAAAATTGCAGACATGAACAGACGAACGAAGAAGATGAAACAGAGATTCACACTCCAGTATCACAACACATGAATTCGAACATTAATCCAGATATGTACGATGACAGTGCCACACCCAAGAGATTTAAATCATTAGTGGACTTGTACAATGAGATTGAAGAAATTAAGCTGGAGGATGAATTACTAAACATGGGAATAGATGAACCTAGTTCATTCAAACATGCTGTGAAAGAAAAGGCATGGAGACAGGCCATGCAAAGTGAACTGTAATCGATGGAAGTAAACGGAACTTGGGTGCTTACTGACTTACTACAAGGACACGAAGAAATAGGTCTGAAGTGGATTTTTAAGCTCAAAAGGGATGCAAATGAGAATGTCATAAAACACAAAGCTCGTTTGGTCATAAAAGGGTATGTGCAAGAAAAAGGAGTAGATTTTGAAGAAATATTTGCTCCAGTAACACATCTGGAGATCGTATGCTTTTTGATGGCCTTGGCAGCTAAGAATATGTGGGAAGTACATCACTTGGATGTTAAAACAGCATTCTTAAATGGCGAGATCAGTGAAGAGGTATATGTAACCCAACCAGAGGGTTTTTAAAAAGGGGGCAAGAGAAACGAGTATATAAGCTACTCAAGGCTTTGTACGGGCTCAGACAAGCCCCTCAAGCGTGGTACTCAAAGCTCAACAGTTGCTTGGAAGGTCTGGGTTTTGTGAGGTATCCGTATGAGCATGCTATTTATGTCAAACGGGAAGGAGGTGACTCACTAATTGTTGGAGTATATGTGGATGACCTATTGGTTACAGGTACTAGCGTGTCACTTATAAACAAATTCAAAGAGCAGATGAACATGAATTTTGACATGAGTGATATGGGAAAATTGAACTACTATTTAGGAATTGAAGTCAAGTAGGGAGATGATTTTGTAGAGCTGAAACAATCAGGTTATGCAAGAAAAGTGCTTGAAAGAGATGGTATGTCACAGTGCAATCCTTGTAAATTTCCTATGGATCCAAAGGAACATTTGACAAAGGATGAAAATGGTAGAGTTGTGGATGCAACAGAGTTTAAAAGTTTAGTGGGAGGTTTGCGTTACTTAGTCCACACCAGACCAGACATTGCTTTTGCTGTAGGTATAGTCAGCAGGTTCATGGAAATGCCAACTATTATGCATCTGAATGCAGCAAAAAGATTTCTTAGATATATAAAGGGCACCTTGGATTATGGTTTGGTGTACACAAAGGATGCTGGTAATAATGAATTGACTGGTTCTTCTGATATTGATCTTGCAGGTCATCTTGAGGATAGAAAGTCGAATGGAGGCATGGTATTCTATCTAAACGAGAGTTTGATCACTTGGGTATCACAAAAACAGCAGTGTGTTGCATTATCATCTTGTGAAGCAGAGTTTATGGCAGCAACAGCGGCTACATGTCAAGCTATTTGGTTGAGGAATGTGTTGAAGGAATTAACATGAGATAAAATTGGTCCTGTAGTGATATATATCGACAACAAGTCTGCAACTGACCTAGCAAAGAATCTAGTTTTTCATGGTAGAAGCAAGCATATTGTTTGCACTAATACACGCAAGCGTACGTGATCATAAGTAATATAGATATAAGTCAAGTTCGTTCCCACAGAGATCTGGTTTTGGTTTTTATATAGTTATTGTACCTATGCAACAATGTATGGTTTTTATTCACTGCTAAGACAAATAACAAAATTTGGTTTTGATTAACTAGAATTAACTAAAAATCAAATTAACAACTAAGAATTAATTAACTAACGAGAATTGGAATTGAATTACTTATGCGAGATAAAACATGGGATCCTAACTTCATTAAATACTTCACTTAGATTTGACACCTTTAATCACTATATGCAATGGTTATGATATCTGATCGGATAACACGAAACAAGTACACGCTACCTGTCAGCATACGTATACCAAACTACTCATACATCCACAAAAGAGATAGAAGATGAATAGACACCAATTATGCTTAGACCCTATATGTCTATAGAATTTGAAAACATAACGGTTGAAAAACAAGTTATCCAATTTGATCACATAGGGCAACATAATATATTTCTATTTATGCTACAAATCATGATGTCAAAACATACATAATCCTATGCTAGCATGGCAAGTTCTAAATCTCAAGATCCACTTTCACTTCACAAGAGATTAACAGATTAGATGTTAGCTACGCATCTAACAATTAAGCATAACCATACGAGGATATCAGATATACATCACACACAGATCTATAAAGCATCAAGATAATAAAGCTCCATAAATAAATCCGTTAGAATCTCATGACAATGATTAGTTCATAATCGAACCGCTCGTCACCATGGGATTTGATGAAACCATGGTAATAAACAAAGTATGAATAAAAATAATAGTGCTAGAGTAATAGAGTTAAGAAAACAAATCCCAAAAACATCCAAGAGTATCGCCTAATTAGAAGAAAACAAAAGTAGATTTAGATCTCCGTTGCTTGTCACGAGCGTAGAAATCCTTCTCCAAGTCTGAATCTCCATCTCTCGGCACTCTCTCTGTGTTATGATGGGTGTTGGTCACGTTTTATGATGATAGGATGTGTTTATATAGGCCACAGAAGTCTTGTCCAGCAAGAAACTGCCAAAATAGAATTAAAATAGAATTTCCGCAATTTGGCACAAAATACGTTTCCTAAACTGATTCTGTTTTGAAGTAAAATTCGTAGCTAAATTTTCTTCAGTATTTCTGGACCATTCTATTTGTATTTGGACATCTGGACCACTTTAGAATGAAAGATAACCTCGTTAGCTTCGCGTGGACTGTAAGATCGTCCAAAACGGACTTGTAGAACTCAAGATATGACCCAAACAATGAATCAGCAATCTGGCTGATTTTCTCCACGCCACAGCGCCCTAGCTGCGCTGCAGCGTGCCCTGGGGTCTGTCCAAATTGTAGAAAATTTCTTTGTCTTTGCGTGAGCTGTAAGATCGCTGAATTCAGACTTCTAGAACTCCAAATATGGCCAAAACAATGCAGACTGCGCAACCTACCCGGAAAATCCGAATTTTCCACAATTTGCTCATTTCTCATCCGTTTTCTCTTCCGATTCTTTTGCCACTTCCCGTTCTTCAGTTCTTGAGTGTGAATCCACCATGAAACATGCAAATGTATCTCCCCACTTCAAGATAGTAACCCTGCACCATTCTTACTAGAAACGAATTGAGGCCAACTTAATCAATTTAAGCCGATTCAAAGCGTTCCAAGTGGATATAAAATCCACTTATCACATATCAATATTCGTTACCATTTCATACGTGAATGCATTGAACGTGGTGAAGTCATAATAAAGCATGCAGCGAAAATCAGAAGGCAGACTCATTAACAAAAGCATTGTTCACTGTTAAGTTCGAAAGGATGAGAGACTTGTTGGCCATTAAAAATCTAAAGAGGCAAGTTTAAGATTATGGGGGAGAATGTTGGTAATAATCTTAAACATTGATTTATCTTGCTGTCAATGTGATGCCATGGAGAGATTTGGTCTATCTATTATGGAGTATATTTTGGGATTTAGTTGGGATTGATTGAATAAACTTGTAGGCAAGTAGTTTTTCTGTTATGTTTGATTTACTTATTTCTAGCAATCATTTGTATCTGTATCTTTATTTAAACACAGTACTGGGAATGAAATAAACAAGTCAATTGGCAAGTATTGCATTATTTTGCTTAGTTTCATATCAAACAGTTATTATAAGTATACTTATATTACAATAATTATCCTACCAGGTTACTTGATTAGACACTTTTGCTTCACATTGTGAATTGTATATTATCTAATTTGTAGACTCTGTTCTGTAGATAAAGCAAATGTTTTAGAGGTAATTATCGGGTCTATACTATCTTTCCTCTATTTTTGCTGCAGGGTGTGGTGATATACTTTTAAGAGATCCAGTAGTATAATGTACTCCTTAGGAATAACTTGTCACTATTTTTGTTGTTGCCTGTAGGCACTTTGTCACTATTTTTGTTCTTTCAATTCCTTTTTGCTTCCAAGGTTCATATGGTCCCTTTATATATATTTGCAGGTTGATGAATATGTTCACAAGTTGGACAGTCGTGTTCCTCCTGTTGTGAAATAGCTATTAAACCTTGCCTTATTTACAGCTCAGAATGCTCATGTTACTGCTCGGGCTGTGGTTTCTGAAGTACGAGCCTGCTGCCAAGGGAATATATTCTAAGTATGAGCCATTGGTTGAGCAGTACACAGCCTCAACTTGGTACTCGCTCAATCAGCTCCCTCTCTTTCCAGTGGCTGCCAATGGGATCTATTCTAAGTAGTGATAACATGTCCGAAGCTCGAGTGCTTATAGTTATTCATTTTAGATTTTATATCAATGTAGTTTTATATTGGATGGTTTGGATTATGTAATTAGTTTCGATATTGGATGGGTTGGATAATGTAGTTGACCGATTGAATGCATATTTGGTTTTGGTATATCAATTTTTTGATTTTTGTATATTATTTATCTGGTTTTGGTATATTATTTATCGAGCATTGAGTAATAAATCGATGCTAAAGTTGGTACATATACAAGTATTAAACATCGGTTTTGTAACAAAAATTGATGTTAAAAGTTGTATTAAACATCGTTTAGTTATCGAACTGACGTCTAAGCTGGTATTAAACATCAGTTCTCTTATTAAAATCGATGTTAAACAATAGGAAAGACATCAGTTTCTTTAAAGGAACCGATGTCTATAGTCATCTTTGACATCGGCCACTAACCGATGTTATAATCTCTCCCCTTTGTCTACACCTGCAAAGACATCGGTTGTAAAACACTTTTAACATCGTCCAAAAACCGATGTTGTCGGGATTTTTTTCTAGTAATACAATAAATTGCACATGGAACCTCATTAATTAATAACTCACGGTAAATTAGTAATTTATATAAATTTTTTAGATCTGAACGTAAAAGAGATGGTGTATATTTTGGACACCTGCTATATTTTCTACCGCATAAAGTGGTGGAACACTTTATTTCTTTTGCGTTAAGTTAAGGTCCTTTCATCTTTGTATTCCTTGTACCCTCGATAGATTCAACTTTAACATGAGAAAATAGCTCACATTTTTTTCCTTGGTGAAGTTCTAAGCAAAATTGATTTCTTTCATGTCGTACTACAACTTTCAGTTTTACTCGAAATCAACACCCATGGGGTCGCAACATTCGACCTGGTATATTTTAATTATCTCTGGTTTCAGGTTGTAGAAATATCCTTACAAGTTAACATATTTTAGGACACACGCAAACTATTAATAATCACGTGTGCTGATACTGCATTTATTTGAGGATCATAAAAATGGTCCTTGCAAAAATTAGTTTTGTTCTTGTATTATTTGTAAACAACTTTTCTAACACTGCATTGGTCATTTTAGTAGTTTGTTTTAGTAGCTACTTATTTTTTACTAACCGAAAGCACTCACCAACTAGTGGTTGATCCAATATCTTGTGACTTGTGCTAGAGAACTATCCAGACTCTAATGCAGTTAATGAGTGAGAACTTTCTCTTGCTATCAACTGCCCCAAGCGAATATTCTGAAATGCCACATTGTGGGCTTAGTAGCCTTGTCACGCTTTCTAGAAACAAGACAGATGAAAGGAGTGGTAGTTTGAGTGAAGAAGGTTTAGAACAAACAAATTTTGTAAAATCTCTTTGAAATTTTTAGCTTAATTTCACATGAAAGTTTTGGTGCTACTAAAATCCGACTTGTTTGCGGTACCTAGAATCCGTTTTCAGAAGTTAGAAATGTTGTTAGCCTTCATTGTCGATGGTCACAGTGTTAGGGATAAATTAGATATAGGCACACGCGTAAATGACATACATAGTTGCATGTATAATCATTTATAAGAAGTTATATACACTTCTAATATAGAACATTGGACCATAGACATGTTGAAGTTTGCTGTCATAACATATTTTGAGTTGATTGGGAAATTGATAAGACTGATCTTAAGTGGTATTGATCATGGATATTTCATGCTTTCAATAATTCTATGACCTAAAACCATCTTGATTTCCCGCGAGGTGAAATTTGTTTATTCCAATTTTATATTCCTGTTATAGGCTCAGGTTTATAGATATGTTCAGATTTCGTGAAAGGTGCAACAATATACTCTTTTAATTTTTAGGTCAGGGAGATGCAAATGGTTATGTCTAATGTGTTCAGACCTCCAGGTAACGCCACTGAAAATTGAAATAAAGTGGTGAAGTTTATGAACAAGGATGTTGTTCACAGAAGTTTGTAAACAATGGTACTGTTCTGTATGCATCACACAAGGTGTGTTTTTATTTTCATATTTTGCCTGATTCTCAAGTTTTAAACATGCTCTGATATCTGACAGTTATATTTATTGAATGATCCATACACATATTTGGCATTGCAATATAATCAAGCTAAAAATCAACATGCTAGCTTTAATTATTTAATACACGTTATGAAAACTAACTTGTAGATTATCTGATGTCAACATTCTGACTTCTCTGAGACCCGAGTATTTAAACATTGTGCTTCTTATTACTATTCTGGGTTTTGGCCAAAAATACCCCAAATGCACCTTACCCCTTACAAGAATACCCCAAAATGTTGATGGTGGCCATAAATACCCCGCTATTACGCATTTGAAATATGGGTAATAGGTTTTATACTAATTATGCATTTGAAAATGGGGTAATAGGTGAACAACACTTATCTATTACGCATTTGGAGAATGGGTAATAAAGAAAAAAATTTATGCTAATTACCCACTTATCAAATGCATAACTGACTGTTTTTTTTTTGTTAAGCATTTGTGAAATGCGTAACAGGCACTTTTTTTTTATTATGCCTTTGTGAAATGCATAACTATGGGGTAGTTTTGGCCACTTTTTCCAAAAGTATTATTTTCGTACAAATTTTGAAATTTTGGTGTATTATTGTCATTCTTTCTACTATTCTCTATTGCTAAGATTTTGATAAAAAAAAAAATCAGGCTTCAATTCTTGAATTCGATAACGATTCTTTTCATAATTACATATGAGTTTACTAATTTCATATAGTTTAGGTGTTATTACTCTGTCATTTTCTCATATTTTTTACATGCTAGTTTCTATAACAATTTATATTTACCCGATGACTAATACAAGTATTTTGGGATTATATACAAGTATTTAGAGCATCAAAGGATGCAGGCATGCAGCAGCAGACGCAGTTAGTCTGTGTTCTTCATACATAATCTGCTTATCTGCCATACCTTGTGTATTTAAACCATGGTTGTAAAAATCGGTGATCAGAATAAATCGGTTGAGGTACCGATTTAAGATTAATCGTGTAATCGGGGGATTAATCGGAAGGATTAATCGGATATTATAATAATATTTAATATATTAATTTAATTTACAATTAAACATATCATTTTAAATAAATTCGCAGGATTAATCGGAGTTTACAAATCGAATCGGTTGATTAGCTTAAAGAGAATTAATCAGGTATTAATTGATTGAATTGGGGATTTTTAGAACCATGATTTAAACAAAGTAGGGATAAATCACTAGAGAAAGGAGTTCGGCAATACGGAGAGATGGAAATTATGCATTCTTACAAATGGTCATCTGGCAACACATATTAATATTATTATTGTAGCTGATCCACCTCACCTTAGTGAACCATTATTTTAGGGTTTTGGACATAAATAGCACAAATAGTAACATCACATTACAAGAATAACATAAAATGGTTATGTCAGTCAAAAATAACCATCTATTACGCATTTGAGATGAAGGTAATAGGTTTTATACTAGTTACGCATTTGGAAAAGGGGTAATGGGTTCCTTGGCGGCGCCTATTACGCATCTGGAGAATGGGTAATAAGTATTACGCATATTACCCATTCTCCGCCTTTCAACGGGTCGGGTTCGGATCGGATCGATCTAAATCCATATCCATATCCATTTATTTTTATCGGATTCGGATCGGATCGGATCACACCTCAGATATTTTTGAGGTCGATCCATATCTAATCCATTTAGTTTAATGGATAAACGGATCGGATGTCGTATATCCATTGCTCCATTTATTTTTTAAAATATAAAAAAAATTAATTACAATTAATATATGTGAAAAAATTAGTAAAGTTTGAGAAGTTACAATCTAGAATTCAATGTGTAAATTTAAGTAGCAATTAAAAATTTAAGCTACGTACTTTAGTAATTTTAGTGTTCAAACACAATGTTTAAATTACTAGTTCCTGATTACTATCCCCAACAAATGATTTTTTACAGTGCTTGCAAAAGCTTTATCAATGAAATAAAACAAAAAATAAAGCAAAAAAACATATTAGATCAAAATCACTTGAATCATTACCCACGGTATTATGACTTCTGCTAGTCTAAATAAAACAAAAAACACATATTAAATCAAAATCAGATTATAATCTTCATCATTAAGGATCAAGGTTTTCAATAACGCAACTTATTACAATATAAAATATTTTGAAAATAATTATATATATATATATATATTATATAATATATTACTATGTAATTAAACGGATCGGGTCGTGGATAACGGATCGGATCAACCTAAATCCATATCCAATCCATTTATTATTCGGATCGTTCTTATCGGATCGGGTACCAGATCGGATATTTTTTTGATCAATCCATATCCATTTAAATCAGTGCGGATCGGGTCGGATCGGATCGGATATCCGATCCATTGACAGGCCTACTCCAAGGGGGTAATAGGTTAAATTTTTATATGTATAACGCATTCTCCAAAAGGGTAATAGAAGAATCTTTTTTTTACTACACCCTTTCATCAAAATGCGTAACTGGTGGTTAGTATTGGCCAATCATCCCGAAATTCGCTATTTTGGTACAAAGTTATTAAAGTTGCGCTATTTATGTCATTTTTTCATTATTTTATTCTTAAAATGGATATTATTAATATTATTACAGAATGATGTACCTGAAATTACCTTTTCCATAAAATCAAAAGAAATTTGATGGATAATCTAATTTTCACAAAAATATCCTTGCAGAACCACTTATTCACTTATAAAATAAGAATGTGTAGGTAGTAATCTCAGAAATATTATTCTCATATTATATTGTCAGTAGATAAAGGGTTTAAATTCCTGCAGGCTTTTGTCCTGATTGACAACAATTATTTTATTCTTAAAATGTATATTATTAATTAATTTAATGTTCGAAGAAACCATTCATTCAATTTTTATTGCAGGTGAATTCTAAATACACATTATATAAGGTGATAGCAGCAAGAAGGCAAGATTTTTTTGGTAAATGAGCCTAGCCCTCACGAATGGTATAGTAGTGGCCCTAAGGGCATCTCCAATAGGGGTTACCAATATAGTTGCCAACTTCTACCACATCATCATATAAATTACTTTTTTATTTTTTATCTCCTCCATCTTATTGTTGGCAACTTTTGTTACAAATCTACTCCAATAGGTAGCAACTTTAAAAGTTGCCAATGTGGTCCCATACATTAATTTTGTATTGTCTTATAAATACATTTAAAATATGGGAGATATAAAAAAGGATAAAGTTAAATACATTTTTGAGGAGTTTTATGTGTTTTAACTAAATAGGGAAGTTGCCAACTTTTGGCAACTTTGGTGGGCAACTTCTTGGCAACATTGACACTCCAATAGGTGGGCAACCTCTTGGACCTAAACGATAAGATGAATGTTTAACTTCAGGGCGTGGCAAAAAGCAAATGGAAAAGCATTTATGTGCATTCACGTACTGTAGTTGTATTCGTATGTACTCCAGTAAAATCTTGTTAAATTAATAATCTCTCCAACTCATCTAATTTTTATAATGTTCAATTTTTTTGAAAAAATTTGCATGTGTCACATAATTAAAAATAATTACAAAATATATATTATTGAAAAATATATTTAATTTACTTTAAAATTTATTTTCTGGATTTTCAAAATTATAAATATATAAATTTTTATTATCAATCAAAGTTAAATAAATTTGACCATTTAAAAGTCAATTAACCCACTTAAAATGGGACGGATGGAGTACGTAATATCATGAAAATTAGTAAGTTTGGGTAAATTTATTTTTTAGAAAAATTGACTTATTTTAAAAAATAAGCTAAGGTTTCTAGTTTTTTTTTTATAGAAAAAACACTTCTATTTGCAATTTATAAAATTTCAAACATATATTAAATACTGTATAAAAAAAGTTATTAAAATATAAATTTTTTATCAGAAAAACTTATTTTAAGGTGGGCCAAATAACACCTAACGACCCATTTGACTTATCTTATTTTTCAAAAATAAGTAACTTGTTTTGAAAAAAAATTAGAAAATATATAGTGCGTGTTTGGCTATCCACCAAGAACAGATTCAAAACCAGCTATGTGGATAGGTCATCTGTAAGATGTTACAGATGCAATGACCTAGGGCATTTTGCCAGTGAATGCAAGAAGCCTAAAAAGAAGGATAAGGAGTTTCTTGAGCTTGAAGCTAAGTATGAGGCCCTTCTAAAGAAGCAGACACCAAGTAAGGCTTACATAGCTGAAGGGAAGTGTTGGGATGATTCTGACAGTGATGGGGAAGAACAAGAATTCTGCAACTATGCCTTGATGGCCAATTCCAAGGAAGAACCATCTGCATCAGACTCACAGGTACCATCTCTCACTACCATAGACATGTCTGTTTCTGAATATAAATCTTTGGTTGAACAACTATCCGTTGAGATGTTTAACATTCATACTAGTATGACTGCTGCTAATGAAGAGATTGCTAAACTGTCTACTAGGAATGAACTGTTAAATAAGAGAAATGAGGAACTAGAGCTAACTACTGTGCAAATAGAAAATCTTAAACAAGAGATTGAGTATCTAAAGAACAAAGTTCTATGTGCTAGTCAAGTTGAGAAAGCTCTTAGGGATGAATTAGCTGAAAATGAATTTAAGTTGAAAACATTTAAGAATTCCTCTAGTCTATTGCAGTCTTATCATGAGAAAAATCTAGCTAGACCTAAGGCTGCCATTGGACTTGATTATGACACTCTTAAACAGAGGAAAGGCTATGCAGTCATTGAAGATGACATTGTTGTTCAAGAGGAGGTGCCTCAGGTTTTGAAAAAGACTGAGAATCCAATATTTAAAACACCAACACTTGAGATTGATGAGGATGCCTTACTCATCAAGCAAATGTTGGAGGATGAAGATGAGGCACAATCAAATGAACAACAAGCATCCTCTGAGAGTAAGAATGTCAAAACCAAAGCCAAGGAGCCAGTAGGAGGTAGACCTAGACTTGGGAAATCTGTAAATTTTGTTTCAGCTGGAAATTATGAGACTAAGAAGAAAGTGACTAATAAGAGACCAAACAGGAATGGCAAATTAGGGATTAACAAAGATAACAACTATGCTTATGTGCCAAATGCCCCTAGGAAAGTTTGTCAAAACTGTTTTAGCTCTAATCATTTGACTCATGCTTGCAAGAAACCATCTGGTAGTGTTGCTAAACCATTCTATGATTGCTCTGTGCCTTTAAGACATAGAGACTCTCCTTTCTGTGATAAACTTGATTGTATGCCATGTAACATGAATGTGATGACTAGTTGTTTTAATTTGAGAAGACAATTCATAGAGGGCTGTATCAATCATAATGTTCACACACACTACACAAGGACAAAGCCTTCAAGTCCTCCTAAAGTTAGGAAGGTACCTCTGTCACCTAAGTCTAAGAACCCTGATTCTAAGACTCCCAACAGTGACAAGAAGACCAACATCAAGAAAACTGATAAGCATGCTGATTTTGATAAAACTGTCACTAAGTCACATGGACCCAAACTCGTTTGGGTACCAAAGGAGAAGTAATACTTTTGTGTTTGCAGGGCAAAGAAAGTAAAAAGAAGGTCATGTGGATTTTGGACAGTGGATGCTCAAATCATATGACTGGTGATATGGCCCTGCTATCACAGTATGAGGAAAAGGCTGGCCCAATGGTTGCTTTTGGAGATGACAGCATTGGCAACACACTGGGATATGGCAAGTTGGAAATTGGAAATGTCATCATTGAGAATGTAGCACTGGTCAAGGGGCTCAAGCATAATCTACTGAGTGTTGGTCAATTCACTGACAGAGGCTTCAAAGTGAACTTTGACAAAGATGAATGTTTGATCACCCACAAGAAGACTGGTGATTTTGCTCTGTCTGGAGTAAGGAAGGGAAGCCTGTTTGTAGCCAATATGGACTCTGCAAGCAAGGACACAATTTGTTGCTTCTACTCAAAAGCATCAAATGAAGACAGTTGGCTGTGGCACAAGAAGCTATCACACCTGAACTTCAAAGCCATTAATTCCCTAGTCAAAAGGGAGTTAGTGAGAGGCATGCCCACACTTGAATTCTGTCAAGAAGGAGTGTGTGAGGCGTGTCAAAAGGGAAAAATGAAAAGATCAAGCCACAAGTCAAAAACAGTGACATCTATAACCAAGCCCCTGCAACTGATTCATATGGATTTGTTTGGGCCTGTCAATATTATGTCACTAGGAAGGAAGAAGTATGCTCTAGTGATGGTTGATGATTTTACAAGGTATACATGGGTAGAATTTCTGGCATCAAAGGATGAGGCTCCACAAGTAATCATTGAGCACATAAAGAAAGTTGACAAAGAAGCAAAGGCCATAAATGCAAGTGTGATTGCATTAAGAAGTGATAATGGGACAGAATTCAGAAATGCCATGCTTGGAGCATTCTGCAAAGAAAATGGTATTTCTCAACAATTCTCAGCTACAAGGACCCCACAACAAAATGGAGTTGTTGAGAGAAAGAATAGGACTCTGATAGAGGCTGCTAGAACAATGCTACTTGATGCAAAGATGCCTACATGTTTTTGGGCTGAGGCTGTGAGCACTGCATGCTACATCCAAAACAGAACCCTCATCAACAAAAACACTGGAAAGACACCTTACAACTTGATGACTGGAAAGAAGCCTACTCTAAAGTATGTTCATACTTTTGGAAGCAAGTGCTTTGTGCTAAAAGATAATTCAGAATATGTTGGAAAGTTTGATGCAAAGGCATTTGAAGGAATCTTTCTTGGCTATTCTATGGAAAGAATTGCATACAAAGTTTATGTCATTTGTCAAAAGAAAGTAATGGAGAGCACAGATGTAACATTTGATGACAGCAAACTACCTGGATTAGAAGAAGCCAATGATGAAGATAAAGATCCCTTGAAGTTTGACAATCTAGATGATTCTGATGAGGAGATTGAAAGTGAATCTGAACTCATAATCCAACAAACTCAAGTGAATGAAGAACCTGTGTCAACCAACAATGAAGAAACAAGCATCCAAGATACACCTGTGAGGAGTGACAACTTCACAGGGGGAGGAAATGTAGATGATCATGATCTAAATGATGAAGCAACATCAAGGATGAGAAATCAATCTGAACATACAAGGAAATGGGATAGATCACACACTGCAGATCAGATAATTGGAAATCCAAATGCAGGAGTAAGGACAAGGAGAGCAACTATAAATGAATGTCTCTATGGCTGCTTTCTATCCCAAGTTGAGCCTAAGAAACTTGATGATGCATTGTTGGATCCTGACTGGATAATTGCTATGCAAGAGGAGCTAAATCAATTTGAAAGGAGCAAAGTATGGGAACTAGTGCCTGCACCAAAGGATAGAACCGTTGTTGGAACTAAATGGGTTCTAAGGAATAAGATGGATGAAAACGGTGTAGTCATAAGGAACAAAGCAAGGTTGGTTGCAAAAGGATACTCTCAACAGGAAGGTATTGACTATGATGAGACCTTTGCCCCTGTTGCTAGACTAGAAGCCATCAGAATTTTCTTGGCATTTGCTGCACATTCCAATTTCAAGGTCTATCAAATGGATGTCAAGAGTGCATTCCTGAATGGGGAGTTGGAAGAAGAAGTATATGTGCAACAACCACCTGGCTTTGAGGATCCACAGTTTCCCCACTTTGTCTACAGATTACTTAAAGCATTGTATGGACTCAAGCAAGCTCCTAGGGCATGGTATGACACACTATCACAATTTCTACTGGAGAATCAATTCACTAGAGGCACACTGGACAAGACACTGTTCTACAAGAAACATGGTGATGATATTATCCTAGTTCAAATCTATGTGGATGATATCATATTTGGCTCTACAAATGAGAAGCTGTGTGAAAAATTCTCTAAGCTCATGCAAAGCAGATATGAGATGAGTATGATGGGAGAATTAACATTCTTTCTTGGACTGCAAGTTAGTCAAAGGAAGGATGGCATTTTTATAAGCCAAACCAAATACATTAAAGATTTACTGAAGAAATTTGATTTGGAAGAATGTTCACCTGCAAAGACACCCATGGCCACTGCCACCAAGTTAGATGATGACGCTAAGGGCAAAAAGGTAGATATCTCAATCTACAGAGGCATGGTTGGTTCTCTACTCTACCTCACTGCTAGTAGGCCAGATATCATGTTTGCTACATGCTTATGTGCAAGGTTTCAATCAAACCCAAATGAATCACACATGATAGCAATAAAAAGGATCTTCAAATATCTGAAAGGCACACCAAACTTGGGGTTATGGTATCCTAAGGACACAGGGTTCAATCTGGTTGGTTATTCTGATGCTGATTATGCTGGATGCAGAGTGGATAGGAAAAGCACATCAGGTAGCTGCCAGTTTCTTGGACAAAGGTTAGTCTCTTGGAACAGCAAGAAACAGCAATCTGTGTCAACTTCCACAGCTGAAGCTGAATACATAGCTGCTGGAAGTTGCTGTGCTCAAGTGCTTTGGATTAGAAACCAACTTAGAGATTATGGACTTGTGTTGGAAAGAATTCCTATCATGTGTGACAACACAAGTGCAATCTCTATAGTTGCCAATCCTGTCAATCATTCTAGGACAAAGCACATTGACATCAGATATCATTTCATTAGAGAACATGCAACTAATGGAACCATTGAGTTGCATTATGTTTCTACAGAAAAACAACTAGCTGACATATTCACTAAGCCATTAGATGAAGCCACCTTCACTAGGCTGGTCAGTGAGATTGGAATGCTGAATTCTTCGAATTCTGGCTAAGTGAATATATCAACTAGATTGTTGCAGCAGTAAATACTTACTTTATCAAATGCCTAATATTTCTGAAGTAAGTATTGGCTGGATTATGATTTATAAATATTCCACAATGCTGCATATGTTGAAAATCATACATCTTTAGCTTGAAATTTCTGTGAAATTTTGAGAGAATCACTATTTAATTTAGTAGAATATTCTTCAGTGAATATTTCTGGTAAATTTTAAAAGATAGTGAAAATTGAATTTTATGAGTGAAAAGTATAGTTCGATAAGTCAGACTTCTCGAATGGTTCATTGTTTTGTCATGGCTCGAGTTCTCGAATAGGCCTATCAAGAACCCTCCTGAGTTCTCGAATAGTGTCTTTTGAGAAATCGAATATCACACTTTGAGTTCTCGAATAGAGTATTTTAGTTCTCTAATGATGGAGTTCTCGAATACTGTATTTGAGTTATCGAATCATTTGAAAAGGCTGATTTCTCGCTGACACTTAATCGCTTTTTGGATTTATATTCAAACCTTCATTTCACTCATAAAAATATATTTTACTTAACTTTGAATTATTTTCTGAGTTAAATCACTGCCAGCTGTGAGTTAAAAACTGCCTGAGATATCGAATAAGCCTTTCTTGACTTCTCGAATAGTTGTTTCATACTTCTCGAATGACTTGTCGCTACAGAACACTTATCTATCGACAACTCAAGACATTCACTTATATATATACAACTTCACAACTATTCAATTCATTTCGTTCGATTTCTAAAGCATCTCAACTCCTGAAACCTCTGAAAAACCCTAACTACGAATTTCTTCTTCAATCCTAATTCTCTTTTCTTCTCTACCCAAATGGCAAACACTCAACTCACCATACCATCCCAAACTAATTTCATCGCAATCTCCAGTGATGTGGAAGCACCGAATGCCAATTTCAAGTGCTTTGTTCGGTGGTTGTCTGAATCATACATCAAGAGTGCGCTCTCAGCCAACCCAACTCTGTACATAGATCTATTGGAACAATTCTGGAGGACTGCTACTGTGGAGGTCATCGCTCTTGAGAATGCTATCACCTCTTATATTGTTCACTGCAAGATTCAAGGAGAGGATATCACTATCACCACTGCAGACATGAATCAAGCCTTGAATATGCAGCAAGAGACGTATGATGCTCTGGCCTCCAATGATGAGTTGGAAGAATTCTTTGACTTCATCAACTACTCTGATACTATCAAGCTGGGAAAGTTGAATAGGAAGTTCTTAAGGAAAGAATGGAGCTTTGTATTTGCTACACTCCTTCAAGTATTCACTGCACGGAAATCAAGCTTTGATCAGATTAGTACACCCGTGCAGCAGCTTGCCTATGCCTTGGCTCATGGGAGAAAGATAGATGTTGGACTTCTCATCCTACAGGAACTCTATGGGAGACTTGGTCAGACCACAGCCAAGAGAGGTAATGAAATTTTCTTTCCTCGCTTTATTCAATCAGTGCTTAACTTTAAAAATGCTTCTTTGATTGAATTGCCTGGAGTAGATAAGAGTAAAATAGGCTATCCTAGGTCCATGACCAAACTCATTTTTGGTAATTTGGAGACTAGGAATGATGTGGATGTAAGACTTAGCATAACTCCCCACATGGAGGGTTTGTTTAGGTCTTACCCCCACAACATGCCAATATTTGATTCAAAATCACAGTTAGCACAGCCTAAGCAAGGAGAACAAAGTGCTAACCCAAGGCCTGCTAACCAACCCCCTCAGCCAAACACTCTATCCAGCAAAGAGCCAACTGCATCATCCTCTCAAAAGGGTGATGTTAGTAAAAAGAAGAGAAAACAGGTTGCTTCTGAACCCTTAGAAATCTTAACTGAAGCAGCCTTGGCTGTAGAACTAGGGTTAGAAAGTGAGAAACCTGATTCACCTATCATAAGCCTAAAGAAGAAGAAGAAGTCTAAAACCACCTCTTCAGTCACTCAAATGGCTGAAGTTGTAAAATCAGGGGCACACAGCTCACTAGATGTATCCTCTCAACAGGATGCATCTATAGAATCAAGCATCCTCCCCAATGCACCTATCTGTAAAGAGTCAGCACAAGGGAGTGATAAGGCTGGCACAACACTGAGTGGAGAGCACATCATAACTGAAACTCCCTCTATTTCTCAGGGGGAGTTGCCAAAATCTTGTCTACAACACACTTCTCTTTCAGAATCTACCACTCATATTTCTTTGAAGCCTGCAACTCAAGCAATTGAGGAGCAAGGCATTGATCATCACGAATTCTTTTCCTTTGATGAGCCAATGAATTCAAGTGACTTGGTGCATGACACCTTGCTCACCACCCAGGTACCACATTTGGATGGTCAGGGAATGCATGCTGGGGCATATCCTAATGACACCATCACAAACACAGAGGATTCACTAGTTCTTACTAGAGACTCTGTGCCTGTGTCAACTACTGTTGTAACTCATCCCACTTCTGTGGAGACAACAGTAGTAGAGTCTGTTCATCCGGTTGCAGAAGTTGCATCTGTAACTGAGGAGCCTAGCAAGCCTAGCTCTAGCTCTAACTTTTTGTCTCAATGGCTGAAGCCTGTGCAACATGACAGTGCTTCAGGATCAGGGTCTATTCCACCACAATTGACGGTTGAAGCACTTCAAAGCTTAGTTGTGGATCAGATCCCTGAGTTCACAAAAATTGCTCAGCACCTTCTCACTGCAAACATGCCCAATCCAGACTATGAAGCTATTCTCCTATGTCACAAAGAGGATGTAGAGCTACAGAAGGAGAAGATCATAGATGAAACTGAGAGAGATGGGAATATCGATGCTTGGCTGTAAGGAACCAATTCAATCCCTCTCTCAGAAGGTCTCCAGTATCTCAGAGAAGAGTACATCACTTCACTAGGGTCCAATGCCAAATCTCTCAACCCTACTGATGTGTTTGAAGCAGTGAATGACAGCTATAAAGGCATTCTCAAGGCTGCACACTATCTTGGTAAAGGCTTAAAGACAGAAATTAATGAAGTGTGTTCAGCTACAACCAAGGAGGTGCATGAGATCAAGAGGACTTTTGATGCTAAATTCCCTCAATTGGAGACTGTTCTCAAGGACATTCGAACCTGCAATGCTACTTGCACCAGGATGGACAATGGTTTGGCTATTCTCAAGGATGCTGTCACAGGTCTGGGACACAAATTTCAATCCTTATCAGATCAGACAACTGATGCCAATGCCATGCTCAGGACCCTCTTTGCAAATCAATATGGAGACAAGCTGGTCACTGAGGTTCCTGTGCATGAGATGTCAAGGTTCGAAGTGCAGAGACTGAAGGATCAATCCCTATCTGGTTTTAAGGCCAATGAACTCTTCATTAAAGTGGATACTCTTGAAAAGGAGGTAGTCTCTCTCCACAAGTCCAATGCTCATCTTACAGACACTGTGACAACTCTGACTGAGCAGTTGAACACTCAAGCCACCACCACAGCTGATGTTCTTCTGCATCAACAATCAATGTTGTCTGCAATGATGAAGCACATGGGTCTCCCTCTACCTGATGAATCTTCAACTCCAAAGGTGCCTCCTACAGTCCCTGTGTCTGTCAACAAGCCTAAGGGGGAGAAGAGGATATCAAAGAACTCAAATCCAAAGGGGGAGAGACCACTAGAAAAGGGCATCAAGATCACTGAGGGTGGCCATCAGAGAACTTTGAAATCTACTACTCATGTGCCTGGAAAAGGAAAGGACAAAGTTGATGAGCCTCCCACTTCTCTGCCAGTTGTCACTCTACCAACTGTGCACATCACTACTCCTGATGGTCAAAGGCAGTCTATCACAACCACAGTGGTTGCAGGGAGTATGCCATCTGACAAGCCTCGAATCTCACTATCTAAGAGTGCCAAGCCAGTAGAAGTGAAGGTGGTCACTGAGGCCAAGCTACAAGAAATTGCAAACTCAAATGTCTATCATGATGATGCATTCTTGGAGTTTCTGAAGGTCTCTAGAGAACAGGCTGGTGATGCTCTGCTATATCATGAGAGTTTGAAGAGTCAGATTGACTGTCTCACTGTAGTACCAAGGAGGCTTAATGATCTATGGCTCAAGGAGATATTGATGGTAGGAAAGAACAAGATATGGCACTTAACCATCAATACTCTACAGAGTCTAAAGCACTCAGAAGTGAATGTGCTCCTTGGACTAATTGAGAAGGGAAATGAGAACAACAAGAGTCTTCATGATGAATTGAGGAATGGTCAATTGAGGAATGGTCAACCTTCAAGGCTACCTGAAGTTTTCACAGATCCTAGAACTATTATCTACCAGGCTGGAACAAGAATTGAAGATATCAAGCAGCTGGTCATTCCTAAGCATCTAACTCCTCAAAATAAAAATCTCATCATAGCCATCATTGAGAAACTGATCAAGAAGAAGGGATCAAGAACAGCAGAAGAATTAGAAGCTATATCTTATCTCAGGTCATATATTGCAACTGGCATTGTATCTGAGACTGCTAAGTTCAACCCAAGCAAAGATCAAGACAAGGATGAAGATAAAAGTGATGGAAGGAGAAGACATCACAGGAGTAATAAGGGTGATGAAGACAAGAAGAAGAAGAAGGATGATGAGAAGAGGAAGAATGATGATGATCAAGGTAAAGGCTCTGAGAGGAAAAGTGGAAGACAGCAAGCCTCAGGCATTGCTGACAGTAACCTCACCACAACACAAGACTCTAAGTCTAGGGTGAATGCTGCCAGTAGTGACCTTTCAAAATTTGCATCTATGGCTTCTGCAACTGTCTTGCCACCTCAAGAAGAGAAGAAGATTCAAGTCAAGAAACCATCTGTATGTTTCAAAAAGCAAACTGCTAATGGAATACTACAATGGTCTACAAACAAAGGTCACATACTGCTGCCAAGTAATCATGTAAAAAGAATCAAGTTCAAGCAAGCTGCAAGGAAATCAAAGCCAACCATATCAAAAACCCTGACAATCTATCCAGGCCTAAAACTCCAACCACTAGATGAAGATTATGATGTAGACCAACTGCAATTTTTGCAAGCTCAAAGAATCTATCATGTTGCCATTGTTGATAATTGCCTTGAGATTAAATATTCTGATGGAAGGGAGGAGAAATTCAAACAAGGAGGATGTCAACACTGGGGCAAGCTATATGACATAGAGAGAATCATTGCACTGTTGAGCTCAGAAGATAAAGTGGAGAGAGTATGGAAACTGGAGCTAATTGATTTTGTGAAAATGAAGAGAGATCATGAAGAAAAAGTCAGAAAAGAGTGTTTTGAGAAATGGCTGGCAAGGGAGAAAGAAATTGAGAGACTGGAAAGTGAAGCAGAAAAGCTGAGGAAAAAGGGTTTGTGTAGAGTTCAGTTCAACCCCTACATGGTAAAGTATAGGAGGAGGAATGGAAATCAAGTCAACATCAGAATGAATCTACTCAACCACTATCCTGCAAATATTCTGGAACCAGTACTTGAAGATTTCAAAGACTCAATTTTGCTTGAAGAATTGGATGCTATGGCAGAAATAATAAAAGCTATGGATGAGAATACAAGGAAGGAGAAAGAAAGAAGAGAGAAAGAATATGATGAATTTCAAGCCAAAGCTATGGAAAGGGAATCAAAAGACAATGGCTAGTTCTTCATCATAGGCTGTAAGATTACTCACTCTGTAGTTCTATCCAAATTGCTAATGGAAATTCATACCTGTACTGTCAAGTTTTATCTTTATGTATGATAGGCTTGTTATCAGACATGAAATTGTGACTAAGGGTCTTACTCACAATTTGGGGGAGATTGTTAGTCACAGAGGCATGCCTGAATACATCTAATAACAAGCCTAAGTATGTGTAATGCTATGCATTACCTACATGACCTCTTAACTGAGGGAACCTCTAGTTGTAGAGTTTCTATTTGTTCTGTACTTGTAATAGGCATCAAATTCTAGTTGTGTTACTGTAATTATAAAGTCAAGAATAATGCTTGAAAGAAGTTCCAAGGTTCATGCCTCAAGCAAGGAGATAAAGACTGCCAAATAATCACAGTTGGGATTTGAAGAAATGAAGAATTTGCCTAAGTACCAATTCGAGAAGTACATTTGTCTATTCGAGAAGTCTAGCATTCGAGAAGTCAGAGATTCGATATCTCAGAAGACACTATTCGATATCTCTGAATACACTGTTCGATATCTCAGGGATTCGATATGTCAAAATGCTCTATTCGATATCTCAGGGATTCGATATGTCAAAATGCTCTATTCGATATCTCAGGGATTCGATATGTCAAAATGCTCTATTCGATATCTCAAGGAGTCCCAGAGAAAAGAGCTATTCGAGAAGTGATTCGATATGTCAAGATAACACTATTCGAGAACTCAGAGTTATCGATCAAGTCAACTCCAGTTCTCGAATCACTCACTTAGTCACTTCTCGAATACATTCTTGAGGACAAAATACTGAAGAATTGTACAAGTCAGAAACCTGCAACAAGCCAGGATACTTTATTTGACTCTGTCCTATAAAGCATGCTGGAAAGCCTACAAAGAAGCTTGGAGAGATAAGACAAGGGACAAGGAGCTGAAGAAGTGGATCTAAACAGGCTTTTCAAAGTCAAATCTGTAGCCGTTTGGACTCTTACTAAAATGAGATAGACAGACTGGAAAGTGCTTTTGTTTTACCTACCTCATTTGTAGCAAGTGGGTGTATCCATGTCTATAAGGATACAACCTCACTTCCTTAGCTGTTAAGGTGTTGAAGTTTCTCAAATACCTAGAAAATATCTCTCTGAGAAAAACGAAGCTGAGAATACTATCATTTGTATTCACAGATTGTAGCAAAATCTTAATCTAATAAGATATTAGATTAAAGTGATATTGTGTTGTGTTTGTCTTTAATTATCCGCATCTTCATATCTCACACACTCATCACTTATCTTGCTGCAAAGATTCAAGAACGAAGAAAAGTTCAAGAATCCATTCACCCCCCCCTCTGTATTCTTTTACTGTATTCAATACTCAACAAGTAGAGATTGGAGTGTTTGGTAAATCAGATCAGGAGACTGTTTGGATAAATCAGAACTTATAAGTTAATTTTTTTTTTATAATTTTTAAGATATTTGTTTTTTATATATAACAATGGATATCAATGTATAGATCTCGATGAATAGGGAAATTTGATATTACATATCAATTTTCTAATGAATGGATCGAGAGATATATGATTTTGAAGATTTGAAGGATGCGTATATCGAGAATAAGTTATAAGTTGAAAGTTAAGAATTCTTAACGTTCAACTTATGGACTTATAAATTATAAGTTGAGCTAAAACTTATTTTGACAAACACCCCCATAAGGACTTATGGCCTTATAAGCCATAAGTTCCTTCAAATAAGTGGAAACAAACGGGCCCTAAACCATTTAGCAAATGTACCTAACCAACTTAAAAGGTGAAAAGATAAAAATGTAGCTGGTTTGACTTGTTTGTTTTTAGCTTAATATCACCAGGCTGGCACAAAACTAAAAGTTGACAAAGAATCACAGTGCATTCTTTAGTATAAATCACTAAGGGCAAATCCAGCAGTGATTCAAAATTTTAAATTTGGAGAAAATTATCCCAAATTCTCGTCCATCAGTGATCCAAATGGTGATCCAAATTTTGATCAGTACTGATCCAAATTTGGATCACCACTATTCCCTGATCCAAATTTGGATCAGTTGGTTTAATATTAAAATAATGATTTTATTATTTATATATTTTTGGTTTATTAGTTCCAAAATTGATTTATGATTTTTTAATTACTTAATTAACAATAGTACATAAATAATAAAATGAATATATTTTTCTTTAATTAAGAGCACAATTTTAATATTATTTACGTATATTAAAAAATTTATGTCTTTAGTTTATTTAATTTATTAAATACATTATAAATAGTTAATAACGATTAAACATTAAATTTAAGATTAAAATAATTTGATTTAATATTTATGTAATATAATATGTAAATAGTAATTTGAATCAAAATTTGGATCACGTTGCTCGAGTTGGTCAGAAATTTGGATCAGAATTTGGATTAATTGATGATCCAAATTTAGATTTTTGGATCACTATTGTCGGAGATGGCCTAACAAGGACAATGAGCACCTAGGCTATTAACACCTAAGTAGTAAACTCAAAATCTGACATATTATTTTTATATAATTATATATTAATTATTAATTTGAATTATATTTCTCAAATAATAACAAAAAAAATTAATACTACCTCTGTTCCACCCATTTCTTTACATGTTTTCAGCAGTGTTTGGCACACATTTTAAGGTGTATATAAATTATAGTTTTATAACTTATTTTTTATTTTATTTTTTTGAATAAAAATTTAAACATTAAATTTTATTTAGAAGAAAAAAAAATTAAAAATAAATTATGGAACTACACTTTACAAAAGCCTTAAAATACGTGTCAAGCCTCTGTCCCCAATATAATGAACCTGGTGGGACGGAAGGAGTATATATTATTATATATTCGGGTGGAACAGGTTATATTGGTCGATTTGATAAGGCAAACTGAACCAAATCATTATTTTTCAGTTTTTAAAAAATCAAAACCATTACCGATTCGAACCGTTACAAAATCATAAATTCTGATTTGAACGATTTGGATGGGTTTGCAAAATTTTACTCACCCCTATCCTTGGTTGTGGGCTTATTACCCAACCCATTTGGCATACAGACATACAGAGTGTATGTTTGGGGTATCTTAAAACAAGTAGCTTATGGCTTATAAGCACTTATGTCATATAAGTGATAAGTAGAGCTGTCAGTAGAGTGTTTGGTAAATCAGAACTTATAATATGTAGACTGTTTGGGTAAATCAGAACTTATAAGTTAACATATCAATGGATATCAATGGATAGATCTCGATGAATAGGGAAATTTGATATATACATATCAATTTTCTAATAAATGGATCGAGAGATATATGGTTTTGAAGATTTGAAGGATATTATATATTGCGTATATCGAGAATAAGTTATAAGTTATAAGTTGAAAGTTAAGGGGGCCGTTTGGCTTACCTTAAAATGAGTAGCTTATTACTTATAAGCACTTATGTCATATAAGTGATAAGTAGAGTAGAGATTAGAGTGTTTGGTAAATCAGAACTTATAATCAGTAGATTGTTTGGGTAAATCAGAACTTATAAGTTAACTTTTTTTTTTTTTTATAATTTTCAAAATGTTTGTTTTTTTATATATAACAATGGATATCAATGGATAAACCTCGATGAATAGGAAAATATGATATATATACATATCAATTTTCTAATGAATGGATCGAGAGATATATGATTTTGAAGATTTGAAGGATTTTATATATTACGTATATCGAGAATAAGTTATAAGTTGAAAGTTAAGAGGGCCGTTTGGCTTACCTTAAAATGAATAGCTTATTACTTATAAGCACTTATGTCATATAAGTGATAAGTAGAGTAGAGATTAGAGTGTTTGGTAAATCAGAACTTATAATCAGTAGATTGTTTGGGTAAATCAGAACTTATAAGTTAACTTTTTTTTATAATTTTCAAAATGTTTGTTTTTTTATATATAACAATGGATATCAATGGATAGATCTCGATGAATAGGAAAATTTGATATATACATATCAATTTTCTAATGAATGGATCGAGAGATATATGATTTTGAAGATTTGAAGGATATTATATATTACGTATATCGAGAATAAGTTATAAGTTATAAGTTGAAAGTTAAGAATTTCTAACATTCAACTTATGAACTTATAAGTCATAAGTTTAGCCCCAAAAGAACTTATGGCCTTATAAGCCATAAGTTCCCTAACAAATGAAATGACAAACAGGCACAAGGATTCTTAACATTCAACTTATGGGTTTATAAGCTATAAGTTGAGCTAAAACTTATGAGTTTGAAGTGATATATATTCTCTTTATCTATGATGAATATTGCATCTATGATGAATATTGCTTCAGTGAGCTAGTTGCAGACTTGCCATGGTTTGTATCACCTCGATTCCAGTGGGAACGTGGTTCTTATTCAGTTTATTTTACTTACTATGGTATATCTTACCCTACATATAACTGGCCTTTTCTTCTCGCATTTGGTGAGGATGGTAGGCTTGTGCGAAGAACAATATGCCCCAAGGTTATGCACGAGGATTTTCCCTTCTATGCTGGCAGTCTGGAAGAAGAGGCATATTATAAATTAAGTCGCCATGTATTTGGTGATGGGTACTGGTACATGTATTATGAGGGGTTGCTGAGAGACTCGTTCTCCACAAAATAAGTTGCAAGTTGATGTTCTCTGCACGTTTTGTTGTAAGAGCATCTCCAATGACATTATGTATAATGGTTATGTAAAATAGTGATTATGTAAAATTTGTTGAACCTATAAGCTAATGTACTCTAATGGTATTATGTAAAATGATTGGCTATATGCCAAAAATACAAATAATAGATATTGGCTATATATATCCAACTTCAAACAAATTATGAAAAATTATAGACAAGAGGACAGATGGTTGGAGATGATAAAATGAAAACCCTTAGGGGAGGGGAGGGGAGGGGAGAAGGAAGGATTTTAATAATATTTATGTTTGGTTCATATGAGGGGAAGGGAGGGGAGGGGATTCATTTTTTGTTTGGTACAAGAGGGGAAGGGAGGAGTTTTTGAATAAATTATGTTTATAACCTTCATATATGTAAAAAGAATATAAATTAGAATAATACATTTAAGGGTATTTTTATCAAATAAATGTTCTACCTCCCCTCCAAAAGACCCCAAATTGGAGGGTGATAAAATTAAACAAAAACTCCCCTCCAATTCCCTCCCCAATTTTGAACCAAACAAGATTTCACATTTCATATCCCTCCACTCCACTCCCTTCCCCTCTTCTCCTCTAACCAAACAAGGGCTTATGTAAATTAAATGATGCTCTAATAGGCTATAGCTTACGTTTTGACTGGACATTTGATATATCTTTTTTTCTTTTTTTCTAATTATAATGAAATTAACTCGAATTCGGAAAGATGGAAAAACAGAGTACTAATCTCAGCCACTAATTATAGGCAAGGAGGGAACCGTGAAGACTATATATATTATGCACTCAAAACATTGCGAAACATATATATTTGCAAAGAATATTCAATGCACATTATTATTTCATTCAAAATCTTAAAAATCATATATGATTTGCAAGCAGAACATGTTTTGGAGAACAATGTGTTCTGCAATATTTTGTTTGTAGCACATACATGATTTTCAAGATTTTTAATGAAATTTGCATGTAAAACATATATGATTTTCAAGATTTTCAATGAAATAAATGATGTAGTGATTTTCATAGAACATGATTTTTAATGAATAAGTTTTTGTAATGTTTTGATTGGTATATGATCTCTGGTCTCCACTTAAAATGCTGGTCTTCATGGAAATTAACTCGGGTACATTTTTTGT
This sequence comes from Saposhnikovia divaricata, assembly GCA_036435485.1. NCBI lineage: Eukaryota > Viridiplantae > Streptophyta > Magnoliopsida > Apiales > Apiaceae > Saposhnikovia > Saposhnikovia divaricata. The sequence goes on along the minus strand of CM071597.1, from coordinate 8,432,279 downwards.
TTTGTATTTAAGATCATTTCTAATTTTGCCCAGCTGTTTAAACCAAGGTTAATAACACTAATGTTATTCAAGTACACAATGACCACAAATCGGTATAGAAAAAAGAATTTTAGTATTTAAATTTTTGTTAATTGTGTACATTTAGTATTTTTTATAATATATATAATGGGTGTTGGCCTAAAAAATAGTTAGAAAAAATTGATATAGAAAAATATATGAATAATTTATCTTATTATTATGTATATTTAATTTATCAATATTGTGTTCACCAATCTATATTGATATTATAAATATATTTTTGTAGATTTTTTAAAAACTCGAAAGCTGTTTATCTAATTTTCTAAATTATCTAAATTGTTAAACTAAAATTTGCAATCAAGAAAATAATTGATGTACATAAAATATGCAACCAGAGAAATAATTGTTGTTATTAAAAAGTATTATTTCTAAATTATATTATAGTTAGGATATAAAAATGAAGTTCTAACCTTTTTTTACAATAGTATCTCTATTGAATCCTAATAAAATTTCACCAACGTGTAAATTGACATAAAAGTCAAAAAAATGTTGGTATTTAAATTTTTATTAGTGTATATGCTTTTTATAATATATACAACGGATGTCGGCCAAAAAAATCGTGAGATAAAATCGGTATAATTATATTTAATTTATACAGTACTTTGTTCACCAATCTATATTGATATTATACAATATATTTTGTTGATTATAAAATAATCTTTATTTAAATTTTTTTGAAAAAATGTTATAAAGCTGCCGCAAAGTGCGGCTTAGTCGACTAGTTATTAATAAGCGAAATTCCTTTTTAATGGGACGTTCATATCAAATTTGGTTTCACCACCAAATCCTACTTCCCTAGAATTAACAAAATTGTTGGAATTTTTTATAATAATAATTATGTTATAATAATTTTACTTTACTGTCAAATAACGTATCTATTAAAATTATATATGTTATGTTTTTTTTTTACATTTTTTAAAAGTGGATAATGTTCTTGAAATTACTTGTTGAGATAGTCAAGTAGTCAAATAAAACGATTGTGTATCATGATGCAGATACACAGTATTGTGATATATGGAAACAAATCAATTAGAAATCAGAGCATACTGCTATGAAAATTAGGGATGAACAAAATAAAACTGAAAAATCGAAATCGAGCCGAAAAACCGTACCGAAAATATTTTATTCTAATAAATTTTAATTTTATACTTAGATAAAATATAGGATTTTATAGTCAGATTTATACAGTTTATACAATTTATGCAATTTTATTTTAGTCGATCAGGTGATCACTTACCAGTATAAAAACCAAAACTAATGCAAACCAATTCAGCAAAATTAAAACTACATAATAACAAACCAGTACTATAAAAGTGGGGGTATGGTCTGCGTACATCCTACCCTCCCCAGACCCTGCCCTGAGCGGGATATACTGGGTATGTTTGGTTTGGTTTGGTTTAGTACTATAATATTATGCATTAAAATTTTTTGTCCGTCCAAAATTCTTCACCTCTATTGATTTATAAATAGATGACTTTGCTAGAGTTTTGCTGTTGAGTGTCATGTGGTTACAGGTTACAGACTAAAATTGCAATGTCAAAAAACTAAGCTCCTATTATACTCAGATTATTATTTTTTCTTTTTAATCAATGTACACATGTAAATGTTTGATTGTTTAATGGTAATAGATAGGATGACTTTTATAAATTTTTATTAGCAAGGTATTAAGATATTAAGTATTTAAAATAATAAACCGAAACCGACCAACGGTTAACCGAATCGAAAAAAATCGTTCGGTTACGGTTAATAGCTAAAAACCGAACCGAACCGATATGTACGGTTTTGTAACGGTTTCCGGTAAAAACCGAGTCGAACCGACCCGTGCACACCCCTAATGAAAATATTAAGTCAAGAGCAATGTTAGGTTCCCAAAAAAATTTCCCAAATTTTCCCTAAATTATGATGTGGTTATTTTTGATTGGATAGTTAGTGTGAATGCAGGAGATCCCATTTATATTAATGAGAGATGAGCCAATTAAAACTTAACATTTGTGGAAAAATTTGATTTTTTTGGGATTAATTATCAACTAGGTCACTTATTTCACTTCAATATATCAAAGAGGTCACCGATTTCATTTCGGTATCATTTGAATCACTAAAGTCATAATAAATATCAAATAGATAACTCTAAATATGTGTTCAAAAATAAAAGTAATCTTTTGTTGATTCCACACATTTTTCTTGAATACTACCACAACCAAATGAATAATTGTTATTATCTAGTATTTCAGATAACATATTTAGAATTTAAAAAGTTCATTTACTATTTTTATAATTAAAAGAAGGAAAATAACTATAAAATTAAAAGTAAATGAATTTTTAAAAATCTAAATATATTATCTAAAATACTAGAATTTAACAATTATTCATTTGGTTACGGAAGCATTCAAGAAAAATGTGCAGAATTAGCAAAAGATTACTTTTATTTTTCGAACATATACTTATATTGTGTTTGGTTGGGGTGAATCAAATTGGAGGGAATGGAATGAAATTTGAATAAGAATATAGTTAAATGTTTAAAAAATTCATTCCTTACATCATTCCATTCCTAACCACCTAAGCTAAAGTTTAAACCCACCAATTTGAAAAGGAATGATCCATTCTCCCTCAAACCTATTTTCTTCCCAAATCCTATAATACAAAATTTACACCCACTCATTTTTTTTAAAATCTTACCTCTCATGTTCATTTTGTTCTTTTAATTTCTATTCATTCCATTCCATTCTATTCCGTTCTCCCCAACCAAACACAACCTTAGAGTTATCTATTTGATATTTATTATGACTTTAGTGATTCAAATGATACCGAAATGAAATCGGTGACCCTTTTGAAATATTGAAGTGAAATAACCTCTAAAGATTTACGGTCTTAAACTTCTATAATCTAGAATACATAAAAAGAGACACCACGAAACCTAATACTAAAAAATTACTAGCATAATACTTGTTTTATCATAAAACATCAGTGCAACTCAAGAACTTTATCTGCGTTATGACGTAAGGCGACCGTTAACCATATAAATCTTCTACATCCTCTATACTCAATTAGTCTTCTTTTAATTTATCTTGTATATTGTTATTCTTCCTAGCCTCGTGATCAATCAAAGAAGAGTTTGTCTTATATATATATATGGAAACAAATCAATTAGAAATCACAACATACAGTACTATGAAAATATTAATCCAATTGCTTGCTTGTCTCAGAATCTCAAATAATCTGAGGAAAAGCATCTTCTTAAAATAATCTTAAATAAATTATCTTATCAACAACTGAAATCAACCCGTGTACACCATGTACTTTACTAATAGGGATGGCCATCGGGACATTTCGGGGCCGGGGAGTGCTATCCCCGCCCTCATCCACGAACTCAAACCTAATCCCCGTCCCCGACCCGCTCCCCGTCGCGGATTATTGTTTATTCCTCGTCCCCGGTCCAAAGGGGTAACGGGGATCCCCGAGGTGAATTTCATTTTAAATAAAAAATAATATCTTAAATAATTTTAAACACTAACTATTGAGTTTGAAATCATATTTTCTTGTGATATATTGTGAAATTAACAACTATAGCTCGATTAGATGTTGCGTTACAACGTTTTTTCATCACCATTAATCATATAATAAATATATCTTCATATTCACAAGTATATATATGTTACCTTTAAAAATTTCTTTTTGACATCTAAACATTACAAAGTAGTAGCTAATATATATATATATATATATATATATATATATATATATATATATATATATATAGTTGCACTCCATAGCAAACACCTTATATAACAAACAATAAAGAACACCTCATATCTAATATAATTTAAGAGTTCCGTCATAGCACCCAATACAAAAAGTTTTTATTTTTTTACCCTCTAGCAAACCAGCAAAAAAAAATGAAAATTCACTGTTCATTGATGACTTCATCTGTGAACAGTAATTTTCAATTTTTTTTTGACTTGATAGAGGGTAAAAAAATAACAACTTTTTGTATTGGGTATCCCCGGCGGGGCCAAAGGTTCTAATAGATCTAAGGTGTTCTTTGTTGTTTGTTATATAAGAGTGTTCTGTATGGAGCAAAGGCCTATATATATATATATATATATATATATATATATATATATATATGGGAGCAGGTCCGCAACCACGGGTGGACAGCCACCAGGAGCAATGTTACATTGCGCCTGGGGCAATGTTACATTGCCCCAGGTCGCAATGTTACATTGCCCCAGGTCGCAATGTTTCATTGCCCTAGGCACAATGTAACATTGCCCATGGTTTATTATTATTATTATTATTATTATTTTAATTCAATATAATTTAAAATAATGAATAATTCTATTGGATATGATTTCAAACTAATCTAAGTAATTGCGACTAATTATGGAATTACAAATAAGTTTATATAATTTTTTAAAAAATTGAAACATTAAACCCTGACGAAACCCTGTTTAAGGGTTCTATTCAAAGTACTAGTTGATCGTTAAATTACCAAACCAAATAAATTTATTTTTTTCAGAATTTTTGACAATAACATTAAAAAGGATGGATCATGACCTCCGTACGGTTGGGTCGTTAAGAAATATTTTTAAAAAAATCGAAACACTAAACCATATCGAAACCCTGTTTATGGTATCTAGTTAAATTACTAGTTGATCATTAAATTACCAAACTAAATAAATTTATTTTTTTTGAAATTTTGGCAATAACATTAAAAAGGATAGATCTTGACATCCGTATAGTTGGGTCGTCGAGAATTATTTTTAAAAAAATCGAAACACTAAACCCTGACGAAACCCTGTTTATGGTATCTAGTCAAATTACTAGTTGACCATTAAATTACCAAACTAAATATATTTATTTTTTTCTGAAATTTTGGCAATAACATTAAAAAGGATGGATCATGACCTCCGTACAGTTGGGTCGTCGAGAATTATTTTTAAAAAAATCGAAACACTAAACCCTGACGAAACCCTTTTATTTGATCTCCGATGCTATCTATAACATCGTCATTGTTTAAATTTAAATTTGTCATCTCCATTACTATTTTCATCTGTTTTTCAACAAGTGGGTACCTATAATTTGTACATATCAATTTATGATTACTTAAGTTGAACATACAAAATACTCAAATTAAGTTAATTGAATTTACGATTATTACAAACAAAAATCACAAACTAAATATTCAAATTAAGTGAATTGAATTTTTATTCAAATAATTGTTTCACACATTTTGAGTATTTTTTTATTTAATTGCTCAAAATTTAAAGTCCATAAGAAATGAAAAGTATTTATAATGCAATGTTAATGATATTTTCAATGAATAAATATTCATTTCTAGGTATAAAACAAAAAAAACGTGTAGCAATGAATCATTGCGACAAGAGCAATGAAACAATGCCCCAGATGGAAATGACGCAATGAAACATTGCGCTAGATTTTTTTTTTTAACTTGCAATAACTAAAATGGGTGGCCGTGGCTGGTTATTTAATGCCCACCTGGGGCAATGTTTCATTGCTCCCGGCGCAATGAAACATTGCTCCAGCCAGGAATAAGAAACACAATTTCAATTTTACCGTACTTTCACTAATTTTCAATTACTTTACTTTTAAATTATATAAACATATTTGTAATTTAGTAATTAGTTGCAATTACTTAGATTAGTTTGAAATCATATCCAATAGAATTATTCATTATTTTAAATTATATTAAATTATATTAAATTTTAATAAACTAGGGGCATTGTTACATTGCACCTAGAGCAATGAAACATTGCGACCTGGGACAATGTAACATTGCTCCAGGCGCAATGTAACAATGCGCCTGGTGGTTGGCCTTTCGGAGCCACCCGTGGTTGTGGAAGGGCTCCCATATATATATATATATATATATATATATATATATATATATATATATATATATATATTATAATAAGATGAAATTGATTCGGGCATTGAAAATTGGGTCGGGTGGAGAAAATCGGGGCGGGGGTTGGGGATCGGACCGGAGAGACATAAAATCCCGACCCCGACCCGCTTCCCGGTTTTTTTTGAAAATTGTCCCCGCTTTCCGGTCCGTATCCGAAAAAATCCCCGATTCCCCGTCCCGTTAGGTGCGGGATCGAATCGGACCGGGCGGGCAGGGTTAATGCCCATACTAATATTTCAACTGGATAGCTTTGGTACTAAAAGGGGATTCGCCGGCGCCGCATAGGGTAGTTATAAGGTAGGAAAGAAAACAATGATGTTGGCGAGAAGTTTTTTACTAAGACAATTGATGGTTGCAAGAAGAAGAAGAAGAGTGATGATGAGGTTCGACTATAATAATTTTTATATTCAGACACCACCACCAACATCATCTAGCAGCCGCCATCTTCGATTTTCTTCTTACAGCCACCCCTTTAATTCCATTGGAGGTCTGTAATCTTTTCTAGTATTTCATTGTTGTTATTACTACTTATTTATTATTAATTTGTCCTAGGTTATTAATTTATCGAGGTTTTACTGTAGTGCTTTCCACTTGATTGTAAATTTGCAATCTCTTTTTAATAATTCAAGGTTTGACATATGATGAATGGAGAGCAAAGCACTCAGAGGAATCGAAAATAGGAGGTGAATGTGATTCGGAGAAAGAAAAGGTGATTGAAAAAGGGAATCTTGTTGATATATCAGAGCTTCTGTTCACCAAAGAGAGAGATTACCTCATTAGATATAATGACCCGAAACCGGTATGGCTATGTATCATTGTACATTATCGCAGTTTTGCAAAATGCCTCGGGTGTCAGCTTCTTTTGTTTACTTTTAATATTGCAGGTTACGGCTGAACAGTTGGAAGGGAAATTTATTGTTTTATACTTTCTGCCTTTCCATTACCATGTTGATGTACATCCTCCTGATAGGATGTTCAAAGAATCCTTGATTGACACTATTAATGATTTAAAGTGTAAGAACTGCTTTGAGGTTGTAATGGTTGTTGATGAGGTTACTACCTATGATGGAGATCTCCGACAAGATCTTCTTACTCTTCAAGGGAAGTTTGATGATATAGTTTCTAAATTTCCATCATGGGCTGCCATACCATTCTCAGATATAAAATCTAGAAAGCGTCTAAAAAGTAGATTTGGTCACTTGGGCGTATTACGTAGCCCTAGGATGGTTCACATTCATTCAAAAGCAGGAAAAGGCTTGGTCGTGGACACTTTTTCTGAAAAACTATTTCTGACTTATGGATCTGAGGCTTATCCTTTCAGCGAGGATAGGATAGCGTTCCTGAAGGCCAAAGACAAAATGGCCTTTAGTCAACACTCCTTGAAAGAACTTCTAGGCTCCCCGGAACGTGATTTTGTCATCTCAAACAAAGGAGAGGAGGTATGAATGTAATTCTTTTCTAACATCATAATTAATTGCTAACTGTAGGGAAAGTCAATCTCTTAATTAGCGACAAGTTTCAACTATCAAATATCTTTACAAAACAGGTTTATGAAACATCTTTAATTAGTATGTTGATCACTTGATCATTGGAAACAATCCTCTCTTTAAAGCATTCATTATTGTTTTAGGTCCGCTGGATCTTGTTTTCTTAATTAATTCTTTGATCTGCCGCATGTAGTTTTATTTTTATCATGTGTATAGTATATGCATGTGATTAGTAAATATTCATACTTATCATTTTCTTGATCCTAATAGAAAAACATGACTGGTCAAACTACTCAATTGATTTAGTAATTATACATTTGTACTGCTGTGTGTGTGTGTGTCGTGTCTATATATCTCTGTTTGTGTGTTTATGACTTGTGCAGCTCGCCTAAGAGCCTCTCTCTTAGGCTCTATGATAGTCTAGCGCCTCGGTGCCCCCCTTGCCTATAGTAAAATTAAAAAAAATGATATTAGCACACTGCATTGATAACATTTTTATGAATATTTTATTTAAAAAGTATTGAGCATAATGAGAAAGGGATAACAATATTCTGTCAAAATATCCAAATTAACATAATATATATTAGTGTAGTCAATACTTTTTTGATATTGTGCATGACATTGTAGAGGAGAGTTAGATTTAGAGGTGTTTTGGAAGGTACTAGATGACGAGTAACTGAGGATATCTTTTGAAAAGAGGGTTGAGAGGCAAATAAGGGGGAATCTCAAATCTCATATGAGCATAGTAGTAGGGCTAAAAAGTTCATCGTTTTTTAATTATCCGAGTAGAATAACAAAGTCACATCACGAATAATTAAAATTGGGATAAAAAACAATTTTTTAGAATATAATTGGCTTTTAATATTTTTTTTTAACTTAAGGATCTTATAATGATCATTAAAACGAGTTTTAAGATGCATCGGGATTTGATGCTTAAGTTCCCAATAGCTTAGGAAATTAAAATATTGATTTTCCCTTTTTTGTAATTATTCTAGTGCACTCTGTAATAATTTACTTGTTGCATTTGCACATTATCATAATGAAATTGGATGAACATCTAAATGATGCACTAAGATACTGCCTACTTTTGATGATAGATTCCTATTCAGACTCTTGAAGATAAGGTGGTAGCCCTATATTTTTATGAAGAAGACCACTCTGTGCCTGATCCCCTTGCAGGGAAACTAATGATGTATTATAATGAATTGAAAATGAAGAATGAAAATTTTGAGCTTGTGCTACTTTACCTGTATGACACATGTAAAACTGCTTGTTTGACAAAAGAAAATTTCCAAAAAACTTTTGAGACTATGCCTTGGTTGGCGCTACCGTTTAAAGACCCGGTCCTTAAAAAGTTAAAAAGGCTTTTCGGTTATCCTGACGAGGAGGACCACTTTGATGCTGGACCTTCTCTTGTTATTGTTGGGCCTCGTAAAAATGTCATTGGTTGTGGCGATATCATTGAACCAGGTCCTGCCAGCATCATGAGGGGATATGACGGGAACCTCTTCTTGCGTGAGGAGTTTGCCAAGGCAGAGGGGGAGAGAGTCAGGGAACTGAAGTTGGAGATGTTATGTAGTCCAAATACCGTCTTCAAAAGTAAAGATGGATCCCAGGTTAATATTTTTAAAGATTGACTGGTTGTTAGAGCATATCCAATATTACTGTAGGGGCTATGACATCATGTTGTTGTACAGAAGAAAATAATATATTGATCTGTCAAATTACAGTACAGGAGTTTAGTATATGTAGCCTATGCTTAAAGGCTATAAAAAAACTAATGTAGTGTACTGATAGTTTATTTTGTAGCTAAATTTCGCTGTAGCCATTAGCTATGGCTATATAATAATCTCCCATAATGTAATTAGACAGGTCAATATATTATTTTCTCCTGTGCAACAACACAATTCATGTAATTATCTTTTAGACTCTCTATCTACAAGTTCATTTGCCAAGGCCCATAAGATGCTTAATATTAGGTGTTGAAGTACAACTATCACACTTGCAACAATTCAGGACAATGGTAAAAAATAACCATTTTTTAAAACTCAGTCATGAAAATACCCACCCATTTTGGAAGTGATTGGTTATTTATAACACATGGGATACCCAACTGGTAATTGGGTATCTCATTTTATATAGGATACCCATTTGTGAGTTGGGTATCACAATTTTTTTTATTTTTAATTTCTTGGGATACCCATTTGCAGGTGGGGTATCTTATACAAAATGAGATACCAAATTACCAGTTGGGTATCCCATCGGGTAAAATAACCATACATTTTGAAAATTGTTATTTTTGTCATTTTAACTCAAAAATGAGTATTTTTTTTATATCATTTTTTTCGACAATTCAAGCATCATGCCTAATATTTGTGATTACTTGATCATTTATGTAGGTTCAATTCTCTCAACTAGCGGGGAAGAGAGTCATATTTTTGTTTGAGGGTGATTATCCAGAATATGATGGTGAATTTTTTCGTCGTATGTTAGAATTACGGTATAGGCATGCAAAGGGCACTGCTAATGAATTTGAAGTTGTATATTTTCCCAAGAACAAAGATATAAATGGTAAGAGGGTTGCAGATATGCCATGGTTGATGTCATGTCCAGTGGAGTTGTTACTCGGTGGGTCTGCTTATCTTTCTTTTTATGGTAATAGCTACAACCGGTATCATTCTTCTTTACTTCTTGCCTTTGGTCGAGATGGAAGCCTGGTTAGAAGAGCGATATGTCCGCGGTTAGGGGATTTCCATTTCCCCTTTTACAATGAAAGTGAAGAAGTTGCTTCAGAGGCCTTCGATATAGAGAATAGTAATTTTTGCTGGGGCTATTGGGACACACTTTATCAGGGTGTGCTGAGATGCACAAGTCAGATCAATTTTCAGAGTGCGAACCACCTCTTTTCTGTTTATTATTACAGAGATGATACATAATAGTAACAGCGTAGAATCTACTCAACATATATATCATGGATCGAGATGGACAGCGTGTGGAGCTCGGGTTCCTTTTTAACGTAACATCTAATGGTTAAACGTTAGTTGATCATTCCAAGGACAAGCCACGAAACCTTGACATTCCCACTTTCGCCAAGTTTTTTATGAAATAGTGATCGTCCCTATGTATGTTTGTTTATCGATTATTCATGTATTGCTACTATTTTTATTTGCATAAGTTTGTTTTGTAATGGATTGTGTATTTGGGAACCAATCGACGTTCATCGTCATTTAAGATTATATGGACTACTTTTATTTGCACAAGTTTGTTTTGAGAGGCTTGTATTTTTCTGGTGTCCATGATATATTTCTTTCTAACAAAAAAGTAGAGTTGTCTGTCTAAACAAGCATGCACAGCTTTTACTTTGACATTGTACAGGCTGATGACAAAACAGCACTCTCTGGTTAGTTCTCTTTGCTAATATTAAAATTTCACTGGAAAAATGTTTAGTACATTTTGGATGCGTGGGATAGATGGTGCTACCTAAGCTAAGGAATTTTGCAAAAACCAAAATTGATTAAGCCCTCAAAGTGGATGGTAGCTTCTAGTATCATATAAGAGGCTTAGTTTTTAGTTAATCGGTTGGTCAGAAGTTAAAAGAGGACGAAATAGTACTTTGTAAAAAATACTTGAGATTAAAAAAATGATGAAAAGTGGTTCTATAAAGGTTTTTCATGACTGTGACCATATAGTAAATAAAAATTGCGGGTCAAAGCAAACCAGAACCATGGTTGAATATGTAATCTTGTAATGAGCCAAAAATAAGGTTTAGGTTTATGGTTTAGGTCCTTTGTTGCCAAGCCTAATGTAGCTGTTTTGGATGAGGGTTGCCATTGATGGCATACAAACAAAAGCCAATACTATGAATCACAAATAAATGGCATAAAAGATAATATCATAAAAGATAATCACTACCGACACCTACACACACAAAGTGAAACAACAAATCTTTCTAGTTCTCCATGCTCACCTTGATGCTTTCTTGTAACAGAAGTATTTATCATCAGGACAGTGGATAATTGGACAAATTAAGTACAAACATTTTGGGCTATGCTTGGCACCTTGGACTCATTTGTGGGGGATAGAAATGCATTGCTACTAGTGGTTTGTAGTGTAATCTATGTATCATATTAGGGTGTCAAATGTATTACATATTAGTGCTTCTTAGCAGAATCAATCAATCATATTAGGGTGTTAGTAATAGTTTATTGAGATTGAGTTATATAGTTAGATAGCCCTGCCAAGTGATTTGGCTCATAAGCCCAAGTAGTTGCTTACAAACACTCACGCCTATCTAAACAAGGCCATTCATTATTAGCTCGTACACTACGTCTATCTTATTCCAAGATTACGGACTTGACTGATAATTAATTATACCTTTCTTTACTCTTATTACACAACCAGGCTAAAGTAATCCAACTGGGTACGTTTGGTTTGGTTTGGAAAATGAGGATTTCCCTTAGCAGGTTTTGTTTTGTCCTTGACAAATTTGTGGAGATAAATTCTCCATTTGGTTTATAAAAGTGCAGTGCTTATAACCTAAAGGAAGCAGTTGTTGATTATCTTTGGTTACTCGTAATTGCTTTAGAATTATCACCCCTTAGTCCTTAAATAAAGGGCGATTAAGCTATAGAGGTCCTGTTATACGTTCATTTTAATATGTTTGTATTGAAATTGTGTAAGGCAACTGGTGATTTAAAGACAAACCCGCAACCGGTGATTTAAATACAAACTCTCAGCCTAAATCAACAACGATGTTTGTACTTTTCTTGGTCAATAGTATCTTTAAATTTAATATTTGCGCATTTAATTAGGGTGACATTGAATTTCTGTCAACTTGAATATAGTTAGAAACATAAGAAAATGTTATAATGATGACAAGTCATGGATATTTATCTAACTATTTCATCGTTTTTTGTTGTTGCCAGGGGTTCAAAGTTTATGTCTTCCTTTTTTTTTGGAGGGGTAAAACGTGGATATCGTGATAAAATCCAAGTAAGATGCTATAATTATGGTATACTCGGCCACTATGCAGTAGAATGCAGGAAACCATGCCAAGGAAGAGAACAAAAACAAGAGGTGAACTTTGCCTCGATAGAAGACAGTGAGCCAGCATTATTACTGGCAAGGCACGACAAAGGAAACAAGGATTTGGTATTACTAAATGAGGGGGAGATGACACCAAAGCTACGTTCTACAGGGCATGAAATTCAGAGGGAGTCAAACGTTTGGTACTTGGATAACGGTGCCAATAACCACATGATAGGAGACAAATCAAAATTTGATGCTTTGAATGAGGAAATCAGTGGTAAAGTGAGGTTTGGTGATGGTTCTACAGTTATGATAAAAGGAAAAGGCTCAATAAAGTTCAGATGCAAAAATGGGGAGGAGAGAGCACTCCAAGATGTGTATTACATTCCAACCGTGTGCAACAATGTCATTAGCCTTGGAAAACTATCTGAAGGAGGACATAAATTCATAATTCATGGTGTTATGCCATAATTTTGGCATGTCTAATAATCTCCCAAATTTCTAATATCTATTAATTATTAATTCAGATTAATAATTATTACTTAATCGCTAAGTAATATCCTCTCGCTGAAATGAGGAAAGAATCAATCTTAATCAATCAATAACGAAAAATATCTCCAAACGATATTCTTCAAATCAGGAAGATATCACAACGATAAGATTAAATCAGATAAAATCAATCATTACCCACATTAACGTAACTTATCCCTTAAGTCTCTCGGGATAAGGCCAATCAATTTCACAGAACTACGTGGGCTTGATCCTATATAAACATATAGGTACGTAGGCATCTTGGCATTATGGAATCCGACACACGAGACAAATCGAGACACCTGCCAAGTCCAGCCCCCTCTTTTTTCATAAACCCTAAATCCCTAAAACAGCCATATTCATAATTCGCTCTATTATTCCAGCACCCTTCCGATTTCGTGTTGTTACGAAATTCCTCCAACAACATTTGGCGCTAGAAGGAGGGGATTTAATTATTCGAGGAGGACGAATAATTCATAATTAACGGTGTTGGAACATAATCAAAGTGGTTCTAACAGGATGGCGGTGGAGGGATCAATAATTACAACAAACATGGTGGCTCGGTGCATAAAAAACGGTACAACAGTGGTGAGGTTACAAGCGACCAGCCAATAAAGAAACACCAGCAAAAAAAGAAGAAAAAAAAGGGAGGAGCGACTGGTTTCCACGCATGTTACAGGAGTATAGTTCACGGGACCCGCTGGATTAAAGAAAGAAAAAAAAAATAAACAAAGGACGTACACAAGTTAAAGCATGATCCAAAGTTTAATGAGTAAAGAATCTGCCAACAATTTTCTATGTATTGCTCGAAGTTGACCATAAAAGAAAGCAGCAGCAACAGGAAAGAAATCGAAGAACACGCTGCGGTGCCGGCCAGAAATCGAAGAACGCGTGGATAAGAAAAATAAAGATAAGTCTTATTTTCTATTCTTAATTTAATTTTCTGCAAATTAAATATCCTGTCGTACATGCATATATTAAGTTTTTAAATACTTTTCAGAAAAAATATTTATTATTCAAAAAATTCGTGCGAGCAATAGATATTTTTATGCTTGTAAAATTATTGTGATTTAGAAAATATCGTACGAGATATTTATACTGATGGCTTGCCAATTTTATACTGATTGATTGTGGATATTTTACAATCCCGTACGAGCTGTATGCTTTGAAAAAAAAAATTATACATGCGAGACGCATAATTCTGAAAAATATTTTTTTTTTACAGAAAATAAGGAGCATAATTTTCGAACAAAATAAATATCGCGACATTCTTAAACGAGCATATTTATTATTGCATTTGGATTTGTAAAATTATTTTTCATATATCGTCGCGATAGTACATATATGTCAAAAATATTTTCAAACTTGCGAACTAAATTGTCAAGTAGGTAGCCTGGACAAGCTATAAATCTCGCAAGGCTATATGCTTAGTAAAGTTCAGCACCCTCTGGATCATTGAAGGCCCATGGCCAGATCTCTCAAGATCGCATGGGTGGAGGCATCCCTATGCACAATAACATTGAAGGCCCATGGCCAGATCTCTCAAGATCGCATGGGTGGAGGCATCCCTATGCACAACTACATCTACATGTACATGTACATCTACATTTACATCGAAGACTCCGCAAGACACATCATTATGTGATTGCATCAAACACATCCTTATGTGGTTGCATCAGACACTTGAAAAGCGTGTATGCCAGCTCGGGATATATACAAACGCCAAGGTCCTAACTTGACAATGAGGATCGCAACGGATTTCAAACGAATTATTTATGCTCGCACATTTGAAAACCTTGGCAAATATCTATTCTATAATGGTCATCGCATGCTATCACACTTGCATCCGCATACGCCTAACGAGCACAGTGGTGCTCTAAGTATTTTTCTAATCATCTATTTTCAGTTTTTTCAGGGACTCAAGAAATTTGGAAGCTCGAATAATGTTTAGTTCTCCACTGCAGCAAGCTACACTGAAGAACTGGGGGCTAGTTGTTATGCCATAATTTCGGCATGTCTAATAATTTCCCAAATTTCTAATATTATTAATTATTAATTTAGATTAATAATTATTACTTAACCGCTAAGTTTTATCCTCTCTCTGAAACGAGGAAAGAATCAATCTCAATCAATCAATAATGGAAAATATTCTCCAAACGATATTCTTCAAATCAGGAAGATATCACAACGATAAGATTAAATCAGATAAAATCAGTAATTACCCAGATTAATGAAGTTTATCCCTAAAGTCTCTAAGGGATAGACACAAATCAATTTCACAGAACTGCGTAGGCTTGATCCTATATAAACATATAGGTACGCAGGCATCTTGGAAGAAGATATGACCGATACACGAGACAAATCGAGTCACCTACCAAGTCCAGCCCCCTATTTTTTCATAAATCCTAAATCCCCTAAAACAGTCACATACTCACAAATTCAACCTATTATTCCAGCATCCCTCCGATTTCGTGTTGTTACGAAATTCCTCCAACAACATTTGAGTTGTTATGCCATAATTTCGGCATGTCTAATAATTTCCCAAATTTCTAATATTATTAATTATTAATTTAGATTAATAATTATTACTTAACCGCTAAGTTTTATCCTCTCTCCGAAACGAGGAAAGAATCAATCTCAATCAATCAATAACGGAAAATATTCTCCAAACGATATTCTTCAAATCAGGAAGATATCACAACGATAAGATTAAATCAGATAAAATCAGTAATTACCCAGATTAATGAAGTTTATCCCTAAAGTCTCTAAGGGATAGACACAAATCAATTTCACAGAACTGCGTAGGCTTGATCCTATATAAACATATAGGTACGCAGGCATCTTGGAAGAAGATATGACCGATACACGAGACAAATCGAGTCACCTGCCAAGTCCAGCCCCCTATTTTTTCATAAATCCTAAATCCCCTAAAACAGTCACATACTCACAAATTCAACCTATTATTCCAGCATCCCTCCGATTTCGTGTTGTTACGAAATTCCTCCAACAACATTTGGCGCTAGAAGGAGGGGCTTATTTATTATTCGTGGAGGACGAATAATTTAATCACAATTCGGGGGGATTTTGCATTTTTGTCAATGCATACACCAGAAATTGGCAGGGGAGGTTTTGGAGCAAAAATTTTGATATGAGGACGGCATTAACACAACGGCTATTAATGGATGACAACATATAAAATTTGCAAGAGTGGTTACCATGATTGTACACAGTAGCGCAGGGAAATAGTTAACAAGGCATAAAAAAAAAGACGACAAAAGTGAAGACGGTGAAATCAAGACGTAAGGCATGGTGGAGCTTGCATGACGAGTGGAAAAAGGATGCACAATAAAAAAAGGCTTCGCAGGTGACTTACGTGAAAAAAGAAAAAAAAAAAAAGCAAAAGCAAAAGGCAACCAAGGCAAAACATGGTGAATCGCTTGTTCGTGGACCAACGAGGACCAGTGGAAGGTGAACCACAGCAAAAAGGAAAATAAACAAAACAGCACTCGGAAATTCACCGGCAAGAAACAAAAAATAAAGATAAGATTTCTCTTTTATATATTTATTTTTTGAAAATTAAATATTTATGTCATGCATGCATACGTTTTTTGTTTTTTAAATATTTTTCAAAAAGAAAAAATATTTATTATTCAGAAAATTCGTGCGATCTATATTTTTATGCTTGTAAAATTATTGCGATTTAGAAAATATCGTATGAGATATTTATGTCGATGAATTGCCGGATTTATTTTACAATCTCGTACGAGTTGCATATTTTGAACAAAAATTACATATGCGAGACGCATAATTTTGAAGAAAATTATTACAAGAAAGAAGCATTATTTTCTTAGAAAATAAATATCGCGACACTCTTAAAAGAGCATATTTATTATTGCATTTGGATTTGTAAAATAATTTTTCATATGTCGTCGCGCATATATGTCAAAAATATTTTCAAACTTGCGAACTAAATTGTCAAGTAGGTAGCCTGGACAAGCTATAAATCTCGCAAGGCTACATGCTTAGTAAAGTTCAGCACCCTCTGGATCATTGAAGGCCCATGGCCAGATCTCTCAAGATCGCATGTGTGGAGGCATCCCTATGCACAATTACATTGAAGGCCCATGGCCAGATCTCTCAAGATCGCATGGGTGGAGGCATCCCTATGCACAATTACATTGAAGGCCCATGGCCAGATCTCTCAAGATCGCATGGGTGGAGGCATCACTATGCACAACTACATGTACATGTACATCTACATCTACATCTTATCTACATCGAAGACTCCGCAAGACACATCATTATGTGATTGCATCAAACACATCCTTATGTGGTTGCATCAGACACTTGAAAAGCGTGTACGCCAGTTCGGGATATATACAAACGCCAAGGTCCTAACTAGACAACAAGGATCGCAATGGATTTCAAATAAATTATTTATGCTCGCACATTTGAAAACCTTGGCAAAAATGTATCTTATATTGGTCATTGCATGGTGTCACACTTGCATCCGCATACGCCTAACGAGCACAGTGGTGCTCTAAATGTTTTTACTAATCGTCTATTTTCAGTTTTTTCAGCGACTCAAGAAATTTGGAAGCTTGAAGAATGTTTAGTTCTCCACTGCAGCAAGCTACACTGAAGAACTGGGGGCTAGTTGTTATGCCATAATTTTGGCATGTCTAATAATCTCCCAAATTTCTAATATCTATTAATTATTAATTCAGATTAATAATTATTACTTAATCGCTAAGTAATATCCTCTCCCTGAAATGAGGAAAGAATCAATCTTAATCAATCAATAACGAAAAATATCTCCAAACGATATTCTTCAAATCAGGAAGATATCACAACGATAAGATTAAATCAGATAAAATCAATCATTACCCACATTAACGTAACTTATCCCTTAAGTCTCTCGGGATAAGGCCAATCAATTTCACAGAACTACGTGGGCTTGATCCTATATAAACATATAGGTACGTAGGCATCTTGGCATTATGGAATCCGACACACGAGACAAATCGAGACACCTGCCAAGTCCAGCCCCCTCTTTTTTCATAAACCCTAAATCCCTAAAACAGCCATATTCATAATTCGCTCTATTATTCCAGCACCCTTTCGATTTCGTGTTGTTACGAAATTCCTCCAACAACACATGGAAATCTGCTTCGTGTGTATGATGATGAAGAGAAATTGCAAGTAAAAGTCACGAGATCGGGGAACAGGTTGTACAAATTCATCCTAGAACCATGCAATTCAGTTTGTCTGTTGTGAAAAGGGGATAAGATGTCTTGGCTTTTGCACTCACGTCTTGGGCATGTGAACTTTCAAGCTATGGTGTTGATGTCAAAAAAATAGATGGTCAAAGGCTTACAAGAGATTGTACAACCAAAGGGAATTTGTAGTGGCTGTTTGATGGCCAAACAAGTAAGAAAACCTTTTCCATCTCAATCAAATTTTAAGGCAAGTCGTGCTTTAGAACTCATTCATGCAAATTTGTGTGGCCCTATCTCACCTACCACTTTAGCTGGAAATCGTTATTTTTTCTTGTTAGTAGATGATTATACCAGAATTATGTGGGTGTATATGCTTAAAGAAAAAAATGAAGCCTTTGATGTGTTCAAGAGATTTCATGCTAAGGTCAAGAATAAATATAAGGGAAGGATAGGAACACTCGGGACTGACAGGGAAGGAGAATTCATGTCGAAAGAGTTCAGTTCATATTGTAAAGAAAATGGTATCACCTGACATTTTACCGCACCATACACGCCACAACAAAATGGCGTGGTTGAAAGAAGGAACCGGGCTATTGTAGAAATGGCAAGGAGCTACTTAAAACAAATGAAGATACCATTTGAGTTGTGGGCTGAAGTGATAAGGCATTCTGTCTATGTCTTGAATAGATTACCTACTCATGCATTGTCGGGGCAGACTTCGTACGAAGCTTGGAAGGGACATAAGCCAGATATCAATCATATACGTGTTTTTGGTTGTGTTGCTCACATGATAATACCTGGGAAAAAGGCAAAAAAGCTTGATGGTCGAAGCCAGGAAGTAGTCAATCTGGGTAAAGAACCTGGTTTGGATGCATACCGTTTTTATAACCCAAAGAATAACAAGTTACATGTTAGTCGAGATGTAATATTCAATGAGGAAAAGTCATGGTCATGGAGTGATCAAGAAAGAGGAGATGCAGGCCAAACATTCTCTCTCTGTACCAGAAGCTTCCATAGATGAGTCCATAGAAGGAGAAAATTGCAGACATGAACAGACGAACGAAGAAGATGAAACAGAGATTCACACTCCAGTATCACAACACATGAATTCGAACATTAATCCAGATATGTACGATGACAGTGCCACACCCAAGAGATTTAAATCATTAGTGGACTTGTACAATGAGATTGAAGAAATTAAGCTGGAGGATGAATTACTAAACATGGGAATAGATGAACCTAGTTCATTCAAACATGCTGTGAAAGAAAAGGCATGGAGACAGGCCATGCAAAGTGAACTGTAATCGATGGAAGTAAACGGAACTTGGGTGCTTACTGACTTACTACAAGGACACGAAGAAATAGGTCTGAAGTGGATTTTTAAGCTCAAAAGGGATGCAAATGAGAATGTCATAAAACACAAAGCTCGTTTGGTCATAAAAGGGTATGTGCAAGAAAAAGGAGTAGATTTTGAAGAAATATTTGCTCCAGTAACACATCTGGAGATCGTATGCTTTTTGATGGCCTTGGCAGCTAAGAATATGTGGGAAGTACATCACTTGGATGTTAAAACAGCATTCTTAAATGGCGAGATCAGTGAAGAGGTATATGTAACCCAACCAGAGGGTTTTTAAAAAGGGGGAAAGAGAAACGAGTATATAAGCTACTCAAGGCTTTGTACGGGCTCAGACAAGCCCCTCAAGCGTGGTACTCAAAGCTCAACAGTTGCTTGGAAGGTCTGGGTTTTGTGAGGTATCCGTATGAGCATGCTATTTATGTCAAACGGGAAGGAGGTGACTCACTAATTGTTGGAGTATATGTGGATGACCTATTGGTTACAGGTACTAGCGTGTCACTTATAAACAAATTCAAAGAGCAGATGAACATGAATTTTGACATGAGTGATATGGGAAAATTGAACTACTATTTAGGAATTGAAGTCAAGTAGGGAGATGATTTTGTAGAGCTGAAACAATCAGGTTATGCAAGAAAAGTGCTTGAAAGAGATGGTATGTCACAGTGCAATCCTTGTAAATTTCCTATGGATCCAAAGGAACATTTGACAAAGGATGAAAATGGTAGAGTTGTGGATGCAACAGAGTTTAAAAGTTTAGTGGGAGGTTTGCGTTACTTAGTCCACACCAGACCAGACATTGCTTTTGCTGTAGGTATAGTCAGCAGGTTCATGGAAATGCCAACTATTATGCATCTGAATGCAGCAAAAAGATTTCTTAGATATATAAAGGGCACCTTGGATTATGGTTTGGTGTACACAAAGGATGCTGGTAATAATGAATTGACTGGTTCTTCTGATATTGATCTTGCAGGTCATCTTGAGGATAGAAAGTCGAATGGAGGCATGGTATTCTATCTAAACGAGAGTTTGATCACTTGGGTATCACAAAAACAGCAGTGTGTTGCATTATCATCTTGTGAAGCAGAGTTTATGGCAGCAACAGCGGCTACATGTCAAGCTATTTGGTTGAGGAATGTGTTGAAGGAATTAACATGAGATAAAATTGGTCCTGTAGTGATATATATCGACAACAAGTCTGCAACTGACCTAGCAAAGAATCTAGTTTTTCATGGTAGAAGCAAGCATATTGTTTGCACTAATACACGCAAGCGTACGTGATCATAAGTAATATAGATATAAGTCAAGTTCGTTCCCACAGAGATCTGGTTTTGGTTTTTATATAGTTATTGTACCTATGCAACAATGTATGGTTTTTATTCACTGCTAAGACAAATAACAAAATTTGGTTTTGATTAACTAGAATTAACTAAAAATCAAATTAACAACTAAGAATTAATTAACTAACGAGAATTGGAATTGAATTACTTATGCGAGATAAAACATGGGATCCTAACTTCATTAAATACTTCACTTAGATTTGACACCTTTAATCACTATATGCAATGGTTATGATATCTGATCGGATAACACGAAACAAGTACACGCTACCTGTCAGCATACGTATACCAAACTACTCATACATCCACAAAAGAGATAGAAGATGAATAGACACCAATTATGCTTAGACCCTATATGTCTATAGAATTTGAAAACATAACGGTTGAAAAACAAGTTATCCAATTTGATCACATAGGGCAACATAATATATTTCTATTTATGCTACAAATCATGATGTCAAAACATACATAATCCTATGCTAGCATGGCAAGTTCTAAATCTCAAGATCCACTTTCACTTCACAAGAGATTAACAGATTAGATGTTAGCTATGCATCTAACAATTAAGCATAACCATACGAGGATATCAGATATACATCACACACAGATCTATAAAGCATCAAGATAATAAAGCTCCATAAATAAATCCGTTAGAATCTCATGACAATGATTAGTTCATAATCGAACCGCTCGTCACCATGGGATTTGATGAAACCATGGTAATAAACAAAGTATGAATAAAAATAATAGTGCTAGAGTAATAGAGTTAAGAAAACAAATCCCAAAAACATCCAAGAGTATCGCCTAATTAGAAGAAAACAAAAGTAGATTTAGATCTCCGTTGCTTGTCACGAGCGTAGAAATCCTTCTCCAAGTCTGAATCTCCATCTCTCGGCACTCTCTCTGTGTTATGATGGGTGTTGGTCATGTTTTATGATGATAGGATGTGTTTATATAGGCCACAGAAGTCTTGTCCAGCAAGAAACTGCCAAAATAGAATTAAAATAGAATTTCCGCAATTTGGCACAAAATACGTTTCCTAAACTGATTCTGTTTTGAAGGAAAATTCGTAGCTAAATTTTCTTCAGTATTTCTGGACCGTTCTATTTGTATTTGGACATCTGGACCACTTTAGAATGAAAGATAACCTCGTTAGCTTCGCGTGGACTGTAAGATCGTCCAAAACGGACTTGTAGAACTCAAGATATGACCCAAACAATGAATCAGCAATCTGGCTGATTTTCTCCGCGCCACAGCGCCCTAGCTGCGCTGCAGCGTGCCCTGGGGTCTGTCCAAATTGTAGAAAATTTCTTTGTCTTTGCGTGAGCTGTAAGATCGCTGAATTCAGACTTCTAGAACTCCAAATATGGCCAAAACAATGCAGACTGCGCAACCTACCCGGAAAATCCGAATTTTCCACAATTTGCTCATTTCTCATCCGTTTTCTCTTCCGATTCTTTTGCCACTTCCCGTTCTTCAGTTCTTGAGTGTGAATCCACCATGAAACATGCAAATGTATCTCCCCACTTCAAGATAGTAACCCTGCACCATTCTTACTAGAAACGAATTGAGGCCAACTTAATCAATTTAAGCCGATTCAAAGCGTTCCAAGTGGATATAAAATCCACTTATCACATATCAATATTCGTTACCATTTCATACGTGAATGCATTGAACGTGGTGAAGTCATAATAAAGCATGCAGCGAAAATCAGAAGGCAGACTCATTAACAAAAGCATTGTTCACTGTTAAGTTCGAAAGGATGAGAGACTTGTTGGCCATTAAAAATCTAAAGAGGCAAGTTTAAGATTATGGGGGAGAATGTTGGTAATAATCTTAAACATTGATTTATCTTGCTGTCAATG
Organism: Saposhnikovia divaricata; assembly: GCA_036435485.1. Taxonomy (NCBI): domain Eukaryota; kingdom Viridiplantae; phylum Streptophyta; class Magnoliopsida; order Apiales; family Apiaceae; genus Saposhnikovia; species Saposhnikovia divaricata. The sequence goes on along the minus strand of CM071597.1, from coordinate 8,409,451 downwards.
TGATGCCATGGAGAGATTTGGTCTATCTATTATGGAGTATATTTTGGGATTTAGTTGGGATTGATTGAATAAACTTGTAGGCAAGTAGTTTTTCTGTTATGTTTGATTTACTTATTTCTAGCAATCATTTGTATCTGTATCTTTATTTAAACACAGTACTGGGAATGAAATAAACAAGTCAATTGGCAAGTATTGCATTATTTTGCTTAGTTTCATATCAAACAGTTATTATAAGTATACTTATATTACAATAATTATCCTACCAGGTTACTTGATTAGACACTTTTGCTTCACATTGTGAATTGTATATTATCTAATTTGTAGACTCTGTTCTGTAGATAAAGCAAATGTTTTAGAGGTAATTATCGGGTCTATACTATCTTTCCTCTATTTTTGCTGCAGGGTGTGGTGATATACTTTTAAGAGATCCAGTAGTATAATGTACTCCTTAGGAATAACTTGTCACTATTTTTGTTGTTGCCTGTAGGCACTTTGTCACTATTTTTGTTCTTTCAATTCCTTTTTGCTTCCAAGGTTCATATGGTCCCTTTATATATATTTGCAGGTTGATGAATATGTTCACAAGTTGGACAGTCGTGTTCCTCCTGTTGTGAAATAGCTATTAAGCCTTGCCTTATTTACAGCTCAGAATGCTCATGTTACTGCTCGGGCTGTGGTTTCTGAAGTACGAGCCTGCTGCCAAGGGAATCTATTCTAAGTATGAGCCATTGGTTGAGCAGTACACAGCCTCAACTTGGTACTCGCTCAATCAGCTCCCTCTCTTTCCAATGGCTGCCAATGGGATCTATTCTAAGTAGTGATAACATGTCCGAAGCTCGAGTGCTTATAGTTATTCATTTTAGATTTTATATCAATGTAGTTTTATATTGGATGGTTTGGATTATGTAATTAGTTTCGATATTGGATGGGTTGGATAATGTAGTTGACCGATTGAATGCATATTTGGTTTTGGTATATCAATTTTTTGATTTTTGTATATTATTTATCTGGTTTTGGTATATTATTTATCGAGCATTGAGTAATAAATCGATGCTAAAGTTGGTACATATACAAGTATTAAACATCGGTTTTGTAACAAAAATTGATGTTAAAAGTTGTATTAAACATCGTTTAGTTATCGAACTGACGTCTAAGCTGGTATTAAACATCAGTTCTCTTATTAAAATCGATGTTAAACAATAGGAAAGACATCAGTTTCTTTAAAGGAACCGATGTCTATAGTCATCTTTGACATCGGCCACTAACCGATGTTATAATCTCTCCCCTTTGTCTACACCTGCAAAGACATCGGTTGTAAAACACTTTTAACATCGTCCAAAAACCGATGTTGTCGGGATTTTTTTCTAGTAATACAATAAATTGCACATGGAACCTCATTAATTAATAACTCACAGTAAATTAGTAATTTATATAAATTTTTTAGATCTGAACGTAAAAGAGATGGTGTATATTTTGGACACCTGCTATATTTTCTACCGCATAAAGTGGTGGAACACTTTATTTCTTTTGCGTTAAGTTAAGGTCCTTTCATCTTTGTATTCCTTGTACCCTCGATAGATTCAACTTTAACCATGAGAAAATAGCTCACATTTTTTTCCTTGGTGAAGTTCTAAGCAAAATTGATTTCTTTCATGTCGTACTACAACTTTCAGTTTTACTCGAAATCAACAGCCATGGGGTCGCAACATTCGACCTGGTATATTTTAATTATCTCTGGTTTCAGGTTGTAGAAATATCCTTACAAGTTAACATATTTTAGGACACACGCAAACTATTAATAATCACGTGTGCTGATACTGCATTTATTTGAGGATCATAAAAATGGTCCTTGCAAAAATTAGTTTTGTTCTTGTATTATTTGTAAACAACTTTTCTAACACTGCATTGGTCATTTTAGTAGTTTGTTTTAGTAGCTACTTATTTTTTACTAACTGAAAGCACTCACCAACTAGTGGTTGATCCAATATCTTGTGACTTGTGCTAGAGAACTATCCAGACTCTAATGCAGTTAATGAGTGAGAACTTTCTCTTGCAATCAACTGCCCCCAGCGAATATTCTGAAATGCCACATTGTGGGCTTAGTAGCCTTGTCACGCTTTCTAGAAACAAGACAGATGAAAGGAGTGGTAGTTTGAGTGAAGAAGGTTTAGAACAAACAAATTTTGTAAAATCTCTTTGAAATTTTTAGCTTAATTTCACATGAAAGTTTTGGTGCTACTAAAATCCGACTTGTTTGCGGTACCTAGAATCCGTTTTCAGAAGTTAGAAATGTTGTTAGCCTTCATTGTCGATGGTTACAGTGTTAGGGATAAATTAGATATAGGCACACGCGTAAATGACATACATAGTTGCATGTATAATCATTTATAAGAAGTTATATACACTTCTAATATAGAACATTGGACCATAGACATGTTGAAGTTTGCTGTCATAACATATTTTGAGTTGATTGGGAAATTGATAAGACTGATCTTAAGTGGTATTGATCATGGATATTTCATGCTTTCAATAATTCTATGACCTAAAACCATCTTGATTTCCCGCGAGGTGAAATTTGTTTATTCCAATTTTATATTCCTGTTATAGGCTCAGGTTTATAGATATGTTCAGATTTCGTGAAAGGTGCAACAATATACTCTTTTAATTTTTAGGTCAGGGAGATGTAAATGGTTTTGTCTAATGTGTTCAGACCTCCAGGTAACGCCACTGAAAATTGAAATAAAGTGGTGAAGTTTATGAACAAGGATGTTGTTCACAGAAGTTTGTAAACAATGGTACTGTTCTGTATGCACCACACAAGGTGTGTTTTTATTTTCATATTTTGCCTGATTCTCAAGTTTTAAACATGCTCTGATATCTGACAGTTATATTTATTGAATGATCCATACACATATTTGGCATTGCAATATAATCAAGCTAAAAATCAACATGCTAGCTTTAATTATTTAATACACGTTATGAAAACTAACTTGTAGATTATCTGATGTCAACATTCTGACATCAAATGCACCTTATCCCTTACAAGAATACCCCAAAATGCACCTTATCCCTTACAAGAATACCCCAAAATGCTGATGGTGGCCATAAATACCCCGCTATTACGCATTTGAAATAGGGGTAATAGGTTTTATACTAATTACGCATTTGAAAATGGGGTAATAGGTGAACAACACTTATCTATTACGCATTTGGAGAATGGGTAAATGATATTACGCATTCTTCAAATGGGTAATAAAGAAAAAAATTAATGCTAATTACCCACTTATCAAATGCATAACTGACTGTTTTTTTTTTTGTTAAGCATTTGTGAAATGCGTAACAGGCACTTTTTTTTTTATTATGCCTTTGTGAAATGCATAACTATGGGGTAGTTTTGGCCACTTTTTCCAAAAGTATTATTTTCGTACAAATTTTGAAATTTTGGTGTATTATTGTCATTCTTTCTACTATTCTCTATTGCTAAGATTTTGATAAAAAAAAAAATCAGGCTTCAATTCTTGAATTCGATAACGATTCTTTTCATAATTACATATGAGTTTACTAATTTCATATAGTTTAGGTGTTATTACTCTGTCATTTTCTCATATTTTTTACATGCTAGTTTCTATAACAATTTATATTTACCCGATGACTAATACAAGTATTTTGGGATTATATACAAGTATTTAGAGCATCAAAGGATGCAGGCATGCAGCAGCAGACGCAGTTAGTCTGTGTTCTTCATACATAATCTGCTTATCTGCCATACCTTGTGTATTTAAACCATGGTTGTAAAAATCGGTGATCAGAATAAATCGGTTGAGGTACCGATTTAAGATTAATCGTGTAATCGGGGGATTAATCGGAAGGATTAATCGGATATTATAATAATATTTAATATATTAATTTAATTTACAATTAAACATATCATTTTAAATAAATTCGCAGGATTAATCGGAGTTTACAAATCGAATCGGTTGATTACCTTAAAGAGAATTAATCAGGTATTAATCGATTGAATTGGGGATTTTTAGAACCATGATTTAAACAAAGTAGGGATAAATCACTAGAGAAAGGAGTTCGGCAATACGGAGAGATGGAAATTATGCAAACATTCTTACAAATGGTCATCTGGCAACACATATTAATATTATTATTAGGGCTGAGCAAAACCGAACCGAAACCGAAACCGAAAAACCGAACCGAAATGTTGAATTTCGGTTCGGTTTGGATTGTATTTTTCTGAAAATTTCGGTTATTTCGGTTTTTCGGTTTAAACCGAAATTTATTTCGGTTCGGTTTTTTTAAAAAAACTTCGGTTCAAACCGAAATAACCGAATTATATATATATTTTATTTATATTATATATGTTTATTTTTATATTTTATATATATGCATGATTTAATTAATTCAAAATTAAGTTTAAATATTTAAATTGATAGTTTGTGTTTTATTTTGTTTTAATTGTTACATATTTTAATATATTTGCTATTAAAATTAATTTTAAAATTAAAAAAATAATATTATATATATTTTTTTAAAATCGGTTCGGTTCGGTTTTGGCGAAATATTTCGGTTCGGTTTTTCGGTTTTTCGGTTCGGTTTCTACTGATAAATCGGTTCGGTTCGGTTTGGTAAAAATCGAATTTCGGTTATTCGGTTTTTGTTATTCGGTTCGATTAAAAACCGAACCGACCGAATGATCACCCCTAGTTATTATTGTAGCTGATCCACCTCACCTTAGTGAACCATTATTTTAGGCTTTTGGACATAAATAGCACAAATAGTAACATCACATTACAAGAATAACATAAAATGGTTATGTCAGTCAAAAATAACCATCTATTACGCATTTGAGATAGGGGTAATAGGTTTTATACTAGTTACGCATTTGGAAAAGGGGTAATAGGTTCTTTGGCGGCGCCTATTACGCATCTGAAGAATGGGTAATAAGTATTACGCATATTGCCCATTGTCCGTCTATCAACGGGTCGGGTTCGGATCGGATCGATCTAAATCCATATCCATATCCATTTATTTTTATCGGATTCGGATCAGATCGGATCACACCTCGGATATTTTTGAGGTCGGTCCATATCCAATCCATTTAGTTTAATGGATAAACGGATCGGATGTCGTATATCCGTTGCTCCATTTATTTTTTAAAATATAAAAAAAATTAATTACAATTAATATATGTGAAAAAATTAGTAAAGTTTGAGAAGTTACAATCTAGAATTCAGTGTGTAAATTTAAGTAGCAATTAAAAATTTAAGCTACGTACTTTAGTAATTTTAGTGTTCAAACACAATGTTTAAATTACTAGTTCCTGATTACTATCCCCAACAAATGATTTTTTACAGTGCTTGCAAAAGCTTTATCAATGAAATAAAACAAAAAATAAAGCAAAAAAACATATTAGATCAAAATCACTTGAATCATTACCCACGGTATTATGACTTCTGCTAGTCTAAATAAAACAAAAAACACATATTAAATCAAAATCAGATTATAATCTTCATCATTAAGGCTCAAGTTTTTCAATAACGTAACTTATTACAATATAAAATATTTTGAAAATAATTATATATATATATATATATATATATATATTATATAATATATTACTATGTAATTAAACGGATCGGATCGTGGATAACGGATCGGATCAACCTAAATCCATATCCAATCCATTTATTATTCGGATCGTTCTTATCGGATCGGGTACCAGATCGGATATTTTTTTTGATCAATCCATATCCATTTAAATCAGTGCGGATCGGGTCGGATCGGATCGGATATCCGATCCATTGACAGGCCTACTCCAAGGGGGTAATAGGTTAAATTTTTATATGTATAACGCATTCTCCAAAGGGGTAATAGAAGAATCTTTTTTTTACTACACCCTTTCATCAAAATGCGTAACTGGTGGTTAGTATTGGCCAATCATCCCGAAATTCGCTATTTTGGTACAAAGTTATTAAAGTTGCGCTATTTATGTCATTTTTTCATTATTTTATTCTTAAAATGGATATTATTAATATTATTAGAGAATGATGTACCTGAAATTACCTTTTCCATAAAATCAAAAGAAATTTGATGAATAATCTAATTTTCACAAAAATATCCTTGCAAAACCACTTATTCACTTATAAAATAAGAATGTGTAGGTAGTAATCTCAGAAATATTATTCTCATATTATATTGTCAGTAGATAAAGGGTTTAAATTCCTGCAGGCTTTGTCCTGATTGGCAACAATTATTTTATTCTTAAAATGTATATTATTAATTAATTTAATGTTCGAAGAAACCATTCATTCAATTTTTATTGCAGGTGAATTCTAAATACACATTATATAAGGTGATAGCAGCAAGAAGGCAAGATTTTTTTGGTAAATGAGCCTAGCCCTCACGAATGGTATAGTAGTGGCCCTAAGGGCATCTCCAATAGGGGTTGCCAATATAGTTGCCAACTTCTACCACATCATCATATATATTACTTTTTTATTTCTTCTCTCCTCCATCTCATTGTTGGCAACTTTTGTTACAAATCTACTCCAATAGGTGGCAACTTTAAAAGTTGCCAATGTGGTCCATACATTAATTTTGTATTGTCTTATAAATACATTTAAAATATGGGAGATATAAAAAAGGATAAAGTTAAATACATTTTTGAGGAGTTTTATGTGTTTTAACTAAATAGGGAAGTTGCCAACTTTTGGCAACTTTGGTGGGCAACTTCTTGGCAATATTGACACTCCAATAGGTGGGCACCCTCTATTGAAGATGCTCTAAGGCCTAAACAATAAGATGAATGTTTAACTTCAGGGCGTGGCAAAAGGCAAATGGAAAAGCATTTATGTGCATTCACGTACTGTAGTTGTATTCGTATGTATTCCAGTAAAATCTCGTTAAATTAATAATCTCTTCAACTCATCTAAGTTTTATAATGTTCAATTTTTTTGAAAAAATTTGCATGTGTCACATAATTAAAAATAATTACAAAATATATATTATTGAAAAATATATTTAATTTACTTTAAAATTTATTTTCCGGATTTTCAAAATTATAAATATATAAATTTTTATTATCAATCAAAGTTAAATAAATTTGACCATTTAAAAGTCAATTAACTCACTTAAAATGGGACGGATGGAGTACGTAATATCATGAAAATTAGTAAGTTTGGGTAAATTTATTTTTTAGAAAAAATGACTTATTTTAAAAAATAAGCTAAGGTTTCTAGTTTTTTTTTTATAGAAAAAACACTTCTATTTGCAATTTATAAAATTTCAAACATATATTAAATACTGTATAAAAAAAGTTATTAAAATATAAATTTTTATCAGAAAAACTTATTTTAAGGTGGGCCAAATAACACCTAACGACCCATTTGACTTATCTTATTTTTCAAAAATAAGTAACTTGTTTTGGAAAAAAAATTAGAAAATATATAGTGCGTGTTTTGCTATCCACAACTTATAAGTCAACTTATGATTTATAAGTTAAAATCAACTTATTTGAGGTGTTTATGTAAATAAGTTAGAGGGCTTATTTGCTAGTTTTTTAGAAATAAGTTTGAAGTTAGAAATCTTAACATTCAACTTTCACCTTATTCTTATTTCTTGATACACAAAATATATAATATCCTTCAAATTTTCAAAATCATATATTTTTTTGATCCGTTCATTAGAAAATTGATATGTATATATCAAATTTTTCTACTTATCGAGATCTATCCATTGATATCCATTAATATATATTTTAAAAATAAATATTTATAAAAAAAGAAGTTAACTTATAAGTTCTGATCTACTAAACAGTCTACTGATTTATAGGTTCTGATTTACAAAACACTTAATTTACCAAACAGTCTACTGATTATAGGTTCTGATTTACCAAACACTTTACTGACTTATAAGTTCTGATTTACTTATCACTTATATTACACTTCTATAATCATTATTAATAAGCGAAACACCCTTTTAAAGGTAACACTTTTGGTTTCACCCATATTTTGGCTTCATCCCTATTTTGTTTCACCTCTATAATCTTATTTCCATTATAATTATAATTCTTTTATTACAACTTTAAACAAAAAAATAGTTTAATCCCTAGAATCATATTCCCTTACAATTCTATGTTATTTTTAAAAAAATAATAAAATTGAAATCATATTATAATTATAATACAATTTTTTATCATAAAAAATTGAAATACTCTTATAATTATAATACAATTTTTTTAATTATAATTTAGAATAAAAAAAATAATATGATCTATTCTCCAAAAGATTTTTCAAGGAACACCCCTTTAACGGTACCACTTTTGGTTCGCACCATATTTTGGTTTCACCCTTATAATCTTATTTTTACTATAATTCTATGTTGTTTTTTTTAAAAAAAAATAGAAATCCTATTATATTTACAATTCTTTTATTACAACTTTAAATAAAAAAAATAGTTTAATCCCTAGAATCATATTCTCTTACAATACTATGTTATTTTTTTAAAGAAAATAATAAAATTGAAATCCTATTATAATTATAATACCGTTTTTTATAATAATTTAGAATAAAAAAATAATACGACCAATTATCTAAAAGATTTTTCAAGGAGAACAACTAGAACATGTTTCTATACACTACTCTAGAACATTCTTCCCTGCGATTATATGTTATTTTTTTATAAAAATATAATAAAACCGAAATCTTATTATTATTATAATTCTTATATTGTATTAGCAAAATTTTTTTATTAAAACTTATAATAAAAAAGATTACGATCAATTATCCTAAATATTTTTCCATGAAAACAACTGAAATGTGTTTCCATGCACTTCTATTAAACAATCTAAGTTTATAGTTTGTTAATCGCATAAATTTTTTTATGCAAATAATATATTTCTTTTAATAATTTTTGTAATATAATTTTATAAATATTTAATTAAATCGAAATTAGTAATTAATTAACATAAATCTCTGAGCCCGTGCTTCGCACGGGTTATCATCTAGTATCACTTTAAGCTATAAGTTACTTATTTTAAGGTAAGCCAAACGAACCCACAATTTTTTCTAACTTATTTTTGCAAAAAAAAAAATGAATGTTGAATTCCTCGTACACATTTTTTTTTCTAAAAAAGAGCATATAAATACGATTTTTTTAAAAATAAATCTATATATATTATAATGCCAGGAGATCGGAAAGCTATCAGAAGCGTTCAAGATATTTTTCTTAAATTTTCGTATTTTTGAATTTTTTATTAAAATTGTTTTCTTGCATTAAATAGCTCTTAATGACATATTAATTAGTCATTAATTATACCAAATAAATATATCTTATTTTTTATTTAATAAATTAGAAAACTTTTCATCATTATAATTATTATTTCAATATTAAATATTAATTACATATATAATTAAGTTATCTTTAGGTAAAATGACGACTTAAAATTTTTTACACTACATCCTTTTTTATTCCCTATCGAATACCACTGCATTAGGACAGTTATAGTACAGACGATCATTAACTTCTCAAACAATCTTTATTATTAGTGATTATGAAAATCGTAATAAATTGTGAAAATATATAAATCTTCGCGTAACACCTGTAATAAAGGTAATACAAATAGTTTTTTGTCTTTACACATAAATAAATTACACATGGGTTATGATCAAATCAATTAAATCGAAAAAACTCAATTTTATCATTAGATTAAATCGATAAAATAGTTATATACCCGTTGTTCATTATATTGTGTCGAAATAATATTCTAATTATTAAATTCTTACACCACTATCGAACATGTATGTTTTAAGAGGGGCGTCGGCTTTAAAAAGTGTTATTATATTTAATATTTTAACTTTTGATCGTAAAAACTACGTTTGTATTATGATTGCTACTTTTTATGTTTATGTTTTTTAAGATAATCAAAATTTTAGATATATAATGGGAGTATTTTCAAACTTATATATAATTCATGTAAACTTATAAAAAAACCAATCATTTTTTTTAGAAATATCTTAAAATCAATCAATTTTTTAAAATTAATAAAAATTAATTTATCATATTTCATATTTTAAAATGAAATTTATAAACCGCGCGAAGCGCGGATAAGTTGCCTAGTAACTTATAAATTGTAAATAAGGCCAAACATAGCCTAAGTTGGTGTATGTGGTTGTGGATTGGGGTATAAATTGTAAATAAGGGGGGCCAAAGATAGCCTAAGTTGGTGTTCGTGGTTGTGGGTTGGGATATAAATTGTAAATGAAAAATGTTAGGGAATTAAAATTTTTTCCAAAAAACTTGTCCAAAATGATGTAGCAGGGGTAATAAATGAGATGGACTCTCCTACATTCACATCAATTCCACCAATTAAAACATCACATTTTAACACATCACCACTTGCCACATCATTTTGGACAAGTTTTTGAAAAATTTGTTTGATTATCTAGCATTACTCATTGTAAATAAGGGGGGCGAAACATAGCGTAAGTTTTTGTCTGTGGTTAGGGGTGAGCAATGGGCGGGTTGGGTCGGATTGAAAGGACTAAACTACCCAATCCATATTTTACGATTTTGGAATTTAGTAATCCGTTACCAAAATCGTTACCGTTTGTACTAAATAAAACCGTCCAAATTATAACGGTCTGGTTTGGACAAGTTGGATTTTAAACCACTTAAAAAAATTTAAACTTGCAAAATATTAGTCGATACAAATGTACAATGCATCAATGGATTCATTAGTTGAGATTATTCATTTATTGAGGTCAAATATACACTGTCTCTATTATGCCGGGACCAGAAAAAATTATTAATTTAATGTAGTTATTCGTTTATCAAATATTCATTTATCGAGTTTCTACCATATAATTTAAGGTGCAAAGAAAAATAATCACACATAATAATTTTCACAACCAAAACACGCAAAACTCATCTAAGCATATTTTTATACACTCCAAGTCCCAAAAAAATTTTATATCTAAAATAAATTAGATGACATAGTTTTGATAGAAAGTAATTTCTATAAATTAGGCCACTTGATTTCGTATGACTATTAAACTAGCTGTTGCTGCTGCTGCCGACTACATGCAAAAATTTATTAATTGTATAGACACGAGCTCACCAGCACTTTGAAAGAAGCAAAATTAATTTCTGGGTGCAACAAAACTGGACTCAAGTACAGGACTAAGTGTATGTTTGGGGTATCTTAAAATGAGTAGCTTATGACTTATAAGCACTTTTATCTTATAAGTGATAAGTAGAGTAGAGATTAGAGTGTTTGATAAATCGGATCAGGAGACTGTTTGGATAAATCAGAACTTATAAGTTAATTTTTTTTTAATTTTCAAAATATTTGTTTTTTATATATAACAATGGATATCAATGTATAGATCTCGATGAATAGTGAAATTGATATTACATATCAATTTTGTAATGAATGGATCGAGAGATATATGATTTTGAAGATTTGAAGGATGCGTATATCGAAAATAAGTTATAAGTTGAAAGTTAAGAATTCTTAACGTTCAACTTATGGACTTATAAATTATAAGTTGAGCTAAAACTTATTTTGACAAACACCCCCATAAGGACTTATGGCCTTATAAGCCATAAGTTCCTTCAAATAAGTGGAAACAAACGGGCCCTAAACCATTTAGCAAATGTACCTAACCAACTTAAAAGGTGAAAAGATAAAAATGTAGCTGGTTTGACTTGTTTGTTTTTAGCTTAATATCACCAGGCTGGCACAAAACTAAAAGTTGACAAAGAATCACAGTGCATTCTTTAGTATAAATCACTAAGGGCAAATCCAGCAGTGATTCAAAATTTTAAATTTGGAGAAAATTATCCCAAATTCTCGTCCATCAGTGATCCAAATGGTGATCCAAATTTGGATCAGTACTGATCCAAATTTGGATCACCACTATTCCCTGATCCAAATTTGGATCAGTTGGTTTAATATTAAAATAATGATTTTATTATTTATATATTTTTGGTTTATTAGTTCCAAAATTGATTTATGATTTTTTAATTACTTAATTAACAATAGTACATAAATAATAAAATGAATATATTTTTCTTTAACTAAGAGCACAATTTTAATATTATTTACGTATATTAAAAAATTTATGTCTTTAGTTTATTTAATTTATTAAATACATTATAAATAGTTAATAACGATTAAACATTAAATTTAAGATTAAAATAATTTGATTTAATATTTATGTAATATAATATGTAAATAGTAATTTGAATCAAAATTTGGATCACGTTGCTCGAGTTGGTCAGAAATTTGGATCAGAATTTGGATTAATTGATGATCCAAATTTAGATTTTTGGATCACTATTGTCGGAGATGGCCTAACAAGGACAATGATCACCTAGGCTATTAACACCTAAGTAGTAAACTCAAAATCTGACATATTATTTTTATATAATTATATATTAATTATTAATTTGAATTATATTTCTCAAATAATAACAAAAAAAATTAATACTACCTCTGTTCCACCCATTTCTTTACATGTTTTCAGCAGTGTTTGGCACACATTTTAAGGTGTATATAAATTATAGTTTTATAACTTATTTTTTATTTTATTTTTTTGAATAAAAATTTAAACATTAAATTTTATTTAGAAGAAAAAAAATTAAAAATAAATTATGGAACTACACTTTACAAAAGCCTTAAAATACGTGTCAAGCCTCTGTCCCCAATATAATGAACCTGGTGGGACGGAAGGAGTATATATTATTATATATTCGGGTGGAACAGGTTATATTGGTCGATTTGATAAGGCAAACTGAACCAAATCATTATTTTTCAGTTTTTAAAAAATCAAAACCATTACCGATTCGAACCGTTACAAAATCATAAATTCTGATTTGAACGATTTGGATGGGTTTGCAAAATTTTACTCACCCCTATCCTTGGTTGTGGGCTTATTACCCAACCCATTTGGCATACAGACATACAGAGTGTATGTTTGGGATATCTTAAAACAAGTAGCTTATGGCTTATAAGCACTTATGTCATATAAGTGATAAGTAGAGCTGTCAGTAGAGTGTTTGGTAAATCAGAACTTATAATATGTAGACTGTTTGGGTAAATCAGAACTTATAAGTTAACATATCAATGGATATCAATGGATAGATCTCGATGAATAGGGAAATTTGATATATACATATCAATTTTCTAATAAATGGATCGAGAGATATATGGTTTTGAAGATTTGAAGGATATTATATATTGCGTATATCGAGAATAAGTTATAAGTTATAAGTTGAAAGTTAAGGGGGCCGTTTGGCTTACCTTAAAATGAGTAGCTTATTACTTACAAGCACTTATGTCAGATAAGTGATAAGTAGAGTAGAGATTAGAGTGTTTGGTAAATCAGAACTTATAATCAGTAGATTGTTTGGGTAAATCAGAACTTATAAGTTAACTTTTTTTTTTTATAATTTTCAAAATGTTTGTTTTTTTATATATAACAATGGATATCAATGGATAAACCTCGATGAATAGGAAAATTTGATATATATATTACGTATATCGAGAATAAGTTATAAGTTGAAAGTTAAGAGGGCCGTTTGGCTTACCTTAAAATGAATAGCTTATTACTTATAAGCACTTATGTCATATAAGTGATAAGTAGAGTAGAGATTAGAGTATTTGGTAAATCAGAACTTATAATCAGTAGATTGTTTGGGTAAATCAGAACTTATAAGTTAACTTTTTTTTATAATTTTCAAAATGTTTGTTTTTTTTATATATAACAATGGATATCAATGGATAGATCTCGATGAATAGGAAAATTTGATATATACATATCAATTTTCTAATGAATAGATCGAGAGATATATGATTTTGAAGATTTGAAGGATATTATATATTACGTATATCGAGAATAAGTTATAAGAGCATCTCCAAGGGCAACCCCTATTTTCATCCCCTAAAATATAGTAAAATAATGATTACTCAAAGTATAGGTAATCAAAAAGTTGTTTTGCTCCAATGGTGTTACCTATATTCATTACCTATAACTTAAAAAATAATATTTAATCAATATTTTAGGTAATATAGAGAAGAGATGAGTGTGTTGTCATAGATATATATTATATTATAAGAAAAAAATGATGATGTGTCATTATAGGGGTTTGAATTTCTCTCCCCTAAATATGGGGTTTGATTTTCTCTCCCCTAAAATTTATAGGGGATAGGGAGTCCCATTGGAGCATCATTTTTAAGGTTGAACCCCTAAATTATGTAGACCTAAGACAAATATAGGTAAGGATCTTTTGGGTTGGAGTTGCTCTAAGTTGAAAGTTAAGAATTTCTAACATTCAACTTATGAACTTATAAGTCATAAGTTTAGCCCCATAAGAACTTATGGCCTTATAAGCCATAAGTTCCCTAACAAATGAAATGCCAAACAGGCACAAGGATTCTTAACATTCAACTTATGGATTTATAAGCTATAAGTTAAGCTAAAACTTATTTTGACAAACAACCCCGTAAGTGATTATGGGCTTATAACCCATAAGCTCACGGTAAAAAGTGGAAACAAACAGGCCCAGTGTCTGTCCGGTCGTTACTCGTTACATAGTAATAACTAATAACCCTAGTTCAGACATTCGTGGTGAGCGATTAAAAACATAGTAATAAGGCGGAAGGGGATGAATAGGTGTTTGAAAAGATTGATTGGGTTGGCAGCAAGTGTTAGCTGCTTCAAAACCACACACTCCATCATCAACACAACAAGTGTGTGTAATAAAACCACAACAGTATTGCGGTGGCCACCAATTGCTGCATTTGCCACTTCTTTCGTTTCCCAGGCCTCTTCTTCTCAAGGTCCCCCAATTCTCTCTCTTTTTTTATTTATTTTCTAACTGTGAACATGATTCCTTTTAATAAACTAATTTTTTACCAAATTACTTGATTAGAGACACGGATAATGCTTATTTGCTACCCCTATGGTTTCCAGGTGTTTGTGGGCCTTAATTAGTTGATCTAAACATTTTATTTTGTCTTGAAGGTTTGGGAAATGAAGTTAGTATAGATACCAAAACTCTACACCCGCAATCGGATCAAGGGAAGGGAACATGTGATCGAAATCTTGACAGTGGGGAGGAGAAGCAGTTCAAGATCATTGAAAAAGGGGATGTTGTTAATTTATCCGACCTGCTCTTCACCCAAAACAGAGATTACCTCATTAGATACGGTGACCGTCACCTGGTATTGTACATATGTCCTACTATTGTTATGATTTACATATAGTAATTCAAGTCCTTGTGTGGGAAATAAAATAAAAATTTACTTAATTTTAGGTTCAAACCCTTCAATTAACAAGTACAAAGAAAGATTGCTCTCTGTTATACTACTGGCGTGGACTATAATCTAGATGTACGCTGTTTCCTAATTCTGTACTAAATATAGGTTACTGCTGACGAGTTGGCAGGCAAGGTTGTCCTCCTATGTTTTGTGAGAGAAGATCCCTATTCTTTAAGTTCAACAAGCAATACATTCATTCCATCCTTAATTGACGCATACAATGATTTGAAACATAAGAATTCTTTTGAGGTTGTTTTCGTCTTTCTTGGTGATGCTTGTGCTAGAAGGGAGTTAGTAATACCTTTTGGGCGGTTTTATCAAAGTAAATCGCAATGTGAATCACAGACGCCGTTTTCTCAAAGTGAATCGCGATCTGAACCACAGATCTTTGAAGATATTTTCTCTCGCATGCCTTGGACGGCCATACCATTCTCAGATGTAACATTGAGGAAAAATTTAGTAAAAAAGTTCGGAATCGAAGATTATTCAGATTATGCTGGGTTTGTCATTGATTCAACCGGAAAAGTTTTGCAAACCCACTCTTGTCAACATGTTATTGACAAATATGGATCCCCGGCTTATCCATTTAGCGACGAAAGGATAGCCTTCATAGATTCTGAAGATAAGATAATCGCTAAGCAGCCCTCCTTGAAATCGCTTCTGGTCTCCCCACAACGTAATTATGTCATCTCAAACAAAGGGGAAAAGGTATGAATTTAGTGATTGTATTGTAAATTAATGGTTCATGATTTGATATTAAGTGCATTCCAATTATTTGTGTCATTTGCATATCCTCGATAGTAAATTCAGAGACACATCTGTATATACTATTGATACCCTAAATTTTTAAACTTATATGTTCAATTTAGATACACATATATTTATATACTATTGATAAAATATCTTCTCAAACTTATAGGTTCCTATTCACACGCTTGAAGATAAGGTGGTAGCCTTGTATTTCTTTGAAGATGATAATAGCCATTATAACCCAACAAAAGAACTTATTTCGGCTTATGAAGAGTTGGCAAAGAGTAATGGAAATTTCGAGGTTGTGCTCATTTACCTTAGTGACTTGCATAATACTTACAAGCATACAAATGAAGAAACGTTTGGGAATACTTTCTATAGTATGCCTTGGTTGGCACTACCATTTAAAGACCCAATTCATAAGAGGTTAAAGCGACTTTTTCGCTATCCCCCACTTTATGGCCAGTCCCCACCTGATTGGTGGTCCATGCGAGAAAAAGCTCCGAGTCTTGTAATATATGGTCCTCATGGGGAATTCATTGAACCATGCGGAGCTGAGCTCTTGCTAGAGTACGGTGTTTCAGCATATCCATTCACGCGTGAAAACCTTGTCAAGTTAGAGACAGAAAATGTTAAGGAACTGACGTTGGAGATGCTGTGTAGTCCAACCACCGTCTTCCGGAGAAATTATGGGTCCCAGGTGAAAACTTCTGTTTATCTATATCTCTAATCGTATTTCTTAAAACATAACATTCTTTTGCTGAAAGCTTATTCTGGAGTCATATATGTTTCGCCAGCACATTTAGGTTATGAAATGCTACGTACCCAGACTCTTCAATTTTGCCTTCATACCCGTGTCCGCTGGACATGACATGGGTGGGTATGGGATCTGAGTCAGATCCTTCATATGAAAACGGGACACTTCAACTCTAAGCTATCTAGTTCATAATGATTTGTAAGGCCTCACAACAACTAGTTTCTAGAAGGGGATGTCCATAAATTACTATTTCCATGTTATCCTTTTCATTTATGCACTAAATTTGACACAAACAATTATATATATGCTTTTTTATTGGTACAAGACACTAACTTACACTCTTACAGACGTAATATATATAAAAAGAAGGTATAATTTCACTTATTTGAAGGTTATATGCTAAATCCCCGCACCCGTGTCCAATTTCGGATCCATATCCACGAATCCTAGTTTTTTTGAAACTAAGAGTCTGACACTTGGATCCGCACCCGTGTCCGACACCCGTACCCGAGTCCGGGTAACATAGATTGAAATGATAGTTCTAATAAATGTCTTTGAAGTTCCCCAGTTCGCTGAAAAGCCTCTTGTGCAGTCCACCTTTACGGAGGCCTTGCCACCCCCTGTACTTTATAACTACATATCATCTGAACTCTCCTCCAAATTATAATGTTAAGATAAACACTTTATGATGATGGTGATGATGATAGTAATAATTTTGCTATAAAATATTAGGAAATAATGTATTGCACATTAGACAGACACACCATACTTCAACTACATTGATATAATATTTAGGGATATTTCATTTGGTACCACTGTACAATTGACTTTTCCATTTAGTACCACTCGAAGTTTTTAATTTCCAAGTGGTACCATTATACTTTTGGGTTCATCCACATAATACCACTCCGTTACCTAAACGTTAGTCGACCGCTATAAAATTATGGGATTTTCCATTTGTTACCATTCGAAGTTTTTGACTTCTAAGTGGTACTATTCTGCTTTGGGCTTTATCTCCATAATATCACTATATTAATGAATCTATTGATTCTGATCATTTTAATCAAACTCTTTGGCTTTTGGTGGGTAAAGGGATGCCCAACAATATTTTGAGGGGCATAAAACCAAGGAGTTCTAATAAATTCATCAGATTCATTAAAAAAGTGGTATTTTGGAGCTGAAGCCAAAACTAGAATGGTGTCATTTAGAAGTCAAAAATTTCAGAGTGGTATAATATAGAAAATACCATAACCTTCTAACGTTTGACTAACGTTTGGTTAACGGAGTGGTATAATGCAGATGAAACCAAAAGTATAATAATACCACTTGAAAGTCATCAACTTTGGATGGTACCAAATGGAAAAGCCAATTGTATAATGGTACCAAATGGAATATCCCTAATATTTATATTATTTCAATTAAGTATTGGAGAAATATAATTTATGAGAAATTTGATTTTACTTTAAATTATGGTGTATAGCTAATTCTGTTCTTTATAATATTATTTAATTATTAAGATTTGACAGCTGTATATATCTTAATATTTTATTTTTAATATTGACTTATATAGAAGTATGTAACAATCTGAAGAAAGGTCTTAAATTTTTAAATCATAGAGTATAGGGCTCTACAAGAGCCTAAGGTATGACTTACGAGGAATGAAAGAAAAGCTGAATATATGTTTCAGATACACTTTGATCATGCTTCTTTAAACATGTAGCATTTGCAAGTGTCTGGTCTAGAATCTGTTGTATCATTTTCTACTTTTATGACTTTTAAACTCTCAATTCTAATTTACAGGTTCAATCCTCTCACTTTGTGGGGAAGAGAGTTATCCTTTATTTTGAGAGTTCTTATTGGGATCATGTCAACGACCTAGTAACGTTTAAAGATAAGGTCAGGTTTGTGAATATATTAAAAGAAATAGAGTTCCTAAAAATGTTAAAAGAGAGGTATCTGCAGATGAAGGGCACGGATCATGAGTTTGAAGTGATATATATTCCCTTTATCTATGATGAATATTGCTTCTATGATGAATATTGCTTCAGTGAGCTAGTTGCAGACTTGCCATGGTTTGTATCACCTCGATTCCAGTGGGAACGTGGTTCTTATTCAGTTTATTTTACTTACTATGGTATATCTTACCCTACATATAACTGGCCTTTTCTTCTCGCATTTGGTGAGGATGGTAGGCTTGTGCGAAGAACAATATGCCCCAAGGTTATGCACGAGGATTTTCCCTTCTATGCTGGCAGTCTGGAAGAAGAGGCATATTATAAATTAAGTCGCCATGTATTTGGTGATGGGTACTGGTACATGTATTATGAGGGGTTGCTGAGAGACTCGTTCTCCACAAAATAAGTTGCAAGTTGATGTTCTCTGCACGTTTTGTTGTAAGAGTATCTCCAATGACATTATGTATAATGGTTATGTAAAATAGTGATTATGTAAAATTTGTATAATGGTTATGTAAAATAGTGATTATGTAAAATTTGTTGAATCTATAAGCTAATGTACTCTAATGGTATTATGTAAAATGATTGGCTATATGCCAAAAATACAAATAATTGATGATGTGTCCATTATAGAGTTTTTGTAAAAATAGATATTGGCTATATATAGCCAACTTCAAACAAATTATGTAAAATTATAGACAAGAGGACAGATGGTTGGAGATGATAAAATGAAAACCCTTAGGGGAGGGGAGGGGAGGGGAGGGGAGGGGAGGGGAGGGGAGGGGAGGGGGGCGAAGGAAGGATTTTAGTAATATTTATGTTTGGTTCATATGAGGGGAAGGGAGGGGAGGGGATTCATTTTTTGTTTGGTACAAGAGGGGAAGGGAGGATTTTATGAATAAATTATGTTTATAACCTTCATATATGTAAAAAGAATATAAATTAGAATAATACATTTAAGGGTATTTTTATCAAATAAATGTTCTACCTCCCCTCCAAAAGACCCCAAATTGGAGGGTGATAAAATTAAACAAAAACTTCCCTCCAATTCCCTCCCCAATTTTGAACCAAACAAGATTTCACATTTCATATCCCTCCACTCCACTCCCTTCCCCTCTCTTCTCCTCCAACCAAACAAGGGCTTATGTAAATTAAATGATGCTCTAATAGGCTATAGCTTACGTTTTGACTGGACATTTGATATATCTTTTTTCTTTTTTGCTAATTATAATGAAATTAACTCGAATTCGGAAAGATGGAAAAACAGAGTACTAATCTCAGCCACTAATTATAGGCAAGGAGGGAACCGTGAAGACTATATATATTATGCACTCAAAACATTGCGAAACATATATATTTGCAAAGAATATTCAATGCACATTATTATTTCATTCAAAATCTTAAAAATCATATATGATTTGCAAGCAGAACATGTTTTGGAGAACAATGTGTTCTGCAATATTTTGTTTGTAGCACATACATGATTTTCAAGATTTTTAATGAAATTTGCATGCAAAACATATATGATTTTCAAGATTTTCAATGAAATAAATGATGTAGTGATTTTCATAGAACATGATTTTTAATGAATAAATTTTTGTAATGTTTTGATTGGTATATGATCTCTGGTCTCCACTTAAAATGCTGGTCTTCATGGAAATTAACTCGGGTACATTTTCTTTTGTATTTAAGATCATTTCTAATTTTGCCCAGCTGTTTAAACCAAGGTTAATAACACTAATGTTATTGAAGTACACAATGACCACAAATCGGTATAGAAAAAAGAATTTTAGTATTTAAATTTTTGTTAATTGTGTACGTTTAGTATTTTTATAATATATATAACGGGTGTTGGCCTAAAAAATAGTTAGAAAAAATTGATATAGAAAAATATATGAATAATTTATTTTATTATTATGTACTAGCCTATAACCCGTGCAAAGCACGGGCTATCATATATTATTATTATTATTATTAATTTATTAAAATTATTTGAAAAATTTATTTAGTGTAACCTAATATTGTTGAAGAAAGAATTGTAGCAAGAAGTGGGTGTAGACGATAATTCTAATCGGGATATAATTGAAAACATTTTTGATTCTATAATATGTTGGTTTTTTATTTTTAATAAATTATATATAATTTATATGAATTTGAAAATTTTAACAGGTTTTTTTTATTTTTTTTAAATATTTTTTTGTACCTTGGTTCTTTGATTGGTTGGTTAACAACTTCCCAAAAAGTTTGTTAACACCTTCCAAAATACAAAAAACAAATCAAAATGTATTTAATTTTAATTAAAAAATAAACCACATATTTTACATAATATTCGATTATATTTCCATTTACATCAATATTTAAATAGATACATACTCCATCAGTTATACTTCAATTGAAATTCAACAACATACTCTTTCAAATATATTTTTAATTTGTTATTTTTAGGAAAGTTTTAACAATTTTTTTGGAAGCCAATACATACTCAGTCACACTTTAACTGAAATTCAATTACATACTCTTTCAACTATATTTTTAATATAACTTTTTTAATTATTTTTATAAAGGTATTAACAATTTTTTGGAATACGTTAACCAACCAACTAATCAAATATATCCGTTCATCACACGGATTTCTTAAACTTATATAATATTTTATTTATATTTTAATAATTATATACCTCATATATATTACTTTATATAATATTTGTATAATATATAGTATTAAATAACAATTGTATAATTATATGATATATTGTTCGAATTATGACTATATTTTGTCATAATAATATAAATATAAATGGACGTATATACTTACGTTCAAATTTTTGTTTTGTTTTTTTTTTTGAGCAAAATTTTTTGTTGATATTCATATTCAAATTATGATTCCATAATAATCCCTAATGTACTATTTGTCTAAAATAAAATTTAATATTAAATTGTAATTGTGTAAAATTTTTATTGTTTATTATATAATTTTAGATTGTTTTCACTTTTGTTGATTTATAATTTGTTGTAAATTTGTTAATAAATATATGATATTTAAATTTTTTAAATTTATTTTGAAAATATTTGATTTCTAAATAATTGAAAGAGTCAAAAAAAATTGGGTAACTATAAGAGTATGTAATTAAATATTAATTGGAGTGTAATTAAAAGAGTTTGTTATTAAGTAAAATTAAATTTTATATGCATTTTAATTTATTTTTTCATTTTTGGAAGGTATTAACAAAACTTTTTGGAAAGTGTTAACCAACCAACCAACCAATTATACCATGTTTCGCTTATAATAGTATAGTATAGATAGATTTGTCATAATAATATAAATATAAATGGACGTATATACTTACGTTCAAATTTTTGTTGATATTTATATTTAAATTATGATTCCATAATAATCCCTAATGTACTATTTGTCTAAAATAAAATTTAATATTAAATTGTAATGGTGTAAAATTTTTATTGTTTATTACATAGTTTTAGATTGTTTTCACTTTTGTTGATTTATAATTTGTTGTAAATTTGTTAATAAATATATGATATTTAAATTTTTTTAATTTATTTTGAAAATATTTGATTTCTAAGTAATTAAAAGAGTCAAAACAAGTTGGGTAACTGTAAGAGTATGTAATTAAATATTAATTGGAGTGTAATTAAAAGAGTTTGTTATTTAGTAAAATTAAATTTTATATGCATTTTAATTTATTTTTTCATTTTTGCAAGGTATTAACAAAACTTTTTGGAAAGTGTTAACCAACCAACCAACCAACCAATTATACCATGTTTCGCTTATAATAGTATAGTATAGATAGATTTGTCATAATAATATAAATATAAATGGACGTATATACTTACGTTGAAATTTTTGTTGATATTCATATTCAAATTATGATTCCATAATAATCCCTAATGTACTATTTGTCTAAAATAAAATTTAATATTAAATTGTAATTGTGTAAAATTTTCATTGTTTATTATATAGTTTTAGATTGTTTTCACTTTTGTTGATTTATAATTTGTTGTAAATTTGTTAATAAATATATGATATTTAAATTTTTTAAATTTATTTTGAAAATATTTGATTTCTAAGTAATTGAAAGAGTCAAAAAAAGTTGGGTAACTGTAAGAGTATGTAATAAATATTAATTGGAGTGTAATTAAAAGAGTTTGTTATTAAGTAAAATTAAATTTTATATGCATTTTAATTTATTTTTTCATTTTTGGAAGGTATTAACAAACCTTTTTGGAAAGTGTTAACCAACCAACCAACCAACCAATTATACCATGTTTCGCTTATAATAGTATAGTATAGATTTGTCATAATAATATAAATATAAATGGACGTATATACTTACGTTCAAATTTTTGTTGATATTCATATTCAAATTATGATTTCATAATAATCCCTAATGTACTATTTGTCTAAAATAAAATTTAATATTAAATTGTAATTGTGTAAAATTTTTATTGTTTATTATATAGTTTTAGATTGTTTTCACTTTTGTTGATTTATAATTTGTTGTAAATTTGTTAATAAATATATGATATTTAAATTTTTTAAATTTATTTTGAAAATATTTTATTTCTAAGTAATTGAAATAGTCAAAAAAAGTTGGGTAACTGTAAGAGTATGTAATTAAATATTAATTGGAGTGTAATTAAAAGAGTTTGTTATTAAGTAAAATTAAATTTTATATGCATTTTAATTTATTTTTTCATTTTTGCAAGGTATTAACAAAACTTTTTGGAAAGTGTTAACCAACCAACCAACCAACCAATTATACCATGTTTCGCTTATAATAGTATAGTATAGGTTTGTCATAATAATATAAATATAAATGGACGTATATACTTACGTTCAAATTTTTGTTGATATTCATATTCAAATTATGATTCCATAATAATTCCTAATGTACTATTTGTCTAAAATAAAATTTAATATTAAATTGTAATTCTGTAAAATTTTTATTGTTTATTATATAGTTTTAGATTGTTTTCACTTTTGTTGATTTATAATTTGTTGTAAATTTGTTAATAAATATATGATTTTTAAATTTTTTAAATTTATTTTGAAAATATTTGATTTCTAAGTAATTGAAAGAGTAAAAAAAAGTTAGGTAACTGTAAGAGTATGTAATTAAATATTAATTGGAGTGTAATTAAAAGAGTTTATTATTAAGTAAAATTAAATTTTATATGCATTTAATTTATTTTTTCATTTTTGGAAGGTATTAACAAACCTTTTTGGAAAGTGTTAACCAACCAACCAACCAACCAACCAATTATACCATGTTTCGCTTATAATAGTATAGTATAGATTTGTCATAATAATATAAATATAAATGGACGTATATACTTACGTTCAAATTTTTGTTGATATTCATATTCAAATTATGATTCCATAATAATCCCTAATGTACTATTTGTCTAAAATAAAATTTAATATTCAATTGTAATTGTGTAAAATTTTTATTGTTTATTATATAGTTTTAGATTGTTTTCACTTTTGTTGATTTATAATTTGTTGTAAATTTGTTAATAAATATATGATATTTAAATTTTTTAAATTTATTTTGAAAATATTTGATTTCTAAGTAATTGAAAGAGTCAAAAAAAGTTGGGTAACTGTAAGAGTATGTAATTAAATATTAATTGGAGTTTAATTAAAAGAGTTTGTTATTTAGTAAAATTAAATTTTATATGCATTTTAATTTATTTTTTCAATTTTAGAAGGTATTAACAAAACTTTTTGGAAAGTGTTAACCAACCAACCAATTATACCATGTTTCGCTTATAATAGTATAGTATAGATTTGTCATAATAATATAAATATAAATGGACGTATATACTTACGTTCAAATTTTTGTTGATATTTATATTCAAATTATGATTCCATAATAATCGCTAATGTACTATTTTTCTAAAATAAAATTTAATATTAAATTGTAATTGTGTAAAATTTTTATTGTTTATTATATAGTTTTAGATTGTTTTCACTTTTTTTGATTTATAATTTGTTGTAAATTTGTTAATAGATATATGATATTTAAATTTTTTAAATTTATTTTGAAAATATTTGATTTCCAAGTAATTGAAAGAGTCAAAAAAAGTTGGGTAATTGTAAGAGTATGTAATTAAATATTAATTGGAGTGTAATTAAAAGAGTTTGTTATTAAGTAAAATTAAATTTTATATGCATTTTAATTTATTTTTTCATTTTTGGAAGGTATTAACAAACCTTTTTGGAAAGTGTTAACCAACCAACCAATTATACCATGTTTCGCTTATAATAGTATAGTATAGATTTGTCATAATAATATAAATATAAATGGACGTATATACTTACGTTCAAATTTTTGTTGATATTCATATTCAAATTATGATTCCATAATAATCCCTAATGTACTATTTGTCTAAAATAAAATTTAATATTAAATTGTAATTGTGTAAAATTTTTATTGTTTATTATATAGTTTTAGATTGTTTTCACTTTTGTTGATTTATAATTTGTTGTAAATTTGTTAATAAATATATGATATTTAAATTTTTTAAATTTATTTTGAAAATATTTGATTTCTAAGTAATTGAAAGAGTCAAAAAAAGTTGGGTAACTGTAAGAGTATGTAATTAAATATTAATTGGAGTGTAATTAAAAGAGTTTGTTATTAAGTAAAATTAAATTTTATATGCATTTTAATTTATTTTTTCATTTTTGGAAGGTATTAACAAAACTTTTTGGAAAGTGTTAACCAACCAACCAACCAATTATACCATGTTTCGCTTATAACAGTATAGTATAGATTTGTCATAATAATATAAATATAAATGGACGTATATACTTACGTTCAAATTTTTGTTGATATTCATATTCAAATTATGATTCCATAATAATCGCTAATGTACTATTTTTCAAAAATAAAATTTAATATTAAATTGTAATTGTGTAAAATTTTTATTGTTTATTATATAGTTTTAGATTGTTTTCACTTTTGTTGATTTATAATTTGTTGTAAATTTGTTAATAAATATATGATATTTAAATTTTTTAAATTTATTTTGAAAATATTTGATTTCTAAGTAATTGAAAGAGTCAAAAAAAGTTGGGTAACTGTAAGAGTATGTAATTAAATATTAATTGGAGTGTAATTAAAAGAGTTTGTTATTAAGTAAAATTAAATTTTATATGCATTTTAATTTATTTTTTCATTTTTGGAAGGTATTAACAAACCTTTTTGGAAAGTGTTAACCAACCAACCAACCAACCAATTATACCATGTTTCGCTTATAATAGTATAGTATAGATTTGTCATAATAATATAAATATAAATGGACGTATATACTTACGTTCAAATTTTTGTTGATATTCATATTCAAATTATGATTCCATAATAATCCCTAATGTACTATTTGTCTAAAATAAAATTTAATATTAAATTGTAATTGTGTAAAATTTTTATTGTTTATTATATAGTTTTAGATTGTTTTCACTTTTGTTGATTTATAATTTGTTGTAAATTTGTTAGTAAATATATGATATTTAAATTTTTTAAATTTATTTTGAAAATATTTGATTTCTAAGGAATTGAAAGAGTCAAAAAAAGTTGGGTAACTGTAAGAGTATGTAATTAAATATTATTTGGAGTATAATTAAAAGAGTTTGTTATTAAGTAAAATTAAATTTTATATGCATTTTAATTTATTTTTTCATTTTTGGAAGGTATTAACAAACCTTTTTGGAAAGTGTTAACCAACCAACCAACCAATTATACCATGTTTCGCTTATAATAGTATAGTATAGATATTTAATTTATCAATATTGTGTTCACCAATCTATATTGATATTATAAATATATTTTTGTAGATTTTTTAAAAACTCGAAAGCTGTTTATCTAATTTTCTAAATTATCTCAATTAAACCAAACCAAACCAAACATACCCAGTATATCCCGCTCAGAGCAGGGTCTGGGGAGGGTAAGTTGTACGCAGACCATGCCCCCGCTTTTTAAGGCAGGGAGGCTGTTTCCGTGGAGACCCTCGGCTAGGTGCATGACAGATACGGTGGGTGCTATATACATATGAATCCAAAAAGGTACGAAAATGTTCAAAGCAATACCTGCGCCCATGGCATTCTCCACATGGGACCTACCTGCCTGCTAGGAATTATGATTCGCATGACCTGGTGCGCTCTGCTTTACCAGCTTGTGAGAATAAACTCCTGTACCACTGCAAAACCAGAAAACAGAAGACACTAAAAACGAGAAGTGAGAACGCTAAAGCCGAACTACTAAAAAATCGCTAACCGAGACAATGCAACTCTGAGGCTCTCGACAATAGAGCCACTACCTAAAAGGGAATCCACCACTCTGATACGCCGCCTCCAAGAACACCTATCCGCGAGCATGGTCTCCTTTAAGTCTAAGGCCTTCAAATCCATCCTGAGCTGCTCTTCCCACGACCTCCTCGGCCTGCCTCTCCTTCTCGGCCCAACAACCGCCAAACTCTCGACCCTCCTAACTGGGGCTTCAGCCAGCCTCCTTCGAACGTGGCCGAACCATCTCAACCTTCCTTCCCTAACTTTCGCAGAAAAAGGCGCCACTTCAAGCTCGCTCCTAAACACCGAGTTCGGGATTCTGTCCAACATCGTGCACCCACAAGACCACCGCAACATCCTCATTTCAGCCCCTTCCAACTTGCTAACGAGAGCCTTCTTCTCCGCCCAACATTCAGAACCATATAACATCGCCGGACGGATAGCCGCTCTATAGAATTTCCCTTTCAGCCTTAAAGGGACTTTCTTATCGCACATTACCCCTGACGCTGCCCTCCACCTTAGCCACCCAGCCTTGATACGATGCGTTACATCGGCTTCAATCTCACCTTCCTTCTGGATGATCGAACCCAGATACTTGAATTTATCTGTCTGCGGGACGATCTGGTCTTCAATCCTAACCTCCACCCCTTCTTCGTTGGCCTCACCACTGAAGTTGCACCAGAGATACTCGGTTTTAGAACGGCTCACACGTAACCCTTGGGACTCCAAAGTAGATCTCCAGAGCTCCAATTTGTCATTCACCTCCCTTCTAAATTATCTCAATTGTTAAACTAAAATTTGCAATCAAGAAAATAATTGATGTACATAAAATATGCAATCAGAGAAATAATTGATGTTATTAAAAAGTATTATTTCTAAATTATATTATAGTTAGGATATATAAAAGTTCTAACCTTTTTTTACAATAGTATCTCTATTGAATCCTAATAAAATTTCACCAACGTGTAAATTGACATAAAAGTCAAAAAAAATGTTGGTATTTAAATTTTTATTAGTGTATATGCTTTTTATAATATATACAACGGATGTCGGCCAAAAAAATCGTGAGATAAAATCGGTATAATTATATTTAATTTATACAGTACTTTGTTCACCAATCTATATTGATATTATACAATATATTTTGTTGATTATAAAATAATCTTTATTTAAATTTTTTTGAAAAAATGTTATAAAGCTGCCGCAAAGTGCGGCTTAGTCGACTAGTTATTAATAAGCGAAATTCCTTTTTAATGGGACGTTCATATCAAATTTGGTTTCACCACCAAATCCTACTTCCCTAGAATTAACAAAATTGTTGGAATTTTTTATAATAATAATTATGTTATAATAATTTTACTTTATTGTCAAATAACGTATCTATTAAAATTATATATGTTATGTTTTTTTTTTTACATTTTTTAAAAGTGGATAATGTTCTTGAAATTACTTGTTGAGATAGTCAAGTAGTCAAATAAAACGATTGTGTATCATGATGCAGATATACAGTATTGTGATATATGGAAACAAATCAATTAGAAATCACAGCACACTGCTATGAAAATTAGGGGTGAACAAAATAAAACTAAAAAATCGAAATCGAGCCGAAAAACCGTACCGAAAAAAATCGTAACCGACTAAAATAAAAAAAACCGTAACCGAACCGACGGAACGGTTTGGTAACGGTTACGGTTTTATCCCAATAATCGAACCGAAAAATCGAACCGAAAATATTTTATTCTAATAAATTTTAATTTTATACTTACATAAAATATAGGATTTTATAGTCAGATTTATACAGTTTATACAATTTATGCAATTTTATTTTAGTCGATCAGGTGATCACTTACCAGTATAAAAACCAAAACTAATGCAAACCAATTCAGCAAAATTAAAACTACATAATAACAAACCAGTACTATAATATTATGCATTAAAATTTTTTGTCCGTCCAAAATTCTTCACCTCTATTGATTTATAAATAGATGACTTTGCTAGAGTTTTGCTGTTGAGTGTCATGTGGTTACAGGTTACAGACTAAAATTGCAATGTCAAAAAACTAAGCTCCTATTATACTCAGATTATTATTTTTTCTTTTTAATCAATGTACACATGTAAATGTTTGATTGTTTAATGGTAATAGATAGGATGACTTTTATAAATTTTTATTAGCAAGGTATTAAGATATTAAGTATCTAAAATAATAAACCGAAAAAACCGAAACCGACCAACGGTTAACCGAATCGAAAAAAATCGTTCGATTACGGTTAATAGCTAAAAACCGAACCGAACCGATATGTACGGTTTTGTAACGGTTTCCGGTAAAAACCGAGCCGAACCGACCCGTGCACACCCCTAATGAAAATATTAAGTCAAGAGCAATGTTAGGTTCCCAAAAAAATTTCCCAAATTTTCCCTAAATTATGATGTGGTTATTTTTGATTGGATAGTTGGTGTGAATGCAGGAGATCCCATTTATATTAATGAGAGATGAGCCAATTAAAACTTAACATTTGCGGAAAAATTTGATTTTTTTTGGATTAATTATCAACTAGGTCACTTATTTCACTTCAATATATCAAAGAGGTCACCGATTTCATTTCGGTATCATTTGAATCACTAAAGTCATAATAAATATCAAATAGATAACTCTAAATATGTGTTCAAAAATAAAAGTAATCTTTTGTTGATTTCACACATTTTTCTTGAATACTACCACAACCAAATGAATAATTGTTATTGTCTAGTATTTCAGATAACATATTTAGAATTTAAAAAGTTCATTTACTATTTTTATAATTAAAAGAAGGAAAATAACTATAAAATTAAAAGTAAATGAATTTTTAAAAATCTAAATATATTATCTAAAATACTAGAATTTAACAATTATTCATTTGGTTACGGAAGCTGTTGTGGAATAAAAACTAGGCTACTAGTATTGCGGCTAGGGTTTATGTATTTAATGCAAAGGTGTGTGAGCTTCGTGCTTTAATGGCTGCTCTTGTGCTCGTGGCTGACTCTGCCTTCATAAGATGCCTACGTACTTTGATGAATATCAAAGATCAAGCCAAAAAACGTCGTTCTGAGATGAGGGGTCTGACCCTTTATATAGGCTGAGAAGCCTTAGAATTATGGTAGGATTCTGAGACTTGGTAGACAAGTCTTTGAGGAAGGTTCTAGATCTATTCCTTATAGGAATCAGTTTCCATATAGAATTGGATGCCTTATAGGATAAGTCTGAAGGGGATATTATCCTTATCCAACTCTTATTTGCTGAGCTGTTTATTACCCTTAATATTAATTACGAAATTAATATTATAAATAGGGTTTGGGCCCATCTGGTGGGCCCCACGTTTGGACCATTCCGGGTATAATTAATACCACATTAAAGGTGTCTTTAAGGCTTACTTTTAGCCCATATCATTTGCCCCCCAACTTCTAGGAAAACTGATCAGGTTTTCCTTGAAGTTTTAACTGCCTTTCGTGAGACTTGGGTCAGGGCTTTGTACACTAGTGTTTCACAAATGTCGTCTTGATGCAAAGTGTGGAGCGACCGACACGTTTACGACGATATCCCTTATTCGAGGCTAAGCAATTTCCATAACTTTAGTTACAGAGTCTTTTTCTTCAAGGAATTATTTATGAAATTCCTCGTATTTCCATATTTATCCTATTATGGTACCCACAGGTATCAAAATTCCATGTCTGTGAAGATTTGCTGTCAAAAAATCGATTTTTATAGCAAATTTCGACCAGGACTGAGTATTTTCGATCAGAAATTCGACCAGGATTCTGGTCGAAATAAGGCCTTCTTTAGCTTCCTGATCGAAGAGATTTTCGACCAGGATTCTTGGTCGTTTCGACCAGGATCTTGGTCGAAATAAGGGTCCAATTTTGCTCTGGTCGAAGGGTTTTTCGACCAGGATTCCTGGTCGTTTCGACCAGGATTCTGGTCGAAATAAGGGCCTCAGAATGGTTTTGGTCGAAAGGTTTTTCGACCAGGATTCTTGGTCGTTTCGACCAGGATTCTGGTCGAAATAAGGGCGTTTCCAACGCTTTGGTCGAAAGGTTTTTCGACCAGGATTCTTGGTCGTTTCGACCAGGATTCTGGTCGAAATAAGGGCGTTTCCAACGCTTTGGTCGAAAGGTTTTTCGACCAGGATTCTTGGTCGTTTCGACCAGGATTCTGGTCGAAATAAGGGCGTTTCCAACGCTTTGGTCGAAAGGTTTTTCGACCAGGATTCTTGGTCGTTTCGACCAGGATTCTGGTCGAAATAAGGGCCACTTTGGCTTTGGGCCTATTCTTATTGGGCCTGATACATTTCTTTTCAAAATGGGCTTAACCTCATAGTTGTTATTGGGCCCGTCCGGGCTATTTGAATCCAAATCCAGGATCTTTTGTCTATGATATTTTTCAAAAATATCTATAATTTTTTTCAAAATATCTAAGATATTTTTCCAAGATATTTTTCTAAGAATGTCCTAGAATTGCAAAAATGAATTCTGCCTCCTCCAAAGGTACAATCACCATTCGCTCTTCTTACACATCTCTAGTAGATATGTTAAATCAACGTGGAGATGATTACCCTTCTTTGTCAGAACTAGATGCATATGACTGATGTAGCTCGTATCATGATGTTGATGAAATCACTACATATAACAAACTTTTTAAAATTAAATCACCTTATAAACTTGTCCCAGCTGAGCCAGGTGACAGACCTTGTCACTGGAAACCC
This sequence comes from Saposhnikovia divaricata, assembly GCA_036435485.1. Classification (NCBI taxonomy): domain Eukaryota; kingdom Viridiplantae; phylum Streptophyta; class Magnoliopsida; order Apiales; family Apiaceae; genus Saposhnikovia; species Saposhnikovia divaricata. The sequence goes on along the minus strand of CM071597.1, from coordinate 8,377,614 downwards.
AATTCTTTGTGTGTTTATAGGGAGAGTCTAGTGGCTGGCCTTCGTTTTCTGTTTCATGAATTCATTCCTAGACTTTTAGCTGACGTTCAAATTAGTCCATGTCAACTCCCGCCAAACGCGTGGAGAATTATATTATGTTTTATGGTTTTGTGTCTTCGACAACAACTCCCTTTATCTGTTGCGCTTTTTCGCAAAATTTTGCAATTTTATAATAGTCCTGCCACGAACCCTGGCTGGGTATATGTTAAGCTCCGTCCTAGAGTTCCCCCAATTTTTAATGGCAAGTCAATCCCCGATAATAATACGGGCTGGAATAATGAGTTCGCATACTTAGAATGGGATGGAGGTGATTGGGGCACTCTCTTTAGGCAGACATTCTCGAGAGTTTCAGACGGAAGTGCTAAGGGAATCGTCCTTAGTACCGAGGAACAGGCCGCTTATAATACTCTGACCCAGGCAGACGGTAGTTCTATTACCTGCCTAAGTCTTTTAAATGAGGAATCTCTAAGGGGAGTAGGCCTTTCCAGAGTTTCTGAACGGGGTAATTTTCTTACTAGTCTTTGCCATTTACTTTTTTTTACTGAATTTATTCCAACTCTCTTTTTTGGTTGTTCTTGCAGTTGCGAAGTTGATTGTGGAGGCTGCACCCTCTCCTGATGAAGAGACTTCCAGGATGGTAAGAGCTAAGAGGGCTGCTGACCCTCGAGGGAAAAACACAGAGCCTCCTTTTCTATGCCCCCACAAGGTCCAGAAAGGAGAGTTGAGATATGGTGACATAGCTGGATTGGAGGGGAGCTCCCAGGTTAACGTCCAGTCGACGGTTTTCAGGCCTCCCTGGGGCTTCTGGAAGCAGGATTCTGTGGTGGGATCTACCAAGCACTCCATGGATTGGTCTTTGAACTCAATCACCACCCCTGACTATAAGGACATGGTCCTTAGTGGAGGTATTGGTGAGTCAGAGGCACTCGGTGCTCAGGCTATCGCTGTGGTGAGTCTCGAACTTTTATCTTTCAATACCTTAACGGCTTAGATTCACTACTTGATTTCAATGTTAACCTTTCATGCAGGCTAACGTCCATTTCCAAAGCTTGGTTCATAAAGCCAAAGCTTGGAAGGAGAAGTCCAAAGCTTTTGAGTCTGAGTCTCAGAAGAAGACTCTCCATATTAACCGTCTGGAAGAGCAACTAAAGAAGAAAGATGAAGAGATGGTCGGTATGCATGCGGAGCTGGTTGCCCTGAGAGATGACAAGGAGAAGCATATTGATGAATATCTGGATTCAGATGAGTACAAGACTCTCATGGATCAGCATGATGAGATGCTCTTTCCTAGTCAGTTTTCTGATGGGTGGACCAAAGCCCTTGAAGCAGTTCTGAGGCAGCATCCAGGGTTATTCTTGCCTTCTGCTTTTCCTAGCCCTCACCTTCCCAGTGCCTTGACACATGAGCCTGGTTCCAGTGAAGAGCTATTCGGGGAGGATGATACTTTGGTTAAGGAGCATGCTACTGCCACTACTTCAGCTTTGGATCCCGAGCCTCCTCTAGCTCAGCCTGGTGCTGCTAACTCTGCCGACGAGGGGTCTACTACTGAGACTAGCTCTGAGGATGCTTCTCCTGCTAAGGAGGCCCCTAAGGCCCCTTAGGCTTTATTTATTTATCTTTTTCTTTTCTGAACTCTGGGTTTCCACCGTTTGACTTAATAGCCTTCGGGCCTTTGTAATTTTTAACTTAACTATTTATGTAGTTTGTTTCCGTTCATTTTTCTTGCTTTTGCTCATAGTTTGTTAATACTTTAGAATTTTTGAGCACTTGGCCTCCTGGCTGGTACTAAACTCACAAGTTGGTCCATCATTCGTCTTTCGTTTGTTTTAGCAAGGAAGGATAACCAATAGAGAAAACAGAATAAATTCCATTATGCTGTCAAAGGACATCAATAAAATGGGTTCAACCCTTACATAGATACTCTATCAACTACTGGGAGCAACATGCTCTATAATGGTTTCATTCGAACATTATTCCCAATAAATAGATAAAAGTTCAAGCCTTTGTCAAAAGAACTTAAACATAATAAACTTTGAGGTTCACAGCATGCCAAGTTCGGGGCACCTCAACCCCATCCAAGGTTTCTAACTTGTAAGATCCTCGTCCTAACACCTTTCTGACTAGATACGGTCCTTCCCAGTTTGGTGCTAACTTTCCTTTTTGGCCAACTCCTGAGGCTTCAATCTTCCTCAGAACCATGTCGCCTTGTCGAAAAAATCTTTCTTTAACTCTCTGGTTGTAATGAAAAGAGGCTCTCTTCTGATACTCAGCATTCCTAGCATTAGCTTCATCTCTAACCTCGTCAATTAAATCCAGGGCCAGTCTCATCCCTTCTTCATTAGTTTCTGGCTCATATGCCTCGATTCGAGGTGATGCTTGCATGATCTCCAAAGGCACAACAGCCTCGGCTCCATAAGCCAGCAAAAATGGGGTTGCTCCAGTTGTTACCTTACAAGTGGTGCGATACGCCCAAAGTATGGGCAGCAGTTCATCTACCCAAGTGTTCCTAGAGCGCTCGACCCTCTTCTTCAGTCCATCAAGGATAATTCGGTTAGCTACCTCAGCTTGCCCATTGGCTTGTGGATGTGCCACTGAGGTAAAACGGAGCTCAATCGCATTCTCTTCACAATACTTCTTAAACTCCTCATTATTGAACTGTGTCCCATTGTCTGTCACAAGGATTCGTGGGATTCCGTATCTGCAAATGATGTTCTCCCAAAAGAACTGGGAAACTTGCTTGGTGGTTATCTTGGCCAGGGGTTTAGCCTCAATCCACTTAGTGAAGTAATCAATGGCCACTATCAGGAATTTCCTCTGTGCTGAAGCCATGGGAAAGGGTCCAAGTATATCCATCCCCCACATTGCAAATGGAATGGGAGAGTTAATCGAGGTCAACATCTCAGGCGGTTGCCTCACAATTGGGGCATGCTTCTGGCATCTCTCACATCTCTTGACATAGTTTTGTGTATCAGCCAACATCTCCGGCCAATAAAACCCTAAACGAATTATCTTGTGAGCTAGGGCTCTGCCCCCCAAGTGTTGCCCACAGATCCCTTCATGAACTTCCTCCAATGCTTCCCTTGCCTCTAGAGGCCTTAGACACTTCAAGTACGGGATGACAAACGACCTTTTGTACAGAATACCCTCAATCAAAGTATATCTCAACGCTCTTACTGAGAGTTTTCGTGCCTCCATGGCATTGTCTGGGAGCCACCCGATCTCCAGGTGTGCCTTGATAGGATCTATCCAAGAGCCTCCTATATCAATTGGTGCCACTAACTTTGCGTTAACGATCGGGGCCTTCAAGACCTGAAAGTAGACAATCCCAGCATAATTTTCTATTTCAGAAGAAGCAAACTTAGACAGGGCATCGGCCTTAACGTTTTCTTCTCTCGGGATGTGTTCAACATGACACTCCTCAAACTGAGACATAACAGCCTTCACCACTCTCAGGTATTTCGCCATAGTCTCATCCTTAGCTTCGAATTCACCATTTACTTGGGATATCACAAGTCATGAATCTCCACAAACTTTGAGGTTTCTGACCCTCATGATTCTAGCTAAACCTAAACCAGCTATTAATGCCTCATACTCCGCCTCATTGTTAGTAGTAGGAAAATCCAACTTTAAAGCATACTCAACTGTGAACCCATCGGGGCTTTGCAAAACCAAACCTGCACCACTAGATTTTGTTTTTGATGCTCCATCAAAATAGAGCACCCAATATTCCTTTAGATCAGGTGTAAGTTCCTCTTCTTTTTTCTCTTGCCCAGGGGTAGTCATTATCTCTTGCCCCCCGACTTCTTGGTTGTTAATTGTACATTCAACCACGAAGTCAGCCAATGTCTGAGCCTTAATGGCTGTCCGAGGCTTGTATGTGATATCGAATTCTCCTAACTCAATCGCCCATTTAATTAGCCTTCCACTAGCCTTAGGGCTATGCAATATGTTCCTCAACTGTTGGTTCGTCAGAACTTGAATCTTATGTGCCTGGAAGTAAGGTCGCAATTTCCTTGAGGCAGTTAGTAATGCCAAAGCAAACTTTTCTATGGGTGAGTAATTCAACTCAGCCCCATGCAATACTTTGCTTACATAGTAGATAGGTTTCTGGACTTTCTCCTCTTCCCGAATAAGGACAGCACTCAGGGCTTGTTCAGATACCGCCAGGTATAGACAAAGAGTCTCTCCAGGACTTGGTTTGGTCAATAATGGGGCTTCAACCATGTATTTCTTCAATTGCTCAAAGGCCTCTTGGCTCTCAGGGGTCCACTCAAAATTTTTCACTTTCTTCAATGCTTGAAAGAAAGGCAAGCATTTGTCACCAGACTTGGAGATGAATCTTCCTAAAGCCGCTACCCGGCCTGTCAACTTCTGCACATCTCTTATAGAGCGCGGGGGTTCCATGTCTAAGATCGCCTTGATCTTGTCGGGGTTGGCCTCTATGCCTCTTTTAGAAACCATCAGACCCAAAAATTTGCCTGATCCAACGCCAAAGGCACACTTGGCTGGATTCAACATCATCTTGTGGTGCCTCAGCACTTCGAATGCCTCTCTGAGGTGCTTGATATGGTCTGCCTTGACCAAGCTTTTAACCAGCATATCATCGACATAAACCTCCATGGTTTTTCCAATCAGATGGGCAAATATCTTATTCACCAATCGTTGGTAAGTAGCTCCCGCATTCTTTAAACCAAACGCCATAACAAGATAGCAGAAAACACCAAAGCCGGTTATGAAGGATACCTTAGGGATGTCATCCTTGTGCATCTTAATCTGATTATAGCCGCTGAATCCATCCATGAAGCTCAGCATCTCATGTCCAGCTGTGGCATCTATCAACATATCTATTCTTGGCAGAGGGAAACAATCCTTTGGGCATGCATCATTCAGGTCAGTGAAGTCTATACACATCCTCCACTTCCCATTCGCTTTCTTGACCATCACAGGGTTTGCTAACCATTCGGGAAACTGAATTTCTTCAATAAAACCAGCCTCCAAGAGCTTATCCACTTCTTGCTTAATGGCCTCTTGCCTTTCCGGAGCAAAATTTCTCTCCTTCTGCTGTACTACCTTCCGATTAGGGTCGACATTCAATCCATGAGTTATAAGTTGGGGATCAATCCCTGGCATATCAGCTGCTGTCCAAGCGAAAACGTCGCTATTCTTCTGTAAGAACTCTATCAACTTGCCCTTCAGGGGTTCTTTCAAAGAGGCTCCAATATAAGTTACCTTCTCAGGGTCGCCTAGCTCCAGAGGGATAGGTATTAAGTCCTCTGCTGGCTTTCCTCGGTGTTCATCATCACCACGGACATCCATGTCTTCAATCGGGAGTACCTGCCCCCCGGTTCCATCAGCTCTCAAAGCAGCCACATAGCAACTCCTGGCCATTTATGATCTCCTTTTTGTTCCCCAACACTATTCCTGGTTGGAAATTTGACCTTCATGTGATAAGTAGAGGCAACAGCCTTGAATGCATGAAGTTCGGTTCTCCCTAAGATTGCATTGTACGTTGAGGCAGCCTTAATTACTAGAAAGTTTAGCATCTGGGTGGCTTCCTTAGGTTCTTGCCCTATTGTCATGGGCAGCTGAATGGTCCCCTCAACCTTGGACTCAACTCCTTTAAATCCGTAGATCGGCATATTAGTCGGGGTTAGTTGAGAGTCAGTATACCCCATCCTCAAAAAAGCATCATGAAACAAGATATCGACGAAAGCTCCATTGTCTATCAGGACTCGCTTCACTTCCGAGTTTCCAATTACAGGAGTTATGACCAACGGGTCGTCATGGGGGAATTTCACCCCTTCAAGGTCTGAATCATCAAAACCAATCACTGCCTCAGTCTTAGCTCGCTTCGGGGCTTCTCCTGTGATGTGCATTACTTCTCTGGCATAAGCCTTTCGAGAGTTTCGGGTAGTACCGGCCGCTGTTGGTCCTCCCCAAATCATATTGATTACTGGCCCTCGAGGCTGCGGGTTACGATTGCGATCGTTATCCCTCATATCACCGTCTCTTCTATCATAATCCCTTTTCTGGGTTCCACGGTCTTCACCCTTGGTGAACTTGTTTAACTTTCCCTTCCTGATTAAGAATTCAATTTCATCTTTTAATTGTCTGCAGTCATCTGTGTCATGCCCCACATCCTTATGGAATCTACAATACAGATCTTTGTTTCTCTTTTCGGGGTCACCCCTGAGCGGTTTAGGCCAACGAAAGTCCTTATCCTTCTCAATGTCCAACAAAATTTGACTCCTAGGAGCGTTCAACCTTGCATAATCAGAAAACCTTGGCCCAAAACCCTTCTTGGGTGATGAATCGGAGTCCTTGCCAGTCCGGGGATACTTGTCCCTAGCGTCGTACTCTTGTTCTGACTTTCTTTTCTTTGAATCATTAGAGCCCTTGCCATTACCTCCTGTGGTTTCCTTCTTAATGCTGTCCTCAGCCTTGATATATTTATCGGCTCTTCTCTGGAGCTCGGCCATGTTCTCAGGAGGGTGTTTTGCCAAAGACCTTTTGAAGAAGAGGTCAGTGGTTCCGTGTTCCAGGGCTACCATGGCCACCTTATTTTCCAGATCGGTGATATTCAACGTCTCCTTGGTGAATCGCTTGAGATAATCCCTTAAGTTCTCATTCTTTCCCTGCACCACATACATAAGGGATGCAGAACTTTTCTCATGAATTCTCCCACTGATGAATTGGCTGATTAAGGCAGCGCTCAACTCCTTAAAAGAGCCAATCGAGTTTGCAGGTAGACGGCTATACCATCTTTGAGCCATGCTTGACAGAGTTTGAGGGAACGCCCTACACTTTAAGGCATCACTAGCAGGCTGCAGTAGTAGTGCGTTTGAGAATGTTCTGACATGATTTGCGGGATCGCCCGTTCCATCATAGGCCTTAATAGTTGGCATCTTAAACTTCCTTGAGATGTGGGCATTCATCACCTCCTCAGTAAACGGAGGTGTGGGATCGTCAGGGTCCCCAAGTGGCATCAGATCTTTGGGGTTACTCCTGGGGGTTTCCACCCTCATAGCTTCTCTTGTTGGGACATCAGCCCTCTTCTGTCTTCTTGAGGACCTCTCCAAATTTATAACGGGAATCCTTCCTGAGATTGGAGGGGGACGAGTTAGACTCTGTCTTGCCTGTTCCCTTGCTATATCATCCTTCAGCCTTTGGATCTCAGCCTCTTGAGCCTTAATCCTCTCCTCAATCGTTTGTGGAGGTCCATCATGGATTCTTCGCGTTCTTCTTAGAGGTTCCTTACTAGCACGTCGCCTCCTCGGGGCTTCATCTCGATCATCATCCTCAGATGATGATGAATCATCAGTATAGGGACCCGAGTAATCATCATATTCTCGATCCCGGATCTGTAAGGCTTGTCCGCTCGGTCCAGGTTCCCTTCGTCGAGGGGGATAGTTAGGCAGCCCATACATAGGGTTGGTGTTCAAAGGGAGATCCGTAGTATGGATCTGTACCCCCGTGCGATCAACTTTACCAAGAGGAGAAACCACCATCTGGAGAGGGTTAGTTTCTTGGCCTTGATGGACAATCACTGAGTGGGTCCCCTCTACATGGGGAGTCGTCCCTGGGGGCTGAGTGGGCAGAGGTTGAATGGCCGTCCCTGTTGATGGGAGTATTTGTCCTTCCCCAGTGACGATGAGCGGATCAGAAGTGGCTGGTGGAGCAGAGTTAAGGGGCACGGCCTCGGTTGATGTTGTCCTTCGTGTTTGAACCATGGTTGATGTTGTCGTCCCACAGACGGCGCCAAATGTTGTGGAATAAAAACTAGGCTACTAGTATTGCGGCTAGGGTTTATGTATTTAATGCAAAGGTGTGTGAGCTTCGTGCTTTAATGGCTGCTCTTGTGCTCGTGGCTGACTCTGCCTTCACAAGATGCCTACGTACTTTGATGAATATCAAAGATCAAGCCAAAAAACGTCGTTCTGAGATGAGGGGTCTGACCCTTTATATAGGTTGAGAAGCCTTAGAATTATGGTAGGATTCTGAGACTTGGTAGACAAGTCTTTGAGGAAGGTTCTAGATCTATTCCCTATAGGAATCAGTTTCCATATAGAATTGGATGCCTTATAGGATAAGTCTGAAGGGGATATTATCCTTATCCAACTCTTATTTGCTGAGCTGTTTATTACCCTTAATATTAATTACGAAATTAATATTATAAATAGGGTTTGGGCCCATCTGGTGGGCCCCACGTTTGGACCATTCCGGGTATAATTAATACCACATTAAAGGTGTCTTTAAGGCTTACTTTTAGCCCATATCAGAAGCATTCAAGAAAAATGTGCAGAATTAGCAAAAGATTACTTTTATTTTTCGAACATATACTTATATTGTGTTTGGTTGGGGTGAATCAAATTGGAGGGAATGGAATGAAATTTGAATAAGAATATAGTTAAATGTTTAAAAAATTCATTCCTTACATCAATTCATTCCTAACCACCTAAGCTAAAGTTTAAACCCACCAATTTGAAAAGGAATGATCCATTCTCCCTCCAACCTATTTTCTTCCCAAATCCTATCATACAAAATTTACACCCACTCATTTTTTTTTAAAATCTTACCTCTCATGTTCATTTTGTTCTTTTAATTTCTATTCATTCCATTCCATTCCGTTCTCCCCAACCAAACACAACCTTAGAGTTATCTATTTGATATTTATTATGACTTTAGTGATTCAAATGATACCGAAATGAAATCGATGACCCTTTTGAAATATTGAAGTGAAATAACCTCTAAAGATTTACGGTCTTAAAATTCTATAATCTAGAATACATAAAAAGAGACACCACGAAACCTGATACTAAAAAATTACTAGCATAATACTTGTTTTATCATAAAACATCAGTGCAACTCAAGAACTTTATCTGCGTTATGACGTAAGGCGACCGTTAACCATATAAATCTTCTACATCCTCTATACTCAATTAGTCTTCTTTTAATTTATCTTGTATATTGTTATTCTTCCTAGCCTCGTGATCAATCAAAGAAGAGTTTGTCTTATATATATATATGGAAACAAATCAATTAGAAATCACAACATACAGTACTATGAAAATATTAAGCCAATTGCTTGCTTGTCTCAGAATCTCAAATAATCTGAGGAAAAGCATCTTCTTAAAATAATCTTAAATAAATTATCTTATCAACAACTGAAATCAACCCGTCACCATGTACTTTACTAATAGGGATGGGTATCGAGACATTTCGGGGCCGGGGAGTGCTATCCCCGCCCTCATCCACGAATTCAAACCTAATCCCCGTCCCCGTCCCGCTCCCCGTCGCGGATTATTTTTTATTCCTCATCCCCGGCCCAAAGGGGTAACGGGGATCCCCGAGGTGAATTTCATTTTAAATAAAAAATAATATCTTAAATAATTTTAAACACTAACTAGTGAGTTTGAAATCATATTTTCTTGTGATATATTGTGAAAAGCAACTATAGCTCGATTAGATGTTGCGTTACAACGTTTTTTCATCACATTAATCATATAATAAATATATCTTCATATTCACAAGTATATATGTTACCTCTAAAAATTTCTTTTTGACATCTAAACATTACAAAGTAGTAGCTAATATATATATATATATATATATATATATATATATATAGTTACACTCCATAGCAAACACCTTATATAACAAACAATAAAGAACACCTCATATCTAATATAATTTAAGAGTTCCGTCATAGCACCCAATACAAAAAGTTGTTATTTTTTTACCCTCTAGCAAACCAGCAAAAAAATTGAAAATTCACTGTTCATTGATGACTTCATCAGTGAACAGTAATTTTCAACTTTTTTTTGACTTGATAGAGGGTAAAAAAATAACAACTTTTTGTATTGGGTATCCCCGGCGGGGCCAAAGGTTCTAATAGATCTATGGTGTTCTTTGTTGTTTGTTATATAAGAGCGTTCTGTATGGAGTAAATGCCTATATATATATATATATATATATATATATATATTATAATAAGGTGAAATCGATTCCGGGATTGAAAATTGGGTCGGGTGGAGAAAATCGGGGCGGGGGTTGGGGATCGGACCGGAGAGATATAAAATCCCGGCCCCGGCCCGCTTCCCGGTTTTTTTTGAAAATTGTCCCCACTTTCCGGTCCGTATCCGAAAAAATCCCCAATTCCCCGTCCCGTTTGGTGCGGGGATCGAATCGGACCGGGCGGGCAGGGTGAATGCCCATACTAATATTTCAACTGGATAGCTTTGGTACTAAAAGGGGATTCGCCGGCGCCGCATAGGGTAGTTATAAGGTAGGAAAGGAAAACAATGATGTTGGCGAGAAGTTTTTTACTAAGACAATTGATGGTTGCAAGAAGAAGAAGAGTGATGATGAGGTTCGCATAGGGTAGTTATAAGGTAGGAAAGTGTTTCTTATTTATTTGTATGTGTTAAGATTCAAGGTTCTGGAAGTGCACCTGTGCAAGAACAAACATCGGTAGACAACACTAATATATCTGAACAAGTCATCGCTGATCTGGTCGTAGACCCTGTATGTCAACAATTGGTTTTGATTCAGCTGAGCGGGAGAAAATCAGAATAGCATATCTAACTAAGGGACCAACTAGCTAAATTATATCCACTAGAGTTTAATGAAAACTGATCCAACTAGCTAAATTATATCCACTGGAGTTTAATGAAATAAGTCTTCTGGCCCTTGACGATCAGCTTGATAATTACATTGTTAATATGAGAAGCGACAATGATTTTAGTGATTTAAAAGGAGTCGCAGAACTAGCTCAAAAGATGGTTCTGAAACAAAAAGATTTGGGATTTCCGTTGGTTTATATGTTAGTGAAACTAGTATTAATCTTGCCGGTTGCAACAGCTACTGTTGAGAGGGCATTTTCAGCGATGAATCTCATAAAAATTGTTCTTCGAAATGCAATGGGAGATACTTGGTTGAACGACTGTCTAGTAACCTATATTGAAAGAGATGTTTTCGAAACAATCAGCAATGAAGAAATCATGCAGAGGTTTCAAAGCATGAAGAAAAGAAGAATGTTGTTGTAATATGTAACTTTTGTAAAAACTTACCTATGTTATGTATGAAAAAAATTTTGGACCCCACTTTACTTGGACCCTGGCTCCGCCACTGCCACCACCAACATCATCTAGCAGCCGCCATCTTCGATTTTCTTCTTACAGCCACCCCTTTAATTCCATTGGAGGTCTGTAACCTTTTCTAGTATTTCATTGTTGTTATTACTACTTATTTATTATTAATTTGTCCTAGGTTATTAATTTATCGAGGTTTTACTGTAGTGCTTTCCACTTGATTGTAAATTTGCAATCTCTTTTTAATAATTCAAGGTTTGACATATGATGAATGGAGAGCAAAGCACTCAGAGGAATCGAAAATAGGAGGTGAATGTGATTCGGAGAAAGAAAAGGTGATTGAAAAAGGGAATCTTGTTGATATATCAGAGCTTCTGTTCACCAAAGAGAGAGATTACCTCATTAGATATAATGACCCGAAACCGGTATGGCTATGTATCATGTATCATTGTACATTATCGCAGTTTTGCAAAATGCCTCGGGTGTCAGCTTCTTTTGTTTACTTTTAATATTGCAGGTTACGGCTGAACAGTTGGAAGGGAAATTTATTGTTTTATACTTTCTGCCTTTCCATTACCATGTTGATGTACATCCTCCTGATAGGATGTTCAAAGAATCCTTGATTGACACTATTAATGATTTAAAGTGTAAGAACTGCTTTGAGGTTGTAATGGTTGTTGATGAGGTTACTACCTATGATGGAGATCTCCGACAAGATCTTCTTACTCTTCAAGGGAAGTTTGATGATATAGTTTCTAAATTTCCATCATGGGCTGCCATACCATTCTCAGATATAAAATCTAGAAAGCGTCTAAAAAGTAGATTTGGTCACTTGGGCGTATTACGTAGCCCTAGGATGGTTCGCATTCATTCAAAAGCAGGAAAAGGCTTGGTCGTGGACACTTTTTCTGAAAAACTATTTCTGACTTATGGATCTGAGGCTTATCCTTTCAGCGAGGATAGGATAGCGTTCCTGAAGGCCAAAGACAAAATGGCCTTTAGTCAACACTCCTTGAAAGAACTTCTAGGCTCCCCGGAACGTGATTTTGTCATCTCAAACAAAGGAGAGGAGGTATGAATGTAATTCTTTTCTAACATCATAATTAATTGCTAACTGTAGGGAAAGTCAATCTCTTAATTAGCGACAAGTTTCAACTATCAAATATCTTTACAAAACAGGTTTATGAAACATCTTTAATTAGTATGTTGATCACTTGATCATTGGAAACAATCCTCTCTTTAAAGCATTCATTATTGTTTTAGGTCCGCTGGATCTTGTTTTCTTAATTAATTCTTTGATCTGCCGCATGTAGTTTTATTTTTATCATGTGTATAGTATATGCATGTGATTAGTAAATATTGATACTTATCATTTTCTTGATCCTAATAGAAAAACATGACTGGTCAAACTACTCAATTGATTTAGTAATTATACATTTGTACTGCTGTGTGTGTGTGTGTCGTGTCTATATATCTCTGTTTGTGTGTTTATGACTTGTGCAGCTCGCCTAAGAGCCTCTCTCTTAGGCTCTATGATAGTCTAGCGCCTCGGTGCCCCCCTTGCCTATAGTAAAATTAAAAAAAATGATATTAGCACACTGCATTGATAACATTTTTATGAATATTTTATTTAAAAAGTATTGAGCATAATGAGAAAGGGATAACAATATTCTGTCAAAATATCCAAATTAACATAATATATATTAGTGTAGTCAATACTTTTTTGATATTGTGCATGACATTGTAGAGGAGAGTTAGATTTAGAGGTGTTTTGGAAGGTACTAGATGACGAGTAACTGAGGATATCTTTTGAAAAGAGGGTTGAGAGGCAAATAAGGGGGAATCTCAAATCTCATATGAGCATAGTAGTAGGGCTAAAAAGTTCATCGTTTTTTAATTATCCGAGTAGAATAACAAAGTCACATCACGAATAATTAAAATTGGGATAAAAAACAATTTTTTAGAATATAATTGGCTTTTAATATTTTTTGTCTAACTTAAGGATCTTATAATGATCATTAAAACGAGTTTTAAGATGCATCGGGATTTGATGCTTAAGTTCCCAATAGCTTAGGAAATTAAAATATTGATTTTCCCTTTTTTGTAATTATTCTAGTGCACTCTGTAATAATTTACTTGTTGCATTTGCACATTATCATAATGAAATTGGATGAACATCTAAATGATGCACTAAGATACTGCCTACTTTTGATGATAGATTCCTATTCAGACTCTTGAAGATAAGGTGGTAGCCCTATATTTTTATGAAGAAGACCACTCTGTGCCTGATCCCCTTGCAGGGAAACTAATGATGTATTATAATGAATTGAAAATGAAGAATGAAAATTTTGAGCTTGTGCTACTTTACCTGTATGACACATGTAAAACTGCTTGTTTGACAAAAGAAAATTTCCAAAAAACTTTTGAGACTATGCCTTGGTTGGCGCTACCGTTTATAGACCCGGTCCTTAAAAAGTTAAAAAGGCTTTTCGGTTATCCTGACGAGGAGGACCACTTTGATGCTGGACCTTCTCTTGTTATTGTTGGGCCTCGTAAAAATGTCATTGGTTGTGGCGATATCATTGAACCAGGTCCTGCCAGCATCATGAGGGGATATGACGGGAACCTCTTCTTGCGTGAGGAGTTTGCCAAGGCAGAGGGGGAGAGAGTCAGGGAACTGAAGTTGGAGATGTTATGTAGTCCAAATACCGTCTTCAAAAGTAAAGATGGATCCCAGGTTAATATTTTTAAAGATTGACTGGTTGTTAGAGCATATCCAATATTACTGTAGGGGCTATGACATCATGTTGTTGAACAGAAGAAAATAATATATTGATCTGTCAAATTACAGTACAGGAGTTTAGTATATGTAGCCTATGCTTAAAGGCTATAAAAAAACTAATGTAGTGTACTTATAGTTTATTTTGTAGCTAAATTTCGCTGTAGCCATTAGCTATGGCTATATAATAATCTCCCATAATGTAATTAGACAGGTCAATATATTATTTTCTCCTGTGCAACAACACAATTCATGTAATTATCTTTTAGACTCTCTATCTACAAGTTCATTTGCCAAGGCCCATAAGATGCTTAATATTAGGTGTTGAAGTACAACTATCACACTTGCAACAATTCAGGACAATGGTAAAAAATAACCATTTTTTAAAACTCAGTCATGAAAATACCCACCCATTTTGGAAGTGATTGGTTATTTATAACACATGGGATACCCAACTGGTAATTGGGTATCTCATTTTATATAGGATACCCATTTGTGAGTTGGGTATCACAATTTTTTTTATTTTTAATTTCTTGGGATACCCATTTGCAGGTGGGGTATCTTATACAAAATGAGATACCAAATTACCAGTTGGGTATCCCAACGGGTAAAATAACCATACATTTTGAAAATTGTTATTTTTATCATTTTAACTCAAAAATGAGTATTTTTTTTATATCATTTTTTTCGACAATTCAAGCATCATGCCTAATATTTGTGATTACTTGATCATTTATGTAGGTTCAATTCTCTCAACTAGCGGGGAAGAGAGTCATATTTTTGTTTGAGGGTGATTATCCAGAATATGATGGTGAATTTTTTCGTCGTATGTTAGAATTACGGTATAGGCATGCAAAGGGCACTGCTAATGAATTTGAAGTTGTATATTTTCCCAAGAACAAAGATATAAATGGTAAGAGGGTTGCAGATATGCCATGGTTGATGTCATGTCCAGTGGAGTTGTTACTCGTTGGGTCTGCTTATCTTTCTTTTTATGGTAATAGCTACAACCGGTATCATTCTTCTTTACTTCTTGCCTTTGGTCGAGATGGAAGCCTGGTTAGAAGAGCGATATGTCCGCGGTTAGGGGATTACCATTTCCCCTTTTACAATGAAAGTGAAGAAGTTGCTTCAGAGGCCTTTGATATAGAGAATAGTGATTTTTGCTGGGGCTATTGGGACACACTTTATCAGGGTGTGTTGAGATGCACAAGTCAGATCAATTTTCAGAGTGCGAACCACCTCTTTTCTGTTTATTATTACAGAGATGATACATAATAGTAACAGCGTAGAATCTACTCAACATATATATCATGGATCGAGATGGACAGCGTGTGGAGCTCGGGTTCCTTTTTAACGTAACATCTAATGGTTAAACGTTAGTTGATCATTCCAAGGACAAGCCACGAAACCTTGACATTCCCACTTTCGCCAAGTTTTTTATGAAATAGTGATCGTCCCTATGTATGTTTGTTTATCGATTATTCATGTATTGCTACTATTTTTATTTGCATAAGTTTGTTTTGTAATGGATTGTGTATTTGGGAACCAATCGACGTTCATCGTCATTTAAGATTATATGGACTACTTTTATTTGCACAAGTTTGTTTTGAGAGGCTTGTATTTTTCTGGTGTCCATGATATATTTCTTTCTAACAAAAAAGTAGAGTTGTCTGTCTAAACAAGCATGCACAGCTTTTACTTTGACATTGTACAGGCTGATGACAAAACAGCACTCTCTGGTTAGTTCTCTTTGCTAATATTAAAATATCACTGGAAAAATGTTTAGTACATTTTGGATGCGTGGGATAGATGGTGCTACCTAAGCTAAGGAATTTTGCAAAAACCAAAATTGATTAAGCCCTCAAAGTGGATGGTAGCTTCTAGTATCATATAAGAGGCTTAGTTTTTAGTTAATCGGTTGGTCAGAAGTTAAAAGAGGACGAAATAGTACTTTGTAAAAAATATTGGAGGATGAAGATGAGGCACAATCAAATGAACAACAAGCATCCTCTGAGAGTAAGAATGTCAAAATCAAAGCCAAGGAGCCAGTAGGAGGTAGACCTAGACTTGAGAAATCTGTAAATTTTGTTTCAGCTGGAAATTATGAGACTAAGAAGAAAGTGACTAATAAGAGACCAAACAGGAATGGCAAATTAGGGATTAACAAAGATAACAACTATGCTTATGTGCCAAATGCCCCTAGGAAAGTTTGTCAAAACTGTTTTAGCTCTAATCATTTGACTCATGCTTGCAAGAAACCATCTGGTAGTGTTGCTAAACCATTCTATGATTGCTCTGTGCCTTTAAGACATAGAGACTCTCCTTTCTGTGATAAACTTGATTGTATGCCATGTAACATGAATGTGATGACTAGTTGTTTTAATTTGAGAAGACAATTCATGGAGGGCTGTATCAATCATAATGTTCACACACACTACACAAGGACAAAGTCTTCAAGTCCTCCTAAAGTTAGGAAGGTACCTCTGTCACCTAAGTCTAAGAACCCTGATTCTAAGACTCCCAACAGTGACAAGAAGACCAACATCAAGAAAACTGATAAGCATGCTGATTTTGATAAAACTGTCACTAAGTCACATGGACCCAAACTCGTTTGGGTACCAAAGAAGAAGTAATACTTTTGTGTTTGCAGGGCAAAGAAAGTAAAAAGAAGGTCATGTGGATTTTGGACAGTGGATGCTCAAATCATATGACTGGTGATATGGCCCTGCTATCACAGTATGAGGAAAAGGCTGGCCCAATGGTTGCTTTTGGAGATGACAGCACTGGCAACACACTGGGATATGGCAAGTTGGAAATTGGAAATGTCATCATTGAGAATGTAGCACTGGTCAAGGGGCTCAAGCATAATCTACTGAGTGTTGGTCAATTCACTGACAGAGGCTTCAAAGTGAACTCTGACAAAGATGAATGTTTGATCACCCACAAGAAGACTGGTGATTTTGCTCTGTCTGGAGTAAGGAAAGGAAGCCTGTTTGTAGCCAATATGGACTCTGCAAGCAAGGACACAATTTGTTGCTTCTACTCAAAAGCATCAAATGAAGACAGTTGGCTGTGGCACAAGAAGCTATCACACCTGAACTTCAAAGCCATTAATTCCCTAGTCAAAAGGGAGTTAGTGAGAGGCATGCCCACACTTGAATTCTGTCAAGAAGGAGTGTGTGAGGCGTGTCAAAAGGGAAAAATGAAAAGATCAAGCCACAAGTCAAAAACAGTGACATCTATAACCAAGCCCCTGCAACTGATTCATATGGATTTGTTTGGGCCTGTCAATATTATGTCACTAGGAAGGAAGAAGTATGCTCTAGTGATGGTTGATGATTTTACAAGGTATACATGGGTAGAATTTCTGGCATCAAAGGATGAGGCTCCACAAGTAATCATTGAGCACATAAAGAAAGTTGACAAAGAAGCAAAGGCCATAAATGCAAGTGTGATTGCATTAAGAAGTGATAATGGGACAGAATTCAGAAATGCCATGCTTGGAGCATTCTGCAAAGAAAATGGTATTTCTCAACAATTCTCAGCTCCAAGGACTCCACAACAAAATGGAGTTGTTGAGAGAAAGAATAGGACTCTGATAGAGGCTGCTAGAACAATGCTACTTGATGCAAAGATGCCTACATGTTTTTGGGCTGAGGCTGTGAGCACTGCATGCTACATCCAAAACAGAACCCTCATCAACAAAAAACACTGGAAAGACACCTTACAACTTGATGACTGGAAAGAAGCCTACTCTAAAGTATGTTCATACTTTTGGAAGCAAGTGCTTTGTGCTAAAAGATAATTCAGAATATGTTGGAAAGTTTGATGCAAAGGCATTTGAAGGAATCTTTCTTGGCTATTCTATGGAAAGAATTGCATACAAAGTTTATGTCATTTGTCAAAAGAAAGTAATGGAGAGCACAGATGTAACATTTGATGACAGCAAACTACCTGGATTAGAAGAAGCCAATGATGAAGATAAAGATCCCTTGAAGTTTGACAATCTAGATGATTCTGATGAGGAGATTGAAAGTGAATCTGAACTCATAATCCAACAAACTCAAGTGAATGAAGAACCTGTGTCAACCAACAATGAAGAAACAAGCATCCAAGATACACCTGTGAGGAGTGACAACTTCACAGGGGGAGGAAATGTAGATGATAATGATCTAAATGATGAAGCAACATCAAGGATGAGAAATCAATCTGAACATACAAGGAAATGGGATAGATCACACACTGCAGATCAGATAATTGGAAATCCAAATGCAGGAGTAAGGACAAGGAGAGCAACTATAAATGAATGTCTCTATGGCTGCTTTATATCCCAAGTTGAGCCTAAGAAACTTGATGATGCATTGTTGGATCCTGACTGGATAATTGCTATGCAAGATGAGCTAAATCAATTTGAAAGGAGCAAAGTATGGGAACTAGTGCCTGCACCAAAGGATAGAACCGTTGTTGGAACTAAATGGGTTCTAAGGAATAAGATGGATGAAAATGGTGTAGTCATAAGAAACAAAGCAAGGTTGGTTGCAAAAGGATACTCTCAACAGGAAGGTATTGACTATGATGAGACCTTTGCCCCTGTTGCTAGACTAGAAGCCATCAGAATTTTCTTGGCATTTGCTGCACATTCTAATTTCAAGGTCTATCAAATGGATGTCAAGAGTGCATTCCTGAATGGGGAGTTGGAAGAAGAAGTATATGTGCAACAACCACCTGGCTTTGAGGATCCACAGTTTCCCCACTTTGTCTACAGATTACTTAAAGCACTGTATGGACTCAAGCAAGCTCCTAGGGCATGGTATGACACACTATCACAATTTCTACTGGAGAATCAATTCACTAGAGGCACACTGGACAAGACACTGTTCTACAAGAAACATGATGATGATATTATCCTAGTTCAAATCTATGTGGATGATATCATATTTGGCTCTACAAATGAGAAGCTGTGTGAAAAATTCTCTAAGCTCATGCAAAGCAGATATGAGATGAGTATGATGGGAGAATTAACATTCTTTCTTGGACTGCAAGTTAGTCAAAGGAAGGATGGCATTTTTATAAGTCAAACCAAATACATTAAAGATTTACTGAAGAAATTTGATTTGGAAGAATGTTCACCTGCGAAGACACCCATGGCCACTGCCACCAAGTTAGATGATGATGCTAAGGGCAAAAAGGTAGATATCTCAATCTACAGAGGCATGGTTGGTTCTCTACTCTACCTCACTGCTAGTAGGCCAGATATCATGTTTGCTACATGCTTATGTGCAAGGTTTCAATCAAACCCAAAGGAATCACACATGATAGCAATAAAAAGGATCTTCAAATATCTGAAAGGCACACCAAACTTGGGGTTATGGTATCCGAAGGACACAGGGTTCAATCTGGTTGGTTATTCTGATGCTGATTATGCTGGATGCAGAGTGGATAGGAAAAGCACATCAGGTAGCTGCCAGTTTCTTGGACAAAGGTTAGTCTCTTGGTACAGCAAGAAACAACAATCTGTGTCAACTTCCACAGCTGAAGCTGAATACATAGCTGCTGGAAGTTGCTGTGCTCAAGTGCTTTGGATTAGAAACCAACTTAGAGATTATGGACTTGTGTTGGAAAGAATTCCTATCATGTGTGACAACACAAGTGCAATCTCTATAGTTGCCAATCCTGTCAATCATTCTAGGACAAAGCACATTGACATCAGATATCATTTCATTAGAGAACATGCAACTAATGGAACCATTGAGTTGCATTATGTTTCTACAGAAAAACAACTAGCTGACATATTCACTAAGCCATTAGATGAAGCCACCTTCACTAGGCTGGTCAGTGAGATTGGAATGCTGAATTCTTCGAATTCTGGCTAAGTGAATATATCAACTAGATTGTTGCAGCAGTAAATACTTACTTTATCAAATGCCTAATATTTCTGAAGTAAGTATTGGCTGGAGTATGATGTATAAATATTCCAATGCTGCACATGTTGAAAATCATACATCTTTAGCTTAAAATTTCTGTGAAATTTTGAGAGAATCACTATTTAATTTAGTAGAATATTCTTCAGTGAATATTTCTGGTAAATTTTAAAAGATAGTGAAAATTGAATTTTATGAGTGAAAAGTATAGTTCGATAAGTCAGACTTCTCGAATGGTTCATTGTTTTGTCATGGCTCGAGTTCTCGAATAGGCCTATCAAGAACCCTCCTGAGTTCTCGAATAGTGTCTTTTGAGAAATCGAATATCACACTTTGAGTTCTCGAATAGAGTATTTTAGTTCTCTAATGATGGAGTTCTCGAATACTGTATTTGAGTTATCGAATCATTTGAAAAGGCTGATTTCTCGCTGACACTTAATCGCTTTTTGGATTTATATTCAAACCTTCATTTCACTCATAAAAATATATTCTTAACTTTGAATTATTTTCTGAGTTAAATCACTGCCAGCTGTGAGTTAAAAACTGCCTGAGATATCGAATAAGCCTTTCTTGACTTCTCGAATAGTTGTTTCATACTTCTCGAATGACTTGTCGCTACAGAACACTTATCTATCGACAACTCAAGACATTCATTTATATATATACAACTTCACAACTATTCAATTTTTTTTTCGTTCGATTTCTCAAGCATCTCAACTCCTGAAACCTCTGAAAAACCCTAACTGCGAATTTCTTCTTCAATCCTAATTCTCTTTTCTTCTCTACCCAAATGGCAAACCCTAAACTCACCATACCATCCCAAACTAATTTCATCGCAATCACCAGTGATGTGGAAGCACCGAATGCCAATTTCAAGTGCTTTGTTCGGTGGTTGTCTGAATCATACATCAAGAGTGCGCTCTCAGCCAACCCAACTCTGTACATAGATCTATTGGAACAATTCTGGAGGACTGCTACTGTGGAGGTCGTCGCTCTTGAGAATGCTATCACTTCTTATATTGTTCACTGCAAGATTCAAGGAGTGGATATCACAATCACCACTGCAGACATGAATCAAGCCTTGGATATGCAGCAAGAGACGTGTGATGCTCTGGCCTCCAATGATGAGTTGGAAGAATTCTTTGACTTCATCAACTACTCTGATACTATCAAGCTGGGAAAGTTGAATAGGAAGTTCTTAAGGAAAGAATGGAGCTTTGTATTTGCTACACTCCTTCATGTATTCACTGCACGGAAATCAAGCTTTGATCAGATTAGTACACCCGTGCAGCAGCTTGCCTATGCCTTGGCTCATGGGAGAAAGATAGATGTTGGACTTCTCATCCTACAGGAACTCTATGGGAGACTTGGTCAGACCACAGCCAAGAGAGGTAATGAAATTTTCTTTCCTCGCTTTATTCAATCAGTACTTAACTTTAAAAATGCTTCATTGATTGAATTGCCTGGAGTAGATAAGAGTAAAATAGGCTATCCTAGGTCCATGACCAAACTCATTTTTGGTAATTTGGAGACTAAGAATGATGTGGATGTAAGACTTAGCATAACTCCCCACATGGAGGGTTTGTTTAGGTCTTACCCCCACAACATGCCAATATTTGATTCAAAATCACAGTTAGCACAGCCTAAGCAAGGAGAACAAAGTGCTAACCCAAGGCCTGCTAACCAACCCCCTCAGCCAAACACTCTATCCAGCAAAGAGCCAACTGCATCATCCTCTCAAAAGGGTGATGTTAGTAAAAAGAAGAGAAAACAGGCTGCTTCTGAACCTTTAGAAATCTTAACTGAAGCAGCCTTGGCTGTAGAACTAGGGTTAGGAAGTGAGAAACCTGAGTTACCTATCATAAGCCTAAAGAAGAAGAAGAAGTCTAAAACCACCTCTTCAGTCACTCAAATGGCTGAAGTTGTAAAATCAGGGGCACACAGCTCACTAGATGTATCCTCTCAACAGGATGCATCTATAGAATCAAGCATCCTCCCCAATGCACCTATCTGTAAAGAGTCAGCACAAGGGAGTAATAAGGCTGGCACAACACTGAGTGGAGAGCACATCATAACTGAAACTCCCTCTATTTCTCAGGGGGAGTTGCCAAAATCTTGTCTACAACACACTTCTCTTTCAGAATCTACCACTCATATTTCTTTGAAGCCTGCAACTCAAGCAATTGAGGAGCAAGGCATTGATCATCAAGAATTCTTTTCCTTTGATGAGCCAATGAATTCAAGTGACTTGGTGCATGACACCTTGCTCACCACCCAGGTACCACATTTGGATGGTCAGGGAATGCATGCTGGGGCATATCCTAATGACACCATCACAAACACAGAGGATTCACTAGTTCTTACTAGAGACTCTGTGCCTGTGTCAACTACTGTTGTAACTCATCCCACTTCTGTGGAGACAACAGTAGTAGAGTCTGTTCATCCGGTTGCAGAAGTTGCATCTGTAACTGAGGAGCCTAGCAAGCCTAGCTCTAGCTCTAACTTTTTGTCTCAATGGCTGAAGCCTGTGCAACATGACAGTGCTTCAGGATCAGGGTCTGTTCCACCACAATTGACGGTTGAAGCACTTCAAAGCTTAGTTGTGGATCAGATCCCTGAGTTCACAAAAATTGCTCAGCACCTTCTCACTGCAAACATGCCCAATCCAGACTATGAAGCTATTCTCCTATGTCACAAAGAGGATGTAGAGCTACAGAAGGAGAAGATCATAGATGAAACTGAGAGAGATGGGAATATCGATGCTTGGCTGCAAGGAACCAATTCAATCCCTCTCTCAGAAGGTCTTCAGTATCTCAGAGAAGAGTACATCACTTCACTAGGGTCCAATGCCAAATCTCTCAACCCTACTGATGTGTTTGAAGCAGTGAATGACAGCTATAAAGGCATTCTCAAGGCTGCACACTATCTTGGTAAAGGCTTAAAGACAGAAATTAATGAAGTGTGTTCAGCTACAACCAAGGAGGTGCATGAGATCAAGAGGACTTTTGATGCTAAATTCCCTCAATTGGAGACTGTTCTCAAGGACATTCGAACCTGCAATGCTACCTGCACCAGGATGGACAATGGTTTGGCTATTCTCAAGGATGCTGTCACAGGTCTGGGGCACAAATTTCAATCCTTATCAGATCAGACAACTGATGCCAATGCCATGCTCAGGACCCTCTTTGCAAATCAATATGGAGACAAGCTGGTCACTGAGGTTCCTGTGCATGAGATGTCAAGGTTCGAAGTGCAGAGACTGAAGGATCAATCCCTATCTGGTTTTAAGGCCAATGAACTCTTCATTAAAGTGGACACTCTTGAAAAGGAGGTAGTCTCTCTCCACAAGTCCAATGCTCATCTTACAGACACTGTGACATGTTAAATATAATTGATGTGTTTTGATCAGTGTTTAAGTGTTACAGGGAGTTATCAGAGTTTAGCTGGAAGTAGTCAGAGTTTGTGTAAACTCTGACAGTTGGAAGCTCGACAGAGTTTGTTAAACTCTGTCTGGAGGAAGCGCGTCTACTGTTCAACAGTGATTAAAGATTAATTATGGAAGCGATATCTTTGAAGATTGGATAGCTATCAAAGAGATCGAGTTGACATAGGAGACGTGTGACAATCTTTAATTGATATCATTGTATAGCTGATTATTAGGAATATCAATTAGAGATTGTATCGTAGCTGTATGTTATATAAATACAGATAGGTTAACCCTAGAAGGGTATCGATAACGAATTATCATTATTGTAACCTAGCAGCTCTTTGTGATATTTTACATCACGAAGAGGGTTTGAAATATCAGAAGTTTTTTAAGTGCATAAACGCTTTTACTTGTTAATCTCTCATACAAAGTTGATTATTATTTGTGTATTCGGCCTAAAAAGTGGTATCAGAGCCAATCTGTTACTTTATTACAGGTTAAGATCCAAACACAACAATAATCATGTCAGAAATTCCTCCACCAACACCTACTGTTTCTGAAAAGGCTCCTACTACTGTGAGTCGTTATGAACCAATCAGGGTTCCTATTCTGAGGCCATTAGAGTATGCTACGTGGAAGGTCAAGATGACTATGTTTCTGGAGGCTACAGATCCAGAATATCTTGACAGGATTTATGAAGGTCCTCACAATCCTACAAAGCTATCTGTTGCAGTTGCTGGTGAAGCAGCAAAAATGGTTCCAAAGGAAAAGAAGGACATGACTCCTGAAGATCTATCATCAATTGCTAAGGATGCAAAAGTTAGGCATTTACTTCATAGTGCCTTAGACAATGTCATGTCTAACAAAGTCATTAACTGCACCACTGCAAAAGAGATATGGGATGCACTTGAAGTCAGGTGTCAAGGAACTGCAGCTATTAAGAAGAATAGGAGAAACATACTCACACAAGAGTATGAGCATTTTGAGGCTAAACCTGAAGAGACCATGACAGAAACATTTGATAGATTCTGTAAACTGATTAATGATCTGTCATTGGTCAACAAAGAGTATGATCTAGAAGACTCGAATCTCAAGTTTCTTCTTTCTCTACCTGAAAAGTGGGATGTGAAAACAACCACTATTAGAGATAACTATGATCTTGCTGAAACAGAGATTGATGAAATTTATGGACTGCTCAAAACTTATGAATTGGAAATGGAGCAGAGAAACAGGAGATTAAGTAGAAAAGGAAAGTCAGTTGCTCTTAATGTTGAAGAGAAGCCTCAGAAGAAAGAGGCATCAAGAAGGAAAATGAAGGGAAAAGCTTTGGTCATACACTCAGAAAGTGATTCACCAAACTCAGATTATGATTCAAACTCTTCTGAATCATCTGACTCTGAGGATGATGAAGAAGAGATGAGAAAAATGGCTGTGCTGATGGTGAAAACTTTCAAGAAAATGGGCTTCAAGAATTTCAAGAAAGGAAAAAGGTTTTCTAGGGATTCAAATGAAGACAGGAAAA
The DNA here is from genome assembly GCA_036435485.1 of Saposhnikovia divaricata. Taxonomy (NCBI): domain Eukaryota; kingdom Viridiplantae; phylum Streptophyta; class Magnoliopsida; order Apiales; family Apiaceae; genus Saposhnikovia; species Saposhnikovia divaricata. The sequence continues at coordinate 8,352,833 of CM071597.1, read as the reverse complement.
GCTACAGGAAGTCTGATAAGAGAGACTCTAAAGGGAAGAAGGATAAGTCTGAAATTCAATGCTACAAGTGTAAGGAGATGGGTCACTATGCTCCTGAGTGCAAGAAGGGTAAAACTGGAAAGGTACTCTACACTAAAGGCAGAGATTGGGCAGATACTTCAGATTCTGATGAAGAAGTGAACTATGCTCTCATGGCTACTACTGAATCAGAATCCTCTGAAAATCAGGTACCTCCAACTACCTATGCTTATAATATTGATGACATTGCTCAATTAAGAATCTTTCTTAAGTCATTGCATATAAGTTATAGGGATCAGACTTTAGAAAATGAGAGGATAAAAGCTGAAAATTCTGAACTTAAAGAGAGAAATAAACTTGTTGAAGAGAAACTTGAAAACATGCAACAAGTTCAGAAAGAGAGAGATGATGCAGTTTGCAAAGAACAGATTTTGCTTCAGAAATATAAACAACTAGAATCTGAGTTGGAGGAAGCAAATAAGAAAATTAGGACTTGGACTAATTCTGGAAAGGACACTCAACAGATTTTTCAAACAGACACTGTTGGTCTAGGTTATAATGAGGAAGACGAACTTAGATTTCAAAATCAAGTTAAAGTCAGAACTAAATTTGTTCATGGAACCAGTAAATTTTTGTCTGAGAATGAAAAAGAAGCTGTCAAACAAGAACAGAAATGGAAAAGTAGGCATTACTTCAGGAAATAAACCAATGCTTGCTAGTTATGCTCCAAGAAAGACATGTCATAACTGTGGTAGTACTAAGCATCTTGCAAATTTCTGCAAGAAAAATAAAAATATAAATTCTTTACCTACAAAGTCTGAGGTAAAGAAGGATTCTGCTAGAACTAAGCCACAGACTCTATGCACACACTGTGGAAGCACTTGGCATTCCATCTATACTTGCAGAAAATATCATGCTATCTATCATAATTACTATGAACTGAAACCCAATCTAAAATGGGTTAAAGTTGATACTGCAAGTGCAAACACTGATACTGTTAGCTCAAACTCTGATAATGTTAATTCCGCTGCAAAAGCTAACAAAGTTAAGAATGCCAAAGGATCCAAGCAAGTCTGGATCCTTAAAACTAATCCTCAGTAATTGTTTGTGATTGTAGGGTAACAGGGAGGCAACCCTAGTCGTGGACAGTGGATGTTCAGGACACATGACTGGAAATAAAGCCCTGCTATCAGAATATGAGGAGAAGGCTGGCCCAAAAGTTTCCTATGGTGATGGCAATATAGGAAGAACATTGGGATATGGCAATATCAATCTTGGAAATGTCATCATCAACAATGTAGCTCATGTCCCAGGACTCAAGCATGACCTGCTATCTGTGAGTCAAATCTGTGACAAGGGATATCATGTAGATTTTCAACCTGAATACTGTGAAGTAATCAGCAAATCTACAGGGAAGGTTGTTCTAGTTGGTCACAGGCAAAACAACATTTATGAAATCAAGCTTTTGATAGACTCTGTTGGAAAAGCTGTTTGCCTGTCTACAAGAATGTCTAATGAAGAGAGTTGGAAGTGGCACAAGAAACTCTCACATTTGAACTTGAACAACATCAATGAATTGATCAGAAAGGATCTTGTAAGAGGACTCCCAAAGACCCTGTTAAATGTTGATGGCCTATGTGACTCATGTCAGAAGGCTAAACAAAGGAAGTCATCTTTCAAGAGCAAAACAGAATCTTCTATCACTGATCCTCATCATCTTCTTCATGTTGATCTATTTGGTCCAGTAAATGTTATGTCTATTGCAAGGAAGAAATATGCTTTAGTCATTGTTGATGAATACACTAGATTCACCTGGGTGTATTTTCTAGCAAAGAAGGATGAAACAGCATCAACTCTGATGGAGCATGTGAAGCTTCTGGACAAAGGATCAAGCAACAAAGTGAGAATCATCAGAAGTGATAATGGAACTGAGTTCAGAAATGCAACAATGGAAGAATTCTGCAAGGACAATGGAGTGAAACAAGAATTTTCAGCACCTGGTACACCACAACAAAATGGTGTAGTTGAGAGGAAAAATAGAACATTAATTGAAGCTGCCAGAACTATGCTTGATGAAGCAAAATTGCCAACTTATTTCTGGGCAGAAGCTGTTCAAACTGCTTGTTTTACTCAAAATGCAACACTGATCAATAAGCATGGAAAGACACCATATGAGATGGTGAAGAAAAAGAAGCCTAACCTGAAATACTTTCATATTTTCGGGTGCAAATGTTTCGTTTTGAAGACTCATCCAGAACAGTTGACCAAGTTTGAGTTAAAGGCAGATGAAGGAATTTTTGTTGGCTATCCACTATCAACAAAGGCATTCAGAGTTTACAATCTGAGAACTAAAGTGATCATGGAATCAATACATGTTTCTTTTGATGATAAGAAGATAACTGGACTTGAAGACAAAGACGAATATGATCAACTGAACTTTGAAAATGAAGTTTTAAACTCTGATGAAGGAAACTCTGATGAAACAATTCTGACAGACTCTGTTGAAACAAACTCTGAACCTCTACTGATAAATTCTGGAGAAACTTCTCAGTCACAACAAAGAGGAGAATCAGTTGAGGGGGAGCATAATCAAGATGAAGACTCAAACACTGATACTGAGTCAACTGAAAAATCTGGATCAAACTCTGATGCTTCAAACTCTGAAAATTCAAATTCTGACTCTGGACAGTCAAGTTCAGGGGGAGTCTCAGAAAACGAAAATAGATCACAACAGAATCAGGAGAGCATGGATCAAGGGGGAGGATCACATGCTGATAGAAGTCATTTGCCTTCTGCTAGGAAATGGACTAAATCACATACACCTGATTTGATAATTGGTGATCCAGATGCAAAAGTAAAGACAAGAAGTGCTACTGCAAGTGAATGTCTATTTCATGCATTCTTGTCTAAAAATGAACCAAAGAAAGTGGAAGAAGCTCTTCAAGATGCAGACTGGATAACAGCAATGCAGGAAGAGTTAAATGAATTTGAAAGAAATGAAGTTTGGACCCTTGTACCAAGACCAAAGAACAGATCTATTGTTGGTACTAAATGGGTTTTCAGAAACAAGACTGACAGTGAAGGTGTTATCACAAGGAACAAGGCTAGACTGGTAGCAAAAGGTTATTCACAGCAAGAAGGAATAGATTATGATGAAACATTTGCTCCAGTAGCAAGATTGGAGGCAATCAGAATTTTTCTAGCATATGCCTCTCACAAGAAATTCAAAGTGTTCCAGATGGATGTGAAAAGTGCTTTTCTGAATGGAAAGCTTGAAGAAGAAGTGTTTGTTGAACAACCACCAGGATTTGTGGACCCCAAATATCCAGATTATGTCTACAGACTAGATAAGGCACTATATGGACTTAAGCAGGCACCAAGAGCATGGTATGAGACACTTGCTCAGTTTCTTCTCGAAAGTGGATTCAACAGAGGTACAATTGACAAAACTCTGTTTTATTTCAACCAAGGAAGTGACCTCCTTTTAGTTCAAATTTATGTTGATGACATCATCTTTGGGTCTACTAATGATAAACTCTGTAAGAAGTTTGCCAAGCTCATGCAATCCAGATATCAAATGAGCATGATGGGAGAGCTTAGTTACTTTCTAGGCCTACAGGTGAAACAAACAGAAGATGGAATTTTCATTAATCAAGAAAAATACACCAGAAATCTTCTCAAGAAATTTGGTATGCTTGACTGTTCATCTGCATCAACTCCCATGGCAACAGCAACTAAACTGGACAAAGACACAGGAGTTTCAGTGGATATGACAAACTTCAGGGGCATGATAGGATCTCTTCTATACTTGACAGCTAGTAGGCCTGACATCATGTATGCAACCTGTCTTTGTGCAAGGTTTCAGGCAGATCCTAGAGAGCCACATCTGACAGCTGTGAAAAGAATCTTCAAGTATCTCAAGGGCACCATATCATTAGGTCTGTGGTACCCCAGAGAATCAGATTTTAAGCTACTTGGGTATTCCGATGCTGACTTTGCAGGCTGTAAGGTAGACAGAAAGAGCACTAGTGGAAGTTGTCAATTTCTTGGTGACAGACTTGTTTCCTGGTACAGCAAGTAACAGAAATCAATCTCCACATCTACAGCTGAAGCAGAGTATATTGCAGCTGGTAGCTGTTGTGCACAGATCTTATGGATGAAGAATCAATTGCTGGATTATGGATTGAGGTACAGTAATATACCTATTTACTGTGATAACCAAAGTGCTATTGCTATGACAGGTAATCCAGTACAGCATTCAATGACCAAGCACATCAGCATAAGGTACCACTTCATCAGAGAACATGTGGAAGAAGGAAATATTGAACTACATTTTGTCTCTACAGAACAACAGCTTGCAGATATCTTCACTAAACCATTGAGTGAAGTTACATTTACAAGGCTGGTTAATGAACTAGGAATGATCTCTGGTTCTGACTAGAAATGTTGGTTAGATTCAAACTTTACTTATGTGATGTATTAATCATATTTCCTGATTGGTTAAATACTAAGTGAACTCTGTTGATTAAACTCTGTTATGCATACTCTGTTAAACTCTGTCATATTTTGTCCTCAAGAATGTATTCGAGAAGTGACTAAGTGAGTGATTCGAGAACTGGAGTTGCCTTGATCGATAACTCTAAGTTCTCGAATAGTGTTATCTTGACACATCGAATCACTTCTCGAATAGCTCTTTTCTCTGCGAATCCTTGAGATATCGAATAGTGTTATTTTGACATATCGAATCCTTGAGATATCGAATAGTGTTATTTTGACATATCGAATCCTTGAGATATCGAATAGTGTTATTTTGGCATATTGAGTCTTTGAGATATCGAATAGTGTTATTTTGACATATCGAATCCTTGAGATATCGAATAGTGTTATTTTGGCATATTGAGTCTTTGAGATATCGAATGTACATATGTCATACACTGTTAATAAGTTTGATAAACTCTGTGAACTTTGAGTTGATTTTTGTCTGAATGAAAACACCAATGAAGAAATATGTATGAAGCATGATTCTCAGCAATTAATCATGAATCTTTCTGAGTTATTGAGATCTAATCTTAGATTGTGCAGAAAGTTAACACAGCATGATACTGGCTCATATTTATAGCATCTCTTAGTTTATTCTGTCCTAAACTCTGAGTCTATAAATACTGTGTGCATTACCTTTCATGAAGAACTACTGATGTTGATGAACTCTAAACTCTGTTAGTTATACTCTGATAAAATAAAATGTTTACTGCAATACCCCAAAGAAAGTGTATATAGGTTGTTATACTCCTTTGAGATTATGTTGGATACTAGGATGACCCAGGAACCTATTGGTATAAAATATGTGCTAAAATTCTCTGATTTTTGGTGACTAGTTAAATACTGGGATGACCCAGGAACTTATCAAAATGATAAGGGCTAAAATTTTTGAATTTTTGGTGACTGGTTCCAACCTCTGATTACTGGAATAAAAAAAAAAAAAAAAAAAAAAATGAAAAAAATGAAAAAAAATGTGTATATAAAGAGGGTATAAAATAAAAATTACTGTATAAAGTTCGAATACTTCAGAGTTTAGCTTTCATCACACAGTCAGTGTTTACTATGACAGTTTGTGCATCCAGTGTTTATTGATTTACTTTATGGATTTTATGAAAAATTAGATGCTCTAAAGATTGACTTAGTAAACTCTGCTTCACACACACACATATTCACAACTGTGCGATTTATGAAAGGGTTTCGATGATAAAGTTGGAGAATTGACAAACGCTGTTGATTCGTGATTTGTACTCTAAGGTAAATTTTCACTTGGACAATTTGAAAGTCTTGGAGTAAGTAGGGTTTTTGACAACTGTTTCAGTGGATAGTTGATGAATGTGTTCTTTATATGATTACTTTAATTAGTTTTCATATTCTTTTCTTGATGCATTTTCTTGAAGAACAGTTCATATCACTCAAATAACAGTTGCAGAAAACAATGAATATGATTAGAAAAGCAAAATTTTCATTGATAATAAGAAAGAGATTACAAGCAAATATTACATATTTTTGTTCTCTCTATCTGCTAATCTATTCAACAGGAAAGTAAAAGGTCCGTCCACACCACTCCATTGTTAGCAAAAACTCCCAGATCCCATCTTTGCCACTTTATTTGGGTGGAAGTTGAAGGGATAAGGTTATTTTTGCTGACATATTCATTAACAATGGTTGGTGGTGGTGGATGAGGATGCCTTCGAGGAGAGCCATGCCAATGTTGCTTGGAGGGCAGCATCGATGTCGATCACCCTTGCAGGTTTCTCTCTCTCGAGCTCTTCCAGACCAGCATCCATTTGCAGCCACAGCGTCTCAAGCTGCCTTTCCCACTCAAACGCTTCAAACTCTTCACGAGTATAGCTGAAGATGTCTCTATTTTCGACAAGATGAAGGTTTTTCTCTTTGATGGTAAGGTTAGCCATTGTTTTTCAAGAGTATTTGGTTTGAAAGGTTTGTGATTTTACAGGGGAGACTGAAAGGTTAAAGGTTTAATGAAATAATCTGATCAAGTCTCTAGGCCTTAAATAGAGATGGGTAAGAACGAAGTCCTTAATCGCTTCGTATTCTGGTTATTAAAGGCAACAGGTAAACGTTTCAAATTCTGATTTTACTTGGGTCCAGATATTTTTAAAAGAGTATTATTTGATTTTTGTTAAAATCAAATATTTTAATGTTTTAATTTTAATATACTCTTTTTAAAAATAGGCGCACATGACCCACTCGTCTTTAATGTGTCCCACTTACCTATTATCGTGTCCCACTACACATTAATCAAGGAACTGTTTGAGTGTTTGTTACATAAGAGATTGAGTTTTTATTAATTTAATCACTTTTGTGTCCAAACAAGTGTGCTTTATTCTTACTCTCACAGTTTTCTTATTTTTCTCTTGGGCACTCACGCAAACACCTTTTCTACATTCATATCGTTTGGAAATTCTTGGGAATTCTTAACTCAATGGCATCTAAAGCATTCACTGCTCTTGGCTTACGGTTTGTTCCTAATAACTATGAAGCTCCACTCTATCATGAACGCGTTCCAGAATCGTTTCATCTCATGCAGAACTTTTTGAGGGATTCAGAGATTGGACAAGCTCTGACTGGACCTGCTATTCTTTCTGCGTCTCAAATTGCTTCATTCTGGCAGAACTCAGTTTATGTGGATGGAGGAGAAAGTGGAACTCCTACCATTATCTTCACCTCTGACGATCAAGACCATGTGATTACTCCACAGACTGTACGAGATACGATGGGTTTTGACACACATACTTCTTATGCTCTGGTTAATGAAAGTTATCTGAGAGATATGCTACAAGAGATAGGTTACATGGAATCTCTTGACAAGCTCGGCAGTATAAAAAGACCAAATCTTAGAAAAGAATGGAATTTCTTCTTTGATTGCATAACAAGAACATTCCAGAAGAAAGTCACAAACTGGGATGCCATTCCAATGGATAGTCTCCATATCGGGTATTCTTTGCTCTATGGTATTAATTTTGATTTTGGTAGATATGTTTTGATGAATTTAGGTGATAAATTGTCAGAGACTACCACTGTTTATTATGCTCGTTTCTGTCAAATGTTGTTCAATGCATGTGTACCTGGTCTTGATATTGATGAAACTGATACAGTTGATCCTTTTAGAGTCAATAAGCGCATATTCTCTGATATGACTAACAAGGATGTTGGTAAAGAAAATCTTCCTGAGTTTATCATGCCTCTTGCTTTACGAAATTTTCTAAATCAACCACAAGAACCACAACAAGACCAACAGGAACCACAACACGATGCACCACAACAAGATGAACCTCAACTAGAACCAAACACTGACTCACCTGCAAAGCAACCTTCACCCACTTCAAACACAAACTCTGATTCGTCACAATCTCCACCAGCATCACAGTCTAAAATGCAAAGAGCTAAGAAGGCAGTTACTAAACTACGTGCAAGTCTAAAGCAGGAAGTAGAGACACAAAGAAAATCAAAACGGAAATCTCCTGAAGCTGTTTACACTAGAAGGGGGAAAAGAATGAAAGCTCGGGCAAACATATCTAAGTCACTCTCAGTGGTAGAACGAACTCCACCAACTAGCGAAGAGGATTCAGATAATGTACCTCTAGCAAAACGAAGAAAAGTGTTATTCTCTGATTCTGTGGATGACGATATTGAAGCTCCAGAGGTTGTTTCACAGCAAACACCTTCTGTTGAGATTGAGACAGATGCAATACCTGCAGAGGATAAAATGCCTGCGGAAGAGGATGCAAGAGATGGTGTTTCTCCAATAAATGATGTTCCTGATTCATTTATGCCATTTTCTGATCCTATCTCTAATGTTGGTGTAGTTGATCAACTTACATCTGTACCTTCTGAAGTTGTGGCATCTCATACTGAGATAATATCTGATGCTCACCACACTGTTGAAGAAGGTGAAGAAATTGATCAGGCAACCAAAGTAACTTCTCAGTCAATGCCTGTTGCTGAGCCTGAGCAACATGAAGAAAATCCTCAAAAGCCTACAGAAGATATTGCTAAATCTATGGCTGAAGATGAACCAGTTAAAGCTACAAGTGTTGAAGCTGAAGGTGACAGTAGTGCAAACTCTGATACTTCTCTGAGTGCACCAGTACAAACTGATGATAAACATACACCTTTTTCTCAACCTTGTTCTTCTCATGAAGTTGAAAGAGCACAATTTGCCAAGAATGCTGCTGAATGGTACAAAGAAGATTGTATTTTTCCATCAAGAAGAGCAGCTACGTTTGTTAAGCAAAGTGCTGATACTATCTCTAATCCAGAGATTCTTTCTTGCTTGAAAGCAACTATAGTTCAAGTTAAAACTCTGGATAGACGATTTGATGATACTAATTTGGCAATCACTTCTTTGAGAAATGAGGTTGTAGCTAGAGAGATGAAGATGGAAACACATTCCAAACTAGTGACTACAAAATTCTCTAAAGCTCAAGACAATATCCTTGCCAGATTGAGTAAAGTTGAAGAGAATCAGTCTGATTTATCTGCTAAAATTGATTCTATTGCTACCTCTCTGGAGTTAATTACTTCTATCCTTATGCCTGATGATGTCAAAAAGGGGGAGAGAGTTGTTAGAAGGGATAGTTCTGGAGATGGAGGGGCAGGTAACAAAGACAAAGGAGAGAAAAAGGCTGAGGAGGTTCAAATTCTGAGAACTAGTAAGTCATCCAAATCACAGTCTGTTGGAAGAAATACTGATACTCAAGGAACTTCAAGGACCAAGAGTTTACTGTTATCTTCAAATCCACAAACTGATGAAGAGTTGGCTGCTAAGTTATTCATTGAAGAGAATGAGGAAGGAGTAACGATTGAAGACATTGAAGCTGAGGAAAAGAGTTTACATGAAGAACATCTTAAAGCTTTAAAGTCTGACAAAGTACAAAAAGAAAAAGCTCCTAGGCCTGTTCTTAAAGGCGTTGTAATCAAGGAAAATGTTGATGCTGATCAAAGATCACATTTATCTAAGAAATCAACAGAAGCTGAAGCTAAACACAAGCTGAAAGGTATTGTTATGGAAGGAGAAGATTCAAAGAAGAAAGATACAACCTCTGTTGCTACACAAGTTGTGTTTAAACCTCTATCTTCTCAGTTGAAATCTGTTTTTGGCAAAGGAACAATTTCTGATCCAAATGAGTTATCTGGAGTCTCAATGAATATTTCTGATGGAAGAGCTTTATCTGGTAAGATTGGAAATAATAAAGCTGGATTAGGCTCACATAGAGATAGGAGGCAATATACTGGTCCTAGAGATCCTTCTTCACTGGCTGTTCCAGGTCGTGGTGTACCTCAAGAGAGTCTGGATAGACTGGAATCAGTGCAGTTGGTTTATCAGAAGAGTTTAGATAAAGATTTTCTTCTTTACTTCATGGCTGATGGGACAGTATTCAAAGTTGGTGAGAATGATATCATCTTGAAATATTGGGAAGAACTAGAGTATGTTCTATATCTTCTCAAGGTGAATAGTCGAAGGACTCAATCTGTTGCTCATGTACTAAGACAGAAGATGACTCAGAATCTGGCTATTAGAGGACAGAAATACAATAGCAGATACATTCCTAAGTACAGGGATTATCAAGGCAATCTCATTGAAATGAAGAAAGGTACTGCAAAATTAAAAACTGATTTGGGAATCACAGTACTTGAATTCAATACTCAGGCAGAAAAAGACAGATTTATCAGACTGGGTAATGAAATGAGAAGAAACAAGATTTATGATCTTAGGGCTGCTATTTACCAAACAGATGAAAGTGATCCTCAACTCAGAGAAATCAAAGAAGCAATGAAGACTGAACTTGAAAATGCAGAAAGAAGATTGCTGATTGATTATCTCAGAACCATGCCAGATCTTGAAATGATTAGAGATTAAAATTCTGTAAGAATTTTCTTATTCTCTATAGTCTTCAAGCTTAAACTCTGAATCTGTATAAACACTGTATTTATCATTTGTTTTGACATCATCAATTATTGTTATTAACTTGTACATTTTTGATAATGAACAAGTTGGGGGAGATTGTTAAATATAATTGATGTGTTTTGATCAGTGTTTAAGTGTTACAGGGAGTTATCAGAGTTTAGCTGGAAGTAGTCAGAGTTTGTGTAAACTCTGACAGTTGGAAGCTCGACAGAGTTTGTTAAACTCTGTCTGGAGGAAGCGCGTCTACTGTTCAACAGTGATTAAAGATTAATTATGGAAGCGATATCTTTGAAGATTGGATAGCTATCAAAGAGATCGAGTTGACATAGGAGACGTGTGACAATCTTTAATTGATATCATTGTATAGCTGATTATTAGGAATATCAATTAGAGATTGTATCGTAGCTGTATGTTATATAAATACAGATAGGTTAACCCTAGAAGGGTATCGATAACGAATTATCATTATTGTAACCTAGCAGCTCTTTGTGATATTTTACATCACGAAGAGGGTTTGAAATATCAGAAGTTTTTTAAGTGCATAAACGCTTTTACTTGTTAATCTCTCATACAAAGTTGATTATTATTTGTGTATTCGGCCTAAAATGACAACTCTGACTGAGCAGTTGAACACTCAAGCCACCACCACAGCTGATGTTCTTCTGCATCAACAATCAATGTTGTCTGCAATGATGAAGCACATGGGTCTCCCTCTACCTGATGAATCTTCAACTCCAAAGGTGCCTCCTACAGTCCCTGTGTCTGTCAACAAGCCTAAGGGGGAGAAGAGGATATCAAAGAACTCAAATCCAAAGGGGGAGAGACCACTAGAAAAGGGCATCAAGATCACTGAGGGTGGCCATCAGAGAACTCTGAAATCTACTACTCATGTGCCTGGAAAAGGAAAGGACAAAGTTGATGAGCCTCCCACTTCTCTGCCAGTTGTCACTCTACCAACTGTGCACATCACTACTCCTGATGGTCAAAGGCAGTCTATCACAACCACAGTGGTTGCAGGGAGTATGCCATCTGACAAGCCTCGAATCTCAATGTCTAAGAGTGCCAAGCCAGTAGAAGTGAAGGTGGTCACTGAGGCCAAGCTACAAGAAATTGCAAACTCAAATGTCTATCATGATGATGCATTCTTGGAGTTTCTGAAAGTCTCTAGAGAACAGGCTGGTGATGCTCTGCTATATCATGAGAGTTTGAAGAGTCAGATTGACTGTCTCACTGTAGTACCAAGGAGGCTTAATGATCTATGGCTCAAGGAGATATTGATGGTAGGAAAGAACAAGATATGGCACTTAACCATCAATACTCTACAGAGTCTAAAGCACTCATAAGTGAATGTGCTCCTTGGACTAATTGAGAAGGGAAATGAGAACAACAAGAGTCTTCATGATGAATTGAGGAATGGTCAACCTTCAAGGCTACCTGAAGTTTTCACAGATCCTAGAACTATTATCTACCAGGCTGGAACAAGAATTGAAGATATCAAGCAGCTGGTCATTCCTAAGCATCTAACTCCTCAAAATAAAAATCTCATCATAGCCATCATTGAGAAACTGATCAAGAAGAAGGGATCAAGAACAGCAGAAGAATTAGAAGCTATATCTTATCTCAGGTCATATATTGCAACTGGCATTGTATCTGAGACTGCTAAGTTCAACCCAAGCAAAGATCAAGACAAGGATGAAGATAAAAGTGATGGAAGGAGAAGACATCACAGGAGTAATAAGGGTGATGAAGACAAGAAGAAGAAGAAGGATGATGAGAAGAGGAAGAATGATGATGATCAAGGTAAAGGCTCTGAGAGGAAAAGTGGAAGACAGCAAGCCTCAGGCATTGCTGACAGTAACCTCACCACAACACAAGACTCTAAGTCTAGGGTGAATGCTGCCAGTAGTGACCTTTCAAAATTTGCATCTATGGCTTCTGCAACTGTCTTGCCACCTCAAGAAGAGAAGAAGATTCAAGTCAAGAAACCATCTGTATGTTTCAAAAAGCAAACTGCTAATGGAATACTACAATGGTCTACAAACAAAGGTCACATACTGCTGCCAAGTAATCATGTAAAAAGAATCAAGTTCAAGCAAGCTGCAAGGAAATCAAAGCCAACCACATCAAAAACCCTGACAATCTATCCAGGCCTAAAACTCCAACCACTAGATGAAGATTATGATGTAGACCAACTGCAATTTTTGCAAGCTCAAAGAATCTATCATGTTGCCATTGTTGATAATTGCCTTGAGATTAAATATTCTGATGGAAGGGAGGAGAAATTCAAACAAGGAGGATGTCAACACTGGGGCAAGCTATATGACATAGAGAGAATCATTGCACTGTTGAGCTCAGAAGATAAAGTGGAGAGAGTATGGAAACTGGAGCTAATTGATTTTGTGAAAATGAAGAGAGATCATGAAGAAAAAGTCAGAAAAGAGTGTTTTGAGAAATGGCTGGCAAGGGAGAAAGAAATTGAGAGACTGGAAAGTGAAGCAGAAAAGCTGAGGAAAAAGGGTTTCTGTAGAGTTCAGTTCAACCCCTACATGGTAAAGTATAGGAGGAGGAATGGAAATCAAGTCAACATCAGAATGAATCTACTCAACCACTATCTTGCAAATATTCTGGAACCAGTACTTGAAGATTTCAAAGACTCAATTTTGCTTGAAGAATTGGATGCTATGGCAGAAATAATAAAAGCTATGGATGAGAATACAAGGAAGGAGAAAGAAAGAAGAGAGAAAGAATATGATGAATTTCAAGCCAAAGCTATGGAAAGGGAATCAAAAGACAATGGCTAGTTCTTCATCATAGGCTGTAAGATTACTCACTCTGTAGTTCTATCCAAATTGCTAATGGAAATTCATACCTGTACTGTCAAGTTTTATCTTTATGTATGATAGGCTTGTTATCAGACATGAAATTGTGACTAAGGGTCTTACTCACAATTTGGGGGAGATTGTTAGTCACAGAGGCATGCCTGAATACATCTAATAACAAGCCTAAGTATGTGTAATGCTATGCATTACCTACATGACCTCTTAACTGAGGGAACCTCTAGTTGTAGAGTTTCTACTTGTTTGTACTATGTAATAGGCATCAAATTCTATCTGTGTAACTGTACCTACTAAGTCAAGAATAAAGCTTGAAAGAAGTTCTAAGGTTCATGCCTCAAGCAAGGAAATGAAGACTGTCAAATAATCACAGTTGGGATTTGAAGAATTGAAGAAATGAAGAAATTGCCTAAGTACTAATTCGAGAAGTACATTTGTCTATTCGAGAAGTCTAGCATTCGAGAAGTCTGGAGTTCGATATCTCAGAAGACACTATTCGATATCTCTCAATATGCTATTCGATATCTCAGGGATTCGATATGTCAAAATGTTCTATTCGATATCTCAGGGATTCGATATGTCAAAATGCTCTATTCGATATCTCAAGGAGTCCCAGAGAAAAGAGCTATTCGAGAAGTGATTCGATATGTCAAGATAACACTATTCGAGAACTCAGAGTTATCGATCAAGTCAACTCCAGTTCTCGAATCACTCACTTAGTCACTTCTCGAATACATTCTTGAGGACAAAATACTGAAGAATTGTACAAGTCAGAAACCTGCAACAAGCCAGGATACTTTATTTGACTCTGTCCTATAAAGCATGCTGGAAAGCCTACAAAGAAGCTTGGAGAGATAAGACAAGGGACAAGGAGCTGAAGAAGTGGATCTAAACAGGCTTTTCAAAGTCAAATCTGTAGCCGTTTGGACTCTTACTAAAATGAGATAGACAGACTGGAAAGTGCTTTTGTTTTACCTACCTCATTTGTAGTAAGTGGGTGTATCCATGTCTATAAGGATACAGCCTCACTTCTTTAGCTGTTAAGGTTTTGAAGTTTCTAAAAAATATCCAGAAAATATCTCTCTGAGAAAAAAGAAGCTGAGAATACTATCATTTGTATTCACAGATTGTAGCAAAATCTTAATCTAATAAAATATTAGATTAAAGTGATATTGTGTTGTGTTTGTGTTTAATTATCCGCATCTTCATATCTCACACACTCATCACTTATCTTGCTGCAAAGATTCAAGACCGAAGAAAAATTCAAGAATCCATTCACCCCCCCCCCCCTCTGTATTCTTTTACTGTATTCAATACTCAACAATTTGGATTTGTAAAATTATTTTTCATATATCGTCGCGATAGTACATATATGTCAAAAATATTTTCAAACTTGCGAACTAAATTGTCAAGTAGGTAGCCTGGACAAGCTATAAATCTCGCAAGGCTATATGCTTAGTAAAGTTCAGCACCCTCTGGATCATTGAAGGCCCATGGCCAGATCTCTCAAGATCGCATGGGTGGAGGCATCCCTATGCACAATAACATTGAAGGCCCATGGCCAGATCTCTCAAGATCGCATGGGTGGAGGCATCCCTATGCACAACTACATCTACATGTACATGTACATCTACATTTACATCGAAGACTCCGCAAGACACATCATTATGTGATTGCATCAAACACATCCTTATGTGGTTGCATCAGACACTTGAAAAGCGTGTATGCCAGCTCGGGATATATAAAACGCCAAGGTCCTAACTTGACAATGAGGATCGCAACGGATTTCAAACGAATTATTTATGCTCGCACATTTGAAAACCTTGGCAAATATCTATTCTATAATGGTCATCGCATGCTATCACACTTGCATCCGCATACGCCTAACGAGCACAGTGGTGCTCTAAGTATTTTTCTAATCATCTATTTTCAGTTTTTTCAGGGACTCAAGAAATTTGGAAGCTCGAATAATGTTTAGTTCTCCACTGCAGCAAGCTACACTGAAGAACTGGGGGCTAGTTGTTATGCCATAATTTCGGCATGTCTAATAATTTCCCAAATTTCTAATATTATTAATTATTAATTTAGATTAATAATTATTACTTAACCGCTAAGTTTTATCCTCTCTCTGAAACGAGGAAAGAATCAATCTCAATCAATCAATAACGGAAAATATTCTCCAAACGATATTCTTCAAATCAGGAAGATATCACAACGATAAGATTAAATCAGATAAAATCAGTAATTACCCAGATTAATGAAGTTTATCCCTAAAGTCTCTAAGGGATAGACACAAATCAATTTCACAGAACTGCGTAGGCTTGATCCTATATAAACATATAGGTACGCAGGCATCTTGGAAGAAGATATGACTGATACACGAGACAAATCGAGTCACCTGCCAAGTCCAGCCCCCTATTTTTTCATAAATCCTAAATCCCCTAAAACAGTCACATACTCACAAATTCAACCTATTATTCCAGCATCCCTCCGATTTCGTGTTGTTACGAAATTCCTCCAACAACATTTGAGTTGTTATGCCATAATTTCGGCATGTCTAATAATTTCCCAAATTTCTAATATTATTAATTATTAATTTAGATTAATAATTATTACTTAACCGCTAAGTTTTATCCTCTCTCCGAAACGAGGAAAGAATCAATCTCAATCAATCAATAACGGAAAATATTCTCCAAACGATATTCTTCAAATCAGGAAGATATCACAACGATAAGATTAAATCAGATAAAATCAGTAATTACCCAGATTAATGAAGTTTATCCCTAAAGTCTCTAAGGGATAGACACAAATCAATTTCACAGAACTGCGTAGGCTTGATCCTATATAAACATATAGGTACGCAGGCATCTTGGAAGAAGATATGACCGATACACGAGACAAATCGAGTCACCTGCCAAGTCCAGCCCCCTATTTTTTCATAAATCCTAAATCCCCTAAAACAGTCACATACTCACAAATTCAACCTATTATTCCAGCATCCCTCCGATTTCGTGTTGTTACGAAATTCCTCCAACAACATTTGGCGCTAGAAGGAGGGGCTTATTTATTATTCGTGGAGGACGAATAATTTAATCACAATTCGGGGGGATTTTGCATTTTTGTCAATGCATACACCAGAAATTGGCAGGGGAGGTTTTGGAGCAAAAATTTTGATATGAGGACGGCATTAACACAACGGCTATTAATGGATGACAACATATAAAATTTGCAAGAGTGGCTACCATGATTGTACACAGTAGCGCAGGGAAATAGTTAACAAGGCATAAAAAAAAGACGACAAAAGTGAAGACGGTGAAATCAAGACGTAAGGCATGGTGGAGCTTGCATGACGAGTGGAAAAAGGATGCACAATAAAAAAAGGCTTCGCAGGTGACTTACGTGAAAAAAGAAAAAAAAAAGCAAAAGGCAACCAAGGCAAAACATGGTGAATCGCTTGTTCGTGGACCAACGAGGACCAGTGGAAGGTGAACCACAGCAAAAAGGAAAATAAACAAAACAGCACTCGGAAATTCACCGGCAAGAAACAAAAAATAAAGATAAGATTTCTCTTTTATATATTTATTTTTTGAAAATTAAATATTTATGTCATGCATGCATACGTTTTTTGTTTTTTAAATATTTTTCAAAAAGAAAAAATATTTATTATTCAGAAAATTCGTGCGATCTATATTTTTATGCTTGTAAAATTATTGCGATTTAGAAAATATCGTATGAGATATTTATGTCGATGAATTGCCGGATTTATTTTACAATCTCGTACGAGTTGCATATTTTGAACAAAAATTACATATGCGAGACGCATAATTTTGAAGAAAATTATTACAAGAAAGAAGCATTATTTTCTTAGAAAATAAATATCGCGACACTCTTAAAAGAGCATATTTATTATTGCATTTGGATTTGTAAAATAATTTTTCATATGTCGTCGCGCATATATGTCAAAAATATTTTCAAACTTGCGAACTAAATTGTCAAGTAGGTAGCCTGGACAAGCTATAAATCTCGCAAGGCTACATGCTTAGTAAAGTTCAGCACCCTCTGGATCATTGAAGGCCCATGGCCAGATCTCTCAAGATCGCATGTGTGGAGGCATCCCTATGCACAATTACATTGAAGGCCCATGGCCAGATCTCTCAAGATCGCATGGGTGGAGGCATCCCTATGCACAATTACATTGAAGGCCCATGGCCAGATCTCTCAAGATCGCATGGGTGGAGGCATCACTATGCACAACTACATGTACATGTACATCTACATCTACATCTTATCTACATCGAAGACTCCGCAAGACACATCATTATGTGATTGCATCAAACACATCCTTATGTGGTTGCATCAGACACTTGAAAAGCGTGTACGCCAGTTCGGGATATATACAAACGCCAAGGTCCTAACTAGACAACAAGGATCGCAATGGATTTCAAATAAATTATTTATGCTCGCACATTTGAAAACCTTGGCAAAAATGTATCTTATATTGGTCATTGCATGGTGTCACACTTGCATCCGCATACGCCTAACGAGCACAGTGGTGCTCTAAATGTTTTTACTAATCGTCTATTTTCAGTTTTTTCAGCGACTCAAGAAATTTGGAAGCTTGAAGAATGTTTAGTTCTCCACTGCAGCAAGCTACACTGAAGAACTGGGGGCTAGTTGTTATGCCATAATTTTGGCATGTCTAATAATCTCCTAAATTTCTAATATCTATTAATTATTAATTCAGATTAATAATTATTACTTAATCGCTAAGTAATATCCTCTCCCTGAAATGAGGAAAGAATCAATCAATAACGAAAAATATCTCCAAACGATATTCTTCAAATCAGGAAGATATCACAACGATAAGATTAAATCAGATAAAATCAATCATTACCCACATTAACGTAACTTATCCCTTAAGTCTCTCGGGATAAGGCCAATCAATTTCACTGAACTACGTGGGCTTGATCCTATATAAACATATAGGTACGTAGGCATCTTGGCATTATGGAATCCGACACACGAGACAAATCGAGACACCTGCCAAGTCCAGCCCCCTCTTTTTTCATAAACCCTAAATCCCTAAAACAGCCATATTCATAATTCGCTCTATTGTTCCAGCACCCTTTCGATTTCGTGTTGTTACGAAATTCCTCCAACAACACATGGAAATCTGCTTCGTGTGTATGATGATGAAGAGAAATTGCAAGTAAAAGTCACGAGATCGGGGAACAGGTTGTACAAATTCATCCTAGAACCATGCAATTCAGTTTGTCTGTTGTGAAAAGGGGATAAGATGTCTTGGCTTTGGCACTCACGTCTTGGGCATGTGAACTTTCAAGCTATGGTGTTGATGTCAAAAAAATATATGGTCAAAGGCTTACAAGAGATTGTACAACCAAAGGGAATTTGTAGTGGCTGTTTGATGGCCAAACAAGTAAGAAAACCTTTTCCATCTCAATCAAATTTTAAGGCAAGTCGTGCTTTAGAACTCATTCATGCAAATTTGTGTGGCCCTATCTCACCTACCACTTTAGCTGGAAATCGTTATTTTTTCTTGTTAGTAGATGATTATACCAGAATTATGTGGGTGTATATGCTTAAAGAAAAAAATGAAGCCTTTGATGTGTTCAAGAGATTTCATGCTAAGGTCAAGAATAAATATAAGGGAAGGATAGGAACACTCGGGACTGACAGGGAAGGAGAATTCATGTCGAAAGAGTTCAGTTCATATTGTAAAGAAAATGGTATCACCTGACATTTTACCGCACCATACACGCCACAACAAAATGGCGTGGTTGAAAGAAGGAACCGGGCTATTGTAGAAATGGCAAGGAGCTACTTAAAACAAATGAAGATACCATTTGAGTTGTGGGCTGAAGTGATAAGGCATTCTGTCTATGTCTTGAATAGATTACCTACTCATGCATTGTCGGGGCAGACTTCGTACGAAGCTTGGAAGGGACATAAGCCAGATATCAATCATATACGTGTTTTTGGTTGTGTTGCTCACATGATAATACCTGGGAAAAAGGCAAAAAAGCTTGATGGTCGAAGCCAGGAAGTAGTCAATCTGGGTAAAGAACCTGGTTTGAATGCATACCGTTTTTATAACCCAAAGAATAACAAGTTACATGTTAGTCGAGATGTAATATTCAATGAGGAAAAGTCATGGTCATGGAGTGATCAAGAAAGAGGAGATGCAGGCCAAACATTCTCTCTCTGTACCAGAAGCTTCCATAGATGAGTCCATAGAAGGAGAAAATTGCAGACATGAACAGACGAACGAAGAAGATGAAACAGAGATTCACACTCCAGTATCACAACACATGAATTCGAACATTAATCCAGATATGTACGATGACAGTGCCACACCCAAGAGATTTAAATCATTAGTGGACTTGTACAATGAGATTGAAGAAATTAAGCTGGAGGATGAATTACTAAACATGGGAATAGATGAACCTAGTTCATTCAAACATGCTGTGAAAGAAAAGGCATGGAGACAGGCCATGCAAAGTGAACTGTAATCGATGGAAGTAAACGGAACTTGGGTGCTTACTGACTTACTACAAGGACACGAAGAAATAGGTCTGAAGTGGATTTTTAAGCTCAAAAGGGATGCAAATGAGAATGTCATAAAACACAAAGCTCGTTTGGTCATAAAAGGGTATGTGCAAGAAAAAGGAGTAGATTTTGAAGAAATATTTGCTCCAGTAACACATCTGGAGATCGTATGCTTTTTGATGGCCTTGGCAGCTAAGAATATGTGGGAAGTACATCACTTGGATGTTAAAACAGCATTCTTAAATGGCGAGATCAGTGAAGAGGTATATGTAACCCAACCAGAGGGTTTTTAAAAAGGGGGCAAGAGAAACGAGTATATAAGCTACTCAAGGCTTTGTACGGGCTCAGACAAGCCCCTCAAGCGTGGTACTCAAAGCTCAACAGTTGCTTGGAAGGTCTGGGTTTTGTGAGGTATCCGTATGAGCATGCTATTTATGTCAAACGGGAAGGAGGTGACTCACTAATTGTTGGAGTATATGTGGATGACCTATTGGTTACAGGTACTAGCGTGTCACTTATAAACAAATTCAAAGAGCAGATGAACATGAATTTTGACATGAGTGATATGGGAAAATTGAACTACTATTTAGGAATTGAAGTCAAGTAGGGAGATGATTTTGTAGAGCTGAAACAATCAGGTTATGCAAGAAAAGTGCTTGAAAGAGATGGTATGTCACAGTGCAATCCTTGTAAATTTCCTATGGATCCAAAGGAACATTTGACAAAGGATGAAAATGGTAGAGTTGTGGATGCAACAGAGTTTAAAAGTTTAGTGGGAGGTTTGCGTTACTTAGTCCACACCAGACCAGACATTGCTTTTGCTGTAGGTATAGTCAGCAGGTTCATGGAAATGCCAACTATTATGCATCTGAATGCAGCAAAAAGATTTCTTAGATATATAAAGGGCACCTTGGATTATGGTTTGGTGTACACAAAGGATGCTGGTAATAATGAATTGACTGGTTCTTCTGATATTGATCTTGCAGGTCATCTTGAGGATAGAAAGTCGAATGGAGGCATGGTATTCTATCTAAACGAGAGTTTGATCACTTGGGTATCACAAAAACAGCAGTGTGTTGCATTATCATCTTGTGAAGCAGAGTTTATGGCAGCAACAGCGGCTACATGTCAAGCTATTTGGTTGAGGAATGTGTTGAAGGAATTAACATGAGATAAAATTGGTCCTGTAGTGATATATATCGACAACAAGTCTGCAACTGACCTAGCAAAGAATCTAGTTTTTCATGGTAGAAGCAAGCATATTGTTTGCACTAATACACGCAAGCGTACGTGATCATAAGTAATATAGATATAAGTCAAGTTCGTTCCCACAGAGATCTGGTTTTGGTTTTTATATAGTTATTGTACCTATGCAACAATGTATGGTTTTTATTCACTGCTAAGACAAATAACAAAATTTGGTTTTGATTAACTAGAATTAACTAAAAATCAAATTAACAACTAAGAATTAATTAACTAACGAGAATTGGAATTGAATTACTTATGCGAGATAAAACATGGGATCCTAACTTCATTAAATACTTCACTTAGATTTGACACCTTTAATCACTATATGCAATGGTTATGATATCTGATCGGATAACACGAAACAAGTACACGCTACCTGTCAGCATACGTATACCAAACTACTCATACATCCACAAAAGAGATAGAAGATGAATAGACACCAATTATGCTTAGACCCTATATGTCTATAGAATTTGAAAACATAACGGTTGAAAAACAAGTTATCCAATTTGATCACATAGGGCAACATAATATATTTCTATTTATGCTACAAATCATGATGTCAAAACATACATAATCCTATGCTAGCATGGCAAGTTCTAAATCTCAAGATCCACTTTCACTTCACAAGAGATTAACAGATTAGATGTTAGCTACGCATCTAACAATTAAGCATAACCATACGAGGATATCAGATATACATCACACACAGATCTATAAAGCATCAAGATAATAAAGCTCCATAAATAAATCCGTTAGAATCTCATGACAATGATTAGTTCATAATCGAACCGCTCGTCACCATGGGATTTGATGAAACCATGGTAATAAACAAAGTATGAATAAAAATAATAGTGCTAGAGTAATAGAGTTAAGAAAACAAATCCCAAAAACATCCAAGAGTATCGCCTAATTAGAAGAAAACAAAAGTAGATTTAGATCTCCGTTGCTTGTCACGAGCGTAGAAATCCTTCTCCAAGTCTGAATCTCCATCTCTCGGCACTCTCTCTGTGTTATGATGGGTGTTGGTCACGTTTTATGATGATAGGATGTGTTTATATAGGCCACAGAAGTCTTGTCCAGCAAGAAACTGCCAAAATAGAATTAAAATAGAATTTCCGCAATTTGGCACAAAATACGTTTCCTAAACTGATTCTGTTTTGAAGGAAAATTCGTAGCTAAATTTTCTTCAGTATTTCTGGACCATTCTATTTGTATTTGGACATCTGGACCACTTTAGAATGAAAGATAACCTCGTTAGCTTCGCGTGGACTGTAAGATCGTCCAAAACGGACTTGTAGAACTCAAGATATGACCCAAACAATGAATCAGCAATCTGGCTGATTTTCTCCACGCCACAGCGCCCTAGCTGCGCTGCAGCGTGCCCTGGGGTCTGTCCAAATTGTAGAAAATTTCTTTGTCTTTGCGTGAGCTGTAAGATCGCTGAATTCAGACTTCTAGAACTCCAAATATGGCCAAAACAATGCAGACTGCGCAACCTACCCGGAAAATCCGAATTTTCCACAATTTGCTCATTTCTCATCCGTTTTCTCTTCCGATTCTTTTGCCACTTCCCGTTCTTCAGTTCTTGAGTGTGAATCCACCATGAAACATGCAAATGTATCTCCCCACTTCAAGATAGTAACCCTGCACCATTCTTACTAGAAACGAATTGAGGCCAACTTAATCAATTTAAGCCGATTCAAAGCGTTCCAAGTGGATATAAAATCCACTTATCACATATCAATATTCGTTACCATTTCATACGTGAATGCATTGAACGTGGTGAAGTCATAATAAAGCATGCAGCGAAAATCAGAAGGCAGACTCATTAACAAAAGCATTGTTCACTGTTAAGTTCGAAAGGATGAGAGACTTGTTGGCCATTAAAAATCTAAAGAGGCAAGTTTAAGATTATGGGGGAGAATGTTGGTAATAATCTTAAACATTGATTTATCTTGCTGTCAATGTGATGCCATGGAGAGATTTGGTCTATCTATTATGGAGTATATTTTGGGATTTAGTTGGGATTGATTGAATAAACTTGTAGGCAAGTAGTTTTTCTGTTATGTTTGATTTACTTATTTCTAGCAATCATTTGTATCTGTATCTTTATTTAAACACAGTACTGGGAATGAAATAAACAAGTCAATTGGCAAGTATTGCATTATTTTGCTTAGTTTCATATCAAACAGTTATTATAAGTATACTTATATTACAATAATTATCCTACCAGGTTACTTGATTAGACACTTTTGCTTCACATTGTGAATTGTATATTATCTAATTTGTAGACTCTGTTCTGTAGATAAAGCAAATGTTTTAGAGGTAATTATCGGGTCTATACTATCTTTCCTCTATTTTTGCTGCAGGGTGTGGTGATATACTTTTAAGAGATCCAGTAGTATAATGTACTCCTTAGGAATAACTTGTCACTATTTTTGTTGTTGCCTGTAGGCACTTTGTCACTATTTTTGTTCTTTCAATTCCTTTTTGCTTCCAAGGTTCATATGGTCCCTTTATATATATTTGCAGGTTGATGAATATGTTCACAAGTTGGACAGTCGTGTTCCTCCTGTTGTGAAATAGCTATTAAACCTTGCCTTATTTACAGCTCAGAATGCTCATGTTACTGCTCGGGCTGTGGTTTCTGAAGTACGAGCCTGCTGCCAAGGGAATATATTCTAAGTATGAGCCATTGGTTGAGCAGTACACAGCCTCAACTTGGTACTCGCTCAATCAGCTCCCTCTCTTTCCAGTGGCTGCCAATGGGATCTATTCTAAGTAGTGATAACATGTCCGAAGCTCGAGTGCTTATAGTTATTCATTTTAGATTTTATATCAATGTAGTTTTATATTGGATGGTTTGGATTATGTAATTAGTTTCGATATTGGATGGGTTGGATAATGTAGTTGACCGATTGAATGCATATTTGGTTTTGGTATATCAATTTTTTGATTTTTGTATATTATTTATCTGGTTTTGGTATATTATTTATCGAGCATTGAGTAATAAATCGATGCTAAAGTTGGTACATATACAAGTATTAAACATCGGTTTTGTAACAAAAATTGATGTTAAAAGTTGTATTAAACATCGTTTAGTTATCGAACTGACGTCTAAGCTGGTATTAAACATCAGTTCTCTTATTAAAATCGATGTTAAACAATAGGAAAGACATCAGTTTCTTTAAAGGAACCGATGTCTATAGTCATCTTTGACATCGGCCACTAACCGATGTTATAATCTCTCCCCTTTGTCTACACCTGCAAAGACATCGGTTGTAAAACACTTTTAACATCGTCCAAAAACCGATGTTGTCGGGATTTTTTTCTAGTAATACAATAAATTGCACATGGAACCTCATTAATTAATAACTCACGGTAAATTAGTAATTTATATAAATTTTTTAGATCTGAACGTAAAAGAGATGGTGTATATTTTGGACACCTGCTATATTTTCTACCGCATAAAGTGGTGGAACACTTTATTTCTTTTGCGTTAAGTTAAGGTCCTTTCATCTTTGTATTCCTTGTACCCTCGATAGATTCAACTTTAACATGAGAAAATAGCTCACATTTTTTTCCTTGGTGAAGTTCTAAGCAAAATTGATTTCTTTCATGTCGTACTACAACTTTCAGTTTTACTCGAAATCAACACCCATGGGGTCGCAACATTCGACCTGGTATATTTTAATTATCTCTGGTTTCAGGTTGTAGAAATATCCTTACAAGTTAACATATTTTAGGACACACGCAAACTATTAATAATCACGTGTGCTGATACTGCATTTATTTGAGGATCATAAAAATGGTCCTTGCAAAAATTAGTTTTGTTCTTGTATTATTTGTAAACAACTTTTCTAACACTGCATTGGTCATTTTAGTAGTTTGTTTTAGTAGCTACTTATTTTTTACTAACCGAAAGCACTCACCAACTAGTGGTTGATCCAATATCTTGTGACTTGTGCTAGAGAACTATCCAGACTCTAATGCAGTTAATGAGTGAGAACTTTCTCTTGCTATCAACTGCCCCAAGCGAATATTCTGAAATGCCACATTGTGGGCTTAGTAGCCTTGTCACGCTTTCTAGAAACAAGACAGATGAAAGGAGTGGTAGTTTGAGTGAAGAAGGTTTAGAACAAACAAATTTTGTAAAATCTCTTTGAAATTTTTAGCTTAATTTCACATGAAAGTTTTGGTGCTACTAAAATCCGACTTGTTTGCGGTACCTAGAATCCGTTTTCAGAAGTTAGAAATGTTGTTAGCCTTCATTGTCGATGGTCACAGTGTTAGGGATAAATTAGATATAGGCACACGCGTAAATGACATACATAGTTGCATGTATAATCATTTATAAGAAGTTATATACACTTCTAATATAGAACATTGGACCATAGACATGTTGAAGTTTGCTGTCATAACATATTTTGAGTTGATTGGGAAATTGATAAGACTGATCTTAAGTGGTATTGATCATGGATATTTCATGCTTTCAATAATTCTATGACCTAAAACCATCTTGATTTCCCGCGAGGTGAAATTTGTTTATTCCAATTTTATATTCCTGTTATAGGCTCAGGTTTATAGATATGTTCAGATTTCGTGAAAGGTGCAACAATATACTCTTTTAATTTTTAGGTCAGGGAGATGCAAATGGTTATGTCTAATGTGTTCAGACCTCCAGGTAACGCCACTGAAAATTGAAATAAAGTGGTGAAGTTTATGAACAAGGATGTTGTTCACAGAAGTTTGTAAACAATGGTACTGTTCTGTATGCATCACACAAGGTGTGTTTTTATTTAATACACGTTATGAAAACTAACTTGTAGATTATCTGATGTCAACATTCTGACTTCTCTGAGACCCGAGTATTTAAACATTGTGCTTCTTATTGCTATTCTGGGTTTTGGCCAAAAATACCCCAAATGCACCTTACCCCTTACAAGAATACCCCAAAATGCTGATGGTGGCCATAAATACCCCGCTATTACGCATTTGAAATAGGGGTAATAGGTTTTATACTAATTACGCATTTGAAAATGGGGTAATAGGTGAACAACACTTATCTATTACGCATTTGGAGAATGGGTAAATGATATTACGCATTCTTCAAATGGGTAATAAAGAAAAAAATTTATGCTAATTACCCACTTATCAAATGCATAACTGACTGTTTTTTTTTGTTAAGCATTTGTGAAATGCGTAACAGGCACTTTTTTTTTATTATGCCTTTGTGAAATGCATAACTATGGGGTAGTTTTGGCCACTTTTTCCAAAAGTATTATTTTCGTACAAATTTTGAAATTTTGATGTATTATTGTCATTCTTTCTAATATTTTCTATTGCTAAGATTTTGATAAAAAAAATCAGGCTTCAATTCTTGAATTCGATAACGATTCTTTTCATAATTACATATGAGTTTACTAATTTCATATAGTTTAGGTGTTATTACTCTGTCATTTTCTCATATTTTTTACATGCTAGTTTCTATAACAATTTATATTTACCCGATGACTAATACAAGTATTTTGGGATTATATACAAGTATTTAGAGCATCAAAGGATGCAGGCATGCAGCAGCAGACGCAGTTAGTCTGTGTTCTTCATACATAATCTGCTTATCTGCCATACCTTGTGTATTTAAACCATGGTTGTAAAAATCGGTGATCAGAATAAATCGGTTGAGGTACCGATTTAAGATTAATCGTGTAATCGGGGGATTAATCGGAAGGATTAATCGGATATTATAATAATATTTAATATATTAATTTAATTTACAATTAAACATATCATTTTAAATAAATTCGCAGGATTAATCGGAGTTTACAAATCGAATCGGTTGATTAGCTTAAAGAGAATTAATCAGGTATTAATCGATTGAATTGGGGATTTTTAGAACCATGATTTAAACAAAGTAGGGATAAATCACTAGAGAAAGGAGTTCGGCAATACGGAGAGATGGAAATTATGCAAACATTCTTACAAATGGTCATCTGGCAACACATATTAATATTATTATTAGGGCTGAGCAAAACCGAACCGAAACCGAAACCGAAAAACCGAACCGAAATGTTGAATTTCGGTTCGGTTTGGATTGTATTTTTCTGAAAATTTCGGTTATTTCGGTTTTTCGGTTTAAACCGAAATTTATTTCGGTTCGGTTTTTTTAAAAAAACTTCGGTTCAAACCGAAATAACCGAATTATATATATTTTTTATTTATATTATATATGTTTATTTTTATATTTTATATATATGCATGATTTAATTAATTCAAAATTAAGTTTAAATATTTAAATTGATAGTTTGTGTTTTATTTTGTTTTAATTGTTACATATTTTAATATATTTGCTATTAAAATTAATTTTAAAATTAAAAAATAATATTATATATATTTTTTTAAAATCGGTTCGGTTCGATTTTGGCGAAATATTTCGGTTCGGTTTTTCGGTTTTTCGGTTCGGTTTCTACTGATAAATCGGTTCGGTTCGGTTTGGTAAAAATCGAATTTCGGTTATTCGGTTTTTGTTATTCGGTTCGATTAAAAACCGAACCGACCGAATGATCACCCCTAGTTATTATTGTAGCTGATCCACCTCACCTTAGTGAACCATTATTTTAGGCTTTTGGACATAAATAGCACAAATAGTAACATCACATTACAAGAATAACATAAAATGGTTATGTCAGTCAAAAATAACCATCTATTACGCATTTGAGATAGGGGTAATAGGTTTTATACTAGTTACGCATTTGGAAAAGGGGTAATAGGTTCTTTGGCGGCGCCTATTACGCATCTGAAGAATAGGTAATAGGTATTACGCATATTACCCATTGTCCGCCTATCAACGGGTCGGGTTCGGATCGGATCGATCTAAATCCATATCCATATCCATTTATTTTTATCGGATTCGGATCAGATCGGATCACACCTCGGATATTTTTGAGGTCGGTCCATATCCAATCCATTTAGTTTAATGGATAAACAGATCGGATGTCGTATATCCGTTGCTCCATTTATTTTTTAAAATATAAAAAAAATTAATTACAATTAATATATGTGAAAAAATTAGTAAAGTTTGAGAAGTTACAATCTAGAATTCAGTGTGTAAATTTAAGTAGCAATTAAAAATTTAAGCTACGTACTTTAGTAATTTTAGTGTTCAAACACAATGTTTAAATTACTAGTTCCTGATTACTATCCCCAACAAATGATTTTTTACAGTGCTTGCAAAAGCTTTATCAATGAAATAAAACAAAAAATAAAGCAAAAAAACATATTAGATCAAAATCACTTGAATCATTACCCACGGTATTATGACTTCTGCTAGTCTAAATAAAACAAAAAACACATATTAAATCAAAATCAGATTATAATCTTCATCATTAAGGCTCAAGGTTTTCAATAACGTAACTTATTACAATATAAAATATTTTGAAAATAATTATATATATATATATATATATATATATAATATATTACTATGTAATTAAACGGATCGGATCGTGGATAACGGATCGGATCAACCTAAATCCATATCCAATCCATTTATTATTCGGATCGTTCTTATCGGATCGGGTACCAGATCGGATATTTTTTTGATTAATCCATATCCATTTAAATCAGTGCGGATCGGGTCGGATCGGATCGGATATCCGATCCATTGACAGGCCTACTCCAAGGGGGTAATAGGTTAAATTTTTATATGTATAACGCATTCTCCAAAGGGGTAATAGAAGAATCTTTTTTTTACTACACCCTTTCATCAAAATGCGTAACTGGTGGTTAGTATTGGCCAATCATCCCGAAATTCGTTATTTTGGTACAAAGTTATTAAAGTTGCGCTATTTATGTCATTTTTTCATTATTTTATTCTTAAAATGGATATTATTAATATTATTAGAGAATGATGTACCTGAAATTACCTTTTCCATAAAATCAAAAGAAATTTGATGAATAATCTAATTTTCACAAAAATATCCTTGCAAAACCACTTATTCACTTATAAAATAAGAATGTGTAGGTAGTAATCTCAGAAATATTATTCTCATATTATATTGTCAGTAGATAAAGGGTTTAAATTCCTGCAGGCTTTGTCCTGATTGACAACAATTATTTTATTCTTAAAATGTATATTATTAATTAATTTAATGTTCGAAGAAACCATTCATTCAATTTTTATTGCAGGTGAATTCTAAATACACATTATATAAGGTGATAGCAGCAAGAAGGCAAGATTTTTTTGGTAAATGAGCCTAGCCCTCACGAATGGTATAGTAGTGGCCCCAAGGGCATCTCCAATAGGGGTTGCCAATATAGTTGACAACTTCTACCACATCATCATATATATTACTTTTTTATTTCTTCTCTCCTCCATCTCATTGTTGGCAACTTTTGTTACAAATCTACTCCAATAGGTGGCAACTTTAAAAGTTGCCAATATGGTCCATACATTAATTTTGTATTGTCTTATAAATACATTTAAAATATGGGAGATATAAAAAAGGATAAAGTTAAATACATTTTTGAGGAGTTTTATGTGTTTTAACTAAATAGGGAAGTTGCCAACTTTTGGCAACTTTGATGGGCAACTTCTTGGCAATATTGACACTCCAATAGGTGGACACCCTCTATTGGAGATGCTCTAAGGCCTAAACAATAAGATGAATGTTTAACTTCAGGGCGTGGCAAAAGGCAAATGGAAAAGCATTTATGTGCATTCACGTACTGTAGTTGTATTCGTATGTATTCCAGTAAAATCTCGTTAAATTAATAATCTCTCCAACTCATCTAAGTTTTATAATGTTCAATTTTTTTGAAAAAATTTGCATGTGTCACATAATTAAAAATAATTACAAAATATATATTATTGAAAAATATATTTAATTTACTTTAAAATTTATTTTCCGGATTTTCAAAATTATAAATATATAAATTTTTATTATCAATCAAAGTTAAATAAATTTGACCATTTAAAAGTCAATTAACCCACTTAAAATGGGACGGATGGAGTACGTAATATCATGAAAATTAGTAAGTTTGGGTAAATTTATTTTTTAGAAAAAATGACTTATTTTAAAAAATAAGCTAAGGTTTCTAGTTTTTTTTTATAGAAAAAACACTTCTATTTGCAATTTATAAAATTTCAAACATATATTAAATACTGTATAAAAAAAGTTATTAAAATATAAATGTTTATCAGAAAAACTTATTTTAAGGTGGGCCAAATAACACCTAACGACCCATTTGACTTATCTTATTTTTCAAAAATAAGTAACTTGTTTTGGAAAAAAAATTAGAAAATATATAGTGCGTGTTTTGCTATCCACAACTTATAAGTCAACTTATGATTTATAAGTTAAAATCAACTTATTTGAGGTGTTTATGTAAATAAGTTAGAGGGCTTATTTGCTAGTTTTTTAGAAATAAGTTTGAAGTTAGAAATCTTAACATTCAACTTTCACCTTATTCTTATTTCTCGATACACACAATATATAATATCCTTCAAATTTTCAAAATCATATATTTTTTTGATCCGTTCATTAGAAAATTGATATGTATATATCAAATTTTTCTACTTATCGAGATCTATCCATTGATATCCATTAATATATATTTTAAAAATAAATATTTATAAAAAAAGAAGTTAACTTATAAGTTCTGATCTACTAAACAGTCTACTGATTTATAGGTTCTGATTTACAAAACACTTAATTTACCAAACAGTCTACTGATTATAGGTTCTGATTTACCAAACACTTTACTGACTTATAAGTTCTGATTTACTTATCACTTATATTACACTTCTATAATCATTATTAATAAGCGAAACACCCTTTTAAAGGTAACACTTTTGGTTTCACCCATATTTTGGTTTCATCCCTATTTTGTTTCACCTCTATAATCTTATTTCCATTATAATTATAATTCTTTTATTACAACTTTAAACAAAAAAATAGTTTAATCCCTAGAATCATATTCCCTTACAATTCTATGTTATTTTTAAAAAAAATAATAAAATTGAAATCATATTATAATTATAATACAATTTTTTATCATAAAAAATTGAAATACTCTTATAATTATAATACAATTTTTTTTAATTATAATTTAGAATAAAAAAAATAATATGATCTATTCTCCAAAAGATTTTTCAAGGAACACCCCTTTAACGGTACCACTTTTGGTTCGCACCATATTTTGGTTTCACCCTTATAATCTTATTTTTACTATAATTCTATGTTGTTTTTTTTAAAAAAAAAATAGAAATCCTATTATATTTACAATTCTTTTATTACAACTTTAAATAAAAAAAATAGTTTAATCCCTAGAATCATATTCTCTTACAATACTATGTTATTTTTTTAAAGAAAATAATAAAATTGAAATCCTATTATAATTATAATACCGTTTTTTATAATAATTTAGAATAAAAAAATAATACGACCAATTATCTAAAAGATTTTTCAAGGAGAACAACTAGAACATGTTTCTATACACTACTCTAGAACATTCTTCCCTGCGATTATATGTTATTTTTTTATAAAAATATAATAAAACCGAAATCTTATTATTATTATAATTCTTATATTGTATTAGCAAAATTTTTTTATTAAACCTTATAATAAAAAAAGATTACGATCAATTATCCTAAATATTTTTCCATGAAAACAACTGAAATGTGTTTCCATGCACTTCTATTAAACAATCTAAGTTTATAGTTTGTTAATCGCATAAATTTTTTTATGCAAATAATATATTTCTTTTAATAATTTTTGTAATATAATTTTATAAATATTTAATTAAATAGAAATTAGTAATTAATTAACATAAATCTCTGAGCCCGTGCTTCGCACGGGTTATCATCTAGTATCACTTTAAGCTATAAGTTACTTATTTTAAGGTAAGCCAAACGAAGCCACAATTTTTTCTAACTTATTTTTGCAAAAAAAAAAAAATGAATGTTGAATTCCTCGTACACATTTTTTTTTCTAAAAAAGAGCATATAAATACGATTTTTTTAAAAATAAATCTATATATATTATAATGCCAGGAGATCGGAAAGCTATCAGAAGCGTTGAAGATATTTTTCTTAAATTTTCGTATTTTTGAATTTTTTATTAAAATTGTTTTCTTGCATTAAATAGCTCTTAATGACATATTAATTAGTCATTAATTATACCAAATAAATATATCTTATTTTTTATTTAATAAATTAGAAAACTTTTCATCATTATAATTATTATTTCAATATTAAATATTAATTACATATATAATTAAGTTATCTTTAGGTAAAATGACGACTTAAAATTTTTTACACTACATCCTTTTTTATTCCCTATCGAATACCACTGCATTAGGACAGTTATAGTACAGACGATCATTAACTTCTCAAACAATCTTTATTATTAGTGATTATGAAAATCGTAATAAATTGTGAAAATATATAAATCTTCGCTTAACACCTGTAATAAAGGTAATACAAATAGTTTTTTGTCTTTACACATAAATAAATTACACATGGGTTATGATCAAATCAATTAAATCGAAAAAACTCAATTTTATCATTAGATTAAATCGATAAAATAGTTATATACCCGTTGTTCATTATATTGTGTCGAAATAATATTCTAATTATTAAATTCTTACACCACTATCGAACATGTATGTTTTAAGAGGGGCGTCGGCTTTAAAAAGTGTTATTATATTTAATATTTTAACTTTTGATCGTAAAAACTACGTTTGTATTATGATTGCTACTTTTTATGTTTATGTTTTTTAAGATAATCAAAATTTTAGATATATAATGGGAGTATTTTCAAACTTATATATAATTCATGTAAACTTATAAAAAAACCAATCATTTTTTTTAGAAATATCTTAAAATCAATCAATTTTTTAAAATTAATAAAAATTAATTTATCATATTTCATATTTTAAAATGAAATTTATAAACCGCGCGAAGCGCGGATAAGTTGCCTAGTAACTTATAAATTGTAAATAAGGCCAAACATAGCCTAAGTTGGTGTATGTGGTTGTGGATTGGGGTATAAATTGTAAATAAGGGGGGCCAAAGATAGCCTAAGTTGGTGTTCGTGGTTGTGGGTTGGGATATAAATTGTAAATGAAAAATGTTAGGGAATTAAAATTTTTTCTAAAAAACTTGTCCAAAATGATGTAGCAGGGGTAATAAATGAGATGGACTCTCCTACATTCACATCAATTCCACCAATTAAAACATCACATTTTAACACATCACCACTTGCCACATCATTTTGGACAAGTTTTTGAAAAATTTGTTTGATTATCTAGCATTACTCATTGTAAATAAGGGGGGCGAAACATAGCGTAAGTTTTTGTCTGTGGTTAGGGGTGAGCAATGGGCGGGTTGGGTCGGATTGAAAGGACTAAACTACCCAATCCATATTTTACGATTTTGGAATTTAGTAATCCGTTACCAAAATCGTTACCGTTTGTACTAAATAAAACCGTCCAAATTATAACGGTCTGGTTTGGACAAGTTGGATTTTAAACCACTTAAAAAAATTTAAACTTGCAAAATATTAGTCGATACAAATGTACAATGCATCAATGGATTCATTAGTTGAGATTATTCATTTATTGAGGTCAAATATACACTGTCTCTATTATGCCGGGACCAGAAAAAATTATTAATTTAATGTAGTTATTCGTTTATCAAATATTCATTTATCGAGTTTCTACCATATAATTTAAGGTGCAAAGAAAAATAATCACACATAATAATTTTCACAACCAAAACACGCAAAACTCATCTAAGCATATTTTTATACACTCCAAGTCCCAAAAAAATTTTATATCTAAAATAAATTAGATGACATAGTTTTGATAGAAAGTAATTTCTATAAATTAGGCCACTTGATTTCGTATGACTATTAAACTAGCTGTTGCTGCTGCTGCCGACTACATGCAAAATTTTTTTAATTGTATAGACACGAGCTCACCAGCACTTTGAAAGAAGCAAAATTAATTTCTGGGTGCAACAAAACTGGACTCAAGTACAGGACTAAGTGTATGTTTGGGGTATCTTAAAATGAGTAGCTTATGACTTATAAGCACTTATATCTTATAAGTGATAAGTAGAGTGGAGATTAGAGTGTTTGATAAATCGGATCAGGAGACTGTTTGGATAAATCAGAACTTATAAGTTAATTTTTTTTTTAATTTTCAAAATATTTGTTTTTTATATATAACAATGGATATCAATGTATAGATCTCGATGAATAGTGAAATTGATATTACATATCAATTTTGTAATGAATGGATCGAGAGATATATGATTTTGAAGATTTGAAGGATGCGTATATCGAGAATAAGTTATAAGTTGAAAGTTAAGAATTCTTAACGTTCAACTTATGGACTTATAAATTATAAGTTGAGCTAAAACTTATTTTGACAAACACCCCCATAAGGACTTATGGCCTTATAAGCCATAAGTTCCTTCAAATAAGTGGAAACAAACGGGCCCTAAACCATTTAGCAAATGTACCTAACCAACTTAAAAGGTGAAAAGATAAAAATGTAGCTGGTTTGACTTGTTTGTTTTTAGCTTAATATCACCAGGCTGGCACAAAACTAAAAGTTGACAAAGAATCACAGTGCATTCTTTAGTATAAATCACTAAGGGCAAATCCAGCAGTGATTCAAAATTTTAAATTTGGAGAAAATTATCCCAAATTCTCGTCCATCAGTGATCCAAATGGTGATCCAAATTTGGATCAGTACTGATCCAAATTTGGATCACCACTATTCCCTGATCCAAATTTGGATCAGTTGGTTTAATATTAAAATAATGATTTTATTATTTATATATTTTTGGTTTATTAGTTCCAAAATTGATTTATGATTTTTTAATTACTTAATTAACAATAGTACATAAATAATAAAATGAATATATTTTTCTTTAACTAAGAGCACAATTTTAATATTATTTACGTATATTAAAAAATTTATGTCTTTAGTTTATTTAATTTATTAAATACATTATAAATAGTTAATAACGATTAAACATTAAATTTAAGATTAAAATAATTTGATTTAATATTTATGTAATATCATATGTAAATAGTAATTTGAATCAAAATTTGGATCACGTTGCTCGAGTTGGTCAGAAATTTGGATCAGAATTTGGATTAATTGATGATCCAAATTTAGATTTTTGGATCACTATTGTCGGAGATGGCCTAACA
This sequence comes from Saposhnikovia divaricata, assembly GCA_036435485.1. NCBI lineage: Eukaryota > Viridiplantae > Streptophyta > Magnoliopsida > Apiales > Apiaceae > Saposhnikovia > Saposhnikovia divaricata. The sequence goes on along the minus strand of CM071597.1, from coordinate 8,317,464 downwards.
AGGACAATGAGCACCTAGGCTATTAACACCTAAGTAGTAAACTCAAAATCTGACATATTATTTTTATATAATTATATATTAATTATTAATTTGAATTATATTTCTCAAATAATAACAAAAAAAATTAATACTACCTCTGTTCCACCCATTTCTTTACATGTTTTCAGCAGTGTTTGGCACACATTTTAAGGTGTATATAAATTATAGTTTTATAACTTATTTTTTATTTTATTTTTTTGAATAAAAATTTAAACATTAAATTTTATTTAGAAGAAAAAAAATTAAAAATAAATTATGGAACTACACTTTACAAAAGCCTTAAAATACGTGTCAAGCCTCTGTCCCCAATATAATGAACCTGGTGGGACGGAAGGAGTATATATTATTATATATTCGGGTGGAACAGGTTATATTGGTCGATTTGATAAGGCAAACTGAACCAAATCATTATTTTTCAGTTTTTAAAAAATCAAAACCATTACCGATTCGAACCGTTACAAAATCATAAATTCTGATTTGAACGATTTGGATGGGTTTGCAAAATTTTACTCACCCCTATCCTTGGTTGTGGGCTTATTACCCAACCCATTTGGCATACAGACATACAGAGTGTATGTTTGGGGTATCTTAAAACAAGTAGCTTATGGCTTATAAGCACTTATGTCATATAAGTGATAAGTAGAGCTGTCAGTAGAGTGTTTGGTAAATCAGAACTTATAATATGTAGACTGTTTGGGTAAATCAGAACTTATAAGTTAACATATCAATGGATATCAATGGATAGATCTCGATGAATAGGGAAATTTGATATATACATATCAATTTTCTAATAAATGGATCAAGAGATATATGGTTTTGAAGATTTGAAGGATATTATATATTGCGTATATCGAGAATAAGTTATAAGTTATAAGTTGAAAGTTAAGGGGGCCGTTTGGCTTACCTTAAAATGAGTAGCTTATTACTTACAAGCACTTATGTCAGATAAGTGATAAGTAGAGTAGAGATTAGAGTGTTTGGTAAATCAGAACTTATAATCAGTAGATTGTTTGGGTAAATCAGAACTTATAAGTTAACTTTTTTTTTTTTATAATTTTCAAAATGTTTGTTTTTTTATATATAACAATGGATATCAATGGATAAACCTCGATGAATAGGAAAATTTGATATATATACATATCAATTTTCTAATGAATGGATCGAGAGATATATGATTTTGAAGATTTGAAGGATATTATATATTACGTATATCGAGAATAAGTTATAAGTTGAAAGTTAAGAGGGCCGTTTGGCTTACCTTAAAATGAATAGCTTATTACTTATAAGCACTTATGTCATATAAGTGATAAGTAGAGTAGAGATTAGAGTATTTGGTAAATCAGAACTTATAATCAGTAGATTGTTTGGGTAAATCAGAACTTATAAGTTAACTTTTTTTTTTTAATTTTCAAAATGTTTGTTTTTTTTATATATAACAATGGATATCAATGGATAGATCTCGATGAATAGGAAAATTTGATATATACATATCAATTTTCTAATGAATAGATCGAGAGATATATGATTTTGAAGATTTGAAGGATATTATATATTACGTATATCGAGAATAAGTTATAAGAGCATCTCCAAGGGCAACCCCTATTTTCATCCCCTAAAATATAGTAAAATAATGATTACTCAAAGTATAGGTAATCAAAAAGTTGTTTTGCTCCAATGGTGTTACCTATATTCATTACCTATAACTTAAAAAATAATATTTAATCAATATTTTAGGTAATATAGAGAAGAGATGAGTGTGTTGTCATAGATATATATTATATTATAAGAAAAAAATGATGATGTGTCATTATAGGGGTTTGAATTTCTCTCCCCTAAATATGGGGTTTGATTTTCTCTCCCCTAAAATTTATAGGGGATAGGGAGTCCCATTGGAGCATCATTTTTAAGGTTGAACCCCTAAATTATGTAGACCTAAGACAAATATAGGTAAGGATCTTTTGGGTTGGAGTTGCTCTAAGTTGAAAGTTAAGAATTTCTAACATTCAACTTATGAACTTATAAGTCATAAGTTTAGCCCCATAAGAACTTATGGCCTTATAAGCCATAAGTTCCCTAACAAATGAAATGCCAAACAGGCACAAGGATTCTTAACATTCAACTTATGGATTTATAAGCTATAAGTTAAGCTAAAACTTATTTTGACAAACAACCCCGTAAGTGATTATGGGCTTATAACCCATAAGCTCACGGTAAAAAGTGGAAACAAACAGGCCCAGTGTCTGTCCGGTCGTTACTCGTTACATAGTAATAACTAATAACCCTAGTTCAGACATTCGTGGTGAGCGATTAAAAACATAGTAATAAGGCGGAAGGGGATGAATAGGTGTTTGAAAAGATTGATTGGGTTGGCAGCAAGTGTTAGCTGCTTCAAAACCACACACTCCATCATCAACACAACAAGTGTGTGTAATAAAACCACAACAGTATTGCGGTGGCCACCAATTGCTGCATTTGCCACTTCTTTCGTTTCCCAGGCCTCTTCTTCTCAAGGTCCCCCAATTCTCTCTCTTTTTTTATTTATTTTCTAACTGTGAACATGATTCCTTTTAATAAACTAATTTTTTACCAAATTACTTGATTAGAGACACGGATAATGCTTATTTGCTACCCCTATGGTTTCCAGGTGTTTGTGGGCCTTAATTAGTTGATCTAAACATTTTATTTTGTCTTGAAGGTTTGGGAAATGAAGTTAGTATAGATACCAAAACTCTACACCCGCAATCGGATCAAGGGAAGGGAACATGTGATCGAAATCTTGACAGTGGGGAGGAGAAGCAGTTCAAGATCATTGAAAAAGGGGATGTTGTTAATTTATCCGACCTGCTCTTCACCCAAAACAGAGATTACCTCATTAGATACGGTGACCGTCACCTGGTATTGTACATATGTCCTACTATTGTTATGATTTACATATAGTAATTCAAGTCCTTGTGTGGGAAATAAAATAAAAATTTACTTAATTTTAGGTTCAAACCCTTCAATTAACAAGTACAAAGAAAGATTGCTCTCTGTTATACTACTGGCGTGGACTATAATCTAGATGTACGCTGTTTCCTAATTCTGTACTAAATATAGGTTACTGCTGACGAGTTGGCAGGCAAGGTTGTCCTCCTATGTTTTGTGAGAGAAGATCCCTATTCTTTAAGTTCAACAAGCAATACATTCATTCCATCCTTAATTGACGCATACAATGATTTGAAACATAAGAATTCTTTTGAGGTTGTTTTCGTCTTTCTTGGTGATGCTTGTGCTAGAAGGGAGTTAGTAATACCTTTTGGGCGGTTTTATCAAAGTAAATCGCAATGTGAATCACAGACGCCGTTTTCTCAAAGTGAATCGCGATCTGAACCACAGATCTTTGAAGATATTTTCTCTCGCATGCCTTGGACGGCCATACCATTCTCAGATGTAACATTGAGGAAAAATTTAGTAAAAAAGTTCGGAATCGAAGATTATTCAGACTATGCTGGGTTTGTCATTGATTCAACCGGAAAAGTTTTGCAAACCCACTCTTGTCAACATGTTATTGACAAATATGGATCCCCGGCTTATCCATTTAGCGACGAAAGGATAGCCTTCATAGATTCTGAAGATAAGATAATCGCTAAGCAGCCCTCCTTGAAATCGCTTCTGGTCTCCCCACAACGTAATTATGTCATCTCAAACAAAGGGGAAAAGGTATGAATTTAGTGATTGTATTGTAAATTAATGGTTCATGATTTGATATTAAGTGCATTCCAATTATTTTTGTCATTTGCATATCCTCGATAGTAAATTCAGAGACACATCTGTATATACTATTGATACCCTAAATTTTTAAACTTATATGTTCAATTTAGATACACATATATTTATATACTATTGATAAAATATCTTCTCAAACTTATAGGTTCCTATTCACACGCTTGAAGATAAGGTGGTAGCCTTGTATTTCTTTGAAGATGATAATAGCCATTATAACCCAACAAAAGAACTTATTTCGGCTTATGAAGAGTTGGCAAAGAGTAATGGAAATTTCGAGGTTGTGCTCATTTACCTTAGTGACTTGCATAATACTTACAAGCATACAAATGAAGAAACGTTTGGGAATACTTTCTATAGTATGCCTTGGTTGGCACTACCATTTAAAGACCCAATTCATAAGAGGTTAAAGCGACTTTTTCGCTATCCCCCACTTTATGGCCAGTCCCCACCTGATTGGTGGTCCAGGCGAGAAAAAGCTCCGAGTCTTGTAATATATGGTCCTCATGGGGAATTCATTGAACCATGCGGAGCTGAGCTCTTGCTAGAGTACGGTGTTTCAGCATATCCATTCACGCGTGAAAACCTTGTCAAGTTAGAGACAGAAAATGTTAAGGAACTGACGTTGGAGATGCTGTGTAGTCCAACCACCGTCTTCCGGAGAAATTATGGGTCCCAGGTGAAAACTTCTGTTTATCTATATCTCTAATCGTATTTCTTAAAACATAACATTCTTTTGCTGAAAGCTTATTCTGGAGTCATATATGTTTCGCCAGCACATTTAGGTTATGAAATGCTACGTACCCAGACTCTTCAATTTTGCCTTCATACCCGTGTCCGCTGGACATGACATGGGTGGGTATGGGATCTGAGTCAGATCCTTCATATGAAAACAGGACACTTCAACTCTAAGCTATCTAGTTCATAATGATTTGTAAGGCCTCACAACAACTAGTTTCTAGAAGGGGATGTCCATAAATTACTATTTCCATGTTATCCTTTTCATTTATGCACTAAATTTGACACAAACAATTATATATATGCTTTTTTATTGGTACAAGACACTAACTTACACTCTTACAGACGTAATATATATAAAAAGAAGGTATAATTTCACTTATTTGAAGGTTATATGCTAAATCCCCGCACCCGTGTCCAATTTCGGATCCATATCCACGAATCCTAGTTTTTTTGAAACTAAGAGTCTGACACTTGGATCCGCACCCGTGTCCGACACCCGTACCCGAGTCCGGGTAACATAGATTGAAATGATAGTTCTAATAAATGTCTTTGAAGTTCCCTCACAGTTCGCTGAAAAGCCTCTTGTGCAGTCCACCTTTACGGAGGCCTTGCCACCCCCTGTACTTTATAACTACATATCATCTGAACTCTCCTCCAAATTATAATGTTAAGATAAACGCTTTATGATGATGGTGATGATGATAGTAATAATTTTGCTATAAAATATTAGGAAATAATGTATTGCACATTAGACAGACACACCATACTTCAACTACATTGATATAATATTTAGGGATATTTCATTTGGTACCACTGTACAATTGACTTTTCCATTTAGTACCACTCGAAGTTTTTAATTTCCAAGTGGTACCATTATACTTTTGGGTTCATCCACATAATACCACTCCGTTACCTAAACGTTAGTCGACCGCTATAAAATTATGGGATTTTCCATTTGTTACCATTCGAAGTTTTTGACTTCTAAGTGGTACTATTCTGCTTTGGGCTTTATCTCCATAATATCACTATATTAATGAATCTATTGATTCTGATCATTTTAATCAAACTCTTTGGCTTTTGGTGGGTAAAGGGATGCCCAACAATATTTTGAGGGGCATAAAACCAAGGAGTTCTAATAAATTCATCAGATTCATTAAAAAAGTGGTATTTTGGAGCTGAAGCCAAAACTAGAATGGTGTCATTTAGAAGTCAAAAATTTCAGAGTGGTATAATATGGAAAATCCCATAACCTTCTAACGGTTGACTAACGTTTGGTTAACGGAGTGGTATAATGCAGATGAAACCAAAAGTATAATAATACCACTTGAAAGTCATCAACTTTGGATGGTACCAAATGGAAAAGCCAATTGTATAATGGTACCAAATGGAATATCCCTAATATTTATATTATTTCAATTAAGTATTGGAGAAATATAATTTATGAGAAATTTGATTTTACTTTAAATTATGATGTATAGCTAATTCTGTTCTTTATAATATTATTTAATTATTAAGATTTGACAGCTGTATATATCTTAATATTTTATTTTTAATATTGACTTATATAGAAGTATGTAACAATCTGAAGAAAGGTCTTAAATTTTGAAATCATAGAGTATAGGGCTCTACAAGAGCCTAAGGTATGACTTACGAGGAATGAAAGAAAAGCTGAATATATGTTTCAGATACACTTTGATCATGCTTCTTTAAACATGTAGCATTTGCAAGTGTCTGGTCTAGAATCTGTTGTATCATTTTCTACTTTTATATGACTTTTAAACTCTCAATTCTAATTTACAGGTTCAATCCTCTCACTTTGTGGGGAAGAGAGTTATCCTTTATTTTGAGAGTTCTTATTGGGATCATGTCAACGACCTAGTAACGTTTAAAGATAAGGTCAGGTTTGTGAATATATTAAAAGAAATAGAGTTCCTAAAAATGTTAAAAGAGAGGTATCTGCAGATGAAGGGCACGGATCATGAGTTTGAAGTGATATATATTCCCTTTATCTATGATGAATATTGCTTCTATGATGAATATTGCTTCAGTGAGCTAGTTGCAGACTTGCCATGGTTTGTATCACCTCGATTCCAGTGGGAACGTGGTTCTTATTCAGTTTATTTTACTTACTATGGTATATCTTACCCTACATATAACTGGCCTTTTCTTCTCGCATTTGGTGAGGATGGTAGGCTTGTGCGAAGAACAATATGCCCCAAGGTTATGCACGAGGATTTTCCCTTCTATGCTGGCAGTCTGGAAGAAGAGGCATATTATAAATTAAGTCGCCATGTATTTGGTGATGGGTACTGGTACATGTATTATGAGGGGTTGCTGAGAGACTCGTTCTCCACAAAATAAGTTGCAAGTTGATGTTCTCTGCACGTTTTGTTGTAAGAGTATCTCCAATGACATTATGTATAATGGTTATGTAAAATAGTGATTATGTAAAATTTGTATAATGGTTATGTAAAATAGTGATTATGTAAAATTTGTTGAATCTATAAGCTAATGTACTCTAATGGTATTATGTAAAATGATTGGCTATATGCCAAAAATACAAATAATTGATGATGTCATGATGATGTGTCCATTTTAGAGTTTTTGTAAAAATAGATATTGGCTATATATAGCCAACTTCAAACAAATTATGTAAAATTATAGACAAGAGGACAGATGGTTGGAGATGATAAAATGAAAACCCCTAGGGGAGGGGAGGGGAGGGAGAAGGAAGGATTTTAGTAATATTTATGTTTGGTTCATATGAGGGGAGGGGAGGGGAGGGGAGGGGAGGGGAGGGGAGGGGATTCATTTTTTGTTTGGTACAAGAGGGGAAGGGAGGATTTTATGAATAAATTATGTTTATAACCTTCATATATGTAAAAAGAATATAAATTAGAATAATACATTTAAGGGTATTTTTATCAAATAAATGTTCTACCTCCCCTCCAAAAGACCCCAAATTGGAGGGTGATAAAATTAAACAAAAACTCCCCTCCAATTCCCTCCCCAATTTTGAACCAAACAAGATTTCACATTTCATATCCCTCCACTCCACTCCCTTCCCCTCTCTTCTCCTCCAACCAAACAAGGGCTTATGTAAATTAAATGATGCTCTAATAGGCTATAGCTTACGTTTTGACTGGACATTTGATATATCTTTTTTCTTTTTTGCTAATTATAATGAAATTAACTCGAATTCGGAAAGATGGAAAAACAGAGTACTAATCTCAGCCACTAATTATAGGCAAGGAGGGAACCGTGAAGACTATATATATTATGCACTCAAAACATTGCGAAACATATATATTTGCAAAGAATATTCAATGCACATTATTATTTCATTCAAAATCTTAAAAATCATATATGATTTGCAAGCAGAACATGTTTTGGAGAACAATGTGTTCTGCAATATTTTGTTTGTAGCACATACATGATTTTCAAGATTTTTAATGAAATTTGCATGCAAAACATATATGATTTTCAAGATTTTCAATGAAATAAATGATGTAGTGATTTTCATAGAACATGATTTTTAATGAATAAGTTTTTGTAATGTTTTGATTGGTATATGATCTCTGGTCTCCACTTAAAATGCTGGTCTTCATGGAAATTAACTCGGGTACATTTTCTTTTGTATTTAAGATCATTTCTAATTTTGCCCAGCTGTTTAAACCAAGGTTAATAACACTAATGTTATTCAAGTACACAATGACCACAAATCGGTATAGAAAAAAGAATTTTAGTATTTAAATTGTTGTTAATTGTGTACGTTTAGTATTTTTATAATATATATAATGGGTGTTGGCCTAAAAAATAGTTAGAAAAAATTGATATAGAAAAATATATGAATAATTTATTTTATTATTATGTACTACCCTATAACCCGTGCAAAGCACGGGCTATCATATATTATTATTATTATTATTATTAATTTATTAAAATTATTTGAAAAATTTATTTAGTGTAACCTAATATTGTTGAAGAAAGAATTGTAGCAAGAAGTGAGTGTAGACGATAATTCTAATCGGGATATAATTGAAAACATTTTTGATTCTATAATATGTTGGTTTTTTATTTTTAATAAATTATATATAATTTATCTGAATTTGAAAATTTTAACAGGTTTTTTTTATTTTTTTTAAAATATTTTTTTGTACCTTGGTTCTTTGATTGGTTGGTTAACAACTTCCCAAAAAGTTTGTTAACACCTTCCAAAATACAAAAAACAAATCAAAATGTATTTAATTTTAATTAAAAAATAAACCACATATTTTACATAATATTCAATTATATTTCCATTTACATCAATATTTAAATAGATACATACTCCATCAATTATACTTCAATTGAAATTCAACAACATACTCTTTCAAATATATTTTTAATTTGTTATTTTTAGGAAAGTTTTAACAATTTTTTTGGAAGCCAATACATACTCAGTCACACTTTAACTGAAATTCAATTACATACTCTTTCAACTATATTTTTAATATAACTTTTTTAATTATTTTTATAAAGGTATTAACAATTTTTTGGAATACGTTAACCAACCAACTAATCAAATATATCCGTTCATCACACAAATTTCTTAAACTTATATAATATTTTATTTATATTTTAATAATTATATACCTCATATATATTACTTTATATAATATTTGTATAATATATAGTATTAAATAACAATTGTATAATTATATGATATATTGTTCGAATTATGACTATATTTTGTCATAATAATAATAATATAAATATAAATGGACGTATATACTTACGTTCAAATTTTTGTTTTGTTTTTTTTTTGAGCAAAAATTTTTGTTGATATTCATATTCAAATTATGATTCCATAATAATCCCTAATGTAATATTTGTCTAAAATAAAATTTAATATTAAATTGTAATTGTGTAAAATTTTTATTGTTTATTATATAATTTTAGATTGTTTTCACTTTTGTTGATTTATAATTTGTTGTAAATTTGTTAATAAATATATGATATTTAAATTTTTTAAATTTATTTTGAAAATATTTGATTTCTAAGTAATTGAAAGAGTAAAAAAAAATTGGGTAACTCTAAGAGTATGTAATTAAATATTAATTGGAGTGTAATTAAAAGAGTTTGTTATTAAGTAAAATTAAATTTTATATGCATTTTAATTTATTTTTTCATTTTTGGAAGGTATTAACAAAACTTTTGGAAAGTGTTAACCGACCAACCAACCAATTATACCATGTTTCGCTTATAATAGTATAGCATAGATAGATTTGTCATAATAATATAAATATAAATGGACGTATATACTTACGTTCAAATTTTTGTTGATATTTATATTTAAATTATGATTCCATAATAATCCCTAATGTACTATTTGTCTAAAATAAAATTTAATATTAAATTGTAATTGTGTAAAAATTTTATTGTTTATTATATAGTTTTAGATTGTTTTCACTTTTGTTGATTTATAATTTGTTGTAAATTTGTTAATAAATATATGATATTTAAATTTATTTTGAAAATATTTGATTTCTAAGTAATTGAAAGAGTCAAAAAAAGTTAGGTAACTATAAGAGTATGTAATTAAATATTAATTGGAGTGTAATTAAAAGAGTTTGTTATTAAGTAAAATTAAATTTTATATGCATTTTAATTTATTTTTTCATTTTTTGAAGGTATTAACAAACCTTTTTGGAAAGTGTTAACCAACCAACCAACCAACCAATTATACCATGTTTCGCTTATAATAGTATAGTATAGATTTGTCATAATAATATAAATATAAATGGACGTATATACTTACGTTCAAATTTTTGTTGATATTCATATTCAAATTATGATTCCATAATAATCCCTAATGTACTATTTGTCTAAAATAAAATTTAATATTAAATTGTAATGGTGTAAAATTTTTATTGTTTATTATATAGTTTTAGATTGTTTTCACTTTTGTTGATTTATAATTTGTTGTAAATTTGTTAATAAATATATGATATTTAAATTTTTTTAATTTATTTTGAAAATATTTGATTTCTAAGTAATTGAAAGAGTCAAAAAAAGTTGGGTAACTGTAAGAGTATGTAATTAAATATTAATTGGAGTGTAATTAAAAGAGTTTGTTATTTAGTAAAATTAAATTTTATATGCATTTTAATTTATTTTTTCATTTTTGGAAGGTATTAACAAAACTTTTTGGAAAGTGTTAACCAACCAACCAACCAACCAATTATACCATTTTTCGCTTATAATAGTATAGTATAGATAGATTTGTCATAATAATATAAATATAAATGGACGTATATACTTACGTTCAAATTTTTGTTGATATTCATATTCAAATTATGATTCCATAATAATCCCTAATGTACTATTTATCTAAAATAAAATTTAATATTAAATTGTAATTGTGTAAAATTTTTATTGTTTATTATATAGTTTTAGATTGTTTTCACTTTTGTTGATTTATAATTTGTTGTAAATTTGTTAATAAATATATGATATTTAAATTTTTTAAATTTATTTTGAAAATATTTGATTTCTAAGTAATTGAAAGAGTCAAAAAAAGTTGGGTAACTGTAAGAGTATGTAATAAATATTAATTGGAGTGTAATTAAAAGAGTTTGTTATTAAGTAAAATTAAATTTTATATGCATTTTAATTTATTTTTTCATTTTTGGAAGGTATTAACAAACCTTTTTGGAAAGTGTTAACCAACCAACCAACCAACCAATTATACCATGTTTCGCTTATAATAGTATAGTATAGATTTGTCATAATAATATAAATATAAATGGACGTATATACTTACGTTCAAATTTTTGTTGATATTCATATTCAAATTATGATTCCATAATAATCCCTAATGTACTATTTGTCTAAAATAAAATTTAATATTAAATTGTAATTGTGTAAAATTTTTATTGTTTATTATATAGTTTTAGATTGTTTTCACTTTTGTTGATTTATAATTTGTTGTAAATTTGTTAATAAATATATGATATTTAAATTTTTTAAATTTATTTTGAAAATATTTTATTTCTAAGTAATTGAAATAGTCAAAAAAAGTTGGGTAACTGTAAGAGTATGTAATTAAATATTAATTGGAGTGTAATTAAAAGAGTTTGTTATTAAGTAAAATTAAATTTTATATGCATTTTAATTTATTTTTTCATTTTTGCAAGGTATTAACAAAACTTTTTGGAAAGTGTTAACCAACCAACCAACCAACCAATTATACCATGTTTCGCTTATAACAGTATAGTATAGATTTGTCATGATAATATAAATATAAATGGACGTATATACTTACGTTCAAATTTTTGTTGATATTCATATTCAAATTATGATTCCATAATAATCGCTAATGTACTATTTGTCTAAAATAAAATTTAATATTAAATTGTAATTGTGTAAAAATTTTATTGTTTATTATATAGTTTTAGATTGTTTTCACTTTTGTTGATTTATAATTTGTTGTAAATTTGTTAATAAATATATGATATTTAAATTTTTTAAATTTATTTTGAAAATATTTGATTTCTAAGTAATTGAAAGAGTCAAAAAAAGTTGGGTAACTGTAAGAGTATGTAATTAAATATTAATTGGAGTGTAATTAAAAGAGTTTGTTATTAAGTAAAATTAAATTTTATATGCATTTTAATTTATTTTTTCATTTTTGGAAGGTATTAACAAACCTTTTTGGAAAGTGTTAACCAACCAACCAACCAACCAATTATACCATGTTTCGCTTATAATAGTATAGTATAGATTTGTCATAATAATATAAATATAAATGGACGTATATACTTACGTTCAAATTTTTGTTGATATTCATATTCAAATTATGATTCCATAATAATCCCTAATGTACTATTTGTCTAAAATAAAATTTAATATTAAATTGTAATTGTGTAAAATTTTTATTGTTTATTATATAGTTTTAGATTGTTTTCACTTTTGTTGATTTATAATTTGTTGTAAATTTGTTTGTAAATATATGATATTTAAATTTTTTAAATTTATTTTGAAAATATTTGATTTCTAAGTAATTGGAAGAGTCAAAAAAAGTTGGGTAACTGTAAGAGTTTGTAATTAAATATTATTTGGAGTATAATTAAAAGAGTTTGTTATTAAGTAAAATTAAATTTTACATGCATTTTAATTTATTTTTTCATTTTTGGAAGGTATTAACAAACCTTTTTGGAAAGTGTTAACCAACCAACCAACCAATTATACCATGTTTCGCTTATAATAGTATAGTATAGATATTTAATTTATCAATATTGTGTTCACCAATCTATATTGATATTATAAATATATTTTTGTAGATTTTTTAAAAACTCGAAAGCTGTTTATCTAATTTTCTAAATTATCTCAATTAAACCAAACCAAACCAAACATACCCAGTATATCCCGCTCAGAGCAGGGTCTGGGGAGGGTAAGTTGTACGCAGACCATGCCCCCGCTTTTTAAGGCAGGGAGGCTGTTTCCGTGGAGACCCTCGGCTAGGTGCATGACAGATACGGTGGGTGCTATATACATATGAATCCAAAAAGGTACGAAAATGTTCAAAGCAATACCTGCGCCCATGGCGTTCTCCACATGGGACCTACCTGCCTGCTAGGAATTATGATTCGCATGACCTGGTGCGCTCTGCTTTACCAGCTTGTGAGAATAAACTCCTGTACCACTGCAAAACCAGAAAACAGAAGACACTAAAAACGAGAAGTGAGAACGCTAAAGCCGAACTACTAAAAAATCGCTAACCGAGACAATGCAACTCTGAGGCTCTCGACAATTGAGCTACTACCTAAAAGGGAATCCACCACTCTGATACGCCGCCTCCAAGAACACCTATCCGCGAGCATGGTCTCCTTTAAGTCTAAGGCCTTCAAATCCATCCTGAGCTGCTCTTCCCACGACCTCCTCGGCCTGCCTCTCCTCCTCGGCCCAACAACCGCCAAACTCTCGACCCTCCTAACTGGGGCTTCAGCCAGCCTCCTTCGAACGTGGCCGAACCATCTCAACCTTCCTTCCCTAACTTTCGCAGAAAAAGGCACCACTTCAAGCTCGCTCCTAAACACCGAGTTCGGGATTCTGTCCAACATCGTGCGCCCACAAGACCACCGCAACATCCTCATTTCAGCCCCTTCCAACTTGCTAACGAGAGCCTTCTTCTCCGCCCAACATTCAGAACCATATAACATCGCCGGACGGATAGCCGCTCTATAGAATTTCCCTTTCAGCCTTAAAGGGACTTTCTTATCGCACATTACCCCTGACGCTGCCCTCCACCTTAGCCACCCAGCCTTGATACGATGCGTTACATCTGCTTCAATCTCACCTTCCTTCTGGATGATCGAACCCAGATACTTGAATTTATCTGTCTGCGGGACGATCTGGTCTTCAATCCTAACCTCCACCCCTTCTTCGTTGGCCTCACCACTGAAGTTGCACCAGAGATACTCGGTTTTAGAACGGCTCACACGTAACCCTTGGGACTCCAAAGTAGATCTCCAGAGCTCCAATTTGTCATTCACCTCCCTTCTAAATTATCTCAATTGTTAAACTAAAATTTGCAATCAAGAAAATAATTGATGTACATAAAATATGCAATCAGAGAAATAATTGATGTTATTAAAAAGTATTATTTCTAAATTATATTATAGTTAGGATATATAAAAGTTCTAACCTTTTTTTACAATAGTATCTCTATTGAATCCTAATAAAATTTCACCAACGTGTAAATTGACATAAAAGTCAAAAAAAATGTTGGTATTTAAATATTTATTAGTGTATATGCTTTTTATAATATATACAACGGATGTCGGCCAAAAAAATCGTGAGATAAAATCGGTATAATTATATTTAATTTATACAGTACTTTGTTCACCAATCTATATTGATATTATACAATATATTTTGTTGATTATAAAATAATCTTTATTTAAATTTTTTTGAAAAAATGTTATAAAGCTGCCGCAAAGTGCGGCTTAGTCGACTAGTTATTAATAAGCGAAATTCCTTTTTAATGGGACGTTCATATCAAATTTGGTTTCACCACCAAATCCTACTTCCCTAGAATTAACAAAATTGTTGGAATTTTTTATAATAATAATTATGTTATAATAATTTTACTTTATTGTCAAATAACGTATCTATTAAAATTATATATGTTATGTTTTTTTTTTACATTTTTTAAAAGTGGATAATGTTCTTGAAATTACTTGTTGAGATAGTCAAGTAGTCAAATAAAACGATTGTGTATCATGATGCAGATATACAGTATTGTGATATATGGAAACAAATCAATTAGAAATCACAGCATACTGCCATGAAAATTAGGGGTGAACAAAATAAAACTAAAAAATCGAAATCGAGCCGAAAAACCGTACCGAAAAAAATCGTAACCGACTAAAATCGAAAAAAACCGTAACCGAACCGACGGAACGGTTTGGTAACGGTTACGGTTTTATCCCAATAATCGAACCGAAAAATCGAACCGAAAATATTTTATTCTAATAAATTTTAATTTTATACTTACATAAAATATAGGATTTTATAGTCAGATTTATACAGTTTATACAATTTATGCAATTTTATTTTAGTCGATCAGGTGATCACTTACCAGTATAAAAACCAAAACTAATGTAAACCAATTCAGCGAAATTAAAACTACATAATAACAAACCAGTACTATAATATTATGCATTAAAATTTTTTGTCCGTCCAAAATTCTTCACCTCTATTGATTTATAAATAGATGACTTTGCTAGAGTTTTGCTGTTGAGTGTCATGTGGTTACAGGTTACAGACTAAAATTGCAATGTCAAAAAACTAAGCTCCTATTATACTCAGATTATTATTTTTTCTTTTTAATCAATGTACACATGTAAATGTTTGATTGTTTAATGGTAATAGATAGGATGACTTTTATAAATTTTTATTAGCAAGGTATTAAGATATTAAGTATCTAAAATAATAAACCGAAAAAACCGAAACCGACCAACGGTTAACCGAATCGAAAAAAATCGTTCGGTTACGGTTAATAGCTAAAAACCGAACCGAACCGATATGTACGGTTTTGTAACGGTTTCCGGTAAAAACCGAGCCGAACCGACCCGTGCACACCCCTAATGAAAATATTAAGTCAAGAGCAATGTTAGGTTCCCAAAAAAATTTCCCAAATTTTCCCTAAATTATGATGTGGTTATTTTTGATTGGATAGTTGGTGTGAATGCACGAGATCCCATTTATATTAATGAGAGATGAGCCAATTAAAACTTAACATTTGCGGGAAAATTTGATTTTTTTTGGATTAATTATCAACTAGGTCACTTATTTCACTTCAATATATCAAAGAGGTCACCGATTTCATTTCGGTATCATTTGAATCACTAAAGTCATAATAAATATCAAATAGATAACTCTAAATATGTGTTCAAAAATAAAAGTAATCTTTTGTTGATTTCACACATTTTTCTTGAATACTACCACAACCAAATGAATAATTGTTATTGTCTAGTATTTCAGATAACATATTTAGAATTTAAAAAGTTCATTTACTATTTTTATAATTAAAAGAAGGAAAATAACTATAAAATTAAAAGTAAATGAATTTTTAAAAATCTAAATATATTATCTAAAATACTAGAATTTAACAATTATCCATTTGGTTACGGAAGCTGTTGTGGAATAAAAACTAGGCTACTAGTATTGCGGCTAGGGTTTATGTATTTAATGCAAAGGTGTGTGAGCTTCGTGCTTTAATGGCTGCTCTTGTGCTCGTGGCTGACTCTGCCTTCACAAGATGCCTACGTACTTTGATGAATATCAAAGATCAAGCCAAAAAACGTCGTTCTGAGATGAGGGGTCTGACCCTTTATATAGGCTGAGAAGCCTTAGAATTATGGTAGGATTCTGAGACTTGGTAGACAAGTCTTTGAGGAAGGTTCTAGATCTATTCCTTATAGGAATCAGTTTCCATATAGAATTGGATGCCTTATAGGATAAGTCTGAAGGGGATATTATCCTTATCCAACTCTTATTTGCTGAGCTGTTTATTACCCTTAATATTAATTACGAAATTAATTTTATAAATAGGGTTTGGGCCCATCTGGTGGGCCCCACGTTTGGACCATTCCGGGTATAATTAATACCACATTAAAGGTGTCTTTAAGGCTTACTTTTAGCCCATATCATTTGCCCCCCAACTTCTAGGAAAACTGATCAGGTTTTCCTTGAAGTTTTAACTGCCTTTCGTGAGACTTGGGTCAGGGCTTTGTACACTAGTGTTTGACAAATGTCGTCTTGATGCAAAGTGTGGAGCGACCGACACGTTTACGACGATATGCCTTATTCGAGGCTAAGCAATTTCCATAACTTTAGTTACAGAGTCTTTTTCTTCAAGGAATTATTTATGAAATTCCTCGTATTTCCATATTTATCCTATTATGGTACCCACAGGTATCAAAATTCCATGTCTGTGAAGATTTGCTGTCAAAAAATCGATTTTTATAGCAAATTTCGACCAGGACTGAGTATTTTCGATCAGAAATTCGACCAGGAATTCGACCAGGATTCTGGTCGAAATAAGGCCTTCTTTAGCTTCTTGATCGAAGAGATTTTCGACCAGGATTCTTGGTCGTTTCGACCAGGATCTTGGTCGAAATAAGGGTCCAATTTTGCTCTGGTCGAAGGGTTTTTCGACCAGGATTCCTGGTCGTTTCGACCAGGTTTCTGGTCGAAATAAGGGCCTCAGAATGGTTTTGGTCGAAAGGTTTTTCGACCAGGATTCTTGGTCGTTTCGACCAGGATTCTGGTCGAAATAAGGGCGTTTCCAACGCTTTGGTCGAAAGGTTTTTCGACCAGGATTCTTGGTCGTTTCGACCAGGATTCTGGTCGAAATAAGGGCGTTTCCAACGCTTTGGTCGAAAGGTTTTTCGACCAGGATTCTTGGTCGTTTCGACCAGGATTCCTGTCGAAATAAGGGCGTTTCCAACGCTTTGGTCGAAAGGTTTTTCGACCAGGATTCTTGGTCGTTTCGACCAGGATTCTGGTCGAAATAAGGGCCACTTTGGCTTTGGGCCTATTCTTATTGGGCCTGATACATTTCTTTTCAAAATGGGCTTAACCTCATAGTTGTTATTGGGCCCGTCCGGGCTATTTGAATCCAAATCCAGGATCTTTTGTCTATGATATTTTTCAAAAATATCTATAATTTTTTTCAAAATATCTAAGATATTTTTCCAAGATATTTTTCTAAGAATGTCCTAGAATTGCAAAAATGAATTCTGCCTCCTCCAAAGGTACAATCACCATTCGCTCTTCTTACACATCTCTAGTAGATATGTTAAATCAACGTGGAGATGATTACCCTTCTTTGTCAGAACTAGATGCATATGACTGCTGTAGCTCGTATCATGATGTTGATGAAATCACTAGATATAACAAACTTTTTAAAATTAAATCACCTTATAAACTTGTCCCAGCTGAGCCAGGTGACAGACCTTGTCACTGGAAACCCAATTCTTTGTGTGTTTATAGGGAGAGTCTAGTGGCTGGCCTTCGTTTTCCGTTTCATGAATTCATTCCTAGACTTTTAGCTGACGTTCAAATTAGTCCATGTCAACTCCCGCCAAACGCGTGGAGAATTATATTATGTTTTATGGTTTTGTGTCTTCGACAACAACTCCCTTTATCTGTTGCGCTTTTTCGCAAAATTTTTCAATTTTATAATAGTCCTGCCACGAACCCTGGCTGGGTATATGTTAAGCTCCGTCCTAGAGTTCCCCCAATTTTTAATGGCAAGTCAATCCCCGATAATAATACGGGCTGGAAAAATGAGTTCGCATACTTAGAATGGGATGGAGGTGATTGGGGCACTCTCTTTAGGCAGACATTCTCGAGAGTTTCAGACGGAAGTGCTAAGGGAATCGTCCTTAGTACCGAGGAACAGGCCGCTTATAATACTCTGACCCAGGCAGACGGTAGTTCTATTACCTGCCTAAGTCTTTTAAATGAGGAATCTCTAAGGGGAGTAGGCCTTTCCAGAGTTTCTGAACGGGGTAATTTTCTTACTAGTCTTTGCCATTTACTTTTTTTTACTGAATTTATTCCAACTCTCTTTTTTGGTTGTTCTTGCAGTTGCGAAGTTGATTGTGGAGGCTGCACCCTCTCCTGATGAAGAGACTTCCAGGATGGTAAGAGCTAAGAGGGCTGCTGACCCTCGAGGGAAAAACACAGAGCCTCCTTTTCTACGCCCCCACAAGGTCCAGAAAGGAGAGTTGAGATATGGTGACATAGCTGGATTGGAGGGGAGCTCCCAGGTTAACGTCCAGTCGACGGTTTTCAGGCCTCCCTGGGGCTTCTGGAAGCAGGATTCTGTGGTGGGATCTACCAAGCACTCCATGGATTGGTCTTTGAACTCAATCACCACCCCTGACTATAAGGACATGGTCCTTAGTGGAGGTATTGGTGAGTCAGAGGCACTCGGTGCTCAGGCTATCGTTGTGGTGAGTCTCGAACTTTTATCTTTCAATACCTTAATGGCTTAGATTCACTACTTGATTTCAATGTTAACCTTTCATGCAGGCTAACGTCCATTTCCAAAGCTTGGTTCATAAAGCCAAAGCTTGGAAGGAGAAGTCCAAAGCTTTTGAGTCTGAGTCTCAGAAGAAGACTCTCCATATTAACCGTCTGGAAGAGCAACTAAAGAAGAAAGATGAAGAGATGGTCGGTATGCATGCGGAGCTGGTTGCCCTGAGAGATGACAAGGAGAAGCATATTGATGAATATCTGGATTCAGATGAGTACAAGACTCTCATGGATCAGCATGATGAGATGCTCTTTCCTAGTCAGTTTTCTGATGGGTGGACCAAAGCCCTTGAAGCAGTTCTGAGGCAGCATCCAGGGTTATTCTTGCCTTCTGCTTTTCCTAGCCCTCACCTTCCCAGTGCCTTGACACATGAGCCTGGTTCCAGTGAAGAGCTATTCGGGGAGGATGATACTTTGGTTAAGGAGCATGCTACTGCCACTACTTCAGCTTTGGATCCCGAGCCTCCTCTAGCTCAGCCTGGTGCTGCTAACTCTGCCGACGAGGGGTCTACTACTGAGACTAGCTCTGAGGATGCTTCTCCTGCTAAGGAGGCCCCTAAGGCCCCTTAGGATTTATTTATTTATCTTTTGCTTTTCTGAACTCTGGGTTTCCACCGTTTGACTTAATAGCCTTCGGGCCTTTGTAATTTTTAACTTAACTATTTATGCAGTTTGTTTCCGTTCATTTTTCTTGCTTTTGCTCATAGTTTGTTAATACTTTAGAATTTTTGAGCACTTGGCCTCCTGGCTGGTACTAAACTCACAAGTTGGTCCATCATTCGTCTTTCGTTTGTTTTAGCAAGGAAGGATAACCAATAGAGAAAACAGAATAAATTCCATTATGCTGTCAAAGGACATCAATAAAATGGGTTCAACCCTTACATAGATACTCTATCAACTACTGGGAGCAACATGCTCTATAATGGTTTCATTCGAACATTATTCCTAATAAATAGATAAAAGTTCAAGCCTTTGTCAAAAGAACTTAAACATAATAAACTTTGAGGTTCACAGCATGCCAAGTTCGGGGCACCTCAACCCCATCCAAGGTTTCTAACTTGTAAGATCCTCGTCCTAACACCTTTCTGACTAGATACGGTCCTTCCCAGTTTGGTGCTAACTTTCCTTTTTGGCCAACTCCTGAGGCTTCAATCTTCCTCAGAACCATGTCGCCTTGTCGAAAAAATCTTTCTTTAACTCTCTGGTTGTAATGAAAAGAGGCTCTCTTCTGATACTCAGCATTCCTAGCATTAGCTTCATCTCTAACCTCGTCAATTAAATCCAGGGCCAGTCTCATCCCTTCTTCATTAGTTTCTGGCTCATATGCCTCGATTCGAGGTGATGCTTGCATGATCTCCAAAGGCACAACGGCCTCGGCTCCATAAGCCAGCAAAAATGGGGTTGCTCCAGTTGTTACCTTACAAGTGGTGCGATACGCCAAAAGTATGGGCAGCAGTTCATCTACCCAAGTGTTCCTAGAGCGCTCGACCCTCTTCTTCAGTCCATCAAGGATAATTCGGTTAGCTACCTCAGCTTGCCCATTGGCTTGTGGATGTGCCACTGAGGTAAAACGGAGCTCAATCGCATTCTCTTCACAATACTTCTTAAACTCCTCATTATTGAACTGTATCCCATTGTCTGTCACAAGGATTCGTGGGATTCCGTATCTGCAAATGATGTTCTCCCAAAAGAACTGGGAAACTTGCTTGGTGGTTATCTTGGCCAGGGGTTTAGCCTCAATCCACTTAGTGAAGTAATCAATGGCCACTATCAGGAATTTCCTCTGTGCTGAAGCCATGGGAAAGGGTCCAAGTATATCCATCCCCCACATTGCAAATGGAATGGGAGAGTTAATCGAGGTCAACATCTCAGGCGGTTGCCTCACAATTGGGGCATGCTTCTGGCATCTCTCACATCTCTTGACATAGTTTTGTGTATCAGCCAACATCTCCGGCCAATAAAACCCTAAACGAATTATCTTGTGAGCTAGGGCTCTGCCCCCCAAGTGTTGCCCACAGATCCCTTCATGAACTTCCTCCAATGCTTCCCTTGCCTCTAGAGGCCTTAGACACTTCAAGTACGGGATGACAAACGACCTTTTGTACAGAATACCCTCAATCAAAGTATATCTCAACGCTCTTACTGAGAGTTTTCGTGCCTCCATGGCATTGTCTGGGAGCCACCCGGTCTCCAGGTGTGCCTTGATAGGATCTATCCAAGAGCCTCCTATATCAATTGGTGCCACTAACTTTGCGTTAACGGTCGGGGCCTTCAAGACCTGAAAGTAGACACTCCCAGCATAATTTTCTATTTCAGAAGAAGCAAACTTAGACAGGGCATCGGCCTTAACGTTTTCTTCTCTCGGGATGTGTTCAACATGACACTCCTCAAACTGAGACATAACAGCCTTCACCACTCTCAGGTATTTCGCCATAGTCTCATCCTTAGCTTCGAATTCACCATTTACTTGGGATATCACAAGTCATGAATCTCCACAAACTTTGAGGTTTCTGACCCTCATGATTCTAGCTAAACCTAAACCAGCTATTAATGCCTCATACTCCGCCTCATTGTTAGTAGTAGGAAAATCCAACTTTAAAGCATACTCAACTGTGAACCCATCGGGGCTTTGCAAAACCAAACCTGCACCACTAGATTTTGTTTTTGATGCTCCATCAAAATAGAGCACCCAATATTCCTTTAGATCAGGTGTAAGTTCCTCTTCTTTTTTCTCTTGCCCAGGGGTAGTCATTATCTCTTGCCCCCCGACTTCTTGGTTGTTAATTGTACATTCAACCACGAAGTCAGCCAATGCCTGAGCCTTAATGGCTGTCCGAGGCTTGTATGTGATATCGAATTCTCCTAACTCAATCGCCCATTTAATTAGCCTTCCACTAGCCTTAGGGCTATGCAATATGTTCCTCAACTGTTGGTTCGTCAGAACTTGAATCTTATGTGCCTGGAAGTAAGGTCGTAATTTCCTTGAGGCAGTTACTAATGCCAAAGCAAACTTTTCTATGGGTGAGTAATTCAACTCAGCCCCATGCAATACTTTGCTTACATAGTAGATAGGTTTCTGGACTTTCTCCTCTTCCCGAATAAGGACAGCACTCAGGGCTTGTTCAGATACCGCCAGGTATAGACAAAGAGTCTCTCCAGGACTTGGTTTGGTCAATAATGGGGCTTCAACCATGTATTTCTTCAATTGCTCAAAGGCCTCTTGGCTCTCAGGGGTCTACTCAAAATTTTTCACTTTCTTCAATGCTTGAAAGAAAGGCAAGCATTTGTCACCAGACTTGGAGATGAATCTTCCTAAAGCCGCTACCCGGCCTGTCAACTTCTGCACATCTCTTATAGAGCGCGGGGGTTCCATGTCTAAGATCGCCTTGATCTTGTCGGGGTTGGCCTCTATGCCTCTTTTAGAAACCATCAGACCCAAAAATTTGCCTGATCCAACGCCAAAGGCACACTTGGCTGGATTCAACATCATCTTGTGGTGCTTCAGCACTTCGAATGCCTCTCTGAGGTGCTTGATATGGTCTGCCTTGACCAAGCTTTTAACCAGCATATCATCGACATAAACCTCCATGGTTTTTCAAATCAGATGGGCAAATATCTTATTCACCAATCGTTGGTAAGTAGCTCCCGCATTCTTTAAACCAAACGCCATAACAAGATAGCAGAAAACACCAAAGCCGGTTATGAAGGATATCTTAGGGATGTCATCCTTGTGCATCTTAATCTGATTATAGCCGCTGAATCCATCCATGAAGCTCAGCATCTCATGTCCAGCTGTGGCATCTATCAACATATCTATTCTTGGCAGAGGGAAACAATCCTTTGGGCATGCATCATTCAGGTCAGTGAAGTCTATACACATCCTCCACTTCCCATTCGCTTTCTTGACCATCACAGGGTTTGCTAACCATTCGGGAAACTGAATTTCTTCAATAAAACCAGCCTCCAAGAGCTTATCCACTTCTTGCTTAATGGCCTCTTGCCTTTCCGGAGCAAAATTTCTCTTCTTCTGCTGTACTACCTTCCGATTAGGGTCGACATTCAATCTATGAGTTATAAGTTGGGGATCAATCCCTGGCATATCAGCTGCTGTCCAAGCGAAAACGTCGCTATTCTTCTGTAAGAACTCTATCAACTTGCCCTTCAGGGGTTCTTTCAAAGAGGCTCCAATATAAGTTACCTTCTCAGGGTCGCCTAGCTCCAGAGGGATAGGTATTAAGTCCTCTGCTGGCTTTCCTCGGTGTTCATCATCACCACGGACATCCATGTCTTCAATCGGGAGTACCTGCCCCCCGGTTCCATCAGCTCTCAAAGCAGCCACATAGCAACTCCTGGCCATTTTCTGATCTCCTTTTTGTTCCCCAACACCATTCCTGGTTGGAAATTTGACCTTCATGTGATAAGTAGAGGCAACAGCCTTGAATGCATGAAGTCAGGTTCTCCCTAAGATTGCATTGTACGTTGAGGCAGCCTTAATTACTAGAAAGTTTAGCATCTGGGTGGCTTCCTTAGGTTCTTGCCCTATTGTCATGGGCAGCTGAATGGTCCCCTCAACCTTGGACTCAACTCCTTTAAATCCGTAGATCGGCATATTAGTCGGGGTTAGTTGAGAGTCAGTATACCCCATCCTCAAAAAAGCATCATGAAACAAGATATCGACGGAAGCTCC
The DNA here is from genome assembly GCA_036435485.1 of Saposhnikovia divaricata. Classification (NCBI taxonomy): domain Eukaryota; kingdom Viridiplantae; phylum Streptophyta; class Magnoliopsida; order Apiales; family Apiaceae; genus Saposhnikovia; species Saposhnikovia divaricata. The sequence goes on along the minus strand of CM071597.1, from coordinate 8,293,643 downwards.
ATTGTCTATCAGGACTCGCTTCACTTCCGAGTTTCCAATTACAGGAGTTATGACCAACGGGTCGTCATGGGGGAATTTCACCCCTTCAAGGTCTGAATCATCAAAACCAATCACTGCCTCAGTCTTAGCTCGCTTCGGGGCTTCTCCTGTGATGTGCATTACTTCTCTGGCATAAGCCTTTCGAGAGTTTCGGGTAGTACCGGCCGCTGTTGGTCCTCCCCAAATCATATTGATTACTGGCCCTCGAGGCTGCGGGTTACGATTGCGATCGTTATCCCTCCTATCACCGTCTCTTCTATCATAATCCCTTTTCTGGGTTCCACGGTCTTCACCCTTGGTGAACTTGTTTAACTTTCCCTTCCTGATTAAGAATTCAATTTCATCTTTTAATTGTCTGCAGTCATCTGTGTCATGCCCCACATCCTTATGGAATCTACAATACAGATCTTTGTTTCTCTTTTCGGGGTCACCCCTGAGCGGTTTAGGCCAACGAAAGTCCTTATCCTTCTCATTGTCCAACAAAATTTGACTCCTAGGAGCGTTCAACCTTGCATAATCAGAAAACCTTGGCCCAAAACCCTTCTTGGGTGATGAATCGGAGTCCTTGCCAGTCCGGGGATACTTGTCCCTAGCGTCGTACTCTTGTTCTGACTTTCTTTTCTTTGAATCATTAGAGCCCTTGCCATTACCTCCTGTGGTTTCCTTCTTAATGCTGTCCTCAGCCTTGATATATTTATCGGCTCTTCTCTGGAGCTCGGCCATGTTCTCAGGAGGGTGTTTTGCCAAAGACCTTTTGAAGAAGAGGTCAGTGGTTCCGTGTTCCAGGGCTACCATGGCCACCTTATTTTCCAGATCGGTGATATTCAACGTCTCCTTGGTGAATCGCTTGAGATAATCCCTTAAGTTCTCATTCTTTCCCTGCACCACATACATAAGGGATGCAGAACTTTTCTCATGAATTCTCCCACTGATGAATTGGCTGATTAAGGCAGCGCTCAACTCCTTAAAAGAGCCAATCGAGTTTGCAGGTAGACGGCTATACCATCTTTGAGCCATGCCTGACAGAGTTTTGAGGGAACGCCCTACACTTTAAGGCATCACTAGCAGGCTGCAGTAGTAGTGCGTTTGAGAATGTTCTGACATGATTTGCGGGATCGCCCGTTCCATCATAGGCCTTAATAGTTGGCATCTTAAACTTCCTTGAGATGTGGGCATTCATCACCTCCTCAGTAAACGGAGGTGTGGGATCGTCAGGGTCCCCAAGTGGCATCAGATCTTTGGGGTTACTCCTGGGGGTTTCCACCCTCATAGCTTCTCTTGTTGGGACATCAACCCTCTTCTGTCTTCTTGAGGACCTCTCCAAATTTATAACGGGAATCCTTCCTGAGATTGGAGGGGGTCGAGTCAGACTCTGTCTTGCCTGTTCCCTTGCTATATCATCCTTCAGCCTTTGGATCTCAGCCTCATGAGCCTTAATCCTCTCCTCAATCGTTTGTGGAGGTCCATCATGGATTCTTCGCGTTCTTCTTAGAGGTTCATTGCTAGCACGTCGCCTCCTCGGGGCTTCATCTCGATCATCATCCTCAGATGATGATGAATCATCAGTATAGGGACCCGAGTAATCATCATATTCTCGATCCCGGATCTGTAAGGCATGTCCGCTCGGTCCAGGTTCCCTTCGTCGAGGGGGATAGTTAGGCAGCCCATACATAGGGTTGGTGTTCAAAGGGAGATCCGTAGTATGGATCTGTACCCATGTGCGATCAACGTTACCAAGAGGAGAAACCACCATCTGGAGAGGGTTAGTTTCTTGGCCTTGATGGACAATCACTGAGTGGGTCCTCTCTACATGGGGAGTCGTCCCTGGGGGCTGAGTGGGCAGAGGTTGAATGGCCGTCCCTGTTGATAGGAGTATTTGTCCTTCCTCAGTGACGATGAGCGGATCAGAAGTGGCTGGTGGAGCAGAGTTAAGGGGCACGGCCTCGGTTGATGTTGTCCTTCGTGTTTGAACCATGGTTGATGTTGTCGTCCCACAGACGGTGCCAAATGTTGTGGAATAAAAACTAGGCTACTAGTATTGCAGCTAGGGTTTATGTATTTAATGCAAAGGTGTGTGAGCTTCGTGCTTTAATGGCTGCTCTTGTGCTCGTGGCTGACTCTGCCTTCACAAGATGCCTACGTACTTTGATGAATATCAAAGATCAAGCCAAAAAACGTCGTTCTGAGATGAGGGGTCTGACCCTTTATATAAGTTGAGAAGCCTTAGAATTATGGTAGGATTCTGAGACTTGGTAGACAAGTCTCAGAATCCTACCATATTAGGGTGTTAGTAATAGTTTATTGAGATTGAGTTATATAGTTAGATAGCCCTGCCAAGTGATTTGGCTCATAAGCCCAAGTAGTTGCTTACAAACACTCACGCCTATCTAAACAAGGCCATTCATTATTAGCTCGTACACTACGTCTATCTTATTCCAAGATTACGGACTTGACTGATAATTAATTATACCTTTCTTTACTCTTATTACACAACCAGGCTAAAGTAATCCAACTGGGTACGTTTGGTTTGGTTTGGAAAATGAGGATTTCCCTTAGCAGGTTTTGTTTTGTCCTTGACAAATTTGTGGAGATAAATTCTCCATTTGGTTTATAAAAGTGCAGTGCTTATAAAAGTGCACTAATATTACATATTAGTGCTTCTTAGCAGAATCAATCAATCATATTAGGGTGTTAGTAATAGTTTATTGAGATTGAGTTATATAGTTAGATAGCCCTGCCAAGTGATTTGGCTCATAAGCCCAAGTAGTTGCTTACAAACACTCACGCCTATCTAAACAAGGCCATTCATTATTAGCTCGTACACTACGTCTATCTTATTCCAAGATTACGGACTTGACTGATAATTAATTATACCTTTCTTTACTCTTATTACACAACCAGGCTAAAGTAATCCAACTGGGTACGTTTGGTTTGGTTTGGAAAATGAGGATTTCCCTTAGCAGGTTTTGTTTTGTCCTTGACAAATTTGTGGAGATAAATTCTCCATTTGGTTTATAAAAGTGCAGTGCTTATAACCTAAAGGAAGCAGTTGTTGATTATCTTTGGTTACTCGTAATTGCTTTAGAATTATCACCCCTTAGTCCTTAAATAAAGGGCGATTAAGCTATAGAGGTCCAACTCTTATTTGCTGAGCTGTTTATTACCCTTAATATTAATTACGAAATTAATATTATAAATAGGGTTTGGGCCCATCTGGTGGGCCCCACGTTTGGACCATTCCGGGTATAATTAATACCACATTAAAGGTGTCTTTAAGGCTTACTTTTAGCCCATATCAGAAGCATTCAAGAAAAATGTGCAGAATTAGCAAAAGATTACTTTTATTTTTTGAACATATACTTATATTGTGTTTGGTTGGGGTGAATCAAATTGGAGGGAATGGAATGAAATTTGAATAAGAATATAGTTAAATGTTTAAAAAATTCATTTCTTACATCATTCCATTCCTAACCACCTAAGCTAAAGTTTAAACCCATCAATTTGAAAAGGAATGATCCATTCTCCCTCCAACCTATTTTCTTCCCAAATCCTATCATACAAAATTTACACCCACTCATTTTTTTTAAAATCTTACCTCTCATGTTCATTTTGTTCTTTTAATTTCTATTCATTCCATTCCATTCCGTTCTCCCCAACCAAACACAACCTTAGAGTTATCTATTTGATATTTATTATGACTTTAGTGATTCAAATGATACCGAAATGAAATCGATGACCCTTTTGAAATATTGAAGTGAAATAACCTCTAAAGATTTACGGTCTTAAACTTCTATAATCTAGAATACATAAAAAGAGACACCACGAAACCTGATACTAAAAAATTACTAGCATAATACTTGTTTTATCATAAAACATCAGTGCAACTCAAGAACTTTATCTGCGTTATGACGTAAGGCGACCGTTAACCATATAAATCTTCTACATCCTCTATACTCAATTAGTCTTCTTTTAATTTATCTTGTATATTGTTATTCTTCCTAGCCTCGTGATCAATCAAAGAAGAGTTTGTCTTATATATATATATGGAAACAAATCAATTAGAAATCACAACATACAGTACTATGAAAATATTAAGCCAATTGCTTGCTTGTCTCAGAATCTCAAATAATCTGAGGAAAAGCATCTTCTTAAAATAATCTTAAATAAATTATCTTATCAACAACTGAAATCAACCCGTCACCATGTACTTTACTAATAGGGATGGGCATCGGGACATTTCGGGGCCGGGGAGTGCTATCCCCGCCCTCATCCACGAATTCAAACCTAATCCCCGTCCCCGACCCGCTCCCCGTCGCGGATTATTTTTTATTCCTCATCCCCGGCCCAAAGGGGTAACGGGGATCCCCGAGGTGAATTTCATTTTAAATAAAAAATAATATCTTAAATAATTTTAAACACTAACTAGTGAGTTTGAAATCATATTTTCTTGTGATATATTGTGAAAAGCAACTATAGCTCGATTAGATGTTGCGTTACAACGTTTTTTCATCACATTAATCATATAATAAATATATCTTCATATTCACAAGTATATATGTTACCTCTAAAAATTTCTTTTTGACATCTAAACATTACAAAGTAGTAGCTAATATATATATATATATATATATATATATATATATATATATATATATATATATATATAGTTGCACTCCATAGCAAACACCTTATATAACAAACAATAAAGAACACCTCATATCTAATATAATTTAAGAGTTCCGTCATAGCACCCAATACAAAAAGTTGTTATTTTTTTACCCTCTAGCAAACCAGCAAAAAATTGAAAATTCACTGTTCATTGATGACTTCATCAATGAACAGTAATTTTCAATTTTTTTTGACTTGATAGAGGGTAAAAAAATAACAACTTTTTGTATTGGGTATCCCCGGCGGGGCCAAAGGTTCTAATAGATCTATGGTGTTCTTTGTTGTTTGTTATATAAGAGCGTTCTGTATGGAGTAAAGGCCTATATATATATATATATATATATATATATATATATTATAATAAGGTGAAATCGATTCCGGGATTGAAAATTGGGTCGGGTGGAGAAAATCGGGGCGGGGTTGGGGATCGGACCGGAGAGACATAAAATCCCGGCCCCGGCCCGCTTCCCGGTTTTTTTTGAAATTGTCCCCACTTTCCGGTCCGTATCCGAAAAAATCCCCAATTCGCCGTCCCGTTTGGTGCGGGGATCGAATCGGACCGGGCGGGCAGGGTGAATGCCCATACTAATATTTCAACTGGATAGCTTTGGTACTAAAAGGGGATTCGCCGGCGCCGCATAGGGTAGTTATAAGGTAGGAAAGGAAAACAATGATGTTGGCGAGAAGTTTTTTACTAAGACAATTGATGGTTGCAAGAAGAAGAAGAAGAGTGATGATGAGGTTCGACTATAATAATTTTTATATTCAGACACCACCACCCAGGGGCGGATACAAAGGGGTCTAGTGAGGGCCATGGACTCCACTTGAATTTTTTTTTAAAAAATTACCTATATTTTTATATATAATATATCTAGTACTGTATTATATTAATGGAGCCAGGGGACAATTGGGACCAGTAAAAAAGGATAACAACCTCATTCGTGATATATCTCAATTCCCAAAATTAAGAAACTCATTTGTAAAGAACCACACTCCAGCGTCAAAGTCCAGAGTCCAGAAGATCCTAAGGGGCTTGATCCTAACTCCTTTTTGATTTCAATCAATTAAATTAAACTCCAAGATCAGCCTTCTTAAGTTCATATTGTTAGGTATGTTTTCCCCAAATTTCTAAATACTTGTTTGGGTATCTTATATATGCTTGAATTTATCTTATGTTTTTAGGATAAATATTAGGAACTAGAAAGTGTTTCTTATTTATTTGTATGTGTTAAGATTCAAGGTTCTGGAAGTGCACCTGTGCAAGAACAAACATCGGTAGACAACACTAATATATCTGAACAAGTCATCGCTGATCTGGTCGTAGACCCTGTATGTCAACAATTGGTTTTGATTCAGCTGAGCGGGAGAAAATCAGAATAGCATATCTAACTAAGGGACCAACTAGCTAAATTATATCCACTAGAGTTTAATGAAAACTGATCCAACTAGCTAAATTATATCCACTGGAGTTTAATGAAATAAGTCTTCTGGCCCTTGACGATCAGCTTGATAATTACATTGTTAATATGAGAAGCGACAATGATTTTAGTGATTTAAAAGGAGTCGCAGAACTAGCTCAAAAGATGGTTCTGAAACAAAAAGATTTGGGATTTCCGTTGGTTTATATGTTAGTGAAACTAGTATTAATCTTGCCGGTTGCAACAGCTACTGTTGAGAGGGCATTTTCAGCTATGAATCTCATAAAAATTGTTCTTCGAAATGCAATGGGAGATACTTGGTTGAACGACTGTCTAGTAACCTATATTGAAAGAGATGTTTTCGAAACAATCAGCAATGAAGAAATCATGCAGAGGTTTCAAAGCATGAAGAAAAGAAGAATGTTGTTGTAATATGTAACTTTTGTAAAAACTTACCTATGTTATGTATGAAAAAAAATTTGGACCCCACTTTACTTGGACCCTGGCTCCGCCACTGCCACCACCAACATCATCTAGCAGCCGCCATCTTCGATTTTCTTCTTACAGCCACCCCTTTAATTCCATTGGAGGTCTGTAATCTTTTCTAGTATTTCATTGTTGTTATTACTACTTATTTATTATTAATTTGTCCTAGGTTATTAATTTATCGAGGTTTTACTGTAGTGCTTTCCACTTGATTGTAAATTTGTAATCTCTTTTTAATAATTCAAGGTTTGACATATGATGAATGGAGAGCAAAGCACTCAGAGGAATCGAAAATAGGAGGTGAATGTGATTCGGAGAAAGAAAAGGTGATTGAAAAAGGGAATCTTGTTGATATATCAGAGCTTCTGTTCACCAAAGAGAGAGATTACCTCATTAGATATAATGACCCGAAACCGGTATGGCTATGTATCATTGTACATTATCGCAGTTTTGCAAAATGCCTCGGGTGTCAGCTTCTTTTGTTTACTTTTAATATTGCAGGTTACGGCTGAACAGTTGGAAGGGAAATTTATTGTTTTATACTTTCTGCCTTTCCATTACCATGTTGATGTACATCCTCCTGATAGGATGTTCAAAGAATCCTTGATTGACACTATTAATGATTTAAAGTGTAAGAACTGCTTTGAGGTTGTAATGGTTGTTGATGAGGTTACTACCTATGATGGAGATCTCCGACAAGATCTTCTTACTCTTCAAGGGAAGTTTGATGATATAGTTTCTAAATTTCCATCATGGGCTGCCATACCATTCTCAGATATAAAATCTAGAAAGCGTCTAAAAAGTAGATTTGGTCACTTGGGCGTATTACGTAGCCCTAGGATGGTTCACATTCATTCAAAAGCAGGAAAAGGCTTGGTCGTGGACACTTTTTCTGAAAAACTATTTCTGACTTATGGATCTGAGGCTTATCCTTTCAGCGAGGATAGGATAGCGTTCCTGAAGGCCAAAGACAAAATGGCCTTTAGTCAACACTCCTTGAAAGAACTTCTAGGCTCCCCGGAACGTGATTTTGTCATCTCAAACAAAGGAGAGGAGGTATGAATGTAATTCTTTTCTAACATCATAATTAATTGCTAACTGTAGGGAAAGTCAATCTCTTAATTAGCGACAAGTTTCAACTATCAAATATCTTTACAAAACAGGTTTATGAAACATCTTTAATTAGTATGTTGATCACTTGATCATTGGAAACAATCCTCTCTTTAAAGCATTCATTATTGTTTTAGGTCCGCTGGATCTTGTTTTCTTAATTAATTCTTTGATCTGCCGCATGTAGTTTTATTTTTATCATGTGTATAGTATATGCATGTGATTAGTAAATATTGATACTTATCATTTTCTTGATCCTAATAGAAAAACATGACTGGTCAAACTACTCAATTGATTTAGTAATTATACATTTGTACTGCTGTGTGTGTGTGTGTCGTGTCTATATATCTCTGTTTGTGTGTTTATGACTTGTGCAGCTCGCCTAAGAGCCTCTCTCTTAGGCTCTATGATAGTCTAGCGCCTCGGTGCCCCCCTTGCCTATAGTAAAATTAAAAAAAATGATATTAGCACACTGCATTGATAACATTTTTATGAATATTTTATTTAAAAAGTATTGAGCATAATGAGAAAGGGATAACAATATTCTGTCAAAATATCCAAATTAACATAATATATATTAGTGTAGTCAATACTTTTTTGATATTGTGCATGACATTGTAGAGGAGAGTTAGATTTAGAGGTGTTTTGGAAGGTACTAGATGACGAGTAACTGAGGATATCTTTTGAAAAGAGGGTTGAGAGGCAAATAAGGGGGAATCTCAAATCTCATATGAGCATAGTAGTAGGGCTAAAAAGTTCATCGTTTTTTAATTATCCGAGTAGAATAACAAAGTCACATCACGAATAATTAAAATTGGGATAAAAAACAATTTTTTAGAATATAATTGGCTTTTAATATTTTTTTTTTAACTTAAGGATCTTATAATGATCATTAAAACGAGTTTTAAGATGCATCGGGATTTGATGCTTAAGTTCCCAATAGCTTAGGAAATTAAAATATTGATTTTCCCTTTTTTGTAATTATTCTAGTGCACTCTGTAATAATTTACTTGTTGCATTTGCACATTATCATAATGAAATTGGATGAACATCTAAATGATGCACTAAGATACTGCCTACTTTTGATGATAGATTCCTATTCAGACTCTTGAAGATAAGGTGGTAGCCCTATATTTTTATGAAGAAGACCACTCTGTGCCTGATCCCCTTGCAGGGAAACTAATGATGTATTATAATGAATTGAAAATGAAGAATGAAAATTTTGAGCTTGTGCTACTTTACCTGTATGACACATGTAAAACTGCTTGTTTGACAAAAGAAAATTTCCAAAAAACTTTTGAGACTATGCCTTGGTTGGCGCTACCGTTTAAAGACCCGGTCCTTAAAAAGTTAAAAAGGCTTTTCGGTTATCCTGACGAGGAGGACCACTTTGATGCTGGACCTTCTCTTGTTATTGTTGGGCCTCGTAAAAATGTCATTGGTTGTGGCGATATCATTGAACCAGGTCCTGCCAGCATCATGAGGGGATATGACGGGAACCTCTTCTTGCGTGAGGAGTTTGCCAAGGCAGAGGGGGAGAGAGTCAGGGAACTGAAGTTGGAGATGTTATGTAGTCCAAATACCGTCTTCAAAAGTAAAGATGGATCCCAGGTTAATATTTTTAAAGATTGACTGGTTGTTAGAGCATATCCAATATTACTGTAGGGGCTATGACATCATGTTGTTGAACAGAAGAAAATAATATATTGATCTGTCAAATTACAGTACAGGAGTTTAGTATATGTAGCCTATGCTTAAAGGCTATAAAAAAACTAATGTAGTGTACTGATAGTTTATTTTGTAGCTAAATTTCGCTGTAGCCATTAGCTATGGCTATATAATAATCTCCCATAATGTAATTAGACAGGTCAATATATTATTTTCTCCTGTGCAACAACACAATTCATGTAATTATCTTTTAGACTCTCTATCTACAAGTTCATTTGCCAAGGCCCATAAGATGCTTAATATTAGGTGTTGAAGTACAACTATCACACTTGCAACAATTCAGGACAATGGTAAAAAATAACCATTTTTTAAAACTCAGTCATGAAAATACCCACCCATTTTGGAAGTGATTGGTTATTTATAACACATGGGATACCCAACTGGTAATTGGGTATCTCATTTTATATAGGATACCCATTTGTGAGTTGGGTATCACAATTTTTTTTATTTTTAATTTCTTGGGATACCCATTTGCAGGTGGGGTATCTTATACAAAATGAGATACCAAATTACCAGTTGGGTATCCCATCGGGTAAAATAACCATACATTTTGAAAATTGTTATTTTTGTCATTTTAACTCAAAAATGAGTATTTTTTTTATATCATTTTTTTCGACAATTCAAGCATCATGCCTAATATTTGTGATTACTTGATCATTTATGTAGGTTCAATTCTCTCAACTAGCGGGGAAGAGAGTCATATTTTTGTTTGAGGGTGATTATCCAGAATATGATGGTGAATTTTTTCGTCGTATGTTAGAATTACAGTATAGGCATGCAAAGGGCACTGCTAATGAATTTGAAGTTGTATATTTTCCCAAGAACAAAGATATAAATGGTAAGAGGGTTGCAGATATGCCATGGTTGATGTCATGTCCAGTGGAGTTGTTACTCGTTGGGTCTGCTTATCTTTCTTTTTATGGTAATAGCTACAACCGGTATCATTCTTCTTTACTTCTTGCCTTTGGTCGAGATGGAAGCCTGGTTAGAAGAGCGATATGTCCGCGGTTAGGGGATTACCATTTCCCCTTTTACAATGAAAGTGAAGAAGTTGCTTCAGAGGCCTTTGATATAGAGAATAGTGATTTTTGCTGGGGCTATTGGGACACACTTTATCAGGGTGTGCTGAGATGCACAAGTCAGATCAATTTTCAGAGTGCGAACCACCTCTTTTCTGTTTATTATTACAGAGATGATACATAATAGTAACAGCGTAGAATCTACTCAACATATATATCATGGATCGAGATGGACAGCGTGTGGAGCTCGGGTTCCTTTTTAACGTAACATCTAATGGTTAAACGTTAGTTGATCATTCCAAGGACAAGCCACGAAACCTTGACATTCCCACTTTCGCCAAGTTTTTTATGAAATAGTGATCGTCCCTATGTATGTTTGTTTATCGATTATTCATGTATTGCTACTATTTTTATTTGCATAAGTTTGTTTTGTAATGGATTGTGTATTTGAAAAGGTCGCGGGGGAGGAGGCAAAACAGAGAGGAGTAGACATGGTGGTGATCAGTCCCGTTTTGGTGCTTGGGCCATTGCTGCAGCCTACTATAAATGCTAGCATTGTTAATATCCTCAAGTACCTTACTGGCTCAGCCAAGACTTATGTCAACTCCGTCCAGGCCTATGTCGACGTTAGGGACGTAGCAGTGGCACACATTCTCCTTGTATGAAGTGAAATTTCTTTGTGATCTCACGTTGGAGCGTCTTTTGCTGGTGGTATACATGATCTTGTTGATATTGTTGCTTAGGATAATGATCCATGTCAGAATTCTAATCACGATGCTCAGTCGGTGCAGACTTTCAGAAGATGACGTTGGTGAAGGCAAGGAGAAGTCTGGAGAGGATGATGAAGTCTGGAGAGGATGATGACAACTTGGATTCCTAGATTACTTTTTTAATGACCAAGGGGGAGTAATTAGGATAATTGGGTTAATTTGGAGGTTAATTTGATTTGAACTTGATATTGAATGGTTTCTTTCATGTTGGTTTTTTGAACTTGGTTATGTAAGTTTAAGTACTATTGGTTGGTTTTCTGAACTTGTATATGCCTTTGAGCATGTAGTTTATTTGCGTTTGTGAATTGGAACATGTCTTGGTACATGTTAATTTGATGTGGTTTGGTTTATTTGGTTTATTTATGCCTAAATCTCTGTTAGTATATATCATATGTTGACAGGTTTGTTCGATTTAGGGGGTGCTTCCAACAGATGTTGGCAATTATTTGATGTGGTTTGGTTTATTTATGCCTAAATCTCTGTTGGTATATATCATATGTTAAAATAGTGATTGTTCATGGGTTGCCTTTGATGGCATACAAACAAAAGCCAATACTATGAATCACAAATAAATGGCATAAAAGAGAATATCATAAAAGATAATCACTACCGACACCTACACACACAAAGTGAAACAACAAATCTTTCTAGTTCTCCATGCTCACCTTGATGCTTTCTTGTAACAGAAGTATTTATCATCAGGACAGTGGATAATTGGACAAATTAAGTACAAACATTTTGGGCTATGCTTGGCACCTTGGACTCATTTGTGGGGGATAGAAATGCATTGCTACTAGTGGTTTGTAGTGTAATCTATGTATCATATTAGGGTGTCAAATGTATTACATATTAGTGCTTCTTAGCAGAATCAATCAATCATATTAGGGTGTTAGTAATAGTTTATTGACTTTGACTTATATAGTTATATAGCCCTGCCAAGTGATTAGGCTCATAAGCCCAAGTAGCTGCTTACAAACACTCACGCCTATCTAAACAAGGCCATTCATTACTAGCTCGTACACTACGTCTATCTTATTCCAAGATTACGGACTTGACTGATAATTAATTATACCTTTCTTTACTCTTATTACACAACCAGGCTAAAAGAGATCCAACTGGGTACGTTTGGTTTGGTTTGGAATTTGAGGATTTTTCCTCAGCAGGTTTTGTTTTGTCCTTGACAAATTTGTGGAGATAAATTCTCCATTTGGTATATAAAAGTGCAGTGCGTATAACCAAAAGGAAGCAGTTGTTGATTGTCTTTGGTTTCTCGTAATTGCTTTAGAATTATCAGTTATCACCCCTTAGGCCTTAATAACGAAGTCCATTGAGATTTGAGGCGATTAAGCTATAGAGGTCCTGTTATACGTTCATTTTAATATGTTTGTATTGAAATTGTGCAAGGCAACTGGTGATTTAAAGACAAACCCGCAACCGGTGATTTAAATACAAACTAAACCAAACCAAACATATCCAGTATATCCCGCTCAGGTGATTTAAATACAAACTCTCAGCCTAAATCAACAACGATATTTGTACTTTTCTTGGTCAATAGTATCTTTAAATTTGAGATTTGCGCATTTAATTAGGGTGACATTGAATTTCTGTCAACTTGAATATAGTTAGAAACATAAGAAAATGTTATAATGATGACAAGTCATGGATATTTATCTCACTATTTCATCGTTTTTGTTGTTGCCAGGGGTTCAAAGTTTATGTCTTCCTTTTTTTGGAGGGGTAAAACATGGGTTAGTCACTGTTTGCTAGCAGAGTTGATGAAACTGAAATTGCATAGCCTGTTATTAAGTACAAATTGTAGTATTAGATCGAGGAATACGGGTTAGGGTTCACATTAGGTATTATTATAATTTTACCAAATACAGTAATATTCTAAGCTATATATTGGCTCTATTTATAAGGGCTGCATAGTAATATAATGACACTTTTTTATAGCCTCATTTGTAGCATGTATCTCCACTTTATATTGGAAGCTTCTGCCAGTTTTGGGGTTGAGCTCATTTCACCTTACATTTCAGGTGATCGTGTTATGAGCTACGTGGGTTATGAAGGGAAATTTTAATGCTTAAATTTATTGGCCATGCTGTTGGATGTTGTATGGGTTGAAGTTTGTGACATACAGTTTATAATTTATATATCTTTAGGTTCCTTATGTTGAAGTTATTACCCTGATAAAGACATTCAAAATGAAGCCTTTTTGTTCACTATATGCACATTAGTTCATTTATTAAATTTGTCAAGATCGAAAAATCTACAAGAAACCTGTTGTTCAATCTTATTCATTTTGTTGTATAAATGCCTGTGCATGTTTTAAACCAATCTTCTCTTAGTTATTTGGTTCTGTAACAGCCGTTTTCGGTTGCCAAGGTCCCTTAGATGCTCCGACGTGTAGGAAGTGGGTGAGTTTCAAGGAAGATAACTACCGTAGATTCTGATATTTTCACTTTCTATTTAATTTGGAAAACCTGTATGTGTTCTTTTGCTGTCTGCCAAGTAGAGGTGCAGTTTCTACTAAAATGTATGCATATTATATGTGCTTTTCTTAAACCAGTGTTTTTTACTTGTAACTTTGTCTGCACTTTACAAATTTGACTCGTACTATAGTTCTATTATATCAAAACTAGGCAATCTTACTTCAAACTCTTCTAATGAGAGTCGACTGATTCCCTTCCCCCCTCTCTCCTCCCCCGCCGCCCCCTCTTTCCTCTTTCCTCTTTCCTCCCTCATCCCTCTTTTTCTTCCGTCCCTTTCTTCATATCTCCGCCCTCGCCCCAACCATCCTCCTATTCCGATTCCTCCTTCCATTTCTAGTTCTTGATTTCAATAAAATCGAGATCCAATCCTTTTTTTGGGTGAGATCTATTTTGCCGTACCCATCTTTTTGGGTTGTTTGTTGTCCCCAATTGTTTGGGGTTTATGTTTGGTTGTGTTTTATTTTGGGTTGTTTGGTTGCGTTCTCCACTGAAATTGGTTTATTTGGCATTTTGGGAAATCTTGAAAGCTTGCATCGATGCTACTTGCGGCATGTCTATAGCTGATTTTTGGCATGTAGATAGCTGGGGTATCGGCAGGTCTATAGCTGTTTTACGGCAGGTAGATAGCTGGAGTATTCTTGAAATGGTAGTGGAATTCACAAAAGCTCACATTTCACAATTAAAATTTGTTCTGGTTTCGGGAATTTATGCTTCCCCAACTTCAGTTGAAGGTTTGGAACATTGGGCTTGCATTTATGTGAGGGTCAATTGTGCTACTACGGATTTCAGGGCTGATGCTAGTAAGATTGATCGGGATACCATTGTAACTTTTTTTAGTTTCAAGAATCTATGGATTCAGTTTGTTAAGTAGTCTGGAAACAATGCGGCTATTTACTTAGCTCGTTTATTGTTTATCAACCTGATTGCATTATCAGTTGGGGGTTTGTCCCGGCTTGACTTGTTTAATTTAATGGAATGAACTTGCATTTTGTCAAAAAAAAAAAACTAGGCAATCTTTTGCTTTAAAATATGTCCGTGGTTCAAATATTGCTGGTGTATGTCAGAAGTTCTACCAATAATATAAATTCAAATGTTCATGCTTTTACTCATTTGGGTGCTTCCTTTTTGCACAGTGAATAAGAGGATGATACAATACAACAATGGATGTCAACTGTTCGGTTTTGACAAATTTATGTAACCTTGAGACGGCTTGAAGAGAAATTAGAAGAACAAACAGAAGAGGAGCTGGCAGAAGGTTCTGAGTTCGATCTTGAGGATGATTAAGAAGAGGATTTAAGTGAAGATCAAGCTGGGAAGCTGGCTGCAGAATGTGCTACTCTGCCCAGATCCTATAATGAAATTGTTCTTGCTGAAAAACAAACTGAATATGAAGATAAAAATCCCTCAGCAGAGTGCATTTATGAGTCAAATCCTGAAAGTAAGCCAGATCCTGAAAGTAAATAAAGGTGGGATGCTGTTTATTCTAAGTAGAGATCACAGGAACCTCAACTAGATCTAGAGATTCAGGTGCTAAAATATATATTTTCAGAAATCAGCTGCGTACTTCATCCGTCTGATTGGAATTGTTTTTGTGACTGCTACCTAAAGCTGAAGGAGCTAGAGGAGATATCATTATTTCACATGATTACATTATTGTTAGTTCTTCATCAGTGGCTTTTGAACTTTACACAAAATTCTTATAGACTATCTTGATGAGCATGTTAAATAAGATAGAGTTGGCATGCCCCTGATCGTGGAAGGAGTTGAATGTTGGAGAATTTGGGTAATTACTTGGATTTTTCTGAAGTCGTGTGAACACTTTCAGATTGAAGTTATTTGTGGTTCACCCAAATAATTCAATCGGATAAAATCAGAAATTCTGCAAGAAGAGAGAATGTATTTTTGCTGTGAATTTCAAATGAACCTATCCAGAAAATGATCAATGCCACACCTATTTATAGATGCCAACAGATGTGTCTTTTGCCAATAGACACATCTCAAGATGTGTCTTTTGCCAAAAGACACATCTCATTTCCAACAGTCATGTCCAATGCCAATAGACACATCTCAAGATGTGTCTTTTCCAATAGACACATCTCATTCTAACAGATGTGTTTGATCCCAATAGACATGTCTCATAAGCAATAATTCTGAAATCATAACGAACTCGAACAAAGCATGCACTCCGCATTCTCCCGACTTGTTCGATGTAACATTACGATTACATTGATCAACTAGCCAACCCAATTACACTAAAATATCCAACAATCCTCCCCCATTTTAGCGTAATCCATGATTAACTAAAGAAATCACAACAAACAACAAACTTATGCATAAATGAAATATCGTGACGATTGAATTTCACATTAGTATATTACACATTCCAAATATTCGAATACCAAGGTGTCACTATGGATTGAACCTTGGTTATTCATAGTGAATACACGAAGATAATATACACATAAATTTACATTCTCAAATGTTCTTACTCGACACTATATTTTACTAGCCTAGTGTCCTAATCCTTCTTAAGCATATCAAAGCCAAGTCCAAGCTTCTTGAAGCGGCTAAACTTCATGCTCAAATAGGTAGTTCTTTTATTCTCGCACCTGCATATGCAATTTTTCAAAAGAACTATTAAGAAGACAAACTTCAACCTCCTCAACTTGCAGGTCTGAACACATACCTTGGGATGATGCTTTAATGTGTTCCAATCTCTAAATGTTAAGCTTTCCACATTGAATTCAGCACCTAATGTCATATTAGATGGGAATTGGGTATCTCAACATGAGAGGTTATTTAATGGACTTTAATCCCATCCCTACAGCCGACTTGTGCACAAGATCTCTACTCAACCCTTTGGTTAGATGATCGGCTAAATTATGTTGAGTTCTTATAAACTCCACTGATATAACACCATGCGTGATAAGCTCACGAATCATGCTATGTCTAACACCTAAGTGTCTAGACTTGCCTTTGAACACTTGTCTATAAGCATTAGACAAGGCGGACTCACTATCGCATCTGATAGATATCGGTGATATCGGTTTAGGCCACAATGGAATCTCATAAATCAAATTTCTTAGCCATTCAGCTTCTTTACCGGCCGCTGATAATGCTACAAATTCAGATTCCATCGTTGAATCAGTAATGCAACTCTGTTTCTTTGATGCCCAAGTGATAGCACCTCCCCCAAGAAGGAATACCCATCCACTTGTGGAAGAATGATCTTCCTTATTGGAAATCCAACTTGCATCTGAATGACCTTCAATAACCGAAGGAAATCCAGTATATGTGAAACCATAATCCATGGTTCCTTTCAAGTACTTGAACACTCGACTTATGGCTTGCCAATGATGTGAACTTGGTTTGCTAGTATATCTACTAAGCTTTCCAACAGCATAGGCAATATCTGGCCTAGTGCTTATCATGGCATACATGACACTACCAATAGCCCTTGAATATTCAAGTTGTGATACTACAACACTTGTATTAGGTAGGAGTTTAATACTAGGATTAATAGGAGTGCTAACAGGAGAACAATCCTTAAAGTTAAATCTTTTCAAAATCTTCTCAATATAATGAGATTGAGAAATTGAAATGCCATTGTTCTCACGCTTGATTCTTATACCAAGAATCACCTCAGCCTCCCCCATGTCTTTCATATCAAAATTAGAAGACAAGAACTTTTTGGTTTTATCCACTTGATTTTCGTCAGTACCAAAAATCAACATGTCATCCACATATAAACAAATTATAACTCCTTTACCAGAAGCATCAAATTTGCTGTATACACACTTGTCTGCTTGGTTAAGAAAATAACCGTTAGACAAGACCACAATATCAAATTTATCATGCCAATCCTTCGGTGCTTGTTTCAGACCATAAATTGATTTCTTCAATTTACACACCTTGTTTTCACAACCAGGCATAACAAACCCTTCGGGTTGTTTCATATAAATCTCTTCATCTAATTCACCATTCAAGAATGCAGTTTTCACATCCATTTGGTGAATGACAAGGTTCTGTATAGCAGCAAGTGCTATTAACAACCTAATAGTAGAGGTTCTAGCAACAGGAGCATAAGTATCAAAATAATCAATCCCTTCTTTTTGTCTAAAACCTTGGATTACCAATCTGGCTTTAAACTTATCTATGGTACCGTCCACCTTCATTTTCCTTTTGAAGATCCATCTGTTTCCCAATGCCTTACAGCC
Source organism: Saposhnikovia divaricata (assembly GCA_036435485.1). NCBI lineage: Eukaryota > Viridiplantae > Streptophyta > Magnoliopsida > Apiales > Apiaceae > Saposhnikovia > Saposhnikovia divaricata. Next base: position 8,275,696 of record CM071597.1, on the reverse strand, counting down.
AGGGGGCAGATCACTCAATTCCCAAGTATTATTATTCATGATAGAATCCATTTCATCTTGGATAGCTTCTTTCCAGAATGCAACATCCCTAGATTTCATAGCTTCGCTAAATGTATTTGGATCCTCCTCAATAACAAAACAATATTGGTATTGATATTCAATTTCATCTCTAGAGCCTTCTACTAGATAAAGATGAAAATCATCTCCAAAAGACTTTGCTTTTCTAGCTCTAGTGCTTCTCCTTGGTTCAGACGGTCCATTCACATCTTCAGTAGAAACTGAGTTCCTACTAGAAGAATTCTGAAGCATGTCCCTTGGTCTAGGTATAGATGTAAATCTGTTTTCATCAAATATAGCATCCATTGACTCGATAATCGAGTTCACAGATACATAGTCATTAGATTCTAACACATAGAATCTATATGCTATGGAATGCTCAGCATAACCAACAAATATGCAATCTATACCTCGTTCACCCAAGTTTCTTCTTTTGGGTTCAGTGAGTCTTACAACTGCTCTACATCCCCAAACTCTCAGAAAACTCAATTTTGGTGACTCTTTATACCAAAGTTCATAAGGGGTAATCTTATTCCTCTTGCTAGGAATTCAATTCAATAAATAACAGGCTGTTAACATAGCCTCACCCCAAAAACCCTCACTCAATCCCGAGTAGGATAACAAGGAATTAACCATTTCTTTCAAAGTCCTATTCTTTCTCTCTGCCACACCATTTTGTTGTGGTGTATAAGGAGCCGTGGTTTGATGTATTATACCAGTAGATTGAAAATAAACCGGATCATAATACTCACCTCCTCTATCAGTACGTAGATTTTTAATCATGGTACTCTAATGTAGCTCTACTTCTTCTTTATAAATTTTAAAGAAGTCAAGCGCTTCATCCTTAGCATGAAATAAATATGCATAGCAATATCTAGTAGCATCATCAATAAAAGTAACTACATACTTTTTATTTCCTAATGATGGTGTAGAATGGAAATCACACAAATCACTATGAATTAGTTCTAAAACATCAGACACCCTATTAACCTCTTTAAATGGCATTCTGGTTATCTTCGTTAACATGCATGTTTTGCATTTTTCATTATCTAAATCAATGGCAGGTATGAGACTCATTTTTGACATATCTTTTATTCTTTTGTAATGTACATGTCATAGTCTAGCATGCCATAATTCAGATTTATTCAAATCATTGCTAGTACTAGTAGAAGCCATGCAAGCAGATTCATCAATAAATGGAGTATTTACATTCAACATAAACATACCATTACACAAATAGCCAAAGCCAACAAAAGAGCCATGTTTTGACAATATATATTTGTCACTTTCATAAACTTGTTTATATCCACAATTGTTCAATACAACACCAGACAAGAGATTCTTCCGAATCCCAGGAACATACAACATTTTATTTAACAATATACATTTGCCAGAAGTAAAAACTATCTTGACATTTCCTAGTCCTTTGATCGGTTCAGTTGCAACATTTCCCATCTTTAAGATAGATCCATCTTCGATTGGTTGAAAGTCTATGAACCAACGAAGATCTTTGCATACGTGACTCGTTGCTCCTGAATCAATCCACCAAGCAACATTGTCATCCTGCACATAAAATGCCTCAGATATTAGTGATACATAATTCTGACCAGAATTATAATTCTGTATTAAAATCTGACCTTGTTGCTTTTCTGGATCCTTGGATCCACTTGGACCAGCAATCTGCTTCTCTTGCTTGCCTTTACCAACCCGACAATCCTTCTTGAAATGTCCAGGTTTGCCACACTTCCAACATGCCATCTTAGGCCTTTTATTGGAAGAATTGTTGTTGTTTCCTTTAAACTTTCGTTTATCACCCTTGCCATTCTTAGAATTCTTGGAAGATCCACCATCTTCAACCATATTCACAGAAGAGTTACCGACATGGTTCTTTCCCTTAGGATTATTCTCAATTTCTTGAGTCCTCAAAGCCTCTTCAATTCTGAAGTGACTTCCAAGTTGAACCAGAGTCATATCATCTTTATTATGTTTCAAGGAGTGTTTAAAATCCTTCCATGATGGTGGTAGTTTGTCTATAACACCAGAAACTGAGATAGATTCATCCATCTTCAGATTGTGTTGGGCAAACTGCCCCAGAATCCTTAACAATTCATTGTATTGTTCCAGCACTGGTCTAGAATCGACCATTTTATAATTCATAAAATTACTAACCAAAAACTTCTTACTAGAAGCATCTTCTGCCATGTACATGGATTCAAGAGAATCCCACAATTCCTTCGCTGACTCAACATTTTGGTATATATCGAAAAGGGAATCAGACATACCGTTTAAGATGTGGCCGCGACAGATGTAGTCATCGTTTTCCCACTTGCACCGCTTCCTAGTCTGTTCAGCGGTTTCATTTTCGATCACTTCTGGAATGGGGGTACTCAGAACATACACAACTTTCAGCGTGGTCAACAGAAAATGCATCTTTTTCTGCCATCTTCTAAAATCCTGGCCCTCAAACTAGTCCAGTTTTGCAAACTTGCTTGTCATGTCTTTTGCAGATTCTGCGTTCGCCATCTTCAGAAACAAATGACTTCAATCTTTGTTGGGGAATATGGGTAATTACTTGGATTTTTCTGAAGTCGTGTGAACACTTTCAGATTGAAGTTATTTGTGGTTCACCCAAATAATTCAATCGGATAAAATCAGAAATTCTGCAAGAAGAGAGAATGTGTTTTTGCTGTGAATTTCAAATGAACCTATCCAGAAAATGATCAATGCCACACCTATTTATAGATGCCAACAGATGTGTCTTTTGCCAATAGACACATCTCAAGATGTGTCTTTTGCCAAAAGACACATCTCATTTCCAACAGTCATGTCCAATGCCAATAGACACATCTCAAGATGTGTCTTTTCCAATAGACACATCTCATTCTAACAGATGTGTTTGATCCCAATAGACATGTCTCATAAGCAATAATTCTGAAATCATAACGAACTCGAACAAAGCATGCACTCCGCATTCTCCCGACTTGTTCGATGTAACATTACGATTACATTGATCAACTAGCCAACCCAATTACACTAAAATATCCAACATTGAATTAGATTTACCCAGGTGTGGTTTTGCCTTTTTCTGTCTGGTCTGTCTCTTCACATGCTTTTGATTCTTTATGGCCAGTGGGTGCATCTTAAAGCTACAGGAAGAATAACTATCTACAAGTTCATTTGCCAAGGCCCATAAGATGCTTAATATTAGATTGTGAAGTATAACTATCATACTTACAATTCATGCATCATGCCTAATACCTGTGATTACTTGATCATTTATGTAGGTTCAATTCTCTCCACTAGCGGGGAAGAGAATCAGTGTTAAGAGGGTTGCAGATATGCCATGGTTGATGTTATGCCCTGTATGGGACTCATGAATGTGTCTCGATTACCAAGTACCAACTTTACGTTTTATCACTTGGTTGTAGAGTTGAGTAAATTTATAAGATTAGATGATGGAATGTGTTTTTTTAACTTGTACTAATAATATTGATTGTTTAACTTAGCAATGTCATCCATGTAGAGATATTTTGCTGGGTAATAACAAAATTCTAAACTCTTACAAAAAAACTACCCGACCCTGCTTTGAGCGGAATATACTGGGCATGTTTGGTTTGGTTTGGTTTTTACAAAAAAACTACCAGTTAAATTATCAAACCAGTGAGACTTTTCTTCACAGGCATGGCAAGTATGCAACATGATCATCAAACCTCCTCTACAAACTAAATCAAATCTCTCTCTAAATCATGCACGTTTTTACATAATCACAACCAAAACAACAACTCCAATCAAACAAAGAAACAAAACTCGAAACAAACTATATTCGATCACATGATGAAACTATGTGCCGACATAGTAATCACCAAAGCATCACACCAAATAACAAAATGGTACTACCATCTATAGTAATTTTTAACGAAAAATATAAAAATAATTAAAAACACGAAAAAATTACAAAAATAATCATTTTCTTGATAAAATTAACCAAAAAAATCATTCTGAAAAAAGTGACAAATTTTAGCTTTTTGATACTTCACTCCACTCACTAATTAGATATCACAATTTGCACAAGATACACTATTGACAATTGGGTAACGAGGTGAATATTACGGACAATTGGGTATTTCATGAATTAAAATAGACCAATTTTTTGAAAACGATTATTTTTTATTTTTTTTTGTATAAAAATTACTTAAATATGAGGAAAATCCGCGTTTAAACCCAGGCCGCGCACAAACCCATAACTTCACCACAAAGCAAACCCATAATTACTCTACGTGTCTGCTTAATATCAACGCCAACACCCCCCACCTATATATACACACCTACACACACTTCTTCACTTCTACGTTTACTTATTACGCTTCATTTCAATCATTTTAATTTCTTTTCTCGCTTAACTTTTGTATTATCCAAACACGCCCTTAGTTTTCATTTTCACTTCACCTATGGGCGCATCGCAAAGTCGCGAAGGCCTCGATCTCTCCGACTCCGATTACGAATCAGAAACCGAATCCGACTCTCAAAACGACAACTACTATGACGCCGCTGATGATGACGTCATTTCAAAACCTTCATCATCCAACAAAACCCTAAAAAATATCGATACTAAGTTGGAGAAACTGAAGATCAATAAATCGCCATCGCAAACCCTAGAAAAGAGGCCTGAGAATGCAGTGAAGCTTTACTTACATGTTGGTGGGAACACGGCGCAGGCGAAGTGGATTGTTGCTGAGAAATTGACGTATTATTCGATGTCGAAAACGAATCGAAACGAGTTGGAGGAGGTGGAGGAATTAGGGGAAGGTGAATTGGATGAATTGTGTGGGGGTTTAGATGAGTTTTGGATGTTGAGAGTTGGGAGTAAAGTTAGGGCTAGGGTTTCGAGTGATTTGCAATTGAAGATGTTTGGTGATCAACGGAGAGTTGATTTTGTCGAACGAGGCGTGTGGGCGTTGAGGTTTTTTAGTGATGAGAGTTATAGGAAGTTTATTGGATTGTTTTCGGACTGTTTGTTTGAGAATGTGTATGGTTTGAGGGCTAGTGAGGAGAGTAAGGTGAAGGTTTATGGGAAGGAGTTTATGGGGTGGGTTAAGCCCGAGGTTGCGGATGATACGATGTGGGAGGATGCGGATGAGGGTGTGTGGAAGAGTGGGGAGAAGGAGAAGAAGGGGAGTTTCAGGGGTAGGGAGAGTGAGGATTTGTTGGAGGAGTTTGAGGAGGTTGCGGGTGGGGATGGGGGTGGGATTCAGAGTTTAGCATTGGGAGCGTTGGATAATAGTTTTTTGGTTAGTGGTTCGGGGGTTCAGGTTGTGAAGAATTTTAGTCATGGGATTCATGGGAAGGGGGTTTATGTGAAGTTTGATAATGGGGGGAAAAGGGGGGTTGGGGGAATTGGGGGGAGTGGGATTGGTGTGACTCCGAAGAAGGCGTTGTTGATGAGGGGGGAGACGAATATGTTGTTGATGAGTCCGATGAAGGATGGGAAACCTCATGCTACGGGGTTGAACCAGTTGGATATTGAGACGGGGAGGGTGGTTACGGAGTGGAAGTTTGAGAAGGATGGGTGTGATATTTCGATGAGGGATATTGCGAATGATAGTAAGGGATCACAGTTGGATCATTCAGAGAGTACGTTTTTGGGGTTGGATGATAATAGGTTGTGTCAGTGGGATATGAGGGATAGGGCGGGTATGGTTCAGACTATTGCGAATGCTAATTCTCCGGTGTTGCATTGGAATCAGGGGCATCAGTTTTCTAGAGGGACGAATTTTCAGTGTTTTGCATCGACTGGTGATGGCTCAATTGTGGTTGGGTCTCTTGATGGCAAGATTAGGCTGTATTCGAATAGATCTATGAGGCAAGCTAAGACTGCTTTTCCGGGACTTGGATCGCCTATCACTCATGTTGATGTAACATATGATGGGAAATGGGTGTTGGGTACCACGGACACGTATTTGATCCTTATATGCACCCTATTTACAGACAAAGATGGAAAGACTAAAACGGGATTTGGTGGTAGAATGGGGAATAAGATTCCGGCTCCAAGGTTGCTGAAGTTGACCCCTGTTGATTCACATATGGCTGGAAAGAACAACAAGTTCCATGGAGGCCAATTCTCATGGGTAAGCTACTGCCTACAAACTCTTTAAATTCTCTTGCTTATTTTGACCGTACTGTCTTTATAACACTAATTTGTAATTGGTAAAAGGTTAGTTGTTGGCCCATCCTCTTTGTATGCACCCAATGTATAAGAAACATTTGGTAACCTTTAAGATTTTCCCTACAATCTGGATTATTTATGATAACAAATATATATGCGGTGCGAGTGACAAGCAGCATTTCCAAGTTAAACAATTTCCACGTTCATAGATACTCCAAGGAAAATGTTAGGAATAAGTTTACAGAATGATCTGCCGTTGTTCGAGACTTCTTGAAATTAGTAATGCAACCTGCAACCGCAAGTAGCATTTGACTGATGGTAGTATTTAGCATCATACATAAGCATGTACTCCTTATGTTTCACTTAAATAGTTTTAATCTTAAAAGCATGAAAGTCTATATCCAGCTGGCCAATTCCATAATTTGTGTCGGTAGTGTTATTCCTACAATTCTACCGCATTCAAATATTTTACAATAGTTGATCACTTTTTTATGTATGAAAAAAACAAATTGGTAGGTTAAATGATTATTTCCTTTAAACATGGCGATGTGAATTTTGATCTCTGTTTGTTTCATTTCTGTAGTTGGAAGTCGTGTGTAAACTAATTCACTTCAGTTTTGCACTTAGCCTTGTTAGAGATTTCAAGTGTTAGTTTCTTAAACGGGCGCATTCAATATTTTAAGATAGGATTGTGGCTGTTATTGTTAAATGGCATAGCTGATTGCCTGAGTAGCACTCTACTTCTGTTTGGCTTTCCTGTTTTTGGACTAACAAGTTGGTGAAGGCTAACGTGTACTTCCCCACAACTATTTCTGAGTTAGTACGTCAGAGACAATGGGAAGCCGCATGAGGTTTAGGATTAGTTTCACGGTTTCTCTGATATTTAACTCTAGTTTCACTCATTAGGGCTTGTTTTTCTGCCACAATATTGTTTGATGTATCTAACTTAGACCTTGGGATCTGTTCTTTGTAAAAATACTTAAAAGTAGGAGGTCTTGTTGTGTGGTTTATAAAATATCTGGCCGGTGTATGAGTTTTTTTTGTGTTGATACTGTATATACGTGCTTCATATTGATTATTATCGAGTACTGAACTGTAGTTTTTTTTGTGACTTGATGATGATTTATGATTGTTAAATAATTTTACGGAGATATCTTATGTTAGAATCAGCATATTTGGTATCTATATGATTCTGTGCTGATGTATGTACAACTTATGTCTTGTTAGTAATAACTTTGTACGGAAATATAGTATTATTGTTTGTGTTATTTTGAGTAATTTTTGTTATCCCCTTAGTAATGAAGGTAATATCTATTATGGTTGTTTGATCTGTTTTTATATCCAGGTTAAATTTAATCATGTTTGTTTGATCTTTTTTTATATCCAGGTCACTGAAGGCGGGAAACAAGAACGTCACCTTGTGGCAACTGTAGGAAAGTTTAGTGTGGTTTGGAATTTCCAGCAAGTGAAGAATAGTGCCCACCATTGCTACCAGAATCAACAAGGCCTCAAGAGCTGCTATTGTTATAAGATTGTGCCGAAGGACGAGTCAATTATTGAAAGTCGCTTCATGCATGACAAGTTCGCTCTTACAGACTCTCCCGAAGCTCCATTGGTTGTGGCGACACCAATGAAAGTGTCTTCTTTCAGCATGTCCGGAAAGCGATAGTGCTGTGAATAGTTTGATTTTTATTTCTATGTGAATGTGAACAGGTTTGTTAGCTTTTCTAGGGGTATTGGTTTGTTTCTAACTGTAGGCCGAGGCTTCTTTTATTTTCTGTGAATTTCTTTGTTCAGGTGTCTACAAATTACTTTGTTTTTAGTGAAGATGATAATTGTCAGCGATGTTAGTGTTCTACTTTGTGAGCTGCTTTGGATATGGAGAACTGTGTGAGATGTATTTGGTTTGAAATTGTGCAAAGAATTATGTGGTTTGTGTTTGCAGTTCCAGTGTATCTCTAAAGTTGATAAGGGTGTTTACTGTTTACCATTGTCCTTACCAATCCACGAAATAATTTAATCCAGGGACTTCAGCATATTTCGTAACTTCAACATGTTCTCTGTAATGTGCGATACTTATTTTACGAAGATGGCAATTTAAAAGGCGTGTGATGATATTTTAAGTACATGTGTAAATGCCAAATCAAAAAGATAAGACGGGGATGAACGAAAAACAGATAAGAAGTAAGAATGAGAGAGATGTTCCCACTGAATTTTTATCTATCTTGTTGGATGATATATTCAAGGTTAATGAAACACTGTTCATAAATAATAAAAAAAGTCAGAACGAAAATGTAAATGGGATCGTAGTTTCGAAATAAAAGTAAACAGAAAAAAGGTGTAAAAATTACAAGTACATTCCATTTATTAAAAGTAAATAGCATCAAAACAGGCACCGGTCACCGGTCGCTGACTTAAATTATATTTTTTAAATAAATTGTTCATGATCAGTATCGTTTGAAATATGTGATTGATTTTCATAGAATTTTTCTTGTTACTCACATATGTGGTTATTGTGTACTTAATTAAATATGTTCAAGATTGTACTTTGGAAACTAATACGAGTAGTATTGATAGCAATCATGTCAGTTTAATTTTACTATGGATCTTAGAATATAATTTAAGTGTTCTATGAATGTTGTCTAATTAAGATGATATTTCAGAATACCGACAATTCTAAACTTTCTTCAAAAATGATGCATTCATTTAGCTGGATCTTCAATAACATTCACGGTAGAAACTTAGTAGTCTTCAAGATGTTGCATTCTGAGAGTGTAGGTTTTCAGTCCTGATTCTAATCAAAAAAATTCGTAAATCTTCTAAAACGCTTCTCAAGTTTTGCGCTTTTACTTCTTAAAAACACATTTCTAACTCTTTTATTTGTTTTCTTCTAATTTCTTTATTTTAAGCATTCTTTGCCTTTATTTATCTTCCCGTGTCCGTCTGACTTTCATTGAGTTACCTTCATAAATAATACTTCCTCCGTTCCGAAAAACATTGCCCGTTTTGACATTTTATACTATTCAGTATAAGTGATTGACTACTAATTTACGCATAATTTATAAGACAAAATATAGTCATGAGTGATTTTGTTTGATCGTATTTGTGAGTACTTGAATACAGTGAAATTTGTATATTTAATACTAATAAGAAATTAAAGATATTAATGATTAAAAGTGTGCATTGACAAACGTGTCCAAAATAAACAAGATACGTTTTTTGGAACGGAGGAAGTATAACATATATAATATATGATCCTTTTTTTCTACAAAATGTCATATTTTAAATTGAGCATTAGCTAATTTGTATGTAAAAGGTAATGTGTTATTTGTTGGATTCGTCTTTTAAAAGCCAAATATTTTTACGACCCGAGTAGTTTACAAATAAATTATTGTATCTTATTTAGTAATATACAAATTTCATTTTACGTTAACACCTATATTTTTTACTCTAAGATATTGTTAGATAATATCCATTGTATTAATGATAATATCATTTTATAACCCAATTGCGTATTTTACGTAATTCTTTAATCGATAAATAATAACCATTAAAGAGTCCAAAAAATCATTTAAATCCAGTAATATTTAATTAATAATATTTCATCAATATCACACACATACATATTGTGTGTATGATTTAAAATACATGTGAATGTGTGGCCTAATGGTATGAAGAATTGAAGATGCATAATTTAACTCGATGGTCCAAGTTCGATTAACATTAAATAATAATCTACATATAAATAGGAACTTACGAGTACATTGGTGCTTTCAAATGAGTAATTAAGTACTTTAGTTAGTGACTTGGTCTTATATATAATATTTTTAATAAAAATACGTTATGCATTTCATATTTTTTTCTTTATACAAAACCATTTATTGCCCCGCTTAAGCGGTACACACAAAGGATATCATGTGTATTTTTGAAAACACGTATAAATGAGTGCTTAGGTTGTTTAAAGGAATAATAATTACATAGTAATATTATTATTATTATTATTATTATTATTATTATTATTATTATTATTATTATTATTATTATGTTGATTATTATTGTTATTACAATTTTATAATATAATCAAACTATATACTCCCCCCGTCCCACCCATTTCTTTACATGCTTTCAACATTGCTTGGCACGCATTTTAATGCGTATATAAAGTATAGTTCCATAACTTATTTTTTTTTAAAAAAAATTCTGAATAAAAATTTAAACATTAAATTTTTATTCAGAAGAAAAAAAATAAAAATAAATCATGGAACTATACTTTTTAGGAGCCTTGAAATGCGTGCCAGACTCCCGTCCCCCATGTAAAGAATTCGGTGGGACGGAGGTAGTATTATGTATTAATAATTGATATTTTGATATACTATATTATAGTCTAAAGCAATAAATAATATCATGACAAAAAATTATTAATATGTCGTAATAATTAAAATATTAGAAATTTTTTCATTCAAACAACACACATGCATCTATAATGTGTATGATTTAAAATAGGGCTCTTTTCATAAATATATTTTCAAAAGTAAATTTTTGCAATTTTACTTTTGTTAAGAAAAGCTATTTGCAAAAATACCATCTTATTTGCAAAAATACCATCTTATTTGCAAAAATACCTTCTTTCCTTTTTAAACCAAATTTCCTCCCCCTATTTCCGGATGAACAGTAACCACGACTACTGTTCATCGATTTATTTTTATTTTTTTAAGGTAGGGTGCTATTTTGGTGGATTTGGGTTGCATGGCCCCGCAGGGGCATATTCAACTGCATGCAACCACATTCAACTAAATTTCTGATTTCAAGTTCCATTTTTCAATTCTCATTTTCGACCTCTTTTTTGGACTCTATATATATATATATATATATATAGAATTGAAAAATGGAACTTCAAATCAGAAATTGAATACAACCACATTCAACTGAATGCAACCACATGCAACTAAATTTCTGATTTCAAGTTCCTTTGTTCAGTTTTCATTTTCGAACTCTTTTTTGAATGCAACCACATGCAACTTTTTTAAAGGTGGGTTGATTTTGGGTTCCATGGCCCCGCAAGGGCATATTCAACTAAATGCAACCACATTCAACCAAATTCAACCACATTCAACTAAATTACTGATTTCAAGTTCCATTTTTCAGTTTTCATTTTCGACCTCTTTTTTGGACTCTAACATATATATATATATATATATATATATATATATATAGTAGAGTTCAAAAAAGTGGTCGAAAATGACAACTGAACAAAGAAACTTGAAATCAGAAATTTAGTTGCATTTGGTTGCATTCAGTTGCTGATTTGGTTGAATATTGCCCCTGGCGGGGCCCTGCAACCCAAATCCACCAAAAGCATCCTACCTTAAAAAAGAGTTGAATGTGGTTGAAACCAAAATAGCACCCCACCTTTAAAAAAAAAAAGTCAATGAACAGTAGCCGTGGTTACTGTTCATCCGGAAATATGGGCCGGTCAAAGGGGGAGGGAGGAGGGGTTGACCTAGAAGATGGTATTTTTGCAATTTTGAAACTTAGTTTGGTAAAATTGTAATTAATTGAAGAAGATGGTATTTTTGCAAAAAGAAACTTCAAATCAAGTATTGTTGGTAAATACCCTTTAAAATATATATGATTGAGTGATGTAATAGTAAAACAACGTATGAAATAACTTGGAGATCTAAGTTCAAATTCCACTAGCATTAAAAATTTCACGAATTTTATCTTGTGTAAGTTATCTCTGTGCTAATGTAATTTTGAATACATCGCATTCAAGAATTAATTTTTAGTAAAGAAATATAAAAGATTTCCCTTGCTTTTAAAATTCAATCTGAAAATTATTATTTACAACAATTTAATTTTCTGAAGCTGTTCAATTTTTCCTTTCTTGGTCATGCCTTATGAATTAGTCTAAGCTTATTTTATCATTTATAGTTTATGCTACGTTTGCCACTAAACAAGATAAAAAAAGCGTCAAACATCCCACATACAAATCCAATGCAATGAATACCATGTTACCCATCCTATGGAACACATAATATAAAGTTTTCTCCTATACCTCAAATCTGCCTTTTTTTTTCCTAAATAAACCTAGTTACAGAAAATTTATTTTGTCTGTCTAAAGCGCATGTAATGTAGTGGAAGTTAAATGTCGAAAATCACTTAAACATTATGATATAAATAAATATCATGCTTATAATATGGAACAATATTAATGTGATCTAGTTTTCTATGTGAAAGTAACTAATGGGCTTGGGAAGCCCAAAAATTTGTAACTTGTAAGAATAGGACGACTTCACTTTTTCGGACTTTGTATCTCAAATTTTTCGAGAGTAAAGTAGAGTCCGCATTCCATAAATTTCCGTCAAAAATAATTTGGTATCCAAACTTTCAAGATATACCGTTTATATCCAAATTAACGTATGCAATTTTATAATTTAGGATAATTAACATCACTCTTAATTTTATATTCAACTCATTTTGTATCAACTTAGTCTCGTAATGTTTACTTATAAAAGGATCTATTAATTTGTAAATATGTAATAACATTAAAAAAATAATCAAATTATTGTTGTTAAACGGTTATATTTGATAAAAAATTTGAATATGAGAATAATGTTCCTGAGCTCAAGAAACTTACTCATGCTAGTTTTTAATACAATTTTTTAATGGCAATTTTGTAATAATTGAACATGTCCCTTGTATTTAAAAAAATAGCCCTATGTTCATATTATTTTTCTTATAATCTCAGAATTCTTACATAAGGTAACCTCAGAAAAAGCAAGCCCTTTTGAATATTTCGATTTTCATTAGTATATTAATTTTAAAGTAAGATACTCCAAGTAAAATGTTTAAGAATAAATATTAAATTAAAATGTTCATAGATATTGTTACAGATATAGAGGATCAAGCTGAGCAAGCAGCTGATGTGGCAAACCAGGCTGGCAACTCAAGTTTACAGTTGGCAGAAGTTAGTTAGAAAAAGCTGTTACTAGTTTTGTATATATTAGCTTGATAGTTTTGTAATCTCTTTAAGTCAACATTTTATATTCTCTCTCTCTCTCTCAACAATTCTGTTGTAAACATTTTCTCCATTGTTGTCTTCTTAATGAAGCTTTACTTCATTGTTTAACTGCATTTCTATACGATATCTCTTTCTGTCATGGTATCAGAGCCGAGAAAACAGCATATACATGTTTTCCGATCATGTTTTTCGATTCTGCACATTTTCACGGCTGATATTGTCGTTCTTGTTTGTTGAAATTCTTGTTTGATGATCTTCTTGTTTGATGATCTTCATCAATTAGTTAATCGATCTACATCGATTAGTTAATTTGCATATCTGTGTTGGTTGATGACTTCTTATGCATCTGCGTTAATGGCAAACGCTTCTTCGTCTACTACAGCTACTGTAATTGACATAAATCATCCTTATTATCTCTCTAATTCAGATCATCCTGGATTGGCGCTTGTCAATTAGGTTCTTACTGGAAGTAACTATAATCAATGGAGTCGATCAGTATCGATTGCCCTATATGCTAAACTGAAGCTAGGATTCATTGATGGATCTCAAGCAAAACCTGCACTTACAGCACCACATTATGCCTTGTGGATGCGTAGTAACGATTTAGTAATCTCATGGTTACTTAACTCTATGTTATCTGAGATTCGAAAAAGCGTGGTGTATTCTCATACTGCTAAAGCAATATGGGATGATCTTTCTGCTAGATTTTCACAAACGAATGTTCCTCGATTGTTTCAGTTGAAAAAGGAATTGTTATCTCTAACACAAGGTATAAAATCTGTTACTGCATATTTTACTAAATTTCGTGGTCTTTTAGATGAACTTGATACTCTGTCACCTATACCTAGATGCACTTGTGTCAATAGCACCTGTTCCTGTACTGTTAGTCAGAAATTAGATCAGTATGAACAATTGAACAAACTGAGTCTGTTTCTCATGGGACTCAGTGATCAATTTGTGCAAACGAGAGGTCAAATTCTCCTCATGAATCCATTACCTGATCTCGGTCATGCTTATGCTATGACTGTTCAAGAGGAAAATCAGAGAGATTTTGGCAAACTAGTACCTACTGTATCAGATTCCTTGGCATTGAATGTGAGATTTAATAACAATACTTCCTATAACAACAAAGACAGAATTAAATCTCAGAAGAAGAGTGTATATGCTTCTGTACGATGTGAATATTGTTCATTATCTGGACATACAAAGGACAAGTGTTTTGCCTTACATGGTTATCCTGACTGGCATAGACTTCATGATCAGCCTAAACCAAAGGTCAAGTCAGCTAATGCAAAGAGAGTAAATGCTGTTGTTGGTAATTTTTCTGGTGTAAGTACAACTGTGTCTGCAGAGCATATAAATTCTGAGACACCTCTGTCTGAGCAACAATGTCAACAATTGATTCAAATGTTACAATCTCGGTTGCCTTCAACTGCAATCACTCCCTCTGTATATGCTAGTTCTGCACAATTTAATTCTGTTTCTACTCCACTTTCAGGTATTCCACTAAATCAATCTCATTCAGTGTTTTTGGCTGGAAACATACAGTTTACCAATCCTCAACATATCTGGATCATAGATTCAGGAGCTACTCATCATATTACTCCTCATATTTCTTTGCTTACTAATATACAAGTATTGCAATCTGATTTATTTCTTCCTAATGGACAGAAAACTAGTATCACTCATGTAGGAGATATTCAATTGACATCTCAGATTGTGCTGAAACAAGTTATCTATGTTCGTGGTTTTCATTGCAATCTTTTGTCTGTAGCTAAATTCACTACTAACAATTCTTGCTCAATTCACTTTGTTGCTTCTAAGTGCCTTATGCAGGTCCATGGTTTGATGAAGATGAGGGAGATTGGTGAACTTGAAAGGGGCATGTATAAACTTGTTCTTCTACAGCTATTGTTGACAGCTTCTGTTTCTACTATTTCTTCTACTCAAACTAAAATTATGCAATGGCATAACAGACTTGGTCATCCTTCCTCTGTTGTTCTTATTCACCTTCCTCATCTGAATTGTACTATACCACCTATAGCTGATTGTGATGTCTGTCATATGTCTAGTCAACATAAGTTACCTTTCTTTAAGAGTACTTCTCAGACATCTACTATATTTGAACTTGTTCACTATGATGTTTGGGGTCCTTATAGGCATTGTACTTTTGGTACTTGTAGATACTTTCTTTCTATAGTGGGTGATTTTTCTAGATGTACTTGGGTGTTCTTGTTTGATAAGTGGATTTATATCCGCTTGGAACGCTTCATTTTCGGCTTAAATTGGTAACTTGACCTCAAGTATGTGGTGTTTTTGATTCGTTTTTAGTGAGATTATGCATGGTTACTATCTTGTAGTGGTGAGGTATTAGTTGCATATTTCATGGTGGAATTAAGTGCAAGAAGTGAAGGAATTGAAGTAGCACGAGAAATGAAGGAAAAATGAAGAAAAAAAAAAAGAAATCACAATTCTGGCAAAACCTGACCGTGCGGGCACGCAAGGCAGGCGCGCGAAGAGCAGGCATGGCGCGCGGGGGCGCGGCTGTCGGCAGGAAAACATCCTGATTCAACATAAAACACCATTCTTCAACATAAAACGTACCAACACCCTACATAACACAGAGAGAGAGCCGAGAGACGGAGATACATACTTGGAGAAGGATTTCTACGTTCGTGACAAGCTTAGGAGATCTAGATCTACTTTTGTATTTTTCTAATTAGGCGATACTCTTGGATTTCGGATTTGTTTTCTTAACTCTATTACTCTAACATTATTTTTATTCAGACTTTTTTTATTACCATGGTTTCATTAGATCCCATGATGACGAGCCGTTCGATTATGAACTAATCATTGTCACGGGATTCTAACGAATTTATTTATGTAGTTTAGTAGTTTGATTCCTTTGAAGATTTATGTGTGATGAATTATTGATATCCTCGTATGGTTGTGCTTAATGTTTTTAGATGCGTAGCTAACATCTAAATTGTTAATCTTTATTGAAGCGACAGTGGATCTAAAGATTAGAACTTGCCATGCTACCATAGGTTTATGAATGTTTTGACATCATGATTTGTAGTGTAATTTTAACCATCTTACGCTGCCCTATGTGATCTTTATGAACAACTTGTGCTTAAACCGTTATATTTTCAAATCTTATAGACATATAGGGTGTTGAATATTGAACACACAAAAGAATACAGAGGGGGGTGAATGGATTATTGAACTTTTCTTGTTCTTGAATCTGTTTTGGAGTATGTAACAAGATATGTGTTATGTGTGTGCAGAAATACGAATGTAGATAATAAACAACACAAGACACGATATCACTTTAATCTAATGTTTTATTAGATAAAGATTTTCTATAACCTGTGAATACAAATGATAGTATTCTCAGCTTCGTTTTTCTCAGAGAGATGTACTCTTAGAATGTATGTGAAAAACTTAACTTCCAAAGAAGTGAGGTTGTGCCCATATAGAACATGAGCACAACCTGCTTACTATATGGTGGTGCATATCGCTTTCTTGTGTATAAATCGAATAATCGTGATATACAAGTATATACTATAATGGAATCAAGAGATGCTGTATTTTTTGAAAGCATATTTCCTTATAGGAGGAACAATGAAAGTGTGATACCAAGGACTCAAAATTACAATGGTAAAAATGAATCAAGTTCTAAAATGCGAATTTGTGAAGAATATATTCGAGACGGTGATCAATCAGTTTGTCAGAAAAGATCACATAATTTATGTGATGAAGAGGTTAAAATTACAGAGAATGATTCAAGAAGAAGTAAAAGAGCAAGGACATCTACATCATTTGGACCTGATTTTATGACATATATGGTTGAGAATGAACCAAGAACTTATCAAGAAGCAATGTCATGTCCAGAATCGTCCTATTGGAAGGAAGTTGTAAATAGTGAAATTGAATCCATACTGCATAACCATACGTGGGAAGTTGTAAATTTACCTCATGGAAATAAACCTCTAGGTTGTAAGTGGATTTTTAAGAAAAAATTTAAAGCAGATGGATCAATTGATAAATACAAATCAAGACTTGTAGCAAAAGGCTATAAGCAAAATAAAGGACTCGATTATTTTGATACTTATGCACTTGTTTTAAGAATGAATTCTTTACGCATTCTATTAGCAATAGCTGCTCTAAAGGGATGGGAAATTCATCAAATGGATGTAAAGACAACATTCTTGAATGGTGAATTGGAAGAAGAAATATATATGGAGCAACCAGAAGAGTTTATTACTCCTGGTAATAAAAAGAAAGTATGTCGACTCATAAAATCTCTATATGGACTAAGACAAGCTCCAAAAGAGTGGCACAAGAAATTTGACAAAGTGATGTTGTCAAATGGCTTTAGAATAAATGAGTGTGATAAATATGTATATTTCAAGAATACTCATAATGGTCCTGTGATAGTTAGTTTGTATGTCGATGATATGTTGATTCTTGGTAGTGATGACAATATTGTTTCTACTAAGAAAATGATAAAAAATAATTTTGAGGTAAAAGATATGGGTGTTGTGGATGTTATATTAGGAATCAAAGTTATTAAGTCATCGGATGGTTTAGTATTGTCTCAATCACATTACATTGAGAAAATTCTTAAAAAGTTCAAGAAGTACAATATTAAACCTATGCGTACACCATTTGAAGTGACAAGTCATCTTAAAAAGAAAAAGGGTGAAAGTGTTTCATAACTTGAATACTCTCGTATTATAGGAAGTGTGATGTATCTGATGAATTGTACAAGATCTGACATTGCTAATGCTGTAAGTAGGTTAAGTAGATACACACATAATCCTAGTAGAGAGCATTGGAAGGCAATTATGAGATTACTAGGATATCTAATGCATACCAAAGATTTTAAATTGCACTATAAAAGTTATCCAGCAGTATTGGAAAGTTATACTGATGCAAACTGGATATCAGGCTCAAAGAATACAAAGTCTACAAGTGGATATGTATTCACTTTAGCAGGTGGTGCGGTATCTTGGAAGTCTCGCAAGCAAACATGTAATGCAAAATCTACAATGGAATCTGAACTTATTGCATTAGATAAAGCTGGTGAAGAAGCTGAATGGCTTCGAGATTTTTTAGAAGATATTCCTGGTTGGGAGAAGCCAGTACCACCAATTAGCATACATTGTGATAGTCGAGCAACAATTGATTTAACTGAAAATACAATGTATAATGGTAAGTCTAGACATATTCGTCGAAGACATAATACCGTCAGAGATTTGCTTTCTAGCGGAATTATTTCTATTGATTGGGTAAAGTCTAAAGAAAATATTGCGGATCCGCTGACTAAACCTTTAAGTCGAGAGCAAGTAGAACTGACATCGAGAAGAATGGGTTTAAAGCCTATCAAATGAGTTTTCATGGTGGCAACCCAACCTAGTTGACATTTTAGTTCAAGATCTAGGTTCAATGGGAAAACCAAACTGTGACAAACTCAGTATGCACTGGAAAAACCAAAACCCATTCTATAATGTCACAGTGCATATAATTTTAGGGTAAGTTTTTCTTTAATGATGCCAAAGATCATAGAAACAAGCTTTTAATGATCACTATAGCTTGAAAAAGTCAAGTGGAGTATCTAAGGATACAATAACATAGTTGATCACCTATTTGAGTGTGAAGAGTGGCCGCTTCTATGAAAATCTCGGAAAGGCTGGATTTTCTAAAACACTCATGAACCAGGCGGTGTTCAAGGCCAAAATGAACACAAATGTGAGAACAAAAACTAAGTTTTAAAAGAGGTTGTGTACTATCTAACATCGAGGTTTATGATCAGGCTGATTGTTCAAGGCTAACATGCTCACTGATTGGCTGATAGACCTACTAGGTAGTTACTAGGGTAAGTTCAAAGTTTTTGACTACTTATCACGATGCATCTAACTTTAAATGCAATTGTATTTATGTTTATTGAATGCAAGTTTACATTCATGTGGGGGATTGTTAGAATAAATATATTATTATTCTTATTTTTTTTGGATTTGAATGTAAACTTGGTTGTGTCAGTTAGAATGGTTTTGTCTGTTGGGTGGTAACCGTTTGTTAGTTACATCTATTTGTAATATATAAGTATCTGATGGCCACAGATATAAGATATTGAGAGAAAAAAAAACATCAAAGGGATAACACATTCTTATACTTTAATATTCATACATTTGTTCTTGGTTTTTAGTTCGTGGGAGTCTAAAATTTGTAGTGCTTACAATTTTTAGAACGTTAATCCGTTCAATCCTGGAAAGCCACTGCCATCTTTTCCTGAAGCACCAGTGGGGAGGCATAGTTGCTTTAAGGACACAGTTTGCAAAACTGGGATCGGATTGTTGTTGTTATTCATCATTGTGATTCTTTGAACAAAACAATATTGTTACAATTCTTCAAACCAGGTTCTTTGTATTTAATTCCTAATGTATAATTATTACATGTTTATTCTGTTATGTTTACAATTAACATTATTAATCTGTTTATGTTTTGTAAATAACATTACTCTGTTCTTGTTTTATAATTAACAATAATATGTTTGTGTTTTATAATTAACATTGTTAGTTTAAAGTTTATGATTAACATTAATTTCTTTATATCATTCTCAAATATATATATACATGTTTACACATTATTTTCAACAATTTCGAACCCCCACCAACCCAAGAAATAATTTGATCCATGGACTTCAACATATTCATAACTTCAAATTAATAAAATCGACTCCATGTCAATCTCATGCGTAGACCACACCATTACACCATATTTATTCGTGAATTCAACATGTTTTCTGTAATATGCGAGACTTATTTTACGAAGATGGCAATTTGAAAGATGTGTGATGATATTTTAAAGTACATGTGTGTGAATTTGTATACAAATTAAGAAGATAAGAAGACAGGGAGAACAAGACAGACAAGAACTAAAAGTCAGAATGAAAATGTAGAAAAATAGTAAACAGAAAAAAGGTTTACGGCCTGTTTGGCTACACCTCCTTAAAGAGTTTTGAGAGGAAATGGTCTGTTTGGCTACACCGTCTTTAAGCCGGCTTTAAGTTAAAAAACTATTTTAAGTCATAAATTTATTTAGGTATTTTTGACTTATGACTTATGAAGTTTTTTTTTTTTCACAATTCTTGTAAAGTTTAAATATTATGAATTTAAAATTTTGTTAAGTCAAATTTCACTTTAAGTCAAAATTATTAAATCCCCATTTAATTTTAAATAAAATTATCCAAATACTTTCATTCAACTTAAAGTAAACAACTTAACTTTCTCTTTTAAGTTAAAAATATCACCATTAAGTTAAAAGTAATTATTTTAAGGAATCCCAAACGGCCAAGTACATGCCATTTATTAAAAGAAAAAGTTATACAGAATCCTGATAATATTTTTAAACTTTTCCGATGTAAAAAGTGAAGTTTGTACTTGATTTTAAGTTACAAGTATGTTTTTCAATTTTTAATTTTTCATTTACACTTACAAAATTTTCTAAATTATATTTGTTATCAAAAACGAAAAAGCAACCATTAGACAATTATCTCTATGCTAACCTAATTTTGAATATATCGCATTCAAATATTATAAATTCTAAAAAATTAACATAAAAGTTTCCCTCAGCTACCTTTATCACTAGATTAACTAAACGTCATGTTTTGTGAAACATCCACGCAATGAATGTTATATTACCCATCCCTACGAGCACAAGATTTTGAATAAAGTTTTCTCCTATACCTCAATTTGCATTTCATTTTTTTTTTGAATAAATGCATTTTATTAAACCAAGTTTCAAAATATTTATTTTCTGTGTTTAAATTTATAGCGCATATAATGTAATGGCAGTTAAAATGTCAAAAATCATTTAAGCATTATGACATAAATATCATGCTTATGAAATGGAACTAAATTAGTGTGATTTAGTTTTCTATGTCAAATTGTTTTACTTGTAAGAATTGGGCGACTTGACTTCTTTGGACTTAGTGGTAGGGGTGAGCAGAACCGAATCGGAACCGAAGAACCGAACCGAACCACACAATTTCGGTTCGGTTCGGTTCGGTCCAATTTTTTTTCTTTTTCGGTCGGTTCGGTTCTTTTGGTTAGAACCGAAATAAATTTCGGTTCGATTCTTCCGTAAGTAATTTCGATTAGAACCGAACCACCCGAATTTTATATATATATATATATATATATATATATAGGGGGCTACTCCAATACAAACCTCCTTAAAATACAAACCTACAAACCAAGCATAATCTAATATTTCAAGCTAATCTAATGACCAAACTAGGGGTACCCCAATACAAAAAATGCTTAAAATAATTGGCTCTATCCAACAAAAAAATAAAAAAATAAAAAAAAATCACTGTTCACGTGATGACGTGGCAGTGGATTTCACTGGTTAACGGTGCTTCGCACCTTCTTGTACGGCGCTTCGCGCCTTTATCATTCTAAAGTTGTAAGGAATGGCAATCAACGGTAAAGGCAATAGACGATTGACGGGTGTGTCGAGGGCCTGCGGCCCTCATGACTACCTAACTCATCCGTTTACTGTCTTAAATGCTTCGCATTTCCACGGCAAGTTTTTTTTTTTTTTTTTTTTTTTTATGGATAGAGCCAATTATTTTAAGCATTTTTTGTGAAGGTACCCTTGGCAGGAACCTTAGAATAAATGAAATATAATTAATTTAGTGTTGGTTTGTAGGTTTGTATTTTAAAAGTGGTTTGTATTTGAGCACTTACCTATATATATATATATATATATATATATATATATATATATATATATATATATATATTAATAATAATAATATATACAATAAATAGTTAATACTTAATAATAATATATACAATAATATATAAATATAAATATATATATATTTATAATAATATTATATTTATATTAATAATAATATATACAATAATAATTCAAAATTCAAAAAATTCGGTTCTTATGGATCGGACCGAACCGACCGAATTATTTCGGTTCGGGTCTGGTTCGGTCCAGAATTTTATTCGGTTCGGTTCTAAAATAATTGAAAATTCGGTTCTCGGTTCTTTCGGTTCGGTTCGGTTCTGGACCGAACCGACCGAATGCTCACCCCTACTTAGTGGTATCTCAAAAAAAATTAAAATTTTGGAAAACAAACGCTCGCGCCAGGAAGGGGTCGAACCTTCGACTTTCTGCTTAGGAAACAGACGCTCTATCCACTGAGCTACAGGCGCTAATGTTTGTTATTGGCTGACCATCCATTTACCTTTTATCCCACATCACGTGGGCCACTTGTCTCCTGCTTCGGTGGTTCCTAGTCTTTGCGTCTTGCCAGGTTCATTCTATATTGGACCCTGTCTGGTTTATGAGTTCACTGGTTGTATAACTCATACTCCGATATTCAGCTTCACAAGTGCTCTTGGATGTTGTCTTTTGTTTCTTAGCTTTCCAAGAAATCATTGAGCTTCCCAGAAAAATAGCATAAGCTGATAAAGATTTTGTAGTGAATGGACAATTACCCCAATCGGCATCACTATAAGCTTTCATAACAAGATCGTTTGAGGAGAAATAAAACAATCCTAGATTAATGGTGCCTTTAAGATACTTAAGAACATGCTGAGCGGCTAAAAAATGAGATTGAGCAGGATATTGTACAAATTGACTAAGTTGCTTTGATTGAACAAATTCAAGATTAAGCAAATGATTTGTTAATTCAAATGATTCGTCGATTCAGTTTACAGACCATACAATACCAGGTGGACATTTAGCATAACCAGGCGGTGGCGGAATTGGGTAAATAAATCTCTTCATCAATATACCCATGTAAAAATGCGTTATTGATGTCCAACTGACGGAGTTCCCACTTATTGGCAGCAGCTAAACCAACCAAAGTCCTAATAGTTGTAAATTTTGCAACTGGACTTAAACCTTCGTCTCTAGCTAATAGCGTGTTGCTATGTTTACACTTATTGGCAGCAGCTAAAGCAACCAAAGTCCTAATACTTGTGAATTTTGCAACCAAAGATAAAGTTATGCTGTATGGTAGGAAGAGGGTGGTAACACCGTAACAGTAACCAAGGGTGGTCAAAGAACATATATTCTTTTACTAATTAGTTGCACAACCCTTTACGTGTCAAATTTTGTAAATCAATCTTTCAACCCTTCTCTCTCGTTCCACTCTCTGAAACATCATGTAATTATTCATGTTTCCATCACAATGTGGATATGCATCTCCTTCTTTCTCCAATGCCTCATCATCATTCCTCTCGAGGTCAATGCTTTTCCAGACCCCAAAGGTAACCAACACTTCATTCATTTAGTAGTACGAGTTCAATTCGGTTAAGCAAATCAAGTATAATATTATTTTTAAAAGCAGAGTAATTAGTATGTTACCAGTTGCCATAGTCATCATAAGATTCAATCTTTCTAACATCATCAGCAAAAGAACCAGGAATGATAGTTGGAAAAGGAATAGAAGTCTCCGGTTGCACTTGTAACATCATAATCTGCACCTGTGTCAAATTAGTGGTAAAGGTTTTCCTGTGCATATAGAAACTAGACAAGCAGCACCGTTTAAAATTATGAAGTACATGTAAATTTGGTTCTTTACAAACGTAGTCTCAAACTATTCCTTCAACTACTTGCTGTAGTGATTGAAGAATCATTGCCCGCGAATTTAATTTGTGGTATTTGGTTTATATATAGAAAAACCAATAGCTCCTTCGATCCTAATGTTAAAACTAGAAAATTGACTAGTCATCCAGATGATCCATTCCATCGATACTGGTAGTGTTTTCTGGATACGAATGTGGTTGAGAATGCCCCTCAGACATCACTCCTTTAGCAATTTGGAACCGTCCAACAGCAAAGGCATTTCAATCAGCACTTCTGGCCGTGGAAATACTCTCACAGTCAGATGGACCGAGTATGAATTGCCCACCAGTCATTACTACGCTGCACTTTACAGTTACACTATCTACTACTTCAAATCTAATATTTACAACATACTAACAAAATCTGAGACTCTAATAACATCGAAAACATATTAAAAAATATAATATTTATATTATCAACTCCAAGATTTAACAAAGGTTTAGATCTTGAATAGCATCAATGTGTTAAATATGCTTAAAATAACTGCACAATGCATGAGGTAAAAGTAAGTAAAATTAAATATCTAAACTATAAATGGAGTAGGGGAACTGACACAAAGGTAGAGGTGTACCACAAGGCTGTGGAGGAGCAACTAAAGTTCTTCCACAAGCCTATCTAAGTCAATCAATTTCACAGCAAGGAGGGTAATCAAGGAGGGTAATGTCCACTCTGATGTAGTGATAACACAAATGATGCCGCCTGCCTGCACCTCAAGACATAGAGCACAAAAGAGCGTCCCAAGACTCTGACAAGAGGACAACATCTCCCACTGCATCGATGCGGTCCACAGCTCTTCTTCTGGCAACAGGGCTTATCAAAAGTGAATGCTTCATTGCTCATTTGTTACTACAATCCCAACATTGACCCGAATGGCAAGGTGCTGCACAAACATGGTGACTACAACTAAGCAAACTTCTCACAAGGCAAAGAACTTGAGAATAGACAATTTCTTATATCAACCTGTAACCTGTCCTTTCACATTCAAGTTTCCACAAAGAACAACTTCAGCATTTTGTTGCAGAAAAAAGAGGCGTTGATTACAATCTGAAAAGTGTGGCACGAACAAACATCGCATAATTTTTCACAATTGTGATGCCAACAATAAAGAAGCTTATCACATTTCTATCCACATGTAAGAACAGGTATGCAAACAGAGCACCTTGTGCTGATTATCTTCTTACCACTAGGACACGACCCTAATAGAGCAAAATACTAACAGGGTGTGCAAAGACTAGTAACCTCATTGCTCACATTATAATATTATATCACCTGAAAGTCTGAAACCTCCTTCCCAAGTTTTTCCCACAAGGTTCACCAGAAAAACTTAGCAAAAAAAAATAATAATAATTCGCCGCCACTTATATCCCTGGTTCTCAAAATTGGGGTTTAAGCAGAGAAAAGGGGCAAGAATCCTAATTCTTAAGAGGGGAAAAGGTGTCGAACAAAACAGTTATTGTCATCTAAATTCATGGGTATTATATGTATAAATTATGAAAAGACAAATTGTTCCATACATTTAATGTTAAACGTTAATTCCGGATGGAATATTTGATAGGGGTTCCGATCAAAAGCGAGCAAACAAAGCTAGGAGGTGCAAACTGCTACCCAACATAAAAGCGGACCATTTCGCAACACACTCCAAACATAAGGGGTGCAAGTGTGATTTACTCTTTAATTAGTAAGTGCTACTATTACAGTCCATGATTCATTTACTAGCTTGTTCCAACACTTCCACGTAATAATTTAATAGCGAAGCATCTGAAACATACGTTACAAACTTATAATTACCTTATTCTAATAGGCTGTTATCTTAAGCTAATATAAAAAATTAAACTTTTTCAATATGTATATAATGATCATAATCACTAGAGATCTTGACATTTTGAAATATTCAGAATTTCTTGACAATCAGGGAGATATAACCGTCAGTACTAGTCAAATACTCAAATATAAATAGATAGCAGCATCATGTCATATATAATCCCAAACCACAATTTTTCTTCCGTAATCTGATCCAGCTAAAATACATTTCTTTCGTTAAAATATTCTTCCTCTATGAAGAAAGGTTTTATTACATAAATTTGTGATCCCAAACAGGTCCAACTGAACTCGCTCCTTTGCAGAATAAAATCAAAGGCGTTTTCTAAAGAATGGGGAAGGAACAGAAAATGGCCTTGTTGGGAAAGTGAGAGAGTGAAACAAAAGTGTCCTTAAGTTCCTGCAAGAGTACACTATTTCACCCTCCTCCATTATGGATTTAGGGAGGCCAAGAGAGCAAGTCCAACAACTCCTTAGTTTGTTCCCTACAATTATAATAAAATAACGATTCCTAATGATTTAAGAACCTTGTTTGTATTATCAACTCCGACATGCATCCCTAGATTCATTCCTTACTATTATTATAATAATAAATTTAAATCTAAGAGAGGAAATAGAAGTGCAAAAAAGGAGGGAAAAGAATTTTTAATTGATAAAAATGGAGTTAAGGATGGTTAGAGATTACTTAAAAGTAGGGAATGGCTAGAGATTCCTAGTGTTTTAGAAAACCACAGGGACACTGTTGGAATAGTAATTTATGCTAAATTCCCTAAATTTCAACTTAGGAACTCAAATAAGGAAGTTGTTGGACTGCTTAACTGTTGGAATATGAGATCCAAAGGCACTAGTGCTGCTATTTTCTGAGTTGGATACGCAGTCACAATCAGAGTGACATGAAACTTAAGAAAAGGAACAAGCTGATGGGGATGAGGATCTTGAGGATGAAAGGCTTTGCGGTTAATTGAAGGCACATAGAAGATTGCTTTCAACCAGGTGGTGCCAGATTTATGGGCAGTAATAAGAATGATATCATTTTCACGTGCTTAAAAATGTTGTTGACAATCAATTAAACCTTGAAATACAACTGGACCACACCAGAACCCTTGTTATTGATAGATATAGGCTGAACTGAACTGAAACCTTCCTGGCTAGGTAAGAAACAAAACAGGTATTCTGGGGTAGAAGATTATCACACTATCTGCTTTCTTACGAGTCAGAATAGGAGAAAGGTGAAACTGAAAATGTGGCTTTATAATTTTCATTCACTTGCAACTACAAAATATATAACATGTGTAGCATAAATTATGTACAATTGAAGATACAACATAACTTCCATACATCAAACCCTAGACCTTTAGTAAGAGATGGAAATACATTATTATATAAGTACACCGTAATAGGGAAAAACCACAACGAAAGACCCTCTTTCACCTGGTGAATACACTTAATATAGAGTATATAATTCACATACTAAATAGATATACCAGATTGTACAATTTCTTTTTCACTAAATTATGCTAATACACTGAAATATATTCCTCGCAATTTTAGATGTCAGTTCACAAACTTGACAACCAGAATCCACACTCTTGCTTTCCGCTTCTTCCTCCTGATAAACAAAATATTTACACCCATTCCCAATGTCCTAATTATGTTAGTCCAGTAGGACATTAAAACATACTAGAATCCTCATTGCATATAAACAAGGACTATTAGTAAGATACCAACACTACAGTTGAACTATAACTTGAACTATATGTTAAACTAACACCACAATTCTGTCTATATGTTAAACTATGAGAAAACAAACAGTTACAGGGTATTCAAAATTGTGCAGATTTCACAAAGTTTCCACCCGATTAGGCGATTACGATACAGCAGTGACAGCAATACTAACCAAACAGATATAGTTTTTTATACGGTAATCTTGGCATAACAAGTACCCATGTCCACAAATATATATAATGTTACTTAATACCTTGCACAGCCTTACACGAATTACCACAATTGTGTCACAATTCAATCCCAATATAAAAGGATATCCACAACACAGTAGAACATTTAAAGGCAAATCTTGATGTAACAATTATACAATGTATTAAACAAGTTTATGCTCAATAACAATCAAAAAAGCAACTTGACCTAATAACGGTACTTGGTGGAGTAATCTTTGGGTGCAATGACCAATCCACGGCCTTTCCTTGCTCCACGATAAACCGTTTCTATAATGTCAATAAACTCCTGCTTGTCCTTCATTGCCCAATTAATCTTATTATTGTTCCCAGTGCCAAGATCAATCATAATATGCTTGTTCCTGAAAAAGAACATAACAGTTGAAGGATCGTACAGTTCGTACATAGTGTTGAAATCGGGCACCTCAGTAATATCCACGAGATAAATGACAGCAAAGTTCTTTATCGTCTCAGCAACCGAAGCTAGTACTTCATCCATCTACAATAAACATCAAACTAACTTCAGATATATAAATAAGTCCAGTTAAGCTTTTACTAAATTTACGCAATTAAACCAAGTTAATCGCGTAATGTCACAATAAAGCAGAATCAGATAATCGAGATTTCAATTTCCTATTAAACGCAACATACATAAAGTTCTTTACTGTGTCAGAAAACGAAGCTAGTATTTCATCCATCTACAATAAACATTAAACTAACTTGAGATATTTTACTTAAGCTTTTACTAAATTTATCGAGTTAATAGATAATCGAGATTTCAATTTCTTTCTAAACGCAACATAAATGTCTAGGTGACTCGATTCGAGAAGAGGAACATCCGCTAGTCTACAACTACAATTATATTCGTGTAATTAGGGTTTTGTTTTTTGTGTGAATTGCATATTATATTCAAATTTAGCAGCAATTAATTATCAATCATGAAAAAAAAAAGAGGATATATAAAGTAATTGAAAGTAAAATTAGGGTTTAGGAGAAGTGTAGGTACCTGCATACAAGTTTCATCCCAATCGTGACCGAAGCGAATGACGACGAGGCGTTCTTCCTCAGCGAGAATGGCCTGGTCTACTGCCCATCCTGAGTGCAAGTGTGGTAGCAAATACGACATCTTCTTTCTCTCTCTCTCGATCTCTCTCGATATCTAGGCCAGTTTTGAATATTAAAGAGATTTATTTATAGGAAGAGTGTGGTACTTACATACAGCTGTGCACAGGCCCACTGGGCCGGGCCTATTCCGTTCTTTGAAAAGTATGGGTTAATTTTTTGAATCTAGTGGACTGATTTTCTGTCACGAATGACAGCTAGGACTGGAAAAAAAATCCGAAAAATTCGATATCCGTCTGAAATATCTGTATTCGTATCTGGAAAAAAGCGGATATTATCCGTATCCGGAGTCAACCGGATATTATCCGTATCTGAATCCGAGAGTTTAGGATACGGATATGGATATAGGGGCATCAGTATCCGAAAATATCCGTATCCGAAAGTAATAATATATAATATATTTTTAATATATATAATATATAATTATATATTTTAAACCCATTTATAGTTATAAGCCCATTTATATATTTTTATACACACACTTATAGTTATAGGCCCAATTATTTTTGATGAATTTGCAAGTTATTTAGAGACAATGATGTGTAATGAAATTATTTTGATATAAATTTGCATATGCAAATTTGGATAATGTATATGATTTTTGTAATTTGCAAATTAAAACCGAGTATCTCTTTAATATGCCTGTTTTTGTTTTTGCAAAATATGCCTATTTTTTATAATAATGCAAATTTCACAAAAAAAAAAAAAATTTTGCAAAACGGATTCGGATCCGGATATTATCCGTATCCGGATAATATTTGCCGAATTCGGATCCGGATAAAGTTTTTTCGGATATTCCCGGATTCGGATACGGATACGGATACTGTTGTAAAAAACGGATTCGAATTCGGATATAGCTGTATCCGTATCCGTATTATCCGTTTTCCAGCCCTAATGACAGCTGTAATTCTGTTAGTTAGTTAAATTGTTAGTGAGTGTTTGTGCAACTATATAAGGACAAAAGCACAAGTTGTAAAGGCAACCATATGTTCAGTAATGAAACTCTTCTTCTTGTTCTGTATCTCTGTTCTTCCTCATTTCTCTCTAAATTTCTCTACAAATTAGTTTAGTTAGGAGTTTAATCCTAACAAGTGGTATCAGAGCTTCTCGATTCTCGGATATTTTTTTTCATTTCTTGTTATTTTTCAATGGCGAGTGGCACTAGATCTCGTTCATTGGATGATTCTTGGAAAGATCTTGAAAACAAGATTCAAGAAGTTAACATCAATTGCTGTAAAAACATTGCAGCTTCTCAAGCAGCGATTGAAGAAAAGATCATTAGTAAGATGGATCAGTTGATGAATTTGGTTTCTGGGTGTGAGTCTAAATTGGAGGCTTATAATGTTTCTATGGATGATAAGATTTCTAACAAGATTGCAGGGATTCTTAAAACTGGGAATAAGGAGAGGTCTGTGGGTAGAGATGGAGAAATCTTGGTCGATAAAACACCCATTTTGAAGACACCTCCACTTCAGCAAAATCCATTGTCACATTTGTTTAGGCAGAGAGGGGATGATAAAGAGAATCATGGGAAGTTTTCTTTTAGCCATCCAAAGGTGGAGTTAACTCATTTTAAGGGAGAAGATCCAAGAAATTGGATTCGAAAATGCAACAAATTCTTTATGTTTCATCAGGTTAGTGATGTTTATAAGTGTGATTTGGTAGAAATGTATCTTGATGATAAGGCTGATACTTGGTTTCAAAGTTTTAAGTTTGTTAAATGGAATGTTTCTTGGTTAGAGTTTTGTGAAGCCTTGATTAAGAGATTTGATAGAAAGAAAGGGGTGGATGAGCAAGAGGAATTTAATAAGTTGGTTCAAGGGGGATCTGTTGCTGAATATATAGATAAATTTGAGGAACTTAAGGCAGTCCTGTTATGTAAGAATGTTCAATTGAATGAGTCTTACTTTGTGTCAAGTTTCATATCTGGACTTAAGAATGAATTAAAACCCATGGTTAAAATTATGAAACCAGTTACTTTGATAGATGCAATGGAGGTTGCTCAATTTCAAGAACAGACTCTAGACTTAATTGCAAAGAAAAATGACACAAAAGGAAAATCTAATTTTGTGGTGAAAGAAGGTTCTTGGAATCAAAAGAAATCAGATGCTGGTTATGGTGATGTTAAGAATGAAAGCAAGGGTGACAAAAAGTCAAATGTTAATACAGGATTGTTCAAGAAAATCTCTTCAGAAGAATTTCAATATAGGAAGAACAATCATCTGTGTTATAAGTGTGGGGAGAAATATGGTCAAGGGCATCAATGCAAGAATGAACAGTATACTTTTATGCTAATTGATGGACCCAGTGAAGCTGATATGGATAGTCTTTGTGAGGATTCAGAGGAGTTAGAAGAAGGAACTGTTACTGAAGTTTCTCTAAATGCTTTATCTGACAAAATCTTTAGGAAAACAATTACACTTGATGGAATAATACAGGGTAAACCATTGATGATTTTGGTGGATACTGGAAGTACTATGACATTTCTGGATTCTAAAATAGTTAGAAAGTGTGGTTTCAAGACTAGTAATGGAGAACAGATACAAGTTAAATTGGCAGATGGAAGAACTGTTACTAGTAATAAGTTGGTTTCTAAAGTTAAATGGGCAGTTCAGGATTATAAATTTTGTTGTGACATGAGGGTTTTGGATATTGAAGGTTGGGATATGATAGCTGGTGTGGATTGGATGGAACAATACTGTGACACCCCTCCAAATCCGGGGTCCAGATCCGGGGGTCACCAACCAATCACAACCAAAAATATCAGAATACACAACCGACCCCGCACACCAAAGATCGCAAAACAGGTTATTGCATGAATACAAGCAGACATATTCCAGAATGAACTAGTCACTTATTACGAACCACCAAATCAAGTCAACTTAAAACCAGTCTAAATCAATTTTATTATTACATCCCGTTTTATTTAAATTCTATCTAGCGCCAACTGAAACGCACAAGTACCTGCACAGCCTGAGGTGCGGATACCCGACCACTCTGACTCCCTCTAATACTGTCTGGACTGCTGATCGGAACCATACTTCCCGTCTGGAAAGGTTTAGTGAAAGCAAGAGTGAGCCAAAGAAAAGCCCAGCAAGTATATATAAACAGTTTCAAAATAAAACCAGAACAAATGCTGCATAATATCAACTGAAAAGTAAAACAGTTTATAAAGCATACTGAATCAACAACTGAATTATAATTCGATCATAACTGAAATCATTCGACATGACATAAAACTGAATCATTTGTCAACTCACAATATATAATAGCCATTCGGGCGATATGGATTGGATATACATAACTGAAACACCATTGCCCCCTGATCAGGTTCAAAAGCAATGGGACCCTTTATACTCCACTGGTACAGCTATACCCGTGTGTATAATCCGGATTTCATGAGGGTACCAAAATAGGCAAGTAATGTTAGCCTATAGGAAGATGGAATGGTTACCATATCCTCCTTAAATATTGCTGGACCATGACAGCTATCATGGCCTCCTACGCTTTATCATTTTCCAAATCCAATAGAGCAATTTCCGAATTCAACAGGAAATGCTTAGTTTCACATACAGTTCACATCCCTATTATTTACTACGATAATAAGGATATGAAGAGTTTATCTTAAACAATTTCCCACATCAAGGGTACCAATATCAAGTAATTTTGTTCGCACAAAAATATTTAAGAATCACAAATAGCTCTGAACAATAACTATTTGTCATGATATGAATCAATGAAATATAAAATAAAAGTGTTTAAGATGATCAAGGGAGAAAATACTTGCCTGGATATACTGCTGGTAATTTATGCTGTCTGGCTAGGGTTTTCTCACTTCTAGAAATACTGCAGGTAACTCTGCCCACTAGCTAGGGTTTCTCCCACTTCTATAATAAAACATGCTATTTCAAATATCTGGCTAGGTACAAGGTCAATTACTGATCAAACCTCGGTTCTAGGGTCTACCCGTACGTTGCATGGCTATCGACTAAATATTTTAATCAAATAATAACATGTACAGAGTAATCAAACACGTAATTTACATAGCAGATATGACTCACCATATAAAAGAACACTCAAGGTATTTTTAGAACCCTTATAAACATCTTTAGAACATTTTTCGGAATTTTTAAAGAATTTAAATTACCCTTTTCGGATTAAAAAGGATAATTTAAAACCCTACAGATAATTATTGGGTCATTGAAATATTTTTCTAATTACCTAATCCGGTTTTAGAATCAATTTTAGAATTTTAAAACTATTTTTACCCTTCCCGGATTATTTTTAGAATTTTAGAACAATTTTATTTCATTTTAAACAAATAAGGAAATAAATATTAAAGGTAAAATAATATTTATAAAATAAATAAATTATTTTATTTTTCAAAATAATTAAATTTGATTATTTTTCATCATATTTAAATAATATTTAATTAATTAAATTAATTGATTATTATTAATTAACCAATCAATTTAAATTAATTAAAATATTAGCTAAATAGATTTAAAATAATCAAATAAAATAAATTTCGAATTAAAAATAATTTATTAAAATTTTAAAACTATTTTTCGAAATTAAAAATAATTCTTCGAAATTTAAAAATGATTTTTCGAATTTTTAAAAGTATTTAATTCTAAATTATTTTTAAATTAAAAACAAATAATAAATAAATAGATAAATAAATAAATAAAAATAAAATTCAGAAATAAATTCTGAATTTCCAAAACATTTTCAGAAAATAATTTTCTGAATTTTTATGATTAAATTCAGATTTTTATTTTTATTTAAAAGTAATTAAAAGTAAATAAAAGAAAATAATTTTTTTTTTTTTTTTATAAAACTGTACTCGCCGGCCGGAGTTTATGAACTCACCGGAATCCGGCGAGCTCCATTAACTCCGGCGGCCTAACCCAGAAACCGGCGAACTCTTCCCCCCCTCCTGGGCAGCTCGTTTTGACTCCAAATCACGGGGTTTTGAGTCCCCCGTGACCCAAACACATCCACAAATCCATTTCAACCAACATCAACCGGAAACAAATCGGTTTTAACCGATTTGTTCAAAACCCGATCAAAATCCGGCCAAACTCCGGCGACTCCAAAACACATCCAAACGTAAATTAAAAATCACATACGAGTTGCTGGGAACACGATCTACACATCCATAACAACCAAACTTACAGAAAATCATCCAACAAAAACATGAAAATTCGAATTAAATCCGAAAATCATAAAAATTCGAACGAAGCATGTACAGATGTTTTCACACATATAAACAGGTAGTACTCATCATAAGATTCAATTTGACTACTCATATGAAAGATTTGGATAACAAAATCACCTTCAAAATGGCGATTGATCCTCAAGAACACCAAGAACTAATTTCCAGAGAAAATTCAGAAATTAAATCAGAAAATCTAACTTTTCTGATTATTTTAATTAATAAAAAATAAATTAACTGCTATTTATATTAACCAGAAATTAATACCCCAAAAATATTTTGAAACCCTAATTAAATTTATTAAGCCTTAAAAATAATTTTTAGGGGATAAAAATGTAATATTTTTAATTCTAAACAATTATAATATATATGCCAAAATTTCCCAAAAATTGTGAATATTACAAAAATTACAACAAAATTCATTTTTATGCATCCTACCATTTTATAAAAATATTGGTATCAAAAACAGGGTCTCAGATTCAGTATAGGGGCTGGTTCCGGAATTTAAAATGCAAAATAATTGTATTCTAAAAATATAAAAATTACAGAAAAATAAAATAAAATAATCTATGCTACACAGAAGTCACATAACACGTATGGGATGATTTTCCTATTTAATAAAAATTATAATGTATTTAAATGCATTAAAAATTAAATAAAACACAATAAAATCAACTAAAAACATATTTTAACAGAATAAAATACACGTAATTTTCCCAGTCGTTACATCCTTCCCCCCCTTATAAGGATTCTGCCCCCAGAATCCTACTTAAGAAAATAACTGAGGGTACTGAGCTCGCATTTCACTCTCTACTTCCCATGTTGATTCCTCAACCAAGGGATTCCTCCATAAAACTCTAACTAGAGGTATTGTCTTATTTCTTAATACCTTATCCTTATAATCTAATATTTTAACTGGCTGCTCGATAAAAGATAAATCAGGTTGAATATCTACAGGTTCGTATTCTATTGCGTGCATTGGATCCGGATTGTACTTCTTCAGCATCGATATATGGAATACATTATGGATGTTCTGCATGTGAGGCGGTAATGCTAGTTCGTAAGCCAGCTTCCCTACTTTCTTCAATATCTCAAACGGTCCTACATATCTTGGATTGAGTTTACCTCTTTTCCCAAACCTGGTCACTGCTTTCCATGGTGATACTTTCAGCAATACCAATTCCCCAACTTCAAAACTCTGGTCCTTTCTGGTTTGATCTGCATATTTCTTCTGTCGATCTTGAGCGGCAATCAATCTTTTCTGTATCAATCCAATCTTTTCCTTCGTCTGTTGGAGTAGTTCTGGACCTAAGATTGCGCGTTCTCCTACTTCTTCCCAATATACCGGAGATCTACATCTTCTGCCGTAAAGAGCTTCATATGGTGGCATTCCAATGCTAGCATGGTAACTATTATTGTATGAGAATTCCACCAGTGGCAAGTGCTCATCCCAACTACCTTTAAAATCTAGGGCACATACCCTTAGCATATCTTCAATGGTTTGGATTGTTCTCTCGCTTTGCCCGTCCGTCTGAGGATGATATGCCGTACTCATGTTTAGTTTGGTTCCTAAACCTTCTTGAAATTTCCTCCAGAATCTTGAATTGAAACGAGGATCTCGATCAGATACTATAGATACGGGAACCCCGTGTCGTACTACAATCTCTTTCAAATATAGTTGAACCAGTTTCTCTAGCGAAAATCTTTCGTTGATTGGGAGGAAATGTGCTGATTTGGTCAACCTATCAATGATCACCCAGATTGCATCGTGGTTTGATTTCGTCTTCGGAAGTCCCACTACAAAATCCATTGCGAGATGTTCCCATTTCCATTCTGGAATTTCCAAAGGTTGTAGCAATCCACTTGGCCTTTGATGTTCAGCTTTAACTCTCTGACAGGTGTAGCATTTGCTGACGTATTCTGCAATTTCTTTCTTCATATCGGGCCACCAAAAGTGTTGCTTCAAGTCTCTATACATCTTGGTACTGCCAGGGTGAATAGAATACCTAGAGTTGTGTGCGTCACGTAAGATTTCATCCTTCAGTTCTGCGACATTAGGCACCCATATACGTGAAGAAAACCTGAGAATTCCTTTATCATCCTTTTGACTCCTGATTTCCTCTCCAGTTAAACTTGCTTTGTCTTGGTCCATTACCTGTTCTTGACATCTACGGATCTTTTCCAATAACATTGGTTGAAAGGTCATGGCATACAATACTTCACTGGTCTCTTCTGATGTATGGACCTCTATTTCCAATTTCTCGAATTCCTTCAGCAACTCCTCGGATGAGGTTAAGAGATTTAACCTTTCCTTCCTGCTTAGTGCATCTGCCACTACGTTGGCCTTGCCTGGATGATAGCTGATAGTACAGTCGTAATCCTTGATCAACTCCAACCATCGTCTTTGCCTCATGTTGAGCTCCTTCTGAGTAAAGATATATTTCAAACTTTTGTGATCCGTGAATATTTCACACTTTTCTCCATATAGATAGTGCCTCCAAAGCTTTAGTGCAAAAACAATTGCCGCCAATTCCAGATCGTGCGTTGGATACTTCCGTTCATGATTCTTGAGTTGCCTAGATGCATAAGCAATTACCTTGCCATCCTGCATCAACACACACCCTAACCCCTTCTGAGATGCATCGCTATAGATTACAAAATCTCCAGTTTCGTTGGGTAAAACTAATACTGGTGCAGTCATCAATCGCTTCTTTAATTCTTGGAAACTCTGCTCACACTTCTCGTTCCATTCAAATTTCTCATTCTTCCTGGTGAGTTTTGTCAAAGATGCTGCTATTTTAGCAAAATCCTTAACAAACCTTCTATAATATCCAGCTAATCCCAGAAAACTTCGAACTTCGGTTGGTGTTCTTGGTCGCTCCCAACTCTTAATAGCTTCGATCTTGGCTGGATCCACTTTAATCCCTTCGTTAGTGACAACGTGCCCCAGAAATTGTACCTCCCTTAACCAAAACTCGCATTTCGAAAATTTGGCGTAGAGTTTCTCCTTCCGCAAAATTTCTAAAGCTGATCTCATGTGCTCCGCATGATCTTCCTCTGTCTTAGAATATATCAAAATATCATCTATGAAAACGATCACGAATTTATCCAGATATTTCTTGAAAACTCAATTCATCAAATCCATAAAAGCGGCTGGTGCATTGGTTAATCCGAATGGCATAACTAAAAATTCGTAATGCCCATATCTCGTACGAAATGCTGTCTTGGGTATATCATCTGACTTGATCTTCAACTGGTGATATCCCGATCGTAAGTCAATTTTGGAAAACCATGATGCTCCTTTTAGTTGATCAAACAAATCATCGATCCTCGGTAATGGGTACTTGTTTTTAATCGTCAATTTGTTTAACTCCCGGTAGTCAATACAAAGTCTCATGCTTCCATCCTTCTTTTTCACGAACAATACTGGTGCGCCCCATGGGGATACGCTTGGTCTGATCACTCCTTTGTCTAGCAATTCCTGCAGCTGCTTGGCCAATTCTTTCATTTCCACTGGCGCCATTCTGTACGGAGCTTTCGATATAGGTTCAGTACCTGGTGCCAAATCAATAGCAAACTCAATTTCTCTATCTGGAGGTAAACCTGGCAATTCATCAGGGAACACATCCAGAAATTCCTTTACTACTGGAATCTGTTCTATCTGTGGCATTTCCTTATGGGTATCCATTACATAAGCTAAGCATGCTTTACATCCTTGCCGCAACAATCGTTTGGCTCGCATCATAGTCAAAAGTTTCTTCACTTGCTTTTGTCCATGAAACACTACTTCTTTATCCCCATCCAGCTTCAGCCTCAACTCCTTCTTCTTACAATCAATCTGGGCATTATACTTTGTCAACCAATCCATTCCCAGTATAACCTCGAACTCTCCCAACTTGAAAGGAATCAAGTTGGCATGAAAATGTTGACCGGATATTTCGATATCACACGCTGGGTAAATTTGTCTAACGGGTATACGCTCCTGATTAGCTATCTCTACTACTAATGCTTCATTTAATAACTGACATTCACATTCTAGCTTACCCGCAAACTTTTCCGAAATAAAAGATTTAGAAGCTCCTGAATCAATAAGTACTTTGGCATTAGTAGAGTTTACGGAAAGTGTACCTGTAATAACATCAGAATTCTGCTCTGCATCTGACATGGTCATATTGAAAACTCGGGCCCTTGGCTGCCCCGCATTATTTGTCCCTGTAGCTTTATTCTGGTTTCTCGAGTTTAAGTTAACTCTGCAATCTTTAGCAAGATGCCCTTTGTTTCCACATTTGTGACAACCAATCCCATTAGCTGCTGGCATATCGCATCCGTTGGCATAATGCCCTTTCTTGCCACACCGAAAACACACTACATTAGCCAGATTACATGCACCTCCATGGTTCTTTCCACATATTCCACATGCTGGCAGGGGTGGTCGCATCCCTTGTTGCTGATTATTGTTTGGAATTCGACCTCCTTGTTGTTGATTATTGCTCAAAAACCGACTTCCTTGCTGTTGATTGCTATTCCGAAATCGATTCCCCTGATTCCCAAAATACTGGGTTCCATTCCCTGGTCCTCCGTTGCCTCTAGGCTGAAATGCTGGTCCATGGCTAAAATTGTTCTGCACTCTGCCTTGGAACGAATTCCCGGATTGACTATGAAATTTCCTCTTCTTACCTTCCCTTTCTTTCTGAGAGCTATCACTTTCTCCTTCTATGATCAGTGCCTTCTGGACCACAGCGGAATAGGTAGTCAATTCAAAAGCGGCTACCTGGCTTCGGAGCCACGGCTTCAAACCCTGCTGAAATCTCCTTGCTCGCTTCTCTTCAGTATCAACCAAGTCTGGGACAAACCTGGCTAATTCTGTAAACTTTGCTTCATAGTCAGTGGCACTGCCTTCTTGTTTTAATTCCAAAAATTTAATCTCCATCTGATTCTGCATATAGCGGGGAAAATACTTTTCCAAAAACAACTCCTTGAACCTTTCCCACGTAGTTACCCCTTCTCCTTCCAAAGCCTTCCTGGCTTCCCACCAGTAGTTCGCTTCTCCTTTCAAAAAGTAACTCACGAACTCAGTCTTTTTATTCTCTTCTACATTCACCAATGCAAGGGCTTTCTCCATCTCTTTTAACCAAGCTCGGGCCTCAACTGGATTCGCTGAGCCTTGGAATTCTGGGGGTTTAACAGACTGAAAAGTTTTAAAGGTCGTCACCTGGGGTACTGGCGGATGTTGCTGCTGACGAGTGAGGTTTTCGGTCTGCTGTCGGAACAGCTCCAGCATTTGCTGCATCATATTAATATTGCCCTGCTCCCCGGCGTTCTGATTATTATTCGCATTTCCCGCGTGATTTCCATGTGGTTGCTGATTATCCATAATCTGGTAAAGGAAATTACACAAGTTCCTTAATAATTGGCTACACATGTTTTTGATAGACATTCATTGAAAAGAAGCATGAATCAAGAATATTTATCAACTCATGTCACCCAATCACTAATTCACTTGAATTGGAAAAAAAAATAAAAATAAATAAACGCATGCTGGATGGAATCGATACACGTAACACTACAAAAGTACTGCTGATATATAGATAACCACTTATAGTCATACATGACTATTGATCGGTTCACTTTTCATCATATCGCTCATAACCTACCTTAACGACTTTAATGTCGGCTATGTACAACAAAATTCCCGACTTATTCTACCAAACTGCTGCTAATACACACATACACTATTTTACAAACAACCAAAACCAAACAAACACAGGTAGCATTCTTCCTTCTATGTCTCTGTCCCACAGTCTCTAATCCCAACTGGGATCTACCATCTGCTGAAGATCCGCTAACATCCTCTGGAGGATACGGTAGGCCCGACGATAATCGATAGTACCAGAATCACCCAACCTCAATGCCTCCAACTCATACGTACCGGCTGCAATCAACTCCCGGAGGTTATGACGAATCTCGGAGTCCGAAACAGGACGACCTGTCACCCTACGCAGCTCCATATTCTGCCCTCTCAAAAAGTCATATGCCTCCCAGAGCTCGCGGTACTCACCAACAGGAACAGTGTGCGGTGCACCTATATGACCTCTCGACTCAGCCTCTGCCCCGCCTGTAACCTCCTCTATCAAAGCACGCACTCTCTCCTCTCCTGGTGGCATCTGATGCCAAGGTATAACTGGTGAGAGTGGTACATAGGGACCCTGCACAGTGGGGTCTGACTGGTCCGTGAACTCAGCTGGCATGAGAAATCCTCCTATAGCTGCCTCCGCATCGGGTAGATGAAGCTCAGGTAAGGCGGGTGGTATCACTACTCCCTGCTGCTGATCAGGAACAAACATCCGTACGGGGACTGGTGCTGGAGGGTCAATTACCATGATCTCCTCCTCATAAGCCATACCCAAATGTGCCACATAACTCGGCTCCCCAAGCACTGGTAAACCCATCCACTCACCTGGATCAACAGGATGAACTGGTGGTACGGGACTCATCGGCTCCCGCGGGAACTCCCAACCCAGCCAATAGTCTACCCCCATCACTGGATAGTCAGGATCCATAATAGCTGGAATAGGTGGTAAATCCATAGGTGGGAACAGCGGTGGTGTAACTGACTCCAGGGCCGGCATAGGCTGAGGTGCATCTACCGGTGTAGTCACCACAACAGACACCTGCGCAACCCAGTATCATAATATCACAATCACCTCACAACTTAGGCTTAGACTAAAATCAAACGCAACGTAACACAAAAACGTCGTCCTATCTCATGTGATCTGCCTAATCTTTCCTATGGTATATATCTGCTTATTTCAATGGCTATAACCTGTCAGCTCTGATACCAAATGTGACACCCCTCCAAATCCGGGGTCCAGATCCGGGGGTCACCAACCAATCACAACCAAAAATATCAGAATACACAACCGACCCCGCACACCAAAGATCGCAAAACAGGTTATTGCATGAATACAAGCAGACATATTCCAGAATGAACTAGTCACTTATTACGAACCACCAAATCAAGTCAACTTAAAACCAGTCTAAATCAATTTTATTATTACATCCCGTTTTATTTAAATTCTATCTAGCGCCAACTGAAACGCACAAGTACCTGCACAGCCTGAGGTGCGGATACCCGACCACTCTGACTCCCTCTAATACTGTCTGGACTGCTGATCGGAACCATACTTCCCGTCTGGAAAGGTTTAGTGAAAGCAAGAGTGAGCCAAAGAAAAGCCCAGCAAGTATATATAAACAGTTTCAAAATAAAACCAGAACAAATGCTGCATAATATCAACTGAAAAGTAAAACAGTTTATAAAGCATACTGAATCAACAACTGAATTATAATTCGATCATAACTGAAATCATTCGACATGACATAAAACTGAATCATTTGTCAACTCACAATATATAATAGCCATTCGGGCGATATGGATTGGATATACATAACTGAAACACCATTGCCCCCTGATCAGGTTCAAAAGCAATGGGACCCTTTATACTCCACTGGTACAGCTATACCCGTGTGTATAATCCGGATTTCATGAGGGTACCAAAATAGGCAAGTAATGTTAGCCTATAGGAAGATGGAATG
Source organism: Saposhnikovia divaricata (assembly GCA_036435485.1). Classification (NCBI taxonomy): domain Eukaryota; kingdom Viridiplantae; phylum Streptophyta; class Magnoliopsida; order Apiales; family Apiaceae; genus Saposhnikovia; species Saposhnikovia divaricata. The sequence continues at coordinate 8,234,093 of CM071597.1, read as the reverse complement.
GTTACCATATCCTCCTTAAATATTGCTGGACCATGACAGCTATCATGGCCTCCTACGCTTTATCATTTTCCAAATCCAATAGAGCAATTTCCGAATTCAACAGGAAATGCTTAGTTTCACATACAGTTCACATCCCTATTATTTACTACGATAATAAGGATATGAAGAGTTTATCTTAAACAATTTCCCACATCAAGGGTACCAATATCAAGTAATTTTGTTCGCACAAAAATATTTAAGAATCACAAATAGCTCTGAACAATAACTATTTGTCATGATATGAATCAATGAAATATAAAATAAAAGTGTTTAAGATGATCAAGGGAGAAAATACTTGCCTGGATATACTGCTGGTAATTTATGCTGTCTGGCTAGGGTTTTCTCACTTCTAGAAATACTGCAGGTAACTCTGCCCACTAGCTAGGGTTTCTCCCACTTCTACAATAAAACATGCTATTTCAAATATCTGGCTAGGTACAAGGTCAATTACTGATCAAACCTCGGTTCTAGGGTCTACCCGTACGTTGCATGGCTATCGACTAAATATTTTAATCAAATAATAACATGTACAGAGTAATCAAACACGTAATTTACATAGCAGATATGACTCACCATATAAAAGAACACTCAAGGTATTTTTAGAACCCTTATAAACATCTTTAGAACATTTTTCGGAATTTTTAAAGAATTTAAATTACCCTTTTCGGATTAAAAAGGATAATTTAAAACCCTACAGATAATTATTGGGTCATTGAAATATTTTTCTAATTACCTAATCCGGTTTTAGAATCAATTTTAGAATTTTAAAACTATTTTTACCCTTCCCGGATTATTTTTAGAATTTTAGAACAATTTTATTTCATTTTAAACAAATAAGGAAATAAATATTAAAGGTAAAATAATATTTATAAAATAAATAAATTATTTTATTTTTCAAAATAATTAAATTTGATTATTTTTCATCATATTTAAATAATATTTAATTAATTAAATTAATTGATTATTATTAATTAACCAATCAATTTAAATTAATTAAAATATTAGCTAAATAGATTTAAAATAATCAAATAAAATAAATTTCGAATTAAAAATAATTTATTAAAATTTTAAAACTATTTTTCGAAATTAAAAATAATTCTTCGAAATTTAAAAATGATTTTTCGAATTTTTAAAAGTATTTAATTCTAAATTATTTTTAAATTAAAAACAAATAATAAATAAATAGATAAATAAATAAATAAAAATAAAATTCAGAAATAAATTCTGAATTTCCAAAACATTTTCAGAAAATAATTTTCTGAATTTTTATGATTAAATTCAGATTTTTATTTTTATTTAAAAGTAATTAAAAGTAAATAAAAGAAAATAATTTTTTTTTTTTTTTATAAAACTGTACTCGCCGGCCGGAGTTTATGAACTCACCGGAATCCGGCGAGCTCCATTAACTCCGGCGGCCTAACCCAGAAACCGGCGAACTCTTCCCCCCCTCCTGGGCAGCTCGTTTTGACTCCAAATCACGGGGTTTTGAGTCCCCCGTGACCCAAACACATCCACAAATCCATTTCAACCAACATCAACCGGAAACAAATCGGTTTTAACCGATTTGTTCAAAACCCGATCAAAATCCGGCCAAACTCCGGCGACTCCAAAACACATCCAAACGTAAATTAAAAATCACATACGAGTTGCTGGGAACACGATCTACACATCCATAACAACCAAACTTACAGAAAATCATCCAACAAAAACATGAAAATTCGAATTAAATCCGAAAATCATAAAAATTCGAACGAAGCATGTACAGATGTTTTCACACATATAAACAGGTAGTACTCATCATAAGATTCAATTTGACTACTCATATGAAAGATTTGGATAACAAAATCACCTTCAAAATGGCGATTGATCCTCAAGAACACCAAGAACTAATTTCCAGAGAAAATTCAGAAATTAAATCAGAAAATCTAACTTTTCTGATTATTTTAATTAATAAAAAATAAATTAACTGCTATTTATATTAACCAGAAATTAATACCCCAAAAATATTTTGAAACCCTAATTAAATTTATTAAGCCTTAAAAATAATTTTTAGGGGATAAAAATGTAATATTTTTAATTCTAAACAATTATAATATATATGCCAAAATTTCCCAAAAATTGTGAATATTACAAAAATTACAACAAAATTCATTTTTATGCATCCTACCATTTTATAAAAATATTGGTATCAAAAACAGGGTCTCAGATTCAGTATAGGGGCTGGTTCCGGAATTTAAAATGCAAAATAATTGTATTCTAAAAATATAAAAATTACAGAAAAATAAAATAAAATAATCTATGCTACACAGAAGTCACATAACACGTATGGGATGATTTTCCTATTTAATAAAAATTATAATGTATTTAAATGCATTAAAAATTAAATAAAACACAATAAAATCAACTAAAAACATATTTTAACAGAATAAAATACACGTAATTTTCCCAGTCGTTACAAATACAGTCCTATATTATTTGATTTTAAGAAGTTATACTTAAAGCTGAATGCAGATGTGGAGAAGGATAAACAAATGATTTTACAAGGTGCTGTGAGAAGAGCTTCTATTAGTTTGATTATAGGCAAGAAACTTAAAAAGTATAATCAGGATTTGGCTTTGAACAAAGTGAAACAGGAATTATTGTCAAAGATTGCAGACAATAATAGGTTGGATTCGGAGTCAAATAGCATTGTTGCATCATCTGAGTTGCTGTCTTCAGTTGAAAAATCTGGTGACAATGAGGCTATACCAGGTTTGATCACTTCTGTTTTAAGTAGGTACCCTGCTGTGTTTGCTGTTCCTACTTCTCTACCACCAACTAGGAATGTAGATCATGAAATTTTTCTAAAGGATGATGCACAACCTTTTAAACTGAAGCCATACAGGTACCCTCATTCACAGAAATTTGAAATTGAATCTCAAGTGCAAGAAATGTTAAATAGTGGAACTATTCGACCTAGTAATAGTCCATTTGCATCTCCAGTTATTTTAGTTAGGAAAAAGGATAACACTTGGAGGTTTTGTGTTGATTATAGACATCTTAATAACATCACTGTGAAAGATAAATTTCCTATTCCTAATATAGATGAGTTGTTAGATGAATTGCATGGAGCCAGAATATTTTCAAAACTTGATTTAAGGTCTGGATATCATCAAATTTTGGTTAAGGCTGTGGACATTCCAAAAACTGCATTTCAGACTCATCATGGGCATTTTGAGTTTGTGGTTATGCCTTTTGGTTTAACAAATGGCCCTGCTACATTTCAAGCTTTAATGAATCAGATATTTCAGCCTTATTTGAGAAAGTTTGTGTTGGTTTTCTTTGATGATATTTTGGTTTATAGTTCAGATGTATCTTCTCATGCTGAACAGTTGGAAATGGTATTGAAAGTGTTGGCAGAAAATCAGTTATATTGTAAACAATCTAAGTGTACTTTTGCTGTGTCATCAGTAGAGTATTTAGGCCATGTGATATCTGCTGAAGGAGTAAGTATGGATCCTGCAAAAGTTGAAAGTATTATGCAGTGGTCAACTCCAAATTCTGTCAAAACTTTGAGAGGATTTTTGGGTTTATCTGGTTATTACAGAAGGTTTATTAGAGGTTATGGAGTAATTACAAGGCCTCTAACTAATTTGTTGAAGAAAGACTGTTTTGCTTGGAATGATGAGGCTGAGAAGTCTTTTCAGACTTTAAAGAAAGTATTATGTACTGCTCCAGTTCTGACCATTCCTGATTTTTCAAAATCTTTTATTTTGGAAACTGATGCTTGTGATAAGGGAATGGGGGCTGTTTTAATGCAACAGGGTCGACCTATTTCTTATCTGAGTAAGGCTTTTAATTCAAAGAACTTGGGATTTTCAGTATATGAAAAGGAATTATTGGCTCTTGTGATGGCAGTTACTAAATGGAGGCATTACTTAGTAGGAAATCATTTCATAATTAGAACAGATCATCAGTCTTTGAAGTATTTGTTGGAGCAACAGTTGCATACTTCTTTGCAATATAAATGGCTGTCTAAATTGTTAGGTTTGGATTATGAAATTCAATATAAAAAAGGAGTGGAAAATGTAGTGGCAGATGCTCTTTCTAGGAGGTTAGAGGGTGAGCAGAATATTGCTATGTTAGCTGCTGTTACTACTATACAACCACAATGGGTTCAACAAGTGCTGGCTAGTTATGAGGATGATGAAGATTGTATGAGTATCATTAGTAAAGTTTTGTTGGGAGATGATACTGTTACAGAATTTCAGTATGTTCAAGGCATACTCAAAAAAGGAAATAAAATATATGTAGGAAGGTCTGGAGGGGTGAGACTTAGATTGATTGAGTCATTACATGAATCTGCTCTGGGAGGACATTCAGGTCAAAATGCTTGTTTGCAGAGGTTGAAGTTGTTATTTTTTTGGCCTGGTATGAAAACTGAAGTAGTAGAGGTAATAAGGAAGTGTGTGATTTGTCAGGTCAATAAGAGTGAACATGTGGCTTCACCTGGTTTGCTGCAGCCCTTGGAAATTCCACAACAGTCCTGGAAGCACATTTCTATGGATTTTGTGGAACAGTTACCAATATCTGGGGGAATGGATACAGTACTGGTGGTTGTTGATAGATTCTCAAAATATGGTCATTTTTTACCATTGAAACATCCATTTACAGCAGTGGAGGTAGCAGATTTATTCTTAGATAATATCTTCAAACTTCATGGGTTACCTGATTCTATCGTGTGTGATAGAGACAAAATTTTTACTAGTCATTTCTGGACTAGTTTATTCGATAAGCTGGGAATTTCAATGCATTTCAGTTCAGCTTATCACCCTCAATCTGATGGACAGACTGAGAGACTGAATCAATGTTTAGAAGCATATTTGAGATGTTTTACCAGTGATAGACCTAGTAGTTGGAAACAATGGTTACCCATGGCAGAGTATTGGTACAATACTTCTTTTCATAGCAGTTTGGAGATAACTCCTTTTGAAGTCCTATATGGAAGTAAACCAATACCTCTAAATTTGGGAAATGTCCAGGATATGATATTACCAGTAGCACAAGATATGATCCAGAAGAGAATGCAGGTGCTTCAGGTGGTGAAGGAAAGTTTATTAAAAGCTCAACATAGGATGAAATTTTATGCTGATCAGAAAAGAACTGAAAGAAGTTTTAATGTGGGAGATTGGGTCTATTTGAAACTTCAACCTTATAGACAGCAGTCAGTGGCATTAAGAACTTCTCTGAAACTATGTGCTAAGTTCTTTGGTCCTTTTCAGATTTTGGAGAAGATTGGAATGGTTGCATACAAGCTCAAACTTCCTGACCATTCTAAAGTACATCCTATTTTTCATGTGTCATTACTGAAGAAGCATGTTGGAGAGGCACCTATAATGGCTAGTACACTACCAGAATATAATCAAGAAGATGTGGTTCCTCTAGAACCAATGAAGGTGTTGCAAAGGAGACAGGTGGAGAGACAGAATGTCATGGTTATTCAATGGCTGATTCAGTGGAAAGGTTTAGAGTTACATGAAGCTTCATGGGAAGATGCAGCATTCATCAAGAGACAGTTTCCACAATTTCAAGCTTGAGGACAAGCTTGATTTTTATGGGAGGGCATTTGTCACGAATGACAGCTGTAATTCTGTTAGTTAGTTAAATTGTTAGTGAGTGTTTGTGCAACTATATAAGGACAAAAGCACAAGTTGTAAAGGCAACCATATGTTCAGTAATGAAACTCTTCTTCTTGTTCTGTATCTCTGTTCTTCCTCATTTCTCTCTAAATTTCTCTACAAATTAGTTTAGTTAGGAGTTTAATCCTAACATTTTCTTATAAAATCAAATCGGGCCAGGCTTATTTTAAATGTGAGTATCATTTTATTCGGATTTTTTTAATATTATATTAATATTTTTAAAATTTATTCAATAATACATATAGGTTATTTATAAAAAATCTGGTTTTTTAATGGACTTTAATTCGAATCGAACCAAACTTTCCGGATTTGATGAGAAATAAGAGGTCCATATAGGAAAAATGGTTAGATAGCTTCCCGAATCTTTAACTTAAAATATTTAATTTAAAATCGTAATAGTGTAAATGTAATAATAAACTAAAATTTAGTTTTTTAAGAATTTATATAACCACTCTTTTCTCTTTCAAAAATGTATTTTATACTAACTTATAATCCGTGCGAAGCACGGGTTTCTTTTGATAGGTTATAAAATTTATTTAACATTATAATTATGTTTTTATATTATCTTTATTTTTAATAATTTTTTAATTTTAATTTTATAATATAAATTTATATAATTAAAAATTTATAAATTCTAAATTAAAAATGTCATTGACATGTTCGAACTTTTAATTTTTAGTAAATTAATTTGATCATATAATATATCTTATTATTAGATCTAACGATTCTTATTTATTACTAAAAATAATGATTTGAATATATGGTGAGATATTTTTGGGTATATATTAGTGATCACAAGATTGATTTTAAATTAAAAAGTAACGTGTTTTGATTACAAAAATTACTACTAAAAATAATTACGAAAAGATATGGTGTGATATTTTGGATATATATTAATTATTGTAATATTAGTTTTAAATTAAATGGTAAATTGTTTTAATTAGAAGTAAAATGTTTAGAAAAAATGGGTAAATAAGTTGTTTGGAACAGAAAAAAGAGTCCAAGTAGAAGCCCAATGTGGAAGAAAATGAATTTGAATTGGCGTTAACATTAGTAATTAGTTTTTTGAGTTGTTTTTGTAATTTAGTTATTTAGTTTAATAATTAGGATAACAAAAACGAAAATCAAAATTTTCAAAAATTTCAATATTTCAGCTTTAATATAATAGTATAGATATGAGATTGATGATGTCTTGTTGAGTCGAACGAATTGAATTGTCCAAGGAACTAAAAAAATATATGTAATTTGATTAAAAATAATATCAAATCCACTTTATAATCATTTCATTTCAAATTCACTTTATAATCATTTCATTTCATGCGGTACAACGTTCGGTGTTATAAACGGACTTTAAATTTAAAGTTCTCTTCCTATCGTTGTTCCGGAAGTATTGTTTTAACAGTCGTGTACAACTAAATATGGTTCTTCGCGAAGCGGGACTGTCTAGCAACAGCAGCCTGGTGAGGGCTGGCTGTCTGGGGACAGGTTAAGGCAGGGCCTGCTGGGCTTGCTTCTCATGAGACTGGGTGGAGGAAAGGACGACTATTGATGCCTTGAACTCGACTCCTCTAGAATCTCTCTTCTGCGGTTCGCCCCGGCACACATCTTCTCTTATATAATATAATACCTCTCACATACGTTCGAGCATCGTTGGCAATAAACCTCGTTGAGAGAGCAGCACGAACCTAGGTTTATAATTATATGATCTTATATTAGCAGGAGATGAAGATTTTGAATAAAAACTCTAGAATCTCTTACACGAGCATGCAGCTAGCCATGCATGACATATGAACCATACCTATTTAACGCAATTTATGAAGTTGATACATCTGACTATCATGAAATAAATCAGTAACTCACTACTTTGATAAACAAACTAAATCCACACACAAGGAGAGAGGTGATAATGATAGAGAGGTTATGATGATGGAAACACCTCCACTTGAAATCAAATTTGCAGAGATGAAATATATCATCATGTCATTTATGATCCAGAACCACGGAATTTTTCCGTCGTGATTTGATCCAGCTTAGAAGCCATCTTTGCACTTAAATAATTTTTTCAATCATTTATGATCAAGAAATTTTGCTGTGCTGTTTATGTTTCGATGATTTTCAATCAGCTATAAGTACAAATATTTGTCACTGCTTATGGCAGGATTAAATTACATAGCTCAATAATCAATATGTAGAGAGACTTTGCATTTCAAAAACTACTCATTCTCATTAATAACTGAAATTAACATTCTACACCACCCCACTTTATCTGCTGGTATGCTACCGAGTAAGCAAAATAAATTTCTCAACTAGTTACATGAGCTTAATAATGATCTGGACTACCTTAGATTCGGTTACATAACTTCAAATCACGAAAAATGCATTATTTGAAAATAATTTTTGATATCCAATTTTTTTCATTCTTTTATGTCTTTATTCGGTTATATTATTAATGTATGCATGTATGATTTTGGTAATTATATATATAAGAAAAATGATTTACAAACCTAAGTAAGTGGGCGGACACACAGAAGTTGTTTAAGGTACCAAAGAGGAAATTTATCTAATTTAATTTATCTAAATTATAGTGTATGCTAGGAAGGGGGGTAATAGTAACTAAGGGTTGGTCAAAAGACATCAATTGTTTTACTAATTTGTTGCACAATCCTTTACGTGTCAAAACTCTGTAAATCAATTTTTCAACCCTTCTTTCTCGTTCCTCTCTCTGAAAAATCATGTAATTATTCATGTTTCCATCACAATGTGGATATGTATCTCCTTCTTTCTCCAATGTCTCATCATCATTCCTCTCTCTGTCAATGCTTTGCCAGACCCCAGAGGTGAATAACACTTCATTCATTTATGTCCATTCGTGTTATGTTACGTGCATGCAAACAAGCTATTTCTCCTCTTAACGGAAGCAAGAAAGATGATATATGCAGAAGAGAAATAGTTTATATGATCTTGAGGATAAACAGATTACAGAGGTTTGAGGCTAACGTTATCGAAAATGTTAATGCAGGTTTCTTGTTAAATTGCGGATCAACAACGGAAGTTGTGGAAGAAAATGGCCTTAAATATGTTCCTGACCAAAACTATGTATCTATTGGGAACATTACAACTATTAAAAAACCTGGGCTAACGCCTAGATTGACCTCGTTAAGGTATTTTAACGATACTGTTGCTAGAAAGTTTTGTTACACTTTACCTGTTAAAAAGGGAGATAAATTTCTAGTAAGGGCTACATACTACTATGGAGGATTCGATGGAGGAAAGGAGCCTCCGATTTTTGATCAGATTATTGACGGAACATTGTGGGGTATTGTTAATACCACAGAGGATTATGCTGATGGTCTTAGCTCCTACTATGAGATCGTTGTCATGGCTCAGTCGAATTCATTAAGCGTGTGCTTAGCAAGAAATGGACATACAGTTTCACCCCCGTTTATCTCTGCTCTTGAGGTGCTGCTTCTTCATAAATCTCTTTACAATTCCACTGATTTCAGTCAATATGCATTATCTACGATTGCTCGGACTTCCTTTGGATATGGTCGAGATATTATTAGGTACGTAAACTCTGTTTATAGTTGTTTGTATATGTTTCCTCTATAGAAAAACCAATAGCTCCATTGATTCTAATGGTAAAACTTGAAAATTGACTAGTTATCCAGATGATCCATTCAATCGCTACTGGCAACCTTTTTTGGATAAAAATGTGGTTGAGAATAGCCACTCAAACGTAACTCCTTCAGCATTTTGGAACAGTCCACCAGCGAAGGCATTTCAATCAGCACTCACATCAAGCCGTGGGGACACTCTCAAAGTCAGATGGACTAAGTATGAATTGCCTACCAGTCATTACTATGTTGCACTTTACTTCCAAGATACCAGAACTGCAAGTCCAGATCACTGGAGAATTTTCAATGTCAGTGTAAACAATGAAACTTTTTATGACGACCTCAATGTCACTACTAGAGGTTTAACTGTCTATGGCGCAGAAAGGCCTCTCCAAGGGAAGATAGAGATCTCCATGACTCCAAGAAGCGACATGACTGTTGGTCCTGTGATCAATGCTGGGGAAATCTTACTACTTTTGCCTATAGACAGAAGGACTCTTCCTAGCGATGGTACATCCATGTGATTGTGAATTTAGCTTTTCTATGCATACTTAAAATTTATCCTACTTCATAGATTAATTTGACTTTTGGTTGTGTTACAGCGTTGGTAATGGAAGAGTTTGTCAAAAGCCTTGATAACTTACCTCCGGATTGGACTGGAGATCCATGCCTGCCTAAAGCACAATCATGGACTGGAGTTACTTGTACTGGAGGTGAAGAAGTTCGAATTCTCACCTTGTAAGTGCTCTTTGAATACCAAATCATAGGAACATCCATAAGATTGTCTATTTCAGAAATAGGGCATAAATGATTTTGATTAACAATGATGAATAAATATTATGATTGCACAGTTACACTTGCATGCTTTGTTAAATGATTGTATTATGTTGGAAAATGTAAGATTGTATTATCTTCGAGATATCATATCTCATTACCTATATTCCATGTGAGAAGGAACCTAACAGGCTATGGAATCTCGGGGACACTGCCCAAAGATATAGCCAAGTTATCTGCCATTTCCAGTATGTAAGTTATTCTAGCACAGTCAATCATGCTAGGAGACTTAATTATTTAGCCTGATGCGACAATACAATGAAAATTGTTCTTATTTAGAGAGATTGCATTTCAGGTGGTTTGCAGATAATAAAATTTCAGGCTCAATTCCAGATATGACCTCAATGGATTCCCTAGAATCCTTGTAAGTTGCTAATTGCACATAATCATGCAACTTTACGATTCTCCTTCAACTTCGTTAATTTTTTATTTCTTGATCTGAAGGCATTTGGAGGACAACCAATTCGAAGGATCAATTCCTCAATCTCTGGGCCAACTTCCAAAATTACAGGAACTGTAAGTTTCTGCAACCTATTGAAAAAGAAGAGTTACCCTACACATGTAACTCCATTATAAGAATTTGTACACTACAAGAAATCCCGGTTTTGGCGACGGAAAATTCCGTCGGCAATGGCTGTAACTAAATCGAATAACGACGGAAAATGATGGCGGAAATGTTTGTCGCAAAATCCGGGATTTCTTGTAGTGGTAGAGGTGTGTTTAATAGAGTGCCTACTGATATTTCATTTCTTCCGCGACTTGACAGATTTCTCCAGAACAACCAACTCACGGGAAGCATTCCAAACAACCTAAAAAACAGAAATAATATAAATATGCAGTAAGAATCATACTAATCTCAATTATTTGTTGTCCCGCGAAAGAAAATACTTCTGCAAAGAGTTTATTTTGATGTTTAAAAAGAAAAAACACACCGATATGCTTTATAATATTTTTTAGCGACGAAGCTAAAATGTGCACTAATGATTAATGTTCTGTACAGGACCTCTGGGAATAGACTATCAGCTGGGGCTATGTAATACCTAAAAAAATTTGCGGATATGAAAAGTTTTCAACCTGGAATTTACTTAACAAGCTGTAAAAAATATTGCAAGACCCAGAAGAATATGTCCTCATTCTTATTTTCATCAAGACTTGTATAGTAGCTGTTAAATTATGTAAAACAGTGCATAATCTTGATTATATCTGTAAAATTATTTGTAATATGTTCATTAGTTAGTTTGTTTATGTAGCTCCTTTTTTTTTATCGATAATTATATTAATTTTATATATTTTTATTTTACATATCAAATTGTTGTTAAAAATTGAATTAAAAATTAATATTGATATCTATATACTATTATATAAATTCCGAAACATTGAAAGTTTTGGTACCTGTTTTTTGGTACTGAGTGAATTTACTTATATACCCTTCATTATAAAGAAACATAAATATACCTAAAATAAAGAATAACATAATATAATTAATGGTAATTAGTCGAGATAATACCATTCATAAACACCTAAAAATATCAATCGTATCATATCTTTCCATCATTAATATTTTCTTTCAAATTAAAGCACGTTATAATTAATGATAATTAGTCGATTAAGATAATAAAATTAATGGTAATTAGTCGATTGCCTTTTTCAAATTAATATAATAAAATTAATGGTAATTAGTGATTGCCTTTTTCACATTTACTTTTAGTTGAACATATTACCTTTTATAAACACCTAAAAACATAAATTTTATCATATCTTTCAATCATTAATATTATTACGTTACCTTTTTAATTTACAACAAATCTTACAATCATTAATATATACATGAAAATATCACATCATATTTCTCAATTATTAATAAAATATATTAAAAATCGTATACATTGTTTATAATAATGATACATGAAAATGTATCATCTTTGCTATTTTTTCTAATTAAATTTCCTCTTTTTTTTCTATAAATATCAAGGGCAATATTAGTTTTTCATTTTCTAAAAACTATGAGCAATTTTATTTACTAAAATAACATAATTAAATTATAATTATTGTAAACTAATCAATTACCATTTTCACATTAAATCACGTCATTTTTTTAATTTTCACATTACCTTTCTATTTTCTCTAACTAAAATCTCTCTTTTTCCAATTTATATCACAGACGGTTATATTTAATACAAATAAATAATAATATTATAATGTTAATAATTAACCGATGTCCTTTTTCAGCTAAAACGTATTATCTTTTCTATATTTTCTAACTAAAATACGGTAGATAAAATCCATCATACTAACTAACCAATTTCCTTTTTTCCGGTTAAACATATTATCTTTTCTATTTTTCAAAAACTAAATAATTTTCTTTTTCAGGTAAAATACAATATCTTTTATATTTTATCTAACTAAAAATTTCTACTTTATTAATCAATTTCCTTTTTAAGGTTAAACATATTACCTTTTCTGTTTTTCAATAACTAAATAATTTCATGTTTTAGGTAAACTACAATATCTTTTACATTTTATCTAACTAAAATTTCTTTTTTAAAAAAAACATACGAGCAATTTTGTTTAATAAAATAACATAATTATATTAGAATTACTATTAATTAATCAATTACCTTTTTCAGGCAAAACACGTTACCATTTCTCTTTTCTCTAACAAAAGTCTTTCTTTTTCCAGATATATCATGGATGGTTACATTTTTTAGTCAAAACACGTTACCTTTTTTATTTTCTCTTACTAAAACCTCTTTTTTCTAATTATATTACGGGCGTTTCTATTTAATAAAAATAAAATTATAAAATTATAATATTAATAATTAACCGATTACCTTTTCAGCTAAAATGTATCATCTTTTCTATTTTTTCTAATTAAATTCCTTTTTTTTAGAAATATTACGGGCAACATTAATTTCTCATTTCTAAAAATTATGAGCAATTTTATTTAGTAAAATAACATAATTAAATTATAATTACTAATAAACTTATCAATTACCATTTTCACATAAATCATGTCATCTTTTTAATTTTCACATTACCTTTCTATTTTCCCTAACTAAAATATCTCTTTATCCAATTGTATCACGGGCGGTTCTGTTTAATACAATAAGTTAATAATATTATAATATTAATAATTAACCGATTATCTTTTTCAGCTAAAACGTATCATTTTTTCTATATTTTCTAACTAAAATCCCTCTTTTAATAGAAATATCACGGATAATATTAATTTCTCCTTTTCTAAAAATATTGTATTTAGTAAAAAAACATAATTAAATTATAATTACTATAAACTAATCAATTACCTTTTCACCGAACATGTTACCTTTTTAATTTTCTCTAACTAAATCCTCTATTTTTCTAATTATATCATGGGCATTCTATTTAGTAAAATAAAATAATAATTTTATAATCATTAATAATTAACCGATTACTTTTTTCAACTAAAATCTATAATCTTTTCTATATTTTCTAACTAAAATTCCTCATTTTTAAAAATATCACGGATAACATTTATATAATTATTATCAAATCATCTCATATAAAAATTAAACCCTCCAAAATTCATGTTTAAAAAAATTAATTTAAAATAATGAAAAAGTTTCATATAATATTAAAAAAAATCCGTGCATCGCACGGGTTTTAAGCTAGTATATTAAAAATCCGTATACATTGTTTATAATAGGGAAATATTAGTATAATCCGTAAACATGAGTATATTAAATTATATTACATTAGAATTAAAAAAATATTAAAAATAATGATTATATCAAAACATAATTGTAGTATTAAATAAAATTTATACCACAATAAAAGAAACATGTGCATCGCACGGGCATTGAAAGTTTGTCGGTTCAATTTTCAGCACGGTCATCCCAATTATTAAAATAAATAGTAAAACATTATAATTTGTGATAATTAACCTATTTTTATTTTATTTTTTTTATTAAAAGAGGTTTACTTTTAATTGATTGATGATATTACCTTTTATAAACACCTAAAATATCGTATCTTCCAATCAATAATATTTCTTTCTAAATAAAACACCTTAACTTTTATTTTTATATATAATCTTGCAAAAATTAATATATATACCCAAAAATATAACATTATATCGTCTAATCACTAATAAAATATAATAAAAATCTTTATACAACGAATAATGACTGTTAGATTTTTAGTAAAAAATCAGAACCGTTAGATCTAATGATTATATATATATATATATATATATATATATATTATATGTTTAAATTAATTTACTAAAATTTCAAAGTTCTAATTCTATCAATGACATATTTCTTTAAAAAATTTATAATATAAGTTTTAAACCACATAATTTTGCAATCATTAATGTATATCCAAAAATATTACACCATTTTGCTATTAAATCTTTAGTAATTAATAATAGCTGTTAGATATAATTATAAGGTATATTTTATGATTAAAGTACTTTACTAAAAATTCAAGTTTCGAAACCCGTCAACAACATATTTAACTTAAAATTCTAATATAAATTTTAAATCATACATATCATTAACTAAATTTTTATTAAAATAAATTTTACAAAATAATGATTATATAAAAACATAATTATAGCATAAAATAAAATTTATAACATATTAAAAGAAACCCGTGCATTGCACGGGTTATAAGCTAGTACTAATATATTAAAGCCGAAAGATTGAAAGTTTGGTCGGTTTGGTTTTCGGTTTGGTTATCCTAATTATTAAAATAAATAATGACATAATATAATTAATGGTAATTAGTTATTGCCATTTTCACATTTACTTTTAATTAAAGATATTACCTTTTATAAAAACATCAATCGTACCATATTTTCGAATCATTAATATTTCCTTTCTAATTAAAATACGATACCTTTTTATTTAAAACTAATCTTACAATCATTAATATATACTCAAAAATATCATATCATATTTTCAACGCTGATACGGCACACCAAACACCGTATTAGCTGCTGATACGGCACACGAAACGCCGTATTAGCCACTGATACTTTACACGAAATGCTGTATTAGATCGGTAAATAGGACCAGACATGCTCAAATATGATTATTTTGATAATTTTTCTCTCAAAATAAACCCGTGCGATGCACGGGTTATAAGCTAGTATTATAAATTAGTGGATAGCCCTTAACTAAGGTTTGGTATCCATATTTAAGTTTGGACAAGATTTTGTATTGATTTTGAACCACTGGATAATCCATTTTTAGGTTTGGTTGGGAAATATCCAAATAATCCATTGTTAATTAAAGAAAGTTTGTATACAAATTTAAATACTATTAATATAATCTCTTAATATTTATGATAAGTTTATTAATATTTAAAGTTTGTAAAATTAAGATATATATATTTTTTTAAATTCTCAAATTGAGATAAAAAAAATTAATTTCAAATCCATCTTGGGTTATTAAAATGGGATAGGAGCCCAAGAGAGGTGGATTGGGTCCAGCCCAAATGTAACAAACAATTAACTAGCCGTCTCTCTCTCTCGAAAAAACCATTACCATTCGATTAATCTCTCAATCTCCTTGTTGCATAGCAAATTTGGTGAAGTTCTATTCTCGCCTCCTTTAATTTGGGGTCTATTTCTTCATGTCTTTAGTCTTCCACCTTGTTGAAATATCGATTTTAGGGTTTGCATTGATAATTTGTAAAATCGTATCCAAGGTTGTGTTTATTCCTGAAAGAGATACAAGTTTATTTCTCCTTCAAATCACCTTTTTTTATAAATGTGTTTTCTTTTGTTCAACTAAACGTGCTTGTTTTTATTCCTGAAAGTGATCAAGTGACAATGAATTTGTTCGTGTATCGATTACATAGTTTCTATTATTGCTCCGTTTCCTCCCATTCCTTTTGCATGGAATGCCGTTCTTCAATCTCTTGACTCAAAATCTCCATAGTAACGTAGGAAAAGACTTCGTTCTTCATTCCAAGCTCAAAATCCACTCCAAGATCAATGGAAATCACCAACCCTAGCCGATGCTTTACAATACTGCACAACTAGACGAAAACACATAAAAAATACTACATACATGAGGCCAAGTCAATCAATTCAAGCCGATATGAAACGTTGAAAGGCATATGACTCAGCCTATTTGTAGTTCGAGGATCCTAATCCAATTAAACTAGATTGTAATAAGTAAATAATATTAACTGTCACAGGAATCTCACAAGATGATAACCGTCAGAAGAAAAATCAACAAGTCAATCTATAGTTTTGATGTTTTACACTGGAAGAAGATTCAGATATCTGATCAGGCCTCAAGGTAGCATTGAAACAAGTGGATTCATTTTCGAAGACAGAGATTTCTATTAGTGACAAGAAACAATTTCAGTATCGAATGATTGATGAGAGTGAAGAGTATAAAAGACCACAGTGTTAAAAGTCACGATGAAGAACAGAGATTGGAGTTAGTCGTTCATGAACCAGACAGTACATCGAACGTCAACATCATGCCAGTGTATGTTCCTTATTATAATTACGTGGTTTTCAGCGGAGTATTGACTATTAAAGAATTTATATTAATTCTATTTTAATTGATTAAGTCAAGTAATTAATTTAATAAATAAATTAATTCTATCAGAATTAATATATTTGTTAAAGTGATTATTAGATTAATTAAATAAGAATTAATATGGAAAAGAATTAATTAGTTAAATGATTTTTTATAAGTCATTTAATTAATTATAAGCTGAAAAATATGAATGATATAACTATCAAACTGATAGTTATACCGATAGTCATATTCAGTTAAATGGAGATAGTCATATTTCATTCAAATGGTAAGTTATACCGAATGTTATATTCATTTGGTAAGTCATACCGAATGTCATATTGGCTAGTTAAGTTATACCGAAAGTTATATTTAAGCTGGACAGTCATATTACATTGATTTGATAGTCATACCGATTGTCATATTAATGTAAAATGATTGTCATATCAGTTTAAATCAAGTAATATGACTATGGCTGTGTATATAAGGCAGAGGAATGCAGAAGGTTCAGAATCAGTCGAACCAAAGAAGAAGAAAATACACAGCAGCCTATCTATCTCTCTCTCAAACTCAAGAACACCTACAAGTTTAATTCTGTAAATTCAAGTTCATCTCAGTTGTAATATCCTATCCATTGGAACTTGTTTACTTGTGATTCTTGTACTACTAGCGAATTAAGTTTCCTAGTTCACAAATTGATATCTTGATTTTATTAACTAAATTAGCAAAGTTCATGTTGAATTTTCTAATTAGTTATTAATCACTTGATAATCATTTGGACTGATTTTGTAACACCCCTCAAGTTAATATATTGTTATATTCAACTTGAAATTTGTGTTATATTATTCCGCACAAAAATATTCGTTTAAGGCAAAATTATTTAACGAATAAATTTTGAGAAAATGGTATAGATTGTATTCAACCCCCCCTTCTACAATCTTAACGGACCTAACAATTGGTATCAGAGCCTATTGATTGATACACAAATCAAGATCCTATTTTTACTCAATCAAAAATTAAGCTCGAATTTTTAACTCTCTTAAAAATTCATCATGTCTGCCAAAGGCAATGTCAAAATTCCTATTTTTAATAAAGATAATTATGATATGTGAAAAAACAAAATGGAGTTATTTCTGGATGTAGCAAACCCAAGTTTTTTGTGGGTTTTGGAAAATGGACCAGCAATTCTCGTGCAACATGATGCTGAAACAGTTGTAAATGGAACTGTAACAGTCCCTGCCAGATCCTATCCAAAGGACATTAAGAACTATACCTCTGAAGATAAGGAGGCAGCTGGATTGGATAAAAATTTGAGACTCATTCTGTTGGATTCCCTAGATGCTGTAATGTATAGCCATGTGAGAAATTGTAAAACTGCTAAGCACATCTGGGAAACTATTGAGGTCATTAATGAAGGGACTGATGAAGTCAAGGAAAATAGACTGCAAATTCTAACTTCTGAATATGAACACTTTAGAGCTGGCCCTAATGAAGGCATTCAGGAAGTGTTCGAAAGGTATAACAAGATAATCAACAACTTGCAAGTTCATGGCAAGCATTATACTCAGAAGGAGATCAACATGAAGTTTTTGCTAACTATGCCTACTCACTTGGAACATAGAATTACTGCCATCAGAGAATCTAGAGACTTGACTCAGGTTGCTCTTGAAAGGCTGTTTGGTGTTCTGAAAACATATGAATTAGAACAAGTACAGCAAAAGGAATTCTATGGCAAAGGCAGAATGGCAAATTCTTCTACAGCTTTAGTGGTTGAGGTTCCTAAGGAAGTGGAAACTAAGGTGGTTCAACCTATCAGTTTTAACAAGGAACAAACTGAAGTAGAACTTGGCCAAACACCAGCTACTCAGGATGGTGGAGAATTTTATTCACTTGAAGAGCTGGATCAATTGGAAGATGAATCTATGGCAATGATGGTGAGACAATTTAGTAACTTCAGATTCAGAAGAAATCCAAAGTTCAGGTTTAAGTCAAATAACAAGTTTCAAAGAGGAGGTTCTTCATCCTCTAGTAACAGGGGAGGTTATAAAACTGGAACTGTTGACAGAAGCAAAATCCGTTGTTTCAATTGTAATGAGTTGGGACATTTTGCTACTGAGTGTCAGAAACCCAAGCAAGCACAGAAGAAAGATTATGTTTCTGAAAAGAAGAAAAGTGGAAGAGCTTATGTGGCTGCTGGTAAAAGCTGGGATGATACAGATAGCGAAGATGAAGAATATGGAAACTTTGCGTTGGTGGCAAATGCTGAATCTTCAACTTATTATACCACTCCGGTAATTCTTACTGATGCTCAGTTAATTGGTAGTTTACGTCTTTCCTTGAATAATGCAGAAAGAGGGTACGAGAGAATAAGTCTTGTTAACACTAATCTTGAAAATCAAATGCTAGATTTAAAAAAGGTACAGGTTAATCAAGATAAGAATATAGAAGAAATAGCTCGACTTAACTGCAGAGAAATGGGTCTAGGAGAATACATGTCAAAACAAGTTGATAAGATTGCTGAACAAGAAATCACCATTAGGGAACTTGAAACACAGGTTAGAGCGTGTTATAATTCTGTTAAAGTTTCTAAAGATTTCTTCAACAAACAAGCATTAGAACAAACTGTAGGAATAGGATTTGATTACAGTCAAGCTGTTGGTTCTTTGAGTAATCATTCCCCTAATTCTATACCAGCTAAAGAAAGAGGTATACCACATATTCTCAAGAATGTTGAAAAACCAATGTTTACAAAATCTGATGCTGGTCCACCAGATATTAGTTCTATGGTTATACATGAAGAAATGAGAAATGAGGATGCTGCAAATGGCACAGTTCTTGTTAAGAATAAATGTGTTAAGAATAAAACTGCTATGAACCATAATACAAAGAATGTGTCATCCAAGAAAAATGTCACAGTATTTGTTAAGGCTAAATCAGTTGAGGACGTTAACACAACAAATGTGTCACCCAAGAAAGATGTACCTAAAGTACCAGTCAAAGTTGTTGAATCAGCTAGTACTTCTAAGACTGGATTAGGTAGTAACAAGTCAAAGCAGAAAAATACCATGCCTACTATTAACTCTAATCATAAAGCATGTGGTATTATCAATTGTATGTCTTGTGCTTTTAACAATATGCGTGCTTATTTTAATGGTAATTATGCATGTGTTAAACAGAATGCTCCTCGACAGCACATGAACAGGAACAATAATGTTCGATCTAAGACTGCTTTTCCTCCTCAAGTTAGGAGAGAGACATTTGCACCTAAGACTAAACAAAAGATTACCAAGAATGTCTACCAGGTCAAATGTCCAGTCAATGACACAAGTGTTACTGCTGCGAGAGAAACATGGATACCCAAGATTAAACAAAAGATTTTCAAATCTGTTTATAAGGTTAAATGTTTATTGACTAAAGAGGTTAAACTTAAAAATGTTGTTTTGACTGATAAAGGTCAATACTTTAAATACGCAGGACCCAATCAAATTTGGGTCCCGAAGAAGGTTTAACTCATTTGTCATTGCAGGGTATTGAACAGGTTGATCGGATAACCTGGATCTTGGACAGTGGATGTTCAAGGCATATGACTGGAGATAGAACCCTGCTGACAAATGTAGTGGAGAAGGCCGGCCCAGTAGTTACCTTTGGAGATAACAGCAAAGGTAGAACTGATGGATATGGCAGACTTGAAGCCGGAAATGTTATCATTGATGAAGTTTCTTTTGTGAAAGGACTTGAGCACAATTTGCTCAGTGTAAGTCAATTCTGTGATAAAGGTTATGAAGTTCATTTCAACAAGAAGAATTGTCTAATTTCACACAAGAGACATGAAAAGCCACAACTGACAGGAGTTAGAAAAGGCAATCTGTACGTAGCCAATATGAATTCAGGAAGCACTGAAGAAGTCACTTGCTTCTACACTAAAGCATCTAATGATGAGAGTTGGCTATGGCACAAGAAACTTTCTCATCTTAATTTTAAGACAATGAATTCTCTGGTCAAAAGAGAATTGGTGAGAGGTTTGCCTTCAATGGAATTCACTCAAGAAGGACTGTGTGATGCATGTCAAAAGGGCAAGCTAAAAAGGGCAAGTCACAGGAGTACTGATACATCTTCAATAACTGAACCATTACAATTACTTCATATGGATTTGTTTGGTCCAGTTAATGTGATGTCTATGTCAAGGAAGAGATATGCACTAGTGATTGTTGATGATTTTTCAAAATACACATGGGTTCTGTTTTTGAATTCTAAAGATGAGACTCCACAACTGGTGATTGATCACATCAAGTTAATTGAGCGAGATTCTACGTATCCAGTGAGAGCTATAAGATCAGACAATGGAACTGAATTCAAGAATGCAGTTCTAAATGACTTTTGCACTGAGAATGGTATAACCAGACAATATTCAGCTCCAAGAACTCCTCAGCAAAATGGGGTAGTGGAAAGAAAGAATAGAACCTTGATTGAAGCTGCACGTACTATGCTAAGTGAATCAAGGCTTCCATTGTACTTTTGGGCTGAAGCCGTCAATACTGCGTGCTATACCCAGAATCGAACTCTAATCAATAAAGATCAAATGAAGACACCCTATGAAATTATGGCTGATAAGAAACCTTCACTCAAATACTTTCATGTATTTGGGGCAAAGTGCTTTGTGCTTAAAGAAGGTGATGATCAAGGTGGTAAGTTCGATACCAAAGCATTTGAAGCAATTTTTATTGGTTATTCAATGAGAGCATACAGGGTGTATGTGATTGATGAACAGAAGATGATGGAAAGTGTTAATGTAACATTCGATGACACTAAACTCCCTAGTATCCAAACTGAGAATCCATCTGAGAAGCTATCTTTCGATGACATGACAGATACAGATTCAAATGATGACAATGCATTTGAGATTTTTGCTGATGCTAATGACAACAATGATGATCAGGGTAATGTTGATGAAATCAATGATAGTAGTCAAAATTCCTCTGACTCTCCTAATCAATCATCATCTAGTCAACCTAGCAACAACTCAGGGGGAGAAAATGAAGGGTCAATTGGTCACACACAACATCCCAATGAAGGTCAAGGAGAATCATCAAGATCCAATCTTCCCAGACAGACTGTTTGGAATAAAGCTCATCCTTTTGAGTTAATCATTGGTGATCCAGTTGTTGGTGTAAAGACTAGAAGAGCTCTTCAGAATCAATGCAATTATTCAGGGTTTCTATCTGAAATTGAACCTAAGAAAACTGAAGAAGCTCTTTCTGATCCTGATTGGGTGATTGCTATGCAAGACGAACTCAATCAATTTAAACAACAAGAAGTTTGGAAGCTGGTGCCCAGACCTACAGACAGACCAGTAGTTGGCACAAGGTGGGTATTCAGAAACAAACTTGATGAAGATGGCACAGTGACGAGAAATAAAGCAAGACTGGTAGCAAAGGGTTACTCCCAATCTGAAGGCATTGACTATGATGAGACCTATGCTCCAGTGGCTAGACTTGAGGCCATAAGAATATTCTTGGCATTCGCAGCATTTTCAAACTTTAAAGTTTATCAAATGGATGTCAAGAGTGCTTTCTTGAATGGCAAGCTAGATGAAGAGGTTTATGTAGAACAGCCCCCTGGTTTTGAAGATCAGGATTTAATTGACTATGTCTACTTCCTTTTCAAGGCTGTCTATGGTCTTAAGCAAGCACCAAGGAAATGGTATGACACTCTCTCTGAATTTTTACTTGAAAATGATTTTGTTAGAGGTGTCATAGACAAAACTCTCTTTACAAAGAAACATAAGAATGATACAATTATAGTCCAAGTCTATGTGGACGATATAATATTTGGGTCTACTAATGATCTTTTGTGCAAGAAATTTGCGAAGTTAATGCAGGGTAGATTTGAAATGAGCATGATGGGTGAGTTGAAGTTCTTTCTTGGATTGCAAATAAGTCAAAGGACAGATGGTATATTTATCTGTCAATCCAAGTATGTCAAAGAGCTTCTCAAGAAGTATCAAATGGAGGACTCTTCTTCAGCAAAGACACCATCATCCACAGCTGTCAAATTTGGAGCATGTGAAAATTCTGCCAAGGTAGATATCACAAGCTACAGAGGTATGATAGGCTCATTACTTTATCTTACTGCGAGTAGACCTGATATTATGCATGCTACGTGTTTGTGTGCAAGGTTCCAATCGGATCCTAGAGATATTCATCTCATTGCTGTTAAAAGAATTCTGAGATATCTTAAGGGTATGCCTAATCTAGGCATCTGGTACCCTAAAGATTCTGGTTTTAATCTTGTTGGATATACAGATTCTAACTATGCAGGAAGTGTTGTAGATAGAAAAAGCACATCTGGGAGTTGTCAATTCCTAGGTGGTAGACTAGTTTCCTGGTACAGCAAGAAACAACAGACAGTTTCCAACTCAACGGCTGAAGCTGAATATATAGCTGCTGGAAGCTGTTGCGCACAGATTTTGTGGATCAGGAATCAGCTGAGAGACTATGGCTTTGTGCTTGATAAAATTCCAATTTTATGTGATAATACAAGTGCCATAGCAATCTCTAACAATCCTGTGCAGCACACAAGGACAAAGCATATTGACATCAGGTATCATTTTATTCGAGAGCATGTCATGAATGGTACTGTGGAGTTATTTTTTGTACCCACGGAAGAACAAACAGCAGATATTTTTACTAAGTCTCTTGACGAATCCACATTTACCAGAATTGTTGGTGAATTGGGTATGTTAAACAGTCCTAGTAATTAAACTAGTTAATATCTGAGGTTTGATTTTTTAATAAGTTACAAGTGATTGATGTGTTGATATTTGTTGTTAAATCACTTGTATACTTATTTTATCAACTTATAACCTTGCTTATTTCATCTTAAATCATTGTTATTATCTTCTGTACATATTTTAATTACTTATTATATTTTTAGATTAATTCATTTTCTTTAAAAATATTTTTCTCGAATTTTACAAGCTGTAATTTATGAAAAATCTATTTTTCTTGAAAATGTTATTGTTTTTAATTCAGTTTGATTATTTTTGTTGTTTAAATAAATCATAGTTTCTTTTAGAATAATTTTCTATATGGAAATTGTTTTATTAGAAAATTTATAGATTTATTAACTCATCAGAAATAATTATGTAAATATATAGTATAATTATTTAGTTTTATTTTATTTTATTTTATTTTATTTTAATTTGTAATGTTTGTCCTTCTGTTATTAATGTTTGATTTCGTAAAAGGGACTACATATGATCGTTTTTATAATTTTTATTAGGTTTTATAATTTTAGTATAAATTAAATTGCTATTTTTGGTTATGTAAATTATTAATGTAATTTTCTTGATTTAAATTCTGTTAATAATCTGTTGTTAGTTAGTTATATTAATAGATTTGTTAAAATATAACTATCAGTATAACAATCTCCTGGATTGTTATATTCGAATGTTTGATTAGTTATATTAGTGTTAAATAATGTTATATAACTTAGAAATAACTTAGATATAACTTTGTTTTTGTTTTTGTTTAAATATAACTGTTAAAATAGTTGATAGTTATATTGAGTGTTTTAAACAGTAATATAACTATCGGTATAACTAAGATTTGATTGTTATATTGAGTGTTTATTCGGTAGTTATATTAGATATTAACAGCAATATAACTTACAGTGCCTAGGGTAGTCATATTACGTTTTATACGTAATATAACTATCGGTATGACTATCACCCGATAGTCATATCACAGTTATTTCATATATATTAGCTAAGTTATATTCTGATTGTCATATCATCTGTGGTTGTTATATTGACGTGTTAAGTCACTCAATACTGTCGAACGAAATACACACAAATACACACAGAATTCGAACGAATTGCTGTCCAAATTCTGCCTCGAATCTTACTCAAAACGTGTTTCTAAGGATTATTCTTGATTACCCAGTCCATAATCTTCTTAATCAAGATTGAATATGTAAGATTTAATCGAGTTTTGAAGTTTTTGAGATTGAAAAAAATTCGAATTTTTGATCTAAAAATCCGAACAATTGGTTGTGATTTTGTAAAAACTAAAAATACATGTGTGTTTGTATTACAATCAAGATCATTGTCTGAATTTTTCAGAATTTTTGATAGAGATTTCGATTTTTCGAATTTTTTAATTATTTATTAATTCGAATTTTGTAATTTAATTGGGTTAAATTGTTGAATTTTGCAGATTTACTAATTTTAATCCCTGATTTGCAATGGCTGGTGCTTATAATAATTTTGAACTTGTGAATCACAATTATATTGGATACTTTAATCCCGAGGATTGCCCAGTGGATCGGTTCAAGCCCTGGATAAAGTTTCTAAATGAGCAAAATCTCTGTAGTCACTCTATAACTGCAAATGTTCCAATGAAATTTGGTCCACTTAAATTAATGTGTACTACAGCTGTCTCAGATGAAAGATCGTTTTCATTCGATTTTAATGGCCAGACATATACAGTGGATGAATCTGTCTTCAATGCTGCTCTGGGACTTCCAACTGAAAGATTTGCTGAATTACCTTCAAATGATGAGTTGACTCAATTCTTCACAAATATCAACTATCATGGTCAACTGAATCTGAAACGACCACTCAAAAGCAATCTTGTTCAAGAATGGAATATCTTCTTCGAGATCATAGCAAAGGTGTTTGCTAATTCTACAAAGAGCAACAATACTGTCATCACAGGTATGTTACAGTCAATTGGTTTCGCTATTGCTCACAATAGAAGAATCAATTTTGGCAGTTTGATATGGCCTATTCTGCTGAATCGATTGAAGAAGGCTACAAAGAACTTTGGAAAAGGTAAACCGGTTAAGTGTCATTATCCTCGATTTTTGACACTAATTTTTAATCATCTAATGCCTAAGGATCAACCTGCTCCGTTTCCAAATGATCGAATTCAATGGTCTGGTAAACCAAACAAGAAGTTCTAC
The DNA here is from genome assembly GCA_036435485.1 of Saposhnikovia divaricata. Lineage (NCBI taxonomy): Eukaryota > Viridiplantae > Streptophyta > Magnoliopsida > Apiales > Apiaceae > Saposhnikovia > Saposhnikovia divaricata. The sequence continues at coordinate 8,208,443 of CM071597.1, read as the reverse complement.
ACCAGGCTGGACACTTCTAAGGTCTTGTTGCATGTTCCTGTAGTCATAACACCTTATATGTCTACATACATACATTTGCCAAATGTCATGCCACAGCCAGATGCTGAGGTACCTATAGTTCAACAAGCTCCACAGCCTGAAGCAGAACAAGTTCCAGTACCTCAACCTGATTCTGAACCCTTGAATGTTCTTGAACATCAACTTCCAGTGGATCAACACACTCAAAATGAAGATGATGTACATGTCAATGATCAGGTATTTGACTCAACTCCACTACAATCTCAATATCTTTCTGGTAGTCAAATGATTGTGAGAAGTGACCAAGGGGTTGTAGATCCACAACCTTTATCCCAGGTCAATGCACCAAACACTGATCCTAAATTCTCCAAACACTATCGTAGAAAGAAATTGTCATTCAAGAGATCTATTCCCAGTAGTGATAGTGTGAGTGAAACAAGTTTGCCATCTCAAAAGAAAAGTAAAACCATGTCAAAGGCAATCTTAAACCCATTCATTCCTTCAAGCTCACCCCTGTTACTCACAATGGGTGAAGATATTTTTGCAAATGAAGCTGAACATATTGTAATGCAAATGGAGCAAGTTACAGTGCCTGCCATTGTTACGGCAGAAGAACCTTCACAGGTTGATCGGGATTTGCGAAATCCCATTGCACCACCACTGACCTTCCAAGAGGAGGCTAGGGTGATCTCCAGTGCAGGTACAATGGATGCAGCTAAGGATAATGAGAGGAGTGATGTGAGAATTACTTCAAATCTGAGTGATACACCAGCACGTGAGGTTAGTGATACTCAGAGAGCTATTGAAGTGAGAGCACACAATGACACATACACTTTATCTCTTATTACTCAACTCAATCAGATGAAAGAAAGTCTTGCTCAAGCTGAAGAGGACAACAAAAACTTGAGATTTGATATGGACAACATGAGAACTATCTTCAACAACAAAATCAATGCACTGAAACTCTCTCAACAACAAGCAGTTGAAGACTCTGGAGATGTCACAGTGGCTCAAGATCTTATTATCTCATCTATGGCTAATCAAATTGAAGATCTTCAGAACAACATAAATGAAAATCATTTAACCACTGAACATCGTCTCAGTCAGATTGAAAAGCAAAGTGATGATCAAGCAAAGGGGTTAAGACATTTATATAATATCATCAGCAGAACTCACTCACTTACAGCAGAAGAGAAGAAATTCTTCGGAGGTAGTGATGAAAGTGACCCTGGAGCTGGAACAAGTCACAAGACTGTAGAGGATTCCTCAACTAAGGTGGAGAAAACTAGAGGGGGAGCAAGTGCAAGTGCAAGTAAAGAAAAATTTGAAGATAGGAGTGAAGGGAAGAAGACAACTCATCAAGCAGCAACAGAACAGGAAGATGATGATGTAGAAGGTTTTTACTATACAGGTGAACCTGATATTGATCTGTTTGCTGACTTACAGTTTCCTGATGTTGGTGAAGAATTTGAAGAACCAGATCTCAGTTTTTGGGATGATGAAGAGCACATAATTCCTGATTCTGTTGAAATACAACAGATGAATTTTGAAGCAAACAAAGAACTCGAACAGAATGAAGCTAATCTGGCTATGAGAGAAGAAAGACTCAAGAAGACACTTGAACAGTTAGCTCATAATGAGAGACTTCAAAAGGCAGAACAGGAAGCACTTCAAAAGGAACATGCTCAGAAGCTGGAAGCTAGGAAGATGTACATCAAGTACAAAAATGGTGATAAGTGGGAACGTGCTCAAAAGGTAATTGACTCACCACAAACTTCTGACTATGATGATCGTCGGATGATTGCTATTTTTGAAAGCTTTAAACAGAAGAACCCTATACATGATATGTATTTGAAAGCTTTAAAGACAGAAATTGTGAGAATAACCACTGCATCTGATCCAAAGAATGGTGAGCTACTTATCTTTGTTGAATGTCATAAGCTCGGATCTCACAAAGTATCGCTTCAGTTCTTCTATGATAGATCTCTGTCAGAGCTTTGGGTGTTGAGACCAAAAGTAAGAACATCTTCTGAACTAGGCATACTGCTTCATGAAAAGTTTCAAGAGTTTGCTGAAAGAGCTGGTCCTGAAGTTATAAGTGACCCCCCACAAGTTAAAATTCTCAAGGGAGAAGTCATTCATACTGTTAATCTTCAGACAGACGAATTGTATACACACCTTGCCAGACACTTGGTATATGTTGAATATGCTCTTCGGAATCATGGTTTTGCATCACAGGAAAAGATTGAAGCTGCAAATCATATTCGATCCTATGCTCAGACCAACATGAAAAAGTACAAGCAGTATCAAGGTGAGTTAAGAAAGAAGCTTGGAATACCATTGGTTTATCCTACAGATGTGGCATCCAGAAGGGATTTACTTGTTGATTCAGAAATGATCAAGAATCTACCGGACATGGATGAACAAGAAGAAGGAGAAATCAATGAGAAAGAAAGTGGTAACTGAAGATTAGCTCTACAAGTTATATCATTAGAGCTTTGATAGAACAAGATAGGATAATTATCTTATATGATCAGTCTAGAGGATCATCTATCTTGTATTTATCTTGTCTGTTTGAATCTGGACAATGTTAATATAAACCAGAACTTTTACATTATTTACTTAGCATTTAAAGTGTTTTCTTTTACTTGTTTAATTGGGATTAGTTGAAGAATCCTCTAGGTATTTGCTTGTTATTGTATAACAAACAAATAGGGGGAGATTGAAAGGCATATGACTCAGCCTATTTGTAGTTCGAGGATCCTAATCCAATTAAACTAGATTGTAATAAGTAAATAATATTAACTGTCACAGGAATCTCACAAGATGATAACCGTCAGAAGAAAAATCAACAAGTCAATCTATAGTTTTGATGTTTTACACTGGAAGAAGATTCAGATATCTGATCAGGCCTCAAGGTAGCATTGAAACAAGTGGATTCATTTTCGAAGACAGAGATTTCTATTAGTGACAAGAAACAATTTCAGTATCGAATGATTGATGAGAGTGAAGAGTATAAAAGACCACAGTGTTAAAAGTCACGATGAAGAACAGAGATTGGAGTTAGTCGTTCATGAACCAGACAGTACATCGAACGTCAACATCATGCCAGTGTATGTTCCTTATTATAATTACGTGGTTTTCAGCGGAGTATTGACTATTAAAGAATTTATATTAATTCTATTTTAATTGATTAAGTCAAGTAATTAATTTAATAAATAAATTAATTCTATCAGAATTAATATATTTGTTAAAGTGATTATTAGATTAATTAAATAAGAATTAATATGGAAAAGAATTAATTAGTTAAATGATTTTTTATAAGTCATTTAATTAATTATAAGCTGAAAAATATGAATGATATAACTATCAAACTGATAGTTATACCGATAGTCATATTCAGTTAAATGGAGATAGTCATATTTCATTCAAATGGTAAGTTATACCGAATGTTATATTCATTTGGTAAGTCATACCGAATGTCATATTGGCTAGTTAAGTTATACCGAAAGTTATATTTAAGCTGGACAGTCATATTACATTGATTTGATAGTCATACCGATTGTCATATTAATGTAAAATGATTGTCATATCAGTTTAAATCAAGTAATATGACTATGGCTGTGTATATAAGGCAGAGGAATGCAGAAGGTTCAGAATCAGTCGAACCAAAGAAGAAGAAAATACACAGCAGCCTATCTATCTCTCTCTCAAACTCAAGAACACCTACAAGTTTAATTCTGTAAATTCAAGTTCATCTCAGTTGTAATATCCTATCCATTGGAACTTGTTTACTTGTGATTCTTGTACTACTAGCGAATTAAGTTTCCTAGTTCACAAATTGATATCTTGATTTTATTAACTAAATTAGCAAAGTTCATGTTGAATTTTCTAATTAGTTATTAATCACTTGATAATCATTTGGACTGATTTTGTAACACCCCTCAAGTTAATATATTGTTATATTCAACTTGAAATTTGTGTTATATTATTCCGCACAAAAATATTCGTTTAAGGCAAAATTATTTAACGAATAAATTTTGAGAAAATGGTATAGATTGTATTCAACCCCCCCCTTCTACAATCTTAACGGACCTAACAAACGTTCCAAGTGGATATGAAATCCACTTATCATTTGTAATGCTCTGCATTACTTACATGACCTCTTAACTGAGGGAACCTCTAGTTGTAGAGTTTCTACTTGTTTTAGTACTTGTAGTAGGCATCAAAATTCTATCTGTGTAACTGTAAATTAAGTCATGGAATAATGCTTGAAAGAAGATTCAGAGATCATGCCTCAAGCTTGAAGAACAAGGCTGTCAAAATAAACACAGTTGGATTTTGGAGATTGAAGATTTGCCTAAGTACCAATTCGAGAAGTACTTTGTCTATTCGAGAAGTCTAGCATTCGAGAAGTCAGGGATTCAATATCTCAAAAGACACTGTTCGATATCTCAAAGAGTCAACAAGTCAAAGCCTCATTCGCTGATGCTCTGGAAATAACATATCCCTATATATATTATTTAGTTATGGGGTATTCTCCATTGCTCTAAATAGAGATATTCCAACTTAAGATATTATAATTTTTATTTAATACTTTTGTTTTCAGGTCCGCTAAAATATGAGTACTAACATTAACTTTCCTTAATTTATTAGCTATCCGCTAAGTAAGTTAACATAATTGACATTCTGCCGAGGAGAGAACCACATATATCATCAATCAAAATTTCACGGGATTATGTTTGGGTTAAATGGTGAGAGTATTGGTTACCTACACTACAACCTGAGGTTGTTTGGAGAATCTGTAGACTCTTTTGGCTAAATTTGACAGAGAGTAAGATGGAAGACCAAAGGTGCAATGGAACTGAAGTAGAGGCAGTATATATTTTAAGGACTAATTGTGGAATTGAATCAACCAACTTGCATGTTTTGATTGAGTACTATGACCAACTTAGGAGGCTTGATTCAGCACTAAAAAACGTGACACTTCTTATTTAGCTAGTCAGCCATCCTCACTTGGGAATCAATAGGTTCCTAAAATGGTTTAAACTTTAATACATGTGGTTTTAATGTATTAATGATAATTGTTTGTACCCAAGAGGAGTGGAGTGCTTAAGTTTTCTCTAATTTTCTCTCATGCACTACTAAATGGGAGCAAATGAAAGGTTGAATGCAACGGTCCTTTTATTGGAGAAAACCCCAAGAAAGAGTATGACTGAATTTTGCTCGGTCTTTACACTTGTAATTATTACAATAACTCTAGTTTAAGTTAAAATTTAGAGACAAATATTAACTCATGTCTACATGACTTGGCCACTTTAATCTCAATCTGCCTATCTTTTGAGTCCAGATCCTCTATCTCCTTCTCCATGTCCCCTTCTGTGTCCTCGGCTTTTTTAGTATTAAAAGAGTGCCCCTGGTGGGGCCCATTTTAATTAATCTAATTTTTTATTTTCATTTTAATTAAAAGAGTACTATTTTGTTAACAAAATAAACTTATCTTCGCAATTAAATGCTTACCTTATAAATAACTTAGAAAAATGTATATATTTTGGCTTGTAAGGAAAACAAACATACCCATTATTAGTCCATTGATTACTTTGGAATAAATTATTAATTATATACATATTTTTGTGCTCAAATAAAAATTAAGATCTCAATCGAATACTATTTTTTTCAAAGACTCAATCGAATACTTGAGCCAGTATTATGAGTGATGATGAGAGTAATTATTGTATTGTCTATTTTCAACCACTTTTATTAACTAATTTCGTTTTAATTATTATGCGGCTGAATATCATTCCGACTCTCTCTCTCTAATCAGATGCGAAGATTAATTAAATGGATTATTGTGATCTTTCCTATCGGAGCAAACTGAAAAAATCAATACTAACGATTCATTTATCTTTTACTCTTTTATTGATGTTAGCCCAGAGCTGTAAACGAATCAAGGGTTCAAGTTTTATGTTCCGAGTTCGAATTCTCTCATACTGAGCTGAGCCAAAACTCAAAAACCTTATCAGACTATTTCATTTATTCAAACTCAAGCCCGTTAACAAACTAGTTGAGTTGAACTTTCGAGTCCAGCTAAAGCCGTTGACTAAAATTTTAAATCAGTGTCTTATCTATTTCATCAACCTTCTAGTTTCTCCTTATGTAGTGTGTAACTAAATTAAAGCATGCTACCGGGTGTAAACGTGCTCATTCAAGCAAATTTGGCTGGACAATAATCAAGGCAAGTTCGACCTACTGGAATACTTCATAAAACCAGACTTCAGGTTAAAATTTCTTAACTCGCAGCCTAATCAAGCTTTTGATTTTTCTAATTTGTATACATCAATACTTATTTTTATATAAATATTCAAAAATAGTATCTAATCGAGACAGAGTCTAATTTGAACCAAACCTACCATATTAGAGCTTTTGTCAATAATTAGTAAAATCAATTCGAGTTTTCGACATGAGATCGAACATGTCAAACTTTTGTCAAGCTTTACTTCGAACTCCAGATGGTTCGCCTCAGGTAAATCCAGTAACATGATGATTCAGTTCCAGGTAAATAATACATCTCAAATTAGGCAGTACATCCCATGGCCTCCGAGGCTTGTAGAAACAATTGTCACCTGTTGGAACAAAATTTAAATCAATCTAATGTTTATTTAGTAGTTGGTAAGTTTCACTGAATTTGGTAAATAATTTTATTGTATAAAAAGAATTTATGGCATTTAGAGGATCCAATATAATCCTAGTGCGAAAGGTGTCTATCCTTAGGGTCATTGGTTCTAATCCTCACTCCCTAATCTAAAATAAATTTACATTACGGGACAAGGAATTAAAAGCAGAAGATAATTTAGCATTTATTTGCATTTAGTGGGCAAGTCTTTATTGAAGTTGGTAATTAATCTCCCCCCCCCCCCCACACAAAAAAAATAATAATTACAGGCTAAAGATTCATCATATATTTTACAGCAATGTCCTTCCAGATTAGCATTATAAGAGTGCAAGCAAAAATAAGAATCAACAAAGTAATATGTAGAGAACAAAATAAACAGCTACTAACCCTAAAGTGGTTCCTCCACTACCTTGGCTCTCTTCCGAGCCAAGAAGCGCTCTGTAGCAGCTGCAACAGCATCTTCCTTTCTTTTATGATCACGTTTTGGTTGTTCAGTAACTGTTTCAGCAGGAACTTTATCTTGTGATGATGGCTCAGCAACTTGTCCAGCAGCAACTTTATCTCGTGATGATTCAGTAATTGGTGTCCTCGAATCTTCACCTGGTTGCGCAGCAATAGAGTCCGAACCGATTTTGGTTGATGGATGACTACTTTCTGATGTCCGAATTCTCTCTTCCTCTGATGTCTGAATTCTCTCTTCTTCTTGCAGCTCCTCTACTTCATTCCTTGGCTCTGCCTCGCCGGCTCCAAATGCCACATTCCTCGACAGATTGAAGTAAAAATCGCTCATATCCCCCTTCTTGGTAATCTGAAAGATTAAAAGATAGATTTATTAATAGGGATGAATAGAAAGTTTTTTGCAGTTATTCTTTCCTAAAAATCATCTCTTAAAATACAACTAATTCATATGCTGAAATTCTTCAACATAGAAAAGACTAAAAATTGCAATTGTTAAAAAGAATTAAACAGGGTAAACTGTTCTCAGCTTCTACGGCAACTGTTAAGGCTAAGAAGTTACGCAGCTTTCTATTGCTCTAACAACAAAGTACGTAGCTTTCTATTGCTCTAACAGCAAAGTACGTATTGAAATACTTGATACATGGAAACACAGCTTCACTTGTTGAACGAAAACAAGCTTGCTTTCACATAATCCCATACTTAAAAAAGTGTAACTTACTTTCTCTATGCTAGATTAAGAAAAAGAATTTGTTCAACAATATACAATAGATATCATACTAGCAAACACCCAATTGCCTGAATTTTAATAGTTAACCAAGTGAGATAACAGATATCATTATACCAGTTATATGTGGCAGTTGTCAGGATAGCTCAGTAGTAAAGTCAGTATATGTGTAGTAAGGGCAGTATAGTAAATCCTGTGTGTCTTAGTTACATTTTTGTTATGCCTATAAATACCTCTAAGTGCGCTGTGTACTCAGGATATGATACATGAAAAGGAAATCATTTTCCACCAATCTCTTTCTCTCTCTATAACTGCTTTCTCTCTCTAGGGTTTCTATCTCATATCTCACTCTAAACTCTGGCCCTCTCTCATTTCTGCTCATCTCTCTGTTTCTCTTCTAAATTCTCTCTAATCTCTGCTTAGATTCTATTCTCTTTGCTGTTAATCTCTCATTTCTGCACTTATAAACCAAAACATACCAAAAACATACAGAAAAACAATGGAAAACCTGACAGCAGTCCCTTCAGCTAACCTGTAGAATTCAGTCACCCACGGGAGGTTGCAGGGTAATTTCCTTGTATTATATTTTACAAAGGGAAATAGAATTAAGATTACCAAAGTCAAACTTAAGCAAAAGTGAAGATGGTACAAATAAATTTTAGAAGTTTAAATTACCTAGGGTAAGACCCAAACCACATGCATATCAGAATGTCTAATAATGAAAGAGGTAAAAACAGATTAAGTTTAGATAACTATGATTAGGCATGTTAGGTATCACAAGCACGGAACTTTAGCATGAGGTTGCCGTTGAGAGCTTGCAAGTTTCAACACAAGTATCCAGTGAGAAGCTAAAACACATAGATGGTTATACAGAGTGGGTCGGTATGATTAGGGTTATTACATATAAATTTAGATATCCTAAACCATATAGATGGTTTTAGCCAGTGGATTCAGCAAACATGTTTCTATAGTCGCACACCAGTCTTAGAAAACAAGTATGTACAGTTGCAAACTTAAAGCACTAAGCTCCCGTCATGTCAGAGTTGGATTAGAGGAAACAAGTAAAAGTTACAAATGCAAGACCAGCAGACAGTAAATACATTATCCTAACTATACAAGAAGGCACTCTTTAAAATTACCGTATAATATAAACTCATTGCAATAAATTACAATCAGGATGACCTTTTGATTCTTATTTTTTCTTTATCATAGTTAGTCGTATAAGGAGAAGAAGCAAAAAAAACATGTAAACAATAATGATCTCAATTATAAGAAGGGATAACTGTTCATAGTTCAATAGAATGAAGAGTATAAAAAAGAAAGACTTACATCCTCTTTCTGCTCACGAAGTTCACGCAATCGCTCCTCCTCCACCCATTTTGCCTGCTCTGCGAGTTTCCTTTTGTAGGCACCAGTGACAAATTTTTCCTTATCTTGAAATTGATGTTCATCTTTGCTTCTCTCTTTCGCAAGTTTTCTCTCATATACTATTTCTTGTTCACGCTCTCGTGCTTTAGACTTATCGATTAAAGCTTTAATATATCTCGACTGCAATGTTTAAACATGAAAAAAAACCCAATGAGAACTTAGAGATACATACACACACATACATTTAAGTTCATCAAAATATCGTGTCCTCGTAAAAAAGGCATATGCTTGTGATCTAATCCAATCTTAATTAAGAAATAAAAACTTACCGGCCTCTTCTCCTTATCCCGAGTAGTTTTACGAACAGCAGCCTGCTTCATCTCATCGAACACTCCATCGTAGTCGAACGCCTTGGGATCCTCCTCCAACGCTTTCTTATGCAACTCCTCGTACTTGACAAAACAAAAACAAACAAACAATTCAATTTACAATTCAAACAAACAAACACGAAACCTATAAACTATGAAAATCAAATAACTTAATTCAACCACAAAAGTCAACAATTGAAGCATAAGTAAAGAGCAAAAAGCTTACGTCTTTGTTGGACTTGTTTTTAGAGGCCTGGCGAGAAATATCTCTCTCAACGTCGTCGTCGTCGTCTTCATCGCCGAGAAAAACGGAGGGAGGCGGACGCGGTGGTCTCGTCGCCGATAAGCGGTTCGATTGAGACGATGAAGATGGCTTAACCCTAATTTGTAAGCCGTACTTGCTCATCCTTTTTCCCCAATTGGATTGGATTGTGATCGAGGTTGGATAGAAGATTTGAGGGGATGACCCACTCTGTTCGCCTTTTATAATTCCTCATCTTTAAAGTTTTATGTTTTATTTTTAACATAATAATTTATGTCCTAATATAACTATATTTTTAATTACTTACAATAATCATTATTCTAATTTAACATTTTTTCTGAATGTAGGAAATGATTCCATTTGCTTTATTTTTTAATTTAAAGTGAACGAAGAAAGTATAACTCATGAGTAAAATTATATTTTATTATCAAAATTTCCTTGAAGTGCCAAAAAAAACTCGATTTTAAGTTAATTAACTGTTTGGTAATGAAATAAATTAACTTCAAAAGTTTAAAATACAAAAAATATGAATTTTGAAATAAAAATAAATATGTTTAACAAAAATTACGATGTTAATATATATATAGCTATATATAGTCCTAATAATAACAAAATTCAATAAAAATCCAAAATTATTGTCATATCGTGAGTAAGAATTACAGATCATGATATTAAATCCAAAATATTGTCATATCATTTACGTGTTTTTACTTCCTAAAAAACAATGTTTATTATGATAAATATGACCTAATTCTTGGACTATGTAATAGCTCAAAGAAAAATTTCTATTACTTTTTATCACATACACACACTTTATAAATTTAGATGCTTCTCATTTTTGTTCTATTTTTTTCTAAAATCTATTCATGTTCTCATGTCGGAGATATTGCGAACTTATTTTACAACCATCCAACCAGAAATCAAAAGATATTTGGAGTTGGCAAAAGGAAAAAAACTCAGACCACTAATTACACATTGTAATCCATGAACTTAATTGCAATCTCTATTATCTTCTCAGATTTTCATATTATGAGCTCCCTGATAAGGATAACTCACCAAAATACAGACCATGAGTCCAAAGCGTAGAGACAAGAGATTGTTCCTATAGTTAGGGGAGAGCGAACCCCGGTTCAATTCGGTTTTTGGGAAAAATCGAAATCGAAACCGGAAGTCCTCGGTTTTAAAAATCGAAAATCGCAACAGCAACCGAACCATCGGTTTCGCTTTCGGTTTTAAAATCCCGGTTCGGTTTTTATTGTTTCGATTTTAAAACCGAATAATATATAAAGTAGATAAATTATTATAGCATACATAACTTGGTCCAAGTTTACAAAATTTAAATCGAACCGGAGTTTCGCTCTCCCTAAGGATAATAACAATAGCAAGTGATAATGCTAAAGAGACTATGATAGAAACCAATTTTGATAGACCAACAACTTCATATTTAGGCTTGTTACCTCCACAAGAATTAGGCAACCCCTGGCCGCACAGTCCTAATATTAGCTAAACAAACTCTCATTTTCATCTGTGGAAGTATATAACCAAAAAATTTCCATGAAAAGGTTAAGGATGAAGCTGCATGGATATTACATGAAATTATGGATGTTGGTCAACTGACTAACTTGGGTCTGTAACTTGGACACTAATCAGGAGTCGATTCTTACCTCAAATAAAATTAAAACTATTTTTAATACTTTAGCTTTTGTACAAGTTAAAAGTTCTATCAAAATTTGAACTTGAGCCGAAATTACAATGTCGTTCAGAAATCAGAATCCCCCTGGCCCTGGTGAGTAAAATCTATATATACTAGCACCACAGCTGTAGCCCGAGTGTTATATGTCCGCACCTCAGCACTAATGAGTCGGCCCAATTCCATTACATTACATAAATTAGGTTATAGTTTACTGCTTAATCTAAAAAAATATATATGTATTTAAATTTCAAAAAATTTAATACCAATTATATATAGATATATATAATATTTGTGTCAGCACAAAATTACGCAAGCGCACGTAGTCACAAGTAATATAATTAAAGTTCGTTCCACAGAGATCTGGTTAAGTTTAATCAGTAAATATGCCTATGCAACAATGTTTGGTTTTAATCCACTGCTAAGACAAATAACAATTTTGGTATTGATTATCTAAATTAACTAAGATGCAAATATTAAACTAAGAATTAAATTAACTAATGAGACTAAAATCGAATTACTAATATGAGAATAAACATGGGATCCTAACTTCATTAAATACTTCTCTTAGATCTGACGCCTTTAATTTCTATATGCAATGGTTTTGATATCTGATCGGTTAACACGAAACCAGTATACGCTACCTGTCAGCATACGCATACCAAACTAAACATACATCCACAAAAGAGATAGAAGATGAATAGACACCAATTATGCTTAAACCCTATATATCTATAAAATTTGAAAACATAACGGTTGAAGAACAGGTTATCCATTAAGATCACATAGGGTAGTATAAGTATTTTCATCTCACACCACGAATCATATTGATAAACAACTATGAACCTATGCTAGCATGGCAAGTTCTAAATCTCAAGATCCACTTTCACTTCACAAGAGATTAACAATTCAATTTAGATGTTAGCTACGCATCTAAAAGCATTAAGATTAACCATACGAGGATATCAATTCCACATCACACACAGATCTTTACAGCATCAAGACACTAAGTTCCATAAATAAATCCATTAGAATCCCATGACAACGATTAGCCCATAATTGAACTGTTCATCGTCATGGGAATTGATGAAAACATGATAATTAACAAGATATAAAAGAAAGAAACAGTAATATTAATAAAAACAAGAGTTGAGAGAACAAATCTATAATCCAAAGTATACAAAAGATGAAGTAGATCTAGATCTTTGCTTGTCACCGAGCTTGAATCCTTCTCCACTTTTCTCTTTTGCAGTTCTACGTTACAATAATAAAAATCTGATACAAATTACATGGTAGGATGTGTTTAAATAGACTCTAGAAGTCTTGCCCAATAAGCAATTACCTTCTATTACAATTAGAATTCGATTAAGGTACCAAAAGCTGCCCAAAATACAATTATAATTAGAAAAAGGACAAAACTGGAATTTTCTGCATGGCTTATCATAGACCACGTGCGCGATTTTATTCAGCACGTCCCCTGCACCTGCTAACTATCCCAGGTTGTAGAAAATCTCTCAAGCTTCGCGTGAGCTATAAGATCGTTGAAAACGGACTTCTAGAACTCCAGATATGGCCAAAACAGTGTAGATTGCGCAACCTCCCCGGAAAATCCGAATTTAAATCAATTAATCCTCCAAACACGATAGAAGCATCACCCATAATCGACATTCTAGTAAGTCTGCACAACTAAGCAAAACACATCAAAACTACAATAAACTTGAGGCCAAGTCAATCAATTTAAGCCGAATTTAAGCGATCCAAGTGGATATAAAATCCACTTATCAATTTGTTTATTTATTTTAATAATCGGTTCGGTTTTAGCCGGTTCGGTTTTAACCTATAACCGGAACCGGAACTGAAAGTCCCGGTTTTTAAAAATAAAAACCGCAACCGTCGGTTCGATTTCGATTTTGATTTTTTCAGTTTGGTTTTCGCCGATTTCGGTTCGGTTTCAATTCGGGTTTTTGCTCACCCCTACCTATACTCCCCGATGAGGCTAACTCACTAGAATACAGAATCAGGTTTTTAACATATAACTGACGATTCCCTGATGAGGCTAACTGACCAGAATGTAGAATTAGGTCTTCAACATATAAATGTACGATTTTTCATTGAGGCTAACTCACCTGAATGCAGAATCAGGTCTGTATCATGTAAGTAGGCGCGCCAACCTAGTTGGAGAATCAACCTGGTTGGGAAATACATCTTCAAACTAGACAAACAACTGAAGGCATTCGACAGTTCTTCAACGATTAGTCTTTAATAAATGTTCATTCTTGTTTATAGGTAAACCCATGTCATGTAGTATGTAGATCTTTAGTGACAACTTACCCGGTGAAATTGCGTTCTGAAGAAACATCATCAACATATCACATTCAATGTGTACTTTCACAATAAAACATGAGTCAAGTCCAACCTGATTGGAATAGTTGTCTAGTTGGCACAACATAGTCAAGTCCAACCTAGATGGAAATTACTCAAACAAACCCAGCTAGTTGGAGAATCCTTGGATTAGCGCAGCATAATGAAGCAAATCCAACTTAGGCTGGAAATGTCATGCGATGCAATCCTAGCTTAGTTGGAAATGTCATGTAATACAAAACTAACTGAGTTGGAAATGTCATGATCAAACCCAACTCAGAGCATATTTGGGCTGATTCAATATCAACAAATTTAGCTTAATTGAAGAATTCCTTATCTTGCGTAGCATAAATTAGGTAACTCAGTAACGAAGGTGACTCGGTGACAAAGATGATGTAGCCCGTAAGTGACTCAATGATAAAGATGACTCCGCTTACTTTGTACCTTATTGATTTTGTCATTCATAATCAACTTTTCCTTATATAAATTTTAGGTATAACTGCTAGTGTTCTATGTATTTTATAAGCGCATCAAGAAATGGAATGTCACATGAAAAGAGAAAGGTAACATCTACCTTACGAACTCCTGTATTATTTGCAACCAAGGATTTAAAAACGGTAACCAACTTAACTCAAACATTTTAAATATGTTCATTAAAATCCTTATATCACGTTAATTTTTGTTTAGGTTGAGTTTAAAGTAACCCTGAAATATTTTAACATAAACTCAAAAAAATCGTAACTCTAGAAACTGAACCATTCGAGGTAAGAAATCTTCCAGGATTATAGGTTCTCAATTTAAGCGCAAAATGGGTAATGTGGACCTTTCTTCAAAAGTCTTCACCGTCAATATTATTCTCTCCACTTCTTTCAGACTAGGGATGACAATTTTTACCGATCCGATGGATACCCAATCCATACCGATCCGATTGGATCTTACCGAACCCGAATATTTGGGTTTGGGTTTATTTTTTAAACCCGAATTATTTCTGGGTTGGGTTTGGGTTTTGGCCTTACCGTATCGAACCCGACACGAAAACCTGAAACCCATTTCAAACCCGAACGAACCCGAACCTGTATTTAATATAAATAATATAATATATTTATATCTATATAATATATTCTGTTTATTTTAAATAAAATATAGTATATACTATAATACAAATATTATACACACACACAGAGTCACAGACACAGATTAATGAACAAACCAACGAAACACACACCCTAGTTTTTCCCATAACATCAACGATTAAAGCTTCATCACGATTAAACACGGATTTGCATCTTCGATTAATCAACAATTCATCTTAACATCTTCGAGACTTCTGATTAAAGCTTGCAGTTCCAGATTTCAGATTAAATTAAAGAGATTCCAGATTTTTCCCCTAAGAAGTATAATCTTAATTCTTAATTCGTAATTAGATAAAATAGTAATTTAGTTTGTGATTTTGTTTCTGATTAAAGCGATTGTATTTGTAATTTTGTATATACTAATTACTAAACCCTAGTTTTTTATATTTGCATTTGTTGGATTTGATACTTGGAATCTTGGATTGAGTTTGGGATTCTTATTAATTACGGAATGTGATTCTTATTTTACTTCCCAAATTGGAACCCTTAGTATTTCAAAATTAATTAATGATTTGAGATTCTTATTTTGCTTCGTTTGAAATTGGTTTACTGATTGTGATTCTCAATAACTACTGATTTAGATTGATATAGATTTGGTTACTACTTCGTACACATACTTAGTTACTTACTAGTTGTCTGTGTTGTACACAGAGTAGATACAATCATACAAGTTATGGATTCTCAGTCAATACCAGTACCAGATGCAAGTTCTGAACCTACAACAAAATCACAGTCACAACCTTCAACACCTGAACTTCAGTCAGGTCTGAAAGACAGCAATTCAGGCCCTGATGTAATTATTGATGATAACGAACATGCCCAGTCAAACTTTAATAAGGGAAAGGGTGGTCCAAAATTAAGGAGTGAAGTTTGGAAGCACTTTGATAGGAGGTTAGTTGATGGTGTTCTTAGAGCTTTTTGCAAGCACTGTCCAGACGACCTCAGTGGTGATCCCACCTCTGGAACGTCGTACTTAAAGAATCATTACATCAAGAAGCATTTCAAGAATGAAAATATAAGGAAGAAACATTTCACAAGTAACTTTAGCAAAGATCATCCACAATTGGGATCTTATAGTTTCAATCATGCGGTAGCCAGGAAAGAGCTTGCAAGTATGATAATCATACATGAATACCCTCTTTCCATTATTGATCATATTGGATTTAGGAGGTATTCATCGTCACTTCAGCCATTGTTTAAGGTTCCATGTAGAAACACGATCAAGAATGAGATTTTTCGAATTTATGAATTTGAGAAAGTGAAGGCATTGAGTTTGATGGAGACCAATAAAAGTAGAATTGCCATCACAACAGATATGTGGACCGCGAGCAATAAAAAAAAAGGGTACATGGCAGTCACGACACATTTTATTGATGATTCGTGGATTTTCAAAGTTCTATTATGAGGTATGCCTTCAATTAAAGTAGAGTGCATTATTTAATGTTAGTCATGTTAAATGTTAGATTTCTTACGTTATTGATGGTCCACAATTTTGTAAATTGTTTAGGTTTATTTATGTGCCTTGTCCACACACTAAAGATGTCTTATGTGATCATTTGGTTGACTGTTTGCTGGATTGGAACTTGGATAAAAAGATTTCATGTGTTACTGTTGATAATTGTAGCACTAATGATGCCATGATTGAATTGGTATTAGAAAAGTTGGATAATTCATCACTTTTAGCCGAGGGTAATTTATTTCATATGCGTTGTTCAACACATATTTTAAACATGATTGTGAAATATGGATTAGATGTGATAAGGGTTGGGATTGAAAAAATTAGGGATTCTATTTCTTATTGGTCAGCAACACCTAAAAGGGAGGAAAGATATGAAGAAACGGTCCGACAAATGCGTAACCTAAATACTAAAAAATTAGGACTTGATTGTGTGACTAGGTGGAACTCAACCTATTTGATGCTCGAAACAGCCTTATTGTATAGGGATGTGTTCATTCGATTGGGTCAAAGGGAGCCTCAATATAAAAGTACACCTTCTAGGGAAGAATGGGAATTTGCTAAAGAAGTGTGTGAAAAATTGAAGTTTTTTTACAAGGCAACTGAAGTATTTTATGGAACAAAATACCCTACTGCCAATACTTGTTTCATTAATATTTGTGAGATTCGACTAGCTATGACCGAATGGCGCAACAATCCAATTCTTATTGTAAAAACAATGGCGGAGAGAATGTTATTGAAATTTGAAAAGTGCTGGAATGTGATGCATGGTGTTGTTGCAATTACCACGGTATTGGATCCTAGATACAAGTTAAAGGTATTGGAGTTCTATTTTGATAAGATATTTGGATCACGCGCTATAGTAGAAGTTGAAAATATTCGTAGTCTTTGTTATTCTTTGCTAAAAGAGTACCATGAGAAACTTAATTCAAATGCAGAAGGGAATAATGAATCTGTTTCTCTATCAAATTCAGCTAGTACTCAACATGCCTCACAATATGATTTGTTCATAAGTACCAAGAAACGTAAGAAGGTGGACTTCTTAAAATTTGAGTTAGAACACTACTTGGATGAAGATGTTTGGAAGAAAGCTGAGGGTTTTGATGTATTATTTTGGTGGAAATTAAATTCACCAAAGTATCCAACTTTAGCATGCATGGCAAGAGATTTTTTAGCTATCCCTGCATCATCAGTAGCTTCGGAGTCAGCCTTTAGCTCTAGCGGAAGATTGGTGAGTCCACATCGTAATAGACTTCATCCTACTACAAGAGAAGCCTTAATGTGTGCTGAAAGTTGGTTGTGGGCTACAGAAATGGAAGGTAATAATATTTATATCACTTTTTCAACTTGAAAAAAATATACAAAATTATTTCATTATTTATCGAGGTAGTTTATGTAATTCAGGTGAGTCATCTGCGGGATATGCAACCATATATAAAGATATGGAGTTGGAGGATTCATGTATTACTCGAGAAGTCTAGGCCTCTAAGGTACTTACTAATATCTAGCAGACCTTTGCTTTAGTAAATTTTAATTCAACATAATCGATATTTCTGGTGCTATTTTAATTCAGATGAGTTACTTGTTTCTAGTTCTCGAGTTCTGTGGTTGGAAGATTAAGGTGTATATGATGAAGTACTAGATTTTCCAAATGCATGACTTTGCTGTTATGCCTACTTTATTAGATATTTGTTAGGTATTTTTTCTGGAACTCAGGTTGCCACCACAACTGATGTTCTTCTTAATCAACAACAGATGATCTCTGCCATAATGCAGCACATGGGCATCCCTTTCCCCTCAGACCTACCTTCTCAACCTCCAGCCTCTACTCTAAACCCAAGGGCTCATGTGTCTGACACCAAGCCCAAGGGGGAGAAGAAAGTAACCACTAGATCCTCTAAATCTTCTAAATCTTCTAAACTGGTGCAGAAAGGCATTATCATCTCTGATAAACCAAAACAATCTGAATCTACAGCTTCTCAAGTCCATGTTCAAGGCAAAGCTAAAGTCATTGAGACCCAAACCTCTAAACCTGCCAAGCCTATCACCTCTCTACCAACTATCACTCTACCAACTGTGCACATCACTACTCCAAGTGGGATCAGGCAATCAATCTCATCTACAATAGTGGCAGGTTCTATGCCTTCTGAGCAAGCTCAAGCCTCTAGACATGAAGACGATCAGCCAGTTGAAGTAAAGGTAGTCACAGAGGCCAAACTGATAGAAGTTGCAAACTCAGGGATATATCATGATGCAGCTTTCTTTAAGTTTCTGCAAGTCTCTGAGATATCTGCAGAGGGTGACACTCAAAAGTACCTGAGAAGTTTGAAGGAGCAAATCAACTATTTCACTGTAGTACCCAAAAAAATTGACCAAGCATATATCAAGGAGATTATGATGGTGTCCAATTCTAGGATATGGCATCTTACATATGATACCTTGGCTTCCTTAAAATACAGTGAAGTAGATATGATCATCAAGCTGATTGAACAACCTAATCAAAATCCAAATACTAAGAGTTTGTTTGATGACCTGAGGAATGATCAACACTTGTTGACAGTATTTTTTTTGTGAATATAAGTTCGTTCGCAGGGAAGGAATTTTAATACAAGTCTAAGTTTAATTTCTTATAATCTAGAAGTATGAGAAATAAGTGGTGCGATTTGTTATTAACTAGAGTAAAGCAATTAAAACTAAGATTTACTGATGAGGAAAAACAACCCGAGAACTAGGTTTCTTCAATTGGTTCAATAATGTTGATGTGATGCAATATAAATATTTCTCATATTTTGCTAAAAACAATTCTTCTCACCTTTATAATGTTCTCTCCCAAGATACAATATAATGCCTACGATTATACCTCAAAAGTCACTCCCATGATCAATTAAAATATAATTATAAACTATTAAAAACCAAGAATTATAAGTTTCATAGTTCTATTATTAATCTCCAGATTTAATAATTGAACTATGTCTATCAAATCATGAACAAGAATTATGACTCCTCTCCCAATTTGTCGTAATACCTGTGAATACAATTAAAGGTTAACTACTCCCTTAATTGGGTTAAGCCCTCAATGATAGATTAGCAAAAGTAGAGAATTAGCATCACAATCAAACAATTATATCACCAATGAATACTACATAATTCTCGGATTATAGAATTAGCTACGCATGCTGGATAAATAAAATAAGCATATATTAAGGGGTAGAATCATAATAAAAAGAGTGTAGAGTGAAGAAAATGCAACTTGAAGAATTTAATTCTTCCGAAATAATTGCCACTAAAATGAAAGAGCCCTCTGCCCTCCAAGTAATTCCCTTAAAATCTTCAACCGAAATAGAATTTTGCCGAAAATTAAATTGTATGAATTAAAACTAAATTTTACAAAGAAAAAGAGAGAGAGATTACAAGAGAGGAATTTGCTCTCTAGAATTGGTGTGTGGAAATAAGCTCAAGAACTAGGCCTATTTATAGCACAAATTTAGCACACCACAAAATTAAAAAAATAAAAACAAAAGAAAAGAAATCAAAAAAAATAAAAAAAAAATGAAAGTAGCCGAAAGCACAAAGCAGCTGCACTACTTAAGCCTATATCCTTCTTTAATTCAAAAAAAAACAAAACCACTTGCTTTCACTGACCGGCCACTTTTGTTTGTTTAATATACTGGGTTCCGTAGAAATGCTTTTTATCCCGCACAGCTTATAATCTTTAATTAATAAATAATTAATTAAATCCAGAAATTATAAAAATAAATATCTAATATTATTAGATATTTATAAATATAATTTTCTAAATAAATTAACTATTTATTAATTTAAATAAATTTTTTAGTCCTAAGCTGCGGTCTTTTGAGGATTTGAAACCGGATTCCTTTTGCTTAACAAAAATTATATTAATTCCAACCGGGATTCCTGCTTTAAGAATATATCACTTTCAATGTTTTTGTGACAATTCTTATTTCCTCATTGCTCGTCCAGGTTTAATCTACGGTCTCTTGATGATCTGAAACCGGGCTCCTTTTGCTTCCAAAATTATCCTATAAACATAAAAAAAAAATATCTTAGCATCAAATTCAAATTAAAATGCTACTAACAATGCTAACAAGCACAAAATTAAGGATAAATGAGAGATAACATGCTATAAAATATATACAAAATTAGCATGTATCAAATACCCCCAACTTAACTTTTGCTCGTCCTCGAGTAAACCAAACAAACTACTTATTAATACCACTTCCGTAGGTGATCACGGTTGCATTTGGCATATGCAACAAGCCCTTTAAACCCCTAGGCAGCCCTAGTGGACGAGTGAGGTCTCGTGAGGGTCTGTAGTGAATGTACCCACAAAATCCATCTAGCTCATGTAAAAGATCGAATGCCACTACAACACCACATATACAAGTTCTCTCATGCCATGACAACTTAAGAATCAAAGTGAAGAATGCAATGCCTTGTGTCGAATTTACAAGTATTCACTTAGCCTACTCAAAGAAGATGCATAAGTTCTCAACAGTCCATGTCAATGCAAGAATAAGTTGGTAATCATGCTAAGCCCACAAGGGTACATCCTTGAGTCAAAACTGGGGATCTCATATGCAAAATACAGGTAATAACTCACCTTTCACTCACAAAAGAATATTCACTCAAGAACAAGGGTAAGTGTATCACTTCATTCCAACAAAATCATAAACATGCTTGACATTTGGTATCAATCTAACTTTAACGCAACACACACCACTGATGATAATCAAAAGGTCTTTATTCGGGTTGTAATGGGGCTAGGGACAAGGTATGTCAAGTAAAGCCAAAACAGGTTAAATGTCAAAAGCTAGTACCCAACAACATAATTCATTCAACTCCACCCTATTATCCCCACACTTGAATCTTTTTATTCTCTTTTAACAAGTAACTTGACTAGTCGAATGAAAAAGGATCATAAAAACATAAGTATGCTCTCATATAAATAGTATTATTTTTTTTTTTAAGAGAGCTAATTATAAACAAGAACAATGATCCATTGATATTATTACAAACTTCGACTAACAAGTAACAACCAAACCAAATATTTTCCCAAAAGTAATTATCATCAATAAACCCCCCTTTGCACACCTTTTTACTCCCTCAAACACTCTACTAGCCTTTGATAATTTGGGTTCAAGTTAAAGCAAGGCCAATAAAAGAAAAAGGTCTAGGCAAGTAATGTGGTGTGTCACCGAAAAAATATGATTAAGCTCAACGGGGTAACTAATTGATCATGTATAAATGGTGTGGTAATATAGGAAATATGAGGTTATCCCTAACTGCCTTTATCATGTTATCATCAAATAATGTCATGCATTTCAAGAAAGACCTCAAACAAGTGCTAGCAATGCAAACAACATGTGGACACTCAAGCAAACGAATATAAAATGCAAAAGATATGCATATAGGCTCAAAACTCACTTGGTGCGGCAAAACATAATCAATCCCAGGTAAAAGTCTCTCTAATGCACCTACTTGTACTCAAAGCATGTAAACCAAATCATCTTGCACATATTCATGTCCTTTTAATCACTTACAACCTTCAAAAAGTCTACCAGTTTCAACTTGCTAGTGTATGTGATCTTTTTACAAGGCCAGAATTCTTTTTGTGATTTTTAATTTTTGTGATTTTTTTTTTACACCAAATAACCCCAATAAAGTTCTATCTAAATGAACACCCCCCAAATTATCACGTTTCTTGTCCACAAGAAACAACACACAATGGACTAATATGCGAGGAAAAAAAGAGGACTCCCCTGAATCATGGTCGAGGTGGTAGTGTGTAACCAAGAACTGCCATTGTGGCATCCATCTCGAAATGAAGATCCTCCTGCATAGTCCAAACAAAAATATTATTCAAATCAACAAAATTCCTTGGGTTGCCTCCCAAATAGCGCTTGTTTAACGTCATTAGCTCGACGCCTCTCGTGATGAACTTAAGCTTGAGGACTGGAGAGAAGCCAATTGACTCCTCTTGGAATGTCATCACCAATCAAATATGGCTTGAGTCTTTGCCCATTCACTTTAAACACATCGGAACCATCTCGAGTGATGTCCACAGCACCATACGGATATACCTTGACAATTTTAAAAGGGCCAGACCATCTTGACTTTAATTTTCCGGGAAAGAGTTTCAGCCTTGAGTTGAACAGTAGAACTTGCTGGTCAACTTCAAACTCTTTCGGTCTAATATGTCTGTCATGCCACTTCTTTGTCTTCTCCTTGTATATTGCCGCATTTTCATAAGACTTAAGTCTCAACTCATCAAGTTCACTTAGTTGCATCAACCTGTTAAGTCCCGCAGCTTGTAATTCCATGTTCAAGAATCTTATCGCCCAAAGTGCCTTGTGCTCCACTTCCACGGGTAAATGACATGATTTTCCAAACACCAACCTATACGGAGACATACCGATAGGTGTCTTGAATGCCGTCCTATAAGCCCATAGAGCATCATCAAGCTTCCTTGCCCAATCTTTTCTGGAGCTAGCCACTGTTTTCTCAAGAATTTGTTTCAGCTCTCGATTTGAGATCTCCACTTGCCCGCTAGTTTGAGGGTGATAAGGTGTAGCAACTTTCTGAGTCACTCCATACTTTCGCAAAAGATCTTCAATTAATTTATTGCAAAAGTGAGACCCTCCATCATTGATGATGGCCCTAGGCACTCCAAAACGTGTAAATATATGCTTCTGTAAGAACTTCTTAACCACTCTACCATCATTTGTAGGACTAGCAATCACCTCCACCCATTTAGAGACGTAATCAACTCCCACCAAAATAAATTTGTTACCATAAGATGATGGGAACGGGCCCATGAAATCTATGCCCCAAACATCAAAGAGCTCAACCTCAAGAATAGGTTGCAAAGGCATCTCATTTCGTCCTGAAATATTTCCTGTTCTTTGACATCGATCACAAGTTGCAACAAAGTTTCTGGCATCTTGATACATTGAAGGCCAATAAAATCCAGATTGCCAAATTTTTGCCACCGTTTTTGCGCTACTATTGTGACCACTACACTCTAAAGCATGACAATGATTCAAGACATTAGGAATTTCCTCGTGTGGCACACACCTCCTCATGATACCATCAGCACATTCCTTGTAAAGAAGTGGTTCTTCCCAGAAGTAGTGTTTTACATCAAATAAGAATTTATTCTTTTGTTGATAACTCAGTCCACTTGGTACAATGCCACCCACAAGATAATTTACGAAGTCCGCATACCATGGTGTAGACAAAGATACTACAAGAAGTGTTTCTTCTGAAAATGCATCATTGATAGGTATATTAACTCCTACCACTTCATCTCCCTGGTCCAACCTGGATAAATGATCAGCTACCAAGTTTTCAGAACCTTTCTTGTCTCGAATTTCAAGATCAAACTCCTGGAGTAAAAGAATCCAACGGATTAGACGAGGCTTGGCATCCTTCTTTTTCATTAAATAACGAATCGCAACATGATCCGTATAAACAATCACCCTAGACCCAACAAGATAGGATCTGAATTTGTCAAAGGCAAAAACCACAGCAAGTAGCTCTTTTTCAGTGGTGGCATAATTGATTTGTGCATCATCAAGTGTCTTGCTTGCATAGTATATCACATGCATGCGTTTTTCCTTCTTTTGGCCCAAAACAGCACCCACAGCATAGTCACTAGCATCACACATGAGCTCGAAAGGCAAGCTCCAATCAGGGGCTGACATGATAGGTGCAGAAGTAAGCTCCTTCTTCAACCTATTAAAAGCAACAAGACAACTCTCGTTAAAATCAAAGATACTATCTTTTTCAAGTAGATTACAAAGAGGACAAGAAATTTTAGAAAAATCCTTGATAAAACGTCGGTAAAAACCGGCGTGTCCAAGGAAACTTCTAATCCCCTTCACAGATAAGGGTGGTGGTAATTTCTCGATCACTTCGATTTTTGCCCTGTCCACCTCGATGCCTTTACTAGAAATCTTGTGCCCAAGCACAATACCATCCTTTACCATAAAATGACACTTCTCCCAATTAAGAACAAGATTAGTGTCTTCACATCTCTACAACACTTGAGACAAGCTGGTTAAGCAAGAATCAAAGGAAGAACCATATACAGTAAAGTCATCCATGAAGACTTCCATGGTTTTTCCTAGAAAATCTGAGAATATAGTTGTCATGAGTCGTTGAAATGTAGATGGGCCATTACACAAACCAAAGGGTAGTCTACGATATGCAAAAGTACCATAAGGACAAGTAAAGGTTGTCTTTTCTTGATCCTCGGGAGCAATGGGAATCTGAAAGTATCCCGAGAATCCATCTAGAAAATTATAATACTCATTACCCGCAAGTCTTTCGAGCATTTGATCAATAAATGGGAGAGGAAAGTGATCTTTGCGAGTAGCATTATTTAATTTTCTATAATCAATACAAACTCTCCAACCTGTTACAGTCCTAGTGGGGATTAATTCATTATTTTCATTATGCACGACAGTCATCCCACCCTTCTTAGGTACAACATGAATTGGACTAACCCAGTTACTATGTGGAACAGAGTATATAATGCCAGCATCTAACAACTTAGTTATCTCTTCCTTAACCACATCTTGCAAATTAGGATTCAATCTTCTTTGTCCCTCAATCACAGGTTTATGATTATCTTCTAAAGAAATCCTATGCATGCAAAGAGCAGGGCTAATTCCCTTGATATCTTTAATTGTCCAACCAATTGATGATTTAAATTGCCTAAGCACATTTAACAATTTATCAAGTTCATCATCATGGAGCAAAGTGGACACTATCACAGGATATGTATCATTAGGACCAAGAAAAGCATACCTTAGATTAGAAGGAAGAGGTTTGAGTTCTACCTGAGGTGCCTCCGAAATTGAAAGTGCCACATCAATTTTCGGCGTACCTTTTTCTTGCATATCAAGTGCAAGTGCTTCTTCAACTTCTTTATCATCTAAGGTTTGTTCCACTTTTGCGAAGTCAGCATCTTCAAGACTTACGATCTCATCCACTATGTCAACATTGAAACATGTAGCATCAAATGAAGGCATCTTCATAGCTTTATTGAGATCAAACTCAACCTTTTCATCACCAACATTTAATGCCAATTTCCCAGCTTTGACATCAATTGTGGTTCCAGCAGTAGCCAAAAATGGCCTTCCCAAAATAATGGGCATCTCAACATCTTCATCCATCTCCAACACCACAAAATCACAAGGGATAAAGAATTTATCCACTTTGACAAGTACATCCTCAATGACTCCCAAGGGATACTTGATAGTACGATCAGCCAACTGAAGTGAGATTCTTGTCTTCTTGAGCTCTCCAAGACCAAGTCTTCCACAAATGGAATATGGCATCAAACTCACACTAGCCCCTAAGAGCATCTCCAAGGCTCACCCCCCTTCCCTATATCAGTCTACGTGGCATCATTTAGGGAACCAAAACTGAAAAATCACTCTCCAATGGTACAACCCCTTACCAAAAAAATTTAGGGGGAGGAGAGAGGTTCCCTACATGTAGGGGGAGGAGAGAGGCTCCCTATCTTGCCAAGTCATTTTCTTCATCTCCATTAAATTCAGAATCATCACATTAAATTCAGAATCATCAAATTTATCGCTAAACTCAAAAACCGAAGTCAAATTAAAATTTTACCCAGAAATTTTTTATATCAAAATCGATGAATTTATATATCACTAGATATTTCCCGAATTATAGAACACACACATATATAAATCACTAATTTTGAATGGATAGATTTAAAGATATGAATTTTAGAAGTTTAGGAATATATGGAACCGATATATTTTAAATTTCAAAATATTAATTAAATGTTACTTTTGAATTATAGGGAACCGATATAGGGAATACCGTTGGAGTAAAACAGTTTTTTGGTACCCTATATTTTAAGGAATGATTATTTTATTATATTTTAGGGGTTGAAGATGAGGAATGGCATTGGAGATGCTCTAAATCACACAAGGCTTTAATATTCTCCATTGCTCCAATAGTGCATGGTAAAGAGAAACTTCCAGGATCTTTTAACTTCTGCGGAATTGATTTTTGTATGACTGCACTACACTCCGCATTTAGAGTAATAGTTTCCACATCCTCAAGTTTCCGCTTTCTAGACAACATCTCCTTCAGAAATTTGGCGTAGAGTGGCATTTGAGCCAAAGCGTCAGCAAATGGAATATTAATATGCAACTGCCGGAATATAGTCAAGAACTTCTCGTATTGCTTCTCTAACTGCCTGTTGTGAAGTCTCTGTGGAAATAGAATAGAAGGAACATAAGGTGGCGGAGGAACATACGGCTTTTCTGTTTTTTCTTCCTTCTTATCTTCATCCACTTTTTCTGACTTTTCTGCATCAATCTCTACTATCTCATTTTCTTTTTCCACATCCCTCTCTTTAGACTCAAGAGCCTCAACCTCGGGCAACTCTCTTCCGCTCCTCAAAGTAATTGCTTTGCATTGTTCCTTACCATTCTGGTCGGGTTGACTTGGAAGAGAACCTTGCTCACGAACACCCATCTTGGAGGCAATTTGTCCAATCTGTGTTTCTAGCATCTTTTGAGATGATGTCATCTGATTTATTCTTGATTCCATATTAGCCAATGCCCCAGAGGTTCCTTGCATTATTTTATTTAGTGCAACCTCCCAATCAGCAGGTTCTTTCTTTGGCGGTGGTTGATACTACTGTTGTGCTTGATACGGTGGTCGTGACTGAAAACCAGGAGGTTGATTCTGCCTTGGAAATGAATAGGAAGGATTAGCCGTATGATTACTACTGTAAGAAAGATTGTTGTTTGGCCTTTGATTTGGATTGTAGTAGGAGTTATTCTGAACAGGCCACGGCTGTCTTCCCTGAATAAAAGATGCTTCTTCTGGAAATTGTTGCACATAAGAGTTCTGACTAGCACTATAATCATTATACCCTTCCATAGGTGAAGAAATAGCATTCACATTTGCCCTTTGTCCTCGCATCTCCTGAGTTAGAGTATCCAATTTGAGAGCCAGCATGTTGATCATCTCAGAATCTTGTGCTGCTTTTGTTGAGCTTGTCCCACTAGGTGCCCATGAATAATTATTAGATGCCAATTCCTCAAGGAGTGCTTTAGCCTGTGTAGTTGGTGCCTTCTTAAAATTTCCACCAGCAGCCACATCCAAACTCAAACGAATATCTGCATTCATGGCCCCATAAAAAGTACTAATGATCTGCCAATCTTGCAAACCATGATGTGGACACTTCCTCAATAATGCCTTAAATCTCTCCCATGCCTGATATAGACCTTCACCCGGTTGTGCTTTAAAACTCATAATCATAGTCCTCAATTGTTGCGTCTTGTCAGAAGGATAATATTTGGACAAGAATGCAGTAGAAAGACTCTCCCATGTAGCAACCGTGGTGTCTGGAAGTTGTTGAAACCATTCCAAAGCTCTTCCCTTAATAGAGTAGGGAAACATATGGAGACGAATCTTGTCACTCGTAACACCATTGATTCTGAAAGAGCCACACATCTGCACGAAACGCTCTAGATGTCTGTGTGGGTCCTCTAGTTCAATATCTCCTTCAAAAGCTTGATTGCTGATCATCTGAATTAAGCTTGGATTAATGTTGAATTGGGCTGCACCAATCTCTGGAGTTTTGTACATGCAATTAGCAGGATTTGGTGTCTCATGGTCCCAAATTGAAGTCTCATCAATAATAGCAACTTCACGATCTTCGTCAGCCATCTTAGATTTTTCTTTCCTTTGCTTTGCCTCTCGCCTTAAGATTCAAGCAGTGCGTTCGATTTCCGGATCAAATTCTAGATTTCCAGCACTTACTGTACGTCGCATGCAAGAGTTTGTGCTCCTGAAAAGAAAACACCAATAGAGTTAAAACAAAAGAACTATATATAGTTTCTTTTTATTATAAATATCTATTTTTTTATTTTTTTTATTTTTATATTTTTTTATATTTTTTTTATTTTTTTTTTTACAACCAACAAAATCGCAAATAAAATTTAAAAGAACAAAAACTAAATTAATCTAAAAATTCTAAATTTGAACTAAATTTTATTTTATTTTTTTATTTATATGGGAAATCCAAAACTCACAAAACAACTTTACAAATTTAAAAGAAAATTTAAACTATTTTAAACTAATTAAGTAAAAAAAATGAAAGGATCTAAAAACTAAGTTAACAATTAATTAAAAACTATTTAAAATCTAAATTAAATCCAGAAATTTATTTATTTATTATTATTATTTTTTATTTTAAAACCATAATTAAAACTTTTTTTTTACAACGAATTCGACAATAAAATTCGGACAAAGCAGCAAACCGACTCACGAAAACAGCAGGAACAAACTCAACACTTGCGAACTCGAACTCGAAAAATTAAACTCATACCACTCGACTAAATGATTCGGCAAATAAAGAACCAACTATGTAAATCAGAAACAACCATTCGACTCAGTACACTACTCCGTAAACAAGCAGCGACGCGAACAAGGTGAATTCTCAAAACAAAACCACTCGAAATCAAATAGCCAACACGACAAAACAGGAGCTCAAAACACGAAGCAAAAACATAATCAACAAAAAATCAGAACTTAGACATTTCAACTTGACTCAACAATTCAGTGATTTAACTCGGACTACTCATTTCAAACACTGCAATCGAACAATTAGATCACAAGGCCAATAACTCACAACACACAAAACTGGACTCAGGATTCAGTAGAAAAAAAAACGAAAATGCAAAATGAAACTAGGCATTCCATTCAAACTCTAGCAGACCAGAGACGAAACTCGGCAATTACTCAAAACTCGGTAGTAACACAACATGGCTGCGATGAAAACAGAACAATTCAACTTCATATAACACCAAGACTGGACTCAAGACTCTTACAAAACTCAGAAAATAACTCGATCAACTCAACAAACTCGGTAAAACCGAAGCATAACAAGACTCGGACTTTAATTAGAGAATGGGAGATGGGTACAAAGCGCAGAAACTCAAAATCAAATCAGCAAAAATTAACGAGATGTAGTAACCCCTCGACAACTCAGTACTACACAGCATACACACATAGACCAAAATTCTTTTACACAGAACAAGCAGCAGAGGTAAATTAACAAATGACTACAACTTAAGACTCGCCGTAACTCGGATTTCAAAGAGACAATTCAGCTGCTTTAGAACAAATTCCAGCATTAAACATGTTTCTCAAACCGCAAATTTACAAACCGAACACGCAAAGACTCAAATACGACTCGAACTTAAAACTGGAAAGAACTCAGAACTAGACTTCGGAACAACTCAGCATACACTAACTCGACTCGGAAAACAACGTTCACATAAACTCGGTACTGACTATTAACAACTTGATTCGATTCTGCTAACTCAGAAAAAAAATACTCAGCTAATATTCATGAAAACAGGGGGAGGGAAAATTAAAGGCAAGAACCGATGGCTGTGTGGCGTGTTTGTAGTGGAGGAAAAGAGAAGGCGCGGACGGACGGAGCTGATTGGAGGTCGCGGTGATTTTCGTGGAGGAGGCTAATGTTGTGGGTGGCTTGAAGGGGAAGGGGAGAGAGGCTAGGTTGTAATCGAAGAAAGAGAAGAAAAGGGGGGGGGGGAAATGGACGGTTGGGTTTGTTTGAAGAAAATAAGAAGAGGGGAGGTGATGTGTTTGGTGTTTGCAGGCGGCGGAAATGGAGTGATGGGGAATGGTGTTGAAGACGGGAATGGAGAAAGGATGAGCCAAGGTGGGTTTGTGTGAAGGAGATATGGTTTTGTTGAAATCGAACCAGGGGAGATTGGAAGTTTGTGTTATGCGAATTCTAAAACAATAGGGGAAAAACAAATAAATACAAGGGAATGGGTTTGGTCAGTGTAATCTAACTGAGAAAACAGGGGTGATCATCTTTTGGTCAAAATTAAAACAAGACAAGAAATAAAATACTGGAAAAATTTTACAATAATATTTTTGTATTTTTTTTTTACACTGAACAAAATAAAATCTAAACTATAAGAAATAATTAACCTAAACTTAATATTGATGCCTTCCCCGGCAGCGGCGCCAATTTGTTGACAGTATTTTTTTTGTGAATATAAGTTCGTTCGCAGGGAAGGAATTTTAATACAAGTCTAAGTTTAATTTCTTATAATCTAGAAGTATGAGAAATAAGTGGTGCGATTTGTTATTAACTAGAGTAAAGCAATTAAAACTAAGATTTACTGATGAGGAAAAACAACCCGAGAACTAGGTTTCTTCATTTGGTTCAATAATGTTGATGTGATGCAATATAAATATTTCTCATATTTTGCTAAAAACAATTCTTCTCACCTTTATAATGTTCTCTCCCAAGATACAATATAATGCCTACGATTATACCTCAAAAGTCACTCCCATGATCAATTAAAATATAATTATAAACTATTAAAAACCAAGAATTATAAGTTTCATAGTTCTATTATTAATCTCACGATTTAATAATTGAACTATGTCTATCAAATCATGAACAAGAATTATGACTTCTCTCCCAATTTGTCGTAATACCTGTGAATACAATTAAAGGTTAGCTACTCCCTTAATTGGGTTAAGCCCTCAATGATAGATTAGCAAAAGTAGAGAATTAGCATCACAATCAAACAATTATATCACCAATGAATACTACATAATTCTCGGATTATAGAATTAGCTACGCATGCTGGATAAATAAAATAAGCATATATTAAGGGGTAGAATCATAATAAAAAGAGTGTAGAGTGAAGAAAATGCAACTTGAAGAATTTAATTCTTCCGAAATAATAGCCACTAAAATGAAAGAGCCCTCTGCCCTCCAAGTAATTCCCTTAAAATCTTCAACCGAAATAGAATTTTGCCGAAAATTAAATTGTATGAATTAAAACTAAATTTTACAAAGAAAAAGAGAGAGAGATTACAAGAGAGGAATTTGCTCTCTAGAATTGGTGTGTGGAAATAAGCTCAAGAACTAGGCCTATTTATAGCACAAATTTAGCACACCACAAAATTAAAAAAATAAAAAGAAAAGAAAAAGAAAATAAAAACAAAACAAAAGAAATCAAAAAAAATAAAAAAAATGAAAGTAGCCGAAAGCACAAAGCAGCTGCACTACTTAAGCCTATATCCTTCTTTAATTAAAAAAAAACAAAACCACTTGCTTTCACTGACCGGCCACTTTTGTTTGTTTAATATACTGGGTTCCGTAGAAATGCTTTTTATCCCGCACAGCTTATAATCTTTAATTAATAAATAATTAATTAAATCCAGAAATTATAAAAATAAATATCTAATATTATTAGATATTTATAAATATAATTTTCTAAATAAATTAACTATTTATTAATTTAAATAAATTTTTTAGTCCTAAGCTGCGGTCTTTTGAGGATCTGAAACCGGATTCCTTTTGCTTAACAAAAATTATATTAATTCCAACCGGGATTCCTGCTTTAAGAATATATCACTTTCAATGTTTTTGTGACAATTCTTATTTCCTCATTGCTCGTCCAGGTTTAATCTACGGTCTCTTGATGATCTGAAACCGGGCTCCTTTTGCTTCCAAAATTATCCAATAAACATAAAAAAAATATCTTAGCATCAAATTCAAATTAAAATGCTAGTAACAATGCTAACAAGCACAAAATTAAGGATAAATGAGAGATAACATGCTATAAAATATATACAAAATTAGCATGTATCAACACTCAAGGCTACCAGAAGTGATTACAAATCCAAGGACAATTATCTATCAATCTGGCACCAGACCTGAAGACATTAAACATTTGGTCATTCCCAAGCATCTCATCCTATAGAACACAAGGTTGATTCATGCAATCATTGATAAACTCACCAAAAAGAAAGGAATCAGGACTGCTGAAGAATTGGAGGCCTTGCACATACTGAAGTCATTTATAACCACAGGCTCTGTTCCTGAGATGGCTAAACCAAGGAGAAATAAGGATGATGAGGATAAAGATGAAAGTGATGGGAGGAGAAGACATCACAGGAGTGATAAGGATGACAAGGAACAGAAGAAGAAAGATGACAAGAGTAAGAAGGGAGATGATGGCAAGGGTTGTGAGAAAGTTTATGAGAGAAAGAGTGGAAAATAGCAAGCCTTAGGCATTACTAGCAGTAACCTCACCATAACACAGGACTCTATGTCTAGGGTGAATGCAGTTAGTAATGACCTACCAAAATCTACATCTATGGCTTCTACAACTATTTTGCCATCTCAAGAAAAGAAGATTCAAATCAAGAAACCATCAGTATGTCTCCAAAAGCAAACTGCTAATGGTGTACTACAATGGTCCAAAGACAAAGGTCTTAAATTTCTCTCAAGCAACAAGGTGAAGAAGCTGAAATTCAAACATATGGCCAGAAGGGCAAGAAAGGTGAAGTCACCAAAATCTCAGGCTCTCACAATCATTCCTGGACTAGACTTGCCCTATCTCAACACAGACTATGATAAAGATGAGATATCATATCAACTGGCTCAGAGAATCTATCATGTAGCTATAGTTGATGACTGCCTGGAGTTCAAATACACAGATGGAAGATTCAAGAAAGGCATGTGTGAACACTGGGGCAAGATACATGATCTACAAAGAGTAATGGTGCTACTCAACTATGAGGATGAAAAGGAGAGAAGCTGGAAAGTTGAGATAGCTCATTTTATCAAGATGAAAAGAGACCATGAGGAGGTGGTAAGAAAGCAGAATGAAATATTGAAGCAAAAGAGGGAAAAAGAGTTAGCTGCTCTAGAAGCCAAAGCTGAGGAGATGAGAGCTAAAGGGTTGCGCAGAGTCAAGTATAATCCTTACATTGTGGAATACATGAAATATGGCAGAACAGTGAAGATTAGAATGGACTACATTAACTCTTATCCTGAAGCCAAACTAAATGAAGTTATCAAAGACTTATCTGGCTCACC
Organism: Saposhnikovia divaricata; assembly: GCA_036435485.1. NCBI lineage: Eukaryota > Viridiplantae > Streptophyta > Magnoliopsida > Apiales > Apiaceae > Saposhnikovia > Saposhnikovia divaricata. The sequence continues at coordinate 8,174,974 of CM071597.1, read as the reverse complement.
TCTCATTGAAGAACTCTATGCCATGGAAGACATCATCCAGGTAATGAGTGATGCAAAGAAAGCCAAGGAAGAAAAAGAAAAACTGGATCTACAAGCCGAATCTCAAGGAAGAAGCTCAATGGAAAATGGCTAGTATTTCTTCATAATTGTAAGAATACCTTCCTTGTAATTCTATTCATATCAATCAATCTCATACATGTACTTGTCAAGTTTTATCTTTATGTATGTTAGGCTTGTTATCAGACATAAAATTGTGACTAAGGGTCTTACTCACAATTTGGGGGAGATTGTTAGTCACAGAGGCATGCCTGTATACATCTAATAACAAGCCTAATTGTTTGTTGTTCGCACAAAATCACGCAAGCGTACGTGGTCACAAGTAATATATGAATAAGTCAAGTTCGTTCCCACAGAGATCTGGTTTAGATTTCAATTCAATTAATGCACCTATGTAACAATGTATGGTTTTTATTCACTGCTAAGACAATTAACAAATTTGAGTTTTGATTAACTAAAATTAACTAAAAAAACAAATTAACAAACTAAGAATTAATTAACTAAAGAGAATTGGAATCGAATTACTTATGCGAGATAAAACATGGGATCCTAAATTCATTAAATACTTCGCTTAGATCTGACGCCTTTAATCACTATATGCAATGGTTATGATATCTGATCGGACAACAGGGAACAAGTACACGCTACCTTTCAGCATACGTATACCACACTACCAATACATCCAAAAAAGAGATAGAAGATGAATAGACACCAATTATACTTAGACCCTATATGTCTAAAGAATTTGAAAACATAACGGTTGAAGATCAAGTTATCCATAAAGATCACACAGGGCAGCGTAAGATAGTTCAAATTACACTACGAATCATGTTGGTAAACAACCATGAACCTATGCTAGCATGGCAAGTTCTAAATCTCAAGATCCACTGTCGCTTCATAAGAGATTAACAGATTAGATGTTAGCTACGCATCTAACAATTAAGCACAACCATACGAGGATATCAATTATACATCACATACAGATCTTTAAAGCATCAAAATACTAAAACTCCATAAATAAATCCATTAGAATCCCATGACAACGCTTAGTTCATAATTGAACCGCTCGTCACCATGGGATCTGATGAAAACATGATAATAAACAAGGTCTGAATAATAATAATAATAATGCTAGAGTAATAGAGTTAAGGAAACAAATCCCAAAAACATCCAAGAATATCGCATAAAAGAAGAAAATAAAAAGTAGATCTAGATCTCCGTTGCTTGTCACGAGCGTCTGGGAATCCGTCTCCAAGTCTGAATCTCTATCTTTGGCTCTCTCTGTGTTTATCTAGGTTGTTCGTTCGTTCAAGTATGATAGAGTGTGTTTATATATGGCCTAGGAGTCTTTTCCAGCAAGAAAAGTCCAAAAATACCAATTAAAATTGAAACAGGAAAATTCCAGAATGTTGCCAGCACCGCAGCGCCTGCTTGGCTGCTCCACACGCCGCATCGTGCACTCCTAGCGCCGCAGCGCCCGAGCAATTCTGTCGGAGCTGATTTCTGATCATTTTCTTCATTATTGCTCCGTTTCCTCCCATTCCTTTTGCATGGAATGCCGTTCTTCAATCTCGTGACTCAAAATCTCCATAGTAACGTAGGAAAAGACTTCGTTCTTCATTCCAAGCTCAAAATCCACTCCAAGATCAATGGAAATCACCAACCCTAGTCGATGTTTTACAATCCTCCATAACTAGACGAAAACACATAAAAAATACTACATACTTGAGGCCAAGTCAATCAATTCAAGCCGATATGAAGCGTTCCAAGTGGATATGAAATCCACTTATCATTTGTAATGCTCTGCATTACTTACATGACCTCTTAACTGAGGGAACCTCTAGTTGTAGAGTTTCTACTTGTTTTAGTACTTGTAGTAGGCATCAAAATTCTATCTGTGTAACTGTAAATTAAGTCATGGAATAATTCTTGAAAGAAGATTCAGAGATCATGCCTCAAGCTTGAAGAACAAGGCTGTCAAAATAAACACAGTTGGATTTTGGAGATTGAAGATTTGCCTAAGTACCAATTCGAGAAGTACTTTGTCTATTCGAGAAGTCTAGCATTCGAGAAGTCAGGGATTCGATATCTCAAAAGACACTGTTCGTATCTCAAAGAGTCAACAAGTCAAAGCCTCATTCGCTGATGCTCTGGAAATAACATATCCCTATATATATTATTTATTTATGGGGTATTCTCCATTGCTCTAAATAGAGATATTCCAACTTAAGATATTATAATTTTTATTTAATACTTTTGTTTTCAGGTCCGCTAAAATATGAGTACTAACATTAACTTTCCTTAATTTATTAGCTATCCGCTAAGTAAGTTAACATAATTGACATTCTGCCGAGGAGAGAACCACATATATCATCAACCAAAATTTCACGGGATTTACTAATATTTTTGGGTTAAATGGTGAGAGTATTTGTTACCTACACTACAACCTGAGGTTGTTTACAGCATCTGTAGACTCTTTTGGCTAAATTTGACAGAGAGTAAGATGGAAGATCAAAGGTGCAATGCAACTAAAGCAGAGGCAGTATATATTTTAAAGACTAATTGTGGAATTGAATCAACCAACTTGCATGTTTTGATTGAGTACTATGACCAACTTAGGAGGCTTGATTCAGCACTCAAAAATGTGACACTTCTTATTTAGCTAGTCAGCCATCCTCACTTGGGAATCAATAGGTTCCTAAAATGGTTTAAACTTTAATACATGTGGTTTTAATGTATTAATGATAATTGTTTGTACCTAAGAGGAGTGGAGTGCTTAAGTTTTCTCTAATTTTCTCTCATGCACTACTAACTGGGAGCAAGTGAAAGGTTGAATGCAATAGTCCTTTTATAGGAGAAAAACCCAAGAAAAAGTATGACTGAATTTTGCTCGGTCTTTACACTTATAATTATTACAATAACTGTGGTTTAAGTTAAAATTTAGAGACAAATATTAACTCCTATCTACATGACTTGGCCACTTTAATCTTAATCTGCCTATCTTTTGAGTCCAGATCCTCTATCTCCTTCTCCATGCCCCCTTCTGTGTCCTCGGCTTTTTTAGTATTAAAAGAGTGCCCTGGCGGGACCCATTTTAATTAATCTAATTTTTTATTTTCATTTTAATTAAAAGAGTACTATTTTGTTAACAAAATAAGCTTATCTTCGCAATTAAATGCTTACCTTATAAATAACTTAGAAAAATGTATATATTTTCGCTTACAAGGAAAACAAACATACCCATTATTAGTCCATTGATTACTTTGGAATAAATTATTAATTATATACATGTTTTTGTGCTCAAATAAAAATTAAGATCTCAATCGAATACTATTTTTTTCAAAGACTCAATCGAATACTTGAGCCAGTATTGTATTTTCTTTTTTATAATCGAGTAGTTTGTGATCCATCGAATACGAGTCAAATATAATCCACTAACATTATATATCATTTTTATTTGAATTATATAAATAGTCTTTTATTCTAAAATAAATACTCCCTCTGTCCCAATGATTTCTATACATTGGGGGACGGGGACGTGACACATATTTTAAGACTCCTAACTACTATAGTTACATAACTTATTTTTACAAATTTATTTTTTTGAATAAAAATAGAACAATCCTATTTTTATACAAAAAAAAAAAGAAAATTTTAAAAATAAGTTATGAAAGTATACTAGTTATGTACCTTAAAATGCGTGTCAGACACTTAAAAAAATGTATAGAAATGAATGGGACGGAGTGAGTATAATATTATAAAAACATAATAATCACGAATTGAAAACTTAAATAATTGATCTATTAAGTATTTGATGATAAATACTCGGGTGGATAACTCGTATTTTATGAAAATTAAATTTATTAATGTTATTAAGAAATTATAATATGCCATTCACTTAGAAATATAATGTAACAAAAATATAATTCAGATTCGGATTTGAACCGAATATGGATCATTAAACATATTCGGGTAGGATCATTTTTATAAAAAAAATATGAGACTCAATCTGAGCGGGTATATTGTTGCTCATATCCGGGATCATAATTTGTCCAGATTCAATTTTTTCACCAAATTTGAATCATTTTTAAAACAAATATGAGACATATATCATATTTTCGAACCGAATATAAGCCGAGATATCGGATTATTCGGATCAATTTACGGCCCTACTTGTATGTTGTAGATCACCAGTTTTTGATAACCTATATTCAACTGACTATTTTTATTTACCTAAACAAAAGGGTAATCAGGAATTTAAAATTAAGGGCTTTTTGGAAAAAAAAACCCTTAATGAAATTAAGAATTTTTGAAAAAAAAATCTAACATTTGAGTTTAATTCAAGATATTTTAAAATAGAAAGACACAAACGTCATCTAGTTCTCTTACAACTCTTTGCTGTACACTTTCACTTCTCTCGTAAACACACACAAACTGTACTTACAAACTTACATACATCTATACATCTATACATACACGTTTGACGAATGTTGCCATTAAACCCTAACCTCATTTTCTCTCCCTCGTCATCTTCTTCTTGTTTCAGGTGCCGTTCCGTTGTCGTTCCGGCCGGCCCTTCATTTCCCCGGCGGTGGTCGGCGGTCAGTGATGTCTCCGGTAATGGAAGAATCAGTTATGAAAGCGACGTCGTTTTGGATGCGGAGAAGAAGAAGAAGAGAATAAATGGGAAGGAAACGAAGGTGAATGCGAAGGAGAGATGGTCGAGAGATAGGGAGAGTTATTTGACTGATGATGATGATGCTCTTCCTCTTCCAATGACGTATCCGAATACGACTCCTGTTTCGCCTGATGTTATCGAAAAACGCCTTCGTTGTGATCCTGTTGTTGAGGTTAGGAACAATATTTTAGGTTTTGTGTAATTTGTTTGATATACAATTGGTGTAAATGTGTTAATTGAATCATGTATGTAGATGATGTCAATTTCGTGTCGTTTTATAGCTTACGGAAAATTAAGGAATTTCTGGAGGATCAAATAAAGAATGAATCAAATGCTGGATTAATAAAGAACTCATTTTAGGATCAAATGCTGGTTTAATTTTGAATGTAGTCTCTCGAAAGTTAATTGAGGTTTTAGGTTGTGCTGGATAATGTGACTAGGATAAGTTAAGTTGCCTTTGCATTTGAGTGTTGGTCTCCGAATGCTGAGTTTTTCAAACTGTTAGGTACAGATTTATGGAAGTAGGTGTTATTGGAGCTTGTTTTAGAGGAGCACTATCAACTAATTGGTTTATGCAAATTTGGTTTGGAAGTACATATTGTTGGGGCGTTTGTTATTGTAGTTGTTGGACTTTGAATTGTTAATTTATGCATTCCATTTTTCTATTGGGGTATCTGTTCTGATAAGGGTTTATAGATGTAGATTGTGTTTCGTTTCAGTTCTAGCTTTATTTATTTTAGAAAATAAAAAATGCAGGATTGTAAAGAAGTGGTTTATGAATGGACTGGAAAGTGCAGGAGCTGTCAAGGATCGGGTCTTGTTAGTTACTACAATAAAAGAGGAAAAGAAACTATATGCAAATGCATACCTTGCCTTGGAGTTGGTACTTTTCGCCTCATACTTTGCCTTTTTCTGCTTGATATTCGTATTCTGATTGCATTCATCCTTGCTTGATATTAACAAAAGATTTAAGTCGATGATTGTGTCCCACTCGCTTGTATGCTCTTATGCATTCTTGTATAAACTTGCATCTGGCACAGTAAATTAACGGTAGCACATCAAATTAGAAATATGGTAGAATTATTTAATATTCTCGAGAAAAGAAATTACTATAGATTATGTGTCAGTAAGAATCGCGAGCCCTTGGAAAGGAAAGATTGAGGAACTAATTCATAAAAATTTACCAGTTGATCTCTATGTTAGTATAATGGAGCAAATTAATAAGTTATTTGAAGTTTAAGCTACTGAAATCCAATGCTATTTTAAAGGAGATAATTTTTGTCATATGGTCCTTCTGGGATATATTCCCGGCTCCTTATTCTCTTTTATTATACTAATCTTTCTGGTAGTTTGCTTTTCCTTTAAGATATTTAAGGTTGCTTCCTTTTATTTTATCAGATGTCTATCATTGGCTTGCCCTCTAACTCCATGTGTGTTAATGGCTAAATGAATGTGGCCTGATAAAAAAAAAAAAAAAAAGAAGGCCACAACTGACCACCTTTCTGTTTTACTTATAGTACAAAATCTGTGCAACACTGCAACCCTAACTGACCAGATCAACCTCAATTAGCACCTGTGCGCTACGATTCCTAGGAATATCTAGAGTATGCTGGCTAACCTTAATACTAATACTGCCTACGAAGTGAACCTTTCCTGAGGACATGAAGCATAATGTTGGAAAATGCAGACAATTTGGCAGTTGACTCTGTTGTCCTCTAGACATATGCGAAGTCATGTTTGACTCGTGATACCCTCAAGTTGCGATCCATCTCGGCCCAGAATGGATTACAAGCTTGCCATTGATCTGCCACACTGAATCATAATGTTGGGAAATGCACACAGTTAGGCAGTTGACCCTGTCGTCCTCTAAGATATATGCGGAGTCATGTTTGACTCGTGATGCTCTCACAATTGTGATCCATCCGGGCCCAGAATGGACCACAAGCTTGTGATCCCTCTCTTAGTGATACCACATGGGTATTATGAATGCATTCACAGAGAATTGTGAAACGATATCGGATTGGCCCTCATATATATGTACATATAAATTATGTCATCAATTCTGGGAGTAACTCTGTGCCTTCTGCAAAAATGCTTCTGGGGTTACTTCTGTGCCTTCTGTAAATATGCTTATTCCTGTTCGGGCTTTGCCAGTTCAATTGTCTGATCAGCATTTTGGAGCAGGCCAAGTGAAGTGCTGCACCACGTTGTTTAAAATTACATCAATTTTTGTGTAGAAGAAATTTGTAGCACTGATTTGCTGCTTCCGATGAACTTTTTAATCCTCGTTTAATGAAACTTGCATGATTAATGTCAACTAAGAATAATTTAGATGATTATCCTAAAATAGTAACTCTGTTTGTATATGTCATAGACTCAGAAGACAGTTTATTCCTAATATTCTCCTTCCTAGACTTATTACATGAGTAAAAAAGATGTCATTTTTGTAATGTCACATCTCACCTTTGCATGTGGCCTATGTGAAAAGCAGGAGCTTCTCCCATAAGCCATTAACTAACAAAGGAAAGTATGTTTACTGGTAGAATTCATTATCTCAGTCATTCAAGCATGTGAAATTTTATTAGTCACAGAATGTGATAGGTGGCTGCTGCCTTCATCCTTTGTTACCTTTGAAAAGCGGAGCACAAGTTTTGGGGATGTTCTTAGATGGACCTTTTACTAGTGATTTGTGATGCAGGATATGTGCAAAAATTTACAGCTCGCACGGATATTGATGTGATGGAGGACATCGATGTGATGGAGGGTTTGGATAATGGAAAGCCGCCATGATAAGTTTCTATGATTCTGGGTATGTCTCTACCGTAATTTTGAATCTGAGCTGATTGTTAGTCCATGTAACATCATTGTAATTCTTAAGCAACAATATGTGGTTGCATTTACTTTGGTAGATTTTATAAACTTAAAACAAAAAAGTGGAATCTCATAGCAGGCTCTTTGTAGATGGGGAAGAGAATTAACACGTGTTGTACTTGTAACTAGAGCAAAGAATAATAGTGTGTACATTTTTGATTCATTCCTTAACTACCTTTGGGCTTTGAGTGTATGTAAGATGTTTATAAATGAAGCTTTTTGCTTTAGCTTACTGACTCCAGCACCGAAATATCTACATCTCGAGGATTCTCTCTTATTGAATGTATTGTCTCAGACATGTTAGTGAAATGATCAAATGGTTAGTTTAGCAACAAAAAAACAATGATCATACCTTGCAAAAAGACTTTATTTATAATTCAGTAGTAGGCAAAACACAGATCATTATCCATTTTCCTGCTACGCTTGAATTAATGTAGCAATTATTCGATAAATGTGATCACAAAAAAGATGTTAAAATCCCAAGGGGAGTTCTAGACCATATGTTAACTAAATCCATTAGAAAACACAACTAAAGATGTTCAGAAGAATTAATATATATCTATGAGATATTCAGAAGACAATGGAGGTAGTCGATGTAGTTGGGGAATGCATTCATTGGTATCAAACAATTCGTAGAAGTGCAGAAGAAGGCGGGCGGTTTCAATAAATTGGATAAACAGTATTTAATTTGCACATTTGATGTGCAAAGATATTAAAAGGGCTTGAGGTAAAAATCAAATAGATTAATTTCTGAGCATCTTTTAAGTTGTTCTGTGCTTGTAGATGTTCTGCTTCTGCAGATTGCATGGGTGATGGTTGTTGATGTATGAGATGAGGGATATATAGTTGTTAAAGTTTGTTTTGCAAAATATAATGTAAATATCGAGTATCATGCAACCAATCTGTACTAAAAGGATTAATGTTGTGTTTGGTTGGGGTGAATGGAATGGAATGGAATGGAATGGGTGGAATTAAAGAAAATTAGTGAAGATTAGAGAGAATATTTGGAAAAAATTGAGATAAGACAAATTTGTTATGATAAGAATTGTGAATAAAATGGGGGTGGTAAGGAATGGAGCATTCCTTCTCAAATGAGATGCTTGAATTATAATATCAATTGTTAGGAATGGAATGGAGGAAAGAATGAAAATTTTGAATTTCTACTCATTTTATACTTGAAATCTCATTCCATTCCTTCCAATTTCATTCATCCCAACCAAACACAACATAAGTGTGCAGCTGATTCCTTTAAATGGGTATTTTTAATGGTTAAAAGGTGGATTATTTTTTTAGTAACGCTGGTAGTGCAAAAATGTTTCGCAAATAATTCTCAAATGTCGTCGTAGAGATGTAATTTTTTTTTTTTTTGAATAAAACGCACTTGCATTGATCAACTCTTATCAATCTCTAGTACATGAGAAATAAAATTAGGTGGAATGACATACCATTCCCCTATATCTGACATAGAATAAGCGGCTCTTGCTAACTCATGCGCCACTGTATTCGCAGATCGATAACTAAACCTCACTAGCACTGGACTTATGTGCTTTAATAAATAAACACAATCTGACACAAGTGTCCCAAAGAACGCCTCCCCCGGCGAACCATTACACGCAGTTACAAGACATTTCGAATCCGACTCAAACACACAGTGCTTGAATCCCTTTTGTATCACCCACGAAAGAGCCTCTTTCATGCTAATTGCCTCAGCCTCTCTCGGGCTCCAATTGCCTTCCAGTCTACGGCATCTTGCTCCTATGAAGCATCCATTTGAATCTCGAATAACACTACCAACACCTATACTCCCATCTCCAAAAACTGCAGCATCCATATTAACTTTCACCCATCCTTCGTCTGGTTTTCTCCACGTACGGTCACCTTACTGGTTCTGCAGATTTCGATGCACTACCTTAGTTTGAGCCTCCTTCCAATCTCGAATTAAACTACACGCTACAACCTTTACCCCATATGCAGATCCATTTATTTTGTCCCAGAGCCATCTGTTTCTCCTATTCCACAAACTCCAACTAACCATCGAGAACAGAATGCACTGATCCCTTGAGCACATCTCAAACACTTTCACTATCCCCCTGAACGCAGTATCAGTTTGAATGGTCTGCACTATTTGACTAAAACCAACTGCATACCAGACTGTCTTTGCAAATTCACAAAAGAACAGAACATGTACATCTGTTTCTTCTGCACTATGACACCACGGACAACGAGTATCAATACTAATCCCTTTCCCTGCTAGTGCACTCGCAGTTGGAAGGCACCCTTTACTTACTCTCCAGATGAAATTTGTTACTTTATGGGGCATCCTCAATGACCACAATTTATTCCAGAACAGCCGATAAGACCCATCATTCTCTCCCTGTAGCCACCTATAACAACTTTTGACCGTAAACTCACCATTTTCCTCCAACAACCAGTACCACGAGTCTCTCCTATCCATTAACGGTATTGGGATTCGCTTAATTAAATCCACATCTCGACTATTACAAATATCATTTACAACCTCCATATCCCATCGACGTTCCTCAGGGATCAAAAAACTAGCCACTGTGATACCTCGCAACTGATCCGGCATATCAGTAGTTACAAAGCCATTTTCTTTGTCTGGAAGCCATGAATCATCCCAGACCTTTGTGTCCTCTCCGTTTCCAATCTTTCTCCTAGTCCCTGCCTTCACTATGTCCATCGCAGCCATGATACTACGCCACATGTAGCTTGGATTATTTCCAACTTCTGCTTCTAGAAAACTAGACTTCGGATAGTACTTAGCTTTCAAAATTGCAGACACTAACGAGTTCGATTCATTGAGGAGTCGCCAACCCTGCTTAGCTAACATTGATAGATTAAAATTTTTTAAGTCCCTCACCCCCAAACCCCCACAACTTTTAGGCATACACAACTTCTTCCACGATATCCACTTGACCCCTTTTCCTGTAGGTGCTCGTCCCCATAAAAAAGCATTCATAGTTCTCTCCATTTCATCACACAATGTCGCTGGAATGAGAAACAAGCTCATCCAAAAACTGGAAACAGTTTGTGCAGACGAATTTAACAACGTAAGCTTACCATGCTTAGACAGTTCTTTGTTATACCAGACTTGCAGCTTCTGTTTCATACGATCATGCAAAAAACCGAAGACCTCAACTTTACTTTTACCCATACACATCGGCATTCCAAGGTACTTGCCTGGCTGATCGACCTGGCGCACCCCCAAGATATCACATACAGCCACTCTTTCTTCCTGTCTAGTATTCGGACTAAAAACCACATCCGATTTATTATAGTTAACCACTTGCCCTGAGACATTTTCATATTTTTGCAGAATTCTCTTCATCATATTTGCTTCCCTTATAGATGCCTGAAAAAAGAAATAGCAATCGTCTGCGAATAATAGATGAGATATACGCGGAGCACCCCTTGCAATTTTACACCCATGTAAAAAACCAACATCTTCATAATGCCGAATCAAACCACTTAAACCTTCTGCACATATTATATACACATAAGGGGATATAGGATCCCCTTGTCGAACTCCCCTATGTGGCACCACATCTCCAAATATTTTCCCATCTCTGATAAAGCAATACGACACTGATCGAATACACTGCATTATTCTTTCTATCCATTTCTGAGGGAACCCAAACTTATGCAGCATCCACTCAATATATGTCCACTCCAACCTGTCGTAGGCCTTAGATACATCCACCTTCATTCCAGCAACTCCATTAATTCCCTGTGTTTTCCTGTGAATATAATGATTTACCTCGAATGCAATCAAAGCATTATCCGTCAACAACCTCCCCTCAATGAACGCACTTTGATTCGTAGAAATGATTGAATTAAGAGTTGGCTTTAATCTGTTTGCCAAGACTTTAGACAGAATTCTCATCAACACATTACATAAAGAGATAGGCCTAAGATCAGCTACCTTATTTGGTTTTTTCACCTTAGGAATCAGGCAAACCAGTGTCTTATTTATATCCTCTGGCATCTCTCCATATTCAAAGAAACGTTGACAAAATGCCACTACATCCGCACCCACGATATCCCAATAAGCCTGAAAAAATGCCGGATTAAAGCCGTCAATCCCAGGAGATTTATCAGCATGCATCCCAAACACAGCGTCCTTAACTTCCTCTTCGACAACAGGCACTATCAAAGTATTACTTTCCTCCTCTGAAATTTTCTTAAACTTAACTCTCTCAGATATTCTTTCCCCTGCAGCAGTGCTACAAAACAAATTCTCAAAATACTGTGTAATAACAGTTTGAATACCCTCCTCAGTTTCTTGCCATTCCCCGTTATCATCCTTCAATCTGTTAATTCTGTTATGGTCCTTCCTTGTAGACGCAAATTTATGAAAAAATCGCGTATTGCTATCTCCATCACGCAACCAGAATTGCTTTGCTCTCTGTCGCCAAAAGATCTCCTGCTTTTCAAGCAGTTTCATGTAGCTCCACCTAGCTTGATCATACAGCCGAATGCCAGCACTATCTCTCCTGGACCTATATTTCTGCATCTCCTTACGGTAATTACCCAAACTCATCTTCATATCTTTCACCAGACCACCCCCCCACTCTTCTAACTTGGCGCAGCATCTTACCATCTTATCCATCATGTTACTTCCACCTTCATTGTTCCAACAACCCTTCACAATGTTTCTACACTCATTGTCCTCTATCCACATGTTTTCAAAACGGAACCTACCTCTTTTAGGTACATAAACTTGCCTGTTTAGGTGCAAGAACAAGGGTTTGTGATCAGAAGTTGATACTTCAAGAACCCTCACTTCAGCACCTGGAAACATCTCGATCCATTCTGAAGTAGCTAAACCTCTATCCAACCTTTCTTGAACCCACCGACTTGTCCCCCCCGACCTCTCCCACGTATACTTGTCTCCTGTATATCCTAAATCAGCCAATCCACAATCCGTTATTGCTTCAGCAAAACCATCCAACAATACACGAGGCTGTCTGCTTCCACCTGTTTTCTCTTCCATTGTCACAATATCATTAAAATCCCCGATTAGGCACCACGGTAATGTTGATGCCCCTGCTAACCTACGCATCATATCCCACGACTCTGCACGCCTTCCTCTCTCTGGATAACCATAGTACCCCGTATATCTCCAACGTCCCAATTGCTCATGCTGGACCTCAAAGTCTATAAAGTTACTACAACTATCCACTATATTAATGCCCCCTCATTCTTCCACATCAGAGCAACCCCCCTCCATGCCCTTGAGGATCTACAGCAAAACAATCCGCAAAACCCAATTTTTTACTAACTTTCTCTACTTTATTTTTCTTTACTAATGTCTCACTAAGAAAAACAGCACTAGGCCTATACGTTTTATTGATTTCATTAAGAAATCTAACTGTCCGTGGATTGGCCAGTCCACGACAGTTCCACACTATAAGACTCATAATCCTTGGCGGGCCTGGGCTACAGGACCCGCCACTTGCACGTTTTTTGGCTCGTTTTTTTGATTTTCTATGTTTTGCGTAATATCCTCCCCATAATTTCCTCCCAGCAAATTCTCCTCTGTACGCTTCCTTTTAGGAACAATCACCACCTTATCATTACTCATAACAAACCTATTATCACTCACATTTCCTTTTTGCTGACTTACCGTTGACATACCCATATCTTCTGTCGACTGATTGCTACAATCACGGGATTTAACTCTGATCTCCTCATCCTCTGCGTTTTTCTCGTAGATTACACCTTCAATCTCCATGAATCTCTCCTTTTCCTGATCTGCACCGTGTGCGGCGGTTGATCCCTCATTCCGATTACTCTGACTCCCTTGCTTTCCCCACATCCCATCTCCATTTCTTGCATTACGAATCATCTAGCCCCTGCATTATTTCTTGCATTTCTGGACGGTGCACGCAACCAAGTACCATACGCCTTTTCTATCAACTTCTCTGGATTGGCATACACAATGTTACAATCTCTTTCAGAGTGTCCTATGATTCTACAAACAAAACAGAAAGTTCCGAGACGCTCATATTTAAAGTTTAACCAACTCCATGAGTCCCCTTCCCTCTTTATCTTCAATCTTCTTTTTAGTGGTTTTTCAATATTAACTGCCACTCTAATTCGCACAAACTGCTTCCATCCTCCCTCAAATGTATCTGGATCTAACTTGACATATCTCCTCATAGCAGACCCCACACTTTTTAATATATTCTCCGATAAAAAACCATGTGGTATATCATACACTTGAATCCACATATCAATTTCTTTGAGTTCAATCGTAAGAGGATCTTCACCAGGCTTCACTTGATGGAGAACCAACATCGCTTGCTCAAACGACCACGGGCCTCCCTCAATCACTTTCTGCACATCCATCTGGTGGAAAAACACAAATGAAAATCTCTGTTCTCCCATCTCATGCACTTCCATACCCTCCTTTGGTCGCCATACCGATGCCATTACATTTTGCATTGTATTCATCTTTATATTCTTCTCCGTTAAGAATTTCCCCACCAACAAAAAAGTCTCCTTTCGCTCCACAATCTCATTGCTTGCCACCACTATCCCCCCCTCTTCCTCATCCTCAATGACCAGATTTGCGTACATTCCTTCCAAGGATTCCACTGAGTGTGTCATGATATGAACCCCTTACCCAATGCAGTCTATTTGTATTATAGAATAATATCAAGACACCTTATCATAAGATTTAAAGCAGACTTTTGTAAAAAAATGATATGAAAACGATAGAAAACTGTCACATAGACAGAGAGAAAAAACTGTTTAAGAGCGATTTTAGCACCTCTTCCATTACTCGCAGTCGCTTCCAGTCTTTTATGATATTTGCTAATACAGTTAAACCTCGATAAATGAATACGCTCGGGGACCGGAAAAAATTATTTATTTGATGAGTTTATTCGTTTATCGAATATTCATTTATTGAGATTCTACTATACCTCATATCATCAGTTTAATAAAGTATTTTGAAGAGGCATTTCGCGAATTTAGGCGAAAGAATGAATGCCTAATGGTCCTAATCCAGTCATGCCTGGCCATTATACTTGAGGTTTACATACTGTGGTCATCTATTCCGGTGATAAGATTAGGTTCTACCCTTGATATACTTGAGCAGTTTAACTATATCTCGCAACATAACCGTGCTTAAGTTCAAGATCAAAAGAGCACATACAATGATATAATATACTAAATGATTAGATAGATAGATCTGAGCTACTGAGTTAAATTAAGGTTGTACTCTTACATTGACTACAATGCAAATGGAAAGATAATCCTGGCTAGATATGGTTCTTCCCCCCTTGTTTTTTTTTTTTTTTTAATCTTTACTTTCTTAAAAACGATTAAGCACTCAATTATAGAGGCATTTGATGACATTTTCGTGGAGATTAATATATTTCTATTTCAAGACTGAGAAGGTGTAATTGTTTCTCGTCCAGAAAGAGTAGTAAAATATCGAAGGTGCAGGTTTCTAAGTTAAAACCTTTAATATGATTTACTAGTCTACTTAGTTGCCAACCACTTCGGTTGAACTTGCAAATCATACAAGAGGTTTACAGTATTTTTTTCGCTAATACTGTACTTAGAGTCTCGTGCTCTGAATACAACAAGAACGATGAGTTCCGAATATGGCAAAAATGTTTTGTCCCTAGATAGGACGATAGTTGGCATAAAACAGTCAATACTTGACATTACTTAAAGGAGAATCTAAGCACTATCAGCAGCAGCTAATCAAGAAATTAACAAAGAGTGGTTTTCTTGATCTGACATTGAGCTCACAAACTGGTGAAAGATAAGAAGTGCAAATTACTAAACTAAGAGTGTAGAAACAAAAGTTTGGCCACTAAATGGGAGACCACTTCCTTACATTAAGCCTTTCTCCACTAGCTCTTAATCAAAGATTAATTGGTCCAACAAAAATAAATTACTCTTTCATAGTGGTACTGGCAAAACAATGTGCATGATACAACAAAGTAAAAGTTGGATTAAATACACAAGTTATTTGAGAAAGTTTTCAGTATTGATCCAATAATTGCGTGGTCAAGATCTCCAGCTCACTGATTACATTTCACTAATTTTGATTAGATTAATTTAGTTACTATTACTTTAGTCGACTAATTAAAGGTAGCTTTTGTCTTGAAAAAACCGTATATGACAAACAATTCTCTGTCATTTTTGCACTACTCGGGTCAAACAAATCTACTTCATCATGTGCATCATCTTTGCTTGTGATTTCTTTTAACACATTTTCTATGCAGCATTCTTTAACAATAATCTAGTCAGGGGCGGACGCAGAAAATTTATTCGAGGGGGGCCAAAATATATTATATAATTTACCGTGTATAGAAATAAGGATTGTTTTAATACATTAAAATTGAGACCGCCATTCTTTAAATCACGAAATTCATCTATAATACTCCCTCCGTACCCCAATATACTCCCAGGTTCTTTACATTGGGGACGGGGCGTGACACGCATTTTAAGGTTCTTTTAAAGTAAAATTTTATTTTTTATTTTTTAAAATTTTTTCTTTATAAAATTTAATGTTTAAATTTTTATTCAAAAAAAAATTTAAAAATAAGTTATGAAACTATACTTTATATATCTTAAAATGCGTGCCAAGCAGTGAAAAAGTTTTATAAAGAAATGGATGGGACTTAGAGAGTAACATTTATACTAATATTACGAGCAATTTTTTTTCTTAATATATAACATTAAACAATCTGACTATCTGAGAGATGTGTTGAGGACTGACTAATAATATTTACACATCATTATTTAACATACATACATTAGTTGAAAATATATAATATGTATTTCGTTTTTATTTTTGTTGGGATGTAAATTGAAATATTGGCTATATAATTTTCTAAGTTGTGGGCTTGTATAATTGGATCAAGGGATCAATAAAATTCAAATTATAGCAGGGCCAAGTAACTTATATTACCTAATTAAAACCATAAATACCTATATATCATCCCCTTCTGCTAAGGACCTGGTGGGGGCCACGGCCACCATCAGTCCTATTGTGCATCCGCCCCTGAATCTAGTTATATGAGTTATTTAATTAGTCTCATTTAACAATAAACCAAATGATAATTTGTGTAGTTAGTCTCATTCTTTCAAATTATACAAACAGTTATTATTTTAATTTGTCTATCTCGTTCTGTTTTTTATATAAAAATCAGTATTTATTATTCCTTTGTCAAAACAACTAAAAGGAAAAGGTGAGATCAATATTTTTCCACCAATTGTAACTTGTCGGTATCACGGTATAATTACTCTTGTTACTTTCTTAGGCATGTGTTTGTCTGTGCCTGAGTATTTCAATTTTCGTATTTCATTATTAATTTCTTTATAATAATAGTATTTAACAATTTAGTTGCATGCTAAATTTTTGGTGCCTAATTATATATGTGGTATGTGCTTAACACATGCATTAAAATTTGAGAAATGCTAGAGTTGTTAGAGTTCTCGGAATGGTTCCCACAACCATTTTCGAATATTGAGTTATCATTATATAATTGATTATGTTTTCATAAATAGAATAAATCTCTCGTACATTAATATGAATTTTACAAATAAAATGTTATCATATATCATTTGGAACAATTTTAAAATTCTTTTGAAATATGTAGAGTTAGTCTTAAACTTTACTTATCTTCAAAAAAAGTTCTAAAATTATACACCAATAAGGGCGGGGGCCGGGGGTCAATCATGTTATTTTGAATTATATTATTGTGCAAGTCTTATCTTATTAGCGATCAATAGATATATTATAATTAATTGAAAAAATCCATGCACATGAAAGGGCACTGCAGTTGTATAAGTAGAACCGTATAGGAGGACAGACATGCATGTGACATACATAAAGGAGAAGAGAAACATAGAGTCAAGTTACTAATAGTTATTGTTATGTCAATGGCATGCTTAAACATGTACAACAATGATCAGCAAGGCTACTGCTCTGTAATGGGACCAAGAATCTCCTTTTCCAATGATTTTGCTGATGCCAAGCAAGTTACACCGAAGATCAACTGCTACACAGAAGCTCCCGTCTCGGATTTCGAGTTCTCACTTCCTACTAACCCCGTCAATCCTGCAGATGAGGTCTTGTTTCAAGGCAAGGTTTCCCCTTTAAAGGAGAACTGTAATAACATTCCTAAGCCGGTGACACTGAGAGATGAGCTTCTTGTTGAAGACGACGATGAGGAATTTCCGAGGTTGTCGAAGAACTTGGGATGGTGGAGAATAGACAAGTTAGGATCGAAGAGGAATCATAATCACAGTGTTGCTAAGAAAGCCGAGAACGGAGGACTGGAGAGAATTGATGAAGTGAAAGATGACTGAATTCCTATATGAAAGGTTTACAAAAACATGACAGGTGAGATCACGGTCAGAATCCAGGATTTACTTCGTTGTCGTAGGGTGAAATTTATATCTACATTTTCTATGTCTGTTTATAGTTTCCAGATGTAATTTCATTTTTGTTCAAGTGCTATTATGGTTCAAATAACTAGACAGTAAAGAGATCGTAGATCTCATTCATTTTTAAGGTTTACAGCAACGTTGTATTTTAAGCATAACAATTAATGAACAAGACTTGGTACAAATAATGTTCTTCCAAGAATCTTCTGTGTTGTGTATTTCAATTTTCATCTACTTCACATCTTCACCCAATAAAGCTTTTCATCAGTAGAAGTGTTCTGTCTGCACTGTTTCGGAGTCTATTGTATTCTTACAAAAGATTTCACATTGTAAAGTCATTGCAGGGGAGTGGAACACTACAACTTCATCTATAAATTGTAGTCGTATATCACCCGCCGGCCACCGCAGTGATAAAAATGTAAACGATAAATGAAGAAAATGGGAAACAGTTTGTATTTCATTTCAACTTTTAACCTATTGTAATAGAAATAATCTGAGAATATCTTACACAATCACAGGAGGATCCCCAAAATGTTCATTCAAACAATATTTGATTACTTATGTACAAAAGAATGTTGTCAATCAATATAGGGTTTTCTAAAGATTGACAATGTCTAAATATTTCTAAACTGCATAGTGAACGACTATATTTACAAGGCTCTATCTCGGCTGCGTGTATAACAAGTATATACCAAAACTTACTATTTTCACAGGATCCCGTCTTCAATCTTCACTTCAAACAGGACAATATTTGCTTAATGGCTCTATACCTATACTGGCTATACAATTTGTACATCTGCAAGAATGATAAGAAGCTTGAGCATATATTTTATATATTATTCAAACTTGAGGATTATTTAATGCCTCGTGGATGTCAAAACAGTGCATAGCAAAGATGAATAATTTAAAAGCTCTAGTGCAATAAAAACAATGCAGTGTGTGCCATAGCATGAGCAAAATAACCAGACAAAGATCCAACAGAGGCATAGTATTAATGCATTATAAAGTTAAAAACAAACAAACACCAATTATATAACTCACATAATACAAGAACATTCCACATTTCCACCTCTGTAACAAAACAAGCTTTTCCATAGTGCCTCTTGGAGCTGCTTTTTTGTCACCGAGGCTGAAAATTCTTCACAATACCTCGAGAGTTCGAAGTTCTGAGTGCACACATAAGGAGATATAACAAACTCCACCATGATGTATACCAACCTAAAGAAATATCAATAATGAACTGTAAGTAGTGTAGATAATCAAACAAAAACACTGGTAATTACCAGAAATGTACCACAGACAGCATATACATACCAAAATATAAGAGTGAGATCGTCTACATTGGATGAGGTGTTCCTGAATATTTATCGATGGACTCTTTTTTGCGCTCAAGATCAAGGCTGCATATTTAAACACATTAGCAGTGACCAGCGTATGAAATACATAGTCTAACAGTTGATTATGAGAGGAAAAACCAGGGGATGCGGAGGGATAATTACCTATTCCTCACACCAAGAAGAGCACAGTGCACAGCACGTGCAGCAGCAGAAGCCGGAGCTATGGCAGCTGCAGGAGCTGCTTGAACAGCAGTGGCCAGAGCAGATCCTACACCAGCACCACGTTGGTATCTTTTCAAGGGAGTTTGAACCAATGCTGCAGCAGATTTTCCCAAGCCATCACTTATACTCTCATAAGCCTATTACAAAAGGAAATGTTCATGTCTCGTGAGTTTATTTATGCTCATAAAAGCCATATATGATATCAAATTATCTGAAGGGGAAAGAAGATTCACAGCAAAAGAAGGAAAAGGAAACTCATTCGACACCACAGTCGCATTCATTTAATATGACCAAGGCTCTAATTTCCAAAAACCTGACAATGATCAAGCAGCTAAAAGGGTTGATGTTGATGCATCCAATTCTTATGTCACCTAGTTCTTATGTTACTATATACAGGTCTAAGTGAGACTATTTTCCAGAAATGCGATCCATGAACATTAGGCTAACATTCATACAGAAAGGCGCACTATAATTCTCAGCTACATCATTTAACTGAGAAATCATTCATACGGGAAGACATTTAACTTAAATTTCTTCCAAAAGTGTGATCAAATGAAGAATCAGGATCCTATGTCCACAAAGCGAAACTTCTAAATGATTCCTTGCGAGACGAAAATAACTTTATAAAAAGATGCAGATTATAGACTTTCCCAATTTCTGTAGGACTTAAAAAATAAGATAAGTGAAATTGAAGACAGGTTAAAAGTATAGCAATTGGCTTCCCATAATCACCTAAAAACATAAGATGAACTCTGAGTGAAATATGAAAACAAGGAGTCCAGATTCCTACCTGTTTAATTCCTTGCCGGGCATCACTAGGCTGATTAGACCTTACATTACTATTTACTCTGTTCTCTAAAGGCCATGGTACAGATGGTGGAATGTTGGCAAGTATGTACTCTGCTTGCAGGAGGATCTCATGGGTCCCTGCTGCCAAATGTACTCCTAATCCAATGGCCTCAACTGAAACACTTCTGAGGAATGCAATTGTACCTATAGGAGTAGTTGGTTATATAGATGTAAATTAGAAATGACTGTTGGACATGTAAAATAGCAAACAAAAAATACTAGGGCAATTGCTTCCAGACAAAAAAAAAATCATTCACGATAAATTTTGGCAAAGAACAAAAGATTGTCAGTCAATGGTTTTACCTCTTTGCATTCCCTTTATAAGTCTATGATCCTTCTTGTAGTTCTTCACAGGCAAGGAAACCAGCTTTGCTGCACCAGAACCCACAGAAACCAAGGATCGAATGGGAGGAAGGCCTTTTAACAATTTACGAACCTGTAAAATATGATTAGTTGGTATGGTTGTAAGAGTAGCAGCATGATATTCTATAAGCTTTACAGCTACAGCTCAAACCTGATTTTGAGAAATATCTTCCAACCACTCCCCTAATATTGTTTCACATATGCAACTCCAGCCATAAACTCCTTTACCCTGAACGTGTTTGAGTTGCAGTTCAACCCCCTGCAATTTATTTCATTGCGTGAAGTAAGAACTGGATAAATGAGGATAGACATCGGATAGCAACTTGGCACTGAATTCACAACTCTTAAACTTTAAAAAGACATTGCCATCTCTTTGTGCCAAAAATAGTTGGCATCAAGAAATAATAGAGTGAATTCTTACTTTCCATAATGCAAAGACATTAAGATGCAACTTATTTCAGGAAAACCAACTGCGACACAATAAAATAGTTCCTCAAATATGTTTAACCGGGAGAGAATAATTAAAGCTATAATTTTTGAGAAAACTATTAGGAGAGAATAATTTCAATGTGATGCCAGTAAACAATAATATGAAGCTAGCAAACTGAACTAATTATTACAGATTCTCTACACATTATGCTTGAAGAAATATTTCATTAAAGATGAAGGAAAAAATTCATTCACTAATCATTTACTGGCTTTCACACTGTCATTTGGCAGTATCCAATCAAGCACACTGCCCCCCAAGCAAACAGCAGACAACTTATCAAAGGTTTTAATGTGATGCCAGTAAATTAAACTAATTATTACAGATTCTCTCAAAATATTCTTAAAGAAAAATATCATTAAAGGTGAAGGAATACTATATTTAGGGTGAAGGGAAAAAAAATCATTTTCTACATGAAACCCATTTACTTGTAGTCCAACTTTGACTTGATGGAAGATACTAGACTTAACAATGATCAGATGACCAGATAAACAATGATCTGATCAACATGATCAGATGTCATTAGACTAAACAATGTAATGACCTTTATAACTTTCTTATGCCCCTTGGTGAATAAACCTTATACGATGTGTCTTATTATTAAAAGCAAAATGCTAAAGATCAAGATGATAGGTGATGAGCTAATCACCTTCCAAGGAAACAGGTTAACAAGCTCCACATATTTTCCTCCACTTAAGGCAGCCAAGTCCACATGGCAGGGACTGTAGTCCACCCGAATGGTAAAAGGAAGAATATCAAACTTCTGAAAAAGCAATTAAATAGTATTAGCAAATGAACATAAACCTACAAAAGTGGTCAAATCTATCATCTAACACAAAGAGTTCAGTTTCAATACTCAGTTCAAAGAAATTTTTTAGAGCAGCACGTCATTTTACTTATCATGCCTATTAATTTATTAGATTTATTCTAGAATGCCTACCAAATACAAGAAGGTTCATCCAACCACTTTCTTGGCTTAACAGAGGTTTACTCATACAAAATATTCATTATTTATTTGTCGCCTTACGAATATATCTTTGTCGAAGTTTCAAACTGGTTCCATTTGTTATTAGATTAAAGTAAATACTCCCGCAGTATAACACACTGAAGCTACTAAAAGTAGCAATAGTTTTATTCAACTATTTTTTATCAAAACCTTATACAAGCCTAGAAAGAACAATTTTAAAATATTATGAAGTATAATCTCATTCTGGTGAAAGTCATAATCGTGACCACAGATACAATACAGATTGTGTTTATAGTACGAGACAATATATATCTTCTGCAAAAATGTGCTTTTGCGTGTGAATGTACAACTATTGTTAATTTGTTGTGATGATTTAATATGTGCCCTAGATGAGCGAGAGTACTCGCCTGAAAATAGGGAAGCAATGCTTCCTCATGGATGTTCTGACCCCCAAATCTCAGACCCTGTTCTCTTTGCAGCCTTGGTTCACCTAAACATTGAGCAGAACTTGGCAATGGGTCAATCAGAGGGTCTTTTTCTTCAAAGAAGCTGATAAGAAAGTCAAGTTGACGCTGATGGAGATGCAATAGTATAGGAAGGAGACCAACTCGTAACCTGGAAGATTAACAACATTAAATTGAGTACATTTTCAAAATTAAAATAAATGAAATTATATTGTATAAAGGGCAGAGGCATTTGGATGCTCAGTTCATAACTGTTGACTGATAAAGCTTTTGTCCCAGGCGGACAACAGCTTAGCATACGCAGCAATCAAATCCATAGTAACCAGTAAGTTTATATAATTCTAAGCACGTTAAACAAGAATGATCGGTTCTTTATAATTATAAAATATTCAAAGAAACATCATTTTGTTGTGCATATATCAGTAACACTGGTAAAAACAACTTGCTAGTAATGGTAGTTGGTTGATGTGCTTATACGTAGGTGTGCATGTTTGGTATACTCTACCTCTTTATTTTTCTGTTAGCAGCCTAGCCTACCTTCTGAACCTAAACAGCTGAGAAAGTAAGAAACTTTCACACTCCTCTCCCTGTTTCACTATTATTGAAGTTCAATCAAACTTCCTATTAAGAGCATCTCCATAGGGGTTGCCAACATTGACGTGGCATGACACCTTGCCTACCAAATGGAGTTGGTACCTAAAGGTTGCCAACCAATGTTGGCAACTTCCCGAAATGGTTAAAACACATAAATAAGTACAAAAAGTATACACCTTGAACACTTACTTTACTTTAAGTGTAATTTAGAATACAAATATGGGACCACATAGGCAACACTTAAAGATTGCTAGCTATTGGAGTGTTTTTTGAATGTTGCCAAAATTGCCATGGAAGAGAGATAAAATATAAAATTAATTAATGCAATGATATGGCAAGGATTGGCAACTATCTTGGCAACCCCTATTGGAGATGCTCTTAGTACCTATAAGAATTTGATCTCCTTTTTCAATTCTATTAGGTCAAAGACACAATGAATCGCTGGAGAATTAACTGGAACCAATTAATTTTTTTTTCCCAGTTTCTCACCCTAGAGACTTATACATAAGGGGAAAACAACTGAAATCTCCTTAAAACCATTGTACAGGACCATAAAAGATAGATTTGAAACGACCACCAGATACTGTGCTGACAAAAACGTCATGCATACCGATACTCCTCAAGAGGGGTTGAAGGATGTGGTCGGACAGCTTCTAGATTCAGCTTCAATGCCTTCGAACATGATTCTCTTGGATGATCTTTTGAGTGATAATATCCGAGGATCTAAACAGTGTTATAATTTATAAATTAGTGCCAAGATTCAAGAAAAAAATAAACAACAATGAAAGGACCCGCATGACTTCAGCAGATGATAGTACCAGTTTCCATGGAGCATCTTTACTATTGTCATCCAACCGAAAATCAAGAACTGATAAAGATAGCTTGGATACACATATATCGCCATCAGGAAACAAGACATATTTAAAACCTAACCCAGACAGCGAAAGCTCCAAATAAGGAATTGCACCACTTCCAGAATGAATACGCGGATGCTGATCAGAATTCTGAAAGTTTTGCCAACTCGAACCAGCACACATTCTCCATGTGACATTGATGTTTTTCAGAATGACATTCCCCTTCACTTTATTGTGTCCGCCAAGTTTAGTCTGATTAGAACTCTCATGTTTTTCAATCTGCTTTAAACCAGTTTGCTTACTGATTTCAGAGACATGGTTTTCCCGAATCTTTAATGAGACATCACCGTACCATCCACTTTTTTCTCTTTGAACTTCATTATCCTTCAATTTACTGGGTTTGTTTTTTAGTACTTCATTCAACGGTTGTTTTTCTGAAGAGAAACCTGACAGAGGCAATACATCAGATACGAAATACTCTTCTATAAACTCCGTACAGCCTTTGGAATAAATATTATTTGCTACTCCAGGACAATCAGCATCAAGAGGAGTGGAAGTTTTTAATCCACCAAATTCAGGATCCACATTCCCATGTTGATTCAGTTGAAAAGCATTTTCACGAATCTCATCCATCAAGTTAACTACATCAGGTACACTCTTTGTAGACCCATGTGACACATTTACTTGAGAAGTAGATATGCTGGACTCAGAACTGCCACTGCCAACTTCATCGTTCACATGTCTCTGCTGAATGCTATTCCATCGGTTTTGCAAGTGCACGATTGATTCCTCCATGTCAGGAGCAAAAAGCTGCTGCAGTTGAGCTGACAGGCGAATCAAAGCAGAAGCTGTATCATGACAAGTATTTAAGATAATGTGGGATTCAGTACACTCGAACTCCCAAAGGTGACCGTTTATGCAGTTCATTCTTAGAAGTGCTTCTATATGTGCCTCCTGTGCAACTTTAACATAGCCATGTTTTCGGAGATATTGTACACTAGAAGAACTGCCAATACTCTTGAGCCCAGAGACTGGACAGAGAAGTAGACCCAATTCCTGCACTCTAATCTTGTACTCCCTCTCAAGAGAATTGGAATACACTGAATTTGAGATACTAAAAGAAGATGCTGCTAAGAGACAACCAAAATATTTTTCATTTGCATTAACAGCACCTGCAAAGTGTCCCAAGTACGGCTCATAACACAAACCAATATCTATCAGGTTAACAGAAAATGAAGTCCTACAAGGGTCATTTCTCTTAGAATTGTCCTTCTGACGATTGGCATCACCTGCTTGCTCTGTTTCAGGAGACGGTAAACTGAAAAAGGAGAAAACTGAATCTAGCCAATCCAAACGACCACCAATAGCAGTCATAGTACCACCTCTAATTGTGACGGATGTATGACTATGATAATTCACTGCATCCCAGAAGTGCACAATATCAGATCCTGACATCTTAGAGGATAATACATTCGAACCATCTCCATCACCACGTCCTCTGGTAGAGTTGTTGCAGGAGATTAAAAGAAACTCTTTAGCAGGGACCGAAGTAACGGAACCCCACAAATTTCCCATGCCATGGCCAAGCCAGAATAAATTGGAGTCACCAATCCCACCAACATTAGAAACAGAAAGCAACTCAAGCTTTTGAATTTGCAATTTAAAGCTATGCCAACAGCCAGGAAGTTCATTCTCTGGCGAGCCTTCGATGCTTTCATTTGCTTCCAGCTTCACTTGAAATTCTAGAAAATTGCATTCCACGAGCATGGATGTTTGTGGTGCAAAAGATTCCACCTTTCCATCAACTGAATTAGAGGCCAGGCCTGATAACCAATCAATCACTTGACTGATAAGACAATTCAGGGTTTTATACTGAGAACTGCCTAACATAACCATAACAGGAGCGACACACGCATGCAGGATAAATGAAGAACTTGAAATTATTTCCTCTCGGGTTTGGGTTTCTACGCCTTCCACGTCTTCAACAGTAGTTACAGAGGCAAAATCATGACTACATCCATCAGACTTCTCCCTTCTACTTGAATCCCCTGACGTGGCCAAAATCCTGGCCTTCTTTGCTATCCAAGGACCAGTCAAACAATCATCCTGCCAGAACATACTCAAGACAGAAAAACGGCTGCCTTGGTCATTGATGGATACAACATTTTGGTTTAAATATTTAGGATTATGCGTGCCAGAATCACTTCCAATAATTCCGGTGGAAGCTGCTGTAATAAGATAGATACCCAAGTTACCAAAACTCAGATGCAGAGAACATGAAGATGCCAAAGAGTGCCACTTCTTAGACCTAACGACAGTGGGGCGATTGCTTACTTGAACCTTTTCTTCTCTCGAATTGGGTGATGAAGAAATGTCAACAGCAATAAATTGATCACAGCAAGTGTAACTTCTAAAATCTCCACTTGTCTCGTAAGGGAAACAGAGTATTATTCTTGCATTTGGAACTAACACATTGCCTTTCAGTCTTTCAGTCGGAGATGAGGTGGTGACCTGAGGGCAATATATCTTTCCCACTTTCTCTTGAGATGAAGAGATAGACTCAACATCACATTTCCCATCCAAAGATCCAGTACCCGTGCTTGTCATTCCAACAGAATCTCCGGATTGCTTCAGTATATCTAGTATCAAACTTATCAAACGGAAATTGACCCAGAAAACAAATGGTGGCAACTTCAGTGAAAAAGAGGTAGCCCCTGTCACCTGACTGGATGAACCAAAAGTTACAGTATAAAGGCAATCAATCACACCTGAAGTTCTAAGCAATGTGACCTTGACTACATCACTCCTATATATACTTCCATCATGCCTGGTGTCAACAGTATAAGGAATATCGGCAACGACAGAGTTGGTCGCTTTTGCACAACTATAATATTTGGCAGATGAACTTGAAGGAAAAGAAGCATCAACTGCAGATTGCATTTTTGCAATTGATGTAACCTGAGTTTTTATATCTTCATTATAACCTTTCTGATCACTATCTTCAAAGTCATTGCCACTACTGAAGTGATCAGATAGTTCAAAATGATCCACCTTTGCTTTAATATTCATTTCTCGAGGACATACCTGTTGACCTTGTCATATGTTTGAAGTTAGTACAAAAAAATTAAAGAATAAAAAACTTCCAAGACATAGAATTTCAATGCAAAGAGGGTGTGTAGCGGGACCCGTGCACAATACCTGCAAGATGAAAAGAGTGCTCTGGAATTTTGCACCTAAATAGTGAACAAATGGACGAGCATTTGTTTGATTATGTAGATGTTCCGGATCTTCATCAACAAATGAAAAAAGAAGTGTAATGCCAGCAATGTTTGCCTTGAGATTGGTTTCAACATGCTTTTGTTCTGTGGGCAGATATAAAAGGATGCCGATTAATTACTACAAAATATAGAAGACATGTACAACAGATTCTTCAGAACAAACATGTTAGCCTACATCAGCTTAAAGCAGCAGAAATCAATGTGACCACACTTATCAATGAAGTGTTTTGTACAAATATATACATATAGTTGTTACCAGGTATGTGAATACGGAACAGTACCAATTACTTCAGCAATAACACATGAAAGCTTCACACTCTTTTTTATCTGGTCTACGAATAGCACGTCATTAAACCAGTTAAAAATTTCTCCAGAAAGTTTAGGCATTAGAACTTTACATTCACAAAAACTATTATACTTGCAATGAAAACCAAGTAGGCGAAGTTTCAATACTTGATAATAAGATCTTAAAGAACATAATAAATGCTTGGTGAGAGAATCTTTGGCTTAGGAAATTTCATCTATTGTTTGCACAATCAGGGTAATCATCATTCCGTTTTTAATAGATTTTGCCGAGTTACCTGACCTGAGTAGATAAAATTTATATTGAAACATTTCATTACAAATTAGTCTTGCCCAGGTTCATTTATGTAGGAACTCCTTTAGGTTTTTCTTCAGTAATTATGCTTTCCTAGTTTTTTTCATTTATCTGTCAATTTGTCCCATCACTTCAATTCCTGATTAATAAAGTAGTTTTGACTACATATGGCTGTAACTCGAGGTACAGTCAACTGAAACCTATTCACAGCAAAATAAGATGCAGCAGCGAGAAAAGATATAACTTCATAGAAGCATGTGCAACATCATTTTTTAAATATACAACTGGCAATATAACTCAGTTTTCAAAAGTACATAAAATAACAAAGAATTCAAATTAGAGAAAAGGCTTGCTAGTGCTCATACAAGTACATTTAAATACAGGAGGTATGCATGACGAATAACATACCAGTGGGAATATGCAAAGATCCAGATTCAAGGTTGGATGCAGCAGTTATTGCACTGAAAACAGAACATGTCCAGTTCCACATCCCACTGTTACCCAAAGCTGACTGAGAAGTCCTCAGTTCATCAAAACATTCAAAAAACTGATCCACACTGCGAGTATAAATTTGTGAAATACTTAGCACTTGTTGGCATATTGATATCAATAGATATCTACTTCAACATATTGCACACTTGGAGATATAATGTACCAAAAAAAATCTAGTTTAGAAACAATCAAACTGAGAGCAGATACCTCATGTGGGCTGCTAAAAAAATTGACAAAACTAGGAACAACAAGCAGTTTGAAAATTAGCAATCTAGCATATAAACATGAGACCTGACCGTAAAAAATTCACACAATTTCCTGTTGCAACTTTAACAAGGGAAAACGAGAAAATACCAACCTGTCCCCAAAATCTGGTTCTGCATCAGCATTATCTCTCTGCTTTCTACTGGAAGATGTCACCCAATCGGAAATAACATGAGATCCTGGTAGCAAAGTATCTAGTATTGTATCCCTTCCTAAAGAGGGGAAGATGTTGGAAGAATATCCATGGTTTGACAGTTCTTTTTTAGTAGTATAAGATCCAACAGTAGATGTAAGAGAATTAGATATTGCATTATGGTAAACCGACTCATTTTCCATGTTATGCATCTGACTCTTACCACTTTCACCCAAATCTCTGTAAACTTCAAACAAATGTGAAAGGCATTTAATGGAACTCGGTTGAAATCTTATTTCCAGTGGATCAATGCTAACATCTGCATCCACTTTGCGGATATCCAATGAACCATTTTTCCAAGGTATACTTAATTTCATAGTCCCTGAGAATCCACCCTTTTCCCCAATAATAACTGAAGTTGTAGCATCTGATGAACAACATGCGTTAAACAATTCAGCAGAAGTTGTTCCTGAAGCACATGGAAAAGCTGACTGCTTGGCACAGTCATCATCTATTCGAAGAAACTCAAGAATTGCACCGTGAAATTTAACAAAGTTTGTCAGTCGATTTAACCCAAGAAATGTATCAGCTTTCACTTGGTTATCAGAATTATTCTCTTCAGAAGTACCTGTCCCACATTCTACTTCAGCTATGCGCAGCACCAATGTCCTGCAGAATTCATTTTTCTTCTTTTCTTCTAAATAGGGATCAAATGCAACAATGAGTTTCTTAATTCTTACATTGAAACTAGTAAGCAACCATTTTACCATCTTTGCAATGGTTTTGACTCCCTCGTGTACATCCACAGAAGCTACAGCCACAGTGCTATCCACAATGTCAGGCCCAGATCTTCTAAAATCCCCATCACCATCTTGACCATTTTGGCTTGAAAGACACGTACTAGATCCATCCTCGAACAAATTTTTCACCCCCGGACCAAGAACAATTTCAAGCTCGTCCAATTCAATCTGACACCCTTTACTCTTCCATGGCATCGTGACAGACAAGGAGCCGATGGATCCCTCTTTGACAGTCAGCCCCGCCAATGCACCTAACTGAACAAATATTGCCAAAAAAACAATAAAACTGTGAGATCACATTTCATTCTACTAGATAGTGACAGTGGAAAATCCATCATGCAAGATGAACAAGAATTTTTCACGTTTTGTGTTTTTTTTGGGGGGGGGGAATGGACATTTGCTCTCGCACATGCCTCTCTTGAACCCTCGACCTCTTATTAACAAAAGAGGAGAGATTTTATCTGCTACACTATAAGTTGCGCTATCAAAAAAAAAATAGAAAAAAATCTTCCCAACTGGACCTCTATTGCTTCACAACAAATTGATAAATTATACTCCTATTCTATTTCATTTTTTGCACCTAGACACTTCACTTTCTACAGATTTTTACATATCTTAACATAAGAAAACTACAGAAAATGGTGTCTAAAGATGTTTCTAACATAATTGGCCGTATAGAGACATAGCTTCACTATACTATGTTACATTATTAGCCCTGGGGTTTGGAAATGGTGTCCCCAAAAGCCCATGTAAGGTGTAAAAACAAGACAATGCTATCATGACATACTAAGCACTCAGCAAAGACTTAGTCAGCACAAATAAGATCATGGTTCAAAATGAACTATCTCGAGGAACTCATCCAGCAACTTATTGTTACGGAGGATATGGAATCTCCGTTGCAATTCTACAACAAAACCATTGCTTGGAACTGATAGAGCACTAAGAATATCAATACAACCAAACTGGTTATCTGCCATCAAATTGCTAGCCAAACCTTCTGTAGATCCTTTTAAAATTAAGAGTAAAAAGAGCATTGTCTATTTAAACAGTTCCCATATACTTTCCACTGAATTAGGATCGATAATACCAAGCTCGTATTCACTTGATTGAAGAACGGACCTTTTTACTTATGTTAACTTATAATGCAACTCTTAAACGTGTATACTGAAGACACATAGTAACTAAAATCCCACTAAACTGAAAATGGCTAAAAAACTTTATCTTCAAGTATCAGTTATATTATTATTTTAACTAAATTTTTAGCCTGAAGTATAACTCAAACACTTTGTTTTTGTTTGCTGAATATATCCAATAGCCACGGTAAACTTTAGACACTAGTACAAGATTTACGATAAGACTTGCAGGTTCCAAACCAGATAACAACACTTTTCCATGTTCTAAGACAGATAAAGTATAAGCTTATTATCGAGCATTACCATGTTCGAGATAAAGTATAAACTTATTATCAAGCATAAACTTACGATGTTCGTAATAAAGTACTCTAAACTTATTATCACGAATATATTTACCATATTTGAGATAAAGTTTCTGTTACAATTTAAATTCCGTGAATATTTAACTAATCACTAAGTTAACTACAATGGCACAGAATTCTCGAAAAACAGCAATGGCACAGAATTCTCGAAAAACAGCAAGTAAAACAACAAAATTCAACAAATATATCGAAAATGGACAACAACGAAACGAGAGGCGCTAACTAACTAACCTTGAGGTTAATATAATCGACGTTAAGCGCGAGATCAGAAAGCTGAACGGTACCATTACGAAGTTGAACATCAAGTTGATTAAGATCAATATCACCTAAAATAAATTGCCCTAATTTTTTCTTCAATAAAAACTTGAAAACCTTCTTAATCGCCCACCGCGAAAACATCGCCTCCGCCGACTTAGCGATGTTCCACGAAAACATCCTCTCTTGCTTCAAATTAGGGCTTCTACTTTTTTTATTTTCGCTCGAAACGACGTCGTATTGGAGTTCCAAGTTCCATCAAAACGACAAACAGAAGAATATTAATATAGCTTTTCAGAGAGAGAGAGAGAGAGAGAGATTTAATGATTGAGAGAGAGAGGAGAGAGAGATGACTTTGAGTATTATTTGGACTGGTTTTGCGTGTTGTCTTTTGATGTGTGTATGTATCTGTGTATGTATATGTGGATAGATACATACAGGGGGTGTGATTATTTATATGGCGTGTTAATTTTAAGTTAGTGTTATGAAAGGATTAGGACATAGAAATGCTATTTATACGAGTACATGAGAGTTTTCTGTTTGGCGTGAAAGTGATCATTTTGTACGTAAATTGACCTATTTGCTGTGTAAATTTGTTCAATTTTATCAATTGAGTATGGGAACGATCAATTGATTGTTTAAACTTGTAAAATAATTATAATCAGTGTATTTATATATTTACTTAATTTTTAAAATAAAATTATTTTTGTTATTCATAAATTAATGTCTGTTAAAAAATGTATCTATAAAGTTTTTTTTAGGGTGAAGGCCCAAAATAATCAAAAATAAATAATGTTTACCCAAAATATTGAGCTCCAAATATTTGGCCCTAAATACCGACGGGTCACGGTGTTTCGTGTACCGTATTAGCTTAATACGGAACACCGTCCACCGTAATAGAGCCAGATACGGAACACTGTCCACCGTGATAGGGCCATATACGGAACACCGTCTGGCGTGATACATATAAACTTGAGTTGCTTCTGTCATCATTGGTGGCTTGAAACTTGGCGGTGTTGGTGTCATATCTAGCATCGGAGCTGTGGCTGCCTCCAATATTTTGTATACAGTGCGCAAGTTTCTTAATCCATCTCTTGCCAACAATCAAATGACTAAAAGATCACCCATTCTCAAATCAGCAGCAGTGTATGCAGCCTTCCTCGGAACATCAGCCAATCTCCGGTATCAGGTACAGAGCTAGAACGTGGTGCTCAACCTGGGTTACCAATTACCATTATAATAATGATGCCTTAGTTATAAAACTCACTTACTGAAACTAAAAAAGGAGAATACCTCACCTTTTATTTCCTTAATATTGAAATTTATCATTGTATCAATGTTTTGGCACAACTTCCATTTTTTGTTGGTGCTTATGGGGGTAGGGTGTTATCCGAAGGTTCGTCAACTAAGAGACAAAATTTATGGGAGAAGGGGTCATGTGGCCATGTGGGCTATAGACAGCCATGGATGTTCTTAGAATATATGTTGAGAGAGATGTACTATGTGTATATACAGCGGATGACCCCTGCGGGGCCGGGGAAAACATATGAGAAAAGAGATAGGGGAGAGACAGTGAACAGTACTGGTTACGCTACACGCAGTAGCGTGTTATGTAGCTAATACGGAACACGAGCTTCCGTATCCCGTCAGTAAATAAGGTCACATTCCCGTTTTTCAGTATTTTGGGCAAAATATCTCCAAAAATGATTATTTTGGCAATTTTCCCTTTTTTTATGGAAAATAATTTAAGCCAAAATAACATTATTTACACATTGTTATAAACTGAAAATTGTAAATCAGTATATCACATAAAATAAATATTCAGTATCACTTTTATTAGAATTTGAATTATATAGAATCCATAGAATTTTATTGTTATAAATTTATGATTCCAAATAAACTCACATGAAAATTCTGTATATTCTCACTTATATAGTTATATTTATATAATATTAATATTTGTATGGTTGTATTATAATGATAACGTTTAAAATTTAAGGGTACAAATATAATAAAGATATAAAAAATCCAAAATTTAAAAATATAATTGAAAAAAATATATACTTTTAATCAAAAAATATTCGATAATAAATTTTTCATATAATTTATTTTCTCTTTTATTAAATAACAACCATATATTTACGGAATTATGTTAATTATGGTAATAACTCAACCAACATGGAAACATTAGCATAAAAAATAGCAAGTTACCAATATTTAAATAGCAAATCATGTCCTAATAAATGGGAAAAAAATTACCCTCCCCTCCCCTATTAATTTTTATGGGATTCCATCATGTGTGATAATTTTATTTTATTTGAATCCACATAAAAATTCAATCTCATAATCCATTTATAAAATTGAAGATTAGCAATCTGATTTCATCAAAATTATTTTTAAATATCAAGTCACATGTCGTGCCATCTAGCCATTATCTAATTGTCTACTAATAAATTAGCTTAAATATACACTAATGTGTTACCCATATTTCATAATATAAAAATATAAATGCTACAAAGATTACTAATATAAAAAATATTCTTTTATTCCAGTTATACAATTAGATGCAGTTAGCCAATTTATAAATTATTCTAGGACCAATCAGAGTTGATTCCTAAATTTTAGACCAATCATATTATGTTAAAAGTTTTCCTTATTTACCATTCTCATCCTATTATACTAACTATGTTTATTTAACAATTCTAATTTAAATATAGTAGTTACTTGATTTAACATATCCATATATTACATATTTTTTAATGAAAAAAGTTATTATAATAAATTGATATTTAAATTAAAACCAATCAGAATTATACAAATATATAATATTCATCGATTTTCGCAATATAATTTCCACTCTTTTGATTTACAACTAATCATCATTACATTATTATAAATTACGGATTAATTTTCATAAATATATATAAGAGCCAATCAAAATTTACTACTAAAATTAAATTAATCATATCATTCTCATCCTAATTTTACTTATCGTGGTTATTTTAACATTTTTTTTTAATACAAAATTTATAGTATTTAGAACATGCATAAATTACATAAAAAGATAGGTGATACTCATTTTCAAATATCTTATTTTACGCATTGGGATGTGAAGGTAGTGTTTTTCGAAGTTCGTTCACAGGGAAGGACTCTCAATATCGATTTCGAGTAGATTATCTCTTACAATCTAGTAGTGTGGAAAATGGGGGGGTTTTGAGTTTGGTTGAGGTATTTTAACAAACACCTTGCCTACGATAAATAAATTGCTACAAAAACACAACTAAGTTAATGGATAATATCCAAATTTGCCAACACAACAACACAATGAGCAAATTAACAAGACAAGGGATATTTGACCCAAGGATTATGGATATTCAAGCACTTCAACCCAACAACAAGCAAATATATCTAACTCTACCTAACCAAGATAATTGGTGAAGCACACAATCACTTATTTCTCTTATATTATAAACACTAATTTAGTGAAGCACATAAATTAGTTCTCTTGATACTAGCAACCAATAGTGAAGCACTACCAATTTAACCAAATCAAGGAATCAATCAAAGAGAGGCTAGGACAAACCCAAGGATGAGGAGCTCAACCTAGGTATTTGCACTTGAATTTTGAGAATTTAGGTACACTAAACTTGTGCTACTATAATGAATGTACTAACAATTACGGATTAGCACAAACAATTAGCAATTGATATTACAAGAAGAGCAAATTGAAGCAACTTACAATTCTCCAAGCAAAATCATAAACAATACAACTCAAGAATTCAAGATAGAGTGAAATAGATCTTACTTAAATTGAAGTGGGTTTAGTACAAGAATTCCTCCTTGAGCCAAATATATGGAGTTAGTTACTCATAATCAATGCTAGATTATGAGTAATTGATGTATCTCTCTCTACTCTACTAACCCTAGTTTATGTTCTTCAAGAGGCCAAGATGTTAGATGTTAAGTTAAGTTCTGAAGATGTTATGTTTTAATGCTCTTTTAATACACAGCAGGGGTCGTACGGCCTGTCGAACGGCCGTACAGCCGCCCGTACAGAAAATTTGCTCCTTTGAACGGCATGTCGAACGGCCGTACAGTAGCCCGTACGAGATAAA
This sequence comes from Saposhnikovia divaricata, assembly GCA_036435485.1. Lineage (NCBI taxonomy): Eukaryota > Viridiplantae > Streptophyta > Magnoliopsida > Apiales > Apiaceae > Saposhnikovia > Saposhnikovia divaricata. The sequence goes on along the minus strand of CM071597.1, from coordinate 8,139,364 downwards.
ATCTTCAAGATAATACATTAAACACCTCCCGACATCGCGAGCTTTCATCTTCTAACTTCCCTCTTGAATAATCTTCGCTTTCATGCCCAAATTAAGCCATCTTTTCAACAATTAAGCACGAGGCACTGAAAGATGAAAACATAACAAATATTAATAAAACAACATTCGAAACTAACATAAATGCAGAAGAATAAAAGACAAAACGTGTATAAAACACACGTTATCAAATCTTCCCCCACTTGAACTTTGCTAGTCCCGAGCAAACTAAAATTAACATAACCATATACTCCTAACTAGTACCACTTCCGTAGATGATCACGGTTGCATTTGGCATATGCAACAAGCCCTTGGAACCCCTAGGTATCCCTAGTGGACGAGTGAGGTCTCGTGAGGGTTTATAGATGATGTACCCACAAAATCACAAAAATCACCAATAAAAAAAAACTAACAATACCTACTAATTAAACTAACTACTACACTCACACATCCGAGCCGTCTGCTTGTAACTAAAATCAAACATATAGAGCTATTCACCTTGTCATCCACTAAAACGAGCTAACAACCAATTCAAGAATCAAGATAACACACCTCGTGCAAGATGTAACCAAGACATTAAAGATAGAATGAATGCACTTCAATCGTGAACACTAGACAAGATGATCACAAAGCATACATGGCCTCGCATTAAGAAGATGAAATTGCATGGTGAAAAATCTCACATCTCTCAATTATGCATCACGCAAGTATGGGCTAGAGATTTCACTCAACTCCAAGTCTAAATGCATGCGCTCTACTTGACCTTGCATGTTCACCTAAATTCCGGATTGCACCAAAAACAAGGAATTCATAAAATGGGTTGTAATGAGGCTTGGGTGAAGGTGTGAAAATTTAAGTTCAAGGAAGGTGTAAAAGTCTCGCTAGTTGAGTCAAAATGACGCTTGCTCGCTTCATCCACCAAATTCTCAAACTAAAGAATGTCTTCACTCATTTACAATTACAAAACACAACCATTTACCAAGAAAATTGAAACAAAATAAAGTACAAAGATTTATTGTTTTTTTTCTATTTTTCTTTTTCTCTTCTTTGTTTCTTTATTTTTTTTTCCTCTTTTTTTTTACATCCCCTTTATTATTATTTTTTTAGCAAAGGGAATGCATAACATAAATAAATACTACAAAGAACTTTGAACCACATCTAGATATACACATAAAACTAGTTCCCACTTACAATAAATAGAATTCTTCCTCTTCACAACTTCTTCAAATTCACATGCTCATCAATCAATTCTTTCCAAGACTCAACTAGCTCAACTAGGTCGAGAGTGAAGTATTTGGCTATGACTCATGTATAAAAGGGGAGAGTGATGAAGAAAAATATGGATATAAGCTTCAAAGGGGTAACTAGGGATTATTTTCATGGTTCATAAGCTAAAAAGGTCAAAAGGTTATCCTAAATAGAATTTCCTTATTATGGTGCATCCATGAATGAAGATTTAATGCAAGACCTAGAGCAACAAACACACACAAAGAGGGAGCAACACACAAGCAAAAGAATCATCGTTCAAAGCCTCACAAGGTTTAAGTTGTAATAACATCTTCTCGATTTGATTCCATGCATTCTAAGAGATAATCGTCATGTTCACAATTTAATTACAAACAAGCTAGACTTTTCATGCCATTTTAAGAGTGTGAGTGTGCAAAAGAGGTGCATCAAACTTATAGATTCACATCAAATTGATAATGCTAGACACGTAATAGGAGAAAACAAAGGCTACAAGCTCACAATGTCATAAATTTCACAAACAAGTAAAGACGCTCATGACTAAACTTATTTCCCACATGCAAACAAAAACGGATATCAAATGAAACAAAAAAAAATACTAATACTAGCTACGCGTATTATACAAGGATGAACATTAACAATCCTTCCCCCACTTAAAACATGGCATGTCCTCATGCATGACAAATAAAAAAAAAAAGTAGAAACAAAAGTGAAAGGAACTCCCCTTAAAATGAATAATAAGGACCGGGAGCACCACTCATATTTGCCAAAATCCAACTCCGATATTGCAAGCCATGAATTGAATCAATGCCACTAACCACAATCATCCCAACGAAAATAATCAACAAGCCAAATCCACACCCTACAAAGCCACTTCAAAACACTAATTAAAGATATACAAAAATTTAAAATAATTGCTTTTGTTTTTTTTTAAATAAAATAAAATAAAACAAAAATCAAATAAGATAAAATTAAAATCAAATAAACTAGCTAACCAATTAATAATAAAATCAAAAATTAAATTTTAAAACTAAAATAAAATAAATACATAGTTTTAGAAAATTAAAAACTAAAATCAAAATTAAAAAGAATTAAATTTTGGTTTTTGATTTTTTTGATTTTTTTTTAAAAAAAAAAAGAAAAGATAAAATAAAATAAAATAAAATAAATCACTAACCAATTAATAAAAAAATCAAAAATTAAATTAAAAAAATGAAATACTAATAAAATCAAAAATCAAATTTAAAATTAAAATATTAATAAAATCGAAAATCAAATTTTAAAATAAAAATCAAATTTAATACTAAAACTACAAAAAATAAATAAATAAATAAATCAAATTAAAAAATCAAATTGAGAATTAAAATAAAATAAAATAAAATAACTAACAAATTAATAATAAAATCAAAATCAAATTCTAAAGTGAAATAAAATTTATTCTTGAATTTATATAAATTACTTAGTTTTAGAAAATGAAAAACTAAATAAAATTAAAAAGAATTAAAATTTTGGTTTTTAATTTTTTTTAAAGATAAAATAAAATGAAACAAAATAAATCACTACCAAATTAATAATAAAATCAAAAATTAAATTTTAAAGTAAAAATCAAATTAATAATAAAATCAAAAATAAAATTTAAAACTAAAATAAAATAAAATAAAATAAAGAAAATGAAATAAAATAAATAACTAATTATTAATAAAATCAAAAATCAACTTTAAAGTAAATTTAATTTGACTTTCGAAATTATAATAAAATAAAAAAAATTGTTGAGGATAGAAAAATATAAATTAAAACAAAAATAGAAGCAAAATAACAATAAAACTAAAACAAAATAAAAACAAAGTAAAAATCAAAATTGCTACAAAAATAAAACAAAACAGAAAAAAAAACAACAAAAACTACAAAAAAAAAAAAGAATAAAAACAAAACAGGGGAAGGGGGATTGCGTATGTTTTGGAAAAAGAAAAAGGGGGGTGTCTGCGAAGAAAGAAAGGAGGGTGGAGGCGCGATGGATTGAGAAGAGGAGAGGTGGAGTTGGGTGGTTCAGTGACGTGGTGGAGAGGCTGTGAGTGGTTGGACGGAGGAGAAGGGGAGATAAGGGGGAGAGGAAAGAAAAGGTTGAATTGGTGGTGAGGTAAATGGAGGAGGTGGAGTGGAATGGGCTGGAATGGAGGTGGAGTCGTATGGTTTGCAGGAGGAGTAGAGGAGGTTGTAGGCTGGGTGCGATTGGCGGTCTGTGTTGAACGGAAAAGGTAGGGAGGAGAGGAGAAAAGGCGGGCTCGTAATGGTGAAGGAAAATGGTGGTGTGCTTGTGGTTTGAACGGAAGTAAAAAAAAACGGAATTACAAGGGAATGGTGTTGCGGTGTGTTGTGCAGGTTGGGAGATTTGTGAATGGCGGAATAGGGGGCTTGGTTGTAGAGGCGAGCGGAGGAGGCTGACTGTTGGGTGTCGAGAAGAATGGATGAGGGAGATGAGGGAGATGGGTTATGCAGGAAAACGGAGGGGAGGGGTGGAAAAGGGGTGATTGTTTGAATTGAAGGAGGTGGGTATCTCCTCTGTTTTTGAATTTTTTTTTTTTTAAGAGTTGCACGGCCCGTGCACCAAGTGGGTGAAAAATTTTAGGACCCCTCATTTTGCACTAAGTTATGGACAGAAGCACCAAAAAAATTGCACAAGCTGCTGCACGGCTTGTTGCACGGTCTGCACCCCGTACGACAGCCCGTGCAGCCCTGAAATTTTACAAAAATATATTTTTTTTTCATTTTTTTTTTTAGAAAATTCACACAAATCCTTGAATAAAATATTAATTCCTGAAAACATGAACAAACACATCAAGGCACAAGTGGAACAAATATAAAAAATCATAAAAATTAGAAGTAACGATACTAAATATTATTGAGCGGGGAATTATTATTACAATATTTTTTTTGAAAATCTATTATAAAATTCATTAATCACACCACAAAAATACATTTTTTTTTGGGTTATTTTCTTAGAATTAAAATAGATGAAAAATGGAATCCCCACTCACTAATATTTAGATCAATCCTCAAATCCACAATATGCATAACATCCTACATAAATGCAAGCGAGAAACAAAATCTAACACACGCATAAAAATATATAAATACATGCGTACCTTGGGTTGCCTCCCAAAAGCGCTTTGTTTATTGTCGCTGGCTCGACTTATTTATACAAGTATTATAACTAATGAGGTGAAAAAGCAAATAAATGCACATACCTACGAATCAATAATAAAAACAAGGTGTGCAAATATACCTTTGATCCATAAAAATATAAAAATATTTTTATGATCTTCACATCTTCAAGAGACTTTGAAAAAGAAAAGTAGTTAGAAAAATCGTCAGAATAATCATTATAACTACGACTCAAAAATTGTTCCCAAATTGGATCCTTATATTCCCAAGCAAAAATTTCAACCTCATCAATCTTAAGCTCAAATTCCTTCTCAATTTTAATTGGACATTCATCAATTTTTATCTCATCTACCACTTCATTAAGCACAAAAGTATTTTCTATGTTTGGTAGATCCTCAACTACATCCAATTTATCATTGTCAAGCTTAGGGCAATCGTCAACTAAACAAGCAAATTCATCATGCACAACATTTTCATCAATTACAAAACAAGAATCGTGATTAGTAGGAGAATTGACCTCCTCTAATCGACTCACAGTTTCGGTTAGTTGGCTCATTTGCTTTTCTAAGTTGGATATGCTTTGAGAAGTGTTCTTTTCCAAGTTGGATATACTTTGAAAAGTGGTGTTTTGAAATTGAAGGTTGTTTGCCGCCATTTGCTTCATCATTTCTTCAAGTGATGACAATGTAGATGAAGAAGACCCTTGATGGTCTTGGGAATTATATTGCGGATCATAGCATTGATTTTCAAAAGCAAGTTGGAGGTTGTTTGCCGCCATTTGGTTTATCATCTCCCTTAATGATGATAAGGAAGATGAAGAAGACCCTTGATGGTCTTGGGAATTATATTGCGGATCATGACATTGATTTTCACAAGCATATGAATAATCGATGCTAGGAGGGTAAGGAGCATAGCATGAGTTTGTAGAATATAAAGAATTCACCTAATACGCATTAAAATTCTGAAAAGAAGTAAAATCTTGTTATCGTTCTTGATCATAGGTGAAATCTTGAGCGTTATTCCAACCAAAATAGTTATCCATCGTCTCCTGAAAGAATTAGTTCATGTCTATATCCAATAAACATGAAGACACACCAATAAAAAAAACAAAGAAAGAAAGAAGAATTTATATACAAAGATAAAATCTAAAATATAAGAAACAATTAACTCAAAATTAATATTGTTGCCTTCCCCGGCAGCGGCGCCAATTTGAAGGTAGTGTTTTTCGAAGTTCGTTCACAGGGAAGGACTCTCAATATCGATTTCGAGTAGATTATCTCTTACAATCTAGTAGTGTGGAAAATGGGGGGGGGGTTGAGTTTGGTTGAGGTATTTTAACAAACACCTTGCCTACGATAAATAAATTGCTACAAAAACACAACTAAGTTAATGGCTAATATCCAAATTTGCCAACACAACAACACAATGAGCAAATTAACAAGACAAGGGATATTTGACCCAAGGATTATGGATATTCAAGCACTTCAACCCAACAACAAGCAAATATATCTAACTCTACCTAACCAAGATAATTGGTGAAGCACACAATCACTTATTTCTCTTCTATTATAAACACTAATTTAGTGAAGCACATAAATTAGTTCTCTTGATACTAGCAACCAATAGTGAAGCACTACCAATTTAACCAAATCAAGGAATCAATCAAAGAGAGGCTAGGACAAACCCAAGGATGAGGAGCTCAACCTAGGTATTTGCACTTGAATTTTGAGAATTTAGGTACACTAAACTTGTGCTACTATAATGAATGTACTAACAATTACGGATTAGCACAAACAATTAGCAATTGATATTACAAGAAGAGCAAATTGAAGCAACTTACAATTCTCCAAGCAAAATCATAAACAATACAACTCAAGAATTCAAGATAGAGTGAAATAGATCTTACTTAAATTGAAGTGGGTTTAGTACAAGAATTCCTCCTTGAGCCAAATATATGGAGTTAGTTACTCATAATCAATGCTAGATTATGAGTAATTGATGTATCTCTCTCTACTCTACTAACCCTAGTTTATGTTCTTCAAGAGGTCAAGATGTTAAGTTAAGTTCTGAAGATGTTATGTTTTAATGCTCTTTTAATACACAGCAGGGGTCGTACGGCCTGTCGAACGGCCGTACAGCCGCCCGCACAGAAAATTTGCTCCTTTGAACGGCATGTCGAACGGCCGTACAGTAGCCCGTACGAGATAAAATCTTCAAGATAATACATTAAACACCTCCCGACATCGCGAGCTTTCATCTTCTAACTTCCCTCTTGAATAATCTTCGCTTTCATGCCCAAATTAAGCCATCTTTTCAACAATTAAGCACGAGGCACTGAAAGATGAAAACATAACAAATATTAATAAAACAACATTCGAAACTAACACAAATGCAGAAGAATAAAAGACAAAACGTGTATAAAACACACGTTATAAGGATGACAACGGGTTGGATTTGATCCGAATTTTGTAAAATCCAAACCCCTTCCAAATATTTTTTTGTTTTAAAAATAAATCCAAATCCAAAACTCAATATCCAAAACCAAATTCGTTGGATTTCGGATTAGATCTGGTTTTTTTTATCCAAAATTAGTAATAATGTTTCCAAAATTAAAATAATTGCTACATGCAAACAATATTCATTTTATTTATACAATAATTAAAAATTAAAATAATTAAATTAAGTAGTCAAATATAACATATTATATGATTTAACATACTAACTAAAATTTAATATATGTTAAAAAAATATTTCTTTGTATACAACATAAATGGAAAATCTATGTAAAGTAAAGATAATCATATCTTAAATATATCAATAAATTTGAGATTGAGAAATAAAAGTTCTAATTACTAAATTAGTATTGATTATTTCTAATGAAATATTTGAATAAAACGAAATAAATTATATGTCTTATATCTTAAATATTATATAAAATAATTTTAAATTATAACCATAAATTCTAACAATCATATCTTACTCAAAAAATGACATATATTGGATTTGTTTGGTTAATTGAAAATATTTATTTTTCTATAGTAAATCACTTCACTAATAAAAGAACATAAAATTTATAAAAATGTTATTGAACAAACACATAGGAAACTAGATTAGATGAAAGTTTTTATTTATCATAACTACGTTCGTTTAATGGATTTGTAAGGTAGTGATCCTTTTTCATATCGCTGAGAAACAATCTAATAATTTATAACTGTAGTTAGAATTAAGTGTTTATGAATTTTTAATACTAGCTTATAACCCGTGCAATGCACGGGTTTCTTATATTATATTATAAATTTTATTTAATATTATAATTATGTTTTAATATAATCATTATTTTAATAATTTTTTTAATTTTAATTTAATATAATTTAACATACTCATGTTTATTAATAATTGAGAAATATGTTGTGATATTTTCGGGTATATATTAATTATTGTAAGATTTGTTGTATATTAAAAAGGTAACGTGTTTTAATTGTAAAGGAAATATTAATGATTGAAAGATATGATACGATTGATCTTTTTATGTGTTTATAAAAGGTAATATTTTCAACTAAAATTAAATGTGAAAAAGTCAATCGACTAATTACCAGTAAATATATTATGTTATTATTTATTTTAGGTGTTATATTTTTCTTGAAAATTATGGTTTGATATTTTCGGTTATATATTAATGATTGTAAGATCTGTATTAAATTAAAAAGGTAATGTATTTTAATTCGAAAGAAAAATATTAATTATCGAAAGATATGATACGATTAATGTTTTTAGTTGTTTATAAAAGGTAACATGTTTAACTAAAAGTAAATGTGAAAAGGAAATCGACTAATTACCATTAATTTTATTATACTAATGTGAAAAAATGCAATCGACTAATTACCATTAATTTTATTATGTTAATCGACTAATTATCATTAATTAAAACGTGTTTTAATTCGAAAGGAAATAATAATGATGGAAAGATATGATACGATTGATGTTTTTAGGTGTTTATAAAAGCTAATATCTCGACTAATTACCATTAATTATATTATGTTATTATTTATTTTAGGTGTATTTATTTTTCTTTATAATGAAGGGTAAATAAGTAAATTCACTCAGTACCAAAAAACAGGTACCAAAACTTTCAATGTTTCGGCTTTTATATAATAGTATAGATATATTCGAAAAATTGATTGAGACTCATGTAGATATTTTAAATGTATTAATATAATAAAAATATAGAAATCCATTGTACTGTACATTTAAATATACCAAATTTTCCAAACAACCAAACTTAAAATATGGGTAAAAAACTTATGAACTTGGTTGAAAGATTATAAAAAATGAGAGAAATCAAATGAAAATAATATTAGGAAATAATAATAAAGAAGGGCTTAGTATGTTTTAGTGGGGATGTGAATGTTTTGATAATTGTTTGATAATTGTTATTAATGCAATTGGTATAAATTGAAAATTATTTTATACTTAAATTTTAATGAAATTATTTTTTTTCTAAATTATGACTAAAATAATATGTTTACATTAATTAATTAATATTATCATTTGGTGCGTAGCACGGATAGAACGCTAGTTTTCTTTTTAAAAATTAAATTTTAGAAAAAAAATATAATTTCACAAAACTAATAAATTAATAGTTAATCAAATAGGCTTATGTTACTATAGTTGTAAGGGTAAGCTAAATTCGGCATGATTTATATGTCATGCTTCAATTACCAACATACATATATTTTAAATATTTCATCTCGTCCATTATATAGGGTGTTTAATTTTTCTACAATTAATTTAAGGTGCTTTGATCGCGTGGTTAAAATTATTAATTTTTAATTTTTTTGAATAAAAGTAATTTTTATTTAAAAAATAATAATTTTTTACATAGAAAAAATTAAACGTCTTATATAATGAATTAGAGGAAGTATCTGTTATTTACTTTTTTTTTGTCAGAAAAATACATTCTTGTATAATGAATTGTACCGAAATACAATACCGCAAAAAAGGGGTTCTTTTCGTTCAATAAAACTTATCATCTAACCGAAAGTCATGCAAACATGTCACCGGAAAAACCTTAAAGTCTAAAAAGAGAACATCCAAAAAAATGTGCCACTAATAATGAAAATACTTATCTTAATCATGAGGCGTGGTAAGAAAGATCTTTTATGCACCACATTGCCTTTGTAACATATTCTATTCAACCAAAACGTTCAAACGTCCCTGCGAAAATGAATAAAAATGATAAGAGAAAATTAGTTCACAACATTTATTTATCAGATATTTTATAAATATTATCAACATAATATATGAACAAACATATAGGTTAGCAATAAACGTAAGAAATCTAAACCAAAGGGGATCCCTTTGGTTAGATACTTATTTAATTGAATTTTTTTTACAACTCATGATTATTAATCTTGATTATTAAATATTATTCTTGGGCATGTAAATAATGTAAATATTGAAGAAACATATAAACACATGACATAATATAGTATTAATCGGCTAAATTATGAGTATATTGTTATATCTATAACAAAATATTATAGAAATCCTTTATATATATTATATGCCAACAAGAGCTTTCAAGCCTATTTAGTAATTTACTAATTTGCCCTTCTATCATATTAATACTAAAAAAAAATGCTTGTCATGAGAATCGAACCCATGACCTTATGTAAAGAAAGGATTATTATTTTCACATCTCCAACCACTACACCAAAGAAGTTTTTTGAACATTTTTATAACTCATTAAATACATACTCCAAGAACTCATTTGTTATAATGTTTAATATTTCTATTCATTCATATATTTTATAGTCAAGCCTGAGCCGAATTGTTCATCGGACTAATCGGAGATTTTTCGAGCAAAAGTTTTAAAGTACTCGATTCTTGAGGTTCGTGCGACTAATCGGACTTTTAATATATAAAATTTTAAATATTATAAATATCCTTCAATGTAAATATTCAATATTTTATAAAATTCATGTACTTTATCAAGTTAAACCCGTGTCGAACATAAATCGAACCGTTTATATTCAAACTTTTTTCACAATAGGTTAAATCGATTCGAGATTTCAAGCTTTATGAGTCAAGTTTCGAGATTAAAATTAAAGGACCAATTGAACTTGAGCTCGAGTTCAAGCTCGACGAAACTTTTTAGCCGAGTTTGAGCTCGAGTGTGGCAATGTTTGACTCGACTCGATTACACCCCACTCTCATTGCTATTGGGCAAAATATTTTGATAAACTAGAAAAAAAAAATTTAAGGAAAACAAAACAAAAATTATTGCAGATGAGATTTGTACTCTATATTATATATTAGATAAACATTTAGATAAAACACATAGTTAGGTCAAAAATATTTATTAAAAAATAGATTATAGATACTCTTTTAAAAATAATAAATTTAAAATGTCTAACTGTATTACTGAAATATGATACTTAGTAGATAATATATCACAATATACATGAATACAAACCAAAATTTTAGCTAATTTTAATATAAATTACAAGAATATTAAATCACTGTCACATGGCCACTTCCACGCCACCACTACTACGACCACGACATGCACCACTACCAAAATTACCAAAATTTTATTTGTAACAACATGAACACCACCAAAATCACCAACATCAAAGCAAAAACACTAGGAATTCAACTAAAGTTACCAAAACTTAAACGTAAATCACTATAAAATTTAAACGCAAATTACAAGAATATTCCAGATTTAGAATTGTCCAAGTATTCGAAGCTGTTGGTAATGGTGTTGACGGTAGTAAATTGAGTAAAAATGTCATCGATCGACGTTACAAACTTAGATCTATTAAGAGTGGGATGAATGAATTAGTGGAGGTGTGGTCATGAATGTGACTGGAATTCGTGACAAACATGTTCTTCAGTTACTTTCGGAGTGGTGGTCGATTTGGTGACCATAAAAGATCGCAAAGTGATGATGGTATATACACACATTCCCTCTCTCTCACCCATTCACACACATTATACATATGTGTATGTATATCATGAACGATGATGACAAATGGAATGAGATGGTCATGATAACGGCGGTGTAAAGCAAGTGATGGTGTCTAAGTCGCCGAAAATGGAAGGGGCATATGAGTGGATGCTGGTGAATGTTAAGATGTAAATTAGATTTGAATGTGTGGTTATGATTAGTTTTTGATTCTCATATCTATAAAAATCTTATTTAGCACTTATCTATATATAAACACGTGAGTCTACCGACTCGTAATTAGATTTTTAAATTACGTAGTGTTTAATCATTCCAAGTTATGGTTTTTAATCAATTTTATGGTCACACCATGACCATCATGCTAGAAGCCCACTTCATGAAAATTTTGGAACTCATCCACTAGATTCTTAAATAGCTCTTAATTCTTCATTTTATTTAACACTTATTTTAGAAATAATTTCAAAGAAAAAAAATGAAATAATGTCTCTTTTCATTTATTATAGGTCAAAATGCACTTTCAAGCCAATTTAGTAATTTATCAATATACCCCTCTTTATATTAATGTTAAAAAAAATATTTGTATTAGGAATAGATTTTATAATCCCCCCCTATCATACAAACAACTAAAATTTATGCACACAATCACTACACCATAACAATTTCTGATACCTACTTAAAAATCATTAACTACATTTTCAAAGAACCTGCTTCCTAGATTTTCCTTGATTTTTTTATAAATTTATGCATGATAAAACTATAAAAAATATATTTCCATCTCATTTAATTAAAATTATTATTATTATATTTTCATGAAATTTTAAAATTATAAAGTATTCTTTTTGTATTATGTATGTGATACGAAAATACGACACAAATTTACATTGTACACGAAATGACATAAATTCAAATTTTGATTTCTGGTACATGTATAATAATATTTTTTGTGAGACCATAAATCATAATAATTATTCATGTTTTTTATGCTCATGACAAACACAAAACAAATTCACTTGGTACACGTATAGATTGAGCATTTCATCCATCCCATCCGACCGCGATCCAATCCCCTTCCCATTCGGGTTGGGGATTGCGAAATTTTTTCTGTCAGTATGAGAAATATGGAATATTATAAAATAGAAATTCGGGGGATGAGAATGGGATCGGGGATTAAGGTTTCCCGACCTAATCCCCAATTCACGTTCCCAGTCGATTATCGGGGATTAAGGGAATATTTTATTTACTAGATTATTAAAGATAAATATAATTCAAAATTTTAAAATTTTGATAAATTTAAAATTTCACAAAAAAATAACAAAATAAAATTTTAATATTTTAAGTTATATATTTCATCTTTTATTATAAAAAATAATTTGAATAGCTATTTATGATATAATAATAATAATATTTATCATGATTTATCAAATTATTTTTATTATAAAATATATTAAGGAATTATAAATTTCAATTAAAAAATAATAATATTTGAATTCGGGGATTGCCATAGGTATATTACTCTTCGATCCTAAATTGAACTGATGCCACTCCTAGATACACAAGATAACATGAATTCATTTAATGTCAAATTTGGACATTTAGATATAAAAAATGCTTATTGCAAACAGTTATATCTCAATTAAATATTGACAAAAGAATAGGTACATCATTTTTATGCCAACTTAAAAACAAATGGTAAAAGAACTAAATAGTTGACAATAATATGTTAATCTAACCTATTGACAAATATTAGATGAGTTTAATTAAAATTTAAAAATTATAGTGTTAACAGAAAAACATTCGAAAGAAGTAAATGTATAAGATTATTGTACGAGAGATATGGCAATTAATGATTTTTATACCTAATTAGCTCATAATCATGTAGTGATAATTTCATACGAATATGTGCATGTAAAATTATCATAGTTAAAATGCAGGTAATGCATTACACGACTATCATGCTATCATAATAATTTCACTTTTAAAAGTCTAAGATAAAAGTGTTTTAACAACTACAAAAGAAAATTATTATCGAAAATTTTTTTGTTCTGAAACTAGAATTATAGTTTTATGAAATTATAATACAATAACATTTTTATCTATATTATGAATATGCCATGAAAATAAGATATGCATTCACGTGGTACACAAGATAACGTGAGTTTTTCAACCATCGAATTAGGATATATGATATAGAATATACGGAAACACGACATGATTTTTTGGTCCTATCAAATGAACTGAATTTATGACCTCTAAATACAAATGGAGTTAAATTCACAACTACTGAATAAATTATCTCTTTTAGTGTTTGTTTATATCTTATTTTAAATTAAATTTTATAAAATTTATTTAATATGTGATTGTTGGGGTTTGATACATTTACCTAAAATTGTTGTCTACAAAAGTTGCAATTGTGAAAAATAAATGTTTTTGCTAAAGCAATTTTTTTTATAAAAAATGTTGTTGAAAAATTGCTTTTAGATTTACTAAGCTGTTTTGAACCAAGTTTTCTACAAAAAAATTGTTGTTGCGGTCTACAACATCATTACCAAAGAGACCTTTAATATGATTGATACTATGTATAATATATATATATCTATATAAAAAAAATCAGAATTAGCTGATATGTTAGATTTGGACTCTATATGAGTTATCGATTAAATAAATCAATAAAATGTATAGTTGAATTATAATATAGTATCATAAACAAGATTATATATACTAAACAAAGATGTAAAATTATATATGACTACATATAACATAATGATCGATTAGTGATATTTTAAGATTGTATAAAAATAATTTTTTTTCTCACTACAGCACATATTAGTTCGTTTGGATACAACATACATTTTAGTTGATTTTTCCTCCTACCAAATATGTAATTATCCACCTATTTCCTCTTACTGGTTTACTATTACTAATGGAATTAAAATAAATAGCATATCATTATCGTGATAATCTTTTAAAAAAAACTACTAGAAAATAGACTAAACGACACATTATTGTTGCAATAGTACTTGACCACTAATAAGTAACTTTTATGTATCATTATTATCGGTCATTCATCTTACATTAAATGTGTAACGCCCCCAAATCCACCCTGACAGGGGACCCGGGTCGTCACATTGTCTCAATATCCTGTAGCACAAGTTACGCAATAACAAAGCAAAGTATATAATACAACGGAGCATAAAGTGTCCCACTCCGCAGGTCCAAGATCGTCTTCACAACATAGTACAAAACAACTTGATACATCTCGATTTAATATATTACAAAAGTTCACATCAGTAGAAATATAAAGATTCTATCTGGGTCTTCTAATTATTGACGCCATAGCCTTGCGCTTTCCCCTTGCCTTTATAGCCCTGGTTGGACGTCTCGCCTTTTTCCGTCTTGACAGCTGAACAAAATGTTGTAAAGCAAGAATGAGCAACTATAGTGCTCAGCAAGTTCTCTTCTCGCTCGGTATATAAATATAATAATGTTTACCGAAATTAATACTCAAAATTTTAATATTGAAAATCACAATAAAATTTGACTCAAATTCATCTGGAAAATATCATACTCGAAAGGCTCAAACTCATCTCAAAACAGAATACTCAAAAGACTCATTACTCATCTCGAAACAGAATACTCGATAACTCATGATTTAAGAATGAACTGGTCTTCCACCTCTCCGTATCTCGGTGGGGCGATCAACTAACCAACCAAGAATACCGGCCTCCGATGACACCGCACTTCGCCCGATCACGGCTACAATACGATATCAACTATAATATATATGTATGAATGCTAGCATCATAATGGTTATCAATTCAACCAAGGCAACGAATGCCTAAATATTCTCGGGTCCGTAAAACGGTACACGAGTCTCTCTTTCTCTATAAAGGGCCTCTTGCCCAAAATTGACCAGTAGAATACAGAATTCCCGAATAGTTGGGTACAGATAACTTGAGATAACTCTTTCAGAAAATATTTACAAATCTGGCGGACTGCCAGTATGACTCAATTTCACCACCAATCCGAACAATGGACTGATGTAAATCCTCAATAATAATTTATCGGTTGACATGAACAAAATGCCAAACCTTGACAATAAAATCGACTATCTCGAACCTATGAGAATAGTCCTAAGATTAAAGTAGTTGGGAGTCGTACTGAACAATTAGTACTTCTCGATATTTATAATACTCACTTTGATGAACGTTTAGATAGAATATTTTTCACTTGATCGACGAATAAAAATCTCTAATAATTATAATTTTAAACTCCTATCGGTTAGTTCAAACGAGGAACTAACTGAAAGATAATCAATAAATAACGATTGAATTTGTACAATAAATTCAATCGAAAAGAATAAATTTAACTATCTCGGACGAATGAGATTAGTTTCGCTGAATAAAATAACAGTCGTCTCGAATTAATGAGATCGACCCGATATCAATTAAATTGTTTCTACGCATATAGGGATTATAATTCTCAAATAAACTAACTTGACAATATAATGATATTTAACAAGAAATAATTCTCTAAAGAAATTATTGCATCATATAGGGCAACAGATAATCTCAATATATAACATCTCAAAAATAATTAAGAAAATAAATAACACGAACAGAAATTCACAGTTTCCAAAAGTTAGGGTAAGAACGAACTTGCCTCGATCTCGAAGTACGGAAGAATGAAGCTAAAATATATACTCTACCCGTGAACTTGGCGTCGATCTACGTCTCGAGAATTATTTTCTAAAAATAGCAACCAGAAATACGTAAGCGATTCTTCAGAATAAAATACTCCCGATCCGATAATCTAATTAATAATAATATCTCATAAAAGCTCCGGAATAAATAACAGAAATAATCCCGGAATAAATATTTATTCGAACACGGGAAATAAATTTGGGGAATATATCCTATTTTTAATATCTGGCAATCTAAATTCTTACTCAAAATGAAAAATTCAAACATCCGTTTTTATTCAATTTAAATCCATATTTAATATTCTCATTTTTAAACTAATTATCAAAGAATTCTAATTTTTTAAGAAATCTCACAAATTCTAGTTACTAAACTCTTTAATAAAACAAATTTTAAATCTCTAAATTAAATCTGACTCGATCCGGTTAATAAAAATAAACCGAAAAATATTAAAACAGCTTTTCCAAAATAAAACATATTTTATTCTATTTATTTCACAAATATTCTTCTTTTTATCAACAATTTATTAAATCTTTAATTTCCGTCCAAAAATAACTCTTTTTAACAAACAAATAAATAATCCATTTTGTTAAACCCTTTTTATTGCAAAATAATAAATATCTAATTTATTTTCAAAATCACATAACGACACTTATTTAATTAATAAATAATAAATTCTAAATTACATCTAAAATCTTATTTAATTAATTAATTAATTAACTAAACCAATTTAAATAAATTATTAATTATTAACCAAATTAATTAATATTTCCATTTTTAACAAAACTTATTGAATCCCGTTTTATTCGTTTAATCAAGAATCCCGATTATAAAACTCGAACACCTACGTTAATATTTTATTATATTTTAACAGCAAATACACAACGATGTGGGTCCCACCGTGTGGGCCCCACCTGTTTCTTTCCCCCTCCCCTGCATCTCTCTCTTTCTTTCTACAATCTCTCTCTCTCGCCTGCAATCTCTCTCTCAAATCTCTTTCTATCGATTTCCTCCCCCTTCGCACTCCTCCTTCCCCTCTCCTGCTCGCCTTTTCCGGCGACAACTCCATTACCGAGCCCAACATAGCTCCCTCACTCCAAAACAAACTACAACTAAACCAACATCAATCCTCCCATCACTCAACCACTCGGAACAACACCAATCTCTCCTCACTCTCACCGTACACAAACCCCATCTCAATCTCCTCTCGCAACTCCAATTTCCGATTTCAACAACGCCAAACCAATATTTCTCTACTTCACTCGGCAACACCACAACCCAACACAAAAACAAACACTCTCTCACTCCCCTCATCTCTTCTCTCCGTTCTCTCTTCTCGGTTCAATCCCCACCATCAAACACCGATTTAAAACAAACAACACACACATTGCCATAAACCGAACACCACCAGATTCAAGCACGAAAGAAACACAAAAACAAAAAAAAAGAATAAAACGAAAGGAAGGCAATTACTAAACAAACAAATTGGAGAGACTAACTACCTGCGGTTTATATGAATGGATTTGTCAAAGTCGGGTTTTGGTTTTGTTTGTTTTTGGTTAAAAAAACACAGAACTTGTGTTTGTTAAACAAGGACAGGACTTGTGTTTTTTATATATTGAACCGAGTTTGGTTTTTGTTTAGAAGGAAAAGAATAGCTGTGCGCCCTGTGCTGTGTTAGTTTTGTTCGGTTTATGAGTAATAAAAGGTTCGAGCTTTTGTGTATTAAAGCCGAGTAAAATGAAAGAGAATGAACTGTGCTTTGCTCGGTAGTGTTCTGTTTTTTGTGTGTATGAATATGATGCTCTGTGTTTTTGAAGAAAAAACTGGTATGGTTTGTGTTTTAACAATGAAAGAGACAGTATGTTTGGGCTTTGGACTCATGTGCTTTATAAAATAAAAATTGTACCTCTCAATAATGCTCATTAATCATGAAATTGGTAGTGTGCTTATTAATAATTTAAAAAGTGCTAAATAATGGAAACAAAATCATTGCAAAAATGTTTAGTGGACATAATGCTTAATCATTATTATTTAAGTGACAATTAATAAATAAAAAGAAATAAAACAAATGGGGGACAAATTGATTGCAAATATTTAATATAGTTATTTAATAAAAAGATTTCGTTTTTCTCCCGCTGACTAATTAAAACGAGACTCAAAAATTCGACTCAAAATAAAATATATTTCGAAAATTTACGGTTATTACAAAATGGGTACTATTTACAAATATGATACCTAGGTCGGTCTTGAGAAATTGAAGTTCCAAGTGAATTTGAATTTTGTACTCAATTAAAAATCTACATACCATTTATTTTTCGATACTTCTTATATCTTAAACTATTTTTGGTGCTACCTTGAACAAAATGTGCCCCAAATATCATTTTTGTGCCTCTACATACTTTTAAATTTTTTTACTTATTAGAAAAGATGTGCCCCTAAATTATATCATCTTCTCGATGCCCCATTGCATGAGCGACTTAATCTAAGGATTGTCTTTGTATGATATTCAAAATATAGAATTAAATAATATTTCAAAATTTGAACAGTTACCAACTATTAGCTTTAAATAAATCGAAGCACACAGAATAGACTGAAAAGAAGATATGTCCCACTCAAAAAAGATTTGCGAACAAAATTTTTGTAAATTAGAATGTGGCCCGTGCCTTGCACGGGCTTTCATGCTAGTTATTATTAATGTACTAACATATAAAATTAAGTTAAACAACATGTATCTAGATGCTCATGTACCATAATAGAACCTAGATGTTTTGAGAGTCGACTCCCATAACTAGGGTTCTAGCCGCCAGTTCTCCATCTTTCAAATCTTCATCCTCCTCACCGATTAAGCCCTTCATTCTCCCATCCTCTCTTTTATTTACCAGTTTTTCAATAAAATCGAGATCTAATCCTTTTTGGGTGAGATCTTGTTGAGTACCTTGTTATCAAGGTTGTTAGTCGTACCCATCTTTTTGGGATGTTACTGTGTTATGTCTTTATATTTATGTTTGTCTTGTTACGAGTTTTGATAGTTTTTCTGAGAAGGATTTATATGATATTTTGAGAGATCCGTAAGACTCGCATCGAATCTGGGACGGTGGTGGATATCGTAAGAGCTCACCTTTCATAAAAAAAATGTTCATAATTTGGGGGCATATGTTGCTCCAATATCAGTTGATGTAACTGATAGTTCTGAACATTGGGCTACAGATGGTGTTTATGTAAAGATCAGTTGCGATGCTACTAGTTTCATAACTGATGTAGGTTGGATTGCTCGAGGTGTCATTGTAATACTTTTTCGATTAAAGAATTTAGATATTCTATGTGTTAAGCGATCTGAAAACAAAACAGCTATTTGTTTAGTTCATTTTTTGTTTCACAATCAGGATGTAGTTGACAATTCGGTGGTTTGTCTCGGTTGGATTCCGATGTTCGAATGTTAATAAAATCTTATTGTTCGTCAACAAAAAAAAACATGTATTTATCTTTTCATTAATAGGCTAATATTTCAATTCAAACTAATTTAAAAAGTAAATTGATATATTCTGTCAAAAAAAAAAGTAAATTGACCAATAGTATTCTTCCATTAATTGGCTAATATTTTGTAACCGAAACCCAAGCTTATTTATTGACCTTTATTATCATCAAATATTAGTCAATGCTAAATTTTAATAAGTACAAAAAATATGCTAGTAACCAAATCCTTTATATATATTATAGGCCAACAAGACCTTTCAAGCCAATTTAGTAATTTACTAATTTGCCCTACCATCATATAAATATTAAAAAAAAAAAGATGTTTATCATGAGAATTGAACCCATGACCTTTATGTAAAGAATGGATTATTTTCACATCTCCAACCACTACACCAAAGAAGCTTTTAGAACCTTTTTATAACTCATTAAATACATACTCCAAGAACTCATTTGTTATGATGTCCAAATTTCTATTAATTCATATATTTTATAGTCAAAACCGAGCCGAATTGTTCATCGGACTAATCGGAGTTTTAGCGAGCAAAGTTCAAGTTTTAAATTACTCGATTCTTGAGGTTCGCGAGACTAATCGGACTTTTAATATTTAAATTTTTTAAATATTATAAATATCTTTCAATGTAAATATTCAATATTTTATAATATTCATATATATTTTACCAAGTTATACCCGTATCGAACATTAGTCGAACCGTTTATATTCAAACTTTTTTCACAATAGGTTTTATGAGTCAAGTTTCGAGGTTAAAATTAAAGGACCAATTGAACTTGAGCTCGAGTTCAAGCTCGACGGAACTTTTTAGCCGAGTTTGAGCTCGAGTGCGGCAATGTTCCACTTGACTCGATTACACCCCACTCTCATTGCTATTGGACAAAATATTTTGATAGACTAGAAAAAAATAATTTAAGAAAAACAAAACAAAAATTATTACAGATGAGATTTGAAATTCATATTATATATTGGATAAACATTTAGATAAAACACATAGTTGGGTCAAAAATATTTATTAAAAAACAGATTATAGATATTCTTTTAAAAATAATATATTTAAAATGTCTAACTGTATTACTGAAATATGATACTTAGTAGATACTGTAATATATAACAATATACATAAATACAAACCAAAATTTTAGCTAATTTTAATATAAATTACAATAATATTAAATCACTATCACATGACCACTTCCACGCCACCACGACCACGACATGTACCACTACCAAAATTACCATAATTTTATCTGTAACAACATGAACACCACCACTTACACCACCAAATCACCAATATCAAAACAAAATTACTAGGAATTCAACTAAAGTTACCAAAACTTAAACGTAAATCACTAAAAAATTTGAACGCAAATTACAAGAATATTCCAGATTTAGAATTGTGAAAATATTCGAAGCTGTTGGTAATGGTGTTGACGGTAGTAAATTGAGTAAAAATGTCATCGATCGACGTTACCAACTTAGATCTATTGAGAGAAGGATGAATGAATTAGTGGAGGTGTGGTCGGGAATGTGAGTGGAATTCATGACAAACATGTTCATCAGTTACTTTCGAAGTGGTGGTGGTGGATTTGGTGACAACAAAATATCATAGAGTGATGATGGTATACACACACACTCCCTCTCTCTCACCCATTCACACACATTACACATATGTATGTGTATATCATGAACGATGATGACAAATGGAATGAGGTGATGATAACTATAGTGTAAAGCAAGTGATGGTATCTAAGGTCGCCAAAAATGGAAGGGACATAGGAGTGGATGTTGGTGGAGGTTGAGATGTAAATTAGATTTGAATGTGTGGTTATGATTAGTTTTTTTATTCTCATATCTATAAAAATCTTATTTAGCACTTATCTATATATAAACACTTGAGTCTACTGACTCGTGATTAGATTTTTAAATTACGTAGTGTTTAATCATTCCAAGTTATGTTTTTAAAATTGTTAGATGTGATTGTATTGTTATAATCGTATATGAACTTTAGGTAAGAAATTCGAGTTATTACTAATATCCATAAAAAATAACACACTAATGATGTATAGTGTTTCAAAAATTAGAAATCGTCTATTTAAAACAATTAAAACAACAACATTTTATGAATTTAAATGGTGCCCGTGCTTTGCACGGGCTTTCATGCTAGTTGATTAATTAAACATTAAAACACATGTCTCTTGATTATAGGTTTATGGTCATTAAACTAGTAATCTTTGTTACTCCTTTATTATTTTCGTTACTCATTTTCTCATATTTTGAAAAATTCTAGCAAGAATGATGGAACACTTTTATCACACCTAGTGTAACGACTAGGAAAATTTCGTGTATTTTATTCTGTTAAAATATGTTTTTAGTTGATTTTATTGTGTTTTTATTTAATTTTTAATGCATTTAAACACATTATGATTTTTATTAAATAGGAAAATTATCCCATACGTGTTATGTGACTTCTATGTAGTATAGATTATTTTATTATATTTTTCTGTAATTTTTCTATTTTTAGAATACAATTATTTTGCATTTTAAATTCCGGAACCAGCCCCTATACTGAATCCGAGACCCTGTTTTTTATACCAATATTTTTATAAAATGGTAGGATATATAAAAATGAATTTGTTGTAATTTTTGTAATATTCACAATTTTTGGGAAATTTTGGCATATTTATTATAATTGTTTAAAATTAAAAATATTACATTTTTATCTCATAAAAATTATTTTTAAGGCTTAATAATTTTAATTAGGGGTTAAAAATATTTTTGGGGTATTAATTTTCAAATTAGTATAAATAGCAGAATTTTATTTTTATTTATTAAAATGAATCAAAAATAAGATTTTTGATTTAATAATTCTGAAAATTCTGGAAAATAGTGTTCTTGGTGTTCTTCAGAATCAAAGCGACTTTTGAAGGTGATTCTGTTATTCAAATCCTTCATATGAGTAATCAAATTGAATGGCATGACATGTTCTATCTGATTATGTGAGTGTTTGAATCGAAAAATGCCTTGTTCGAAAATTTTTAATTTTTATTGTTATATTCGAATTTCTTGAATTAATTGCAGCTTGTATACTGATTTGCTGTTGTTGTGGTTAGTTCCTACAGATTGTATATAATCTCAGGAGTGTAGTGGTAATTTTTGTTCGATTTTACATAGCCTAGAACTCGAAGTCGAGTTTTTGTGTGGGTGAAAATTTTTGATTTTGATTTCTGGATTCTTGATGGTTTTTCTGCTGTATTTGATGATTGGTATAGTTTGTACAAGTCCTAAGCTTCATTTTGATATATTAAACGTTCGATTTGGTTTAGAAACGAGTGATTTCGAGTTTTGGCCGGTGAGATCGCCGGATTTCTTTTGGATTTGGCCGGATTCTCAGTTCGGCTGATGTTAGGATTAAACGAATGGTATAATCGTGTTTAGAACACGATTTGGAACGATTTTGGTATGTAAAACGCACCAAATGGTACGTTTTTGTGGTTCGTCGGAAATTTTTTCCGGTCGCCGGATTCTGGAAACAGCCATTGACGGCGACGATTGTTCTTCGAGCATTCATACGAAGAACAACGTAGGTGGTGATGAACAGTACCCGTTTAATCTTCAAAACCTAAAAACCATTTCTAAAAACTGATTTTGAAAAATTATTTATAAAATTCGAATTTTATTTTCAGAAATTCGAAAAATACTTTTAAAAATTCGAAAAATTATTTTTAAATTTCGAAAAATTATTTTTAATTTCGAAAAATAGTTTTAAAATTTTAATAAATTATTTTTAATTCGAAATTTATTTTATTTGATTATTTTAAATCTATTTAGCTAATATTTTAATTAATTTAAATTGATTGGTTAATTTATAATAATCAATTAATTTAATTAATTAAATATGATGAAAAATAATCAAATTTGATTATTTTGAAAAATAAAATAATTTTTTTATTTTATAAATATTATTTTACCTTTAATATTTATTTCCTTATTTGTTTAAAATGAAATAAAATTGTTTTAAAATTCTAAAAATAATCCGGGAAGGGTAAAGATAGTTTTAAAATTCTAAAATTGATTCTAAGACCGGATTAGGTAATTAGAAAAATATTTCAATGACCCAATAATTATCTGTAGGGTTTTAAATTATCCTTTTTAATCCAAAAAGGGTAATTTAAATTCTTTAAAATTCCGAAAAATGTTCTAAAAATGTTTATAAGGGTTCTAAAAATACCTTGAGTGTTCTTTTATATGGTGAGTCATATCTGTTATGTGAATTATGTGTTTGATTACTCTGTACATGTTACTATTTGTTTAAAAATATTTAGTCGGTAGCAATACAACGTATGGGTAGACCCTAGAACCGAGGTTTGATTGGTAATTGACCTTGTACCTAGCCAGATATTTGAAATAGCATGTTTTATTGTAGAAGTGGGAGAAACCCTAGCTAGTGGGCAGAGTTACCTGCAGTATTCCTAGAAGTGAGAAAACCCTAGCAAGAAAGTATAAATTACCAGCAGTATATTCAGGCAAGTATTTTCTCCCTTGATCATCTTAAACATTTTTATTTTATGTTTCATTGATTCATATCATGACGAATAGCTATTGTTCAGAGCTATTTGTGATTCTTAAATATTTTTGTGCGAACAAAGTTACTTGCTATTGGTACCCTTGATGTGGGGAATTGTTTAAGATAAACTCTTCATATCCTTATTATCGTAGTAAATAATAGGGATGTGAACTGTATGTGAAACTAAGCATTTCCTGTTGAATTCGGAAATTGCTCTATTGGATTGAAAAATGATAAAGCGTAGGAGGCCATGATAGCTGTCATGGTCCAGCAATATTTAAGGAGGATATGGTAACCATTCCATCTTCCTATAGGCTAACATTACTTGCCTATTTTGGTACCCTCATGAAATCCGGATTATACACACGGGTATAGCTGTACCAGTGGAGTATAAAGGGTCCCATTGCTTTTGAACCTGATCAGGGGGCAATGGTGTTTCAGTTATGTATATCCAATCCATATCGCCCGAATGGCTACTATAGTTGACAAATGATTCAGTTTTATGTCATGTCAAATGATTTCAGTTATGATCGAATTATAATTCAGTTGTTGATTCAGTTTGCTTTATAAACTGTTTTACTTTTCAGTCGATATTATGCAGCATTTGTTCTGGTTTTATTTTAAAACTGTTTATATATATATTTGCTGGGCTTTTCTTTGGCTCACTCTTGCTTTCACTAAACCTTTCCAGACGGGAAGTATGGTTCCGATCAGCAGTCCAGACAATATTAGAGGGAGTCAGAGTGGTCGGGTATCCGCACCTCAGGCCGTGCAGGTACTTGTGCGTTTCAGTTGGCGCTAGATAGAATTTTAAATAAAATGGGATGTAATAATAAAATTGAATTAGACTGGATTTAAGTTGACTTGATTTGGTGATTTGTAATAAGTGACTAGTTTATTTTGGAATATGTCTGCTTGTATTCATACAATAACCTGTTTACGATCTTTGGTTGCGGGGTCGGTTGCGCATTCTGATATTTTTGGTTATGATTGGTTGGTGACCCCCGGATCTGGACCCCGGATTTGGAGGGGCGTCACAGTTGGTATTAGAGGTGACAGGTTATAGTCATTGAAATAAGCAGATATATACCATAGGAAAGTTTAGGCAGATCACATGAGATAGGACGACGTTTTTGTGTTACGTTGCGTTTGATTTTAGTCTAAGCCTAAGTTGTGAGGTGATTGTGATATTATGTTACTGGGTTGCGCAGGTGTCTGTTGTGGTGACTGCACCGGTAGTTGCACCTCAGCCTATGCCGGCCCTGGAGTCAGTTACACCACTGCTGTTCCCACCTATGGATTTACCACCTATTCCAGCTATTATGGATCCTGACTACCCAGTGATGGGGGTGGACTATTGGCTGGGTTGGGAGTTTCCGCGGGAGCCGATGGGTCCCGTACCACCAGTTCATCCTGTTGATCCAGGTGAGTGGATGGGCTTACCAGCACTTGGGGAGCCGAGTTATGTGGCACATTTGGGTATGGCACATGAGGAGGAGATCATGGTGATTGACCCTCCAGCACCAGTCCCCGTACGGATGTTTGTTCCTGGTCAGCAGCAGGGAGTAGTGATGCCACCCGCTTTACCTGAGCTTCATCTACCTGATGCAGAGGCAGCTATAGGAGGATTTCTTATGCCAGCTGAGTTCACGGATCAGTCAGACCCCACTGTGCAGGGTCCCTATGTACCACTCTCACCAGTTATACCTTGGCATCAGATGCCACCAGGAGTGGAGAGAGTGCGTGCTTTGATAGAGGAGGTTACAGGCGGGGCAGAGGCTGAGTCGAGGGGTCATATAGGTGCACCGCACACTGTTCCTTTTTGTGAGTACCGCGGGCTCTGGGAGGCATATGACTTTTTGAGAGGGCAGAATGTGGAGCTGCGTAGGATGACAGGTCATCCTGTTTCAGACTCCGAGATTCGTCATAACCTCCGGGAGTTGATTGCAGCCGGTACTTATGAGGTTGAGGCATTGAGGCTGGGTGATTCTGGTACTATCGATTACCGTCGGGCCTACCGTATCCTCCAAAGGATGTTAGCGGATCTTCAGCAGATGGTAGATCCCAGTTGGGATTAGAGACTGTGGGACAGAGACATAGAAGGAAGAATGCTACCTGTGTTTGTTTGGTTTTGGTTGTTTGTAAAATAGTGTATGTGTGTATTAGCAGCAGTTTGGTAGAATAAGTCGGGAATTTTGTTGTATATAGCCGACATTAAAGTTGTTAAGGTAGGTTATGAGCGATATAATGAAAGGTGAACTGATCAATAGTCATGTATGACTGTAAGTGGTTATCTATATATCAGCAGTACTTTTGTAGCGTTACGTGTATCGATTCCATCCAGCATGCATCTATTTATTTTCAACATTCAAGTGAATTAGTGATTGGGTGACATGAGTTGATAAATATTCTTGATTCATGCTTCTTTTCAATGAATGTCTATCAAAAACATGTGTAGCCAATTACTAAGGAACTTGTGTATTTTCCTCTACCAGATTATGGATAATCAGCAACCACATGGAAATCACGCGGGAAATGCAAATAATAATCAGAACGCCGGGGAGCAGGGCAATATTAATATGATGCAGCAAATGCTAGAGCTGTTCCGACAGCAGACCGAAAACCTCACTCGTCAGCAGCAGCAGCCGCCAGTACCCCAGGTGACGACCTTTAAAACTTTTCAATCTGTTAAACCCCCAGAATTCCAAGGCTCAGCGAATCCAGTTGAGGCCCGAGCTTGGTTAAAAGAGATGGAGAAAGCTCTTGCATTGGTGAATGTAGAAGAGAATAAAAAGACCGAGTTCGTGAGTTACTTTTTGAAAGGAGAAGCGAACTACTGGTGGGAAGCCAGGAAGGCTTTGGAAGGAGAAGGGGTAACTACGTGGGAAAGATTCAAGGAGTTGTTTTTGGAAAAGTATTTTCCCCGCTATATGCAGAATCAGATGGAGATTAAATTTTTGGAATTAAAACAAGAAGGCAGTGCCACTGACTATGAAGCAAAGTTTACAGAATTAGCCAGGTTTGTTCCAGACTTGGTTGATACTGAAGAGAAGCGAGCAAGGAGATTCCAGCAGGGTTTGAAGCCGTGGCTCCGAAGCCGGGTAGCCGCTTTTGAGTTGACCACCTATTCCGCTGTGGTCCAGAAGGCATTGATCATAGAAGGAGAAAGTGATAGCTCTCAAAAAGAAAGGGAAGGTAAGAAGAGGAAATTCCATAGCCAATCAGGGAATTCGTTCCAAGGCAGAGTGCAGAACAATTTTAGCTATGGACCAACATTTCAGCCTAGAGGCAACGGAGGACCAGGGAATGGAACCCAGAATTTTTGGAATCAGGGGAATCGATTTCGGAATAGCAATCAACAACAAGGAAGTCGGTTTTTGAGCAATAATCAACAACAAGGAGGTCGAATTCCAAACAATAATCAGCAACAAGGGATGCGACCACCACTGCCAGCATGTGGAATATGTGGAAAGAACCATGGAGGTGCATGTAATCTGGCTAATGTGGTATGTTTTCGGTGTGGCAAGAAAGGGCATTATGCCAACGGATGCGATATGCCAGCAGCTAGTGGGATTGGTTGTCACAAATGTGGAAACAAAGGGCATCTTGCTAAAGATTGCAGAGTTAACTTGAATTCGGGAAACCAGAATAAAGCTACAGGGAAAAATAATGCAGGACAGCCAAGGGCCCGAGTTTTCAATATGACCATGTCAGATGCAGAGCAGAATTCTGATGTTATTACAGGTACACTTTCCGTAAACTCTACTAATGCCAAAGTACTTATTGATTCAGGAGCTTCTAAATCTTTTATTTCGGAAGAGTTTGCGGGTAAGCTAGAATGTGAATGCCAGTTATTAAATGAAGCATTAGTAGTAGAAATAGCTAATCAGGAGCGTATACCCGTTAGACAAACTTACCCAGCATGTGATATCGAAATATGTGGTCAACATTTTCATGCCAACTTGATTCCTTTCAAGTTGGGAGAGTTCGAAGTTATACTGGGAATGGATTGGTTGACCAAGTATAATGCCCAGATTGATTGTAAAAAGAAGGAGTTAAGGCTGAAGCTGGATGGGGATAAAGAAGTGGTGTTTCATGGGCAAAAGCAAGCGAAGAAACTTTTAACTATGATGCGAGCCAAACGATTGTTGTGGCAGGGATGTAAAGCATGCTTAGCTTATGTAATGGATACCAATAAGGAAGTGCCACAGATAGAACAGATTCCAGTAGTGAATGAATTTCTGGATGTGTTCCCTGATGAATTGCCAGGCTTACCTCCAGATAGAGAAATTGAGTTTGCTATTGATTTGGCACCAGGTACTGAACCTATATCGAAAGCTCCGTACAGAATGGCTCCAGTGGAAATGAAAGAATTGGCCAAGCAGCTGCAGGAATTGCTAGACAAAGGAGTGATCAGACCAAGCGTATCCCCATGGGGCGCACCAGTATTGTTTGTGAAAAAGAAGGATGGAAGCATGAGACTTTGTATTGATTACCGGGAATTAAACAAATTGACGATTAAAAACAAGTACCCATTACCGAGGATCGATGATTTGTTTGATCAACTAAAAGGCGCATCATGGTTTTCCAAAATCGATTTACGATCGGGATATCACCAGTTGAAGATCAAGTCAGATGATATTCCCAAGACAGCATTTCGTACGAGATACGGGCATTACGAATTTTTAGTTATGCCATTCGGATTGACTAATGCACCAGCCGCTTTTATGGACTTGATGAATAGAGTTTTCAAGAAATATCTGGATAAATTCGTGATCGTTTTCATAGATGATATCTTGATATACTCTAAGACAGAGGAAGATCATGCGAAGCACTTAAGAACAGCTTTAGAAATTTTGCGGAAGGAGAAGCTATACGCCAAATTTTCGAAATGTGAGTTTTGGTTAAGGGAGGTACAATTTCTGGGGCATGTTGTCACTAACGAAGGAATTAAAGTGGATCCAGCCAAGATCGAAGCTATTAAGAGTTGGGAGCGACCAAGAACACCAACTGAAGTTCGAAGTTTTCTGGGATTAGCTGGATATTATAGAAGATTTGTTAAGGATTTTGCTAAAATAGCAGCATCTTTGACAAAATTAACCAGGAAGAATGAGAAGTTTGAATGGAACGAGAAGTGTGAGCAGAGTTTCCAAGAATTAAAGAAGCGATTGATGACTGCACCAGTGTTAGTTCTACCCAACGAAACTGGAGATTTTGTAATCTATAGCGATGCATCTCAGAAGGGGTTAGGGTGTGTGTTGATGCAGGATGGCAAGGTAATTGCTTACGCATCTAGGCAACTCAAGAATCATGAACAAAAGTATCCAACGCATGATCTGGAATTGGCAGCAATTGTTTTTGCACTAAAGCTTTGGAGGCACTACCTATATGGAGAAAAGTGTGAAATATTCACGGATCACAAAAGTTTGAAGTATATCTTCACTCAAAAGGAGCTCAACATGAGGCAAAGACGATGGTTGGAGTTGATCAAGGATTACGACTGTACTATCAGCTATCATCCAGGCAAGGCCAACGTAGTGGCAGATGCACTAAGCAGGAAGGAAAGGTTAAATCTCTTAACCTCATCCGAGGAGTTGCTGAAGGAATTCGAGAAATTGGAAATAGAGGTCCATACATCAGAAGAGACCAGTGAAGTATTGTATGCCATGACCTTTCAGCCAATGTTATTGGAAAAGATCCGTAGGTGTCAAGAACAGGTAATGGACCAAGACAAAGCAAGTTTAACCGGAGAGGAAATCAGGAGTCAAAAGGATGATAAAGGAATTCTCAGGTTTTCTTCACGTATATGGGTACCTAATGTCGCAGAACTGAAAGATGAAATCTTACGTGACGCGCACAACTCCAGGTATTCTATTCACCATGGCAGTACCA
This sequence comes from Saposhnikovia divaricata, assembly GCA_036435485.1. Lineage (NCBI taxonomy): Eukaryota > Viridiplantae > Streptophyta > Magnoliopsida > Apiales > Apiaceae > Saposhnikovia > Saposhnikovia divaricata. Next base: position 8,109,308 of record CM071597.1, on the reverse strand, counting down.
AGATGTATAGAGACTTAAAGCAACAATTTTGGTGGCCCGATATGAAGAAAGAAATTGCAGAATACGTCAGCAAATGCTACACCTGTCAGAGAGTTAAAGCTGAACATCAAAGGCCAAGTGGATTGCTACAACCTTTGGAAATTCCAGAATGGAAGTGGGAACATCTTGCAATGGATTTTGTAGTAGGACTTCCGAAGACTAAATCAAACCACGATGCAATCTGGGTGATCATTGATAGGTTGACCAAATCAGCACATTTCCTCCCAATCAACGAAAGATTTTCGCTAGAGAAACTGGTTCAACTATATTTGAAAGAGATCGTAGTACGACACGGGGTTCCCGTATCTATAGTATCTGATCGAGATCCTCGTTTCAATTCAAGATTCTGGAGGCAATTTCAAGAAGGTTTAGGAACCAAACTGAAAGGCAGAGTGTGTAAACTTGTAACATTATAACTAACGTAACTCAAACTAAAGGAAAAGATACTTAACCAGAAGACAATCAAGAACAAGAGGTCACAAGAAATCAACACTAAATGAAGACAAGGTAATTGATACAATTCAACATGTTAACTATGATCAATCCAAGAAGAAATCATTGAGAGAAGTTCAAGTCAAAGTTGTTCATGCCTCAGTGATTTGGAAAGCCAAGAATCAAGATCATAACTATCAGTATCAATAAGACCAATTGATTTCAAGTGAACAAGAAGGAAAGCAAATATTGGAAAGCCACATTTCTAATTGGATATGGTAATTTATTCAAGAAGCAAAAACCCTATCAAGACTAGTCACTTATGAACCAGACCATTGCATCAAGTGTCAGGACATTGATAGCAAGTTATGTCAGTAATAAAGATCCATATTCAAGAGCTTGGTGAAGAATAAAGAAGACATGAAGATATCACAAGTTCAAGATGTGCATTGAAGTTTCAAGTTGAAGACCAGAATATTTTCTAAGTACTAAATATTCTAGATGGCCAAGTAGAAGTTTCTAAGTAGAAGTTCTACTTAGAACTTCGAGATGGCTAAGTAGAAATTCTCAAGTAGAAGTTCTACTTAGAGTGCAGCTTCAACATGACACATGGCATCTTCTGATTGGCAGATTTCCAAGCTTTCAAGATAAGGCAAGATTTATGTGGACATCATTGGGCCACGTACATCTTAGTCTTTGAAGACTACAGGACATAGATTACATGTAGTATAAATAGAAGTACTTGTGTAATGTTTTAGTGGGTGAGCAATTCTAGAGAAAAACACAAGAGAAAAAGAGAGAGTGCATTCACAGAGCTTAGTATCATTCACTTCTCTCTCAACTTCTGTTATACTTTGTAATGAATGTTGTAGCAACCCTTTCAAGTTATATATAAGACATATATTCCTTGAATCTGTGTGTTCATTTATTGCATCGTATTTATTGCTTCTCATATTCGAAAAGTTGTATTCACCCCCCCTCTACAACACATTTGGACCTAACACAAACTAAACATGAGTACGACATATCATCCTCAAACGGACGGGCAAAGCGAGAGAACAATCCAAACCATTGAAGATATGCTAAGGGTATGTGCCCTAGATTTTAAAGGTAGCTGGGATGAGCACTTACCATTGGTAGAATTCTCATACAATAATAGTTACCATGCCAGCATTGGAATGCCACCATATGAAGCTCTTTACGGTAGAAGATGTAGATCTCCGGTGTATTGGGAAGAAGTAAGAGAACGCGCAATCTTAGGTCCAGAACTACTTCAACAGACGAAGGAAAAGATTGGATTGATACAGAAAAGATTGATTGCCGCTCAAGATCGACAGAAGAAATATGCAGATCAAACCAGAAAGGACCAGAGTTTTGAAGTTGGGGAATTGGTATTGCTGAAAGTATCACCATGGAAAGCAGTGACCAGATTTGGGAAAAGAGGTAAACTCAATCCAAGATATGTAGGACCGTTTGAGATATTGAAGAAGGTAGGGAAGCTGGCTTACGAACTAGCATTACCGCCTCACATGCAGAACATCCATAACGTATTCCATATATCGATGATGAAGAAGTACAACCCTGATCCAATGCACGCAATAGAATATGAACCTATAGAGATTCAACCTGATTTATCTTTTGTTGACCAGCCAATTAAGATATTAGATCGTAAGGATAAGGTATTAAGAAATAAGACAATACCTCTAGTTAGAGTTTTATGGAGGAATCCCTTGGTTGAGGAATCAACATGGGAAGTAGAGAGTGAAATGCGAGCTCAGTACCCTCAGTTATTTTCTTAAGTAGGATTCTGGGGGCAGAATCCTTATAAGGGGGGAAGGATGTAACGACTGGGAAAATTTCGTGTATTTTATTCTGTTAAAATATGTTTTTAGTTGATTTTATTGTGTTTTTATTTAATTTTTAATGCATTTAAACACATTATGATTTTTATTAAATAGGAAAATTATCCCATACGTGTTATGTGACTTCTATGTAGTATAGATTATTTTATTATATTTTTCTGTAATTTTTCTATTTTTAGAATACAATTATTTTGCATTTAAAATTCCGGAACCAGCCCCTATACTGAATCCGAGACCCTGTTTTTGATACCAATATTTTTATAAAATGGTAGGATATATAAAAATGAATTTGTTGTAATTTTTGTAATATTCACAATTTTTGGGAAATTTTAGCATATATATTATAATTGTTTAAAATTAAAAATATTACATTTTTATCTCATAAAAATTATTTTTAAGGCTTAATAATTTTAATTAGGGGTTAAAAATATTTTTGGGGTATTAATTTTCAAATTAGTATAAATAGCAGAATTTTATTTTTATTTATTAAAATGAATCAAAAATCAGATTTTTGATTTAATAATTCTGAAAATTCTGGAAAATAGTGTTCTTGGTGTTCTTCAGAATCAAAGCGACTTTTGAAGGTGATTCTGTTATTCAAATCCTTCATATGAGTAATCAAATTGAATGGCATGACATGTTCTATCTGATTATGTGAGTGTTTGAATCCAAAAATGCCTTGTTCGAAATTTTTTAATTTTTATTGTTATATTCGAATTTCTTGAATTAATTGCAGCTTGTATACTGATTTGCTGTTGTTGTGGTTAGTTCCTACAGATTGTATATAATCTCAGGAGTGTAGTGGTAATTTTTGTTCGATTTTACATAGCCTAGAACTCGAAGTCGAGTTTTTGTGTGGGTGAAAATTTTTGATTTTGATTTCTGGATTCTTGATGGTTTTTCTGCTGTATTTGATGATTGGTATAGTTTGTACAAGTCCTAAGCTTCATTTTGATATATTAAACGTTCGATTTGGTTTAGAAACGAGTGATTTCGAGTTTTGGCTGGTGAGATCGCCGGATTTCTTTTGGATTTGGCCGAATTCTGAGTTCGGCTGATGTTAGGATTAAACGAATGGTATAATCGTGTTTAGAACACGATTTGGAACGATTTTGGTATGTAAAACGCACCAAATGGTACGTTTTTGTGGTTCGTCGGAAATTTTTTCCGGTCGCCGGATTCTGGAAACAGCCATTGACGGCGACGGTTGTTCTTCGAGCATTCATACGAAGAACAACGTAGGTGGTGATGAACAGTACCCGTTTAATCTTCAAAAACTAAAAACCATTTCTAAAAACTGATTTTGAAAAATTATTTTCAAAATTATTTATAAAATTCGAATTTTATTTTCAGAAATTCGAAAAATACTTTTAAAAATTCGAAAAATTATTTTTAAATTTCGAAAAATTATTTTTAATTTCGAAAAATAGTTTTAAAATTTTAATAAATTATTTTTAATTCGAAATTTATTTTATTTGATTATTTTAAATCTATTTAACTAATATTTTAATTAATTTAAATTGATTGGTTAATTAATAATAATCAATTAATTTAATTAATTAAATATTATTTAAATATGATGAAAAATAATCAAATTTAATTATTTTGAAAAATAAAATAATTTATTTATTTTATAAATATTATTTTACCTTTAATATTTATTTCCTTATTTGTTTAAAATGAAATAAAATTGTTTTAAAATTCTAAAAATAATCCGGGAAGGGTAAAAATAGTTTTAAAATTCTAAAATTGATTCTAAGACCGGAATAGGTAATTAGAAAAATATTTCAATGACCCAATAATTATCTATAGGGTTTTAAATTATCCTTTTTAATCCAAAAAGGGTAATTTAAATTCTTTAAAATTCCGAAAAATGTTCTAAAAATGTTTATAAGGGTTCTAAAAATACCTTGAGTGTTCTTTTATATGGTGAGTCATATCTGTTATGTGAATTACGTGTTTGATTACTCTGTACATGTTACTATTTGTTTAAAAATATTTAGTCGGTAGCAATACAACGTATGGGTAGACCCTAGAACCGAGGTTTGATTGGTAATTGACCTTGTACCTAGCCAGATATTTGAAATATCATGTTTTATTGTAGAAGTGGGAGAAACCCTAGCTAGTGGGCAGAGTTACCTGCAGTATTCCTAGAAGTCAGAAAACCCTAGCAAGAAAGCATAAATTACCAGCAGTATATTCAGGCAAGTATTTTCTCCCTTGATCATCTTAAACATTTTTATTTTATGTTTCATTGATTCATATCATGACGAATAGCTATTGTTCAGAGCTATTTGTGATTCTTAAATATTTTTGTGCGAACAAAGTTACTTGATATTGGTACCCTTGATGTGGGGAATTGTTTAAGATAAACTCTTCATATCCTTATTATCGTAGTAAATAATAGGGATGTGAACTGTATGTGAAACTAAGCATTTCCTGTTGAATTCGGAAATTGCTCTATTGGATTGAAAAATGATAAAGCGTAGGAGGCCATGATAGCTGTCATGGTCCAGCAATATTTAAGGAGGATATGGTAACCATTCCATCTTCCTATAGGCTAACATTACTTGCCTATTTTGGTACCCTCATGAAATCCGGATTATACACACGGGTATAGCTGTACCAGTGGAGTATAAAGGGTCCCATTGCTTTTGAACCTGATCAGGGGGCAATGGTGTTTCAGTTATGTATATCCAATCCATATCGCCCGAATGGCTATTATATATTGTGAGTTGACAAATGATTCAGTTTTATGTCATGTCAAATGATTTCAGTAATGATCGAATTATAATTCAGTTGTTGATTCAGTTTGCTTTATAAACTGTTTTACTTTTCAGTCGATATTATGTAGCATTTGTTCTGGTTTTATTTTAAAACTGTTTATATATATACTTGCTGGGCTTTTCTTTGGCTCACTCTTGCTTTCACTAAACCTTTCCAGACGGGAAGTATGGTTCCGATCAGCAGTCCATACAGTATTAGAGGGAGTCAGAGTGGTCGGGTATCCGCACCTCAGGCCGTGCAGGTACTTGTGCGTTTCAGTTGGCGCTAGATAGAATTTTAAATAAAATGGGATGTAATAATAAAATTGAATTAGACTGGATTTAAGTTGACTTGATTTGGTGATTTGTAATAAGTGACTAGTTTATTTTGGAATATGTCTGCTTGTATTCACACAATAACCTGTTTGCGATCTTTGGTTGAGGGGTCGGTTGCGCATTCTGATATTTTTGGTTATGATTGGTTAGTGACCCCCGGATCTGGACCCCGGATTTGGAGGGGCGTCACACCTAGTTCTTTTATATTTTGAATCGAATAATTTCTTTGTGATAAACTATTCTTTTACAATTTGCACCTTAAGAAAATATGGAAAAAATATTTCTTTCTTTAAATATAATATTTGTATCTTTAGCTAATCAAATATAATGTCAAAAGACATGATTACACACATGGCATACACTATTCATCATTTACGGTTCATTATTACCTCTAAAAGGCACAAAAAGCCATCAGTCATGGCCTCCATGAATAATGAATCATCATTATTCACGTACAAATCAAGATCAATGAAGAAACCAAGATCTTATACACATGCATACATAATTTACTTAAACAAGGCAAAAAGAGAGAACTAATAAAAATCTTAATGGTACAAAGATGATAATATTCACATGCATACAAAATAAAATAGGATGATTAATTCAAAACAATACGAATACGCATAAATAAAAGAAATTATTGAGATATGATTACTATGCTAAAAAACCAACAACACTAAAGATGAAGAAGATCTCATGATATGAGAAGAAAATATACCTTAAGCAGATTTTTTAAGGAATCATATCAGATGTATATTTATAGATACAATAGAAAGCACAAAACAACTTCAGTCAGAAAGCAATATTAAAATGACACTATAACTACAACTCTAATATCACAACCTAATTATCATGCCATCAATCCCACACACACATTACACATTTCACACCCACACAAAGAATCTAATTTTCATCAATACTTACATAAAACAACATATATCCGCAATTCTAATATCACAACCTAATTGCCATCCATGTATTCAGTGTTAGCGAGAACTTGCATAAAACAATAAAACATCTGCAACTCTAAGTTAACAACCCAATTTTCATGCCATCAATTCTTCAAGAAACATTATACATTTTACTATATTCATACAAATATACACATTATACTTAAGGCTATTGGGTGGGTCCCAACTGTTGAAAAATGGACTAGGGATTTTGTAAATGGGGGTTGGGTTTTGTGGTGGTGGGTGTAGAATGGAATTAGTCGCAACTAGTATTTGTTATCAACTCCAAATTAAATAAAAGACAAATGGGGTATGAACTGCTCGAGGGTTGAAAATGCATTGCTTGATGATGTAAAAGTTGACATCCAAGTCGGACAATGATAGAGTCTCATCTTTATCCAGTATAACTCTGTTTCTCGTGTCTCCACTTTGCAAACACATACTAGCTCTACTCCACATATACATCAGAGGAATTAGACGTTCCGGAATAACAACAAGATCATCAATAGTGTCTTCAATATGTGCTTTGATGTCGTCAATCCGCCGAGCTTCCCCAATGAACATGGCAAGAAAGAGAAAGGAACGAGCAGTTTGCATATCATCATCACTTCGAAAAGCTCCCAATCTATGATACAAAGAATCTGCTCCCATCAAAACACAATTACGTGTTCGGCCTATATAATTTGATTAAAGACCAAATGTCAGAAGCCCACATACTATTAAGACTGAATAAATAAATATATAATGAAAATTTACCGATAGCACAAGCATAAAAAATCATAACCGAAATTCATTCTAAAAAATTGAAATCGAGCAATGAAAGACAGAAACTCATCAAGAATCCAAAATCCATCTTTTGGTTTTTAATCAATTGGACCAATCAAGAACAAAAATCTTGCACAAACGCAGCACATACAAGCCCGAGCAACACCCAGGGGTTTTGTAAATGGGGCTGGGTTTTGCGTGTAAAATGAAATTAGTTCAAATTAAATAAAGGACAAGGGGTGAGTAAATATGACAAACCAGCTAACAGCTCCAATGATTTGTAATTGTCTTTAATACTGATCTTTTCTTATGTCACTCCATAATGATCCAAACATTCTATACATCTTTCACGTTGATTATCCCTCTGTTTAATGAGATAAAATGGGTTAGCTGAGTTGGATACTTGGTCCACAAATTGATGACCCACGACATATAGGTCGTGGGTTCGAACCGCCACTCGCACAATGTCCCCATTTTGAAGAACAAATTGCACAAAGAACAGAAAATCTCTCTTTCTCTCTCTCTCTCTCTCTCACACACACACACACACACACATAGCTTTTTCAATGTATTTAAACCTATATTTCTCCCACCCATTTGGAAGTGTGAAAATCTCAGCAGCTCTCATCCTAATCTCCATATTGAAACATTTAATATCTTTTTTTATCATAGATTTTGTGTATATATTGGTGGATAAATGTGGAGGAGGAGGGAAGGTTGGAAAGTGATTCATGGCTGCTGCAATAGGCTAAGAATGTAAGGTAGCCTGATAATGTAAGGTAAGGTAGTATTCCTGCCCTAAAAAGAATCAAGAATCAGGACACAATTGTCTTTTTAGTAAACATACATTTGTACATTTTATTTTTCTTCAAATAATTTATTTTTTTTAAACCTACATTACACTTATTTTAGTAAACATTATTTTCAACTTTTTAAAATCATAGTATTTTTATACATTATATCCATGTTGTAATATAAATCACAAATACTTACAAATTCCATTACAAAATGATACCACTCCACAATAATTACATTACAACAAAAATATGATAAATTCTAATATACATATTTATGATATATATAATATTACACGAAACATAATAATACATAATTATGATGATGATGATGATGACGATGATGATGACGACGACGATGATGATGATGATAAATATTACATATATTATGATATACATGATGTAAATCCAACATCATCAGAATTTACTTTATAAGAATTCACTTTATAGGCTCTGGAATAGGCTCGAGAGCGTTTACAAGAATCTCATGTATATCATAATATATGTAATATTTATCATCATGTGTCGTGTGTTCCCAAGAATCTCGTATATAGGTGTTTATGTCATAATATATGTTTTTTTTTTGAAACCTACATTACACTTATTTTACTAAACACTATTTTCAATTTTTTAAAATCATGGTATTTTTATACATTATATCCATGTTGGAATATAAATCACAAATACTTACAAATTCTATTACAAAACGATACGACTCCACAATAATTACATTACAACAAAAATATGATAATCAAAAGTCGGTACATATGATAAATTTATTATCTAGGACAAAATGAACCATGCTTAACATAGTTGCATGATTCCGCATACACGTATATATCCAAACAAAAATATGATAATAAAAAGCCGGTACATATGATATCTGAATTCGTTTCAAAACGGATTTAATTATGATATGAATTTATAATTCAATTTTTTTAAATAACTGGTGAAAAAAAAAATTTAAAACTAAATTGAAAGTTATATTTGATTAGAATTACTTTAAAAAAAACATTATCTTAAAATTAAAATAAAAATGTTCTGCAACTGCAAGATTGCATCATAATGTCACTTATTACAAATTTAAAATGTTGAATTACATTGCTTTAGCTCTATTTTACTTTTCACTATTTCACGAATGCACCCTTCCTACTAGATTAACATCCAACATTTCTTCTACCACTTATCATTAACCCCAGCTCCTTCGAAAATTTAATAAGACCTTCCGTTAGTATACATAAAGAAACTAACTAATGAACATATTACAAATAATTTTACAGACATATGAAAAGTGAAAAACAAGCAACATGAAAGAAGATACCAAATAAGAGAGTCGACAATAGAATATTACCTAATTTTATTCAAAAACAAGGAGATTAAAATTAATCGAATCAAACCCAGAAATCCCCACGTACATTTTTTTTTGGTTGCTAGTGGGGGACTAGAGTCCCGAAAAGAAAAAAAGAGATTAACTAGAAATTGAACGAGTCCAAGATATTTCGGTTAAGTGTTATGTAGAATATGATCCAGTTCTAGATTTGACACTTGAATTATTTGTAATTTTACAGTTTTTTTTTTTTGTAAAGGTGAATTTCTCATTCATGAATTGTATCGAAATACAATAATATTACAAGGGAATTTATTCGATCAAGAAAATTCATCATCTAACCGAAAAGCACGCATGTTGCTCCCGGACATTTAGATAATAAAACCTTCAAGTCTGAAAAAACCCCACAATAGAAAGGCCTCGTTAAAAACCCTCAAGAGCAAAACCCTGTGGGAAAAAAACTCAAGAGGGAAAAAAGAGTGCCCTCAAAATATAAAGTACATTGTTTTACAAATTTCCAAGAAATAAATAGAATTAGTAGTTGCTTTTGTAATTCTTCGTTATCATCAGTTTTTGTCGCATCCTTACTTTATTTTCCGTCTCATCTTGGTTATTCCATTACTACAAGTCACCCCATCTATCTTGTTATTATACTCGTCCAACCAGACTGTCCCTGCGAAAAATGAATAAAATCAACAAACGAAAATTAGTCCACAAAATTATTACCAAATATTTTATAAATATTACCAACATAAATATATGATCAAACATATGATTTAGTATCAAGCATAGAAATCTAAACCAAAGGGATCCCCTTTGGTTAGATACTTAATTTATTAGTACTTAATTAAAATTAAAATAGTTGTATATATCTAATTCAATGATTTGGGAACCTTTGATTAGTCACCTAGGACGCCATCAATCATGGCACAAAAATATTTCACAAAAAAATATACGAGCCACCATTTATGACACAAATAAACTCCATAAAAGGTATATATGCCATCAATCATGGCCTCCAATGAATAAAATATTCATGGTACACAATAAAGTATAATTACAAATTGAAACTACCAATTAAATTAATTCCTCTATTAGAAAAGGAAATTGAAAATTTAATGACTACATTAAAAAACAAAATAAAACCAATAAAGATATCAATTACTAAAATTGCTAGTCAAACACAAAAAACCTATTGTCTATTTTAACTAAATATCACAACCAAAGATAAAGCAAAAAATTAAAACAAAACGCCTAATTAAAACTAACACAATAAATCACATTAAGGTTACATTTAATAGCAAATTCATCCATCCCAAATCATGGAACAAAATCAACGTTACAAACTAATCATATAAATGCTATCAATTAATCACATAAATGCTACAACTAATCACAAACAATAAAATCAATTTAAACTACCTTTGATTTACAGACAAAACGTAAAAAACTTTTTGAAAATTTTGACATGACCAATTTGTAACTTTAACGAACCAAAATTAAACCAATAAAATAGTCACTCAGTCAACTCGGAAATTACGTATGATTTAATCAAACAAATACACCAAGAAACAGATCTCTCAACCGGTGACTCACTGAGTCAGAACCAAGTTCACCAATTCAGAGTTCACCGAAACAAACTCCCAAGTCCCCATTACGAACAACCACGTTTATAATAACACAGATCATCAACTCTACTACGTGATGCAAGCGATACGTAAAATCAAGCAGTTAATATGAACAGAAATTATAACACAATTTGAATAACTTCAATAAAAAACAATGTCATCCAAAACAAACCGTCCGGCTCAAATAGCAGTCTATCACTACCTAACCACGTCTATTCGTATAATCTTATTTGTATCACAAAATAACACATTCAATCAATATTTTAACAATTGAATTTTTAAAATTAAAATTCTCATACCTCATCGTGGGGTCAATTCATATGATTCTTACCGTTAAAATGATTGAAGATGTCGTCCAGTCGACGAAAACCACCAACCTGCTGTTTCTTCCCCTCCAAAGAGCACCACATGTCCATTTACCTGACTCAAAAACACACACTACTGCCGATCTAGTCTGGCAAAGTATTAAAAGACAAGAAAAAATGGATTGCCACCGATAAAGCTTTTTAAAAATCAATATGATCGAATAACTAGTGATATTCCGAGGTAGATGAATAGGACGAATGATTTGTCGGTGTTAGAGAGGATGGCAGACGAGGCGTTGCTATGTTTTCCTCTAATTGAATCCAAAGAATTCGATACAATTATCAAACACCCACTGGTGCAGATAATTTTGAAAATAAAAGAGTTTCGAGTCCGGAGAGAAGAGGGGAGATTAAACTTGTCCATAATACCATAATTAAGTGAACTAATATTGGCATTGACTTTAGAAAATCCTAAATTGATTGCCCGAAAAGGTTTGACCAAATTGCCAATTAGCAGGAACAACGTTGAGAGATTTTGAGACTTGGCCGTTACTGGCTGTGACCCTGAAAGAGAGTGACTGACCAGTAAGGACGTGATCTATCTGCCAATTTTGACCCCAATTGCGAGCCATGCTCATCCATCCAGTGTTTGAGCCCTTTATCTCTGCACTTACTATGTCACCAACACCAGCAACGTTTGTGAACAATATCAAGTTCCATTATGGATTCCCCTGCATTGTGAATCTTACTCCTCCTCTCTTTATACAAGGCACCCTGCGGTAGGAGACGGGTATATGGTTTACAAAATATGAAAAAATATAGCCATCTCTATGTAGACTATGCATCAAACAATGCTTCAAGCTTTTGTCCTTTAATTACTTGAAAAATAAATAAATTTAAGCCTTTGTGGATGCATGGCTACAGAGAAATATTTGTTTAGGCTAATTCACATCGAAAATATATAGGTTCGGGTGATCAAAGACTCACAAAAATTGTAATTTTACAGTTTGATTTACTCATTGATTCGATAATTAATTCACTGCTTTATTACCCTCTCGGTAACAATGAAAGAAATTGACCTCCCAGTTAGTATTTTTGATCAATGACCGACTTTGATGAACTATATGGACAAATTTTCCACCATAAGGTTTTGAACTTTGTAATATTGAAATGAAAAATAGACTATCCATTTGAATCATCAAATTTCTTACTCCCATTCTTATTGCTAGATCAAGACCAATTTTCACTGCCCTCATTTCTGCAAGAAAGGCTGAGCAAATTCCAAAATTTGCAGAAAATGCGTAGTGCATCTTATTTTGACAATCTCGAATTATACCGTTACCACCCGATGTTCCTCGTGCACCTTTCGCAGCACCATCAGTATTGAGCGCAAACCATCCCACAGAGAGGAACTTCCATTTTATGTAAACTTGTTGTTATCTATGAACATTAGTTTTGCCATTCAGAATATCTTCGCCTAATACTCTCCAGGATTCCACGTTGAAGTAAAAATCCATTAATATCAAAAGAGATTTCATTGCTCCTACTAAAAATCATATAGTTCCTCCACTTCCAAATCCACCATATAGTAATACCAAAATACGTTGACCATACCTTATTTTTTCCAATCTCATTAGGTGAGTATTTTAAATTGTCATTAATCCATTCTTGTAAATTACCACCTCGAAATTTGGTTTTAGCGCTGGTCCTCCAACATTACTCCATAATCGAAAAGAAAGGTCAGAAGAGGTTTTCCCAACTTCTTTCACTCTAAAAGAATACAATATTATATATTCTATCTTCACGACTGTCTTATAGTTTTCTAGCTGTGTTTGATACGTAAATTCCAAATTCTAATCCCAATTCGAAAATTTAAATTTTATTTGAATTTGTACACAATTTCAAAAATATTTATAGCAATATGTGAATTTGAATTCGACAAATATTATCAAAAATTTGGATGATATCTGAATTCGTTTCAAAATGGATTTAATTATGATATGAATTCATAATTCAATTTTTTTTAAATAACTGGTAATATTATAAATATTTTTAAAACTACATTAAAAGTTATATTTGATTAGACTTACTTTTTTCTTAAAAATATTATCTGAAAATTATAATTAAATGTTCTGCAACTGCAAGATTGCATCATATTGTCACCTATTACAAATTTAAAATATTTAATTAGATTGCTTTAGCAATATTTTACTTTTCATTATTTTACGAATACACCCTTCCTGCTAGATTAACATCCATCATTTATTCTATTACTTATCATTAACCCAGCTCATTGAACAATTTAATAAGACCTTCCGCTAATTATATCCTACTAGCTTATAACCCGTGCAATGCACGGATTTCTTGTATTATGTTATAAATTTTATTTAATATTACAATTATGTTTTTATATAATCATTATTTTTAATAATTTTTTAATTTGATATAATTTAATATACTCATGTTTACGGATTATACTAATGTTTCCTTATTATAAACAACGTATACGATTTTTAATATATTTTTATTAATAATTGAAAAATATGGTGTGAAATTTTCGGGTATATATTAATGATTGTAAGATTTGTTGTAAATTAAAAAGATAACGGGTTTTAATTTGAAAGAAAATATTAATGATTGAAAGATATGATACGATTGATCTTTTTAGGTGTTTATAAAAGGTAATATCTTCAACTAAAAGTAAATGTGAAAAAGATAATCGATTAATTACCATTAATTATATTATGTTATTGTTTATTTTAAATGTTATATTTTTCTTGAAAATTATGGTATGATATTTTCGGGTATATATTAGTGATTGTAATATTTGTTTTAAATTAAAAAGGTAACGCGTTTTAATTCGAAAGGAAATATTAATGATCGAAAGATATGATACGATTAATGTATTTAGGTATTTATAAAAAGTAATATCTTCAATTAAAAGTAAATGTGAAAATGACAATCGACTAATTACCATTAATTTTATTATGTTATTATTTATTTTAGGTGTTATATTTGATTGATCTTTTTAGGTGTTTATAAAAGATAATATTTTCACCTAAAAGTAAATGTGAAAAAGGCAATCGACTAATTACCATTAATTATATTATGTTATTATTTATTTGAGGTGTTATATTTTCCTTTAAAATTACGGTGTGATATTTTCGAGTATGTATTAATGATTGTAAGATTTGTTTTAAATTAAAAAGGTAATGCGTCGAAAGAAAATATTAATGATAGGAAGATATGATACGATTGATGTTTTTAGGTGTTTATAAAAGGTAATATCGCCAACTAAAAGTAAATGTGAAAAAGTCAATTGACTAATTAACATTAATTATGTATCTTCAACTAAAAGTAAATGTGAAAAAGACAATCGACTAATTACCATTAATTATATTATATTATTATTTATTTTAAGTGTATGTATTTTTCTTTATAATGAAGGACAAATAGGTAAATTCACGAAGTACCAAAAAACTGGTACCAAAAAACATGTACCAAAAAGTAGGTAACAAAACTTTTAATATTTCGGCTTTTATATAATAGTATAGATATATAATTATTGGCGTTTTGGGTTTTAAAAAAAATATTGGTGGTTTGGAGGGTGTTTGGCTGGGGCTTTAATCCCCAGCTTAAAGTAATTTTTGACTTTAAGTTAAAAAATGTCTGTTTGTGTAATAAGTTAGAAAATGATTTAAAGTTAAAAAACAGCTTAAAGCTAAAAGTTGGTATGAGGTATTTTTTTGAACGACTTATTTTATTTTGATAATTTTATTTGATAAAAATTAATATCATCATTCAAATTAATAATTTATCAAATTTATTTTTATTTTTACATTTTTAAGAATTCATAAGTTACACATTAAAAAAAATTACCCAAACAGATATTAACTTAATTTTTTTTTTTCAATTATCATTTTAAGCAACTTTAAGTCATAAGTAATAATTTTAAGCTAAACCAAACGACCACTTGGTCATCATCGGATCCAAACCATAGCTAATATTTTCACATATATATAACATACATGAGTAACTTTGTTTTTTAAAAATAAAAAAAAATCTATAAAAAGAAAACATTTTACTAGAAGGATTTAGTAGGGCGTGGGAAGTATTTGGTAACGGTCAATCCAAAGGGGCACGGACAAAATACAGGGCGAATTGTGCGACTGATTTTGCATTGAAATTGACGAAATGACATCCCCCTGCTAGGCTGCTAGCTACTACCACTACCGGATATACCGTATAATTATTTAAATCGGATATTATAAATACACACACATATCCTTTCTTTGATCATAACAGTACCGAGCACACCAATTTCTTCTCTCTCTCTCTCTCTCTCTCTCTCTCTCTCTCTCTCTCTCTCTCTCTCTCTCTCTCTCTCTCTCATGGAGCTGAAGGCAGGTCTATCAGCTATCATCACTGGAGGTGCCTCTGGAATCGGTAATTTCAACTAATTCGTTTATATATGTATACATTGAACTATGTTTATGGAATTGAAATGCTTTCCTGTTATTTTTATTCACTGTCGTATACAACTAATGTCAATTTATGCTCTACATAATAAATTATCTCTTATTAATATCATGATATGATTAATTTAATTTACTGCAATCGTGAAGATTTAAGTGCTGCGAGCAATGTCAAATGAGTATGTTTTAAGTGTATTTTTTAGTACGAGTGCGACTATTAGTGTTGAAGATTAATTTTATGTAATTAGGAAGATTGAAGTTAGTAATTTATGCAAGTGATATGAAATGATTGTTTAATTGCAAGTAATTGGTGACTTGAGTTCATCTGGACGATTGATGGATTAATATAAGCTTTATTAGTCGATTGCTTGGTTTTATCAAAGGTTATAATATGTTTTGGCAAGTTCATAGATGTTAAATGTTTATTAGAGTAATATTACGGAGTACAACACATCTTTGTTTAAACACACGAGTAAATTTGGACTGTTGGAAGAGCAATGTTACACAAATTTTAAGAAAGAACACATACTTGTGTGTGTGTGTGTGTATTTCATATTAATATTTAGCAATTAAAAGAGAAGAATGCAATGCCCGTGTGTTTGTATTATGTCTGTGATGACACAGCCACTCAATTCAGAAGTAAGAGGGATAAATGGTAAGGCCTAAACCAAAGCTTGGGAAGGCGAAACCTAAGAGTAGTGATATTGTTTAGTGATGAGGTGATCCTAACGAGTTCGATATTAAACCCCTACGTAAGTCCAAATACATCGCACAAGTTGATTATGAAGGTCACATGAAGGACCTTTTTGACGATATTAGTTTAATTAGAGTATGTTAGACATTATTAACATGAATTTACAATGCCATCCCTGCTTTAGATTTCTCAGCATTTTATGTGGTTCACACTCAGGTAAAGCTCTTACTTTGGCTCTTGCACAGAAGGGAGTATTTGTTACAATCATTGACTACTCTGAGAAAAGGGGAAATGAAGTTGCATCTCTTGCGGAAAAAGAGAATGCTAAGTTCCACTCAAAGTTGGACTTTCCATCTGCGTTGTTTATAAAATGTGATGTCACTAAAGGAGGTAAATTCAATACATCCTATCATCCATCTATTGACATCTGATAGTAGATAAACATCTTATATTTTGTTGTCTAAATTTTGGATGTTGGTAAAACAGAACAATTATGTTTATTATAATCAGGTTTCAAAAGATGTTTATTATAATCATCTACACTATATCATCAAAACCAAACCGGAAATCTTTCATTGTACTGTGTAATATGGGCCAACTAATAGTATAACATTATTGGCTAATAATTAACAATGTATGATATTTAGTTGTGCTAATATAAATGGACTTGATATATATATATTACTTAATAATGGGGATGGGGGCTGGTTTTGGGATGGTCCAAAATATGGATTTAGCTCGGCTATAGTAATTTTTTATTTTTATTTCTAAACAATGTATAACTGCATTGTGCATTAAACATGTACCAAGTACGGGTTAGGTGATGCTTGTATAAGTTACAAGTGTTCTTATCTTTATCTTCTTCAATATAACATATTAATAAACATGACAAGTAAATAGTAAGTATGTTGTACGAGTTTGCCCACTTAAGACGTACAAAAAATACCCATTTAAGTCATACTGTTGGTATCACTTGCAAATATGGGGTATGATGCATAGAAGTATTACTAAGTAGGACATGTTTAAGAATGGTGAACATAAAACCTAGCTCTGCGGATAATCAGTAGAAATTCAAATAATCTCTACAAACTCATGATTTCCAATAATTCTCAATCATTTGGGAATTTAACTTTGAATAAAATGAAATTATGAGTGATTTATATAGATATCCTAAAACATGGAGATAGGGAGATTAAGTAAAATCCGAATTAAGAGTATAAAGTAGTATTTAAATACTAAATGGTCACAATTTTTTTGATGACTTAACCACCAAATCCTGAAATTTTCTATATATATATGCTTTCCAAATATATTTTAGCTGCCTAAAACATAATTCAAATTATCTTCATCTTCGAATAATTAGACCATAAATACTGATCAATATATTAATATATTGTTACACACCGTTTAAGTTTATTATTTGCTGAAAACTGCTCAAAATTTAAGTACGTATCAATTACAGAACAGTTATCTTATGCTATTGGTTTATAACTGTGGTATCTTCAAAAGAAAACAGCCTATTATCAAAATATTCGTTACTTTATAATTGTTTGGCAACTCGATGTTGTTATCAAATGTTGAAGTATCTAATTAGGTCTAGAAGTTATATAACCTATTCTGCAATAAGATAATGTTAATCATCCTTATGCACGCTAATACTGAATGTACTTTACAGTTAGTGTACTGTTTTGTTGGGTACAAGGCCCGTTTGAACAGTATCTGAAAACACAAGTTAATTTTTTGTTGTACTAATTTGAAATATTGGGCATTATAGTTGCCATATCATCCCAGAAAGGGAATTTATAAACTACTGAACTATTTGTCTCTCCATGATCAGAAGAACTAGCTGCTGCTTTCAGGACTCATGTATCCACATATGGAGGGTTGGACATCTGTATCAGTTGTGCGGGAATTAATAATCCTGTGCCATTCTATAATGATCGAACTGATGGTTCTCGTACATGGAGGCACACGCTTAATGTGGACCTTCTTGCTGTTATTGACAGCACCCGCCTTGCTGTATGCCTGAAACTGACCCTGTTGTATATCTTGGTTTTTGGATTTGCTTTGATATTAATTTCTTGTTTATTGTTGTGCATAGCTATGTAGAAACAAGTTTATGCATATTTGGTAGCGACAGTGTTATGAGGCAGGAATCTTTAGATGCTATTTATATTGTTTTATAGTATTTATGCAAAGTCTGAAGTAACTAATTTGAATGCAACTGGAAGGATTTCACTTGCCTTTAACTCATTGCAAATTTGCAACACTTATGTTAGTCTATAACAAATAATTGTACAATACTTGCACCAGAACGCTGTTGCAGCCTACAGACAAACACTAGGAGTCTTTAATGTTTATGCTTATCCCAGTTGTCGGTTTTTCCCCTGTAAGTAGGTAAGATATCTATTTTGTTATTATTCTTATCAATTATTTTTCTGCATTCTGCAGTTCCAAATCCTAAGAGAACAGAGGTTAATAGATGCTATTATATCCTATAACAGTATACACTACATTCTGATTTTAATTGCTTGATTTTTTTAAAGTACTTCTAGTTATGTAATTATTCTACATTCTGATTTTAATTGCTTGATTTTTTTAAGGTACTTCTAGTTATGTAATTATTCTTTTTAAGTTTTAAAACAGTACTATAAGTATATGTACAATATGCACTTTCTTATAAAAAAATATACGATTTGTGTAACTTAAGTTTGCCACGAATGCAAGGTGTGTACGTTATGTTTTGAAATTGCAAAGTGTGTACTTGTAAATTCGTTATTTACTGCAAAGCATGTACTTCCGTCAAATTGGCAAAAACTGCATAAAGGACATTTTTGTCAAAAAAAGAGAGGATGAAACCTTATATTCCCTCTGTCTGCCCTATATCTCTTTCATCCCCATTTTCGATTGATTCAGTCTCGAATTCTGCCCTAATTTCAGTTTTCTGGCTTAAATAAACCAAAATATTGTCATCATTATCATCATCATAAAAATTAGTTCTGCGTGGTAAGACTTATCTTCCATTTCTTCCTTACTCTAATTTTTGTTGTTAAAAATAATAGCTAAATTATAAATTTTGAGTCCCCTGATCTCTGAAATACATCAATGTCGTATATTAGATGTACTCATGTACATATAATATAATTTATATCATAATTATATATAATATTATTCTTCGGCAACTACTAGCCAGACCTCTGTTGACTCGACTCGACTAACCGTCGTGACAACCATGGTTTAGTTACTATTGATGACGGCAAAGGATAAAAAAATAGACGTTGGTCGGTAGTGTATGGGATCTGATTCATAACAATATATAAATGATGAATTTTACTCAGACACATGGTTTGTGGAATTTTATTTGGCAAGTCTTGATGAACATTTGTTGGTTTGATTTAAACATAACAGTGCTTTTAAAATATGAAAATGACTGACATTCAAACAATGGCTGTGTGTGTTCTTCATAAAGTTCAGGCCTATTTGCTTATGGGTGTAAACTCGTTTCTCTATTCATCTAGGTTGTTCAAATCTTGATATATATATATATATGTGTGTGTGTGTGTGTGTGTGTGTGTGTGTGTGTGTGTGTGTGTGTGTGTGTGTGTATGTATGTATGTATGTATCAGCTGGTCAGTCTTCCCTTGTTTAGTAATTCATGTAATTTTCATATTCTGTGAGCAGATCCAGACCATGCAAGCTGCAAAAAAGCCTGGGGTCATCATAAATTTGGGATCTGCTTCAGGACTCTATCCGATGTATGGGGACCCTATCTACTCGTGTTCTAAAGGTTTGCTCTTCTTTGCTGCATGGTTTTACCCCATGAAATTGTTAATATAGAAGGCCATAAGTATAAACTGAAAGGCGTGAAATAATTTTGCTTGGAATCAGAAGTTAGAAATAGAAATTATAATCATGAATGTAGGAATGTAATTCTAGAAATGTCAAATGTGTATGTAATCCAGATTAATTGTGGAATTAAAATAAAGGCGTGGGATCTATATCTGCATCGGAAACAGATTAAGATTCACAATCTAATAGAATAACCTGATTCCTACCTAAACAAGATTTAACTGGAATTAAATTATCGTTGTAATCTCCGTTTAAGTTGTATTCTGCATCCTAATCATTGAGTTTTGTAATCTCTCTTTAAGTTGTATTCTGCATCCTAATCATTGAGTTAGAAATTACTCTACACATTTTGTTGAAGAGTATATACATGCTTAAAAATATATGCTTTGCGTCAGATGATACTTTGCGGTCTTGATGAGTTTTACTCTTTGCAGGGGGTGTTGTCCTATTCACCAGATCACTTGCTCCCTACAAGAAGGAAGGAATCCGGGTTAACGTGCTTTGCCCTGAGGTGAGAGTTATGTCCCTCTCTCACTTAGCAATGGAGATTACAAGGAGATTTTTTATTTATTTTTAAGCAGTTTGTTGCAGGTCATTTCTAGAATCGCATCACAACATATGCAGATGCCTAGATACTAAACATAGTTTTGTGGCATGCATCTTGATGCTTGTATTTGTATTTGCATTGCACATGATACAATCTTGTTTAGGTAAAGTACATATACTTGAACTTTCCAAGTGTCCTGGTATTGGTCATAAACTGGTTGGGGATATTGTCTTATCTTGTGGACTTTATTGGTTTGCAGAGTAGTAATTTTTCAGTTAAGTACGTCTTTAATTATTAATTCATGTCAGTATCACTGACAAGTTGCATGAAGCTGGAAAATATGTATTATTACTTTCAATGATTTATGAGGTAGGTTAAGTAGAATGTTTCTTGAAGTTGCAGGATATAGGTGATAAATTGGTAGCAGATATTCTCTTTGTTTTTAATCAATTCATGCTAGAATCATTTCACAAGTCATATAAAGCTGGATTCTATATGTTATTACTCTTAATCTTCATTGTACCCACAGTGTTGCTTAAGATAAAGCTTTTCTACCTGCAGTTTGTTCGAACTGATCTAGCATTGAAAGTGGATTCAAAAATGATTGAAAAAATGGGTGGCTTTGTTTCCATGGAATCAGTGGTAAAAGGTATCATTTTTCTTTATTGTTATGATGCCATTCTTAATTAGTTCGGAATATCTCTGTCAATGATATTTAATTAGATAGTCGTCAATCCAACATTGGCCATTGTATTGTGAAATGTACTTTGATGAGATTGATTACAGAAAATTGTCAGATAATCATACTCTATCTGAACCAACATGTCAACAATTTGATGATCAGACTCATCAACAATAGGGACCCAGACAGAGGAGGGGTTAGGGAACCAATCGTAACCTCCAAAAGTGCTCGAACAAACTTAGTAGATTGGGACTTAGAACACATATTGTCAAGGGAAATAGGTCGACCAAGAGAGCTAGCAACATAAGTGAGGCCCTCACTAGAGCAGTAGGAATGAGGAACATCGATTAATTGGACCTAACAAGAAACACAATGCAGATCTTTAAAAACTTAGATCCTTCCCATCTATGGCAGCTTAAGCTTGAGAGAGGATGTCCTCTTCAGATTTAACAGGGTCGAATAAAATAGTTATTGCCCTAAATAACTAAAGGAAACATTGATTAAATCTTTTTTACCCAACAATTCTTAAACTTAGTTTTAAGCTCAGAAATCACAACACTATTCCCAAGAAAATAACCAATTAAGCTAAAATGTCATTTAGCCCTGGATCTAAGAAATTCAAAAGGTGGGCAAGGGACACACTTTCATCATTATCAGGAATACAACAAGGCACACATTTTAGCTTAAGAGTTAGACCTTTCATAACATGATAAAATCAGCAGATGGGGTTCTAGGGAAGTTGTTTACCCGAGTATGAGATGAAGGGTTCTTGAGAACGATGCGACCACTCATCCACCACTCTACCAGCAGGTTTTGAGGTGGGTGTGACAGTTAGGTTTGAGCATCTGAGACACTTCCTTATCATGAGACTATTCCTTATCAGAGAGACCATAAGTGTGACCCTAGTTCACATTAAGACCCTCTTCTATGTGTTGAGTGTTATTCAAAGTGGAGCTTCCATCTCGAATAAAAGAAATTTCAGCTTGGATTCTGGCTTTACTATATGGCAAGAACGTTCCCATGACATCCTCTGTACGAAGAGACCTTGAGATATTGTAGGTAGAACAGTGTTTTCAGATGAATCAGTATAATAAACAAGCACGTAAACTGAATCCCTCTAGTAGTTTGTGAATGCCGGTGATTGGTGAAGAGACAAAAAAAATGGTGTGGGTCAGTGGGTGCAACATGGGCAATAGCTGAAGAATCGGAGGAAATGGGTTGTGGAAGAACAAGGCGGAAGGAATGAGTGGCTGAGAGAGGGTGGAGAAAGAATATAAGGCAGGGGTTTAATTTGAGGAGAGAGAAGAGAGAAAAAAAACTCTCTTCAGATAAAGTTTTGTTTTTGTTTTCAAGTTTTAATAGCTTGCATTCTCAGTAAAAATGATGTTAGTCAGTTTACCTGGGCTGAATATTTTTGTGATCCGGTTACTCTTAATATATTTTAAACCTAATCTCCTTTATATGCAAAGTCTGTCTCCCCTCCCACCAGCAACCAAGCCCCAGTATTTAAAACATCGTCTTTCTGTTATAAATTATGACTCAGCAATAGGTAAGGTGTTCTCTCGATGGGCTTAACGATTATATGTAGCAATGATTGTTTGTGTCGTGTGGGAACACTTGGACTATCTAAGATAAGATATTAATTTTAAGCGATAATTGTTGTCGGAGGAGCAAATGAGATTTGTATTTCTGCCTCAAACTTGTATTTCAGTGTTTTGATCTACCGAGTTTGAATTCTTCAGGTGCCTTTGAGCTTATCAGTGATGAAACTAGAGCTGGATCATGTCTATGGATTACTAATCGAAGAGGGATGGAATATTGGCCAACTCCCATGGAAGAAGCAAAATACTTGGTCCGTCCTTACAGGTTGAGAGAAAAGTCGCAAACGATCAGTACTTCAAGTGTCCATTTACCTGAGAGCTTTGAGAAAATGTAAGTAAACACATGGCAAGTTCTGCTTTCAGTTTTAGAAGCAAAACGGTTCCTTTATCTTGTTTCTTTTATTTGAAACTATTGAGGTACAAAATGAACACATATTTGTCAATAAAAAGCTACAAGGCTGTATGTTAAAGTTACATGTTAATAGTTTTGCATCAACTTTGTTCCACTCAATGATAAAAATAAGTTCTACTAATCTTAGTACTTGTGAAATTCAAATTGCAAGTTGTGAAGGATGATGTTTTATTAAAATGTGAAGCTACCAAGTTCAAATCCCGGTCTTCTCTGTTTTATGGCCTAATTTCATATTTTTGTGATATGCCTCTTTTTTTTTTTTGCTAAATATTGATATGCCTCTTTATTTGTACTGTTTTAGAATTACTGTATTTCTGATGCTATATTTTCCCCCATCGATGGTTTCATTTTTTTTCCTAAAATTTGTTCTTTGTTAAAATAATTTTGGGTTGCCCCTTTAACATTATTTCTCTGTATTTATTATTATTATTTTTTTTTTGTAGAATTGTGCACACCCTGAGTCACAAATTCCGCAGTGCAACCAGCATCGTGCAAACACCATTGAGATTACCCATTAAACCAGATTATGTCCTTGTAAAAATAATTTATGCCGGTGTTAATGCAAGTGATGTAAGTCTGTGGCTGTCTCTAAATTTGTACTACATAGCTCATTTGTTAATCAATTAGACATTGAGAAATTTTATCTATTTGATTTCTGTATTGTATTTATTATCTCACAAGTTCTCAGTTTTTGGACCAGCCTCTCCTAAGATGATCTCAGTTAGATGTGTACTTTGTAAAGGGAAACGACATAAATGGGGTTGAGAAGTTAATTGATTGGATTTCATGATGCATCCACAAAGAAGACTGGTTACTGAGCTGGACGTGTGTGATTAATATTAATATGTGTACCAAACTCTATGAACTAAGCTAGGAACGTAATTTATCTAATAGGGTTATCCCTAGACTTCGTTTCACTTAGAGTATTGATATGGGAATCTTATAGCCAATCTCAAATTTAAATCTAATCTCATGATTGCAAACTATGATTACAAATTCCCTAACTGGTGGAGGAATGGAACTTCCTGATAATGTTAAACCTATGCATGGGGAAACTTGCACATTCCTCTCATAATTTGTACTAAATTTATTATGTGATTTTTATGCATTCCTGGGTTTTTTTAGCTTTTGTTTTATAATTAACATACAAGTAGCCAACGTAGTCAACTCCGTCATTGTAGGTTTAAGTTAGATGTGTGGAGAAAAACCTGCACTACTTTTTAATTGAGTCTCGTAAGGATATATTACTAGACAGTTCCAATAAAAAGAAACCGCTTTTCCTTAAACACCTTCCCCCAGCCCCCCTTCCCCAACCAAGTTGCAATGGAGCTTAAAGACTGGGAGGTCCACTTGCAGGACAAATTATATTTTCATTGCATAAATGAATGTCTTGTACCATGCAGCATAGTAGTACTTAAATTTACGCCTCCCTTAAAGTTTTTAGGGGAATAAATCTTTACTCTATGATCATTTGTTTAGTCAGGCTTGTTTTACTAACAAAATAATTTTGTGGCAGGTAAACTTTAGTTCTGGTCGTTATTTTAGTGGAAACAGCAAGGAGATTGAGTCTCGCCTTCCATTTGATGCTGGATTTGAGGTGCGGTAGTGCTTATTTCTTATTGTTAGTCAAGCATACCCTTCAATGTATAAGTGTGCTCTTTTTGATGCTAATGAACCTCTATAGTTTTTTAAGGTGTTACCTAAAAAAGAGTGTCTGCTACCCTTAGTTCAAAAAATAACTGTATGGGTTCATTAGCATCAAAAAGAGTACATTGCATAGTTTCTGAGCTCACGTAGGTTCACTTGTTAAATATCAGCAACTCCATATATTTAAAGCAAGCATCCATCGAGTTATAAAAATCTATAACTTGGTACGTAATGATGTTCACATTTTTTTCCAGTTAGTTTCATTTTTTAGATTTCTCTAGAACATGTGTATGTGTTCGTATTTTTCAGTTTTGAAATTACTTGCGATATTTTTCCTTAAAATATGTATATTTTATTGAAAAAAAATATTATGTAATAAAATTTCCTTAAAGCATTCTTGTTAAAATTCATATCATTAATCTGTTTTTTTTTAACTCATTTTAAGGGCTGTAAGTTTCGGATAGAGGAGTATTCAGCTATTTGATTCATTTCGTTCCAATAAGTATAGAATTTTTTGGCATCTTAAATAGAGTCATTCTGTGTTCTTAGTAGTGATTTGCATGATAAAGTAGTATGTGTTGGTTCACATTTGCAGTATCTTGTTACTTTCTCTCTTTAAAAGTAGGTACATTCTTGTTCATTGTTTTAATTATAATTTCAAGAAACTTTAGTTCATTGTGGTAAATTAAATTTGAACCAACTAGGAACGAATAGTTTGCCCACTCAAAGGGGGAAAAAACTCCAGATAGAACTACCTAGAAAAGGGATTGCAATTAATTATTACATGAACTGGATAGTGGGACAATAAAGTCTTCTAATTTTTTATCAACACCTTGACCTTTCAATCAATCAAGGATTATCTTGTTTAATTCTGTCTCCGCCGGAAATCTCGCTATCACCTCAAATGTTATATCATTAAATACCTCATTTCCACTTACTCTGTTGGCAAAGCATATGCATTCCTTATCTAGTATAGAGTGAGTATAGACTTGAGAAGTCTGAAAGCATGCAAATGAGATGGGGTGTATAACTCGAATTTAGTTAGCTGTAGTCAGTCAGATGACACATGACACGTGCATTCCTCAGGCTGTGGGGCTGATTGCTGCTGTGGGTGATTCAGTGAGGCATTTAAAAGTTGGCTCTCCAGCTGCAATCATGACATTTGGAGGTTATTCTGAATTCACAATGGTAAACTAGTTTGAAAATGTGGTCTTTTTCTAATTGAAATATACATGTCTGTGATACTTGATATATTTTGTTAATATATATGTACGTATGATATTGTATTCTTCTGTAATTAAGGTACCCTCAAAGCACATCCTTCCTGTGGCAAGGCCAGATCCTGAAGTTGTAGCTATGCTAACCTCTGGACTTACAGCATCAATTTCACTGGAAAAGGTTGTTGTTACCCACAAAACTATCAGTTTCTATGTCCTTGTGATGAAATTTTAGCTTTACAATTATCCTAAAAGTGTGTAGTGTACTATTAATTATTTACAATATATCATTAAAATAGTTATAGAATTGGGTGACATTATTGAGTGGAACTTTTAGGCAGCACAAATGGATCATGGGAAAGTAGTTCTAGTCACTGCTGCTGCAGGAGGGACGGGTCAATTTGCTGTCCAGGTATACTTTCGAACATAAGAGGTTATCTGTTATGCTATCACATATTCACATGTAATGTTCCATCTCCTTTAGGTATCCTTTTAAAGAATGAGTGTCATATATAGAGCATTGAGCAAAAAGATTGAGATGATTTATGTTTCCGTTTACCTATATTCTTATCTGTATTGTTTTTAATTGAACTCAGCATTTTGCTAATAGTAACCTCGCACAGGCAGTCAGGCACCCACTGTTAAATGGAATTTCCCTCTCGGAAATTTGTGAATAAAAGAATCTGATACCTATTAAAAGAAATCTACAAAAAATGCACATGTTTTTGGAGACTTTTTGTTGCATCTTCCTACATTTGATAAATAAGACTGTCAACTCTGTCAGACATGATTAGATACTTAGATTTGGTAGCAGTAAAGGAGAAACTCAAGCAATATAGCAGAGATTAGTTTGAAAGCTAGCTTTAAAAGGGTTTCTTTATTAATTTGTCTCTTATGTGGAAGTTTTTGAATTGCCGTTTTAAGAGTTACGGAGGTATGTGGTTGTTCCACGTTCATCTACTTATTCTGATGACAAATAGCTAATTTTGATTTGTGGCAAATGCAGCTTGCTAAACTGGCTGGAAATACAGTAATAGCAACTTGTGGAGGTAAAGACAAGGCAAGTCTATTGAAAGAGTTGGGCGTTGATCGAGTTATAGACTACAAAGCAGAAGATATCAAAACGGTATCCTGGGAGTCCAGCAATTTTACTCTTATATTTGCTTTTTGACCGTGTGTACAACACTACAACTTACTTGGTATTGTCCATTATCTAGTATTTTGGAGAAGATTTCTTGAGTAATGTCTTCCCTTAGCCCTTATAAATAATAGAAAACAAGAATAATTCTATTAATCCCTTGGGGATCTGCAATGGAAACACATAGTAAGCAAATTAAAAACAATGTATAATTAGCAAATTCATAGTTAACTGCAACTGCGTAAAAATACATACACTGATTTGTTCCCACTATCTGTTAAATATATCTTTCCCTGTAACATGATACATGGCTCCTTTAACTGCACGTGTTTTGTTATACATTAGGTTCTACATGACTTTAAACACTCTTTCATCATCAGTTAGAAAATTATACTATCTATACTATACTATTATAACCAAACATACATATTCTGACTACCAAGGTCTAGGGTTCGACCCCCATTAACGTATTAAAAATTAATATTTATAGTAGCTGCAAAGATAGAAAAAGGTCTAGTGCTCGATTCACAGTAATTACAAGTTAAAATTCAATATAATATAATATTAGCTCTGAGCATACTACCAAAGGTGTAGGATCATCGTATTAAAAATACAATATATATATTATTATTAACTCTAAAAGTACTAAAAATGATTTAAGATTCAAATTGCATCATTGACATATTAAAACGTTAATATTTATATTATTAGAACTAAAAATACCAAGAAATGTTAAAAGCTAATAAAGTTGCAAGTATTAAAAGAGGTCATGGGATATTGACAATTACATATTCATACTTATACATAAGAACATACAAACACAATACACATGCAGTTAGTTATATATGTAAAAATATCTTACAATAGTTTATAACATAATATGTTTTTATTTTTTAATACAGACCCTGCCTTGCATGGGTTTTGAATGTGCTTGTATTAGTAGTAAGTGAAACTTTCACTGCGACTTGTACCAACAGTTTACTTCACCATATCCACCAAATTCTAATAAATACCCATATATATAGGAATCGAATATAGGATCATATAATTATCTTGACCCTAAACAGTAGATCTATACTTGCTATTCATCTTATGTATCTTTAATATTTATATGAAATCTCATGTACTCAGGTTCTAAAGAAGGAGTTCCCTAAAGGTGTTGATATCGTCTACGAGTCTGTTGGTGGACAGATGTTTGACCTATGCTTAAATGCGTTGGCAATTTATGGACGACTTGTGGTGATTGGAATGATTTCTCAGGTTGATGGCTTGTTTGTTGCTTTATACATTCATTTTAGATTAAGTTGTTAAGCATGTGCCTGTAATTTGTGTTGCAACTAATAAGTTCTATTCTCAGTATCAAGGCGAACATGGATGGAAACCGTTAAATTACACTGGAGTATGTGAGAAGCTTCTAGCGAAAAGCCAAACTTTGGTACGTAAGCCATCTTGCAGTATGGCAAACTTAAGTTTCAATAGTTTCTGACATGCTCATTTAGTGGAGACTTTGACTTTGATAGAGAGTCAGCAGCATCAAATACATTTTAATAATAATAAAAGGAAAGCAATTTAATGTGATTATAAAATAGCATTTAGGTTGATGCAATAAAAATGCCTTGATATGCAAAATATAGTTGGTAGCTTACTTGTAATATTAGATGCTTATACATGAAATTAATTAAGATTTTCTGCACTAAACAAGATGTGCTTTCTAATCTTCTTATCAAGAAAGACCTGCAAACTTTACTTTTAACATATTGAAACAATAAGGGACCAATTTGATCGTTAGATTTCAACCCGATCAATGGGAACGGGGATGAGATTGCAATACAAAAATGTATTAGATTCTCACTCCCATTTTCATTATCTGTGTTGAGATTCTTTGATCAAAACGCCCTCTATGTTCTTCTGGATTAGATATCATATCACTTACCACAGCATTAGGGTCTTATGCATTATAAATTCTATTATGACCGTTGTGGCTCATTTTGTTGCTTATGATGATGCCTCTTTTGGCAGGCTGGATTTTTCCTCAATCATTATACGCACCTGTGGCAACAGCATCTAGACAGGCTGATTCAGTTATATACGATGGGAAAGCTGAAGGTAAATATATACTCACTCAAGTTTAGGTACTTGCTAGTGCATAGAATCATTACAGAGCTTGCATACATAACTAGATCCCTGCTGGGATGCATACTTGAATTTTAGTTTGCTTATATTACTGAAGCTGTTCTTTGAGCAATGGTGTACATATCAGGCATGTGTCTTGAAAATACTGAAACAGACTTGCAAGTGAAACATTCATTTTGGTCCATTTCTTCATAGGGTGCAAAGTTATATGATATTGTAGATTGATTTCAACTTTCGTAAATGGTTTGAAAGTTCGACTTCTGTTGGAAAAATGACTTACTTTGACCTGTTTCCAGACATTTTAATGTTTAAAGCCGACTGAGATGGGTTCATGGTTCACATTTTAAATATGTGTCCTAAGAATTAGTTTATATTTTTTAAGTCTTTAAATTTAGACATAAGCAGCATAAAAAATCTTTGTGAGAGTGCATTAAGCTGGTTAACCTCTTGGAATAGTGGTTGCAGAGCATGTTCAACTAGCAAGACCTATTATCCACTTGGATGATGAAGAAAATGTTGAGTGCACTGGAATAAAATTAGCAAGGGCATGCATGCAAATTCAGGCTAATGAATAAAATATGGTAATAGACTTACATGATGGAGTAAAGCTTATAAATCAAGTTGAAATCACTCAGATCGGCATATAGTATAAGCTTTAAGTCTGAAGCTGTTTTGGGCAATTTGTTAGGATCAATTATAAGACATTAATGTACAACCATAGATGCATGCAGAACATAGACTATCATTTTATATCATACAATATCTAGAGTTTAAAAGTTAAATCATCAATAGGACGATCCCTCTACCTGGTGGTAGCAACCACTGACTCGGTGTTTTGTTCGTGCGACTTCAAATGTGAAACTCTTATATATTTATATGTGTGGTAGGTCTTAATCGACCCAAAAAGGTTCCTAGGCCTTCATTCTGTTGCTGATGCGGTTGAACATCTGCATTCTGGAAAAAGTGTCGGCAAGGTACAAATTCTTTTCAGACAACGCACTTTATCTTGCCTTTTTTTTTTTGGTACAGCAATTTTATCCAAAATAATTTGTACAGGTGGTGGTCTGTATTGATCCATCATACAGTAACCAATCTTCAAAGCTATGAAGCATGCTCCTGCTTGTAGAAATGTGAATCAAAGCAACCAGACTATCCAAGAAATGCATAGCCATAAGAATACTACCTTGCACACTGCTACTGCTGTAGCTGCCATGGGGACGAGCATTGTTTGTAATTCAAATAAAATCTCACCCCTTAGTTGCACACTTGTATCATGTACTAAACTGGTCTTTTTTTACAATATGTTTTGTTCACCCCTTAGCTTTGAAGACTGCCTTCCACATTCATGGAAGGGGAAGCATCATATATATAGCAAAAATAAAAAAAAAACATTACCCGCCTCTCCCGTTTATTTGGTATCGAATATTGTGTCTAGTCTTGGAAAATAATTTGTAATTATTAGTTAAAAAAAAAAATTACTATTATTTTCGGGTTTAGTGCCAAAATGGCACAAATTTGGGGTAAAATGCCCAAAATGGCACTTTCTGAGAAGCATGCCCGCGCCTGGCACTTACATAACGCATTCAGAGTCTGCGTTAGGGGGAAACGCATGTCTGACATGCGTTACTCGTGTTTTTTACACTCTCCCCACCTGATTCAGTGCTGATAACGCATATAACACCAGCATTACTGGTGTAACGCAGGTGCGTGATGCGTTATGGGGGTATCGCATTCACAGTATGCGTTACTCCCCTAACGCAGCACGCACCTGCGTTATGTAAGTGCCGGGCACACTCTCCAGAAAGTGCTATTTTGGACATCCAACCTTATTTTTGTGCCATTTTCTCATTATTTTCTACGGTAATGTACATTACTATGTCTATATATATATATATACTTTTGTACTGGACTACTGTATTAAAATATAATTTTAATGGATATTTACAAAAATGCCTAAATTTTTAAAAATATTACCTAAAGTTGCAAATGAGGTTGCAACACTGACACCGCATGAAAATCGGTTGCAAATATTGTAAATGGAGTTGCAAAGTGATTGATTGCAAATGTTGCAATCGTTTTTTTGAAATTTTATTTTGCAATTTGGATATTTTTGAAAAATGACCTAATTTTAAATTCGGTGGGGATTTATGTAAAAGATTTACAAGACTAGGTCCAAGTATTCCACTCTTTTTTCACTCGCTGGATTTCGGCTAGCTTCACTAAATCCAACTTCTCTCTTTTTTTTTTTTCTTAGTTTTTCAACCCCAAACTTGTCTTTTGTTACTCCCTCTGTCCCAGTGATTTCTATACACTTTCCTTTTTGGGACGTCCCACCATTTCTATACATTACCATAAATAGTAACTTTTAATAATATAAAACACTATTACACTCACTACTTTCTTCCACTATCTTTATTCTATAATAATATAAACACTATTAAACCCACTACTTTCCTCCACCATCTCAAATTTATTATTAAATATAAATAGGTCCCATCACTTTACCCACTTTTCATCTAACTTTACTCATTTTTTATACATTTTCTTGATCTCCGTGTCCAAACCTAATGTATATTACTCATCGGGACGGAGGGAGTATGTTATTTCAGTGCGTAGTTGGGGTCAACCACAACCACAAGGCCTCAAAACTTCTAAAAGAACTTTTAAATGCCTTAGAGATCATGAGAGAACATCATCACAATTTCTGCATAAGAAATCAAAATGCTGTTAATCAGTTAATCATCTGTTTAAACTGGAGGATAGGTCAAGAGGATAATGGGTATTGGCCCCTTATGTCACAATTATAAAAATTATGATCCTAAATATCACAACTTGAAAAAATGTCCTTAATATGACTTTAAAACGCTATTTAAACTTATGTTTTCCAAAACGCTATTATGTCTTGCATTGCAGTCAAAAAATAGACAGAAAACACAGTATAAACTGATGTTTTGTTTACTTTAAACGTTATATTAATTAACGTTTTTGAAAAACGTGCATGCTTCAGCGTTTTCATTTATTAATACTATATGATTCTTGGAGTGGTGTTCTACGGTGAAAGAAGTGATGCATATACACCAACATCAGGGGTCCACCACGAAATGATGCATATACACCAACACCAGGGGTCCATCACGTGGCTTCCACTTAACTGAAATCAACTGATCTAGAATTTACAGAAAACGTTAGATGATAAAGCGTTTACAAGAACGTGAGATGATAAAGCGTTTTTTTTTTAATTTTACGAAAAGCTATTTTAAGTTTGGTTTTTGTTGGGGTGATATGGCGTTTAGGATGTTTTTTGTTGTTTTCTCCTAAATATATTTTAAACCTAAAATGGAACCGTTAAATTCATAAAGTTAATTGTCGAAATACTAAGGGAATGTAGATAAAATTTAAAAATTGAATTCGACGGCCTGAACGCTAACGCGTTTAAAAATAAGGATAAGTTAGGGTTTACGGTCTAGGATTTAGGTTGTAAACAACCCTAAACCCCAAACCCTAAATTCGTATAAGGTTTATTCGTCGTTCTGAATATTTTTAAATCCCAAAATGAGAATGTTGAACCCTAAAGGTTAACTGTTGAACCCTAAAGGTCAACTGTTGAACCCCTAAGGAAATAAAATAAAATTTAAAATTTTTAATTATAAAATTAAATATTTCTAAACCCCCAAATGCCGTTAAATCCCAAATGGAAACTAGTTAACCCAAAATAAAATATCGATAAAATTTTAAAATTTTAAAATAATATATAAAATATGTTTTTGGAAAACGTGACTTCGTTTGAGTTTTTGCTGATATTTTTTAAAAAAAAGATAAGCATTAACGTGAGTTTATTACACTTTAGGAGAATTAACACAATACTCCCTCCGTCCCAAGAAGTTGTTTACATTTGCTTTTTGCACGGAAACCAAGATAGTTGGTGTAATATTGTTAAAATAAGTGAGTTAGTGGGTGTAATAGTAATTTTATTGTTAAAATAAGTGAGTTAGTGGGTGTAATAGTGTAAAGTGTTGAAAAAGTGGAGTGAAGTATTGGATGTAATAAAGTATTTTATTATTAAAAATTACTATTTTAGGAAACGTAAAGAATTGGTTAGGACATCCCAAAAAGGAAAGTGTAAAGAAATGGATGGGACAGAGATATTAAATAGCGTTTTGCTGAAATTGATAGTGATTCATGTGGGGTCCGCCATGTGCTCCATTTTCTGTACTCTCCATCCGTGAGTATGTCAGCTGGACAATTGCCTCGTTTCCGTGTCCACCAAACGCGAACCGAAGTCCCGTTTCTTAGTGACATTTAGGGCCAATATATTAGATTGTGATATTGAGGGCCATATACTTTAAAAAAGTGATATTTGGGTCCTTTTGTCGTGATTTTCAAAATATTAAAAAGTTATATATTATTTTTTAATTTTTTATTCATATTTCCTTTAGGATTAAATAATTTTTATTTGGGGTCCAACGGGTTCCATTTACGATTTAGAAATATTCAATTTTTTAATTAAATTTTTAAATTTTTTCTTTATTCTCTTAGGGATTCAGATTCAACAGTTACCTTTGGGGTTAAACGTTTCCATTTTGGATTTTAGAAACATTCAGAATGACGAATAAAATCGTAATTTATCCTGAACCCCGATTTTTTAAAAATCAGACCACCTAACCCAGTAAAAAAAAATAATATGAATTGATAATTTGATTATAAATTTTTTAATAGTGTTTGTAAATATTTACCAAAATAAATAAATAAAGTAACACCACTTAAAGTAGCGTTTTGGAAAAAAAAACGTTACACGATGTAACTTTTTCTGTAATAAATAAAAATGCTACACGATATAGGCCGCCATTTCATATTATGATATTTGAGATCATTTAATTTAAAATTATGATACATGGGACCAATACCCCAAATAATTTAACTATTGAAAGAACTCATTACAATACCCCAAATAATTTAACTATCAGAAAGAACTCATTACTCATAAGCAGAAGCTTCCTCTTGTTGATAAATATTTTTTTGCGCGAGAGGAGAATAAAGACTCAGTGCGTATATATAACTAGTAGTCATGTTCAACCTATACTGCCAATATCGAAAGAGTTCGCGGACATTAACTAGTGGTATTTGATTATCTAAAGTTATTATCTGCAAGGTTTAAGTTCTGAAGATCTTGTTCATCTTCAGATTCATCTTCAGAACCTAAACCTTGCAGATATTAACTTTACGAACTCTTCGATCCCACACGAGATCTCCCATCTCTCGAGTTTATCCTCTTTAGATCTCTCTCAAACTCTTCATTTTCTGGTCAAATTCCAGAAAATAAGTTGCAGCTTAAAAGGATCCTATTTTTTGGGACCAGTTCCAGCTTCATTTGGTAACCTGACGACCCAACTAACTTATTTTTCAGTTGCATCTAACATGTTCAGTAACTCTGGTGATCTTCTTGGCTTCACAAGAAACCAATCTATATGAATTAGGATACCAGATTTGAAGTTGTTGACATTACTATGCTTTATATTTTTTGTCAGAGAATACTATCCTCAGCTCTTTCTAAATATTTATTTAACTAGTATCTCTCTTGTCCACACTGTTTGATACAGTCATCTCTTTGATCTTTATAAAGAGTTCCCCATTGTATTGACATCGATGTGGATGATTGTTGATTAGCTGTAAAGAAGTCTGTGGGATTAAACAGACAGCTTCAGCACATAATTTTACTTCTTCCACTTGCTACCTACCAAAGTAGCCTCCTTTGTTACAAGTATGGTCTAGAGAGTACTTTGTCGTGAGAATTATATTTTATATGTAAAATGATAGAAGAAATTTCAGGGTTTAAGAAATTGTGATTCAAGCAACAAGGATCCAATGCTTCAGGAGGAGTATCTGACAATTGAGAGAAAGCCGATTCTTGGTGGTGTTGCTGTGGAGGATAAACTACAGCAGGGAGTTTTTCAATGTAATAATAGTCTCACAAGTCACAAGCTTGTCTAAAGATATGGATATATTGACAAGTGATCCAATTCAAACTATAATCAACATAAGTTTTCATGCATTCTGTTACTTAAAAGAAATGCAACAGATTTGCATATCCACCAAAGCCATGCTAGCGCCCCAAAGCGAGTACGCCACTAAGTACTGGTGGTTTTCTTATGATCTATAGGGTACTTTAACCTAAAACTTCAAAGTACATCAAATTTGTGGGTGAACTTGATACTACAAAGATTGTGGAAGTGTAATGAACCACTTAATTACTCAATAAAGTGATAAGGTTTGCCACCATAATCTTGCCTGAGATCTCAGTTTGAATTACAGAACAAGTAAACAACGATAAATGAAAATGAACATGTTGCAGGACTTTCGAGAGGTCCGCTCTCTCCAAAACCTAATTGAGAATAACAGTAACAATAATCCGATAAAAACCCTCCATTCCTCCCCATCTCCTATTAAAGTCTTCACTTCTAATCCTCCTTGGACCTGTTTCCTTTAAGATTTAATAGCCCATTTCACTTGGGGCCAGTGCATTACATTACCCCGCTCCCAAATAACGACCTTGTCCTCAAGGTCGAAGGTAATACCACGTTCATCCAGGAAGGTAAGTAAACTAGCCTCATATCCGTGTTCTATTGAATAATTTCTTCTGTATCTCTCAAACACTGCAGCCCACGCCACAGACAATATTGACAGTCCCAATCCAATTCCTACCCTCTGTAGCTGGGAGGCACCGTGAGGATGACCTGTAATGCGCTTGGACAGAGGCACAAATACGCTGTAATAAAGAGATAGCAATAGAAATATGCCCAGGCCAGGGAACACTAGCATGCATGTGACGGGGAGTTTCAGACGACCCATATAGGTATTTAATGTATATGCTTGTTGCACTGATAGTGTCAAAAATTCAGTTAAGATAAGGCTTAGCATGACAGTGCAGTCCGTAACGGGAAGAAGCTTTATAAGAATCTTCACTTCCTCAACTTGTGTCACTGTGCAGAGATGCCAGGGATTCGCTACCTGGTAGTCTCCCCCATCATCTTTAAGTTGCAGAGCTGTTTTGTCCAAGCATTCATATTCATCAGTGTGAGGTATCTTAGTGCTGCCCTTGATTGCAGATCTGTTCTCATAAAGGCCTATTAATTCAGTAGTATCAAAGGAGACATGTCTCTTGCGAAAAGCAGCAACCAGGACTTGTGCAACACGGGTGAGAGGGCTGCCTCCGGGCAGTCTATGGCGGTATAAGGGAGTTCCCAAAAAGAAGAGCATGTTGGAGATGCCCATAGCTATGGCGAGGGTACCAAAGGCAAATCCCCATCCTTTTTTTATTTGGATGTAGACAACGGCTGTAAATGCCACAATAGCCCCTACGGTGACACAGAGGTAGAACAAGTCAAAATATCTATCCAGGTGAGACTTGTAATTTTTGCTTCTCTCATCAAACTGATCAGCCCCAAAAGAAGACACACAAGGCCTTATTCCTGCTGCTCCAAAGCCCGTTATGTAAAGTACAGTATAGAGGTAAAACATTTGCCATGGTTTTGCAGATTCACAGTTTCCCAAAAGGAGCGAAAACTGACTACAGTCGTCTTGGTTTGGCACTAAGACGTTCATTGTAGCGCATAAAGTTATTCCTGTTAAACCCACAAGATGGATGGTGGAAAAAATAGCAATTTTCCAATACCAACCAAGATATGCGTCGGCTAAGAAACCACCAATAACTGATGAGGCCTGAGAAATTCTCTGGTAAGCCAAACCTTTTGCTATACCAGTGCAAATCTTGTGTCTTGTTGACCAATCTAATTTTATCTGAAATTCTTTGAGACCAAATAAAGCTCGGGCAAGGCTTTTATTTTCCATATATTCATGCACTAACAGTGACTGGTTTCCTTTAATACAACAATCATATAGCTTGACAAGGTTCGGGTGTTGCAGTGCAAAAATCATGCCTATTTCATTAACAAACTCACGGTTCCCTTGCTTAGACTTTGAAGAAAGCTGCTTCACAGCACTTAAGGTTCCGTCCAGTAGAAGTCCCTTGTAAACAGGACCAAACCCGCCTTCCCCAATTTTATTCGCAACATCGAAATTATTAGTTGCAGCTCTAATTTGACGCAATGTAAATGAACCAGTACGCAGGTCAAGACTCTTCAAATCTAGGTCTGTTTTGTATTTTTTCTGTACGCAGCATTTCCACCAAAAAATTCCCAAAACCAAGACTACAACAGATCCTGCTGCAACCAGAATCCCAACAACAGTACTCACCGATATGCTAGCTCCTTTACCCGATGGTGGAATAAAATCGGGATTCACTGAAATAGCTGATATTAGAAGACCATATACACCTCTAACAGGGATGTCTGTCGTCCCTTTTCCAGCCCAATAAAAGTGGATCTCCAAGGTACTACTGTTTACAACTGCAGGAAACCTTTTTACAACTTTTAGAACTTCGCCTGCTTCAGCTGCAATATTGAAATCTCTTTTAATCGAAGGTGCATCTCTTCCAGGCCAAAATGGATTAGGATTTGGCAAGGAACTTTGTCTTTCAAAACTCATCCTTTGACCAAGAAAGAAAGATTGTCCCCACTTTCTGTTCCCAAAGAAAGAACTGCACCAGATTCATAATTACTCTGCAAACCAGGAGCATAATTTTCAGCAATTGCAGCAGTAGCAGTCTCTCCGGCAAGGTCCGAACAATCTTTTTCTATCGCTTTATGTACCATCCCTTTATACACCTGATACAACTCCCGTTCACCAAGTTGAAAGGTGACAGGGCTCTTATCCCCATCCTTATAACTCCCTTTTGTACGATGCTTACCATGTCCATCTTCATGAAGCTTGTAAATCAGAACCTTATCACACTCATTATCATGTAGCTTAGAACCCATAATAATCATATCATACTTGACTAGTTGTTGAGAATATATTTTTAAATCCTTTTTGCACAACATAGCAGGCAAGACAATAGAAGAGGATAACAGAGCTTTATCTACTTGCACTCTCTCAAAACTAACACCCAACATTTTAAGGGGCAGACTTTGCAGGTTGTACCGATTTTGACTTACTCGAATCCTCACATTTATCATTTACAGGTTTCTCTACCCTATTCATTAAAGCATCCAGTTTATCCACAACCTTAATATGAGCTGGAGTAGTCAACGATTGACTTACCGGTTTAAAATAGTCAGGACTTTCATCGAACAGCTGAGGCACATATGACTTCGGCTGCTGCCCAAGGGTATCTCCGAGCTGGTATTGCTGTGCACCTATAGATGAACTCATATGACGACCTGATATAGGCTTCACTCTCTCATCCAGCCCCACCAAGGGTGTGAGTATTCCGGTAGAACCCGGTCCCGGGTTGTCAATGATTCCGTCAATCTTATCCTTGTTGGGTACCATAAATGACTGCATCTCCGTCAGCTTACCCCCCATCTCCGACTCGAGGCCCTCAAATTCTGCTTCCACTTTCTTCGTGGCTAGGGCGCCTTTACCATCTAATCAAAACGAAGGACCCCCAACACATAGTGATTATCATGAGCCGTTATCGAATAAAGAGAAGAATATACCTCTTGATGATACCTTAATTGATCGTCCCTGAAAGTGTTCATCAACATCTCCTGCTGTTCACAGAATCGATCAAAACAAGCTTCCAACCGCTTGATTAAGGACTGTTGATTCACACCCAGTAGACCGATGCTCTGATACCAATTTGTAATGAACCACTTAATTACTCAATAAAGTGATAAGGTTTGCCACCATAATCTTGCCTGAGATCTCAGTTTGAATTACAGAACAAGTAAACAACGATAAATGAAAATGAACAAGTTGCAGGACTTTCGAGAGGTCCGCTCTCTCCAAAACCTAATTGAGAATAACAGTAACAATAATCCGATAAAAACCCTCCTTTCCTCCCCATCTCCTATTAAAGTCTTCACTTCTAATCCTCCTTGGACCTATTTTGGGCATGTTTCCTTTAAGATTTAATAGCCCATTTCACTTGGGGCCAGTCTGTAAGAAGCCACCACACTTAGACGCTGTAATCCTGGATAAGTTGATACTACAAAGATCGTGGAAGCCGCACCATTAAAACATTGTGTGCAGCACACAGTGTGCTGTACACTGTAAAGGGATTTTAGAAGATCTTTATTTTATTGTGTTCGGTTCCTTTATTACCTCCCGCTTCTTTAATTCTTCTCCAAGTTGCCGTGTCATTAAAGGCAGGCATCAAAGACATATGCGTGTCATCGAAAACAAGCATCGAAGCTTTTAATGAAATAAAATAATAGGAGTTGGAAGCTTGCGACAATGGTTCAATCTTCCTTGGCAAGATGAACAGAGCTTGCTTGGTCAGTTGCAAATTGCTTTTAGAAAAAAGGAAAAGATGAAGGTTCCTTATTTTGCTTGTTTTATATTTGTCTCAGCTTTTAATTTTTTTTTTTTTTTATGTGTACACTAATAATGCAGTTATATGACAAATGCTACTAATCGGATATTCTACTACATTCAAGTATTTTTCATAATTATACATTCAAAATTGACATTTGGTGCTAGTAATGCTACCAGTTTTTATAAAAAAAAACTAAAAATATCTATTTTTTTTTTTTTACAATTATATGAAAGACCGATCGACCCTAGTCCCCGTTTTTAATTGAGTCCTAACAAAACTTTATTAATATCTTTATGCATGTTTAAATTAATTTTGCAATTGTGTGTAATTTTTAATAAATATTTTTCCATGTGCCTTCTAATGTTGAGTTTTTCATTTGGAAGATTGAAAAACACTCCACTGCCAATATTTCGTTTAATAGGCTCAATCCACTTTCAAGTGGCGTGGCACCTTTTGTGGAAATCAGTTAATCAAAATCAGGTCTTTTGAATTTTACAATGAAAAAAAAAACTTATTAAAAATATTAGATTCCATTTTTTATTTGTAATACTTTTGTAAAATAAGTTTCATTATCTTTTATTAAATTATATATAAAATATATCCGGTCTCTATAATTTGACTGAACATTGATGGAAATTTAATTAGTGGGTTATAAGTAAATCAAAATTTGAAAGAAACAAAGCCGGTGAAACAAACAATTAATTAAGAAAAACTTGTCACAACATGGAAAAGAAAACGAACAATCCAGAAACGTGGGGACTTCATACAAATATGGAAAGAGTTGGACTTTGGTGACATTCCTTCATTTATAAAAAAGGCAAGGTAAGAATTGGAGAGCAGAATATTAACCCGTGCCAGTAGCAGAATATGACATTACAGGTTGCACATTGGAAGACCGGTTCACCAAGGCATCCGATGCCACATCTTTTACAGCTACGAACTTTTTTGTTCAGAACAAACGTGAGTCTGTGGGGATGGAGGTCGTCTCTTATTATATCAGTTGCCCTCAACTTGACATATTTGTACTTGCGAAGAGATGACTCTTCAATACAACGAGGATGAAATGAAAGATCACAAGTACTACTGCAATGATAGAACCATGTGTTTGTGTCTATTTCTTTAGAGCAATACTCACAGTCAAACTCATGCTCATGTTCCTCCACCATGCCAGCATCATATCTCAATTCCAAGGGGTGTGGATCCCACCTGTGTTTGTATGTTCTTACATACCTAATGCACCTTCCACATATATAGAAATTGCACTTTTTACATCTGTAATAACATTCACTATAACCAGTGTATCCGCATGCATTACATGTATCACCGCAAAAAACTAGATCAAGTTGGTGATGGTGAGCTTCGTGTTTGATAACTTTGGGTAAGCTCACACATCCAATATGAAGTTGGATGCTCAGCATATCACCATAGAATATACCATTACAGTATATTCCACAACCGTCACACCAGAAAAGATGGAATGGTTGGCTATACTTATTTGCAAATAGCGTTTTACCTGGCCAAAGGTGGTGCTCAATCGCTCTAGGCAACTCTGCACAGAATTTATGCATAAAATACTTACAAGGAACACAACCGTAGTAGGATACACCGTCATGGGTTCGGATGGGCTTGACACAACCTTCGCATAGCAATAATATTTCATCATCATCATTGTTCCCATCACACAACTCACCCACTGTTATGAGTTTAAGATCATGTTCTTGATGAGCCCAATGTTTAATGTAACTTGTTGCACCAGAAATGCTACTACTATCATTATAAGAATTAGATAGAGTAATATTATCCTTGATAGGTTGCTCAAGCAATAAATTTAGGGATAATTCGTCAGCGGCTGGGAGGTGCACCAAATTATCAGGACATGTTTCATTCTCACCCGAGCTGAAAATACCAGAAAATAAACAGAAATTAATGTCAGTATATAGGAAAGATGAGAAATGGATGTATAAAGAGAGAAAGAAATAGATGTAAATATCTTTGTTTAAGCAAAGTTGAAAGTATCACCTCAACATCAGGCTTGATCTTGCACATCCAAAATGGGTGAAAAATCTGCAGCTGCGACAACAGTAAAGCCATTCTAACCAATTCAGTGTCTTATTGCAGAGTCTACAATGCTGATAAAATGTGCGATAAGCTTGAGGAAGAGAAAATGAGAGGGTGAGAGGATGTTTATCGTGAAATTGAAACCGAAAAGAAGCAGGTGCATCACCACAACACTTGTGCATCCAAAACTGACATTTGGTGCATCTATAAGACATGTCTCTAATGTTATCATCTACTCTGCACGCATAACATTTGAATGAGGAAGGATGCTGGACTAAGGCTAATGGATGACTGTGACCTAGATGTACTAATGTAGGGTCCTCTTTAGACTGATGAACTTGAAACAGAGCACATTTGAAGCAAACATATTTCCAATAATCACTGGAAGAACAATAGGAGAACCATCTCCACCGAGATCGACATACGTTACACCCGCCCCATTGAGGCAGTGAATCACTAGAAGAAGGATTAACACGACGAATTCTGGGAATGGAATAAAAAAAGAGAGAATCTTCTGGATCGGTTGGGTTTACAATTGTTGGGGGTAATTCTGCACAGGTTTTGTGGAGTAAAAATTTAGCACAAAGATTTTCAACACCACCCGTACTAGTACTAGTAGTGCTAGTGATGTTGCTGCAACTATAAACAAAAGATTTACATGAATCTATTTGTTCGCGGCAGCCCTGGCAAATATCACCCTCTTTAGCAATGTAAGTTTCATGTAGGATAAGCAAGTGCTTGTGAGCAAGGTGCTTAATACCTATATCATTTCTCTTTTCCATCTATAATTCCTTGTGAAGCCAATGAAATATAAAACACTATATATAGAAAAATATACACATGATTTCTCGAAGCTGGTATCGGAAAGCTTTTACATGCATACCAGACATATGCGTGTCATCATAGACATGCATCCAAGCTTTTAATAAAGAAAAGAATATGTTAACAAGACTCTTCTCTTTTTTTTCCCTAAACTATTTTCTTGTAATCACCACCATGATTTTAATTCATATAAAAAGGTATTAAGTGCTTTTTTATCAGGATTAGCATAAGTACTTGTAACTTGTTAGCACGCTGATAAATATTCTTTTCATCTCTCTTTAATTTCCGACCCTACCATTCCTTCAGATTTTTAAAAATTAAGATGTTCCACAAGTAGGTTTAAAAAAAAAAAAAGAAGATATTTTCATGTTAGTTGTCGCCAAAGACATTGAAGCTTTTAAGAAAGAAAAGTTACGGGAGTACATAACGAACCTTGTGAGAATGGTTCAGTCTTCCTTGGCAAGATGAAGAGCTTGCTTGGATAGTTGGAATTTGGGAATGGCTTTTGAAAAAGATAAAGGTTACTTATTTGCTTGTGGTTTGAAAAAGAAAGATACTGACTTCTCTAAGAGACTTCAAGGTTCCATTCCTGGAATGTGTTGTAACTATAAAAAAAAAAAACTTTTACAAATAAATATGCGTACAAGACCGATCCGTATCTTAAAAAAGCCTCCACATATACTCCGCTAGTCCTCTCTCTCTTTTATTATCATAGATCATTCTCATGTCTTGCGGTGTCTATAAAGCTAGTCACTGTAGTTCTCGTCTCGTCTTTGTAAA
Organism: Saposhnikovia divaricata; assembly: GCA_036435485.1. Classification (NCBI taxonomy): domain Eukaryota; kingdom Viridiplantae; phylum Streptophyta; class Magnoliopsida; order Apiales; family Apiaceae; genus Saposhnikovia; species Saposhnikovia divaricata. The sequence goes on along the minus strand of CM071597.1, from coordinate 8,065,675 downwards.
AGCAGAATTTATGTTCTATGCATAGCATATAGGGATGGGCATTCACCCCGGCCCGCCCGATCCCGATCCGATCCTCGCCCCGCTTGGGGCGGGGAATCGGGGATTTTTTCGGGTACGGGCCGGGAAGCGGGGACAATTTTAAAAAAAAAATCGGGGAGCGGGCCGGGGCCGGGATTTTATGTCTCCCCGGCCCGATCCCCGACCCCCGCCCCGATTCGTTCCCGACTCAATTTCATCACATTAATATATATATATATATATATATATATATATATATATATATATATACGAATTTCCAATACTTTATATTGGAAATAAAATGATATTTTAATCTTATATGTTTGTCTTTCTAGTAGTTAAATAACTTCATTTCCATGTTATTTATAATTGTTTATTTAAGTAATATTTTTTTATCTTAATTTAGTGCTTAAAAAATTGTTTCAAACTTGCTAGTTAGTGTTTAAAATTATTTACAATGTTATTTTTTGTTTAAAATGAAATTCCCCGATTCCCCGCGGGGATCCCCGTTACCCGTTCGGGCCGGGGACGGGGAATAAAAAATAATCCCCAACGGGGATCGGGCCGGGGACGGGGATTGGGTTTAAATTCGGGGATGGGGGCGGGGATAGCACTCCCCCGAAGTGCCGCGATGCCCATCCCTAATAGCATATTTGACATCGGCAGTTTACGGAAATACTAATGGTACCAAATTTGGTACAAAAACTTTTACCAAATGATACGCGTCCTTATCCAATTGGTTATATAACTCAATTAAATATAATAAGACCCCTGTATTCACATCAATTTCAACCAATAAAATCAATCATTTATGCCATATCACCTTACCACATCATTTGGTAACTTTTTTTGAGTAACAGCTATCTGAACACATAATCCAGTCCTACAATACGTTTGAGAGAAGAATTATTAAGAGTAAATTTTTATTTATTGGAAGTCTCGGGTTTCATACAGATTGCTCTTTAATTAATAGCAAAAAGAAGCATGAATTATTTCTCATAATTCCTTCTTAAAGATTATTTGACTCATTTTTCCAGATTTTACTTCAAAATATATCGTTGGCATTAAGTTGTGAAACTTTACCAAAATTTATTTGTGATTGAAGTTGAATTTTATATATCGCAGAAAGTAGAAAGGACATTAGCAGCATATTAAATTGAATTACATCTTTGCTAAATATTGAATGAAAAAAAAACTGAGAGACCTAGTGCATATATTTAATTGATAAGAGAAATATTGGACTGGGAACACAAATTCCAACCATTCCAACAGAAAACTAAAGACAGACTTAGATGTACAACACAACGTTAATCACGTCGACTTCCAGATTAAACTAGTGACACCCTTACACAGGGACATTAGCAGCAGCAAGAGCGATAAGGGCATCAGCAGCAATAAGGTCATCAGCAGTAAAAGTACTAGCCCTAGGGCGAGCTTTTCGACAGATCTTGACCTACAAAACATGTGAATAGCAAATTAATAAGAGCCAGTAAAGGTGTCTAATAACAAGCAAGGGCTAATTTAAGTTCAAGTAAACACACAATTTATCAATTCATCGCACCTCACGCCTCAAAAAAATTAGTTTTATCTTTGATGTTTGCATCTGCGTTTTCTCCAACAAGAAATACTGTACAACCTCAAACATGCACCAATAAAGTATCTGAGAAAAATTTCTACCTGGAGACCACTTGCTGTCAATCTACAACAGTCCTTTCAGAATTTTTTTAAACCTAAACTAACCACTATTCCACAACAGTTACATCCTTTATTACCTTAACTCTTCAACTTTATCTTCATAATTGTACTTGAGTCATATACTGGACACTCAGACATCAGGACATGGTCATGGTCATGGACACCCAACCCTTCATTTGATGCAAAAAAAGAGAGCAAAATTTCAACATATTGTCAACACATGGACAGATATATGACATGGTATGAACACTCGACACTTCATGTTATGCAAAAAAAAACATGCAAAATTTTCAACATATCGCCGTGTCCGACACTTGGACAAATATATATGGTGAACACTTCAAGCCAAGTCCAGGTAACATAGGTTACATCCTGACGATTTTATTGTTTTCTTTAAACAGTTCTCAGAACCAGATTGTGAGGATGTCAATGATACGCGCACACAAGGGTGTTAGTGTAATTACTTGTAGTTTGTGAGGTGCAGTTGCAATCCTACAAAAAACCAAGACATCCTCTTTCAATAGTTTATGATCTCTGGCAAACTTATTCCACCCTCTACTCAGGCGATGCGTTTCGGCAAAAAATTTGGTTGCTGTTTCCTGTCCCTTATCATCAACCAAAGTAACCTCCTCATCCTCCTTTGGCATATAGGATTTGCAAAATTTTGGCGGCAAAGTCTACATTATAAAGACATGTAAGAAGTTATTTTAATACAATGAAGGCAATTTTGCCTATAAAACCAATAGGCAAAACATGTTAAGGGGGAGAGAAAAAAAATGCTTACTAGCAAAAAAACTTTTTCAACATTGTATGGTCCCATTTTTATTGAAAATTCAGGAAATTCATTCTGTGTGTTTTGCACTGCTTGATCCCGATCCATAAGTGATTCCCTAGCCATGTTATCACGACAAAAGTTATCAGTAGTTGTACTCTTCTATCAATAATGATGGGCTATCCATAAACTTCATACACATATCATGCATATGGACTCAGTGATATAATGTATGATGATCATGCTTCCTAACAAAAAACAGAGTAAGCACATAATGTACAGTCATGCAACACATAAACATATTTGGTTTGCAGGCGTGTATTTTTCTAAACCTTTCTGGCAATACATTCTTTATTTAAATATCCCTCAACTCTCAAGTGCACCTAATTTTTTATATATAAATTTGCACTACATAGATTCTTCACTCAGCATGAGCCGCTCCAGTGAGAACCAACTTGAAATAAAAACCACAAACTTTTGATTTGTGTAATTGATTTTTAATTACTGATTTAGACCAAATATTTACATATATAACTATTAATAGAGACCACGTCCAGAGCTCATGAAAGGCATGAGCATGTACATTGCAAAACAATTAAACTATTTATATTTTGAATACTATTGATAAGCTCATCAGCAGGACCCATGAAAAGGCATGAGCATGCATATTACAAAACTATTAACCTATTTATTGTTGGATATTATTGATATATGGTACGTACATTTTACTGCAACTAATACCTAGTACCCTAGTTTTAAAGACGTGTAATTATATTTGTAATTTAATAGCATTTTAATATGTAATATATTTTAATTCTAATAGGACTCCAAAGAAAAAAAACATAAAAGAATTTAATTCAATTCTCGATTGAAAAAGAAGTTTAAAAGCTCACTCGAGAGATGTTTTTAAGTGGTAGTCACGAAAGCAAGGCACAAGCACCATCTATGCTCATCACAACTAACGGTGTGAAACAAATCGATAGATAATTAAAACAAAAACAAATACAATGAAACTCTGATAGCTTACCAACGCAGAGCAACTCGTAAATAGACTAATTACGTTTTTAACAACTCTGGGAAGAGGGTGTTAGAATAGGGCAAGTGCAAAGGAGGGAAGATTGAAAGCTCAACTGAGAGATGTTATAAGTAGAGTCAAGAAAGGCTTAAACATCTGTTGTTATCACAACTCAATTTTTTAGGACCACCTATTAAATTAAAATTATCTTTTAACTCTTGGATTTGCAATAATGCTCTTTTCTTTGCAAGACACAATACTAATTTTCGGAGACCATGATCATCTGAATGTCCCACAACATGTTCGGTTAAACAAAAAAAATGAAATAAACAACAGACTTTAGTTTAAGCTTGAAGAATAAGAACCCAAAGTGTATCTCCAACCCTTTTCGAATTAAATTCTTGATATAAGCCTTTTCTGGTCATATTCTCACCATTACAAAATGTTTCAACTTCTTTACTTTGTATTTTCACTAAACACGTCTTGACGTTTACCTGATCCGGAAACGACATTTGTAATGGTAGTAATTTGGGTGAAGAAAGTTGATATTGTTCTATCTTTCTTAACAAAACCAATAATGGCTAGTTGTAGTTAATGAGCAAAACGATGAATTAAGAAGCATACAAATTTTCGTTCAATGTCCAAAGTCTTTAAATCATCAACCTTTCCTCAGATAATTTAGCCGATAGAACTTTTCCTTGCATATTTATTACGGCTGAGCACAAAACCAAAATAAAACCGAACCAAAACCGGTGACAACCGAACCATAGATAACCAAATCGAATCCGAAATTTCTATAAAACGAACCGTTTAAAAAATTTTGGTTTCAATTTTAGTTTTCAACGGAACCGATTACTAATATAAATAAATAAATATTAGATATATAGTTTAGCTATGCATATATTTTGTAAATCTTAAGTAATGGAAAAATAAATAAGTTGGGGTTATGGAATGTTGGGCTAGAACTCCAAGCCTCGACAAGTAAAGCTAGAAAGTATAAGATCAAATTCTTCATGTTTAATATTTCCAAAGAAAATCTGGTATGTTTAATTATGATCAAGGCTTTAGTTAATGTTTCTCAACATTATCTCTACATAAACATGTAGAAGTGGCTATCCTAAGAAAGTTTAGAAGGAGAAAAAAGGGAAATCGGAAGGGCAAGGTTTGTAGTCACCTTATAACATAAAACTTTTAAACTTCTGTACTCTGTAATTATGTGCAGCAATGCATGAGTATGTAAGAGGGACTTCAACATCATAGATTTTTCATATTGACAAATCAATTGTGTAATCAAATTTAATTTCTTTTGATTTTGTAACTGACAAAATCTAGAATATAACCAGGGATCTGAGTTAACAAGGAGAGGAAGAGAGGGCAGAGAAGTAAAAAAGTGTATATTATTAATACTTCAACTGCAATATTACAAGGAGGCAAGAGCCTCAATATATAGAAGAACTAAGACACCAAAGTCTATACTAGGGTGTTATAAGTCTATACTAGAGTGTATATATTCAAGGACGGTGCCTAACTTAAGCTGACAATTTTGACAATATTTGACACGCCCCCTCACTCGAAATCCCATCTTCGGATGAAAGACCTGTCTAGGGATTGAAGAGTGGACACTAGTAGCCCTTGAGCTTAATCTAAGCGTCCAACTATACCCATTTTTAGGATCGACCGATCTTGAGTTTATTGAGTTTTTTGGGATACCGGGACTCGAACTTGCAACCACACGGTATATTTTAGGCAATGTCAAAATCATAAAAAAGTGTTGCTTTTCAGCACAACGGTGGATGACCACCAATCAGTCCTTGAACTGATTATTTTGAAGGAACTGAGATTCGACTTTGTGATCACTCAGTATTAACAAGATATAGCAGTGAACTGTGTGTATGTCTGTATACATACTACTACTTCTGCTGCTTTGTCGTCGTGGCAGTGAACTGTGTGTACATCTTTATATACACTACTTCTGCTGCTTCGTCGGAATAACGCCCCCTGAACTATTTAATTTGCAGCATCGTAATAAATTGAGAGATACCGTAATATCAACAACCACTTGAATACTACACAAGTAAATCTATAACCGGGGCAAACACTTAAATCAAAGTGAAACATTTTTAAAAGATCCCGATTTTTTTTAATATTAACATTACTTTCCCTTAAGAAAATAAATGTAATTTTTTTTTTCTCGGATCTAAAATCATAAAATCACTGTTTTTAAGGACCCTTTTTTTTTAATCCCTTTTTTTTTTCTTTGCTTTCTTTATTTTTTTTTATTTTTATATTGCTATCAGTCAACATTTTTTTTCCTTTTTGGCATCTTGCTTTTTTAGTGGATGCTTTTGCCCCTTTTTTTTGTCTGCCCATGTGCAATTATCTTCTTTTGCTTTTGCTTCTTTCTTTAACTCCTCCACTTGCTTTCTCCATCTCTGCTCAAAAATTAAACAATACATCCCAAGCAACTGGACCTTCAAGACGAGAATGAATATTATGCCAAGGCTTTTTTAAGTACCTGATCAGTATCACTGCTCTCGTCTTTCTTCTTGGCAGCAACAGAACCATTTTTGGCTGCTGAAACCGTTTAAACGGGAACTTTGCTCTTGGGTTCATCATCTTCGGATGAGGAATCCTCTTCAGAGCTGCTGCTGGCCGCCTTAGCCTTAGGAGCAGGTTTGGTAACTTTAGCAGGGACAACAGTCTCCTCATCAGAGGAGCTATCTTCTTCGCTACTGACTCAACTTTCTTCACGGGTTGCTTAACAGCAGGCTTAACCTTGACTTCTTCCTCGGATTCAGAAGAAGAATCATCCTCCGAACTACTCTCGGCTTTCCTTCTCTTCTTCGTAACCTTGGTCTCTGCTTGCTACTTAGCGATTGCTTGTTTCAAAGCAACCTTATTTTGCTTTTGTTTCTTTGCAGGCACCTGCTCTGGAAAAAACAAAAAATTTGGCAGAAGTTTTCCTTGAAAAACTTGCTGTTACAGATTAATAAAAAACTCTCTCCTGCCTTGTTACACTCTCCTGCTCTGATACCATGACAAAATCTAGAATATAACCAGGGATCTGAGTTAACAAGGAGAGGAAGAGAGGGCAGAGAAGTAAAAAAGTGTATATTATTAATACTTCAACTGCAATATTACAAGGAGGCAAGAGCCTCAATATATAGAAGAACTAAGACACCAAAGTCTATACTAGGGTGTTATAAGTCTATACTAGAGTGTATATATTCAAGGACGGTGCCTAACTTAAGCTGACAATTTTGACAATATTTGACAGTAACCGAACCGATAAAAACCGAAACCGAGCTTTTCGAAACCTACCAACGATTCGATTGCGGTTGCGGTTGTCGATTTTTAAAAATGAAGATATATGGTTGCGGTTCCAATTTTAACCAAAAATCGAGCCAAACCGACCTGCGCTCTCCCATGATATTTAAATCCCCATCATATTCATAGCACTATATGTTTGTTATGCTCAAGTAATGCTACTCTTTAATCACTCCATTAACTTGCAAACTTAATTCAAGCATTGTTTACATCATTCAACAAAAATATCCCACTACTTAAAATTTTTCCCATCTTTGCAAATATGATAAATTAAATTTTCACATATTATAACCTAAACTGAATTTGAGTACCTCAGTAGTAAAGTTCTCCATCAATTTAATGAATAAGCCTTAATGGTAATTGACAAAATGAACACAATTATACACATCTAAGTCATATAACGGAATGCAATCCTATAAACACAAACCAAAAAAGTAAAGTCTAACGATGCACAACATGAATCTAACAATATATCACATAAATCTACAAAACAAATCTAAACTTTGCATACATGTTAATAAAAACCCCAATTTATATATCTTCCAATTAAACTTTCAATACTCAATTATGAGGTGACATACACTATTAAAACATACACTATGAGAATAGGGGAACCTACCTGTTGACCGATGGATTCTTCAATCTTCGGTTGTTTCCTCAGTGATTTCCAATCTCTGATTAAACCCTCAATGTCCAGATAGAGAATTAATCCAACACAAGCAAAAGAATAAGAAGTTGAACAAGCAATTTGAATTGCTTAATTGAACAAAAAATTGATGACTAATAATTAGGTTACAATTTTCCCCAATTTGAGACGGGGTCCCCTACTTAATGTTACTGGCTTATGGCCCGTGCAAAGCACGGGTTACTTTTAAATATTTTTAAAATTATATTATTAAACAAAATAGAGTATAATAATTCATTATGGATATAATTTAACTTTGTAATATTAATTAATAAAATTATTAGAAATAATAATAGTTATTTAATAAATGATATGTATTGTTTAGAACTAATAATATAAAATCTTAATGTAAATTTGTTAATGACGGGATTCGAACCTTGGATCTTTAGAAGAGGGATTTAATATAGAATATTCCTTATTATTAGATCTAACGGTTATCATCTACTTACTAAATATCTAACGGTCAATATTATTTTAAATGGTTGAACCAAACAACTAAATTAAAACCTTGGTTGCTTATTATATATTAGTATAGATAGATAAACTCAACAACTAATTTTCTCATAAATATAAAACCCTATCTCATTCTATTTATACTCCCTCCTCTTGAAATTTCCTTAATACCCCTTTGTCAAACATGGTCAATTCCTTGAATTCTTTCGATTTCTTTTTCTCCCCAATCCACCGTAGTTTCCTCGTTTTTACCTTTCCTCCTTTGAAATGTCAAAATTACCGCTATGCTGGTTGAATTCCCTACATTACCCCGGGTTCAATTATGCACCTTGTCCTCAAGGTGAAAAGCATTCAACTAGCACCTTGAATTCTCTCCAGAGCCATTAAGTAACCATTCCCTTCTTGTTTCGGGTTACAAATCATTGCCTTCAATAAAATACCACTTCTTCCCAAAGATCGATCCTTAGCAAAGTCACAATCTATCATCCAAGTTGAAAAAGAGTGTTTGTATTTTCTAGTTGGTAGTCATTGTTCCCAACTTCTCTAACCATTGAATACTGAGTTCTTCCAATACAAGTGATTTGCATATTCCTACCTGTTGAACTACGTCTCTAGTCCTCAATGACACTTCAAACTCCTTATATGAAGTTACCGGAATTCCCAAAATCTTCACTGCCTCCCACGAGATAAAATTACTTGTGACCCCCGGGTCGACCATGATTACCACAACACTCCTTCAATCTTCACTGCTTCTCGCTGCTTCTTCTTCTTCTTCACTGCATAAAATCAGAATACTCAAGGAGGAGATGGAGAGGGGGATGGAGATGATACCTGATAAGTGGATTTTATATCCACTTGGATCGCTTAATTTCGGCTTAAATTGATTGTCTTGGGCTCAAGTTGTTGTAGATTTGATGTGTTTTGCTTAGTTGTGCAGGATTACGAGAATGTTGACTAAGGTGGATGCTTTTATAATTTTTTGGGAATTAATTGATTAAAATTCGGATTTTCGAGAAGGGTTGCACAGTTTACACTGTTTTGGCCATATCTTGAGTTCTAGAAGTCCGTTTTAGGCCCGTAAGCAGTCCACGCGAAGATAACGAGATTTCCTATCATTCTAAGATAGTCCAGAGGTCCAATTACGTGGGGAACGTTCCAGAAAATCTGAAGAAAAGTCCGCTACGAATTTTCCTTACAAAACATAATCAAATTAGGAAACGTATCTTGCAGAAATTCTATTATAATTATGTTTTGTATTTTCTTGCTGGGCAAGACTTGTAGTGCCTATATAAACACATCATACCATTGTAATAGATATAGACATATTATTAGTTATTATTATTGTAACATAGCTTAGATCTGCAAGGGGGAAAAGGAGAGAAGGATTCAACGCTCGTGACAAGCAACGGATCTAGATCTACTTCAGCCTTTGTGTTATTCTGGATTATAGATTTGTTTTCTTAACTCTTTGTTTATTAATATAATTACTTCTTTTATTCATATCTTGTTTTATATCATGTTTTCATCAAATCCCATGACGATGAACGGTTCAATTATGAGCTAATCGTTGTCATGGGATTCTAACGGAGTTATCTATGTAGCTTAGTAGTTTATATGCTTTAAAGATTTATGTGTGGTGAATTCTTGATATCCTCGTATGGTTGTGTTTCATGTATTTAGATGCGTCGCGAACATCTAATTTGTTAATCTCTTGCTAAACGAGAGTGGATCTTGAGATTTAGAACTTGCCATGCTAGCATAGGATAGGTTGATGTTTTAACATCATGATTTGTGGCGTAAATAGAGATATTATGCTGCCCTATGTGATCTAAGTGGATAACTTGTGCTTAAACCTTTATGTTTTCAAATTCTATAGAGATATAGGGTCTAAACATAATTGGTGTCTACCCATCTTCTATCTCTTTTGTGGATGCATGCGTAGTTTGGTATTAGTATACCGAGAGGTAGCTATTACTTATTTCGTGTTGTCCGATCAGATATCAAAACCATCACATGTATTGATTAAAGGCTGCGACTCTAAGTGAAGTAGATAATGAAGTTAGAATTCCATGTTATTCTCATATAAGTAATTTGATTTTAGATCTCATTAGCTAGTTAATTCTAAAATTGCATATTAGTTAAATTTAGTTAATTAAAATCTCAATTAATTACTTGTCTTAGCAGTGAATTAAGATCATACATTGTTGAATAGGTGCATTTACTGAAAAGAACCATAACCTGATCCCTGTGGGAACGAATTTGGACTTAACCTTATATATTACTTGTGACCACGTACGCTTGCGTGATTTTGTGCTAACAAGTTTTTGGCGCCGCTGCCGGGGATCATCGGTGTTTTGTTTAGTTTATGTGCTTGTCATCAGTGGTCATTAGCGTTCACTGACTCGGATTTCTTATTTAGTTAGTTTGTTTCGTGGTGTTTTCAGGTATTTAAACGTGTATGCGAACACGTTTGCAGGCTCGTAAGGAAAAACTGGCAGAAGAAGAACTTGAAACTACTGTAGAGATGGCAGAATTACCAGCAGCAGTCAAGGCTTTGAAGGACTATTCGCAGCCAAAGATCAATGACATACAATCTAGTATTGTCAGGCCAGCTATTGCAGCGAACAACTTTGAGATCAAGCCGAGCATAATTCAGATGGTGCAGAATTCGGTTCAGTTTGGGGGTGCTTCTACGGAGGATCCTAACATGCATATTCGGGACTTTATCGAGATCTGCGACACTTTCAAATTTAATGGTGTGTCGGAGGATGCTATCAAGTTGAGACTTTTCCCATTTTCTTTGAGAGATAAGGCTAAGGGCTGGTTACATTCTCTACCAGCTGGTTCCATTACTACATGGGATGATCTTGCTCAGAAGTTTCTTACTAAATTCTTCCCTATGGCGAAAACTGCAGCAATACGGAACCAGTTAACTCAATTTCAGCAGCAATCTGGCGAGTCTTTGTGTGAGGCTTGGGAACGTTACAAGGAGATGCTTCGTAGGTGTCCACATCATGGCATGCCTGATTGGATGGTTATTAATGGTTTTTACAATGGGTTGGGAGCACAGTCTAGGCCTTTGCTAGATGCAGCATCAGGTGGAGCTCTGTGGGCGAAGAGCTATGAGGAAGCTTATGATCTTATTGAGATGATGGCTGCTAATGAATATCAAAATCCAACCCAGAGGCTTTCTCAAGGTAAGGTAGCAGGTGTTCTTGAAGTTGACACAGCTTCAGCTATTGCAGCTCAGTTGAAGGCTCTTACGATGAAGGTGGATTCTCTTGCTAATTATGGGATTCAGCAGGTGGCTAGTATTTGTGAGCTATGTGCGGGCGCACATGAGACAAGTCAATGTGCTATCTCTTCTGAATCAGCACAGTTCGTTAGTAATTTCCAAAGACCTGCTGCACCAGTCCCAGCCACTTATCATCCGAACAACAGGAATCATCCTAACTTCAGCTGGAGCAACAACCAAAGTGCTCAACAACCTCAGCAGTCTTATCAGCAGTTTCAAAGTCAGGAAGCTAGGCCATTCAATCAAGGCTATCAACAGCAGTATGCTCCAAGGGCACCATATCAACCTCCTGGATTTCAGCAGCAACAACCCCAGGCTCATGCGGGGCAATCATCTAATGAAAAATCAGAAATGGATGATATGAGGATGATGTTGAAGAACCTTCAAGCTTCTCAAAAGATCTTGGAAAACAAGATGGGACAGATTACAAGTGCTTTGTTGAACATGCAACAGGGGACTCTTCCTAGTGATACGGAAACAAATCCAGGCAGAAGGGGGAACAAAGAACAGGTTAATGCAGTGACTTTAAGATCGGGAAAGGTTACAGCAGGCCCTCAATCAGCAGCTGAAGAAGATGAAGATGTTCAGAATCAGCAGGTTGAAAAATCTGCAGTGCCAGAAATTGAGAAATCTGACTTAGTGGCTGATCAGGTTGATGGTGAGAAGAGCAAGAAACCTGTTGAAAAGTATACTCCGGAGCAATCTTCAAAGAATAATCAATTCTATCATCCTCCTCCGTTTCCTCGACGTGTGCAGAAAAGTCAAGAAATTCAGTTTCAGAAGTTTATGGATGTCTTCAAGAAATTGTCCATTAACATTCCTTTTGTTGAAGCATTGGAGCAGATGCCGAGGTATGCAAAGTTCATGAAGGATATTTTGTCACGAAAGAGAAGGTTGGAAGAATTTGAAACAGTGGCATTAACGGAGGAGTGTAGTGCAGTTCTGCAGCAGAAGTTGCCACCCAAACTTAAAGATCCGGGAAGTTTCACCATCCCTTGCACTATTGGCAACCTTTCTTTTAGCAAGTGCTTGTGTGACTTGGGAGCTAGCATCAATCTCATGCCTTTATCTGTGTTCAAGCAACTTGGTCTGCCGGAGCCAAAGCCAACCAACATCTCTTTGCAGTTGGCTGATAGGTCAATCACTTATCCTAGGGGCATAGTGGAGGACGTTTTGGTGAAAGTTGATAAGCTCATATTTCCTGCTGACTTCGTTATCTTGGATTTTGAAGAAGACAAGAAGATTCCCATAATCTTGGGAAGGCCTTTTCTAGCTACAGGCCATGCTTTGATTGATGTACAAAAAGGAGAGCTTACAATGAGGGTGCAAGATCAGAATGTCACCTTTAATGTTTTCAAGGCTATGAAATTTCCAACTGAGGATGAAGAGTGTAGTAGTGTGGAAATAGTTGATACGGGTCAGAGAAAGAAGTCTCGGATACACACGTGCTAAAGCATCACATCAGTAATTTCATTGAAAATTCTTCAATTCGAGATCTTTCGAATGTTAAGCTTGGGAAACTTCCACCACATTTGAGGTATGTCCGTTTGAATAATGAGCTAGTGATTTTTGAAGAGGGGCAAGATAACGTGTTGCGAAGGTGGAAAGCTGATGATAAGGAAGAAGAAAGCTTGACGTTTGAGTCGGAGAAGCACATTAGAGGTGTGAAGAAGAAAAAGAAGAAAATTAAGCTGTTGGATAGTAAAATCAGGTCGAAGTCTGAGGGAAGAGAATTGTGGAAAGCAAGCAAACAAGAGGTCAACGTTCGTATGAATGGTCTATCTGTTGAAGACGGTTCAGTTATTCTTTTGAAACCGCCATGAGTTGAGGAAGTAACGTCAAGCTATTGACGTTAAAGAAGCGCTTCGTGGGAGGCAACCCACGCCTTCGTGAAAAAAAAAAAAAAGTGTGTGAAAAAAAAAAAAAAAAAAAAACTGCTGCGAAGAAAAAAAAAAAAAAAAATTGGGTCGCGCAGGTTGCGCCTGCGTAACGCAGGCTGCGCCTGCGTTTCTGTCTGTGACGCAGGCTGCGCCTGCGTTACTGGAAGTGGCGCAGTTTGCCCTGTAGGTTGCGCAGTTTGCTGTTGTTGTATTAAAAAAAAAAAAAAATTTTCTTTTTTCTTTCAACCACAATTCTTTACTACTCCCTAATTATTTTCTACTCAAATTCTTTTCTCCTCTTATTCTTTTATCCCTAAACCAAATTCTTTTCCTATTTCAATTCCAAAACCCCCCATCTCTCCTCCAAAATTCTAAACCTATTCTAATTCTTTTTCTTTAATTCATCAAATCCTATTTCTATCCTACATCAAATTTCATACCCACCCAAAATTTTTCCTTTTCACATTAATTTTATTCATCCAATCACTCCATTATATATACACACCCATACATACAAATCCAATTCCTCTTCTTTTTATTTAAATTCAATTCTAAAGAGGAATTAATTACAAGTTCACCTCTTTGATTCGTAATTGGGTTAAATCTTCTCTAATATTATTTTTATTACGAATTTGTGTTCTTGTAATTGGGGGTTTTGTAGGATTCTTGTTATTTGGGAGGTGGCTAGTCTATGGAGCTCGTACGCATTATCCTCCACCAGATTCATCCGAGGAGGGTTATGATTCAGCTGGTTAGGTATGTTTTCTACTTTCCCTCGTATTTACTTCCATTCAATGCGGACATTGAATATTTTAAGTTTGGGGGTGGTTTGAGGGATTAGTAGTTGTTGTTGTATATATGTGTTCATGTAGGATATCATGTTTTGCATGCTTAGTAGTAACTCATTCATGTTATGTTCGTATTATCTACGTTTGTTTCATGTAGGACATTCTGTTTTTATTTATGTATACCATGTGAGTTCATTCTAGTTGCATTGTCATGGCATGCATGTTTCATGATCCCTTAGAACGAGCTAATTCTGATTGGTAGGTAGGTGTCTAATTGAGTGTGATAATGATGAGTAGAGGGTTGATTTATAGTTTCTATGAAATTGACTTGCATGCTTCAGAAACAAAATCTTTTCACAGTCTCATTGGGTGCTTTTGAGCTAGGTTGAGATCATGCTTGTTTGGATGTTTTGAGATTTAATCACTTGATTATATTTAGAATTTTCATTATTCCCTTGATGGCCTAGAATAATTAAGTCTAAGTTTGGGGGAAAACAGGGATTTCATGCTTAAATTGTAAATAATTGTCAATAATGGCTAGGCGTCAAATGGCTAGTAGCCGGCTCATATTTATATGAGTAGTCTAGGGTTGGAATTGAGAATTCTCATTCCAGATTGCATAGAAAAAAAAAAAAAACAGAAAGAAGAAAGAAAAAAAAAAAGAGAAAAAAAAAGAGAAAAGAAAAAAAAATGATGTCAATTGTTTATATGCAAAATTAACCTTGTTTATATGCAAAATTAACCAGGGTGAGCTCTTTAATACTCGAGCAATTAAGTTCGCGGGGACTTTGTGCCTAGTGACCTAAGGCTTTTATAGTCTGGGATCCACTAACCCAACGCTCGCTACATGGGTATTATTGTATAAGCCTTTCGGGGTCTCATCCATTGCACGGTTAAATAAGCATACTTGTATATTATGTGTCGTAGTTGTTTAGTAATAAAAGCATGAATTTCTGTCTACCTTGGATAAGGATGGAGGTGTTCCTAGGTTATGAAGTGTCTACAGTCTATTCTATTTATAAACCTGTGATTGTCTTGACGAAAAGCATGTATGATTTTTGACCTAGTTTTGGGAGTATTTCTGATGAGCATTGCACACACGCACGTTTCTGTTCATGTATTGTTAGTATACGGGAACGTGGTCGAACTCTATTTGGATTTAGTTGCATTCTTTGAGATATTTGCTTGCTCGTTGGTTTTGGTTAGTTTGAAGGGGATCGTTTTGGCATTTTTCATTCTAGTTGCATTCATGCATTGCATTGCATTAGGTTAAATGGATTTTGTGGGTACATTCGCTATAGGCCCTCACGAGACCTTACTCGTCCACTAGGGCTGCCTAGGGGTTTAAAGGGCTTGTTGCATATGCCAAATGCAACCGTGATCACCTACGGAAGTGGTACTAGTTAGTTAGTTAGTTGTAATTGTTTATGCTTGAGGACAAGCATCGGTTTAAGTTTGGGGGTGTGATAAGTGGATTTTATATCCACTTGGATCGCTTAATTTCGGCTTAAATTGATTGTCTTGGGCTCAAGTTGTTGTAGATTTGATGTGTTTTGCTTAGTTGTGCAGGATTACGAGAATGTTGACTAAGGTGGATGCTTTTATAATTTTTTGGGAATTAATTGATTAAAATTCGGATTTTCGAGAAGGATTGCACAGTTTACACTGTTTTGGCCATATCTTGAGTTCTAGAAGTCCGTTTTAGGCCCGTAAGCAGTCCACGCGAAGATAACGAGATTTCCTATCATTCTAAGATAGTCCAGAGGTCCAATTACGTGGGGAACGTTCCAGAAAATCTGAAGAAAAGTCAGCTACGAATTTTCCTTACAAAACATAATCAAATTAGGAAACGTATCTTGCAGAAATTCTATTATAATTATGTTTTGTATTTTCTTGCTGGGCAAGACTTGGAGTGCCTATATAAACACATCATACCATTGTAATAGATATAGACATATTATTAGTTATTATTATTGTAACATAGCTTAGATCTGCAAGGGGGAAAAGGAGAGAAGGATTCAACGCTCGTGACAAGCAACGGATCTAGATCTACTTCAGCCTTTGTGTTATTCTGGATTATAGATTTGTTTTCTTAACTCTTTGTTTATTAATATAATTACTTCTTTTATTCATATCTTGTTTTATATCATGTTTTCATCAAATCCCATGACGATGAACGGTTCAATTATGAGCTAATCGTTGTCATGGGATTCTAACGGAGTTATCTATGTAGCTTAGTAGTTTATATGCTTTAAAGATTTATGTGTGGTGAATTTTTGATATCCTCGTATGGTTGTGTTTCATGTATTTAGATGCGTCGCGAACATCTAATTTGTTAATCTCTTGCTAAACGAGAGTGGATCTTGAGATTTAGAACTTGCCATGCTAGCATAGGATAGGTTGATGTTTTAACATCATGATTTGTGGCGTAAATAGAGATATTATGCTGCCCTATGTGATCTAAGTGGATAACTTGTGCTTAAACCTTTATGTTTTCAAATTCTATAGAGATATAGGGTCTAAACATAATTGGTGTCTACCCATCTTCTATCTCTTTTGTGGATGCATGCGTAGTTTGGTATTAGTATACCGAGAGGTAGCTATTACTTATTTCGTGTTGTCCGATCAGATATCAAAACCATCACATGTATTGATTAAAGGCTGCGACTCTAAGTGAAGTAGATAATGAAGTTAGAATTCCATGTTATTCTCATATAAGTAATTTGATTTTAGATCTCATTAGCTAGTTAATTCTAAAATTGCATATTAGTTAAATTTAGTTAATTAAAATCTCAATTAATTACTTGTCTTAGCAGTGAATTAAGATCATACATTGTTGAATAGGTGCATTTACTGAAAAGAACCATAACCTGATCCCTGTGGGAACGAATTTGGACTTAACCTTATATATTACTTGTGACCACATACGCTTGCGTGATTTTGTGCTAACAGTACCGAGATGGATGACTTTGATGCATGATTGTGTTTGTTTAGTTGATTTCACTCTTTAATTACGTTTTTATTTGCTTGGAGATGTTTGACTTGGGTACTTGAACTTATTATCTATTAGTTTTAATTTGAATTATGAAATTGAAGTATGTTTACCTATATTATGTATTATAATTACTCTAAATAGGGTATTGTCGACTTTTTACGACTAGTCGAGCGACTAATCAATTCCACGGTACTCGGGCTCGACTTGTCGACTTAACAACCATGCTTAGGACTAGTAATTCCCATTACCGAATTTAACAAAATTTCATGTTAGGGAGAGCTAGGAAATACCTCAGTAGGGAGGGCCGAGTTCTGGTTCCTCATCGTCTCATTCGCAAGTCAATAATACACTGAGCTCCTTATTTTTGCAGTAGTGCCCCATTGACCACTTGTCATCGCACCTGTAACACAGTCCCTCCTCTCTTTTCTGCTGTAATTCCTTATCACTTAACCTTCCAAGGACATTTCAACATGGGGAGTATAAATAGAATGACATAGGATCTAATATTTCAGCAAAGATTAGTTGTCGACTGTCGACCAAGGGGTACTAATGAAATTTCAGGAAGGGGAGTATAAATAGAATGACATAGGTTATAATATTTAAAGCAAGAATAGTTGTCGAGCTCAAAATTTTTAGAAGGCGACCTATCCTTGAATTGGGGCAAATTGTAACCTAATCAATCATTTATTTTTTAGTTTAATTCAGTACTTCAAATTACTTGTCCATCTTGTTATTGTGTTGGTTGTGCTGGATTAATTCTCCACAAAGTGGTATCGGAGTAATTGAAGCATGGACCTCCGACGACTACTCAATGAGCAGAGACAACTGGTGGGCTTCAACTTATGCCAAGATAAGGAACACGATTACAAAGGAAGTGTCGGCGCGATAAAAGGTGCGATGAATGTGATGTAACTCTCCTTGACAAATATATTTGTCAATAGCTTTGAAGAAAATTTCAAGAGGCGTGAACTCAAATTAGACGAGGCAACGAGTCGTTTGAAAGGGAGGATTTCTCGTTCCCTATTTATTTTACCCAGTCCACTGTGCTTTCTTTGTTTTTACCTCTCTACCATTGAAATGTCAAAATTATCGCTAGGCTCGTTGAATTCCTTGCAATGCCCTCTTTCTCTCAATGAAACAAAATAGAGAAAGTTAC
The DNA here is from genome assembly GCA_036435485.1 of Saposhnikovia divaricata. Lineage (NCBI taxonomy): Eukaryota > Viridiplantae > Streptophyta > Magnoliopsida > Apiales > Apiaceae > Saposhnikovia > Saposhnikovia divaricata. Next base: position 8,047,596 of record CM071597.1, on the reverse strand, counting down.
AAGTAAACTTAAACTTGGATACAGTTTCTAAAAGCATCAGTTCATGTCAATATAGCGGGTCTTTCAAATTTTGGTTATAATCGGACGTGGCACCTTACATGTCTACTTAAGTACAAGACAATTTGCAGGCCAACAATCTGTCCTCCCCGATGATTTTAATTACCAGGATAAAACAGTCATTAAATAGTGAGAATTCTTATTGGGTTGTTTTTACTTAACATTGTGGGTGAATCACAAAATCCAATTACAGAAGCTTTATAATAATAATTTGGATCCAAATCATGGTTCAAGCCTTAATGTATTTTGACATATATCATAATGCTATATCGACCACTAAGATCAGCATGAAGTATATAGTCATATACTGAATAAAGCGTATATTTCAATATATATGAAAAATAACTTAAAATAGTAGAAAGGTCCAAATTGTAATTAAATACACAAAGTAATCAGTGAAATTTATTCAAGCAATGATCTGTCACCAATATGTAAACTCTCAGCCAATACTTTCATACTTTATCACCATGACATAGGTAATAGTTATGCAACTAGTGTAACATATTATAAATGTGGTACACACCGTAACCCAATCAGATTGCCTGTATAGCAAAAAACATGAGAATCTATGCCGGCACAAGTTCCAGAATTGTATTACAACCAACATGGCATAAGAAATTCATAACTGTAAAAAATAATGCGGTGAGTCTACAACGACAAAGCAAAGGATCAATACCAACACAAACATCAAAATTACCACTTTGGAAATTTCAGGGTGGTTCCGTACCTTTGTATTCTGGACGGAAGAGTCATATGAGCAGATAGTACTCTATAATTTTTGTGGTATGATTCACAGTCTGTCTTCGGCGTAGTGTTACTTAAACTATTAATTTATTAATTTATTAATATCTTGATACATAACGATTCTTATTACTAAGATACAAGACTCAATTTAGAAAGTGAGAATCCTTATTGTGTTGTTATTGCTTAACATTGTGGGTAAATCACAAAGTACAATTTTACCATATTGTATGCCCAATAGTTTAAAAAAGCTTTAAAATACTAATATTTCATTTCTGGAAACAAGACCGACAACTTTGTATCCGACAGGAGAAAACAACACTAAAGCTTTTGTGTTTACAATTTGGGTACATGAACGTGATGGTGCTAATTTGCTTTAAATTTTCTGCTCCTTTTTCCCTTGGTTATCATAATTAAGAAGGCCAGCCCTTGAAGCAAAATTGTGCATAAGAGATTCAAATACAAGTTTTTAGACATGGTATGCTGATTAAAAATTGTTTTTGTAAATGCAGATTCGTTGTTGACGCAAAATTGCAGATGTTTGGAAGTTTTCCAGCTCATAAATGAAGATTTGTTTTTATGATTTAAACAATATTTAATGTACAATTTCGTGGCATGTCCCTTGTTTATTTCATTTAATGTTTCGTGTTTGTTTCATTTCGTTGTGATCCATGTGCACGAAAAAGTTTGTGTACTTTAGTGTCATTTCGTGTAGCACGTTTCTTTCACCGTGTTGTGTTCGTGTTTGGGCTTCGGGTACACAAACCCAATTGGTGTCGTGTTCATGTATGGGTTTCAAAACACCCAAGTACATGGCACGACATAAATTGCCAAGTCTCCATCATGGTTCAAGGACTTAATTTTTAAAGCCATACTAGATGGTCGTGATGTCATATCAAACATTAAGACCGGTATAAAGTACAAAGTCATTAGGTAAAAGAGTGTATAGTTTAAAATACACAGAGAATTAAATATAAATTATAAAAGATAATAATTAATCAAATAAACAAAGTAATGAGTGAAATTTATCACATATTGTACGATCTATTCAAGCAATGCTACATCACCGATATGTAAATTCTTAGCCAATACTTTTATACTTTGACACCATGGCTTAGGGAATAGTAATGCAACTACTGTAACATATTATAGATGTGGTACATACCGTCACACAGAGATTGCCGGTGTAGCTAAAAACATGTGAATGGATGCCTGCACAAGTTCCAGTGATTGAACTACAACCACTTTGGCATACGAAATTCATAACTGGAAATAAATCAGAATGTTAAATAAAGAAGTGAACATGTGGTGAGCCTACACAGACATAGCAAAGGATGAATACTTAAAGAAACTAATACTTCAAAAATTGCAGGGTCGCTCCATACCGCTACTCTGGATAGAAAAGTCGATTCTAAGTCTTACAACAACATTTCCTTGCATGAAAATAGTTAAAGACTTGAATTTTATAACTTATGAGCAAGATCTGCTAGGTAATAGGTATTAGCCATCAATTTCATCTTTCTACCTTGTTCACAAGTTAACTTGGACGACTAGCATGCTTCTTTGTTGCGCTACACTATATTTTGGTGCTTATTGAGCACAGAATGAAGATTTTGCTACTAGGGTGAGAGTTCTGAGTAAACCAATGAAGCAAAATTATCTGCAACTGAAAACTACTACCGGTAATGTATCTATTAGACATGGTGTGTTTGAGGAAAGATGTATATGTCATACTCTTCTCTGTCAGATCATAATTATGAAAATTAAGGAGAGAAAGCTAAAAGTAGAAGATAATTGTACGTCAATCGGCAGATACAGATGAACCCCGAGCCTGTAAGTGTGTGATTAAAAACCAACAGCTCACTGTTGAACTTCTATAATTAGATAGGTAGATTTTATTGATAGACGGGTAGGCTTTTTTAAGAAAAAATAGAAGCTTTGATTTTGATGTACAAAACAGAGGTTCCAAATTTGTTAACATAATACGACGACAGAGACAGATATCGGAAAATTGGAAATCTACTGATATGGTCTCTCAACCATAGCAGTAACCAGTCCAGCTAGCAGTTAAACTATTCTATATAATACTCATCAAGACAGAAAGAGATAAGTATTAACACTCTCCACAGGGTTTTATGTCAGGGTTACATATCAATTAGACATAACTCATAAACAAAACAAAAGACAAAGAAACTAGAGTTACCATTCAAGTATAGTAAGCCTGCGTCTGGTGGCCTCGACTCGAGTCCATCATTACAAACTAGCCTTGGAATGATGATAATTACAGCCATCCCCATCATTCTGGAGAAGGAAAAATAATTGGGTTAAATTGGCAACAACAAAATATAAGCTTAATAAAACTCAACAAAGAAAGCAGTAGAATTGAAGTAAAAAAGAATTAAAGAAACAAAGAAGCTTTGAGAATTAGCTTACCTCCAGTATAGGGTTATGTAAACACAGCCAGGTGATCATATGTCATTCCAATAAGCTGTTTCATCTCACCCATCATTAGATGCAATCATAATTTATAAAAACACACACAGACACACACACACACATATGGGTACCCAAGAAGCAATGGGGTAGAGGGGTAGCCATGGTTCCTAAGATTTTCCTGTTTATTTTTCTCGTGACAAAACACAACATAATTTGTAAACCAGTTGAGTTGCAGGCTCACCGTTCAGGAGTAGTTTGGTGCTTGGTTTGGATTTGTTTCGATAAAAAAATATACATACATTTAATTTCAATTTTAAATATCTTACTTACATAATTACGTAGTTATTTAGTTTTGTTTGTATTATTATAGAAAATCGTGTAATTTACATAGAAAACCTTTTCGACCATTGAGGCGGGCCGCGTCGGGCTTTTATTCGAGTTCGAATTGGATCGGGCCGGGTTTTTATCCGGGTCCGAGCTAAATAGAGCCGATTTCTTGCAAATTCGATAAATTTTTATATATTATTATTATAAATAAATAAATACAAAACATATATTTTATACAATTGATGAACCACCAACATGAATATTGACAATCTTTCGATCGTTAATTGATTTTTTGATAAATCAACAGATTACATGTATACTTAGTATATATTTTATTCATGTAAAAAAAATTTAAGTAATCAGATAATATATTTATTAATGAACATGTTAATATAGAACAAATGCCCAAAATACCCACTTTTTCCCTACCCACTACCCAAAATATCCCATTTTGAAAACATCGCCCAAAATACCCACGGGTCACGTCCATGGGGAAGGCGTAACCAATGTTCTACTGTAGCAGTCGAACCACCTCTCGCTGGCGACAACTCTCGATTTGGGGATTTCAAATATCGCGAATCAAAAGCTATAAAATTGGTATGGATGTGTAGAGGGTGAAGAGACGAATCGATTGGTGTGTATAACGTTATTGAATAAACACGGGAGGGGGGTGAACGGAGGGAGAGAAAAAAGGTCGCCGGAATCGCGATTTTGAAAGGGTGGTCGCGAGATCTCGAAATCCGAACAATGAAATGTTATGAAACCTGTATAGGATTGTAGAGGAGATGATGCCGGTTCGATTGGTATATAGCTTGTGACTGGAAAACGACGGGAGAGAAGTGAACAGAGAAAATAAGAGAAATCGTCGGTGATTGCAAAATCGCCAGAGCTCGCGAACGAAGGAGACGATGGATGCGCATGTTCAAGAAGCGTATCCTCATATGCGCCTTCTTGAATGACGTATCCAAGCCCACATGCACCTACGTGAATAGCGTGTCTATTGATTACTCTGACCCCAGAAGCATGACTGATAAAAAACTCTAGCCCCATAGGCGTATCCGAGGATACTCCTCCACCAGAGGCGTATCCAATGGGTATTTTGGGCGCGCAGCGCGGGATTTAGGTATTTTGGTCAAGGAATAATAAAAAGTGGGTAGAAAGGGCAATCACCTGTTAATATATATGCGTTTGAAGTATTTTATATTTGTAATAAGTGTGAATGCATAAATATATATATATATATATATATATATTTATATATATATATATATATATGTAAATATATAAGAAAAATCGGATTCTATTCGGGTTTAAATCGGGTTTTTTTCGAGCCGGGCCGAAGCCCGGACTTTTCAAAAGACCGGGCTAAGCCCGGGCTTTTTCTGGGCCGAGCTGCGCCTAAAAATATATGGCCCGTTGAAGGCCCTAAGCTCGGCCCGGACCGAGCTGGGCTTTTTCGGCCCGGGTTTTGACCAGATTTTGAACAGATCGGGCCGAGTCAGATTTTCGGGCCCAGATTTTTTGTAAATCTCTAGCCGTATGCCGTATTAATGGAATAGTAGAGGTCCATGTCCTTGGAAATGAGGCATTTTAATGATTCTCTCTTTCCTTTTTCAAATAAAACAAATAAATTTTATATTTTATTTAACTAAAATTTCTCTATTTCCCAAAAATATTACGCACAATTCTGTTTAATAAAATAATTATATTTTAATTACTATTAACTAATAAATTACATTTTTTAGCTAAAACGCGTTACCTTTTCTATTTTCTCTAACCAAAACCATTCTTTTCCAATTATATCACAGGCGGTCCTATTTAATAAAATAAATAATAATATTATAATTACTAATAATTAACAAATTAACTTTTTAGCTAAAACGCCCTCCGTCCCATGTCCCATTTTAAAAATGAATTTATCCCATTTTACATGTCCCTTTTCTTTTTTCAATACAAATTTAACACTGTGTTCCAGAAACTTTTTTTTGGAAAAAAAGGAAAGAAATGTAAAGATTTGATTTCTTTAACTTGTTCTCAAAAGATATTTGTAGATAGAAAAGAAATGATTTCTAAATATTTAGAAAGAAAATCATGTTATATTTGTCTACAAAATCTTCTTCCCACTTTTGGAAAGATTTAGAGAGAAAAGAAATAAATTCTTTTCTTTTCTTTTATTAATTCAGGAACACAGTGTAAAGGTAATTTTCCAAAACTATCCCTAAATTTATTATATCTAAAATTTAATTTTTTCAAACTTAACGATCTTCTCATTTTTCAATGTATTAATTAGGAGTATTAGTTGAAAAATTTTATCCAACCAACCTTTTTCTTAATATGTGTACTTTTTAGAAAATGAACATGTAAAATGGGACGGAGGGAGTATTATTTTTCTATATTTTTCTAAATGAAATCCTTCGTATATAGAAATATCACGAATAACATATATATAATTATTATCAAATCATATCATTTAAAAATTTAAATCTACAAAATTTATGTTTTAAAAAATTTAATTCAAATTAAAGAAAAAAATTATATGATATTAAAAAAAAATCTGTGTATCTGTGAATTTTAAGCTAGTTTTCATAAAACATGTTTTGCAAAATAATAAATTTTGTAATATTTTGAATGCAGAACATATATGATTTTCAATATCTCCGATAAAATGATTTCCATAAAACTCATGTGCATAATAAAACTCCTGCATCATATTAAGAAAAGGATCACTTAAAATAACATCAATATTTATAATTTTTGCGTCTGTGTAAATATACAATTTACAACGTGTTTGTATCTTCTTCCGTATACTTGGTTTTGCAAATTGTAAAACAAGAACATTTGCAACTTAAAAATAAAGAAGCATTTATAAACCACAATACATGAATATTTTATTATAAAACATAACATATTCTACTAAACAGAATGTCTAGTTGTAAATTACATAAAACATTATAAAAATATTTTTTTCCAACCAGTTTTTCGCCATTCGTATAAAAGCATTCAAAAGATAATTATACAAAAATTTATTTAGCAAAAGTAAGACATTGTTTTCCCGTAGAACATACATTGATGGTTATAAGGTTGTGAGCAAAAGTTGTTTTTGGTGAAACCTTACCCTACAAATATAAATTATTTATTTGAAAATAATATAAGCATAAAATTAGATGGTGCTTCTAAATTGCAGATAACAAGACCTAATAGAGACTATATAAATTTGTAACTATAAAACCAAACGCTTAGTTTACACTTTAAATACTGATAATAAGAAAATTCAATTTGGAAATTCCTACCAACATAATTTCCTGCTAGACTTATCTCTCCAAAGTACAAACACAAGGTACAACTCAACATTATTGACTTAATGTGCCTCTAAAGGTAGCAAGGTACTGAACTCTGTACTAGGCTAAAATCAACTGATTCGCCTATACATCATACTCCCCAAAAGAATGTTTCAACAATCACCTGAAGAATTACGGAGAAGCATAAGTTTCTTAGCTGCATCCGCCATGTCCACATCATAAACTCGAACAATATTCACCTATAAAACATTGGAGCAGGAATAATCACTATAGCACCCCCTATAAGAATCAGTATAATGATCAAAGTTTGCATCTACGTATCATCTATGAAGAATGAAATCAACTTACACAGGTACCACTGAAGTATTTAACTTGGGGAATTTTTCCACCTAATGACTACTTCAAAAACATTATGCGCAACACTATCCATTCCTCTACCACATCCCCGTACACCATTTCTCTTAGAATTAGACCAACCAATTTTGCCTAGTTACATCCTAATAATAAAGTTTTACATGAATAGTTTTCAAAACAAGATTGTGATAAAAATGTCAACACTCACTAGTAGGTTTAAACACAATTTCTATAACACCCTCAGTCTGATGAGTAAGGCTTGCACCTGTGTGTTACCTAAAAATATTAAGGGTTGAACTTCAACAGGCACCACAAAAGTATCTAACCAAAAAAAAAATTACCTTGAATATATAAGGTGAGATCATATGAAAAACCACAATATCTCCCTTAGCCAGTTTATTCTTTATCGCAAACCCTCTCCATCCAGCACTCAGACCATGCTGTCTTGTGAGATATTTTGTGTCCCACCGTTTGCCATGGTCATCCACCAAACCAACTTCTACATTTTTATTGGGCATGTAGAACTTACAGAAGTCTAAAGGTAATATCTACATTAAAAAAATGCAAAAGAACTTTTTATATACAATAATGGAATGTCTACAGAACCAAAAAGCAAATTGTCTTAAAGGAGAGAGTATGACATTGGTATCTTACCAGCCAATAACTGTTAGAAACATTGGACGGGATCATTGGTAATGAAACTCTAGGATATTCCTTTGGTATGCTTTGAAGCACTTTTTCTGCCCGTTCCATAACGGATTTCATAGCATCACTGTCTTGATACAGAGTACGAGTCTTCTTCCAGCTATAGCTAAAGTTCGTCAAAATGACAGTAAGTTGACAAAAACATGCATCATCATTATAGATTATTAATTTATTTGCATTTGATAGATTAGAAATAATGGGGAGTCATTCTAATAGAATATCGTTACCTCACTTTTCCTGGATCAGCCAAATTGACCTGCTAGAAGATATAAGACACTTTCAATATGTAGTTTAGCTTTTCACAAATAACAGGAAAATGTATAAAAGGAGATAACAGATTTCAGCAAAATGTACGATATCAAGTTCCTAATGACACTTCATCGAATTATAGTACCTTGATAATTTTAAAACATGATCATTAGATACATCATAAGTATTGGCACTCTAAATGGTAATGATACATATATATACATTTATTGGCAGAAAACATATAATAGCAATTAGCACTCTAAAGAGTACTGTCCAAAGTATGAAACTGTAAGCTAGTTGAATGGTAGAAATATCATGAGGACGTGGCATAACCTCAAATATCAGCTGACTTTGGTCTCATTCCAATGTCCCAGATTGTAATCGAGTAAAATCCAACATTTTCCACTCTAGGATGAATATGCGGGATTGTTATGACAATATATTATAACATTCTATTTGCTCCTCCATCAACCTATGTTGTGTGTTCAACTGTGGACTTTCAACTAAATATGCATGTGAGCATTTGAATACTAAATACTAAATGTGGACGCTGCTTTGTTTGAGGATAAGGACAAGTATGGAGTTGGGATGGTAGCTCGGAATCACATAGGCAGCTTATTGAGGCCAGAATCTGGTGCCGTGAAGGTTCTGTTGCCCCAGAACTAGCTAAGATAATGGGAATTCGGGAGGCTGTAATCTGGATCAAACAAAGGAGATGGTGGAATGCAACTTTGGGGACAGATTGTTTAGTGGCAATTAATGCTATTCGAAGTAGAATAATTATGTTCTCTCCTTTTGGTTTAGTGGATGATGAGTGTCAAAGATGCTTAAATGTATGAGTGAAACCTCATTTATGTTTGTGTATCGTTCTTCTAACAGGCTGGCTCATAACTTGGCTAGGGCCTCCTGTTCTTTCTCAAAATGTACTTTCAGTGGGAGAAATGTTCCTGCTGTATTTGTGCCTATCTTCACAGGCACTGTTTTTTTATTAATGAAGTTGATCTTTCATTTCAGAAAAAAGAACACAGGGTTGTTGAGTATTCAGTGGTAGACACAAAAATTAAGCTTTTTATACAACTAGTTCTGGAGAAGCAAACAGGCATTGGACCAACAAAAATCAAACAAAAACTACATCTACTTATCAAGGGAATACATCAAATTCTTACTTTTTGGGCCTTAGATTTAAAGTTGCAATCCTTCTTCTGAGCCACCATTTTTTTTGTTTCCGGTTTTGAAATTTGCTTCATCTGTAAAATAAAAAACCACATATAGTACACATCTTAATCCATACACACACACACGGCCACACACTTGGGGAGAGGGAGGGAGGGAGGGAGCAAGAGAACTATATGAGTTCAAAAACAATCTAAACAACATGTTCATTGTGTCACAAACTACCGACCTAGGGTAATTCAGTCCGAATAAACCTCAAAAGCAACTCAAAACAACCAAATTCAAACTAAATAACGAAACGAGCTCGAATTGAAAAATAATCTAAATAGCACGTTTGTTATCTGTGCTAATTAATTCCAAATAAACCTCAACTGCAATTGAAAACAACCAAAACAAACAAAAGAGTTAAACGAGCTCAAATTTAGAAATAAACTCAATAACAAATTCATTATATCACATCTCTCAAATTTAACAACCTAGGGTAATTTAATCTGAATATTCAAATATACCTCAATTGCAACTCAAAACAACCAAAATCAAACAAAACTAAATGAGCTCGGGTTCAAAAATCCTCTGAATTAACAAGTTTATTATCTCACAAATCTCAAACTAACAACCTAAGATAATTCAAAATAAATAAACCTCAACTGAAACTCAAAATTACACAAATAAAATGTGAAACTACAAATTTATAACATACCTTTTCAGAGATTTGAAAGTTTAATGGAGATTCCATGAGCAATTATGATAGGATTCGATGACGAGTGATGGGGAATTGAGAGAAATTGTATTTGTTAAAACACCGAAAAAGGCGAAGGTGTGTGAAACTATAACGGGGATAACATAAAAATATATACATAATAATATTGATGTATATATAATATTAATAATATTACAAAACACGTGAACAGCCCGTGATTTGAACTAAATTTAAAATTACTGATTTGGACAATATTATTACAGAACACGTGTGCACGTGAAAGGCACGAGCCTGTCTATTACATAAATATTAACCTATTACCAAAGACACATTTATTTAATTTACAATTTGATAGGATACTAACATAAAATAAATTAAAGAGTGATAGATATGGATTTTAATGCAAAAAAAAGAAGAAAAGAAAGATCTATGCTTATCACAACTATGGGTGCTCACTTTAGAGATGCTTTTATTATAGTGAAGGAAGGCATGCACAATCTATGCTTATACAACTATTGGTGCAAAACAAATCAATACACAATTATAACAAAAGCAAAACTATTAAATAGTCAATCGCTTACAAAACAAAGTAACTCATAGAGTTGTTTCAACAGACTAATCTCAGATTTATTAACTGTGGGTAGAAGGTGTTAGAAAAGAAAAGGGAAAGTGTTGAGGCAAATTTAAAGACATAAAAGGAAGATTGGAAGCTCAACCGAGAGATGTTCGAAGTGAATAAAGGCATGCACAATCTAATCTACAAAACCAATAAATATAAGATAGCTTACCAAAACAAAGGAGCTCGTAGAGTTGTCTTGCTTGATGCCAAACTTTTCAAAATTCACTGATTAAAGCAAATAAATGAAGAAAAGAGGGATGTACGTACCCACACTAAAAAAACTCTCGTTATTGTTAGAATAGGGTAAGTGTAGAGGCGAAGCTTTAGGGGGAAGTAGAGGAGGAGCTTTTAAGGAGAAGCTCGGGCCAAGGTCCTTCCAAAGATAAAAAACCACCTAACAGAAATTTGTTTTCTTTTTTATTTTATATTTGCCACCCAAAGAATATCACCAAAACCTTACATGTAATTTTTTCGGAATTCACAAGCATTTGATTTTTAATCCATAATTTCATATTTGATAAACTATACTTATTGATTTTGTGGAGGATTTGTTTTCTAACATTTACGACGTGTAAATAACTTGCCTTAGACCCCTTACTTCAAATAATTACTTATTTAACTAAAAAATTAATTTATATAATATTATATAAATACATAATATTACATGTAAAAGTAATTATATTAAAGCTCCCTTCTATGGAAAATAAAACCTCCAACAAGGCTATTATACGTGTTTCATTAGCAAAAAAATAACAATATTTAGGAATAATGCAGAAATTGCAAGATGCCTAGAAGAACATGTTATAGGTTTTATAAAAGTATTGAAATAATAAAGGTATTTGAAATTTGCATCCCTCATATTTGGAGGGATTTGACTGCATGTTATTACTAACTTTAGGTAATCCCAGAGTGCATCCCTTTAAATGTTTTGGTGTGACAGTGAACCCCTTTGACCAGTTCCGTCTAATTTTGAACATTACCATCAAAATTATAAGGCATAAAACGGATATTAGCCATGACACTCTATTTTTAAAATCAGTCAAAACTAATCACGGGGGTTTTTAGTTTTGGAAAGTAAGTACTTTTAATGGAATATGGTCTATAGGGTGCATTATGTAGTGCCGATAAAAGTTATGGGATGCAATGTGCAATTGTAAAAACTACGAGTAACAAAGAGATTTTGGCTAAAGCCAAGGGGATGCAAATTTCAAATAACACAAATTTGTAGTCAAAAAATAATTTGGTAAGAAGAAAGGGAGAAAGTGGATCACGCACCTAAAATTTTGGTAGTAAGTTTGCGGTGTTTAGCAATGTATGCCAAGATTTATTCATGTACAAAAGATAGGTTCCAAATTTGTTAACATAGTTTTAGTATAACGACAAAGCTAGATCGAATCTGGGTGGATGAAGCGCAAAACACCCACTACCTCAAGGGTTTCTTAACCGCATAAGAGATAAAAACTATGAATCGCAACCTAACCGCATAAGAGATAAAAACTATGGATCACAACCCATAAACAACTAATGGATTAAGAGCAACCCCAACAAGCTCTTAAATTTTTTGCTAAAAATAATATAATTAATTGCCTCTTAGCCATTTAAGATACAAAATTACTCAATCATCTCCAACAAAATCTTTATCCCTATCTCTTAAGTGATTTTTTATTACTAAATGTACTTGCAAAATTTAGAGGAGGAATGAGATATTGGTAGAAAGTTGAAAAGAAGTGAGGTATATTAATAAAAAATGGAGTACAAAGAGGAGAGAGAGTCTTGAATATAGAGAGGATAGGAGGCCTCTTAAAATTTTGGAGAAGCATTAGGAGCTTGTTAGAGTTCATTTTTGTTGCATTCTCCTCAAATTTGAACTTTAGGGAGCTCATTTAGGAGCTTGTTGGAGATGCTCTAAGGCCCGTAAACAACTGGGCTTTATTAAACATAAACTACTTATTTAGTAAACTTCTAGCCCCACATATAAACATATAAATAAATATATTATTCCCCCTCTACACTATATGTATTTAAATTAATGACATAAATAAGAACTCGTTACTTCCGTTCCCCATCACAAAAACCACCAACTAAAAAATTGAAAAGAATTTAAACGATTATGACAAAGGTTAAAAAGGAGTAATACTCATTAGAAAAATAGAACCTCAAACAAGACTAATAATATCTATGGAAAATAAAACCTCCAGCAAGATTAATATATATCTGCTTCATTAGAAAAAAAATTAAAAAATTAAGAACGATGCAGAACTTGCAAGATGCCTAGAAGGACCTGTTATAGGTTTGTATAAGAGTTTTAAATTTATTATAATAAATAATTTGATAAGAAGAAAGGAAGAAAGTGGATCACGCACTACTCCTAAAATCTAATCTTGGTAGTAAGTTTGCAGTGTTTAACGATGTGTGCCAAGATTTATTCATGTACAAAAGATAGGTTCCAAGTTTGTTAACATAGTATTAGTACAACGACAGAGACCGATGCCAGAAATCTACTAATACGATCGCTCTACAATTGTGTCACTAGTCCAGCCAAAGCTTTTATCATAGACTATTTTATATAATACTGGTCAAGACAGGTATGCATAAACACTCTCTACAGGTTTAATGTCAGTGTTACATATTAATTAGACAAAACATAAACAAAATAAAAGGGAAAGAATCTAGAGTTACCATTCATCCGGTGACCTCGACTCGAGTCCACCATCATTACAAACTAGCCTTGGAATGATGATAATTATAGCCATCCCCATCATTCTGGAGAAGGAAAAATAATTGGGTTAAAATTGACAGCAAAAAATATCCGCCTGATAAAACTCAACAACCAAAGCAGCAAAATTAAAAATACAAATAAAGAAAGCAAGAAGATATGGGAATGAGCTTACCAACAGTAGAGGGTTATATATACACACAGCCAGGTAATAATCTTCCATACAAATGAACTTTCTTTATACCCCATCCATCATTGGATTCAATTATAATCTATAGATATACACACATGTATGTATATAAAAATACCCAGAAACAAGAGAAGATTGCAAGAAGCTATGGGGGTTGATCATTGATATCATGATATGGGCAGCCATGATCTTCGTACTAGGTTCTTGTCTTCGTACTAGGTTCTTGTCTTCTTGAGAGCAAATGTTCGTAGTTCGTACATGTGAATCGTGATTTTCTAAATATTTCTTTGTATGAAGAAATGGATTTTTTTTTTTTTGGATAATAAGATTTTGCAAATGTTCGTACATGTGAATCGTGATTTTCTAAATATTTTTGTTTTCATATACTTGTGTTTTATTATTTTTGGTACATTTATTGAAAGTTTGTTTTCCCTTGTTCTTTTACTTTATCACGTATCTTTAAAAAGAAAACTTGTAAGGGAAAGATCTTTATAATATGTATGTTATTTATTGATTAAGGTTTTATTTGTTTGTCGATTATTAAATTGATTTTCGAAAAAGAAATTCGGGAATTTTTTCAGAAAGTTAATTATCGGAAAAACACTTGGGTGAAGGCTCAAAGTACCTATTTTCCCCCTTCCCATTACCAAAATGCCTACCGTCAATTTGGGCGGCCCTAAATACCCACGGGATGCGCTACTGGTGAAGGAGTGTCTTGAGACACGCTGCTGGTAAAAGAGTAACAACCACAGATACGCCTTAACGCACAGCGTATCTTAAGACACGCAACTGGTACCAGCGTGATGACGTCATCTGACGTCACCGTAACGCTATTGAAATGCTGCTACAGTAGCTTGAGATACGCATTTGTAACAGGCGTATCAGGCGATACGCATTCTTGAGCGGCGTATCTGACGTCATCATCGTCGTCTCCAGAGCTCTCGACGTTGGCGATTCCGGCGTGTTTTTTGTTTCTCTTCGTCCGTCCACATCACAAACTTTCAAATCATGTTCTATATATCAATACAATCGCAATTTGATTCTCTACACATCCATAATAATAAAATTACATTTTAATTGCCGGATGTGAAAACCCCAAATCAAACAATATTTCCCGATTCAATTTTTTGTCAAGGTCGTTCATGCCCCTGTGGGACCTTAGCATAGAAACGGACATGGGGAAGGGAAAGAGAACGAGGCTGCGATAACGTAGGTGTGCTTTTGTGGGTTGGGAGTGATGTTTGTGAGACAAATAAGTGATGTCGCCGTTTTTCGCCTATGTCGCCGGCCAAGAGACGGACAAGAGAAGCCTGGGGGAGAAGGTTTTTCTGGCAGCTACAGTACTACAGATGCGCTACCCCCACATGCGCATCTCGTCCTCCTACGGAGGATCCTTGGTTTGGGGGATAAGCAGTGTATATGTAGTTATTTGTGATTATGTGTTATTGTGTTCATATAGGTATCATATTTTGCATATTAGTGGTAGTTCATGCATGTATGTTTGTGTTATCTATGTTTGTTTCATATAGGACATTATATTTTTATTTTCGTATATCATGTGAGTCCATATTAGTTGCATTTCATGGCATGCATATCTCATGATCCCTTAGGATGCGCTAATTCTGATTGGTAGGTAGATTTCTTATTGAGTGTGGTAATGATGAGTAGAGGGTTGATTTATAGTTCCTATGAAATTGACTTGCATGTTTCAGAAACAAATTCTTTACACAGTCTCATTAGTTTGCTTTTGAGCTAGGTTAGGGTCATGCTTGTTTGGTTGTTTTGAGATTTAATCACTTGATTATACTTAGAATTTTCGTTATTCCCTTGATGGCATAGGAGCACTTAAGTCTAAGTTTGGGGTAAACTAGGGATTTCATGCTAGTTGTAAATAATTGTCAATAAAGGCTAGGCGTCAAATGGCTAGTAGCCGGCTCATATTTATATGAGTAGTCAGGTTGAAAATGAGAATTCTCATTCCAGATTGCATATATGAAAAAAAAAACAGAAAAAGAAAAAAAAAGAGAAGAAAAAAAAAAGCCATATGTAAATAGTTTAAATGCAAATTAACCAGGGTGAGCTCTTTAATACTCGAGCAATTAAGTTCGCGGGGACTTTGTGCCTAATGACCTAAGGCTTTTATAGTCTGGGATCCACTAACCCAACGCTCGCTACATGGGTATTATTGTATAAGCATTTTGGGGTCTCATCCATTGCACAGTTAAATAAGCATGTTTGTATATTATGTGTCGTAGTTGTTAGTAATAAAGCATGAATTCCTGGCTAACTTGAATAAGGATGAAGGTGCTTCTAGGTTATGAATTGTCTACAGTCTATTCTATTTATAAACCTGTGATTGTCTTGACGAAGGATAAGTATGATTTTGATCTAGTTTTAGGAGTATATCAGATGAGCATCGCACACACGCACGTTTCTGTTCATGTAATGTTAGTATACGGGGACTTAGTCGAGCTCTATTTGGAGTTATTCGCATTCTTTGAGATATTTTCTTGCTAGTTGGTTTTGGTTAGTTTGAAGGGGATCTTTGCATTTTCATATTAGTGGCATTCATGCATTGCATTGCATTGGATTTTGTGGGTACATTCACTATAGGCCCTCACGAGACCTTACTCGTCCACTAGGGCTGCCTAGGGGTTTAAAGGGCTTGTTTCATATGCCAAATGCAACCGTGATCACCTACGGAAGTGGTACTAGTTAGTTAGTGTTTAGTTGTTTATGCTTGAGGACAAGCATCGGTTTAAGTTTGGGGGTGTGATAAGTGGATTTTATATCCACTTGGAGCGTTCCACATCGGCTTAAATTGATTCACTTGGCCTCAAGTTTGTTGTAGTTTTGATGTGTTTTGTTTAAGTGTGCAGGATTGTAGAAATGTCAATTAGGGTTGAAGTTTCCGTCATTTTTAGAGTTGATTTATGCAATGGATTGAAGAATGGAGTCTTGTAGTGGGTTACCATGAAGATTCCAAGCTAAGGAAATTGAAGACAGAAGCTCGTGCAAAAAAACGGGAAGAAAAGACGAAGAAACGGTGCAGAAATTCACAACTGCCAGCATCTAGAGCGCAGGCAGCGCCTCTAGAGCGCTGGCAGCGCGCCAGGAGGCCCCAGGAACAGTAATCCAAGCACAGGCTGCGCTCCTGAAGCGCTGGCAGCGCGCAGTTCGGCCAGAAAATGCTGAAAAATGATAGTTTTGCCCCTATTCGAATTTTAATTGTATTTTTGGTATTTCCTTGTACCAAAACTGACTTCTAATTGTATTTTAGGTTATTTTTATTTCTTGGCAAGATATCTAGGGCTATAAAAACACATCTTAGCCTTGCAATTTGGATGGTTACATATCATAGTATAGAATAAACACAATGGGAGAAGAGAGAGACTTGGAGAAGGATTCCCAACGCTCGTGACAAGCAACGGAGATCTAGATCTCCATCTTATCATCCTTCTATTAGGCATCATTTTGGATTTCGGATTTGTTTTCGAAACCTTATTAATCTGGTTTTATTCATACTTTGTTTATTATCATGGTTTCATCAGATCCTATGATGACGAGCGGTTCAATTATGAAATAATCGTTATCATGGGATTATAACGGATTTATCTATGTAGCTTAGTAGTTTGATTGCTTTAAAGATTTATGTGTGATGAATTCTTCATATCCTCGTATGGTAGTGCTTCATGAATTTAGATGCGTAGCTAACATCTAATTTGTTAATCTCTTGTGAAACGAGAGTGGATCTTGAGATTTAAAACTTGCCATGCTAGCATATGATAGGTTGATGTTTTAACATCATGATTTGTAGCATAAATAGAGATATTATGCTGCCCTATGTGATCAATATGGATAACTTGTGCTTCAACCGTTATGTTTTCAATTTCTATAAAGATATAGGGACTAAGCATAATTGGTGTATATTCATCTTCTATCTCTTTTGTGGATGTATGTTTAGTTTGGTATTCGTATACTGAGAAGTAGCGTATACTTGTTTCGTGTTGTCTGAACAGATATCATAACCATCACATCATTGAATAAAGGCATCAACTCTAAGCGAAGTAGTTAATGAAGTTAGGATTCCATGTTTTCTCTAGCATAAGTAATTCGATTTTAATTCTCATTAGTTAATTAATTCTTAGTTTGTTAATTTGCTTCTTAGTTAATTTTAGTTAATCAAAACTCAATCTTTTTATTTGTCTTAGCAGTGAATAAAAACCATACATTGTTGCATAAGTACATTAGCTGAATTAAAACCTAAACCAGATCTCTGTGGGAACGAACTTGACTTATATCTATATTACTTGTGACCACGTACGCTTGCGTGATTAGTGCAAACAAGTTTTTGGCGCCGCTGCCGGGGATCATTGGTGTTTTATTTTTAGTTTATGTGCTTGTCATCAGTGGTCGTTAGCGTTCACTGACTTGGATTTTCTTACTTAGTTTTTTGTTTCTTGGTGTTTCAGGTACTTGAACGTGTATGCGAACATGTTTGCAAACTTGTAAACTGGCAGAAGAAGAACTTGCAACAGCAAAAGATATGGGAGAACTAGTAGGAGCAACAGCAGCAGCTAAGGCTTTGAAGGACTATTTTCAGCCAAAAATCAATGATATTCAGCCAGCTATTGCAGCTAACAACTTCGAAATCAAGCCTAGCACGATTCAGATGGTGCAGAATTCAGTTCAGTTTGGGGGTGCTCCTACGGAGGATCCTAACATGCACATCAGGGATTTCATCGAGATTTGTGACACTTTCAAGTTTAATGGTGTGCCGGATGATGCTATCAAATTGAGGCTTTTCCTATTTTCTCTACGGGATAAAGCTAAGGGCTGGTTGCACTCTCTACCAGCAGGCTCTATTACTACATGGGAGGATCTAGCTCAGAAGTTTCTCACCAAATTCTTCCCTATGTCGAAGACAGCAGCAATAAGGAACGCTCTAACTCAATTGCACAGCAATCTGGAGAATCTTTGTGTGAAGCTTGGGAACGCTACAAGGAGATGCTTCGGAAGTATCCTCATCATGGAATGCCTGATTGGATGGTAATTAATGGTTTCTACAATGGGTTGGGAGCACAATCTAGACCTTTGCTAGATGCAGCATCAGGTGGAGCTCTATGGGCTAAGAGCTACGATGAAGCTTATGAGTTAATTGAGACGATGGCTACTAATGAATATCAGAATCCAACTCAAAGACTGTCTCAAGGCAAGGTAGCAGGAATTCTTGAAGTTGATGTAGCTACAGCTATAGCAGCTCAGTTGAAGGCTCTAACTATGAAGGTGGATTCTCTGACCAACTATGGAGTACAACAGGTGGCTAGTGTGTGTGAGTTATGTGCGGGCGCACATGAGACGAATCAGTGTGCTATCTCTTCTGAATCGGCACAGTTTGTGAGTAATTTTCATAGGCCTGCTGCACCAGTTCCAGCAACTTATCATCCCTTAGGATGCGCTAATTCTGATTGGTAGGTAGATTTCTTATTGACTATGGTAATGATGAGTAGAAGGTTGATTTATAGTTCCTATGAAATTGACTTGCATGTTTCAGAAACAAATTCTTTACACAGTCTCATTAGTTTGCTTTTGAGCTAGGTTAGGGTCATGCTTGTTTGGTTGTTTTGAGATTTAATCACTTGATTATACTTAGAATTTTCGTTATTCCCTTGATGGCATAGGAGCACTTAAGTCTAAGTTTGGGGGAAACCAGGGATTTCATGCTAGTTGTAAATAATTGTCAATAAAGGCTAGGCGTCAAATGGCTAGTAACTGGCTCATATTTATATGAGTAGTCTACGGTTGGAAATGAGAATTCTCATTCCAGATTGCATATATGAAAAAAAAACAGACAAAAGAAAAAAAAAGTCATATGTAAATAGTTTAAATGCAAATTAACCAGGGTGAGCTCTTTAATACTCGAGCAATTAAGTTCGCGGGGACTTTGTGCCTAGTCCACTAACCCAACGCTCGCTACATGGGTATTATTGTATAAGCCTTTTGGGGTCTCATCCATTGCACGGTTAAATAAGCATGTTTGTATATTATGTGTCGTAGTTGTTAGTAATAAAGCATGAATTCCTGTCTAACTTGAATAAGGATGAAGGTGTTTCTAGGTTATGAAGTGTCTACAGTCTATTCTATTTATAAACCTGTGATTGTCTTGACGAAGGATAAGTATGATTTTGATCTAGTTTTAGGAGTATATCTGATGTGCATCGCACACACGCACATTTCTGTTCATGTAATGTTAGTATACGGGGACTTAGTCGAGCTCTATTTGGAGTTATTCGCATTCTTTGAGATATTTGCTTGCAAGTTGGTTTTGGTTAGTTTGAAGGGGATCTTTGCATTTTCATATTAGTGGCATTCATGCATTGCATTGCCTTGGATTTTGTGGGTACATTCACTATAGGCCCTCACGAGACCTTACTCGTCCACTAGGGCTGACTAGGGGTTTAAAGGGCTTGTTGCATATGCCAAATGCAACCGTGATCACCTACGGAAGTGGTACTAGTTAGTTAGTTAGTGTTTAGTTGTTTATGCTTTACTCCAAGCATTGATTTAAGCTTGGGGGTGTGATACGTGGATTTTATATCCACTTGGAGCGTTCCATATCGGCTTAAATTGATTCACTTGGCCTCAAGTTTGTTGTAGTTTTGATGTGTTTTTTTTAAATGTGCATTATTGTAGAAATGTCAATTATGGGTGAAGTATCCGTCATTTTTGGAGTTGATTTATGCAATGGATTGAAGAATGGAGTCTTGTAGTGGGTTACCATGAAGATTCCAAGCTAAGGAAATTGAAGACAGAAGCTCATGCAAAAAGAACGGGAAGAAAAGATGAAGAGACGAAGAAACGGTGCAGAAATGCACAACTGCTAGTATCTAGAGCGCAGGCAACGCCTCTAGAGCGCTGGCAGCAGCGCCTCTAGAGCGCTGGTAGCACGCCAGGAAGCCCAATAACAGTAATCCAAGCGCAGGCTGCGCTCCTGAAGCGCTGGCAGCGCGCAGTTTGGCCAGAAAATGCTGAAAAATGATAGTTTTGCCCCTATTCGAATTTTAATTGTATTTTTGGTATTTCCATGTACCAAAACCGACTTCTAATTGTATTGTAGGTTATTTTTATTGCTTGGCAAGATATCCAGGGCTATAAAAACACATCTTAGCCTTGTAATTTGGATGGTTACATATCATAGTATAGAATAAACACAATGGGAGAAGAGAGAGACTTGGAGAAGGATTCCCAATGCTCGTGACAAGCAACGGAGATCTAGATCTACATCTTTTCATCCTTCTATTAGGCGTTATTTTGGATTTCAGATTTGTTTTCTAAACCTTATTAATCTGGTTTTATTCATACTTTGTTTATTATCATGGTTTCATCAGATCCCATGATGACGAGCGGTTCAATTATGTACTAATCGTTGTCATGGGTTCAATCTATGTAGCTTAGTAGTTTTATTGCTTTAAAGATTTATGTGTGATGAATTATTGATATCCTCGTATAGTTGTGCTTCATGAATTTAGATGCGTAGCTAACATCTAATTTGTTAATCTCTTGCGAAACGAGAGTGGATCTTGAGATTTAGAACTTGCCATGCTAGCATAGGATAGGTTGATGTTTTAACATCATGATTTGTAGCGTAAATAGAGATATTATGATGGCCTATGTGATCAATATGGATAACTTGTGCTTCAACCGTTATGTTTTCAATTCCTATAGAGATATAGGGACTAAGCATAATTTGTGTCTATTCATTTTCTATCTCTTTTATGGATGTATGTTTAGTTTGGTATTCGTATACTGAGAAGTAGCGTATACTTGTTTCGTGTTGTCTGAACAGATATCATAACCATCACATGCATTGAATAAAGGCATCAACTCTAAGCGAAGTAGTTAATGAAGTTAGGATTCCATGTTTTCTCTAGCATAAGTAATTCGATTTTAATTCTCATTAGTTAATTAATTCTTAATTTGTTAATTTGCTTCTTAGTTAATTTTAGTTAATCAAAACTCAATCTTGTTATTTGTCTTAGCAGTGAATAAAAACCATACATTGTTGCATAAGTACATTAGCTGAATTAAAACCTAAACCAGATCTCTATGGGAACGAACTTGACTTATATCTATATTACTTGTGACCACGTACGCTTGCGTGATTAGTGCAAACAAGTTTTTGGCGCCGCTATCGGGGATCATTGGTGTTTTATTTTTAGTTTATGTGCTTGTCATCAGTGGTCGTTAGCGTTCACTGACTTGGATTTTCTTACTTAGTTTTTTGTTTCTTAGTGTTTCAGGTACTTGAACGTGTATGCGAACACGTTTGCAAACTTGTAAACTGGCAGAAGAAGAACTTGCAACAGCAAAAGATATGGGAGAACTAGTAGGAGCAGCAGCAGCAGCTAAGGCTTTGAAGGACTATTCTCAGCCGAAAATCAATTATATTCATTCTAGCATTGTCAGGCCAGCTATTGCAGCTAACAACTTCGAAATCAAGCCTGGCACGATTCAGATGGTGCAGAATTCAGTTCAGTTTGGGGGTGCTCCTACGGAGGATCCTAACATGCACATCAGGGATTTCATCGAGATTTGTGACACTTTCAAGTTTAATGGTGTGCCGGATGATGCTATCAAATTGAGGCTTTTCCTATTTTCTCTACGGGATAAAGCTAAGGGCTGGTTGCACTCTCTACCAGCAGGCTCTATTACTACATTGGAGGATCTAGCTCAGAATTTTCTCACTAAATTCTTCTCATGGCGAAGACAGCAGCAATAAGGAATGCTCTAACTCAATTTGCACAACAATCTGGAGAATCTTTGTGTGAAGCTTGGGAACGCTACAAGGAGATGCTTCGGAAGTGTCCTCATCATGGAATGCCTGATTGGATGGTAATTAATGGTTTCTACAATGGGTTGGGAGCACAATCTAGACCTTTGCTAGATGCAGCATCAGGTGGAGCTCTATGGGCTAAGAGCTAAGATGAAGCTTATGAGTTAATTGAGACGATGGCTACTAATGAATATCAGAATCCAACTCAAAGACTGTCTCAAGGCAAGGTAGCAGGAATTCTTGAAGTTGATGTAGCTACAGCTATAGCAGCTCAGTTGAAGGCTCTAACTATGAAGGTGGATTCTCTGACCAACTATGGAGTACAGAAGGTGGCTAGTGTGTGTGAGTTATGTGCGGGCGCACATGAGATGAATTAGTGTGCTATCTCTTCTGAATCAGCACAATTTGTGAGTAATTTTCAAAGGCCTGCTGCACCAGTTCCAGCAACTTATCATCCTAATAATCGGAATCATCCCAATTTCAGCTGGAGCAACAATCAAGGTGCTCAACAACCGCAACAGCCTTATCAGCAATATGGAGCGAGGTCATTTAATCAAGGTTTTCAGCAGCAGTATGCTCCAAGGCAACCATATCAACCTCCGGGATTTTAGAAACAGCCTCAAGAAAGTGCGGGACAATATTCTAATGAAAAATCTAAATTGGATGAATTGAGGATGATGGTTAAGAGCCAGGCGGTATCTTTGAAGACTTTGGAGAATCAGATTGGTCAGATTGCAAGTGCCTTACTTAACAGACCACAGGGAACTCTTCCTAGCGATACGGAGGTTAATCCAGGAAAGAGAGAAGTCCATGAGCAGGTGAAGGCAGTGACTTTGATATCCGGAAAGGTTACAACCGAGCAGAAATCAGCAGCTAAGGAAGATGAAGAAGTGCAGAAGCAGTAAGTTGAAAAATCTGCAGTGCCCGGAATTGAAAAATCTGACTTGATGGCTGATCAGTTAGATGGTGATGTGGAAAAGAGCAAGAAGTTGGCTGAAAAATCTACTCCGGAGCAAGCTTCAAAGAATAATCAGATCTATCCTCCTCCTCCTCCATATCCTTGACGCTTGCAGAAAAGTCAAGAAAGGCAATTTCAGAAAATTTTAAACGTTTTCAAGAAGTAGCATATCAACATACCTTTCACAGAAGCATTGGAGCATATGCCGAGATATGAAAAGTTCATGAAGGATATTTTGTCACGAAAGAGAAGGTTGGAAGAATTTGAGACAGTGGCATTGACAGAGGAGTGCAGTGCGGTGTTGCAACAGAAATTGCCTCCTAAACTTAAGGATCCAGGAAGCTTTACAATTCCATGCACCATTGGAAAGTTGTCTTTTGACAAATGCTTATGTGATTTGGGAGCTAGCATTAATCTCATGCTCTTTTCTGTTTTCAAGCAACTTGGTCTGCCTGATCCGAAACCAACCAACATCTCTTTGCAGTTGGCTGATCGGTCAATCACTTATCCAAGGGGTATAGTAGAGGATGTCTTGGTGAAGGTTGATAAGCTCATATTTCCTGCCGATTTTGTGATTCTAGATTTCGAAGAAGACAAGAAGATTCCCATAATCTTGGGAAGGCCTTTTCTAGCTACGGGCCGTACGTTGATCGATGTGCAAAAAGGAGAGCTTACAATTAGGGTGCAAGACCAGAATGTCACTTTTAATGTGTTCAAGGCCATGAAATTTCCGACAGAAGATGAAGAGTGTTTCAGTGTGGAAATGGTTGATACGGGTCAGGTAGAAGAGTTTATCAGTTGTTGAGCGAAAGGTCGGACATGCACATGCTAGAGCATCACATCAGTGATTCCATTGACAATTGTTCAATTCAAGATCTCTCGAATGTAAAGCTTGGAAAACTTCCACCGTATTTGAGGTATGTCCTTTTGAATGATGAGTTAGTGATTTTTGAAGAGGGTCATGATAATTTGTTAAGAAGGTGGATAGTTGATGATGAGGTAGAAGAGTGTTCTGTTCAGTCAGTTGAGAGGGATAAATACCTTACAGGTGTGAGGAAGAAAAAGAAGGCGAAGAAGTCAACGGGTGGAAAAATCAAGTTGTAGAGTGAAAGAAAAGTAGTGTTGGGATTAAGCAATCAATATGTCAACGTTCGTATGAATGGTCTTTCTGTTGAGGACGGTTCGGTTATTCCTTTGAAACCATCATGAAGTGAGGAAGCAACATCCGGCTAAATGACGTCAAAGACAGCGCTTCGTGGGAGGCAACCCACGTGTTTCAACAATTAGGTATGTTTTCTACTACCCCTCGTATTACCTTCAATTCAATGGGGACATTGAATGTCATAAGTTTGAGGGTGGTTTGGGGGATAAGTAGTGTATATGTGATTATGTGTTATTGTGTTCATATAGGTATCATATTTTGCATATTAGTGGTAGTTCATGCATGTATGTTTGTGTTATCTATGTTTGTTTCAAATAGGACATTATGTTTTTATTTTCGTATATCAGGTGAGTCCATATTAGTTGCAGTTCATGGCATGCATATCTCATGATCCCTTAGGATGTGCTAATTCTGATTGGTAGGTAGATTTCTTATTGAGTGTGGTAATGATGAGTAGAGGGTTGATTTATAGTTCCTATGAAATTGACTTGCATGTTTCAGAAACAAATTCTTTACACAGTCTCATTAGTTTGCTTTTGAGCTAGGTTAGGGTCATGCTTGTTTGGTTGTTTTCAGATTTAATCACTTGATTATACTTAGAATTTTCGTTATTCCCTTGATGGCATAGGAGCACTTAAGTCTAAGTTTGGGGGAAACCATGGATTTCATGCTAGTTGTAAATAATTGTCAATAAAGGCTAGGCGTCAAATGGCTAGTAGCCGGCTCATATTTATATGAGTAGTCTAGGGTTGAAAATGAGAATTCTCATTCCAGATTGCATATATGAAAAAAAATAGAAAAAGAAAAAAAAAAGAAAAAAAAAAGTCATATCTAAATAGTTTAAATGCAAATTAACTAGGGTGAGCTCTTTAATAGTCGAGCAATTAAGTTCGCGGGGACTTTGTGCCTAGTGACCTAAGGCTTTTATAGTCTGGGATCCACTAACCCAACGCTCGCTACATGGGTATTATTGTATAAGCCTTTTGGGGTCTCATCCATTGCACAGTTAAATAAGCATGTTTGTATATTATGTGTCGTAGTTGTTAGTAATAAAGCATGAATTCTTGGCTAACTTGAATAAGGATGAAGGTGTTTCTAGGTTATGAAGTGTCTACAGTCTATTCTATTTATAAACCTGTGATTGTCTTGACGAATGATAAGTATGATTTTGATCTAGTTTTAGGAGTATATCTAATGAGCATTGCACACATGCACGTTTCTGTTCATGTAATGTTAGTATACGGGGACTTAGTCGAGCTCTATTTGGAGTTATTCGCATTCTTTGAGATATTTGCTTTCTAGTTGGTTTTGGTTAGTTTGAAGGGGATCTTTGAATTTTCATATTAGTGGCATTCATGCATTGCATTGCATTAGATTTTGTGGGTACATTCACTATAGGCCCTCACGAGACCTTACTCGTCCACTAGAGCTTCCTAGGGGTTTAAAGGGCTTGTTGCATATGCCAATTGCAATCGTGATCATTACGGAAGTGGTACTAGTTAGTTAGTTAGTGTTTAGTTGTTTATGCTTGAGGACAAGCATCGGTTTAAGTTTGGGGGTGTGATAAGTGGATTTTATATCCACTTGGAGCGTTCCATATCGGCTTAAATTGATTCACTTGGCCTCAAGTATGTTGTAGTTTTGATGTGTTTTTTTAAGTGTGCAGGATTGTAGAAATGTCAATTAGGGTTGATGTTTCCGTCATTTTTGGAGTTGATTTATGCAATGGATTGAAGAATGGAGTCTTGTAGTGGGTTACCATGAAGATTCCAAGCTAAGGAAATTGAAGACAGAAGCTCATGCAAAAAGAACGAGAAGAAAAGATGAAGAGACGAAGAAACGGTGCAGAAATTCGCAACTGCCAGCATCTAGAGCGCAGGCAGCTCTAGAGCGCTGGCAGCGCGCCAGGAAGCCCCAGGAACAATAATCCAAGCGCAAGCTGCGCTCCTGAAGCGCTGGCAGCGCGCAGTTCGGCCAGAAAATGCTGAAAAATGACAGTTTTGCCCCTATTCGAATTTTAATTTTATTTTTGGTGTTTCCTTGTACCAAAACCGACTTCTAATTGTTTTGTTGCTTGACAAGATATCTAGGGCTATAAAAATACATCTTAGCCTTGTAATTTGGATGGTTACATATCATAGTATAGAATAAACACAGAGGGAGAAGAGAGAGACTTGGAGAAGGATTCCCAACGCCCGTGACAAGCAACGGAGATCTAGATCTACATCTTTCATCCTTCTATTAGGCGTTATTTTGGATTTCAGATTAGTTTTCTAAACCTTATTAATCTGGTTTTATTCATACTTTGTTTATTATCATGGTTTCATCAGATCCCATGATGATGAGCGGTTCAATCATGAACTAATCGTTGTCATGGGTTCAATCTATGTAGCTTAGTAGTTTGATTACTTTAAAGATTTATGTGTGATGAATTCTTGATATCCTCGTATGGTTGTGCTTCATGAATTTAGATGCGTAGCTAACATCTAATTTGTTAATCTCTTGCGAAACGAGAGTGGATCTTGAGATTTAGAACTTGCCATGCTAGCATAGGATATGTTGATGTTTTAACATCATGATTTGTGGCGTAAATAGAGATATTTTGCTGCCCTATGTGATCAATATGGATAACTTGTGCTTCAACCGTTATGTTTTCAATT
Organism: Saposhnikovia divaricata; assembly: GCA_036435485.1. Taxonomy (NCBI): domain Eukaryota; kingdom Viridiplantae; phylum Streptophyta; class Magnoliopsida; order Apiales; family Apiaceae; genus Saposhnikovia; species Saposhnikovia divaricata. Next base: position 8,020,417 of record CM071597.1, on the reverse strand, counting down.
CCTATAGAGATATAGGGACTAAGCATAATTGGTATCTATTCATCTTCTATCTCTTTTGTGGATGTATGTTTAGTTTGGTATTCGTATACTGAGAAGTAGCGTATACTTGTTTCGTGTTGTCTGATCAGATATCATAACCATCACATACATTGAATAAAGGCATCAACTCTAAGCGAAGTAGTTAATGAAGTTAGGATTCCATATTTTCTCTAGCATAAGTAATTCGATTTTAATTCTCATTAGTTAATTAATTCTTAGTTTGTTAATTTGCTTCTTAGTTAATTTTAGCTAATCAAAACTCAATCTTGTTATTTGTCTTAGCAGTGAATAAAAACCATACATTGTTGCATAGGTACATTAGCTGAATTAAAACCTAAACCAGATCTCTGTGGGAACGAACTTGACTTATATCTATATTACTTGTGACCACGTACGCTTGCGTGATTAGTGCAAACAAGTTTTTAGTGCCGCTGCCGGGGATCATCGGTGTTTTATTTTTAGTTTATGTGCTTGTCATCAGTGGTCGTTAGCATTCACTGACTTGGATTTTCTTACTTAGTTTTTTGTTTCTTGGTGTTTCAAGTAATTGAACGTGTATGCGAACACGTTTGCAAACTCGTAAACTGGCAGAAGAAGAACTTGCAACATCAAAAGATATGGGAGAACTAGTAGGAGCAGCAGCAGCAGCTAAGGCTTTAAAGGACTATTCTCAGCCGAAAATCAATGATATTCAGTCTAGCATTGTAAGGCCAGCTATTGCAGCTAACAACTTCGAAATCAAGCCTGGCACGATTCAGATGGTGCAGAATTCAGTTCAGTTTGGGGGTGCTCCTACGGAGGATCCTAACATGCACATCAGGGATTTCATCGAGATTTGTGACACTTTCAAGTTTAATTGTGTGCCGGATGATGCTATCAAATTGAGGCTTTTCCCATTTTCTCTGCGGGATAAAGCTAAAGGCTGGTTGCACTCTCTACCAGCAGGCTCTATTACTACATGGGAGGATCTAGCTCAGAAGTTTCTCACCAAATTCTACCCCATGACGAAGACAGCAGCAATAAGGAACGCTCTAACTCAATTTGCACAGCAATCTGGAGAATCTTTGTGTGAAGTTTGGGAACGCTACAAGGAGATGCTTCGGAAGTGTCCTTATCATGGAATGCCTGATTGGATGGTAATTAATCTGGAGAATCTTTGTGTGAAGCTTGTGAAGCTTGGAAACGCTACAAGGAGATGCTTCGGAAGTATGATTAGGATATCTTGGTGGCTAAGTTTGTGATGGCTATATATACGTAGTCATATTATGTTTGAGAGGTATACTTAAGATGTAGTCTTAGGTATCGCTTGGAGAGCGGAAACTTTAGATGTAATCTTAAGTATCATGTGAGTAAAACACCTTGCGTGGTGGGATTGATTGTATTATTAATTATTGGTTGGATTAACAATACAGGTAGGATGCACCGTGAGGTGTGATTGTATGAATGTATTATTGATTATTGGTTGGATTAATAATACAAGTTGGGACGTGGTTTTTCCGCGTTATATATTTTGTTGTACGTGCTTTGCATTGGTTTGTTTGAATCTCGTTATTGTGTGCATTCTTCACTAACACTCTACCCTACATAAATATTATTTGGTATTTTTTCGAAAAACTTTATTACTTATTAAATTATAAAAAAAATTGACAGTGCTTCTAAATTGCAGATTACAAGACCTGGTAGAAACTTCAGTATATAAAAGATTTATTGAAAAAAATTCTATGATATCCTTAATTATGTATAGAAACCTAAAGAATAGTTTAGATGCTGATAATAGAAATATTTAATTGGGGATTCCCACCCCAATAGAATTCACTAGATAGACTTGCTTCTACAACTCAACAATATTAATGTACACGTACAAAACTACTGAACTCTGTATGAGGCCACAATCAACTGATTCAGCCTGAGAATCAAAACTCTGCAAAAGAACTTTTCGACATTAACCTAACCATGCAACTCTTTAGTTCAAGGTCTCAAAAGAACCTTTCAACATTCATCGAGCGCAACTCCTTAGGTTTAAGAGGTCTGTTATCCACAAGTAAGCCACATACTCGACTTGAGCTGGAATTCCCACAGACATTCAATTTCTCAGCTTTGGAAGACTTGGACAGATGTCGGTGGCATAGAATTGTTCCTCTAAATTAATTACATGCAACCTATGCTGCTATGATAATGATCTTGCATCAGATGAGTTCCACAGTGATTGAGCTCGTTGGACAGTTTGTACTCTGCAATTCCAGAGCCCTCATCTAAACAATAGTCACAATTATAACCATCAGTACTTTCAATACATTCTTATGGATCAGGACAAATCTAAAACCTCTTACCTTCATCAGACTGTCTTTCAGAATGAGCTTCAATAAGTCCAAGCTTCTTCAGTCTCTTCTTTGACTTTTTACAAATCATTTCTTTCCTAACTTCTAGAACTTCAGTAATACAATCATCAAACTGAGTTTCAGATTGGTCTTCAACTTAACCAAGCTTCTTCACTCTCTTCTTTGACTTTCTAGTAGTCATTTCTCTCTTAACTTCTGGAACTTCAGTATTACAAATTACAATCATCAAACTGATTCATATCACCAGCTTAAGATTAGTTTACTCGTACCTAAAGAAAGACCCAATGCCAATACTGGAGAAGATTCCAACTTTGAGGGATTTGAGCTTATTCTTATCAGAATATGTGGGAAAGGAAATGGTGTTCTCACCCATGGGTTTAAGATATAATCTGTCATAGTATATCATGTTGTCCATCAAGTCAGGAATGTCCGAATGTGTACAGGTATTGATGAAGATGATGAACTTAAGAACTCGCAGTCTGTGAAGCATAGCATTTCTGCAGATGATTTTCCGAGTCAAGAGTAAGTGAAGTCCTTTGACACATTAATCCATCTTTATCCAAAGCAGAAAAATGTAACTATAATCAGTGTGTCTAGAAGGGGCGGATACAGAAAATTTTCTTTTGGGGGCACCGAATAAATTTTAGGGAGGCACACTCATATTTTTTAATTTGTGTGGGAACTTCTATATTTTTTCAAAGATTTTAATTGGGAAAAATCTCAAATTGGTCACTGAAGTGAGCCCCATATATCAATACCTTGATTATACTTATCGGGGTCTCTATTGCACCACTTTAGTAACGGATAATGACACCTCCGTTACTTTGACCCGCTGACCTGACGGAAATCGTAACGACAGTTAAGTGACAAATACGTGGCTACCATGTGGCAGTTGACTCACCAATTACATGTTTTATGTTTGTGTTAGAAAATTAAAACACAAAAAACATTCATTACAACCTAGTTAAGAAATACGAACGGGCAGAGCTGAAATTGGGGGAAAAAACCCTAATTCATCAATCGTTATCAATTGGTACCCAGATCCAAGGTGGTTTGTTCGAGTTTGCTCGTAATCGTCGCCAGTGAAACGAGGTATGCATAATCTTCTTCACGTACTTGGTATTTTATAATCCATTTTCATACAATATATGTTCGTATTTGGTAGATATGTGCGGTATATATTCTTTTGAATTCGTTTATGTGTTCAATGTTGAAATGTTTTTCGTATCTGGTGTGTTTTTTTGTTCTTAATTAGCTATGGATTCATCAGTAACTATATACTTACATCATCATGGTGATTTTGGACCTGTTGCTAACACAAATTACATGGGTGGTAAGAGGGAAGTGATAACTGATTGCGACACTGATACTTTCTCCTTTAGACTATGTTTCTGATTTTTATAAGAAAGAAAGGTATTTGGCTTCATACAACTTCTCTTTAGAAGCACTGAAAGGGGAGGAGTTCTGGGAGATACACAACAGTGATGAACTCTTGCCACCAGATGTTCCCAAGAAATTAAGGGGTAGGCCAAAAAGAATGAGGAGGAAGGAAACTTGGGAAGGAGGTAATAGAACTCAAACCAATTCTCAAGTTACAGGGCCAGTGTTACAAAGGTATAGTAACAAGAGGGTAATGCACTGCAGCTTATGTGGACAAGCAACACACAGGAAATCCAATTGTCCAAAGAAGAATGCAGTTCCTGATGAAGAGACTGAGATGAGAAATGTTGAGCAAGTAACTCTTCACAAAATGCTCATAAAGTTGCAGTTAAGAAGAAGAGTTGTAAAGAGATGAAAAGACAAAAACTTCAAGTCAAAAGGGGACCAAAAAAAGGGGAGGAAGTCTTGACACAAGAAGCACCATAACCAACTCAAGTAACACAGAATGAAGAACCTGTTGTGACACAAGCAACTCAACCAACTCAGAATGAAGAACCTGTTGTGACACAAGCAACTCAACCAACTCAGAATGAAGAACCTGTTGTGAAGAAACCACTCACAAAAGGTCCAGTTAAGACTAAAAAACAAGTTGAAAGAGTTGATATTCTGAACAACAAGATCCCTAGAAAGAAATTGCCTTTTGTTAAAGATGCTGACCCAAGAGGGAAGGACTTTTGTCTGGATGGATCAAATTCAAATCATTTAGAGGAAAGTTTGAGAGGGGAGATTGGGTACCAGGCCATCTACATGCCAACTCCAGGTCTACTTCCTTACAGACCTCCTAGAGCCACAACTCCAGCAGTAGACAAAGGACTGGAGGGGCCAGGAAAGTAGAAGGTTTCGAAACATGCTTTTGGTATTAAGTTATCACTATTTAAGTATTTGGTGATGTCAACTTTTGAAACTATTTGGATGCATCAAGTGTATGGTTCTTTTGGTAGACTTTTCAAGTATTTGGCAATGACCTTTATGGTGGTCTTATGTAGTGGTAGTAACCTTTTATATTATGTAAAGGCGGGGACCTTTTTATCTTAAGTTATGGAAGCATTTTATGCCTCATTTGCAATGATTTTTGTTTACAAGTATTCATTTAAACACAAATATATACAAGTTCGAATAAAAAGGAACAAATATTATATTAAAGAAACAAGGTACACCATTCATCATCTCTAACTACCAGTTACAAGTCGAATGAATGCAATGCATTCATTGGTGCCATTATACATACTACAACCAATACACTGCAATCAACTACTACTACTAGGGCTGTAATCCGAGTCGAGCTGCTCGCGAGCAGCTCGAGCTCGTTTAACAGCAACTCGACTCGACTCGACTCGTTAACGAGCCGAGCTCGAGCACAAGCTCGGACTCGTTTAACTAAACGAGCCGGCTCGGCTCGACTCGACTCGTTAAACGAGCCGAGTTCGGTCACAAGATCAGGCTCGTTTAAGTGTAAATTTACACGAGCCGGCTCGACCGACTCGTTTAAATATGCTCGTTTAGCTAAACGAGCCGGCTCGGCTCGACTCGACTCGTTAAACGAGCCGAGTTCGGTCACAAGATCAGGCTCGTTTAGTTAAACGAGCTGGCTCGACTCGTGAAAAAAAACTCGACTCGAATTGATACTCGGCTCGGCTCGGCTCGACTCGGCTCGAATGACAGCCCTAACTACTACTACTACTACTTATTACATCCCCATTAATATTACATCTACTTCATCCACATAACTGCAAACACAACCACCACAACAAACAGACATAACTTTAGCTGCTTTGCAAGCCTTTTCCTCTCAGCTTCAATTGCGTTCTTATCATCAATTAACTTCATTTTTTCAGCTTTTAAAAGACTTCTTTTCTCAAGACTTTCCTCAAGATTCTCTTCAACCAGCTTCAATTTCTCTTCCAAATAGATTCTCCTGTGATTCAAATGGGTAATTACATCAAACGCTCTGCCACTGAAACCTTCATCACACCACTGAAAAAAGTGGCAGCCTTGAACATCCTACAGATTTTATATACAAAAAAATCAAACATTATTATGCAAAATGAATAAATAAGTAAGAACCTTAAGATATTTACCTTAGGGGCTGGACATGTGTAAAGTCTTCTTCCCGGATTTTTAAGAGTCCAAGAAATATTAATCCTTGCAATTCTACCACAAAAACAAGCCTTGTGCTCCCAATTCTTGACAGAATCCATTGACGTACACCCAGCGGATTTAGCTTGGGGGCTTTCATTCCTCATCATACCCAGTTGCTGTGTGTTAAAGAAATTGACCTACTATTACTGTTTTCTCTAATTCAATGACTCCTTTTTTTTAGAAACTAAGAACCCTAAAAGAAAGAAATGGTTATCAGTGTTTATTTTGGTGTTTATATAGACATGTAGCCGTTGGAATCCACGTCAACAAAGAAATAAACGTTACAATCCACGCTGTCCAACTGTTCTCTACCACATATACATTTCCGTCAGGTCAACGGGTCAAAGTAACGGAGGTGTCATTATCCGTTACTAAAGTGGTGCAATAGAGACCCCAATAAGTATAATCAAGGTATTGATATATGGGGCTCACTTCAGTGACCAATTTGAGATTTTTCCCGATTTTAATTGTGAAAAAACGTTATAAAAAATTTTAAGGGCGGACACATGTGCCCCCTGTTTTCTTTACTAAATCTGTCCCTGGTGTCTAGCATGATTTGAAGCCCGACATCGTTTTATGAGGTGAGAAATTGCTGGATGACAACCTGCTTTCAAAATGCCAAATGTAAACAGAGAATAAAGCATCAAAATTTATTTTGAATTTCTTAAGACGCACCACTAAAATTAAGCACATAATGGAAGTTCTTCAATAATTAGAGACTGTTTGAAGTCACTGGTAGACTTGGTGTCTTACGTCCCCCATTTCTAAGCAACTGGTGTACCTTGCTCCCCTGCTCCCAGAGTTTTAAGTAGGAAGGAAAACAGATGAAATAATACACCCTCCCAACACTCAATTTGTACACACCATTCCTGTTACTAATTGTTGAATATAAAGAAAAAAATGTAAGTGTGCGGTCACAAAAAATGCGATTCACAATCACAAAACTGCTATAGCAACAATTTGATACACACATACATATATGGAAAGAGACACACAGACAGACATAAATAGTTGTAATACAAGCTTCACTAATAACCAAAATACACGAGTCATGAGGGGGAAACTGAAGAAGATGAATGTCAACTTAAAGCAACATGTGACCGAGATAGCTGGTGATCCAGACATGGTACGTAAAATGCACCAAAATTCACTTTCCCAGATAACAATCTAATGTACCAACGAATCCTTCCGTTTGTGAAAAATGCTTTTTCCAAGTGTCAGCAAAACTGTCCCGCGAAGCAATTCAAGAAACAGAGGAAACTGCCACCAACTGTTCAAAATAATTGGAAGGCAACCGACTGTAATAACCATAGTCTTAATCCAGTGAATTTTGCTATAAAGCACAAGCACAAGGGTTGCGCCAAAGGCAAGTACTGTCGCTACCAGTGATATGTATAGTGAGATAAATCCAATTGTCAAGCGCCAGGGTACAGCAGAAAGAAAATCTTCTTGGGAAAGACAAGTGTAGATAAGAAACTTAGCACAGAAGTGGCCGAAAAGAATAGTGCTGCAGTATCTGTAAAGACAAATATTTGAAAAAGTTTTCTCCCTAAGAATACTGGTGTCCCCTTTTTATTGTCGTCATTGCCTTCATACCCCCCTGGTGCAGTAAAGATGGCTGCGAATGTTATTGTCACAATGAGGGCTGCTACAACAGTGGACGATGCTGTTGTCGCCTTGGTCCATTCTTGCGCTTCAATGAGCAGTTTTTCGTGTTGCTTAGTGAATAACATTTTTGGTGTCATATTCTTTCTGTTCCGGAAATGCAAGGATGAGGTTTCCGAAAACTCTTCCACTTTCTGCAGGTATTTATGCGCTTCTAAACTTTTAAACTTAGGAGCCTAATAATTATTTAAAAATTAAATAATAAAACAATCACCTGGAACCAGAGGAGCTCACGCTGCAACTGCAAAGCTGGCCCGGTTACAGTATTGAGGCGATCATAAAGCGGCAACTCACCAGCAGCATGCAGTGCATTTTGTAAATTATCCCTGTGATTCAACATATGTATTTTATAAGCAGACATTTGATATATAAGGTTGAACACTTTCTCTTGCCGATATTTTATAGCTAGACTGATGAAGGAATAGTCACGGCCCGTGCACCAAATTGCCCCAGGGTACTCCTCTATACACTTTTCTAGAAGCTCAATACAGCCATATTTTATTGCAGTACAGATTGCGGGTCCTAGTACACCGCTATAAACATCTATTCCATCCTTGGGGGGCTTCTCTAATAGCGTAGAGCATATTTCTTTTACAAGTAGTTCTGCCCTCCTGTGTTTTAGTTTCTCTTCTCGCACTTCCTTTATGATGCATTTCACTGCATTTTGTGACATACAAATCAGATAATAACATGCATACATCATCAATTAGCGGTGGAAATTTAGTAGATACTATATATGTATATAGCCATATAGACCACGATAGTTGTTGGCAAATCAAATTTTATGTGTTTTTTTTTCTAGATACAAGTACTTAAATATATTTCATAAACACACAAAATTTTATTATCTATATTACTTGTATATCCATTGTTTACTTGTATATCCATTGTTTATATCAAAACACCGTTGACAATCAAATTTTTTCGCCGATAACTTTGATCAATTTTCAGGGACTATTATTATTTTTAAGTTCAGTTCCCTTAATCATTACTTTTGATCAACTCTTTTATCTTATTTTACAAACAATTTAAAATATAAATTATTAAAAAAAATACCAATCTAAATTAAAGGAAATGCGAAATTACCTTTCTTAAAACCTCTAACGACAAGATAAACAATAGGTATCCAATAACATCCGGCTAGAAGAAAAGTAAGTATCCGTAATAAGTATACTTTCCATGCTGGCACCGTAGTCGGTGGGATCTCTAGCATCACATTCGGTGGGATCTCTGACACCGCAGTCGGTGGGATCTCGGTGCCAATCGGTGGGATCTTCGATAGCACCGCAGTCGGTGGGATCTCTGGAACCACAGTCGGTGGAATCTCGATGCCAGTCGGTGGGATCTTCGATGATTGCACATTATTCGCGTCATTCTCTGTCCCTATATTAACATCATTATTCGCGTCATTCTCCCTCATTACATCAACATAAGAAAAATAGGTAATAACAGTTTTAGGTTAGAAGAACGAAAAAAGCCGTAAGACCCAAAATTCTTCCCAAATCTTTCTCAAGAGTTGTCAATTAATTATTGATTTTTCTCCCATAAAAATAATGGATCGCCATACATGCACGTAAATAGCACAAATTAAACCTGCCGTATGTTATTTGGGAAGAATTTTGGAATATATTTTGGTCATTCTAGTATTGCTCAAAATGAAAAGTCAGTAAATATTTACTTAGCAAAAAAAAAAAGTATGTAAAGATTTGAATCTGAATAATTAGGCAGTGAGATTATTCGTACTACTTCAAGAGAAGCTTATGGGCTATATATACCTTCACTCGTATCCGGCTTGTAACTCAAAGACTCATCATCTGCAGAAATGGTGATGCCTACAAAACAATATCAAAATGCGTACTATATTTATTCGACTCTATTGGACCAATTTATGATTGAACTTGGTAGAATTTAGTGGAAACCCGACAAATCATGAGAACGATGAGAATCAAAGCATAAACTTTCGTCCTCACAATTCTAATAATTTGAAACAAAGATTAAACAATGAAGAGAGACAAATCTGAGACTAACATGAATAAATAATTTTGTAAAACCAGTAGTATTCGGTATATCGTAGGCACAATCCCCACTGTAAAAAGAATCTGGTTTTGATGCAAGAGTCTTTAGTGGCGTTCCTTCTCCGCAATTCTCCCATACGAGTTGTGGGTATTTCTTTATTAAATACAGAGCAACATCTACATAAAAAAAAAAGAAAAAAAAGACAGTATTAATGTATGAATGTCTGTAGACTTCATGGATAAGCTTCATTGCTAAGCATATTTTGTAAGGAAATCGTCGAGAAACATATATGTACACAAACCAGCCCTATATATATAGCGTACGTACATGACTTACCGTAGTGATCTGATCTGATACAAAGGAAAAGGAATTTGCTATCATCCTTAGGTTCACTACAGAAACCTTGTCTATTCAGTTCAACATCCGGGTTGAGTGTAACCGAAAGTAAATAATGTAGCGTTTCCACGTCGTTACCCCAAGCAGCTAGCCAGATAGGCATATGATTCTTTGCATTAGTATCCTCAAGCATCCCTGGGTCTTTACCAACCAAAAGCTTTGCAGCCTCTCGATTTCCTACCCTGGCAGCTATGTGAAGCGCAGTATCTCCATAACGGTTTTTTATACGCAACCCTTGCGTGTCCGAGTTTTTTACGAACATTTGCACGATGTTTTCCACGAAGTTGTGGGAACTTTTTGTTCCAACAGCAATGTGTAGTGCTGTATCTCCTGAAGGTGAGAGCTTGACCTTTAATTTCTCATTGTCTCGTTTAAAAATAGCTTCTGCCGAAACCCATTCATCCCTTATGGCCGCCCTGTAGATAGTACTATTTTCAGGATTGATGTCTTCTCCCAGTAGTCTATAAAGTGGTGATTCGGCACCACTTGCCACCGGCGTGCTTGTTTCTTGTTGGTTTGACAGGTCCTCTTGAGCCACCGGCGTGCTTGTTTCTTGTTGGTTTGCCATTGTGATTCTCAATACCAACAAAGTTAAGAAAACTTAATCTCTATTCTCTGCTCCCTCTGCGTACATGTGGTTGTGTATCTTAATGAGGAGTTTGAGGGTAGTAGTTTAGAACTTAACAACAGTGCCTATTGTTAGGAATCTGTCCGCGAATGCGGAAGCGATTTGGTAAATATGTGTGCTTAGATCCCACAAATATACGTGATAGTAATAAAGCAACAAACCAACAATACAGTAAAAGAGACAAGAGATTTAACGTGGTTCGGCCCAGCCTACATCCACAAGAGTAACAACTTCACACTAGATAAAAGAGATTACAATATCCGGGTAACCGGCCCCTGAATTTTATACACAAATTCAGCCCTACGATACCTATTATGTATATCCCCAACTCACTGAAGTGTTTATCTCAAAACCTCTCCTATCACTGTTTCCAGATAATCCCAACCCGGACAGTGCCACACAACCTGATAGAAAGACCTCTGCAGCGGGACCACCTCCGATGGCTGCAGTCAGACCCAAGTACCCTAAGGAATAGTTTAGGCACGAGGACCTTCTATCACGACACTTCCTGAAAGCGGGCTAAACCGGTTTTCCTACTAGACGGACTATCTAGCAGCTATATAGAAAGAATTTGGTGTTTTTGGTGTAGTTTTAGTAATGAAGGGGAGGTGGGTATTTATAGGAGTAAGGAATGGGGTTGGTGGGAGTAGGTGAGGTTGGAAAGAAGAGGCTGCCTAACAATCTCCCCCTCTTTCCAAACTCACAGCTCTTCACTTGCACTCCATACCTGCGCCCTGTTGGCACAACTCCAACTTCTCCTCGATCCGTATCATTTCCTACGACAAAACTCCCCCCGAGTCCAAGACTCCAAACTATACCCTAGTTTGCACATTCATTCTCGAATGCCCACTTGCTATACGCACAAGTGTACCATTGACCTCTATTTGTCCAACTACATACATGTGAAGCAATCTGTTATACGTATACACACATACTCACTTGATTCACGTCGGCCAATCCCATATGTAGTCCATCACACACGCAAGTGTGACCATCACACACGCAAGTGTGACCATCACACACGCAAGTGTGACCATCGATCTATTATTTACTCCCCAACTGCATATCAAACAAATCAATCTGTTGCATGGTTCACTGCTCACTTGATTCGTGTTGATCGATGCCCATATGCAGCTGCAACACACCAACTACTCGTTGATGTCGTGGAAGCCCTTCGACCAAGCATCCATCCCAGCAGTCTTTGCACCATCGTCTAGACTGGAAGGCAATACAACCGCAGCAGTATCCTTCAAGTCACTCTTCCCTCGTGCACGAGATAACCAGATTTTCGAAGTTCTAGTACGTTCTGGCCACGTACTAATCAGACGATATATTCCCCCACGTAGCTCTCCCTTCATCCGAACCACACGGCCTCTTTTTATATTCATAGCTCCCCCTACTACAGAGCATCTGTAGCCTTCTGAAGCTAACCGACCGATAGATATTAGATTCTTCCTCAGCTTAGGCACATATCTTACCCCATTCAAGCTGCGAACTATTCCATCGAACATTTTGATTTTCACAATTCCAATCCCCTTGATCTCACAAGTAGATCCATCAGCCAAAGAAACTGTTTCATTCTTTGTATCTTGGAATTTGTCAAAATGCCCCCTCTCGGAACATACATGGTAAGATGACCCTGAGTCTAATATCCATTCTCCTGGAGAACTAGTGCCTCGATTAAAGACGGTGCAAACATCTTCACAATCGAGAGTAACCACAGCCAATGATGCATCTGGATCCTTTTTATTAAGCGGACAATTCGGCCTAATATGACCCCACTCCTTGCAACCAAAGCACTGCATGCCCTTTTCACTGTACCTGGATTTACCCCTGCTATTGGTAGATCCTCTCACAGCACCCCTTCCTCTATTATTTTGGCTACGCAAAGCCAAAACTGTCATTTCGTCCTTGTCACCATCCTGGTTCTTCCTTCCAGCATTTGACAAAAGTGCTGACTGAACCTCCTCCATTTTTAACGTGTCCTTTCCATACAAAATGGTTGTGACCAAATGATCGAATGACTCCGGAAGCGAAGTAAGAAGAATAAGGGCCTTATCTTCTTCCTCCAATTTTACATCAACCTTTTCAAGTTGATCAACAATACCATTAAACACATTCATGTGCTCAATAACATTGCCTTGAGCTTCCATCTTCAGCTTGTATAACTCGCGCTTCAGATTTAACTTTGTAGTCAAGTTCTTCCCGAGATACAATGTCTCCAACTTTGACCATAATTCCTTCGGCGTGCTTTCGTCAACAATATTATTGATAATATTATCTGCAATGCATAGTCTGATGGTACTCATGCATTGCGACTCAGCATCCTCCCAATCTTCAGCGCTCATTGTTGTCGGCTTTCCCTCCTTCCCCTTCAAAGCCTTTGCTAGCTTCTGTTGGGTTAGGATATCCTTTACCCTTCTCTGCCAAAGAGTAAAACTTCCTTTACCATCATATGGAGTCACATTGAATCCTCTAATACTTGTCATGATCTCCGTTTGTACACACAAACCAATCCAAACAACTAAATCAATTGGCCAGGTAAGTGTAAGAAACAATGGGAGCACTTCCGTCAAAATGGCGCCTTATTAGACAACCACTTTTCTTAACGACTTTCCTTCGGCACCAATAATTTAGACACAACTAGCTCTGATGCCAACTGTTAGGAATCTGCCCGATTCCCTGCGAATGCGGAAGCGATTTGGTAAATATGTGTGCTTAGATCCCACAAATATACGTGATAGTAATAAAGCAACAAACCAACAATACAGTAAAAGAGACAAGAGATTTAACGTGGTTCGGCCCAGCCTACATCCACAAGAGTAACAACTTCACACTAGATAAAAGAGATTACAATATCCGGGTAACCGCCCCCTGAATTTTATACACAAATTCAGCCCTACGATACCTATTATGTATATCCCCAACTCACTGAAGTGTTTATCTCAAAACCTCTCCTATCACTGTTTCCCGACAACCTTTCCTTCTCTCCCTCTCCCAACCCGGACAGTGCCACACAACCTGATAGAAAGACCTCTGCAGCGGGACCACCTCCGATGGCTGCAGTCAGACCCAAGTACCCTAAGGAATAGTTTAGGCACGAGGACCTTCTATCCCGACACTTCCTGAAAGCGGGCTAAACCGGCTTTCCTACTAGACGGACTATCTAGCAGCTATATAGAGAGAAGAGAGAATTTGGTGTTTTTGGTGTAGTTTTAGTAATGAAGGGGAGGTGGGTATTTATAGGAGTAAGGAATGGGGTTGGTGGGAGTAGGTGAGGTTGGAAAGAAGAGGCTGCCTAACACCTATATATCTAAGACAGTCGATTCATATACCCATATTTATAGCATGAATAATGTTAGGGTTACCAAATTTAGTTTCCAAAATTATTCCCAAATATACTTGGCAAATTCTGATTTGTTATAATAATAAATGGGTCTCTGTATTCACACCAACAACACCAATCAAAAAATTTCAAACTGCCACATCACCCTTGCCATGTCATTTGGTAATTATTTTTGGTACAAAATTAGAGCCGGCAATTTGGTACACGACACGAAAACGACACGAAAATTACGGGTTTGGGTTGACCTTTGCAGTACACGAACACGAAAGTACATGAACGCAAAATTACACGGATAAATTTAGTGTCGGTTTTGGGTTTATCTTTGGGTACACGACACGAAACGAAAATACACGAAATAAATAAATATTTAAATAATTTTATTAAAATTATATGAATACATATTTTAAAATATTACTCCCTCCGTTTCAAAAAACCTTTCTCGTTTTGACTTTCTACAATGTTCATTATAAGTGGTTGACTACTAATTTACGAATAATTTATAAGACAAAATATAGTCATGAGTGATTTTGTTTGATTCGTATTTATGAGTACTTTAATACAGTGAAGTTTTTATATTTAATACTAATACGAAATTAAAGATATTAACGATTAAAAGTGTGCGTTGGCAAACGTGTCCAAAGTAAACAAGAAAAGTTTTATGGAACAAAGAGTGTATTATATATTTAATTTTTACATAAGATAAATACAAAATAGTTTCAAATTTTAGTTTTACAAGATTTGAGCACATTTGATTCTTTATGACATATTGACTTAAGACTCGGCTAATAAAAATTTAATATTTAAATATTTTTATTTTTATTCAAAAATTACACGAAATACGACACGAAATGTACACAAAATGAAGGTACACGAACAAGAAACGAAACGAATCCTTAACGGATCGATTTTGGATTTGGTATTACATACACAAAACACGAAAATACACTATACGAAAGTATACGAAACGAACGAATTGTCAGATCTATACAAAATTTTATACCCCTAACATTACGCTTATAGTATCTACCGCGTTAGGAGTCTTAGGACCTTGTATTGTGCAAACAGGTCAGAATTTAAATCGTAAAAACTTACTTTAATAATGCAAATGGCAGGGTGGTTATATACGCTTTTTACTAATCAATTTTATACATCAATAAAAGTCTACTTGTTCAAATTGCGTTTGGTACTATTCTAATCCTTAATGCACCAAAATGCATCTTTCTAACATTATTATTGATAAATTATATTTTATTCTCAAAAGCTACCTAACACAATTTTAAGGAGGTGGGGCCAAGATCCTTCCAAAGAAAAAAAACCACCTAACACAATTTTGTTTTTTTATTTTATATTTTTCATTCAAAGAATATCACCAAAATCTTACATATAATTTTTTCGGAATTCACAGGCATTTGAATTTTAATCCATAATTTCAAATTTGATAAACTATACTTATTGATTTTGTGGAGGATTATTTTTATAATATGAAAGAGCAAGTCCAACAACTTTGCTATATTGCTTCCTAAATCATTCTCTATTTTTGGGGAATCACTAATCATTCCTAACTTAATTTCTATCAATAAAAAATTCACTTCCCTCCATTTTTCACTATTTGTTCATGTTTCATTCTCTAGTTAGTTTTAAATTTATCATTATAATAAAGAATGAATATAAGAAATGTTGTTGGAGTTGATTTACAAAATAAGGTTCCTAAATCACTAAGAACCATTATTTTATATTAATTTTAGGAATCAACTAAGGACCAGTTGGACTTGCTCTAAGACAGTCGATTCATATACCTATAAATATTTATAGGGTATTATATCAAAGTGCCCACCATTATCATGAAAAACTATCAAGTGACCACCCGATCTTCATGGGGATTCATTTAAGCCACTATAATCACTATATATATCACTCTATTAAATTTTGAAAAAAATATTAACGAAGAAGTTAACAAACAGATGATGTTTTTGCTACAATCTTTTTATATTTCTTTTTAATCTTCAGTTTTAGTTCTTTTTTGTAATCCACGTGGCTCGCACATCATCTGCTGATTAGGATTCCATTAACTTTTTTGTTAATTATTTTTCAAGATTTAACAGAGTGATATATATATATATAATGATTATAGTGGCTAAAACGAGTTCCCGTGGAGATTGGGTAGTCACTTGATAGTTTTTGGCGAGAACGATGGACACTTTGATATAAAACCCTATATTTATATTTATAATATCTACCGCGTTAACCTTGTGTTGTGCAACCAGGTCATAATTTAAAGAGTAAAAAGCATTTTGTGTACTTGCACTTTGCGTGTTTGTGCACTTGGGATACTGAACTTCAAAATTCCCCACTTATAATACTGGACTTTCCAACTTTTTACAAAGTGAGTACTCCTGTCAAATGTTGCTTAACTCCGTTATGTTGACGAGGGCAAAACAGTCATTTCGGTTTTGAAGATTTATTTATTTTATTTTTCTTATTTTTTTTTCCTTTTCATTTCATCCCTCACACACTCTCTCTCGGTAATCTCAACCTCTCTCGTCAGAACATCTCCAATAGAGGTTGCCAACTTCTACCACATCATCACATATATTACTTTTTTATTTCTTCTCTCCTCCATCTCATTGTTGGCAATTTTTGTTACAAATCTACTCCAATAGTTGGCAACTTTAAAAGTTACCAATGTGGTCCCATACATAAATTCTATATTATCTTATAAATACATTTAAAATATGGGAGATAAAAAAGGGTAAAGTTAAATACATTTTTGGAAAGTTGTATGTATTTTAACTAAATGGGGAAGTTGACAACTTTTGGCAACTTTGGTTGACAACATTGATACTCCAATAGGTGGGCAACCAAGGGTGTCATGCCACATAGGACTTGGCAACCCCCTATTGGAGATGCTCTCAGTCGTCTCTGCACCCCCCTCTCTATATTCTTCATTCTCAAAGATTGATAAAATATGTTCTCAAGGTTATATTTTATTCATTCGCCAAATCAATACTTAAATACATAAAGTTTGACTTGGAGCACAAGACATACCAAGTAACTCCAATCACTCGTAAGGAAATTCCATATTAAATAAAAACAACATCCCAGAATATAAATATCTTTTAATAATAATAATAATAAGATACGTTAACATCCCCCTCAAACTCATGATACGCAGAATCGTGAGTTTGCGAAAATAAAAAAAATCGAATTTGCTCCAATCAGTAGACCCACTTGAATCATCTTCCTCACCGTGATCGTTCTCCTAATCCTCGTCCTCGTCATATCTTTGTTCCCAACGCATCTCTTCCATCGCATCTCGATTTTCTCAGAATTTGGTTTGGGACAGTTTTTACAAAAACCTATCATCATCGTCGTCGTGTTTCTGTCATATTCTTTGATTTTTTTCCACCCACGAACTCTTGCAAGTTTTTTCCCTCACACCACAAACTCTCGTAGTGTTATTTTTCTCACCCACAATTGCGGGATTCTTCACACACCACGAACTCTCGTAGTGTTAATTATTCTCACACCTAATAACCCTAGCAGGTTTGATTTTCCTTCGCACCCGCAAACTCTTACGGGGATAACCTAGGCTCTGGATACCCTGATAAAATATGCTCTCAAGGTTATATTTTATTCATTCGCCAAATCAAAACTTAAATACATAAATTTTGACTTGGAGCACAAGACATACCAAGTAACTCTAATCACTCGTAAGTAAATTCCCTATTAAATAAAAGCAACATCCCAACATTCCAAAATATAAATATCTTTTAATAATAATAATAATAATAATATACGTTAACATTGAAAATTGTGAACGATGACCGACAACGAACGACGACCGGACGCTAGGGTAAAAAAGGCACGAACAACCTAGTGATCCACTCTTTGACCCAAATAATGGGCCTTCGAGAGAGGGGGGATGTTAAGATAAATATATGATCCTGGTAAGCCCAATTCCTAACCCCTTGAGGTTTTAGGAGAGCTGGTAACTTAACAAAGATTAACACCGAAGAATAAAACGAATTTATTTGAGTTTTATTTGGGATTAACATCATATTCTTGAAATTCACACCAAACCCACAAAATTCATCTAACATAACAAAAATCCAACAAGTACCCTAATCAAGAAACATCACAAACACACAGAAAATTAGCCTTTTGAGCTGGAGAGCAGTAATCCCACCTTTCACTGCAATCAAACCAGTTCTTCTTGAATTAGCCTTCATAACTCCAGCTTTAAGCTCTATCTTCACACCAGATCTTTCTTGGATCTCATCAATTAATGACTCAGAATTGAATAATCTCAAATGGGTCGGTGTAAAAATTGTTGTTCTTGTTGTGTGTATAGGTGTTGGTTTGGGAGAGAGTGTGAGAGATCTTAGGAGAGATGTTAGGACCCTTGATGCTGCTGACATTGTCAAGAAAGGGGTGAGTTAGTGGGGTTGTATGTGTGTGTGTGTATAGGTTTGTGTTTGTGTGCATAGGTGTGTGTATTTTAAGGTGGTATAGGGTTATTCATGGAAGGGGTGCTGCAGAATGGAGAGGAGTGAAATTACCTGTCTCTCATCTGTGATTACCTGTCTGCATGTACGATTACGAGTATAATGAAGATTTAATTGAGTTTTGTTGAAATTTTGGTTTGAGTTGAAGTTTATGAATTGTTAAATATGTTTATGTGTTGTTGGTTTCCGGTGATGTTCTTGAAATTTCCGGCAAGTGTTCTTATTTATTTCCGGCAAGTTTATGAATTGTCGAATATGTTTATGTTATGTTGAATTTCTTGTTTGACCACTACTGTCAAAAGTTTTTGTGAAATCTATTTTCTTTAAAAAAATTCTAAATTTATTTCTAAAAATCTGTTATAAACTCAAAAATGTATTTAAATAATTATTTATTAAATTAATTAATCCTTTCAATTAAATAATTAATTAATTATTTAATTGATTTATATTAGGAAATTTTGAATTTAATTACTCAAAAATAACTGAAATGATTTTTTTGCCCTCGTCAAGATAATGGATTTAAGCAATATTTAACGAAAGTACTCGCTTTGTAAAAAGTTGGAAGTCCAATATTATAAATGAGGAATTTTAAAGTTCAATATCCCAAGCACACAAACACGCAAAATGGTATTTTTAACTCTAATTTAAATCGTAAAAACTTACTTTAATAATGCAAATGGGTTGGGTGGGTGGTTGGCAGGGTTGTTGTATACGCATTTTACTAATCAATTTTTTTATTTTATTTTTTTACTATAGATGGACTCTGGTGATAGAACGGTGCAACATGGTGATCAACAGCAATAAAGTTTACTTGTTTAATATTATTAGCTTATAATCCGTGAAATGCACGGTTTTCTTTTTAATATCTATAATTATATATATTTTTTAATTTTATATGTTATTAATTTACCTATTAAATTGTTGTTAAAAAATTGATATATATAAGATTTTACACATTCAATTTAATATTTGTACTCTATCTTGAATTCTTAAAATTTGACTTGGACGATTTTACAGCCCACGTAAAATCAACAAAATAATCTTTAATTTAATAATGTTTTAACAATTATTTTCCAATCAAACCTACGCAGAAACAAAAGAGATCGAGAAGATATTGATGATTTTCTACGTTGAAAATTCTATTCTATTTATGAATTTTACTTATAATTCGTTTTGATTATCAAAATACCCTTGTTATTATTTGAATATAGTTCTACGAACAACCAAATATAATTTTAATAATAAGTGTAAGAGATATTTTGTCCAAAACTTTGATATCTGTGCGACAAAATAAATAAGAACCGTTAGATCTTAAAATAAATAGATGAAAACCGTTGGATCTAGTATAAAAAAATATTTTATATTTTAGAGTGTTATAAATTAAAAAAGTGTATTTATATTGAAAAACGAAAAGGTGTATGTCAATGATTTAAATTATATATAATTAAGTTTTCTACATTGAATAATATTATCAATGTAAGTCTTCTACATTGAATAAGATTAATGAAAAAATTCGTAATTATATTTTTTCATGAGATTCTGAGTGTTTTATTTGAATAATAATTATTAGATCATCTCTAAATTAAATATAATTTTATGAGTTCTGCTTGTATTGTAAAATCATCCAAATCAGATTTATAGATTTCATGATGGAACCCAAATAATAAATATGATTTTTCTAAATACTAATAAATAAATAAATAAAATTCAGTTATAATACAACCTCAAAACTTTGATAATCGGTAGTCTGGTTGTTTGCACTAAAATCACGCAAGCGCACGTAGTCACAAGTAATATAATTAAAGTTCGTTCCACAGAGATCTGGTTAAGTTTAATCAGTAAATATGCCTATGCAACAATGTTTGGTTTTAATCCACTGCTAAGACAAATAACAATTTTGGTATTGATTATCTAAATTAAACTAGGATGCAAATATTAAACTAAGAATTAAATTAACTAATGAGATTGAATTCGAATTACTAATATGAGAATAACATGGGATCCTAACTTCATTAAATACTTCCCTTAGATCTGATGCTTTTAATCTCTATATGCAATGGGTTTGATATCTGATCGGATAACACGAAACCAGTATACGTTACCTATCAGCATACGCATACCAAACTAAACATACATCCACAAAAGAGATAGAAGATGAATAGACACCAATTATGCTTAGACCCTATATGTCTATAGAATTTGAAAACATAACGGTTGAAGAACAGGTTATCCATTAAGATCACATAGGGTAGTATAAGTATTTTCATCTCACACCACGAATCATATTGATAAACAATTATGAACCTATGCTAGCATGACAAGTTCTACATCTCAAGATCCACTTTCACTTCACAAGAGATTAACAATTCAATTTAGATGTTAGCTACGCATCTAAAAGCATTAAGATTAACCATACGAGGATATCAATTTCACATCACACACAGATCTTTACAGCATCAAGATACTAAGTTCCATAAATAAATCCATTAGAATCTCATGACAACGATTAGCCCATAATTGAACTGTTCATCGTCATGGGATTTGATGAAAACATGATATAAAACAAGATATGAATAAAAGAAGTAATTATTTTAATAAACAAGAGTTAAGAAAACAAATCTAGAATCCAGAATAACGCAAAAGATGAAGTAGATCTAGATCCGTTGCTTGTCACGAGCGTTGAATCCTTCTCTCCTTTTCTCCCTTGCAGATCTAAGCTATGTTACAATAATAACCACTAATAATATATCTCTTCCTATTACAATGGTATGATGTGTTTAAATAGGCTCTAAAAGTCTTCCCCAGCAAGAAAATACAAAAACAGAATTATAATAGAATTTCTGCAAGATACGTTTCCTAAATTGATTCTGTTTTTAAGGAAAATTCGTGGCTGACTTTTCTTCAAATTTTCTGGAACGTTCCAAACGTAATTGGACCTCTGGACTACCTTAGAATGATAGAGAATCTCGTTATCTTCGCGTGGACTGCTTACGGGCCTCAAACGGACTTCTAGAACTCAAGATATGGCCACAACAATGTAGACTGCGCAACCCTTCTCAGAAATTCGAATTTTAATCAATTAATTCCCCAAAAATTATAGAAGCATCCACCTTAGTCAACATTCTCGTAATTCTGCACAACTAAGCAAAACACATCAAAACTATAATAAACTTGAGTCCAAGACAATCAATTTAAGTCGAATTGAAGCGATCCAAGTGGATATAAATCCACTTATCACACCCCCAAACTTAAACTGATGTTTGTCTTCAAGCATAAACAATTACAACTAACTAACTACTAGTACCACTTCCGTAGGTGATCACGGTTGCATTTGGCATATGCAACAAGCCCTTTAAACCCCTAGGCAGCCCTAGTGGACGAGTAAGGTCTCGTGAGGGCCTATAGCGAATGTATCCACAAAATCCATTTAACCTAATGTAATGCAATGCATGAATGCAACTAATATGAAAAATGCAACGATACCCTTCAAACTAACCAAAACCAACTAGCAAGCAAATATCTTAGAGAATGCAACTAAATCCAAATAGAGCTCGACTAAGTTCCCGTATACTAATAATACATAAACAAAAACGTGCGTGTGTGCAATGCTCATCAGAAATACTCCCAAAACTAGGTCAAAGATCATACATGCTCTTCGTCAAGACAATCACAGGTTTATAAATAGAATAGACTGTAGACACTTCATAACCTAGAAACACCTCCATCCTTGTCCAAGGTAGACAGAAATTCATGCTTTATTACTAACTACTACGACACATATATACAAGCATGCTTATTTAACCGTGCAATGGATGAGACCCCGAAAGGCTTATACAATAATACCCATGTAACGAGCGTTGGGTTAGTGGATACCAGACTATAAAAGCCTTAGGTCACTAGGCACAAAGTCCCCTAGAACTTAATTGCTCGAGTATTAAAGAGCTCACCCTAGTTAATTTTGCATATAAACAATTGACACTTTTGATTTTTTTTTCCTTTTTTTTTCTTTTTTTTTCTATTTTTGTTTTTCTATTTTTTTTCTATGCAATCTGGAATGAGAATTCTCAATTCCAACCCTAGACTACTCATATAAATATGAGCCGGCTACTAGCCATTTGACACCTAGCCAACAACTAGCATGAAATCCCTGGTTTCCCCCAAACTTATACTTTAGTGCTCCTACGCCATCAAGGGAATAACGAAAATTCTAAATATAATCAAGTGATTAAATCTCAAACAACCAAACAAGCATGACCTCAACCTAGCCCAAAAGCACCCAATGAGACTGTGTAATTAGTTTTGTTTCTGAAACACATAAGTCAATTTCATAGAAACTATAAGTCAACCCTCTATTCATCATTACCACACTCAATTAGACACCTACCTACCAATCAGAATTAGCTCATCTTAAGGGATCATGAAATATACATGCTATGAAATGCAACTAATATGAACTCACATGGTATACGAAACAAAAAAACAGAATGTCCTATATGAAACAAACGTAATAACACGAACATACATGCATGAATTACTACTAATAATATGCAAAGCATGAAATCCTACATGAACACATAATACAACAACTACTAATCCCTCAAACCACCCCCAAACTTAAAATATTCAATGTCTGCATTGAATGGAAGTAAATACGAGGGAAAGTAGAAAACATACCTAACCAGCTGAATCATAACCCTCCTCGAATGAATCTGGTGGAGGACAATGCGTACGAGCTCCATAGACTGGCCACTTCCCAAATAACGAGAATACTACAAAACCCCCAATTACAAGAACACAAATTCGTAATCAAAATAATATTAGAGAAAAAGATAAACCAATTACGAATCAAAGAGGTGAACTTGTAATTAATTCCTCTTTAGAATTGAATTTAAATAAATAGAAGAGGAATTGGATTTGTATGTATGGGTGTGTATATATAATGGAGGGATTGGGTGGATAAAATTTGAACGTGTAAGGGAGAAATTTTGAGTGGGTATGAATTTGAGGTAAGATAGAAAAAGGATTTAATGAATTAAAGAAAAAAAATTAGAATAAATATAGGTTTAGAATTTTGGAAGAGAGATGGGGGGTTTTGGAATTAAAATAGGAAAAGAATTAGGATTGGGTTTAGAAATATTAGTATAAGCGGAGAAAAGATTTGGAGAGAAAGAAATTTTTTTTTTTTATAGGTGGAACAGGTGCAAACATCGACCAATACACTGCATAAGGAGAAGTCTGCGCGCGGCTCGAGCAGACTGCGACCAACTCAGTAACGCAGTGCGTCACATACAGAAACGCAGGCGCAACCTGCGCGACCTCAATTTTTTTTTTTTTTTCACAGCAGTTTTTTTTTTCTTCCAACACTCATATTTTTTTTTACACTAATGCGTGGGTTGCCTCCCACGAAGCGCTTCTTTAACGTCACTAGCTTGACATTACTTCCGTATCTCATGGCGGTTTCAAAAGAATAACTGAACCATTCATACGAACGTTGACCTCTTGTTTGCTGGCTTTCCACAAATTTCTTCCCTCGGACTTCAACCTGATTTTACTATCCAACAGCTTAATCTTCTTCTTTTTCTTCTTCACACCTCTAAGGTGCTTCTCCGACTCGAACGACAAGCTTTCCTCTTCCTTATCATCAGCTTTCCACCTTCGCAACACGTTATCTTGCCCCTCTTCAAAAATCACTAGCTCATTATTCAAAAGGACATACCTCAAATGTGGTGGAAGTTTCCCAAGCTTTACATTCGAAAGATCTCGAATTGAAGAAATGTCAATGAAATCACTGATGTGATGCTTTAGCACGTGTGTGTCCGACTTCTCGCTCAACAACTGATCAAACTTCTTTCTCTGACCCGTATCAACTATTTCCACACTACAACACTCTTCATCCTCTGTCGGAAATTTCATGGCCTTGAAGACATTAAAGGTGACATTCTGATCTTGCACCCTCATTGTAAGCTCTCCTTTTTGCACATCAATCAAAGTATGGCCTGTAGCTAGAAAAGGCCTTCCCAAGATTATGGGAATCTTCTTGTCTTCTTCAAAATCCAAGATAACAAAATCAGCTGGGAAGATAAGCTTATCAACTTTCACCAAAACGTCCTCCACTATGCCCCTTGGATATGTGATAGATCGATCGGCCAACTGCAAAGAGATATTGGTTGGCTTTGGCTCCGGCAGACCAAGTTGCTTGAACATAGATAAAGGCATGAGATTGATGCTAGCTCCCAAGTCACACAAGCACTTGCTAAAAGAAAGGTTGCCAATAGTGCAAGGGATGGTGAAACTTCCCGGATCTTTAAGTTTGGGTGGCAACTTCTGTTGCAGAACTGCACTACACTCCTCCGTTAATGCCACTATTTCAAATTCTTCCAACCTTCTCTTTCGTGACAAAATATCCTTCATGAACTTTGCATACCTCGGCATCTGCTCCAATGCTTCAACAAAAGGAATGTTAATAGACAATTTCTTGAAAACATCCATAAACTTCTGAAACTGTTTCTCTTGACTTTTCTGCAAGCGTCCAGGATATGGAGGAGGAGGATAGATCTGATTATTCATTGAAGATTGCTCCAGAGTAGACTTTTTAACAAGTTTCTTGCTCTTCTCACCATCAAGCTGATCAGCCGCTAAATCAGATTTCTCAATTTCTGGCACTACAGATTTTTCAACCTGCTGATTCTGAACATCTTCATCTTCTTCAACTACTGATTTAGGGCCTGCTGTAACCTTTCCCGATCTCAAAGTCACTGCATTAACCTGTTCTTTGTTCCTCCTTCTGCCTAGATTTGTTTCCGTATCACTAGGAAGAGTCCCCTGTTGCATGTTCAACAAAGCACTTGTAATCTGTCCCATCTGGTTTTCCAAGATCTTTTGAGAAGCTTGAAGGTTCTTCAACATCATCCTCATATCATCCATTTCTGATTTTTCATTAGATGATTGCCCCGCATGAGCCTGGGGTTGTTGCTGCTGAAATACAGGAGGTTGATATGGTGCCCTTGGAGCATACTGCTGTTGATAGCCTTGATTGAATGGCCTAGCTTCCTGACTTTGAAACTGCTGATAGGACTGCTGAGGTTGTTGAGCACTTTGGTTGTTGCTCCAGCTGAAGTTAGGATGATTCCTGTTGTTCGGATGATAAGTGGCTGGAACTGGTGCAGCAGGTCTCTGAAAATTACTAACGAACTGTGCTGATTCAGAAGAGATAGCACACTGACTTGTCTCATGTGCGCCCGCACATAGCTCACAAATACTAGCAACCTGCTGAATCCCATAATTAGCAAGAGAATCCACCTTCATCGTAAGAGCCTTCAACTGAGCTGCAATAGCTGAAGCTGTGTCAACTTCAAGAACACCTGCTACCTTACCTTGAGAAAGCCTCTGTGTTGGATTCTGATATTCGTTAGCATCCATCATCTCAATAAGATCATAAGCTTCCTCATAGCTCTTTGCCCACAAAGCTCCACCTGATGCTGCATCAAGCAAAGGCCTAGACTGTGCTCCCAACCCATTGTAAAAACCATTAATAACCATCCAATCAGGCATGCCATGATGAGGACACTTTCGTAGCATCTCCTTATAACGTTCCCAAGCCTCACAAAGAGATTCGCCAGATTGCTGTTGAAATTGAGTTAACTGGTTCCTTATTGCTGCAGTTTTCGCCATAGGGAAGAATTTAGTAAGAAACTTCTGAGCAAGATCATCCCATGTAGTAATGGAACCAGCTGGTAGAGAGTGTAACCAACCCTTAGCCTTATCCCTTAAAGAGAATGGGAAAAGCCTCAACTTGATAGCATCATCCGACACACCATTAAATTTGAAAGTGTCGCAGATCTCGATAAAGTCCCGGATGTGCATGTTAGGATCCTCTATCGAAGCACCCCCAAACTAAACCGAATTCTGCACCATCTGAATTATGCTCGGCTTGATCTCAAAGTTGTTTGCTGCAATAGCTGGCCTGACAATACTAGATTGTATGTCATTGATCTTTGGCTGCGAATAGTCCTTCAAAGCCTTGACTGTTGCTGGTAAGTCTGCCATCTCTTTTACTGCTACAAGTTCTTCTTCTGCCAGTTTACGAGTTTGCAAACGTGTTCGCATACACGTTCAAGTACCTAAAAACACCACGAAACAAACAAACTAAATAAGAAATCCGAGTTAGTGAACGATAACGACCATTGATGACAAGCACATAAACTAAATTAAACACCGATGATCCCCGGCAGCGGCGCCAAAAACTTGTTTGCACTAAAATCACGCAAGCGCACGTAGTCACAAGTAATATAATTAAAGTTCATTCCACATAGATCTGGTTAAGTTTAATCAGTAAATATGCCTATGCAACAATGTCTGGTTTTAATCCACTGCTAAGACAAATAACAATTTTGGTATTGATTATCTAAATTAAACTAGGATGCAAATATTAAACTAAGAATTAAATTAACTAATGAGATTGAATTCGAATTACTAATATGAGAATAACATGGGATCCTAACTTCATTAAATACTTCCCTTAGATCTGACGCCTTTAATCTCTATATGCAATGGGTTTGATATCTGATCGGATAACACGAAACCAGTATACACTACCTGTCAGCATACGCATACCAAACTAAACATACATCCACAAAAGAGATAGAAGATGAATAGACACCAATTATGCTTAGACCCTATATGTCTATAGAATTTGAAAACATAACGGTTGAAGAACAGGTTATCCATTAAGATCACATAGGGTAGTATAAGTATTTTCATCTCACACCACGAATCATATTGATAAACAATTATGAACCTATGCTAGCATGACAAGTTCTAAATCTCAAGATCCACTTTCACTTCACAAGAGATTAACAATTCAATTTAGATGTTAGCTACGCATCTAAAAGCATTAAGATTAACCATACGAGGATATCAATTTCACATCACACACAGATCTTTACAGCATCAAGATACTAAGTTCCATAAATAAATCCATTACAATCCCATGACAACGATTAGCCCATAATTAAACTGTTCATCGTCATGGGATTTGATGAAAACATGATATAAAACAAGATATGAATAAAAGAAGTAATTATTTTAATAAACAAGAGTTAAGAAAACAAATCTAGAATCCAGAATAACGCAAAAGATGAAGTAGATCTAGATCCGTTGCTTGTCACGAGCGTTGAATCATTCTCTCCTTTTCTCCCTTGCAAATCTAAGCTATGTTACAATAATAACCACTAATAATATATCTCTCCCTATTACAATGGTATGATGTGTTTAAATAGGCTCTAAAAGTCTTCCCCAACCAGAAAATACAAAAACAGAATTATAATAGAATTTCTGCAAGATACGTTTCCTAAATTGATTCTGTTTTTAAGGAAAATTCGTGGCTGACTTTTCTTCAGATTTTCTGGAACGTTCCAAACGTAATTGGACCTTTGGACCACCTTATAATGATAGAGAATCTCGTTATCTTTGCGTGGACTACTTACGGGCCTCAAACGAACTTCTAGAACTCAAGATATGGCCACAACAGTGTAGACTGCGCAACCCTTCTCAGAAATTCGAATTTTAATCAATTAATTCCCCAAAAATTATAGAAGCATCCACCTTAGTCAACATTCTCGTAATTCTGCACAACTAAGCAAAACACATCAAAACTACAATAAATTTGAGTCCAAGACAATCAATTTAAGCCAAATTGAAGCGATCCAAGTGGATATAAATCCACTTATCACTGGTCCTCCGTACGACAAAGTAAATAAGAACCGTTAGATTTTAAAATAAATAGATGAAAACCGTTGGATCTAACATAAAAAATATTATATATTTTAATATTATAAACTAAAAATTGAATTTATATTTAAATACGAAAAGGTGTATGTCAATGATTTAAATTATATATAATTTTTCAATGCAGGTCTTCTACATTGAATAGAGTTAATGCAAAAATTCGTAATTATATTTTTCATGAGATTCTGAGTGTTTCTATTTGAATAATAATTATTAAATCATCATTAAATTAAAAATAATTTTATAAGTTTCGCTTTGATTGTAAAATCATCCAAATTATATTTCTAAATCTCAAGATAGAACCCAAATAATAAATATGAAATTTTTAAAATACTAATAAAAAAATCCATTATATTACAACCTTTTTTTAATTATATCCTTTCAAAATTATAATTTTCTTTTGAAAATTTAATTCTAATACAACCATTTTAATTATGAGATAATAACCAAAATGCCCCATTTTCAGGAGCCATGACCCTCATCTAGACCACAGATATGCAGGCCCGTGTTGCGTAACTGATTTTTTTTAAAAAAAATTGCATGATGCGTCGTTCCGTGTTGCGCAACATGGGGTATTGCTACACACCATCTGCCGCAACAGCCATGACACGGAAATAGCATGTCTATGGGGTATTTCTGCAACGCGTGTTTTGCAGCACGAAATAGGGTATCTATGGCATTTTGGGCCATTTTTTTGGAATGGGGGTAGGAAGGGCCATGACAATTGGAAATGGTCCATTTTGGGTCATCACTCTTTAATTATATCCTTGTTAGATTATAATTTTATTTTTAAAATTAACTTATAATGCAACCTTTTCTAATTATATTCTTTTTAAATTGTAATTTCCTCTTTTAATATGATATAATCTTGATCGTCTATTTTTAAAGATATTAGATTCGATGATTGATATTATTTTGGTAGTACAGTGACGAAATTTATGGATAAGATCCCTCTTATGCTTATTATATATAAAGGATATAATTTTTGTTTTAATGATTTTCTTGCAAATTATATATATTTGAACAATTAGCCTAATATATATTTTAATATTTCATTTTTTTGGGATGTTTTTTTTTCTATTTCATTAGATTATATATAATATACTTGAAAAATGTTGGAACTTATTAGTATAACTGTTATATTTTTTTTATTAAGACTTGAAACATGTTGAAACTTATTGGTATAACTATTTTATTTTTTTATTAAGTAATTTATAAACAAATGTGTGGTTACTAAGAATTCTTTAATTTTTTTTTGTTATAAGTGTTATATATACTTTGTTAAAATTTGGTGTTATTTGTTTATATGTTTGTTTTGTTTGTTTGTTTTTGAAAATGATATGTTATTTTTTAATAATGTTGTAGGTTTGTGCTACAACAACTCTTTCTCTCCCGTGGGTTTTTCTTATTTGGCTTGAATTTAATATAATAGCCATGACGACCAAACCATACCATCAAAACCTCCTTACGCTAATTATATATAGGATATAATGTTTTTTTAAAAAAAATTAAAAATAGAATTTTTATGATAATTATAATTATTTTGTTTTTAATAGAAAAAAAACTACGATAAAAAACCACCCTTAGATAGGTGGTAAAACAAATAAAAAATACAATCTAGTGTTACTTGATATAAATTTTTGTAAAACACCAACGAATACGTAACCTAATCGTATATATAACATTTTTTAAAATACTAACGAATCTATAACATTTATTAATAAATCATGTTTAATGGTATTTTGGTAACAAATTTGGTTCCACCTGTTGTGGAATAAAAATTAGGTTACGATTTGTAATTAATGCTAGGGTGGTTGAGCTTCGAGCTTTAATGGTTGTTTCTGCGTTCGAGACTTAATCGGTCCTCACAGAGTGCCTACGTATCTCGTATTGAGAATCAAGCCAACGTAGTTCTAGGTGATAGTGCCCTCGAGGCTATGGCGGCGAGAGCTCACCTAGGACGCAGTGGCTTGTATGTCCTTATTCGAGGATTAAGCCAAAATGTGGTGGGTAACGTATGGAGCTGTGTCCAAAAACGTAGTCCTGAGATGAGGGGTTAGATCCTTTATATAGGCTGAGAAGCCCTAGAATTATGGTAGGAGTCAGAGACTTGGTGGACAAGTCTTCCTTGAGGAAGGTTCTAGATCTCTTCCTTATAGGAATTAGTTTCCATGTTGAAATATGTATCTTGGAGGCTAAGTCAGGCAAGAGTAATATCCTTGTTTGACTCCTATTTGCTGAGCTGTTTATTACCCTTAATATTAATTACGAAATTAATATTATAAATAGGGTTTGGGCCCATCTGGTGGGCCCCACGTTTGGACCATTCCGGGTCTAATTAATGCCACATTAAATGTGTCTTTAGGGCTTACTTTTAGCCCATATCATTTGCCCCCCAACTTCTAGGAAAACTGATCAGGTTTTCCTTGAAGTTTTAACGGCCTTTTTCGAGACTTGGGTCAGGGTTCATCTTTGTACACTAGTGTTTCACGAGTATTGTCTTTATGTAAAGCGTGGAGCGACCGACGCGTTCACGACAATGTTAATTCGATGCTAATCGGCACTAATCAGCCTTAACGATGCTTAAACAATGTTTAAACGACGTTAAACGGCATAAAACAGCACTAAACGGTGCTAAACGGCACTAGACGGCGCTAAACAGCCTTAAACAATGTTTAAACAGTGTTAAACAATGTTAAAAGGATAAAATGGCACTCACGGTGCTAAACGACACTACTCGGTGCTAATCGGCATTAAACGGTGCTTAAACGACACTAATCGGCACTAAACGGTGCTTAAACGACACTAATCGGTGCTAATCGGCACTAAACGGTGCTTAAACGACACTAATCGGTGCTAATCGGCACTAAACGGTGCTAACGACATTATCGGTGCTATCGGCACTAACGGTGCTATCGGCACTAATGGTGCTATCGGCACTAATGGTGCTATACGGAGGAGATTCGGGACAATTGTAACCTCTTCCGGGCAGCGAGTCAGCCGACAAGGGTCCTGGCCAGCTGCCAGGTGCTCTTGGTCGGCTTCCAGGAGATCCTGGTCGGCTGCCAGGAGATCCTGGTCGGCTGCCAAGAGATCCTGGTCGGCCAGACCCCTTCTGTGGCACCTGGTCGGCTGCCAGGAGATCCTGGTTGCCTGCCAGGTGCTTCTGGTTGCCTGCCAGGTGCTTCTTGATTGCCGGCAGATTGACGAGAGATCCAGGTTGACTTTAATGATGTCACGCGATGCTTAAACGACGTTTCAATGTTTGTGTAAACGACGTTAAATGGCATAAAACGGCACTATATGGTGCTAATTCGAAGGTCGATGTTTGTCACGGAAAGTGAGAAACCTTCAACAGAACCATCAAACGATCCAATCAAACGATGGGGGGTGCCAAGATGGGTATCGGGAAGTCAGCTGGAGCCTCTCGGTGGCTCCTGGTCGGCTGCCAGGAGATCCTGGTCGGCTGCCAGGAGATCCTGGTCGGCTGCCAGGAGATCCTGGTCGGCTGCCAGGAGATCCTGGTCGGCCAGACCTTCTCCGTGGCACCTGGTCGGCTGCCAGGAGATCCTGGTTGCCTGCCAGGTTCTCCTTGTTCGCTTGCCAGGTGCTCCAAGTTGCCTGGAAGTGTTTAAACGACTTTTCAATCTATGTTAAACGAAGTTGAATGGCATTAGACGGCACTACACGGTGCTAATCGATGCTTGAACGATGTCTAGTTGGAGGTCGATGTTCGTTTTAGTAAGAAACCTTCGACAGAACCATCAAACGATCCGACCAACTGACAGGAGGTGCCAGGAGGTCGGCTGCCAGGTGATCCTGGTCGGCCAGACCCTCTCCATGGCACCTGGTCGGCTGCCAGGAGATCCTGGTCGGCCAGAGCTTCTTCATGGCACCTGGTCGGCTGCCAGGAGATCCTGGTTGCCTGACAGGTGCTCCATGGTCGCTTTGTCGTGCCTCTCGGAGCTTGGTCGGCCAATGGTGGTCGGCTAGTAAACCCGGACCTGAAAATCATCCGTGGTCTTGAGGATCGAGAAACTTGATCTTGATCTCAAGTCATCCGTGATCTTAAGGATCAAGAAACTTGATCTTAATCTCAAGGATCAAAAAACTTGATCTTGATCTCAAATCACTATTTTGGTCATTCGTGACTTCGTTGTCTTCAAGGATCAAGAACCTCGATCTTGATCTTAAGTCGTGAGGGATCTAGGATCTAAAATCATCCGCGATCCTAAGGATCAAGAACCTTGATCTTGATCTTTAGTCGTCAGTTTGGTCATTCGTGACTCCTAACGATATTACTCCTTAATTCATGATTAGCACTGCTAATCTTGTGCTTAAGGCTAAACTCGTTACTTAACTTCTCAAGCGCAATCATCCTTTCGAAGGTCATCCGTTTCGTGACTTCAGCAAATATATCAGCTGTTTCTTCTCCGGCTTGTATGAATTATAACGATTCTTTCTGTATAACGCGGATAATTTCTGCCCTTTTTTCATCTATAAACGATAGATGACCTTGGCCCAGAATTGAAAATCAGTCTTGGTATGTTGATGGAGGTGTTTGCTATGCCTTGAAGGGTTTCGTGAACCTTGAACTCAAACGATTTGTTTCTTAATCTTCGTGACCTTCCGGGCTTTAACTTGTTTGCTGAATCCTTGGTCTTAAGGTTATCATCAAACCTTGACTCTCATCCTTGTGATGAAGTTCTTTAGTTCTTACATCATCCTTGTTTCTCATGGAGGAGGTCTTCCTTCTCGGTTGATCATTAAGATAGTTCACTTGCTTCTTAGCGCTTGACCTTAGGCCTGGTATGCCTTTATTGGTTTTCAACCCTTTAGCTTGATTCTAGGTTTCCAACCTTCTTCTTATGCTCATATAACCTTTCTTAGGTCTCAACTTGACTGACGACTCTTGATTTGAGTCCTTGAACTCAAACGACAAGCTCGATTGGAGGCAGTCAGCCTTGTTGGCCATCAAGGCTTAAATTGTGTGTCGGGATTTGAGATTCAAGATTTTAAGTATGGAATGACAAAGGACCTCTTATCTCAACATTCTCACTAATAGTTTCTGTGCCTTCAAGGCATTATCAAGGGGACAACCAGTCTTAAGATGAGCTTTGAGAGGGTCTATCCTTCAGCTTACATCAATTGGTGCTACCAATTTCGAATCGATGGTGGGGTCTTCAGGACCTGGATGTAAAAACTCTCCGCATAATTTTCTATCTCAGAAGAGGCGAACTTAAATGGGGCAGCAGCCTTAAAGTTCTCATTTCTTGGAATGCGTTCCTCATAGCGCTCATTATATTGAGTCATAAAAGCCTTCACAACTCTCAAATACTTTGTCATAGTTTCATCCTTAGCTTCAAATTCACCATTCACTTGCGAGACTACCAGTCTTGAATCTCTAAAAACTTTGAGGTTCTTGACCCTCGGTATTCTGGCCAAGCCCAATCTGGCTATCAAGGCTTCATATTCAGCTTCATTGTTGGTAGTAGGAAAATCTAACTTCAAAGCATACTTAACTGTGAACCCATCGGGGCTTTGCAACACTAAGCCCGCGCCACTAGATTTTGTTTTTGATGCTCCATCAAAATAGAGCACCCAATATTCCTTCTGATCAGGTTCAAGTTCTTCATCTTTATCTTGCTTCTCAGGGGTTGTTATCATCTCCTGCCCCCCGACTTCTTGGTTGCTAATGGTGCATTCAATCACGAAGTCAGCCAATGCCTGAGCCTTAATGGATGTTCGAGGCTTATACGTGATGTCAAATTCTCCAAGTTCAATCGCCCACTTGATTAGCCTTCCACTAGCCTTCGGGCTATGCAAAATGTTTCTCAACTGTTGGTCCGTCAGGACTTCAATCTTATGTGCCTGGAAGTACGGGCGTAACTTCCTCGAGGCTGTTATCAATGCCAAGGCGAACTTCTCAATGGGAGAGTAATTCAGCTCAGCCCCGTGCAACACCTTGCTCACATAATAGATAGGTTTCTGGACCTTCTTCTCTTCTCGAATGAGAACGGCGCTCAACGCTTGCTCAGATACCCCCAGGTATAGATAAAGAGTCTCCTCGAGACTAGGTTTGGCCAGCAACGGGGCTTCAACCATGTACTTCTTCAGTTGTTCAAAGGCCTCTTGGCTCTCAGGGGTCCACTCAAAATTTTTCACCTTCTTCAATGCTTGAAAGAAAGGCAAGCATTTGTCACCAGACTTGGAGATGAATCTTCCTAAAGCCGCTACCCGGCCTGTCAACTTCTGCACATCTCTTATAGAGCGTGGTGGCTCCATGTCTAAGATCGCCTTGATCTTGTCAGGGTTGGCCTCTATGCCTCTCTTTGAGACCATCAGACCCAAAAATTTGCCTGATCCAACGCCAAAGGCACACTTGGCTGGATTCAACATCATTTTGTGGTGCCTCAGCACTTCGAATGCCTCTCTGAGGTGCTTAATGTGGTCTGCCTTGAACAGGCTCTTGACTAGCATGTCATCAACATAGACCTCCATGGTTTTTCCAATCAGATGGACGAATATCTTATTCACCAGTCGTTGGTAAGTAGCTCCTGCATTTTTTAGACCGAAAGCCATAACAAGATAGCAGAAAACACCGAAGTCAGTTATGAAAGATACCTTAGGGACGTCATCCTTGTGCATCTTAATCTGATTGTAGCCGCTGAAACCATCCATGAAGCTCAGCATCTCATGTCCAGCTGTGGCATCTATTAAAATGTCTATCCTTGGTAAAGGGAAGCAATCCTTAGGGCATGCGTCATTCAAGTCGGTGAAGTCTATACACATCCTCCACTTACCGTTGGCTTTCTTGACCATCACAGGGTTAGCCAACCATTCTGGAAACTGAATCTCTTCAATAAATCCAGCTTCTAAGAGGTTTTCCACTTCTTGCTTTATGGCCTCTTGCCTTTCAGGTGCAAAGTTCCTCTTCTTCTGCTGTATTATCTTCCGACTAGGATCGACATTCAATCTGTGAGTTATGAGTTGGGGATCAATCCCTGGCATATCAGCTGCTGTCCAAGCAAACACGTCGCTATTTTCTTGCAAGAATGCTATCAACTTGCCCTTCAGGGGTTCCTTCAAAGATGCTCCCATATAAGTAACTTCTCAGCTCGCTTGGCCGTCATGGCTTCAATGTTTGTCTTAGTCGCCAAAGTTTGAAATCAAGGGTTTTCAATCTCAAGGGTGTTTAAATCACCGAAATATCTATCAGAGCTGCTGGTCCAAGGCCAAGGGGTTTCCGGTTAGCCCAACGAGGTCTTGAAAGTCCATGACCCCCTCGAGCTTGGCCTTCATAACTAACCTTGGCCTTTATGGCTGATCTTGGCCTTCATGGCTAACAACTTCTGTTCTTCAACCTAGGATTCGGGGTTGATTCCTCGATTTAGATTTCGATAAATGCAATCCCGTTGGTTTCTTGCCTTTTAAACTTCTGAGACGAGAGCTTGCTTGATCTTCTTAATCCTTGCTTAAGGTTATCTATTGACCTTCATCCTTGGATCCTTAACCCAGGTACTAATAAGTATTGAAGAGTAGCTAGTCCTTCACATCCTCGGCCTTTCATGGCTTTGATTATTGCATGTGGCTTTTATCTTCTTGTCTTTTATCCAGGGTCCTTCACAGACTTAAACTCTTACTTGGTCGCGTTGTAACCTAACTCTTGACTCTTCGGGATCCTTATTAATGCATTTGTTTGTTTTCCATTCGCGTATTTTTTTTATTTTCAGTACTCGGTCATCCTTGACTTGCACTCATCGAGTGTTTGGCACATAAATAAAATCACACAGTCAATGAATGGAAATCAAACTTGCATTAATAACTTGAAATGGGTTCAACCCTTACATAGAGTACTACTATCCTACTCGGAGCAACATGCTCTGCAATGGTTTCAATGAACCTTATTTCTACTTCTACTAGATAAATATGAAGCTAAGTCCTACTAGGATAACTTGAGCCCATCGGGGCTTTGCAAGACTACGTCTGCACCAGATTTTGTTTTAGATGCTCCATCAAAATAGAGCAACCTCCACTCCTTTTGGTCTCCTCCTTATTATTCTGAAGTTCACTTCCTGCTCGGGGTATTACCTCCTGCCCCCCGACTTCTTGGTATTCCTTACCTCTACGGACATCCATGTCTTCAATCGGAAGGACCTGCCCCCCGATTCCATCAGGCCTTAACGAGGCTACATAACAGCTTCGTGCCATCTTTTGATCACCTTTATGTTCTCCAACACCATTCCGGGTTGGGAACTTGATCTTCATATGATAAGTTGAGGCAACAGCCTTGAATGCATGTAGTCCAGTCCTTCCGAGGATAGCGTTGTACGTTGAAACCGCCTTGATTACCAGGAAGTTCAACATCTGAGTGGCCTTCTTGGGCTCCTGTCCAATAGTCACGGGCAATTGAATAGTCCCTTCAACTTTAGATCCTACTCCATTAAATCCATATATAGGCATGTTATTGGGGGTCAACTGAGAATCATTGTAACCCATATTCACAAATGCATCATGAAATAGAACGTCAACGGAAGCTCCATAATCTATCAAGACTCGCTTCACTTCTGAGTTTCCAATTACAGGAGTTATGACCAACGGGTCGTCATGGGGGAACTTCACCCCTTCAAGATCAGAATCGTCAAAACCAATTGCGATTTCAGTCCTAGCCTGCTTCGGGGTGTTAGGTCCAAATGTGTTGTAGAGGGGGGGTGAATACAACTTTTCAAAAATGAGAAGCAATAAATACGATGCAATAAATGAACACACAGATTCAAGGAATATATGTCTTATATATAACTTGAAATGGTTGCTACAACATTCATTACAAAGTATAACAGAAGTTCAGAGAGAAGTGAATGATACTAAGCTCTGTGAATGCACTCTCTCTTTTTCTCTTGTGTTTTTCTCAAGAATTGCTCACTAACTAAAAACATTACACAAGTACTTCTATTTATACTACATGTAATCTATGTCCTGTAGACTTCAAAGACTAAGATATACGTGGCCCAATGATGTCCACATAAATCTTGCCTTATCTTGAAAGCTTGGAAATCTGCCAATCAGAAGATGCCATGTGTCATGTTGAAGCTGCACTCTAAGTAGAACTTCTACTTGAGAATTTCTACTTAGCCATCTCGAATTTCTAAGTAGAACTTCTACTTAGAAACTTCTACTTGGTCATCTAGAATATTTAGTACTTAGAAAATATTCTGGTCTTCAACTTGAAACTTCAATGCACATCTTGAACTTGTGATATCTTCATGTCTTCTTTGTTCTTCACTAAGCTCTTGAATATGGATCTTTATTACTGACATAAACTTGCTATCAATGTCCTGACACTTGATGCAACGGTCTGGTTCATAAGTGACTAGTCTTGATAGGGTTTTTGCTTCTTGAATAGGTTACCATATCCAATTAGTAATGTGGCTTTCCAATATTTGCTTTCCTTCTTGTTCACTTGAAATCAATTGGTCTTATTGATACTGATAGTTATGATCTTGATTCTTGGCTTTTCAAATCACTGAGGCATGAACAACTTTGACTTTAACTTCTCTCAATGATTTCTTCTTGGATTGATCATAGTTAACATGTTGAATTGTATCAATTACCTTGTCTTCATTTAGTGTTGATTTCTTGTGACTTCTTGTTCTTGATTGTCTTCTGGTTAAGTATCTTTTCCTTTAGTTTGAGTTACATTAGTTATAGTGTTACAAGTTTACACACTCTGCCTTTCACGGGGCCTCTCCCACGATGTGTATCACTTCTCTGGCATAAGCCTTCCGAGAATTCCTTGTTGTGCCGGCCGCAGTCGGGCCACCTGAGATCATGTTGATTACTGGCCCTCGGGGTTGTGGGTTGCGATCGTGAACGTCATCCCTTCTATTATAATCTCTAATTTGATTAACACGATCTTTACCCTTAGTGAAGTGGCTCAATTTCCCTCTACAGATTAAAAACTCGATCTCATCTTGAGTTGCTTGCAATCATCAGTGTCATGCCCCACATCTCTGTGGAATCTGCAATACTGATTCTTGTTTCTCTTCGAGGGATCACCCCTGAGTGGCTTCGACCATCGGAAATCCTTATCCTTTTCAATGTCAAACAAGATTCGACTTCTAGAAATATTCAACCTTGCATACTCAGTGAACCTCCGTCCTTGGTTCTTCTTAGGGGCATAGTCGGAGTCCTCGCTAGTTCGGGGATACTTGTCCCTAGCATCATTCTCGTGGTCATCATACTCATGGTCTTGCTTTCGCTTCTTTGTATCATTGTTACCCTTGCCATTGTTTATCACGACATCCTTTTTGGTACTATCCTCGGCCTTGATATAATTATCAGCCCTCCGTTGGAGTTCAGCCATATTCTCAGGTGGATGCTTTGCCAACGACCTTTTAAAGTAAAGGTCGGTAGTGCCATGTTCCAGGGCTACCATGGCCACCTTGTTCTCTAAGTCGGTGATGTTCAACGTCTCCTTGGTGAACCTCTTGAGATAATCTCTCAGATTCTCATTCTTCCCCTGTACCACATACATGAGGGATGCAGAACTTTTCTCATGAACTCTTCCGCTGATGAATTGACTCAAAAAGGCAGCGCTTAACTCCTTGAAAGAGCCAATCGAGTTTGATGGAACGGGCGTTCCCTCAAACCCTGTCGGGTATGGCTCAAAGATGGTACAGCCGCTTACCTGCAAATGTTGAGCCAAATGTTGTGGAATAAAAACTAGGTTACGATTTGTAATTAATGCTAGGGTGGTTGAGCTTCGAGCTTTAATGGCTGTTTCTGCGTTCGAGACTTAATCGGTCCTCACAGAGTGCCTACGTATCTCGTATTAAGAATCAAGCCAACGTAGTTCTAGGTGATAGTGCCCTCGAGGCTATGGCGGCGAGAGCTCACCTAGGACGCAGTGGCTTGTATGTCCTTATTCGAGGATTAAGCCAAAACGTGGTGGGTAACGTATGGAGCTGTGTCCAAAAACGTAGTCCTGAGATGAGGGGTTAGACCCTTTATATAGGCTGAGAAGCCCTAGAATTATGGTAGGAGTCAGAGACTTGGTGGACAAGTCTTCCTTGAGGAAGGTTCTAGATCTCTTCCTTATAGGAATTAGTTTCCATGTTGAAATATGTATCTTGGAGGCTAAGTCAGGCAAGAGTAATATCCTTGTTTGACTCTTATTTACTGAGCTGGTTATTACCCTTGATATTAATTACAAAATTAATATTATAAATAGGGTTTGGGCCCATCTGGTGGGCCCCACGTTTGGACCATTCCGGGTCTAATTAATGTCATATTAAATGTGTCTTTAGGGCTTACTTTTAGCCCATATCACCACCTTATTTTGGTTTCACCTACCTACTTCCCCTAAAATTCATATTATTTTCTAAAAAATTTGTTTGAAAAATATTACTGAATTATTAGAACCAGAACCATGTATTGTCTTAAAATATTCTTAAATAAATAATAAATAAAATCTATATCCATAACTTTTATTAATAAGCAAAATCTCTTTTTAATTTGTATCAAATTTGGTTCGCACCATTTCACCCCTAGAATCCTATTTTCCTTAGAATTCTTTGTTGTTTTTTATAAAATAAATTAAAAAATCCTATTACAATTATAATTCTTTTATTACAATTAAACAAAAAAAGACTATGAATACATACATTGATCTAGGATGACATGCTTATCTATAACAAACGGAATTCATTTTAAATGGTACTTCAGTACCAAAATTTGGTTTCACCCCTATGATTCCTATTTCTCCTAGGAATATATATTATTTTTTAATAAAATAATAAAATTGTTAAATATTATTATAATTTTAATTTTTTATTATAACTCTATTTAGTTCAAAAATAACGTATTTATCATAATCGTGTACATTTTTACGTATATATCAGAATCATTTAATTTTTATTCTCTATTTTCTTAAATAAACTTAAATAAATAATATATAAAATGAACTTTAAGCAATTTTTTTATAAATAACATAATTTTTTATAATAAATTAATTATCAATTTAATTAAATTTTCTCCGATCAGTAGAATTATCATACTAGCAACTCATTGTAGCCTAAAGTGCTCTGGTGCTGAACAACTCATTGTTTCAGGTGAGAGAGAACTCGAAATCTCGAATGGGATTATTTTGTATTGCAATCGTAATGTTTACAACATAGTGACATACTAGCAAGTTCATACATACAATAAATAAAAAACATAGATAAACTGCATTTTGTTTTCGTTAGGGATCAGGACATGTTGTATGACGACGTTATTCGAGATGGGATTGCGCCAACCCATTCAAAAAAACTTAAAATATAAAAATTGCACCTAACATTTTTGTCTTATCATTTCAATATTCATAGGTTAATTATTAGGGTGATTAGTAATTTCTTAGTTCAATAATTGAATAATGGGTATTGACCGTTTCTATCATAAGTTTAGTTAAAATGATTCAAAATATTACAATTTGAACAATGGCGTTTTATATCAGAATGAAACGCATCTTTCAGTTGCGTTTTCATAGAAACACATTTTCTGTTAACGTTTACGTTTTCCGAGGTAACGTATTTTTTACTCCCTCCGTCCCAAAAAGATTGACACACTTTCCTTTTTGGGACGTCCCAAAATTAATGAACCTACTATACTTACTATTTTTTAACACTACTTTACACTATTACACCCACTAACTTTATCCCTTTTTTATTAAACAAATACTATAAACACTATTACACCCACTACTTTATTCCCACTATCTCAAATCTATTTTTAAATATTCATAGATCCCATCACTTACCCACTTTTCATCTAACTTTACTCATTTTTTAACAAGTCAATTGTAAATTTCTTAATCTCCGTGAAAGTTAAACCAGCTCAAACTTTATGGGACGGAGGGAGTATATTCGTGTTTTTACAATAGAAAGAAAAGAAATGCATATTGTTCATGCGTTTTCTTACTAACGCATGTGATGATTGCGTTACGTTCACCCAACAACAGCTTTCCTAACATGTGGACCCCACCTACGTGTCGCAGTACCATTTTCACATGCCTTGCTTTCTAACTACTTCCTCTGTATGATAAAACTGCGTTTTCTATTCGTTTTAAAGTGAGACAGAGGACAATTGTATTCAGATGTGATATTTAGGACATTTTATTCTTAAAATGTGATATAAAGGATCATTTCTCTTGAATAATGATGTTTAGCTTTCAAATTGTTGGTAGTTTGAACATATTTTAACGCACCTCGCTAGTGACATAGATTCTATAACACTACTCCATTCGTTCCATATTTTTTTTTCCTACTTTTCTTTTAAGAATGTTTCTTGTTACCCTCTCTGTCTTCACTCCTCCTCTTCTTCTTCTTCACTTCGTACACAGCCGCGGGGCTTTCATCGGATTCCACCGGTGGAAAGCCCCAAAACCTTTCATTTTCTTGTATTTTTTTCTTCTTTTCAATAAATCTTGTTTTTTAAAGCTTTGATTTCCTTTAATATCTTCCTTTATTAGGTAAGATTGGTGTGTTTTTTGTTTGAAGGTTTGGTAGTAGTTTGTATTGTCGGATCTAAGGATTCAAAGTTTGTATTTTCGGCTTGATTTGAGGTTTGGTTTTTCTCTCCTTTGTGAGAGCTTGGTTTTTCGCTTCTTGATTGTAAGCGGGGTCGCGATTCAGTGAAGAAAGTTTGTACGAGATAGCAGTTTTTGGTTGATAGCTCAAACGATAGCTCCATTGGGGCAGGATAAAAAGGGTACCAGAAATCCAACGAGGATGCATGAAGTGGGTACTTGTATTTTTATATACATTAAAATATCGTTTAACTGTCTCTTCATGAGAACAGACGATTGCAATTTCCTGTTTGATCGATTCGATCATTGGTGTAGATGTCGTATGACTTTTTATTATTGAATTAACACCTTTGTTTTTCAAAAAAAAAAAAGAATGTTTCTTGTTTCTATTTTTGATCATAAAAATTAATATTTAATACACACTACTTCTTAAAAATAATATTAAATACCCAGTATTTCACCCACTAATCATCAATATATATATATAAAGGAGGATAGCGGGAGTTTAGGTGGCGCTCTAATATCGTCTCAATCGATTTTTCTAATTTTCTAGAATTTTAAACACTAATAAATATAAAAATATCAATTAACATATTTGAAGTAGAATAGGTGTTCGAATTTATAAAGAAGAAGAGTTCGAATTTATATGGAAGACATATGATTAGAAGTTATATCGGAAGTATAATAAGTATTTATAAGGCATACGATTAAAAGTTCTATTGGAAGTAGAATAAGAGTTCGAATTTATAGAGAATAAGAGTTCGAATTTATAAATAAAAGTTCTACTAGAACTAGAGTAGGTGTTTAAATATATAGAGCAGACATATAATTAAATATTTTATAGAAAGTACGATCTTCTAAATTATATATTTTTTATATAATTTAATTATACTTATATTAGGAAAATTTATTCATAAATCCAATACTATTGTCATGAAAAAAGTCATCGTATTTAAAAAGAAAAGAATTAATGTATTAACATAATAAAAGAACAATGAGTAAAAGAACAATCTCATGCAATCCAATACTATTGTCATGAAAAAAGTCATCGTATTTAAAAAGAAAAGAATTAATGTATTAACATAATAAAAGAACAATGAGTAAAAGAACAATCTCATGCAATCCAATACTATTGTCATGAAAAAAGTCATCGTATTTAAAAAGAAAAGAATTAATGTATTAACATAATAAAAGAACAATGAGTAAAAGAACAATCTCATGTAGGAATCCTAAATAAATACATGAATATCTATAATATAAAAAGAAAATAAGATGTGTTTTCATTTTCTAAAAACTCCAAAAAATTTAGAAAATCTAGAAAAAGTATAAATTGGAATTCACTCTATTTTTTAGGTTTTGATTTCAAGAAAAAAAATTGTTGTGTAAGATAAGTATCATCAATAATATGTAATGAAGTTAGAATTTCGATCACAAACGAGAGCGCCTCGAAATGTGTTTAACATGAAGACGGCTCACTATAAAAGATTGTACTAGCTATTAAAATATCATATGATGTTATAAATTTTATTTTATTTTTAGGATTTGATTTTTATGGATAAACATTATCATACAAGTAATATATGTAAAAGTTAGGTTTTTTATCTTAACGAGAGAGCAAATCAATAGTAAAAATTGTGTTTAACAAGAAAACGGTTCATTAGATAAGACCGTATAAAAGATGTTTAAATATATAATTAATACAGAAAATAAAATGTTTTATTTGAAGTAGAATACGAGGACGGTGGAGACGTCTTATACGATTTTTTAAAACTGTACATCTTTTTTCCTAGAAATCCTTTATTTTAACTTTTTTATACAAGTTAATTATACTTGCATTACAAAAATATATCCATAAATGCAATACTATTTCCGTAACGAAAAGTCTTCGTATTTTAATTTTTTTTTGATATGTTAACATAACAGAAAGACATTCCAATGCGGAAACTGTAAATAAATACAAGAATATCTATAATATACAGAAAATATAACATGTATTTTCATCTTTTAAAACTCCATAAATATTAGAAAGTTTAAGAATATAAGAATTGGAATTTACTCTCTTTATATAATGAAGTTAGAATTTCAGTTTCAAATAAGAGTGGCTCGAAACGTCTTTAACGGGAAGACGGCTCGCTAGAAAAGATTGTATTAGCTATTAGAATTTGATACTGAAGTCATAATTTTTTTTATTTTTACGGTTCGATTTTATAGATAAAAAATATTATATAAGTATTTATAATATATGTTAAAAAGTTGGGATTTCAGTTTTAACGAGATAGCGGCTCAATCGAAAGAATCGTATTTAACAAGAAATTGATTCATTAGAGAAGATTATTTAATTACTAAAATTTAATATTGATATTATAATATAACGTAAATGTATTGAATTTTTTTAAAAATATTGTAACGCCGCCGCGAAGCGCGGCTTTATCAACTAGTTACAAATAATATTCAATACCCACTACTCTTTAAAAACAATATACAATACATACTACTTCATAAAAAAACAACATTCATTCCCCACTATGTTAAAAGCCTTCTTATTCA
The DNA here is from genome assembly GCA_036435485.1 of Saposhnikovia divaricata. Classification (NCBI taxonomy): domain Eukaryota; kingdom Viridiplantae; phylum Streptophyta; class Magnoliopsida; order Apiales; family Apiaceae; genus Saposhnikovia; species Saposhnikovia divaricata. The sequence goes on along the minus strand of CM071597.1, from coordinate 7,976,007 downwards.
ACAAACACGAAAAGAAAATAGAAACGGAGAGGGAGTAATTATATCAGAACTAAATCCAAAACCAGAGCTTTCTGGGCGTTAACTTGGCCCACAAAATCATTTTTAATGCACCACTTGCCTAGTATAAGGAATAATAAGCATCATGCACGTTAATTATTCAACTAATGTAATCATTCCGATTAATATATATTAAGTCGATAACTTCGTTGATTAGGTCCAATTAATATATATTATTTCAGGGTGATATAAAACAGGGGAGAAGGTGATATGATAGCTCTTTCCGGTTTTATTCCAAAAATTCCAAAACTTCAAAATTAAAATGCGTAGATAATTTTTTATTTACAATTTAGATAATTATATTAATTGCAGTAAGAATTTAAATACATGCCAAAAATAATGATAAAATTCACTAAAATTTCAAAATTAAAATGCATAAACATTATTTTGTTTATAATACAAATTTTGATATCAAGTTCTTGTTTTAGTACCAAAGCCTTATTAGACAACATTCAATGTAAGTGTTCGTGCATATAGTCATGTACTCCCTTCGTCCCACCTAAATATTTAGATTTGGGTTGGGCACGGAAACCAAGAAAAAATATAAAGAAAAAGAAGAGAATTAGGAAAAATGAGTAAAGTGTAAAGAAATTCATGGGACAGAGGGAGTAAGTACTAAGTTGATGGTTCAAATTCTTGCTCAGAGAACCAAAGATCGAAAAATCTATGGGGAATAAAACAATATTAAAACATAAAATTCCTCTTGTTGATTGATAATATGTTTAATTGTACTCTCTCCGTTCCTAAAAATCTTTCCTATTTACTTTGGACACGTTTGCCAACGCACACTTTTAATCGTTAATATCTTTAATTTCGTATTAGTATTAAATATAAAAACTTCACTGTATTAAAGTACTCATAAATACGAATCAAACAAGATAACTCATGACTATATTTGGTTTTATAGATTAGATGTAATTTAGTAATTTGTCTCTTGTTATGAACAGTCCCAACATTCTGAATAGGAGTAGCATTATGAAACGGAGGGAGTAGTTAATTTGCTTTAAAATTCTTTGATTCAAACGAAAAAGGAAACAATGAATAAAATAAATTTTTTGAGTCAAGCGTGGTGGCCAAATAATGAATAAAATAATTTAATTAACGAGATGCCATTGCGCCAACCCTTTTACATGCTACTTAAAATATAAAAATTGCACCTAACCTATATTTGTCTTATCATTTTTTTGAAAAAAAAAATTATTCGGAGGTTAAATATTAGGGTGATTAGTAATTTCTTAGTTCAATAATCTATAATAACCTTTATTAATAAGCAAAACTCTCTCTTAATGGTACCATTTGTATAAAATTTGCTTCGCATTATATTTTAGTTTCATCCCTAAAATCCTATTTTTCATAAAATTTTGGTGTTTCTATGCCCCAATCACTAACAAAAAAAAAATTCAAAATCCAAAATAAATAACAACCAATGATTACTAATAATCCATAATTATAACTAAAATAATAACAAAACATATTTAAAAATAAAACGAAAAAAACAAATATTAAATTAGTAAATTGCAACCTTAAAAACCAACCCAAAAAAAAACAATAGCTAACAATATAATAAAACCTCTCAGTTGACACCATTCTCAACCATATATCTTTTATTTCAGAAATTTGATAAATTTTACATTTCTATCAAACATGGTTGAATGATGCAACCTGAAAATCCTAAAAAAATAGTAAAGTACACACATAGCCATGTACATTGAAAATTAAACAAAATAAGAATAAACAGAAATACTAAAAAAATAAAAAGAAGATGAAAATAAACAAAAGCAAGAAAAAGGGGGTTACAATCATGGTGATACAATTTGATCGTAAAAAGCAATGATTGTATATATATATATATATATATATATATATATATATATATATATATGACTATAAAATTTCTTTTCTAATTCGAATATGTAAATTTGAAATCTTATTCCATACAAATTCAAAAATCTTTTCTATTTTTTTTTTTTAACATGGGAACCCGCAGCCGCTACCCTTCGAGTGCGCTATGGGTAAACCCATGGGCTCACGCAATAGCCTTTAAACCACGTGATCCAAGACAAATTGCACAAGTTTGCCTTACTCAAATTTCCTCAAAACCACGCTCGCGCATGCGTTTGGTCAAATTTCCAAACCGCAACCGCACCGCGAAATTTTAAAACCGTATAAACCACATCGCGAAAATGTGGTGCAGTGTGGTGCGGTTCGTTGCGGTTTACACCTTTGATAAAATAATTATAAATCTAAAATTTTAATTTTTATGTGGAATCAATTTTTATAATTTTTACTCGACCACATTTCTTAATTTTTATGCCGACCGTGACCTCTACAAACTCAATGAAATACAAACACTATAGTATGAAATATTGTGATACTAAATTAGAGAAAGATGGGCTAACCCATTATAATTGATCAGTACAGTCCCACCATAAGCCTCTAAATTAAACTACCACTAGGCAATAGGCAATAACGAAGCAAATAGCTTGCAAACTATCCCTTAAATTATTAACAAAATACTAACATAATATATATATATATATATATATATATATATATATATATAATTAATATATTTATGTATATAAATAATATATATATATATATATAATTGTATAATATATTAAATATTGCGGTGCGGTGCGATTTGAACCGCATTTCAGAAAATTATTCGGAGGTTAAATATTAGGGTGATTAGTAATTTCTTAGTTCAATCTATAATAACCTTTATTAATAGGCAAAACTCTCTCTTAATGGTACCATTTGTATAAAATTTGGTTCACATTATATTTTAGTTTCATCCCTAAAATCCTATTTTTCCTAAAATTTTGGTGTTTCTATGCCCCGATCACTAACAAAAAAAAATTCAAAATCCAAAATAAATAACAACCAATGATTACTAATAATCCATAATTATAACTAAAATAATAACAAAACATATTTAAAAATAAAACGAAGAAAACAAATATTAAATTAGTAAATTGAAACCTTAAAAACCAACCAAAAAAACAATAGCTAACAATATAATAAAACCTCTCTGTTGACACCATTCTCAACCATATATCTTTTATTTCAGAAATTTGATAAATTCTACATTTCTATCAAACATGGTTGAATGATGCAACCTGAAAATCCTAAAAAAATAGTAAAGTACACACATAGCCATGTACATTGAAAATTAAACGAAATAAGAATGAACAGAAAAACTAAAAAAAAAAAGAAGAAGATGAAAATAAACAGAAGCAAGAAAAAGGGGGTTACAAACATGGTGATACAATTTGATCGTTTAAAATTTCTTTTCTAATTCGAATATGTAAATTTGAAATCTTATTCCATACAAATTCAAAAATCTTTTCTATTTCGATGATGATAATGTAAAAAAAAGGAAGTTCTGAACATAAAATTTTGAAAAATATAGAATATTTTTCGCATCTCATATTAGCTAAAGCTAATGTAAATACAATATCGGGTGCATCGAAAAGTATTGAGGGCTCCGGAAGAGCAAGTATAGTGTTACCTAATGGTACACATTTATTTATTGAGAATTCAATGTTCTCCACCCGATCAAAAAGAAACCTTTTGAGTTTCAAATATATACGTCACAATGGCTATCATATTGAGACAAAAAAATGAAAATGACGATAAATATCTCTTTATCACGTCTATAGTCTCTGAGGGGAAGCAAATAATAGAAAAAGCTCCCATCATATAAATCAGGATAACATTATACCTTTATTTATTCAGTAGAGACACACATGGTAATGAGCCAAAATTAGCAAACCCGGAAAATTTTCTTATGTGACATGATCGTTTAGGCCATCCGGGTTCAACAATGATGCAAAGATTTATAGAAAATTCAAATGGACATCCTTTAAAGAATAAGATTGTTCCATTGTCCAAAGATTTTTCTTGTGTTGCTTGCTTTTAAGGAAAACTAATAACAAGACCATCGCATGTGAAAGTTGCGATTGAGTTTCCCATATTTTTGGAGCGAATTCAAGGAGATATATGTGGACCTATTACACCATCAAGTGGACCATTTCAGTACTTTATGGTACTTATAGATGCATCGACACGTTGGTCGCATGTTAGTTTATTGTCCACTCGTAATGTTGCATTCGCAAGACTCTTTGCCCAAATAATTCGATTAAGGATACAATTCCAAGATCTTGCAATCAAGAAAATCCGATTGGATAATGCAGGAGAATTTACTTCTTAGTCTTTTAACGATTACTGCATGTCAATTGGGATTGATGTGGAACATCCGGTTCCGCATACGCATACCCAAATTGGTTAGCAGAATCTTTTATTAAGAGACTACAATTGATTGCTAGGCCCTTACTTATGAAACAAACTTACCAAATACTGCTTGGGGACATGCAATATTACATGTTGCATCACTTGTTCGTCTAAGACCGACTGCTTATCATAAATTTTCCCCATTAAAGCTTGTAAATGGTCAAGAACCAAATATTTCTCACTTAAGATTTTTTGGGTGTGCAGTTTATGTTCCGATATCTCCTCCCCAACGAACAAAAATGGGACCCCAAAGAAGATTAAGGGTATACATTGGGTTTGACTCTCCCTCAATTATAAAATATTTGGAGCCCATGACTGGTGATTTATTTAAAGGAAGATTTACTGATTGTCAGTTTGATGAGACAGTTTTCCTGCATTAGGGGGAGATAAGTCAAAATTTGAAAAAGAAAGACAAGAAATTTTGTGGAATGCAGCATCTCTGTCTCGTTATGATCCTCACACAATTCACTGTGAACTTGAAGTTCAAAAGATTATCCACCTACATTACCCGATTCATTTACTGATGTCAAGACAGTAACGAAGTCACATATACCGGCTGTCAATGTTCCTTGTAAAATAACACTTAAATAACACTTACTAATGAAGAATGTAATAATCCTAACTTTAGCAATGCTACAGTGATCACATGAATAGTAAATTTGGAGGATTTAGGGAAATGGTATGTAAGTACTCTATACTTGAAATGGAAAACGAGTAAACAGAAACCATATTAGTATTGTACCAGGAAAATAAGTGACTCGAAATGACAATAGATTTCAGAAATTCCTGAATATGGATTTTTGAGAATTTTGATTTCGGATAAATTTATATTGGATATTAAGGAGCATGGAGATATTGAAGGATTTATATTTTGAGGAATTAGTGAATTAGGGTAAACTAAAGGATTATTAAGTTAAGGAAATATCAAGGGAATTTAGATTGTTAAACGAGTTTGAGAATATTTGAGAACCCGAGAGATAACCAGGAGAGCAACTTCTGAGAAAAAGAGAATATACCAAGGATATTGGATCTAATACCTACTTGAGAATTAGAATCACCCTAACACATTAATATATGATGTGGGAAATGATAAAATATATTTAAGAGATTTACAAGAGAAAAACCACTGAGACGATCGCAGAAATCGTTCGATGAATCAGATGACGAGAGAACTTTGTACAAAACCCAAACCAAAAGCCCAAATTCGGCCCAACCCAAGTATGGAGCTGATATTAAGTGATATTAGAGTGTAAGGTAAGGAATCCCATTGGTGCAAACATTAAAACCAAAGTGGAAGAGGAGTAAACTTGTCAAACTTGAGTACTAAGTAGCATTTTTCATGGTAAGGTGTTTAGATGATCAACAATTGGCTCTTTGTCATTGGTGGACTTCAAAGACTTTTATTATAAGACTACACAACTGATATATATGATAGATAAAAGGTGAAAAACGTTTGTAAAGGGAAAGAAGCAAGATAAACACAAAGCTCTCCAATCTGCCAAACAAGAACACAACTCAAAGAAAAATTCATATCTCCATTTCTATCCATGATAAAATCACCAAATTTTAACCACAACCTCTCCACTCCATGGGCATGATTCGCTCCAAATTTCATAGCAATCCAAGTAGTATAGCCTAGTCAAATCTATGCTCAAAGTGGGAGAACCAATCCTGTCCAGTTTCTGTCCAGCGGAAAGATGGAGCTCAAAACCATAGCTAGGAAGCTTTGTTTTTGGTGATATATAGCTCAAATCAAAGCTTATACAGAGGCCAAGATGTGGTAAACATTTGAGAGCCAAACTCTTATTTTTCGATTTGTTATGATTTTTACAAAAGTGATGATGAATAGTAACCCTTAGAAACTAACTTTATTTTTATGGTTTCTTTAGTTGATCCAAGCTAGTATAAGGTTGATTAATCATATCCCAAGGCTTGATAAGGGTTGTTAAAGCTTCAAGAAGGTATAAATCTCAAGACCCTTTAGTATTACTTTGAATATAGGATGGATTATAGAAAGTTTAGTGATTAAGATTATGATAAGTGATTATTCATGATGATATATGTGTTTGTAAGTGATTAAAGTTGAATATGGAAGGAGTATGTGCTTGTAACAATGGTTGGTAAGATGACCACATGGTGTAGGTGATGGTGTATAAGGTGGATGATAGATTTGGAGGAGTTGGATTTTGGAAAGTATGAAAATATAGCCGTTATAATGTCCGATTTTCGTTAGAATCAGAAACTTCCCTGTTTTTTGACACTATACCCGTACGGTACCTTACTGTCCAGACTCTCAAGTGACCATGATGAGATAGAGCATAGTTCGTAGATCGTTTTGATATAAAGTGCGTTAAAATCTGATGAACGGTTTAGAAGAAAAGTCAGTTTTAGTGAAAGACGTTCGATAGTCAAGAAAACGTAGTTGTACCAACTTTGAGGCTATAACTACCATACTTAAACACTTTTAAAAATTATAAAATTTTGGGATATTGTAGTAAAGTAGTCAAAGAGTCATTACCAGTTGACCTTGTAGTAAAATTCGAAATCTTTATTTTCTGAGAATTTTTATAGTCAAGTGTGGTTGTTAAGGGAAATGGTGAACAAACATAGAAAACCTTGATTTAACCTAAAATGGTTAGGTTCTTGGAACACTTGGGTTATAATAGCATGTTATTCACATAGTAAGCATTAAGGGTGTAGTTATATAAAGGTAAAGTGAGAAAGGGATGTAGTATTCTAACGGCGGTCCTTTTTGTGTTTATAGAAACTTCGGGAGAGCCACGAGCCATACTTCCAGGATACAGAGATCGAGGCAAGATTTCTTCTATCCTTACCTTGGAAAACTATTTTATTTTCAAAGTAAATGATTTCATGGAATATATATGTTATTCTATGTTTGCTATATTGCTAAGAATTATTTCCCTAATATTGGAATTAAAGAGAAATGGATATAAATTATGAAATATGAATGTGGATATGATTATGAATGGAGCGAATATACTTTATGATTTGAAGGGATATGAAAGAATGGTATCAGTTGTTATCTAGGGTTATATGGTTTAATAATATTTTGTTAAAAATAATCTTTAAACATTTGCGATTTAATAAATATTATTTGATTATTACTTTCAAAATTGTTGGAATATTTTATGCATATAAAAGCGTATTTGATTTACAAAGGAGATGTCTGAGTCATAATTAAAGTATTATGACATATGTTTTAAATGTGATGATATATGTGAATGAAAATGTGAATGGAATATTTTATATATATGTAAGTGTACTGGATTCCAGTAAACACAGAGAAGATGTCTGAGTCATAATCAAAGTATTATGACATATGTATTTTTAAAGGTGATGATAAATGGAAATGGAAATGGAAATTGAAAGGAAAAATGTGGAATGGTATTGGTATAAATAGAATACTGATTGAAAAAAAGGGGGGGATTGCAACAGACTTGCGTAAGTGGCTGTGTCAGGGCTGTGTGCGACACAGTCCAGCATTTATTATTTTTATTACGGCACGAAGATGCCAAGGGAGGATGTTAGCAGGTGGCCTTCCTCCAGGGATGATCTTCATTCCTTCTACCGGTAGTAAAAAGAGAGCAGGTACGATTAGGCGACTGATCATTGTCCTAACGTATCAGGCGACAGCAGATATTCCCAATGTTTTTGAAAAGAAAGTGTTGACAATGGTTTTCAGATTTCTATACTGAAAACAGAATAATGATATGAGATGATGGAATTATGGTTACAGATGAAGAAAAACTGATATTATATTATTTTAGATTTCTTTCTTATAATAGTAAGTGGATGATGTATTATTAAATAAGAGCTTTATTCTTCCTTAAGGATTATGATTGGTTTCTACTTATATATGTATACCTGTTCACATTTAAAATTCCAGTTTACAATATTATCTTGCTGAGCTATTATAGCTCACTCTTGCCACTTATGTATATAGCAGCTAGGTCCCATGCCGATTCTACGCACTACACCCCGCAAGAGGGGAAGGGAAAGGCGACATTTTAAGCGAGTGATGGCGACCATCCCCGAGGTAGTGACAAGCGAAAGGGTCTTAGTAGACTTATGTAAATTAAGTGTGTAAGTTTGTAATAAACTTTTGGTTGATGAAATGCTTCCTGTAGAAGTATTATTCCATAATGTACTTAGTAGAATTCTGGGTTTGTAATAACTGTTAACTTTAAACTGTTAATGTTGTGGATGTTGTTCTATGAGCATATGACTGGTGTGTGTGTGTATTAGTGTGGGGTCAATTGCATATGTATTAAGTTACAAAAAAAAGACTCAAGAGATATGGATATTGATCGGAAATTGGACCGTGATGACCTGAATCCTTGACCCCGGATCTAGGGACGTCACAAAGAAAATAAAATAATGCTAGCAAATGAGAAGCGTGGTAGACCTATTGGATCCTAGGAAAAAAATCCTAGAAAAATAATGAAACTTGATAAGCAATCGGGTACATCAAATGACACCATTCCAAATGAAATAGAATTAATCACTGAAGAGACGTCTTCAAAGGATGATCAAATAACTGAAATTGAGGACAATGAAGAGATCTCAATAAATTAAATCATTTCGGGAAAAAGGTGGAATAGAAAAGAAATTGTCATAGATGAAATATTTGCATATGCAGCTACTCTTGATATTTTTGAAGAAATCGAGGATCATGAACCTAGATCGATCTATGAATGTAAAAGAAGAAATGATTGGCCAAAATGGAAAGATGCTATTGAGGTAGAATTGAAATCACTTGAAAAATGTCAAGTTTTTCGACGTATTGCATGTCCAAACACCTGCAGGTATGAAATCCGTTGGATATAGATGAGTATTTGTGCGCAAAAGAAATGAGAAAAATGAAGTTGTGAGATATAAGACACGCCTTGTTGCACAAGGCTTCTCACAAAGATCGGGAATTGATTATGAAGAAACTTATTCCCCGGTAATGGATGTAACAACATTCAACTTTTTAATAAGTTTATCAATTTTAGAAGGGCTCTGAATGAATTTAATGGATGTTGTGACTGCCTACTTGTATGGGTCACTAGATACTGACATTTACATGAAAATCCCTGATGGATTAAAAATGTCTGAAGCATGTAGTTCAAGATTCCGAGATATTTACTCAATTAAGTTACGAAGATCATTGTATGATTTGAAGCAATCAGGTCGAATGTGGTATAATCGCCTCAGCGAATACCTTTTGAAAAATGGATATGTTAATAATGTAATTTGTCTATGGGTTTTTATTAAAAGGATAAAAATGGGATTTACTATAATTGCGGTTTATGTTGATGATCTAAACGTCATTGGGACCATAGACGAGCTTCATGAAACGAGTGAATATTTGAAAAGAGAATTTGAGATGAAAGACTTGAGCAAAACAAAACTCTGCCTTGGTTTTCAAGTTGAACATCTATCCAAAGAAATTTATGTCCACCAGTCATCATATATTGAAAAGATCCTTAAACGATTTATTATGGATAAAGCATATCACGTGAGTACATCTATGGTTGTTCGCTCACTTGAAAAGAAAAGTAATACATTTCGCCCAAAAGATGAGGGAAAAGAACTTCTTGGTCTTGAAATACCATATCTTATTGCCATTGGTGCACTAATGTACCTTGCCAATTGTACACGTCCTGATATTGCCTTTTCTGTTATTTTATTGGTAAGACAGTTCTGCTCCAACACGAAGACATTTTGGACTGGTGTGAAACAAATATTTAGATATCTTCGAGGTACAATGGATATGGTTATGCAGATGCAGGATATCGGTCTGATCCCCACAAAGGCAGATCACAAACAGGTTACATATTCACATATGGTGATACCGCAATATCTTGGCGGTCTACAAAGCAAACTCTTGCAGCAACTTCTTCGAATCATGTTGAATTATTGGCACTACATGAAGCTAGTCGAGATGCGTGTGGCTAAGGTCTTTGGTCCATCATATTCGAGAATCATGTGGTCTTTTAGTCAATAAAGGAAGTCCTACTGTTCTATTCGAAGATAATGAAGCATGTATCACTCAGACTCGAGAAGGTTACATTAAAGGAGATCGGACGAAGTACATCGATCCAAAATTCTTCTTCACCCATGAACTTCAACAAAGAGGAGATTGATGTTTGTCAGATTCGCTCATGTGAAAATCCGGCAGATTTGTTTACAAAAGCACTTCCTACTTCTTCATTCAAGAAATTGGTATACAAGATTGGAATGCGAAAACTTCGAGATATGTGATGATATTCATAGTCATGTTAAAATGAGGCGGAGATATGGTACACTCTTCACTTTACTAAATGTACAACACATGTACTCTTTTTCTTTCACTAGGATTTTTCCCACTGGGTTTTTCCTAGTAAGGTTTTAACGAGGCATTTGTATGAGTCATCTAAGGGGGAGTGTTATGTATTATTAGATGACTCTTAGCCTTTCATATATCCCTATTTAATTATACCCAACCTTTGGCTTTACATTACCCTTATAACATAACATGACATATATAAAGATTTACTTGCACTTTGATTTTGACACAATAAATAATAAAATGATCTCCCTCTTCTCTATCATCTAGTTCTTTCATGTTCTTATATATTATCTAGTTCTCTATTATATATTATATATAACAATTTTAAAGTGATATTATGGATCATATTTTCAATATGTGCTATTTGAAGTATTATTTTTGAAATTGTGATATATAGGTTTAACACCTGTTTTTTCCCTTGTTCTTTTACTTTAATAAATCGTTCAAACACACATATCTTTAGAAAAAAAACTTGTAAGTTAGCTAAAGATCTCGTTAAAATATATCTGTAATTTATTGATTAAGGTTTCATTGATTATTAATTTGATTTTTATGCAATGTAGCTTGCATTGCATAAATAGGTTCAACAAAATACTGCAAAAGTTCCACCAAATACAGTTATATCACTGAACTTACCAAAAAACTACTGACCTTGCAAAAATTTCTAATTAGCTGTGACCATACCACTAATTGCAACCATACCACTAATTGCAAGCATTACAAAATAAAAGTTTCATCCGATTGGGAAACATTGAAAAGTACATAAAATATTATAAAAATATTATTTTTCAACCAATTTTTTGCAATTTGTATAGAACCAATTAAAAGATAATTATACAAAAATTCATTTAGCAAAAGTATACATTATTTTCCCGTAGAACATACATTGATGGTTATAAGGTTGTGAGCAAAAGTTGTTTTTGGTGAAACCTTACCCTATAAATATAATTTATTTAATTGAAAATAATATAAGCATAAAATTTGACGGTGCTTCTAAATTGCAGATAACAAGACCTAATAGAGACTGTATAAATTTGTAACCATAAAACCAAACGCTTAGTTAACACTTTAAATACTGATAATAAGAAAATTCAATTTGGAAATTCCTACCAACATAATTTCCTGCTAGACTTATCTCTCCAAAGTACAAACACAAGGTACAACTCAACATTATTGACTTAATGTGCCTCTAAAGGTAGCAAGGTACTGAACTCTGTACTAGGCCAAAATCAACTGATTCGCCTATACATCATACTCCCCAAAAGAATGTTTCAACAATCACCTGAAGAATTACGGAGAAGCATAAGTTTCTTAGCTGCATCCGCCATGTCCACCTCATAAACTCGAACAATATTCACCTATAAAACATTGGAGCAGGAATGATCACTATAGCACCCCCTATAAGAATCAGTATAATGATCAAAGTTTGCATCTACGTATCATCTATGAAGAATGAAATCAACTTACACAGGTACCACTGAAGTATTTAACTTGGGGAATTTTTCCACCTAATGTCTACTTCAAAAACATTATGCGCAACACTATCCATTCCTCTACCACATCCCCGTACACCATTTCTCTTAGAATTAGACCAACCAATTTTGCCTAGTTACATCCTAATAATAAAGTTTTACATGAATAGTTTTCAAAACAAGATTGTGATAAAAATGTCAACACTCACTAGTAGGTTTAAACACAATTTCTATAACACCCTCAGTCTGATGAGTAAGGCTTGCACCTGTGTGTTAACTAAAAATATTAAGGGTTGAACTTCAACAGGCACCACAAAAGTATCTAACCAAAAAAAAATTACCTTGAATATATAAGGTGAGATCATATGAAAAACCACAATATCTCCCTTAGCCAGTTTATTCTTTATCGCAAACCCTCTCCATCCAGCACTCAGACCATGCTGTCTTGTGAGATATTTTGTGTCCCACCGTTTGCCATGGTCATCCACCAAACCAACTTCTACATTTTTATTGGGCATGTAGAACTTACAGAAGTCTAAAGGTAATATCTACATTAAAAAAATGCAAAAGAACTTTTTATATACAATAATGGAATGTCTACAGAACCAAAAAGCAAATTGTCTTAAAGGAGAGAGTATGACATTGGTATCTTACCAGCCAATAACTCTTAGAAACATTGGACGGGATCATTGGTAATGAAACTCTAGGATATTCCTTTGGTATGCTTTGAAGCACTTTTTCTGCCCGTTCCATAACGGATTTCATAGCATCACTGTCTTGATACAGAGTACGAGTCTTCTTCCAGCTATAGCTAAAGTTCATCAAAATGACAGTAAGTTGACAAAAACATGCATCATCATTATAGATTATTAATTTATTTGCATTTGATAGATTAGAAATAATGGGGAGTCATTCTAATAGAATATCGTTACCTCACTTTTCCTGGATCAGCCAAATTGACCTGCTAGAAGATATAAATATAAGACACTTTCAATATGTAGTTTAGCTTTTCACAAATAACAGGAAAATGTATAAAAGGAGATAACAGATTTCAGCAAAATGTACGATATCAAGTTCCTAATGACACTTCATCGAATTATAGTACCTTGCTAATTTTAAAACATGATCATTAGATACATCATAAGTATTGGCACTCTAAATGGAAATGATACATAAATATACATTTATTGGCAGAAAACATATAATAGCAATTAGCACTCTAAAGAGTACTGTCCAAAGTATGAAACTGTAAGCTAGTTGAATGGTAGAAATATCATGAGGACGTGGCATAACCTCAAATATCAGCTGACTTTGGTCTCATTCCAATGTCCCAGATTGTAATCGAGTAAAATCCAACATTTTCCACTCTAGGATGAATATGCAGGATTGTTATGACAATATATTTTAACATTCTATTTGCTCCTCCATCAACCTATGTTGTGTGTTCAACTGTGGTACTTTCAACTAAATATGCATGTGAGCATTTGAATACTAAATACTAAATGTGGACGCTGCTTTGTTGAGGATAAGGACAAGTATGGAGTTGGGATGGTAGCTCGGAATCACATAGGGCAGCTTATTGAGGCCAGAATCTGGTGCCGTGAAGGTTCTGTTGCCCCAGAACTAGCTAAGATAATGGGAATTCGGGAGGCTGTAATCTGGATCAAACAAAGGAGATGGTGGAATGCAACTTTGGGGACAGATTGTTTAGTGGCAATTAATGCTAAGTAGAATAATTATGTTCTCTCCTTTTGGTTTAGTGGATGATGAGTGTCAAAGATGCTTAAATGTATGTATCGTTCTTCTAACAGGCTGGCTCATAACTTGGCTAGGGCCTCCTGTTCTTTCTCAAAATGTACTTTCAGTGGGAGAAATGTTCCTGCTGTATTTGTGCCTATCTTCACAGGCACTGTTTTTTTATCAATGAAGTTGATCTTTCATTTCAGAAAAAAGAACACAGGGTTGTTGAGTATTCAGTGGTAGACACAAAAATTAAGCTTTTTATACAACTAGTTCTGGAGAAGCAAACAGGCATTGGACCAACAAAAATCAAACACAAACTACATCTACTTATCAAGGGAATACATCAAATTCTTACTTTTTGGGCCTTAGATTTAAAGTTGAAATCCTTCTTGTGAGCCACCATTTTTTTTGTTTCCGGTTTTGAAATTTGCTTCATCTGTAAAATAAAAAACCACATATAGTACACATCTTAATCCATACACACACACACGGCCACACACTTGGGGAGAGGGAGGGAGGGAGCGAGAGAACTATATGAGTTCAAAAACAATCTAAACAACATGTTCATTATGTCACAAACTACCGACCTAGGGAAATTCAGTCCGAATAAACCTCAAAAGCAACTCAAAACAACCAAATTCAAACTAAATAACGAAACGAGCTCGAATTGAAAAATAATCTAAATAGCACGTTTGTTATCTGCGCTAATTAATTCCAAATAAACCTCAATTGCAATTGAAAACAACCAAAACAAACAAAAGAGTTAAACGAGCTCAAATTTAGAAATAAACTCAATAACAAATTCATTATATCACATCTCTCATATTTAACAACCTAGGGTAATTTAATCTGAATATCCAAATATACCTCAATTGCAACTCAAAACAACCAAAATCAAACAAAACTAAATGAGCTCGGGTTCAAAAATCCTCTGAATTAACAAGTTTATTATCTCACAAATCTCAAACTAACAACCTAGGATAATTCAAAATAAATAAACCTCAACTGAAACTCAAAATTACACAAATAAAATGTGAAACTACAGATTTATAACATACCTTTTCAGAGATTTGAAAGTTTAATGGAGATTCCATGAGCAATTATGATAGGATTCGATGACGAGTGATGGGGAATTGAGAGAAATTGTATTTGTTAAAAAACCGAAAAAGGCGAAGGTGTGTGAAACTATAACGGGGATAACATAAAAATATATACATAATAATATTGATGTATATATAATATTAATAATATTACAAAACATGTGAACAGCCCGTGATTTGCACTAAATTTAAAATTACTGATTTGGACAATGTTATTAATATTAGGAAATTTACCAAGAATACTAGATTTAAAGTTTCTATTTGCAAAAATACCATCTCCTTGAATTAATTGCAATTTTACCAACCAAAGTTTCAAAATTGCAAAAATACCAACCCTTAACCCTCCCCCCTTCCCCCTCCCTCTCCCCTCCTGCCTTTCCTGCTTCTGCCGCCGCCGCTTGTGTACTTTTTTTTTCTTTTTTTTTTTTAAGGTGGGGTGCTATTTTGGTGGATTTGGGTTGCAAGGCCCCGCAGGGGCATATTCAACTGAATGCAACCACATTCAACCAAATGCAACCACATTCAACTTTCTTTTTTTTAAGGTGGGGTGATTTTGGTGGATTTGGGTTGCAAGGCCCCGCCAGGGGCAATATACAACCAAATGCAACCACATTCAATTTTTTTTTTTTTAGGTGGGGTGATTTTGGTGGATTTGGGTTGCAAGGCCCCGCCAGGGGCAATATACAACCAAATGCAACCACATTCAACTTTCTTTTTTTTAAGGTGGGGTGATTTTGGTGGATTTGGGTTGCAAGGCCCCGCCAGGGGCAATATTCAACTGAATGCAACTGAAATCAGAAATTTAGTTGCATATGGTTGCATTCAGTTGCTGATTTCATGTTCCATTTTTCAGTTGTCATTTTCGACCTCATTTTTGAACTCTCTCTCTCTCTCTATATATATATATATATATAAGGGGGCTAGGGTTAGGGTTAATATTTTTGCAATTTTGAAAATTAGTTAGTAAAATTGCAAATAGCTATTCTTAACAAAAGTAAATGTGCAAAAATTTACTTTTTCCTATTTATTTATCAAAAGAATCCTTAATATTATTACAGAACACGTGTGCACGTGAAAGGCACGAGCCTGTCTATTACATAAATATTAACCTATTACCAAAGACACATTTATTTAATTTACAATTTGATAGGATACTAACATAAAACAAATTAAAGAGTGATAGATATGGATTTTAATGCAAAAAAAGAAGAAGAAGAAAGATCTATGCGTATCACAACTATGGGTGCTCACTTTAGAGATGCTTTTATTATAGTGAAGGAAGGCATGCACAATCTATGCTTATACAACTATTGGTGCAAAACAAATCAATACACAATTATAACAAAAGCAAAACTATTAAATAGTCAATCGCTTACAAAACAAAGTAACTCATAGAGTTGTTTCAACAGACTAATCTCAGATTTATTAACTGTGGGTAGAGGGTGCTAGAAAAGAAAAGGGAAAGTGTTGAGGCAAATTTAAAGACATAAAAGGAAGATTTGAAGCTCAACCGAGAGATGTTCGAAGTGAATAAAGGCATGCACAATCTAATCTACAAAACCAATAAATATAAGATAGCTTACCAAAACAAAGGAGCTCGTAGAGTTGTCTTGCTTGATGGTTGATGCCAAACTTTTCAAAATTCACTGATTAAAGCAAATAAATGAAGAAAAGAGGGATGTACGTACCCACACTAAAAAAACTCTCGTTAGTGTTAGAATAGGGTAAGTGTAGAGGCGAAGCTTTAGGGGGATGTAGAGGCGGAGCTTTTAAGGAGAAGCTGGGGCCAAGGTCCTTCCAAAGATAAAAAACCACCTAACAGAAATTTGTTTTCTTTTTTATTTTATATTTGCCACCCAAAGAATATCACCAAAACCTTACATGTAATTTTTTCGGAATTCACAAGCATTTGATTTTTAATCCATAATTTCATATTTGATAAACTATACTTATTGATTTTGTGGAGGATTTGTTTTCTAACATTTACAACGTGTAAATAATTTGCCTTAGACCCCTTACTTCAAATAATTACTTATTTAACTAAACAATTAATTTATATAATATTATATAAATACATAATATTACATGTAAAAGTAATTATATCAAAGCTCCCTTCTATGGAAAATAAAACCTCCAACAAGACTATTATACGTGTTTCATTAGAAAAAACATAACAATATTTAGGAATAATGCAGAAATTGCAAGATGCCTAGAAGAACATGTTATAGGTTTTATAAAAGTATTGAAATAATAAAGGTATTTGAAATTTGCATCCCTCATATTTGGAGGGATTTGACTGCATGTTATTACTACCCAGAGTGCATCCCTTTAAATGTTTTGGTGTGACAGTGAACCCCTTTGACCAGTTCCGTCTAATTTTGAACATTACCATCAAAATTATAAGGCATAAAACGGCCATGACACTCTATTTTTAAAATCAGTCAAAACTAATTACGGGGGTTTTTAGTTTTGGAAAGTAAGTACTTTTGGCTATCAAAATAAATGGAATATGGTCTATAGGGTGCATTATGTAGTGCCGATAAAAGTTATGGGATGCAATGTGCAATTGTAAAAACTACGAGTAACAAAGAGATTTTGGCTTAAGCCAAGGGGATGCAAATTTCAAATAACACAAATTTGTATACAATAAATAATTTGGTAAGAAGAAAGGGAGAAAGTGGATCACGCACCTAAAATTTTGGTAGTAAGTTTGCGGTGTTTAACAATGTATGCCAAGATTTATTCATGTACAAAAGATAGGTTCCAAATTTGTTAACATAGTTTTAGTAAAACGACAAAGCTAGATCGAACCTAGGTGGATGAAGCGCAAAAAACCCACTACCTCAAGGGTTTCTTAACCGCATAAGAGATAAAAACTATGAATCGCAACCTAACCGCATAAGAGATAAGAGATAAAAACTATGGATCACAACCCATAAACAACTACTGGATTAAGAGCAACCCCAACAAGCTCTTAAATTTTTTGCTAAAAATAATATAATTAATTGCCTCTTAGCCATTTAAGATACAAAATTACTCAATCATCTCCAACAAAATCTTTATCCCTATCTCTTAAGTGATTTTTTATTACTAAATGTACTTGCAAAATTTAGAGGAGGAATGAGATATTGGTAGAAAGTTGAAAAGAAGTGAGATATATTAATAAAAAATGGAGTACAGAGAGGAGAGAGAGTCTTGAATATAGAGAGGATAGGAGGCCTCTTAATATTTTGGAGAAGCATTAGGAGCTTGTTAGAGTTCATTTTTGTTGCATCCTCCTCAAATTTGAACTTTAGGGAGCTCATTTAGGAGCTTGTTGGAGATGCTCTAAGGCCCGTAAACAACTGGGCTTTATTAAACATAAACTACTTATTTAGTAAACTTCTAGCCCCACATATAAACATATAAATAAATATATTATTCCCCCTCTACACTATATGTATTTAAATTAATGACATAAATAAGAACTCGTTACTTCCGTTCCCCATCACAGAAACTACCAACTAAAAAATTGAAAAGAATTTAAACGATTATGACAAAGGTTAAAAAGGAGTAGTACTCATTAGAAAAATAGAACCTCAAACAAGACAAATATCTATGGAAAATAAAACCTTCAGCAAGATTAATATATATCTGCTTCATTAGAAAAAAATTAAAAAATTAAGAACGATGCAGAACTTGCAAGATGCCTAGAAGGAGCTGTTATAGGTTTGTATAAGAGTTTTAAATTTATTATAATAAATAATTTGATAAGAAGAAAGGAAGAAAGTGGATCACGCACTACTCCTAAAATCTAATCTTGGTAGTAAGTTTGCAGTGTTTAACGATGTGTGCCAAGATTTATTCATGTACAAAAGATAGGTTCCAAGTTTGTTAACATAGTATTAGTACAACGACAGAGACCGATGCCAGAAATCTACTAATACGATCGCTCTACAATTGTGTCACTAGTCCAGCCAAAGCTTTTATCGTAGACTATTTTATATAATACTGGTCTTAGGCAGGTATGCATAAACACTCTCTACAGGTTTAATGTCAGTGTTACATATTAATTAGACAAAACATAAACAAAATAAACGGGAAAGAATCTAGAGTTACCATTCATCCGGTGACCTCGACTCGAGTCCATCATTACAAACTAGCCTTGGAATGATGATAATTATAGCCATCCCCATCATTCTGGAGAAGGAAAAATAATTGGGTTAAAATTGACAGCAAAAAATATCCGCCTGATAAAACTCAACAACCAAAGCAGCAAAATTAAAAATAAAAATAAAGAAAGCAAGAAGATATGGGAATGAGCTTACCAACAGTAGAGGGTTATATATACACACAGCCAGGTAATAATCTTCCATACAAATGAACTTTCTTTATACCCCATCCATCATTGGATTCAATTATAATCTATAGATATACACACATGTATGTATATAAAAATACCCAGAAACAAGAGAAGATTGCAAGAAGCTATGGGGGTTGATCATTGATATCATGATATGGGCAGGCAGCCATGATCTTCGTACTAGGTTCTTGTCTTCGTACTAGGTTATTGTCTTCTTGAGAGCAAATGTTCGTACATGTGAATCGTGATTTTCATTTTCTAAATATTTCTTTGTATGAAGAAATGGATTATTTTTTTTTATTTTGGATAATTAGATTTTGCAAATGTTCGTACATGTGAATCGTGATTTTCTAAATATTTTTGTTTTCGTATACTTATGTTTTATTATTTTTGGTACATTTATTGAAATTTTGTTTTCCCTTGTTCTTTTATTTTATCACGGATCTTTAAAAAAGAAAACTTGTAAGGGAAAGATCTTTATAATATGTATGTTATTTATTAATTAAGGTTTCATTTGTTTGCCGAATATTAAATTGATTTTGGAAAAAGAAATTCGGAAATTTTTTCTGAAATTTAATTATCGGAAAAACATTTTTCGTCATTTAACTATAGGAAAAATGTATAAAATTTGTGAGAAACTATTAATTTCCAAAGAAAGTCTTGTTTTCTCCCAGAACTCTAACCTACATAAATATTATTTGGTATTTTTTCGAAAAACTTTATTTATTTATTAAATTATAAAAAAATTGACAGTGCTTCTAAATTGCAGATTACAAGACCTGGTAGAAACTTCAGTATATAATAGATTTATTGAAAAAAATTCTATGAAATACTTCATTATGTATAGAAACCTAAAGAATAGTTTAGATGCTGATAATATAGATATTTGATTGGGGATTCCCACCAACAGAATGCACTAGATACACTTGCTTCTACAACTAAACAATATTAATGTACACACGTACAAAACTACTGAACTCTGTATGAGGCCACAATCAACTGATTCAGCCTGAGAATCAAACTCGGCAAAAGAACTTTTCGACATTAACCTAACCATGCAACTCTTTAGTTCAAGAAGTCTCAAAAGAACCTTTCAACATTCATCGAGCGCCAACTCCTTAGGTTTAAGAGGTCTGTTATCCACAAGTAAGCCACATACTCGACTTGAGCTGGAATTCCCACAGACATTCATTTTCTCAGCTTTGAAAGACTTGGACAGATGTCGATGGCATAGAATTGTTCCTCCAAATTAATTACATGCAACCTATGCTGTTATGATAATGATCTTGCATCAGATGAGTTCCACAGTGATTGAGCTCGTTGGACAGCTTGTACTCTGCAACTCCAGAGCCCTCATCTAAAGAATAGTCACAATTATAACCATCAGTACTTTCAATACATTCTTATGGATCAGGACAAATCTAAAACCTATTACCTTCATCAGCCTGTCTTTCAGAATGAGCTTCAATAAGTCCAAGCTTCTTCAGTCTCTTCTTTGACTTTTTACAAGTCATTTCTTTCTTAACTTCTTGAACTTCAGTAATACAATCATCAAACTGAGTTTCAGATTGGTCTTCAACTTGACCAAGCTTCTTCACTCTCTTCTTTGACTTTCTAGGAGTCATTTCTCTCTTAACTTCTGGAACTTCAGTATTACAATCATCAAACTGATTTTCAGATTGGTCATCAACTTGTCCAAGTTTCTTCACACTCTTCTCTGACTTTCTACTGGCACTACTATCTTTAGCCACATCATCTTTAAAGTTTGAATTCAAAATATAATGAGAATGTGCTTAATGAGAATATACACTCTAAGCAATGAGCAGAAGCAGAAAAACAAAATACATACCTGTTCTGTTTCTAGAATCATGGATAAGCATAAGTATTAGAGCTGCATCTGCCACATCCAGGCTATAAACTCGAACTATATTCACCTGTACTACATGGGAGTGGGATATAGCACCCCCCAATACGAATCAGTATAATAGTCAACTTTTGCATCTGTGTATCATCTATGAAAAAATGAAATGCAAATTAAACAGCCACCACTGAAGTATCTATGAAAAAACAGTATGCACAACACTTTTTATTCCTCGACGGCATTCCTGTACACCATTTTTCTTAAAATTATACCAACCATATTCTCCTGGTTACATCCTAATAATAAGGTTTACATATATAGTTTTTTAAAATTTAAACAAGATCGTGAACGTGATAAACATGTCAACAGTCGCTAATAAATAAACACACAATCTACCACTATAATACCCAACAAAAATCAGTTTGATGAGTAATGCTAACATCTGCATGTTAACAAAATAATTAAGGGTGGAATTGTACAGGAAAAACCAAAGTACCTAACTACGAAAAAAATTACCTTGAATCTGTAAGGTGAGATCATATGGAAAACCAAAATATCTCCCTCCAATAGTCTATGTTCCATTGCAAACCCTCTCCAACCAGCACTTAGGCCATGCCGTTTTGTGAGATATGTTGTGTCCCTCTCTTTTCCACGTTCATCCACTAAAACAACTCTAACATCTTCGTTTGGCATGTAAAACTTACAAAAGTCTAAAGGTAATATCTACATTAAAAAGAAATGCAATGGAATTTTTTTAATACACCAATGGCAACTTCATCTATAAAACCAATAATCAAATTATTTTAAAGAAGAGAGTATGGCATGCTAACCATCCAAAAGCTGTAGGAAACATTGGATGGGAGCATTGCTTTAGAAAATCTAGGATATTCCACTGGTATGCTTTGAAGCACTTCTTCTGCCCGATCCCTAACAGATTTCTTAGCATCATTGTCTTGATACAAGCTATCAATAAGGGTCTTCTTCCGGCCATAGCTAAAGTTGGTCAAAAAGACGGTAAGTTAACAAAGAAATGCATCATCCTAATAGATTATCTATTTATCTGCCTTTGGTAATTAGAAATAATGAATGGTCATTAAAATAGAATATTGTTACCTCGCTTTTTTTTTATCAGCCGGATTGACCTGCTAGAAAATATAAAACAATTTTACTATTTAGTTTAGCTTACAAAAATAACAAGAAATTAATAAATAAATTAACAATTTTCATCGAAATATTACAATATCAAGTTCCTGATGACACAACATTGAACTATAGTGCCTTGCTAATTTAAAACCTGATCTTTAGACACTTCATAAGTATCAAGACTCTAAAGGGTAACGATACATTAAATCAAATACATTAAGTAGCAGAAACATATAATAGCAATTAGCACTCTGAAAGTACTGTCCAAGTAATGAAAGCATAGGCTAGCTAGCTGAATGGTAGAAATATCATGGGAACGTGACGTAACCTCAAAACTCAGTTGAGCTTTTCTTGTTTTCATTCCAATGTCTCATTTTGTACTCTAGTAATCCAACTTATTTCATTCTAGGATGAAAATGGAGAATTTTAATGACTTCTAATATATTTTAACACTTCTATTTGCTCTCTCTGTCAACCTAGTTTGTGTACTCAACTGTGGGTCCTGTTAAGTAAATATGCATTTCCGCACATAATCATTTAGCAAAAATAAATATGCACATAATCGACATGTGAGCATTTGTATACTCATATAAAATAGATATTCAACATGTTACAACACCAATACTACGTTAAAGATTATTGTCTACATCAAAAAGTCCCACTAAAATTTAAAAAACTTATTTCCAATCACGCAAGAACATATAATATTATGCATGACTTTCTCTTTCTTGTATAGTTTAGGTTGCAAGGGTACTAGGTAATAAGAGGACTATATTAAATGAGTTGTACTGCATTAATGATGGTTCCTTGGTCTGTGTAAAAATTTGTAAAATGTCTATTAAAAAGGAATAGGAGTAACATTTTATTATCTTTTATTTACCAGTCCTGCATCAACTATATCATTGCTTGGAACTATCGTTCCTATATCTAAATTTATCTCCTCAACTTATAATAAAATAATCAATCAAATACTAACCCATACCCCCAAAAAGATTCTTCTAGTGAAGCCACGCCGGTATTTATTTTGACAATGGTATGAAAGTCTTCGACTACAGTCATATTTGAATATGCACATACTCTAGCAAATGCAATATACTGCTACAGCGAAAATATATGAAATTCTTCACTGCAACTTTTTTTTGACATGTTGTGAAGTCTTCAGTCATATGTAGTCGTAACTAAATATGCACATACTCTAGCAAATGCAGTATACTACTGGAGTGAAAATACATGAAATCTATAGAACACATGAATTAATGAAGTAAATTAGTAGATTCAACATACAAAGCAAAGAATTATAAGACTTTAACGATGCAGCGGCTTGTTATTGATCCTTTGATGTTCATCAAATCATCACCACATCCGATGAAAATTGATAGAGTTGGTGATGAATTGATGACCATCATTGATAGAATTAGTCATAACTAATAACTAGCCATTGCAATGATTAAGGTTCTTCAATTCATTGATTAATTTCATGGATCATTTGCATTGCTGCATAAGAACAACAAAAAATTTGATACGAAGTGAATGGTAACAAAATCCATCAATTCAACCCATGAACATCAATTTCATCCACGAATTGATTAATATTTGGAGTAATTTAAGTGGCAATGCTCTTAACCTTTCCATTTCTACCACTGAAAATTCATCAAATCTACATCAAGAATTCCCAACAACGGACCCTAACCTGAATCCAATCTACCTAGGTCAAATCCCCACAAAAGCCTATTTGGGCGATAACATGTGTGTGTGGCATTCGCGCTATAATTAAATCCTCGAGCTGAACCGAATGAACAAGTATACAAATTGATGTCCACCACATCAGCAATTAATTACAACTAATTCAAGAATCTATGATTGTTACAAATTACGCTTTCTACGCTTTCAACAGACAACTAGTTCTAGAAAAGCAAACATGCATTGGACCGGAAAAATCGATTACAAACTACATCTATAATCAAGAGAATTCATCAAATTCTTACTTTCTTGGATTTAGATTTAAAGTTGCAATCCTTCTTTGGAGCCACTATTTTCTTTGTTTCCAATTTTGACCTTTGCTTCATCTGTAAAATAAAAATCCACATACAATTCACATTTCAATGAAGAGAGAGAGAGAGAGAGAGAGAGAGAGAGAGAGAGAGAGAGAGAGAGAGAGAGAGAGAGAGAGAGAGAGAGAGAGGGAGGGAGGGAGAGAGAGAGAGAGAGACCATGGATGTTGATCTGGGTTTGGTGTAAAGACAAATACTGAGAAATTCTTAATCTATTCTTGTATTATATCTGAAACATTCAGATTGTAGCCCTTGTCAATTGTACTTTATTTTTTTGCAAAAACTACCATATATGTATATGTGTATGTAATTTCAATCCTTAAAAGCTGAATGTAATTGTACTGTTCACTTGTGTTTAGACTTGGAAGACAGACAGTCAGACAGACAAGTTAATCTAATCGGACAGAGACACAGAGAGACGTTGGATTTTTTTAGTAGTAGACATTAGTCAAAGTCCGTAGGTTTGTTGAGGATATGACTATGTGAAATGCTATATTTAATGACTATGTGGTACTCATTTGTATTTTAATAATTTTTTTAATTAAAAAATATTTTACACATTTAAGAAATTTTATATGCTATATCTATATATATTTTGCATGATACATGTTTAATTATACATTTTTGGACAGTTTTTGCATATGATAAGGTAGACTTTCTTTATCAATCGAAATGTTACAACATCACTAAGATTTAGCTAGATAAAATTTATCAAAACGTGGCTAAGTCGGGATGGATGTGCCAAGATGTTGTCGGAAATTCTTTAATACCGGTGAGCTTATGGAAGGGATTAATTGTATTCTAGTTTGCTTAATTCCGAAGGTTAGGGAACCTAAACGAATGACGGAATTACGACTAAATTTTTTGTGTAATGTTCTAATGAGGATTGTTTCTAAAGTCATGGCAAATTGATTTAAAGTCATGGCAAATTGATTGAAGAGTTGTTTGTCAGATTGAATCTCTGATCATCAGAGTGTCTTTGTGGAAGGTAGATTACTTATGACACGTTAATTGTTTTTTAGTTGAATCACTATATACAAAGACGGAGACAAGGCAAAGATGGTATTGTGGAAATGAAGATTGACGTATCTAAAGCTTATAATCGGTTGGAGTGGAACTTTATTGAGGGGATGTTATATAAGTTCGGGCTCAGTGAAAAATGGATTGATCGAATAATGACATGTGTTCGTACTGTTACATATAGTTTTCTTCATAATGGTGTTGAGTTTAGAGGTATTAGACCAGATCGCGGAATCCGGCAAGGGGACCTATCTCCCCATACATATATATTCTGTGCGCAGAAGCTTGTAGCTCAATTATCTCCCTGAATGAAGAGGCAGGGCTTTTACATGGGTGTAAAATTTCTCGAGGCGCCCCAGTTGTGTCACATTTGCTTTTCGCAGATGACTGCTATTTTTTCTTTAGAGCAACGGAAGCGGAAGTAATAACTATAAGGGACATTATTCAAAGGTACGAAAGCGTGTGTAGACAGAAAATAAATTGTAGTAAGTCGAGTGTTATTTTTCAGTCCATGTATAGAGGGTGTTAGAAGAAGTCGAATTTGTGAGATTCTTGGGTTTACAGAGATTTTGACTCAGAAAAATATTTGGGCCTGCCAATGCGAATTGGAAAGAAGAAAAATGTAGTTTTTAGTTTCTTGAAGGATAGAGTAAGCAAGAAACTTCAGGGTTGGGGAAACAAGACTATTTCAAAGGCTGGCAAGGTTACGCTTCTGAAAACGGTAGCACAGTCTATACTGAATTTTTGGATGAATATTTTGTTGCTACCAGATGATATAAGTAATAGGATCCAGCATCAAATGAATGGATATTGGTGGGGTAGTGGAGGTGAGAAAAAAAAAAGGATTCGTTGGGAAGCTTGGGATAAGATGTGCATGAGTAAAGAATGAGGGGGGTTGGGTTTTAGGGATCTCAAGAAATTTAATTTGGCTATGTTAGCAAAGCAAGGGTGGAGGCTATTAAATAATGCAAATCCTTTGGTGACTAGCTTGATGAATGCTCGGTACTTTTCGAACGGAGATTTTCTTAATACGACATTAGAAAATAATCCTAGCTATATGTGGAGAAGTATCTTTGCGGTCCAAGATATTGTTAGGAAAGGGTGTAGAAGGCGTATTGGGAATGGAGATAGTACGAGGGTTTGGAAAGTCCCATGGTTGCCGTGCATTGAGAATGGGTTTGTAACGATTGATATGTCAGTAGAACTTGAGAATATTATAGTACAAAGTTTGCTTGTACCTGGGAAAATAAATGGGATGAGGAGGTACTGAATGATATATTCAATGGTAGAGATGTGGAGTCTATTAAGGGAATCCCTTTACCTGTAAATGGTAGGCAAAATTCTTCGTTTTAAGGGAGTTGTTATAGAGCGATCCAAGGTGAACACTGCACACCTCATTCTACTTTCTAGAAGAAACTTTGGTCGATGAAGTTGCCTGGGAAAGTTGTGAATTTTTTATGGCGAGCTTGCAGTTCATGCCTTCCAACAGCTGTAGCTTTGATAGCAAAACAAGTTCAAAGTAGATGTCAAGTGCTCATGGTATCGTATAGAAAATGAAGATGATGTTCATGTTCTTTTTACTTGTGAGTTTTCTAAGTCAGTGTGGGTAACAAGTGGTGTTCATGATCTTATTCAAGTACTACCAGGTGCTAAGGTTTTTGATATACTGATGAGTGTCTTTTCTACTGGAGCTTAAGAGCAGTTAGTATTAGTAGCATTGTTGTGTTGGAACCTCTGGAACCGTAGGAATAAGTGGGTATGAAAGAAAATTAATATGTCAGGTTTTGGCGTTCGACAAGGAGCAATGAATCTTTGGTCTGATTGAAGAAATGTGCAACAGGAGGTGGTTAGAAATACTGTGAATGTGAACACAAGCCCTAGGAAGGAAGTGGAGTAAACCATCTTCGGGATGGGGTAAGATCAATATAGATGTTGCTAGGTTCGAGGAGCTTAAATGTATAGGGGTGGGTGCAGTCATTCGAGATGCATTGGGTGAGTTTGTTCGAGCTCGTAGTCGAAGGATTGGAGTGCTACTACATCCAAGGGAAGCCGAAGCAGTTAGTTTGAAGGAGGCATTATCCTGGGTTAAAGAGTTGGGTTTCAAAAATTGTGTGTTCGAAACAGGTGCGAAGCAATTGGCGGATGCATGCAAGGATATACAGGGAACTTCTTATTTTCATACAATTGTTTCTAATTGCGTTGATTATTGTAAGTACTTTGAAAACGTGCTAGTTGAGTTTGTTAAGAGGTCTGCGAATGTCGTAGCTCACGAGTTAGCAAGAGCGACGTATTCCTTGTCAGATGTTAAGGAGTGGGCTAATATTCCTCCTGATTTTATTCTTGAGAGTCTTGTGTACGATCCAATTTAAGTAATGCAAGTGCTTTTATTAAAAAAATAGATATATTTGGACAGTTTGGTAGGTTGTACAAAAAATATTTCGTTCTTATTATTCAATAGCATTGTAATGAATTCTTATATACATTACAAAAATTCGTAAAAATTCGTCCACTTTGATAGAGAAATCTCAAATTACGAGCAAAATAAACAAGTTTCATAAATCAAGTGTTTTATATGTTATTTGAGGAAAAAATTTCATAAGTGTTGTACCAAATCACTATTAAAATAGTTAATTTTATTATAATTCCAAATAGTATAATAAGTATTTTTTTAAAGTTTATACAATTAATATTAAAATAATTTGTGGGAGAAAAATTTTGAATAACTATTTAAAGGGATATTTAATTTCTAGTTTTGTCCAATTCAACAATTTCTTATACTCTTTGATATTTTTAATAATTGAATAATATTTTGTAAAACAAAGTTACAGTTTCATAAATTTCAATTAGAGATCAAATTTTATAAATTATAGGGAAACTACCAAAACTACGGTTATTTCATGTTCTGTTTGCAAAAATACGGGACTTTAGTATTCATTGCATTTACACTGACTTTCATTTTTTTTACAGAAATATGATTCTTCCCCAATCCAGAAAAGAGGATGAAAACCCGTACAACAGCAGCAATATGAAGATGACTAAACTCAATTTTTGAAGAACACTAGTCGGCCTCCATCTCCACCTCCGACCTCCACCTCCGATCTCCCGCGCCACATGTGTCTCCTCTCTGACCTCCATATTTTTGAAGAATACTAGTCGACCTCCATATCATCTTTGACCTCCATCTGCTTCACCTCCCCTCCCTCCTTCCCTCTTTTGATACTTCTTTCGAATTTTCCACAATTCTGTTTCATTTTTTTGAATTTTTTGACATCGACTCTCTGTTTTTTCCTATAAGCTTTCTTCTGGAACTGAATCAAGTGTTCCTCACAATACTTTTTTTATGTCTATGAATTTCTCAATTGAGTGCAATTGAATTATTAAAACATGACTATAAGGTTTTGTAGAGAGAGAGAGAGAGGCAATTGATGCCTATGTTTTCTCCGATTTGTTGGATATCAGGGCCGCAGGCCATAGAGAGGAATGGTTGCTGTTAGTTGCCGATTTGATGAATATAAAAGATGAAGTATGATTAGTTGATTATGTACTGTTAGTTGCTGTTAGTTGATTGATTGATTTATGTTGATTATGTACCATAGATCATGACTGTTTTATTTGATAGTAAAATGTATGTCAAGTGTTTGCTTAAATGTCACATAGAAATATTAAGTTGCATATGTGGTTGCATGTGGTTGCAGTTGCAAATAGGGTTGTAAGGCCCCACAGGGGCACTCATAATTCTTTATTTCTAACAGTTGCAACTGAACGCAACCACATGCAACTGAACGCAACTGAACGCAACCACATATGCAACTGAAAATTGGAAGTTAAATTTCCATTTTTTGTTACTGCGCAACCCTTATATAGAACTGGAAGTTGGTATAAAAAATGAAAATTCAAATTACAATCTTTAGTTGCATTCAGTTGTATATACAACCTATGCAACTAAAAACTAAAAGATAAATTTCCATTTTGTGCTGCTGCGCAGCCCTTATATCGAACTGGAAGTTGGTAAAAAAATGAAAATTCAAATTACAATTTTTAGTTGCATTCAATTGCATATGCAACATATACAACTGAATGCAACTTGCTGCACAACCATTACAAATAAGATAGTATTTTTGCTAATAAGATTATGGTATTTTTGCAAATTATTTTTTTTAAACAAAATATTTTTGCAAAAACATTTCTAGACATGGGTATTTATGAAAAAAGCCCTAAATTATATTTGTAATGTCACGTTTAGCACGATTAGTTTCATTCTTCTTATTAGAATAATTCTACCCAATAATTGAGTTTTTCAATTCATATTTTAGGTTCGTTTATCTCCTTGTGACAGTTTGTTTATTTATATATTTAAGAGTTATGGTATATTTTATGTTAGGGATCGTAGATATACAGGATTATTGTAATAAAAATTTGTTGATAAGGGTCTACATGATATTGTAGTTATGGTCGAATTTTTGAATGCGTTATGACAAATCAGGTATACATATTTTCGTGATTATACTAAATCGATATATTGTCTCTCCAGTATGCTATATATCTCAACCATACGAGCGAGAAGTGCTCTATAATGCAAGATCTACTCGATAAATGTAATTTTAAAGAAGAATTTTTGATTTGATATTACAGTATTATGTGTTTCTTAAATTTTGATTATTTTTATAAATGTCGTTTAACTTATTGTAAATGAATTATTCAAAAAAAAAAGTTATTGTAAATGAACTTTTTTACCTTAAAAAAAAAAGGGTTAAGTAATAGTAATGCCAATGCTTCACTTTTTTTAATTTAAAATTTACTTAGGGTAAAATCCAACATTAATATCACTCATAGTAGCTGACCTGATATGAAGAGTGGGCTCTACAGTCCAGTTAAATATTGACTTAGTTGGGCCTAATTCCATTTGGACTTTAAACGGGTAAGAGTAGTTTGAAAGTGTTAGGATTAAACTCCTAACTAAACTAATTTGTAAAGAAATTTAGAGAGAAATGAGGAAGAACAGAAATGCAGAACAAGAAAGAGAGTTTCATTACTGAACAAATGGTTGGTTTTACAACTAGTGCTTTTGTCCTTATATAGTTGCACAAACACTCACTACAATTTAACTAACTAACAGAATTACAGCTGTCATTCGTGACAAATGCCCTCCCATAGAAATCAAGCTTGTCCTCAAGCTTGAAATTGTGGAAACTGTCTCTTGATGAATGCTGCATCTTCCCATGAAGCTTCATGTAGCTCTAAACCCTTCCACTGAATCAGCCATTGAATAACCATGACATTCTGTCTCTCCACCTGTCTCCTTTGCAGCACCTTCATTGGTTCTAGAGGAACCACATCTTCTTGATTATATTCTGGTAGTGTACTAGCCATTATAGGTGCCTCTCCAACATGCTTCTTCAGTAATGACACATGAAAAATAGGATGTACTTTAGAATGGTCAGGAAGTTTGAGCTTGTATGCAACCATTCCAATCTTCTCCAAAATCTGAAAAGGACCAAAGAACTTAGCACATAGTTTTAGAGAAGTTCTTAATGCCACTGACTGCTGTCTATAAGGTTGAAGTTTCAAATAGACCCAATCTCCCACATTAAAACTTCTTTCAGTTCTTTTCTGATCAGCATAAAATTTCATCCTATGTTGAGCTTTTAATAAACTTTCCTTCACCACCTGAAGCACCTGCATTCTCTTCTGGATCATATCTTGTGCTACTGGTAATATCATATCCTGGACATTTCCCAAATTTAGAGGTATTGGTTTACTTCCATATAGGACTTCAAAAGGAGTTATCTCCAAACTACTATGAAAAGAAGTATTGTACCAATACTCTGCCATAGGTAACCATTGTTTCCAACTACTAGGTATATCACTGGTAAAACATCTCAAATATGCTTCTAAACATTGATTCAGTCTCTCAGTCTGTCCATCAGATTGAGGGTGATAAGCTGAACTGAAATGCATAGAAATTCCCAGCTTATCAAATAGACTAGTCCAGAAATGACTAGTAAAGATTTTGTCTCTATCACACACAATAGAATCAGGTAAACCATGTAGTTTGAAGATATTATCTAAGAATACATCTGCTACCTCCACTGCTGTAAATGGATGTTTCAATGGTAAAAAATGACCATATTTTGAGAATCTATCAACAACCACCAGTACTGTATCCATTCCCCCAGATATTGGTAATTGTTCCACAAAATCCATAGAAATGTGCTTCCAGGACTGTTGTGGAATTTCCAATGGCTGCAGCAAACCAGGAGAAGCCACATGTTCACTCTTATTGACCTGACAAATCACACACTTCCTTATTACCTCTACTACTTCAGTTTTCATACCAGGCCAAAAAAATAACAACTTCAACCTCTGCAAACAAGCATTTTGACCTGAATGTCCTCCCAGAGCAGATTCATGTAATGACTCAATCAATCTAAGTCTCACCCCTCCAGAACTTCCTACATATATTTTATTTCCTTTTTTGAGTATGCCTTGAACATACTGAAATTCTGTAACAGTATCATCTCCCAACAAAACTTTACTAATGATACTCATACAATCTTCATCATCCTCATAACTAGCCAGCACTTGTTGAACCCATTGTGGCTGTATAGTAGTAACAGCAGCTAACATAGCAATATTCTGCTCACCCTCTAACCTCCTAGAAAGAGCATCTGCCACTACATTTTCCACTCCTTTTTTATATTGAATTTCATAATCCAAACCTAACAATTTAGACAGCCATTTATATTGCAAAGAAGTATGCAACTGTTGCTCCAACAAATACTTCAAAGACTGATGATCTGTTCTAATTATGAAATGATTTCCTACTAAATAATGCCTCCATTTAGTAACTGCCATCACAAGAGCCAATAATT
The DNA here is from genome assembly GCA_036435485.1 of Saposhnikovia divaricata. NCBI lineage: Eukaryota > Viridiplantae > Streptophyta > Magnoliopsida > Apiales > Apiaceae > Saposhnikovia > Saposhnikovia divaricata. The sequence goes on along the minus strand of CM071597.1, from coordinate 7,943,716 downwards.
CCTTTTCATATACTGAAAATCCCAAGTTCTTTGAATTAAAAGCCTTACTCAGATAAGAAATAGGTCTACCTTGTTGCATTAAAACAGCCCCCATTCCCTTATCACAAGCATCAGTTTCCAAAATAAAAGGTTTTGAAAAATCAGGAATGGTCAGAACTGGAGCAGTACATAATACTTTCTTTAAAGTCTGAAAAGACTTCTCAGCCTCATCATTCCAAGCAAAACAGTCTTTCTTCAACAAATTAGTTAGAGGCCTTGTAATTACTCCATAACCTCTAATAAACCTTCTGTAATACCCAGATAAACCCAAAAATCCTCTCAAAGTTTTGACAGAATTTGGAGTTGACCACTGCATAATACTTTCAACTTTTGCAGGATCCATACTTACTCCTTCAGCAGATATCACATGGCCTAAATACTCTACTGATGACACAGCAAAAGTACACTTAGATTGTTTACAATATAACTGATTTTCTGCCAACACTTTCAATACCATTTCCAACTGTTCAGCATGAGAAGATACATTTGAACTATAAACCAAAATATCATCAAAGAAAACCAACACAAACTTTCTCAAATAAGGCTGAAATATCTGATTCATTAAAGCTTGAAATGTAGCAGGGGCATTTGTTAAACCAAAAGGCATAACCACAAACTCAAAATGCCCATGATGAGTCTGAAATGCAGTTTTTGGAATGTCCACAGCCTTAACCAAAATTTGATGATATCCAGACCTTAAGTCAAGTTTTGAGAAAATTCTGGCTCCATGCAATTCATCTAACAACTCATCTATATTAGGAATAGGAAATTTATCTTTCACAGTGATGTTATTAAGATGTCTATAATCAACACAAAACCTCCAAGTATTATCCTTTTTCCTAACCAAAATAACTGGAGATGCAAATGGACTATTACTAGGTCGAATAGTTCCACTATTTAACATTTCTTGCACTTGAGATTTAATTTCAGATTTCTGTGAATGAGGATACCTGTATGGCTTTAGTTTAAAAGGTTGTGCATCATCCTTTAGAGGAATTTCATGATCTACATTCCTAGTTGGTGGTAGAGAAGTAGGAACAGCAAACACAGCAGGGTACCTACTTAAAACAGAAGTGATCAAACCTGATATAGTCTCATTGTCACCAGATTTTTCAACTGAAGACAGCAACTCAGATGATGCAACAATGCTATTTGACTCCGAATCCAACTTATTATTGTCTACAATCTTTGACAATAATTCTTGTTTCACTTTGTTCAAAGCCAAATCCTGATTATACTTTTTAAGTTTCTTGCCTCTAATCAAACTAATAGAAACTCTTCTCACCGCACCTTGTAAAATCCTTTGTTTATCCTTCTCCACATCTGCATTCAGCTTTAAGTATAACTTCTTAAAATCAAATAATATAGGACTGTATTGTTCCATCCAATCCACACCAGCTATCATATCCCAACCTTCAATATCCAATACCCTCATGTCACAACAAAATTTATAATCCTGAACTGCCCATTTAACTTTAGAAACCAACTTATTACTAGTAACAGTTCTTCCATCTGCCAATTTAACTTGTATCTGTTCTCCATTACTAGTCTTGAAACCACACTTCCTAACTATTTTAGAATCCAGAAATGTCATAGTACTTCCAGTATCCACCAAAATCATCAATGGCTTACCCTGTATTATTCCATCAAGTGTAATTGTTTTCCTCAAGATATTGTCAGATAAAGCATTTAGAGAAACTTCAGTAACAGTTCCTTCTTCTAACTCCTCTGAATCCTCACAAAGACTATCCACATCAGCTTCACTGGGTCCATCAATTAGCATAAAAGTATACTGTTCATTCTTGCATTGATGCCCTTGACCATATTTCTCCCCACACTTATAACACAGATGATTGTTCTTCCTATATTGAAATTCTTCTGGAGAGATTTTCTTGAACAATCCTGTATTAACATTTGACTTTTTGTCACCCTTGCTTTCATTCTTAACATCACCATACCCAGCATCTGATTTCTTTTGATTCCAAGAACCTTCTTTCACCACAAAATTAGATTTTCCTTTTGTGTCATTTTTCTTTGCAATTAAGTCAAGAGTCTGTTCTTGAAATTGAGCAACCTCCATTGCATCTATCAAAGTAACTGGTTTCATAATTCTAACCATGGGTTTTAATTCATTCTTAAGTCCAGATATGAAACTTGACACAAAGTAAGACTCATTCAAATGAACATTCTTGCATAACAGGACTGCCTTAAGTTCCTCAAATTTATCTATATATTCAGCAACAGATCCCCCTTGAACCAACTTATTAAATTCCTCTTGCTCATCCACCCCTTTCTTTCTATCAAATCTCTTAATCAAGGCCTCACAAAACTCTAACCAAGAAACATTCCCTTTAACAAACTTAAAACTTTGAAACCAAGTATCAGCCTTATCATCAAGATACATTTCTACCAAATCACACTTATAAACATCACTAACCTGATGAAACATAAAGAATTTATTGCATTTTCTAATCCAATTTCTTGGATCTTCTCCCTTAAAATGAGTTAACTCCACCTTTGGATGGCTAAAAGAAAGCTTCCCATTATTCTCTTTATCATCCCCTCTCTGTCTAAACAAATGTGACAATGGATTTTGCTGAAGTGGAGGTGTCTTCAAAATGGGTGTTTTATCGACCAAGATTTCTCCATCTCTACCCACAGACCTCTCCTTATTTCCAGTTTTAAGAATCCCTGCAATCTTGTTAGAAATCTTATCATCCATAGACACATTATAAGCCTCCAATTTAGACTCACACCCAGAAACCAAATTCATCAACTGATCCATCTTACTAATGATCTTTTCTTCAATCGCTGCTTGAGAAGCTGCAATGTTTTTACAGCAATTGATGTTAACTTCTTGAATCTTGTTTTCAAGATCTTTCCAAGAATCATCCAATGAACGAGATCTAGTGCCACTCGCCATTGAAAAATAACAAGAAATGAAAAAAAAATATCCAAGAATCGAGAAGCTCTGATACCACTTGTTAGGATTAAACTCCTAACTAAACTAATTTGTAAAGAAATTTAGAGAGAAATGAGGAAGAACAGAAATGCAGAACAAGAAAGAGAGTTTCATTACTGAACAAATGGTTGGTTTTACAACTAGTGCTTTTGTCCTTATATAGTTGCACAAACACTCACTACAATTTAACTAACTAACAGAATTACAGCTGTCATTCGTGACAGAAAGTCTTTCTTCTTTAGGACAGTAGCCTCGCCTTATCTACAAATCTACAAAGTATCAGTTTTTTTCGATTCTTTTTTTACAAGCCCAAAACAAATTGGGCCTCATAGAGTTGGAAAGTGTAGTTCCCAGTGGGCACGTTCTTTACTGGACTTGACAAAATATTTGAAATTACAAAGCTCTGCGTTCTGTAATGTTCTATATTAAAAAAAATAGTAGTACTTAGTATTTTGTATATTTTTTTTTTAACTTCATGTGCATGAAAAAATTTGGCATTTTTAATTTTTATGAATTAAATTAATCAAATGTTGACTTGAAATCAAATAATATTATTAGACATAAATTATAAATGTATTTTTAAAAATTATATTTAGTTGACTACAATGATACAATAAAACTGATTTTCAGTCAAATTTCCATAAATTTCACTTGAAAAGGTCAACATATTTTCACAAGTAACCAACAACAAAAAAACTAGAAACAATATGTTAATTCGATTGAAATTTGACAATATTATTAGCAAATTGAAGCGGAACATCCATGCATGTCCACCAACTGTTCGCAAATGTGGTCCCAGAGAATACTGATCCTGCAAATGTGGAAAGGATTGCTATTCAGGCGAAATGTAGTGATGACAGAATGCTGGATATTCAAAAGAAACATTAGCAGCTTGAAAACTGGGATTCTTCTCTTGCTGTTGGGTAGGAACAAATGGAGATAGGGTTTTCAGAGATGAAGTTTGGAGGTGGCAAAAGGATGAAATTTCCTTCTCGGCACTGCAAGGAAATTTGAAGGTGCTGATCATAAAGCTCATAAACAAGTGGTTGAAGTACTTGATGAGCTTCTCAGTTTGATTATGGATAGAAGGCTTTCATTTGATCTCGGTACGAGTTTTAGGAGTTCCAGCTTAAGCAAGATTACGTGCGAGATCTCAAGACCATGTAGGAAATAGAAGTGACTTACGCTGGTATATTGTGAATTGTATTAATTTATAATATTGTATTGTATATACAATCTATAAATTAATATAGTCAGGACCGGAGTATTTTATTAATTTAGAAAGGTATTAATTAATTTGTAAATAATTATTAATTTATAGAGAATTTTTTACATAAAGAAAATTAATTTCCAATTATATATATACCTTTAAATAGAATGAAATGTACAATTTATATTTTATACTTAATTTAATTAATTCTATATACATTGTTTTACTAATTGAACAAGTATTAGCGAGATTCAAGGTAAAGATTCATGTATATTTAGATGATATTAAAGATAAAACAATATTTTTAGAATCTTTTGCACGTAAAGAAGCACTCAAGACATCAAAAACCTTGATTTAATAACTGTTTAATGCTTTACGAAAACACTACATTTGAACTTTTGAATGCAACAAAGAGGTTAAGGATGAGTTTTATTTAGATTCAAATTTTAAGAACTCTAATATTATATTTTACAAAAGGGGTAGTACATATATTTTTATGCTTATGAATGATTTATTAATTTATAATATTATTGGGACCATAAATTTATATAGGATTTTTCAAAAAAATTATTATCTTATTATCTTATTGAAATTGATCAATTTTTGTACTGGCCCAAGTTGGGACCAGAAAAAATTATTAACTTGGAGAAATTATTAATTTATCGAGAATATTAATTTAACGAGGTTTTAGTGTATGTTATATATATTCATTGGATTTTTTGAAAATAGTTTCATTGTTTGAGTGAGGGTAAGGTCTCCCAAAAGCACTAACACGTTTAATCTTCGTTCTTTTAAAACTTTAAGCGACACATAGGTTTGGTTTAGTTTAAGCAAAACAAATTTTGGTCTGATTTGGTTTAAAGCTGACCTGTAATTCTAGTTAGTCTACATGACCATGTTTATTTCATAAAATTAAGTATGGATGTTACTATAATTCTTTTTAAATGTTTAAATTATATTAAGATTATAATTATAATTCTTTAAAATAGTAATCACTTTGATTGGAGTAATGAGCAAAATAATAACTTTTTTTAATATTTGGTTGAAGGAAGTATTTTTAATCTCTATAACATTTCATTTTTAAACAATCATATTTCACTCACTATAACTCCAAAAAAATATAGGATTAGAAATTTTTATTTTTTGAATAATTAGACTTATATACCTTACAAAGTGAGTATCTATTTTAACAAATTTGGGGAATGAGTAAAAGTCGAACCCATGACATGAACAATAAGAGAATAAACCCTTTTATCACTTGAGCTATCTCATCAGGATTAGAAAAATAATAGTGTAATATTTAGATCATTTCTAAGAATAAGTATGAAATAAAATATCTAAATAATTGTTAAATTTTTTAAAAATTACAGTTCAATCGTAAATTTTTTATTTAAAATAAATATGAATTGCAACAATTCAAAAATTACAATTAATAAAATTATAAATAGCATGATTAATATATGTAGTAAACAAAAATAGCTTAAAATTAGAAAATTGCTGGAGGGCAGGGAAACAAAGAAACACTGTAATTTTTAAAAGAAAGTACGTAAAACTTAAGAAATGATACTCCCTCTGTCCCTTTAAACTTTTCTAATTTTTTTTGTCGGTACTGTTCATAATATGAGACAAATTGCTAATTTACGTCTAATTTATAAGATCAAATATAGTCATGAGTGATCTTGTTGGATTCGTATTTATGAGTACTTTAATACAATGAAGTGTTTATATTTAAAACTAATACGAAATTGAAGATATTAACGATTAAAAGTATGCATTGACAAACGTATTCAAGAAAAATGGGAAGAGTTTTATGGACGGAGCGAGTAGTAATCTGTTTCGTTAAAGGGTGAAGAAGCAATAATTTAAGCTTTAACAAACACTACTACTTGCTGTACTCCACTACTGCTGTTACTGCTCTATTAACATTCAGTTCATTAATATTTAAGCAACATTCTTCTATTTTTACAGCTTTCAAGACAGTACTTTAAACAAGTATACCCAATATTTAATTCATTTAATTAAATGGGTAATAGCGTGCATCAGATCCGAGGCATCATCAAAGTTAGGACTTTATCCCTTCTCCAACACTGCACGTGGACTACTCTGTATCGTGATCAATGCTCCTCCAGCCTGCGGTCAGCTCAAAAAATAATTAAATTATCAAAATTAAAATATATCATTTTGTTATGTTAGAATTAGGAAAAATATTCCTTTAACAGGATTTACATTTATTTAATAAATAGATGTCAAAATATTTTTCTGTATTATGTAAATGTACATGCATGTAGTATGGTAAAATGAATTTAACTTAATTAAATTATAATGCAATTTCGAATTCAAAAGTAAGTATTTCATCTTTTTCGGGAAAAAAAAGTATTTCATCTTTTAATACCATAAATCTTGCTATTTTGATTTTTTTTTTTTGAATTACTTCTAGTTTTAATGAAAGTTTTTGAAGGCCATTAAAAGGTATTTATATTATTATAAACTAAATAAAAGGTCATTGCAACTCAAAGAAGAGACCAAAAACGATGGTAGACTTTCACATGAGATTGGTGGATCTGTACACTAAAATTTCTATTTTTCTAATTCATGTTACAGCAGTGTATGTGCATGCATCTATCTATCTGTTATTTGATTGTTTTTCCCATGCTGCCCTTGTCACCTTCTTAATTATAACGTGTGTCTTGCCTAGTTTGCCTTGTTTCTTTCCTAATTCGATATTTCAATTTGGTTTACATGATATTTAACTGATTAAGTAGTTTTATGAGCTGAATTTCAGCAAGGTGCTTACTGTTGATCTACATGAGAAATAGTATATTGAGTGTATTGTGGTCGAATTAGAATTTTGAAAAAGTAAAATTTTAAATATTTATCAAAATAATTATCAAGTTTTTATTTACATAAAGTTAAAAATAAATTACGAAAAATGTTGAGTCTAACGTATCTTAAACTATGTTAAAATTAAAATGAACAAATAATTTGAGACGGAGGAAGAAAATGTTTTCATCAGGAGAAGACATGAGTAATGAGTACAAGTGACTGACACCATAAACAACAAATGACTATTAGAAGCTGCTTTGGTAATGGGTTTAAACTTTTGATCACAATCATCACCAAAAACACGAGAATGAAAAGCAATTCAAATACAGCATAAATATTAACGGTGAAAAAAAAGACCCCACTATAACCAAACACAATACTCAGATTTGCACAAAAGAATCAATTCACTTTACAATGTAATATATGAAAATTAGGGCTGAAAATTGCAAACAAACTGACAAAAATACCAAGAAAAAGCCAAACCATACCCAAACGAAACTTACTTTTCCAAACGCAACAATCAAATTAAATTCCAAAACAAATTCCCCACAAAATTCATGTCACTCTGCTACCACTATCAATACAGCAGGCCCAGACATGGATAGACAGAGAATCAGAGATATCATCTTTACATACATGTTTAATAATTCTGCAAACACTTGGGGTTTTATAATGTATACATATTGTCATATTGATTGTAGATATTCATGTCATACCAACCAAAATGTACCTTGCAGAGAACAGAAGCTTCTACTTGTTTCAATGGTACCTAAATTTATCGACTACGACTCAACATAAACACTAGATAGATAGATAGATAGATAGATGGATCGAGATATATCTCTGTACATAATTATTTATAATAATTGAATTTTTCCGAACAACGAATTAACAGACTCCCCCGTGTAAATAATTTCGAAATTTATAGATCTGTAATGGTTTTTCACTGCTCTATACGAACCCACTGGTACTTTCCTTCTAAAGGCACATCCTTCACAATATCATAATTGTACCTGAACCAAACAACATTTTCATCAATATCTCCATATATAACAGATTCAAATTTCGCAATTCAGTTACATAAATCATGCACATTGAACACGCTTACTTTTCCGCAAATCGTTTAGCCTCATACTTTTCAGCTACGGAGAAGAACTCTTCGATCTCCTCCATTGAAGGCTTCTTGTGCGCTGATGAAGCCTTGTTCTTCGTCTTCTTCTTCGTTGTTGTTTCCATTACGTCCGAGAGGCTCGACGCTGATAATTCTCTTCTGCAAACAACAATTCAACACCTCTTTATATAGATATATTGAGATATACATATATACTAAAACATGCTTGTAAAAAAACTGAAACTGTTGGTTTAAATTTTTTGGTCATAATTGAAGAGAGTTATGGAGAAAATAAATACAAAATTCAATTTCACCTGTTCATAGATGTTGAATTATTAGTTTTCGAATTCTCAACCTGAAAAATTAAACATCAAATTCAAAATTAGCAATTAAAGCCACGAAAAAGAAAAGTACAAACAACAACACATACAATTATGTTTATTTACATATATTCTAGATTTCTAGTTCTACTCAGAGAGAGAGAGAGAGAGAGAGAGAGAGAGAGAGAGAGAGAGAGAGAGAGAGAGAGAGAGAGAGAGAGAGAGAGAGAGAGAGAGAGAGAGAGAGAGAGAGAGAGAGAGAGAGAGAGAGAGAGAGAGAGAGAGAGAGAGAATTTTCTGATTTACATGCCTACATAACCAACCTATAATTTATGCAATTATGTAATTATATTGCTCAATTATGATAAATTTAAGCAATTTACAAATCATGTAAATTGCTTAAATTTGAAGTAATCACCTTCAGATCAGCGGATCTCGAGGTTTTGTCGTAAAATTCTTCACTACAAGCCGAATATTGATCTGAAGAAACTGCAGTCCTCGCCAGAGAAGTAGAATTCTCAGGTGAACTGATCAAACAGCTACATTGATTCAAATTCGAATTCACAAGCTCTCCAGAATCAATTTTTCGTCTTTTCGAGGCGCTCTTCACCTCCGCAGCTCTCACATGCGCGATCTCCATTGCTCTACAGCTCAATTCTAGCTCTGTAAACGTATGTTATGTAAGTATATGTTGTATGTACTCGCGCCGCGTCTATACAAATATATACGGTTGAAAAAATGGTTGGATGGAAAAGAGAGGTACATGTACATATAGGGAGAGTGTGGGAGAAGGAAGGGTAAGAATGTAATTTTGGGGAGTAGTATGGTCCCGACTCCGTTAACGGTGACGGAGAATTACAAAGCCATGTGCAAGGGCCGTTACGAAGATCTGGCTGTTGAGTGTTGAGGATCACTGCCCATGTGAACTCAAACTTACGGCCACGTGTCAGGCATGTAACAGGAAATGACCGGATGTAACCGGTGGCACTTGCCAGTGGAGGAGTACAATACATATGTCTTGCCTGGCCTTTGACAAATTTGTTATTCTTTGTTTATGAATTTTTCCTGATCTTGAAAAAATGCTCTCTTCGGAATGTTTAAATTTTAAGCATCCAAGAACTTGTCCGATTATTGAGTTAATGTTAGGACATAATCGAGTCGAAATGAATCAAATATTGTCATGTTTGAATTCAAACTCGATTAAGAAGTTCGAAATTGAACTCGAATTAGAGTTCGATCAATTTTTCAATTTTAAACTCGAAACTTGGTTCGTGAAGAATTTTTATATGTTCGAATTGTTTAAAAGCTCGAGCCGATAACTCGAATATGATTGGTGCGATTAAATATAAATTATATTATAACTGAATAGTTATATAAAAATATTTGTATAAGGTACAAAAGTTAAAAATAATATATTTAAGATTAGAATTACAAATTTTACTAGATGATTAATTTGAAATTCAAATTAGATTCGATAAAATATTTAAATACTTCACATTTAAATTCGACCAAATTATTACTAAATTTGATTTGAGTATTTATAAATCGAAATTAAGTACTTCTTCCGTCTCATTCATTTTGTCACCAATTAGATTTCCACGTTTTATTCAATAATAATAACTACTCTGAAAGTTAGCATAAAGATATATTATTTTTCAAATAAATTGTCATAAATAATATTAAATTTACTATATATTATAAAATGTGAACACATTTGTGGGATAAAGCAAAATAGAAAATGTGACCACAATATATAATAAAATGTGAACACATTTGTGGGATAAAGCAAAATAGAAAATGTGGTCACAATGAGTGGGACGGAGGGAGTAACTTACGAACAATTTTCCTCGATAATGTTATAAACTCAGTTGGACTGATAATTAATTTCCGAGTACTGAGTTAGTCGAGTTTTATAATACCGGAAAAGAACATAAAAATAATGACTGCTGAATGTGTGCCGGGGTCAGTACTTACAACGACTTAACAGAATTTTCACAGCATCGGGATTTGTGAAATACAAAGGTCCTTTTTTTATGGCTACTAAAGTGTAAGTTATGTGAGCTCCACAGAATTGGGGACCGTTAAATTGGGACACTGTGTTCACTGAAAATGCATGTACAAAATAAAATTTAAAAAAAAAAAAGTCATGCATTTTAGTAGTAGAATTTTGTACTTTTTCTTGTCTTTGACAAGAAAGAATTCATGTACTTGTTGTACGTTTTATTATTCAGTTTCATTTTTCTTGTGTGTATTGCGGTGGGACTTCAATTTTTTTCAAGCTTAATTTAGAAGCTGCCGAATATTTCACAAATTATGCATGTACATTTGTTCTGATATCAACTTTTACGATTTACATTTATATGTATGTATATAGTGAACATTTTAACATAACTATGTGTACATTTTTGTTTTACAGGAAACATCCAAAATGGGGATTTTGAGGCTTAAAATCAAGAACAAAATGACAATCGAAGTGACTGACATATGGGGTTCAAAATTTTAAAGTTTGGTGGTTTTTGTTATGACAGTAAAAAAGAAAGTTGGAAGAAAAAGCTTTAATTTATTTCACATTTTAGGACAGTGATGCTACTCGTTCGATGAAAGTAGCTAGCCTAGCTTATTTTAACTTTGAAAATGGATAGAATTTTTCGCAAGCAATGCAATGTTCAGAAGAATGTTAAGAACCAAGTAGATGGACACATGCCAAATTGAACGAGAAATATATTTTTTTAAGCCTTACTGAATTTTGAAAATCACAAAGTTGTAGTATCTTATAATTTTTAACCCATTTCTCACATTAGTTTTTTACGTCGCCTAATATACGTCGGTTCCACCTAAAGGCGACGTATATTCTACCTTTATACGTCGGTTCCGCCAAAAAGTGACGTATATTTGTTTTTATGGATATCTTATACGTCGGTTCCGCATAAAGGCGACGTATAAAATACTTATATACGTCGGCTTAGTTTAAAGCGACGTATAAGATGCACCTTTTACGTCGGCTTTGGTCAGGCGACATATAAGATCTATACTTTTTACGTTGGTTTAGTAGAAGGCGATGTATAAAGTTCATCTTATACGTCGGTTTCTTGTTTGCCGACGTATAAGATATTATTTTTATAAAATAAAAAATTAAAGAAAATTGTAGTCCTTTATACCCAAATTAAACTCTCTACTTCAGTTTCCCTAAATTAAACTCAGACCTAATTGCATACAACATCACCGGCTTCAACAACACCACTCCTTCAAATTTTAAAGTTTGGTGGTTTTTGTTATGACAGTAAAAAAGAAAGTTGGAAGAAAAAGCACATTTTAGGACAGTGATGCTACTCGTTCGATGAAAGTAGCTAGCCTAGCTTATTTTAATTTTGAAAATGGATAGAATTTTTCGCAAGCAATGCAATGTTCAGAAGAATCTTAAGAACATGCCAAATTGAACGAGAAATATATTTTTTAAACCTTATTGAATTTTAAAAATTACAAAGTTGTAGTATCTTATATTTTTAGCCCATTTCTCACATTAGTTTTTTAACTTGTTCAAGATATAAATGTCGGTATTAGTGATTTTACTCAGAAATGAAATGTTAAGTAATTACCAGTATTTCTGAAAATGTAATACAAAAGGAAAATCCCAAAGAATCGTACATTTTTGAATTGAAAAGTTGTTTATCGGTGTGTATAATAAATTATGATAATATTGAAGATAACAGAGAATATACCATTTTATAAAAAGCATCTCCAACATGTTTTTTAAACAAATTCTTAAATTAGAATGTAAAGAGTATAAGAAGAAATGGAGCTCTAAGAGACTCCAGGTAATCTTAAAAATCTTAAAATTTCTCTTCTCACATCTATTTTAAAAGTCATAATATAACTTTTAACTTTTTATATTAATAAAATATTAACTTATACATATTTCAAAACTTTATCATCATGAAATTTGGAATATGAATAAATATATGAATTAGGAGCAAATACGAAAAATATTGTTCGAGTTGATACCAAAATCTATATCCTAATTTACTATAAGTCCAAAACTTTTTTCTAGGACTTATGGACTTATTTTCGGGTAAAAATTTTATATTTTGATGATTTTTTTTATACAAGTATTTAATGTATGTTTGAGATTCAATAAGTTGCAAAAATAAGTTCAAAAATAAGTTGGAATGTTAGGAATCTCTAACTTTGTCTTAAAATAAGTTGACTTATTCTAAAAAACAATTTCCCCAAACACCCCGTGTTTATAATATACTAGTCTATAACCGGTGCAAGGCTACCAAAATTTTTTATGTTTCGTCTTTTATAATATAGTATAGATTATGAATTAAAATATTAATTATTTAATCAATATCAAATTTTAATTTTTTTTATTAATTTTATTATTAATTTTAAATTTACATATGTTCCATACTTTATTTCAAGACATAAATAAATATCAGTAATTTAAGGTTATATTAAAATAATGGTTAAATATCTTAAGAATTCAATAAATATTTTTAAAAAATTATTTAGTGCAACCTAAAATCGTAGAAGAAAGAGTGGTGGGAAGAAGTGTATGCGGGAATGATTCTAATCGGGATATAATTGAAAATGTTTATAATTCTATAAAACATGTGATTTTTTATTGTTAATCAATTATATATAATTTAATTGAATTTGAAATTTTTAACACATTTTTTAAATTTTTTTAAATATATATTTTTGTGCCTTATTTGTAAGTTTTATCCTTTATTATAATACCGAGTCTACCACATATCAGTTAACCAATAAGAAAACTATGAATTATTTTAGAACCAATCACAACGCATTCCTAAATTTTAGACCAATCATGTTATATTAAGAGTTTTCCTTATTTACATTCTCACCCTACTTCATTAATTATGGTTAGTTAACACTTCTATAATTTAAATACAATAATAATTTTATTTAACATATCCATAAATACATATTTTTAAATCAAAAAATATTTACTAAAAAATCACAATTTTAATTTGAAATCAATCACGATATACTATTATATATTTAAAATAAAACTTCATAATTAATCATTCATTAATCAACCACTCTTTTAATATAAAATCAATCACAATCATATTATCATACACTATAAATAGATTTTCATAATACATGTTGTACAATTAAATTTTTTTAAATAATTATAATCTAACTCAACTATAAATCTGAAAAATCGGATTTGAAATAACTTGGATAAAATCCATATCTTCAAAGACTATCATACACTATTAATAGATTTTCATAATACATGTTGTACAATTAAATTTTTTTAAATAATTATAATCTAACTCAATTAGAAATCTGAAAAATCGGATTTGAAATAACTTGGATAAAATCCAAACCTTCACGATTGTTTTAAAAGCTCAAAAATATATTTATTAAAAATATGTTAATAAAATTAATTATTTAATAAATATTAACCAACACTACAAAATCGGATTTGAATCATATTTTAAATAATTTGGATAAAATTCAAATCTTCAAAAACTCGATTTTTTTAAAGGCTCGAAAATATATTTATTCATAATTTATTAATAAAATTAATTAATAAATCTTTTATTATATTAAAAATTTTCTTTATTTATCATTATTATCTTATTATATTAATCATGATTAGTTAACAATTTTAATTTAAATATAGTAGTTAATTGATTTTACATATCCATATATTACATATTTTTTAATGTTAAAAAACAATTATAATAAATTAGTATAAAATTAAAATCAATCAGGATTACAGTCAGATATAGTTAGCCAATCAAAAAAATTTGAATTGTTTTAGGACCAATCAGACTTTCGAATTAGATCAATCATATTATATTAAAAGTTTTCCTTATTTATGATTCGTATCATATTATATTAACCATGATTAGTTAAAAATTCTAAATTAAATATAGTAGTTACTCCATTTAACATATCCATATATTATATATTTTTTAATATTAAAAAACAATTAGTATAAATTAGTATAAAATTAAAATCAATTAGGATTATACATAAATATAATATTAAACAATTTTTACAATTTTTATTTTCCACTCTTTTGATTTACAATTAATCATAATTAAATTATTATACATTACAGATTAATTTTAAAAACATATATAAAAGCCATTTAGAATTTACCACAGAATTAAATTAATCATATCATTCTCATCCTAAATTACTTATCTTGGTTACTTAACAATTTTTTTGAAATACAAAATTTATTTTATTTAGTACATGCATAAATTAAATACTTTTTAAAGTAATAAAATATTTACCAACTTATCAATCTTTTAATTTATAGTCAATCAAATTTATACTAGTATATATTACGAACATTTTTTTTGAAATACAAAATTTATTTTATTTAGTACATGCATAAATTAAATATTTTTTAAAGTGATAAAATATTTACCAACTTATCAATCTTTTAATTTATAGTCGATCAAATTTATACTAATACATATTATGAACAATTTTTTTGAAATACAAAATTTATTTTATTTAGTACATGTATAAATTAAATATTTTTTAAAGTGATAAAATATTTACCAACTTATCAATCTTTTAATTTATAGTCAATCAAATTTATACTATTATATATTACTAGCTAATTTTCATAAATATCAACTACAAATCCTACAATCATACTATACTACAGTATATAGTTATATATTACAGATTAATTTTCATAAATACTTAATAACTAATTAATCATAATTTTTGATTTAAATCAATTACAATTATAACATTATATACTGACACGTCTATTTTTTGCACAAGTCTTTATGTATAAAGCCATTTTCCAAAATTGTGCATTTATTAATTGATTTTAATATAAATATATAATTTTAATACATAAGTCTATTTCATCTATATTATATAATATAGTATTTTAATATCTCAAACTCTCGATGTACAATCATAAGTTGCAATCAAATTTGAATAAATCTACTATTATTGAATAAAAAATTTTAAAAATTGAAAAATATTCACCACACTATTCTAAATACACGTTCAAAATTTAAATTAATCAATTATTAAAATATCTTTAACATTTTATTTGTCGATTTTTTTTAGCTATGCAACAATTAATGTAACAAACAAATTGACCTGGCAAGATATTTGAATTATTCAAAATACTAAATATACTCTCAAATAGTATTAGACATTATTAGTGTATAAATTATCACATTACAGCGTTAATGAAAATATTGTTATTGAATATTTTATAGCAAATTCGTCAACTCAACGCAACAATTCTTTTAAATCACTATTTTTTATATATAATTAATTTATCAATAAAAGGACATACGACACCTACAAAACTAATCAAAAATTATAAATTTTCTTATAAATTGTTGTAAGAACCAATATAACAAAATCCAAATCAATTCGAACAACCGACCATAGCTACGATCTATACTATCCAAATCAATGAACCAATATTACAAAATCCTATAGGTCTAAGATTTCGGATGCCAAAATAAAAGAACCCACCTTCATAAAAAGAAAGAACAAAACCTAATATATGGGTAGACAAAAACCACTAACGGGGTACTAGACTCTCGATAAAGAGAGATATTTATTGAAAAATAAAGTAAACTCAAGGAAAAAAAACAGAAGTTATCATTCACAAGGACAAAATACAAAATCAAATATATCAGTAGATCAAACCTACCAACGGGTTACTAGAATCTCAATAAATAGAGATTTTTATTGAAAAAAACAGAGCAAAATCAAGGAAAATAATAAAATGTGGGCTAATCATCAACCAAAATTGATGTCAGCCCCTAAACTTTAGTTTAGTATTTTTTGGGAGAGGAACAGAGAGAGGAACGACTATAGCCATCGTTATAAAAATCATTATTATTTCTAACTAGATAAGTCAATACATAAAATTATATATTGTTCTAATAAAAGGTACCCTTTTTAATTTTGTATTCTTGAATTAAATTAATAGTATTCAATTTCCACATCATAATCTAAGAACAGATATATCAAATTAGCTTGGTTGGTTGATAATATTTATTTTTAATATCAACAGAACTTTAAATATAGGTAAAAAAAACTTAACAACTTGGTAGATAGATTCTAAACAAACAAAGATATTTATTAGTTTTGTTTTGTCTAAACAAAACAAATGTATCGGGTTTCGATATTGGATCGGGTTTTGGATCGGATATCGGTTCGGTACAACTGAAATCCAAATCGAAACTATTTCGGGTTTAAAATTTAATTCCAAACTTGAATCCGAAAATTCGTGTTCGGTACATCCAAAATTTCGGGCTTTGGATTGGGTACTATTAGATCGAATTAATTTGTCACCAACCATAAATTCTAATAGTCATATCATACTCTAAGAACGGGATAAGTTAGATATGTTTGGTTGATTGATAATATTTATTTTTCTATAGTAAATCAATTTACTAATAAAAGAACATACAATTTATAAAAATGATATTGAATAAACACATATGAAACTAGATTATAAGAAAGTTTCCTTTATCATAACTACGTTCGTTTAATGGACCTTACACAGTTATCCTTTCACACATTGTTGAAACATGCAACATTTTTTGAGAGACAATCCTATGATTTATTATGGTCGTGAGAAATAAGTGTTTATGAATTTTCAATATGTATTTGAAAAATTGATCGCAACCCATATAATTTTTTTGATTAAATTAATATGATAAAAATTCTAGAAATCCACGGTACTTTACATTTAAATACACCAAATTTCCAAAAGAACAAAACTTAAAATATGGGTAAAAAACTTATGAACTTAGTAGAAAGATTCCGAAAAATGAGAAAAATCAAATGAAAAAAAAAATTAAGAAAAACAATGTTAGGTCCGTTAAGATTGTAGAAGGGGGGGTTGAATACAATCTATACCTTTTTATCAAAATTTGTCCGTTAAATAAAATTTAGTTTAGACAAATTTGTGCGGAATTAATTGAAACAAAATTCAAGTTAAATATAACGATATATTAAACTTGACGGTTGTTACAAAATCAGTAAAGAGTATTATCACGTTAATAAAAACTAATTAGAAAATCTCACATGAACTTTTCTAATTTAGTTAATAAAAATCGAGATAAGAACTAGGAAACTTAATTCGCTAGTAGCAAGAGAATAAAAAATAATTAAGTTCTAACGGATACAATTTTTGAAACAAAGAACTTAAGAATTTATAGCAATTTAATTCTTCTTGGTTGAGCTTTAAAGATGAGAGAGATGAGAGGTTTTTGTTCTTCTTCTTTAAGTCTGTGTGTCTCGTATTTTTCTTGTAAGTCGCCTGCTTGATATTTATAACACAAGATGCTGAGCCTTCTGACTAATCTGTTGGCAATTAACACTGGAAAGAGTTAGGCTGACACTTTCTAGTATACTCAGGAAATTCGAAAAGAGTCAGATATAATTCATTCAGCAAGAGTCAGAATAACTTGGAAGGAGTCAGCATCACTTCTCAGCAGGAGTCAGCTTTGAACTGGAAAGAGTCAGGATGACTCTTCTTAGTAGTAATCAGCTTTGTACTGCAAGGAGTCAGGATGACTCTTCCTAGTAGTAATCAGCTCTGTACTGCAAGGAGTCAGGATGACTATTCCTAGTAGTAATTAGCTTTGTACTAGAAAGAGTTAGCTTTAAAATACTCTAGAATTAATCAGAATTAACTCTAGCAAGAGTCAGACTTACTAAGAGTTATATGTGACTCTTTTTAGCTTGTATTTTAATACTTTGACTTAATCAATAATTCTAATGTTAATTAACTTAATATAATTAATTTATTGAATAATTTAATTCTTAGTAGAATTAATTTACTAAATAAATCAATCATTAATTTTAGTTAATTAATAAAAGAATTATTATTAATTCTAGATAGCCAAAAACTCTTCTGAACCACTGTAAAATATAAGGAGCAACCACTGAATAATTTGATGAAGCCTGATGCACTGTCTGGTTCATAAGCTACTATCTTCAATGATTGTTCTTCATTCTTGACTTTAAATATGTGGTTCTTTTTCTCTTCTCATCTCTATTCAAATCTTCTGTACTGATACTGTCTTCACAGAATTCTCTGTCACTTTAAATAAATCCACTTGCTTAAATACCACACTGAGGCTTGATCAGTAAACTGAATCTTCTTCCAGAGTAAAACAACAAAACTATAGATTGACTTGTTGATTTTTCTTCTGACAGATAGCATCTTCTGAGATTCCTGTGACAGTTAATATTATTTACTTATTACAATCTAATCTAAGTTGAGTTTAATCCTCGAACTACAAATAGGCTATGTCATATGCCTTTCAATCTCACCCTATTTGTTTGTTAGAAAATAACAAGCAAATGCCTAGAGGATAACTCAACTAAATCAACTTAAACTAGTAAATGATGAAACATTAATAGCAAGTAAATAATGAAAAAGTTCTGGTATTTATAACAATTTCCAGATTCAAACATAAAGATAAATACAAGATAGATGATCCTCTAGCCTGATCATATTAAACATTATCCTGTCTTGATCTATCTAGCTCTAAAGATATTACCTGTAGAGCTGATCTTCATTTCTGATTGTCTTCCTTCCTTATTTCTCCATCTTCTGGTTCTTCCATTTCTGGCAGATTTTTGTGCAATTCTGCATCAACTAGTAGCTTTCTCCTTGATGAAAATCCTGTAGGAAGGACTAGTGGAATTCCAAGTGCCTTTCTCAATTGACCCTTGAATTTCTCATAATCCTTCAATTTGACCTCTGCATAGGATTGAATATGATCTGCAATTTCTACCTTTTCAGGAGTTGTAAATCCTTGATTTCTCAGAGCATGCTCAATATAGACTAAATGCCTGGCAGAATGTGTGAACAATTCATCATTCTGAAGATTGATTGTATGAAGTAGCTCACCTTTAAGGAATTTTAATTGTCTAGGCAATTCAACTATTTCTGGACCAGCTCTTTTAGCAAACTCTTTAAGTTTTTCATGAAGTAGCACACCCAACTCAGAAGAAGTTCTCATCTTTGGCCCAAGAACCCAAAGCTATGTCAGTGATCTATCATTAAAGAACTGAATAGACACTCTCTGTGATCCAAAATTATGATAATCAACAAAAATTACTAGCTCATCAGTTCTTGGTTCAAATCCAGTTGCTATCCTGACAACTTCTATTTTTATGGCTCTTATGTACATCTCGTGTATTGGATTAACCTTTTTAAGATTTTCAAAGAAATCACCAAGACGACGATCATTATTATCAGAATTTTGAGGTGAGTCTATTGCTCTTTGAGCACGTTCCAATTTATCACCACTTTTGAACCTGATGTACAACTTCCTTTCATTAACCTTGAGAGCATGTTCCCGTTGCTTCTGCTTCTGCTTTCTGTAGACTTTCCATGTGTGCAAGCAGATCTAATGTCTTCTGAAGCCTTACATCTTTCAATTTTAGTTCTGCTTTTCGCTTATAAATTTCTAACTCAACTTCAAAATCCAGTTGTGTTTGTTCAGCTTCATATTCAGGGTCAAATGGCACTTCATCTTCCCAGTTGCTAAGATCTGGTTCTGGTATTTTTTCACCCACATCAGGGAACTCTAAATCAGCAAAAACATCAAAGTTGTCTGGTTCACCTGTGTAGTAATAACCTTCAATGTCTTCAGGATGAAAATCTGCTACAGGTTGAATATTTGCATCTTTCTCCTTCCCCTTATCTCTCCTGTCACCACCTTGATCAGTTTTAGATTTGACTCCAGAAGTTTGTCCTCCCCCTCTTGACTTCTCCCCATTAGTTGAGGAATCCTCTACAGAAGTATCAAATGCACCGGCTCCCAGGTCTCGCTCATCACTATCTCCACCTTTGCCTTTAAAGAATTTATTTTCTTCTGTTGTGGGTGTGTGAGTTCTGCTAATCATGTTAAATAAAAGTTTCAGCCCTTTACCTTGTTGTGCATTCTGCCTTTCAATCAGATTAAGACGATGTTCAGGAGACAGCTGATTTTTAATTACTTCAGTCTGAAGATCTTCAACTTTGTTTGAAATATCACTAATAAGTAGATCTTGAGCAACAGTGATATCTCCATATTAATTGAGTAGAGTTTTGATCTTAGTGTTGAAAGCAGTCTTCATGTTCTCAATGTCACTCCTTATTTCACCAAGTTGACTATTGACAGAGGTGGATGAAGAAGACCGTTCATCCACTTGTGCTATCAGTGATCTTGCTTCAGCTTTAGTATCCTCAAGTTCCTTTTCTAGAGCTTTAATCTTTTCTTGCAATGAACGAGTGTATGTGTCAGTGTGTGCACTTACCTGAATGTCACTCTGAGTTTCACTCATCGAGCGTGCATGTGTTTCACTCAGTTTAGAGGTGGTCCTCACATCACTCCTCACAATTTCCTTAGCTCCAGAAAGTGTACCTGCAAATAAAATCACCCTAGCCTCCTCTTGGGAGGTCAGTGGTGGTGCAATGGGAGTTCGCAAATCCCTATCCCTAGTCATTTCTGTCATCTCATTAGGATTTGATGTCTGAATTGCTTCAGTGACAGAAAGACCGAGTTGCCTTCCACTTTCTCCAGTCGAAACTGCGAGTGGAAACTCCCTTAAGGGATCCAGGTATGTTTCGCCTGGGAGGGGAGATGATGATTCTATAATAAATGGCTCAGAATCAAGATTTCCCTCGTAAGCCTGTAAAGACTTCTCTGTCGTAACTATGGCAGGCACTGTAACAAACCCTATGTGCTCTCCTTGCAAAGTGTCCCTAGTTTCATTAGAAGTTGTGTTTTCCCCCATTGTGAGTAATAGTGTTGTGCTTGACTCTTTACAAGGTGCCACGACCCTATGGCGAACTTCAATAGTTTCATCCTGTTGAAAGGATGAAACCAGTAACTGTTTATCGACCATTTCAATGTCCAAATCCTGTTGAAAGGAGATGGAAGGGCTTACAGTTGCCTCAGATTCAGTTCTACTCTTCTTTAGTAGAGACAGAGCTGTGGGTTCACTCATATCATCACTACTTCTTATAGATCTTTTAACCTATAATTTCTTTTTTGATTCGATAGAATGTGGTTGTTTTTGACTTTGTGTTTGACTTTGTGTTTGGCTCTTTGACTTGGGTTAGAGGCTGTGGTTCTACAACCCCTTGGTCATTCCTATCAACCACTTAGGTTCCAGAAGTAGATTGAAAAAGAGAAGTAGTTAATGGATTAGAAAGCAATACCTGGTCAGTTGATGTTGTAGAAGTTCCAGTTGGAGTGGGTTGAACCACTTGAGATTGAATTACTTGCTCAGGGACATATTGCTCAATAACAGGTGTTGCTTGATCAGGTACTGGTACAAGTGGCTCAGGAACATGCTGTTCAATAGCAAGTGCAGGTTCAACAACTGGAGCTGCTTGTTCAAGTGCTAGAACAGGTTGCTTAGGAATAGGTTCAGGTTGCGCAATTTCTGGTGCTGGAAGTACAGGAACTGGTTCTGCTATGACTGGAAGATCTATGTAATTTGACATGTACTGAGAAACTACCACTTGGATGTGGTTGAGAAACCATTGCTGTTTGAGTGTTCTAGCATGAAAACGTTTATTAGTGACATTTGAAGTTATACCAGCTTGACTGAACGATCGTTGGTGTTCCTCATGAACTAATTCATTAAATATGAGAGTCAAAAACCTGGGATAATGAAAACTCACTTTCTCACCCAACTGAACATTACTAACAATAGTAATCATACGTTTTATCAAAACATCCCAAAGTAGTTTGCCTATATCAACTCTTCGATTGAAAACAATTGCAAAACCAATATACTGGATAAGAGATGGTATATTAGAGAAATTGTTTTGAACACAGTTGGCAAAAACTTTAATCAACGTGTCAAACAAGACGTACCATTCAGCTACCAATCCCTTTTTAGACATCTCACTTAAATCCAACTCACCTTGATATTGAAATTGAATCCCATTAAAGAACTGAGTGAGTTCAACATTAGTAGGAAGATTAACCAGATTATCTGTTGGAAAATTTAATACCCTTTTGAACACTGATTCATCCACCAAATGCTGTTTATCAGAAA
This sequence comes from Saposhnikovia divaricata, assembly GCA_036435485.1. Taxonomy (NCBI): domain Eukaryota; kingdom Viridiplantae; phylum Streptophyta; class Magnoliopsida; order Apiales; family Apiaceae; genus Saposhnikovia; species Saposhnikovia divaricata. The sequence goes on along the minus strand of CM071597.1, from coordinate 7,921,199 downwards.
TTGTAAAAGAAAAAGAATTTGAGTCGTCTGAGATAACAGCAGTAGTGCATAATGAACGAAAGGGTTCAATTTTTAATGGAGCATCTAGAGTGATAACACTACTAATGAATGGATGCTCGTTTAGAAAACGAATCCATGGCTTGAATTTCTCAACAGAATATTCGTCCGGATTGTAAAAACCAACAAAATTATGATTGACAATCTCAAAATTATCACCCATAATTTTGAATTCAAACAACACCACTATATTCCAGCAAATTTTAATTAAATTCGAATTTCAAAATTTAAAATTAATTAAAAAATAATCAAAAATTCGAAAAATTCAAACTTTCACAAAAAATTCTCAAAATTTAGTATGTTAATCTCCTCAATCACACGAACACAGAGGTATTTTTAGATTTTCAAACAAAAGTCCCAACCTTTCAAGATCTTAAATCACAAAAACGATTTTTCAAATTCGATTTCACAGATTTCTTGACCAAAACCAGCGATTAATGGATCGATAAGACGAGGAAATCACGATCAGTGTCGACTTGTTATCAGTTTTTAATTCGGTGATGAAACAAGATCGGATTTAAAAAAAAATTGGCGTGGTTCCGTTGCAGTTAGTGTATATATCGTATGTATCGCAAACAGAGAGACTCAGAACCTTATGTTCGTGAGTTGTGTTGTGTTGGAAAGAGTTAGGCTGGAAAGAGTCACAAAAACAAATATATACTAGGCTGACTCTTTCTAGGCTTAATTGACTCTTCCTAAGCTGACTCCTTTTAGAGTACAAATAATATACACTAGAAAGAGTTAGCATCCTGACTCTTTATAGAATAAAAAGAAATTCTAACTCTTACTAGTTTTAATATAAAACTGACTCTTTATATAATATAACCGACTCTTATTAGACTAAAAATCAACTCTTTATAAAAAGTCAAAAAATTCGAATTAGAGTAGATTTAATAAAATTCGAAATATTAGTGCAAATTACATACTAATAAAAATAAATATATACAACTAGACTTAATTTAATATAAAACTTAATTTAATTTACATGCTAATTATTCTATTAATAATAATATAATTTACAATAAAATGGACAGGATATGATTATTTAACAATAGACTAACTAACTAATAGAAAATATTAAAAATAACATAGGATGTCCTTTTAACAGAAATAAAACGATAATAGCAAAAGGACAAACACTACAAATTAACACATATAATATTAACTATTTACATACATATTTATAATAATTTAATAAATCTATATATTTTCTAATAAAATAAATTTCTAATAGAAAATTATTTAAAGAGAAAATATGACTCATTAAATCATCACAAATATTCAAAAGTGACTTTAAAATAATAACATTTTCAAGGAAAATAGGTTTCTCACAAATTACAACTTGTAAAATTTGAGAAAAATATTTTTAGAGAAAATGAATTATTCTAAACTTAAAAGAAGTAAGTAGGGATATATTAGAAAATAATGGCAATGGTTTGAAAATTAACAAGCAAGAAGATAAGTTGATAAAATAATTATACAATTAATTCTAATAATAAATACTAACAAAATAATCAATTATAAATTATTAAAGAGCAAACCTCAGATATTAACTAGTTTAAATACTAGGACTATTTAACATACCAAATTCACCAACAATTCTGGTGAATGTGGATTCGTCAAGAGACTTAGTAAAAATATCTGCTGTTTGTTCTTCCGTGGGTACAAAATGTAACTCCACGGTACCATTCATGACATGCTCTCGGATAAAATGATATCTAATGTCAATGTGCTTGGTCCTTGTATGTTGCACAGGATTGTTGGAGATTTCTATGGCACTTGTATTGTCACACAAAATTGGAATATTGTCAAGTACAAAGCCATAGTCACGTAGCTGATTCCTAATCCACAAATCGGAGCACAACATCTTCCAGCAGCTATATATTCAGCTTCAGCTGTTGAGTTGGAAACTGTTTGTTGCTTCTTGCTGTACCAGGAGACCAACCTGCCACCTAGGAATTGACAACTCCCAGAGGTGCTTTTTCTGTCTACAACACTTCCTGCATAATCTGAATCTGTATATCCAACAAGGTTAAAACCAGATTCTTTAGGGTGTCAAATACCTAAGTTAGGTGTACCCTTAAGATATCTCAATATTCGTTTAACAGCAATGAGATGCACATCTCTAGGATCCGCTTGGAACCTTACACATAAGCATGTAGCATACATAATATCAGGTCTACTTGCAGTAGAAAAAAGTAATGAACCTATCATACCTCTGTAGCTTGTGACATCTACCTTGGCAGAATTTTCACATGCCCCAAATTTGACAGCTGTAGATGATGGTGTCATTGCTGAAGATGAGTCCTCCATTTGATATTTCTTGAGGAGTTCTCTGACATACTTGGATTGACAAATAAAAATTCCATCTGTCCTTTGACTTACTTGTAATCCAAGAAAGAACTTCAGTTCACCTATCAGGCTCATTTCAAATTTTCCCTGCATTAGCTTAGCAAATTTCTTGCACAAAAGATCATTAGTAGACCCCAATATTATATCGTCCACATAGACTTGGACTAATATCGTATCATTCTTATATTTCTTTGTGAAGAGAGTTTTATCTATGACACATCTAACAAAACCATTTTCAAGTAAGAATTCAGAGAGAGTGTCATACCATTTCCTTGGATCTTGCTTAAGACCATAAATTGCCTTGAAGAGAAAGTAGAAATGGTCCAAAAATTCTGGATCTTCAAAGCCAGGGGGCTGTTCTACATATACCTCTTCATCAAGCTTACCATTCATAAAAGCACTCTTGACATCCATTTGATAAACTTTAAAGTTTAAGAATGCTGCGAATGCCAAGAATATTCTGATAGCCTCAAGTCTTGCCACTGGAGCATAGGTCTAATCATAATCAATGCCTTCAGCTTGTGAATAACCCTTTGCTACCAATCTTGCTTTATTTCTCGTCACTGTGCCATCTTCATCTAATTTGTTTCTGAATACCCACCTAGTATCAACCACTTTCTTGTCCTTAGGTTTGGGGACCAGCTTCTATACTTCTTGTTATTTGAATTGATTGAGTTCATCTTGCATAGCAATCACCCAATCAGGATCATGAAGATCTTCCTCAGTTTTATTAGGTTCCATTTCAGACAGAAACCCTGAATAATTACATTGATTCTGAAAAGCTCTTATAGTTTTCACACCAACATCTGGATCGCCAATGATTAGCTCAAAGGGATGAGCAATATTCCAGACAGTCTATCTGGGAAGATTAGATCTTGATGATTCACCTTGATCTTCATTGTGATGATGAGTATGACTAGTTGATCCTCCATTATCTCTCCCTGAGTTGTTGCCAGGTTGACTAGATGAATGTTCAGGAGTGTCAGGTGTATCTCCAATATTATTATTGTTTCCACCACCATTACCCTGATCATCATCATCATCATTGATGTCATTATCATCAGCAACAACATCAGGTGGATTGTCACCATATGAATCTGTCATGTCATCAAAAGATAGCTTTTCAGATGGATCTTCAGTTTGGATACTAGGAAGTTTAGTGTCATCAAATGTTACATTGACACTTTCAAGCATTTTCTGCTGATCAATCACATACACCCTATAAGCTCTTCTTGTGTAACCAATAAAAATTGCTTCATGTGCTTTGGCCTCAAATTTTCCACCTTGATCATTTCCTTCTTTTAGCACAAAGCATTTAGCTCCAAATACATGAAAGCATTTGGGTGTTGGTTTCTTTTCAGTTAATGCTTCATAGGGGGTCTTCATCAAGTCTTTATTGATGAGAGTTCAATTCTGGGTATAGCACGCAGTGTTGACAGCTTCAGCCTAAAAGTATAAGGGAAGCCTTGATTCACTTAACATAGTACGTGCAACTTCAATCAAGGTTCTATTCTTTCTTTCGACTACCCCATTTTGTTGAGGAGTTCTTGGAGCTGAGTACTGTCTGGTTATACCCCTTTCAGTGCAGAAATCATTTAGAACTGCATTCTTGAATTCAGTTCCATTATCTGATCTTATAGCTCTCACTGGATGCTTTGAGTCCAGCTCAATCAGCTTGCTGTGATCAATCACTAGTTGTGGAGTCTCATCTTTGGAATTTAGAAACAAAACCCATGTAAACTTTGAAAAGTCATCAACAATCACAAGAGCATATCTTTTCTTTGACATTGACATCACATTTACTAGACCAAACAGATCCATATGTAGTAGTTGTAAAGGTTCAGTTATTGAAGACATGTCAGTGCTCCTGTGAGTTGCCCTTTTTAACTTACCTTTTTGACAGGCATCACATAGTCCTTCCTGGGTGAATTCCCTTGGAGGCAACCTTCTCACCATTTCTCTCATAACTAAAGAATTCATTATTTTTAAGTTTAGGTGAGAAAGTTTCTTGTGACATAGCCAACTTTCATCAGTAGATGCTTTAAAGTAGAAACAGTTGATTTCTTCAGAGCTTCCAGTGTTCATATTGGCCACGTACAAGTTTCCTTTTCTAACTCCCAGAAGAGATGGTTGTTCATATCTTTTGTGTGTGACCAGACAATTCTTTTTGTTAAAGTGACTTCAAATCCCTTATCACAGAATTGTCTGACATTGAGAAAATTATGCTCCAGTCCTTTTACAAAAGATACTTCATCAATGATAACATTTCCTGCTTCAAGTCTGCCATATCCATCAGTTCTACCTTTGCTATTATCTCCAAAGGTAACTACTGGGCCAGCTTTCTCCACCACATTTGTCAGCAGGGTTCTATCTCCAGTCATATGCCTTGAACATCCACTGTCCAAGATCCAGGTTACTCGATCAACCTACTTAACACCCTGCAATGACAAATGGATTAAACCTTCTTCGGAACCCAAATTTGATTGGGTCCAGAATACTTAAAGAATTGGCCTTTGTCAGGCAAAACAACATTTTTAACCTTAACACCAATTTCACCATTAAGCAATAAACTTTTAACCCTATAATCAGATTTGACAATCTTTTGTTTTATCTTGGGTATCCATGTTTGTTTAGCAGCAATAACATTTGTTTCATTGACTAACATTTGATCTTGTAAACAGCCTTAACAAAGGTTTGTTTAGGCTTTGGTACAAATGCCTCTATCCTGACTTGAGGAGGACTAACAGTCTTTGATCTAACATTTTTATTCTTATTCATATGTTGTCGAGGAGCAGTCTTACCAGCACATGCTTGATTACCATTAAAGTAAGCAGACATCACATTAAAAGCACAAGACATACAATTGACAACACCACATGCTTTATGAGAAGAATCAATGATAGGCATGTTATGCATGTTAGACATGTTATTGTTCTTTTTCAACTTGTTATCACTTAATCCAGTTTTAGATGAACTAGTTGACTCAACAACCTTAACTGGTTCCTTAACAGATTTAACATTATCAAGGACTATGCCATTAGCACTGTCCTCATTTCTCATCTCTTCCTGAATAACAACAGAAAGCATATTTGGTGGTTCAACAAAAGACTTTCTGAATAGAGGTTCTTTAACATTCTTGAGCACATGTGGTATACTCCTTTCTTTAGCACTAACAAGGTTAGGAGTATTTATGCCCAAGGATCCAACAGCCTCGTTGTAGCCAAACCCTATTCCTACAATTCGTTCTACAGCTTGTCTATTAAAGAGCTCTTTAGAAACTTTACACGAATTAAAGCAAGCCCTAACTTGTGTTTCAAGTTCAGCAATCCTAGTAAGTTGTTTGGACACAACTTCCACTAAAGACTTATCCCTTTTAATAAGTAGTGTCATTTGCTCTTGTTGCTGTTCTTGATTAACATGCACCTTTTTCAGCTCTAACACTTCATTTTCAGGATTAGTGTTTAACAGAACTAATCTAGCAATTTCATTCTGGGCATTAACCAAGGAATCACCTAATTGATGAACCAAGTCAAAGTCAGTAAATTTTACCTGAGAATTAGAAACAGTAGAGGAATCAGCATTTGCCACCATAGCAAGATTTCCATATTCTTCATCTTCATTATCTGTGTCATCCCAGCTTTTACCAGCAGCAACATAAGCTTTAACAGGCTTTTTCTTTTCAGGAGCAAAATCTCTCTTCTGGGCTTGTTTGGGTTTCTGACACTCAGTGGCAAAATGTCCAAGTTCATTGCAATTATAACAACGAATTTTGCTTCTATCAACAGTCCCAGTTTTATAGCCACCTCTGCTATTGGAGGACGAAGAACCTCTTCTCTGGAATCTGTTATTAGACTTGAACTTGAACTTTGGATTTCTCCTGAATCTAAAGTTGCTAAATTGCCTCACCATTAGTGCCATGGATTCATCCTTCAATTGATCCAATTCTTCTAATGAGTAAAACTCACTTCCATCCTGAGTAGCTGGTGTCTGACCCTGTTCCACTTCAGTCTGTTCCTTGTCTGAGCTGCAAGGTCGAACAACCTTGGCTTTCACTTGCTTTGGAGACTCAACCACTAAGGCTGTAAATGTATTTGCAACTCTACCTTTACCATAAATTTCTTTCTGTTGAGCTTGTTCCAGTTCATAGGTTTTTAGAACATCAAAGAGTTTTTCAAGAGAGGTTTCATTCAGATCTCTGGATTCTCTAATGGCAGTGATTCTATGTTCCAGGTGAGTAGGCATAGTCATTAAGAACTTCCGATTGATCTCCTTCTGTGTATAGTGCTTGCCATGGATTTGCAAGTTATTGATTATTTTATTATACCTTTCAAACACTTCTTGAATGCCTTCATTAGGTCCAGATCTAAGTGTTCGTATTCAGAAGTTAGAATCTCAAGTCTGTTCTCTCTGACTTCATCCGTTCCTTCATTAATGGTCTGAATAGTTTCCCACATGTGTTGAGCAGTTTTACAATTCATCACATGGCTATACATCACAGCATCCAGGGAATCTATTAGGATGAGTCTTAAGTTCTTATCCAGTCCAACATCCTCCTTGTCATCAGGGGTATACAAAGCAGGGTCCTTTTCATAGGCTCTACCAGGAGTTACAACCACATTATTAACAACAACTTCTGCTTCATAGACCATAGGAATTTTAGGTCCTTTTTTCAACACACCCAAATATTTGGAATTTGTAACATCTAGAAACAACTTCATTTTATTTTTCCACATATCATAATTATCTTTGTCAAAGATAGGTATCTTAACAATGGCTTTAGAAGTCATGATGAATTTTTAAGTGAGTTAAAAATTCGAGCTTGATTTTTAATTGAGTAAGGATAGGATCTTGATTTGTATGTTAATCAAACGGCTCGGATACCAATTGTTAGGTCCATTAAGATTGTAGAAGGGGGGTTGAATACAATCTATACCTTTTTATCAAAATTTGTCCGTTAAATAAAATTTAGTTTAGACAAATTTGTGCGGAATTAATTGAAACAAAATTCAAGTTAAATATAACGATATATTAAACTTTATGGTTGTTACAAAATCAGTACAGAGTATTATCACGTTAATAAAAACTAATTAGAAAATTCGACAAGAAATTTTCTAATTTAGTTAATAAAAATCGAGATAAGAACTAGGAAACTTAATTCGCTAGTAGCAAGAGAATCACAAATAATTAAGTTCTAACGGATACAATTTTTGAAACAAAGAACTTAAGAATTTATAGCAATTTAATTCTTCTTGGTTGAGCTTTAAAGATGAGAGAGATGAGAGGTTTTTGTTCTTCTTCTTTAAGTCTGTGTGTCTCGTATTTTTCTTGTAAGTTGCCTACTTGATATTTATAACACAAGATGCTTATCCTTCTGACTAATCTGTTGGGAATTAACACTGGAAAGAGTTAGGATGACTCTTTCTAGTATACTCAGGAAATTCGGAAAGAGTCAGATATAATTCATTTAGCAAGAGTCAGAATAACTTGGAAGGAGTCAGCATCACTTCTCAGCAGGAGTCAGCTTTGAACTGGAAAGAGTCAGGATGACTCTTCTTAGTAGTAATCAGCTTTGTACTGCAGGGAGTCAGGATGACTCTTCCTAGTAGTAATCAGCTTTGTACTTCAAGGAGTCAGGATGATTCTACCTAGTAGTAATTAGCTTAGTACTAGAAAGAGTTAGCTTTAAAATACTCTAGAATTAATCAGAATTAACTCTAGCAAGAGTCAGACTTACTAAGAGTTATATGTGACTCTTTTTAGCTTGTATTTTAATACTTTGACTTAATCAATAATTCTAATGTTAATTAACTTAATATAATTAATTTATTGAATAAATTAATTCTTAGTAGAATTAATTTATTAAATAAATCAATCATTAATTTTAGTTAATTAATAAAAGAATTATTATTAATTCTAGATAGCCAAAAACTCTTCTGAACCACTGTAAAGTATAAGGAGCAACCACTGAATAATTTGATGAAGCTTGATGCATTGTCTAGTTCATAAGCTACTATCTTCATTAATGATTGTTCTTCGTTCTTGACTTTAAATATGTGGTTCTTTTTCTCTTCTCACCTCTATTCAAATCTTTTGTACTGATACTGTCTTCACAGAATTCTCTGTCACTTTAAATAAATCCACTTGCTTAAATACCACACTGAGGCTTGATCAGTAAACTGAATCTTCTTCTAGAGTAAAACATCAAAACTATAGATTGACTTGTTGATTTTTCTTCTGACAGATAGCATCTTCTGAGATTCCTGTGACAGTTAATATTATTTACTTATTAAAAACTAATCTAAGTTGAGTTTAATCCTCGAACTACAAATTGGTTATGTCATATGCCTTTCAAACAATACAGAGGGATTTAGAGCGTTTCAACGGGGGATGTGGACGTTATGATAGTTGTTTGATAATAGTATTTTTATTGCAATTGGTATAAAATGACGAATAAGTAATTTTATACTTAAATAAATTACATTCTCATGAAATTAAGTTTTTCCCAAAATAATGATTAAAATAATATGTTTATATTAATTAATTAATTTTACCGTTCGGTGCGTAGCACGGGTAAAACGCTAGTTGTCTATAATAAATAAATTATATTTTTAATGTATATTTTTTAACTTGTTATTCTTAGGAAGGTGTTAACCATTCCAAGGTTTTAATTGAATTTGATAATGGCGAATAAGAGCTCGATGAAGGCAACGATGAAGGTAGATGTTCGAACGGTGGATGTGTCTGAATATAATGTTTTTTTTTTTTAAAAAAATATATAATGGATGGTTTGTGTTTAGTTTAATTATAATTGATTATAGTATTATTGATTAAATGAAAGGGTAATTAGTATTGATTTAAGGTTACAAAATAATCATTAATTATATGATATATTGATCAAATTATGATTATATCTTATCATAATAATATAAATATAAATGGAATTATCGTATGTACTTACATTCAAATTTTTGTTGATGTTATCATATTCAAATTATGATTCTATAATAATCCATAATGTAATATTTGTCTAAAATAGAATTTAATATTAATTTGTAATTGTGTGAAAATTTTATTGTTTATTATATAGTTTTAGTTTGTTTTCATTTTGTTGATTTATAATTTGTTGTAAATTTGTTAATAATTATGTGATATTAAAATTATTTAAATTGATTTTGAAAATATTTGGTTTGCAAGTAATTGAAGAGTCTAAAAAAGTTGGGTGGAGATAAAGAATTTTAATTCAAATATAATTGAAAGAGTATGTAAATGAATATTAATTGGAGTATAGCTAAAAGAGTTTGTGATTAAGTAAAATATGTGATTTTTTTTTGTTAAATAAATTTTTTATGCATTTTATTTTTATTATTTTATTTTTTGGAAGGTGTTAACCGACCGACCAACCAATCAATTATATCCTGTTTCACTTATAATATTGTAGTATAGATAGATTATAATTCGTTGTAAATTTGTTAATAATTGTGTGATGTTAAAATTATTTAAATTGATTTTGAAAATATTTGGTTTCCAAATAATTAAAAGAGTCTAAAAAAGTTGGGTGGAAGTGAATTTTTTTAATTCAAATATAACTGAAAGAGTATGTAATTGAATATTAATTGGAGTATAATTAAAAGAGTTTGTTATTAATTAAAATATGTGTTTTTTTCTTGTAAAATTAAATTTTGAATGCATTTTATTTTAATTAAAATATGTGTTTTTTTTGTAAAATAAAATTTTATATGCTTCATTTTTTTATTTTTTTGGAAGGTGTTAAACAAACTTTTTGGAAGGTGTTAACCAACCGACCAACAAACCAATTATACCATGTATTGCTTATAATAGGATAGTAGTTTCACTTATAATAGTGTACTATAGATAGATTATAATTTGTTGTAAATTTGTTAATAATTATGTGATGTTAAAATTATTTAAATTGATTTTGAAAATATTTGGCTTCCAAGTAATTGAAAGAGTCTATAAAAAAAGTTGGGTGGAGATGAATTTTTTTAATTCAAATATAACTGAAAGAGTATGTAATTGAATATTAATTGGAGTATAGTTAAAAGAGTTTGTTATTAAGTAAATTATGTGTTTTTTTTTGTAAAATAAAATTTTATATGTATTTTATTTTAAGTAAAATATGTGATTTTTTTCTTGTAAAATAAAAATTTATATGCATTTTTTTTTGGAAGGTGTTAAACAAACTTTTTTGAAGGTGTTAACCGACCTACCAACCAATCAATTATACCATGTTTCGCTTATAATAGTATAGTAAAATAAAAATTTATATGCATTTTATTTTTTTATTTTTTTGGAAGGTGTTAAACAAACTTTTTGGAAGGTGTTAACCGACCCGACCAACCAACCAATTATACCCTCTTTTGCTAATAATAGTATAGTATAGATGTTTCGCTTATAATAGTATAGTAAAATAAAAATTTATATGCATTTTATTTTTTTGAAAGGTGTTAAACAAACTTTTTGGAAGGTGTTAACCGACCCGACCAACCAACCAATTATACCCTGTTTCGCTTATAATAGTATAGTATAATTTAGGAGGTCTTTTGGAGATAATGGGGGGTGTTTGGGGGAACTTATTTTCAGAATAAGTCAACTTATTTTAAGACAAAGTTAGAGATTCCTAACTTTTTTCTGAAAAAAGTTAACTTTTTTTTGCAACTTATAGAATCTCAAACATACATTAAATACTTGTATAATTTTTTTTTTATCAAAATATAAAATTTTTACCCGAAAATAAGTCCATAAGGACTTATTTTAAGTTTTCCCAAACAGGTCCAATCTAAGTTACGAGCCAACTAGGAGACTCTTGGATATAATCTAAGTAAACAGTCTATCTAAAATTTTAAGGTGTTAGATGAAGATCTAACTGAATCTTTAAATTATATTATTTTATAATCCCACGGGTTCCGTTTAGTATATTGTGATTGTTTTTTTATATAATTATTTTTATTTTAAAAAAGTTATATATATATATATATATATATATATATATATATATATATATATATATATTCTAGCCGATAACCCATGTGAAGCACAGATCGTGATCAAATATCTTAAATTTATAATTTTTAATTTTTTTAAATAAAACTATTTATCAGATTATTTTGATATAATAATTTAATGACATTTACTTACATTGATACTAATTTATTTTTTTTAAAAAAACCCATGTTTCTGTTGACCCACTACAAGGAAAACTGAACCATACAACGGTTTTTGCCCGTTGTCTGATACCCTCGATTCGCGTTGTCTATTGAGGCGCCGTCTGTTACGCGCCTTAGACAACGGTACACAAATCATTGTCTGATATTAGTAACAACAACACACCATGCTTCTTAAAGCGTTGTAGCTCACCCAGAAACCACAACGAATCTGGTAAAAAGCGTTGTCACTAAACAGGGAAGACAATGTTCCGGAAACACATTCATTTGTTCTTATAGTGATAGTACAACGATTTGGTAAACTTTGAATATTGTTAGATTTTAATGTGCACAACTGTTTTGCTAAATCAGAGACGCGCGAAGTCAACGTTCACACAACGTTTACCTGTGATACAATTCGTTGTCTTCATAATTTTTGTACAAAGTTTAGAAGCTTCAAAAGTGTTGTTATAATCAAAATGCACAAGTGTTTTTAACCAACCAGATGCTTGTTTTGGTTTAATTTTCACAATGGTTTTTGCCCCAGTGAAGATGTGCATGTACTAAGTTTAGTCATTGTTTTTTTGTTCATTCATGTTGTCTGAGTTACTTTGGTATATCGGGTTCAGATTCAAGGATGTTGTCTTTTTTGTGTCCATCGTTGCTAGAAAATAGTTTCTATGTTAACAACTGTTGTCTACGTAGCTGAACTGTTTGGCTTAGAACATATTAGACAATGGTTTTATCTATGCAAATAAAACAAGGCTAGACAATACAATCAACAAGCCAGAAAAATTCAAACCCAACATTCATCATATATCATCCATACCAACTAAAAATTCACCATTACATAAAATAACCACAACCATCAACCCAAACTAATCCATACCAACTAAATATTCATCATTACAACCATTCACCAAGCCATCTAACCAACCAAAATAAGTGCATCCAGAAATTAGACCAACGGCAATGTATTTTGAGATGAACATCTCCATCAAAAATAGATGGACTTGAAGATTAACTTAAGTTTAATAATAAGCGCCATGCCCATATATAGGTACGCTAAAATACCAAAAGTTAATAGTTGTTCAACATTAAATACCGAGTCACCTAACGAGCAGCAACCGAATGAGCATGGTTCTTCATGAAGTACTTTGCCCACTGAATCTTGATTTCATTGAGTTCATTTACGCCATAAGCCTGCATGTTACCCCTTCGAAGCCAATAAAAAATAGAGCGTTGTTAGTGCATGTCACATATCTTAGATAAAAAAAAATAAACAAATTGAAATTTTTACCTTTAAAGTAAACTTTAGCTCCTTGTCTAAAGATATTTCCTTCATATAACGCATCACAAACAACCCACAATCCTTGCTCCCATTCTGGAGTGGAACACCCTAAAAATATATTTAAAAAAAATTATATTTACACTGCTTTAGAGAGCACAGAAAACTGACCAGAACCTATAACTCTGCCAAAAAAAAAATTACCGCCAAATTCTCCCACGTTATTTTCTGGTGCGAAGATTATAAGCCCGAGCAACACTGATTTGCACTTAGCACATTTATGTGTTCTACAAAATACTACAGTTGTTAGGCCATATTTTGAGTAAGTCATGAAATTACTTTTTTTTATCTCTATCATTTTCTGCCTCCACTTATTTTCTACACTCTTTTTTGCCTACACTTATTTTCTGCACTCTTTTTGGATGCATTGAACACATGGCATTTTTAATGGCCAAGTATCCAGAACATGAAAATGATGAAATGTGGCTAAAGAACAAGCAAAATGAGACATTCCCAAGATGGTTTAAAGAAAAGGTATTATGTGTGTTTAACACTAGTTTTGTAGGCTTTAACTACTCCTTAGCTATTATAAGTCATTTTACAACTTGTATGTTTTTTTGGAAGATCGCTTCAGATTTGGTTGATGAAAAAGAGGTGTCGCAGGAGATACGATGGATTGCAGATGAGCCCAACAAGGATGTTCCTACATTCAGCGGCTATAAAATGGATGGGGTTACATTTAGTACCAAGAATCGTGATGATACACGTCAAGTTCAATGCAGAGGTGAGTGTGTAGAAGCCGATACAATAGTTTTGCAGGGTAAGGATCAAAACATTGAGCACACTTCACATACATTTTATGGAGTTATACTTATAACCAGTATATGGGAGTTGGACTATAACAATTTTAGGGTCCCTATTTTTCGTTACAAGTGGGTAGATATGAACAAGATGATAAAGGTGGATGACTTGGGATATACATTGGTTAATTTGAATAGGTTAGGTTTTTTGAATGATCCTTTTGTGTTAGCAAAGCACGTTAAACAAGTTTGTTACATCGACGACCCTCTTGATAAATTATGGTCAGTGGTGTTGAAATTACCCGATAGAAAGTACTATAAAGACAACGATAATGAAAATGAGGGATCCGTCGAAGTAGAACTTGAGAATGACTATTTTGTGCCCAACTTACCGGATGTTGATTTACTTGATGAGGACATGCCTAGTTACATGAGAGATGTTGATGAATTAATTCAACTTTCATGATGTTAATTAATTTTTGTACTTTGAATTTCAAAATGTTGTAATACATGATAACTTTGGTTTGCTATAATTTATGATTGGTTTGTTTGCTGTTCTTGATGGTTGCTTGGTTTGCTATACTTAATGGTTTGTTGTTTGATTTACCTATAGTTTGGCAGGTTTGCTGACTTTCTGTTAATTTTTTTTTTTAATTTTGCACTAAATCAGACAACGATTTCCAAAAAACAAACAAATGTATAAAACATACACATACAATAGAACTAACACAATTCACAAACCGTTATCTCATTTCAACAACGGTTAAAAGACCATTGTCAAATAGATTTGTAGACAACGCTCAGTAAAACTATTGTGTAAATCATACAACGGTTTATAAATTTTGTCTCAAAACAGATTAGATAATGTTTGTAAAAACAGTTGTGCAAACTTACTCGTATTTACAACACCACAGTGTTAAACTGTTGTCTAAATCCATTTATTAGACAACGATTTATAAACCGTTGTAGAGTACCTGGATTAGACAATTCTTTTTCTGAACTTAAAAATAAACTGTTGTGTCCTAATTCTGGACAATGCTTTTTTGTCTGTGCGTTGTCTGAATAGTGTTGTCTGATTGCATTTTTCTTGTAGTGACCATAATCTAATTATCATATATAAAATATATATATATATATAGGGTCGGAATCACAAAAAAACCAAACACAAAAAGCGAACCGAGGAATCATTATTAGTCATTGGATTACTTCTAAATTAACTGTCTAGATTCAGTTTATTTTTAAATAATGGGTATTGTTGAACATAAAAGCTACACAATTAGTTCACTTAATTGAAATAAGAAAATTTGATTAATGACTCATTTATTAATTTTTTTTGTTTTTTTTATGTCACATAATTTTTGGCCGATTTTTTTCAATCTTCTTTCTTCAAAAATTTTAATTTATTTTATTAAACTTATTTTACAAAAAAATAATCCCCAAAATAATAGAATTCAACTGAATAACCTATTTTATTTCTAGTAAAAATACAATATTTTGCTACTGAATTTCGAAGTTTTGCACATGAGCTTAAAAGTTTTACACCTGAACTTATTTTTTTTTTTTTTACAAAATTCTACAATTGAACTTTCTTTTTTAATAATATTCTGCTGATGAACATTATTATCTCATATTATATGTACTAGCTTATAGCCCGTGCAAAGCATGAGTTATTTTTATTTTTTTTAAATTTGTTTATAGTTTAGTATATATAATATTTTAAATATTATTTTTAGTTTTATTAAATATAAATTAATATGTTGTTGGTGGGAATCGAACCTTCAACCTTTCTATATAACATAATCTAGTATTAATTTTATATTAAAATGTTGTTGGCGGGATTCGAACCTTAGACCTTCAACTTTTAGTATTATTGTATCTAACGGTCATGATCTATTTGAATTGAAGATCTAACGGTGGTGAATGAGGATAACCAAAAATAAGGGGATAACAAAAAATAAGGGGGTAACCAACTACAAATTATACCCTCTTTTGCTTATTATAATATAGTATAGATATCATAATTTTAAAGTTCTACAACTGAGCATAAAAATTATGCATTCAAATTTTGAAATCAAGCACATGAATTCTAAAGTTGTGCAATTGAACTTACATGTATTTGAATATTCTATTGTTGAACATTTAATCTCATATATTGTATTTATACCATAACTTGAGTATTTTAACAAAAGTTGATGAAAATATTGAATTTTTTTTATGATGTTAATGGAGAATTTTGTGATTGATGTTGGTGAATGATTATAACTGTCAATCAAATATGAATTGTTTCTAAATTATATTTTTTTTTTGTTTTTGGACAACTTTGCCCCTGATCTTTATAAAATAAAATATTGGAGCCCCAATTTTTATATAATATTACATTCTCGACTTTATTTCGATTGTTAGTTAATAGACTCATAGTATATAACTTCATTATTAAATTACATTAATATTTAATATTATTATTTTAATTAATTAAATTTATATACCATCACTCTGATAATATAAGAGTAGCTATATTATTAATTATATTTATTATTAATCTATTTTAGATACTTTTTAAATATTAATTAATGGAGCCCTAAGTTCTATATAATACTATATTCTCCACTTTTATTTCAATTTTTAGTTAATAGACTCCTAGTATATAACTTCATTTAAATTAAATTAATATAATATAATGATTTTAATTAATTAAATTATTTAATATTTTGTGGCATACCGCGGTATACATGACATAATATTATATTATGATTTTAATTAATTAAATTAATTAATATTAATTAAATCAATTAATATTTAGTGGCATATCGCGGTATATATGGCATACCGCTTTATATATGCATATCATTAAAAGGGGTTTCTGCTTTTAATAAAGAGTATAAATATATAAATTGCTTACTTTTACCTTTTATAATAAAATTAATATCAATAATTAATATTGATTAGAATGATATATTAATGAAATTATAATGTTACTAGTATATTATTATTGAACAAATAATATATAATTTTTATTTAGATATGTTGTAAAAAAGATTTAAGACTTGTTCTTTAGTTGAGTAATTTAAATATATATTATAATATAATTTAATAATTCTCATTTATTCGTTAAAAATCTAATGATCAATATTTTGTCATGGTTGAACCAAGTAGAATAAAATTATATTAATTTTCACTTAATATAATTTAGTATCGATTCTAACATTTCTCTTTAACTTAAAAATCTATTTTTGGATCAATGAGTCAATCACAAACATCCTTCTTCGAGACAATAACATGCTTCCGTATCCGAAACTAAATCTTCTGTCAACCCGAACTCTAACTCTGACACCATTAAAGTTAAAATACAAACAAATCAAGTTAGGGTATATTTGGTGTACTTTCGAGGGGTTATAATTGATTAAACGTGGTAATTAAAGTGGTGAAAATAAAGGTACTTTCGAGCAGTAAG
Organism: Saposhnikovia divaricata; assembly: GCA_036435485.1. Lineage (NCBI taxonomy): Eukaryota > Viridiplantae > Streptophyta > Magnoliopsida > Apiales > Apiaceae > Saposhnikovia > Saposhnikovia divaricata. The sequence goes on along the minus strand of CM071597.1, from coordinate 7,904,090 downwards.
TTTGTGTTCACTCAAGTGGTTAGAGTTTATTTTTTGTTGCTCCATGTCTTACTCTCATTCATCCGGAAATTTCTTAGAACAGATGCTTACTTATAAATCGTATAAACCAAATTATTCAAAAAAGTCACATAAATTTATGTCATTTAACGTTTACACATTCAGAATTTTAGCTTCTAACGTTATTGATTTTTTTTTTTGGATATTACAATAAATCATGAATAGGAATTTAATGATTTTGATTTACCTGAATATGTATTTCAATGGATAAAATTTGTAATTAAACCAAATTCGATGATACAGTCTATTACACGTTTATCTTGTACATCTGCAACTAAGATTATTTTTCGATTATTAAAATCAAAAAATAATAAAAGTAATATTATAATAAATGTTTAAATGTAAAATCTAGAATATTAAAATAAACTTTTAGGATTAATTAATAAATAAATATATATTTGGTAACTAGTGAAAAAAAATAAAGGTTGATATTTTGGACGATGTCGACTAGTTTGGCTGATTTTCTTCTGCTCATTGGATTCTTGGAAGCCAAGTAGTGACACTCATTTATTGGTTTGATGTTGCGTCAAAAATAAGTTATTGGTTTGATGTAGCAGCTAAGAATTAAGATTGTGTGTTAGGTTGTCTTTTAGTTCTAGAGGTAGTTCTGGGCTTCCTTTCTATGTATCCGGTAAATCTCACTTTCCAGTTTTTGAATGTTTGAGTTTTAAATAAAATCTAATTTTTAAAAACATAAATCTTATTTAATTTTATTTACAATATTTTTATTCACCTCTGTAATCAAAATCGGATTGACAAAAAACCATGATGAACGAATAATTTCATTACGATTACAATTTTCGGTATTTAAAATCAAAGACATCGAATTTAGGTTATCCAAAACCAAACCGAACCAGATCAATCCACGCTTCCAAGATCAAACACATTCAAATAGTTTAAACTTAAGGAATAAATCTTCTCCAAAGTCTCGACCCCGATCTTTAAAATTTTGGAAAATTATAGTAATTGAATTCGTATACACTTTAAAATTACGTAAAAAATATATTATTTCACAACTTCTAAAACTAAATGTTTTAAGAAAAAGCCACATATCTACTTATTCAGCTGACTGGAGTATGATATGAGAAAATGATTTATAAATTGATCTTACATTTACAGATTGTTTTTTGTTTTTGCTAAGATTTACAGATTGTTTTAATTTGTTAACGCTAATTGGATAAAAAAAACAAAAGCAAAGACGGTCTTAGAGCATCTCCCATGGTAAAGTCTCTTAATAAAAAAATTCTAAATGACAAATATTTTAGATAATTTGTGTAAATTTTGAATTTCAAATCATGCAAAACAACTTTATCGCATTGGCCAAATTTATCGAATCTATCAATAACTATAAGAGCATCTCCAACCCTACACACCTATTAGCTAAACTTGATGATATGGCATAATTTTTAGATAATATGCATAATTTTTCTTCTCCAACCATGCTTCCTGTTAGTTAAATTTTTAGATAATCATCTTGACATCCTCTATATTTGGAGGACATCTATAATATATAGATAATATCTATAATTCATTATCTCCACTTATATCGTGACACATCATCGATCTTATTTACTTATATATATATTATTATTAAAATAATAATAAAATACTATTTTTAAAATATAGCTATTCATTATAGCTAATACCATTGGAGTAAAACATCTTACAGTTCATCAAATTTTTAAATAATCATTATATAGCTAATGATTTTAGCTATTACCGTTGGAGATGCTCTAACAAAGCTATGCATATAAATTTTATTAATGTAATCAATCATGTTGGAATACAACACCTTACAAATTCAATAAAATTTAATCAATTTTTATTTTATTTTATTATAAATAAACATTTTAGCCGATCCATTAAAGATGCTTTTAACACAACATCACACATGACAACTAATTACTACTCCTACTAAAATACTAAGCATTGGATTCCATGGGTATAATTGTTGGGGATGTAGATGGGATTTGTGTAAATGAGCAGTGGATGGGGTTCCCTATTGTGTGGGCAAAGTCCATTAAAGATATTTGGGCAAACCACATTCACCCCCCTAAAGATAAGGATACTTGTCTAGCCTTCCTCTAATCGCCCAGTCTTGGAATTTGTCACAACCTTCCAAACTCTTTAATTTTGATGCTACTTCTATGTCAGCATTTGGATCTGGTCCATATGAGAATTCTTGTCATTTTCGTAATATACTCTCACTATATTCACAAATTGTAGTATACAGTACAAACTCGATAAATGAATATTCGATAAACGAATAATCTCATCAAATGAATAATTTTTTCTGATCCCGACAAAATAGAGATAATGTATTTTTCACCTCGATAAATGAATAATCTCGATTAATGAATAAAAGTTTTCGGTCCCGAGCATATTCATTTATCGAGGTTTAACTGTATTCTATTATGTTATTCTGAAAATAATAAAAAAAAAAAAAGTTCTGAAAAGAACATTTTTCATTTTTCATTTTATTATGAAATGGATATTCCATCCAAAATACAGAAAAACATTCAAGATACTGAACTTTAAAGATTCTCCAACATTTTCCAGAAGAAACACTACAATGAATTCACTATATGCAAATTACAAACCAAACAAACAAATAAACACATTGTTTCTTTCTTAATATGAACTGTTGCATGTCTTATAAACTCGTTTATATTATAATTGCTTCACAAAGCCAAACCCAATATAAACATCAATGTATAGTTTGTCATGCAAGGCATGACTACTACTAATTAATGGAAGAAGCCATGTTTAAACAACTGCAAAGGCATTATCAGAATTCAGAAGCTGGATCAAACAAGTAGAAAATATGAGCCTCTCCTTTAGACCCCATGATCTCCATGTTCAGGGGCGTCCCTGAGAATTAGGAGGTCCTAGTCGAAATCAATTTAGGGAACCCTATTGTGCATTTCGGCTGCATATTCTATATTTTTCTACATTGGAAAATTGAAAATTTTGGGGTCCTAAAATGTCGAGGACCCTAGGCGCACAAGACTTGTTTGCCTATAGCCAAGGCCACCCCTTTCCAGCCACTCACAATAGATCAGCAATGCAGTTACCATGCATTCTAAATCAAGTTCAAGTATAGCTTAATTCTTGGCGTTGAGCGATACCTTACTTACTCTCTATGATGTCCAACAGAAAAAAGGTTTAAATTGAGTCCTATATCAAGTGGTATCTCCATGATTTACCACAGAAAAACGGAAAAAGACCAGACTAAAAGTCATGTTTCCTGGTGCTTGTTTTATTGTTAAGCAAATACCCAGAAACTTTAACTTCCTATCAACCAAATTCATAAGTATCAACTAAATGAGTTTATTAATTTTCCAGGAAAATTTCGCGAAAGAAGTAATTATCCGTGAAGTGCAACTTCTGATGGAAGTTAATTTCTCTAATCGACCAAAAACAGGCACTAAATCTAATTAGCTACTGAAGGCCCTCCAAAACATAGAGAGAAGAACTGTAAGCTCTTCCGGTATCACATTATTCACTCTCTGTTTGACAAGCAAAATCCAAAACTTAAAAGAGTCCTTAACGTTTACCATTACAAACACTCCAACGAGTTCACCAAACAGATAAAACATATAGTGCATGACTACTCCTGATTAATGAAAGAAGCCATTTTATTAAGAACAACCAAAGCATTCTCAGAAGCTGGATCGAAGAAGTAGAAACCATGGCCCTCTCCTTTAGACTCCATGATCTCCAATTTTCCTTTCCATCCACTTTTACCCAATAAATCATAGTAACGCAACTGCCATTCTTTCATAAAATCGAATTCAGCCACTAAAAGCAACACTCTTTCACAACTCAAGTTTTCCAAATCTGGTACATTATTCGGATTTAGTTTCGCATCATCAATCCCGCTAACTTGAGGGTATATAAACATCCATAATTTTTCCATGAATTCTTTTGTTTGAGGATTAATCACTTTCCCGTCAACAGTTGCATCACTTCCGAAAAACATTGGATGGTTCAAACAAATCCCTTTAATTTTTACGTCCAGTTTTTCAGCTCCCATGGCTAAATTGTGCGTTATGTTACCTCCTGCACTATCACCACCTAGAAAAACTCGTCCGAAATCAACATGCTCGTTAAGCCACGGCTCCTGACCATTCCTGGAGGAATGAGAAACAACCCATGCAGTTGCGAACCACGAATCGAAATACGGGATCGGTAGAGGATGTTCCGGGGCCAATCTATAATCAACGGAAACAACGACAATATTTGCTTGTGACACAAGCTGATTTAAATGACTGTGGTAAGTAGGAGAGAAGGCACTTTCGAAAACAAAACCTCCTCCGTGAAAATAAATAAGAAGAGGGAGTTTTTTACCTGGTGTTACAGTTCCAGGCATGTAAAGCCTAGCAGATACATTAGTTTCTTTGGTGACAACCACATCTTTTGATTGAACCCCTGTTCTAGGATCATTTCCAGCAGGAACGGTTTCGGTGCCAACAACTCTTTCGATTTTACCATCTCTATGTACTCGAAAAAAAGGACTGAACTCTTGATGAATTTCGTTGCCATCATCATATTCGATAAATTTTGGTTGCACTGCAACATTTTTCGAATCAGAATTGCTTGACTCCATTGAAAAGAATGACCAAGAATTTAATTAGTTGAATGTTCGTTTGTCTCAAGGAAGAGATAAGATCCATTCATCAGTTGGACCACACAATTTTTCTTGTCCTCACTAGTAAATATAAATATAGGAAAATCACATCTATCTATACTCTTTCTTTATTAACGTGTAAAATCATGTTTTAAGGGTATATAATAGTATCAAAATACCAAAATACCAAATGTAGTTATCATTAAATTCGGGGTTCGATTCCTTACAACTACATAATTATACAAGATTTATTTATTTTAAATTTTTTTTTTAGCTTCACCTCGGGTTCGATTACTTACAACTTCACATTTATAAAGATTTATTTACTTTAATTTTTTTAGTTTTATCTCGGATTCGATTCTCTATACTACATAATTAAATAGTGTATTAATATTAATATTTTAATTTCGACTGGACATGTGTCCGTGCTTCGCACGGGTTATCAGATAGTATTCCAAATGCTAATAGTAAGTTTTTTTTAAAAAAAATATTAATTCAACATAATACGTCTCTGATGATGCTTTTGCATACCTGAACTAGATTGAAAAGTTACAGTACTTTGGATTTGATCTCTGTAAACAGAGTTAGTTCCATTTGGGTGCAACTTTGCAAATCATAGATAAAGGGTCAAGGAAAGAAATTCATAGTAGAATGTTTTGCCGAAAAGAAATGGATCACAAATGTTAGTTGTCACATTTTTATTGGTATTTGACAAATATTAAATGAAGATTCTTACGTCAAAGTTTCATATGAAAATTGTCGTGTTCGTTTACTGTGTTGCGATACTTGTAAAATATGAAAAATTTTAAACTTAAAAAGGAAATATAATTTTTTTTTTTAGAAAAAAAACACAAAAGAATTGCGTTATTTTCTTATTTACAGCGAACAATAGGCTTTCACAAATTTGAATTTTAACACCACTACATGGACAATTCTATCAAGTACTGGACTTGGCATTGTGGTCAGAGAGTGTGGAGAGAAATTAGTTTAGGCGCTCTTAATTTTCTCATCTGGCGCTCACGTATCTGATTGGCTATAGAAAAATTTGGCTTGAATCTCATTGCACTAATGCCCCTATTTCTAATTCTCATGAAATTTTCTTTAAGTTCTAGAAATAGCAGGTGCTGGTCTGGAAATACTCTTCCTCATGCTTTGTATGTTGCACTGGTTGCTGTTTCTTTGTAGTTTGACTTTGAACGAACTCTGTATCCAAAAATGCTCGAGTTTCCAAAAAAAAATTTAGACGTTCTATTTCACAAATTTATTGGCTGCGAGTATATCATTAATTTTGTGTACAGCATGCTACAAATTATAGTGCCTATAAATCCAAAAATACATATATTTTCTGACCGACTTATGATTTGTACGATAAGTAGAAGGGGGCGGGGCGTAGAGCATCTCCAAGAGTCTTTTAGCTCACTCCTAAGTATATTATAAACAATTAAGCTCTTAGCAAGTTATTACATTGATTTGTGTGTCAACTCCAACAATGCTCTCTATTATGACTCTTTATTTTATATTTTATTCATATTTCAATTTCACTTGGACAAACAATCAATAGATGAGAGAGAAGAACCACTATTTTACTAATAAAATATTAAGTTAAGAGCTACTAGTTGCTCCTAAAATAGAGGAGAGAAAAGAAGCCCTTAACTTTTTAAAGAGCCTCTAAGAGTCTCTTGGAGCTTAATTTTTATTCTCTCTCCTTATTTTTTGAGTTAAGAACTACAATAGAGAACCTCTCGGAGATGCTCTTATAGTGCCAGCATAATTTGAGCCACCCAAGTAATTGTCCATGAATAGGAACGTCAATGATAATGATAATAATGTCATTAAACTACAACCTCCAACAAGGTCCTTGTCATGCACCCACCACATTTAATTTCAAGACCTGGTCGACTTCTAAGCATTAATTCGATATAATGTGATTATTTTGGTCCGTTTTATACGTTAATTTTTACGTTTTTTATTAAATATGTAAATTTGAAAAAGAGATCATACGAAAAAAAGTGTTGGACAACAGAAATTTAAACAAGTAACAAGACCAAGGCAGTGAGTGATCAACGCAATAACCAAGTCAGTAAACAAGTAGCAAGAACAAGGGAGCTCTGCCGATGATTTCTTCGTCTATTTGGTATCACCCACGCTTCCTTTACGAGATATCAAAAAGAGAAATAATTAATTCTCTTTCTAATGCATGCTTTGCACTATGATCCCTAATTCTTTTTCTTTTCTTTTGAACCCCGGTTTGTATTTAACTTCTTGATCATGAACTTCAATAACTTGTTATGAACTTAATTATATTCAAAATTATATCACTAATCATAATCAAAACATAGATAAAACTAAAATATATATCATAAATTTGCCAAGCCATGCACATTATTACATCTCCTCACTATATAGCAACAATATATTAGCACAGTACGTAACATGAGCTTGATTATTAAATCTTCAGTAATCTATAACAAGGATTGAACCTTGTCATCTTTGATGAAAGATGCTATCAATTTCATTAGAGATCCGGCCTTTTCACAATTCGGGTCGAACAAATGAAACACATGGCCCATCCCTTTTGTCTCCACAAATTCAACCTCTCCTTTCCACTCACTCTTTTTCAAAGCCTCGTAGTAACTCCAACCCCTTGGACTCAAAAAATCATTCTCGGCAGTGGAAATCAACACTTTCTTACAGCCAAGCTTTGCCAACAAACCCGGATTCGCTGCCGGGTTCAATCTCGGGTCATCGAGACCCGTTTCATCGGAACAACAATAATTCCACAACTTATCGGGTTTGTCATTCCCGAAAAATGGATGCACCAAAATTATACCCGAAATTTTAACACCCGACTCGAGTCCTTTTACACCCGCCCAAGTAGACATTGTATGTGAAATATTTGCTCCAGCACTATCACCAGCTAAAAAAACCCGCCCGAAATCAGCATGCTCGTTAACCCACGGGTCAGGACCCGACCCGTTTGCATGAGAAACAACCCATTTCAAGGCTTCCCATGAATCATCATAGCACGCCGGGATTTTATGTTCGGGCGCAAGCCGGTAATCCACCGAAACAACGATCACATTACAATTAGAAGCAAGCGATGCAGTGTAAGGAGTGTAAAAAAACGACAAGGCGGATTCAACACAGAATCCACCTCCGTGTATGTACACTAACACGGGGAGTTTCTCTCCCTGTGTCAACGACTCGGGCAAGAAAATACGAGCCTTAACTTGGGGATCAGATGAAACCACAACATCTTTTGATCTGACACCGTTAAGATTTCCAGGTGCAGGCATAAATGGAGTGCCTATATGCCTCTTAACGGTGCCATTTTTGTATACGGTGAGAAATGGAGGCAAGTCGTGAGCAATGTCGGTGGTTTTCAAGTTCATTTCGGGAGGAGAATTCACCATTTGTACAAGAGAACTCATGGTAAGATATGGAAGTGAGATATGCAAATATTATGCAGCAGTATGGTTAGGTTATATAGAGCCCGGATCTTCTGTCCCCTTCTCCATGTCCCCTTTTGTGTTCCCTATACAAAATGGGTGTCCCTGGCGGGGCCCATTATAAGGAAAATGGAAATAAAACCCATTTTGTATAAGGGACATAAAAAGAGACATGGAGAAGGGGACAGAGGATCGGTTATATAGAGATGCATTCCATAATTTTGGTGTAGAAATTTATGTCATACAACAAGTCCATTTTCAACGACACATGTTAGTGTTACTGATCATTTATTGGCTTTAATTTACGTTTTTAAAGAACAGCTGTGCAATAAAATTTACCAACTACGGTTACAAACAACAAATCTAGTAAAAGTCTACCTACTTGTTTCTTTCAAAAAAAAAAAGATAAAAAAGTCTACCTACTTGTACTAGAAGAAAACTAGAAAAAAAGTGTTTGTTTATCTGTTTACCTATCTGTTTGGCTAATCAAATTTTAAGAGTAAGGTTCGAGAGTGAACACTCTTAAAAAATAGGATTGAGATTAAAAAAAGATTTTAAATACTTTTTTGTTATTTATACGAAATAGGCATATATTCATATTTTAATAATTATTATACAATTTTTAAAATCAAAAATTGAATTATTGATTGAATATTAAAAAGGATTCATGTATAATTTTTGAATTTTTTAATTGAGATTCAAAAATGGATTCCTAAAATTTATGAGATTCAAAAACAAATTTTAAAAATTTTTAAGATTCAATATTAGATTTTTAACTTTTCTCACATTTTTTTTAATATTTTCAAACAAATTATTGTTCGCAATTGAATTGTTGGAAGCATCGTAGAATTAGAAAATTATTAACTTTTTTTCCAATTCTTAAAATTAAATTTTGAAAGTGGTTCTATTGTTCTCTTTTTAAGAGGGTTCTCTTTTGAACCCGCCCCGGTCCTAATGTTATTGTACTCCCTCCGTCCCAAAATACATTTTTATTTGACTTTTTACGCGTATTTTAATATATATAAATACTGATAGGTCCGCATGTTATTTTTATAATTTTCTTTTTTTGAATTAAAGTTTAAAAATCAAATTTAAATACAAAAAAAGAAATTTCGAAAAATAACACGTGGAGCTATTTTTTTACCTTAAAATACGTGTAAAAAATCAAAGAAACATGTATTTCGAGACATAGAGTATCATTATGTAATTAATTAGTTTGTAAAAAGATTCATTACTGAAATAGATGAAGTATATTCCGATAAGATTGTGAAAATATAGACAAATCATTATATTTTGTTAGTACAAGAATTTTTATAAGGGACAACTTAGTAATGAGACTAATTATTGCACCTAGGTCCTCTTTGAAAAATCTTATTTTTCAGAAATAAGTTACTTATTTTGAAAAAAGTACGTAAATATATACTTTTTTCTGAAATAACTAACTTATTTTTATAAGATAAAGAATGTTAAAGTTTCCCTACACATTTTTTTTCTTAAAATAAGTATGTAAATATGATTTTTTTTCAAAATAAGTAACTTTAAAAATAAGAGGTGCCAAATAGCCTCCTAGTTACGGCTAGTTTAGGCCATGTCTAGTCTTCTTCAACTACAGAGGATTAATCATTTGATGAACAGGTCGTCGATTAACGGGTCAAGCAGGCACAAGACTTTCACATAAACATTTTTTTTTTGCGCAAATATAGTGAAACAAGCTTCAGAAGCAAAAACAACATTTCAAATAATTAAAAAAAAGATTACTACAAAATGTTATATTGACATTAAATTTTTTTGTTTCATTAAATAATTATTACGGACACAATCAATGGGATTCTTGTTTTACCATTTTTAAATTGATGAAACATTTGTTTATTATTTAATAAAAGTTACAACGAATTATTAGGTTAATAATTTTTTTGAAAAAAATTACTTGGTAATTCCTCATCTATAATATAGTAAATAACAGCACATAATTGTTGACAAAACTGGAGACTATAAATTTTGAAGCTTAAATCTGAAAGAGAGCCACGAAAAGATAGAAGTTTCATAATAATTGATGCAATATAAGTTTTTTTTTTTAAAATAGGATAATTAACACCCTTCTTCCGGAGTATAAAAAAAGGAAGGAAAACAAGTGAAAAGAAAGTAAACTAACATAATTTAGTTTGAGCTCCCAAGATTTTTTTTAAGAACGAAATCGAGTGAATGATAAAGTAAATTTAGCATACTTTCATTCCAAAATTGGGATGAAAGTGAAAGTAAAATGATCAACAAATTGTAATATTGCATTAATACCCATTTCTATACTATGAGATAGTTTAGCTTTTTTGATATAGAAGGGTAAATTTGTCACTTTGACATAATTAATTACTTTCCTTCCTACTCGGGAGCATGTGAATGAAAGTAGTTTTATTATTTTTCTATTTACATTTCATCCTGAGAACAAATTGATGAAATATATTTCATTTATATTACTTTACTTTCACTTACATTACCGTACTTTCCTTTTTTAAAAGACCCGGGAGCAAGGCTTAAGAACATGACTGAGGAAGTATTTCCTAAAGATTCGTATATATGTAGGGATGACAATTTGTACCGACCCGATTGCCATCCCTATATATATGTATCAGATAACTAGATCTTGTGCCAACAACATGTTGGTGCAGTGGTTGAGCCACTGACCTCCTAAGGAGGTCAGGGGTTCGACTCCTGGGTGTGCGTGAGTTTCTTAGTTTGTATTAGGTTTCCTTTCTGTATTTGTAATGGCCGGGGGTCCTTTGAGTGGTATTATAACTGAGTAAAGTTTCGTTTTTTTTTTTTTTTTTTAGATAACTAGATCTTGTACATTCTAGAATGCAAGAGCTGGCTGGCGTTCTATTTTCAGCATGCACATCTCTAGAGTCTAGATGACCTCGTCAATGAAACAAAATCAAGAAAACCTCTGACTGCCAAAATTCCCTCCATTTCATTTTATACATTCTTTTTGACAAAAATTACATATAATAAAAAAAATGTTAGTTGAATAAAACTTTTCAACGAATACCTTTAATTAATATATTAGAAAATGAGAATAATATTAAGTTTAAAAAAGGTCAAAGTTTATAGATAATATATATAAGGATAATTTTAGAAAATTATTTTTAAATTTGTATTAATGTAGAAGAAAACATATATTAAGAAACAAATTCATTTTTAAAAAATAATGAGACAGAAGGAGCAGAAGTTTCCCATCCGTCTCGAGCCTGGTAAATTCCTACATTTTGACAAACGAGTGCATGCCTTTGGAGTAAGAAAAGTCTTTTATGTTGCCAAGTGCCAATTCGACATAATTTATTATGCATAGGAATTAACCGAAAAATTATTAAATTGTATATTATTGAAATGAATTTAATATTATTATTATTAAATAATCAATTATTTTAAAATCTTAAAATATCAATTTAAATCTCAATATTATTTTATACTACAATAAAAATTATTTACCATTCTCCTTCAATCATACAATTCATTGTACTAAACTTCATGGTCAGTATAAACAATTTTAGTACTTTCAATCACACAACTTAATTTTTTTTTGTTTTTTGACATCAATCACACAACTTAATTATACAAAATGAATGTTCAAACTAACAAAGAGTTCCTACCAACAGAATAGTTCAACTACCAACATCGTTTAATTTACAATATTGATAATTGTCATCCGGAAATACATTAAGTGTTAAAAGTTTATTACTTGTTATCCGAAGTTCTAAGTTTGATTCTGGTTCATTCCATCCAATTTATAAGACCTATAAACTTAAATTATTCAAAAAAAAACTTCACAATAAATATAAATGATATAAATGATCGATTTTATATGACGTGGATAAAAGAATAAAATGTAAGAATAAGACCTCTATATACGATTGGTTTTAACGATAGGTTAAGGTTAATTGACCAGAGTCTAGACAAGTGGTCAATAATGTGGGCCTCAATTTCCTTCGTCGTTTTAAACAAGAGGTTTTTTGATAAATAAATTGTTAAAAGTAATTTTTCAATTTTACTTTCTTCAAGAAAAGTTATTTGCAATTTTACCATCTTAATTGCAATTATACCAATTTCTTTTTAAAAATTACAAAAATACTAATATACAGACCACTGTTCACTTTCTCTCTCCTCACACCAATCCTTCGCCGCCACCGATCATCATTGTTCACAATCAAAAAAATTTCCAAGTTTTTCTACACTCTCCGGTGGAATCTGCTTGTATTATATCAAGAAGTGTACGGCTTGATCTAATCCCCGGTGAAGATCTTTTATCAAGATTAAGAAGAGTGCCTATAGTTATATTATTTTTATGAGTGGTAGGATAATCTTCTCTGTATTTGAGTATTTCTCCGAGATGGGTAGATGTATTTTGATTGTATCTATTTTGTGACGCAGTGTCTGACAACCGGAGGTCATGAGTCCCTATTCAAAACTCGAATTTCGGCAAGAAAAAGATTTTTGAAACTGCCACACAAAGAACACTGATCGATGATTTACAAATTGGTGAAAATGGATTTTGATCGGAGGCCTGTGGCCCCGGAGTTCGGAGAAGGGAGAAGGGGGAAGGGGGTGGGCGGCGGCGGCGGCGGGGAGGGGGTGGGGTGGGGTGGGGTGGGGCCGCCGTTGATTGGAGAAGAAGAAGGTGATGATGTCGGTATAGAGTGAAGAAGAAGAATAGTGATGTTCCGTATTTGTGCAATAAAGAATGAAACTAACGTATAAATGCAAGGAATTAGCTAAAACAGTATTTTTGCAAAATGAACTATAAAATCCCGTAGAAATGGTAATTTCTCTTTAAACAATCAGATTTATACCAAAAATTGATCAACTTCAGGAGTGATCAGTTACGTCTCTGAAAAAGTAACGTTCCATTATGTTTCTGTTCGAATTGGCTCTATTTTTTGTATTGCCAAGTCATGTCGATTTTTGATGAATTAGAACGATTTTTGCTATATTGTGACTAATTTTTCAAACAAACGATTTTTGACGGATTTTAATATAAGTCAATTACATACAATACTTAAGTGATTACTTTAGTAATATCTTCCAAGTACAATATATCATGAGCTTGATTATAGAATCTCTATTAATCTATAACAAAGAATGAACTTTGTCATCTTTGATGAAAGATGCTATCAATTTCATTAGAGATCCGGCCTTTTCACAATTCGGGTCGAACAAATGAAACACATGTCCCATCCCTTTTGTCTCCACAATCTCAACCTCTCCTTTCCACTCACTATTTTTCAAAGCCTCATAGTAACTCCAACCCCTAGGACTCAAAAAATCATTCTCAGCCGTGGAAATCAACACTTTCCTACATCCAAGCTTTGCCAACAAACCTGGATTGGCTGCCGGGTTCAATTTCGGGTCATCGAGACCCGTTTCATCGGAACAACAATAATTCCATAATTTATCGGGTTTGTCATTTCCGAAAAACGGATGAATCAAAATTATTCCTGAAATTTTTACACCCGAATCGAGTCCTTTTACACCCGCCCATGTAGCCATTGTATGTGCAATATTGGCTCCCGCACTATCACCCGCCAAAAAAATTCGTCCGAAATTAGCATGCTCGTTCACCCACGGGTCAGGACCCGACCCGGTTGCATGAGAAACTACCCATCTCAAGGCTTCCCATGAATCATCATAACATGCAGGGATTGGATGTTCCGGTGCAAGGCGGTAATCAACCGAAATAACGATCACATTACAATTTGAAGCAAAAGACGAAGCGTAAGGAGTGTAAAAACACGATAAGGCGGATTCAATACAGAATCCGCCTCCGTGAATGTATACTAACACAGGGAGTTTCTCTCCCTGTGTCAAAGACTGGGGCACAAAAATACGAGCCTTAACTTCGGGATCAGAAGAAACCACCACATCTTTTGATCTTACACCATTTAGACTTTCGGCGGCAGGCATAAATGGGTGGCCGAAATGCCTCTTAATGAATCCATTATTGTACACGGTGAGGAACGGAGGCAAGTCATGAACAATGTCAGTGGTTTTTAAGTTCATTTCCGGAGGAGAATCCACTATTTGTACAAGAGAACTCATGGTAAGAATATAGAAGTGAAATTCAGAGGCAGACAGAGTTGAATCCAAATATTATTCAGATGTATGGTTAATTTATAACGTTATATAGAGATACATCCTATAATTTTGGCGTAGAAATTTATGTGCGAACCTCAATGTTACAGCATACTCCAAAATGTTTCGGCTACATATGTTTCGATATAATAATATAGAAAGGTAGAAACTCTAAAATGTTTCATAAATTTGTTCGGTAGACATATGAAATATTTTAATTTATGAGATATTTTTCGAAATTTATATTCTCAGCATTTTATTGGCTTTGTATGATTATATAAAATAAAAATCAGTCTATTTTAAAAATCACGGTGTACAATTTACGAACAACAAATCTTGTAAAAATCTATTTAACTTGTACTAGACGAAACTGAGAAAAAACAATTTAGGGTTTATTTGGCATGACTGCAAAGCAACAACAATTTTTGAAAAAGTGTTTGTTAAAATTTAAAATTTGCTTTTTTAAAAAGCACTTTTGGCCTAAAAGTTGTTTTAGAGAAAACAGGTCTCCTTATACTTTTGAAAAAAATTACTTTTCAGTTTTTGCGAAAAAGCAGTTGTTGGTTCTATATCAAACATCACCAAAAACATTATTTTTATTATATTTTTACATCAAAACATGCACACATCAAAAATATTACTCACTCCGTCCCATTTTTATTGTCCATCCATCAAAATTCACATTTTATTCAATCATGTCAAATAAATTTATAGTTACCAAATGATTATATTATTTTTCTTAAAAGTTAACATAATTAACACGTAATTTACCTTATTAGCTAAATATGGACAATAATTTTGGGACAAAAAAAATAGGAAGTAATGAACAATGTAAGTGGGACTGAGGAAGTACCAAACTGTCTTCAGCTTTTTAGAATAACACTTTTTTCAATAACAATTTTTATAACAATACAATTATTTTTAACAGCAATCCAAACAGATCCTAATTTTCTTGGTTTAGGGTGTTGGGGGTGTTTGTTCATCTATCTTTTACCTATTTATTTAAGAGGTTTTTTTCACAAATATTTAAGTACAGAATTTTTATAAAATATTTACTACGTTCTGTAACCAAATTAGTTACGTTTCTACCTATGTTGTTTCTACCTATGTTTATTGAACCGTATCCAATAATTTAAACGGAGCGTATCCGACGAAGCTACAACATGGCGGCTTAACTATTGCAAACAAAACTAGCAAGCGGTTATATCTAAGTGGAGAGTGTGAATAATGAGGCAGAATTTTAGTATTACAAACTTTGGAATAATATACAGTAACAAGAAAGAGTTGTGATCTTGTATTTTACTTTAGATGATATGTTGACAACTTAACATACGATTTCATCCACTTATTGTGCTTTGTTTATAATAGCATGCGAAGCACAGATCCTAATCAATTATTTTAAATTTTAAATTTTTAATTTTTTTAAATAAAGCTATTTATTATATTATTTTGATTAAATAATTTAATGACATTTACTTGCTTTGATACTAATATTGTAAAAAAACTCATGTTTATTTTAATCATAATTTAATTATCAATAATATTTATAGGATCTGAATCTAGAGAGAACCAAACACTAAAAACAAACTGAAGAATCATTATTAGTCGTTAGATAACTTCTAAATCAACTATCTAGATTCATTTCATTTTTAAATTTTTTTAAGAATATTGTTGGAAATAAAAGCTACACTATTAGTTCAATTAATTGAAATAAAGAAATTTAATTAATGATTTATTTATTAAAATCTTTTATTTTAATTAATATTTTTTATCTCAAATAACTTTTGGTTGATTTTTTTCAATCTTTTTTCTTTAAAAATTTTAATTTATTTTATTAAATTTATTTTACGAAAAAAAATAATCCCCGAAGTAATAGGTTCTACTACAGAACCTATTTTGTTTGTAGTAAAAATAAATTATTTTGCAACTAAATTTCAAAGTTCTGCACACGAGCTTAAAAGTTTTACAACTGAACTTACTTTTTTTATAAAATTCAACAACTGAACTTACCTGTTGATGAGTGGATTTCGTAACAACTTTTGAGAGGTTTATGGTGAGTTGTAAATGCTAACGATCAACTAATCTATGGAGAATGTAGGTTTTTTTGTGGGGGTTGAACTGAGCTCGAGAGCGTTTACAAGAATCTCGCGAGTTCCCTTGAGGCTTGTGTCGTGTGTTCTCAAGAATCTCGTAGGTGTATCGCGAGGCTTGTAAAACATGTTCTCAAGGTGCCTACGTACCCTGTTTATATAGGGATCAAGTTCACGTAGTTCTTTTTAGACTAGAAGTCTGGTTAGGCAGCAATATTCTAGGTTCCTAATTCGTGGGGAGCTCATTTTCTCCAGATTTCAGCCACGAATAGGCAACCTAAGTCGAATAGAACTCAAGTTCTAGTCCGGCTAGGAGTGTCTTTACTAGTTCTAGTTCTATTAGAAGTATTCAAGGATCATCTGCGTCCAAGGAATACATTCTAATAAGGAGTTGATTTCATAACTTGCTCCTAATATATTTTAACACACTACTAGAAAAAGGGCTTATAGTGACGGAATTTTAAGCCTAAATCCGTCACAAATAGTCTACTTGTGATAGATTTCGTTTTCACTTATAATCCTGTCTAAAGTTCAAGATTTTGTCACAAGCCCCGTTTTTTGTCACAAGCTACATGGTTTGTCACAAGTTTAAAGTGGGATCCACAAACCCGTTATTATATTACATAATCTAACTTGTGACAAATAATTCGTCGCAAAACAATATATTATTATTTTATTCAACTAATAAAAAATGAATAATATACTTGTGACGAACTCCATCGTTATAACATATTGAAGAAAAAGAAAAAGAAAAATAAAATAAAATTTACTTGTGACGGAATATACGTCACTAAAGTTATGAATAAATAAAATGAAAAAATTGTAAAAGATACTTGTGACGAACTTGTTGTCACAACATTGTTGTGACAAACTTACTTATGACGCCTTTGAATGCACCTTTTCTTCAGTACTTGTGACAACTTCCGTCACAACATTGTTGTGACAAACTTACTTATGACGCCTTTCAATGCACCTTTTCTTCAGTACTTGTGACAACTTCCGTCACAACTACTGCCATCCGAAATTTTTGCCCTGCTTGTTTTGTGTAAGAACCAGCCAATATATGGATTTTCAATTTTCAAAACCAGCAACCAACTTGGCTTTTCAATTGTCAAGACCAGCAACCAATATGGCTATTCAATAGTCTAAACCACCAACATCACATTTTAATCATAAACCGTAATAACAAATCCTATCTAAAAATAACAATATTACCAAACGACATTTAATCCAACATTATGGATAGGATACTTGGCATACATATAATCATTCATATAATATACCATCCAAATACATCCGATTTAGCAAAATAAGGCGGATCATCCAACATAACATATTGTATATTAAGAAAGTACCCAACATTTAACAAAATATGAAAATATACTAAGTCATTATGATCGGACCACCTTGTACATACGAAAAAACATTAAGTGTTTATGACCGGACCACCTTGAGCAGCTCGAGGAGTTGGTGGCCTGGCATTGTCGCCATCAGCATCATCACTACCGTCATCATCACGATGAGCATCCCTCGCTTCCTCGATCGCCTTGCCCTATCATAATAAAGTTTATTTTAGAGACATTTTATACTTCACAATTTATATAGATTAGTTACCATACGCATGACAATTCCATAACCTATTGGAGTTATAATAGTTCTCAGGTTTTATAAAGCTACTACACTAATACTTAGAGTAGCACATCAACTCTTGATATAAGAAAAAG
The DNA here is from genome assembly GCA_036435485.1 of Saposhnikovia divaricata. Classification (NCBI taxonomy): domain Eukaryota; kingdom Viridiplantae; phylum Streptophyta; class Magnoliopsida; order Apiales; family Apiaceae; genus Saposhnikovia; species Saposhnikovia divaricata. The sequence continues at coordinate 7,886,023 of CM071597.1, read as the reverse complement.
CCAATATTTTCATTTGTTAAATGCTTAATGATAACGTTAATGTCATATGCACAAAAATAGCTTAATTAATATATGAGTAGATAAATCATCATAAATGACAATAAGCATTAAGCATAAATTTAGCATATACTAAATTTAGTACAAATATTACTTACACAAACTGATAATTAATTTTACTCATGTTTACATATTCATGTGTGTACTAGTGTTTACATAATTCTGCATGATATGAAATGGGGAAAAGAATATTACCCGGCCAAAACAGAAAGCATAACATAATTAAACCCATTATCAAGGTATTAAGAACCCTAATTTAATGAATTTATCAGTTGAATGAGTTGTATATACGAGTGCCTCTACATTGATTTTCATGACAATGTGTGTAGAAATATAAAATTGAAAGTATAGCCCAAAATAGAGAGCATTCATCTAATTCAACCCATTTCCCAGTCCTTAGCATTATATAGCATAATTTGATTATTTTTAACAGATTAAAAACATCAAAACTAATCTAAGAACATGTGACTAGGTTATAAATACCTTATTGCCTTGTCCATTTCTCTTGTACAAGTCATTGAGCACTTCAATAATCACACGAATTAGCTCGCGCTCAGTCTGCTCTGTGAGAGGGTGGTTAGGTGGTAACTCCATGTCACCATCTAAAAGCTCATGTGCAAGCAAGCGTACGTCATCAGGACTAAGTGAGAACTCTTCTGGATGTTCTCGAGCGCGAGAAACAGTCTGATCCACAACCCGCATAAATAAGTCATCGCGAATGCGCTGCATTGTGGAACGCCCAGAACCTCCTTCTCCTGTCCGGCGAGCAGTTCGGGTCTGTGTACCTATTGATCAACAAAGTGATAAAATAGCTTATATCCTTGAAATATGAGCAGCCCAACTATTTCATATTCTAATGGTAACAATTTTGAAACATAGATAAATTATTGCCTTATTTATGTGTAAATAGAAATGAGTACTTATCATATATTTTTATGCTAACGCAAAAATAGCTAATTTAATGCAAATCATGTACACATGCATGTTACATTAGGGGGCACACCGTGTACAAACATCATGTATGATAAAAATAATACCTAGAACTTCCGAAGCTCGAAGGTAAGGGAACCCAACGATCTTATCTTTCCGAGGACCATTGATTGCCTCTATCCAAATCTTTATCTGAGTTGTATTAGGATCAACGCCCTTTTCAGTGCAAAGTTTCGTGTAACGATCCTGTTTGCAAATCAGATGTAATTACACATGAAAAACAAAGTTAACTACCTAATTCAGTTGAACGTTACTTATAAATTTGATTTCCTTCCTCAAAGAATCTGGAGTAGTTAAACTAAGACTGAAAAGATCATTTGCTTTTATGCTGATTGTACATAATATTCTTGTATGTAGTTTGTGGAAATTGATACTAAGTAGTTAGAGTTGTTTATTTAATTCATAATTTTTATTGTTTTGGCAATGGCGTGGAAGTGTTTCTTGCCTCATGATTCTAAATTGATGTTCTGAGAAAATTCCTTATAAATTATGTTTATTTTGCAGGATTCAAATAAAGAAAGAGAGTTCATATCTGACACAAAAACAAAAGAACAAAAAGAAAACAGAAAGATACAAAAAGTGAACAAAAAAATATATTAATTACTTATGGAAAGTTTTGGTATTTTTCTGGTTACATTAGTAAGTAATTTAGTGGTGTAAAATGAGTAAGTTAGATAACGGTTTTAGTCTTATTTTGAGAAGGAAGGTAAATTTATATTTCATAATAATAATAATAATAAGGGGGATTATATATATTAGCATACATTCATTTATTTATTTAGAAAAGACATGTTTAGACTTGTTTTTAATATTTTTATTATAATGGAAGTCCTTAAGTGTAAATAAAAAATAATTGATGTCTTTAAGAGCCAATATTAAGAAATTACACGACTGAAAAGATCATTTGCTTTGATGCTGATTGTACATAATATTCTTGTATGTAGTTTGTGGAAATTGATACTAAGTAGTTAGAGTTGTTTACTTAATTCATAATTTTTATTGTTTTGGCAATGGCGTGGAAGTGTTTCTTGCCTCATGACTCTAAATTGATGTTCTGAGAAAATTCCTTATAAATTATGTTTATTTTGCAAGATTCAAACAAATAGATAGAGTTCATATCTGACACAGAAACAAAAGAACAAATAGAAAACAGAAAGAAACAAAAAGAGAACAAAAAAATATATTTATTTCTTATGGAAAGTTTTGGTATTTTTCTGGTTACATTAGTAAGTAATTTAGTGGTGTAAAATGAGTAAGTTAGATAACAGTTTTAGTGTAATAACCCTAACTTTAGAAAGGCTACAGTGCCCAAATGAATAGTGATCTTGAGGAATCCATGGAAATGGTGTGTAGGTACTCTATATTAGGGATGGAAAATGAGTAAACAGAAACCATATTAGTGTTGTACATTGAAAATAAGTGACTCGAAATGACGATGGATTTTAGAAATTCCTGAATTTTGATTTTTAGGATTTTGAGCTCGAACGAACTTCTATATCTTGGATATTAAGGAGTATAGAAATACTAAAGGAATTATATATTGAGGAATTAGTGAATTTAGGTTAAACCAGGGGATTATTAAGTTAAGAGAATACCAAAGGAAATTGGATTTGTAAATGATTTCGAAAACCACTGAGATAATGAGGTATATTCGAAACGAACCACAATTAGGCGAGTATGAAAACCAAGTAACCAAGGTTAGTAAATAATAAGGATATTTACCACATTAATATTTACCAAGGTTATTAGTAATTACTTAAGGTTAATAACCAAGCTTGCTAACTACTCCACAATGACATCACTAATGACCTCATTATCCACTAACACAATTTAAGGGATAGATTAGTCATTTAGTCATGTAAAAAATCCTCATGCTTCCACCACACTCTAGAATGATAAAGATTAAGATGAGATAAGAACCAAACAAGAGAAAAATCTCTCCCCTTTTTCCATCTTTCCATTCGGCTCTTTTCAAGAAAAAGAAAAAAAAAAATTTCAAAACCAAAACCCTAGCTCTTTTCAATAACAAATCAAGAGGAAATTAATGGAGCATCTTGGAGGTTAGAAAGGATCACACACCAAGTTTCATAGCAAGCAAGCATCATTTAGTAAGGTATTTCAATCATCAAAGTTACTAGATTAATGGTAATGAATAGTGTTTTCCAAGAACTAACCTTGTTTTTATGGATTCTTTAGTTAATCCAAGCTAGTGTAAGGTTGTTTAAGGGTTACCAAGGCTTGTTAAGTGTTGTCAAAGCTTCAAGAAGGTATAACTACTCTTGCCCTCTTTGTATTTATGGTGGAAATTGAGTGGATTAGTAGTTTAGTGATGTAAATGTAAAGTTTATGATGATTATGTGTTATAAATGGGTTGTTGTGATATGGAAATTTTGTGTTGTGGACTTGTAACCATGGTTGGGATGTAGACCACATGATGTAGGTGATGATTATGGTGTTTGATAATTGATTTGGAGGAGTTGGATTTATGGAAAGTACAAAATTATAGCCGTTATAATGCCCGATTTTCTTTAGGATGTAAGTTTCCCTGTTTTGGACCCCCTGAATCCGTACGGTACCCTACTGTCCAGGTTCCAAATTGATTATGAAATGATAGAGCTTAGTTCATAGATCGTTTTGATATAAGGTGCGTTAAAATCTGATGAACGGTTTAGGAGAAAAGTCGGTTTTAGTGAAAGCGGTTCAGAAACCGAGAAACCGTAAATGTATCAAACTTGAGGTTACCACTACCATACTTTAACATTGTTAAAAGTCACGAAATTTTGGGATATGGTAGTAGTGTGGTCAAAGAACTATTTCCAGTTGACCTTACACTAAAATTCGAAATTTAAAAATTATAAGAAATTCTGCAGTCGAGTGTGGTCGTTAAGGGAAATGGTGAAAACCCCTGAAACTTCGAATTAGGTTATAAATGGTTAAGTTCTTGAACCTTTGGGGTAAGAGGAATACGTTAAACATATATTAAAGTTTCAAAAGGTAATGTTATACAATAGTGTAGTGAGTAAGAGATGTGGTTCTAACGACGGTCATTTTGTGTTTATAGAAACTCTGGAAGAGGGACGGGCCATACCGTCAGGATATCGAAACCGAGGCAAGATCTTTTCTATCCCTACTTGGAAAACTATTTATCTTCAAAGAAACTTGATTTCATGGAATATATATATATGTGATGCTATTATTACTATATTGTGAAGAAATTATTTTCCTTGAGTATTAATATTAAAAGGAAAGGTATACGAAGATGTATATGAATATGGATATGAGTATGAAATGTATATGAATATGAATAAGAGTATGAGATGGATATGTATAGAGATGATTATGCATGAATTGAACATGCCTTATGATTAAGAGAATAAGAGAGAATGGTATCAGTTGTTATCGAGGGTTATATGGTTATAATATTATATTAAAAATGCTCTTATTGAGTATCAGTGGTTTAATAAACATTATTTGATTATCATGCATTACTCTTAAAATAGAGGGAATATTTTACGAATATAAAAGTATATTTGATTTCTGCATTTGAAAGAGAGGTCTGAATCATAATCAAAGCATTATGATATATATATTTTATAGAAGTAATATGCGAGAATGGAAATGATATGAGAGAATGATATGTGGAAATGAAAGTGAGAAAATGGAAATGTGGAATGATATTTTAAAAAGAGAATAATGATGTGATAAAGAGGGGGATTGCAACAGACTTGCGTAAGTGGCTGTGTCAGGGCTGTGTGCGACACAGTCCAGCATTTATTATTTTTATTACGGCACGAAGATGCCAAGGGAGGATGTTAGCAGGTGGCCTTCCTCCAGGGATGATTTTCATTCCTTCTACCGGTAGTAAAAAGAGAGCAGGTACGATTAGGCGACTGATCATCGTCCTAACGTATCAGGCGACAGCAGATATCCCCAATGTTTTTGAAAAGAAAGTGTATACAATGGTTTTCAGATTTCTATGCTGAAAACAGAATAATGATATGAGATGATGGAATGATAGTTACGGATGAAGAAAAACTGATATTATATTATTTCAGATTTCTATACTGAAAACAGAATAATGATATGAGATGATGGTATTATGGTTGCAGATGAAGAAAAACTGATATTATATTAATTTAGATTTCTTTCTTATAATAGTGAGTGGATGATGTATTATTAAATAAGAGCTTTACTCTTCCTTAGGGATTTTAATTGTTTCCTGCTATTACATATGCATATACATATATGTATACTTGTTCACATTTTAAATTTTAGTTACAGTATGATCTTGCTGAGCTATTATAGCTCACTCTTGCTACTTATGTATATAGCAGCTAGGTCCCATGCCGATACTACGTACCACACCCCGCAAGAGGGTAAGCGAAAGGCGACCTTTTGAGCGAGTGCTGGCAACCATCCCCGAGGTAGTGACAAGCGAAGGGGCTTAGTATACTTATGTAAATTAAGTGTGTAAGTTGTAATAAACTTAGTTGTTGAAGTGCTTCCTGTAGAAGCTTTGTTCAACAATGTACTTAGTAAATTCTGGGCTTGTAATAACTGTTAACTTCAAAACTTTTAAATATTGTGGTTGTTGTTCTATGAGCATATGACTGGTGTGTGTGTGTATTAGTGTGGGGTCAACTGCTTACTTATTTATTTATTTATTAAAAAAAAAGGGCTACAGAGATATTGATATTGATCGGAAATTGGACCTTGACGGCCCGGATCCTTGACCCCGGATCCCGGGGCGTCACAGATGGTATCAGAGCTAAGAGTCATAATGCTCAAGAACAAAAGTAATAATAATAAATGTATCAGTTATAATATAAATTGTGAACTTCCATCAAGTTCAGGGGTGGTATATCGCAGGTAGTATTTACTTTAAGCATATATTATAATTTTATAGATTGTTACTAATAGAATTTTATGTTTTATTATAGGGAGCGGAGATGGGTGAGCCGAGTCAGGACCCCCAGTGGCTAGGGATGTCGGAGCAGGAGCTATTAGATCTTCAGCTGGCCGGGGTAGAGGTCCCCGAGTATGCAGTTGAGGACCTCGGGGAGAGACGCCGGGCGGCGGCTAGAGAGCGATTAGAGAGAGAGGAGGCAGAGGAGCAGAGACGGAGAGATGTTGTGGCCCTAGTGCCATATATGGGTAGGCCTTCTACAGGATCTGACGAGGCAGGTCCTTCCAGAGTGAGATCGGAGATCCCTGAGGAAGAGAGGCCACTGCGTAAGAGGCCTAGGTTGTCAGTTATACCTGAGGAGCCGATTGAGTGGAGGGATATTCAGATGGTTCCCACTCCTGTCCGACCCGTCCCAGTGCCGTCACCAGTTCCATCCCCTCTACCTAGTCCTGACCCTATAGATGATCCTTTTGAGCAGTTTACCCCTCCAGGGCATTTTGGGTTTTTTGAGGAGGAGGAGGATCCTTCAGAGGATGCTGAGACAGAGTCGGTTCCTCCATCCCCACCCTTTGCACCTCCACCACCTCCACCTGTGGATGCACCTCCCCTAGCTGTACCCCCTCAGGAGGCACCCCTACCGGCGGGTGACCCACTTTCAGCTACCTTATTGACCGAGTACTTTGCCCTTCAGGGACAGTTGGAGGAGTCCCGCAGGACTATAGACACCCTTCTACAGAGGTTAGAGAGAGGGAGAGGAGGGGTTATCCCGGATGGGATGTCTCTGGGGATGATCAGTATTGAGCTACGAGCATTAGGAGATATTAGGAGGTTGTTGGGTGATAGAGGAGACCCGGCATGGAGGGCCCAGATAGTTGATACGGTTACTACCATGGTAGTCCAGATCCGGGATGTTGTCAGGGCAGGGCTGTGAGCCGGGATAGTAGTTTCGTCACTAATCAGACTAGTCATCTTGTTGATGTCATTTTGGGGATTAGTTTAGTTGTTCACTGTTTTAATCCCAGTCTGATTAGAGGACAGCTAGTAGTACTTTTGGTGATATCGGATTAGTATGTACGGCTATGTTTTGGGTTTCGAACCTTGTATTAGATGATGTATATTATTAGCAGTAAAAGATGTTGTACCCAAATTGTAAAATATTTATGTACATTAATGAAGTTTGTGCATTTCTATCTAAATTTTTTGCCGCATTTTTTTATAATAAATGTTGAGACTCAGAAATATTGATGTATAAAAGGTGATTGACTTAATGAAAATGCTATCGTGTTAAGGGCGATACACTTACCTACTAAAGTTATGGTATAACTAGATGTAAATCGCGTGATAAAGATATTGTGATGTGCAAATGAGCTAATTAATGATATAATTGTGTAAATAGAAATGATGTATATAGTAACCCAAATTCGGGTAATTAATAAGGACTATTGTTATGAACAGAACTATGCCGCCTAGACGTGACAGTAGAGCGAATGCAAGGGAAAATGAGAGAGACGAAAGAAGTCGAAATATCGAAGGTACTAGACTGAACGAAAATGCTCATAATGAAGAAAATCATGAGGAAGGAGAAGAGGAATCAACTGGCCAACAAAGGAATCCGGGAGGTGATCCCTTTGCCCAATTCATGGACTTATTAAGGCAGAATTTAGCAAATCCACAGAATCCTCAACCACCACCTGTTCTCCCCAATCAGGCAGCTAATTCCTTTCGTGCCTTTAAGTCATTAAAGCCCCCAGAATTCGAGGGAACCACTAACCCAGTAGTAGCTAGGGCATGGCTAAAAGAAATGGAGAAAGCTTTCGAAATACTGAGGATAGAGGAAGATCAGAAAACAGTTTTTGCAGCCTATCTCTTAAAGGGAGAGGCAAATTACTGGTGGGAAGCTAGGAAGAACCTAGAGGAAGCGGGAGTGATAACCTGGGAGCGTTTCACTAGGGTGTTCCTAGATAAGTATTCTCCTAGGTATTTAGAAAACCAAATGGAATTAAAGTTTCTGGAGTTAAAACAGGATAACCTAACAGTAGCAGAGTATGAAAATAAATTTACAGAACTGTCGAGGTTTGTTCCCGAGTTTGTGCGTACTGAAGAACAACGTGCAAAAAGGTTTCAACAAGGGTTGAAACCCTGGTTACGAACGAGAGTGGCCCCATTTGAGTTGACTGATTATGCTGCAGTGGTTCAAAAGGCATCAATTATAGAGGCCGAGAGTGAGCAGGCTCAAATAGGTCGAGAGAATAAGAAAAGAAGATTTGAGGGCCCAAAAGGAGGTTCAAGTGAGGGAAGCTACTTTAACAAAGGAGGTAAAGGACAAAAATCTCAATTTGTGGGAAAGTCGGGGGGTAACAAGACTACTAGTGAGACGGTGAGTCAGGGTGGAAAATCTTCAGGAACATTTCAGTCCAATCAATCACGACCACCATTAACAGATTGTGAGACGTGTGGTAAGAAGCATATAGGAGTCTGTAGAGTGCTGGGAGTAACTTGTTTTAAGTGTGGACAAAAAGGACACTACCTTAACCAGTGCCCATCAACTGATGCAAACCCTAAAAGAGATGTTAAGTGTTACCAGTGTGGGAAACTAGGACACATTGCTAGAGATTGCCGTTCAGGTGGGTCATACGCGTCAGGACAGAGTGGGGCTGCTCCGAATAGGCCTACTGCTAGAGTGTACAACATGACTTTAGGGGAAGCGTTGACGAAACCAGATGCGGATACAGGTACTTGCTTTCCGATTTAAATTTGTGTGTAAGTCTTTGGCTAAGGATCGACTTAATCAATTAATGGAATAAATAAGTTAATAATATAGATAAGGAAAATCATTATCTGCTAAGGGCTAGGAAACGTTATGAAAAGAAAAGTAGGAGTGTTTTGGGAAAACACAAGCTCGTTGAGACGAACAGGAAATATATATTATAGGTAGTATTTTCTTACAATTGTTTTAAAGAATATTATTAGAGCTTATTTTCTGGAAAATTTTACAGAGAGGAGCTATAGGAATATTGAGGAATTAATATTTATGTCATGATAGAGATCAGAAGATGGTCAAACCATAAGTGAGATACACTACCATTCAGAAAAGGTCAATGTAGTGGCGGATATCTTCGTCAAAAGAGGAAGGAGAGACGAGATGTCATGGAATGACTTGAAACAGGAGGAGATTTGTGAGGAAGAGACAATAAAAGGACTGCTATTGATAAACTAAATGGCATGTTGATGAATGACAAGGAAGTTATGTTAGTGTATTTCTGTGCAAACAAGATAGAGATATTACAATAGGAAAAAGGATAAAGGAAATAGTGTGGAAGTTAGAAGGTGTGGATGAAAAAGATACTTATAAACATTTTCAACATGATTCCGGGACGGAATCCTTTTAAGGGGGGAAGACTGTAATAACCCTAACTTTAGAAAGGCTACAGTGCCCAAATGAATAGTGATCTTGAGGAATCCATGGAAATGGTGTGTAGGTACTCTATATTAGGGATGGAAAATGAGTAAACAGAAACCATATTAGTGTTGTACATTGAAAATAAGTGACTCGAAATGACGATGGATTTTAGAAATTCCTGAATTTTGATTTTTAGGATTTTGAGCTCGAACGAACTTCTATATCTTGGATATTAAGGAGTATAGAAATACTAAAGGAATTATATATTGAGGAATTAGTGAATTTAGGTTAAACCAGGGGATTATTAAGTTAAGAGAATACCAAAGGAAATTGGATTTGTAAATGATTTCGAAAACCACTGAGATAATGAGGTATATTCGAAACGAACCACAATTAGGCGAGTATGAAAACCAAGTAACCAAGGTTAGTAAATAATAAGGATATTTACCACATTAATATTTACCAAGGTTATTAGTAATTACTTAAGGTTAATAACCAAGCTTGCTAACTACTCCACAATGACATCACTAATGACCTCATTATCCACTAACACAATTTAAGGGATAGATTAGTCATTTAATCATGTAAAAAATCCTCATGCTTCCACCACACTCTAGAATGATAAAGATTAAGATGAGATAAGAACCAAACAAGAGAAAAATCTCTCCCCTTTTTCCATCTTTCCATTCGGCTCTTTTCAAGAAAAAGAAAAAAAAAATTTCAAAACCAAAACCCTAGCTCTTTTCAATAACAAATCAAGAGGAAATTAATGGAGCATCTTGGAGGTTAGAAAGGATCACACACCAAGTTTCATAGCAAGCAAGCATCATTTAGTAAGGTATTTCAATCATCAAAGTTACTAGATTAATGGTAATGAATAGTGTTTTCCAAGAACTAACCTTGTTTTTATGGATTCTTTAGTTAATCCAAGCTAGTGTAAGGTTGTTTAAGGGTTACCAAGGCTTGTTAAGTGTTGTCAAAGCTTCAAGAAGGTATAACTACTCTTGCCCTCTTTGTATTTATGGTGGAAATTGAGTGGATTAGTAGTTTAGTGATGTAAATGTAAAGTTTATGATGATTATGTGTTATAAATGGGTTGTTGTGATATGGAAATTTTGTGTTGTGGACTTGTAACCATGGTTGGGATGTAGACCACATGGTGTAGGTGATGATTATGGTGTTTGATAATTGATTTGGAGGAGTTGGATTTATGGAAAGTACAAAATTATAGCCGTTATAATGCCCGATTTTCGTTAGGATGTAAGTTTCCCTGTTTTGGACCCCCTGAATCCGTACGGTACCCTACTGTCCAGGTTCCCAATTGATTATTAAATGATAGAGCTTAGTTCATAGATCGTTTTGATATAAGGTGCGTTAAAATCTGATGAACGGTTTAGGAGAAAAGTCGGTTTTAGTGAAAGCGGTTCAGAAACCGAGAAACCGTAAATGTATCAAACTTGAGGTTACCATTACCATACTTTAACATTGTTAAAAGTCACGAAATTTTGGGATATGGTAGTAGTGTGGTCAAAGAACTATTTCCAGTTGACCTTACACTAAAATTCGAAATTTAAAAATTATAAGAAATTCTGCAGTCGAGTGTGGTCGTTAAGGGAAATGGTGAAAACCCCTGAAACTTCGAATTAGGTTATAAATGGTTAAGTTCTTGAACCTTTGGGGTAAGAGGAATACGTTAAACATATATTAAAGTTTCAAAAGGTAATGTTATACAATAGTGTAGTGAGTAAGAGATGTGGTTCTAACGACGGTCCTTTTGTGTTTATAGAAACTCTGGAAGAGGGACGGGCCATACCGTCAGGATATCGAAACCGAGGCAAGATCTTTTCTATCCCTACTTGGAAAACTATTTATCTTCAAAGAAACTTGATTTCATGGAATATATATATGTGATGCTATTATTACTATATTGTGAAGAAATTATTTTCCTTGAGTATTAATATTAAAAGGAAAGGTATACGAAGATGTATATGAATATGGATATGAGTATGAAATGTATATGAATATGAATAAGAGTATGAGATGGATATGTATAGAGATGATTATGCATGAATTGAACATGCCTATTAAGAGAATAAGAGAGAATGGTATCAGTTGTTATCGAGGGTTATATGGTTATAATATTATATTAAAAATGCTCTTATTGAGTATCAGTGGTTTAATAAACATTATTTGATTATCATGCATTACTCTTAAAATAGAGGGAATATTTTACGAATATAAAAGTATATTTGATTTCTGCATTTGAAAGAGAGGTCTGAATCATAATCAAAGCATTATGATATATATATTTTATAGAAGTAATATGCGAGAATGGAAATGATATGAGAGAATGATATGTGGAAATGAAAGTGAGAAAATGGAAATGTGGAATGATATTTTAAAAAGAGAATAATGATGTGATAAAGAGGGGGATTGCAACAGACTTGCGTAAGTGGCTGTGTCAGGGCTGTGTGCGACACAGTCCAGCATTTATTATTTTTATTACGGCACAAAGATGCCAAGGGAGGATGTTAGCAGGTGGCCTTCCTCCAGGGATGATTTTCATTCCTTCTACCGGTAGTAAAAAGAGAGCAGGTACGATTAGGCGACTGATCATCGTCCTAACGTATCAGGCGACAGCAGATATCCCCAATGTTTTTGAAAAGAAAGTGTATACAATGGTTTTCAGATTTCTATGCTGAAAACAGAATAATGATATGAGATGATGGAATGATAGTTACAGATGAAGAAAAACTGATATTATATTATTTTAGATTTCTATACTGAAAACAGAATAATGATATGAGATGATGGTATTATGGTTGCAGATGAAGAAAAACTGATATTATATTAATTTAGATTTCTTTCTTATAATAGTGAGTGGATGATGTATTATTAAATAAGAGCTTTACTCTTCCTTAGGGATTTTAATTGTTTCCTGCTATTACATATGCATATACATATATGTATACTTGTTCACATTTTAAATTTTAGTTACAGTATGATCTTGCTGAGCTATTATAGCTCACTCTTGCTACTTATGTATATAGCAGCTAGGTCCCATGCCGATACTACGTACCACACCCCGCAAGAGGGTAAGGGAAAGGCGACCTTTTGAGCGAGTGCTGGCGACCATCCCCGAGGTAGTGACAAGCGAAGGGGCTTAGTATACTTATGTAAATTAAGTGTGTAAGTTGTAATAAACTTAGTTGTTGAAGTGCTTCCTGTAGAAGCTTTGTTCAACAATGTACTTAGTAAATTCTGGGCTTGTAATAACTGTTAACTTTAAAACTTTTAAATATTGTGGTTGTTGTTCTATGAGCATATGACTGGTGTGTGTGTGTGTATTAGTGTGGGGTCAACTGCTTACTTATTTATTTATTTATTAAAAAAAAAAAGGGCTACAGAGATATTGATATTGATCGGAAATTGGACCTTGACGACCCGGATCCTTGACCCCGGATCCCGGGGCGTCACATTTAGTCTTATTTTGAGAAGGTAAATTTATATTTCATAATAATAATAATAAGGGGGATTATATATATTAGCATACATTCATTTATTTATTTAGAAAAGACATGTTTAGACTTGTTTTTAATATTTTTAATTATAATGGAGGTCCTTAAGTGTAAATAAGAAATAATTGATGTCTTTAAGAGCCAATATTAAGAAATTACAAGACTGAAAAGATCATTTGCTTTGATGCTGATTGTACATAATATTCTTGTATGCAGTTTGTGGAAATTGATACTAAGTAGTTAGAATTTTTTACTTAATTCATAATTTTTATTGTTTTGGCAATGGTGTGGAAGTGTTTCTTGCCTCATGACTCTAAATTGATGTTCTGAGAAAATTCCTTATAAATTATGTTTATTTTGCAGGATTCAAACAAATAGAGAGAGTTCATATCTGACATAGAAACAAGAGAACAAAAGAAAACAGAAAAATACAAAAAGAGAACAAAAAAATATATTTATTACTTATGGAAAGTTTTGGTATTATTCTGGTTACATTAGTAAGTAATTTAGTGGTGTAAAATGAGTAGGTTAGATAACAGTTTTAGTTTTATTTTGAGAAGGAAGGTGAATTTATATTTCATAATAATAATAATAATAAGGGGGATTATATATATTAGCGTACATTCATTTATTTACTTAGAAAATACATGTTTAGACTTTTTTTTTTAATATTTTTAATTACAATGAAGGTCCTTAAGTGTAAATAAGAAATAATTGATGTCTTTAAGAGCCAATATTAAGAAATTACAAGAGACAAGAGGAATTGGAGGAAAGCACTGGTCAGAAGATGGTAAAAAAACCCTCTCACATGATGGTTTAAGTGAAAGGGGTGTGGCTAAATTGATGGTTAAATTGTGTAGCTTTTGTGTAGTTTCGTGTTATTAGAGGCGATGTAATAATTAGCTTTTCTGAACTTAAGACAATGTAAACCTTTGGTTAGTTGGTGTTATGCAAGTAAGAAAAAAATTTGGGACCAATTCGAAATTATGGTATGTTATCGTTTAAGAGTTGTAATTCTTTTGTTTATGTATGTAATGGAATTGAGGGTGTTACATGTTGCTATAAAAGTAATATAAAATTATATTAATCTACAATAAAATATAAGTGAAAGAAAGGGTTTATAAATTATATTAATGTACATATATAAAAGGCTTAACGACATTTTAACCCTCAAAGTTTCCACTGATATACCCATCAGCCCTCAATATTTCAAAACGTTCCTTTTAACCCTCGAAGTATCCATAAAGGTCCTAATAACCCTTAAACCGGTACAAAAAATAAAAAATAAAAAAACGGTATAACTCAGATGGGCAAAAGAGACATTTCACAAACCGATTCCGAAGGTTAAAAGGTATACTTTAGATACTTTGGGGGTTAAAAGGTATACTTTAGATACTTTGGGGGTGAAAAGGTATACTTCAGAAAATGTTTATACAAGTGTACAGGGAAATAAGTTATGTCATCAAATGTTTTCAAAGGAGAGTATGTGGTCATTATACTGCATGAGTAGTCCAAATCGTGCAACAATAAGAACAATAGATCCGCTCAACGTCTACAAAGGCCGAAACAACAAAATTTTAAGCAAGATTACTTTCACAATCCAATGATCATTAAGAAAAAAGAGTCCACGGAATTCAAATCAAGCGTTCAAAGTGCTTAATAATTGTCAGAAATTTGGCAGATGGAAGTAGTCATATCCCACTGACGAGAACATGCACCAGCCATGGCATCTACTAGCCTGCAATCATAGCTGAAGTCCTCGCAAAGAAGTGCACCGATAGCATCTGTCAGATTAGATTGCTCCTTGCCACGCTCACTGCTCGAACCATACCAATTTGAGTCAAGCAGCATATCTGGTCTGGGAGAGACCATCTGACATGAATTTCGACTATTTTCTTCACAGCACATGGTACCACATTCCACTTCTTGTTTAACTTTAGACCGATCAAAAAAACAGCAACCTTGAATTAGAGCCAACTCCATCAAGAAAATATAATGAAGTATCAATAAGCATATACTAGAGTGCAGAATAATTACCTGGAAGCAACTTCACCAACTGGGGATCATCCAATGAACTTGCACTAACGGGTGTGTATTCACTGAACACTGAGGTAATAGATTGCCCAAAAGGAGAGTTTGGTTCAGCATACATGTTCCACTCTACATCATTCTCTTCCGTGTTGTAGGGAACATCCCCGAGCGTAGCAGACACAGGAGAATTCAACTGGCTGGAGTTGTTCTTTGAGTTTTTCAGTGCTTGAGATTCATAAAGTACTGACTCTAGCAGGCCATTGTTATGCGGTGAGAAACAATTTGAGTGTGCCTGCTCATTTGGAGGGGTTTGGATCAAAGTATCAACAGACTCGAGGGAAGGCAACGGGGAAGGTGTGCCCCAGTTACCAATTTGAGTATCTGAATTTTGAATTGAAGGGAGCTCCAGCTTCGTCACCCAGGAGATGGGCTCAGAAGAAGAAGAATCGCCATTTAATAGGGCATGGCTACCAGGAATTAAACATGAGGATGATGATAGGTTGCAGTCAAGTGAAGAACCTCCAAAAGATTTAGCAATTTTCCTAGAACCCTCATCCTGATATTCACTGAAGACAAGGAGAACATCAGTGCCAACACCACTAAAACCAGAAAGCATGGATTCTGATTCTCGATGACGCTTGACTGGATACATGGTTGACAACATATAGCCATTTCTAGACGTAGACCCAAGAGCTTGGGTATGCAAGCCACTTCCATGATCAAGGAAAGATGGATATATATATATATATATATATTGCTGGCCTGCTTGTAAAAATTCAAATTCAACAGATGGAATCTCCAAGTTATTGGTTGGAAAAAGCATGGGATAAGGTGTGTCAGCAGTAGAAAATGTGCTCATATCCTGACTTGAATTATTTTCATCTAACGCTTGCAAACAGATATCAGGAGGGTAAATAGGTAAACCAGCCCGCTGCCGTCTTTTGATTCTAGTGTTCCAAAAATTCTTTATTTCATTGTCAGTGCGCCCAGGTAACTGAAAAAACATGACACAAGTGAGAAATACTAGCAGACCAAAACATTTTGAACATATCAAAGTAAACTTATTTCCCTCATCTACTGTACACTTGTATAAACATTTTCTGAAGTATACCTTTTCGCCCCCAAAGTATCTAAAGTATACATTTTAACCCCCAAAGTATTTAAAGTATACCTTTTAACCCTCGGTATCGGTTTGTGAAATGTCTCTTTTGCCCATCCGAGTTATACCGTTTTTTTATTTTTTATTTTTGTACCGGTTTAAGGGTTATTAGGATATTTATGGATACTTCGAGGGTTAAAAGGAATGTTTTGAAATATTGAGGGCTGATGGGTATATCAGTGGAAACTTTGAGGGTTAAAAGGTCATTAAGCCTATATAAAATTGAACACTAGGCATGTATTTGTTGAAGTAGTCCATGTTAGAAAATTACTCATATATACTAATTACAATTAAACTTAACCATATATATAATTACCAGTATAGCTTGGGCTTCCGGGGTAACAAGGACACCTGGTTTGGTACGATATTCGTGTATTTCCTTGTAGTGCACCACAAGTTTAGGATATTTCTTATGTTTTTTGTAGTAATCCTGTACAAGAATCAAAGTACATTTAGGTCCAAGAATCAAAGTACATTTAGGTCCGAGATAAGATATAAGAAACTGAAAAATGTGTGTGATATAAAAGAAAGTGTTTGGACTTACTCGTCGACGTCCCTCAAATGAACGGGCTCCTGAGGTGTGAGGGACCTTGACCTTCCCCCGAGCACCCCTACCAGCAACTGACCTCTTAGCAAATTGCTCACTCCTCCACCACACACAGAACTTGTTCCAGATTTCTTCATCAAAGTAGAAAGGCTTGTAGTCCTCATAGTTTCCTCCTTTATCATGCACTGACTTCATAGCTCTAGACTTTTCTTTGTTCATGATCTTACGAAAATTTTCACGCATGCTATATATAACTGACTCACGAGCATGGGCTTCAGTGGCATAACGGAGATCAAAGGTGTAGTATTTCTACCGAACAAGACAAATGAAAAATCATTCTCAAATATATATCTAAATATACATATAACATATCTATGTCTATAAATAAAATTTATTTATAACTATAAACATGTTATATCTATAATAGACCATGTAACTTACAAAGAACTCATCAGCAACATCATCCCACCATCTAGGGAGCATCCTATCAACATCAGTCCGTGTAAATGCTCCCACAAACCAGTGCACACGTATGAGAGCTAGTAATGTACGATGGGCAGGACCAGAATCTATCCTGAAGTTAAAAATATTTTCATGTTACTTTCGAGTTAAATATTGTACATGAGAAATAACTAACATTTTTTTATTTGTTCTAGAGTGTTCCAACATTTACGTATGTATTTCTAAAGGAACCCGACATTGCAGAAATATATAAACATCTATTTATTTCCAAGAACCATCAAACTTTTCCTATCAAGGTTCTAAAATGAAGAATCCCATGAGGGTTTATTTCTGCAAATTTGTGAGATCAATTTATTAACATTTTTAGGGGTAAAAAACTTAAAAAGATATCCTTGCACGAAATATAAAAATTACCAATCATGTACATGTACTTACTCATTATTTGCTATGCGAATGACTTGAGGCGGAGATGAGAAATCACCAAATCTTCCAACTGAATAACCACGACCTCTACGGAGTATTATATCAGCGAGTTCCTCCTCATTGTCTTGCTCTCCATTATCCACATTATGGTCCTCATTGTGGTCCTCACTTTGCTGGATGACTAATGTCTTCAGCTCGATCTTGTCCTCCAGCACGGCCTCCCCCACGGCCTCCCCTACGGCCTCCTGCACCACTCTGGCCTGAACCACTATTAACATGAACCACATTGTTCACATTGTTCAAAATATGTTCTACCTCTACATGATAAAAATCCTCAAACCAATTGGTATCTTCCATATAATCAATATGTTCATCCCCACCTCGTCCTCCATCACGACCTCCTCCTGCACGACCTCCGCCACGGCCTCTACCACGACCTCCTCTGCCCCTCTGACCAGCACCATCCCCGATACGACTTGATTGGCTCCCACTACGACCTCTACGCTCAACTGGTCTTCGTCCAGCCATGAAGAAAACAGCCTTGCACATAAGAGTTCATAACCAGGAAATTAGCATGTACTAAATTGAATAAAAATATTACCCACTTACGTAGATATTTCGTTTTACTCGTGTACTAAACAGTCTTGATAAAGTGTGTATAAATATGAAGAACATAAACTATAACCCAAAACAGAAAACATTAACCTAATTCAACCCATTACCCAGTCCTTTATTACCATAATCGATTAGACAATAGAATGAGAATCCATGATCAGTACTAATACCAATTATGAAACCCCAAGTGCATGTATATGTGTATGTTTGTATGTACATATGTATGACTTTGTGTATAAAGAGATGAACTCTGGGGGTTAAATCCACTCAAAAATAACTTGAAATTAAGACAAGAAGATACCTGATGTTGAACTATGGGATTAATTAAATCTACTCAAAAAGCACTTGAAATACAGAGAGAGGGTTAAAGAAGATAAGAGTAAGAAACATAGAAATGAAATGACAAAGATGGTAAGAATTATGGCAATAAAGTGAAATAATTGCTAATTAGTAATTGGCAATAAAGTGAACTAATTGCCAGTTAGTAAAGGGCGGTCAAGTTTAACTTTTCCCAATTGATGGATGTCCAAAAAATTCGAACTGATGACTAAAAAACAGTTTACTTAAAGAAACATATTTTATTTTAAAATACAACATTACGATCAATCTATGTGAATATAAGCTTTAAGCACAATATTTTATTCCATGAAATATAAAATTACATTTATATCATTTATATATACTAGCTTAAAATCCATGCAATGCACGGATTTCTTTTGATATGTTATAAATTTTATTTTACTTTATAATTATTTGCTTATATAATCATTAAATTTAAAAATTACTTTAATATTAATTTAATAAAATTTGAAGTAAATTTAATAAATGATTTACATGATTTAAAATTTATAAATAAAATTTGAAGTTAAATATGTCGTTGACAAAATTTGAACTATGAATATTTAGTAAATTAATTTAATCATTAAATATATCTTATAATTACATCTAACGGTTCTTATTAATTACTAAAAATCTAAAAGTAATATGGTGTCATATTTTTGGGTATACATTAATGATTGTACATTTATTTTTTAAACTAAAAGGTAGTGTATTTAATTAGAAAAAAAATATTAATGATTGGAAGATTATGATTGCAAAAATATGTTTTAAATTAAAAGGTAACGTGTTTTAATTAGAAAAAAAATAATAATGATTGAAAGATACGATATTTTAGGTACACATAAAGGATAATATGTTCAATTAAAAATAAATATATTTAAATTGATTGAAAGATAAGATATTTTAGGTATTTATTAAATATTAGTTATTAATGCAATTATGTTTTTATATAATTATCAATTTATTGATTTTTTAAATTTTAATTTAACATAATTTAATATACTCATATTTACGTATTATACTAACATTTTCTTATTATGAACAACGTACATGGATTTTAAAAATATTTTATTAATAATTGAAAATATGGTGTGATATTTTTGGATATATATTAATGATTGTAAGATTAGTTTTAAATAAAAAAAGGTAATGTCTTTTAATTATAAAGGAAATATTAATGATTTAAAGATATGATACAATTGATGTTTTTATAAGAGTTAATATCTTGAATTAAAAGAAAATGTGAAAATGGAACCATTAATTATATTATGTAATTATTTATTTTAATAATTTGGATAACCAAATCGAAAATCAATTATATTAGGTGTTATATTATGTTATTACTTATTTTAGGTGTTATATTTTTCTTAAAAATTATGGTGTGATATTTTCGGGTATATTAATGATTGTTAGATTTGTTTTAAATTAAAAAGGTAACGTGTTTTAATTTGTTGTTTCTATTTTTAAAAAAATACTTATCGACGATCCAACAGCACGTATGTCAATATATATCTAATTTAGTGATATTTCCAAGTTTTTAAAAAATAATAAATTTATTTGGATGGTAAAAATGGTAGTAAATTATCGATTTGACCCGTACTCCTAACTAGTGCTTTATCCCGGATTGTTGTTTCTATTTTTTAAAAAATACTTATCGACGATCCACCCGCACGTAGGTCAATATATATCTAATTTAGTGATATTTCAAAGTTTTTAAAAAATAATAAATTTATTTGGATGGTAAAAGTGGTAGTCAACTATCGATTTGACCCGTACTCCTAACTAGTACTTTGTCCCGGATTGTTGTTTCTATTTTTTAAAAAATACTTATCGACGATCCAACCGCACGTAGGTAAATATATATATATAATTTAGTGATATTTCCAAGTTTTTAAAAAATAATAAATTTATTTGGATGGTAAAAGTGGTAGTCAACTATCGATTTGACCCGTACTCCTAACTAGTGCTTTGTCCCGGATTGTTGTTTCTATTTTTTAAAAAATACTTATCGACGATCCAACCGCACGTAGGTAAATATATATCTAATTTAGTGATATTTCCAAGTTTTTAAAAAATAATAAATTTATTTGGATGGTAAAAGTGGTTGTCCCGGATATAAAGTAATTTAGGTTATATTACTAGATATATATAAAAAAATTATATTATTTTAATATATTTTAAAAATAATAATTCGAGCTTACTCATGTTTTGTGCAATAAATAAAATCAATTATAAGGGTTATTATATTTGACACTTAAAAAAGAAGTCGCATATGTGAGAAATTTATAGTAACGTACAATACTGTCAATTGTTGTTGATAAAATTTTTTTAATAGATCATAATTTTAAATATTATCCATTTACATAATAATAAAACGATTATAATTGTTTGATATTTTATGCAAAAATTAATTAACAGGATTGTTTTTAATGATAGGATTGTTTTTAATGATGAATTATGTGTATTCTTCACGATAGTTCGAATGTTAGATTCAGATTATATTGTTTGGACTTGTAAGATACATATATTCTTCAAGATAGTTCGAATGTTAGATTCGGATTATACTTAAAATCCGATTAAGATATCATTCAACACAACAATGCTATTAATTTTATCGAATATTACCAAACTCTTAATTGATCGTAAAAAGGTTAACCCATCATTTACAAATATAAATTAATTATTTAAAGTTCTTTTACATGTGACAAATGTTTTTCATATTCATAATTCGTCACAACGACGGGGTAGTACTTGTGGCGGACGACGTCACATTTGACAAATGTTTTTCATATTCACAATTCGTCACAACGACGGGGTAGTACTTGTGACGGACGACGTCACAACTTTATAATTTTATAATTCAGATATAATAATTGCTCATCTCTATCTCACCTTATAAATTGTTTAGGATAAGGTTTTTAGAAAACCTAGCTTCTCTTAGAAAGAAGAAAGGGTACAGATTCTCTAAATCATCCCCCTTATACATGGATCCTTGGTTTTGGATTTCGAATTTTTTTATAGTTATCAATGTTATGGTTGTGTTTTACTACCTCGAAATCCAACAACAACGGTATGAGAGCTACTTGTTTAAGACGATGATTTGGTTATGTGTTTGGTGTATTGTGATGCTAATGACTGTTTAAGAAGAAGAAGAAAGTGAAGAAAATGAAGAAGAAGATGGTGATGAGACCGATGGTTACGAAATATTGACTAGTTTCTATTAGTTGTTGTAATAGATATTGTAGTCGAAAATAATTGTAATACTTTTAATCTTAAATAAATGTTATTTTTTGCTTTTAGTCCCAAATGCTTAAAAAATATCATAATATAATGATTTTGTCCACAAACCCATTGATTTAGAAGCTCATAAACTCTCCTTGGTTACTCCATTTTTATCTTTCTTCACACCCCTGATATGATCATACCAATGACATCTGAACAGCATAACTTGACATCCACCATCATATGTCATTTTTATAATTTCTTGTAAAGTCCCATAGTAATCATTCACACTGTCACCATAACAATTTCCCTTGACAAGTACTCCAGAACTTGACCTTCCTAAGTTGAATGCGTAGCCATTGACTTGACATCTTTTATAAGTAAGAGCAAGATTTACTGGGCCTCTAAGCAGATATTTGAACTTCTCAAACATATAAAAGTTGTTCTGTACCTGAAATAAAAAAAAATTGTCAAACAAAAAGATATGTACTACATATACAAGTGGTATGTGCTGGTTAATATGTACTATATTTACCCTATGTTGTAACCAACTAGTGAAATCATTTTGTAACACTTCATCCATCTCTGCATCACTCAATATATTTGGACTTCGACTACGGATCTCTTCCTCAAAAATCCTGAAAATTTGGGAAAAGAAACATTAAGCAGGAGCTGGTATAACCACTAAAATAAGACATGTATATTTGTAAATTTCCTTTTTATATAATTCAGATATTACAACATATAAGCTATTGCCCATATAAGAGATTTTTAACATTTAGAAAGCTTACGTAATATACGGTGTCACTTCAGGCATGTTAATAAGGACATAATGTGATGCAATACGAAATGAAACCACATCCAGAAATTTTCTTTTATATGCTCCTTGGAGATTTACAAGATAGGTGAATGCTTCCAGTTTTTGTGGATCACGTGAGTTATCTTCTACCTGATTACGCCCTACCATGTTGTGATGTGTCCTAACACTTGACTTAAAGTATGAAAAAAAATGTACAAGTTCTTCATGTACATGTTTTTCAGCGATGGAACCTTCAACACGTGCTTTGTTCGCCACTTTCATTTTCATTCTACGTTGTAATCGCTCAATGTTATACATCCACCTTTCATAGACAGGCCCACCGAGTCTACACTCCTCAACTAGATGAACAAGAAGATGCTCCATCGGATCAAAAAGACTAGGTATAAATATAGACTCCATTTTGCATACAATTCTAGCAATATTTTTTTCCATTTTCACCAAATCAGATGCAAGTAGCGATGTCGAGCATAATCCCTTGAAAAAAGCAGATAAGTCACAAAGAACTTTATATACGTCATCTGGGAGAAGTTCACGAAAAGCTGAAGGCAACAATTTTTGCATGAATACATGACAATCATGTGATTTCATGCCTTGAAACTTCAGTTGTGGCACTTTACAACACCTGGAAATATTTGAACAACAACCGTCTGGTAATTTCAAGTTACTTACCCAATGACATAAAAGTTTCAGTTGCTCTCGATTAAGAGTGTATTTTGCATGAGGCTTACGATTTCCATTAAGCCACAACTCTGGCATGATGTTCAGTTCTTTCAAATCTTCTCTTGCAAATGATGTATCCTTCGATTTAGGACCACCCAATAAAGTGTGAAAGACAATTTCAAATACATTCTTCTCTGTGTGCATTACATCTATGCAATGACGCAAATGCAGTGTATCCCAGTATGGCAGTTCAAAGAAGCTAGTGACATGTGTCCAGTTGTGTGTAACCCCATATCCATCTGCCCTTTCTTTACTATGAGGCTTTCCTGGTGGTGGAAATTTTATGCCTATAAGTTTCTGCCGCACATCAAACCCTGTTTGACGAATTCGACGTCTATTCAGGAACCCCTTATGCAACCCATAAAAGCTAGACTTTCTGCTTTTTGGCAATTGTTTAGCTTTCATTTTTCCCATGCAAACATGACAAGCAAGTTTTCCCTTGGTTGACCAGCCACTAACCATGGCTAATCCTGGAAAATCAGTAATAGTCCATAACAAGGCCGCCCTCAATGGAAAATTAGTCTTCGTAGAAGCGTCATACGTCTGCACACCAATCTGCCACAACTCAACCAACTCATTAATTAGAGGCCGAAGATAAACATTTAGATTTTTTGTAGGATCATTAAGTCCAGGTACTAGTAATGTCATAAACATATAAGGATCCTTCATGCACATAGAAGGAGGTAGATTATACACAAGAATTACAACGGGCCAAACTAAATAAATGCCAGAAGTACCATTCGTGTATGGAGGAAATCCATCTGTTGCAAGGCCAAGTCTAACATTGCGAATCTCCTTTGAAAAATCTGGATGATTTTTATCAAACTCTTTCCATTCTTCTCCGTCGGCAGGATGAGTAAGCACCCCTTCAGTGATAACTCGGTTGTTGTACCATGTCATATGATTAGCTGTGCGGGAAGACATAAATAGTCTTTGTAGACGCGGAATGAGAGGGAAGTATCTTAGGACCTTCCTTGGGATAGTCTTGCTTCCACCCTCTTTGGCGACACGATATCGACTCTCTCCACAATATGTGCAATACACATCATCCTTATCATCGCCATAAAATAACATGTAGTCATTCTCGCACGCATGTATTTTATCATAACCCAAGTTGAGCTCTTTAACCTTTTTCTTAACATGGTAGTACTTCAATGGAAGTGTATGATCATCAGGCAATACTTCTGCAATAAGACTGAGCAACTCATCAAAACCTGTGTCACTACATCCATGACGACTCTTAAAATGTAATAATCTCATGACAAATGTTTGTTTTGTGAATTTAACATTTCCGGGATATATTGGAACAGCAAGTTTATGCAAATTGGAGTAAAACTCGCGTGCTTGCGAGTTCGGCTCCTCGGGATTAATGTGTTCTTGTCCAGCAAAAGCATCCCTCAACATTTCATCTTGATCGAATACATCATCATGATCAATGTTCATTCGTACATTTTCTGAGCGTGAGCCACTAGCTTCACCATGAAAATACCACACAGTATAACTCTCCAAAAATCCAGTGGCCAACAAGTGATACTCAACCTCCTGTGGACTCTGAATCAAAAAATTTTGACATGTATTGCATGGACATCTAAGATCACCATTTGATAGAGTACCTTTATTGTCTCTTGCAAATTGTAAAAATAATTTAATCCCTTCACAATATTCATTCGTAAAACCATATCTTTCTGGATCTGTTCGTTTGTGGATCCAACTACGATCATGAGTCATCTAAAAAAAATGCATAATTGGCATGTATAAGAACAAAATACATAAATGAATTATTAAAAGTTAATAGCACAAACAGTGTTTTAGAACCATAAATTTACACACGATTAGAAACATCTAAATGCATTGCAAACAAGAATAATCAGGTAGTACTACGATTAATCAGATGTGCTTGTATAAGGATAATATTTGCATTTCACAACCACCTAATATTCAAGAATTAGAAACATCTAATTTCAATATATAATTTATAATTTGTAAGGAAAATAGTAATAATAGTAGAAGTGATACTCACATTGATGTAAAATATGATGTTGATCAATTTAGGAGGACAAAATTCATGAATTACAAACAGGACATGAAAGTTAGAAAAAGGACGGAAGAAAGAATGAAGGAAAGAGAGCAGGGGACTATAGTAACAGTACTTGTGACAAACATAATAAAAGCCGTCACAAGTTCATTAAAATAATGTAATTTCCAATTGAAGATTTTTAAGTGTCGTTGGGGTCATTTACTTTGTGTTATTTCAACTTGTGACATTTCTGTTGTCATAAGGTCATTAAGTGACAAACATACAACTATATGTCACAAGTTTGCTTTTTCATATATTTAAATATATGAAAATATGTACATTGCCATACAAAAATTATAAAATATTATGTTTGTGACGAATGGCTAACTTTGTCACAAGGTACTTGTGACAGATGTTTGTAATTGTCACAACTTATGATATTCCCGCAATCCGTCACAACGTATAGTCACAAGTAAGCTGTCGTCACAAGATTTTCGTCACAAATGGCAGATTTTCTAGTAGTGACAATATTTTGCTACTGATCATTATTATCTCATATTATATTTATACCATAATTTTAATGTTTTACAACCGAATTTAAAAGTTATGCATCCGAATTTTGAAGCCAAGCACATGAATTCTAAAGTTGTGAAGGTGAACTTACTTGTATTTGAATATTTTGTTGTTGAACATTTAATCTCATACATTGTATTTATACCATAACTTGAGTATTTACACACAAGTTGATGAAAATATATATTGAATTTTTTTTATGATGTTAATGGAGGATTTTGTGATTGATGTTGGTGTATGATTATAATTGTCAATCAAATAGGAATTGTATCTAAATTATATATCTTATGTTTTTGGACAACTTTACCCCTGATCTATCTAAAATAAAATCTTGAAGTATAATACTATATTCTTAATTTTTATTTCGATTGTTAGTCAATAGACTTCTGGTATATAACTTCATTATTAAATTAAATTAATATTTAATATTATTATTTTAATTAATAAGATTTATATAACTCTACTCTTGTAATATAAAAGTAGCTATATTATTAATTGTATTTATTATTAATTTATTATAAATACTTTTAAATATTAATTAATGGAGCCCTAAGTTCTATATAATGCTATATTCTCAATTTTTATTTCAATTTTTAATTAATATACTCCTAATATATAACATCATAATTAAATTGAATTAATATATAATACAATGATTAATTAACTAAATCAATTAATATTTAGTGACATACCGTGGTATGCCTTGGCACGATATACAATTTATAATACTATATTCTCGATTTTTATTTCAATTTAAATATTAATTAATGGAGTCCTAAGTTCTTTATAATACTATATTCTCGATTTTTATTTCAATTTTTAATTAATAGACTCCTAGCTAGTATATAGCTTCATTATTAAATTAAATTAATATATAATATAATATAATGATTTTAATATATAATATATGCCACGATATACATGGCATACCACGGTATACATGGCATACCATTAAGAAAGGGGATTTCTGTTTTTAATAAGGACTTAAAGAGTATTGATGGAGGCACCGTGCATGGAGAAAATATTCTAACTATACCTCCTTCTAGGAAAAAATGAAAAAAATAATCAATTTTTTTATAAAAATAACAAAAATAATAAAAATAATTATTCTAAAAAAAGTGACCAATTTTAACTTTTTGTATACTCCACGGGTCATTGGGTATCCCAATTTGTAAAAGATACTCTACTGGTCATTGGGTATTCCAAATACTGGATATGAGATACTCCATGTATCTCATATACTATTTGGTATCTCATATAAAAGTGGATACTTCACTGATAGTTAGGTAACCAAAATTTGAAAAATGATTATTTTTGTTTATTTTATTTTTAAAAAAAGATTAAAATTGACCTTTACCCTCGTTCTAGTACAAATTTTATAATAAACAAAAAATAATAATTGGATACATCATTTTATAAATCTTATGACATAATCCATATTTCGATAAAATTCGAATCTATGCGATTAGAATTTGATAAATTAATAATCTTATTAAATAAATATCTTTTGGTTCCAACATATAATAGAAATCGCATTTTTAATCTTGAGAAGTGAATACTCTCCATGAATATACAGTATGAATAAATTTTTGACATGCCGTTTCAAAATGCAAATTCTAGATGGCCTCCGAGTTTGTGTGACCACGTCAATCGAACACTTGAGAAAAATTTGAACTTCCGGTAAATTAGTAACAGCTACCATCCCTCTCACTTTCGATAAATTCTCACATTTTGACAAAGAGGAGTGCATGACTTTGGAGTCATACAAGTCTTTCATGGCACCAAATTTACATATTTTATCATGTACTTATATTAAAGTCGCGAGATGTAAGATGGCAACGACGGTGGGCGGACTCGGGTTACCAGATATAAGATATTATTTACTGTATGATTGATCTTTCTTTGGCGTTAAAAATAATAAGGTAGATGTAAAATATATGTAAAATTAAATTCGATTAAATCATCGTAAAATACATTATTTTTAAGACCTATAATTTGGACCCCTAGTATTACCCAAATGATAAAAAGAGAATATAAAATTACTTACAACTTTGATCATAAATGGAGTATATATTAGGAATAAATGATAAATGGAGTTCATAATTAGTTACCCATTTTTATTTTTAGTAGTCAAATTGATTGATTTTTCGTTAAAAATTAAAAGTTGTTCTCTTATTATTTTAGAAAATTAAATTTATATTTTAAATAAATTAAATGTACTTTCACTACTACAAATTTAAACTTAGGAGACATCACTTACATAGCGTTTTTTTGAAAGCGTTATTCAAGATTTTACTTAAATAGCGTTTTTTAAGAAAATGTTGTGCAAGTAATTATGTAACATAATAAAAAAAATGAAAAAAATACTTACATAGCGTTTAATTCGAAAGCGCTATGTAAGAGAACTCTTATATAGCGTTTTTAACAACCGCTATCTTAGATTTCATATTTTAAATAATATTTTTTTAATTTTTGTTAATTTACGAATATTTATTTATTCTTGTATAGCGCTTTTGAAAGGGCTATCATAATTAATGTATTATATACAACCCATACAATTCAATAATACACTTCATCTCAAATGACCTAAATTACCTATTACTCTCTCTCGTCGCTCGCCGTTCTCAATTATCTCTCCCCTCTCCCTCGCCGCTCTCAATATCTCTCCCTCTTCGTCAAGATTCATAACTCTGTCTCTGTCGTTCTTTCGTGTTCAGCTCTCAATACAATAAATCGATGTATCATACCGATGTATCTTGGATTTGGGTGTCCTTCGATTCATTGTGATTTGGGTATTCTCTCTGACTCAAATTAGCAATACACATATTTCCACTAAAGCTGCTAATCGTCTTGGGATATAACTGATTGGGGAGATTCGGATTCAATCTTGAATTGTCCAGTATTCCATCGATTAATATGAATATAATCGACTTGGGATTTAATCAATTTGGGAGATATGCTTTCTTGTCGCTGTTGTCTCGACTTGGATTTCGGATATTTCGTTTTGAATTAACCAACTTAGACTTGCTTCATCTTTGCTGTGAAAGGTATTTCAAACTTCATCTCTCCTTTAATCTAAATTTTAGGGCTCGTTTTTCTTGTTTTTAACTTGAGAATTAAAGGCGATTTAGAGATGAGTGTATCCAAGATGACATCTTTGTTTGGATGGTTGCCCATTTGATTTCATCGAGAGTTTTGCTCTTTCGTATTTTCCTTTATGAAGATGGTGCTGCAAATCGACACATTTATTTGAATGATTGTTCTTTGCGATTTGTCTGCTATTTTGGTTTTCTAGAATAATCATTGCATCTGTTATGTATTTTGAGATTAGTGTTTTATAGTTAAGTTAGTTTAAATGTTTAAAGGATTTAATTGGGTTGATTTCATTTTTTTGTCCAGATAGAATGGGTTCTGCAGAGTGGAGATCTGTAAAGAGTAATGCTTTATTATAAGAGAGAAAATTTTGTTTATAATTTGGAGGTTTTGCAGCTCTCAGCACACCAATGGTGAGACCAATTTTTTTGTGCGTGTATTTGTGTGTCTCTGTTTTGTGCGTGTTTGTGTCTCTGTTCTCTCACTCTCTCTCACACACATTTTCATTTCAAATTCCACTAAATTTTTTGAATCAACAGTACATACACGTTTCTGTATCTATCTTGGCACCGAAAATGGAAGAGTTTTTGCAGAACATGAAGACTCTCCGCTATCAAAGGAATGGTATTCCTCATTTTTTGTTTAAATTATAATTTTTAATTGATTTTCTCGAATTTATCCCGATTAATTCTATAAATATTCAATGTGCGTGTGCGTATGCGTGTGACTATAGATGTGGCGAAAAGACCTTGAATATATTTATATTGTATAGAAGGGACGATACTGGTGAAATCACAAGAGTTTGTTAAATTATTAAACGACCGCAAACTAGTTGTCTTGCATATATTTATGTCTATTTGGATGCATGTTTGCAGGGTCTGGACTTGTCACCTTATTTCCTTTCTGTTGCTAAGTCAAAGGAAATAAAGAGCTCACCAAGAAAGAATCCAATTAGCTGGAAATATGCAAAGGGTGAAGACACAAATTTACCATCCCAATCATTTGACATTGTTTCCATTTCTTATGTGGTATGTCCTGCCATCGAATAATATGCTGTTTCACAAGGAAATTGAGAACGATCATTCAATGTTTGTTTAGTTTAGACCGGATAATCATTCTACCTGGACCATCAGAGCTCCTTGTACTAATAAAAAAACCATTTATAGTAGATTTAATTTGTTCTGGTCTCCGAATTGATATGTTCCTTTAGGACCTTCAGAAGTTCTTAATTCTCTGCAGTTTGTGCAGATGCATGAATGTCCCACAAAAGCAATAGCTAATCTAGTAAAGGAAGCATTTCAGCTCCTTAGGCCAGGAGGCACCTTAGCCATCACTGATAATTCGGTAAATATTGTCTCTCATCTATGTGAATTCACATCATTATGAACATCACTGATAATCTATACTGATGTATAGAGTAGAAGTCGGTGGAAAACCAAATCAAATATGATCAGTGGTTATGCAGGCTGGGGTTTTAATTTCGTTTTGAAGGCTGGGGGTTCAGGTCGGGGTGGTTATGCAGGTGCTGCTAATACAGGTAGAAGTCAAATGTAAACCTTGATCATGAGTTTTTTTTTCACTTTTAAAGACTATTATAACATGATTATTATGATGTCGAAGTCTGGTACACATTTGCTTAAACTTTGTTATTTGGTTGTACAGAAAGTTGTAGTGAAGTTGGCTATATATGATGAAGAAGAAATGAAGAAGGCCTACCAAGCAGTTTGTAGTCTCTCAGGTACTGATTTATATGATTATATCGCACCTAATGAGTGCGTGTTTCTGGTGTGTCATGTGTGCATACATATATACATTACACTTGCTAATCAATAAGGATACATGTCGATACTTGGCTGAGTACAAGTATTAGTATTTCGCTTGTGACACAGTTATGGTAGGAATTGAGACAACATTGGTCGAATTCCGAGCTCGAAAGCTGACAGTGATCAGAGGCATTGTTCCTTTGGATGTAGTGAACAAGCTGAAGATCTCATGTGACATAGAATTAGTATCAGTTGAGGATATCAAGAAAGAAGAAAAGAAAAAGAAAGCGCTATCAAATTTTTGCCTGAACATCATCCGCATTTCATTGGGACGTATTGGGGTGCAGTGAGCACTTCTTTCTGTGTGGAGATTGTGGAATCAGCTGATGCCTACTTGTTTGCCGGAACGTTAGAATATAGAATGTTATCTTTTTGTAATTTTTCCATCTTGCTATAAATTAAATGAAGCTAATGTTGAGCATAAGTTAGCACTTACGGAGATATACTATTTAGTTTTAAGTCTTTATGAGAGTTAATTATTTGTTTGGGATCTATTTTATAAGTTCATCATTTAATTTGAGTTTCTAGTTTGTGTTATTGGAGTTGGAAAAACGTATTTGATTTTTAGAGATATATCATGTTAACAAAATAGCAGAGAATATGTAAAATTAAAATTGAAAAAAAAAAAAGAAATATACTTGCATAGCGCTTCAATAAGTGCTATTGAAGAACATGCACTTAGGAAACACTTACTTCAATAGCGTTTCTTAAAGCCCTATCTAAGAGCAGCACTTACAGAGCTACAAAAAACACGCTATCTAAGTGATTTGAACTTCAATAGCGGTGGCTTATACAGCGTTCAAAAGCGCTATGCAAGGCTTTAAAAAAGCGCTATGCAAGTGCAATTTTGTAGTAATGTTTTCAATAATATATATTGTTATTTTTTTAATTATAATGTATATATAAATAAATATTAGTCATATTTGATCAATTTGACCGCTAATTGGGAACAAAGGATTAGTTACAATTAAATGCTTGAAATTAAATTATGAAAAAACATATATATTCTCTTTATTAATCAGGAAAATCACGGTGAAAGTGGAACACAATAATATGAAAGTACTAAATTTTAGTTATTACTAAACTTGTGTTCGATTCCTTACATTTACATCACTAAACTCGGATTCGATTTCGTACAAATTAAAGAAGATTTTTTTGTTCAATTTACTATCTTTGGTTTCGCCTGGGATTCGATTCCTGATTCCCTGTAACTATATAATTTATTTAAGAATTCTCTTTTTTTATTTACAAATATTTATTTTTTATATAATTTCATGCTAATTTCACGTTTATATATAAACTTGTCACATTTAATACTACATTTTCAAAAACCTGCGTCATATGTCCATTAATCCATTTTCCTCAATACAAAAATATAATTCAAAAGTTAAATGTTGAAAATGCTTGTCTCTCGAATTCTCTTAAGTCTTGTCATCTGACATGGTCTGTTAAGTATTAATAAATTATTGTTTTGATTTGTTCTGTCTACTTTTCGGCTCTGTTAACATGGCGCTACCGGATAAATTCATACAGCCTATGAATGATATTACGCTGGAGGATGAGGAGGAAGGTGGCTTCGTGATAGAGAGGTCAACATTAAACGCCGATGATAATCAAATTCACGGGTTCAATACCAAGTTATGTGTTGTGGGCAGGTTTATTACAGATGGAAGGGTGGATTTCATGGCGTTGCAACATACAATGGCTGCGTTATGGAAGCCGGGTAAAGGGGTATATATGAAAGAAATTGATGCAAACCTTTACTTATTTCAATTTTATCATGAAATTGATGTCGGAAGGGTGATGGAGGGTTGTCCATGGTCGTTCAACAGGCGTATTGGTTATGGCTAGGCTCAAGGAGGGAGAAAATCCAAGATGTGTTGATCTTAACACCATGGACCTTTGGGTACAGGTGTACGATCTGAAAGTTGGATTCATGTCTGATACAATACTAAGAGGCATTGGCAACTACATTGGTCGTTATGTTTAGAGTTGATCAAGTAATTTTAGGGATGTATGGAGGGAGTATATGAGAATTCGGGTGGCTATAAATTTAAATTCACCTCTAAAACGTCGGATGAAAATCAAGATGGCTGGTGATGAATGGTTCTGGGTGAACTTTAAGTATGAAAATGCTCCGATGTTCTGTTTTATTTGTGGTATTATGGGGCACTCAGAAAGATTTTGTAGCAAACTGTTTGAGCATCCAGAAGGTGACATTGTTAAACCGTATGGTCCTTGGATGAGAGCGATATTCAAGAGATAAGTGAAGCCTATAGGAGCTAAGTGGCTGCGAACTGAGGGTGGAGGCGGTGGTTCTAGGTCAACGATGGAGGAACAGGGGGGGAGCAACGGGAAGGAAGATGGTAATCTAGATCCGATAATTACTCCTGGTATTTTGGTGGTTGTTAACCAGGGAGGAAATGTAGGAGGAGTTAAATTTCAAAATACAAATGCAAAGGCGAGAAAAGATTATGATAATATCTCAACAACTTTATCACCAATTGCGGAGCATTTAAATACTCAAGATTTTACAATTATCGAATCGAAAAAACGGAAGACAGGAGATGAGCTGGGCCTCAATAGTAATGTGGGCCAAGAAAGGGATGTTTTGATGGACTCAAGTGAAGAATTGGAAACAGATGCTCAACATGGTGTCTCAGAAGAAAATGTTGTGTCAAAAAACGGATTACTGGCGAGTACTCATGGGGGTGCTCGCCTATCATTATGAATATTCTAAGCTGGAACTGCCAAGGCATGGGGCCTTCTTGGAAGCTTTAGTTCCTCAAAGACGTTATACGTCAACAACGGCCTGATTTGGTGTTTCTTTGTGAGACGTTAAGCAGTACGAAGAAGATGGAATGGGTGAGGTCTCGTATAGGATTTCAAGGTATGCTGGTGGTGGAGGCACATGGGCGTAGTGGGGGTCTAACTTTACTGTGGAAAGAACAAGATCAAATCAGTTTGCTGAGTATGTCGAGTAATCACATAGATGTAGTTATCTCGAGGCCAGATGTGCAGCCATGGCGGCTCACGGGATTTTATGGAGAGCCTAATATGTAATAACCCTAACTTTAGAAAGACTACAGTGCCTAAATGAATAGTGATTTTGGGGAAATTAGGAAAATGGTGTGTAGGTACCCTATGTTCGAAATGGATAATAAGTAAACAGAAACCATAATAGTGTTGTACTAAGAAAATAAGTGACTCAAAACGACGATGGATTTTAGAAATTCCTGAATATGGATTTTGAGGATTTTGATTTCGAATGAGCTCTATTTATTGGATATTAAGGAGCAAGGAAATATTAAAAGGTTTATGTATATATTGAGGAATTAGTGAATTTAGGATAAACCAAGGAGTGATCAAGTCAAGGAAATGTCAAGGGAATTTAGATTGTTAAACGAGTTTGAGAATGCTTGAGAACCTGAGAGACAACCGGGAGAGCAACTTGTGAGAAAAAGAGAATATATCAAGGATATTGGATCTAATATCTACTTGAGGATTAGAATTACCCTAACACGCTAATATATTATGTGGGAGAGGATATTATATATCAAAGGAATTTACAAAGGAGAAACCACTGAGACAATCGCAAAAATCATTCGATGGATCAAACGACGAGAAAACTTTGAACGGAGCCCAAACAAAAGGCCCAAAACATGGGGGAAAGCCCAAATTTCGGCCCAACACTATAAGGAGCTGATCTTAGAGTATTAAGAAAGGAAACCATGTGAGTGAATAAGAGAAAGAGGAAGGGCATTGGTGGAACATTTCAAGATAAGGCAAGGACAAGCAAGTAAATAGCAAGAAATGGAGTAACATGTTTTAAGCTTGGCAAGTGGACCAAAGGATCACCAACACTTGGACAAATAGATGATAAACACCACATTAAAAGAGGATAAGAATGAATAAAGGGATAGATACATGTATAAGCAAGTAGAAATCAAGCTAAACCCATAGACATACAAACTGCCCAGCAAGAGCAAGGAGGAAAGAAAAATTCATATCTCAAGATCTAGAGCTTCTAAAATCACCAAATTTTAACCATAGCTTCTCCACTCTATGGGGAAGATTCGTACAAAATTTCATGACAATCCAAGTAGTATAGCCTAGTCAAATCCATGCTCAAAGTGGGAGAACCAAACATGTCCAGGTTCTGGCCAGTAGCAAGATGGGGCTCAAAACCCTAGCTCCCATGGTTGGATTCTTGTGTTATATAGCTTAAAACAAAGGTAATCAAGACCCCAAGGTATGTTCAAAATCTTAGCTTCAAATATTGAGTATAGCTATGTCAAAAGATGGATAAAAAATGATGATGAATAGTGATTTTCAAGAACTAACTTTGTGTTCTTGATTTCTTTTGATTGACTCAAGTGTACTAAGGCTACTTAAGGACCATTCAAGGCTTACTAGGGGTTATTCACTCTTCAAGAAGGTATAAATCTCAAGACCCTTTAGTATTACTTTGAATATATGATGGATTATAGAAAGTTTAGTGATTAAGGTTATGATAAGTGATTATTCATGATGATATATGTGTTTATAAGTGATTTGATTGAGTATGGAAGTGAGTTGTCCTTGTAACCATGGCTGGTATGATGACCACATGGTGTAGGTAATTATATATGTGTTGGATGATGGATTGGGAGGAGTGATGATTTGGGAATTGTTAAGAATACAGCCGTTATAATGTCCGATTTTTTTGTTAAAACTAAAACTACCTTGTATTTGGGCAGAGGTCACGAACTGTTAATGGTCAGTAGGGTGTGTCAACTGACCATGAGAGCATAAATCTTAGTTCATAGATCGTTTTGATATAAAGTACGTTAAAATCTGATGAACGGTTTAGGAGAAAAGTGAATTTTAGTGAAAGACGTTCGAAAACCGAGAAAACGAAATTGTGTCAACTTTGAGGCTATAATTACCATACTTAAACATCTTTAAAACTTATGAACTTTTGGGACAATATAGTAGGGTGAATAGAGAGGCAAACCCCACTGACCTTGTGTCAAAATTCGGAATTGATATTTTCTGAGAATTTTTACAGTCGGGAGTGGTTATTAATGGAAATGGTGGAATACACTAAAACTTTGATCGAGTTTAAAAATGATTAAGTTCTTGGAACTTTTGGTGCGTAAAAGCTATGTCAAACATATATTATGTGTCAAGGGTGTTATTGTATAAAGATTAGGTGATTAAGTAGGATATATACTAACGGTGATCCTTTCGTTTCTATAGAGACGGGAGACGAACACATGATCATACCTACTCGCTTTAGAGATCCAGGCAAGATTTTTCCTATCTTTACTTTGGAAAATTATTTACCTTCAAAGAAAGATGATTATATGGAATATATATGTGATCCTATTGTTACTATATTGTTGAGAATTTACTTCCTGATTTTGGGAATTAAAGAGAGATGAATATGGATATACAGATATGATTATGCATAAAGTGAACATGCTTTATGATTAAAAGAATATGAAAGAATGGTATCAGTTGTTATCTAGGGTTATATGATTTATAATATTATGTTAAAAATATTCTTTTTAAATATTGTGATTTAATATATATTATTTGATCATTACTTACTATTTCTAAAAAAAGGATGGAATATTTTATATATATATATATATATATATATATATATATAAGTGTACTGGATTCCATTAAATACAGAGAAGATGTCTGAGTCATAATAAGAGTATTATGGAATAAGCTTTAAAAGTGATGACATATGTGAATGAAAGTGGAAATGGAAATTGAAAGGAAAAATGTGGAATGGTATTGGTATAAATGGAATACTGATTGACAAAAAGGGGGGATTGCAACAAAAAGCGTAAGAGGCTGTGTGCGGCACAGTCCAACACTCAATATTTATTACGGCCCAAGAGTTGCCAAAGGAGGATGTAGCAGGTAGCCTTCCTCCAGGGTCGATGACCAGGTGGGATCATCCCTTCTACTAGTAGTAAACAGAGAGCAGGTACGGTCAGGCGACTGATCATCGTCCTACGTATCTGGCGCTAGCAGATATCCCCAAAACTTAAAAGAAAGAATTGATAATGGTTTTCAGATCTGTATTTAGAAAAAGGAAAATGGTATGAAATGATGGAATTGTTTTTACTGTAAGAAGAGAAATTGATTTTATATTATTTTTATATAATTGTTGTATAAAAAGGGAAATGGAAAGATTGTATTGAGAGATGATGTGCAGATGATATATTATCTTGAAATATTATGCTGAGGTGATGTAATGGTTTTTAATTATTATAGAAAAAAAACTGATATTATATTATTATAGAAGAAAAACTGATATTATATTATTTTAGAAGAAAAACTGATATTATATTAGAAGAGAAGCTGATATTAGAATGCTATATATATTTCTTTTAGTATAAAAATATTTGGAAGGAGTAGTTATCAAATAAAAATAAATTCTTTTTATAATAATTATGATTTGTCTTCTGTTTATTATACAGATATATTTATGTTTCTTTTGAAGCTAGTTTATAAAATTTATCTTGCTGAGCTATTATAGCTCACTCTTGCTATTTATTTATATAACAGCTA
Source organism: Saposhnikovia divaricata (assembly GCA_036435485.1). NCBI lineage: Eukaryota > Viridiplantae > Streptophyta > Magnoliopsida > Apiales > Apiaceae > Saposhnikovia > Saposhnikovia divaricata. The sequence continues at coordinate 7,848,735 of CM071597.1, read as the reverse complement.
GATCAGGTGCCGAAACGTCGCAGTGCAACCCGGAAGAGGGTAAAGGGGAAGTCTACCTTATGAGAAAGTATCGACACCTGTTCTCAAGGTAGTATATACTTTTATATGGGTGTAATAGATGGTATTCCGGGATTGTAATAATAGTTTATCTTTAACTGCTATCATTAATGGATATTGTTCTCTGAGCATATGACTGGTGTGTGATGATATTAGTGTGGGGTCATTTGTGTGAGTATTAAATAGTATAAAAAAAACAAGACCAAGAGATATTGTTAATAAATGGAAATTGGAGTACGATGGCCCGGATTCCTGACCCCGGATCTGGGACTGTCACAGTTAATAGAAGTCAAAGGAGGAGAACTTGGGATCTTTTGAGAAATTTGTCTAGAGACGCTAATATTTCGTGGTGCATTATAGGGGACATGAATAATATTTCGTCACAATTAGACAAAAAAGGTGGAATGTTATATCCTCAATGGCTGCTAGATGGTTTTAATGATACGTTGGAGGAGGTTGGTCTGCATGATATAGAGCTAAATGGTCATCAGTTCACGTGGGAAAGAGGGCGAGGTACGAATTCTTGGTTGGAGATTCGGTTGGATCGTGCCATGGCAACTAATAACTGGTTGGAGCTGTTTCCTTATGCAAAGTTGTACAATTTAGAGGGCTCTCCCTCTGATCATAGTGCAATTTTTCTCGATACAACCAGTCGTGTCTCAGGGGCGAGGAGAAATCGATTCCGGTTCAAAAATGCATGGTTGACAGAACCGTTATGTAGTACTATTATTCGAGATAGTTGGGAATCTAATGCATCGTCAGACATTCAACAGAAGATTCAACTTTGTGCGGACCATCTAGGTATCTAGGGCAAGGAAATTACGGGCTGTTTTAATAAAAGAATCAGAGATTGCCATCAGAAATTGAGATATCTTCAAAGAAGACGGGATGCACAGTCAGTAAAAGAGTATAAAGATGCAAAGCATCAATTGTTTTTTATTCTTGACCAAAAAGAAATTTTCTGGCGTCAACGTTCTAAGCAACTCTGGCTTGGGGCTGGTGACAAGAATACGAAATATTTCCACGCAGCCTGTAACAAAAGAAGAAGAACAAATCGTATTTTCAAACTTAAAGATGACTCGGGAGAATGGCGTGACTAACAAAGTGGGCTACAGACTGTTATCGAATCTTTTTATAAAGAGTTATTTACAGCAGGGCATGTGGATTATGAAGAGGTAGTTGATTGCGTTCCTCAAACAGTTTCACAAGAATAGAACAGAGATTTACAGACTGAGGTGATGCGGGAAGAAGTGAAAGTTGCTTTATTTCAAATGCACCCCGATAAGGCACCAGGGCCTGATGGTATGATCCCGGCCTTCTTCCAAAAACATTGGCACATAGTTGGGGAAGACATCATTAAGTTGGTTAAATGTTTTTTTGATACAGGGGAGGTGTTACATGGGCTTAATGATACGAATATCGTTCTGATTCCGAAAAAGAAAAACCCTACAGTGGTAGGGGATCTTAGACCCATAGCCCTCTGTAATGTGCTTATGAAGATTGTTACTAAAGTAATGGCCAACAGAATGAAAGGGATGCTTGATAGTGTGGTGTCAGGTACGCAAAGCGGTTTCATTCCAGATCGTCTTATTTTGGACAACATCATGATTACATATGAAATTATGCACTACTTGAAATGTAAAAGAACAGGTAAAGATGGGTATATGGCGCTAAAACTCGACATGAGTAAGGCGTATGACCGAATAGAATGGGAGTTTTTGAAAGCGATTCTGTTAAAAATGGGCTTCTCACAATGGTGGGTTTACCTGGTCCTTCAATGTGTTACCATAGTTGTTTATTCAATAAACCATGGGGAGCATGAAATGGGTCCGTTTAAGCCGACTAGAGGGTTACGTCAAGGAGATTCTTTGTCTCCTTACTTTTCATCATTTGTGCTGAGGGACTATCCTCTTTGTTGAGGAAATATGAAGCTAAGAAATGGATTCGTGGTGTCAAAATCTGTAGGAAGGCTCCTGTGATCAACCACATGTTTTTTGCAAATGATTCTTATCTGTTTTGTAGAGCTGATCCAGAGGAGGCTATGAAAGTGTGTCAACTATTGGGGATTTATGAAAAAGCCTCAGGCCAGCAAGTAAACAAAGGAAAATCATCAATCTTCTACAGCTCGAACGTGCTACAATACAACAAACAACCTATAGGTCAGACTTTACAGATGATAGAGGCGAATGAGCACTCGACCTACCTTGGCTTGCCTAATGTCGTTGGTAGGAATAAATCAGCAATACTTGAGTTTTTGAAGGACAGAGTAAATACGAAGATCCGTAGTTGGGATGGTAACTTCATTTCAAGAGCTGGTAAGGAAATTCTAGTGAAGCAGGTGGCTCAAACTCTGCCAGCATATGCAATGAACGTCTTTTTGTTACCTCTGGATATCACAAGAAACATTGAAAAGTGCTTAACGAAATTCTGGTGGAAATCTGGTCAGTCAAATGGTTCGAAATTAATTTGGATGAGTTGGGATGGGCTGTCTAAACACAAAAACGCTGGTGGAATGGGTTTTAGAAACTTTCGTGACTTCAATATTGCCATGTTGTGCAAACAATTATGGAGGTTGGCTACGAATCCACATAGTCTGGTATCGAAACTTTATAAAGCGAAATACTATGCTGATTCTGATGTGTTTCACTCGATACCAGGACAAAATCCAAGTTTTATTTGAAGAAGTCTAATGGAGGCTAAGCAGTTGTTCATGGATGGAGTTTGCTGGAGAGTTGGTAATGGGAGAAGTATTCAAATTATGGATCAACCGTGGCTTATGGATAAAGAAAATCCTTGTATTACTTCGAGTGTTGAAACGTTACAGGGTAATACGGTTGACTCTCTTCTATGCATGGATAGGGTGGATTGGGACAAGGAGGTGATTTCAGATGTTCTGAATGTAAGGGAGCAGAAATGTGTTCTAGAAATTCCATTATCTGATTCGGGGCAAGAAGATCAGTTATTCTGGAGATTTGAGAACTCTAGAATCTATTCAGTAAAATCAGCTTATAATTTTTTGCAATCTCAGAAGGGTGATTGGAATGTGGATGATAATGACAAAATCTGGCAAACTCTTTGGAGCATTAAAGCTCCACCAAAAGTTCTTAATCTAATATGGCATGCTTTAACAGGAACTCTTCCAACTTTGTCTCAGCTCCAGTCAAAAAGAGTGCAGGTTCAATCTACGTGCCCAACTTGTCAGATGGAGGTTGAATCTATAGTGCATTGCTTAGTGTCTTGCCAGTATGCTAGACAATGTTGGTCGGTACTATTGCCAGGATTGCAGGTCATGGAAGGTACCAGTTTTTACTCTTGGTTGTCATCTGTCTTTGATACAGTCGAGAAGGGGAAATTTGTTGTGATAGTATCTTTATGCTGGTCACTTTGGAGAACAAGAAACGATCTAGTCTGGAATCAAAAGCATACCACGTGTTATAGGACAGTTGCAGCAGCAAGGCAGTATCTTGCACAATGGAATGTTACCCAAAACAACAGAAATTTTACGACCCCTCTCCAGCCACAAGTAGTAGGAGATGGTGCAATTGTTTGGGTTAAGCCACAAGCAAACAAAGTCAAGATATCAGATGATGCAGCCGTTTTTGAAGACCGTGGGGGTGTTGGATTTGGGCTAGTGGTCAGGAATGCAGAGGGGATGTTGATTGAAGCTAAAGCTTTATTTCATGCTAGTCTGGTTTCTCCAGTCGAGGCAGAAGCGATGGCTTTCAAGGAGGCACTAAGTTGGATGGATAGGCGCGAATGGCGTAATGCTGTGGTTGAGTCAGATTGTCTATGCATGGTTCAAGCAGTTCGAAGTGGGGTGCCTATGAGGTCTTACTTCGGTTTGATCATTGAAGAGTGTCGTAGTATGCTACGTCGTCTAAACAAAGTTGATTTATTTTTTGTAAAACGATCTGCTAATATGGTTGCCCATCAATTAGCAAGGGAATCATATTGTCTTTCAGGTCGTACTTTTGATATGAATGATGTTCCTATTTCGATTCAAAATTGTATTGCTTCGTATTTGAATTCTTAATAAAATTCCAGCTTTCTGTCAAAAAAAAATACTACATTTTCAGATTCTAAAAAGGCACGTAGATATTTGCGCGCGTAGGAAGAAAAGAAAGTGATATTTATTTTTGGGGTTAATTATTAAATTGGTTACTCAATAACTTGACATATCTCAAATACACCGTTGATAAATTCGGGGTCTCATTTAAAACACTTTTAAAGACATAAATATCAAACGGATCCTTTAAAATGTACTCGGGAAGTAAAAATAATTTTTCATTGAGTTCTACACATTTTTCTTAAATGCTACCATAACCAAACGAAAGGTTATTAATTCTAGTATTTCTAATAACATATTTAGATTTTAAGAAATTTTTATACTATTTATTTTAATTTTATAGTTATTTTCTTTGTTTTATTAAAATTAAATAGTAAATAAATTTCTTAAAATCTAAATATATTATCAAATATACTAGAATTCATAACTTTTCATTTGGTTATAGTGGCATTTAAGAAAAATGTGTAGAATTCGATGAAAAATTACTTTTACTTCCTGAATATATATATAGAGGTATTTGTTTGATATTTATGTCTTTAAAAGTGTTTTAAATGAGATCTTGAGTTTATCGATGGTTATTTAAGATATGTCTAGTTATTTAGTCGCCAATTTGATATTTAATCCTTTATTTTTGTCAGAAATTAAAAGTAAAATGTTTACAATATTTTGGCTCAAAATATTAAACCTAAAACCTCACTTTCTTTACCCACCCCATGGACAGGTATCACACTTTGCCTACTCTAAAACGACTTTTAAAAGGTTGAAAAAAAATCTGAAATACCATCAAATATCGAAGTAGGTAGTTGTTTTAACCCACTGCTAAAGGCACCTTCATGGTTGGATGCCAAATTATCTTCACCCAAGGTTTTAAAAATCGGAAATCGGTTCGATTCGGTTTGATCTTCAAAATCCGAGTACTCGGCCGATTTTCCGAATACTCGTTTTCAGCATCGGAGTACTCGTCCGAGTACTCGGTTAAATCCGAATCGGTTGATCACCGATTTCCGAGTACTCGTCCGAGTACTCGTTCGAGTCAACCGATTTTTAGAACACTGTCTTCACCTTATAAAGGTCGAAATGGGTGGTTATTCTGCTTTAGACGAATAGAAATGGTCAATTTTTTTTTGAAAAGTACGAACACTCTTATAATCACACTTTCAAGTGTTCTAGATATAGACACTGTACGTATATAGTCAGTATAACCCTACACATTCTGAACAAAGTATACATATGATTTCGGACAGAGAAATGCTAGAATTACCGAATTCGTTTTCAAAGAAAATGTAGCATTACTTTTTCGGATGTTTAACTTGAATTATTTTTTAATCAGAGGAAATGTTACTTAAAATAGAAAATGGTTATGATTTATGAATCTGTTCCCTGCCACTCGGAATTCGATATTCTTATATTGATTGAGCAAGATTTAGTAAAATAATGTACTGATTTTATTTTAATTTTTTTTAATATAATTGGGTAATTGTATAAAACAGTTTTCATTAAACTGAAGAAAAAATTATGATCTACGTAAGTATCACATTTTGTGTTTCAGACTCTTCGTTGTAGCCAGTTGATCAAGGATGTAGCCGTCTTGAGTCTTGTTGTGTTGCAAATCTTGCAATTTGATTAATTATTCATACGAATGTTACATCCCAGCCCTGTTCAGTGTTATGCGTTTACTCTAAAGGATCGAATACTCAGCAACGAATCCTGATATCTGAGAATGAATGACTGACATTAATTACTCAAAAGATAATTTAACTACCATATATAGCGCCATGGATGTCAAGATATCTATGCATGTTCGTGGTATACAGATCCAGTGCAGAGGACTATATTTAACAATTGTATAATACAGGTTCTGGCAATCAGACAGTTCGTCTATCTTGAGGTCCAACTCTAGCAAATAAGCACGTAAATCTTAGTTTCGTCTATGTTAACTTATCACCTTGTTGATAACCATTTCAGATTTCATTGATGTAACGCATCGGAATCCAAACATGTGTCTCACATTGTCACTGCTGGTGCTTTAGAAGTTTGAATCATCAAAATGTATAATGAGCATGAAGGATTTTTTGCTAGATGTGCTAAGAATAAATCTGTACATTACATTAAGGCTGGTGCATTACAGACTTACAGTGTGTGCAGAGTTGATGCCGGTTAGGCACTCTAGGCCCTAGGGTTACTCAAGAACAATGAAGTAACAAGGAGGATTATAGTTAATTTGGCTACATTTGACGCGGTAATAGCTGAGATCTGGAGAGCTGAAGCAAGTTGTAGTTTCACAAAAATGGCAATAGTTGTGTCTTTAAAGGGTACAATTAAATTGACATAAAACGGACAGGAGACTCAGGACATACGTTTTCCAGTCTGCTGCTAAACAGATGGTCGAACAAAATTGAAGTAAGGCCCGTCATAAAGTATGAAAGATCTTCTTGTTCATCAACTACCTACCTTAACTAACAAGTCTATTCTAACCTGGGACATGCAGCAAAAGCCTGTGGAGTTTGACTTAATATTTGATCTTAAAATGAATATTATGTAGTTTTAAATCTACAGCAAATAAGATAAAAATGTGTTTAGACTTAACTAAAATTTCGTTAAATCACATGAAGGTTCTGAAAGACGAGCCAGTACAATTACAGTACAAGATCGAGATGCTTGTCTGACATTTTTTTTCTACTTCTAAGATTGTCACTCTTCAGGCAAAAAAAAACAAGATTACCCAGAAAGAGAATTTCACATTCAAGCTATGAACTTCTTTCTCATGAGCTTTACCTTGTTTCAAGTTGAGATTGGTAACCATTTAGACAGGCAGCTACTTCACCTCGACGTTTACGAATTCCATTACTGTCTAATCTCTTGTATCATCAATTATGGTCAACCTGATTCGAATAGGATTATACAAACTTGTGCATTGAGTACCTACTGAAATCGAACTTATAAAAAAAAAACCGTGTTCTATAATTTTTAAATTTCTGTTTGTAAACAGATGATTTATTGGTTTATATATACTTTTCAGAATATAATTTTATCAGCTTGTCTTTGGACTATTGGCAGGATTGGAGGGTAAAAAGGGCTTGTAAAATTATTAGCTGTAAGGTTCGACGAAAACCCATAAAAATAATCGGATAATGTATACATAGTTGTACACACAACATGTAATCTATGAACTTCCAATAGTTGCAAGTTCTGATTTCAACAGCTTTTGTTTGGAAGCTTGGAAGGGGGGTATGAAATTGTATTTAAAAATGTTAGCTGTAAGGTTTGATGCTAACCAAAAACTTTAAAGTAAATGTGCATAGTTGAGTTGCACATACTTTTATCTTTGAACCTCCAAGATCTTGCAAGTTTTGATTCACCAGCTAGTGTTTGGACGACTGGAAAGATGTGTATGTTCTTCATAAGCATAGCTGGCGGTGCACAAAACCAAACATGTCAGGGTAAAAGTGTAGTTTGTAAACTCAACCAGAATAAGAAAGGAGTGATATTTCCAACAGATTTATTACAAGAATTACATGTATAAAAGAAGGATAATCGTAACGAAGTTACAGCATCAAGTCAGCTATAATTTCCATTGCTAACAGTTAAGCATGACCAGAATTGCAGCCGTTTTATCACTTTTTTTGTTGTGCCTCGTGGCTTCTGTACAATGTTACGGTGTAAAGGGAAACAACCCTCTTGCCAAACTTATGGAAGCTCAGAAATCCAAGAGGCCATCTACTTTTCGCAATGAGGTTCCAGATACTGAGTATTCACCCGTGTTTGTTGGATCTCAAGATGGATTAAAGGAAGCTGACAAAGTAGAATCATTGCCAGGGCAGCCTGATGGAGCAACTTTTGAGCAATACTCGGGCTATGTCACGGTTGATCCGGTGGCTGGAAGAGCACTCTTCTACTATTTTGCGCAGTCCGAAAATTCTTCTAGCCAGCCTCTGGTTCTATGGCTAAATGGAGGTAAATGCGTATTTGATCCCTTTGAGCTATACTTTCTTAATTATAATGGCATCCGATACTGCATTTTGGAAAATTGGAAAGTACAGAAAGCTCTTGAAAATCACATTTATAAGTTTGAACAATACAATATATAGATTTCTTCCTCAACATAAAGTTCTTAAAATCTCAATATATGCATAATGACCCTAAACTTCATTTGATAATTACTGTGTCAAATATGACAGGACCTGGTTGTTCTTCATTTGGAAACGGAGCAATGATGGAACTTGGACCATTTAGAGTCAATAGTGATGGACAAACTCTATCTCCAAACAAGTATGCTTGGAACAATGGTAAGTTAATTTTTTTTTTCTTTCCTGAGAAAATAAAAAATAGTCCATTCATCGATCTCTTTTAAAGACTACATCGTCAGGTTACTAATAATAGTTCTGTTGAAATGCAGAGGCAAACATGTTATTTTTGGAATCCCCGGCTGGTGTTGGATTTTCTTACTCTAACACAACATCAGATTATAAAACTGGAGACACAAAAACTGCAGCAGATGCTTACACATTTTTAATAAACTGGCTAGAAAGGTTTCCCGAATTCCAAACCCGAGATTTCTACATCACTGGAGAGAGCTACGCAGGACACTATATTCCTCAATTAGCTCAACTAATTCTTCAGAACAACAAAATTACTAACCAAACTGTCATCAACCTTAAAGGAATTGCTGTATGTTTCTACTAACAAAGAGTTTTTTTTTGTTTTTTGTTTCACGCATAAAAAAATAAACTAAGGGAAGTGATATCGACTATATTTAATTTTCAGATTGGCAACGCATATGTAGACCAGTTAACACAGTTAACAGGATCATATGATTATTTATGGTCGCATGCTCTGCTATCTGATGAAATTCACGACGGCATCACCGTGAACTGCAACTTCTCAGCAATTCCAAATCTTACACCAGCATGTATGGCCTATCTTCAGCAAGTAGACGTTGGCCATATCTTTCCTTACGATATTTATGCTCCCTGGTGTGGTTCTCCCAATACTGGTTCATTCTCGGTATGTTCATGTAGTGCTATTTCTTGCAAGTACTTGAAACTAATTATCTGTTTGTTTTTTTCATTAATTTTTTTTTTAACCTGAAACAGACATCAGGATTTGATCCATGCACAGATAATTACATCTACAAATACTTGAATACTCAACTAGTTCAGACCTCACTTCATGTCACTCTTCCTCCAAAGTCATGGGAATCTTGCAGGTACATATACAATTATCAAGGACGTTGATACTTAAAATTAATTGACTTACGATTAGTAGTCTAACTTTACGACGTTGTTAACTATAGTGAAGTAATTTATTGGACGGACTCCCCAACGACAGTCTTGCCAGTTATCAAGGAACTAATGAACAGTGGCATCGGTGTTTGGCTATACAGCGGAGACACGGATGGTGTAGTGCCAGTGACAACAACAAGATATGCCATAGACTACCTTCAAACTTCGGTTAAAACACCATGGTACCCCTGGTACACTCAAGCCGAGGTACATTTTCTAATTTAAAATTAATTTGTGAGTTAAAGAAATTGCGGAAAAATACCAACAGACAACATGTATCTTAATTTCTTAATGACAATTTGTTAAATTTCCTGCCCGAAAATATTAAGGTGGGAGGATACGCGGTTGGATACGAAAATTTGACATTCGTGACTGTTAGAGGATCTGGACATTTCGTTCCTAGCTACCAGCCTTCTCGCGCTCTTGCATTGTTCTCTCACTTTTTGGCAGGAGAGCTTCCTCCGTCGTCTGGCAAGAACTGATCAAGCATCGCTGCAGTCGAGAAGAAGGGACTACATAAATTTGAGTACAAGTTGAATTTGTAATAAGATGTTGAAAATATGTATGCAAATAATTTCTCAACATCAATGTGTTACAGGCTGCTACATCCATATCTGAGCATTCAATATATTGTAACATGTACTGTAATTCTTATATATAATCTTTTCACTTGCTAGAATTTTCATTATCATGATGATGTCCCGTTAACTGAAAAATAGAGAGAGTTTGTATCAGGACTTTCTAGATGTTGGATAGTCTTTGAATGCATCAAATTCAGTATGATCAGAAGAAATAAAAACTGCGGACCAACTATGATAAATGTTGATGCCATCACAAAAATTTTTTGGTTGAATCAATATTGTTAGCATTTGCAAAAGCATTTTCTAATTATGTTTTTTAAAAAAATATTGTAGGTAACTAATTGTTGTACTTATTTTATAAAATTAAGGTACAGGTTAAAAAGTGAAATAGCATATAAATAAAGGATCATATTAACATGAGAACCGTATAACATAATTGTTCAGTAATAGAACAAATGAGAACGAATAAATGAGAATAGTGAGAACATAATTTTTATATAATTGTTATATAGAATAGGGTGAAAAACCAAAAAATTCCAACAACCCGAAATACCCATAGGCAGATTGTTCCGCCCTAAATATCCACGAACCACGCATCTTCAAGCTGCGCATACTGAATACGCATGATACACATGCGTATAGTTTGTAAATTGAATTCCATCAGAAAGCTGCGTATTCAACATACACATTTGCATATTGCGGATTAGGGAATACGCATCTCCAGCAACTGTTCATCGTCTTTGTCAATCGACGATAGAGACGACGGGAATGGCGATTTTGGGGGCAAAATTCCGGCAACATCGTTCAGAACCATAAAGGCATTTTCCATTAACATATGATACACCAATCTACTCGTAATTCAATTCTCTACAATCCTATATCAACGATTTTTAATTGCAAATGCGTGCCAGACGCTATTTTTTATGTTAAGAAATGAGAGGGACAAATGGAGTACTCATTTAATTTCAAATTAATAGTCCACTTTTAAAAAAAATATTTGTTTTAAAATTGTTGTCTCAATTATTTTAATTTTCAAAATTAATTTCATGTACTTATTTTTTACAATAAATATGGGTACATATGAAATTAGATCATTGAAGTTCTTAATATACTAAATTTTTTGAAAGTGTACGGGAGGGAGTATTCTATTAGCCATAAGATTTTGATGAAAACTAGGGAATTTAATGAGATATGCATAGCTAAGTTCACATAATTTATCTCTAAACCTCCAGGATCCTGCAAGTTTTAATTCAAGAAAGTGCTTGGAAAATGTTCTTCATAAGTATAGCTGATTGTTTACTAAAAACCAAACAAGCTTGTTTGTAAACTCAACCAGCATAAGAAAGAAGCAGTAATTAGAACAGTACTTCCAATAGCATTATAACAAAAATTCACATGTATAAAAGACGGATTATTGTATCGATCTTACAACATCGAAACAGCTATAATTTGCATAGTTAACAATTAAGCATGGCAAGGACTGCATTCTTCTTATCACTTTCTTTATTATGCCTTGTGGCTTCTGCACAATGTTATGGTGGAAAGGGATATAACCCTCTTGCCAAACTTATCGAGGCTCAGAAGTCCAAAAGGCCATCTACTTTTCGTAATGAGGTTCTGAATGTTGAGTATTCACCTGTGTTTGTTGGATCTCAGGATGGATTGAAGGAATCTGACAAGGTGGAATCATTGCCAGGGCAACCTGATGGAACAACTTTTGAACAATACTCAGGCTATGTCACAGTTGATCCGGTTGCTGGAAGAGCACTTTTCTACTACTTTGCCCAGTCCGAAAATTCTTCTAGCGACCCTCTAGTGTTATGGCTTAATGGAGGTAAATGTGGTCCTGTTGAACTATACTTTTAATTTCAAAGGGCATGCAGCAATGCATAATGGAAAACAATAACTTTAGCTCTTATATTTAAAATCTGAACGATAGGACCCGGCTGTTCTTCATTTGGAAATGGAGCAATGATGGAACTTGGACCATTTAGAGTCAATAGTGATGGCAAAACTTTATCCCAGAACAAGTATGCTTGGAACAACGGTAAGTTTCTTTTTCCTGAAAAAAAAGAAGGTTACATTTTCCATTAGTCTCTTCTAAAAATTACATTGTCTACTCAAATAACACTATTCGGGTTGGCAATGCAGAGGCAAATATGTTATTCTTGGAATCACCAGCTGGTGTTGGATTTTCATACTCTAACACAACATCAGATTATGTTACCGGGGATAAAAAAACTGCAGAAGATGCTTATACATTTTTAATAAACTGGCTAGAAAGATTTCCGGAATACCAAACCCGAGATTTCTTCATTACAGGAGAGAGCTATGCAGGACACTATATTCCTCAATTAGCACAACTAATTCTTCACAACAACAAAATTACTAATCAGACGGTCATTAACCTAAAAGGAATTGCTGTAAGTTTCTATCAACCATGTTTCCTCGAAGCAAAAACACACTTGCACACATAGAACATATATCAAGAGAACTGACATCAGATATATATTTGATTAACAGATTGGTAACGCATACGTAGACCAGGAAACTCAGTACACAGGATCATTTGATTATTTCTGGTCACATGCCCTACTATCTGATGAAATTCATGAAGGCATCACTCTGAACTGCAACTTTTCTGCTAATGCAAATGTTTCAGAAGCATGTATAGACTATCTTCAGCAAGTAGACCTTGGAGATATCTTTCCCTACGATATCTATGCTCCCTGGTGCGATTCTTCAAGTGGTTCACCATCGGTATGTTTCTGTTAGAAACGTTTTTTAGTACTATTAATATATTCTTAAACTAATAATTTACTAAACAAAATTATATAGATTATGTTTGCTTTTCTCATTCTATTCATGTATGACTTTTACTTGACACAGACATCAGGATTTGATCCATGCACGGATGGTTATATCAACACGTACTTGAATACTCAACTAGTTCAGACTTCACTTCATGTCACTGTCCCTCCAAAGTCATGGGCATCTTGCAAGTACACTTCTAAACTCAGCTAATAGTATTGTACTTTGTGTATAGTAAAGACACACATAGTTAAGACAGTATAGAAATTTCTGTCAACAATCTTGCAATGCATGAGCAAAGAAAATTGTACAATTTCTATTACTGGAGATGAATGAACTAATAAGACGCCTTATTTTAATATTTCATGACAGACATATTTGGTTAATGGTATTCAATGGTAGATAATTTGTCTGACCTTGTTATAGTTATGCTATTAATGGTGATTGGACGGACTCCCCAGCAACAGTCTTGCCTGTTATTAAGGAACTCATGAGCAGTGGCATCAGTGTTTGGCTCTACAGCGGAGACACCGATGGTGTAGTGCCAGTCACAACAACACGATATGCCATAGACTACCTTCTAACATCGGTTAAAACACCATATTACCCCTGGTACACTCAAGCTGAGGTACAAATACTACAAAAACACACACTCAAATATTTTCTAAACTTTTGACAAAAAAACAGAACTTTTCTAAACTGTTAATTACTAATTATTATATTCCGGAATGAAATTCCTGTTTTAGGTGGGAGGGTACGCGGTTGGATATGAAAATTTGACATTCGTGACAGTAAGGGGATCTGGACATTTTGTTCCGAGTTATCAGCCTTCTCGCGCGCTTGCTTTGTTCTCTTCCTTTTTGGCCGGAGAGCTTCCTCCTTCCAACGAGAACTAAACCAGATTCTATATAGTCCAGAAAAGGAGGCTTCGTAAATTTAACTAAAAGTTTGTAATAAATTGTTGAGATGCATTTGCAAAATAATATCTCAACCCATAAACATGATCAGTGATTACCATTGCTATTTCTAAATCTGATTATTCAATGTACTGTAACAAACATGCTATCCATATATTGAATCATTTCACTTTGGGATTTTATTAATTTTGCAACGTGACTCGTGAAGGCTAAACATTAGTCACATAGGAATCGATTAATGATGAAACATATTGGGTTCAAATCACATAGTCTGTCATCTGTACAAACCAACCACATATGTCTTTACAAAAGCAACCACACTAACAAATTTTTCCATATTTCCTACAAACCATCCAGCCACAGACCATTATATCATTGAGCCATCTCTCATACATAATGTTGGAATTCAAGAACTCATGGACCGATATCTAGCCTTCCAAAACTGGGGCACTACCATTATTTAGAAGAACATGTTGGCCAAACTTCTTTCTAAACTATAATATATCTGATATGCAGATCACATAGCACCTTCTAAACTTATAATTTGTAAATGCCTCATGGTTAAGTCTAACACTATCCTCAGATTTCACTAATTTCTTGCAAACAATAATTACTGCAGCCCTACTAAGAGTTATTTAATCCAATTGAATATTTCACTACTAAAAAAACATCTTTACTTAAATAGCTTATTTAAGTATACCACGTTTGGCTTGAACAAGAATCACATATGTATGAGAAGGATAGTAGTATTAGCATATATACAGCATCAACGCTAGCCAATTTTTGCATAGCTAATAAGAATAATAAGCATGACAAAGATCAGAGCCCTTTTATCACTTTCTTTGTTATGCCTTGTGGTTTCTGTACAATGTTATGGTGGAAGGGGACATAACCCTCTTGCAAAACATATCAAGGCTCAGAAGTCCAAAAGATCATACACAATTCAGGAAGAGGTTCTAAAAGTTGAGCATTCACCTGGGTATATTGGACCTCAAGATGGATTGAAGGAAGCTGATAAGATAAAATCCTTGCCGGGGGCAACCTGATGGAGCAACTTTTGAACAATACTCCGGCTATGTGACAGTTGATCTGGTTGCTGGAAGAGCACTTTTCTACTATTTTGCACAGTCTGAAAATTCTTCTAGCCAGCCTTTGGTTCTTTGGCTAAATGGAGGTAAATGTGGAATTCCACCGACCTGTACAAAATTTTAGAGGTATGCCATACTGCATAAACAGTAGAAAAGATCAAACTAAAAGATCTTGAAAATGGAATTTGAATTTCTACATGACAGAATGTAGTTCTTTTTACTTTGACATGACTTTTAAAATCCAAATTTATATACATTGAGAGCAATAGTATTTGAACACAGGACCTGGCTGTTCTTTGTTTTGAACTGGCGCCATGATGGAACTTGAACCATTTAGAATCAATAATGATGGCAAAACCTTATCCCAAAACAAGTATGCTTGGAACAATGGTAAGTAGGTTGTTTTTCCTGAAAAATTATAAATAAGCAGTCCATTAGTCAGTTCTGCAAATTACTTGTTTGCAATGCAGTGGAAAATATGTTATTCTTGGAATCCCCAGCTGGTGTTGGATTTTCATACTCGAACACAACATCAGATTATGTAACCGGGGATAGAAAGACTGCAGCAGATACTTATACATTTCTAATAAACTGGCTAGAACGGTTTCCCGAATACCGAACCCGAGATTTCTTCTTTGCTGGAGAGAGCTATGCAGGACACTACATTCCTCAATTAGCTAAATTAATTCTACACGAAACAAGATCACCAATCAAACTGTCATTAACCTAAAAGGAATTGCAGTATGTTTCTACTAAGCAATTTTTCTTGAAGAAATTATGCAGTTACACGCTTACCCACATAAAAACATGAATCAAGAGAAGTTATATAATTGAAGTAAATGATTTTCAGATTGGCAACGCCTATAAGACGAGGAAACTCAAAATAGAGGATCATATGATTATTTTTGGTCACATGCTCTACTATCTGACGAAGTTCATGAGGGCATTACCCTAAATTGCAACTTTTCAGCAAATGCAAATGTTTCAGAAGCATCTGAAACCTATGTTGAGAATGCGACAACTGGAGCTATCTATCCTTACCATATATATGCTCCCTGGTGTACTATTCCAGATAGTTCACACTCAGTATGTTCTTTCTCACAAACTTTATACAGTACTAGTATTTTTCTTAACGACATGTCTGTTTTCTTCACTATGTTCTTGTTTTACTTTTACCTGACACAGACATCAGGATTTGATCCATGCACGGAGGATTATATCAACACTTACCTGAATACCTAAATACACATCAAGTTCAAGCATCACTTCATGTCACTGTTCCTCCAGAGTCATGGTCATCTTGCAGGTGCCCTTTTAATTAAAGTGAAGCATATTCTTGCTTTGTATTATATGCACAAAAAAACACAAAATGTGCATATCAACTAATCATTGACTTACAGTTGGTAGTCTTGTCAACTGTAGCTATATTGATTGGGCAGACTCCCCACAAACAGTGTTACCTGTAATCAAGAAGGTCAAGAACAGCGGCATCAGTGTTTCGCTATCTAGGTAACAATATTTTTTCTTATTAACAAAATCATAAATTATAAGTCTTAGTGGCTTAATCCTGTTTACAACATGACCAAGTACCACTTTCAATATAGAAACTAAAAATTTAATTTGCAGCGGAGATACGGATGGTATAGTGCCAGTGACAACTACAAGATATGCCATAGACTATCTTCAAACATCAGTCAAAACAAAATGGTACCCCTGGTACACTCAAGCCGACCAGGTACGGTCCATACTCCATCTATTATCTAATTGCACATATAATAATTGTAATGGAGAAAGAGCAGCATAACATTGGTGGTGAACGTAAAATATGAACTGAGATCTTCTCAAGTAGAGGAACACACACGAATCCACACCAACACATTGTGGCTTGTGGTCTCACTTAAATCAAGTTTCAAGACCACCACTAACATAAGTCTTAGTTTTTTAACAAAGTCTCACTTTCATCTACGGTCACGAATTATTAAATTTCTTTAATGAATTTGTTTAAGGTGGGAGGATATGCAGTTGAGTATGAAAATTTGACATTCGTGACCATATGGGGATCTGGACATTCTCGCTCTTGTTATGTTTTCTTCCTTCTTGGCCGGAAAACTTCCTCCTTCTTCCTAGATATCACTAATGAAGAATTAATGGATTCCAAAAAAGGCTTCGAATATTAAACTACAAGTTGAATTTGTAATGAAGGCAGAGACAAATGCAAATAATTACGGGATATGAAAATGTTATCACCATAAAGAACTTAACTTTTCTATTACCAGCATGTGTGTAGTTAATTTTTGTGTGTTTAGCACAGATTATGAAATACTGATCCCAAAATTTAGCAGAAAAAAAGAAAAGAAAAGAAGAAACAGTCATCCCAAAAGTTTGCAGCAGCAAATACCAGGCAAGCATACATATAGTTAAAAATTCAAAATATTTCCAGAATATTTGTACATCTTTTCTTTTGCCTTGCAAACAAATTTATACATATGCAGAAAAACCAATCAACTGAACAAACACGACTAAAAAGAACTAGGAGATTCGTAGTTAATAACAGATCATTAGAATGCATACATCCGAAGCTATCGCTAACAATGATCAAAAACACATCTTCTTACTCCTACAAAAACTCTCCTCTTCGATTTTTCTCTTTCCAAGCTGGCTGATATCCTCAACTACCCCTTCTTCAGAATTCAGCAAGCCCATTAAATCATCCATAAAACTGGAATCCCAACCAGACTCAATTAACTCTAGTGAACCATCATCAAATTGATCGGCAGCAGCAAGATAATCCATGGAATCACCAACACCACAATCCATCACAAACAAATTTTCTGCAGTTAAACACTCACTGCCCTCAATATTTTCAGCAACACCGCTATTTATCTCAACCCCAGTTGTTGATGTTGAATTCATGTTTCCCTCAAGGTTATCCCTACCACTCTTCTCAAGAATCTCCTTGTTCTGTTTTCTGTCTTGACCCTTACCTCTTTTTGTTGGACCATGATTAGTACTTTTGGAATCCAATATAAAAACAGGTTCCTTAGAAGCACTGAACGTGATCTTACAGAGAACAATATCATCACCATCAGCAGATTTAAGGCCCTTATTGATCCCAGATAATGAGTATTCATGCATTCTAAAGTGCCCTGCCTTCCCAAGATCAAACTGATCACCAACTTTGTTAATCACAAACACAAGCATTCGCTGCTCCCCAATGACAACATTATCCTTCTGACCCTTGATCGGTTTCCTCTTTGTTCTTGCTTTCCAGGTTCCACAGCCAGCCTTTTTATCCGTATTCTCTCTAATGCTCCCCTTATTACTACTCTCCGAGCAACGTAACTTAGATAGCTTAGTAAACACGTACAAATACTTCTCCTTTAATGTAGCTTGAGAAGAATCAGTCCAAAATTTATCGTCATTCAGATCAAACAGTTGCCATGGGGTCGATTTAGGGCCATACAATTCCAGGGTTTTAATAAAACTGCACGAATTATCTCCAAGAACCTTGGGCTTCAAATACTCAGTAATAAGCTCATGATCGGTCGGACAGAACCGGAATCCAGGAGCTACTTTTAATCTATCTGCCATCGAGAGAGAAAGTAGAGTGGGGAGGAGAGATCTTTCCGCCATCGAGAGGAGAGAGAGAGAGAGAGAAAGTAGAGAGGAGAGATTGATTTTATCAGAGAGAGAGAGACTATGTTACAATGCGCGTTTGAGACAAGTTGTTGAATGATGATTACCTGCATATTACCATGTATATATCTATACAAACTGTATTGGGTTTAATAAAACTTTCGATGTGGTAAAACCGCATCAGCTCAGCACTTTGTCGGGGGTCCAGTTATTATATAAGGTGAGTAAGTTTTAAGTCCCACATCCAGAAAAATAAAAGAGGGAACTACCTAAGTTGCCTATATATATAGTTAAATGGCCTTTGAGGAAGTTATTGTCAGCTAAGGAATTCATAACAACACATCGGTTGTCTCATATAATATAAATATAAATAAATAACTAGCTTAACCCGTGTTCGCACGGGTTTGTTTTTATAGTAGGTTATAAAATTTATTTAACATTATAATTATGTTTTTATATAATTCTTATTTTTAATAAATTTTTTAATTTTAATATAGAATAAATTTATATAATGATATGCATGGTTTAAAATTTATTTTGTAAAATTCTAAATTAAAAATGTCTTTGACGGGTTCGAACTTTGAATTTTTATTAAATTAATTTAATCATATAATATATCTTATTATTAGATCTAACGATTCTTATTTATTACTAAAAATAATGATTTGAATATATGGTGAGATATTTTTGGGTGTATATTAGTGATCGCAAAATTAATTTTAAATTAAAAAGTAACGTGTTTTAATTACAAAAATTACTACTAAAAATAATTAAGGAAAGATATGGTGTGATATTTTGGATATATATTAATTATTGTAATATTAGTTTTAAATTAAATGGTAATTTGTTTTAATTAGAAGTAAAATCTTTAGAAAAAATGGGTAATTGAGTTGTTGGAGCAGAAAAAAGAGTCCAAGTAGAAGTTCAATGTGGATGAAGGAATTTTAATCGGAATATAATTACGTTAACATTAGTAATAATCTTTTTGAGTTGTTTTTGTAATTTAATTATTTATTTTAATAATTAGGATAACCAATTTTGAGTTGTTTTTGTAATTTAATTATTTATTTCAATAATTAAGATAATTATATAACCAAAACTTTCAAAACTTTTAATGTTTCGACTTTAATATAAAAGAATAGAGTTCTGTGCGCAGTGTTCGTGAAGGCAACGGAGGTTTTAAGTTTAGCTGTATTAGTAATGGTGTAAATATAAAATACTATTGTGTCTTTAGGACCATGGCCAATAACGGATTAAAATTTATTTATTTTATGTTTAAAATTAATTAAAAATTAAATTAACCAAACCGAAAACCAAAATAAATAGGATAACCAAACCGAAAACCAAAACTTTCAATGTTTCGGCTTTAATATAATAGTATAGATAGATAGATAGATAAATAAATAGTATAGATATAGGATGTAATATAATATAATATAATATAATATAATATAATATAATATAATATAATATAATATAATATAATATAATATAATATAATATAATATAATATAATATAATATAAAGGGTAATATTTTAAACTAAAAGTTAACGTGTAAAAGCCAATCAACTTACTACCAATCAACTTACTACCATTAATTATATTATGTTATTATTTATTTTAATAAATAGGATAACCAAACCGAAAACCAAAACTTTCAATGTTAAAACTCGTGCGATACACGGATTATTTTTAATATTATTTGAATTTTTTCATTAATTTAAATTATTATTTTTAAAACATGAATTTTGGAGGCTTAAATTTTTTTTATGAGATGATTTGATAATAAATATACATATGCTATCCGTGATATTTATAGAAAATGAGGGATTTTAGTTAGAAAATATAGAAAAGAAGATAGGTTTTAGTTAAAAAAGGTAATCGGTTAATTGTTAGTAATTATAAAACTATTATTTTATTTTATTTTATTAAATAGAATGCCCGTGTTATGCTTGGAAAAAAAGAGAATTTAGTTAGAGAAAATTACAATGGTAACATGTTGTAGGAGAAAAAGGTAATTAATTAGTTTATAGTAATTATAATTTAATTATGTTATTTTAATAAATACAATTACACGTATTGTTTTTAGAGAAGTTCTGTTTAATACTATATTCCTGATTTTTTTATTAATTTAATACTATATTCCTGATTTTTTATTAATTATAGCCCGTGCAAAGCACGTGTTGCTTTTAATTTTTTAAAATTTATTTATAGTATAGTATAATATTATAAATATTAATGTTAATATGTTATTGAAAAAATTCGAACCTTACATCTTTGTATATAATAATTTTTAGTATTAAATACAAATTAATATGTAGTTTGCAGGAATCGAACCTTGGATCTTTATATATAACAACTTTTATTATTGTTATATCTAATGGTTATCATCTATTTGAGTTGAAGATATAATGGTTGGGAAGGGATAACAAAAAAAAATGAGGGGATAACGAAACTATAAATTATACCCTCTTTCGTTTATTATAATATAGTATAGATAGTATAGATTTATATATAAACGTTAGTTTTCAATAATTTTTTTAATTTTAATTTAATATAATTTGATATATTCATGTTTAAGGATTATACTTATGTTTTCTTATTATAAAAAATGTATACTGATTTTTAATATATTTTATTCATAATTGAAATATATGTTGTGATATTTTTGGATATATATATATTAATGATTGCAAGATTAGTTTTAAATTAAAAGGTAACGTGTTTTAATTAGAAAAAAAATATTAATGATTGAAAGATATGTATGATTCATGTTTTTAGGTGTTTATTAATGGTTGAAAGATATGGTGCAATATTTTTGAATATATATATTAATGATTGTAAAAAGGTAATGTGTTTTGATTAGATAGAAGGTAACATGTTTTAATTAGATAGATATATTATGATTAAAAGATATGGCATGATTTATGTATTTAGTTGTATATATTAATGATTGCAACATTAGTTTTAAAGTAAAAGGTAACGTGTTTTAATTAGATAGAAGGTAACATATTTTAATTAGATAGAAATATTAATGATTAAAAGATATGGTATGATTTATGTTTTTAGCATGTTTATAAAGGGTAATATTTTAACCTAAAAATTAACGGTGAAAAAGCCAATCAACTTACTACCATTAATTATATTATGTTATTATTTAATTTAATAAATAGGATAACCAAACCGAAAAACAAAACTTTCAATGTTTCGGCTTTAATATAATAGTATAGAAGTATAGATTTTTGGATATATATATTAATGATTGTAAAAAGGTAACGTGTTTTAATTAGATAGAAGGTAACATGTTTTAATTAGATAGATATATTAATGATTAAAAGATATGGTATGATTTATGTATCTAGTTGTATATATTAATGATTGCAACATTAGTTTTAAAGTAAAAGGTAACGTGTTTTAATTAGATAGAAGGTAACATATTTTAATTAGATAGAAATATTAATGATTAAAAGATATGGTATGAATTATGTTTTTAGTTGTTTATAAAGGGTAATATTTTAAACTAAAAGTTAACGTGTAAAAGCCAATCAACTTACTACCAATCAACTTACTACCATTAATTATATTATGTTATTATTTATTTTAATAAATAGGATAACCAAACCGAAAACCAAAACTTTCAATGTTAAAACTCGTGCGATGCACGGATTATTTTTAATATTATTTGAATTTTTTTCATTAATTTAAATTATTATTTTTAAAACATGAATTTTGGAGGCTTAAATTTTTTTTATGAGATGATTTGATAATAAATATACATATGCTATCCGTGATATTTATAGAAAATGAGGGATTTTAGTTAGAAAATATAGAAAAGAAGATAGGTTTTAGTTGAAAAAGGTAATCGGTTAATTGTTAGTAATTATAAAACTATTATTTTATTTTATTAAATAGAATGCCCGTGTTATGATTGGAAAAAAAGAGAATTTAGTTAGAGAAAATTACAATGGTAACATGTTGCAGGTGAAAAAGGTAATTAATTAGTTTATAGTAATTATAATTTAATTATGTTATTTTAATAAATACAATTACACGTAATGTTTTTAGAGAAGTTCTGTTTAATACTATATTCCTGATTTTTTATTAATTAAAGGAGTCCTAAGTTCTATTTGATACTATATTCATGACTTTTATTTCAATTTTTAGTTAATAAACTCATAGTATATAATTTCAGTATATACTTTCATTATTAAATTAAATTATTATATAATATTACAATTTTAATTAATTAAATTAATTAATATTTAATGGCATACCGTGCATACCGTTGTATACATGGCATACCATTTACAGGGGGTTTCTGCTTTTAATAAAGAGTATAGTTAGATACGATATTAAAATTGATTTATTTTATATTTAAAATTAATTAAAAATTAAATTAACCAAACCGAAAACCAAAATAAATAGGATAACCAAACCGAAAACCAAAACTTTTAATGTTTCGGCTTTAATATAATAGTATAGATATAGTAAACAGAGTAATAGTTTAATTCTTGTAATTAACACTTACGTATGTGTTGGTAAAACAACCTTACCTTTTAGACATTTTATGATAGAGCAATGCAATGCAGTAATGATGTGAGATTGAAGTTTTGTGATAGAGCAATGCAGTATTGATGTGAGATTGAAGTTTTGTGATAGAGCAATGCAGTATTGATGTGAGATTGAAGTTTTGTCCCCCATCGAGTTAAACATAAGCTGTGAGTTACTTTTTAAGCAGTAATTTTTCGGCTACATGTTGATTTTCAGTGCAAACAAACTCAAGAATAATTCTTAGGTCGTGTCCACCAGGATGCCCCGGAATATCTGAAGGAATGTTAAGAGTGCAACTGAGAATGAACTAGTATTTTAAATTTTTTTTTGCAGTCTTTAATCACCATGAAAACCCAATTACCATGAAAAGTATTTTAAATTGGGTTTGCAACTGGAATGAAAACCCAAGCTTTTTGTAGTCTTGCGTATTCGGGTTTAAACCCAATTACCATGAAAAGTATTTTAAATTTGTTTGTTGAAAAATAATTTTACTTTTTTTAATCTTGTTCTCATAAAATATATATTCATGCGGATATGGACCGAATTGTCTCACGACCCTGAACCCAGCTCACATTATATCTTTTTTGAAAATAATTTTGGTAAAACTTTTTTGAATAATTTTGTTATTATGAAATAAAAAGAAAAAAAATATATTTCAGAAAATATGTTTCCATTTCGAAAGGGGAAATTGTGACTTTTCTCATAAAAGTCCTCTCTTAAAAGAATATTATATTTTCCTGATTCAAAAAAAAAACAAAAAAAATATCTTTCTGAATACTAACAATCTATTATATATATAATAGGCCAACACAAGATAAAAATAGTGAGATTTTTTAATGTACTGTAATTACCAATTTATCCCTCTATTCTCAAATTTTTTAAAAAATTGTGGTTATTGGGGATTGAACTTTGGTCTTCAAGTTATTTAACAAATCCTTCTACCACTACACCACTCAATCACATATGTTTTAAAACATACACATTATAGATATATGTGTGTGTTGTGCGACTTTTTATGTAGTATGATTATTAATTTATCCCTCTATTCTCAATTTTTTTGAAAAAGTTGTGGTTGGTGGGAATTGAACTTGGGCCCCCGAGTTAATTAACAAATCTTTTTACCACTACACCACTCAATCACATGTGTTTTAAATCATACACATAAAAGATGTATGTGTGTTGTTTTAGTGAAATTTTTTTCAAATATTATAATATTGCGACATATTAATAATTTTTTGTCATGCTGCGTTTACATTTATTGATTTGAACTATAACATATTAAATTAAAATATAAATTATTGATACATAATATATGGTTTGATAATATTATAAAATTGTAATAACAATAATAATCAACATAATAATAAAAAAATTACTATATAATTATTCTCTTAAACAACCTAAGCACTCATCTATACGTGTTTTCAATAATACACATAATATCTCTATGTATATCGCTTAAGCGGGGTAAGATTTGGTTTTATATAAAGAAACAATATGAAATGCATAATGTATTTTTTATGAAAAGTATTAGATATATGATTAAGTCAATAACTAAAGTACCTTATTACTGATTTGAAAGCACCAATTTGCTCCTAAGTTCATATTGTATAGAAGTACTATTTTTAATGATAATCGAACGTGGATCACCGAGTTAAATTCTGCATCTTCATACCATTAGATCACATATTCACATGTATTTTAAATTATACACACAATATGTATTATCGATAAAATAATTACGTAAAATACACAATTGGGTTATAAACCGATATTATAATTAATATGATGGATATTATCTAACAATATATTAGAGTAAAAAATATTGAGGTGTTAACGTAAAATGAAATTATTTTATTACTAAATAAGTGTTGTGGAATAAAAACGAGGGTTTGTAAATTGCGGCTAGGGTTTGTATGTATTAAATACAAGGGATGGTGAGCTTCAAGCTTTAATGGCTGTTCTTGCGTTCGAGACTGATCGGTCCTCACAAGATGCCTACGTATCTCTGTATTGCTAGAGAATCAAGCCAACGTAGTTCTAGGATGAGGGGTCAGGCCCTTTATATAGGCTGAGGAGCCTTTAGAATTATGGTAGGAGTTAGAGACTTGGTAGAAAAGTCTTTGAGGAAAGTTCTAGATCTATTCCTTATAGGAATCAGTTTCCATATCGAATTGGATGCCTTGGTGGCTAAGTCTGATGGAGATAATATCCTTATCCAACTCTTATTGCTGAGCTGTTTGTTTCCCTCAATATTAATTACGAAATTAATGTCAAAATAGGGATTCTGACCTCATTAATGGGCCCCACGTTTGGACCATGCTGGGTCTAATTAATGCCATATTAAATGTGTCTTTAGGGCTTATTTTTAGCCCATATCATTTGCCCCCCAACTTCTAGGAAAACTGATCAGGTTTTCCTTGAAGTTTTAACGGTCCTTTCCAAGACTCGGGTCAGGGTTCATCTTTATACACTAGTGTTTCACGAGTATTGTCTTTATGTAAAGCGTGGAGCGACCGACGCGTTTATGACAATGTTAATTCGATGCTAATCGGCACTAATCAGCCTTAACGACATTTAAACAATGTTTAAACGACGTTGAACGGCATAAAACGGCACTAAACGGTACTAACTAGCCTTAAACGACACTTAAACAACGTTTAAGTGACGCCAACCGGCATTAAACGACACTGAACGGTGCTTATCGGCACTAACGGTGCTAATCGGCACTTAATCGGTGCTTATCGGCACTAATGGTGCTATCGGCACTAACGGTGCTAATCGGTACTTAATCGGTGCTTATCGGCACTGACGGTGCTATCGGCACTTAATCGGTGCTTATGGGCAGTAACGAGCCTTGAACGACACTTAAACAATGTTAAGCGATTCTAAACGGTGCTAAACGGCACTAGCGGGGGTCCGGGGGCAGCAGCCCCCGGGCGGGGTCCAAGGGGCGGCAGCCCCTGGCGGGGTCCAAGGGGCAGAGCCCCTGGCTGGGGTCGAGCAGCCAGGTCAGCTTGGAAATTTTTTATTTCCAAGGGCTAGTACTATTCAGAAATTATCATTTCGATTCAAATTTCTGAATTTTGATCACAAATTTCGATCAGGAAACTTCACATTTTTCGACCAGGATTTCGACCAGGATTCTGGTCGAAATAAGGTCTCATTTTTCTCCTGGTCGAACGGATTTTCGACCAGGATTCCTGGTCGTTTCGACCAGGATTCTGGTCGAAATAAGGTCTCAATTTTCTCCTGGTCGAACGGATTTTCGACCAGAATTCCTAGTCATTTCGACCAGGATTCTGGTCGAAATAAGGTCTCAATTTTCTCCTGGTCGAACGGATTTTCGACCAGAATTCCTAGTCATTTCGACCAGGATTCTGGTCGAATTAAGGGTCCAATTTTCTCCTGGTCGAACGAATTTTCGATCAGAATTCCTAGTCATTTCGACCAGGATTCTGGTCGAATTAAGGGTCCAATTTTCTCCTGGTCGAACGAATTTTCGATCAGAATTCCTAGTCATTTCGACCAGGATTCTGGTCGAATTAAGGGCCAAATTCGTGGCCTCGTCGAAGAGTTTTTCGACCAGGATTCTTGGTCATTTCGACCAGGATTCTGGTCGAATTAATGGCCTTTTTCGTGGCTCAATCGAACAATTTTTCGACCAGGATTCTTGGTCATTTCGACCAGGATTCTAGTCGAATTAATGGCCTTTTAATGGCTTGGTCTGTCAAGACCTCGATTTTACGTGACTAAAAAGTAAGGTCTCAATTTTCTTGAACCCATGACCGTGCCTAAAGCAAACTTCTCTATAGCGGAGTGATTCAGGTCAGCTTCATGAAGCACCTTGGTGACATAGTAAATGGGTTTCCAAACCTTCCACGAGAAAGCTTCAAAATCCTTTCAAAGGTTTCATGCTTGCCTAATCTTACATAGAATTACTTTGAACCTTTCATCCACCTTGTTGGAATGTTGATTCAGTTACTCATTCTTGAGTTGTTCACGAATCTCTTGATCCAAGGTTGGATCTGATAGCTTTGTTGGCCTTCTAAGGCTTCAACTTAGTTCCTTAACCCTTGATTTATAACACAAAGCCTGGATTCTAAGGTTGATGTTGGTGTTCTGGATCACCAACACGAGGTTTCAGGTCAATATGAGGTGTTTGTTATGCCTTAAATGGTTTCGTGAACCTTGACTTGTGACCTTCCGGGCCTTAACTTATTTGCTGAGACCTTGGTTTTAAGGTTATTATCAACCCTTGATTCCCTTGATTCTCATTCTAAGATGTAGGAATGATGAAGTCCCTTAGTTCTTGCCCCCCTTGCTTCATACGGAGGAGGTCTTACTTTTCAGTTGATCGTTCAGGGAGTTCACTTGCTCCTCAGCGTTTGACTTCAAGTCCGGTGTGTCTTGGCTGGTTGTTAACCTTCTTTTCTTGATTCTAGGTTTCCAACCTTCTTCTTATACTTGTAGAACCTTGGCTAGGTTTTAAGTAGCCTGATGCCTCTTGTCAGGTTCGTTTGGAGGCAGACAACCTTATTGGCCATCAAGGCTTGAATTTTGAGATTTGAAGTTCAAGACCTCAAGTGTGGAATTGTAAAGGACTTCTTATCTCAACACTCTCATTAACAGTTTCCGTGCTTTCAAGGAAATATCAAGGAGCCAACCAGTCTTAAGATGAGCTTTGATAGGGTCTATCTGATAGCTTCCTACATCAAACGGTGCCACCAACTTCGAATCGATGGTGGGGGTCTTCAGGACTTGGAAGTAGACGCTCCCAGAATGGGTCTCGACCCTTGAATTGAGATAAGGCATTGACCTTTGTATTCTCCTTCCTTGGGATATACCTGGCACTCATCTAACTGGGCTATCGCAGCTTTCACAATCCTCAAGCATTTGGCCATATTCTTTTCTCTAACCTCAAAGTCTCCATTGACTTGTGAGACTACCAACTTTGAGTCTCCACAGACTTTCAGGTTCTTGACCCTCAGGGCTCTTGTCAGTCTAAGGTCGGCTATCAGAGCTTCATACTCCGCCTCATTGTAGGTTGTTTGGAAGTCCAACTTCAAGGCATACTCGAGTGTGAACCCATCGGGGCTTTGCAGAACTTAACCTGCACCACTGGTTTTTGTTTTTGATGCCCCATGAAAATAGAGCTTTTTGTTTTTGATGCCCCATCAAAATAGAGCATCCAATATTCCTTCTTCTCTTCCAGGGGTTTCTCACCTTGCTGACCTTCCTGGTCTATTACCAAAATAGAGCATCCAATATTCCTTCTTCTCTTCCAGGGGTTTCTCACCTTGCTGACCTTCCTGGTCTATTACCTCCTGCCCCCCGACTTCTTGGTTGTCAATGGTATATTCAACCACGAAGTCAGCTAGAGCCTGGGCTTTGATGGCCGTCCTAGGCTTGTAATTAACATCGAATTCTCCTAGTTTGATTGCCCACTTTATGAGCCTTCCATTGGCTTTCGGGCTATGCAATATGTTTCTTCAACGGGTGTTCCATCAGGACTTCAACGTTTGTCTTTATCCAGGGTCCTTCGAGGACTTAAACTCTTATCTGCTGTAACCTAACTCTACCACTCGAGGTATGCATTCGTTTGTTTTCATTCGTGTATTCTTTTATTTTCAGTACTTGGTCTTCTTTGACTCACACATCAGGTGCTTGGCACATAAATAAAATCACAATCAATGAATGGAAAACAAACTTGCATTAATAACTTGAAATGGGTTCAACCCTTACATAGAGTACTACTGTCCTACTCGGAGCAACATGCTCTGTAATGGTTTCAACGAACCTTATCTCTACTTCTACTATATAAATATGAAGCTAAGTCCTACTAGGATAACTTTAAGCCCAATCGGGGTTTTGCAAGACTAGGCCTGCACCACTTGATTTTGTTTTTGATGCTCCATCAAAATAGAGCACCCGCCACTCCTTCTGGTCTCCTCATTCTTATTCTGCAGTTCACTTCCTGCTCGGGGTACTACCTCCTGCCCCCCAACTTCTTGGTTGCCAATGGTACACTCAACCACAAAGTCAGTTAACGCCTTAGCCTCAATGGCTGTCCGAGGCTTCTGTGTGATGTCCTTTGCTGACCTTTCTTTGTGTTCCTTACCACTGTGGACTTCCATGTCTTCAATCGGAAGGACCTGCCCCCCGACTCCGTCAGGCCTTAACGAGGCTACATAACAGCTTCGTGCCATCTTCTGATCACCTTTATGTTCTCCAACACCATTCCTGGTAGGGAACTTGATCTTCACATGATAGGTTGAGGCAACAGCCTTGAATGCATGAAGTCCAGTCCTTCCAAGGATAGCGTTGTACGTTGAAACCGCCTTGATTACCAGGAAGTTCAACATCTGAGTGGCCTCCTTGGGCTCTTGCCCGATAGTTACAGGCAGCTGAATAGTCCCTTCAACTTTGGATTTTACTCCGTTAAATCCGTATATAGGCATGTTATTGGGGGTCAACTGAGAATCAGTGTATCCCATCTTCGCAAACGCATCATGAAACAGAATGTCAACGGAAGCTCCATTGTCTATCAAGACTCGCTTCACCTCCGAGTTTCCAATCACAGGAGTTATGACCAATGGGTCGTCATGGGGGAACTTCACCCCTTCCAAGTCTGAGTCATCAAAACTAACTGCTACCTCAGTTTTTGCACGCTTCGGGGCCTCTCCCACGATGTGCAACACCTCTCGGGCATAAGCCTTTCGAGAGTTCCTAGTTGTCCCGGCCGCAGTCGGGCCTCCTGAGATCATGTTGATTACTGGCCCTCGGGGCTGTGGGTTGCAATCTTGATCGTCATCCCTTCTATTATAGTCTCTTCTCTGATTATCACGGTCTTCACCCTTAGTGAAGTGTCTCAGCTTCCCTCTACGGATCAAAAACTCGATCTCATCTTTGAGTTGCTTGCAATCGTCAGTGTCATGCCCCACGTCTCTATGGAATCTGCAATACTGATTCTGGTTTCTCTTTGCGGGATCACCCCTGAGTGGCTTCGGCCATCTGAAATCCTTATCATTCTCAATGTCCAACAAGATTCGACTCCTAGGAGTGTTCAACCTTGCATACTCAGTGAACCTTGACCCTTGGTTCTTCTTAGGGGCAGAGTCGGAGTCCTCGCTAGTTCGGGGATACTTGTCCCCAGCATCATACTCTTGATCATCATAGTCCTGGTCTTGCTTTCGCTTCTTGGAGTCATTGTTACCTCCCCCTCCACCTACGGTGGTTTCTTTCTTCAAGCTATCCTCAGCTTTAATATACTTATCAGCCCTTCGTTGGAGCTCAGCCATGTTCTCCGGGGGATGCTTCGCCAATGATCTCTTGAAGAAGAGGTCAGTGGTTCCGTGCTCCAGGGCTACCATTGCCACCTTATTTTCCAAATCAGTGATATTCAGGGTCTCCTTAGTGAATCGCTTAAGGTAATCCCTCAGATTTTCATTCTTTCCCTGTATTACATACATAAGGGATGCAGAGCTTTTCTCATGAATTCTTCCGCTAATGAATTGACTGACAAAAGCGGTACTCAACTCCTTGAAAGAGCTAATCGAGTTAGGAGGTAAACGACTATACCAACGTTGCGCCATGCCCGACAGGGTTTGGGGAAACGCCCTACACTTAAGGGCATCGTTAGCAGGCTGCAGTAACAATGCGCTCGTAAACGTTCTCACATGAGTTGCGGGATCACCCGTTCCATCATAAGCCTTTATTGTAGGCATCTTAAACTTCCTAGAGATGTGAGCATTCATCACTTCCTCGGTGAACGGGGGTGTTGGATCATCAGGATCTCCGAGAGGCATCAGATCTTTGGGGTTTCCCTTGGGAATTTCCATCCTTGTGGTTGTTCTTCCAAATGAGGCATCAGCCCTTCTTTGTCTCCTTGAAGACCTCTCCAAATCAATGATGGGAATCCTTCCTGCAGTTGGAGGAGGCTGAGTTTGATTTAGCCTAGCTTGTTCTCTTGCCATATCTTCCTTCAATTTTAAGATCTCGGCCTCATAAGCCTTGATCCTTTCAGCAGTTGTCAAAGATTGTCCATCACGGATGTCTTGAGTCCTCCTTCGAGGTTCTCTACTAGCACGTCGCCTCCTCGGGGGCTTCATCACGGTCATCATCCTCATCGTCGGAGGAGGTTTCATCAGTATAAGGACCCGAATAATCGTGATACTCTCGATCTCGGATCTGCAAAGCGTGACCACTTGGGCCTGTCCCTTGGATAGGAGGATAATTAGGCAGCCCGTATGTCGGGTTAGTACTCACGGGGAGATCTGTAGTGTGGATCTGGACCCCATGCGATGGGTTGTTCGGATCAATCAGAGGAGAGACCACCATCTGAAGAGGATTGGTTTCTCGTCTTGTACGGGTAATCGGAGGTAATGTACTCTCAACGTGGGGGATCGCCCCTGATTGTTGAGAAACTTGAGATTGGGTGATCGCCCCTGATGCTGGCGGAGCTTGTTGGGCAATCGCCCCTGATGCTGGGGGAACCTGTTCGGTGATGGGTGGAGCAGATCTGAGAGGTATGACCTCAGTTGCAACTGGTGTTGTTCTTCGTGTTTGAACCATGGTTGATGTTGTCTTCCCACAGACGGCGCCAAATGTTGTGGAATAAAAACGAGGGTTTGTAAATTGCGGCTAGGGTTTGTATGTATTAAATACAAGGGATGGTGAGCTTCAAGCTTTAATGGTTGTTCTTGCGTTCGAGACTGATCGGTCCTCACAAGATGCCTACGTATCTCTGTATTGCTAGAGAATCAAGCCAACGTAGTTCTAGGATGAGGGGTCAGGCCCTTTATATAGGCTGAGGAGCCTTTAGAATTATGGTAGGAGTTAGAGACTTGGTAGAAAAGTCTTTGAGGAAAGTTCTAGATCTATTCCTTATAGGAATCAGTTTCCATATCGAATTGGATGCCTTGGTGGCTAAGTCTGATGGAGATAATATCCTTATCCAACTCTTATTGCTGAGCTGTTTGTTTCCCTCAATATTAATTACGAAATTAATGTCAAAATAGGGATTCTGACCTCATTAATGGGCCCCACGTTTGGACCATGCTGGGTCTAATTAATGCCATATTAAATGTGTCTTTAGGGCTTATTTTTAGCCCATATCAATAAGATACAATAATTTATTAGTCAAACTATTTGGGTCATAAAAATATTTGGCTTCAAAAAGACGAATTCTACAAATAACACATTACCTTTTATATACAAATTAGTTAATGTTCAATTTAAAATATGACATTTTACGGGGAAAAAGGACCATATATTATATATTATTTATGGAGGTAACTCAATGAAAGTCAGACGGAAATCGGAATAGAAATAAAGGCAAAGAATTCTTAAAATGAAGAAATTAGAAGAAAACAAATAAAAGAATTAAAAATGTAGTTTTAAGAAGTAAAAGCGCAAGACCTGAGAAGTTTTAGAAAATTTACGAAGGTTTTTGATTGGAATCAGGACTGAAACCTACATTCTCAGAATGCAGCATCTTGAAGACTATTAAGTTTCTACCTTGAATATTATTGGAGATCCAGCTAAATGGGTGCATCATTTTTTATGAAAATTTAGGAATGTAGGTGCTATGAAAAATCGTCTTAATTAATAATTAGACAACACCCATAAAACACTCAAATTATATTCTATGACCCACAACAAAATTAAAATCTGACATGATTGCTATCAATATTACTCATATTAGTTTTCAAAGTACAATTTTGAACATATTTAAGTATGTACACAATAACCACATAGTCCAGTAACAAGATGAAATCTTTGAAAATCAATCACATGTTTCAAACGATACTGATCACGAATAGTTTAATTAAAAAATACAATTTAAGCTAGCGACCCGTGCCTCGCACGGGTTTTTATGCTAGTTATCATAATATTCGAAAAATATATTTCCAAAAAATGAACAAAGCTAGTTTTATATCATTTTTTGGGGGGCCAAGATCAATTACAAATTACATATATTAAATGTTGGATGTTTGTGCAATTGGAAATTGAGTATTTTCCAAAAATTTATATATATTATAGCGATGGACGATCGGAAAGTTACTGGAAATGTTTAAGATATTTTTTTTGAATTTTGATTTTTTTGATTTTTTTATTAAAATCATTTTCTTGTATTAAATGGCTCTTAATGACACATTAATTAGCCATTAATTATACCTAATAAATATGTATTAAAGTTAATTAATATTATTTATTAAAAAAATTATAAAACTTTATTTGAGCATTAAAATAATTATTTCAATATTAAATATTAATAACATATATAATTTCAATATTAAATACATTAAAATAGATTATAGCAAGGTTTCCTTCATCCAAACTACAAACCTTGCTATATATATTTAACGAATATAATCAAGATTAGATAAATACATTAAAATAGATTATAGCAAGGTTTCCTTCATCCAAACTATGATCGTTGATCATATCTTAAATTGTGATACATTCTTCGCTTATCTCGCTAAAATATATATCATTTTTGCCGAGAAAATCAAACAATTTATTGTAATCGGGTGGAAAGTATATATTTTGTGAGAACGCAATCGAACAACCGACCATAACTACGATTCTGTACTATCCAAATCAGTGAACCAATATAATAAAATCCTATATATAATTAGATCCCAGATACCAAAATAAAAGAACATACTCTCACAAAAAGAAAGAACAAAACTCAATATATGTGTTGACAAAATCCACTAACGGATTAATAGACTCTCAATAAAAAGATAAATTTATTGAAAATAAAGCAAAATCAAGGAAAAGAAACGTGCATTGTCATTCACAAGAAAAAAAGTACAAAATCCATTGTATCAATTGATAAAATCCACCAACAAGATACTAGACTCTCAATAAAGAGATATATTTATTGAAAAATAAAGAAAAATCAAGGAAAACAATAAAAATGGGAATTATCATAAACCAAAACGCTGATGTCAGCCTCTAAACTTTAATTTAGTAGGGAGAAGGAGGAGGAGGAGGAGGAGGAGGAGGAGGAGGAGGAGGAGGAGGAGGAAGAGGAGGAAGAGGAACAACTACAACCTTCATTATAAAAAATCACTATTATTGATACCTAGATAGGTCGATATCTATCTATCTATCTATCTATCTATCTATCTATTATATATATAAAGGAAATTCCCCGGGAGTTTGGTGGAGCTCTAGAATCGCTTGATTCATATTTATCTATTTTTCTATAGCTCCTCTATTTTAAATAATAAAATCAAAACTTCCTTCTTCAGTTTCTATTTTTTAGAAAAGAAGTCAAAACTTCCTTTTTTAACATTAACATCTTCGAAATAAAAAAGGTTTTCGAATTTGTAGGAAAGAAAAAGCCAATTTTATATATTCGAAATAGAAAAGAAATTTTATTTTCTTATATATATACAAGCTTCTAACGATTTTTATCACCATAGCACTGTTTTGATTAAGATAATTATTGTAATAACCGTAAATTTTCGAAATATATTTTGAGCCGAATTTTAGAGTCTCGTTTTAATTAGTCAGCGGGAGAAAAACGAAATCTTTTTATTAAATAATTATATTAAGTATTTGCATCATTATATCAAATCAATTTGTCCCCCATTTGTTTTATTTCTTTTATTTAATAATTGCCACTTAAATAATAATGATTAGGCATTATGTCCACTAAACATTTTACATTGATTTTGTTTCCATGATTTAGCCTTTTAAATTTTTTTAATTTATCAACATTATACAGTGTGTTTTTCAGTTATAAAAATTTGATGACCCTTTTTGTGATATACACCACAACACTGCCTCTCTACTAAATCAAGACACAAACACAGCACAGACCCTATTTTCAGCAAACCAAAACCGGACTTAGTTTTTTTCAACAAACCCATTCGTATAAACAAAAAAAACAGAGCACATGTAGTTTACTTGTTTCTTTTATATTGTTTCTTTTTCGGTTTCATTGTTTATTCAGCTATGCTCGGTTAATTGTTGTCGATGGTAGTGTGTTTGGCGTTTGAATCTGGGTAAGGAGAGATTAGTGGGGGGGGGGGTTGGGTGATGTTTATTGTTGTGGTTAAATCGGAAGGGGAAATTGTGATGTGGTGGAATAAGGGAGAAGAGAGGATGTTGTTTTTGGTTGTGGATCGAAGTAGGAGAACAATAGGGGAGGGGAAACCGTTAGAGTCGGGGAGACAGAGAGGGAAATGAGGCTGGTGGCGAGGGTGGTGTTCGGACGGCGGCGAGATTGAGGGAGGCCGACGGGAGAGAGTGGGATCGAGGTTGAGTTCGAGAGAGATTGTTTGAAGCGAGAGCAATTAACGGAGAGTTGCAGGGAGAGATTGAGGGATAGTTGAGTGTTGTTATTGTTGTTGTGGTGTGTGGTTTTGGTGTTGGTCGAGGGGGAGGTTGAGACTGAGAGAGAAAAGAGGACGGAGAGAGAGACGTGGGTGGGGGAGGTAACGAGAGATAGATAGATGGAGGCGGGAGAGATTGATGGAGTAGAGAGGAAGGTTCGACGAAAGAGAGAGGGAGAGAAGAGAGAGAGAGAGAACGGGACCAGCTGTAAGTTTCATCTCCATGTTAAGATTTGTAAGCTCTTTTTCGACATCACGAATTTTAGAATAATTTTCTTCGATATATCTGAAAGATATTGAGGAAAGGCATGCGTAAGAAATTGACAAGTGGGGAATATGCATCTAGCAAACACGTTCTCAAGTATTATAATTTATAAGGAGATGGATGGAGAATAATATGCAAAGGGTTGATCAATTCAGAGCATACTAAAAATCAGTCGTACAAGATTGTTCTATATCACCTTGGTGAAGGCAGAAAGGAAATTAAGGAACATTATTATATATCACCCGTACTTTTCACGTACAAGCAAGCTTTGAGTCCAAGTACAACTACATGAAACTTAATTACGGCAATGAGACCTCATATTGGTCGAGTGTCTTGAAATTCCTGTAAAGCAGTGGTAAGGTGGGCCCCACATGATTTCTCTGTTAAATAAATAATAAAATAATACAGTACTAATAAAACGATACAGTTTTTATTAAATTAGTAATTGAACGTTAAAAGTCAAGATTTTATTATTTGGACCGTTATTCAAATTAGTTGGTAATAAATTGTTTTTAAAAATGGTTTAATTGTTTAATTAATTAAATAGAATTTTAGATGTAATTTAGAATTTATTACTTATTAATTAAATAAGTATTATTATGTGATTTTGAAAATAATTTAGAGATTTATTATATTGTCAATAAAAGGGGTATATTTGTGAATAAATAGAATAATATATGATTTTATTCTGGAAAGCTGTTGTTAATATTTTCCGGTTTATTTTAGTTAACCGGATCGAGTCAGATTTAATTTAGAGATTAATATTTTATTAAATAAATTAAGATTTGTGAGGTTTATTAAAAGTGGAATTCTTTGATGAATTATTTTTAAATGAGATTGATTATTTTAGATTTAATAAAAATGGATGTTTGAATTTTTCATTTTGAGTAAGAATTTAGATTTCCAGATATTAAAAATAGGATTTATTTCCGAGATTTGATTCCTGAGTTCGAAGAGAGATTTATTTATCCGGGAATTGTTTTCCGTTAATTCTTCGAGAGATATTTTATTATTATTAATTATATTATCGGATCGGGATTTTTTTTTATTCTGAAGAATCGCTCACGTATTTCTAGTTGCCATTTTTTTTAGAGAATAATTCTCGAGACGTAGATCGACGCCAAGTTCACGGGTAGAGTATAATTTTTTATCTGCATTCATTTGCACTTCGAGATCGAGGCAAGTTCATTCCTACCCTAACTTTTGGAAATTGTGGATTTCAGTTCGTGTTATTTAATTCCTTAATTATTTTCGAGATATTATATGTTGAGATTATCTGTTGCTCTGTGTGATGCAATAATTTCTTTTGAGAATTATTTCTTGTTAAATATTATTATGTTGTTAATTATCATCCCTATAAGCGTAGAAATAATTTAGTTGCAATCGGGTCGATCTCATTAATTCGAGACGGCTATTATTCTGATTCAGTGAAACTAATCTCATTCGTCTGAGATAGTTAAATTTATTCTTTTCGATTGAATTTATTGTACAAATTCAATCGTTATTTATTGATTATCTTTTAGTTAGTTCCTCGTTTGAACTAACCGATAGGAGTTTAAAAATTATAGTTGTTAGAGATTTTTATTCGTCGATCAAGTGAAAAATATTCTATTTAAACGTTCATCAATGTTGAGTATTATAAATATTGAGGAGTACTATTTGTTCAGTACGACTCCCAATTACTTCAATCTTAAGACTATTCTCATAAATTCGAGATAGTTGATCTTATTATCAAGGTTTGGCATTTTGTTCGTGTCAACCGATAAATTATTATTATTTAGAATTTACATCAGTCCATTGTTCGGAGTGGTGGTAAAATCGAGTCATACTGGCAGTCCGCCAGATTTGTAAATATTTTCTGGGAGAACTATTTCAAGTTATCTGTACCCCAAATATTCGGGAATTCTGTATTCTACTGGTCAATTTTGGGCAAAAGGCCCATTATAGAGAAAGAGAGAATCGAGTACCGTTTTACGGACCCGGGAATAATTAGGCATTTGTTGCCTTGGTTGAATTGGTAACCATTATGATGCTAGCATTCATACATATATATTATAGTTGATATCGTATTGTAGCCGTGATCGGGCGAAGTGCGGTGTCATTGGAGGCCGGTATTCTTGGTTGGTTAGTTGATCGCCCCACCGAGATACGGAGAGGTGGAAGACCAGTTCATTCTTAAATCATGAGTTATCGAGCCTTATCAAATGAGTTATCGAGTATTCTGTTTCGAGATGAGTAATGAGTCTTTTGAGTATTCTGTTTTGAGATGAGTTTTGAGCCTTTCGAGTATGATATTTTCAAGATGAATTTGAGCCAAATCATATTGTGATATCCGATATTAAAATTTTGAGTATTTATTTCGGTAAACTTTATTATATTTATATACCGAGCGAGAAGAGAACTTGCTGAGCACTATAGTTGCTCATTCTTGCTTTACAACATTTTGTTCAGCTGTCAAGATGGAAAGAGGCGAGACGTCCAGCCAGGGCTACAGAGGCAAAGGGAAAGCGCAAGGCTATGGCGACAATAATTAGAAGATCCAGATGGAATCTTTATATTTTCTACTGTTGTGAACTTTTGTAATATTTTATCTCGAGATGTAACAAGTTGGATTGTACTATGTTGTGAAGACGATCTTGGACCTGCGGAGTGGGACATTTATGCTCCGTTGTAATAAAATTTGGTATTGTTATTGCGTTATCATATTGAGACAATGTGACGACCCGGGTCCCCTGTCAGGGTGGATTTGGGGGCGTTACAAAGTTGGTATCAGAGCATTAGTTATATTTTTAGGAATCGTATGAGCCTTGGAGTATAACCTGATGCGAGAATTTAGAGATGTAATACGAGCCTAGAACTATAACGCGACGTGAGAATTTAGAGATATATTATACGATGCTGAGATTTTGGCACTAAGCGCTTTACGCCTTTTTGTATATATTTATAGGCATATCTAGTCGATTGAAACCTGACCGAGGTTTTTCGTACTTTTGTAGATGTCTACTTCCAGACCAACTGACTTTCGTTCTACTCAAGATAGACTTCCTACACCTTATTCACATGGACCCCTAGTTCCTAATAAATTTAAGATAGGATGCCTAATTTCCCATTATAATGAGATCGGATGATACCTTACAGAGTTTCCACATTTTGTAAATGTTGTCAATACCTTTACCAGAGTCAGAGTTGTAATAGCGCGGGTTACGTGCACCAGAGATATAACTTATTGAGGTTGAAATAGTTCTCTATGATATTGTGTTTTTAGTACATCCACTCTTAGAGATTTTCTTCCCTGACGAGCTACCGGAGTCTACGAGTGTCACTTTTATTCGAGAATCAATAGTCGATCCTAAGAGCTTATTGTGTGCTAGGAAATCGTTCCTTAAGTAACTTCCTTATCAATGATTATCGGTGATTTTTATCATTCGAATTTACTCAGGCAATATCTATCCTGTTTGAAAAGACCTATATTGTTCAAAGGTTCATTTGCAGAGCGTCATGTACTTCTATAAATATAAAACTCTTTCATATCCCTTCCTATATTTGTCCCCTTTGTGATACTGAGATGAACAACCCTACTTATACAGGGGAAGACTGTCTGTCTCTGTGATAGAAGTCTGGTGGGACGCCACCATTTGTACTGTTGTTTGTTAATTAGAGTACTAAAGGCTGGCCACCTTGTGTACTATGACGGTTGTCCTAATGATACATGCAACAAAACAAATGTTCGATGATCATAATGATCTCTAAGCTAATCCTTTCATAAAAGATTCTCACCATCAAGATTTGAGCGCGCACATGTGTTGTTTAACATCTATTACTTATGAGTTATCTCTATTCAATGTTCTTATGGATCCTAAAATGATCGGTGTCTAAGAATTTCAAAGAGGTATACTGAAATTTGAATGTGATGAAACGTTACTCCCAGAAAAGAGAATTTCAGCAATTCGAGATTGAGTACCAATTTATAATTATGAATGGACTACTACGCTAATTAGTCGCTAGTCAGATCTTCGAAAGTCTACGTAGTGTCCCATGGTTATGTGTTAAAGTGCTAAGAATTTGGTTTGAATGCGGAACAATCCTTTAAAAGTGAGAAGCGGGTTGATACTGAGTATACATTGATGATATATTACTTGTTGATGAAAGAGTGATAGTTTTTCATATAGGAAAAGAAATGAGAACATGGTTGAGAGAAATGTAGAATATTTTCTTTGTATAGTGTTGAATAAGCTAGGATTATCTCTGTTAATATGTTATGGTAAATAAAAATTATTGGTGGAAGGCAAAAGAGAACTATTGAAGGCACGATGGTAATATCTTAAGTTAGAATTATTGAGTTGATACTTAGCTAAGTATGTCCCGAGAATTTAGACAACCTTCGAAGGAGAATCCAGTGCCTTGATTTACAGCACCTCCTAATAACAAGCCGAAAGCGCAAACTTTTAGCATGACTGTAAGGAATACCATTGATGATAGCGGTGTGATAACAGGTACGTTTCTAGTAAACTCTGAGGATGCGTGTGTTCTAGTTGATTCTGGAGCTACAAAATCTTTTATTTCTGAAGACTTCATGAATAATTTAAAATTTGAGTCTGTACTCTTAGAGGGAATTCTTATTATAGAAATGAATAATCAGGAAGTTATACAAGGGAACCGATTGTGTCTGAATGGCTATATAGAGATGCATAGGCAGCGTTTTGATGTAGACTTCATTCCCTTTAAGTTAGGGGAATTTGACGTAATCTTAAGGATGGATTGGTTATCACGTTATAATGTTCAAATAAATTGTCATTGGAAGAGAGTTATCTTAAGTGGACCTAATGGTATAAGAATTCTGTTTTACGGATGGAAACCGACTAAGGATTTTGTTGTCAATAATTCGAGTTAAAAGATTATTTTGGCAAGGATGTCAGGCCTATCTGGCTCATGGGATAGATACCGAGAAATAGACCCCTACGATCGGAGAAGTCCCTGTAGTTAATCAATTTGAAGATGTTTTTCCTGACAAGTTGCCTGGAATACCGCCGGATCGAGAGATAAAATTTGCAATCGACGTAGCACCAGGAACCGCACCAATCTCAAAGGCGCCGTACAGAATGGCACCAGTGGAAATGAAGGAATTGGCAACACAACTGCAAGAATTACTTGACAAAGGCATAATCAGACCAAGTGTATCCCCGTGGGGAGCTCCAGTGCTGTTCGTGAAAAAGAAGGACGGATCTATGCGACTATGTATTGATTATCGTGAGTTGAACAAGATGACCATCAAGAATAAGTACCCTCTACCTCGAATCGACGATCTGTTTGACCAACTTAAAGGAGCTAGATGTTTTTCAAAGATTGATTTGAGATCCGGCTATCATCAACTAAAGATCAAGCCTGAAGATATTCCTAAGACTGCCTTTAGGACCCGATATGGACATTACAAATTCTTAGTCATGTCTTTTGGATTGACGAATGCGCCAGCTGCTTTTATGGATTTGATGAATCGTGTGTTCAAGAGGTACTTGGACAAGTTCGTGATTGTATTTATTGATGACATCCTGATATACTCGAAGTCTCCTGAGGAACATGCTGAACACCTCCGTTTAGTTCTGGAAACGCTGAGGAAGGAAAAGTTATATGCGAA
Organism: Saposhnikovia divaricata; assembly: GCA_036435485.1. Taxonomy (NCBI): domain Eukaryota; kingdom Viridiplantae; phylum Streptophyta; class Magnoliopsida; order Apiales; family Apiaceae; genus Saposhnikovia; species Saposhnikovia divaricata. The sequence continues at coordinate 7,807,495 of CM071597.1, read as the reverse complement.
ATTCTCAAAGTGTGAATTCTGGCTAAAAGAAGTTCAATTTTTGGGACACATTGTAAGCGGCGAAGGGATTTCTGTAGACCCCGCAAAGATAGAAACCGTAGCAGATTGGGAGAGACCCAAGACTCCCACCGAAGTTAGAAGTTTCCTTGGATTGGCTGGATACTATCGAAGATTCGTGAAGGATTTCTCAAAGATAGCTACGCCACTGACTCGACTTACCAGAAAGAATGAAAAGTTCGAATGGACCCCCAAATGCGAAGATAGCTTTCAAGAATTGAAGAAGAGATTGACTACTACCCCGGTGTTGACCTTACCCGATGAGAAAGGCGATTTCATAATTTTCAGCGACGCTTCTCACAAGGGTTTAGGATGTGTTTTGATGCAACACGGAAAAGTAATAGCTTATGCCTCTCGACAATTGAAGGAGTATGAGTCCCGTTACCCTACTCACGATTTGGAACTTGCTGCTATTGTTTTTGCACTCAAAATTTGGAGACATTACCTTTATGGAGAGAAGTGCAAGATTTACACAGATCACAAGAGCTTAAAGTATATATTCACGCAGAAGGAATTAAACATGAGACAAAGAAGATGGTTGGAGTTGATCAAAGACTATGATTGCTCGATAAACTATCACCCAGGGAAGGCTAATGTTGTAGCTGATGCATTAAGTAGAAAGGAGAGACTAAACCTGTTGACAACCTCAGAAGAATTGGTTTGAGAATTTGAGAAAATGGAATTGGAAGTCAAGATCCCAGTCCAAAACAATGAAAGAGTTTACAACATTCAGTTTCAACCGGAGTTACTCGAGAAGATTCGCCGTTGTCAAGAACAAGTAATGGAAGAAAGAAGATCAGAGTTGACCGGAGAAGAATTTCTAAGTTCAAAAGATGATAAGGGAATTAAGCGATTTGCATCGAGAATATGGATTCCTAATGTTACAGAGTTGAAGGAAGAAATTATGAGCGAAGCGCATAACTCAAGATATTCCATTCACCCAGGGAGCACAAAAATGTATCAAGACATCAAGTTGAATTATTGGTGGCCCAACATGAAGAGGGAGATTGCAGAATGGGTAAGTAAGTGTTTGACATGTCAGAAAGTGAAGGCAGAACATCAACGACCAAGTGGACTTCTACAACCTTTAGAGATACCCGAGTGGAAGTGGGAGCATATTACCATGGATTTTGTCGTAGGATTGCCCCGAACTAGAGCCAGCCACGATGCTATTTGGGTTATTGTCGACCGACTCACTAAATCTGCGCATTTCCTACCAATTAGTGATAAGTATTCCGTTGAGAGATTGGTGAACATATACCTAAAGGAGATTGTAGTTCGTCACGGAGTACCTGTTTCAATTGTATCTGATAGAGATGCCCGTTTTACTTCTCGATTTTGGAAAAGTTTTCAAGAATGTCTTGGCACGAAGTTAAATCTGAGCACTGCATATCATCCACAGACCGACGGACAAAGTGAAAGGACGATTCAAATAGTTGAAGATATGTTAAGAGCCTGTGCACTTGATTTTAAAGGAAGTTGGGATGAGCATTTGCCCCTTGTCGAGTTTGCTTACAACAATAGTTACCATTCGAGCATATGTATGGCACCTTATGAAGCTTTGTACGGAAGGAAGTGTAGATCACCTTTGTATTGGGATGAAGTAGGAGAAAGAAAGATACTAGGACCAGAATTACTTCAACAAACTAAGCAAGCAACCGAGGTTATTCGAAAAAGGTTAATTGCAGCTCAAGATCGACAGAGGAAGTATGCAAATCAAAAGAGGAAAGACAAAGCATTTGAAGTGGGAGATAAAGTGATGTTGAAAGTTTCACCTTGGAAAGGAGTGATGAGATTCGGAAAGAAAGGCAAGTTAAGCCCCATATATATAGGACCTTTTGAGATTCTTAAGAAGATAGGACCACTAGCTTATCAGTTGGCCCTACCCCCAGACCTTCAGCATATCCACGATGTGTTTCATGTTTCTGCGTTAAGATAGTACCATTCTGATTTCAGGCACGTTATAACCTACGAACCAGTGGAAATTCGTCCAGATTTGACATACGAAGAAAAGCTAGTGGAGATCCTAGATTACAAAATGCAAGAGTTAAGAACTAAGAAAGTGAATTTAGTGAAAGTACTTTGGAGAAACCACCAAGTTGAGGAAGCCACGTGGGAATTAGAAAGTGAAATGCGGAATAAATATCCGGAATTGTTTAGTGCATAGTTTTGATTCCGAGGACGGAATCCTATAAGGGGGGAAGACTGTAATAACCGTAAATTTTCGAAATATATTTTGAGCCGAATTTTAGAGTCTCGTTTTAATTAGTCAGCGGGAGAAAAACGAAATCTTTTTATTAAATAATTATATTAAGTATTTGCATCATTATATCAAATCAATTTGTCCCCCATTTGTTTTATTTCTTTTATTTAATAATTGCCACTTAAATAATAATGATTAGGCATTATGTCCACTAAACATTTTACATTGATTTTGTTTCCATGATTTAGCCTTTTAAATTTTTTTAATTTATCAACATTATACAGTGTGTTTTTCAGTTATAAAAATTTGATGACCCTTTTTGTGATATACACCACAACACTGCCTCTCTACTAAATCAAGACACAAACACAGCACAGACCCTATTTTCAGCAAACCAAAACCGGACTTAGTTTTTTTCAACAAACCCATTCGTATAAACAAAAAAAAACAGAGCACATGTAGTTTACTTGTTTCTTTTATATTGTTTCTTTTTCGGTTTCATTGTTTATTCAGCTATGCTCGGTTAATTGTTGTCGATGGTAGTGTGTTTGGCGTTTGAATCTGGGTAAGGAGAGATTAGTGGGGGGGGGTTGGGTGATGTTTATTGTTGTGGTTAAATCGGAAGGGGAAATTGTGATGTGGTGGAATAAGGGAGAAGAGAGGATGTTGTTTTTGGTTGTGGATCGAAGTAGGAGAACAACAAGGGAGGGGAAACCGTTAGAGTCGGGGAGACAGAGAGGGAAATGAGGCTGGTGGCGAGGGTGGTGTTCGGACGGCGGCGAGATTGAGGGAGGCCGACGGGAGAGAGTGGGATCGAGGTTGAGTTCGAGAGAGATTGTTTGAAGCGAGAGCAATTAACGGAGAGTTGCAGGGAGAGATTGAGGGATAGTTGAGTGTTGTTATTGTTGTTGTGGTGTGTGGTTTTGGTGTTGGTCGAGGGGGAGGTTGAGACTGAGAGAGAAAAGAGGACGGAGAGAGAGACGTGGGTGGGGGAGGTAACGAGAGATAGATAGATGGAGGCGGGAGAGATTGATGGAGTAGAGAGGAAGGTTCGACGAAAGAGAGAGGGAGAGAAGAGAGAGAGAGAACGGGACCAGCTGTAAGTTTCATCTCCATGTTAAGATTTGTAAGCTCTTTTTCGACATCACGAATTTTAGAATAATTTTCTTCGATATATCTGAAAGATATTGAGGAAAGGCATGCGTAAGAAATTGACAAGTGGGGAATATGCATCTAGCAAACACGTTCTCAAGTATTATAATTTATAAGGAGATGGATGGAGAATAATATGCAAAGGGTTGATCAATTCAGAGCATACTAAAAATCAGTCGTACAAGATTGTTCTATATCACCTTGGTGAAGGCAGAAAGGAAATTAAGGAACATTATTATATATCACCCGTACTTTTCACGTACAAGCAAGCTTTGAGTCCAAGTACAACTACATGAAACTTAATTACGGCAATGAGACCTCATATTGGTCGAGTGTCTTGAAATTCCTGTAAAGCAGTGGTAAGGTGGGCCCCACATGATTTCTCTGTTAAATAAATAATAAAATAATACAGTACTAATAAAACGATACAGTTTTTATTAAATTAGTAATTGAACGTTAAAAGTCAAGATTTTATTATTTGGACCGTTATTCAAATTAGTTGGTAATAAATTGTTTTTAAAAATGGTTTAATTGTTTAATTAATTAAATAGAATTTTAGATGTAATTTAGAATTTATTACTTATTAATTAAATAAGTATTATTATGTGATTTTGAAAATAATTTAGAGATTTATTATATTGTCAATAAAAGGGGTATATTTGTGAATAAATAGAATAATATATGATTTTATTCTGGAAAGCTGTTGTTAATATTTTCCGGTTTATTTTAGTTAACCGGATCGAGTCAGATTTAATTTAGAGATTAATATTTTATTAAATAAATTAAGATTTGTGAGGTTTATTAAAAGTGGAATTCTTTGATGAATTATTTTTAAATGAGATTGATTATTTTAGATTTAATAAAAATGGATGTTTGAATTTTTCATTTTGAGTAAGAATTTAGATTTCCAGATATTAAAAATAGGATTTATTTCCGAGATTTGATTCCTGAGTTCGAAGAGAGATTTATTTATCCGGGAATTGTTTTCCGTTAATTCTTCGAGAGATATTTTATTATTATTAATTATATTATCGGATCGGGATTTTTTTTTATTCTGAAGAATCGCTCACGTATTTCTGGTTGCCATTTTTTTTAGAGAATAATTCTCGAGACGTAGATCGACGCCAAGTTCACGGGTAGAGTATAATTTTTTATCTGCATTCATTTGCACTTCGAGATCGAGGCAAGTTCATTCCTACCCTAACTTTTGGAAATTGTGGATTTCTGTTCGTGTTATTTAATTCCTTAATTATTTTCGAGATATTATATGTTGAGATTATCTGTTGCTCTGTGTGATGCAATAATTTCTTTTGAGAATTATTTCTTGTTAAATATTATTATGTTGTTAATTATCATCCCTATAAGCGTAGAAATAATTTAGTTGCAATCGGGTCGATCTCATTAATTCGAGACGGCTATTATTCTGATTCAGTGAAACTAATCTCATTCGTCTGAGATAGTTAAATTTATTCTTTTCGATTGAATTTATTGTACAAATTCAATCGTTATTTATTGATTATCTTTTAGTTAGTTCCTCGTTTGAACTAACCGATAGGAGTTTAAAAATTATAGTTGTTAGAGATTTTTATTCGTCGATCAAGTGAAAAATATTCTATTTAAACGTTCATCAATGTTGAGTATTATAAATATTGAGGAGTACTATTTGTTCAGTACGACTCCCAATTACTTCAATCTTAAGACTATTCTCATAAATTCGAGATAGTTGATCTTATTATCAAGGTTTGGCATTTTGTTCGTGTCAACCGATAAATTATTATTATTTAGAATTTACATCAGTCCATTGTTCGGAGTGGTGGTAAAATCGAGTCATACTGGCAGTCCGCCAGATTTGTAAATATTTTCTGGGAGAACTATTTCAAGTTATCTGTACCCCCAAATATTCGGGAATTCTGTATTCTACTGGTCAATTTTGGGCAAAAGGCCCATTATAGAGAAAGAGAGAATCGAGTACCGTTTTACGGACCCGGGAATAATTAGGCATTTGTTGCCTTGGTTGAATTGGTAACCATTATGATGCTAACATTCATACATATATATTATAGTTGATATCGTATTGTAGCCGTGATCGGGCGAAGTGCGGTGTCATTGGAGGCCGGTATTCTTGGTTGGTTAGTTGATCGCCCCACCGAGATACGGAGAGGTGGAAGACCAGTTCATTCTTAAATCATGAGTTATCGAGCCTTATCAAATGAGTTATCGAGTATTCTGTTTCGAGATGAGTAATGAGTCTTTTGAGTATTCTGTTTTGAGATGAGTTTTGAGCCTTTCGAGTATGATATTTTCAAGATGAATTTGAGCCAAATCATATTGTGATATCCGATATTAAAATTTTGAGTATTTATTTCGGTAAACTTTATTATATTTATATACCGAGCGAGAAGAGAACTTGCTGAGCACTATAGTTGCTCATTCTTGCTTTACAACATTTTGTTCAGCTGTCAAGATGGAAAGAGGCGAGACGTCCAGCCAGGGCTACAGAGGCAAAGGGAAAGCGCAAGGCTACGGCGACAATAATTAGAAGATCCAGATGGAATCTTTATATTTTCTACTGTTGTGAACTTTTGTAATATTTTATCTCGAGATGTAACAAGTTGGATTGTACTATGTTGTGAAGACGATCTTGGACCTGCGGAGTGGGACATTTATGCTCCGTTGTAATAAAATTTGGTATTGTTATTGCGTTATCATATTGAGACAATGTGACGACCCGGGTCCCCTGTCAGGGTGGATTTGGGGGCGTTACAATTATGTTGATACAACATGTTACATGATCTGATTTTTAGTGATTCCGATGATTATGTTTATACAATATGTTATGTTATATGATATTTTACGAATAATTTGAATTATTATATTCTGATAAATTTACAGGTTCTGGTAGACAATAATGGGTTATTCAAGTACATGCGAATAAGGCGACAAGGGTACTGCACGCGGAACCAGATCTTTTTAAAGGTACAAACTTTGAGACCCTTAAATTATTAATCAGAAGCATCACGGGAAGCATCATATGGGAAGCATCATGTATGTTCTTTTAAGTATAGTGTTTATTTAATTAAATTAGATTTAATTGTGAACCTTTGAAAAATGGCTGTGAAACTAATTTACCATTTATTAACAATTCTTAGCAAGTTTTGGTTGCATCAAGATTTCCCAATTTTTGCAGCATCACTTGATCATACTTGAGAATTTTGGTTTCATGATTAAAAATCGTTTTTGGGTAAGGACAACAAAGCTATTTTGGCATATTGGTCTGTCAATCACTAACAAATTTGGAATTTTAATTTTGAAGATGCATGATCTAATGCCTATGTGAGGATAGAGACTTTGTAATCACCAAAAAGCTTTTGTATTTATTGGAGTATGTTGTCAACGATTTCGAAATTAGTGAAGATGACTTTGCCTTTAAGGGTATGGAGAGAGAGAATTTGCTTGATTAAAATCAATTGATGATTTGGTGGTATGTCAAGGAGTGCGATCATCATTAGAACATACCTGATGAAACTAAACGACTATCTCTGGAAGTTGCATGGACCTCAAGTTTGACCATTAAAGCTATATACAAAATAAGGCTTCCATCTAACACAATAATTAGGTGATTCCTATAATCGTGGAGAAAGAATTGATAGTTCTAAACTTGGACGTGATCCTAACATGTCAATAGAAGACACATACTTTAAGGATGTGTCTTCTATGAACGAAGCACTGATTTCTACAACAGCATGCTCTTCTGCAAAAAGCTTTTTGCATTGTAGAGACAGGTTCTGGACCTTGCTTTGAAGATGGTGACACTTCATTATTCGACTGGTCTAAACGAAGAAGTGGCAACCTTTTCACCAAATATGATTATATGATGATCTTGAGTGCTCATCTCTTCGTTGAGCCTCTACGTTGGAAGAAAATAGTTGAAGAAGATGGAGTGGAGGGCAAGTACAAATGTGATCATGCCAGTTTGGATTATTTCAGCTGGTCAGGCAACCAATACAAATGTGGCTCTTGGATCACCCCAGCCTTCTGCACCATAAAAACATAAGTTGGTATTAACACCTATTAGATATATGTGTCGTGACATTAGTGGTCTACAAACCACAAACTGGAGTTTTACAACTCGGAGGGCTTGCCCACATAGTCACATACACATTTTATAATATCTTGGTACCATTCGGTGAGTTTGGTATCATGAAACACCCTATATAATTTGGACATGCAATTACAAAAAGAAATGGACATTTATGAGTTCATTTTTGTTTAGTAGCTTTAAATATTATAACGGACAGACCATAATGTTATGTGCTAATATTTTAGCCCTAAAATATTAGCATACATCTAATATTCTGTATTTTAGTCCTAATTTATCTCTAATTCAAATATTGAAAACTAAATATTCTTTTCTAATGTCCTAATTTTTAGGGAAGGAAATAATTATAAAAGACAACTATTTAAAAAATAAACATATTCAAATTCAAATCAAAGTTCACACTCTTTTGAATTTGAAAAAATAAATTCAAATTCAACTCTAAATCTAAATTCACAACTTTGGGTACCGTAAAATTCAATTCGGTTGCGAACGAGACGGGTACAAGTCGGATCAAACTATTTTGTATACCTAATATGACAAAATGAGATATTTTTTAAAATTTTTTTTGCATATATATATATATATATATATATATATATATATATATATTACAACGGGTGTCGGCCTAATAAAATGTGGCACAAGTATGTATAAATCAGAAAAATATGTAAATATTCTATTTTGTTTTCTACGTTTGTTTAATTACATAAATGAAATACAAAAGGCAATTAAATTTATATAAACAAATTTGAAATTTATAACGAAGACATATAATTGTTATGTATATTGAATTTGTACAATATTATTTCCACTAATTTATATGACATAATAATTTTATCCATTTTTCTATTAAATAATTTTTAAAAAAATGATTTAAGGCCGCCGCGAAGCGCGGCTTAGTCGACTAGTATATATATATATATATATATATATATATATATATATATATATATATATATATATATATATATTTGCTTGATTGATTGATAATATTTTTAATATCGAATTATTTGCTCTTACAAATCTAAGAGCTAACATATCGAATTTGCATGATTGGTAGATAATATTTTTAACACCAACAAAACCTTAAATATAGGTTTAAAAAAAAACTTAATAACTTGGTAGAGAGATTCTAAACAAACAAAGATATTTATTAACAAGAAACAAAATAAATAAATAATAAAAAATGAGGGCTTCATTTTATGTACTCTACTCTTAGTTTTGTTTGTAGCATCTCAGTGTTGTATTCAGTTATATAGTAACTTATTATATAGTAACATACTTAGATAAGTTAGGCCGATAGTAACATTACATGTAGTTGTCAATTTTTTTCTTTTCGCCTATTATTTTTGTTTCGTGTACAAAACAAATTCGTGTGTTGTAGTTGCGTTTAGTGTTCAAATTTTGGGTACATAAAAAATTTCATGTCATTTTCATGCAAGAACCCCAAAGACATTCGATATTAATGTACGCAACACAAATGATTTGGCAGGTATATAGTATACTTAAGCGCTTTTTTCTAATATATGTCGAAAAAATATACTAACTCTTAAAGGAAAATGAATTTCATGTTTTTTAACCCGGCAATTAAATTATAAGGACACATATATAATAAAGTAAGTAGTCAAATGTAACACATTGTACGAATTGTTATACTAAGTAAATTTTAAAATATGTCAAAAAATAATTCTTTGTAGACAACAAAAATGAAAATTTTATGTAAAGCAAAGAAAATCACAACTTAAACATTTCAATAAAATTTGAGATTGAGAAATAGTAGTTCTAATTACTACATCAGTATTGACTATTTCTAATAAAATATTTGAATAAAGTTAAATAAATTATATGTCTTACCTCTAATATATTGCACAAAATAATTTCAATGTTTGATACTATTTTTTTATGTATCGAATTTCGGGTTGGATATTGATTCGGTACAACAATATTTAAATCCAAATTGAAACTACTTGAGTTAATAATTTAAATCCAAAAATTCGGGTTTGGTATATCCAAAATTTCGGGTTTCAGATCGGGTATCATCAGATCGAATTAGTTTGCCACCCCAATTTATGGGTAAAAAAAACCAATATTTAAAAAAAAAAATTCTTCGTATGCAACACAAATGAAAATTTTATGTAAAGCAAAGAAAATTACATCTTAAATATTTAAATAAAACTTGCGACTAAGAAATAGAAGTTCTAATTACTAAATTAGGATTGACTATTTTCAATGAAACGTTTGAATTAAAAAAAATATGTCTTACATCTAAAATATTAAATATAATAATTTCAAATTATGATATTACATTCAAATTATGATATTGCATTATTTATGTTTTGGGTTTCGATATTGGATCGGATTTTAGATTTTAGATTGGTATTGGTTTGGCACAATTAAAATCCAAACTCAAATCCTATTTTGAGTTTAAAATTCAAATCCAAAAATAAATCCGAATATTCGGGTTCGATATATCCAAAATATTGGGTTTTAGATCGGGTATCATCAGATCGAATTAATTTGCCATCCAAATTTTCAAAAGAACAAAATTTAAAATATGGATAAAAAACTTATGAACTTGGTAGAAATGTTCTAAAAACGAGATAAATCAAACGAAAAACAAAATTAAGAAAAAATAATAAAGAGGAGCTTAGAACGTTTCAGCGGGTATGTAAATGTTATGATAATTGTTTGATAATATTAATATTAATTCAATTGGTATATATTGATGAATGAGTAATTTTATAATTAAATTAATTATATTCTAATGAAATTATCTTTTTTTCTAAATAATAATTAAAATAATATATTTATATTAGTTAATTAATAAATTTTATCAATCGGTACGTAGTACGGATAGAACGCTAGTAAAAATAATACAAATAAATTTTTACTTTTACATATGAATAACTTAAACATGGGTTATGACCAAACCGATTAAATTGAAAAAACCCAATTCTATCGATAAATTAAATCGATAAAAAAGTTATACATCTGTTGTACATTATATTTATCGAAATAAATTAATATTCTAATTAAATAAATTCTTATACTGCTATCGAATGTTATGAGAGGGTCGTCGATTTTAAAAAGTGTTATTATATATGAAATTTATAACTTTTGATCGTAAATATTACGTTTGTATTATAAGTGCTACTTTTTATATTTGTGATATTTTTGTAATTATGAAAATTTTAGATATATAAAGAGAGTATCTTCAAACTTATGATTCATGCAATTATTTTGAATCAATTTTTTAAAAAATTCTTAAAAGACCAATCGATTTTTAAAATAATAAAAAGTAATTCATCTATTTTCATTATCTTGAAATGAAAAGTTATGAACCGCGTGAAACGCGGATAAGTTGGCTAGTACCCATAATATAAAAAGTTTTTGCAAAAATATATTTTCATTTTTGCAAAATTGCGATTTTTCTGAAATAATTGTAAAAAAAAATTCCTAAAAGATAATTTAGGAAAATATGATTTGCAATCAAAAGCAACTGGTTGCAATCTGCAGCGCAACCAAAAGCAACTTTAATTATTTTTTCATAAAAACAAGTTGTACTTGGTTAATTTTGATTATAAACCGTTTTTTTCTAAGTATGGGTATTTTTGATAATTTCTCTTAAAAATTCTACATGATTTCTTTTCGTTCATTTTGTTTACTAATTAAAATTGACCAGGTTTGACTTCAATCAGGGACGTGTGACGTGTGAGAAAATGATAGTTTTTTTTATAAAAAAACAAAGGTGTTAATTTAATAATAAAAAAGCCATACGGCATCTACACCAATGATCAAATCGAACAAACAGTAAATTGCAATTGTCTGTTCTCATGAAAAGATAGTTAAACGATATTTTGAAGATAATGTGTATACAGATACAAGTACCCATTTCATGCATCCTCATTGAACTGCTAGTGCCCTCTTCATTGTGCCCCGATGTAGCTATCGTTTAAGTTATCGACCAGAACTACAATCCCATACAAAATTTCATCACTAAATCAAGACCCCTGCTCACAATAAAGAAGCTAATTTTAACAAACCTCTCATAAAGGAGACAAACCAAACTCAAGAATACAAGCCGAAAACCGAAATAAAAATAAACTGAAAATGCAAAAGAAAACCCAAAAAAACTTAGATCTGACAAACGAAATCACAAGATATGCGGTTAACTCTCAAATCCAACAAGCTCCGCTTGAATCGAAGAAGAAAGAAAATCGGAAGCTCCGATAATATAGATCTAGAAAAAATCCAAAGCGAAACAAAAAGATATAAATCCTTATCCCAAAAGGGAGATTATTGAAAGAGACAAATCAAACAAACCAAAAGAAAGAATTTGGGGCTTTCCATAGGAAAAGTCGGGGGAAGCCCCGGTTAAAGAACAGAGAAGGGAGGCGGCTGTTGTGAGAAAAGAGAGAAAACCTAAAAATAATATAGTAAGTCCAGTTATAAGTTAGACAAGGATAGTTTTGTTAGTAAACATCATCAAAGCTAGCTAATTTTTTGGGATATTAAAGTACCGGATTTTGTGTTTTTATCTATGACATGGATGTTTTAACGTACTAACTTATGACCCGTGCAATGTATGGTTTATTTTCTAATATTTATTATTATATTAATTTTTAAATAGTTATTTATAATTAGTTTACATATCAAATTGTTGTTAAAAATTGATATATATATATATATATATATATATATATATATATATATATATAAATTCACGTTCAGTTTACTATGTAATTTATATTGAATTCTTAAAATTTGATTTTGACGAATTTACTGTGAAATTAACAAAATCATTTTAAATTTAGTGATTTTCTCCAATTTAACTACCAAGAAACATAAAGAGATGAAATTGACGATTTTTTTACATTGAATATTCTATTTGATTTAGAAAATTTACTTAAATTTTGGGTTAAATATCAAAATGATCATTTAAGTGAACCCATATATCACTTTTCTCATTGAATTTAATGGGGTATGATTTGAATCACTTCAGATTTTTCTTGAGTTATTTTCTTGTATTAAATGGCTCTTAATGACACATTAATTAGTCATTAATTATACCTAATAAATATGTATTAGAGTTATTTTATATTATTTATTAAAAAATAAAAAAAGTTTATTTGAGCATTACAATAATTATTTCAATATTAAATATTAATTACATATATAATTAAGTTTATTTTTAGGTAAAATGATGACTAAAAGTTGTTTGCATTTCATCCTTTTTTATTCCATATCGAATACCATTCCAATTTATTTTCGGACAATTGTAGTACAGACGACCCATAATTTCTCAAACAATCTTTATTATTTATGATTATGGAAATTGTAATAAATTAAAAGTATATATAAATCTTCGTTTAACACCTGTAATCCTATATTATAATACCGGACTCTACCCAGGTATAGAGTTAGATACAGTTAACCAATCAGAAAATTATGAATTATTTAAGCACCAATCAGATATCATTCCTAAATTTTAGATCAATCATAATATATTTAGAACTTTCCTTATTTACTATTCTCATCCTATTATACTAACCATGGTTAGTTAAAAATTCAAATTTAAATATAATAGTTACTTGATTTAACATATCCATATATTACATATTTTTTTAAGGTAAAAAAGGAATCATAATAAATTAATATTATAAATTAAAATCAATCAAGATTATACAAATACATAATATTAAATGATTTTCGCAATATTAATTTTCCACTTTTTTAATTTACAATTAATCATAATTACATTATTATATATTACGAATTTATTTTTATTAATATATATAAGAGCCGATCAGAATTTATCACTAAAATTAAATTAATCATATCATTCTTATCCTAATTTATTTATCATGGTTATTTAACAAATTTTTTGAAATAAAAGTTTTTTATTTAGTATATGCATAAATTACATATTTTTTAAAATGACAAAATATTTACTAACTTATTAATCTGTTAATTTTGAGTCAATCAAAATTATACTATTATATGTTACGAGCTAATTTTCACAAATATCAACTACAGTCATACTATAATATATAATTATATATTATAGAATAATTTTCATAAATAATTATTAACTAATTAATCTCAATTTTTGATTTAAAATTAATCATAATTATATTATTATATAATGGGTATTTGTTCTTTATGCCCCTCTGGCCCTCTCCATGTATAAATTTCAAACTCTCAATCTACTATCATAAAATGCAATCAAATTTGAATAAATTTATATTTATTGAATTCAAAATTTTAAAAATTAAAAAATATTTAGCACTCTATTCTAAAGACACTTTCAAAATTTAAGTTTTATAAAATTTTAAATTAATAAATTTATAAAAAAACCAAGATTTAACCAATTTAAAATATTAAAATGAAATTTTAACCAATTATCTTTAACATTTTACTTATTGATATTTTTTTGTTGTACAATAATTAATGTTACAAACAAATTGACTAGACAATATACTTGAATTATTCAAAATACTAAATACATTCTCAATTAGTATTAGACATTTTGGTGCATAAATTACAAACAAAAAATAAAATTTATTACAAAGTCTATGAAAATATTGTTGACGAATATAATCAAGATTAGATAAATACATTAAAATAGATTATAGCAAGGTTTCATTCATCCAAACTACGATCGTTGATCAGATCTTAAATTGTGGTACATTCTTCGCTTATCTCACTAAAATATATATCCTTTTTGCCGAGAAATCAAACAATTTATTGTAATCGGGTGGAAAGTATATATTTTGTGAGAACGTAATCGAACAACCGACCATAACTACGATTCTGTACTATCCAAATCAATGAACCAATATAATAAAATCCTATATATAATTAGATCCCAGATACCAAAATAAAAGAACATACTCTCACAAAAAGAAAGAACAAAACCCAATATATAGGTTGACAAAATCCACTAACGGATTACTAGACTCTCAATAAAAAGATAAATTTATTGAAAATAAAGCAAAATCAAGGACAAGAAACGTGCGTTGTCATTCACAAGGAAAAAAGTACAAAATCCGTTGTATCAATTGATAAAATCCACCAACGAGATACTAGACTCTCAATAAAGAGATATATTTATTGAAAAATAAAGGAAAATCAAGGAAAACAATAAAAATGGGGATTATCATAAACCAAAACGCTGATGTCAGCCTCTAAACTTTAATTTCGTAGGGAGAGGAGGAGGAGGAAGAGGAACAACTACAACCTTCATTATAAAAAATCACTATTATTGATAACTAGATACTAGATAGGTCGATATATATATATATATATATATATATATATATATATATATATATATATATATATATATATATATATATATATATATGTATTTGCTTGCTTGATTGATAATATTTTTAATATCGAATTATTTGCTCTTACAAATCTAAGAGCTAACATATCGAATTTGCATGATTGGTTGATAATATTTTTAACATCAACAAAACCTTAAATATAGGTAAAAAAAAACTTAATAACTTGGTAGAGAGATTCTAAACAAACAGAGATATTTATTAACAAGAAACAAAAAAAATAAATAATAAAAAATGAGGGCTTCATTTTATGTACTATACTCTTAATTTTGTTTGTAGCATCTCAATGTTGTATTCAGTTATATAGTAACATACTTAGATAAGCTAGGCCGAGAGTAACATTACATGTAGTTGTCAAATTTTTTCTTTTCGCGTATTATTTTTGTTTCTTGTACAAAACAAATTCGTGTAGTGTAGTTGCATTTAGTGTTCAAATTTTGGGTACATAAAAAATTTCATGTCATTTTCATGCAAGAACCCCAAAGACATTCGATGTTAATGTACGCAACACAAACAATTTGTCAGGTAGGTATATAGTATACTTAAGCGCTTTCTTCTAATATATGTCGGAAAAATATACTAACTCTTAAAGGAAAATGAATTTCATGTTTTTTAACCCGACAATTAAATTACAAGGACACATATATAATAAAGTAAGTAGTCAAATGTAACACATTGTACGAATTGTCATACTAAGTAAAATTGAAAATATGTCAAAAAATAATTCTTTGTATACAACACAAATGAAAATTTTATGTAAAGCAAAGAAAATCACAACTTAAACATTTCAATAAAACTTGAGATTGAGAAATAGTAGTTCTAATTACTAAATCAGTATTGACTATTTCTAATAAAATATGTGAATAAAGTTAAATAAATTATATGTCTTACATCTAATATATTGCACATAATAATTTCAATGTTTGATATTATTTTTTTATGTATCGAATTTCGGGTTGGATATCGGTTCGGTACAACAATATTTAAATCCAAATTGAAACTATTTGAGTTAAGAATTTAAATCCAAAAATTCGGGTTTGATATATCCAAAATTTTGGGTTTCAGATCGGGTATCATCATATCGAAGTAGTTTGCCATCCCAGTTTATGGGTAAAAGAAAACCAATATTTAAAAAAATAATTCTTCGTATACAACACAAATGAGAATTTTATGTAAAACAAAGAAAATTACATCTTAAATATATAAATAAAACTTGTGACTAAGAAATAGAAGTTCTAATTACTAAATTAGGATTGACTATTTTTAATGAAATCTTTGAATTAAAAAAAAATAATATGTCTTACATCTAAAATATTAAATATAATAATTTCAAATTATGATATTACATTATTTATGTTTTGGGTTTCGATATTGGATCGGATTTTAGATTTTAGATTGGTATTGGTTTGGCACAATTAAAATCCAAATTCAAATTGAAACTATTTTGAGTTTAAAATTTTAATCCAAAACTAAATTCAAAAATTCCGGTTCGGTATATCCAAAATTTTGGGTTTTAGATCGGGTATCATCAGATCGAATTAGTGTACCATCCAAATTTTCAAAAGAATAAAATTTAAAATAAGGATAAAAAACTTATGAACTTGGTAGAAAGGTTCTAAAGAATGAGACAAATCAAACGAAAAACAAAATTAAGAAAAAATAATAAAGAGGAGCTTAGAACGTTTTAGTGGGTATGTAAATGTTATGATAATTGTTTGATAATATTAATATTAATTCAATTGGTATATATTGACGAATGAGTAATTTTATACTTAAATTAATTACATTCTAATGAAATTATCTTTTTTTTTCTAAATAATATATTTATATTAGTTAATAAATAAATTTTATCATTCGGTGCGTAGTACGGGTAGAACGCTAGTAAAAATAATACAAATAGTTTTTTATTTTTACATTTGAATAAATTAAACATGGGTTATGACCAAACCGATTAAATTGAAAAAAAACCCAATTCTATCGATAGATTAAATCGATAAAAGAGTTGTACATCTGTTGTTCATTATATTTTATCGAAATAAATTAATATTCTAATTAAATAAATTCTTATACTGCTATTGAATGTTATGAGAGGGGCGTCGGCTTTGAAAAGTGTTATTATATATAAATTTATAACTTTTGATCGTAAATATTACGTTTGTATTATAAGTGCTACA
The DNA here is from genome assembly GCA_036435485.1 of Saposhnikovia divaricata. Lineage (NCBI taxonomy): Eukaryota > Viridiplantae > Streptophyta > Magnoliopsida > Apiales > Apiaceae > Saposhnikovia > Saposhnikovia divaricata. The sequence continues at coordinate 7,790,461 of CM071597.1, read as the reverse complement.
TTTTATGATTATGATATTTTTGTGATTATGAAAATTTTAGGTATATGAAGAGAGTATCTTCAAACTTATGATTCATGTAATTATTTTGAATCAATTCTTTTAAAAATTCTTAAAAGACCAATCGATTTTTAAAAATAATAAAAAGTAATTCATCTATTTTCATTATTTTAAAATGAAAAGTTACGAACCGCGTGAAGCGCGGATAAGTTGGCTAGTACCCATAATATAAAAAGTTTTTGCAAGAATATCTTCTCATTTTTGCAAAATTGCAATTTTTCTGAAATAATTGTAAAAATATTTTTTTCCTAAAAGATAATTTAGGAAAATACGATTTGCAATCAAAAGCAACTGGTTGCAATCTGCTGCGCAACCAAAAGCAACTTTAAATTTTTTTTCATAAAAATAATTGTACTTGGTTAATTTTGATTATAAACCGTTTTTTTTCTAAGTATGAGTATTTTTGATAATTTCTCTTAAAAATTCTACATGATTTTTTTTCATTCATTTTGTTTACTAATTAAAATTGACAAGGTTCGACTTCAACCAGGGACGTATGACGTGTGAGACAAGGATAGTTTTTTAAAAAAAAACAAAGGTGTTAATTCAATAACAAAAAGCCATACAGCATGTACACCAATGATCGAATCGAACAAACAGTAAATTGCAATTGTCTGTTCTCATGAAAAGATAGTAAAACGATATTTTGAAGATAATGTATATACAGATAAGTACCTATTTCATGCATCCTCATTGAACTGCTAGTACCCTCTTCATCATGCCCCGATGTAGCTATCGTTTAAGTTATTGATCAGAACTACATCCCATACAAAATTTTATTACTAAATCAAGACCCCTGCTCACAATAAAGAAGCTAATATTAACAAACCTCTCATAAAAGAGAGAAACCAAACTCAAGAATACAAGCCGAAAACCGAAATAAAAATAAACTGAAAATGAAAAAAAAAATCCAAAAAAACTTAGATCTGACAAACGAAAACACAAGATAGGAGGTTAACTCTCAAATCCAACAAGCTCCGCTTAAATCGAAGAAGAAAGAAAATCGGAAGCTCCGATAATGTATATCTAGAAAACAATCCAAAGCAAAACAAAAAGACAGAAATCCTTACCCTAAAAGGGAGATTATTGAAAGAGACAAATCAAACAAAACAAAAGAAAGAATTTGGGGCTTTCCATAGGAAAAATCGGTGGAAGCCCCGGTTAAAGAACATATAAGGGAAGCGGCTATTGTGAGAAAAGAGAAAAAACCTAAAATAAATACAGTAAGTCCAGTTTTAAGTTAGACAAGGATAGTTTTGTTAGAATACATCATCAAATCTAGCTAATTTTTGGGATATCAAAGTACCGGATTTTGTGTTTTTATCTATGACATGGATGTTTTAACGTACTAACTTATAACCCGTGCAATGCATGGTTTATTTTCTAATATTTAAATTATATTAATTTTTAAATAGTTATTTGTAATTAGTTTACATATCAAATTGTTGTTAAGAGTTGATATATATAAAAAAATTTCACATTCAGTTTACTATGTATTTTATCTTGAATTCTTAAAATTTGATTTGGACGGATTTACTGTGAAATTAACAAAATAATTTTAAATTTAGTGATTTTCTCCAATTAAATTACCAAGAAACATAAAGAGATGAAATTGACGATTTTTTTGCATTGAAAATTCTATTCGATTTAAAAATTGTACTTATATTTCGGGTTAAATATCAAAATGATCACTTAAGTGAACCCATATATCACTTTGCTCATTGATTTTAATGGGGTATGATTTGAAATCATTATAAATATCAAACAAATACCTTTAAATATGTGTTTGAAAAATAAAAATAACCTTTGTTTTTGCAGATTTTTCTTGAATGTTTCCGCAACCAAATGAAAAGTTATAAATTCAAATATTTTAGATAATTTATTTAGATTAAACAAATTATTTACTATTTATTTTTTAATCAAATTAAAAAATAATTATAAAATTAAAAAAAATAGCAAATATATTTTTTAAAATCTAAATATATAATCTGAAATATTGGAATTTAGCAATTTTTCCAAAAAATTACTTTTAATTTCTGAACACATATTTATAGGTGTCTATTTGATATTTATTATGAATTTAATGATTCAAATGATACTCCATTAAGATCGATGAGTAAAGTGATACATGATCTTCAATATAGTGACCACTTTGATATTTAACCATTTATATTTCGTTTTAATTATAGAAATAACCATCTTATTATTTGAAAATAATTGTACTAACAATCATATACAGTTTAAGTAATAAGTGTGGAAAAATTACCCAAAATACCCACTTTTTTACTACCCACTACCCAAAATACCCGTTTTTCAAAACACCGCATAAAATACCCACATGATACGCCTTTGGGAGAGGCGTATCCCATGTCCTGTAGCTCTGTCGTGTCTCTCTTCCTCTCTCTCTCTCTCTCTCTCTCTCTCTCTCTCTCTCTTCCCGACATTCAAGCATCGTTTGGGGAGGTTGTAATTTCGGCAATAAAAAACGTTATAATACTGGTATAGGTTTGTAGATCGTCGAAAGACAAATTTAATGGGCTATAAAACATCAACAGAAAGTAAACGGAGATGGTCAAGTAGAGGAAAAACTTGTTCGGCGAAAAATTAGGTTTTTGGGTCGAATTGGGGGTTTACAATCCGGCAATACAACTCGTTTAAATTGGTATAGGATTGTACAACTTTGAAAGAATCTCATGATATATATGACTTGAACGGAAAATAATTGGAAAGTGTTGAGTATTGAATACAGTAAAAGAATACAGAGGGGGGGTGAATGGATTCTTGAACTTTTCTTCATTCTTGAATCTTTGCAGCAAGATATGTGTTGAGTGTGTGAGATACGTAAGTGCGGATAATAAAGACAAACACAACACAATATCACTTTAATCTAATATTTTATTAGATAAAGATTTTGCTACAATATGTGAATACAAATGATAGTATTCTCAGCTTCGTTTTTCTCAGAGAGATATTTCTTGTGATGTATATGAAAAACTTCAAAAACTTATTAGCTAAGGAAGTGAGGCTGTATCCTTATAGACATGGATACACCTACTTACTACAAATAAGGTAGGTAAACAAAAACACTTTCCAGTCTGTCTATCTCATTTTAGTAAGATTCCAAACGGCTACAGATTTGACTTTGCAAAGCCTGTTCAAATCCACTTCTTTAGCTCCTTGTCCCTTGTCTTATCTCTCCAAGCTTCTTTGTAGGCTTTCCAACGTGCTTTATAGTACAGAGTCAAATAAAACGTCTTGGCTTGTTGCAGGTTTCTGACTTGTACAATTCTTCAATATTTTGTCTTCAAGAATGTATTCGAGAAGTGGCTAAGTGAATGATTCGAGAACTGGAATTGACTTGATCGATAACTCCGAGTTCTCGAATAGTGTTATCTTGACATATCGAATCACTTCTCGAATAGCTCTTTTCTCTAGGACTCCTTGAGATATCGAATAGAGCATTTTGACATATCGAATCCCTGAGATATCGAATAGCATCTTGAGTCTTTGAGATATCGAATGTAGCTTTGACTTGTTGACCCTTTGAGAACTCGAATACCACATTTGACCTGTTGACTCCTGAGTTCTCGAACAGAGTAATAGACATATCGAATCTCTGTGATATCGAATGAGATATCGAACAGTGTATTTAGAGATATCGAATAGTGTCTTCTGAGATATCGAACCCCTGACTTCTCGAATGCTTGACTTCTCGAATAGACAAATGTACTTCTCGAATTGGTACTTGATAAGTGGATTTTATATCCACTGGGAATGCCTCCGTTCGGCTTAAATTGATTGTTTTGGACTCAAGTTGTTGTAGTTTTGATGTGTTTTGTTTAGTTGTGCAGATTTACGAGAATGTTGATAAAAGTTGATGCTTCTATCGTTCTTGGAGAATTAATTGATTAAAATTCGGATTTTTGAGAAGGGCTGCGCACCTTATACTGTTTGGGCCATATCTGGAGTTCTAGAAGTCCGTTTTCAGCCCATTTACAGTCCACGCGAAGTTTGAGAGATTTTCTACAATATGGGATAGGTCTTACACGACCAGGCCGCGTGTGGTGGGCCCAGGAAGCACGACCAGCAGATAGATGGGAGCAGAGAAATTACTGTTTTGCCCTTTTCTAGTTCTAATTGTATTTTTGGCATTTTTAATACCTAAATTGAATTCTAATTGTAATAGAAGGTAATATCTTGCTGGGCAAGTTTTGTAGAGCCTATTTAAACACATCCTACCATTGTAAATCAAAACAATTCATAGCTTTTAATCGTATCAAGGTACTTTCGATCTTCAATTCTTTCTTCAATATTATGTTTTCATTCATTATCATTATTATTATGTTTTCTTTATTAAATATGCGTAACTAATTCTCTAATCTGAGGATTGGGTAGTATTCCTTGGTATTCATGCATGCTTGATTATGTGATTTTCTGCTTTGCTGATCTGTTAATGAGATCTTAACACAATTAGGGGAGTCATGAACCTTTGATTGTATTCTAGGGATTGTAATAAGCTTGGGAGAGAAGTTGCAATCTTAGTACATGATTTAACAGACATAATTTGAATATTAGATCGGGAGATTAATAGGAGAATTGTGAGACATATAATTCTTGGCATTTAACAGTTTATAGATATACTTTGATTGTATCATGGGAGTGACAATTAGGGTGTAGCTGTAAGCACTATATTGTAGCCTGGAAGGGTACAATATAACTTTAGAAGAATTGTTTTCAGCAAGGTAGGAACACATATATCACATTAATATTGAGCATGTATTGAGACCAAGTGAAGAACCCCAGTTCTTAGATTGTTTTCCAACATATTTGAATCTCAGTTTAAAATCAATTCTTAGTGCTTATAATTAGTTCTTGGTTAATTTAGTTAATACACAAACCCAAAAATTCTTCTCACACACTTCTAGACGTAAAGAGATAAGATACTTGAACTTGATATTACATTCAGTCCTTCCCTGTGAACGAACACACAAAAATACTACTAACAAATTGGCGCCGCTGCCGGGGATGGCAGTATAGTTGAGTTTAGGTTAATTGTTTCTTATTGTTTAGATTTTAATTGGTTCCACAAGTTGTTTTGTTGGTGATTTTCAGGTGTATGCTACGTTCATCTTGCGCTAGAAAATTGGAATTTGACCCTGAAATCGAGCGTACTTTGAGAAAGCTAAGAAAAGATAAAGCTAATATGGGAGATCCAGAACCTCGACCAGCTGTTAATGTTGATCAGTCTTCTATTTGGGACCATGAGACACCGAATCCAGCCAATTGCATATTAATCCGAGCTTAATTCAGATGATCAGCAATCAGGCTTTTGAAGGAGACATTGAATTAGAAGACCCACACAGACATCTAGAGCGTTTTGTGCAGATGTGTGGCTCATTCAGAATCACTGGTGTTACGAGTGATCTGAAGGAATTTTCGGATGAGCGGAAGCGCAAATAACATTTATTTCCGTAAAAACCATATATCGCACATATAGAAAATCATGTAAAAATGAATAAACGAGGAATCGTGATCATACCTTGAAATCGAAGCTTTACAAAGATGGTGTTTTAGCAGTTGCTCCTCAGAGTGTGAAGCACTCTACCGGTATCCACCAAGATTAATTCTTCGACGAAACTTTTTATAAAACTAAGCTTTTATAAAAATGGAGGTTTGAGAGAGAGAGAGGGAGATGAAGAAGATGAGGGAGGCAACTAGGTTTTTCACAAAAACCAAAATGTGTGTAAACACATGCTCATCTCATTCTATTTATAGGGCTCATGTAGGGTTTTCATAATTAATATATCATTATATATATTAATATATAAATCCTACACTTTATCTTATAAAATGTTAAATAATAATTAAAACAATTTTAATCATTATTAAAACAACTTGCTCTCTCAAAATACCTTCATCAATAAATTAATCTTTTTATGGTGTGACCCTGTAGGTTCAATATTAAGCCGGTAGTAGAAATAAATAATAATAAACCTTTTATTTATTATTTATATGAATTCTAAAATTCATTAAATATAATTAACTGATTAATTATATTTATTCTACATCGTGAGTGATGCTTCTCAACATATCGCGACTATCCGGATAATATGAATTCACTGCTTAGAATACCAAGAACCTGTCAGTGACTAGTTACCGTACAATCAATTCCTTCTACCCTACAATATCCCGATTAAATACAAGGCATGGATCTCGTGTCAGGCCTATCAAATTTAATCATATGATTTCTTATTCATAACGCAAAGTTCATATTAATGCAAATTAGAAACTCCTTTCTAATTTCATACACTCTGGCCAGAGATTCCAGAACTCGCATACTAAGAATAACATAGGATATTCACTTCCTTACTGGAAGGGGTAGATTCTTTATTGATCGTTAACTATCTCCATACATAAATCCCTGTACCCAGAATAGACCTAATGGATGTCCTTGAGACTAAGGACTAAACCAAAGCACAATTCATTATATACAAGATTACTCTAACGATCTCAAGTCTAAGGACACTTGTACAACTATCACTCAGTGAATAACTATTGACACGTGAGTAAACTCCATTAGTTGTCCAACTTATCGAGTCATGTTCAGTGAACTTATTCCATAATAAGCACCTACATACTAGCTATAGTGTCACCACACAAATGCCTATGAGAACAGACATCCTCCTGACGGGAGCAAGCATAATATGTACCGATCTTTGCGGATTCACTAACTTCCGATTAGTTATCCTATGATCAGGAACTGTTTAAGTCTAGAGTTATCATCTTCTAGATCTCACTATTATAATCTCATTATAATTATAGAAGCTTTACTCTAAACTATGGAACATCTTATTTAAAACACTTTAAACAGATAATGCCCGTAATAAAAACAAAACAAGTCTTTTATTATTATTAATGAAATCAAACAAGAATACATGAAAGTTCTTCCTAACTCATCATACATGATTGGATTTAGGACAAACACTTTCAATCTCCCACTTGAACTAAAGCCAATCACCCTGGTATCTAATACCCATCTTCTCTTTATGACGATCAAAGTGAATCTGAGACAATGACTTTGTGAGTGGGTCTGCTATGTTGTTATGTGTGTCAACTCTCTCAACCTTGACATCTCCCCTTTCAATGATCTCCCTAATCAAATGAAAGCGCCGCAAAACATGTTTGGAATTTTTATGAGACCTAGGTTCCTTGGCTTGTGCTATTGCTGCATTGTTATCACAATACAACACAATAGGCTCTTCAATGCTTGGAACAACTCCCAACTCAGAAACAAATTTCCTCATCCAAACGGCTTCTTTTGCAGCCTCACTTGCAGCTATATACTCTGCTTCCGCTGTGGAGTCAGCCGTTGTCGACTGTTTGGAACTCTTCCAACTAATCGCACCACCATTCAAAGTAAACACATACCCTGACATGGATTTGCTATCACTTTCTGATTGAAAACTAGAGTCAGTATAACCCTCTATTTTCAATTCAGATCCACCAAAAACAAGAAAAATATCCTTAGTCCTTCGTAAGTACTTAAGGATGTTCTTCACTGCTTTCCAGTGGTCTTCACCTGGATTGGACTGATATCTGCTTGTCACACTAATTGAATAAGCAACATCAGGCCTAGTACATAACATCGCGTACATAATAGATCCTATTGCTGAAGCATAAGGAATCTTACTCATACGCTCTCTTTCCTCAGGTGTCTTAGGAGACATCTTTTCGGAAAGGGATACTCCATGGCTCATCGGTATGAGACCTCTCTTGGAGTTTTCCATGCTAAACCTTTTAAGCACTTTCTCGATGTATGTACCCTGGGTAAGACCTATCATTCTTCTAGATCTATCTCTATAGATCTTCATACCGAGAATGTAGGACGCTTCACCCAAGTCCTTCATAGTGAAGTTCTTCGATAGCCAAATTTTGACTGATTGCAGCATCGGTACATCATTTCCTATAAGAAGTATGTCATCCACATACAATACAAGAAAAGTTACCGCGCTCCCACTAACCTTCTTGTAGACACATGGTTCATCCATGTTTTTGATAAAACCAAACTCTTTGATTGTCTCATCAAAACGGATGTTCCATCTACGAGAAGCTTGCTTTAATCCATATATGGTCCTTAGCAGCTTACATACTAGGTGTTCATTCCCTTTGGAAACAAACCCCTCTGGCTGTGTCATATACACTTCCTCTTCAAGTTTCCCATTGAGGAAGGCCGTTTTCACGTCCATTTGCCAGATCTCATAGTCGTAGTAAGCAGCTATCGCAAGCAAAATCCGAATTGATTTTAACAGGGCTACAGGCGAAAAAGTTTCATCAAAGTCAATCCCTTGCCTTTGTCTGAATCCTTTTGCCACGAGCCTGGCCTTATAGGTCTCCACCTGGCCATCTGCTCCAATCTTTCTTTTGTATACCCATTTGCATCCAATAGGATTCACATCCTCTGGTGCTTCAACCAAAGTCCATACTTGGTTGGCATACATAGAATCCATTTCGGATTTCATGGCACTCTGCCATTTCTCTGAGTCAACACTACTCATAGCTTCATTATAGGTCATAGGGTCGTCATCATCAACGATTGATAACTCATTGTCATTCTCAATGACAAGGCCATAATACCTCTCAGGTTGGCGAGACACTCTTTCTGACCTACGAATGGGCTGTACCACAGAAGGTTGTTCAGTTTGAACAGGTGTTTCCTCTTGAACCGTAGTAGTTTGTGCTTCTTGAACTTCATTAAGTTCTATTTTGCTCCCACTGTTTCCTTCTAGGATAAACTGTTTTTCCAAGAAGGTAGCATGTCTGGAGACAAATACACTATGATTGGTGTAGAAGTAATACCCTAAAGTTTCTTTAGGATATCCCACAAAACTACATTTCACGGATCGAGATTCCAGCTTATCAGGGTCAACTTTCTTGACATAAGCCGGACATCCCCAAATCTTAACGTGTTTAAGACTCGGTTTCCTTTCTTTCCATATCTCATATGGAGTTTGAGGAACAGATTTGGAAGGCACCTTATTCAGTAAATATGCTGAGGTTTCCAATGCATAACCCCAAAGGAATACTGGAAGATTTGCATAGCTCATCATGGACCGAACCATGTCTAACAAAGTTCGATTTCTCCTTTCAGATACTCCATTCAACTGTGGAGTATATGGAGGAGTCCACTGAGAGACTATACCATTTTCTTTGAGATAATCTAGAAATTCTCCACTCAAGTATTCACCACCTCGATCTGATCGAAGAGTTTTAATACTACGTTTGGTTTGTTTCTCCACTTCATTCTTATATTCTTTGAACTTTTCAAAGGCCTCAGACTTGTGTTTCATCAAATACACATATCCGAATCTAGATCGATCATCTATGAAAGTAATGAAGTACGAAAATCCGCCCATGGCTTGCGTAGACATCGGTCCACATACATCTGTGTGTACCAGTCCTAGCAATTCTGCAGCCCTCTCTCCATGTCCACTAAATGGAGATTTGGTCATTTTACCCAATAGACAAGACTCGCATGTAGGATATGATTCAAAATCAAAGGGGTCAAGTAACCCTTCCTTATGCAATGTCCGCAGTCTATTTTCACTAATATGACCAAGTCTGCAGTGCCACAAATAGGTGAGATTTTCATCATCTCTTTTCCTTTTATTAGTATGTTCAATTTGTAGTAAATCATGCTCTATGTCACACACATACAGACCATTATTTAAAATACCACAACCATAAAGAACGTTATCTCTAAGAATTGAACATTCATTATTCTTAATAATAAACGAAAATCCATCCAAGTCTAACATAGGAATAGAAATAATATTCCTCACAATCGAGGGAACAAAATAACAATTATTTAGAACAATAGTCTTGCCCGTAGGCATATGTAAATCAAACGACCCTACAGATTCAGCAGCAACTCTTGCTCCATTTCCCATCCGTAGAATCACCTCCTCTTCCTCGAGAGTCCTACTTCTCCTTAGTCCCTGCAACGAATTGCAAATGTGAGAACCACAGGCGGTATCTAATACCCAAGTAGAATTTTGATTTATTGACATATTCACTTCAATCATGAACATACCTGAACCAGAAGCGACAGTCTCACTATCTTTCTTCTTTTTCATTTCTGCAAGGTAAACCTTGCAGTTCCTCTTCCAGTGCCCCACCTTGTTACAGTGAAAGCAAACAGCTTTGCTCTTGGGGTCTTCAGCTTTTGGTGGAACCGGCTTTTTCTCACCAACTTTCTTCTTCTTGGAAGGGTTCTTCTTCCTTTTCTTAGGATTGGAACCCTCACCAATTAGAAGAACAGAACTCTTCTTAGAGGGAAAATTCGATTCCGCAGTCTTCAACATGTTGTGGAGTTCAGCCAGGCTGACGTCCAACTTATTCATGTGAAAGTTCACAACAAACTGCGAAAATGAACCCGGAAGTGATTGCAAGACCAAGTCTTGAGTCAGTTCCCTATCCATGACAAAACCAAGTTGCCCAAGGCGTTCAATCAAATTGATCATCTTAAGTACATGGTCATTCACGGATGATCCCTCAGACATCCTACAACGGAACAGCTCCTTCGATATCTCATATCGAGCTGTCCTCCCTGCCACATCATACAACTCTTGCAGATGCCCTAGGATAGTGTGAGCATCCATAAGCTCATGTTGCTTCTGTAGCTCATCGTTCATGGAAGCTAGCATGATACATTGAGCAACATTAGCATCATCTATCCACTTACGATACACAACATGTTCATCATTATGTGCATCGTCAGCAGGTTCAGCAGGCTTAGGTGAGTCAAGCACATATTCCAGCTTCTCAACCCTGAGAACAATTCTCAAGTTTCGAAGCCAGTTAGCAAAATTCGGACCAGTCAATTTGTGAGCATCCAGTATGCTCCGGAGTGATAGTGCAGAAGACATAGTGTATATAGTAAATCTGTAAATGATAAACACATAACAACACTTAGCAAATATTCAATTTCATTTAAAAAACACTATATGAATCGGGTCTTTATTCATAAGTGACTCCCACTAGTTTATCTAATTTATTCAACCCCCTTAAGTGAAAAATTAAGCATTCATAATGCTAGTGGGAATAGGGATCCTATATTCCATCACACAACCTCGGCTGTGGCACGAAACGCCATGTGATGTTCAATAGGCAGACAACTCTTGTCAATTACATCTCATGTTATTCCCTAATAAAACTTTAGCCTCTTGAATAATTGAGTCACGGCTGTGGCACGACAAACTCAATATTCTAAGTCAAGTCTAACCCAACATTCCGTACAACTGAATCAGTCTCCAACGGCCCACGGCTGTAGCACGTAACGACCATTAGATTCTAATTCATTGTACACATCTCTATGTAATAGACAAGTATTTCTTATTTCGAAATCAGAGCCCTCGGCTGTAGCACGAAACGACAATGATTCAAAAATGAGAACTACTTTCTACCATGTTGGAAGGCTATGACCGACACAAGCCCGTTGTGTCATTGGCCAATTACTACTTGATATTATTTAATTTTAGAGGGATTATATTATGTTACAATCATAATCATATTATAAAAAGATTCTTCCTTTTAAATTAAATATTTCAAATCAATAATCGATAATTGGATGATTCCCAGATCGGGGGGAGCATTGTCAAGAGGCGTCACTTAATACCCCTTTCTTACAGATCGAAATCCGTTTTTGACAGAATCATCCATTCTCTCAATATTGAAAATTCATATTTAATTACGTGTTTCACAAACACAAGAATCTCATGATTGTATTCATAATATTATTATTAAGGCAAGAAACGATTCCTATTTCTAGATTTTCTAGAGCACGCCTTATTTTGATTTAAGTTCACCTAAATCTATCATCGCATGGTAAACATAGGCATATATCACATATATAAAAATAAATCAATAAGTAAGCATGCAAGCAATATCATGTCACACATTGATATATTGATGTATGGATTTATTATAGTATTTAAAAGCAATTAATCCAATTAAAAACATGCTTTAAAACACTTCCGGAAATATAAATAATTCAAAATTATTATATAAAAAATATTTGACCACTCCATTAGATCCGTCTCGGAAATACGATTCTAACGGTATATCGCACGCCCAAAACGGAGTTACGAAACTCCTAATAAATCAAATTTATTGTGGACAGAAAGGCTGTAACGCATTTAAGGAATGCGTTACAACCATTTAAATCAATTAAATGCTGTAACGCATATTGCTCCGACGCAACAGACCCCGTCACGCATTCCACGAATGCGCAACACCCCCTCCGCGCGTGCATCACACGGCCCGACAGCAGACAGACACAGCAGTTATTATTTTTTTTTTAATGTTTGTACAGTACTGATTATATAAAAACGGCAGGTCAGGTTTGAACAGTTACATAAAAAGAAAAAAACTGATCAATCAATTAATGCCCCCCTTAATAACAATAACTTTTATTATTATTATTTAATTTTACTATTAATAAATTAATTAACAATTAATTAATAAATTAATAAAAAATTATCAAAACATGATTTCTAAAATCAATCAGCAGCAAAAATTAATAGATCAACAAGGGGTTCTTGTGCAAAATTTTTATTTCATATTTTCCATATGCATGATTATTTTATGAATTTTAATTAAAACAATTTTAAAAAAATTCATAACAAATAATCTACACATCACAAAATTATGAGAAAAATACCCAGATCATCTACAACACTTGTAGAACTCAGATTAGTGGTCAAAATCATATGCAAAAATTATTTCGAATTAATTCATAATTAAATCCAAATAAACTTACAAAAATCATAATAAATCCATACATGCATAAAAAAAATCTGAAATTTTTATATGACTCTCTATATGCAAGAACCTAGCTCTGATACCAATGAAGGAATTTTCGGATGAGCGGAAGCGCAAATAACATTTATTTCCGTAAAAACCATATATCGCACATATAGAAAATCATGTAAAAATGAATAAACGAGGAATCGTGATCATACCTTGAAATCGAAGCTTTACAAAGATGGTGTTTTAGCAGTTGCTCCTCAGAGTGTGAAGCACTCTACCGGTATCCACCAAGATTAATTCTTCGACGAAACTTTTTATAAAACTAAGCTTTTATAAAAATGGAGGTTTGAGAGAGAGAGAGGGAGATGAAGAAGATGAGGGAGGCAACTAGGTTTTTCACAAAAACCAAAATGTGTGTAAACACATGCTCATCTCATTCTATTTATAGGGCTCATGTAGGGTTTTCATAATTAATATATCATTATATATATTAATATATAAATCCTACACTTTATCTTATAAAATGTTAAATAATAATTAAAACAATTTTAATCATTATTAAAACAACTTGCTCTCTCAAAATACCTTCATCAATAAATTAATCTTTTTATGGTGTGACCCTGTAGGTTCAATATTAAGCCGGTAGTAGAAATAAATAATAATAAACCTTTTATTTATTATTTATATGAATTCTAAAATTCATTAAATATAATTAACTGATTAATTATATTTATTCTACATCGTGAGTGATGCTTCTCAACATATCGCGACTATCCGGATAATATGAATTCACTGCTTAGAATACCAAGAACCTGTCAGTGACTAGTTACCGTACAATCAATTCCTTCTACCCTACAATATCCCGATTAAATACAAGGCATGGATCTCGTGTCAGGCCTATCAAATTTAATCATATGATTTCTTATTCATAACGCAAAGTTCATATTAATGCAAATTAGAAACTCCTTTCTAATTTCATACACTCTGGCCAGAGATTCCAGAACTCGCATACTAAGAATAACATAGGATATTCACTTCCTTACTGGAAGGGGTAGATTCTTTATTGATCGTTAACTATCTCCATACATAAATCCCTGTACCCAGAATAGACCTAATGGATGTCCTTGAGACTAAGGACTAAACCAAAGCACAATTCATTATATACAAGATTACTCTAACGATCTCAAGTCTAAGGACACTTGTACAACTATCACTCAGTGAATAACTATTGACACGTGAGTAAACTCCATTAGTTGTCCAACTTATCGAGTCATGTTCAGTGAACTTATTCCATAATAAGCACCTACATACTAGCTATAGTGTCACCACACAAATGCCTATGAGAACAGACATCCTCCTGACGGGAGCAAGCATAATATGTACCGATCTTTGCGGATTCACTAACTTCCGATTAGTTATCCTATGATCAGGAACTGTTTAAGTCTAGAGTTATCATCTTCTAGATCTCACTATTATAATCTCATTATAATTATAGAAGCTTTACTCTAAACTATGGAACATCTTATTTAAAACACTTTAAACAGATAATGCCCGTAATAAAAACAAAACAAGTCTTTTATTATTATTAATGAAATCAAACAAGAATACATGAAAGTTCTTCCTAACTCATCATACATGATTGGATTTAGGACAAACACTTTCATGATCAGATTCGTCTCCATATGTTTCCCTACTCTATTAAGGGAAGAGCTTTGGAATGGTTTCAGCAACTTCCAAACACTGCGGTTGCTACATGGGAGAGTCTTTCTACGGCATTCTTGTCCAAATACTATCCTTCTGACAAGACGCAACAGTTGAGGACTATGATTATGAGTTTTAAAGCACAACCGGGTGAAGGTCTATATCAGGCATGGGAGAGATTCAAGGCACTATTGAGGAAGTGTCCACATCATGGCTTAGAAGATTGGCAGATCATTAGTACTTTTTATGGGGCCATGAATGCAGATATTCGTTTGAGTCTGGATGTAGCTGCCGGTGGAAATTTCAAGAAGGCACCAACTACCCAGGCTAAAGCACTTCTTGAGGAATTAGCATCTAATAATTATTCATGGGCACCTAGTGGGACGAGCTCAGCAAAAGCAGCACAAGAATCTGAGATGATCAACATGCTGGCTCAAAAGTTGGATACTCTAACTCAGGAGGTGCGAGGATAAAAGGTAAATGTGAATGCTATTTCTTCACCTATGGAAGGGTATCATGATTATGGTGCTAGTCAGAACTCGTATGTTCAACAATTTCCAGAAGAAGCATCTTTTATTCAAGGAAGACAGCCTTGGCCTGTGCAGAATAATTCTTACTACAATCCGAATCAAAGACCAAACAATAATCTTTCTTACAGCAATAATCATGCAGCTAATCCTTCCTATGCATTTCCAAGGCAGAATCAATCTTCTGGTTTTCAGTCACGACCGCCATATCAAGCACAGCAGCAGTATCAACCTCCACCAAAGAAAGAACCAGCTGAGTGGGAGGTTGCACTAAATAAGATTATGCAAGGGACTTCTGGGGCATTGGCTAATATGGAATCAAGAATAGATCAGATGGCATCATCTCAAAAGATGCTAGAAACACATATTGGACAGATTGCCTCAAAGATGGGTGTTCGTGAGCAAGGATCACTTCCTAGTCAACCCGACCAGACTGGTAAAGAGCAATGCAAAGCAATTACTTTGAGGAGCGGAAGAGAGTTGCCCGAGGTTGAGATTCTTAAGCCTAAGGAGAGTGATACTGAGAAAGAGGATAAGCCAGTGGAGATTGCTGCAGACACGTCAGAAAAAGAAGATGAGAAGAAGAAGGAAGAAGATTCAGAAAAGCCGTATGTTCCTCCACCACCTTATGTTCCTCCTATTCCATTTCCACAAAGACTTCACAACAGGCAGTTAGAGAAACAGTACGAGAAGTTCTTGACTATGTTCCGGCAGTTGCATGTTAATATTCCGTTGGCTGAAGCTTTGAATCAAATGCCACTTTATGCTAAATTTCTTAAGGAGATGTTGACAAAGAAGAGGAAACTTGAAGATGCAGAAACTATTACTCTTAATGCGGAATGCAGTGCAGTCATCCAAAAGGCCATTCCTCAGAAATTGAAAGATCCGGGAAGCTTCTCTTTGCCTTGCACTATTGGGAAGATGGAAAACATGAAAGCCTTGTGTGACTTAGGGGCAAGTGTGAGTTTGATGCCATATTCAATCTGCAAAAGGCTTGGTCTTGGAGAACTTAAAAAGACACGGATTTCACTTCAGTTGGCGGATCGTTCTATTAAGTATCCATTGGGGGTTATTGAAGACGTGGTTGTTAAAGTGGATAAATTTGTCATACCTTGTGATTTTGTGGTGTTAGAGATGGATGAAGATGTCGAGATACCCATTATCTTGGGAAGGCCATTCTTGGCTACTGCTGGCACTACAATCGATGTTAAAGCTGGAAAATTGACATTGAATGTTGGCGAGGACAAAGTGGAATTTGATCTGAACAAAGCAATGAAGATGCCTCCTTTTGGAGCAACTGGTTTTATTGACAAAGTTGATGACATTGTGCAGCTCGAAAATGGACACTTCGTGGGAGCAGAACGGGTGTTAGATGATAAGGAAGAAGAAATTTTTGTTCAACCGGTTGAGTCGGAGAAGCACCTCAGAGGTGTGAAGAAGAAAAAGAAGAAGATTTGGTCATTTGGTAGTAAAATCAGGTTGAAGTCTGTTGGAAAAGAATTGTGGAAAGCAAGCAACCAAGATGTCAACGTTCGTATGAATGGTCTATCTGTTGAGGACGGTTCAGTTATTCTTTTGAAACCGCCATGAGTTGAGGAAGTAACATCAAGCTATTGACGTTAAACGAGCGCTTCTTGGGAGGCAACCCAAGTTATGTAGTAGTTGTTGTATAAAAAAAATGAGTGTTGTGAGTGTGTGAAGAAAAAAAAAACTGTTGTGGAAAAAAAAAAAACTAGAAGTGCAGTTCGTTCCAGCGCATGAGGCGCCAGAATTGGAGCAGGTGCGCCACAGATACGCAGGAGAAGCCGGAGCATCAGGCGGCCAAACCGCGCAGGAGCGCCACAGACACGCAGAACGGGTATGCGCATCAGGCGTGGACGCGCGCATCAGGCCTGCGCAACAGCCTGTTTCAGCGCATGAGGCGCCAACAGCTACTGCATTAACCGAAATTTTGCTCCAAAACTCACACTCTCCATCTCTTTTCCCCTTTTATTCAATATTCAACCCCAATTTAACCTCAAATCAAAAACCATAACCCCTAAATTCTATCCTACATCTAATTCAATCCCCAAAATCCTTTTTCATCTCTAAATTAAATTCACCATTACCATTATATACACCCACCACACCTATACATACACAAACCCATCTATATAAACCCCAAATTCTCAACTTTCATCCATTCAAAGTGCAAGGGGGAATTAAATTCGAATTTGTGGGGATTCATCTAGCAAGTTCACCTCTTTGATTCGTAATTGGTTTATCTCTTCTCTAATATTATTTTTATTACGAATTTGTGTTCTTGTAATTGTGGGTTTTGTAGTATTCTTGAAGTGGCCAGTCAATGGAGCTCGTACGCATTATCCTCCACCAGATTCATCCGAGGAGGGTTATGATTCAGCTGGTTAGGTATGTTTTCTACTTTCTCTTGTATTTACTTCCATTCAATGCGGACATTGAATCTTTCAAGTTTGGGGGTGTTTTGAGGGATTAGTAGTTGTTGTTGTATTATGTGTTCATGTAGGATTTCATGTTTTGCATATTAGTAGTAGTAATTCATGCATATATGTTCGTGTTATCTACGTTTGTTTCATATAGGACATTCTGTTTTTATTTATGTATACCATGTGAGTTCATTCTAGTTGCATTTTCATGGCATGCATTTTTCATGATCCCTTAGAACGAGCTAATTCTGATTGGTAGGTAGATGTTTAATTGAGTGTGGTGATGATGAGTAGAGGGCTGATTTATAGTTTCTAAGAAATTGACTTATGTGTTTCGGAAACAAAACTAATTACACAGTCTCATTGGATACTTTTGGGGCTAGGTTGAGGTCATGCTTGTTTGGATGCTTTGAGATTTAATCACCTGATTATATTTAGAATTTTCGTTATTCCCTTGATGGCGTAGGAGCACTAAAGTCTAAGTTTGGGGGAAACCAGGGATTTCATGCTAGTTGTTGGCTAGGTGTCAAATGGCTAGTAGCCGGCTCATATTTATATGAGTAGTCTAGGGTTGGAAATGAGAAAGGCTCATTCCAGATCGCAGAAAAAAAAAAGTGTCAATTGTTTATATGCAAAATTAATCAGGGTGAGCTCTTTAATACTCGAGTAATTAAGTCTGAGGGGACTTAGTCCTAGTGACCTAAGGCTTTTATAGTCTGGGATCCATTGACCTAACACTAGCTACATGGGTATTATTGTATAAGCCTTTTGGGGTCTCATCCATTGCACGGTTAAATAAGCATGTTTGTATATATGTGTCGTAGTAGTTAGTAATAAAGCACGAATTTCTGTCTAACTTGAATGAGGATGGAGGTGTTCCGAGGTTATGAAGTGTCTACAGTCTATTCTATTTATAAACCTGTGATTGTCTTGGCGAAGGATATGTATGATTTTTGACCTAGTTTTGGGAGTATTTCTGATGAGCATTGCATACACGCACGTTTCTGTTCATGTATTGTTAGTATACGGGGACTTAGTCGAGCTCTATTTGGATTTAGTTGCATTCTTTGAGATATTTGCTTGTTAGTTGGTTTTGGTTAGTTTGAAGGGGATCGTTGCATATTTCATATTAGTTGCATTCATGCATTGCATTGCATTAGGTTAAATGGATTTTGTGGGTACATTCGCTATAGGCCCTCACGAGACCTTACTCGTCCACTGGGGCTGCCTAGGGGTTTAAAGGGCTTGTTGCATATGCCAAATGCAACCGTGATCACCTACGGAAGTGGTACTAGTTAGTTAGTTGTAATTGTTTATGCTTGAGGACAAGCATCAGTTTAAGTTTGGGGGTTTGATAAGTGGATTTTATATCCACTGGGAATGCCTCCGTTCGGCTTAAATTGATTGTTTTGGACTCAAGTTGTTGTAGTTTTGATGTGTTTTGTTTAGTTGTGCAGATTTACGAGAATGTTGATAAAAGTTGATGCTTCTATCGTTCTTGGAGAATTAATTGATTAAAATTCGGATTTTTGAGAAGGGCTGCGCACCTTATACTGTTTGGGCCATATCTGGAGTTCTAGAAGTCCGTTTTCAGCCCATTTACAGTCCACGCGAAGTTTGAGAGATTTTCTACAATATGGGATAGGTATTACATGACCAGGCCGCGTGTGGTGGGCCCAGGAAGCACGACCAGCAGATAGATGTGAGCAGAGAAATTACTGTTTTGCCCTTTTCTAGTTCTAATTGTATTTTGGGCAATTTTTAATACCTAAATTGAATTCTAATTGTAATAGAAGGTAATATCTTGCTGGGCAAGATTTGTAGAGCCTATTTAAACACATCCTACCATTGTAAATCAAAACAATTCATAGCTTTTAATCGTATCAAGGTACTTTCGATCTTCAATTCTTTCTTCAATATTATGTTTTCATTCATTATCATTATTATTATGTTTTCTTTATTAAATATGCGTAACTAATTCTCTAATCTGAGGATTGGGTAGTATTCCTTGGTATTCATGCATGCTTGATTATGTGATTTTCTGCTTTGCTGATCTGTTAATGAGATCTTAACACAATTAGGGGAGTCATGAACCTTTGATTGTATTCTAGGGATTGTAATAAGCTTGGGAGAGAAGTTGCAATCTTAGTACATGATTTAACAGACATAATTTGAATATTAGATCGGGAGATTAATAGGAGAATTGTGAGACATATAATTCTTGGCATTTAACAGTTTATAGATATACTTTGATTGTATCATGGGAGTGACAATTAGGGTGTAGCTGTAAGCACTATATTGTAGCCTGGGAGGGTACAGTATAACTTTAGAAGAATTGTTTTCAGCAAGGTAGGAACACAGATATCACATTAATATTGAGCATGTATTGAGACCAAGTGAAGAACCCCAGTTCTTAGATTGTTTTCCAACATATTTTAATCTCAGTTTAAAATCAATTCTTAGTGCTTATAATTAGTTCTTGGTTAATTTAGTTAATACACAAACCCAAAAATTCTTCTCACACACTTCTAGACGTAAAGAGATAAGATACTTGAACTTGATATTACATTCAGTCCTTCCCTGCGAACGAACAACAAAAATTCTACTAACAGTACTTAGGCAAATTCTTCATTTCTTCAAATCCCAACTGTGATTATTTGGCAGTCTTTATCTCCTTGCTTGAGGCATGAACCTTGGAACTTCTTTCAAGCATTATTCTTGACTTATTAGGTACAATTATACAGCTAGAATTTGATGCCTATTACAAGTACAAAACAAGTAGAAACTCTACAACTAGAGGTTCCCTCAGTTAAGAGGTCATGTAAGTAATGCATAGCATTACAAACGACTTAGGCTTGTTATTAGATGTATTCAGGCATGCCTCTGTGACTAACAATCTCCCCCAAATTGTGAGTAAGACCCTTAGTCACAATTTCATGTCTGATAACAAGCCTAACATACATAAAGATAAAACTTGACAGTACATGTATGAATTTTAATTAGCAATGTGGATAGAACTACAGGGTGAGTAATCTTACAGCCTATGATGAAGTACTAGCCATTGTCTTTTGTTTCCCTTTCCACAGCTTTGGCTTGAAATTCATCATATGCTTTCTCTCTTCTTTCTTTCTCCTTCCTTGTATTCTCATCCATAGCTTTTATTATTTCTGCCATAGCATCCAATTCTTCAAGCAAAATTGAGTATTTGAAATCTTCAAGTACTGGTTCCAGAATGTTTGCAGGATGATGGTTGAGTAGGTTCATTATGATGTTGACCTGATTCCCATTTCTCCTCCTATACTTCACCACATAGGGGTTGAACTGAACTCTACACATTCCCTTTGCCCTTAGCTTTTCTGCTTCAATCTCCAATCTCTCAATTTGTTTCTCCCTTGCTAGCCATTTCTCAAAACACCCTTTTCTGATTTTCTCCTCATGATCTCTCTTCATCTTCACAAAATCAATTAGCTCCAGCTTCCATACTCTCTCCACTTTATCTTCTGAGCTCAATAATGCAATGATTCTTTCTATGTCATGTAGCTTACCCCAGTGTTGACATCCTCCTTGTTTGAATTTCTCCTCCCTTCCATCAGTATATTTAACCTCAAGGCAGTTATCAACAATAACAACATGGTAGATTCTTTGAGCTTGTAAGAATTGCAGTTGGTCTTCATCATAATCTTCATCTAGTGGTTGGAGCTTTAGGCCTGGATAGATTGTCAGGGTCTTTGATAGGGATAGCTTTGATTTCCTTGCAGCTTGCTTGAATTTGATTCTTTTTACATGATCACTTGGCAGCAGTATGTGACCTTTGTTTGTAGACCATTGTAGTATTCCATTAGTAGTTTGCTTTTTGAAACATACAGATGGTTTCTTGACTTGAATCTTCTTCTCTTCTTGAGGTGGCATGACAGTTGTAGAAGCCATAGATGTAGATTTTGGAAGGTCACTACTGACAGTATTCACCCTAGACTTAGAGTCTTGTGTTGTGGTGAGGTTACTGTCAGCAATGCCTAAGGCTTGTTGTCTTCCACTTTTCCTCTCAAAGCCTTTACCTTGGTCATCATCATTCTTCTTCTCCTCATCATCCTTCTTCTTTTTCTTATCTTCATCACCCTTATTACTCCTGTGATGTCTTCTCCTTCCATCACTTTTATCTCCATCCTTGTCTTGATCACCATCCTTGCTTGGGTTGAACTTAGCAGTCTCAGATACAATGCCAGTTGCAATGTATGACCTGAGATAAGATATAGCTTCTAATTCTTCTGCTGTTCTTGAACCCTTCTTCTTGTTCAGTTTCTCAGTGATGGCAATGATGAGAGTTCTGTTTTGAGGAGTTAGATGCTTAGGGATGACCAGCTGCTTGATATCTTCAATGTTTGTTCCACCCTGGTAGATAATGGTTGTGGGATTTGTGAATACTTCAGGTAGCCTTGAAGGTTGACCATCCCTTAAGTCATCATAAAGACTCTTGTTGTTCTCATTCCCTCTTTCAATCAGTCCAAGGAACACATTCACTTCTGAGTGCTTTAGACCCTGTAGAGTGTTGATGGTTAAGTGCCATATCTTATTCTTTCCTACCATCATTATCTCTTTGAGCCATAGGCCATCAACTCCCCTTGGTACTACAGTGAGATAGTCAATCTGACTCTTCAAACTCCCATGATATAACAAAGCATCACCAGCCTGTTCTCTTGAGACTTTTAGAAACTCCAAGAATGCATCATCATGATAGACATTTGAGTTTGCAATTTCTTGTAGCTTGGCCTCAGTGACCACCTTCACTTCTATTGTCTTGGCACTCTTAGATATGGAGATTTGAGGTTTGTCAGATGGCATACTCCCTGCAACCACTGTGGTTGTGATAGATTGCCTTTTACCATCAGAAGTAGTGATGTGCACAGTTGGTAGAGTGACAACTGGCAGAGAAGTAGGAGGCTCGTCAACTTTGGATTTTCCTTTTCCAGGCACATGAGTTGCAGATTTTGAAGCTCTTTGATGGCCACCCTCAGTGATCTTGATGCCCTTTTCTAGTGGTCTATCCCCTTTGAATTTGAGTTCTTTGATGTCCTCTTCTCCCCCTTAGGTTTATTGTCAGGCACAGAGGCTGTGGGAGTGACCTTTGGGATTGAAGATTCTTCAGGTAGAGGGAGACCCATGTGTTTCATCATTGCAGACAACATTGATTGTTGATGCAGAAGAACATCAGCTGTGGTGGTGGCTTGAGTGTTCAACTGCTCAGTCAGAGTTGTTACAGTGTCTGTAAGATGAGCATTGGACTTGTGGAGAGAGACTACCTCATTTTCAAGAGTATCCACTTTAGTGAAGAGCTCATTGGCCTTAAAACCAGATAGGGATTGATCCTTCAGTCTCTGCACTTCAAACCTTGACATCTCATGCACAGGGACCTCAGTGACCAGCTTGTCTCCATATTGATTTGCAAAGAGGGTCCTGAGCATGGCATTGGCCTCAGTTGTCTGATCTGATAAGGATTGAAATTTGTGCCCCAGACCCGTGACAACATCCTTGAGAATAGCCAAACCATTGTCCATCCTGGTGCAAGTAGCATTGCAGGTTCGAATGTCCTTGAGAACAGTCTCCAATTGAGGGAATTTAGCATCAAAAGTCCTCTTTATCTCATGCACCTCCTTGGTTGTGGCTGAACACACTTCATTAATTTCTGTCTTTAGACCTTTTCCAAGGTAGTGTGCAGCCTTGAGAATGCCCTTGTAGCTGTCATTCACTGCTTCATACACATCAGTAGGGGTGAGAGATTTGGCATTGGACCCTAGTGAAGTGATGTACTCTTCTCTGAGGTACTGGAGACCTTCTGAGAGAGGGATTGCATTTGTTCCTTGCAGCCAAGCATCTATATTCCCATCTCTCTCAGTTTCATCTATGATCTTTTCCTTCTGTATCTCTACATCCTCTTTGTGACATAAGAGAATAGCTTCATAGTCTGGATCAGGCATGTTTGCAGTGAGAAGGTGCTGAGCAATCTTTGTGAACTCAGGGATCTGATCCACAATTAAACTTTGGAGTGCTTCAACCGTCAATTGTGATGGAACAGACCTTGATCCTGAAGCACTGGCATGTTGCACAGGCTTCAGCCATTGAGACATGAAGTGAGAGCTAGAGTTAGGCATGCTAGGCTCCTCAGTTACAGATGCAACTTCTTTAACCGGATGAACAGACTCTACTACTGTTGTCTCCACAGGAGTGGGATGAGTTACAACAGTAGTTGACACAGGCACAGAGTCTCTAGTAAAAACTAGTGAATCCTCTGTGTTTGTGATGGTGTCATTAGGATATGCCCCAGCATGCATTCCCTGACCATCTAAATGTGGTACCTGGGTGGTGAGCAAGGTGTCATGCACCAAGTCACTTGAATCCATTGGCTCATCAAGAGAAAAGAAATCTTGATGATCAATGCCTTGCTCCTCAATTGCTTGAGTTGCAGGCTTCAAAAAATATGAGTGGTAGATTCTGGAAGAGAAGTGTGTTGTAGAATAGATTTTGGCAACTCCCCTTGAGAAATAGAGGGAGTTTCAAGTATGATGTGCTCTCCACTCAGTGTTGTGCCAGCCTTATCACTCCCTTATGCTGACTCTTTACAGATAGGTGTATTGGGGAGGATGCTTGATTCTATAGATGCACCCTGTTGAGAGGATACATCTAGTGAGCTGTGTGTCCCTGATTTTACAACTTCAGCCATTTGGGTGACTGAAGAGGTGGTTTTAGACTTCTTCTTCTTCTTTAGGATAATGACAGGTGACTCAGGTGCCTCACTTTCTAACCCTAGTTCTATAACCAAGGCTGCTTCAGTTAAGATTTCTAAAGGTTCAGAAGCAACCTGTTTTCTCTTCTTTTTACTAACATCACCCTTTTGAGAGGATGATGTAGTTGGCTCTTTGCTTGGTAGAGTGTTTGGCTGAGAGGGTTGGTTAGCAAGCCTTGGGTTAGCATTTTGTTCTTCTTGCTTAGGCTGTGCTAACTGTGGCTTCGAATCAAATATTGGCATGTTGTGGGGGTAAGACCTAAACAAACCCTCCATGTGGGGAGTTATTTTAAGCCTTACATTCTCCAAATTACCAAAAATGAGTTTGGTCATGGACTTAGAATAGCCTATTTTACTTTTATCTATTCCAGGTAATTCAATCAATGATGCATTTTTAAAATTAAGTACTGATTGAATAAAGCGAGGAAAGAAGATTTCATTACCTCTCTTGGCTGTGTTCTGACCAAGTCTCCCATAGAGCTCATGTAAGATGAGATGTCCAACATCTATCTTTCTCCCATGAGCCAAGGCATAGGCAAGCTACTGCACAGGTGTACTAATCTGATCAAAGCTTGATTTCCGTGCAGTGAATACTTGAAGGAGTGTAGCAAACATATAGCTCCATTCTTTTCTCAAGAACTTCCTATTCAGCTTCCCAAGTTTAATAGCATCGGAGTAGTTGATAAATTCAAAGAATTCTTCCAACTCATCATTGGTGGCCAGAGTGTCATATGTCTCTTGCTGCATATCCAAGGCTTGATTCATGTATGCGGTAGTGATAGTAATATCCTCTCCTTGAATCTTGCAGTGAACAATATATGAGGTGATAGCATTCTCAAGAGCGATGACCTCCACAGTAGCTGTCCTCCAGAATTGTTCCAATAAGTCTAGGTACAGGGTTGGGTTGGCTGAGAGTGCACCCTTGATGTAAGATTCAAACAACCATCGAATAAAGCACTTGAAATTAGCATTTGGTGCTTCTACATCACTGGTAATCGTGATGAAATTGGTTTGAGATGGTATGGTGAGTTGAGTGTTTGCCATTTGGGTAGAGAAGAGAAGAAAATTAATGGTAGAAGAAGAGATTCGCAGTTAGCTTTTTTCAGAGGTTTCAGGAGTTTAGATGCTTGAGAAACCGAACGAAATGAGTTGAATAGTTGTGAAATTGTATATATATGAATGTCTTGAGTTGTCGATAGATATGTGTTCTGTATCAACAAGTCATTCGAGAAGTATGAAACAATTATTCGATAAGTCAAGAATGGCTTATTCGATATCTCAGGCAGTTTGTAACTCACAGCTGGCAGTTATTTAACTCAGAAAATAATTCTAAGCTAAATAAAATATATTTTTATGAGCGAAATGAAATTTTGAATATAAATCCAAAAAGCGATTAAGTGTCAGCGAAAAATCAGCCTTTTCAAATGATTTGATAACTCAAATACAGTATTCGAGAACTCCATCATTAGAGAACTAAAATACTCTATTCGAGAACTCAGAGTGTGCTATTCGATTTCTCCAAAAGACATTATTCGAGAACTCAAGAGGGTTCTAGATAGGCCTATTCGAGAACTCGAGCCATGACATAACAATGAACCATTCGAGAAGTCTGACTTATCGAACTATACTTTTCACTCATAAAATTCAATTTTCACTATCTTTTAAAATTTACCAGAAATATTCACTGAAGAATATTCTACCAAATTAAATAGTGATTTACTCAAAATTTTCACAGAAATTTCAAGCTAAAGGTGTATGATTTTCAACGTATGCAGCATTATAGAATATTTATAAATCATACTCCAGCCAATACTTACTTCAGAAATATTGAGCATTTGATAAAGTAAGTATTTACTGCTACAACAATCTAGTTGGTATATTCACTTAGCCAGAATTTGAAGAATTCAGCATTCCAATCTCACTAACCAACCTTGTGAAGGTGGCTTCATCTAATGGCTTAGTGAATATGTCAGCTAGTTGTTTATCTGTAGAGACATAATGCAACTCAATGGTTCCATTAGTTGCATGTTCTCTAATGAAATGATATCTGATGTCAATGTGTTTTGTCCTAGAATGATTGACAGGATTGACAACTATAGAGATTGCACTTGTGTTGTCACACATGATTGGAATTCTTTCCAACACAAGTCCATAATCTCTAAGTTGGTTTCTAATCCAAAGCACTTGAGCACAGCAACTTCCAGCAGCTATGTACTCAGCTTCAGCTGTGGAAGTTGACACAGATTGTTGTTTCTTACTGTACCAAGAGACTAAACTTTGTCCAAGAAACTGGTAGCTACCTGAGGTGCTTTTCCTATCCACTCTGCATCCATCATAATCAGCATCATAATAACCAACCAAATTGAACCCTATGTCCTTAGGATACCATAACCCCAAGTTTGGTGTGCCCGTCAGATATTTAAAAATCATCTTTATTGCTGTCATATGTGATTCCTTTGGATTTGATTGAAACCTTGCACACAAGCATGTAGCAAACATGATGTCTGGCCTACTAGCAGTGAGGTAGAGTAGAGAACCAACCATGCCTCTGTAGATTGAAATATCTACCTTCTTGCCCTTAACATCTTCATATAACTTGGTGGCAGTGGCCATGGGTGTCTTTGAAGGTGAACATTCTTCCAAGTCAAATTTCTTTAGTAGATCCTTAATGTATTTGGTTTGACTTATAAAAATGCCATCCTTCCTTTGACTAACTTGCAGCCCAAGAAAGAATGTTAACTCTCCCATCATACTCATCTCATATCTACTCTACATGAGCTTAGAGAATTTCTCACACAGCTTCTCATTTGTAGAGCCAAATATGATATCATCCACATAGATTTGAACTAAGATAATATCATCACCATGTTTCTTGTAAAACATTGTCTTGTCCAGTGTGCCTCTAGTGAATTGATTCTCCAGTAGAAATTGTGATATTGTGTCATACCATGCCCTAGGAGCTTGCTTAAGTCCATACAATGCTTTAAGCAATCTGTAGACAAAGTGAGGGAATTGTGGATCCTCAAAGCCAGGTGGTTGTTGCACATATACTTCTTCTTCCAACTCCCCATTCAGAAATGCACTCTTGACATCCATTTGATAAACCTTGAAATTAGAATGTGCAGCAAATGCCAAGAAAATTCTGATGGCCTCTAGTCTAGCAACAGGGGCAAAAGTCTCATCATAGTCAATACCTTCCTGTTGAGAGTATCCTTTTGCAACCAACCTTGCTTTGTTTCTTATGACTACACCATTTTCATCCATCTTATTCCTTAGAACCCATTTTGTTCCAACAATGGTTCTATCCTTTGGTGCAGGCACAAGTTCCCAGACTTTGCTCCTTTCAAATTGATTTAGCTCCTCTTGCATAGCAATTATCCAATCAGGATCCAACAATGCATCATCAAGTTTCTTAGGCTCAACTTGGGATAGAAAGCAACCATAGAGACATTCATTTATAGTTGCTCTTCCTGTCCTCACTCCTGCATTTGGATCTCCAATTATCTGATCTGTAGTATGTGATCTATCCCATTTCCTTGTATGTTCAGATTGATTTCACAGCCTTGATGTTGCTTCATCATCCAGATCATGATCATTTACATTTCCTCCCCCTGTGAAGTTGCCACTACTCACAGGTGTGTCTTGGATGCTTGTTTCTTCATTGTTGGTTGACATAGGTTCTTCATTCACTTGAGTTTGTTGGATTATGGGCTCAAATTCAGTTTCAATCTCCTCATCAGAATCATCTAGATTGTCAAACTTCAAAGGATCTTTATCTTCATCATTGGCTTCTTATAATCCAGGTAGTTTGCTGTCATCAAATGTCACATCTGTGCTTTCCATAACTTTCTTTTGACTGATGACATAAACTTTGTATGAAATTCTTTCCATAGAGTAGCCAAGAAAAATTCCTTCAAATGCTTTTGCATCAAACTTTCCAACATATTCTGAATTGTCTTTTAACACAAAGCATTTGCTTCCAAAAGTATGAACATACTTTAGAGTAGGCTTCTTTCCAGTCATCAAGTTGTAAGGTGTCTTTCCAGTATTTTTGTTGATGAGGGTTCTGTTTTGGATATAGCATGCAGTGCTCACAGCCTCAGCCCAAAAACATGTAGGCATCTTTTCATCAAGTAACATTGTTCTAGCAGTCTCAATCAGAGTTCTATTCTTTCTCTCAACAACTCCATTTTGTTGTGGAGTCCTTGGAGCTGATAATTGTTGAAAAATACCATTTTCTTTGCAGAATGCTCCAAGCATGGCATTTCTGAACTCTGTTCCATTATCACTTCTTAATGCAATCACACTTGCATTGATGGCCTTTGCTTCTTTGTCAATTTTCTTTATGTGTTCAATGATCACTTGTGGAGCCTCATCCTTTGATGCCAGAAGTTCTACCCAGGTATACCTTATGAAATCATCAACCATCACTAGAGCATACTTCTTCCTTCCAAGTGACATAATATTGACAGGCCCAAACAAGTCCATATGCATTAGTTGTAGGGGCTTGGTTATTGATGTCACTGTCTTTGACTTGTGGCTTGATCTTTTCATTTTTCCTTTTTGACAAGCCTCACACACTCCTTCTTGACAGAATTCAAGTGTGGGCATGCCTCTCACTAACTCCCTTTTGACTAGAGAATTAATGGCTTGAAGTTCAAGTGTGATAGCTTCTTGTGCCACAGCCAACTGTCTTCATTTGATGCTTTTGAGTAAAAGCAACAAATTTTATCCTTGTTTGCAGAGTCCATATTGGCTACAAACAGACTTCCTTTCCTTACTCCAGATAGAGCAAAGTCACAAGTCTTCTTGTGGGTGATCAAACATTCATCTTTGTCAAAATTCACTTTGAAATCTCTGTCAGTAAATTGGCCAACACTCAGTAGATTATGCTTGAGCCCCTTGACCAGTGCCACATTTTCCATATCCCAGTGTGTTGCCAATGCTATCATCTCCAAAAGCAACCATTGGGCCAGCCTTCTCCTCATACTGTGATAGCAGGGCCATATCACCAGTCATATGGTTTGAGCATCCACTGTCCAAAATCCACATGACCTTCTTTTCACTTTCTTTGCCCTGCAAACACAAAGGTATTACTTCTCCTTTGGTACCCAAACAAGTTTGGGTCCATGTGACTTAGTGACAATTTTATCATAAACAGTATGCTTATCAGTTTTCTTGATGTTAGTCTTCTTGTCACTGTTAGAAGTCTTAGAATCAGGGTTCTTAGACTTAGGTGACAGAGGTACCTTCCTAACTTTAGGAGGACTTGAAGACTTTGTCCTTGTGTAGTGTGTGTGAACATTGTGACTGATGCAACCTTCAATGAATTTTCTTCTCAAATTAAAACAACTAGTCATTACATTCATGTTACATGGCATACAATCAAGTTTATCACAAAAAGGATAGTCTCTATGTCTTAAAGGCACAGAGCAATCATAGAATGGTTTAGCAACACTACCAGATGGTTTCTTGCATGCATGAGTTAAATGATTAGTGCTAAAACAGTTTTGACAAACTTTCCTAGGGGCATTCGGCACATAAGCATAGTTGTTGTCTTTGTTAATCCCCAATTTGCCATTCCTGTTTTGTCTCTTTTTAGCCACTTTCTTCTCAACCTCATTATTCCCAGCTGAAACAAACTTCACAGATTTCTCAGGTCTAGGTCTACCTCCTACTGGCTCCTTGGCTTTGGTTTTGACATTCTCACTCTCAGAGGATGCTTGTTGTTCATTTGATTGTGCCTTATCTTCATCATCCAACATTTGCTTGATGAGTAAGGCATCCTCATCAATCTCAAGTGTTGGTGTTTTAAATATTGGGTTCTCAGTCTTTTTCAAAACCTGAGGCACTTCCTTTTGAACAACAATGTCATCTTCAATGACTGCATAGCCTTTCCTCTGTTTAAGAGTGTCATAATCAAGTCCAATGGCAGCCTTAGGTCTAGCTAGATTTTCCTCATGGTAGGACTGCAATTGACTAGAGGAATTCTTAAATGTTTTCAACTTAAATTCATTTTCAGCTAATTCATCCCTAAGAGCTTTCTTAACTTGACTAGCACATTGAACCTTATTCTTTAGATATTCAATTTCTTGTTTAAGGTTTTCTACTTGCACAGCAGTTAGCTCTAGTTCCTCATTTCTCTTGTTTAACAGTTCATTCTTAGTAGACAGTTTAGCAATTTCTTCATTAGCAGCAGTCATACTAGTATGAATATTAAACATCTCAACAGATAGTTGTTCAACCCTAGATTTGTATTCAGAAACAGACATGTCTATGGTAGTGAGAGATGGTACCTGAGAGTCTGATGCAGATGGTTCTTCCTTGGAGTTGGCCATCAAGGCATAGTTGCAGAATTCTTGTTCTTCTCCATCACTATCAGAGTCATCCCAACACTTTCCTTCAGCTATGTAGGCCTTACCTGGTGTATGCTTCTTTAGAAGGGCCTCATACTTAGCTTCAAGCTCAAGAAACTCCTTATCCTTCTTTTTAGGCTTCTTGCATTCATTGGCAAAATGCCCTAGGTCATTGCATCTATAACATCTCACAGATGACCTATCCACATAGCTGGTTTTGAATCTGTTTTTGTTTGCTTTCACAGGTGCCTTGCTCTTGTTGAATGAATGATTTTGAGATCTAGGCTTGAAGGGCCGATTCCTCTTAAATCTGATGTTTGGGAATTTTCTAGCCATAAAAGCATATGAAGTGTTGTCCAAGGCATCCAACCCTTCAAGAGTGTAGAACTCATCTTCTTCCTTTTCACCAACAGGTTCAGTCACTTCTTCTTCAGTTTCTTCATCATCTACTATCTCTTCTATTCTCAGTTGACTTGTAGATGCTTCCAGGTCTTGTACAGATTTGTTGACAATCAAGGCACAGGATGCGTTTATCATTCTGCCTTGGTTGGCTTGGATAGCCCTCTTCTGAAGCAGCTCAAGCTCATGAGTCTTTAAAACCCCATAAAGCACATCATATGTGACTTTGTTCAAATCTCTTTCTCTTAGAGATATGACCCTTTGATCTAGATGGTTTGGTGCAGATAGTAGAAACTTCATGTTTAATTCCTTAGTGCTGTAAACCTTCCCATTCATTTGAAGCTCAGTCACCAGCTTGTGAAATCTCTCAAACATATCAGTAATACTTTCTTTGGACTGTGCCATGAAAGCCTCATACTGTGTGACCAGTATCTGTTTCCTATTCTCTCTTACCTCCTCTGTCCCTTCACATAACACCTCGATGTGGTTCCACATGTCCTTGGCTGATTGCATGATGCTATGTTGGCAAACATCGACATATCCATGGAGTCTATGATCAGCAACATGAGTTGACTGTCTAGGGCAACCTTTTCCTTCTCTGAGTCCGTCCATTTGGATGGCTCTTTTGGAACATATGATCTAGGAATGACTACTGTGCCCATTGTGGATTCAGCAATTTCTTGTTGTGGTACAAATGGACCATTCTTGAGGATGTCAGGGTAGAGAGGATTGGCAGCTTTAATGAACAACAGCATTTTTATTTTCCAGAGGTTGTAATTCTCTTTGTCGAACTTAGGGACCTTTACCGTACCTGTAGTCTTTGGTGTATTCGAACTTATGATCGTTTTCTGTTTAGATTAAACAACCTGCTCTGATACCACTTGTTGAGTATTGAATACAGTAAAAGAATACAGAGGGGGGTGAATGGATTCTTGAACTTTTCTTCATTCTTGAATCTTTGCAGCAAGATATGTGTTGAGTGTGTGAGATACGTAAGTGCGGATAATAAAGACAAACACAACACAATATCACTTTAATCTAATATTTTATTAGATAAAGATTTTACTACAATCTGTGAATACAAATGATAGTATTCTCAGCTTCGTTTTTCTCAGAGAGATATTTCTTGTGATGTATATGAAAAACTTCAAAAACTTATTAGCTAAAGAAGTGGGGCTGTATCCTTATAGACATGGATACACCTACTTACTACAAATAAGGTAGGTAAACAAAAACACTTTCCAGTCTGTCTATCTCATTTTAGTAAGAGTCCAAACGGCTACAGATTTGACTTTGCAAAGCCTGTTCAGATCCACTTCTTTAGCTCCTTGTCCCTTGTCTTATCTTTCCAATCTTCTTTGTAGGCTTTCCAACGTGCTTTATAGTACAGAGTCAAATAAAGCGTCTTGGCTTGTTGCAGGTTTCTGACTTGTACAATTCTTCAGTATTTTGTCTTCAAGAATGTATTCGAGAAGTGGCTAAGTGAATGATTCGAGAACTGGAATTGACTTGATCGATAACTCTGAGTTCTCGAATAGTGTTATCTTGACATATCGAATCACTTCTCGAATAGCTCTTTTCTCTTGGACTCCTTGAGATATCGAATAGAGCATTTTGACATATCGAATCCCTGAGATATCGAATAGCATCTTGAGTCTTTGAGATATCGAATGTAGCTTTGACTTGTTGACCCTTTGAGAACTCGAATACCACATTTGACCTGTTGACTCCTTGAGTTCTCGAACAGAGTAATAGACATATCGAATCTCTGAGATATCGAATGAGATATCGAACAGTGTATTCAGAGATATTGAATAGTGTCTTGTGAGATATCGAACCCCTGACTTCTCGAATGCTAGACTTCTCGAATAGACAAATGTACTTCTCGAATTGGTACTTAGGCAAATTCTTCATTTCTTCAAATCCCAACTGTGATTATTTGGCAGTCTTTATCTCCTTACTTGAGGCATGAACCTTGGAACTTCTTTCAAGCATTATTCTTGACTTAATAGGTACAGTTATACAGCTAGAATTTGATGCCTATTACAAGTACAAAACAAGTATAAACTCTACAACTAGAGGTTCCCTCAGTTAAGAGGTCATGTAAGTAATGCATAGCATTACAAACAACTTAGGCTTGTTATTAGATGTATTCAGGCATGCCTCTGTGACTAACAGAAAGGATTGAACGGAGATGAAAAGACTTTGTCAGAAAATCGTTATGGTTGTCGCCAGAGCTCGCTGCCTCCCTAAAATGGATATTTTGGTTAAGAAAGCTTAAAAAATGGGTATTTAGGGCACTCACCCATAAGTGTGAGGGGAGTTTTGTCCAAAACTTTGATAGTCGGAAGTCTGTCATTAATACGACAAAATAAACAAGAACCGTTAGATCTTAAAGTAAATAGATGAAAAATGTTGGATCTAGCATAAAAGTAATTTTATATTTTAACATTTAAACTAAAAAGTGTATTAATATGAAAATACGAAAAAGTGCATGTCAATGATTTAAATCATATATAATTCGGTTTCCTATATTGAATAGGATTATCAATATAGGTCCTATACACTTAATAGGATTAATGTAAAAATTCGTAATTATATTTTCTCTAAAGATTCTGAGTATTTTACATTTGGATAATAATTGTTAAATCATCAATAAATTAAAGATGATTTTACGAGTTTCGCGTGGATAGTAAAATCATCCCGATTTCTAAATCTCGAAATAGAGCTTGAATATTAAATATAAACTTTTTTTAATATTAATAAATAAATAAATGTAATTCAGTTCTAATGTAACCTTTTATATTCTTTTCGGATTATAATTTCTTTCTAAAATTCAATTTTAATACAAGCACTTTTTTTCCTAATTTTAGTTTACTTATCAAGTAATTCTACAAACAACTTAAAAATGAGGGGAAAATCAAATTATTAAAAAATTAGGTAATATTCATCACAAAAATAGTTAGCATGAGTACATATATGTGTATAAATTTTATATTAAATTTAGGATTTTTTTTCCTATTTTTTTCTTTTTGATCGTTAAATTACCAAATTAAATAAATTTAATTTTTTCTGAAATTTTTGAAAATAATATTAAAAAGGGTGGATCTTGACATCTGCATGGTTGGACCATCGAGAAATATATTTTAAAAAATCGAAACACGAATCAGGGATGAAACCCTGATTAGGGGTATTAGTCAAAGCAATAGTTGACCATTAAATTAGCAAATTAAATATATATTTTTTAAAAATTTTGGCAATAACATTAAAAATGATGAATCCTGACATCCGTACAGTTGGATCGTCGAGAAGTATTTTGAAAAAAAATTATAACACGAATCAGAAACAAAACCCTATTTAGGGGTACATAGTCAAAATACTAGTTGACCGTCAAATTACCAAATCAAATAAATTTGTTTTTTTCCGAAATTTTTGTAATAACATTAAAAAGGATGGATTTTGACATCCGTACGGTTGGATCGACTAGAAATATTTTTTAAAAAAGTCGAAATCTTAAACCCTTGTTGACCATTAAACTTAAAATTTCTAATTTTGTTCAAGATTAAATTCATCCAATCTCCTCGTAATTGATAATATTGATAGGTTGATCAAGCCTATTGAGTACCCTTTTATTTGATCTCTGGTGCTATTCATAACATCGTTATTGTTTAAATTTTAATTTGAGTTGGATCTGTTTCTTCTTCTCTTGCTAAAATATGTTCTTTCATTGCTATTAATACTATTATTTTTAATTGTTTTGTAGTGTTCATAGTGAGTATGACTACTTTGATGTGTATGAATTTTTATCCAAATTTTGTCTTTTTTCTATTTTTATTTAATATTTTTATTTATTTTAAAAGCTTATTAAAAATGGATGAAAAATCAAATTATTGGAAAATTAGTGAAAGTGAGGTAAAATTCATCACAAAATAGTTTTTATGACTACTTGATTGTGTATGAATTTTAAATCAAATTTTGATTTTTTTCCTAATTTTATTTTATTTATCAAGTAATTATACAAACTACTAAAAAATGAGGAAAAAATCAAATTATTAAAAAATTATTTAGCATGAATACTTGAATGTGTATAAATTTTAAATTAAATTTTAATTTTTTTTCTTTTTATTTAATTTTTTAACAATTTTTCTTATTTTTATTTAATTATCAAAATTCCTAGCCGCAATGAATGCGTACTATATAGAGATGGGCATCGGGGCACTTCGGGGCCGGGAGTGCTATCCCCGCCCCCATCCCCGAATTCAAACCCGATCCCCGTCGGGGATTATTTTTTATTCCCCGGCCCGAACGGGTAACGGGGATCCCCGCGGGGAATCGGGGAATTTCATTTTAAACGAAAAATAATATTTTAAGCATTTTTAAACACTAATTATTGAGTTTGAATAATTATTTTTTTTGTGATATATAGCGAAATTAATAACTATAGATAGATTAGATGTTAAATTACAACGTCTTTTCATCACCATTAATCTCATAATAAATATATCTTCAGATTCACATGCATCTAATTTACCTCTTAAAATTTCTTTTTGAAATCTATGCTAAATTAAGATAAAAAAAATATTGCTTAAATAAACAATTATAAGTAACATGGAAATGAAGTTATTTAACTAATAGAAAGACAAACATATAAGATTAAAATATCATTTTGTTTCCAATATAAAGTATTGGAAATTCGTATATATTAATATATGATTATTAATATTATATATATATATATATATATATATATATATATATATATATATATATATATATATATATATATATACACTATTATATAAAAGCCGAAACATTAAAAGTTTGGTTGGTTGGTTGGTTGGTTGGTCGGTCGGTCGGTCGGTACGGTACCCGTTGATTTTACTTATTTACCCTTACTCAATTACAGATCTATTAACTAATCAATTTCCTTTTTCAGGTTACACATATTATCTTTTCTATTTTTTAAAAACTAAATAATTTCCTTTTCCTGATAAAATACAATATTTTTATATTTTATCAAACTAAAATTTCTCCTTTATTAATCAATTTCCTTTTTCAGGTTAAACATATTATCTTCTCTATTTTTCAATAACTAAATAATTTTTTTTCAGGTAAAATAGAATATCTTTTACATTTTAGCTAACTAAAATTTCTCCTTTTTAAAAACACTACAAGCACAGGTTAAACATATTACGTTCTCTATTTTTCAATAATTAAATAATTTCTTTTTCAGGTAAAATAGAATATCTTTTACATTTTATCTAACTAAAATTTCTCCTTTTTAAAAACACTACAAGAAATTTTGTTTAATAAAATAACATAATTATATTATAATTACTATTAACTAATCAATTACCTTTTTCAGTCACATTACCTTTTCTTTTTTCTCTAACTAAAATCTCTCTTTTTCCAATTATATCATGGAGGTTACTTTTTTCAGCCAAAATACGTTACCTTTTTTATGGTACCCGTTGATTTTAATTATTTACCCTTACTCAATTACAGATCTACTAACTAATCAATTTCCTTTTTCAGGTTACACATATTATCTTTCTATTTTTCAAGAATTAAATAATTTCCTTTTTCAGGTAAAATACAACATCTTTATATTTTATCTAACTAAAATTTCTCCTTTATTAATCAATTTCCTTTTTCAGGTTAAACATATTACCTTCTCTATTTTTCAATAACTAAATAATTTCTTTTTTCAGGTAAAATAGAATATCTTTTACATTTTATCTAACTAAAATTTCTCCTTTTTAAAAACACTACAAGCACAGGTTAAACATATTACGCTCTCTATTTTTCAATAACTAAATAATTTCTTTTTTCTGGTAAAACAGAATATCTTTTACATTTATCTAACTAAAATTTCTCCTTTTTAAAAACAATACAAGCAATTTTGTTTAATAAAATAACATAATTATATTATAATTACTATTAACTAATCAATTACCTTTTTCAGTCAAAACACATTACCTTTTCTCTAACTAAAATCTCTATTTTTCCAATTATATCATGGAGGTTACCTTTTTTCAGCCAAAACACGTTACCTTTTTTCTTTTCTCTTACTAAAACCTCCTTTTTTCCAATTATATCACGGGCGTTTCTACTAATGAAAATAAAATAATAATATTATAACACTAATAATTAACCGATTACCTTTTCAGCTAAAATATATCATCTTTTCTATTTTTTCTAATTAAATTCCTTTTTTTCTAGAAATATAACGGGCAATATTAATTTCTCATTTTCTAAAAATTATGAACAATTTTATTTAGTAAAATAACATAATTAAATTATAATTACTATAAATTAATCAATTACCTTATTCATGTAAATCATGTCATCTTCACGTTACCTTTCTATTTTCTCTAACTAAAATCTCTACCTTTTCCAATTATATCACGGACGGTTCTATTTAACAAACTAAAATAATAATATTATAATATTATTAATTAACTTTACTTTTTCAGCTAAAACGTATCATCTTTTCTATATTTTCTAACTAAAATCCCTCTTTTAATAGAAATATCACAGACAATATTAATTTTTCATTTTCTAA
Organism: Saposhnikovia divaricata; assembly: GCA_036435485.1. Lineage (NCBI taxonomy): Eukaryota > Viridiplantae > Streptophyta > Magnoliopsida > Apiales > Apiaceae > Saposhnikovia > Saposhnikovia divaricata. The sequence continues at coordinate 7,752,827 of CM071597.1, read as the reverse complement.
AAATATTATGAGCAATTGTATTTAGTAAAATAACGTAATTAAATTATAATTACTATAAACCAATCAATTACCTTTTTCATCTAGAACATATTACCTTTTTAATTTTTCTCTAACTAAATTCTCTATTTTTCTAATCATACCACGGGCATTCTATTTAAAAAAATGAAGTAATAATTTTATAATCACTAATAATTAATCGATTACTCTTTTTAACTAAAATCTATCATCTTTTCTATATTTTCTAACTAAAATCCCTCCTTTTCTAGAAATATCACGGATAACATTGATATAATTATTATCAAATCATCTAATATAAAAATGTAAGCCTCCAAAATTCATGTTTAAAAAAAAGAATTTAAATTAATGAATTTTTTTATAAAATATTAAAAAAACCGTGCATCGCACGGGTTTTAGGCTAGTATATATATATATATATATATATGAGAAAAATGTTCCTACAGTTAACTTTAGGAGAATTTCCTAAAGTTAACCTTTAAAATCATTTGATTGTTACTTTTTATTTATAAGGGCCCCGCTGATGTGTCTTTTTATTTAGGAAAGTATGTGATGTGTCTTTATTTCAGTGGTTAACTGGAGGAAATTCTCCTATAGTTAACTATAGGATCATTAAGCCCTATATATATTTATATATATATATATATATAAATATATATATATATATTTATATATTATAATGTAGTGGAATCGAGTCGGGAATTGAGAATCGGGATGGGGGACGGGGATCGGGCCGGGGAGACATAAAATTCCGGGCCCGGCCCGCTCCCCGATTTTTTTTGGAAATTGTCCCCGCTACCCGGTCCATACCCGAAAAAATCCCCGATTCCCCAACCCGTTCGGTGCGAGGATCGGACAAACATGGAACTGGGGGACAGACAACATTTGATGGATTGTTGATAATACTCCTCCGGCGGCGGCGATGACGGTTGATGCCACGTCAGCAGTGTGTAACTTGAGCATACTGGACTCGCTGAGTCATCCTCCTGGTTCACTCACCGAGTTATCACTCACTTGGCTTGCCTTTTGTTCATCCACACACTCGCTTGTTCTAAATAATAATAATAATAATAATAATTTTGTTTCTCAAGTTGAAATTCTCAGCAACAATGGGCTTCAATTACTGGTCCAAGACTCCAAGATCACTTTTTGAGTGTCATTCAGGTATGATTTTAACCTGGGCTGTTTCGATTTTGGCTCTAGTATGTGTAATGTTTGTGTAATTGTGTCAGTGTATGTTTGTGTTTTGTTAAGTACTTTGTTTATGAATATTTTATGTTTGTGTTGTTCAGCAAGTTTTCGAGAAAAATGCAGTTTCTAGGTTCTGGCAGCATTTTGATGTTATCCAGGTATGTTTTCGACTACATTGGATACCCACATTGTTGGTTTCGTCCGTTTATTACAATGTTTAGCTTCGGGTAATTATGTTGTGATGGAAATTTATGGGTTGCTATATTGAATAAGAACTTGTATGTTTAAGTTAAATACGTTTTCGTTTATTTTAGAAAGATGGCCCTAGAAATAATATAGAATAAGTACCCCCCTTGATCAAAAAAAAAAAAGTGCCCCCTTTTAGTTCCGCGTAACTTTCACCTCATTGTAATTTTTTTCTAATATGTGCCTTTTTTTTGAAAGATAGAGTGAGGAACTTATTATTGTTTAAAGTACTACTTCACCAAATCTTTAAGACTACGGACCCAATTCTAACAATCCTACTGCTGTGCTTGTTGTAATTTTCATTTCGTTGCAATTTTTTTAAAAAATTGTCTTTTTTGGAAGGCAGAAGGATGGAGTGAGGAACTTATGATTGGTTAAAGTACTACTTCACGTTAAGACTACGAACCTAACTCTAAGCTTCTAACAATCCTAGTGCTGCACTTGGTTGGAAGGAAAACAATAAAGTATAAATTAATAAAAAAAATTCAACAAAATGAGAGGTTGAGGAAAAGAGTAAATAAAGCGAAAAATGTTTAAATTTTATGTGCTAAGGTTTGTGAAGAAATGAGCTGGAAGGAGAAATTAACATTCATTTTCCATATATTAGGATAGAACTCTTGTATATAATTTAACAAAAAAAAAAAAAAAAAAAACTCTTGTATATATTGTTTCGAATAGAATGGAGGAAGGCATGAACACTATAATTGTCTACCCAGTCCAAAAATTATAAGCAAATCACATTTTGTTTGACCCAATTTCATTCCTTCCAGCAAATAGATTATTAAGAGTTCAGGGACTAAGAGGTTCAATAGACTCACGAGGATGAGGTTCAGCAAGTTCTACATGCGGCTTTGGAAGAGATCACATTGGAAAAACATAAACATGAGAGATGTTTGGCCATGCTCACTCATGATTTACAGTCCTGCAAAGATACTACATCAGAGGGATCACAAAGTCAGAAAACGACGCAGGATGCCTTTCTTCCAAATATTAGTTAATAGAGTCTTCAACACTAATGATCACTCTTCCTCGTCATTTTCCTCGTAAGTCTACAGATTTACATGTAGTGAACTGGGTCACATATCTTTTTCTGCTTTCTTCTCACAAGGAAAGACCTCGTTTTTAATATGTGGTTATGTAATATTTATTTGCATCACCTGTCAAAGAGCAATTTTTGAATTTCAAATGTTCTTTCTTCTATCATAGTTTCTTGTCAGGTCTGGCAGGAAGTTATAATGTTTCTCAAAAGCATTGAATCCTTGCAATTAAATATGACTAAAAGAAATGTAAAGAGGCAGATACCTACTATTCTGGTCACATTTTCTTGCATAGTTTTATAATGCGTCACGAAGTTAATTAGAAATATTTATAGAGGTCTTCTCAGGAAGCCTAATCAAAACTATCTTTTCTGTTCATTGTACACAAAGATTAGTCATCAAATATTTTCTAACATATTATGTTCTAGAGATACTGCACCGGTATTTTAAGGGGCGACTTGAAGAATTAAATACAAGTTTGGATGAGGAGTAACAAGATCTTGACAGATTGCAAGCTGAAGAAGACATGGATTTAGATGGTAAAAATAAATTCTCCAATGAAAAAGGCGAAATGGGAAGTGACAAGTCCTATCCTCAAGGAAAGTTGCTGGAGAATAATAATTTAGTAAAGAACATTGGAAAGGTTGTTCATGATCTTCGAAGTCTGGGATTCACATCTCTAGCTGAAGATGCCTATGCTTCTGCTATATTTATGCTTCTAAAGGTAAGTATGTGTCATTGCTGCATCTATTATATTACCTAAATCATTTAATCCTTCTGCCTTCCAATTTTTCGTGTTTGTGAGATTAATAAAATAATCAGCTTCCGTATTAATAAGACTTGTCGATAGAATTTTGCTTGCTAAATCCTAACCATGCATACATACACCAGGTTAAGTTGATGTATCTTGATATCTTACTTATGGATTCTCCTATCAGTTTTATCAAGTTGATTGCAGGCTAAAGTTAATGAGTTGGCTGGGGATGACTATAGGGGTTCTGTTTTGGAGGCCATTAAAGTTGGAATTTGGATACAGGTATAACTCTTCTGTGTAATGCTTTCATTATTTGCTTTGGATACCCTTTTGTTCCCATCATGATTTCAGTATTATAAATGTGACAAATGCTAATGAAAAATTCATAGACATGGGCCACAAAGAACCTTCATGACAATATCTATATTTTTCGTGATCATGTATATTTCAAGCGCTGTCATTATTATTTGATGGGGAGAAATTATAAGCCAAGTCTGAAGTAACCGTCATAACCACGTTATAACTTAATTTGAAGGAACCGTCATAAGGAACAAAGTGTGACATTCATGTAAGTAATAAGCTTGATTAAACTGCAAAACCACTTTTTAAGGCTAGGGCAAGATTTTAATGTTATATGTGATGACTGGGATGTGTGCTCTCGCTTTGGCATTTGGTAATGCCAACTAAAAATATATATGTAGAGAAAGTAATGCTGAATTGCCCATTATCTTTATATGCTTGCTTTTTCTTCGTGAGTGTTGTCAAATGTCATTTAATCAATGTTATGAAGAATGACTTCTAACAGTGATGGTATAACTCAGGCTGTGCCTCTCCAGTTCTTGCAGGCACTTCTTGCTTATCTTGGTGATGCTTTTAGCAATCGGCAACATTCTTCAATTTTGAGATCACCGTTAGCATCTCATCCAAATTCATGTTATCTAGGTACTGATGCTGCATCTGAAGGGCTTGTTAGATGGCAGTTACGACTGGAATATTTTGCTTATGAAACCTTGCAAGATTTAAGAATTGCAAAACTTATGAAGGGCTTCCTTTTATTCTCCTCCATCAATCACATCAATCATTAGTACGAGAGAGATTTCAAAGAGAATGAAAGAGAAAGAGAGAGATTACAGAGAGAAAGAGAGAGATTACAGAGAGAGAGGAGCGAGAATGAGAGAGATTACAAAGAGAGAGAGGAGGGAGAATGAAGAATGAGAGAGATTCCACATAGAGAGAGATTAGAGAATGAAATCAAGCATCGCTCAATGTGTTGATTATATATGGATAGGGATGGGCATTTCACCTGCCCCGCTTGACCCCGATCCGATCCCCGCCCCGTTCGGGTCGGGAATTTGGGAATTTTTTCGGGTTAGGGGCGTGGAGCGGGGAATATTTTAAAAATAATTCGGGGATCGGGGCGAGGTCGGGGATTAGGGGATCCCCGCCCCGTTCCCCGATCCCCGCTTTTATTTTTAATATATATATATATATATACTAGTTTATAACCCGTGCGAAGCACGGGTTTTTTTGATAGGTTATAAAATTTATTTAACATTATAATTATGTTTTTATATAATCCTTATTTTTAATAATTTTTTAATTTTAATTTAATATAAATTTATATAATGAAATGCATGGTTTAAAATTTATTTTGTAAAATTTCAAATTAAAAATGTCGTTGACGGGTTCGAACTTTGAATTTTTAATAAATTAATTTAATCATATAATATATCTTATTATTAGATCTAACGATTGTTATTTATTAATAAAAATAATGATTTGTATATATGGTGAGATATTTTTGGGTGTATATTAGTGATCTCAAGATTAATTTTAAATTAAAAAGTACTCCATGTTTTAATTACAAAAATTACTACTAAAAATAATTACGGAAAGATATAGTGTGATATTTTGGATATATATTAATTATTGTAATATTAGTTTTAAATTAAATGGTAAAGTGTTTTAATTAGAAGTAAAATCTTTAGAAAAAATGAATAATTGAGTTGTTGGAGCAGAAAAAAGAGTCCAAGTAGAAGTGGATGAATGAATTTTAATCAGAATATAATTACGTTAACATTAGTAATTAGCTTTTTGAGTTGTTTTTGTAATTTAATTATTTATTTTAATAATTAGGATAACCAAACCGAAAACCAAAATTTAGGATAACCAAACCGAAAACCAAAACTTTCAATGTTTCGGCTTTAATATAATAGTATAGATATTTATGTATGTATATAATTAAATTATTATAAGTAAAAATATTTATGTCTATTATAAGTGCTTAAATTTATTTAATTCATTCCACATATTCAAAGGTTTAATAGTAAAATTTAATTTAATTATAGTAATTTAATTATATTTTTTAGTACAAATAAAAATTAATTCAAAACATTTTTTAAAATGGGTCATTGAATTTAAAATATATATTATATATCATAATTTAGCAATTTATTATTTTTATTAAATTTGTTAGAAAATGTATTAAATTTATTTTTTTAATAAAAATAAAAATTCCCGATTCCCCGTGGGGATCTCCGTTTCCCGTTCGGGGCAAGGATCGGGGAGCAAAATATTCCCCATTTGGGGATCGGGGCGGGTACGGGGAGCGGGTAGTGATTCGGGGATCGGGGGCGGGGATTGCACTCCCCAACCCCGAAGTGACCCGACGCCCTTCCCTATATAGAGGACCATGATTATGTCAATTAACAGCTGGACTAGGATAAATTAACTGCTAGACTAGGATATGTCTTAATTACCCCAACTTTGGGGCAAGTTTGTGTTCTGAAATATATTATTTGAGCATAATATTTCTACTTTCTTTACATTTTTCAATTTTAACTTTCTGTCAATTAATATTCTAATTATTATTAAAAAATTCATTTAAATATCTAAAATTATTTGACAAAAATATCGGGGACATATATCAATTTAACAGTACTTTTTTCGTAAATATATTTAAAGTAACTTATTTAATATAAAAAGTCATTGTATTGAATTTGATTTCATTAAGTAGAGTTTTTTCCACATTACTTGATACAATTACATTATATTGGACACAGTGATGGAGGCATCATTTCTAGGAGGCCGATATTATATAATTATAATATGAATATTAATTTTAATTTTTAATTGTAAAATAAACATAAAATGTGTTAAAAGTATAAAAGGTGAAATTTTTGATAGAAAAACTACATAAAATAAAGTTAAATGGTATTTTTAGAAGAAACTACAAAAAATAAAGTTAAAAGTTGGAAAACAAAAAAAAAAGAAAAAATGACAAAATTGATTGATTTCTGAAAAAATTTGGTGAAAATATCCTATTCTGAAAAAGTGCGCAAAATTACGCATTTATCAAATGGGTAATTGGGATACGCATTGGGCAAATGCGTATCTTTCACAATTGTAGCTATACCCCACCGGCGTGTCAATCAGAATACAAATATGTGCCAACCACCACAATTTGCTTTGCAAGAGACACGCATAATGAATATGCTTATTCAGTCAATACCCAAATTCGAATTGCGTATTTAGTATAAAGTAATATTAATAAACTAATAATACTCCACTGGAACATGCGTAATAAGAATACTCCACTGGAAAATGCGTAACTAGCCGGGTATTTTGTCATAACTGATGAAACTGGTTATTCTCGTAAGTGTTAGGAAAATCGGGTATTCTTGTCTTTCACCCAAAAAAAAACACAAACTCATAATCGAACCCTGGTTGATGGAGTGAAAAACCACCTTGACTGCCCGCTCACCTACAAAGCAATACCTACAAAATGAGTACTACTATTGTTCATATTGGAAATCTATGGGGGCCTCGACCCCCTCCCTCCGTCACTAATGGCACGTAACGCTACTAAGTTACCTAATTACCTATTTCCTCAATCCCGTTTTATTTGAGAAATGAGGTTACCAAATATTAGTTTTATATAATTTATATGTGTTTAGGAGAATTTATATTTCCTCATTCCCACTAGTCAGTGTTTCTCAAAAGCATTTAATCCTTGCAATTAAATATGACTAAGAGAAATGTAAAGAGGCAGATACCTACTATTCCGATCACATTTTCTTGCATGGTTTTATAATGCGTCACGAAGTTAATTAGAAATATTTATAGAGGTCTTCTCAGGAAGCTTAATCAAAACTATCTTTTCTGTTCATTGTACACAATGATTAGTCATCAAATATTTTCTAACATATTATGTTCTTAGAGATACTGCACTGGTATTTTAAGGGGCGACTTGAAGAATTAAATACAAGTTTGGATGAGGAGTAACAAGATCTTGACAGATTGCAAGCTGAAGAAGACATGGATTTAGATGGTAAAAATAAATTCTCTAATGAAAAAGGCGAAATGGGAAGTGACAAGTCCTATCCTCAAGGAAAGTTGCTGAAGAATAATAATTTAGTAAAGAACATTGGAAAGGTTGTTCATGATCTTCGAAGTCTGGGATTCACATCTCTAGCTGAAGATGCCTATGCTTCTGCTATATTTATGCTTCTAAAGGTAAGTATGTGTCATTGCTGCATCTATTATATTACCTAAATCATTTAATCCTTCTGCCTTCCAATTTTTTTTGTTTGTGAGATTGATAAAATAATCAGCTTCCGTATTAATAAGACTTGTCGATAGAATTTTGCATGCTAAATCCTAACCACGCATACATACACCAGGTTAACTTGATGTATCTTGATATCTTACTTATAGATTCTCATATCAATTTTATCAAGTTGATTGCAGGCTAAAGTTAATGAGTTGGCTGGGGATGACTATAGGGGTTCTGTTTTGGAGGCCATTAAAGGTTGGAATTTGGATACAGTTATAACTCTTTTGTGTAATGCTTTCATTATTTGCCTTGGATACCCTTTTGTTCCCATCATGATTTCAGTATTATCAATGTGACAAATGCTAATGAAAAATTCATAGACATGGGCCACAAAGAACTTGGATGACGATATCTATATTTTTCGTGATCATGTATATTTCAAGCGCTGTCATTATCATTTGATGGGGAGAAATTATAAGCCAAATCTGAAGTAACCGTCATAACCAAGTTATAACTTAATTTGAAGGAACCGTCATAAGGAACAAAGTGTGAGATTCATCTAAGTAATAAGCTTGATTAAACTGCAAAACCACTTTTTAAGGCTAGGGCAAGATTTTAATGTTATATGTGGTGACTGGGATGTGTGCTCTCGCTTTGGCATTTGGTAATGCCAACTAAAAATATATATTGTAGAGAAATAATGCTGAATTGCCCATTATCTTTATGTGCTTGCTTTTTCTTCGTGAGTGTTGTCAAATGTCATTTAATCAATGTTATGGAGATTGACTTCCAACAGTGATGGTATAACTCAGGTTGTGCCTCTCCAGTTCTTGCAGGCACTTCTTGCTTATCTTGGTGATACTGTTGGCAATGGGCAACATTCTTCAATTTTGAGATTACCGTTAGCATCTCATCCAAATTCATGTTATCCTGGTACTGATGCTGCATCTGAAAGGCTTGTTAGATGGCAGTTACGATTGGAATATTTTGCTTATGAAACCTTGCAAGATTTAAGAATAGCAAAACTTTTTGAGATTATTGTGGACTACCCCGATAGGTGATTCTTATATATTGTCATCTTTTACCTAAATCTAGACTCTAATTTCTTGATTGTTGTATTAATATTGGCATATCACCTATTGATTTTACTTTGAGTTCAGACAAAGATTAGGATATATATACTTAAAGTTGGGGAACATGTTGGTTTATGGGTTTGGTGAATTTTTGTCATTTTACATTCCTTAAGCCACTTACTCCATTTACTATTTGTTTCCATTTTGTTTATACTGTGCGTTACTGTACTTGTCTTGGGAGTATGAAGTAGTTTATTCTCAGAACATAACCAAAATAGTACCGTGGTTCGCATATATTACCAATCTTATTTACTTTCCAGTAACATTTTATTTACGAGTAATGATTATGGAATTATGGATTACAGCTCGGCAGCTATTGAAGACTTGAAACAATGTCTTGAATACACAGGGCAAAATTCAAAGCTGGTAGATTCATTCATCTCAGCACTGCAATATCATTTGCTTACAGCAGGTGCCTCTACAAATGATATACTGCAGCAATATGTTTAAACTATCAAAGCACTCAGGACAATAGACCCAGCTGGTGTATTCCTTGAAGCAGTTGGCGAACCAATAAGGGAATATCTGAAAGGGAGGAAAGATACTATTAAATGCATTGTAACAATGCTTACTGATGGAACCAGTGGGCCTGGAAGTGTTGGAGATAGCCTTCTTGAAGAAATAAACAGAGATGAAGAAAACCAAGATGGTTCTGGTGTAGATGATGAAATAAGCACTGATGACAAGCAAGCTTGGATAGATGCTGAATGGTATATGTGCTGTTATTTTGTGGTTTACACTATTTTCAGACTTTATGATTAAAATTGTTACTTGACTTTAGACTCTAGCAAGTATTATAACTAAATACTCCATTCAGATGGGAACCTGATCCTGTTGAGGCTGATCCACTGAAGAGTAGCAAGTGTAGAAGAAATATTGATATACTTGGGATGATTGTTAGCATTATTGGTTCAAAGGATCAGCTAGTTAACGAGTACCGTGTCATGCTTGCGGAAAAGCTTTTGAATAAAACGGATTATGACATTGACTCCGAAATATGTACTTTAGAACTCCTCAAGGTCAGGGGATCTTTAACAGTTTAACTAAATTGGGGATTTGAATTCTTGTTAATGGTGGTTATTTCTACTTGGTGCTCTTCATCCTGGTATCTAAAGTTCAGCTGGTTTCAGCTTATTGTATTCTTATGTTTAGCTCTGGTGTGTTGTTTCCAGATACATTTTGGAGAAAGCAGCATGCAGAAGTGTGAAATAATCCTCAATGACTTAATTGATTCTAAAAGAACAAACACAAATGTAAAAGCAACGATAAAACAGAAACTGCAATCAGGTTCTTTCCAAACTTAGTTCTTTTCATAATTATATTGGTAAGTATGAAAAGGAAACATTTTCCTGATCATTGGTAGTTGTAAATACATATGAGTGAATTCATGAAAATTTCTATATACCTTTTTATGAGTGACAGGTGTCGACATTAGAGAAAATGAAATACCTATGGATGTGTTTGATGCTACAATCATATCTTCGAATTTTTGGCCACCGATCCAGGTATGATAATGAGTTTACATTTTGACAATCTCAAATACCTTGAATACCTCAAGTTAACACTTAACAGTGAATAACGTGAAAATTGACTGGAGATGTTTTTAATATTGAGGCTTCATCATGCACTTCTCTCTCAAGTTCGATTCAGAGTGCAGCTCTTTTCTTGCTGCCGCATATTTCTGTTTTGGTTTTACAGCATCCATGAAACTTCTCAAAGGTCTATTTTATTGTAATTTGAAGCATGTGTTTAGTTTTAAATTTCTAACCGTTTATAGTTAATGCGCATTATTGTTCAATGACGCCAGTAAATTTGAAACAAAATTTTAGTTTTAAATTCACCCTCAAATTATCACTCTTAAAATTATTGTTCATTCAAGCAAGTAGATGTGTTGCTATGTTCAGATTCGCAAATCTTGTGCCTACTTCCGAAATGTGAGTAAGCGTGTAGTCGCGCTTTTCACAATGATCCTTTGGTCTATGGTTTTGCTCAATAAACCGTGTGGTGAAATTGCAGGAGGAGGCCCTTAACATACCTGGGACAGTGGATAAGCTTCTAAATGATTATGCTACACGGTTTAATGAGATTAAGACCCCTCGTAAGCTACTTTGGAAGAAAAATATTGGTACTGTCAAGGTTAGGTGCTTTTGTTTTTTCAAATATGCGACTCCCTACTACTTGGTGTTGAAAGTATTTAGCTTAAATTAAATTTTCTTTTATAAAAAATATAGTTGGAGTTGCAATTTGAAGATAGAGAGGTTCAGTTCACGGTCACCCCTATACATGCTTCGATCATATTAAAATTCAAGAACAGACAAGGTTTGCTTATCACAGTACCATTTACATGTATCAAGAAATTGCTTCTTTCTTTCTTTTCTTTTTTTTGGCTTATTGGGGCTTGACATGGTAATCATAATATGAATTTTTTCTTCAGTTGGACCGCAAAGGATCTTGCAACTGCTATTGGGGTACCCGTAGATGTGCTTATTAGGAGAGTTAGTTTTTGGATAAGCAAGGTAAGTTCTACTACTGTAACTATCAATGCATGCTATTTCCTTCATTTTTCTCAGTGTTAGTTGGCACTATTAAATGTCATATGTATTTGGAAGTTTTGTATATTGATATGGATTCTGGTCATCTTCCAGGGGCCAGGGCAGATGTAAAATTTTAAACATTTTAAATTAACAGGTTTTTGCATTTGTAAACTCAATCAATAAATTTCTGTCTTAGTTTTTGTCATTTCGTGACATTAGAATGGGCAAAATTATAAATGAAGTCATCATTTCCTTTCAAAAGGACAAATTGACCCATGTCCTTTAATGCCATATTGGTAATTAAAGTCGCAATAAATTCCTAAATTGGACGTTATTTTTGTCAATTAGGGAATTCTGGCGGAGTCCTTTGAAACTGATTCTAGTGACCATGTATTCAACCTGGTCGATGACATGGTTGACAATGGCAAGACTGGTATCAATAGTGGAAATTGTGAGGAGCTGGCTGCTGACAAGGATGGAGATAGGTCTGTGGCCTCAGTTGAGGATCAATTACGTAAAGAAATGATGGTGTATGAGGTATGTCACGCATGTACACCTGTTAGCTATTATTAATCTCTGATAATGGGGGTATTCAAAATTCAACTTTGCAATATTCTATGTAACTTGTTCACTGTTCACTGGTTATGGGTATATTTTATATGTGAAGGAAAATATTTTTTATATTGAACACTGCGACTTGGCTTTGTTAGCATTTATTTCCAGCTTTTTCACAATATGTAGTAATCCAACTTCTCACCTATAATTATGACTGCAATTTGGTTTTGGACTCTAGAAATTTATTACTGGGATGCTGACGAATTTTGGAAGCATGGCCGTGGATCGTATTTACAATACTCTCAAGGTAATAAACTTTTAACTTAACACCCAGTTGTACAATGATTTAGGTATGAATCACCCAAGTACTAATACAAATAAGTCACTGTTATATTATTTGTTTGTGCAGATGTTTTGCATAGCTGATCCCACTTATGACAAATCACTTCAGCAACTGCAAAGCTTCCTATCCGGTCTTGTTGCAGAAGAGACGTTAGAAATCAGAGATGGAATGTAATGAGATCAGAGAAAGAGCAGCATAACATTGGTGAACGTAAAATATGATCTGAGATCTTCTCAAGTAGAGGAACACATACGAATCTACACTAACACATTGTGGCTTGTGGTCTCACTCAAATCGAGTTTCAAGACCACCACTAACATAAGTCCTAGTTTTTTAACAAAGTCTCACTTTCATCTATTGTCAAAAATTGTTTAATTTCTTTAAAGAATTTGTTTAAGGTGGGAGGATATGCAGTTGAGTATGAAAATTTGACATTCGTGGCCATAAGGGGATCTGGACATTTTGTTCGGAGTTATCAGCCTTCTCGCGCGCTTGTAAATTGTACTTCTCTTCTTGGCCGGAAAACTTCCCTTTTCTTCCTAGATGAAGAGTTAATGGATTCCAAAAAAGGCTTCGAATATTGAACTACAAGTTGAATTTGTAATGAAGGCAGAGACAAATGCAAATAATTACGAGATATCATTATGACAATAACCAACTTTTGTAATGCATCATGTGCAAACAAGTAATGCAGACATTTTTGCAAGTATTAAATCCTTTAACCATAAAGAACTTAACTTTTCTATTACCAGCATGTGTGTAGTTAATTTGTTGTGTGTTCAGCACAGATTATGAAACACTAATCCCAAAATTTAGCCAAAAAAAGAAGAAACAGTAGTCCCAAAAGTTTGCAGCAGCAAATACCAGGCAAGCATACATATATTTAAAAATCCAAAATATTTCCAGAATATTTGTACATCTTTTCTTTTGCCTTACATAATATGTCAATTATATACATATGTAGGAAAAACCAATCTACTGAACAAACATGACTAAAAAGAACTAGGAGATTCGTAGTTAATAACAGATCATTAGAATGCATACATCCGAAGCTATCGCTAACAAAGATCAAAAACACATCTTCTTACTCCTACAAAAACTCTCCTCTTCAATTTTTCTCTTTCCAAGTTGGCTAATATCCTCAACTACCCCTTCTTCAGAATTCAGCAAGCCCATGAAATCATCCATAAAACTGGAATCCCAACCAGACTCAATTAACTCTAGTGAACCATCATCAAATTGATCGGCAGCAGCAAGATAATCCATGGAATCACCAACACCACAATCCATCACAAACAAATTTTCTGCAGTTAAACACTCACTGCCCTCAATATTTTCAGCAACACCGCTATTTATCTCAACCCCAGTTGTTGATGTTGAATTCATGTTTCCCTCAAGGTTATCCCTACCACTCTTCTCAAGAATCTCCTTGTTCTGTTTTCTGTCTTGACCCTTACCTCTTTTTGTTGGACCATGATTAGTACTTTTGGAATCCAATATAAAAACAGGTTCCTTAGAAGCACTGAACGTGATCTTACAGAGAACAATATCATCACCATCAGCAGATTTAAGGCCCTTATTGATCCCAGATAATGAGTATTCATGCATTCTAAAGTGCCCTGCCTTCCCAAGATCAAACTGATCACCAACTTTGTTAATCACAAACACAAGCATTCGCTGCTCCCCAATGACAACATTATCCTTCTGACCCTTGATCGGTTTCCTCTTTGTTCTTGCTTTCCAGGTTCCACAGCCAGCCTTTTTATCCGTATTCTCTCTAATGCTCCCCTTATTACTACTCTCCGAGCAACGTAACTTAGATAGCTTAGTAAACACGTACAAATACTTCTCCTTTAATGTAGCTTGAGGAGAATCAGTCCAAGATTTATCGTTGTTCACATCAAACAATTGCCATGGAGTCGATTTTGGACCATACACTTTCACAGTTGGGATAAAGTTGCACCAATTGTCTCCAAGAACCTTGGGCTTCAAGTACTCAATAATGAGCTCTTCATCGGTAGGACAAAACCGGAATCCAGGAGCTAAATTAGCCATCACCAGTTACAATTCAATCACAAAGAGATTTTATCATATAGAGAGAGAAAGAAGAGAGGAGATTTTAATTTTATCACAGAGAGGGAAAGTAGAGATGAGATCGAGAGAGACAGAGATATTATGAGAGAGATTATGCGTTTATCCCCCCTCCCGTCATGTATATATACACGCGCACTGATGAAGACTTGCCATTCCTAATCACAATCTGAATGGGAAAACTTCCAAATCTTCCGAATCACAATCTAATTGGGAAAACGCTTTTTACCGTCTTTAATCCAATTAGTAATTACCATGAAAAGTATTTTAAATTTGTTTGTAAAAAAATAATTTTACTTTCTATAATCTTGTTCTCCTAAAAAATATATTCATGTAATATATTTTCTAAAAATATTTTTGGTAAAACTTTTTTGGATAATTTTGTTATTATGTAAAAAAATTATTTCAAAAAATATGTTTCCATTTTGAAAGGGGAAATTGTGACTTTTCTTAGAAAATTCCTCTTTTAAAAGAATATTAAATTTTCCTGACACAAAAAAACAAAAAAAATATCTTTCTAAATACTAACAATTATCATAATATTAAAAAATGTATTTCCAAAAAATGAACAAAGCGTGGTTTTGTATCATTTTTTTGGGTCAACGATTAGTTACAAATTACATATATTAAATGCTGGATGGTTGAATAAATTAGAAATTGAATATTTTTCAAAAATACCTATAATAGAATATATTTTTTTGTAAAAATACTTTTACATTTTTGTAAAAATACAATTTTTTTTGAAATAATTGCAAAAATATATTTTTTTTAAAAAATTTGCGAAAATACGATTTGCAACCAAAAGCAACTGATTGCAATCTGCTGCGCAACCAAAAATAATTTTAATTATTTTTTCATAAAAACAAGTTGCACTTGATTAATTTTGATTATAAGCCGTATTTTTGTAAGTATTAGTATTTTTGATAATTTTTCTTAGAAATTTTACATGATTCTTTTTCTTTAATTTTTTTACTAATTAAAATTGACCAGGTTTGACTTCAATCACAGACGTGTGACGTGTGAGACAAGGATAGTTTTATTAGTATACAGCATCAAAGCTAGCTAATTTTTGGGATATCAAACTACCGGATTTTGTGTTTTTGTGTTTTGATTGGGATCTTTATAACCCGGGTAACATACTGTTTTTTTTAATATTTATTATTATATTAATTTTTTAATAGTTATTTATAATTAGTTTACATATCAAATTATTATTAAAAATTGATATATATATATATATATATATATATATATAAGCTTTTACACGTTCAATTTACTACGTATTTTATCTTGAATTATTAAAATTTGTTTTGAACGATTTTACTGTGAAATTAACAAAATAAATTTTAATTTAGTGACGATTTAACAATTATTCTCCAATTAAAACTATCAAGAAACAAAATAGTGATGAAATTTACGATTTTTTACATTGAAAATTCTATTCGATTTAGGAAATCTAATTATATTTGTGATCACTTAAGTGAAACTCATGTATCACTTTGCTCATTGATCTTAATGGGTATGATTTGAATCACTAAAATCATAATAAATATCAAATACATACCTTTGAATATGTGTTTGATTTAGCAAAAAAAAAAAATATGTGTTTGAAAAGTAAAATAATCTTTTATTATTGTTGCAGATTTTTCTTGAATGCAACCGCAACCAAATCAAAAGTTATTAATTCTAATATTTTAGATAATTTATTTGGATTTTAAAAATAATTATTTACTATTTATTTTTAATCAAATTAAAGAAAATAACTAAAAACTAAAAATAAATAGCAAATAAATTCTTTAAAATCTAAATCTATTATCTGAAATATTGGAATTTAGCAATTTTTCCGAAAAATTACTTTTAATTTTCGAACGTATATTTAAAGGTATCCATTTGATATTAATTATTACTTTAATGATTCAAATGACACCCCATTAAGATCGATGAATAAAGTGATTTATGATCTTCACTATAGTGGCCACTATGATATTTAACCCCTTATATTTCGTTTTGATTATCAATATAACCTTCTTATTATTTGAATATAGTTGTACTAACAAACAAATACAATTTTAGTAATAAGTGTAAGGAGATTTTGTCCAAAACTTTGGAAGTCGGTACTCTGGTCCTTAATACGACAAAATAAATATGAACCGTTAGATCTTAAAATAAATAGAAGAAAAATGTTGGATCTAGCATAAAAAATATTTTATATTTTAACATTTAAAGTAAAAAGTGTATTTATATTGAAATACGAAAAAGTGCATGTTAATGATTTAAATCATATTAGCTTATAACCCGTGCAACGGCTCTTTTTTCATATTTTTAATTATATTAACTTTTTAAATTTTTATATGTTATTAATTAACATATCAAACTATGGTTAAAAAATTGATATATATAAGATTTTACAGGTTCAATTTAATATTTGTGCTCTATCTTGAATTCTTAAAATTTGATTTGGACGATTTTACGGTCCACATGAAATTAACAAAATAATCTTTAATTTAGTGATGGTTTATCAATTGTTTTCCAATTAAAATTATGTAGAAACAAAAGAAAGAAGAAATTGATGATTTTTTACATAAAAAATTCTATTCGATTTATGAAAGCTACTTAGATTCGTTTTATTATCTAAATACCCTTCATATTATTTGAAAATAGTCCTACTAACAATAAAATACAGTTTTAATAATAAGTGTAAGTGTGATTTTGTCCAAAACTTTGGTAGTTGGTAGTCTGGTCTTCAATACGATAAAATAAATAAGAATCGTTAGATCACAAAATAAATAGATGAAAAATGTTGGATCTAGCATAAAAAATATTCTATATTTTTTAAACCCTAGTTAGCAAACTGGTTATAGTATATTGGATTAACATTGTTTTGCAGGGTTTTTATTTGTCTTATTTCTAGGGGTGTACACGGTTCAGGTTGGGCGGGTTAAGAGAATTTATCCAAACCAATCAAATCGGGTTTTTAAATTTTCAAACCAACTTATAAAAATAAAATTTGTAATCCAACCCATTTAAGGTGTTTCGGTTTGGATCGGTTCGGGTCGGAGTGATCGGGTTAATAAATATATAAAACATTTTTTTATTTAACAACAAGTACTAAACTACTAATAATAAACTGAAAAAGTCAAAATAAATTAAACATAGCAGTACATACCCATCTCAAATAAGTCTCAAATATTTAAGTTATTACACAGCAAAAGATTGATTAAATATTGAACATGAACATAGTTTTTATGTTTGAACAGAAACATAAAACTACATACTACATTGATGAATCATTCATCAATGTCGATAATGATGCTTTTCTTGACCTTGCTCTTCTCACCATGGTCCTTCATCTCAGCATTGTCTACAAAATAAAAAAATTAAATGTTTTTCAGACTACCTTGCTAGAAGTAAAAATTGCAAGAAAATTACAAATCTGAAAATCAATTGATCTATATGAGTTATTAGATAACAAATACCTTCTTCAAGAAACTCGTAAGCATGCATTTCATTAATATAGTTGTCCAATTTCAGTCCCCCTTGCTGACCTTTCAACCAACTTTGAGTACAAACCAATGCCTCCACCATTTTCGGACTCAAAGAACTCCGGAACGGGTCCAGAACACGACCACTAGTACTAAAGGCAGATTCGGAAGCAACGGTAGAAACCTGAATAGCAAGTACATCTCTAGCAATCATTGATAAAATTTTATACCTTTCAGAATTCTCCTTCCACCAAATTAAAATATCAAAAGAAGAGGTCATAGGATTAAGTGGTTCTTCAATCAAGTAGCGATCAACATCATTCTTCTTTTCAGTAGTATCCATTTTTTGTTGATGCAAGTAGCCTTCCAGTAGCCTCCTCTTATTTGTTTCATTACAAACATCAGGTATTTTTTTGGCTTTGATTAGCCTGTTACAGACAAAACGAAGGCATAGTTAGCAACTATACATGTAAGCTCCTATCACTTCACTACGATGCAGGATTTCATGGTGTGGACGGATATTCTGTTAAATCAAATAGCAGACATTTATATGGAAGGAATTAAAATAAAGTACCAGACCTGGAGTCTATGCTTATGGTTTGACAATTTGATTGACTTGCATACAACATCTTATGTTCAGCATAAAGAAAGCAGCTTGAGTAAAAGAAATTTATGGAACAGGAAAAATAATGCCCCACACATGATGGCTCATTAAAATGGATGGAATATGCAGAATCACATAGAAAACCAGCTGCATTTAAGCACTTTGGTTGCAAGAAATCATACATACACAGAATTTTAAAACAGATCATCGACCAAAACTGCAAACAGGTGCTCATTTCATTCAGATTACTGCAGAAATATAAACAAAGGAACAATAAAGGAATTAACACTTCAGATTTTTGCGAGTTAACTTAACAGTTAACAGGTCTAGTAACAGGTAAAAGGTCTAGTAACAGCTAAAAGAGATGCATATATTACTGTGTTTTAAGTAATTTATTGTGACATAATTTTACCCAATGCTGATTTAGTTATTGTGCTTGCTTGAAAGTATTTTAACAACATTATCTCATTCATTGGCATATACTGTTCCCATCTACTAAACAACAACGACATCACGCCCAGCATGACCTTCTTTGTTCCCATTTACTTAGTCCACTAAATTTTGAAAAATCTTCAAGCTTAACATTACACATAAGTCCTTTACAGATGTAGCTCAAAAAAGAGTATAAAACCAGGAAGGTACAGGTTTACAATACCTAGTATGAGATCAAACATATAAATTAAATAACATCATACACCAAACTCACATCCACATCGCATGCATTCTGGTACAAAACTATAACATACTAAAAAAGAGAGGCTAATGCACAAAGTAATAGAATCAAGAACTACATACATATAATAGAGCCTTGAGACGGCAACCAAAAACAAAATAGCCCATTAGTTAATGTTATTTAATAATAGCAGAGAAGTTTGTAATCAAAATCAGTATTTCCAACCAACCAATGAACTCAAATTTGTACTCAAGTTGCATCAACCTCATGGTATCTAGACTAGCATGTTATTCAGACATCGTCTACCCTAGTTAACTACTTAAAAATTATCTACCTTGCCCTGTATTCAGCACCAACAACACATCAAATCTCAACTAAAATTAACCTTATAGAAATCTCAGCTAATAACAATCATTATTAACCATGATAACATAATTCATTACAAACAGATAACTAAAACAAATCGAGCTTAAACTCAAAAGTGTTACCTTGGAGGCTTCGCCATCACCAGCATAAGCAACATACAATTGTTGAAGCAATGACTCCACCTTCATCACAATTGTTGCAACCAATTCAGCATTATAGATACTTTCGAAACAATACTTCAAATACTTCATCTTGTAGCGTGGATCAAGTACAACAGCTATAAACAATAGAGGGTTGATGTCCTCTGGATTTCCCCAATATTTATCGTATTTCCGTTTCATGCTCCCAGCCATTGATGATAACAAAGGGTCCCTACTAGAAGCCAGGTCACTCAAAATAGTATGAACTTCACATATCTCATGATAAAAATTATTGGAAGTTACATGTAAAGTGCTATTAAACTTAAGAGTGACTTCATAAAAAGTAGCTAAAAATTTGACAAAGAGAGAAGCAGCTTGCCAGTCAGTAGGAATAGGAGGCCCGATCCTCTTCTTTCCATTTTCTTGTTCCATGAAGTAACTCACAAATTTATCATCCTCTTCCTCATACCTTGCAAATGCCTTTTCGAATTTCAAAGCCACATCTAACATCATATAAGTCGAGTTCCACCTGGTTTGCACATCCAGAACCAGCCCTCCCTTGTATTCAATTTTCTCTTTCTCTGCACAGATTCTGAATTTTTGCAACCTTGCTGGTGATGACCTAATGTACCTCACACTATTTCTAATTGTAGCTATCGAATCGTGCATCTCTTTTAGGCCATCATTTACAATCAAATTGACAATGTGAGCTCCACACCTCATATGCATATTCTCGCCACCAAGAACATCCCCCTTCCAAGCATTCACCCGTCTTTTAACAAACGCAGCAGCGTTTTTATTAGCTGAAGCGTTGTCAAGAGTCACCGTAAGCACCTTTTCTATTTTCCAACCAAGCAAACAACTATCAATTGCCTTACCAATGGTATCGCCTTTGTGATTCGAAATTTGACAAAAATTTATAATCGTTTTTTGTAATTTCCAATCAGAATCAACATAATGGGCAGTGAGACACATATAAGACATTTGCGTTCTAGATGTCCAGCAATCACTTGTTAAACATACTCTTTGGCCAGTGGTAGTAAGCACTTCCATCAGCCTTGCCCTCTCTTTAAAATACAAGTGATGTACATCCCTAGCAATGGTTACTCTACTAGGAACAACAAACATAGGTTGTAATTCTTGTACAAGCTCCTTGAAACCTTCCCCCTCCACAACTTTGAAAGCTTGCTCGTCCTTCACCACAAATTTAGCCAATGCATTCCGGCATCTCACCTTGTTAAATGTAACCGCCAACAAATTCGAAGCTCCACCTTTCTCCTTTTTAAAGCTAAGTAATTGTTGCTTCTTATCCAACACCTTTTCCGGATTTCTCTTGCATTTTTTGAAGTGAGCCCATAAACTGCTAGTGCCATTAACACTTGGAAAAGCATAATAAGCCCCACAATATTTACAAACGCATCTGGGATTATTTGGATTTCCACCTTTGATTTTAGTGAAATGCTCCCAAACATCAGATGTCCTCGTAGGTTTCCTCTTTTGTGTGAGTGGGTCATCATCGTCTTCTTTTTTAGGCGATTTAAGCTCAATAGGAGTGGTGTTTGGGACGAGATTTGGGGTTGTATTTGGGATGGGATTTGGGGTTGTATTTGGGATGGGATTTGGGGTGTTTGGGACGAGATTTGGAGTTATATCTTCCATTTCAGTGAATTTTGTGCGTTGTGGCGTAGTGCGGCTAGTTGTTTACTTGTTTAGACTGAATATGAGTTTTAGTCTGGATTTATACTCTTAGGGTTTAGCAATTTAGGTTATTATTTACGGGTTATGGGTCATGACTACTAATGGGCTTATGTATTGGGCCAACATTACATGTACAAGTATAATTGTTACTGGAGTCTAGAAGTCTGGAACATTTTATCAGCCTAATTATTTTATTTTTTTAATTAAACTTTATTATTTTTAATCGGGTTGGGTTGGTTCGGGTAAAAAAATCGAAACCCATACCCAATCCATTTAAACCGGGTTTAATATTTTTCAATCCAAATACATTTCGGTTTAAAAAAATTCGGTTTGGATCGGGCGAAAAAAGGTTGGTTTGGATCGGATTGGTCGGTTTGGATCGGTTTTGTACACCCCTACTTATTTCTAAGCAAAACACTGGCAGAGTTTGTATTGTGTACAGACAGCAAGCTGGCAAGCTTTCTGGGTTCAGAGTCCAGTATTTCCAGGAGACGTGATTAAGTGGATATCTCTTAGAAAATAGAGTTTGTAAGGATTCTATTATAACTTTATATATAATAAGCGTAAAAGGGATCTTATCCATAATTTTGGTTTGGTCATTGTACTACCAAAATAATCTCAACCGTCGAATTTAATATGTTTAAAAATAGACGATCAAGATTATATCATATTAAAAAGAAAATTATAATTTAAATAGGACATATATCATATTAAAAAGAAAATTATAATCTGAATAGGATATAATTAAAAAATGTTATATAGGAATTGAATTTTAAAAAGAAAATTATAATATGAAAATGATATAATTAAAAAAGGATACAATTGAATTTTACTTAATTTTTTTATTAATATTAAAAAAACTTTATATTTACTATTTGGGCTCTATCCCGAGATCTAGAAATCATCATATTTGGATGGTTTTATCCCGAGATCTAGAAATCATCAGATTTGGATGATTTTACAGCCCACACAAATCTCATAAAATTATCTTTAATTTAGTGACGATTTAACAATTATTATCGAAATAGAAACACTCAGAATCTCAAAAAAATATAATTACAAATTTTTACATTAATCCTATTCAGTATAGAAGTCCTACATTGATAATCCTATTCAATGTAGATAACCAAATTATATATGATTTAAATCGGTGACATACACGTTTTCGTATTTCAATATAATACACTTTTTAGTTTACATGTTAAAAAATAAAATATTTTTTATGCTAGATCCATCATTTTTCATCTATTTATTTTATGATCTAACGGTTCTTATTTATTATTAAAAATGTATTTGGTTGTTAGTAGAACTATCTTCAAATAACAAGATGGGAATTTTAATAATCAAAACGTAATATAAGTAGATTTCATAAATCAAATAGAATTTTCAACGTAATAAATGGTTAATTTCTTCTCTCTTTGCTTTCTGCGTAGTTTTAATTGGAAAATAATTGTTAATACATCACTAAATTAAAGATTATTTTGCTAATTTCATGTGGGCTCTAAAATTGTCCAAATAAAATTTTAAGAATTCAAGATAGAGCACAAATATTAAATTTAACGTGTAAAATCTGATACATGTTAGCCTTTTTAATAAAAATTTGATATGTAAATTAATAACATATAAATATTAAAAAAATTTAATAACATAACTACGGATATTAGAAAAGGAACCGTGCATTGCAGGGTTATAAGCTAGTCTGTTATAAAACGTATATATATATGTATATGGGCTCAACGTTTTTCAAAATCGTTTTAATCATATATATTTACGTATTGAATGTTTTATTCCTATTAACCAGGAGTTTGTTTCTCAAACGTTTTCTCTCATTAACACACTCTATCTTTCTGGTTACTTATCTTCAGATGACTATACTTACAACGTTCTTATTCTTCAAACATCATCTATTTTTCAAATCTATTTCTAAACGTCAGTTTCTTTAACGTTGGATATTTTAAACGTTAGATTTGAATTATACTTGCAACAAATTTGTGAGACTTTGTGTCAAGACCGTTGTTGAAGATTTAATTCAGATATATCGTTTAGTATACATAGTCTTGTGTGTTTTTCCTTTCAAGGTTGTTGAACGACGATCAAAAAGATACATAAGTGCTAATTTTCGAACTGATTAGAAATATCTTATATTCTTGAGCTCTATATATACACATATCGATTTATATCTTTGTTAGAGTTCATAGTTTCAATTGTAATTCGTTAAATCTTGTATTGTTCAATGTGTAAGTTGGTAGTTGCTGGATTGGCAAGCTTGGACACAAGGGTTCAGGGAACTAGAGGCTAGAGAAGTCGATACTTTGGAAGTATAAGACTTAGAGGGCATTAAGTTCGAGGAACAAGGGTTGTCAGCAAGCTGTAGTCAGTAACTGGGAGAATCAGGGAGATATATTATTGTATCGTGTAATTGTAATTATTTGTGATCAATAATATATTCCTTTACCAAGTTGATAGAGGACCAGGACGTAGACCATTAGGCTATAGGGGTCGAACCTGGCTAAAATTGCCGTGTGTTCTTTAAATTCTGAACTTTATCTTTACTGCTCTGCATTACTTAGCTAGCTACCATAATATTGATTTTGCATATTGTATTAACTCAGTAAGCTGCCAGACAGCATTTCAGACTAATTTGCCTTCAAACAGTCAAGTAACTTGGTAATTATTAAAAATGGTCATTGTTAGTCATAACACCTATTCACCCCTCCCCTCTAGGTGTGCATTTTTATTTGGTATCAGAGCTTTGGTATACTAACACTTCTGTAACAGGAAAGTACCGATCAAAATGGCTGAACATTATCTTGAAGCAAAAATTATAGGGCTCCTCTCCTCACTGGCTCGGAGAACTACAACTGGTGGAAAGGCAGAATGGAAACATACCTGTTCAAAAAGCCACTGGTCTTGAGAGTTGTACAGAAAAGAAATTTTGAATTTCTAGATAAAGATGACAAACCAAAAGATGTTGATGTTCTTACTCCCGAGGAGGTTATCAAATTTGGTTATAATGGTGAAGCAAGAAATTCTTTAATGAATGATTTGGATCAAGCTGAGTATGACAAAGTTTCCTCATTAAAGTCAGCAAAGGAAATGTGGGATGCTTTGGAAACTTATCATGAAGGTTCGAAATCTTTGAGAAAGGTGAAACTCAGCAAGCTGATGAATGATTTCGGAAATTTCAAGCTCAAGGATGGTGAAACTATCAAGGAAAGTCAAGCAAGGTTCCAGGTCACTATAAACACACTGAAGAGACTTGGAAAGACTATTCCTCAAGATGAAATCAATATGAAAGTTCTAAGTACAGTTCCATTCACTTTCGAAGCTAAAGTCACGTCATTGGAATCATCTCCTACCATTAATACTATGGATCATTTGGTTGTGTTTGCTGAGTTAGAGCAATTTGAAAGCAAGATAAATGACAGCAAGGTGGAATCAGTCAAGGCTCCTGTTGAAAAGATGAAGAATCTGTCTTTACACTCCAATAGCAGCAAGCTGGACTCTAAGGCAGAATCTAATTCTGATGAAGAATTGGCACTTTTGTCTAGAAAAATCAAGAAGATGCTGGACAAGAGAAATAAGCTAAAGAAAGAGAAAAGCAGGGCTTCTGGAACAAAAAAAGATGTTAAAGAGGAAGCATGTTTTGAATGTGGCAAGAAAGGACATTACAAAAGGGACTGCTACAAGCTGAAGAATAAGCAGAAGCAGCAAGCTACCTCAAAGGATAGAAAGAAAGCTAAGGCACTTTTGACATGGAGTGATGATGAGGATTCAGCTTCTGATGATGAATCATGTGATGAGATGGTGAATCTAGCTCTTATTGGTCTTGATGATGAGAATGATGCTCAAGGAATTAACCAAGATGGCCTTGTGGAAAACGATATCTCAGATTCAGATGACAATAATAGTGAGGTAAATTCTTTTAGTTCTGATATACCTTCTCATACTTCTATACTAGATGAACTAACCATTCAGGATCATGGTAATATATCTATTGTGGAGTTCATGGAGTTAAAGAATGAGAACAATGAACTTGAGAAGAAAAATGCTAAACTTAGAAAAATCATTGCTGATCTAATGGCTGAGAAGACACCTGCTAGTAATCATGCTCAAATTCTTGTTGATCTTAAGGAAAAAGTATCTCAGTATGAAGGAATCAATAAAGTGCTTTTCAAGAGAAATGATGCTTTAATGAAGGAACTCAGCGAGCTGAAAACAGAGATTGATGCTCAAAATGCTTGCTTGGAGGCTTTCAATCCAAAGGATTCATGTTCATTGGAAGTGTCTCAACAGGCTGAAAGGATCAAAGAGTTGGAAGCTGAGATCAAGAATCTTCATAAAGGAATGGGAAAGTTTGTTCAAGGAGAAGATACACTTAAATCAATGATGAAGTATACAAAGGTTCCATTAGAAAGAGAAGGAGTTGGAATGGCTTCAACATCTGGTTTAAAGTATGATTGAAAATATGGTATTCCTTATGACTATGCCATGCCATGGAGAATTTGTTATAAATGTGGGAAGAAAGGTCATTTGGTAAACAACTGCCCAATACAGAATGCTAAGCAAGCAAGCTGGAACAGACAGACAACTCAGAGGCAGCAAGCTGACAGAACTACAAGAAATAGAAATCAAGCTCCTACAGTGGTCCAAATGTGGATCAAGAAGTCTGATTTTAATATTCTATATGTTCTATCAACTAACCATGCTGGACCCAAACAAATATGGGTACCAAAACGTTGAGTTGTTTTTCATTTGTTTTGTAGGTGTGTCTTGTTGTCAAGGGAAATCAAATCAATGGATTTTGGATAGTGGATGCACAAGACATATGTGTAGCGATAAATCTCAGTTCCTTAATCTCAAGAAGAAAAAGGGTGGAAGTTTCACAATTGGTGATAGCAAAACTCTTCAAATTCTTGGCAAAGGAACAACTGGTAATAGTAACATTTCTATTGATAAAGTACAATATGTTCAAGGCCTTAAATATAATTTGCTTAGTATTAGTCAATTATATGATGATGGACATACTGTTAATTTTGATAAAGAGAAGTGTACTATTAATGTTGGCACTAACAAAGTCCCCCTAGTTGCTAGAAGGGAAGGAAATATCTATATTTTGGAATTTGAGATGCATGATTCATCTTGTTGTTTAGCTGCAGTTGATACAAATCCAGATATTTGGCATAGAAGGCTTGGACATGCTCACATGGACTTACTCAGTAAGCTGTCTGCAAAGAAGCTAATTAGAGGATTGCCCAAATTGAAGTATGTCAAGAAGGAAACCTGTTCGGCTTGTCAATTAGGCAAACAAATCAGGACTCCACATAAGTCAAAGAATGTGGTACTAACTTCTAAACCTTTAGAGCTTCTTCATTTAGATTTATTTGGTCTGGAAGCATATAAGAGCATTGGAGGTAAACAATATGCATTTGTTATCGTAGATGATTATTCTAGATATACATGGGTATTGTTTCTTCGTACTAAAGATTGTGCTTTCAGTGAATTTGAGAAGCTAATTAAGTTGCTTGAGAACAAGCTTAAGACAAGACTTGTAGGTATAAGGAGTGATCGAGGTGGTGAATTCCAAAAGGACTTTATCTCATATTGTGAAGATAGAGGCATTACACATGAATTCTCTGCTCCAAGAACCCCACAACAAAATGGAGTTGTGGAAAGAAAGAACATGTCTTTATAGGAAACAGCTAGGACATTGTTGCAAGAGAGCAAGCTGCCAAGAAGTTTCTGGGCAGAAGCAGTCAACACAACTAGCTATGTTCTTAACAGAGTATTGATCAGGCCTATTCTCAACAAGACTCCATATGAATTGCTGAGGGACAAGAAGCCAAACATAGGCTACTTCAAGGTCTTTGGATCCAGGTGCTTTGTACTCAAAACTATTAATAGAAATGGTAAATTTGATGCTAAATCTTATGAAGCAATATTTTTGGGTTATTCTTTAACAAGTCGTGCTTATAGAGTTTATAATATATCTAAACGTATTGTTGAAGAGTCAATTGATGTTTCATTTCAAGAATCTAATGTTGATCTGTCAAGAGATGAGGAAGAAATTGTAGAAACAGGTACTGCCAACGAGCTGCTAAAGACAAATACAACAACTCAGCAAGCTGCCAAGGAACCTGAGCCAACTTTAGCTATTGATAAGTCAGCTGAAACCTCTTCTCCAGTCGATGAAACAATTGATAAGTTGTAAAAACTCACCTTGGAAGGTCCTAGAGGTCAGAGATCACAATAAAAGATGCCACTCTATGATAGAGATGAAGCCTCCCCACCATCTAAGAGACTTAGAGTCAATGAGGAAGTTATATCTCAACATTCTCTGCCCAAGTCAACAAGGACAGTAAAGAATCATCCTCCAGAGTTAATATTGGTGACAAATTAGAAGGAATCAAGACAAGGAAAGGTCAAGCTAACTTTTGTGCATTTGCTGCCTTTCTAGCTCAAGAGGAACCAAAGAATGTCAATGAAGCACTACAAGATGAGAATTGGATTATGGCAATGCAAGAGAAACTTAATCAATTTGAAAGATGTGATGTTTGGGAACTTGTAGAGCCACCAAAGGATGCTTCAATTATTGGTACTAAATGGGTTTTCAAGAACAAAGTTGATGAATTTGGTACGGTTACAAGGAACAAAGCAAGACTTGTTGCACAAGAATACAATCAACAAGAAGGAATCAATTTTGATGAAACTTATGCCCCAATTGCAAGGCTAGAGTAAATAAGGATGTTACTTTCATTTGCATGCTTCAAGAAGATCAAGCTACATCAAATGGATGTGAAAAGTGCATTTCTTAATGGCTACTTGAAGGAATAAGTTTATGTCAAGCAACCTCCTGGTTTTGAGAGTGAGTAATTTCCTAATTATGTCTTCAAGTTGAAGAAGGCATTATATGGACTTCGGCAAGCTCCTAGATCATGGTATGAAAGGCTAAGTAAGTTTTTGATCAAGAATGACTTCATTCGAGGTAAAATTGATCCTACATTATTTACTAAGTTCAATGGTAATGATATTTTAGTTATGCAAATATATGTGGATGATATTATTTTTGGATCTACTAATGATGATATGTGCAAGTGGTTTTCTAAGTGTATGCATAGTGAGTTTGATATGAGTATGATGAGTGAGCTCAACTATTTCTTGGGGCTCCAAATAAAGCAAACTCCAGATGGGATTTATGTGCATCAATCCAAATACATAAAGAATCTGCTTAAGAAGTTAGGTTTTGAGAATATCAAGGCAAAATCTACACCTATGAGTTCTGCCAGCAAGCTGACAGTAGATGAACAAGGTAAAGATGTAGATGTTAGAAAGTATAGAGGTATGATTGGAAGTTTATTATATCTTACAGCCTCTAGACCAGACATTATATATAGTGTATGTGTTTGTGCTAGGTTTCAAGCTAATCCTAAAGAGTCTCACTTGAATGCTATTAAAAGAATATTTAAATATTTGAGTGGAACTGTTACTGGCTTGTTTTATCCCATCACAAATGCATTTAATCTTGTTGGGTATAGTGATGCAGATTATGCAGGCTGTCAAACTGATCGCAAGAGTACTAGTGGTATTTGTGCATTTTTAGGACAGAGTTTGGTCACTTGGAAAAGCAAGAAGCAAACTTCTGTTGCATTATCCACGGCTAAAGGAGAGTATTTAGCAGCTGGAAGCTGTTGCTCTCGAGTTCTTTGGATGATTCAAACACTTCAAGACTATGGGATTAAATGTGGAAAGGTTCCTATCTATTGTGACAACACAAGCACTATCAACATATCAAAGAATCCGGTGAATCACTCAAGAACAAAGCATATCGACGTTCGACATCATTTCTTGAGAGAAAATGTTGCAAAGGGTAAAATTGAGCTAATTTTTGTAAGTACAGAATATAACCAATTAGTTGACATCTTCACAAAGCCGTTAACAGAGGATCGTTTTGCTGTGCTGCGTCGTGAGTTAGGCATGTGTAATGTCTAGCAAGCTTGCTACAACTGAATGCCGGGTATTTTTAACTTGTATTTATTGCATTTTGAGTTGTTATTTTTTTATTTTTTGTTTAGATTGATTTGTGGTAGATATTGGTTACTTTAGTCATTTTTTATGTTAATCGTGCACATCTGTGTTACTCTCTATGTTTAATATTATTTGTCCAATTTGAATTTATTTCCACCATAACTTCAAATGTGTTAATTATATATACTGCCAGATTTTTTTTATTTCATTTTATTCGGGGTTGGGTAGTATCTAAATGTTATCCTAAAAGAACTCCATTTTTAATTTTAAAAAGAGGTCTAATTGAGTCTATTCACTTTTGACTCCTACCTCTCATTCTTAGATCTAGGGTTTACTCCTTGGTTTTTAATTGTTGTAGTCTCTCTCTTGGTGCGACCATTTTCTTTTATTGAAGAATGAGGACTACTCGTGGTACTAAGAAGAACACACCTGTGGTTTCTAAGAGTTCAAAGGGGAATAATAAGCGTTTGCATGATGATGAAGCCGAGACCCCCAACTCTCCAGTTCCGGTGGATAGTGGCGATGAGATATTAAATATTCAACGGTCGGAACATCGTGATGAACATTCGGATAAATGCTTCAAATATGGTATTTCTTTCGCTTCTTCTGATCTTGAAACTCATTTTAAGAAATTGGATTTGGGAAGTCGTAAGATTGTCTTTGGTCGTCTTTAGCGGGTACTACTCATGTTAAGTGTGGTGCTGTTAATTACTTTGTGAAGCTAGGGTTTGAGTCTTTTATTAAGGAGTTACCACGTGAGTGCTCTCCTGACTATGTGTATGAGTTTTATGCGAATCTGATTAGTGTCAAGGATGGTGTTTATGCATCTTCTGTTCGTGGTCGGAAAATAATGTTGAGTGTTCCTTTGTTGAATTCGATTGTATTGATAATCCATCTCCCATATCTGTCATTACTAAGAAAGGGCCTGTTGAGTTGGATGCTTTTGGTGCTTTAGATCAGTTGAAAGTACTCCGTGATTTACCTGATTTAGTTGAATATGTTGCCCCTACTACTGCTATGGTGACACCTATGGCTCATGTACTTTTCAAATTGTGTATTGATAATATTAATCCAAGGACTGGTAGTCGGTCCAACTTTGCTGGTCAGGATGTGTCTATCATTGCTATGTTGTGGAATGAGAAGCCATTTAATCTGTCTGGGTTAATTTTTAAGAATATGTTGGATGTTTTTGAATCTCATACCTCTCCGAGTTTACCATATGGCTTGCTCTTGACTCGTATATTTGAGTGGTATGGAGTGGAATTAAAGGCTGATGATAAGGAAGTTGCAAAGGATTTTCTGGATTTCAAGAGTTTGCAACAATCTCATTTGAAGGTTGAGGCTGATGGTACCATTGTTCATTTCGATCCCCCACCTCCACCTCCTCCAACTACTTCCTCTGCTACTAAGGTACCTCTGGGTTGTTCTGCGGATCAAATGGTTGTGTTTATGGCAGATGTTTGAGCAACTTTGGCTAAGCTTAATCGCAGGGTTGATGATATGGCCGTGGAAATGAAGTTTCTTCGTGAGTTGGTTTTTGGTCCAAAGACTCTGGTATTTAAGCCCAGGACAAGTGTATTCTCTGCAAAAGTGTCTCCAGTTCGTAGGGTTTGCAAATACAGTGGTTCGTGAAGCTGGTGTTCAGGATGCTCAGCCTACTACTAAAGTTCATGATTTGGATGGTGACATTGCTGAGGAGAATCAGATGGTTGAGGAGCATGACGAAACTACTGAGTCTTAAGTGTCTTCTTTTAATGATTAAGGGGGAGAACTTTTTAGGAACTTGGGTTATTTTTATGTTTTTATGTGTTTTGTGTTTCTGAACTAAGTATCTGGTTGGTTTATGTGTTATGGTTTCTGAACTTAGTATTATCTGTTTTGTTTAAGTGATTGGTTGAATGGTTGAACTTGTTATAGTGGATGTTTTATTAATATTATGTTGGTTTGTTGGATATGTGCTATTGATATTTGCTACAGGGTTATTGGATTTAGGGGGAGTTTAAAACTTCTCTAAAAATTGTTGTGTAATCATCAAAAAGGGGGAGATTGAAACCCTAAGATTTTGATGATCAGACCTTGTTAGCAAACTGGTTATAGTATATTGGACTAACATTGTTTTGCAGGGTTTTTATTTGTCTTATTTCTAAGCAAAACAGGGTAAGCAGTAAGCTGGCAGAGTTTGTATTGTGTACAGACAGCAAGCTGGCAAGCTTTCTGGGTTCAGAGTCCAGTATTTCTAGGAGACGTGATTAAGTGGATATCTCTTAGAAAATAGAGTTGTAAGGATTCTATCTGTTATAAAACGTATATATATGTATATGGGCTCAACGTTTTTCAAAATCATTTTAATCATATATATTTACGTATTGATTGTTTTATTCCTATTAACCAGGAGTTTGTTTCTCAAACCTTTTCTCTCATTAACAAACTCTATCTTTCTGTTTACTTATCTTCAGATGACTATACTTACAACGTTCTTATTCTTCAAACATCATCTGTTTTTCAAATCTGTTTCTATACGTTAGTTTCTTTAACGTTGGATATTTTAAACGTTAGATTTGAATTATACTTGCAACAAATTCGTGAGACTTTGTGTCAAGACCGTTGTTGAAGGTTTAATTCAGATATATCGTTTAGTATAAATAGACTTGTGTGTTTTTTCTTTCAAGGTTGTTGAACGACGATAAAAAAGAAACACAAGTGCTAATTTTCGAACTGATTAGAAATATCTTATATTCTTGAGCTCTATATATATATATATATATCGATTTATATCTTTGTTAGAGTTCATAGTTTCAATTGTAATTCATTAAATCTTGTATTGTTCAACGTGTAAGTTGGTAGTTGCTGGATTGGCAAGCTTGGACACAAGGGTTCAGGGAACTAGAGGCTAGATAAGTCGATACTTTGGAAGTATAAGACTTAGAGGGCATTAAGTTCGAGGAACAGGGGTTGTCAGCAAGCTACAGTCAGTAACTGGGAGAATCAGGGAGATATATTATTGTATCGAGTAATTGTAATTATTTGTGATCAATAATATATTCCTTTACCGAGTTAGTAGAGGACCAGGACGTAGACATGCTATAGGGGTCGAACCTGGCTAAAATTGTTGTGTGTTCTTTACATTCTGCACTTTATCTTTACTGCTCTGCATTACTTAGAAAAGATATTACCTTTTAGCTGGAAAAGGTCATCGGTTAGTTATTAGTAATTAAAATATTATTAGTTTATTTCATTAATTAGAACGATCATATTTTTGGAAAGAAGAGATTTTAATATAGTAAAATAATTAAATAAGGTAGGTATCAATTAGTTATTAGTAATTATATTATTATTTGTTTGTTTTATTGATTAGAACGACCATATTTTTGGAAAGAGTATATTTTAATTAGAAAAGGTTATAGTTAAAAAAGGTAATTGGTTATTCATTATTTAGAATAAAATGAGATATTTTAGTTGGAAAATATAAAAAAATATTACCTTTTAGCTGGAAGAGGTAATCAATTATTTATTAGTAATTATAATATTATTAGTTATTTCAACAATTAGAACAACCATATTTTCGAAAAAAAGATATTTTAGTTGGAAAAGTTAGAAAATGTAATATCTGAAAAAGGCAATTGATTATTTATTATTTAGGAGAAATATTATGGATTCGACGGTAGAGATAATTTTGACGACCATGTTTTTGGAAAGTAGAGATTTTAATAATGTAAAATAATTAAATATGGTAAGTATCAGATAGTTATTAGTAATTATATTTTTATAAGTTTATTTTATTAATTAGAACAACCATATTTTTGAAAAGAAGATATTTTAATTAGAAAAGGTAATAGCTAAAAAAGGTAATTGGTTAATCATTATTTTGGAGAAAATGAGATATTTTCATTAGAAAATATAAAAAAATATTACCTTTTAGCTGGAAGAGGTAATCAGTTATTCATTAGTAATTATAATATTATTAGTTATTTTCATCAATTAGAATGACCGTATTTTCGGAAAAAAGAGATTTTAGTTAGAAAATTTAGAAAAGGTAATATCTGAAAAAGTTAATTTGTTATTTATTATTTAGGAGAAATATTATAGATTTGGTTGATATGA
Source organism: Saposhnikovia divaricata (assembly GCA_036435485.1). Classification (NCBI taxonomy): domain Eukaryota; kingdom Viridiplantae; phylum Streptophyta; class Magnoliopsida; order Apiales; family Apiaceae; genus Saposhnikovia; species Saposhnikovia divaricata. Next base: position 7,719,284 of record CM071597.1, on the reverse strand, counting down.
TTTTGGCAGTATAGTTACCAAAATTATGGATAAAATCTTTTTTACCTGATATAATAATATAAAATATATTACCTTTTAGCTGGAAAAGATCATCAGTTAGTTATTAGTAATTAAAATATTTTTAGTTTATTTCATTAATTAGAGCGATCATATTTTTGGAAAGAATAGATTTTAATAAAGTAAAATAATTAAATAAGGTAAGTAACACTTAGTTATTAGTAATTATATTATTATTAGTTGATTTCATAAATTAGAACGACCATATTTGTGAAAAGAAGATATTTTAATTAGAAAATGTAATAGCTAAAAAAAGTAATTTGTTAATCATTATTTAGGAGATAATGAGATATTTTAGTTAGAAAATATAAAAAAAATATTAACTTTTAGGTGGAAGAGGTAATCAGTTATTTATTAGTAATTATAATATTATTAGTTATTTCATTAGAATGACCATATTTTCGGAAAAAAAGGATTTTAGTTAGAAAAGTTAGAAAAGGTAATATCTGAAAAAGGTAATTGGTTATTTATTATTTAGGAGAAATATTATATATTCGACGGTTGAGATTATTTTGACAACCATATTTTTGGAAAGAAGAGATTTTAATAAAGTAAAATAATTAAATAAGGTAAGTATCAGTTAGTTATTAGTAATTATTGTTGGTCCCGGAGTATATTGCAGAAGGGGGGGGTTTGAATGCAATATTGATAATTTAAAATCTTTAGCTCAACAACAATGATAAAGATTATAAACTATTTACACAAGAATTGCAATCACAAGTAGTAATTCAAGATGTTCTCACAAAATAAATATTTTATTTATTTTGTAATGTGTTGCTACAACCTCCAGAAAAATGGTTTTCTCAAGCTTCGATTTCTTGAAAGAAATCACTACAGAAAGAATGAGAGATGTGTCTCTATATAGACTAATCTTTCTCTAACATCTCAGTCACATGGGTCGCGGAGCTGTTGTCATTTTCAAGTGACAGCTCCTCACAAGTTGCACACCCATGTGACCTTTCCTAAAATGCTATACAAACAGAGTTATCATTAAGCATAAGGCATTCTGGGTTCTTTCTAAAATTAGCTATAACAATTCTAGTAGATGCAGACTTGTCATACTCTTGAATTGTCAAGCCTCGTCTTGTGATCTCTCAAGCTTCTGTCGTAGTCTTGCAGGTTTGCTACAATCTTTGACGAATTGCAGCAAATCTGCTTCTCGAACATCTAAATTGTCACGGGGGTTTGACTGAGATAAAATCCCCAAATCAAATAATTCAGTGAGACAGTAACCTTTGCCGCCAAGTTTGTTGTCATAGGAATATTCAGTAGTTGACAGTATGAGCTCCCGCCAATGTTGCTGTCGGAACTTCAAACTTGCTGTCAAGTGTGAGAATGTTGCTGTCCCATGCTCCAGCCAATGTAGCTGTCAAATGAGACTTGTTGTCGTGACCTTGCAACATGCAGTCTTCTTGTAACGTTACCGGCAATGTATTGACAGTAACTTTATTATTGATGTATTCTCTTGAGGCTTGAACATATCAATGAACTTCTTCCAAGATACATACTTATTACATTTCAGCAATTATTTGATTACAAGAACACACTCTGGCTGTGACAGTATGTTCTACTTAGCCTATAAAAATAAACTAAGTACTAGTTAAGTTGTCTCTACGCTATCACCCATAAATCCTAACAATCTCCCCCAATTTGTTTTTATGGACAATAACAACAAATTCTCAATACAAGCATGCTGACAACTTAACTAACATAGATCAGAATAGGATTCTAGAACATTTCCAGGCATTTAGCATTACATAGGACAATGATCTAAAGCACAACAAGTACTCCTCGAGGTTGAGTAGATATGAGATTTACTTATCTTGTTATTAAGATTTCCTGTTCTGTCTGTTCTCTCTCTTTCTGTGGAGAGCTTCTACCAAGTACTTTCTGAGATCTTGCACTAGCTTCTTTTTATCAGCAGATACAGCATCATCTTCAATCTCATCAATGTACTGTTGGATTTGTTTAGAAGAGACATTCTGAACATCTTTCAGATCAAACCATGATTCAAAATCATAGGTGTAAGTTCTGAATTTCAAGATGTTGACAACAATCTTGCATGGTATACCACTTTTCTTTGCATGATGGGGGGTCTATGTAAGTTACTAATAACATTGGTCGCATTAACCTTGTTCTTGTTGGGTTTCTTACAAACAAATGTTAAATGTTGAGATGAGCCACAATTATTGCAAAGCTTCCTAGGAACGTCTTTAACATGAGCATAGCCATTCTTCTTGTCAATTCCTAACTTGCCATTCCTATTCTTAGGCTTATAGGCATTTGCCTTGACAGTATGTTCTGAAATTGCTGTCGAGCTACCTTTGACAGTACCTTTCTTTCCCTCTGTCTTGACAGTAGGCTTGAAAGTTACTGTCTTGGGTTCTCTCTTGACAGTATCTTTTGAAGTTTCCGTCATATCCTTGTTGACAGCTACTTTAGAACATTCTGTCTGATTGCTTGGTAAAGTTTCTGTCACGGGAGACTTGACAGTATCTTTCCCTTCATCTAGTGTGTTGTCAACGCACTCATCCTCATCAAGAAGCTCTTGTTTGATGAACAGGGAGGTTTCATCAAAATCAGCTTAAAGATTTTTGAAAATCGGTTTGTAAACTCTTTTGAGAATATGAGGTTTGACAACATCACTATCATCAAAAGCAATTGTCTTTCCATGCCTCCTACCATACTCGAAGCCTATACCTATCTTTTGATTCTCAGTGTGATTATAATGATATTCCTGGACTAACTTAGAAGAATTTCTAAATGCTTTGAGTTTAAACTCATTTTCTGCAATTTGATTCCTGAGAAATTCTTCTATTTCCTTAGCACAGACAATATCATTTTTCAATCTAGTGTTCTCTTGAGCTAACGAATCTAGAGGACTGGTTCTAAGAAATATCATTTCATTTTCAGATTTGAGAGTTTCATTTTGTTTAGTTAACTTAGCAATTTCTTTGTGAGCAGCAGATAACCTAACATGAATGTTAAACATCTCAGCACTTAAATCTTCAATGGTATGCTTGTATTCAGTTTTAGACATATCAAGTAAAACTAGAGATGGTACCTGAGTTGAGGAACTAGAAGATTCATCATCAGATTTAGCCATGAGGGCCAAGTTTACAAACTCTTCTTCTTCCTCATCTTCAGAATCATCCCAGCATTTTCCTTCAGCCACATAGGCTTTACCTTGATTCCTCTTAAACTTATTTCCAGATCCTTTTCATTGACTCTGTTTTGGTCTTCTGCATTCAGTAACAAAATGACCTAGCTCATTGTAGTTGTAACACCTGAACTTCGACCTATCCACCATCCCGGTCTTGTATCCACCTCTCGTGGCACCACCACCAGCTTTTGAAAAACTCCCCTTGTTGAACTTAGATGTTTTGACCCTGTGGCTTGTATGACTTGTCCCTTCTGAACTTGATGTTCTTGAATCTCTTAGCCATATAAGCCATGGTTGGATTATCCATGCTTTCAATCTCTTCTATTGTGTAGAAGTCTTCATCTTCAACGTCTTTGAGCTGCAGAACCACTTTCTCCTCGTCATCCAACACCTCTTCAATCTTCAATGATGGTACATGTGTTGGTTGTGAACTTTGTAAGGATTCACTTGGACAAGCTACTTGTGGTTCATGAGCTACAAGGGCTCCTAACATGTTTGCCAATTTTCCTTTGGTTCCAGTTTGAATAGCTCTCTTTTGAAAGAGTTCGAGTTCGTATGATTTGAGCACACCATAAGAGTTTCTAGAGAGACATCGCTCAAGTTTCTTCCTTCTCTTATGGCTGTAACTTTGTGCTTAAGATGCTCAGGGAGAGTGAGCAGAAATTTGATGTTAATCTCCTTTCTATCATAGAACTTCCCATGAATTTGTAACTCAGCTATTAGCTTACTGAACCTTTCAAACATGTGTGTGAGTTCTTCGCTTGGCTTGGCCATGAAGGCTTCATATTGTGATACAAGGATTTGCCTTTGATTTTCTCTGACCTCTTCACTTCCTTCACACAGCAGCTCTATCTTACTCCACATCTCTTTTGCAGATGAACATCCCATGACATTACCACACATGGATTTGTCTAAAGTGAGAGAATCGAGCTAGATAAGTTGTAAGTAGTCATCCAAGGCTACCTTCTCCTTTTCGATCTCTGTGTATTCTGAAGGCCTCTTGGCAACCCAATGGGCTGGAATGACTTCGTCATTTACAGTAGCAGCAACCACTTCCTTTTGAGGAATGGAAGGGCCGTTCTCAAAAATTCCCATGTATAGTGGATGGGCAGCTTTGATAAATAACAAGATCTTTCTTTTCCAAAAATTGTAGTTCTCTTTATCAAAGTCTGGAATCTTGATACCACTTGACTTCTGAACACTCGTCATGATCTTCAGATTTGTATATCAATCTGTTGCTTTGATACGAGTTTTTAGTCCCGGAGTATATTGCAGAAGGGGGGGTTGAATGCAATATAGATAATTTCAAATCTTTAGCTCAACAACAATGATAAAGATTGTAAACTATCTACACAAGAATTGCAATCACAAGTAGTAATTCAAGATGTTCTCACAAAATAAATATTTTATTTATTTTGTAATGTGTTGCTACAACCTCGAGAAAGAATGGTTTTCTCAAGCTTCGATTTCTTCAAAGAAATCACTACAGAAATAATGAGAGATGTGTCTCTATATAGACTAATCTTTCTCTAACATCTCAGTCACATGGGTCACGGAGCTGTTGTCATTTTCAAGTGACAGCTCCTCACAAGTTGCACACCCATGTGACCTTTCCTAAAATGCTATACAAACAGAGTTATCATTAAGCATAAGGCATTCTGGGTTCTTTCTAAAATTAGCTATAAAAATTCTAGTAGATGCAGACTTGTCATACTCTTGAATTGTCGAGCCTCGTCTTGTGATCTCTCAAGCTTCTGTCGTAGTCTTGCAGGTCTGCTACAATCTTTGACGAATTGTAGCATATCTGTTTCTCGAACATCTAAACTGTCACGGGGGTTTGACTGAGATAAAATCCCCAAATCAAATAATTCAGTGAGACAGTAACCTTTGCCGCCAAGTTTGCTGTCATAGGAATATTCAGTAGTTGACAGTATGAGCTCCCGCCAATGTTGCTGTCAGAACTCCAAACTTGCTATCAAGTGTGAGAATGTTGTTGTCCCATGCTCCAGCCAATGTTGCTGTCAAATGAGACTTGCCGTCGTGACCTTGCAACATGCAGTCTTCTTGTAACGTTACCATCAATGTATTGACAGTAACTTTATTATTGCAGTCGAACTGATGTATTCTCTTGAGACTTGAACATATCAATGAACTTCTTCCAAGATACATACTTATTACATTTCAGCAATTATTTGATTACAAGAACACACTCTGGTTGTGACAGTATGTTCTACTTAGCCTATACAAATAAACTAAGTACTAGTTAAGTTGTCTCTACGCTATCACCCATAAATTCTAACAATTATATTATTATTAGTTTATTTCATTAATTAGAACGATCATATTTTTGGAACGAAGATATTTTAATTAGAAAAGGTAATAGCTAAAAATGGTAATTGGTTAATCATTATTTATGAGAAAATATGATATTTTAGTTAGAAAGTATAAAAAAATATTACCTTTTAGCTAGAAGAGGTAATCAATTATTTATTAATAATTATAATATTATTAGTTATTTTCATCAATTAGAACGACCATATTTTCAGAAAAAAAGAGATTTTAGTTAGAAAAGTTAGAAAAGGTAATATTTGAAAAAGGTAACTGGTTATTTATTATTTAGGAGAAATATTATAAATTCGACGGTTGAGATTATTTTTGCAGTAGAGTGACCAAAATTATGGATAAAATCTCTTTTACCTGATATAATAATAGAAAATTTAGAAAAGATATTACCTTTTAGCTGGAAAAGGTCATCTGTTAGTTATTAGTAATTAAAATATTATTAGTTTATTCCATTAATTAGAACGACCAACAAAGTAAAATAATTAAATAAGGTAAGTATCAGTTAGTTATTAATAATTATATTATTATTAGTTTATTTCATTAATTAGAACGACCATATTTTTGAAAGAAGATATTTTAATTAGAAAAGGTAATAGCTAAAAATGGTAATTGGTTAATCATTATTTAGGAGAAAATGAGATATTATAGTTAAAAAATATAAAAAAATATTACCATTTAGCTGGAAGAGGTAATCAATTATTTATTAGTAATTATAATATTATTAGTTATTTTCATCAATTAGAACGACCATATTTTTCAGAAAAAGAGATTTTAGTTAGAAAAGTTAGAAGCGGTAATATTTGAAAAAGGTAAATGGTTATTTATTATTTAGGAGAAATATTATAGATTCGACGGTTGAGATTATTTTGGCAGTATAGTGACCAAAATTATGGATAAAATCTCTTTTACCTGATATAATAATAGAAAATATAGAAAAGATATTACATTTTAGCTGGAAAAGGTCATCTGTTAGTTATTAGTAATTAAAATATTATTAGTTTATTTCATTAATTAGAACGACCATATTTTTGGAAAGAACATATTTTAATAAAGTAAAATAACTAAATAAGGTAAGTACCGTATCATACCAAAACTATTAATGTTTCGTCTTTTATAATATAGTATATATATAATTAGGTTTTCTATTGAATGGGATTATCAGTGTAGGTCTTCTATACTTAATAGAATTAATGTAAAAATTCGTAATTATATTTTCTCTTGAGATTTTGAGTGTTTCCGTTTGGATAATAATTGTTAAATCATCAATAAATTAAAGATAATTTTTTTTGTTTCGCGTAAACTGTAAAATCATTTCGATTTCTAAATCTCGAAATAGAATCTGAATAGTAAATATGAACTTTTTTAATATTAATAAATAAATAAATGTAATGAAGTTCTAATATAACATTTATATCCTTTTAGATTATAATTTCTTTCTAAAATTCAATTTTAATACAACCACTTTTTTTCCTAATTTTATTTATCAAGTAATTCTACAAACTACTTAAAAATGAGGGAAAAATCGATTTATTAGAAATTACGTAATATTCTTCACAAAAATAGTTAGCATGAATACTTGGATGTGTATAAATTTTATTTAAATTTAGGATTTTTTTCCTTTTTTTCCTTTTTTTTATTTAATTTCTTGATTTTTTTCCTAGTTAACCAAATAAAATAAATTTATTTTTTCTAATTTTTTGGCAATAATATTGAAAAGGATGGATCTTGACATCCGTATGGTTGAATCATCGAGAAATACATTTAAAAAAATTAAAACACGAATTAGGGACGAAACCCTGTTTAGGAATACTAGTCAAACACAATATTTGACCGTTAAATTAGCAAATCAAATAAATTTAATTTTTTTTAAACTTTTGGCGATAACATTAAAAAGGATGGATCTTGACATCCGTACGGTTGGATCGTCGAGAAATATTTTGAAAAAAAAATCAAAATACGAATTAGGGACGAAACCCTATTTAGGGGTACTAGTCAAAATACTAGTTGACCGTTAAATTTGGTAAACAAATAATTTTTTTTAATGAAATTTTGGCAATAACGTTAAAAAGGATGGATATTTACATCCGTACGGTTGGATCAACTAGAAATATTTTTAAAAAAGTCGATACCTTAAACCCTAGTTGACCAGTAAACTTATAATTTTTAATTTTGTTCAAGATTTAATTCATCAAATCTCCTCATAATTGATAATATTGATAGGTTTATCAAGCCAATTGAGTACCCTTTCATTTGATCTCCCGTGCTAATTATAACAACGTTTTTTTTAAAATTTTAATTTGAGTTATTGGACTCGTTTGTCTCTGCCAAAATCAGTTCTTCTATTGCTATTACTACTACTTCTGTGTGTATGAATTTTCATCCAAATTTTGGCTTTTTCCTTTTTTATTTAATTTTTAATTTATTTTACAAACTAATAAAAAATGGATGAAAAATAAAATTATTAGAAAATTAGTGAAAGTAAGGTAAAACTCATCACAAAATTAGTTATTATGAATACTTGATTGTGTATGCATTTTAAATCAATTTTTGACTTTTTCCTAATTTTATTTTATTTATCATGTAATTCTACAAACTACTTAAAAATGAGGGATAACTCAAATTATTAAAAAATTAGGTAATATTCATCACAAAAATAGTTAGCATGAATACTTGAATGTGTAAAAATTTTAAATTAAATTTTGATTTTTTTTTCTAATTTTGATTTATTTTTTTAACATTTTTTTAAACATTTTTTTTAATTTTTATTTAATTATCAAAAAACCTAACCGCAATGAATACATGAAAAAACATGGAACTGGGGGACAGACAACATCTTTTTTTTTTTTTTGACGAGTGACAGACAACATCTGATTGGTTGTTGATAATACTCCTCCGGCGGCGATGACGGTTGATGCCACGTCAGCAGTGTGTAACTTAAGCATACTCGACTAGCTGAGTCATCCTCCTGGTTCACTCACCGAGTTATCACTCACTTGGCTTGCCTTTTGTTCATCTACATACTCACTTGGTCTAAACACTAAAAATAATAATAGTAATAATAATAATAATTTTGTTTCTGAAGTTGAAATTCTCAGCAACAATGGGCTTCAATTACTGGTCCAAGATCACTTTTTGAGTGTCATTCAGGTATGATTTTAACCTGGGCTGTTTCGATTTTGGCTCTAGTATGTGTAATGTTTGTGTAATTGTGTCAGTGTATGTTTTTGTTTTGTTAAGTATTTGGTTATGAATATTTTATGTTTGTGTTGTTCAGCAAGTTTTCGAGAAAAATGCAGTTTCTAGGTTCTGGCATCATTTTGATGTTATCATGGTATGTTTTCGACTACATTGGATACCCACATTGTTGGTTTCGTCCGTTTATTACAATGTTTAGCTTCGGGTAATAATGTTGTGATGAATTTATGGGTTGCTATATTGAATAAGAACTTGTATGTTTAAGTTAAATACGTTTTCGTTTATGTTCAAGTGAAGATGGCCCTAGAAATAATATAGAATTAGCACCCCTTTTACCTCATTGTATTTTTTTTTAATACGTGCCTTTTTTTTTTGAAAGATAGAGTGAGGATTGAGGAACTTATTATTATTTAAAGTACTACTTCGCCAAATCTTTAAGACTACGGACCCAATTCTAAACTTCTAACAATCCTACTGCTGTGCTTGTAATTTTTCATTTCGTTGCAATTTTTTTAAAAAGAAATGTGCCTTTTTTTGGAAGGCAGAAGGATGGAATGAGGAACTTATGATTGGTTAAAGTACTACTTCACGAAATCTTTAAGACTACGAACCTAACTCTAAGCTTCTAACAATCCTAGTGCTGCACTTGGTTGGGGGGAATATAGTAAAGTATAAATTAATAAAAAATTGTCAACAAAATGAAAGGTTGCGGAAAAGAGTAAATAAAAAAGAAATGTTTAAATTTTATGTGCTAAGGTTTGTGAAGAAATGAGCTGGATGGAGAAATTAACATTCATTTTCCATATATTAGGATAGAACTCTTGTATATATTGTTTCGAATAGAATGGAGCAAGGTATGAACACTATAAATGTCTACCCAGTCCAAAAAAAAAATAAGCAAATCACATTTCGTTTGACCCAATTTCATTCCTTCCAACAAATGGATTATTAAGAGTTCAGGGACTAAGAGGTTCATTTTCCCTTGGAACAACTCAATGTCTCTAGAATCTCTAACCATGTCATTTTACATGAAAATCCTGTGTCTTGAGAAATGAAAAAATTGTTAACAAAACTTTAGTGTTTTCTGTGGTGATAAACAGACTCACGAGGATGGGGTTCAGCAAGTTCTACATGTGGCTTTGGAAGAGATCACATTGGAAAAACAAAAACATGAGAGATGTTTGGCCATGCTCACTCATACTTTACAGTCCTGCAAAGATACTACATTAGAGGGATCACAAAGTCAGAAAACGACGCATGATGCCTTTCTTCCAAATATTAGTTAATAGAGTCTTCAACACTAATGATCACTCTTCCTCGTCATTTTCCTCGTAAGCCTACTGATTTACATGTAGTGAACTGGGTCACATACCTTTTTCTGCTTTCTTCTCACAAGGAAAGACCTCGTTTTTAATATGTGGTTATGTAATATTTATTTGCATCACCTGTCAAAGAGCAATTTTTGAATTTCAAATGTTCTTTCTTCTATCATAGTTTCTTGTCAGGTCTGGCAGGAAGTAATAATGTTTCTCAAAAGCATTGAATCCTTGCAATTAAATATGACTAAGAGAAATGTGAAGAGGCAGATACCTACTATTCTGGTCACATTTTCTTGCATGGTTTTATAATGCGTCATGAAGTTAATTAGAAATATTTATAGACGTCTTCTCAGGAAGCTTAATCTAAACTATCTTTTCTGTTCATTGTACACAATGATTAGTCATCAAATATTTTCTAACATATTATGTTCTTAAAGATACTGCACTGGTATTTTAAGGGGCGACTTGAAGAATTAAATACAAGTTTGCATGAGGAGTAACAAGATCTTGACAGATTGCAAGCTGAAGAAGACATGGATTTAGATGGTAAAAATAAATTCTCTAATGAAAAGGCGAAATGGGAAGTGACAAGTCCTATCCTCAAGAAAGTTGCTGGAGAATAATAATTTAGTAAAGAACATTGGAAAGGTTGTTCATGATCTTTGAAGTCTGGGATTCGCATCTCTAGCTGAAGATGCCTATGCTTCTGCTATATTTATGCTTCTAAAGGTAAGTATGTGTCATTGCTGCATCTATTATATTACCTAAATCAATAATCCTTCTGCCTTCCAATTTTTTGTGTTTGTGAGATTGATAAAATAATCAGCTTCCGTATTAATAAGACTTGTCGATAGAATTTTGCTTGCTAAATCTTAACCATGCATACATACACCAGGTTAACTTGATGTATCTTGATATCTTACTTATAGATTCTCATATCAATTTTATCAAGTTGATTGCAGGCTAATGTTAATGAGTTGGCTGGGGATGACTATAGGGGTTCTGTTTTGGAGGCCATTAAAGGTTGGAATTTGGATACAGGTATAACTCTTCTGTGTAATGCTTTCATTATTTGCTTTGGATACCCTTTTGTTCCCATCATGATTTCAGTATTATCAATGTGACAAATGCTAATGAAAAATTCATAGACATGGGCCACAAAGAACCTTGATGACGATATCTATATTTTTCGTGATCATGTATATTTCAAGCGCTGTCATTATCATTTGATGGGGAGAAATTATAAGCCAAATCTGAAGTAACCGTCATAACCAAGTTATTACTTAATTTGAAGGAACCGTCATAAGGAACAAAGTGTGAGATTCATCTAAGTAATAAGCTTGATTAAACTGCAAAACCACTTTTTAAGGCTAGGGCAAGATTTTAATGTTATATGTGATGACTGGGATGTATGCTCTCGCTTTGGCATTTGGTAATGCCAACTAAAAATATATATGTAGAGAAAGTAATGCTGAATTGCCCATTATCTTTATATGCTTGCTTTTTCTTCGTGAGTGTTGTCAAACGTCATTTAATCAATGTTATGGAGAATGACTTCTAACAGTGATGGTATAACTCAGGCTGTGCCTCTCCAGTTCTTGCAGGCACTTCTTGCTTATCTTGGTGATACTGTTAGCAATGGGCAACATTCTTCAATTTTGAGATCACCGTTAGCATCTCATCCAAATTCATGTTATCCTGGTACTGATGCTGCATCTGAAGAGCTTGTTAGATGGAGTTACGATTGGAATATTTTGCTTATGAAACCTTGCAAGATTTAAGAATAGCAAAACTTTTTAAGATTATTGTGGACTACCCCGGCAGGTGATTCTTATATATTGTCATCTTTTACCTAAATCTAGACTCTAATTTCTTGATTGTTGTATCAATATTGGCATATCACCTATTGATTTTACTTTGAGTTCAGACAAAGATTAGGATATATACTTAAAGTTGGGGAACATGTTGGTTTATGGGTTTGGTGAATTTTTATCATTTTACATTCCTTAAACCACTTGCTCCATTTACTGTTTGTTTCCATTTTGTTTATACTGTGCGTTACTGTACTTGTCTTAGGAGTATGACAGTAGTTTATTCTCATAACATAACCAAAATAGTACCGTGGTTCGCATATATTACCAATCTTATATACTTTCCGGTAACATTTTATTTACAAGTAATGATTATGGAATGGATTACAGCTCGGCCGCTATTGAAGACTTGAAACAATGTCTTGAATACACAGGGCAAAATTCAAAGCTGGTAGATTCATTCATCTCAGCACTGCGATATCGTTTGCTTACAGCAGGTGCCTCTACAAATGATATACTGCAGCAATATGTTTCAACTATCAAAGCACTCAGGACAATAGACCCAACTGGTGTATTCCTTGAAGCAGTTGGCGAACCAATAAGGGAATATCTGAAAGGGAGGAAAGATACTATTAAATGCATTGTAACAATGCTTACTGATGGAACCAGTGGGCCTGGAAGTGTTGGTGATAGCCTTCTTGAAGAAATAAACAGAGATGAAGAAAACCAAGATGGTTCTGGTGTAGATGATGAAATAAGCACTGATGACAAGCAAGCTTGGATAGATGCTGAACGGTATATGTGCTGTTATTTTGTGGTTTACACGGATGTCAGACTTTATGATTAAAATTGTTCCTTGACTTTAGACTCTAGCAAGTATTATAACTAAATACTCCATTCAGATGGGAACCTGATCCTGTTGAGGCTGATCCACTGAAGAGTAGCAGATGTAGAAGAAAAATTGATATACTTGGGATGATTGTTAGCATTATTGGTTCAAAGGATCAGCTCGTTAACGAGTACCGTGTCATGCTTGCGGAAAAGCTTCTGAATAAACCGGATTATGACATTGACTCTGAAATACGTACTTTAGAACACCTCAAGGTCAGGGGATCTTTAACAGTTTAACTAAATCGGGGATTTGAATTCTTGTTAATGGTGGTTATTTTTACTTGGTGCTCTTCATCCTGGTATCTAAAGTTCAGCTGGTTTCAGCTTATTGTATTCTTATGTTTAGCTCTGGTGTGTTGTTTCCAGATACATTTTGGAGAAAGCAGCTTGCAGAAGTGTGAAATAATGCTCAATGACTTAATTGATTCTAAAAGAACAAACACAAACAGAAACTGCAATCAGGTACCTTCCAAACTTAGTTCTTTAACTTCTTTTCATAATTATATTGGTAAGTATGAAAGGAAACAGTTTCCTGATCATTGGTAGTCGTTTATACATATGAGTGAATTCATGAAAATTTCTATATACCTTTTTATGATGACAGGTGTCGACATTAAAGAAAATGAAATACCTATGGATGTGTTTGATGCTACAATCATATCTTCGAATTTTTGGCCACCGATCCAGGTATGATAATGAGTTTACATTTTGACAATCTCAAATACCTTGAATACCTCAAGTTAACACTTGACAGTGAATAACGTGAAAATTGACTGGAGATGTTTTTAATATTGAGGCTTCATCATGTACTTCTCTCTCAAGTTCGATTCACCAGCTCTTGTCTTGCTGCCGTATATTTCTGTTTTGGTTTTACAGCATCCATGAAACTTCGCAAAGGTCTATTTTATTGTAATTTGAAGCATGTGTTTAGTTTTAAATTTCTATCCGCTTATATTTAATGCGCATTATTGTTCATTGACGCCAGTAAATTTGAAGCAAAATTTTAATTTTAAATTCACCCTCAAATTATCTCTCTTAAAATTATTGTTCATTCAAGCTAGTAAATGTGTTGCTACGTTTAGATTCGCAAATCTTGTGCCTACTTCCGAAACGTGAGTAAGCGTGTAGTCGTGCTTTTCACAACGATCCTTTGGTCTATGGTTTTGCTCAATAAACCGTGTGGTGAAATTGCAGGAGGAGGCCCTTAACATACCTGGGACAGTGGATAAGCTTCTAAATGATTATGCTACACGGTTTAATGAGATTAAGACCCCTCGTTTCTTGGTACTGTCAAGGTTAGGTGCTTTTGTTTTTTCAAATATGCGACTCCCTACTACTTGGTGTTGAAAGTATTTAGGTTAAATTAAATTTTCTTTTATAAAAAATATAGTTGGAGTTGCAATTTGAAGATAGAGAGGTTCAGTTCACGGGATTGAGGAAATGTGAAGAGGCAGAAGAGTTACATGCTTAGTAGCGTAACCATGTGCTACTTAGATAATATAAACAATGAGGTAATTAGGTAACCTCATTTCTCAAATAAAACGGGATTGAGGAAATAGGTAATTAGGTAACTTAGTAGCGTTACATGCGATTAGTAACGGAGGGAGGGTAATTAAGACATATCCTAGTCCAGCTGTTAATTTATCCTAGTCCAGCTGTTAATTGACATAATCATGGTGCTCTATATATAATCAACGCATTGAGCGATGCTTGATTTCATTCTCTAATTTCTCTATGTGGAATCTCTCTCTCTATAATATCTCTCATTCTTCATACTCGCTCCTCTCTCTGTAATCTCTCTCATTCTTGCTCCTCTCTCTCTCTGTAATCTCTCTTTCTCTCTGTAATCTCTCTCTTTCTCTTTCATTCTCTCTGAAATCTCTCTCGTACTAGTGATTGATGTGATTGATGGAGGAGAATAAAAGGAATTTACATCCTGGATTTCGTTTTAATCCGTTCGAAAACGAACTCATAAATTTCTACTTGAAGCCTAAAGTAAAAGGAGAGAAGCTTTCTTGTACAGTGGTTGAGGAGAGACAACTGTATGGATCTAATGCCAATCCATGACAAGTTTTCGACCCCGAAAACCATCCCTGGATCCTCCCCAAAGTCTCTTGCGGAAAGTTCGAAAAGATTGCTTATGCCTTTGTTAACTTAACCAAGAAAGCAGCCAATTCTAATAACAAGAGTCATGTTGGATGAGAGCAATATATTAAGAAAGCTGGCTGTGGTACATGGGATGGCTAGACTAAGCGCACCGAGATTAGGGATTTTGATGGTAAACTTATCGAGAAGAGGAGGATGTTGGTATTTAAAATTAATGAAGTTTCTGATCAGGAGGATTTGAGTAGGGTAGGGCATTGGAGGATGCACGAGTATCACTTGTGCGGAGTTAACAAGGATATTCCTAATTCCTCTAATACTGTCCTTTGCAAGATCATCCTAGATCATTCCAAGAAACCAGCCATCAAATTGCTTCCTAACAAGACTACTCGTCCAATTAAAGCTAGCGCTCCTGAGAAGAACAAGACAAAGAAGACGAATACTAAAAAATTGGATGTTGTGTGTTCTTCGTCGTCAACAAACAGTGCCGTTGTTGATACTTTCGAGGGGATTTCAAAAAGTCGTGGAGCTTTTACTACTCAGATTTGTCATAATGATGGTTTGGTATCGGTTGACAGTTACGGGCTTAAAGGAGAAGAAGAGCGGTGCTGTGAAACTGATTGTGATCAAACATGTGGTGATGATGATCTGAAATGGATAAATAGTATTTATGATGGGTGTTCACTATTAGAGAAAGTAGAAAATGGGCCGATGACCGATGATGATGACATGGATTGGATTAATAATATTTTTGTAAGCAAAGAAGGGGAAGATGGAAATTTGTATATTAACATGTCTTAGTTTGAGTTTCCAAGTTATCCGAAGCACGAAGATGAGCAACCACTAGTAGATGTAACTAGCAATCTCGGAAAAAGAAAACTTCAAGCTGAAACATCATACGCGGTGAGTAAAAGAGTTTGTTTCTGATCAATAAATAGTGACTTTGTCTATATAGAGAAACAATTAGTATTTCCGTGAATATATTATGATAGTTTCTTGCTTAGCTATGCAAATCTGGCTTTGAATTTTGGATTCTTTTGCTTCCAACAAGTTTCTTTCTGTTGAATCCTGGAAGATAGTGTTAGGGCCCATTTGTTAATAACTGAATGAGAGAATCTGGATTGAACGATCCTGTAATTGTTGTTCAGCTTATTTGGGTGATGTTTATAAAATCTGGACGAATCAAATTTTGCTGGACGAACAGCTGGACCACTCCTCCTCCCAATTCTATCTGGATGGTTCAAATAAAGTATTTTTACTTTGCAAAGATTTGCAAACCTTTAGTAATATATTTATCTTCATTGATTTTGAATGAATAATGTCATTCGATTTTATAATTGAATTATAGTTTTATTTTAAATTCAAATTTAATTGTTATACAATAAAAATGTCTAATTAATTAAATTAAAATTTATAATATAATTCCTTGTGGAGATTTTGAAGTTATTAATTTACCTTTCAAATTTATTTTACTAAATTACTTGATATACTGTTATACAATTCATATTAAAATATATACACTGTTTATATTATCTAGCCATATCTAATTATATATTCTGAATAATTTTATTAATAATTTAAAAGGATAATATATTAATTACCATCCTTCAGAAAATATTTGTAAAAATAAATTTTTCAAAGAAAACATTTTCCAATAATACCATCTTATCAGGTTGCATATACGGCTGAATTTTCATAGAGTTACAAATGTGATTGCAAACAGTTGTATTTGGTTAATTTGGTTGCAGACCGTATTTTTGTAAATAGGTTGGTATTTTTGTAAAATATTTTTTTTTTAAATGTACTTTTGCAAAGAAAAAAAAATTGGACTTGGATATTTATCAAAAAAACCCGAAAAATAATTCATCTTACTTTTAATTTATTATTACTTAAATATCTTAATTATTCAGAAAATATGCTCAACAAAAACTCTTAAACTATATATTACAAAAACTCAAATATTTAGTCATTCATAAACTTTTTTATTTTATCAAACAACTTTCGTTCAGGATTCAGATTATTCAATCGTTCAGATAATCAATGGTTCAGAAAGTGCTATTCAGATTTAACAAATGACCCCTTACACTCCTTTTTAAGGTTATCTATTGCTTCTTAAGAAGATATTGCATTCTGTATAGGTTGGGATCTTTGTGTTCCAGTAAGTCGAGCTAGAAATTTCTATTTCTAAAGATGTTACCGGTCCTTTTTGGTTCCGTTACAGAGTGTTTCATTGTGTCGTTACGCCCTGCCATTCAGTTTTCTCATGGTCATAGGCATCCAGTTTTTCTTGGCTTTGTCTACTAAAGTGGGATGTCTAAACCTTTCTAATTTGCGTGCATTTTAAAGTATCTGCTATCGGAGAATTTATGTTTTCACTTTTCACCCATATCAATTAGAAGGGTGATGGTAAAATGTTGTCTGATTTCTAAGCAAGTGTGATGGTAACTTTTGAGAACAATTTTAGTGCTTTCCAATTCTTTTCCTGTCTATTTGCCTGTTTTTAGATAGTTGATTTATGTAGAAGTATATAGTTGATGCACTTTAGTATATTGTCGATAGTTGATCCTCTTTAGTTGATGCTTTCCAGGTCTTTTCCTGTTTATTAATACCTTTTTCAGATAGTTGGTGCTCTTTACTATTTATATATAGTTTGATGTAATGCACTACCCCAAGAGTTTCACAAATGGCACTAGAGAGGAAAAAAATATCGTTGACAATTAATCAAATAATCACAATGTTTTAACTATATTCAAATTTTATTGAACGTGGAAACTACATATTCATGGAAATACTAATTGTTTCTTTATATAGACAAAGTCACTATTTATTGATCAGAAACAAACTCTTTTACTCACCGCGTATGATGTTTCAGCTTGAAGTTTTCTTTTTCCGAGATTGTTAGTTACATCTACTAGTGGTTGCTCATCTTCGTGCTCCCGATAGCTTGGAAACTCGAACTCAGACATGTTAATATACAAATTCCCATCTTCCCCTTCTTTGCTTACAAAAATATTATTAATCCAATCCATGTCATCATCATCGGTCATCGGTCCATTTTCTACTTTCTCTAACAATGAACACCCATCATAAATACTATTTATCCATTTCAGATCGTCATCACCACATGTTTGATCACAATCAGTTTCATAGCATCGCTCTTCTTCTCCTTTAGGCTCGTAACTGTCAACCGATACCAAACCATCATTATGACAAATCTGAGTAGTAAAAGCTCCACGACTTTTTGAAATCCCCTCGAAAGTATCAACAACACACTGTTTGTTGACGACGAAGAACACACAACATCCAATTTTTTAGTATTCGTCTTCTTCGTCTTGTTCTTTTCAGGAGCGCTAGCTTTAGTTGGACGAGTAGTCTTGTTTGGAAGCAATTTGATGGCTGGTTTCTTGGAATGATCTAGGGTAATCTTGCAAAGGACAGTATTAGATGAATTAGGAATATCCTTGTTAACTTCGCACAAGTGATACTCGTGCATCTTCCAATGCCCTACCCTACTCAAATCCTCATGATCAGAAACTTCATTAATTTCGAATACCAACATCCTCCTCTCCCCGATAAGTTTACCATCAAAATCCCTAATCTCGGTGCGCTTAGTCTGGCCATCCCATGTACCACAACCAGCTTTCTTAATATATTGCTCTCTTCCAACATGACTCTTGTTATTAGAATTGGCAGCTTTCTTGGTTAAGTTAACAAAGGCATAAGCAATCTTTTCGAACTTTCCGCAAGAGACTTCGGAGAGGATCCAGGGATGGTTTTCGGGGTCGAAAACTTGCCATGGATTGGCATTAGATCCATACAGTTTTCTCTCCTCAACCACCGTAGAAGAAAGCTTCTCTCCTTTTACTTTAGGCTTCAAGTAGAAATTTATGAGTTCGTTTTCGAACGGATTGAAACGAAATCCAGGATGTAAATTCCTTTTATTTTCCTCCATCAATCACATCAATCACTAGTACGGGAGAGATTTTAGAGAGAATGAAAGAGAAAGAGAGAGATTACAGGGAGAAAGAGAGAGATTACAGAGAGAGAGGAGCGAGAATGAGATATTACAGAGAGAGAGGAGCGAGAATGAAGAATGAGAGAGATTATAGGGAGAGAGAGATTCCACAGAGAGAGAAAGATTATAGAATGAAATCAAGCATCGCTCAATGCGTTGATTATATATAGAGGACCATGATTCTGTCAATTAACAGCTGGACTAGGATAAATTAACAGCTGGATTAGGATATGTCTTAATTATTTTTACTTTGGGGCAAGTTTGTGTTCCGAAATATATTATTTGAGCATAATATTTATACTTTACATTTTTCAATTTTAACTTTCTGTCAATTAATATTCTAATTATTATTAAAAAATTCATTTAAATATCTAAAATTATCTGACAAAAATATCGGGGACATATATCAATTTAACAATACTTTTTTTGTAAATATATTTAAAGTAACATATTTTATATAAAAAGTCATTGTATTGAATTTGATTTCATTAAGTAGAGTTTTTTCCACATTACTTGACACAATTACATTATATTGGACGCAGTGATGGAGGCAAAAATGATTTGTAGGAGGCCGATATTATATAATTTTAAAAATGAATATTAATTTTAATTTTTAATTGTAAAATAAACTTAAAATGTGTTAAAAGTATAAAAGGTGAAATTTTTGATAGAAAAACTACATAAAATAAGTTAAATGGTATTTTTAGAAGAAACTACAAAAAATAAAGTTAAAAGTTGGAAAACAAAAAAAAAAGAAAAAATGACAAAAATGACTGATTTCTGAAAAAATTTGATGAAAATATTCTATTCTGGAAAGTGCGCAAAAATACCCGTTCGAATACGCATTTACCAAATGCGTAATTGGGACACAATTGTTGCTATACCCCACCCGCATGTCAATCAGAATACAGATATGTGCCAACCACCACAATTTGCTTTGCAAGAGATACGCATAATGAAAATGCTTATTCAGTCAATACCCAAATTCGAATTGCGTATTTAGTATAAAGTAATATTAATAAACTAATAATACTCCACTCGAACATGCGTAATAAGAATACTCCACTGGAAAATGCGTAATCCGCCGGGTATTTTTGTCATAACTGATGAAACTGGTTATTCTCGTAAGTGTTAGGAAAATCGGGTATTCTTGTCTTTCACCCAAAAAAAACACAAACTCAAAATCGAACCTTGGTTGATGGAGTGAAAAACCACCTTGACCGCTCACCTACAAAGCAATACCTACAAAATGAGTACTACTATTGTTCATATTGGAAATCTATGGGGGCCTCGACCCCCTCCCTCCGTCACTAATCGCACGTAACGCTACTAAGTTACCTAATTACCTATTTCCTCAATCCCGTTTTATTTGAGAAATGAGGTTACCAAATATTAGTTTTATATACTTTATATGTGTTTAGGAGAATTTATATTTCCTCATTCCCACTAGTCAATGTTTCTCAAAAGCATTGAATCCTTGCAATTAAATATGACTAAGAGAAATGTAAAGAGGCAGATACCTCCTATTCTGGCCACATTTTCTTGCATGGTTTTATAATGCGTCACGAAGTTAATTAGAAATATTTATAGAGGTCTTTTCAGGAAGCT
Source organism: Saposhnikovia divaricata (assembly GCA_036435485.1). Taxonomy (NCBI): domain Eukaryota; kingdom Viridiplantae; phylum Streptophyta; class Magnoliopsida; order Apiales; family Apiaceae; genus Saposhnikovia; species Saposhnikovia divaricata. The sequence goes on along the minus strand of CM071597.1, from coordinate 7,698,779 downwards.
TAATCAAAACTATCTTTTCTGTTCATTGTACACAATGATTAGTTATCAAATATGTCAAATATTGTTAAGTCAGAAGATCTACAGTAGTAAGTGATGTAACTGATTACGTTTATGAATTGTAGTAGGTAGGAGTTAGGCAGGCATATAATCTATATATAGACTCCTTCATCTCCTGTAATAATACACACAAATATATACAATCTTTACTTCTTCTGTAAACTCTCTATATGTTATATATTTCAACATGGTATCAAAGCGGGTTATAACATAGGAAGAAAGTGCTCATCAGAATTACTATTGGGGCTCTAAGTTTTCAAGAAAACTACAAACCCAGTGAAAATTTCGAGTTTTACAAAGGTGGTCGAAACTTAGTTTTGAGGATATCATTAGATGCCTCACGTCGAGACGAGTTCGGAGGTATATTCGGAATACAAAACCGACGTCAGGCGAAGCCGTACGGACTGCTGAAAGAATCTCAAGGTTGAAGACGATGAATAGTATTGTTCACTGATACGGTACTGTTCACCGATACTGTACGGTTCCCTGTTCACATATACGTACGGTATTGTTCACGGATACTGTACGCCACTATTCATTTTCCGAAAAAAAATTATCTGAAGAAGCTTTGATTAAATCATGGCTGAGATTATTAACACAACAAAAGAGGATATTGCTACAAGTAGCGGTAAATATGGATTTCATGGTACACCATATGTAAGTCCTAAATTTGATGGAAAGAATTTTTTGGAATGGTCGGAGTCTTGCACACTTGCACTTAAATCCCATCGATTGATGAAATATATCAATGGGAAGGCCAAGAAGCCCTTGGCAACTGATACAAGCTTCGATGATTGGGATAACGAGAATGCCATGGTCAAGTCATGGTTGTTTAACTCTATGGAGTTACGTATTCGCAAAAGTTATCTGTTTCTTGATACTGCGGAAGCTGTTTGGAATTCCATTAACCGAACATACTCATATTCGGGTAATATGGCCAAACATTTCGAGGTAAAGCAGAAAATATGGTCTCTAACTCAAGGGGGCCATTGACCGAATATTATTCGGAACTCACATCTCTATGGCAGGAGTCAGACCACTACACTGTGTTCGAGTGTAAACAGGCTGAAGACCAAGAGAAGTACCAAAAATTGGTACAAGAAGAAAGAGTGATGAAGTTTCTTGCTGGACTGACAATGGAGTATGATCAATGTTGTTAAAGGCGAGATGCGCACCGAGGCGCTAGGGTCCCTTGGAGCCTAGGCGACGAGGCGCGAGGCGAGGCGCGCGCCTCATCGAAATGAAACGGATTTATTTATGAAATGAATTATATATCATAATTCTTTGCAGAAACACAACAAATAAACTTAAAAGTGAAACATAGCTTAAATCTTTTAAGGAAAATTGTTACTTCAACTAATCCCAGCCATTTTGGAATTGAAATCTGCAACAGCAACACTCCAAATTTGGCAGTCCCTGCACCTGCAGGCTACATTCTACAAAATCTGCCATTAATTTATCATCTAACAAACAAAAAACTCCATTGGTAGGCTAGCATATCAAGATCAGCATTCAGCAGTCAGCAGTAGCACTACTAATAACTAAATACTAATAAGTAATAACAATAAGGCAAGCTTAAGCAGTGCTGTAGTAGTAAATAAGTTCTCTGCATATTAAATCGGCCTCAAACTCGTCAAAATCGGCCTCAAACTCGTCAAAAGCAGCCTCAAACTCGTCAAAATCGGCCTCAAACTCGTCAGAAGCAGCTTCAAACTCGTCAAAACTGGTCAAACTCAGCCCATGTGCGCCTCGTTCGCCTCGCGCCTCGGGTGTCGAGGCGCGCGCCTCATTGAAGTCGATGCGCCTCGGTCAAGACGAGGCACTAAATGTGCGCCTCGCTGCGCCTCGCTGCGCCTCGTGCGCCTAGGCGCGCCTTTAACAACACCGAGTATGATTCAATCAAGAATCAACTCATTGGTCAGATTCCCTTTCCTACAGTTGAAGAAGCACATGGCCGTGTGTAGCTCGAAGAGAGTCGGAGAGAAAGCATGGCTCCGACTGATACTGTGCCTGATCGATCTGCACTTTTTACGGGAAGTGTTCAGAATCATGGCAAACCAGAACAGATGGTTGATGCTTCGAATGTTGAAAAAGATGTTCTCCGGTGTGACTATTGTAAATTTTTTTACCATTCTCGTGAGGAATGCTTTATCTTACATCCTCACTTACGAGGTCGTGGCCGAGGAGGACGAAGCCGTGTCAATTCATCAGGTAGAAGCTCAGGAAGAGGCACTCACTATAGTGCTCATCACACTGCGTCAGAAGAACATGTTGACTCTGCTATCTCAACAACGCGAGCAGTGAGTGCGACTGAACTCAGTTCTCTTCGTCAACTATTGTCTCGAATGGAGACAAATTCACCAGGACCTTCATCGGCCAATTCTGCCCATGTAGAATCAGGCGACAAACAAAATTCCTGGCAGTGGTAAAAGGGGTCGAAAACCTCTTAATAAAGTGGCTATCTACTATAGAGCTAACAACAAAACTTTCTGCATTTTCACGTTGCCTAAAATATATCATGTGGTCGAAAATTCGAGTCCCGGTATCCCAACATTCTCAATTACATATTCCCAAGATAGGTGAATCCCAAGATGGGCAATCTCAAGATGGATCTTTAACTCCAAGATGAGTAAATCTCAAGATGGGTCTTCAATTCCTAGAGATGGGTCAAGTTGAATACCTAGGATATGCTCAAGAGCTCCTAGTGTTCCACTCTTCAATCCCAATATAGGTATTTCATCCCAAGATGGGATTTCGAGTGAGGGGGCGTGTCAAATATTGTTAAGTCAGAAGATCTACAGTAGTAAGTGATGTAACTGATTACGTTTATGAATTGTAGTAGGTAGGAGTTAGGCAGACATATAATCTATATATAGACTCCTTCATCTCCTGTAATAATACACACAAATATATACAATCTTTACTTCTTCTGTAAACTTTCTATATGTTATATATTTCAACAAAATATTTTCGAACATATTATGTTCTTAGAGATACTGCACTGGTATTTTAAGGGGCGACTTGAAGAATTAAATACAAGTTTGGATGAGGAGTAACAAGATCTTGACAGATTGCAAGCTGAAGAAGACATGGATTTAGATGGTAAAAATCTAGGAAGCAGGGACACTTGGGTCACCTGCCGTATCCTCGTGTCGGATTCTTGGACACGCGTGTCCCCGTATTAGACACAGGGATTCTTCTACAATCCTACTTTCAAATTTTGTTTTCACCAATTATAGTCAAAATTTGTGTTAACTAAGTATTTTCACAAAATTAAGTATCAATACCCATAAGCAAATACAAACGTATTGTTTATTATGTTCAATTTTGCATAAATGAAGAGATTATACTTATATTTTCATGTTTTGGATGAATTAATTATGCATTTTATTCAGTTTGCATGCAATTCTTGGTTCTGTCAATTGTTTTCTATAACTGTAACTGAACTATACATGAAAATTTATAATTATGCATGACGTGTCCTCCCGCACCCGTATCCCCATATTTTTAAATTTGACGAATTCACGTGTTCCCGTACTACGCACCCGCACCCGTGTCCTTGCTTCTTAGGTAAAAATAAATTCTCTAATGAAAAAGGCGAAATGAGGAGTGACAAGTCCTATCCTCAAGGAAAGTTGCTGGAGAATAATAATTTAGTAAAGAACATTGGAAAGGTTGTTCATGATCTTCGAAGTCCGGGATTCACATCTCTAGCTGAAGATGCCTATGCTTCTGCTATATTTATGCTTCTAAAGGTAAGTATGTGTCATTGCTGCATCTATTATATTACCTAAATCATTTAATCCTTCTGCCTTCCAATTATTTGTGTTTGTGAGATTGATAAAATAATCAGCTTCCGTATTAATAAGACTTGTCGATAGAATTTTGCGTGCTAAATCCTAACCACGCATACATACACCAGGTTAACTTGATGTATCTTGATATCTTACTTATAGATTCTCATATCAATTTTATCAAGTTGATTGCAGGCTAAAGTTAATGAGTTGGCTGGGGATGACTATAGGGGTTCTGTTTTGGAGGCCATTAAAGGTTGGAATTTGGATACAGGTATAACTCTTCTGTGTAATGCTTTCATTATTTGCTTTTGATACCCTTCTGTTCCCATCATGATTTCAGTATTATCAATGTGACAAATGCTAATGAAAAATTCATAGACATGGGCCAAAAAGAACCTCGATGACGATATCTATATTTTTCGTGATCATGTATATTTCAAGCGCTGTCATTATCATTTGATGGGGAGAAATTATAAGCCAAATCTGAAGTAACCGTCATAACCAAGTTATAACTTAATTTGAAGGAACCGTCATAAGGAACAAAGTAAGAGATTCATCTAAGTAATAAGCTTGATTAAACTGCAAAACCACTTTTTAAGGCTAGGGCAAGATTTTAATGTTATATGTGATGACTGGGATGTGTGCTCTCGCTTTGGCATTTGGTAATGCCAACTAAAAATATATATGTAGAGAAAGTAATGCTGAATTGCCCATTATCTTTATATGCTTTCTTTTTCTTCGTGAGTGTTGTCAAATGTCATTTAATCAATGTTATGGAGAATGACTTCTAACAGTGATGGTATAACTCAGGCTGTGCCTCTCCAGTTCTTGCAGGCACTTCTTGCTTATCTTGGTGATACTGTTAGCAATGGGCAACATTCTTCAATTTTGAGATCACCGTTAGCATCTCATCCAAATTCATGTTATCCTGGTACTGATGCTGCATCTGAAGGGCTTCTTAGATGGCAGTTACGATTGGAATATTTTGCTTATGAAACCTTGCAAGATTTAAGAATAGCAAAACTTTTTAAGATTATTGTGGACTACCCCGACAGGTGATTCTTATAAATTGTCATCTTTTACCTAAATCTAGACTCTAATTTCTTGATTGTTGTATCAATATTAGCATATCACCTATTGATTTTACTTTGAGTTCAGACAAAGATTAGGATATATACTTAAAGTTGGGGAACATGTTGGTTTATGGGTTTGGTGAATTTTTATCATTTTACATTCCTTAAACCACTTACTCCATTTACTAGTTGTTTCCATTTTGTTTATACTGTGCGTTACTGTACTTGTCCTAGGAGTATGAAGTAGTTTATTCTCATAACATAACCAAAATAGTACCGTGGTTCGCATATATTACCAATCTTATATACTTTCCGGTAACATTTTAATTACAAGTAATGATTATTGAATCGATTACAGCTCGGCAGCTATTGATGACTTGAAACAATGTCTTGAATACACAGGGCAAAATTCAAAGCTGGTAGATTCATTCATCTCAGCACTGCGATATCGTTTGCTTACAGCAGGTGCCTCTACAAATGATATACTGCAGCAATATGTTTCAACTATCAAAGCACTCAGGACAATAGACTCAACTGGTGTATTCCTTGAAGCAGTTGGCGAACCAATAAGGGAATATCTGAAAGGGAGGAAAGATACTATTAAATGCATTGTAACAATGCTTACTGATGGAACCAGTGGGCCTGGAAGTGTCGGAGATAGCCTTCTTGAAGAAATAAACAGAGATGAAGAAAACCAAGATGGTTCTGGTGGAGATGACGAAATAAGCACTGATGACAAGCAAGCTTGGATAGATGCTGAACGGTATATGTGCTGTTATTTTGTGGTTTACACGATTTTCTGACTTTATGATTAAAATTGTTACTTGACTTTAGACTCTAGCAAGTATTATAACTAGATACTCCATTCAGATGGGAACCTGATCCCGTTGAGGCTGATCCACTGAAGAGTAGCAGGTGTAGAAGAAATATTGATATACTTGGAATGATTGTTAGCATTATTGGTTCAAAGGATCAGCTAGTTAACGAGTACCGTGTCATGCCTGCGGAAAAGCTTCTGAATAAAACGGATTATGATATTGACTCTGAAATACGTACTTTAGAACTCCTCAAGGTCCGGGGACAGTTTAACTAAATTGGGGATTTGAATTCTTGTTAATGGTGGTTATTTCTACTTGGTGCTCTTCATCCTGGTATCTAAACTTCAACTGGTTTCAACTTATTGTATTCTTATGTTTAGCTCTGGTGTGTTGTTTCCAGATACATTTTGGAGAAAGCAGCATGCAGAAGTGTGAAATAATGCTCAATGACTTAATTGATTCTAAAAGAACAAACACAAACGTAAAAGCAACGATAAAACAGAAACTGCAATCAGGTACCTTCCAAACTTAGTTCTTTTCATAATTATATTGGTAAGTATGAAAAGGAAACATTTTCCTGATCATTGGTAGTCGTTTATACATATGAGTGAATTCATGAAAATTTCTATATACCTTTTTATGACTGACAGGTGTCGACATTAGAGAAAATGAAATACCTATGGATGTGTTTGATGCTACAATCATATCTTCGAATTTTTGGCCACCGATCCAGGTATGATAATGAGTTTACATTTCGACAATCTCAAATACCTTGAATACCTCAAGTTAACACTTAACAGTGAATAACGTGAAAATTGACTGGAGATGTTTTTTATATTGAGGCTTCATCATGCACTTCTCTCTCAAGTTCGATTCACAGATATTCACAGTGCAGCTCTTGTCTTGCTGCCGTATATTTCTGTTTTGGTTTTACAGCATCCATGAAACTTCTCAAAGGTCTATTTTATTGTAATTTGAAGCATGTGTTTAGTTTTAAATTTCTAACCGTTTATAGTTAATGCGCATTATTGTTCAATGACGCCAGTAAATTTAAAGCAAAATTTTAATTTTAAATTCACCCTCAAATTATCTCTCTTAAAATTATTGTTCATTCAAGCTAGTAAATGTGTTGCTATGTTCTTCGCAAATCTTGTGCCTACCCGAAACGTGAGTAAGCGTGTAGTCGTGCTTTTCACAACGATCCTTTGGTCTATGGTTTTGCTCAATAAACCGTGTGGTGAAATTGCAGGAGGAGGCCCTTAACATACCTGGGACAGTGGATAATCTTCTAAATGATTATGCTACACGGTTTAATGAGATTAAGACCCCTCGTAAGCTACTTTGGAAGAAAAATCTTGGTACTGTCAAGGTTAGGTGCTTTTGTTTTTTCAAATATACGACTGCCTACTACTTGGTGTTGAAAGTATTTAGGTTAAATTATGTTTTCTTTTATAAAAAATATAATTTGAGTTGCAATTTGAAGATAGAAAGGTTCAGTTCACGGTCACCCCTATACATGCTTCGATCATTATGAAATTTCAAGAACAGACAAGGTTTGCTTATCACAGTACCATTTACATGTATCAAGAAATTGCTTCCTTTTTTTTTTTTTTTTTTGGCTTATTGGGGCTTGACATGGTAATCATAATATGAATTTTTTCTTCAGTTGGACCGCAAAGGATCTTGCAGCTGCTATTGGGGTACCCGTAGATGTGCCTATTAGGAGAAGCTTTTGGATAAGCAAGGTAAGTTCTACTACTGTAACTATCAATGCATGCTATTTCCTTCATTTTTCTCAGTGTTAGTTGGCACTATTTAAATGTCATATGTATTTGGAAGTTTTGTATAGGGAAAACTATTTCTAAAGTCCCTGAACTATTACCGTTTTTTTTTCTAAGTCCCTGAACTAACAAAATGAATTTCTAGGTAATCAAACTTTTGAATTTTTCTCATCGCAGTCCTTCTGTTAGATTTTGACTAACGCCGTTAGTCAGTGATTTATTACTATTAGGCATTTCTTATGTAAGTCCCTAAACTATTAGGCATTTCTTATGTAAGTCCCTGAATTGAAAATTTATTTACTTTCATTCTTTTTAGCTTAGAATTTAATTTATTTTCTTTTTTAACTTTGCATTTATTTATGTTCTGAAAAACATTAAAAACTTAATATATATGTACAATGTTTTCATTTTAACTTTGTTTATATTTATATTTTTAGTAATTTTTATAAAGTCGGTGCATATAATATAAAAAATTGTTTAATTTATTCCTGATATGTAAATTTTAGATGTATATCACACTTTGGCGAATGATTTTATTTATATATTTTCAATAAATTAGAATATATAATATTATAATTTTTTTTCTAATAAATAAATAAAATAGAAAAGGAAATTGATTAGTTATTGAAAAATAGAAAAGGTAGCATGTTTTACCTGAAAAGGGAAATTTATTAGTTAGTAGTAATAATAAGTAATTAGGTAATAATATATGCAAAGTTAAAAAAGAAAATTAGTAAAATTCTAAACTAACAAGGATGAAAGTAAATAAAAAATAAAAGAGTAATAAATGTGATTTTTAATATAAAATTGAGATTTAAATTTAAATTTTCAGTTCAGGGACTTAAATAAGAAATGCCTAATAGTTTAGGGACTTACATAAGAAATGTCTAATAGTAATAAATCGTTGATTAACGGCGTTAGTCAAAATCTAACGGAAGGACTGCGATGGGAAAAATTCAAAAGTTTGATTACCTAGAAATTTACTTTTTTAGTTCAGGGACTTAGAAAAAAAAACGGTAATAGTTCAAGGACTTTAGAATTAATTTTCCCTTTTGTATATTGATACTGATTCTGGTCATCTTCCAGGGGCCAGGGCAGATGTACATTTTTAAACATTTTAAATTAACAGGTTTTTGCATTTGTAAACTCAAATCAATAAATTTCTGTCTTAGTTTTTGTCGTTTCATGACATTAGAATGGGCAAAATTATAAATGAAGTCATCATTTCCTTTCAAAAGGACAAATTGACCCATGTCCTTTAATGCCATATTGGTAATTAAAGTCGCAATAAATTCCTAAATTGGACGTTATTTCTGTCAATTAGGGAATTCTGGCGGAGTCCTTTGAAACTGATTCTAGTGACCATGTATTCAACCTGGTCGATGACATGGTTGACAATGGCAAGACTGGTATCAATAGTGGAAATTGCGAGGAGCTGGCTGCTGACGAGGATGGAGAGGTCTGTGGCCTCAGTTGAGGATCAATTACGTAAAGAAATGATGGTGTATGAGGTATGTCACGCATGTACACCTGTTAGCTATTATTAATCTCTGGTAATGGGGGTATTCAAAATTCAACTTTGCAATATTCTATGTAACTTGTTCACTGTTCACTGGTTATGGGTATTTTATATGTAAAGGAAAATATTTTTTATATTGAACACTGCGACTTGGCTTTGTTAGCATTTATTTCCAGCTTTTTCACAATATGTATAGTAATCCAACTTCTCACCTATAATTCTGACTGCAATTTGGTTTTGGACTCTAGAAATTTATAACTGGGATGCTGACCAATTTTGGAAGCATGGCCGTGGATCGTATCCACAATACTCTCAGGGTAATAAACTTTTATGTTTCCCTCAAGGTTATCCCTATCACTTCTCTCAAGAATCTCCTTGTTCTTGTTCTGTTTTCTGTCTTGACCCTTACCTCTTTTTGTTGGACCATGATTAGTACTTTTGGAATCCAATTTAAAAACAGGTTTCTTAGAAGAACTGAACGTGATCTTACAGAGAACAATATCATCACCATCAGCAGATTTAAGGCCCTTATTGACCCCAGATAACGAGTATTCATGCATCCTAAAGTGCCCTGCCTTCCCAAGATCAAACTGATCCCCAACGTTAATGACTTTATCCTTCTGATAGATCGGTTTCCTCTTTGTTTTTCCTTCCCAGGTTCCGCAGCCAGCCTTCTTACCCGTATTCTCTCTAATGCTCCCCTTATTACTCTCCGAGCAACGTAACTTAGATAGCTTAGTAAACACGTACAAATACTTCTCCTTTAATGTATCTTGAGGAGAATCAGTCCAAGATTTATCGTCGTTCACATCAAACAATTGCCATGGAGTTGATTTTGGACCATACATTTTCACGGTTTGGATAAAGTTGCACCAGTTGTCTCCAAGAACCTTGGGCTTCAAGTACTCAATAATAAGCTCTTCATCCGTAGGACAAAACCGGAATCGGGAGCTAATTTAGCCATCACCATTCACAATTCAATCAGAGCATTCACAATTCAATCAGAGACAGATTTATCACAAAGAGAGAAAGTAGAGAGGAGAGAGAGATTTTATGAGAGAGATTATGAGAGAGAAAGTAGAGAGGAGAGAGAGATTATGTTACGCGTTTGAGACAAGTTGTTGATTACCTGCCTATTATTACCATGTATATATCTATACAAACTGTATTGGGTTTGATAAACTTTCGATGGGGTAAAACCGCTCAGCTCTTTGTAAGTAAACTCTTCCACATATTATAAGGTGAGTAAGTTTTAAGTCCCACATCGCAAAAAATAAAAGAGGGAACTACCTAAGTTACCTATATATAGTTAAATGGCTTTTGACGAGGTTATCACAAAGTATTCATAACTAACACATCAGTTGTCTCCTATAATATAAATAAATATAGTAAATATAGTAATAGTTTGATTCTTGTAATTAACACTAATGTGTTCGTGAAACCGAGTACAAATTTTATGGTGGAACTTGTAACTAATTACCTTCTAGACATTTTATGATAGAGCAGTGCATAAATAATGTGAGATTGAAGTTTTGTCCCACATCCGAGTTAAACATAAGCTGTGTGTTACTTTTTAACCAGTAATTTTTTTTATGCTTTGAAACTAGGAATCATTGGGATGTCTAATTTTTCACTCAAGTGGGCTATACATTGTTTTACAGTGCAAACAAACTCGAGGATGATTCTTAGGTCGTGTCATTCAGGATATATTGTCATTGGGATGTCTAATTTTTCACTCAAGTGGGCTATACATTGTTAGATGAGGCTTGTGATTCTTGTATACATTTTAGAACAAATATGTAGGAGGAAGCACTTTAAAGGAATTGAAGTCTTTAAATAGGTAAATGTCCCACATCGAGTAGAACTCGAATTTATAGGTCTTTAAATTACTTTAAATTAATGAATAATAAAATAAAACCTCACTCTTAAGGACATTAATATTTCCAGTAGTAACAGCATTGAGAATCTGGTGAACTTTTCCCTCACTTAAATTAACTAAATCACAAAGAACATATAGTAAGCTATTAATAGTTGCAGAGTAATTTATCCATAAAATTTTAAAGTAGTACTGTAATGGAGTTCAAATCAGCGTACTTGTAAGAATCTTAGGGAAATGAAAAACACAGTAATGATCTTAATATGACAATAACCAAGTTCCACTAATGTGCTGGCATCAGGTGCATTGGCCTTTCCAGCAAAACATAAACTAGCTTCTATGCACTAACTTACTAGTAGCCTGTTATTTTATATTATATTTTGGGGTTTGCCGGGATACTCTCGCAGATTATGTAAGTGTATTGGGGTTCTGTCATCATTCTCCATTTCAGTTTCAAAAGAAATTGAGAAATTAATTAGAAACTTTGTATGGAGTGGTACTGATATGGCTCAAGGGAAAGTAGAAGTAGCCTGGAAAGATGTGTGTTTGCCAAAAATGGAGGGAGGGCTTGGAATCAAGCCGCTGTTTCTCTGGAACAAAGCTCTGATGGCCTTTAATGTCTGGAGTGTAGTGACTAATAGGCAGTCTTTAGGGGTGAAATGGATTCATACATATAGTTTAAAGGGTAGGAGCTTTTGGGAGGTTAAAACTCCGTGGGATGCTTCGTGGAGCTGGAAGCAAATTCTTAGCCTTCGAAAAGACTTTAGACCGTTCATTAAGTGTGTAGTGGGGGATGGCTCTACTATTTTTTTTCTGGCATGATTATTGGTTCTTGATAGTCCGCTGTGCACTCAGGTCTCGTCGAGGGAGATAGCGAGTATGGGTTCCTCAGGGAGAGCGAAAGTATCTGATTTTCTGGTTGGAGGTCAAGTGCAGTGGCCCAGAGAGCTTATTGATAAAGTCCGGGACCTGCGGGATGTGAGGGTTTGGTCAGGTGATAATGCAAGGGATAAAATAGTGTGGTGCTGTCGTGACGGTAAGTACACTGATTTCAAAACTGGTGTTGTTTGGGAGGATATTCGTGTTAGACAACCTCAAGTTCCGTGGTTTCATTTAGTTTGCTTCTCGAATTGTTTTCCTAAGCATGCCTTTATTTTGTGGCTTGCAATTCGTCATAAACTGTTGACTCAAGATAGAATGCAGGCCTGGCAAACGGATGGTCGTATGAGCTGTGTTTTTTGTGAAATGCAGAGGGACTCGGTGGACCATTTGTTTTACGGATGTAACTTTTGTGAGGGGGTTTTGTAAAACTTTCAGGATCGAGGAATCAATTTTGGCCATAGTCAGTCCTGGGATGATTTCATTTTAATGGCGTCTGGTACTTGTAAAGATAAATCTATTAATAGTATTATTAATAGATTATTGATAGGTGCTTATGTGTATTTTATCTGGCAAGAGAGAAACCGGAGATTATTTCAAAATAAGCGAAGATAGAGTATTCAGGTTGGAAATCTTATTAGTGACGCTATTAGAATGAAACTCATGGGTATTAAGTTTCGTAATAATAGTCGAGTTCGGGCTGTCCTGCTTTCTTGGGATATTCCGTGGAGCTACCTTCAATCCAAATAATAGTTGGGGTTGATTTTTTTTCAAAGATTAGTGCGATAATGGGTATGGTATTTTTTAATGTTGTTTGGTTATTCACTCAAGTCTGGTGCTGTTTTTTTCGAGAGGTGATTGCATTTAGATTGGTCCAGGATGTCGCGTTAAGCTGGAAAGGCTGTGGTATTCAGTGTGCAAACCTGCAGATGTCTGTAAACTGGTATCCAGAAGTGGGTTTGGAGAAATTTAGAAAAAATCAAGCCCACAGATTTATAGTTCCGGTCAGATGCTATTGGATGCTTTGGTGGGGCTGTGATGCTTGCAGATTTCCGTTGAATTTGAGGGGTGCAAATTGGAGTTTCGAAGAAGGATGTTACTGGGTTTTTTCTGGTATTAGTTTGATCACGCATCTGGTTAGGGGGGGGGGGGTCTTGTTTTTTTATTCAGGTATCGTTGGTCAACATTCGAAGTGGGTGTTTATTTTATAGATCATTTTTTATTATTGGTATTATGGCTGCTTGCTGAGGATTTCACAGCATAAGGAAGATGCGTGCACCGTCCTAAGTAGGATGTTTACGGAGGTTTTAATTGCTATGAGGAATTATGCTGGGTTAGAAAGTCATACGAAACCGAAAGATGATAGCCTGGTTCGAGGAGGTCGCACGGCGGGCTTTTCCTTACGCATGACCAGAGACGAGGATCCATTTTGAGCGAAGCATGACAAATGCGTCTTCCGGGGAGCTCTGCCTCACACTTTGTGCAGTAGAAGTAAACCCCAGGAAGTTCAAATCCGTAAACCAGAGCATCGTGAATTTCAGACATTATGGCACTGAGACCCAAGCCACATTGTTAATCCTACAGTTGTCCTCAATCTCTGGCGCATATAATTCTCCGGCCACTATATAGGAATAAGAAAAGACATAATACTTGCCCATTACTGAAGCAGAGAATGAAGAAGATTTTGGTGAAGTTATATTGATGTATCGGGTAGAGTTTGCAGGAGACGGGCATTCTATCGTTGTTATTGGCTGATTAAGCTGTTCTAACAAATAACCGTACTCTGAGTCTGTGATATCATGAAATGGAAGAGAAGAAGAGTCATTCTTCTGAATGCCAGGATCGGTAATCCTAATTGAAAAATTACTGTAATTGATACTCTCAACATAATACAAGAGCTTATCCGGAGTCAAATATAAGATGGTACGATTATTGATGCAATACAGCTCATGGATGAAGAAAGATTCGCATTTCTGATTATCACCATTCAGTGTAAAAGGGCAGCTTATGTTTTTGATACTACCGCAAGAAGATGGAGACGAAGCCTTACAACATGATGAGTTGAAAAAAGATAATAGTGTAAAGATGATTATGAATATTAAAGAGAGTTTTGATGTTTCTGGAGTCACGGAAGGCAAGCTCTTCCATCCCATATTTTACTTCTCTCAACTTGATATCTAGTTAGATACATATATGGTTGTCTACTTTTCTTTAAGTGTTACAAAAACCCTATCAAGTCAACCATTCATTGCTCTGTTGAACTTTGAAGCGGTCCACTAATCTACTGATCAACAGTTACATCAAAGGAATAATTCAAATTTGTAATTAAATAAAAATAAAAAATTTCCAAGTTTACTACTTCATGATCCATATATATATATATATATTTCTGAGGTCTCTGTCTCTATTCCTGAGTTAATACAAGCACTATTAAAATTCGAATAACATTTTTAGCTTCTAAAAATATTCAGGCTGGCTTTAATGGGTGTCCAAGTATGTCTTCATCTTTCCTGGGTAATACTAATGCTTGCAATAAGAGGAGTTGTAGTGGCAAAAGTATTAGCCGCAGGTGACGAGTGCAGGACCGCGAGATGCTCCCATCATGGCCCAGAAATTCGGTTCCGGTTCTGGATCAAAGACAAGCAGCCTGAGCACTGTGGCTACCCTGGTTTCCAATTTTTCTGCCGCAGAGGAAAAACTTTGCTGCACTTCCTATTAAGGAATAAAATATGGGGGTAGTTTAGTCATTGTAGTTGATAGAATCTAATGGGGAAGACTTTATCAATGAAGTGGGCACTATCGGACAAATCTATCATGTTAATGTGGTTCGCTTGTTGGGGTATTGCGCTGATGGTTGCAATCGAGCTCTTGTTTACGAGTTCCAACCTAATCATTCTCTAGAAAAGTTCACTTTGCTCTGGAAAAAATCAGCAGAAATGATTTCCTTGGTCTGAAAAAGATGCAAGAAATCGCTCTAGGCATAGCTAAAGGAATTGAATATCTCCACCATGGGTGCACTCCACAGATTCTTCATTTTGATATTAAGCCTCACAATATCTTGTTAGACCAAAATTTCAACCCCAAAATTTCCGATTTTGGATTGGCTAAGTTATGTTCAAAGGACAAGAGCATTGTGTCTATGAGACTATGACTATGGCTAGGGGGACCACTGGATATATTGCACCAGAAGTATTTTCAAGGAATTTTGGAAAGGTATCATCCAAGTCAGATGTTTATAGTTTTGGTATGTTACTGCTCGAAATGGTGGGAGCAAGGAACATTAACACAGTTGGAATGGATTTTTCATCATCTTGAGGAAGGTGGAGAAATAGCAATCGAGATAGAGAAGGAAGAAGATTCAAACATCGCAAAAAAACTGACAATTGTTGGGCTATGGTGCATAGGGTGGCATTCGGTGGACAGGCCTTCAATGAAACATGTTATCCATATGCTTGAAAGTGAAGAATGTCCAAAAATGCCACGTAATCCTTTTAAATCATCAAACATCCGGTCATTTGAAAATGATCTCGAAGCAATTGATGAGTTCGAGTGACACGTAGCTATGAAGAACTTGTAATAAATAATGTCTTGAATTAGGATTTCATGAGTTGAAGCTATCCAGTCTCCAGTACTCTAACATTCCAATTATGTATTTCTTGTTTTCTTTACATCATATGTAATGCATGAGGATATTTAACTTGTTTATTGTAGAAGCTATTGTTCAACAACTATCAGCCTGTCACCTAGGGAATTCAAGTTCAAAACCCTACAGCAATATTAGGGTGAGAATTTATGTTGGATACAGATTACAGATTTTTAATCAAAATGTACTAAAAGGATAAAAAACCAAAACGAATCAAGTGTCCACCAGAAGTCCAGAACCATAGAGAGATCTGAATTAACTGTAAACTACGACCGATTATCCTTCAACTAGCTAGGTAATATGACCAAATTGGAAGGCTGTAATGAAAAAGTATGGAGGAAACTTGAAGAATTTGATCAACTATATATTATTAATAGTTTATTTTCCATACAACTATTTGTCTTACATGAATTCCATTGAGAAGTCGAAACTGAAGACCATTTACTATTCAAAAAGACAAAATATTCAACGAATTAAGTAAGTTGCTCGGAAATGAGTACTGAAAACGGCTTGTCAAATTTATTAGATCACAAGGGGAGGTTCCAGCGGATAGGAACTATCGTATTTAGGCGCATCCACTTAATTTTCTTTTGTACGTCAAGCAGTGGAACAGGCTATTAACATGTATCCATCAGAGGCATCAAGTGAAAGAAAACTGATTGGCCATATACAGTTAAGTATCATATCAGGGCCACAATATATACCAGTTATCTGATAGTTGCCACAAACGTTCTTATTAGTTAGATAACCTTTTAGATTTTAGTTGAAAACTAATGTAATGTAGTAAACGAACGTATTCAAACAGAACTATTAACACGCGATGTAACAATTGCCTGTGTTGCTGCAGAAAATGGCGCGTTTAGTCTTCAACTACCTCCGTATAGGAGTTACGACCAAGGGCTAAAGAAAAATATCTGCCGGGAGGAAACTTCAGCGAATTGAAGAAATATGACTACGTTCAAATTTCCACACTATTGTCGCCTCCATGGTCCCGTTGGAAAATGATGCTGAGAAAGAAAGACTTCATCTGCGGAATTAACACGATGACTCGAAGATGAAGTCTTTGGAAATAATTAAAGCAAAGCCACATGGCTTCATTGCTTCGAGTGCGCAAGTAGTAAGGTAGCCGAAGTTACGTTAAATCGCCAGAATTTACTTGGCAAAAGTACAGAAGATAATAAGCATTTTAACCACCAGCAAGGTTGATTGATTGATTTAACTTTAAATTAGATTAGGCGACATTACAAGTAATTTCTAGTCCACACAGAATCTATTTTTTACATAACCTTTGGACTTTAGCTGTAAGATACCTGTAGAATTTATTTATGTATATAGAGTAATTATTTCACTCAAAATATATAGTAGTTAAAGAATTATTGACGCGTGATGTTACAAGCCGTGTTGCTGGGGATAGATACCCAGGTCCGTCATTTTCATAACTAAAGTAGATTAATACTTTGATGGTTCTTTGAAGTCCATACCATACATAATTGATTATTCACGTCAACCATTTTGTTAGCTTTAAACTTTTTAGAATGGCTAAGTTTTAGCCCAATTTTTAAAATGTTAACGGTGTTATTAGATTTTCAAAATGATAGCTAATGTTTTTCTCCGCATTTTTAAAGATTGTCTCCCGTTAAATCCCACCTGATATCAATTTTTTTTTTTTTATATCTATTATAGGTGATTTTACTCAAATACCCCTAAAAAAGTGTGATTATTTAAAGTTAACGGGGCATACTTAACAGAACTTAATGGGAGACACTCTTTTGAAATGCGGAGGAAAACATCATCCATCATTTTGAAAATCTAATAACACGGCCAACATTTTGATAATTGGGGTAAAACTTAACCAACACCTTGAAATTTACTCTACTTTATATATATATAGACGGGGAAGGGAGCTGATCAGTGCATCAATATTGTACAATGTCATCTCCAAGAAATTTGCTCTGTTTTTTGCTCTTGCTCTTATGTATGATCACTTCATCTCTTGCTGCTGGTGTACCTCAGGTTCATGTTACTTTACACACACTGATACACACATGTAATTTTGGCATGGCTAAGTAAGCTTGTAAGTATCTTATCTGTTGAACATGCATGCATGCATCCCTCACTTTAGTTACTATTGGTTTTGCAGGATGGCCACGTTGGAAGTTGTGAATCATCCTTCTGTCCCGGTAAGTCCATCCACAGCTTCAACGTATCAAAAAGTACAAGTCCTCACTCAATATATTATCAGTAAACACCGATAAACACATTTTTATATACAAGAATTAATATATGTATTTGTTGCTCCTCTCTGGTCTGGTCCTATACTGATCAGGTTAAACAATAATTAACAATCAAGTGTTGGTTGGTTATGTAGTAAAAGTATATCCTAAAATAGTAGCTAGCCTTATCAGTAGGGCTGTTCACGAACCGAGCCGAGCCGAGGTTTGACCGAAACGAGCCGAGCTTTGACCTTAACGAATCGAGCCGAGCTTTGATCTTAACGAACCGAGCTGATTTCTTAACGAACCGAGCCGAGCTTTGACCGAACCGAGCCGAACTCGAGTTGTTCACGAACAGCCTCGAGCCGAGCCGAGCACGATCCGAGCTCGAACTGTTCGCGAACAATTAATTTGGTTGGAGATCTTATTTGATCACTACAATTCTAACTAGTAGTCATGAATTGTTATTTCTATTTTTTAAAAAATATTTCTCGACGATCCAACCGTACGGATGTCAAGATATGTCTAATTTAGTGATATTCCCAAAATTTTCAAAAAATAAAAAATTAATTTGGTTGGAGATCTTAGTAGATCACTACTAATTTAACTAGTACTAGTAACTAGTGCTTTGTCACGAATTGTTGTTTCTATTTTTTAAAAAATATTTTTCGACGATCCAACCGTACGGATGTCAAGATATATCTTATTTAGTGATATTCCCCAATTTTCAAAAAATAAAAAATTAATTTGGTTGGAGATCTTAGTGGATCACTACTAATTTAACTAGTACTAGTAACTAGTGCTTTGTCACGAATTGTTGTTTCTATTTTTTTAAAAATATTTTTCGACGATCCAACCATATGGATGTCAAGATATATCTAATTTATTGATATTCCCAAATTTTCAAAAAATAAAAAATTAATTTGGTTGGAGATCTTAGTAGATCACTACTAATTTAACTAGTACTAGTAACTAGTGCTTTGTTACGAATTGTTGTTTCCATTTTTTAAAAAATATTTCTCGACGATCCAACCGTACGGATGTCAAGATATATCTAATTTAGTGATATTTCCAAATTTTCAAAAAATAAAAAATTAATTTGGTTGGAGATCTTAGTAGATCACTCATAATTTAACTAGTACAAGTAACTAGTGATTTGTCACAAATTGTTGTTTCTATTTTTTTAAAAATATTTTTCGATGATCCAACCGTACGGATGTCAAGATATATCTAATTTAGTGATATTCCCAAATTTTCAAAAAATAAAAATTAATTTGGTTGGAGATAAAAAAATAAAAAGTTAAAATTTTAATTTTTTTTCGAGCTTTAACGAGCCGAGCCGAACCGAGCCCTTAACGAGCCGAGCTCGAGCCGAACACCCTAAAGCTCAGCTCGAGCTTGTTAAGTTTAACGAACAAAAAATCTTGTTCGAGCTCGACTAATTTAACTAGTACTAGTAATTAGTGCTTTGTCACGAATTGTTGTTTCTATTTTTTTAAAATATTTTTCGACGATCCAACCGTACGGATGTCAAGATATACCTAATTTAGTGATATTCCCAAATTTTCAAAAAATAAAAATTAATTTGGTTGGAGATAAAAAAATAAAAAGTAAAAATTTTGATTTTTTTTCGAGATTTAACGAGCCGAGCCGAACCGAGCCCTTAACGAGCCGAGCTCGAGCCGAACACCCTAAAGCTCGGCTCGAGCTTGTTAAGTTTAACGAACAAAGAATCTTGTTCGAGCTCGACTCGAGCTCTTAACGAGCTCGAGCCGAACCGAGCCCTTAACGAGCCGAGCCAAACTTGTTCGCGAACAGCTCGGTTCGTGAACAGCTCTACTTATCAGGTTATACACATTAGGGATGGGAACGGGTCGGGTTCGGCTCGGGTTTTGCAAAATCCAAATCCAAATCCAAATATTTTCGGGTTTCGGGTTTCGGATCGTATCGGGTTTCGGATCCAAAACTCAATATCCAAATCCAAATCCGTCGGGTTTCGGATCGGATCGGGTTTTTTTCGGGTATTCAAAATTAAAAATAGTGTAAATAAGTCGCTTAACAAAAAAATAAAAAAATAGTGTAAGTAAGTTAAAATATGTAATCCAACATGTATATTAATTTTATCAATATTCACTTCAGTCAGGGTGCTAACTAGCTATTAGAGTGTAGTATTCTATTGTATTTATAATATACATTTATTTATAATATATAATATATAAAATATAATAAATAAAAATCGGGTATTTTTCGGGTTTCGGGTTCGGCTCGGGTTTTGATCGGGTTTCGGGTTTCGGATCGGGTTTCGGATCGGGTTTCATGAAATCCATATCCATATCAAAAATCTTTCGGGTTTAAAATTTAAATCCATATCCATATCCAAATCCAAAAAATCGGGTTCGAATCGGATAAAAAATCGGATTTTGAATCGGGTATCCGTCGGATCGAATTTTTTTCCCATCCCTAATACACATGCAAGTTATGCTTTAGGCTTGATTGGCTTCGTTCAGTATCGTCAGAAGTGTTGTGTTAGTTTGCTAGTGTTGTTAGGCTGGGGTGTAATAAGTTAATTTGGGCTGGATACTATGATCTCTTGTAATTGGGTGCTACCCAGTCTTATCAGTGTAATGGGCTGGGCCATTAGTACATATGGTTCTTTATGAAAAGAGAAATAACTTATTACACACATGCATTAGTAAATTTATAGTTAGTGTTGTTTTTGTAAATTGTAATGGGCTGGGTTTTTAATTGTTTTCTGCTAAATAGGTTTTTAAATATTTTAAACATTAAGTGCAATTTTTTTTTTCTTCAAAAAGAAGAGCAAATCTATATCTATCTATACTAATATATTAAAACCGAAAGATTGAAAGTTTGGTCGGTTTGGTTTTCGGTTTGGTTATCCTAAATATTAAAATAAATAATGAAATAATATAATTAATGGTAATTAATTATTGTCATTTTCACATTTACTTTTAATTCAAGATATTACCTTTTATAAAAACATCAATCGTACCATATTTTCAAATCATTAATATTTCCTTTCTAATTAAAATATGTTACCTTTTTTATTTAAAACTAATTATACAATCATTAATATATACTCAAAAATATCACACCAGATTTTTAATTATTAATAAAATATATTAAAATCCCTGTACATTGTTTATAAAAAGAAAATATTAGTATAATACGTAAATATGAGTATATTAAATTATGTTAAATTAAAATTTAAAAAATTATTAAATTGATAATTATATAAAAACATAATTGTACTATTAGCTAAAATTTAATAAATACCTAAAATATCTTATCATTCAATCAATTTGAAACACGGTTACTTTTAATTGAACATATTAAAAGGTAATATAGTACCTAAAATATAGTAACTTCCAATCATTAACATTTCTTTTCTAATTAAAACACGTTACCTTTTAATTAAAACATAATTTTGCAATCATAATCTTCCAATCATTAATATTTCTTTTCTAATTAAATACACTACCTTTTAATTTAAAACATAAATTTACAATCATTAATGTATACCCAAAAATATGACACCATATCTATACTATTATATAAATTCCGAAACATTGAAAGTTTTGGTACCTGTTTTTTGATACTTAGTGAATTTACTTATATACCCTTCATTATAAAGAAATATAAATACACCTAAAATAAATAATAACATAATATAATTAATGGTAATTAGTCGAGATAATACCTTTTATAAACACCTAAAAACATCAATCGTATCATATCTTTCCATCATTAATATTTTCTTTTCAATTAAAACACGTTATAATTAATGATAATTACTCGATTAAGATAATAAAATTAATGTTAATTAGTCGATTGCCTTTTTCAAATTAATATAATAAAATTAATGGTAATTAGTGATTGCCTTTTTCACATTTACTTTTAGTTGAACATATTACCTTTTATAAACACCTAAAAACATCAATTTTATCATATCTTTCAATCATTAATATTTTTACGTTACCTTTTTAATTTACAACAAATCTTACAATCATTAATATATACATGAAAATATCACATCATATTTCTCAATTATTAATAAAATATATTAAAAATCGTATACATTGTTTATAATAATGAAACATGAATATAATCTGTAAACATGAGTATATTAAATTATATTAAATTATATTAAATAAAAATTTAAAAAATTATTAAAAATAATGATTATGCAAAAACATAATTATAATATTAAATAAAAATTATAATATAATACAAGAAGCCGGTGCATTGCATGGGTTATATTACCTTTTATAAACACCTAAAAACATCAATCGTATCATATCTTTCCATCATTAATATTTCTTTTCGAATTAACATAATAAAATTAATGGTAATTAGTCGATTGCCTTTTTAACATTAATATAATAAAATTAATAGTAATTAGTCGATTGCCCTTTTCACATTTACTTTTAGTTGAACATATTACCTTTTATAAACACCTAAAAATATCAATCGTATCATATCTTTCGATCATTAATATTTTCTTTTGAATTAAAACACGTTACCTTTTTAATTTAAAAGAAATCTCACAATCATTAATATATATCACACCATAATTTTTAAGAAAAATATACTACATATCTATCTATACTATTATATTAAAGCCGAAAGATTGAAAGTTTGGTCTGTTTGGTTTCCGGTTTTGATTATCCTAATTATTAAAATAAATAATGACGTAATATAATTAATGGTAATTAGCCATTACCATTTTCACATCTATTTTTAGTTGAAGATATTACCTTTTATAAAAACATCAATCGTACCATATCTTCAAATCATTAATATTATCAATCGTACCATATCTTCAAATCATTAATATTTACTTTCTAATTAAAATACGTTATCTTTTTTTTTTTTTTAGAAAAAACTAATCTTACAATCATTAATATATACCCAAAAATCTATACTATTATATTAAAGTCGAAAGATTGAAAGTTTGGTCGGTTTGGTTTTCGGTTTGGTTATCCTAATTATTAAAATAAATAATGACATAATATAATTAATGGTAATTAGTCATTACCATTTTCACATCTATTTTAGTTGAAGATATTACCTTTTATAAAAACGTCAATTGTACCATATCTTCAAATCATTAATATTATCAGTCGTACCATATCTTCAAATCATTAATATTTTCTTTCTAATTAAAATACGTTATTTTTTTTTAAAAAAAAACTAATCTTACAATCATTAATATATACCCAAAAATATCACACCATATTTTCAATTATTAATAAAATATATTAAAAATCCTTATACATTGTTTATAATAAGAAAATATTAGTATAATATGTAAATATGGGTATATTAAATTATATTAAATTAAAATTTAAAAAATTATTAAATTGACAATTATATAAAAAAACAATTGTACTATTAACTAAAATTTAATAAATACCTAAAATGTCTTATTTTTTAATCAATTTAAAAAACGTTTACTTTTAATTGAACATATTATCCTTTATACACACCTAAAATATCGTATCTTCCAATCATTAATATTTCTTTCCTAATTAAAACACGTTACCTTTTAATTTAAAACATAATTTTGCAATCATAATCTTCCAATTATTAATATTTATTTTCTAATTAAATACACTACCTTTTAATTTAAAACATAAATTAACAATCATTAATATATACCCAAAAATATAAAATCATATTACCGTTAGATTTTTAATCACTAATAAGAACCGTTAGATGTAATTATAAGGTATATTTAATGATTAAATTACTTTACTAGATATTCAAGGTTCGAATCCCTACATATTTTGAGTATTGAATACAGTAAAAGAATACAGAGGAGGTGAATGGATTCTTGAACTTTTCTTTGTTCTTGAATCTTTGCAACAAGATATGTGTTGAGTGTGTGAGATATGTAAGTACAGATATCAAATACAAACACAACACAATATCACTTTCATCTAATATTTTATTAGATAAAGATTTTGCTACAATCTGTGAATACAAATGATAGTATTCTCAGCTTCGTTTTTCTTAGAGAGATATTTCTTGTGATGTATCTTGAAAAACTTATCTGCTAAGGAAGTGAGGCTGTATCCTTATAGACATGGATACACCTACTTACTACAAATAAGGTAGGTAAAACAAACTACTTTCCAGTATGTCTATCTCATTTGAGTAAGAGTCCAAACGGCTACAGATTTGACTTTGCAAAGCCTGTTCAGATCCACTTCTTTAGCTCCTTGTCCCTTTGTCTTATCTCTCCAAGCTTCTTTGTAGGCTTTCCAATGTGCTTTATAGTACATAGTCAAATAAAGCGTCTTGGCTTGTTGCAGGTTTCTGACTTGTACAATTCTTCAGTATTTTGTCTCCAAGAATGTATTCGAGAAGTGGCTAAGTGATTGATTCGAAAACTCGAATTGACTTAATCGATAACTCTGAGTTCTCGAATAGTGTTATATTGACATATCGAATCACTTCTCGAATAGCTCTTTTCTCTGGGACTCCTTGAGATATCGAATAGAGCATTTTGACATATCGAATCCCTGAGATGTCGAATAGCTTCTTTAGTCCTTGAGATATCGAATAGAGCATTGACTTGTTGACTCTTAGAGAACTCGAATGATGCTTTGACTTGTTGACTCCATGAGTTCTCGGATAGAGTAATAGACATATCGAATCTCTGAGATATCGAATGAGATATCGAACAGTGTATTCAGAGATATCGAATAGTGTCTTCTGAGATATCGAAACTCTGACTTCTCGAATGCTAGACTTCTCGAATAGACAAATGTACTTCTCGAATTGGTACTTAGGCAAATTCTTCTTTTCTTCAAATCCCAACTATGATTATTTGGCAGTCTTTATCTCCTTGCTTGAGGCATGAACCTTGGAACTTCTTTCAAGCATTATTCTTGACTTTATAAGTACAGTAACACAACTAGAATTTGATGCCTATTACAAGTACAGAACAAATAGAAACTCTACAACTAGAGGTTCCCTCAGTTAAGAGGTCATGTAGGTAATGCATAGCATTACACATACTTAGGCATGTTATTAGATGTATTCAGGCATGCCTCTGTGACTAACAATCTCCCCCAAATTGTGAGTAAGACCCTTAGTCACAATTTCATGTCTGATAACAAGGCTAACATACATAAAGATAAAACTTGACAGTACATGTATGAATTTTGATTAGCAATGTGGATAGAACTACAGGGTGAGTAATCTTACAGCCTATGATGAAGTACTAGCCATTGTCATTTGTTTCCCTTTCCATAGCTTTGGCTTGCAAATCATCATATGCTTTCTGTCTTCTTTCTTTCTCCTTCTTTGTATTCTCATCCATAGCTTTTATTATTTCTGCCATAGGATCCAATTCTTCAAGCAAAATTGAGTCTTTGAAATCTTCAAGTACTGGTTTCAGAAGGTTTGCAGGATAGTGGTTGAGTAGATTCATTCTGATGTGGACCTGATCCCCATTTCTCCTCCTATACTTCACCACATAGGGGTTAAACTGAACTCTACACAATCCCTTTGCCCTTAGCTTTTCTTCTTCAATCTCCAGTCTCTCAATTTCTTTCTCCCTTGCTAGCCATTTCTCAAGACACTCTTTTCTGGTTCTCTCCTCATGGTCTCTCTTCATCTTCACAAAATCAATTAGCTCCAGCTTCCATACTCTTTCCACTTTATCTTCTGAGCTCAACAATGCAATGATTCTTTCTATGTCATGTAGCTTGCCCCAGTGTTGACATCCTCCTTGTTTGAATTTCTCCTCCCTTCCATCAGTATATTTGATCTCAAGGCAGTTATCAACAATGGCAACATGATAGATTCTTTGAGCTTGTAAGAATTGCAGTTGGTCTTCATCAAAATCTTCATCTAGTGGTTGGAGTTTTAAGCCTGGATAGATTGTCAGAGTCCTTGATTTTGATAGCTTTGATTTCCTTGCAGCTTGTTTGAATTTGATCCTTTTGACATGGTTGCCTGGCAGTAGCATGTGACCTTTGTTTGTGGACCATTGTAGTATTCCATTAGCAGTATGCTTTTTGAAATATACAGATGGTTTCTTGACTTGAATCTTCTTCTCTTCTTGAGGTGGCAAGACAGTTGCAGAAGCCATAGATGTAGATTTTGGTAGGTCACTACTAACAGCATTCACCCTAGACTTAGAGTCTTGTGATGTGGTGAGGTTACTGTCAGCAATGCCTAAGGCTTGCTGTCTTCCACTCTTCCTCTCAGAGACTTTACCTTGGTCATCATCCTTCTTATCCTTGCTGTCTTTCTTCTTCTTCTTATCCTCGTCCCCCTTATCACTCTTGTGATGACTTCTCCTCCCATCACTCTTGTCTTCATCTTCATCATCCTTATTCCTCCTTGGCTTGGCCATTTCTGGAATTACACCAGTTGCAATGTATGATCTGAGAATGTGCAGTGCCTCTATCTCTTCAGCAGTACTTGTCCCCTTCTTCTTTTGCAGTAGATCAATGATGGCAATAATGAGTCTGTGATTTCGAGAAGTGAGATCATTAGGAATGACCAATTGTTTAATCTCTTCAACTCTGGTGCCAGATTGATAGATGATTGTCCATGGCTTCTTAATCACTTCTGGCAGCCTTGAAGGTTGGCCATTCCTCAAGTCATCATACAGACTCTTATTGTTTTCATTTACATTCCTCATCTCTATGAGCTCAATCAGCGCATCTATCTCTGAATGTTTCAAGGCATGTAGAGTTTTGTAGGTTAGATGCCAGATTCTGGATTTTGCTACCATCATTACTTCCTTGAGCCATGAGCTATCAACTTTTCTAGGTACCATAGTGAAGTAATCGATCTGATCCTTCAAGCTCCTTAGATACAATTGAGTGTCACCAGCCTGTTCTTTTGAGACTTTCAAAAACTCCAAGAATGCATCATCATGATAGACATTTGAGTTTGCAATTTCTTGTAACTTGGCCTCAGTGACCACCTTCACTTCTACAGGCTTGGCACTTTTAGATATGGAGAGTGAAGGTTTATCAGATGGCATACACCCTGCAACCACTGTGGTTGTGATAGATTGCTTTTGACCACTGGAAGTAGTGATGTGCACAGTTGGTAGAGTGACAACTGGCAGAGAAGTAGGAGGCTCATCAACTTTGTCTTTTCCTTTGCTAGGCACATGAATTAGAGATTTTGAAGTTCTTTGATGACCACCTTCAATGATTTTGATGCCCTTTACTGGTGGTTTCTCCCCCTTTGTATTTGAGTTCCTTTATGTCCTCTTCTCCCCCTTAGGCTTGTTGTCAGGCACAGAGGTTGTAGTATTGACCTTTGGGGTTGAAGATTCTTCAGGTAGAGGGAGACCCATGTGCTTCATCATTGCAGACAACATTGATTGTTGATGCAGAAGAACATCAGCTGTGGTGGTGGCTTGAGTGTTCAACTGCTCAGTTAGAGTTTGTACCTTGTCTGTAAGATGAGCATTGGACTGAGTGAGAGTAGCTACCTCCTTTTCAAGTGCATCTACCTTACTGAATAATGCAGTAGATTTGAAGCCAGACAGGGATTGTTCTTTAAGTCTCTGCACTTCAAATCTAGACAGCTCATGCAGAGGAACCTCAGTGGCCAGCTTGTCTCCATATTGATTTGCAAAGAGTTTCCTAAGCATGGCATTGGCGTCTGTAGTCTGGTCAGATAGAATTTGAAATTTGCTTCCTAGACCTGTGACTGTATCTTTAAGTAGATCTAGACCATTATCCATCTTGGTGCAGGTGGTGTTGCAGTGTCTGAGATCTTTGACCACACTGTCTAGTTGAGGAAATTTGGCATCAAAGGCCCTCTTTATCTCTTCTACTGAAGTGGCTGTCTTGTCACTCACCTTGTTGACTTCAGTTTTGACTCCCTTGCCAAGATAGTGTGCAGCCTTGAGGAAACCCTTGTAGGAATCATTGACAGCTTCATACACTTCACTAGGGGACAGGGATTTTGCATTTGAACCCAGTGAAGTGATGTATTCCTCTCTAAGATATTGAAGTGCTTCACTGAGAGTTACATCATACTTTCCTTGCATCCAGGCATCTACATTGCCATCTCTCTCAGCATCATCAATAATCTTGGC
This sequence comes from Saposhnikovia divaricata, assembly GCA_036435485.1. Lineage (NCBI taxonomy): Eukaryota > Viridiplantae > Streptophyta > Magnoliopsida > Apiales > Apiaceae > Saposhnikovia > Saposhnikovia divaricata. The sequence continues at coordinate 7,671,024 of CM071597.1, read as the reverse complement.
CTTCTGCATCTCCACATCATCCCTATGGCATAGTAGGATGGCTTCATAATCTGGATTTGAGATGTTCGAGGTGACAAGGTTCTGGGCTATTTTTACAAACTCAGGAATCTGATCCACAACATAGCTTTGGAGAGCTTCAATGGACATTTATGGTGGAACAGACCCTGATCTTGAAGCACTGTCATGTTGCACAGGCTTCAGCCATTGGGACAGAAAGTGAGAGCTAGAGCTAGGCAAGCTAAACTCCTCAGTTACAGATGCAACTTCTGTAACCGGATGGAAAGACTCTGCTACTGTTGTCTCCACAGAAGTGGGATGAGTTACAACAGTAGTTGACACAGGCACAGAGTCTCTAGTTAAAACTAGTGAATCCTCTGTGTTTGTGATGGTGTCATTAGGAGATGCCCCAGCATGCATTCCCTGACCATCCAAATGTGGTACCTGGGTGGTGAGCAAGGTGTCATGCACCAAGTCACTTGAATCCATTGGCTCATCAAGAGAAAAGAATTCTTGATGATCAATGCCTTGCTCCTCAATTGCTTGAGTTACAGGCTCCAAAGAAATATGAGTGGTAGATTCTGGAAGAGAAGTGTGTTGTAGATTAGATTTTGGCAACTCCCCCTGAGAGATAGAGGGAGTTTCAATTGTGATGTGCTCTCCACTCAGTGTTGTGCCAGCCTTATCACTCCCATGTGCTGACTCTGTACAAATAGGTGCATTGGGGAGGATGCTTGATTCTATAGATGCACACTGTTGAGAGGATACATCTAGTGAGCTGTTTGCCCCTAATTTTACAACTTCAGCCATTTGGGTGACTGAAGAGGTGGTTTTAGATTTCTTCTTCTTCTTTAGGCTAATGATAGGTGACTCAGTTTCTTCACCTCCTAAACCTAGTTCCACAGCCAAGGCTGCTTCAGTTAAGATAGTTAAAGGTTCAGAAGCAACCTGTTTTCTCTTCTTTTTACTAACATCACCCTTTTGAGAGGATGATGCAGTTGGCTCTCTGTTTGGTAGAGTGTTTGTCTGAGAGGGTTGGTTAGCAAGCCTTGGGTTAACATTGTGTTCTTCTTGCTTAGGCTGTGCTAACTGAGATTTAGACTCAAATATTGGTATGTTGTGGGGGTAAGACCTAAACAAACCCTCCATGTGGGGAGTTATTTTAAGCCTTACATCCACATCATTCCTAGTCTCCAAGTTACCAAAAATAAGTTTGGTCATGGACCTAGGATAGCCTATTTTACTTTTATCTAATCCAGGCAATTCAATCAATGAAGCATTTTTAAAATTAAGTACTGATTGAATAAAGCGGGGAAAGAAGATTTCAGTACCTCTCTTGGCTGTGTTCTTACCAAGTCTCCCATATAGCTCTTGTATGATGAGATGTCCAACATCTATCTTTCTCCCATGAGCCAAGGCATAGGCAAGCTGCTGAACAGGTGTACTAATCTGATCAAAGCTTGATTTCCTGGAAGTGAATACCTGAAGGAGTGTAGCAAAAACATAGCTCCATTCCTTTCTCAAGTACTTCCTATTCAGCTTTCCAAGTTTAATAGCCTCTGAGTAGTTGATAAATTCAAAGAATTCTTCCAACTCAGCATCTGTTACCAGGGAGTCATATGCCTCTTGCTGCAAATCTAAGGCTTCATTCATGTCTGCGGTAGTGATAGAAATATCCACGCCTTGAATCTTGCAGTAGACAACATATGAGGTGATAGCATTCTCAAGGGCGATAACCTCCACTGTAGCTGTCCTCCAGAATTGTTCTAATATGTCTATGTACAGGGTTGGGTTGGCTGATAGTGCACCCTTGATGTAAGATTCAGACAACCATCGAACAAAGCATTTGAAATTAGCATTTGGTGCTTCCACATCACTGGTAATTGCGATGAAATTGGTTTGGGATGGTATGGTGAGTTGAGTGTTTGCCATTTGGGTAGAGAAGAGAAGAGAATTAAGGTTGAAGAAGAAATTCGCAGTTAGGGTTTTCAGAGGTTTTAAGAGTTTAGATGGTTGAGAAATCGGACGAAATGAGTTGAACAATTGTGAATTTGTATATATGTGAGTGACTTGAGTTGTCGATTAGATATAAGTTTTGTATCGACAAGACAGTCATTCGAGAAGTATAAAACAACTATTCGATAAGTCAAGAAAGGCTTATTCGATATCTCAAGCAGTTTGTAACTCACAGCTGGCAGTTATTTAACTCAGAAAATAATTCTAAGCTAAATAAAATATGTTTTTATGAGCGAAATGAAATTTTGAATATAAATCCAAAAAGCGATTAAGTGTCAGCGAGAAATCAGCCTTTTTAAATGATTCGATAACTCAAATTGTGCTATTCAATTTCTCCAAAAGACACTATTCGAGAACTCAGGAGGGTTCTAGATAGGCCTATTCGAGAACTCGAGCCATGACAAAACAATGAACCATTCGAGAAGTCTGACTTATCTAACTATACTTTTCACTCATAAAATTCAATTTTCACTATCTTTTAAAATTTACCAGAAATATTCACTGAAGAATATTCTACTAAATTAAATAGTGATTCTCTCAAAATTTCACAGAAACTTCAAGCTAAAGATGTATGATTTTCAACATATGCAGCATTGTGGAATATTTATAAATCATAATCCATCCAATACTTACTTTAAAAATATTGAGCATTTGATAAAGTAAGTATTTACTACTGCAACAATCTAGTTGATATATTCACTTAGCCAGAATTTGAAGAATTCAGCATTCCAATCTCACTAACCAACCTTGTGAAGGTGGCTTCATCTAATGGCTTAGTGAATATGTCAGCTAGTTGTTTCTCTGTGGGAACATAATGTAACTCAATGGTTCCATTAGTTGCATGCTCCCTTATGAAGTGATATCTGATGTCAATGTGCTTTGTCCTAGAATGATTGACAGGATTGGAAACTATAGAGATTGCACTTGTGTTGTCACACATGATTGGAATTCTTTCCAACACAAGTCCATAATCTCTAAGTTGGTTTCTGATCCAAAGCACTTGAGCACAGCAACTTCCAACAGCTATGTATTCAGCTTCAGCTGTGGAAGTTGACACAGATTGTTGTTTCTTGCTGTACCAAGAGACTAACCTTTGTCCAAGAAATTGGCAGCTACCTGAGGTGCTTTTCCTATCCACTCTGGATCCAGCATAATCAGCATCAGAATAACCAATCAGATTGAACCCTGTGTCCTTAGGATACCATAATCCCAAGTTTGGTGTGCCCTTCAGATGTCTGAAAATCCTCTTTATTGCTATCATATGTGATTCCTTTGGATTTGATTGAAACCTTGCACACAAGCATGTTGCAAACATGATGTCTGGCCTGCTAGCAGTGAGGTAGAGTAGAGAACCAACCATGCCTCTGTAGATTGAGATATCTACCTTCTTGCCCTTACCATCTTCATCTAACTTGGTGGCAGTGGCCATGGGTGTCTTTGCAGGTGAGCATTCTTCTAAGTCAAATTTCTTCAATAGATCCTTGATGTATTTGGTTTGACTTATAAAAATGCCATCCTTCCTTTGACTCACTTGCAGCCCAAGAAAGAAAGTTAATTCTCCCATCATACTCATCTCATATCTGCTCTGCATGAGCTTAGAGAATTTCTCACACAGCTTCTCATTTGTAGAGCCAAATATGATATCATCCACATAGATTTGAACTAAGATAATATCATCGCCATGTTTCTTGTAAAATAGTGTCTTGTCCAGTGTGCCTCTAGTGAATTGATTCTCCAGTAGAAATTGTGACAATGTGTCATACCATGCCCTAGGAGCTTGCTTAAGTCCATACAATGCTTTAAGCAATCTGTAGACAAAGTGAGGGAATTGTGGATCCTCAAAGCCAGGTGGCTGTTGCACATATACTTCTTCTTCCAACTCCCCATTCAGAAATGCACTCTTGACATCCATTTGATAGACCTTGAAATTAGAATGTGCAGCAAATGCCAAGAAAATTCTGATGGCCTCTAGTCTGGTAACAGGGGCAAAAGTCTCATCATAGTCAATGCCTTCTTGTTGAGAGTATCCTTTTGCAACCAACATTGCTTTGTTTCTTATGACTACACCATTTTCATCCATCTTATTCCTTAAAACCCATTTTGTTCCAACAATGGTTCTATCCTTTGGTGCAGGCACAAGTTCCCATACTTTGCTTCTTTCAAATTGGTTTAGCTCCTCTTGCATAGCAATTATCCAATCAGGATCCAACAATGCATCTTCAAGTTTCTTAGGCTCAACTTGGGATAGAAAGCAACCATAGAGACATTCATTTAGAGTTGCTCTCCTTGTCCTCATTCCTGTATTTGGATCTCCAATTATCTGATCTGCAGTATGTGATCTATCCCATTTCCTTGTATTTTCAGATTGATTTCTCAGCCTTGATGTTGCTTCATCATCCAGATCATGATCATTTACATTTCCCCCCTGTGAAGTTTCCACTAATCACAGGTGTGTCATGGATGCTTGTTTCTTCATTGTTGATTGACACGGGTTCTTCATTCACTTGAGTTTGTTGGATTGTGGGCTCAACTTCAGTTTCAATCTCCTCATCAGAATCATCTAGATTGTCAAACTTCAAAGGATCTTTATCTTCATCATTGGCTTCTTCTAATCCAGGTAGTTTGCTGTCATCAAATGTCACATCTGTGCTTTCCATAACTTTCTTTTGAGTGATGACATAAACTTTGTATGCAATTCTTTCCATAGAGTAGCCAAGAAAAATTCCTTTAAATGCTTTTGCATCAAACTTTCCAACATATTATGAGTTGTCTTTTAACACAAAGCATTTGCTTCCAAAAGTATGAACATACTTTAGAGTGGGCTTCTTTCCAGTCATCAAGTTGCAAGGTGTTTTTCCAATGTTTTTGTTGATGAGGGTTCTATTTTGGATATAGCATGCAGTGCTCACAGCCTCAGCCCAAAAACATGTAGGCATCTTTGCATCAAGTAACATTGTTCTAGCAGCCTCAATCAGAGTTCTATTCTTTCTCTCAACAACTCCATTTTGTTGTGGAGTCCTTGGAGCTGAGAATTGTTGAGAAATACCATTTTCTTTGCAGAATGCTTCAAGCATGGCATTTCTGAACTCTGTTCCATTATCACTTCTTAATGCAATCACACTTGCATTGTTGGCCTTTGCTTCCTTGTAAATTTTCTTTATATGCTCAATGATTACTTGTGGAGCCTCATCCTTTGATGCCAGAAATTTTACCCATGTATACCTTGTGAAATCATCAACCATTATGAGAGCATACTTTTTCCTTCCTAGTGACATAATATTGACAGGCCCAAACAAGTCCATATGAATTAGTTGCAGGGGCTTGGTTATTGATGTCACTGTCTTTGACTTGTGGCTTGATCTTTTCATTTTTCCCTTTTGACAAGCCTCACACACTCCTTCTTGACAGAATTCAAGTGTGGGCATGCCTCTCACTAACTCCCTTTTGACTAGAGAATTAATGCCTTTGAAGTTCAAGTGTGATAGCTTCTTATGCCACAGCCAACTATCTTCATTTGATGCTTTTGAGTAAAAGCAACAAATTTTGTCCTTGTTTGCAGAGTTCATATTGGCTACAAACAGGCTTCCTTTCCTTACTCCAGATAGAGCAAAGTCACCAGTCTTCTTGTGGGTGATCAAACATTCATCTTTGTCAAAATTCACTTTGAAGCCTCTGTCAGTAAATTGACCAACACTCAGTAGATTGTGCTTGAGTCCCTTGACCAGTGCTACATTTTCAATGATGACATTTCCAATTTCCAACTTGCCATATCCCAGTGTGTTGCCAATGCTGTCATCTCTAAAAGCAACCATTGGACCAGCCTTCTCCTCATACTGTGATAGCAGGGCCATATCACCAGTCATATGGTTTGAGCATCCACTGTCCAAAATCCACATGACCTTTCTTTCACTTTCTTTGCCCTGCAAACACAAAGGTATTACTTCTCCTTTGGTACCTAAACAAGTTTGGGTCCATGTGGCTTAGCAACAGTTTTATCATAAACAGCATGCTTATCAATTTTCTTGATGTTAGTCTTCTTGTCACTGTTAGAAGTCTTAGAATCAGGGTTCTTAGACTTAGGTGACAGAGGCACCTTCCTAACTTTAGGAGGACTTGAAGACTTTGTTCTTGTGTAGTGTGTGTGAACATTGTGACTGATACAGCCTTCCATGAATTGTCTTCTCAAATTAAAGCAACTAGTCATTACATTCATGTTACATGGCATACAATCAAATTTATCACAGAAAGGAGAGTCTCTATGTCTTAAAGGCACAGAGCAATCATAGAATGGTTTAGCAACACTACCAGATGGTTTCTTGCATGCATGAGTTAAATGATTAGTGCTAAAACAATTTTGACAAACTTTCCTAGGGGCATTTGGCACATAAGCATAATTGTTGTCCTTGTTAATCCCTAATTTGCCATTCCTGTTTTGTTTCTTTTTAGCCACTTTCTTCTCAAACTCATTATTCCCAGCTGAAACAAACTTCACAAATTTCTCAAGTCTAGGTCTACCTCCTACTGACTCCTTGACTTTGGTTTTGACATTCTCACTCTTAGAGGATGCTTGTTGTTCATTTGATTTTGCCTTATCTTCATCATTCAACATTTGCTTAATGAGTAAGGCATCCTCATCAATCTCAAGTGTTGGTGTTTTAAATATTAGGGTCTCAGCCTTTTTCAAAACCTGAGGCACTTCCTCTTGAACAACAATGTCATCTTCAATGACTGCATAGCCTTTCCTCTGTTTGAGAGTGTCATAATCAAGTCCAATAGCAGCCTTAGGTCTAGCTAGATTTTTCTCATGGTACGACTTCAATAGACTAGAGGAATTCTTAAATGTTTCAATTTAAATTCATTTTCAACTAGTTCATCCCTAAGAGCTTTCTCAACTTGACTAGCACATAGAACCTTATTCTTTAGATATTCGATTTCTTGTTTAAGGTTTTCTATTTGCATAGCAGTTAGTTCTAGTTCCTCATTTCTTTTGTTCAACAGTTCATTCTTAGTAGACAGTTTAGCAATTTCTTCATTAGTAGCAGTCATACTAGTATGAATATTAAACATCTCAACAGATAGTTGTTCAACCATAGATTTGTATTCAGAAACAGACATGTCTATAGTAGTGAGGGATGGTACCTGAGAGTCTGATTCAGATGGTTCTTCCTTGGAGTTGGCCATCAAGGCATAGTTGTAGAATTCTTGTTCTTCTCCATCACTACCAGAATCATCCCAACACTTCCCTTCAGCTATGTAGGCCTTACCTGGTGTATGCTTCTTTAGCAGAGCCTCATACTTAGCTTCAAGCTCAAGAAACTCCTTATCCTTCTTCTTAGGCTTCTTGCATTCACTGGCAAAATGCCTTAGGTCATTGCATCTATAACATCTCACAGATGACCTATCCACATAGCTGGTTTTGAATTTGTTTTTGTTTGCTTTCACAGGTGCCTTGCTCTTGTTGAATGAATGATTTTGAGATCTAGACTTGAAGGGCTGATTCCTCTTAAATCTGGCATATGAAGTGTTTTCCATGGCATCCAACTCTTCAAGAGTATAGAACTCATCTTCTTCCTTTTCATCAATAGGTTCAGTCACTTCTTCTTCAGTCTCTTCATCATCTACTATCTCTTCTATTCTCAGTTGACTTGTAGATGCTTCCAGGTCTTGAACGGATTTGTTGACAATCAAGGCACAGGATGTGTTTATCATTCTGCCTTGGTTGGCTTGGATAGCCCTCTTCTGAAGCAACTCAAGCTCATGAGTTTTTAAAACCCCATAGAGCACATCATATGTGACTTTGTTCAAATCTCTTTCTCTTAGAGATATGACCCTTTGCTCTAGATGGTTTGGTGCAGATAGTAGAAACTTCATGTTTAATTCCTTAGTGCTGTAAACCTTCCCATTCATTTGAAGCTCAGTCACCAGCTTGTGAAATCTCTCAAACATATCAGTAATACTTTCTTTGGACTGTGCCATGAAAGCCTCATACTGTGTGACCGGTATCTGTTTCCTATTCTCTCTTACCTCCTCTGTCCCTTCACATAACACCTTGATGTGGTTCCACATGTCCTTGGCTGATGTGCATGATGCTATGTTGACAAACATCGACATATCCATGGAGTCTATGATCAGTAACATGAGATGACTGTCTAGGGCAACCTTTTCCTTCTCTGAGTCCGTCCATTTGGATGGATCTTTTGCAACATATGATCTAGGAATGACTATTGTGCCCACTGTAGATTCAGCAATTTCTTGTTGTGGTACAAATGGACCATTCTTGAGGATGTCAGGGTAGAGTGGATTGGCAGCTTTGATGAACAACAGCATTTTTATTTTCCAGAGGTTATAGTTCTCTTTGTCGAACTTAGGGACCTTCACCGTACCTGTAGTCTTTGGTGTATTCGAACTCATGATCGTTTTCTGTTTAGATTAAACAGCCTGCTCTGATACCACTTGTTGAGTATTGAATACAGTAAAAGAATACAGAGGGGGGGTGAATGGATTCTTGAACTTTTCTTTGTTCTTGAATCTTTGCAACAAGATATGTGTTGAGTGTGTGAGATATGTAACTACAAATAACAAAGACAAACACAACACAATATCACTTTAATCTAATATTTTATTAGATAAAGATTTTGCTACAATCTGTGAATACAAATGATAGTATTCTCAGCTTCGTTTTTCTTAGAGAGATATTTCTTGTGATGTATCTTGAAAAACTTATCTGCTAAGGAAGTGAGGCTGTATCCTTATAGACATGGATACACCTACTTACTACAAATAAGGTAGGTAAAACAAACTACTTTCCAGTATGTCTATCTCATTTGAGTAAGAGTCCAAACGCTACAGATTTGACTTTGCAAAGCCTGTTCAGATCCACTTCTTTAGCTCCCTGTCCTTTTGTCTTATCTCTCCAAGCTTCTTTGTAGGCTTTCCAATGTGCTTTATAGTACATAGTCAAATAAAGCATCTTGGCTTGTTGCAGGTTTCTGACTTGTACAATTCTTCAGTATTTTTTCTCCAAGAATGTATTCGAGAAGTGGCTAAGTGATTGATTCGAAAACTCGAATTGACTTAATCGATAACTCTGAGTTCTCGAATAGTGTTATATTGACATATCGAATCACTTCTCGAATAGCTCTTTTCTCTGGGACTCCTTGAGATATCGAATAGAGCATTTTGACATATCGAATCCCTGAGATGTCGAATAGCTTCTTTAGTCCTTGAGATATCGAATAGAGCATTGACTTGTTGACTCTTAGAGAACTCGAATGATGCTTTAACTTGTTGACTCCATGAGTTCTCGAATAAAGTAATAGACATATCGAATCTCTGAGATATCGAATGAGATATCGAACAGTGTATTCAGAGATATCGAATAGTGTCTTCTGAGATATCGAAACTCTGACTTCTCGAATGCTAGACTTCTCGAATAGACATATGTACTTCTCGAATTGGTACTTAGGCAAATTCTTCTTTTCTTCAAATCCCAACTATGATTATTTGGCAGTCTTTATCTCCTTGCTTGAGGCATGAACCTTGGAACTTCTTTCAAGCATTATTCTTGACTTTATAAGTACAGTAACACAACTAGAATTTGATGCCTATTACAAGTACAGAACAAATAGAAACTCTACAACTAGAGGTTCCCTCAGTTAAGAGGTCATGTAGGTAATGCATAGCATTACACATACTTAGTCTTGTTATTAGATGTATTCAGGCATGCCTCTGTGACTAACAAAAAGTTTATTATATAAATTTTAAATCATGCAAATCATTTATTAAATTTAATTCAAATTTTATTAAATTAATATTAAAATAATTTTTAAAATTAATGATTATATAAAAACATAATTATAAAATAAAATAAAATTTATAACATATCAAAAGAAACTCGTGCATCGCACGGGTTATAAGCTAGTTACTGTTAGATTTTTAGTAATTAATAAGAACCGTTAGATGTAATTATAAGGTATATTTAATGATTAAATTAATTTACTAAATATTCAAGGTTCGAATTCTGTTAACGACATATTTAATTTAAAATTTTATTTTAAATGGGTTTTATATCAAAGTGGCCACTCGGTTCATCAAAAACTATCACTTAACCCACCGTACTCATCGGGGTCTCATTTAAACCACTAAACTAAGAAAATATATCATTTGCCCCCTGCATTCACAAAAATAATACAATTTATGGTGGTCTAAGTGATATACAGGGGGGGCAAATGATATGTTTTCTTAGTTTAGTGGTGTAAATGAGACCCCGATGAGTACGGTGGGCTAAGTGATAGTTTTTGACGAACCGAGTGGCCAATCGAATATAAAACCCTATTTTAAATTTACTTCAAATTTTATTAAATTTATATTAAAATAATTTTTAAAATTAATAATTATATAAAAACATAATTATAGAATAAAATAAAATTTACAACATATCAAAGGAAACCCGTGCATCGCACGGGTTATAAGCTAGTACTATTATATAAAAGCCTAAAGATTAAAAGTTTGGTCGGTCGGTACGGTACCTGTTGATTTTACTTATTTACCCATACTCAATCCATCCAACCAACTAATCAATTTCCTTTTTCAGGTTAAACATATTATCTTTTCTATTTTTCGATAACTAAATATAATTTTTTTAGGTAAAATACAATATCTTTTATATGTTATCTAACTAAAATTTGTCCATTATTAATCAATTTCCTTTTTCGGGTTAAACATATCACCTTTTCTATTTTTGAATAACCTGAAAATACAATATTTTTTACATTTTATCTAACTAAAATTTCTCCTTTTTAAAAACACTACAAACAATTTTGTTTAATAAAATAACATAATTATATTATAATTACTATTATTACATTTTCTCTTTTCTCTAACTAAAATCTCTCTTTTTCCAATTATATTATGGGCGATTACCTTTTTCAGCCAAAACACGTTACCTTTTTTCTTTTCTCTTACTAAAACCTCTCTTTTTCCAATTATATCACGGAAGTTTCAATTTAATAAAAATAAAATAATAATATTATAATGCTAATAATTAATTGATTACCTTTTCAGCTAAAACATAACATCTTTTCTATTTTTTCTGATTAAATTCCCTTTTTTCTAGATTTATCACGAGCATCATTAATTTCTCATTTTCTAAAAAGTAAGAGTAAATTTATTTAGTAAAATAACATAATTAAATTTAATTACTTTAAACTAATCAATTACCTTTTTTACATAAATCATGTCATTTTTTTAATTTTCATGTTACCTTTCTATTTTCATTAACTAAAATATATCTTTTCCAATTATATCACGGGCGGTCTATATAATACAATAAACTACTAATATTATAATATTAATAATTAACCGATTATCTTTTTCAGCTAAAACGTATCATCATTTTTATATTTTTTTAACTAAAATCCCTCTTTTAATAGAAATATCACGGACAATATTAATTTCTTTTTTTCTAAAAATATTACGAGCAATTGTATTTAGTAAAATAACGTAATTAAATTATAATTACTGTAAACTAATCAATTATCTTTTTCACCTTATCACAGACATTTTATTTAATAAAATAAAATAATAATTTTATAATTACAAACAATTAACCGATTAGCTTTTTCAACTAAAATCTATCATCTTTTCTATATTTTCTAACTAAAATCCCTCTTTTTCTAGAAATATCAAAGATAACATTTATATAATATAATCAAATCATTTCATATAAAAATTTAAGCCTCCACAATTCATGTTTTGAAAAAATTAATTTAAACTAATGAAAAAAAATTCATATAATATTAAAAAAAATCCGTGCATCGTACGGGTTTTAAGCTAGTTATTATATAAAAACCGAAACATTAAAAGTTTGGTCGGTCGGTCGGTACTGTACCTGTTGATTTTACTTATTTACCCATACTCAATTACAGATAAAATCCATCCTACTAATCAATTTCCTTTTTCATGTTAAACATTTCTATTTTATTATATAAAAACCGAAACATTAAAAGTTTGGTCGGTCGGTCGGTACGGTACCTGTTGATTTTACTTATTTACCCATACTCAATTACAGATAAAATCTATCCTACTAATCAATTTCCTTTTTCATATTAAATATTTCTATTTTTCAATAACTAAATAATTTTCTTTTTTTAGGTAAAATACAATATCTTTTATATTTTATCTAACAAAAATTTCTCCTTTATTAATCAATTTCATTTTTCAGGTTAAACATATTACCTTTTCTATTTTTTAATAACTAAATAATTTCCTTTTTCAGGTAAAAAACTATATCCTTTACATTTTATCTAACTAAAATTTCTCTTTTTTAAAAAAACATTACGAGCAATTTTGTTTAGTAAAATAACATAATTATATTATAATTATTATTAACTAATCAATTACCTTTTTCAGCCAAAACACGTTAACTTTTCTCTTTTCTCAAACTAAAATCTCTCTTTTTTCAATTATATCATGGACGGTTACCTTTTTAACCAAAATACGTTACCTTTTTTCTAACTAAAACCTCTCTTTTTCCAATTATATCATGGACGTTTCTATTTAATAAAAATAAAATAATAATATTATAATACTTATAATTAACTGATTACCTTTTCAGTTAAAACGTATCATCTTTCCTATTTTTTCTAATTAAATTTCATTTTTTTTCTAGAAATATCACGGGCAACATTAATTTCTCATTTTCTAAAAACACTATGAGCAATTTTATTTAGTAAAATAACATAATAAAATTATAATTACTGTAAACTAATCAATTACCTTTTTCACATAAATTATGTCACTCTTTTAATTTTCACGTTACCTTCCTATTTTCTTTAACTAAATTTTTTTCCCCAATTATATCACGGGCGGTTCTATTTAATACAATAAATTAATAATATTATAATATTAATAATTAACTGATTGCCTTTGTCAACTAAAACGTATTATCTTTCCTATATTTACTAACTAAAATCCCTCTTTTAATAGAAATATCACTGACAATATTAATTTCTCCTTTCCTAAAAACATTACGAACAATTGTATTTAGTAAACTAACGAAATTAAATTATAATTGCTATAAACTATAATTAATTACCATTTTTACCTAGAACATGTTACCTTTTTAATTTGGGTATTAGTTTAATATGTCCCATTTCTAAAGATCAATTAAGAATATGTCCTTCTTTATTGAATAATTGTAATTATGTCCTATGGTTGAAATTAACTCATATACATGTAATTATAGATATATTATGAGTATATTATGACCATAATACCAATAATAATAAAACATCCATCCTTCTCCTTCTCTCTAACCCCATCACCGCCATCGCCACCACCACCGCTCCTCCTTCGATATTGGCCCCACAGGGGCACTGTTAAGAAAGGTGTGCTTGCCCTGTTTGGGTAAAATAAGAAATGGGGGTTCAAGTATCAATCCTACTTTTTATTGAAGTGTATTTAATAAGGTGGATGTACTGTACGTGTAATCTTTATTCTACTTGGTGATGCAAATCAAGAGTCAAGACCACAAGAAACGGATGGAAAGCTACAAACGGTTACAAGTTAAAAATGTACTAATCCTACTCTACAATTCATTGACTATTTACAAACAGTAAAAATCTAGTTATTAATCTCCTCCATCATGTATTTGCTTTGTGGTGTAAAACATAAAGATTTCATTCAAATATAGGCCCATGTAGTTGGAGGAGATACAACGGATGGAAACCCTTGTATTTTGTGTAACTAATAAAGGAGGACAAAAATGTCTTTCGATAATGTTTAGTTAATGAATTAATCATGGTTATACTAAAAAATGGGACATATTTGTAATTTGGGACATATTTATAAATATAAATAAACATAGGACACAATTATAATTGACATTGTAAAATGGGACATATTAGAAAAAGACCCGTTAATAATTATATAAATGTTATCCGTGATATTTCTAGAAAAGGAGAGATTTTAGTTAGAAAATATGAAAAAGATGATAGGTTTTAGTTGAAAAAAGTAATCGGTTAATTGTTAGTAATTATAAAATTATTATTTTATTTTATTAAATAGAATGCCCGTGATATGATTGGAAAAAGAGAGGATTTAGTTAGAAAAAATTAAAAGGATCTTTTTCTAATATGTCCCATTTTACAATGTCAATTATAATTGTGTCCCATGTTTATTTAATAAAATAAAACAATAATTTTATAATTACTAACAATTAACCGATTACTTTTTTCAACTAAAACCTATCATCTTTTCTATATTTTCTAACTAAAATCTCTCATTTTCTAGAAATATCACGGATAACATTTATATAATTATTAACAAATCATCTCATATAAAAATTTATACCTCCAAAATTCATGTTTTAAAAAAATAATTTAAATTAATGAAAAAAAATTCATAAACATTTATATAATTATTAACAAATCATCTTATATAAAAATTTAAACCTCCAAAATTCATGTTTTAAAAAAATAATTTAAATTAATGAAAGAAATTCATAAATATTAAAAAAAATCTGTGCATCGCACGAATTTTAAGCTAGTATTTATATCTAAAAAAAGTGTAATTAGAATATTATTTCTATTATCACAAAATACAGAATTAAATGAAATTTATTAAAAATATAAATATTGATTGGGAAATAAAAAGGAGAAATGGTTGAATGGGAAAAGAACACCCGCCAGAGTGTACTTAGTATATACTCCCTCCGTCCCAACAGGTTACAGTTACTATTTTGGGACGTTCCACCCATTTCTTTACATTACCAAAAATAATAACTATTATACCCACTACTATAATAAAATATATTATTACACCCACTACTTCACTCTACTTTATCAACATTTTACACTATTATACCCACTGCTTTACTTATTTTAACAATAAAATTACTATTACACCCACTAATACACTATTACACCCATTATTTAAATTATATTCCTTGGTTTCCGTGTCTCTCTGTAAAGAACCCGCTGGGACAGAGGGAGTATGTTGTTGCGTGAGGTGTTTGATAAATTGCCTAGAGCAGAAATTAATCGATCGGTGAGATTGCTCAATACTCGTTTGTTTCCTTGCATTGATCGAACTCTAGTGGTTATGCATGTTGGTGTCAGATTTTAAAAAACTTAGTTTTATAGTAAGACTATAAGCTTGGCATCATTCCCCATTCTTATGGTCCTGACTATAAGCTTGGCATCATTCCCCATTCTTATGGTCCTGAAGTGTTTAAATTAATTCCTGTTAAGAATTTTGTTACATATGTAATATGTTCGATCTTGGATGAGTATCCTAAGCAACACATATACTTGCAAGAACTTGTCTTAACAATTTCAAACTATTTTTCTTTCATTAGAAGAGAAGAGAACTGCAAGGCTTCCTCCACTAAGGGGAGGCATCTTCCAAGATTTCAAAACCAAAACACAAACATTTTCCAAGGACACGAAAACCTATTTCTACGATCAAACACTTGACCATTTTAACTACAATCCCCAAAGCTACGCTACCTTTAAGCAGATGTATGCCATCGATTCTACACATTGGGGCGGTCCAGAATCAGGTGCACCTATATTTGTCTACCTTGGAGCTGAAGATTCACTTGCTCTTCAATTCCCGATTGGATTTATGTTAGAAAATGCACCCCGTTTCAGAGCACTTCAAGTATATATAGAGGTACCTACTATCACTTTCTAGTATAATAAGTTCACATTTAGCAAATAAACTAGTTCTTATTTTGGGCATAAATTTGTTTTATATATATGTCATGTGGGTAAAAAGTATCTAAAGTTAACTTAAGATAAATTTCTAAAGTTATTGGTTCAAAACTACGTAATTTTGTGTGTTTAGATGAAAAATCCTAGGTACGATATCTAATTTGTTGTGACTAATTAAATGTTGTCTTTACAAGTTCAAAGTCTCATATGTAACCTTCGAAAATTCAAACAATTAGTATGTGTTTATACAAGATATAAAACTCTGTAGTTTTGAACACTTACTCTAGGAAGTTATCTAAAGGTAACTTTATATTCCTTTTAGCTGATGTATCGATATATTGGGATTATTGAATGTAAATTGATGATTGTTTGATCATTAGCATCGATACTATGGCGCATCCAATCCACTGGGATCGATGGCAAAGTCTCTGAAAAATGCTACACTCCGTGGCTATTTCAACTCAGCTCAAGCATTGGCAGATTATGCAGAAATTTTGGTTTATCTTAAACACAAGCTTTTGGCTCATAGTTCTCCAATCATTGTGCTTGGTGCATCATATGGAGGCAGTAAGTGACTACCTACATGCCTATACACACATTGTTTCTCTGTATATATTAATCCCTAATTATTTAGTATTGATTTAACTAATTACTGGATTGTTAGTGCTTGCTTCTTGGTTTCGCCTGAAGTATCCCCACATCGCATATGGTGCACTGGCCTCATCTGCTCCCATTCTTTACTTTGATGACATCATTCCACAAGGCGCTTATTATTCAATTGTTTCAAAAGATTTCAAGGTACTTTCTAGTTAATCTGCACAATTGATATTCACGAGAGTTCCCTTTTAAAGTAAGTAGCGGAAACTGACAACAATCATTTGTAATGTGGTGCAGGAAGTGAGTGAAAGTTGCTACAAAACAATACAGAAATCATGGTTAGAAATTGATAAAATTTCTTCCAAGCCCCATGGCCTTTTGTTCCTTAGCAAAAAATTCAACACTTGCACGTGAGTAACAGATATTCATTTACCTTCTACTGAATGAGCAATAAAGTTCAAACTATCATTTTTACAAGTGTACAACTGAAATGAAATGCTAAACGAGATCATACTTGTCTAGGAAGCTGAGAGATTCCAATGAATTAAAGAACTACTTGGATACGCTATGCACCTCTGCAGCTCAATATGATGCACCACCATTATATCCAGTAACCGCAATGTGTGGAGGCATTGATAGAGCACCTAATGGGACTGACGTATTGGGACGAATAGTTGCTGGAATCGCTGCAAGCCAACCGAATATGGAATGCAATATAATAGAATATCCTGTTGATGAAACAAGTGAAGGATGGGGATGGCAAGTAAGTATATTCATTGTTCATTTATGTTATATTAGGTACTTATTTTTATTGACAGTACTTAATTTCAGTTAGCATGATCTTGCATAATAAATTTATATAGGCTATTTAGCATTTTATTTATACAGTCTTGCAGTGAGATGATAATGCCTATTGGGATCGGCTACAATACAATGTTCCAACCATTGCCTTTCAATTTCAGTGAGCGATCAAAAGAATGCAGGCACAACTTCGGTGTACAACCCCGGCCACACTGGATCACTACTAATTATGGAGGCCATGTAATGTACCATCATTTCTCTCATAAATTTCCATATTTTTAGAAATTAGTTCAATTGGTTGCTTATCTCAGTCTCCCCTGACGCAATGGGGGACGGGGGTGTGACATGCATTTTAAGGCTCCTAACTACTATAGTTACATAACTTATTTTTACAATTCTTTTGTATAAAAATAGAACAATCCTATTTTTATACAAAAAAAGAAAATTTTAAAAATAAGTTATGGAACTATACTAGTTATGCACCTTAAAATGCGTGTCAGACACACTAAAAAAACGTATAGAAATGAATGGGACAGAGGGAGTACAATTAATTTTTCTGTATATGCTGACACTTGTGGGCGGATATGTATACATATGAGAGGTCGTCGACCTCTTAGATATTTGTGATATATGCATGTGCATATTGGTAATTAGAACTATCATGTAAACCATCCTTTACTTCCTACCACATCTTCGATAATATTGTGAATCACGTTAGCCACCTAGTCCTTGAGATTTAATGCCTAATGGAGGTTGATTTACTTCTCAAATAGCAAAATATCACATGCATGCTTCACTGATCTTTCCAAATGCTGGTATACATATTGGTTACTATTGTTTAGCAATTAAACTTGCTAATCATGCTCTTTGAGTCTTCTAGCTCTCTAATCGCAAATTGGATCTTGAGTTGTCTTGTCTCTCCCTAAATACCTATGACTTCCTCCCCCCACCTCCCTTTCTCTCTCCTCTGAAAATCTCTGGAAATATCGGGACCTCGATTATAGATTAAAAACATATAATATAAGGAAAAAATATGTGTGCCCTGCCTTATCTGAAGATAAAGCTTTATATTCGTTTAATTTAATACAAAATATACTATTGTCAGTTGTTTAGAACTATCATGTAAACCATCGTCTGAATAATATGCAATATGCATGTACACATATTAGAGATTATTGACATTATTACATGTCTGATTAAATCTACATTTTACGCATTCACATAGGACATAAAATCAGTTCTGAGGAAGTTCAGCAGCAACATCATATTTTCCAATGGCTTGCGAGATCCTTATAGCAGTGGCGGGTATTTATCTCAAATCACAAAAATTTGCTTTTGAATGAGTGTATTGACTTGAGAACATACTGTGAAAGGATGTATTGTTGATATAACTTTCTGCTTCTTGTGATTCTAATTACAGGGTATTGGAGAATATATCTGATAGCATAGTTGCTGTTACCACAGTCAATGGTAAGTGTTTAGAAATATAGCTGCATGATAACAACATCTCTATATAATATGTCATTCATATATAATGCAAGTATGGACAGTGAAATGTAAACACAATGTTGTCACAACTCACACCTGGGTTTGATTTGAACCCAAAATGGGGATGACGGGTAATATATAATACTGACATATACTACATTATTATGAACGTGTTGAACTTGATCAGGTTCACATTGCTTGGATGTCGGATCAACCCAACCAAGTGACCCGCAATGGCTGTTGGATCAAAGAAAAACAGAGGTGCTCATTATTGATCAATGGCTTAGGGACTACAACGCCAGTCTCAACTCTACCAACAATAAGTAGGATAGGATCATAACTCATAAGTGAAAATGATCATACAGAGTAGTATATGAACTTTCAGTATTTTCGATTTATCTTAATTAAAACAATGACAAATCTGAACCATGTAAAATGGAATTCACGAAAGTTAATTACCCATAGTTTATTCACTTTCAAATGCTAAATTGTTACTACTATTACTCAATTAGTGTTTCACTTGGTAGATATTGCTCGTCTTACTTTCTGAAAAAAGGTCATAAATTTGAATTTTGATTTTTTTTCTTAACTTGTAAAATACAAGTGATGCACCTTGTTAAATGGACGGAGCTGCCCTGCTCAACTGGAATGACCCCTTCCTTTTCGGTAAAGTTGTTGAACAGTCTTCATCCGATTCCGATACCATTGGTTCTGCAATTAGATTTAATTTTGATTGATGGTTCATTTCAAATTGCAAATCAGTATCGTAATCTTTGTGGCTTGTGTATCATGTAGTATTATGCATTTGGACCTAGTGATGTATATCTATAATTTTACTCTATATTGTTTATAGAATAATTTATTTATCCTATGCAAGGTGTTTGATAAAACACCACAACCAAACTCAAAACCCCCATTTTACACACTTCTAGATTGTAAGAGATAATATACTTGAAATCAATATTGATAGTCCTTCCCTGTTAACGAACTTACGAAAAACACTACCTTCACCGCCTCTTTTCTTTTTTTCTCAAAAAATCCTACATATTATTCATCAGTTTGGGGCTATCATCAACCATCTGATTGTTGATAAGCCCCATTTTATTGTTTTTTCTTAGTATTATTCTTGTTCAATATATATTTCTCTTCACTGAAAATTTTTACACACAATTTTTGGGTTTTATCTACCCATATATTGGTTTTGTTCTCTCTCATGAGATTTTATTTATTTTCATGACCAAGATTATAGATCTGCGGGATTTTCGTAGTTATGCTTTGTTGATGGATTATATGAGTTTGCAATTACGGTTGATTTTTCGGATACCTCATGATGAATCAGATTTACGTTTTTTCACAATATAATGGGCCGTTAGATTGTCCCTTCAAAAAGGCTATTTGTTCTAGCAATGAAAGCGGGGATGCTCCACAGTAAAAGATCTACTCAATGATCGTAGTTCTGATAACAAAAATGTGGATTTAATCTTATTTAGCATGTCGTTGACATTTAAGTACCTCCTCCTTAAGATGTAGACATGTATCTAGTACTTAGAAGAAAGAATTTAAGTACCTCCTCCTTAAGATGTAGACATGTATCTAGTACTTAGAAGAAAGAATTCAACTATTTGATGCTTCTTTTCCACCTCCCACATGAGATTTACCTCTGTCACTCTTAGTTCTTCTTTTATCTCCCCCAGTATGTCTTTCTCCCCTAGTATGTCGCTGCTTCTGAATTGTTTTTATCTCCCCCTTTTTGACATCAGCAACAGTAACTCCAAGAGATTCAGTGACAGAACAAATGAGATTCATCAGAACTTCTTGATTTTCCATGATAGTGACTTGGTTATCTTCAAGTAATTGAAGTCTCGACTGAATATCAACTTGAGATTTCTGAATATCCTTTAAAATATCAGAACTAACTTCAATATTGGAAGTGCTTCTAACGTCTTCAGAATCAGAATCAGAAAGAACTCGATCTTCAAGCCTTGTAGAAGAAGTTGCCCGTGTTGAATGATATTCAAGTAATAAAACTTGATTAGGAGTACAAACATCTTCATCTTTCTGATCTGAAGCTGAAATATGATTATCTTCTCCTTCACCAATATTCTGTGTACTAACATCTTCAAATCCTGACTCCTCCTTAGAGTGATCAGAGACTGATGATGTCTCAATTCTAGCTAATATTGGAAGTACATTCAAAGGAATACTAGGATCATTAGGAATTTCATTTGTTACATATGTATCAAGAGATTGTTTAATCCTGACACCTCTTCTGTTGATGATTCCTGCAAGCCGCTCCTTTTGCTTCTGAGCTTTAACTTCTGGCTTAGCATTGTGATGTGCTAGGTCATTCTTCTGATACATTTTGATGAATGAATAAGTACCAGCATCCATACCAAGATTTTCAGACCAAGATTCAGGAAAAACCTGATCCCAGAAATCAAACGATGGTGGTTTCCTAAATTTCTCTCCCTTACTATGGAGTTGATCATCCTTACCCTCATTCTCACATTGACTATCTAAAGTCATCACTCTTTCTACCTCACCTTTTGCCTGGTCAGGAGCCAGCCTCTCAGTTTGTGGATCAATATCCATCTTTTCAAGTATATCACTCAAATTTGGATAAGTGCTCTCATGACCTACAGAAAAATAGAGGTTAGAAGGAGTTTTTATACCGGAACTCACATGGAGAGAGGGTTACTCATTTGGCAAGGGGCTTGAGGTTTCCTCCACGGAGTGAGCTGCTATAGTCTCTGAACCCGTACAATCATCTACTTTCTTTCCAGAGACTACAGGCTCCAGTATACCACTTTCAGGTTCTACACTAAATTGTAATGCCTTCAGTAATACTTCATTAGACATTTCAGATTGTGTGTTCCCATCTTCAAGTGCTGTTTGCTGAGACACACCCTCAAGGTGGATAGACTCTGACTGAACAAATTTTGTTTGATTTTCAGTAAAATCAACCAAAGTCATTCCTTCCATATCATAGGGTTTCTCACTTGCAATTCCAGTCATCACAGAAGACCTTTCAGCATCAGCTATCACAATTCCTGAGTCATCCACCCTCTGACTAGATGGTTCTTGTGTAACAGTGACTGTGATCTGATATATACTACTACTCACCACTGGTGCAATAGTATCTTCTGTTGACTGCTTCCCTTTAGCTACTTCCTCCTCTTGTTCACCTTGAGCTGAAGCATCTTCAATAATAACATCCTTGTAAAATAAATAAGTGTGAAGTGATTGAAGTGCAACATGCTTAGAAAGTCCAAATTTCTTGACTAATTCCTTTCTGACTGATACATAGAAATACAGTTTCATCAAGTCAAGTCTTTGATGTAGAATTCCATATTCTTCATGAAATGAAAGTCTTGGAACTTTCTCAATCAAAAATTGTAGAACAGGCCTAGAAAGCTTCACTTTGATAGAAATTACTCCCATAGCCAGTCTGTATGACAATGTTGTTTCCCATAAAGAATCAATATCCAGATCTCTATTGCCAATTTCTGACTGTGATAATCCATGATTTGTAGAGACCTGCATAATGTTAGTTGGACTAGACTCTCTGTGTGTAGGTGACAAATGAATCTTTCTCCTTGTTATCCTGGTATAGTGAGCAAAAGATTTAACTTGAGAAGACTCAAGAGGTGTAGACACAAAAGTGATCTTGGATGAGATCCTTGTTCAATAGACACAGTCTTTTGAGAGACAGTATCCAGTAACTGTTTTCCCTTGTGAAGAACTACAACCTTTTGGGAGACTGCAGCCTGGCTGTGACTAGGTGTTCCAACTCTTTGTCCTAGCTTAGAAAGTTGAATTGCAGCCTTCAATTCCTCTCTCACAGCAAGAGTTAAGTTATCATCATCTTCACTAGAATTACTACTACTTAACACAACAAATCTTCTCTTCCTTACAACTGATGTCTTTTGAGAAACACCAGAGGTTGGTTTCTTTGAAACAATAGGTTGTGGATCAAAAATTGGTTCTTGACTTGTTTCAGAGACTGTAATGTTTTGGGTTACTTGGGTAAACACAGGAAGGTTCTCCACCAAATGAGATTGCTAAATCATTTTACCACAAAAGAAAGAAGAATTGTAGAGAGTAGGAAGATGAGTTTTTAGAAGTACTTGAACATGATTTGGATAATGAAGTGCATGTATTTCATCTAGATTCTTTTCATTGTCCTTCTTTGTAATATCGAAGAAAATTCTCTTGTGCTGTACATAAGAAGAAACACAATGTTCTCTACCAAATCTAGCTTCAACATCAGGAATGAAATGGTTAATAAACATTTGCATAAATCTATGATAATAAACCATTTTCCTGTTTTGATCTCTTGACCCAAGTTTGATACACATCTGACTTAAGATAATGTGACCAATATTAATTACTTTGTCATAAAGCAAACTATAAGCAAAATGTGAAGTAACAGCAGTAATTTGTTCAAAAGAACTACATTTACCAGTAAAGCATTTAGCTAATTGATCAAAAAAGAAAGACCACTCTTTCCTAAGAAAAGGTCTCTTTAACTGGCTCATGTTGTCTAAAGGTCCATTATAACCTAATTCAGATAACATAGTTCTCACATTATCATCAGATGGTTCACTAGCATAACTTGCATGAACAGGTAAGTGAAGTACTAAATTAACAACTGATTCAGTAATATCAAAAGTATCTTATCCTAAGTGTAGAACAATCTTACCTGGTTGATCCTGAGTAGAATCAATTACCTCAGCATTCTCCCAAGCCTGTGAAACAGCTGCTTGATTAATCTGTGGAGATGCTATCAATGCATAACGCAATGGCCCAATAGCCAAAAAATCCATCACTGGATAAAACTCAGCTGATACCCCTTTCTTGCTGGTTATTGCTGCAACATGATTGTTAGTCATAAAATCAAAGTCACCCAACTTGAAAGCTACTGATTTGGGTAGTCTTCTCTGAGTTACCATTTTTGATATGAACAGAACTTGGGAAATCTTGAATTTGATTAGAGTTTTGAGAACTCAAAGAATGTTGTTTTTGCCTTTGAAAAATCGAATTAGAAGTTAGCAATAAACAATTAGAGTCTCAAAATTAAGATATATTCAAAATTCCTTCAGACCCACTAACCCACGTTGACACGTAGGTGGACAGGTGTCAATCTCTGATAAGATACGGTTATCACAATAAAATTATTACTGATCAGCTTCCTCAAATCCTGATGATCACACTTGAAATCCTGATCAATGTCATCCTGATTCCATAGACTAAGTGGAGTTTCCACGTGGCATTTTCTTTTATCTGAAAAAGAAATAAACAAATATCTGAACAAAATCAATTGGTTAGATACGTTTAACATCTCTTGAAAATACAAGAAATACAGTCATGTGTATTAATGACGACTGCATTGAAAATTCCAAGTGACTGTTCAGTTTCCCACGTCTTGCTTTAAAAGAACACAACACCTTGTGTTACTCCATAACCCTTCAGTCTTTTTTTCTAATCCATGGCTTTCAACCCAAATAGCCATATGAATCCAATCTTTCGATTCCTCACAGACAACGAACGTCTTGTTCTTGACGACAAAAAATCAATAGATTTACTCTTAGAAGAGATGAATTCACATAATATCCAGAAATTTCTCCTAGAGCATCCATCGGTTGGATACAATCTTCCCCTAACTTCCTCAAAACTTGAGGATGAAGAGTTTGGTCGAGAGTCTGAGGTTGATCTTGATGGAGATGCTATTCATTCCTTCATCATCTCTCAATGAAACAAGAATTGAATCAACTGCTCTCATTCAAGTCATCCTGTGAAGACATTCAAGGGCAAATGTGACATGTACTACTTAATTGCGATTCTTGAGATGCTCCTTGTCCTGTCTATCAGATGAATGAATGAAGCAAAACTAGACAAGATTAGGATTATCTGTAGTAGTTAGACAAAAAGATATTTGTATTTCATTTCCATGTATGTACTGCTTTTGATTAATGAAAATACAAGTTTCAATTTATCTATCTTGTCTATGTTTCCTGTTTATAAATTACCAGTATGCATGTATTAATCTTGCTAGTATAGACTCAATTAAAACTCAGAATTGGACCACATAATAACATGAACTTCAGAATTTGAAACACGAAATTTCACAATCCTGATACTGACAATGTAATCCTGATGTAAATACTGATGACGTCAGCAAACAGATAGCAATCCTGATCCTGATATTTATTAACAAGTCTATCATACTGTAATTTATCAAAGTAAGATGTTACAGCTTAAAAATTTAATCAATCAAATATAGATCATGATACTGATATCAAGTCTATAAGCTAAACTAACATACCTTGCTACTTTTGCAGATGTTAAAGATCTAAAAATTTAACATTCCTAATTCACTAACCAATCTAATGAATGTAGTCTCATCAAGTGGTTTAGTTAGGATATCTGCAAGCTGTTTGTCAGTAGGAACAAAATGAAGTTCCACAGTACCATTTTCAACATGTTCTCTAATAAAATGATACCTGACATCAATGTGCTTAGTCCTTGAATGTTGAACTGGATTCTCTGCAATTTTGATAACACTAGTATTATCACAAAACATAGGAATATTACTAAGTGTCATACCATAATCCATCAACTGATTTCTTATCCAAAGGAGTCGTGCACAACAACTGCCTGCTGCAATGTACTCAGCTTCTGAAATTGAGGTTAAAACTGATTGTTGCTTCTTGCTTGCCCAAGAAATTAATTTGTTTCCCAAGAATTGACATGTACCTGTAGTTCTTTTCCTGTCTATTTTACACCCTGCATAATCAGAGTCTGAATAGCCAATTAGGGAGAAATCAGATTCTCTGGGATACCACAAACCAAGATTTGGAGTTCCCTTGAAATATCTAAAAATTCTCTTCACAGCAATTAAATGAGATTCCTTAGGATCACTTTGGAATCTAGCACATAAACAGGTAAAAAACATTATATCTGGTCTACTTGCAGTTAAGTATAACAGTGAGCCTATCATGCCTCTATAGCTAGTGTTATCAACACTCTTTCCCTTAGGATCAGAGTCTAGCTTAGTGGTTGTTGCCATGGGTGTTTTTGCAACTGAACAATCTTGAAAGTCAAACCTTTTTAAAAGATCTTTAATATACTTTGACTGATTAATCAAAATACCAGTCTCAGTTTGTTTGACTTGCAATCCTAAAAAGTAATTTAACTCACCTATCATGCTCATCTGATACTTAGACTGCATAAGCTTGCTAAACTTAGCACATAACCTTTCATTAGTAGAACCAAATATGATGTCATCAACATAAACTTGAACTAAAAGCAATTCACCTTTAATCTTTCTAAAGAAAAGAGTTTTGTCAATTGTACCTCTTGTGAAGCCATTTTCAAGAAGAAATTTAGACAAAGTCTCATACCATGCTCTTGGTGCCTGCTTTAGTCCATAGAGTGCCTTGTCAAGTTTGTAGACATGATTTGGAAATTTTGGATCAACAAAACCAGGTGGTTACTCCACATAAACTTCCTCATCAAGTTTGCCATTTAGAAATGCACTCTTTACATCCATCTGGTATACCTTGAACTTTGAATGAGCCGCAAATGCAAGAAACATTCTGATTGCTTCCAATCTTACTACAGGTGCAAAGGTTTCATCATAATCAATTCCTTCCTCCTGAGAGTATCCTTTGGCCACCAGTCTTGCTTTGTTTCTTACAATCATACCAGATTTATCTACCTTGTTTATGAAAACCCATCTTGCACCAACAATCGATCTATCTTTAGGTCTTGGTACCAGTTTCCAGACTTTGTTCCTCTCAAATTCATTTAATTCTTCCTGCATTGCTATTACCCAATCAGGATCCTGTAAGGCTTCTTCAACCTTTTTAGGTTCATTCTTTGAAAGAAAACAACTATACAAGCATTCATTCTGAATCGATCTTCTAGTTTGAACACCACTATTTGGATCACCGATAATCAGATTCTCAGTATGATCCCTTGTCCATTTTCTAACAGGAGGTAAACTACTCCTGCCAGACTCTCCCCCTGAGTTAGTGGTATCTCTTGTAGAAGAATTTTCATTACCTTCAAAAGTTTCTCCTTGATTAGTAGAATCAGTAGACTCGATACTGCTGCTAGTTCCTGATCTCCCTTCACTAGTCTCTGAAGGATCAGTTCCTGACGGAGTAGACTCTGAATGACTAGTCTGCTCCTGATGAGTACTATGTTCTCCTTGATTAGCTTGCTCCCCCTCAACAGTAGCATTCCTTTGAGAAGCAATATAGATTTCATTTGGAGAACCTTCATCATTACTGGAGAGAATTTCAGAATCCTTAAGATTTTCAAATTCCAACTTGTCATGACTTTCATCAGTGTGCAAAATTCCAAATTTCTTATCATCAAATGCAACATGAATTGATTCCATAACAATGTGAGTTCTGAGATTATAAACTTTAAAGGCCTTTGTTGCTGAATATCCTAGAAAGATTTTTTCAACCGATTTGGCTTCAAATTTTCCAAGTTGTTCTGGATGAACTTTCAGGACATAGCATTTGCATCCAAAGATGTGAAAGTGTTTCACACTTGGCTTCTTATCTTTGTTCATCTCATAAGGAGTTTTTCCATGACTGTTTACCAAGGTAAAATTTTGAGTGAAACATGCAGTGTTGATAGCTTCTGCCCAAAAATAGGTTGAAAGCTTTGCATCTGCAAGCATGGTACTTGTTGCCTCTATGAGAGTTCTGTTCTTTCTTTCTACTACACCATTCTGCTGAGGTGTGCCAGGTGCAGAAAATTGTTGAGTAATTCCATTGTCTACATAATACTCCTCCATTGTAGAATTCTTGAATTCTGTACCATTGTCACTCCTAAGTACTTTGACTTTGTATTTAGAGCTATTCTGGATATTCTTGACAAGCTCAATGATTTGCTGAGGAGCTTCATCCTTCTTGTGTAGAAAGAACACCCATGTGAACCTTGTGTAATCATCCACTATCACTAGAGCATATCTTTTCTTACTGATAGACATAATATTCACTGGACCAAATAAGTCAAGATGCATCATGTGGAATGGTTCAGTAATTGAATTTTCTGTCTTACTCTTGAAAGTGGTTCTTCTCTGTTTTCCAAGCTGACAAGCATCACAAAGTCCATCTTGCACATAATTTGCCTGAGGTAGGCCTATCACCAGATTGTACTTAACAAGTTGATTAAGCTTCTTGAAGTTGAGATGTGAGAGCTTCTTGTGCCAATTCCAGCTATCTTCATTGGTTGTTTTGCTGTAGAGACATCTAACAATTCCTTTAGATGTATCACTCAAGCTGGCTTCATAGATGTTACCATGTCTTTGACCAGTTAGAACAATGTCTCTATTTTTCATATTCAAGATTTTGCATCCTTCTCTGTCAAAGATTGATTGGTAACCCTTATCACCCAGTTGACTTATGCTTAAAAGAGTGTGTTTCAAGCCTTCAACTAGTGCTATGTTTTCTATGATGACATTCCCCAAAACAATTGAGCCATATCCCAGTGTTTCACCTTTGTTGCCATCTCCAAAAGATATTACTGGGCCAGCTTTCCTTTCAAACTTTGTAAGCAGAGACTTCTTTCCAGTCATATGTCCAGAGCTTCCACTGTCCAAGATAATTGAATGCTTCTTTCCTGTGCCCTGCAAACAAAAAGTAACTAGTTAGAAATTTTTAGGACCCAACTTTGATTGGATCCTTTCTTACTAGATTTAGAAACAACATGCTTTAAAGATTTTGCTTTTACTTTACATGTTGCAGAGTCAATCTTAGACTCTGATTTCATAAACTGTTTGTGACCAGGAGTTTCAGATTTCAGAAAATAATAGTCATAATACAGTTCATGGTATTCTCTACACATGTAAATGGAATGATGTAAACTACCACAATGATAACAAGCTTTTTGTGGTTGGTATTGAATTTTCTGAGTCTTGGGGAATCTAGACTCAGTTTTCCAAGAAGGTTTTTGATTGCAGTCTAGGGCCAAATGATTATGATTTCCACATTTATAGCATTTCTTCCTAGGTGCATCAGGTACATTCTTGTAATTATTCTCCTTGTTAATACTTTCTTTTCCATTCCTATTTCTTTTGACTTTGCTAGACTCTGAAATGTCATCTAGTCTCTGTTTCAACCGAGATTTAGACAGAAAACCTATGTTCACATTCTTAGGTTTCTCTAACACTCTCTCATCTGAATTACTATTGTTAATTCTCTTGTGTACAACAGGGGTACCTTTTGAATCAACAAACTTAACATGATCAAGTTCTGAAACTATCTTCTTACCTTCAGATTTAGATGTGCTAGCTTCTAATTTACTATCATCAGTGACAACAACTACTTCTTTTTCTTGTCTAGCCTTGTCAAAACCTAAGCCATTAATTTTACCACGAATTCCACTCTCAAAAATTTCTCGAGTCTTTTTACAAGAAGTATTAATGGTCTTAATCACATCTCTCTCTTCCTCTAGTTCTTTTCTAACAAAATCGCAAGCCTTAAGAATAACACCATAATCATGCTTAGCTTTATCAAAACTTATTCTATATTCTTCCATTTGAACTAGCTCAGATTCAAGAAAATTATTTCTATCAACTAATTTATCATTCTTAACCTTAAGTTCATCTCTTTCGCTGGTAAGAATTCTAAAATTAGTCATAAGATTCTTAAACTCAACATGAATAGACCCAATATCATCAGAATCTAAGCTATCAAATGAATCAAGAGAGTGAAGTGATACCTTAACAGAAGATGAAGAAGTTTTCTTTGGAGATCCAGGCTTGTCTGAAGCACTTGCCATCAAAGCAATGTTTTCATAATCCAATTCATCTTCAGAATCACTGGAGTCTGCCCAATCCTTCTGTGTGACCATGAGTGCATTACCCTTCCCTGAATTCATGGGCTTCTTGCATTCACTAGCACAGTGTCCAAGCTCGCAGCAATTAAAGCACTTGATCTTGGCCTTATCAAGCTTAATAATTGTACTTTTGCCTTTGTCACTCCTCTTCTCTTCTTTATTTTGAAAAGATCCTTTGCTAAATCTTCTCCTATTAAATCTTCCTTTCTTGAAAGCTTTAGCAAACATAGCAAAAAGTTCCTGCATCTCTGATTCAGAATCACTATCGTCAGGATCTTCATCAGGAATCTCTGACTCAGAACTTACTTTGCTTTTCTTCTTTCTTAAGTCTCTATCAGTAGATTCAGACTTTTCTTCAGGAAGCTTCTTTGATTCAGATTGAGCAGTGAGTGCAATAGTTTTCATCTTTCCTTCACTCCTGCTCTTCTTCTGCTGCCTATCAAGTTCATAAGCCCTCAATTTTCCATAAACTGCCTCTAATGATATTTCATCCAAATCATTAGCTTCTTCAATTGCAGAGATCTTCTCATTGTAGAAGTCAGGCAAGGCTTTCATGAACTTAGTATTCATATCCTCCAAGTTATAATATTTGCCATGCATGACCATCTCATTGATGAGTTTTGTAAACCTATCAAAGGTATCAGTAAGTGACTCACCAGACTTGGATTCAAAGTATTCATACTGTTGTATGAGAAGTGTCCTCATATTCTTCCTGACAGGTTTAGTTCCTTCACAATGAACCTTCAGATTGTCCCATATATCCTTAGCAGTTTTACAAGAAAGAACATAATTAGTGAGAACAGAATCAAGACTATTAAATAGTATGTTCCTCACTTTAGCATCCTTAAGAACATTCTCCTTGTCCTTATCTGACCATTCAAATTTAAGCTTCTCTGTCGTATGTTCTAGAACAACTTTACCATCGACAGTTGCTTGACCAACTACCTTTGTTGGAACAAAAGGTCCATCTCTTATCCTATCAAGATAATCAGGGTCTGTTGCCTCCAGGTGATGCAACATCTTCACTTCCCACAACGTATACTCGCTTCTCTTGAGCATAGGAATCTTAGTATTACCATCCTTGTAACCAGACATGATTGCAGATCTTTATGATTATTCGAAATCAACCTGCTCTGATACCAATTGTTAACTCGAATAACTTGTAGAAGGGGGGGTTGAATACAAGTTATATAATCGTGTCTGATTTTTGCTTTATTAGATGCACAAGAACAAAAGAATAAATCTAACTGTTTGTATTAATGAAATCAAATACAAACTCTACCAAAGGTGTACAATACCTTTAGCAGCTGTTGACAAAATAAATCTCTCTCTCTGTTTGTTTCGAACTATCGAATACAAACCTTATACAGAGCTACGCACACGAACTTTTCTATCACACTAATCGCTCTTTTACAATGATATTGAGAGAGTATTTATAATGCTACCTATCAACTAATAACAGAAAGTTCAAATCCATATATGATAATGTTCTGCCTTCCAGTTGATAGTTTCCATCAATAGAAAATTCTTTTCTTCATAATATCTTCTCGCTTGTTCTCCAAAACAACGATCATGTTTTATAGCACTTGCCAGATTCTGTAGCATCCATTATGACATCATCAGTAACACGACTGATATCATGACTTGACCTTGCATCAGGATTTGACATCCATCAGTAATTGATATGGCGTATCAGGATTTGCTCTGTTCCTGACATGTAGTCTCCGATGCACTATTCATTCCTGACTTAAATTTCTACAGATAACTGTCTAACTGCTAAATCCTTTATAGATCAGGATATACAAGAAGTATAAGCAAAATTCTATTCTTAACATCACAACTTAGAATTACAAGAAAAGCCGAATGGCTTGTTTTGGTGGTGGTGTTGATTGTTTTTGCTCTTTCTCTCCTTTTTCTCTTTTTGACTTGTTGGTGAAATGATTTTGTGATATTTGTGGGGTGTTATTGCTGCTAATACACTCTAATTACAAGTGTCAAGAGGCCTTAGTGAGTGGGAGAAAAGAGATGATGTGATGCCTTGTTGTTCTCTTCTTGATCACACACCTCATCATTTACTTTTTCTTTTCTTTTCTCATTTCTTCTCCACCAACCGACTGGAGGAACCCTTCATAGCTATTCTTTATAGATCTAGTTGTTTATCAATAAGAGGAGATCACTCTTTTTCCCAAAGAGGTTTTTTAACGAGGATCTCCTCCCTCAGAGTTTTTTCTCCGACTTTAGCGGCGACTTTTACAGCCCGTAGTTGATGATGATGTTCAGATATACAAGCATGGGGGGCTGTATTAGAGGGGGGCTGTATTAAGGGGGTTTAAGAAAGCTTTTGTCACTACTTTCATCTTTGCTGCCCTAGTGTTCGACGAATTGCCGCAAAGAAAAGATGGGGTTTGGGAGTGTGTGCTACTGAGATTGTTTGGTGTGCGATCTTTGACACCGCTACTGCGTCGACGCTCCACCCCGGTGGCTTGTATGATTGTTTAGGTACTACAACAACAACAATTTGTTTAATCACCCAGTTGATCTTGCCGGTTTCGAACACAACCTGTCTTGGTTGTGCTGGTCTCTGGTATCTTCGACTTAAACTCAAGCAGTCTATCCCTTCCCTTCTCAACATCGACTACTATGGGCTCTTCTTTCGCGACGGCGCGTCACTTTGTGGCGCGTGCAGAGGCTCACGGTATCGTTTTGGAGAGAATAGCAGGGTGTCAGACTTTTATCACGGGGCTGATTCCTTGTTGTTTGGCAGTGCGTGAAACGATGAGTTGTGTATGGTGGAGCTGAAGTTGTGTCTTGGGCTTCCACCTACTTGATTCAAATCGGAGTCGTATGGTCGGATGAACATTGATACAGTGTTGATGCCGATCTGGCCACTTCCAATGCTAGCAGTGGTCTTGTTTTGGTGGGCTTGACAGTCAAACATCATCAAGATTTACTCGGTTTGGTTATTTTGGCCTAGGATTTAATGGGTGTTGGCTTAGCTTTGCTTCTGCACAGTTGCACTTCAACTAGCTTAGCTGCTCGGTCACTTCCAACATTTCGGTGGTCTGCACACCGTAATATCATTGACAGGTTCTGGATCTTCCTAACAGTTCAGTGGGAGAGCACTGATATATCGGTCTCGGGACGACACTATCCACACAACAAGCTAAATCCTTGAAGACATCACTGATATGAAAGGAACGAGCACCTTAAATGATTGTTTGCACACGTTACATTCAATTCCGATCGAGTTATGGAGGACACGTGAACTGATCGTCGACTTCTACAGAGTTTGGGCTGGCCAGCAGCCATTGACATTGACAGTATTTGAGGTGCTCGGGTCCGTAGTTTTCAGGCATTCGGTGTGTTTCTAAGGGGCCGGCGGATGTGGATGATAAAGTTCGATTTTGATGGAATCATCAGCTTTGATTCGGGATTTCGGGTGATACCATCCGGATTAATATTTGATGGCTGGGAATTTACAGTTCGGGTCAAAATTCACTAGTTCATTAACAAGTTCCAAAGACTTGGAGGCTGTCTCAGATTGTTTTGCCGGATTTCCTGATAGACTGTGATGGCACTGGTGTTGAATGCTTTCTCACAAGTCAAAAAATAACAGTCATTGGGTACTGTGCAGTTTCAAATCTGAGTTCAGGCATGCTTGTTTTTGAATTAAAATTTGTATCTTGACCCATGCTGTCTGTGATTGTTTGTAACATGACAGTGATATCTTCACATGTAATAGCCGTTTGGCTCATTTTAATCAAATCATGCTTATCAAAAAAAATCTAATATTACTAACCCTAGATGATCATGTAAGGTTTCTCACCTCGTTATATATTTAATCCGTAATTCGTTCCGCGTTCGCTTTATCGCTTAATCTCGTTATAAAGTTCTAGCGATTTCTAAAACGCTTATTATTCTAACTCGAGGATTTTCATTCTAAATTCTCAAATCATAATTAAATAAAATCATTAATTCCTTGACATAATAATTCTCTTATCTTGTTCGCATTAATATGCTCTTTACTGCTCGATCAGATTTCCTTAAATATTAATTTTGGATTTTCTGAAATCCAATCGCGTTTACATACACTTATTTGCTTCGTAGATCGCTAATATAACTTCGAAATATCCATATCCCGTTCTGTACATATGGTAACGTGAAAAATTTCTCGAGTCTCGAAATCACTATTCATTCATGCATTTTACTATTCATCCATGCAAAATACTATTCACTCATGAAACCAATTATTCTTAAGTACAAAAATTAGGGTTATTACATTTATAACATATCAAAAGAAACCCGTGCGACGGGTTATAAGCTAATCTATGTATACTATTATAAGCGAAATAGGCTATAATTGTTGGTTGGTTTTGGTTAACACCTTTCAAATTTTTTAAAATTACTTTCCTAAAACAAAAAAAAATTCCAACAATTTTAAATGCCTTTTAAAAAAACCTAGATAGAATACAAACACGTATCTACAACACTAAATAAAAATAGTGTTGTGTTGTATATGATCATAAATCTATACTATACTATTATAAGCGAAATATTGTATAATTGGTTGGTTGGTTTTGGTTAATACCTTCCAAAAAAATGTACAACTTTCCTATTTAGTTATTAAATCTATACTATTATATAAATTTCGAAACATTGAAATTTTTGGTACTTGTTTTTTGGTACCTGTGTTTTTGGTACCTGTTTTTTGGTACTTCGTGAATTTACTTATTTACCCTTCATTATAAAGAAAAATAAATACACTTAAAATAAATATTAACATAATACAATTAATTTTAATTACTCGGGATATTACCTTTTAGAAACATCAATCGTATCATATATTTCCATCATTAATATTTCTTTTCCAATTAAAACACGTTATAATTAATGGTAATTACTTGATTGCCTATTTTGTATTTACTTCTAGTCGAAGATATTAACTTATATAAACACATAAAAACATCAATCGTATCATCTCTTTCGATCTTAATAAAAATATAACACCTGAAATAAATAATAATATAATATAATTAATGGTAATTAGTCGAATAACATAATAAAATTAAAGGTAATTATTCGATTATCTTTTTCACATGATTAACATAATAAAATTAATTATTATTAGTCGATTTTCTTTTTCACATTTAATTTTAGTTGAAGATATTACCATTTACAAATATCTAAAAACATCAATCGTATCATATATTTCGATTATAATTTGAAAGTAAATATTAATGATGGAAATATATGATACGATTGATATTTTTAGGTGTTTATAAAAGGTAATATCTTGACTAATCACCATTAATTATATTATGTTATTATTTATTTTAGGTGTATTTATTTTTTTTATAATGAAGGGTAAATAAGTAAATTCACAAAAAACAGGTACCAAAAAATAGGTACTAAAATAAATAAATACACCTAAAATAAATAATAACATAATATAATTAATGGTGATTAGTCAAGATATTACCTTTTTTAAACACCTAAAAACATCAATCATATCATATATTTCCAGCATTAATATTTACTTTCAAATTAAAACACGTTATAATTAAAGGTAATTAGTCGATCAACATAATAAAATTAATGGTAATTAGTCGATTTCCTTTTTCACATTAACATAATAAATTTAATGGTAATTAGTCGATTAGCTTTTTCACATTTACTTTTAGTTGAATATATTACCTTTTTTAATACCTAAAACATCAATCGTATCATATCTTTCCATCATTAATATTTCTTTTCCAATTAAAACACGTTATAATTAATGGTAATTACTTGATTGCCTATTTCGTATTTACTTCTAGTCGAAGATATTAACTTATATAAACACATAAAAACATCAATCGTATCATATCTTTCGATCTTAATAAAAATATAACACCTGAAATAAATAATAATATAATATAATATAATTAATGGTAATTAGTCGACTAACATAATAAAATTAAAGGTAATTAGTCGATTATCTTTTTCACTATCTATACTATTATAAGCGAAATAGGCTATAATTGTTGGTTGGTTTTGGTTAACACCTTTCAAATTTTTTAAAATTACTTTCCTAAAACAAAAAAAATTCCAACAATTTTAAATGCCTTTTAAAAAAACTAGATAGAATACAAACACGTATCTACAACACTAAATAAAAATAGTGTTGTGTTGTATATGATCATAAATCTATACTATACTATTATAAGCGAAATATTGTATAATTGGTTGGTTGGTTTTGGTTAATACCTTCCAAAAAAAATGTACAACTTTCCTATTTAGTTATTAAATCTATACTATTATATAAATTTCGAAACATTGAAATTTTTGGTACCTGTTTTTTGGTACATGTGTTTTTGGTACCTATTTTTTGGTAATTCGTGAATTTACTTATTTACCCTTCATTATAAAGAAAAATAAATACACTTAAAATAAATATTAACATAATACAATTAATTTTAATTACTCGGGATATTACCTTTTAGAAACATCAAACGTATCATATATTTCCATCATTAATATTTCTTTTCCAATTAAAACACGTTATAATTAATGGTAATTACTTGATTGCCTATTTCGTATTTACTTCTAGTCGAAGATATTAACTTATATAAACACATAAAAACATCAATCGTATCATCTCTTTCGATCTTAATAAAAATATAACACCTGAAATAAATAATAATATAATATAATTAATGGTAATTAGTCGACTAACATAATACAATTAAAGGTAATTAGTCGATTATCTTTTTCACATGATTAACATAATAAAATTAATTATTATTAGTCGATTTTCTTTTTCATATTTAATTTTAGTTGAAGATATTACCATTTACAAATATCTAAAAACATCAATCGTATCATATATTTCGATTATAATTTGAAAGTAAATATTAATGATGGAAATATATGATACGATTGATATTTTTAGGTGTTTATAAAAGGTAATATCTTGACTAATCACCATTAATTATATTATGTTATTATTTATTTTAGGTGTATTTATTTTTTTATAATGAAGGGTAAATAAGTAAATTCACATAAAACAGGTACCAAAAAATAGGTACTAAAATAAATAAATATACCTAAAATAAATAATAACATAATATAATTAATGGTGATTAGTCAAGATATTACCTTTTTTAAACACCTAAAAACATCAATCATATCATATATTTCCAGCATTAATATTTACTTTCAAATTAAAACACGTTATAATTAAAGGTAATTAGTCGATCAACATAATAAAATTAATGGTAATTAGTCGATTGCCTTTTTCACATTAACATAATAAATTTAATGGTAATTAGTCGATTACCTTTTTCACATTTACTTTTAGTTGAATATATTACCTTTTTTAATACCTAAAATATCAATCGTATCATATCTTTCAATCGTTAATATTTTATTTCTAATTAAAACACATTACCTCTCTAATTTAAAACAAATCTTACAATCATTAATATATACCCGAAATATCATACCATAATTTAAAAAAATAACACCTAAAAATAAATAATAACATAATATAATAAATGGTAATTAGTCAATTGATTTTTTCACATTCACTTTTAGTTGAAGATATTACCTTTTATAAACACCTAAAAAGATCAATCGTATCATATCTTTCAATCACTAATATTTCCTTTATAATTAAAACATGTTACCTTTTTAATTTACAACAAATTTTACAATCATTAATATATACCCGAAAATATCACATGATATTTCTCAATTATTAATAAAATATATTAAAAATCGTATACATTGTTTATAATAAGGAAACATTAGTATAATCCGTATAAATGAGTATATTAAATTATATCAAATTAAAATTTAAAAAAATAATGATTATATAAAAAAATAATTATAATATTAAATAAAATTTATAATATAGTATAAGAAACCAGTGCATTGCACGGGTTATAAGCTAGTATATATATCTGTACTATTATATAAAAGCCGAAACATTAAAAGTTTGGTTGGTTGTTTGGTACCTATTGAATTTACCTAATTACCCTTGCTCAGTTACAGATCTACTAACTAATCAATTTCCTTTTTCAGGTAAAATGCAATATCTTTTATATTATATCTAACTAAAATTTCTTCTTATTTATCAATTTCCTTTTTCAGGTTAAACATATTTCCCTTTCTATTTTTCAATAACTAAATAATTTCCTTTTTCAGGTAAAATAAATATCTTTCACATTTTATCTAACTAAAATTTCTCTTTTTAAAAAACGCTATGAGCAATTTTATTTAATAAAATAACGTAATTATATTATAATTACTATTAACTAATCAATTGCCTTTTTCAGTCAAAACACACTACCTTTTATCTTTTATCTAACTAAAATCTCTCTTTTTCCAATTATATCGTGGACTGTTACATTTTTTAAGCAAAAAACGTTACTTTTTTTCTTTTCTCTTACGAAAACTTCCATTTTTCCAATTATATCACGGGCGTTTCTATTTATTAAAAATAAAATAATAATAATATTATAATACTAATAATTAACCGATTATCTTTTCAGCTAAATATATCATTTTTTTCTAATTAAATTCCCTTTTTTTCGATAATATAACGGGACAACATTAATTAACATAATTAAATTATAATTACTAATCAATTTCCTTTTTCAGGCTACACATGTTATGTTTTCTATTTTTCAAGAACTAAATAATTTCTTTTTTCAGGTAAAATACAATATCTTTTATATTTTATCTAACTAAAATTTCTTCTTATTAATCAATTTCCTTTTTCAGGTTAAATATATTACCTTTTCTATTTTTCAATAACTAAATAAAATCCTTTTTCTGGTAAAATAAATATCTTTTACATTTTATCTAACTAAAATTTCTCTTTTTTAAAAACACTACGAGCAATTTTATTTAATCAAATAACAAAATTATATTATAATTACTATTAACTAATCAATTACATTTTTCAGTCAAAACATGTTACCTTTTATCTTTTATCTAACTAAAATCTCTCTTTTTTCCAATTATATCAAGGACAGTTACATTTTTTAAGCAAAACACGTTACCTTTTTTCTTTTCTCTTACTAAAACCTCCCTTTTTCCAATTTTATCACTGGTGTTTCTATTGATTAAAAATAATATAATTATATTATAATACTAATAATTAACCGATTGTCTTTTCAACTATATATATCATTTTTTCTAATTAAATTCCCTTTTTTTCTAGAATATAACGGGACAACATTAATTAACACAATTAAATTATAATTACTATAAACTAATCAATTACCTTTTTCACATAAATCATGTCATCTTCACGTTATCTTTCTATTTTCTCTAACTAAATATCTATTTTTCTAATTATATCACGGCGGTTCTATTTAATAAAATAAAATTATAATATTATAATATTATTTTTTTGA
The DNA here is from genome assembly GCA_036435485.1 of Saposhnikovia divaricata. NCBI lineage: Eukaryota > Viridiplantae > Streptophyta > Magnoliopsida > Apiales > Apiaceae > Saposhnikovia > Saposhnikovia divaricata. Next base: position 7,632,146 of record CM071597.1, on the reverse strand, counting down.
AAATATTATTATAATATTATTAAATAACCAATTACCTTTTTCAACTAAAACATATCATATTTTCTATATTTTCTAACTAAAATTCCTCTTATAAAAGAAATATCATGGACAATATTAATTTCTCCTTTTCTAAAAATATTGTGAGCAATTATATTTAGTAAAATAACGTATTTACTATAAACTAATCAATTACATTTTTCACCTAGAACATATTACCTTCTTAATTTTCTCTAACTAAATTCTCAATTTTTCTAATCATATCACGAGCATTTTATTTAATAAAATGAAGTAACAGTTTTATAATTACTAATAATGAATCGATTACTCTTTTTAACTAAAACATATTATCTTTTATATATTTTCTAACTATAATCCCTCATTTTCTAGAAATATCATGGATAACATTTATATATTTATTATCAAATCATCTCATATAAAAATATAAGCCTTCAAAATTCATGTTTTAAAAAAATTAATTTAAATTAATGAATTTTTTAATATAATATTAAAAAAAATCCGTGCATCGCACGGGTTTTAGGCTAGTATATTATATAATGAGCAAACACGAGTATAATTTGGTTGGTTGTTTGGTTTAACCTTCTAAAAGAATAGTGATCATTAGATATTTAGTAAACAGATGATAGCCGTTAGATCTAATAATAAGGACTATCATATATTTAAATCCTTCTTCTAAAGATCCAAGGTTCGAATCCCGTCAACAACAAATTTACATTAAGATTTTATATTATTTGTTCTAAATCAATACATATCATTTAATAAATAACTATTATTATTACTAATAATTTTATTAATTAATATTACAAAATTAAATTATATACATAATAAATTATTATACTCTATTTTATTTAATCATATAATTTTAAAAATATTTAAAAGTAACCCGTGCTTTGCACGTGCTATAAACTCGTTAATTTTTAGATATTAGTAAACAGATGATAACAGTTAGATCTAATAATAAGGAATATTATATATTTAAATCCCTCTTCTAAAGATCCAAGATTTGAATCCCGTCAACAACAAAATTTACATTAAGATTTTATATTATTTTTTTAAAATCAATACATATCATTTATTAAATAACTATTATTATTTCTAATAATTTTATTAATTAATATTACAAAATTAAATTATATACATAATAAATTATTATACTCTATTTTATTTAATCATATAATTTTAAAATTATTTAAAAATAACATGTGCTTTGCACGGGCTATAAACTAGTTAATTTTAATTAAATATACTCATATTTACAGATTATACTAATGTTTTCTTATTATAAACAACGTATACATATTTTTATTATATTTTGTTAATAATTGAAAAATATGATGTGATATTTTCGGGTATATGTTAATGATTGTAAGATTTTTTATAAATTAAAAAGGTAATGTGTTTTAATTCGAAAGAAAATATTAATGATTGGAAGATATGATACGAGTGATGTTTTTAGGTGTTTATAAAAGATAATATCTCCAATTAAAAATAAATGTGAAAAAAGGCAATCGACTACCTACCATTAATTACATTATGTTATTATTTATTTTAGGAGTTTTAATAGTATAGATATCATATATATTTTTCTTTATAATGAAGGATAAATAAGTAAATTCACAACGTACCAAAAAACAGATACAAAAACTTTTAATGTTTCGAGTATAGATATAAATACCCCTATATTATAAAATATAAAAAATGTCACTACTTTTTAATTAATGTCAAAAATAAATGAATTTATGTTACTATGAAAAACTTTTTAATTAATGCAAAAAATAAGTGAATTTATGTTACGATGAAAAATTGAACCTCTAAACTCTTGTATCAAATATAACTAGCATAATAACCCGTGCGAGGCACGGGTCATCCTCTAGTAATTGCTATAAATTCTTTATAATTTAACGATTTAAAGATATTTTTGAATATAATTGCACCTTTTATGTTCATACATATTATAATATCAGTATTTTAATTTATATATTATTTTATTTATGTATAGATCATATAAGCACTAAAAATAGGATGTTTTGTAGCATATAAATATATTGGATAGGTTATAACACAATTTCTTTTGAAACAATGATAAAAAGACATATCATTGATGTAAATAATACTCGTCATAGAATACTTTCCTGATAAAATTAGTACGCTCCTTAATATTTATTTCTTTAAATATCTCATCAAGATATAAGTCGCATAGAATTATATTCCGAAATTATGAGAGGGTTGATTCTCAACACTAACATAATTTCATATATTGTTTGCATAAATATTAAAGGGATGGTGCTTTTGTAATTTTTAAACATATAGGGATATTATCGTAAGTTCACAATCATTAAAATGACACTTTTTTGCACTTGTGTTGTGGTTTAATATATAGTAATAGATAGACCGTGTATCATATTGTGAAACCTAAAATATAGTATTTTTAAATAATATGAGTCACCATTATTTTTACTCAAAAATTAAAGTAATAGTAAAAGAAATATAATGGAGAGGTCGGGTTTGTTTAAAAGGTTTATTAACTCAAAATAATAAAGTTCATGCAACACAATGGTTAGTAGGATAAATTGTGAAGAGGATGTTCTTAGTTCGATTAACCATAAAAATCAAATTTACTCATTTTTCCATTTAAATAAAAGAGTGGCATTTCACGTAATTTTATAACTTGTAAGGGTATTAACTGTAATTTCATAGATGATTTATTGACTAAACATGCCCCTAAAAATTCTCTTGTTCTCTTATTATATATAGAAGGAATGGATGGATGTGTACCATATTATGAAATCTAATATTTTTAAAATAATGCGAATCACCATTATTTCTGCTCAAAAATTAAAATAATAGTAAAAATAAAATAATGGAAAGATCGGGTTTATGTAAAAGGTTTTGTAACTCAAAAATAAAAAGTCAATGTAGCACAGTGGTCGGTAGGTTAACTTATGTAGAGGAGGTTCTAGGTTCGATTCCCCACAAAAACACATTTTTTTCATTTAAATAAAATAGTGGTATTTCATGTAATTTTATAACTTGTAAGGGTATAACTGTAATTTCACATGGGGTTTATTGACTCAAATTATGTTCTTGTTGCTCTATTATAACTTGTTTTCTTATTGTATATAGAAGTAATGGATGGATGTGTATCTTATTATGAAACCTAATATTTATAAAATAATGCGATTCACCATTATTTTTGCTCAAAAAATTAAAATAATAGTAAAAATAAGATAACGGAGATATCGGGTTTATGTAAAAGGTTTTTAACTCAAAACTAAAAAGGCAATGTAGCACAGTGGTCGGTAGGTTAACTTGTGTAGAGGAGGTTCTAGGTTCGATTCCCCACAAAAACACATTTTTTCCATTTAAATAAAAGAGTGGCATTTCATGTAATTTTATAACTTATAAGGGTATAACTGTAATTTCACAGGGGGTTTATTGGCTGAAATTAAGTCCTTGTTGCATTTGTTAGTATTGGTGCCCTAGAGTCAATACAATCAATTGTATTTGTGTTTGAGTGATTTTGTATATTTGATATATATATTTATTATTGGCTTTATTTACTGCGAAATAAGTAAAGTATAATAAATGTCCTTAGAATCTTGATACAAATTATATAGTTGCAAGTATGTGACTTGAACATGAGATTATATAATGATTGTATCATATTCTTAAAAGTCCCTAGCCGAGTATTATTATTACTTGGGACAATAATAATACACTAAGGCTAGTATGTTAATTGACAAGATGACCACATCTCATTTGTCATAAGTATGTAGATACTAAAAGCAATACATAGGTAACTGTACGAGTACAGGGTACTGGACAGACCCACCGTGAGATACATCATGGTAAATAAATTTATAAATGTGTCATATGTATTCTTACAGTGATAATGGTGTAATGATCCTTAGACCTGAAGTCGTTATAATTCTACATGAGAATTAATATATTTTGAATTCGTCAAAAGTTATCTTTAGCCGGATAATGATAAAGGTGAATATCGGATATATTATGAATCATGTGAGAAATATGAACGATCTAGATGGGATTTAAATCTCCTGATAAAGGAGTGATATTATTGGCCTCTTGTTTGAGTGAGACTATGAAATGCATGGCCATGCTCAAATGTTGATTTGATTAAATAGTCTACTCATCGATCAAGAAAATGAAGATTAAATTATGAAGAGGATAACACATTACATGCCTCGAGTTTAATCTATAATATCATGATTTAAAGGGATTATATTACATGGAACATTAGTCATAAAAGGTTGATTGAATCGTTGATTTAATTATTGTTTTATTGGGTAGCAATAATGTGTTACTAGACGCCGCTTATTGTTTACAATTTTATTAGAGAATAAAATTGTTGCCAATTAAATAATAACCTACAGAGTCACACACAAAGAATGTTTAAAAGGGATATTAATTTATTTCATGAATTTAAATTAATAATAATTTAAATTATGAATTTTAAATTAATAATAAATAATAATTCAAATTTTATAAAATTAATTAAGTGAGACTTGATTAGTTAAAGATAAAATTTGAAGATGTATTTTCTTGACTTATTTGATTAATTAAGTATGACTTAATTAATTTATTTAAATAAATAAGATTTGTTTAAATAAAAAATGGCCTAATTGTTTAAGGCCTCATTTTGCTTTATTTCTCTTTATAAGCCAAGAGTTGGCAAGTCATTTGGTGAGAACACAACTGAAATCTCAATTCATAAACACAAGGGAGAAATCAAGCACAAGTCAAGAACACATCCGTTTTATTTATTTTGGCTAGTACCAAATTCCGTGGCGAAATCGTTCGACGAATCAAGCAAGCATTCAAGTGTGGATACCGGTGGAGGAGTTGCAAGTTTAGCTCTCAAGATCAACATTTTAGCTCTCAAGATCAACAAGCTAGGATCTCCATTTGACATCCATTGGAAAGCTTTAACAAGGTACAATCTTGTTCTTGAGAATTTTTATACCATGATCATCATTTTATACATGGATTCGTGCTTTGGAATTCCTTTTTAATTGTTATTTACGTCATTTCCGTTGCGTTATTATGCCGAATTCCAACAATGGTATCAAAGCTACATGTATAAATGGATGATTTGGTATCGTGTTCTTGAAAATGGATCATACATGAATTTTATGAATTTTTGTCATGCTTCATTTTATATACAAATGATTTTCTATAAATGTTATGATTGTTTGTATGATGTTATAAATTGTTATAACATGTTTTGAATGATGTACTATATGTTAGATATGTTAATCACATCATTAGAATAATTTTAGAATTGATCTAAACTGAAAATATTATTTCTGCATAGTTTCTGGAGATTCTGCAGGTTCTGGGAAATTCTGGAAATACAGGTGTTGCGCATTCTGGTAATGCGCAACAGTAGTTTACAGCTTGTGTTGCGCATGTCGGACATGCGCATCAGCCGTTGACAGCCGGTGCTACGCATGTACGACATGCGCATCAGGGTGTTGACAGATGGCGTACAGTTGCTGTTAACATTGTTTAATTTTACTTTTATTTTATTTTTTTCTTTTTGCTTTAGCTTTTGCTTTTTGCTTTAAGAAAATTGTTAGTGGCCATTATAGACTTATTGGTTTTAATCATTAGATTCCTAATGCTTTTAATGATTAAAGTTTTAATAATTGAATATTTAAATCATGGATTTAAAAATTATTATTAATTCAAAATTTTATTAATTAATTTAATTTCGAATTTTAATAATATATTTAAATTATGAATTTGAATATTATTATTAAATTCGAATTTTGATTAATTAATTTCGATTTAATTTTTTTTATTCGGATTAAAATTTTAATTAGTTTAATTTTATTAATTCGAATTTAATTTATTAAATTTGATTTATTTATTTTAATTCCTTTTAAATAATTAGGTATTTATATTAAGGAGTTAAAATATTAATTGTTATTATCTATGATATGATCATGATAAAATGTCTATAATTGTTATATGAGCATAATGCATTGGTTATGGCCCCTGAGACCGTAGAATAAATGTTTTAATTTTATTTATGGTCTGTAATAATTAAATACGGCTTGCATGCCGTTATTCTTGTAATAATTATTATTTCTCGAATGCAACTCGAGTTATTTTGTAATTTGTTTCAAAAGGAAGCTGGAGGCAATCAATGGAGGCTTGGGAAGCAAAGAAGAATTTTGTAATAATTAGTTATTACAACCATAGATTGACCTTGATCTTTTCATTAGCTTGAAAAGATCGCATAGGATCGGGCCATAACCATCGCATATTTAATTTTGCATAACCGCACTTTACATATGATGCATGGATATATTAGATATATGTATTGATGCATGGATGTATGGATATATTAGAATGTATGTATTAGATACGTCACATATGCCATGTTTAAACAAGATAAAATCTGTAACGATTTAAGATTTAAACAAACGATCAAGATCGTTAAATTTTTCTTAAAAATCCCTTAAAGAAATATTAAGTTAAACAGATGCTTTCCAATAAATAACACTCATTAAATCCTAGATCATTGAGGAGTGGATTTGCCAAAGCAAGGGCTTCTCTTTTATCGTGGTGAGATGTGATTGAGTAAACAAGCTTACTTGAATTGTTATTATTGGGTCCAACTTAAATAAGTCGTCTCAATAAGATTGTGAACTTATAATCATGGAGTTTAGTGAAATCTATTAGATAGATCGGAGCAAGATGTTGTTCACTAAGCTATCCAAGAATTATATATGATATAATTGACATAAAGGTCTACCTAAATAATCATGTTTTAAGAGGAAAGCCAAAGCTGACTTAAAATATGATGAAATATGGATCTTGGCTCAATAAGAAATGTTTTATAGGAAACATTTTCCGAATTGATAGTAAGGGCTATTAATTTGATCAAAATAGTGGGAGGTATATTATGAATATGTTATAAATCAACTAGAACATAATTTATTTCACAAAACCTGCGAACTGATTATTTAATGCACTTTTCGAATTGTAGATAATAAATGGCAAACAACACAAACAACTTATCGATACGATCACTCCTAGAGAAGGAGAAGCTGACAGGGACAAACTTCCTGGATTGGTTTAGGAACTTGAGGATTGTCCTCAGGCAAGAGCGAAAGCTTTATGTCATTGAAGTTCCTCACCCAAATCCTCTTCCTGCAGGGGCAACACGTGCTGAGCATAATGCTTATCAGAAGCATTTGGATGACGCAACTGATGTGTCATGCCTTATGCTAGCATGCATGGCTCCTGAAATTCAAAAGCAACATGAATTGATGAATGCTTATGAAATACTTGAACACCTCAAAGGCATGTTTGAGGGTCAAGCTCGTCAGGAACGATACGATACAAGCAAGGCATTGTATGCTTGTAAACAGGGAGAGCATGACCCGGTGGGACCACATGTTCTTAAAATGATTGGGTATATTGAACAACTCAGTACCTTGGGCTTCCCGATTGGTCCGGAGGCTCAAATAGATTTGATCTTGCAATCACTTAATAAGAACTTTTCTCAATTCGTTATGAACTACAATATGAATGAGATTGATAAGACACCCACTGAATTGTTGGGCATGTTAAGAACAGCCGAAATCAACATTCAGAAGGAGTCTCCTTCTCCCATGCTGATGGTGAACAAAGGAGGTGCCAAGGGGAAAAGAAAGTGGAAAGGAAATAAGAAGAGGAATGTGTCCAAATCTGATGCCAATCCTAATTCTGCTCCCAAGAAGGCTACCAAGCCTAAAGGAGGTGTCGAAAAGGGTGATTGTCACCACTGTGGTAAACCGGGACACTGAAGGAGAAACTTTCATGCTTATTTGGAAGAGCTGAAGAAGAAGAAGGCTGTTGGGCAGACTTCTACTTCAGGTATTTATGTAATAGAAGTCAATTTGTCTACTTCTACATCTTGGGTATTGGATACTGGATGTGGTTCTCACATTTGTATAAATGTGCAGGAACTGCAAAGGAGTAGCACACTGGCTAAGGGAGAGGTAGACCTACGAGTTGGAAATGGAGCAAAGGTTGCTGCTTTGGCTGTAGGGACTTACCATTTATCATTGCCCACTGGGCTTTTATTAGAACTTGAAAACTGTTTGTATGTGCCTTCTATTTGTAGAAACATTATTTCTGTTTCTTGTTTGGACAAGAAAGGTTTTTCATTTAGCTTTAAAGACAATGGTTGCTCTTTTGGTTTGAATGACATTACCTATGGTGTTGCACAGTTATTTAACGGTTTGTATGTTCTTAGTTTAGATACTCCTATCTTGAATGTAAATAACAAACGACTTAAGACTAATGACTCAAATCAAACATACCTTTGGCACTGTCGTCTAGGCCATATAAACGAGAAACGCATTTCCAAGTTACATCAAGATGGTTTCTTGGATCAGTTTGATTTTGAATCATATGATGAATGCGAGGCTTGTTTACTAGGCAAGATGACTAAAGCTCCTTTTACCGGACAGGGTAAGAGGGCCACCGTACGACTAGAACTAATACATAGCGATGTATGTGGTCCTATGAGATCGATGGCAAGGGGTGGCTATTTCTACTTCATTACGTTTACTGATGATTTCAGTAGATATGGATATGTGTATCTTTTGAAGAACAAATCCGAAGCATTTGAAAAGTTCAAAGAGTATAAGGCAGAAGCAGAAAAGCAAACTGGCGAAAGCATAAAAACTCTAAGATCTGATCGAGGAGGTGAATACTTAAGCCATGAGTTTAAGAACTATTTGAGGGAGTGTGGTATTGTATCACAACTAACTCCTCCTGGAACACCACAATGGAATGGGGTTTCTGAAAGGAGGAATCGTACCTGTTGGACATGGTGCGATCTATGATGAGTCAAGCAGATCTTCTAATTAGTTTCTGGGGTTATGCCCTGGAAACGGATGCATATACACTAAACCGTGTTCCTACTAAAACGGTTCAACAAACTCCATATGAGATATGGACAGAAAGACGTCAAAGCATGTCTTTTATGAAAGTATGGGGATGTGAAGCGTTTGTGAAATGCCTAATGTCAGACAAGCTTGGACCGAAATCTGAAAAATGTAATTTTGTGGGATACCCAAAGGAAACAAAGGGTTATTCTTTCTATAGTCCCTCGGAGAACAAAGTAATTGTTGCTCGAACTGCTGTATTCTTAGAAAGAGAGCTAGTCTCTAGAAAAGACAGTGGGAGGAAAATAAATCTCGATGAAGATCGAGAACCACTTGATAACGTTGAACCAGAGGTGGAGCATGAGCAAGAAATACAAGATTACATTGCTCAAGAAACACAGGTTGTTCGTAGATCTAGTAGGATTCGCCATGAGTCAAAGAGGAATTATGGATTTCTCTTAACTCAAAATGACGATGTGATGCTCATAGATGAAGATGAGCCTCTCACCTACCAAGATGCTATGAACACACCAGAATCTAAGAGATGGCAAGAAGCCATTAATTCTGAGATGGATTCCATGTATGAAAACCAAGTATGGACTTTGGTTGATCCACCTAAAGGGGTAAAACCTATAGGGTGCAAGTGGATTTTCAAAAAGAAAATCGACATGGAAGGTAAAATACAGACCTATAAAGCTCGACTGGTTGCAAAAGGTTTCAAACAAATTCATTGTATTGACTATGATGAAACCTTCTCACCAGTGGCAATGATAAAATCCATCGGAATTATAATGGAAGCCTTGAAGAGGATGTGTACATGACACAACCTGAAGGTTTTGTAAATCCAAAGGATGCTGGAAAGGTATGTAAGCTGCGTAGATCCATTTATGGATTGAAGCAGGCCTCTCGGAGATGGAACATCCGGTTTGATGAAATAGTCAAAGGTTTTGGCTTTATTCAGAATGAGGATGAACCATGTGTTTACAAAAGGTTTAGTGGGAGCCATGTGGTATTCCTAATATTATATGTCGATGATATATTAATAATAGGAAATGACATACCTTCTCTACAGGCTGTAAAGACTTGGTTAGGACAAAGTTTTTCTATGAAAGACTTGGGCGAGGCTACCTATATACTAGGGATCAGGATCTATAGAGATATATCAAGAAGATTAATTGGCTTAAGCCAGAGTACATATATTGACAAAATTTTGCATCGTTTTGGAATGCAAGATGCAAAAAGGGGATATGTCTCAAAAGAGAATAGTCCTAAATCATTGGATGATAAGGACCGCATGAGTAAGATTCCATATGCTTCAGCGATTGGATCTATCATGTATGCAATGATATGTACTCGTCCGGATGTCTCGTATGCTTTGAGCATGACGAGCAGATACCAGTCTAATCCAGGTGAAGGTCACTGGACGGCGGTCAAGAATATTCTTAAGTACTTGAAAAGGACTAAAGATTCATTCTTGGTCTATGGAGGAGAAGAGAAGCTAACGGTAAAGGGTTACACGGACGCTAGTTTCCAGACAGACAGAGATGACTCTGTGTCTCAGTCTGGATTTGTGTTTTGCCTAAATGGAGGTGCTGTAAGCTGGAAAAGTTCGAAGCAAGAGACAGTAGCTGATTCTACAATGGAATCCGAGTATATTGCTGCATGTGAGGCAGCCAAGGAAGCTGTATGGTTACGAAAGTTCATTACAGTGCTTGGTGTCGTTCCATCAATCGCAGATCCCATAGATCTTTACTGCGATAATAATGGAGCTATAGCTCAAGCCAAGGAGCCAAGAGCTCATAGCAGAACAAAGCATATACTTCGGAGATATCATCTTATTCGAGAGATAAACGATAGAGGAGATATTCATATATGTAAAGTGCATACTGATGATAACATCACAGACCCACTGACTAAGGCTCTGTCGCAACAGAAGCACGAATGTCACACTAGTAGCATGGGTATTCGATACATGGGTGATTGGCTCTAGACCAAGTGGGAGATTGTTAGTATTGGTGCCCTAGAGTCAATACAATCAATTGTATTTGTGTTTGAGTGATTTTATATATTTGATATATATATATTTATTATTGGCTTTATTTACTGCGAAATAAGTAAAGTATAATAAATGTCCTTAGAATCTTGATACAAATTATATAGTTGCAAGTATGTGACTTGAACATGAGATTATATAATGATTGTATCATATTCTTAAAAGTCCCTAGCCGAGTGTTATTATTACTTGGGACAATAATAATACACTAAGGCTAGTATGTTAATTGACAAGATGACCACATCTCATTGGTCATAAATATGTAGATACTAAAAGCAATACATAGGTAACTGTACGAGTACAGGGTACTGGACAGACCCACCGTGAGATACATCATGGTAAATAAATTTATAAATGTGTCATATGTATTCTCACAGTGATAATGGTGTAATGATCCTTAGACCTGAAGTCGTTATAATTCTACATGAGAATTAATATATTTTGAATTCGTCAAAAGTTATCTTTAGCCGGATAATGATAAAGGTGAATATCGGATATATTATGAATCATGTGAGAAATATGAACGATCTAGATGGGATTTAAATCTCCTGATAAAGGAGTGATATTATCGGCCTCTTGTTTGAGTGAGACTATGAAATGCATGGCCATGCTCAAATGTTGATTTGATTAAATAGTCTACTCATCGATCAAGAAAATGAAGATTAAATTATGAAGAGGATGACACATTACATGCCTCGAGTTTAATCTATAATATCATGATTTAAGGGGATTATATTACATGGAACATTAGTCATAAAAGATTGATTGAATCGTTGATTTAATTATTGTTTTATTGGGTAGCAATAATGTGTTACTAGCGCCGCTTATTGTTTACAATTTTATTAGAGAATAAAATTGTTGCCAATTAAATAATAACCTACATGGTCACACATAAAGAATGTTTAAAAGGGATATTAATTTATTTCATGAATTTAAATTAATAATAATTTAAATTATGAATTTTAAATTAATAATAAATAATAATTCGAATTTTATAAAATTAATTAAGTGAGACTTGATTAGTTAAAGATAAAATTTGAAGATGTATTTTCTTGACTTATTTGATTAATTAAGTATGACTTAATTAATTTATTTAAATAAATAAGATTTGTTTAAATAAAAAATGGCCTAATTGTTTAAGGCCTCATTTTGCTTTATTTCTTTTTATAAGCCAAGAGTTAGCAAGTCATTTGGTGAGAACACAACTCAAATCTCAGTTCATAAACACAAGGGAGAAATCAAGCACAAGTCAAGAACACATCCGTTTTATTTATTTTGGCTAGTACCAAATTCCGTGGCGAAATCGTTCGACGAATCAAGCAAGCATTCAAGTGTGGATACCGATGGAGGAGTTGCAAGTTTAGCTCTCAAGATCAACACTTTAGCTCTCAAGATCAACAAGCTAGGATCTCCATTTGACATCCATTGGAAAGCTTTAACAAGGTACAATCTTGTTCTTGAGAATTTTTATACCATGATCATCATTTTATACATGGATCCGGGCTTTGGAATTCATTTTTAATTGTTATTTACGTCATTTCCGTTGCGTTATTATGCCCGAATTCCAACAGCATTATCTAGTACTATGAAGAAATTGTTATCGTGTTAGATTGAAGACGTTGGGGTGTTATTTCTTCATTACACGAATTTTAGGAGTGGTTGATAATATAGGCTTTAACTTGATATTTTTAGGACGTGGTAATGTTGTTAAATCTAAGATTGTGACATGTAGTTAGCAAAATATAGGTCAACATGCAAGCAGAAATAGTGTTATAGTTTCTAATAGGTTGTTTTATTGACTTGCAACTTGTTCCAAGTCAAGTACCATCTTAGTAAAACATGTACTTGATTCGATTTTATTTGTTGGTCGTGGTAAGTATTTTAATCTATAGCTATATGACCTCACATTTACATGATGCAAATATCAAGCATTACAAGTCGCGCTCATGAAAGTGTCCCTTGCAATTGTAATGAGTTGGACATAGATAGAATAATCTGAATTCTGAACGATAGTTGTTGTTTGATAAATTTTTTTTTTTACGAATGACTGAATTATTTTGAGGTTTTTGTTAAGCATATTTTCCGAATAATTAAAGTGCGTCTTCAGAGTTGTCTCATATACCCAAGTAGAAATAATGTACACATTAAAATTATTATAATGATAATAATTCCTATAATGAAAATAATAATTGTAGAAATATAAATGAGTCATTTGACACCTTTGGTAATGGTATATAAGGTCACGTTCATACATTCGAGTAATGTTTTTCAAATTTAAAATTATAAACAAATAAATTAAAATGATGTGAGAGTTTGAAGCAATAAGATCAAAAGTGTGATAACCATGAAATTTTCGAATAAATTTTCCTACTTGATATTTATTTTATTTAAGAGCGATGCATTAGTATATTTTAATTAGCGCGTTTTTGTAAAATTTCGAAATCTTATATATTCATATGTAAGTAAATATTATATTATATCTAGTTAATTATATTTATTGGTATTTACTAAAATTAGGAAAATTTAAGAAAATAGGATTTTAGTTTTTATTGAGTTGATATTAATTTTAAAAACAAAAATTTATTTTTGAAAACGATATTAGAGTCTCGTTTTAACTAGCCGGGGGCAACAAAATTATTGATGAGACAGCATTTCATAAAAACGGGGAACTTTCTTTTTCTTAGCCCACGTTTGTTGATTTCTTAGCCCACATTTATTGACTTAGCTGCCTTTATCTCTGTGTATAACAGTTATATCACTCATTTTGGTTTGACAAGAATTAAAGGGAGACAGAGACTACTAGTACTACTCCTCTTTTAATAAAACAACACTCGGGCCATACATCCATATACAAAGCAGAGTAAACACAATACACGATAATATATTTTTACAACCAGAGTACAACACGGGTGGGTTACTTTAAATTGTTTTGGCTTTGTTTTCATTTTTTTATTTTTCTTCCTTCCGATTTCATTGAATCTGGTATGATCAATTTTCGGTCTTCGTTATGTGCCGTTGTGTGTCGATTGGTGATGTCGGAGATGATTGTATACGACCACCACCGTTGCGGTGGTGGTGTTCGGTTTGTATTGATTGTGGTGGGTTGCATCGGAGTTAAGGGGTGGAGTGTTTTGGTGTTGTTCCGGTGAAGTCGGAGTTAAAAGGGGGAGATAAAATGAGAGAGATAGAGGAAGAGAGGCGGAGTAGAGATAGAGAATAGAGAGAGGCGGAGGGAGAGATGGAGAGATTGAGTTCGAGAGAGATAGAGAAAGAAGAGGGAGAACGGTGGTGAGAGAGGAGATAGTGGAAAGATTGAACGGTAGAGAGAAAGATCGACGGGAGAGGGTGGAGGAGAGACAGAGTGTTGGAGAGATTGAGGGAGAAATTGAGAGAGTTGGGAAAGAGAGATTAGGGGAGTAGATAGAGAGAGAGAGAGAGAGAGAGAGAGAGAGAGAGAGAGAGAGAGACGGGCGGAGAAAATGCAGGGGAGGGTTGCGCGGTGCCGCTGCTTAAGTTACGTTTTATATATATATCGGGAATTGTAATGAATGAAAGAGATTCAATTATAGTTTCGTTAAATTTGGATCTTTATTTAAAATTATGAGAAATAAATAATTTAATTAAAAAAAATGATATAATTAAATAGAAATATTTTGTGATTATTGGACGTAATTTAAAAATATATTGATTCGTTAATAAAAAGAGAGATTAGTTGAGAATAAATAGAATTAAATATGATATTATTTTTAGAAAGCTGATATTTAATATTTCCTGATTATTTTAATTAACTGGATCGGACCAGATTATTTTAGAGACTAAAATCGGTTTATTATTAAATAATTGCAAGATTTAAAATTTGATAATTGTTGTTATGTTCGGTAACCCTATTTACGTTTTAAGTAGGAATTACAGAAATTAAAATATTATATATTTTCTAAATTGGATTCCTGAATTCGAAGAAGAGTTATTATCCGGGAATTATTTTCCGTTATTTATTGTGGAGATCTATAAGAGATATTTTATTATTATATTTAAATAGTATATTATCGGTTCAGGAACAATTTTAGTTTGACGAATTGCTCACATTTTTGTGGTTGCCATTTTTAGAAGAATAATTCCCGAGCTGTAGAGCGAAGCCAAGTTCACGGGTAGAGTATAAATTTTATCTGCATTTATTGCACTTCGAGATCGAGGCAAGTTCATTCCTACCCTAACTTTTGGAAACTATGTATTTCTGTTCGTATTATTTCATTCCTTAATTATTTTCGAGTTATCAAATATTGAGATTTATCCGTTGCTTCTGAGAATGCAATTATTTCTTTTGAGTATTATTCCTCGTTAAATATTGCGATGCTGTTAATTTAGTTTATTTTGTGAACTATACTCCCAATAAGCGTAGAAATAAATTCGTTGTCATCGAGTCGATCTCATTAATTCGAGACGACTATTATTTTGATTCAGTGAAACTAATCTCATTCGTTTGAGATAGTTAAATTCATTCCTTTCAGTTGAATTTATTGTACAAATTCAACAATCATTTATTGATTATCTTTTAGTTGGTTCCTCGTTCGAATTAACCGATAGGAGTTTTAAATATTATAATTGTTAGAGATTTTACTCGTCGATCAAGTGATAAATATTCTATTTAAACGTTCATCAATTTTGAGTATTATAAATATACGAGAAGTACTATTTGTTCAGTACAACTCCCAATTACTTCATTTTAAGACTATGCTCATAGTTTCGAGATAGTTGCCTTTATTGTCAAGGTTTGGCATTTTGTTCGTGTCAACAAATAAAATATTATTATTGAGAGTTGACATCAGTCCATTGTTCGGATTGGTGGTACAATTGAGTCAGACTAGCAGTCCGCCAGATTGGTAAATATTTTCCTGGAAGAGTCATTTCAAGTTATCTGTTCACCAAATATTCGGGAATTCTGTTTTCTACTGGTCAATTTTGGGAAAGAGGCCCATTATAGAGAAAGAGAGACTTGTGTACCGTTATACGGACACGAGAATATTTTGGCATGTGTTGCCAGGATTGAATTAATAAACCATTATGATGCTAGCATTCATACATATATTATATTGTTGATATCGTATTGTAGCCGTGATCGGGCGAAGTGCGGTGTCATTGGAGGACGGTATTCTCGGTCGGATAGTTGATCGCCCCACCGAGATACCGAGAGGTGGAAGACCAGTTATTCTTAAATCATGAGTCATCGGAGTTATATCAGTTGAGACTTTGAGTAGTCTGTTTTCGAAATGAGTATTAAGTTATCAGAGTTATTTCAGTGGAGACTTTCGAGTATTCTGTTTTGAGATGAATATTGAGTCTTTCGAGTATTCTGTTTCGAGATGAATATTGAGTCTTTCGAGTATTCTCTTCGAGATGAATATTGAGTATTTCGAGTATACTATTTTCGAGATGAGTTTAAGCCAATTCAGATTGTATATCCAATATTAAAATTTTGAGTATTTCTTTCGGTAAATCTTATTATATTTATATAACCGAGCAATGAGAGAACTTGTTGAGCACTATAGCTGCTCATTCTTGCTTTACAACATTTTGTTCAGCTATCAAGATGGAAAGAGGTGAGACGTCCAGCCAGGGATACAGAGAAAAGGGAAAGGTGCAAGGTTATGGCGACAAGAATTAGAATATCAAGCTGGAACTTTTATTTTTCTACATTTGTGAACTTTTGTAAGATATTATCCAGAGATGAAATAAGTTGGATTGTACTATTTTGTGAGACGATCGTGGAACTGCGGAGTGGGACATTTATGTTCCGTTGAAATAAATATTTTGTTTTATTATTGCGTTATCGTGTGCTGCAGGATATTGAGACAATGTGACGACCCGAGTCCCCGGTCAGGGTGGATTTGGGGGCGTTACAAAAAGTTTAATTGGAGGTTTCATATTACTTTTCATTAATGTTTTTATACTAAGATTAAGTTAATAAATTAGGAAAATATTAGCTATCGTAATATATAATTTGAAGCATATGAAATTGAATGTATTAGTTTATATATGTAATTGTGAAGAGAAGTCTTACTCTTAAATAGGGGAAATTTTTATAAATATATATATATATATATATATATATATATATATATATATATATATATATATATATATATATATATATATGGAAACTGGTCAACAGCCACAGTTGGATATTTTAATATATCCAACCAACCCATCTTATACCATTAAAACGTCCAGTCAATGGTCAGGATGAACAGTAGTTACGCTATATTATATAGCGTACTACGCTCTATTATAGAGCGTATACGCTATATAATATAGCGTAACAAATATTCCCATTTTACCCTTATTCTGTTCCGCTCTATTATATATCTTAGCCGAGAACTACACCAATTTCAGCTCAAACAGCCCTTCATGTTTTGAAATATCATTTCAAGAGTGTTCTTGAGTTTATACCCAATCTTAAATCATTTGGAGATATATTTTACACCATTACAAACTTAATCTACACCAATCTATACCTATTTCTACTTTACCAATCTTAGTTTATTTGTCAAATCTTACCCAAATTTGAAGATTTTGAAGATTTTGAAGATTGAGCTTGGAGTACCATTCCCAAATTAAGATTTTTGAAGATTGAGCTTGGAATTCAAGGTTAGCTCTCTATTTAACCCATGGCTTCTTTCATTTTTTCGAAATTAAAATCTCCTAATAAGACACCTAGTAAGATTGAGATTGAGGTAGAAAATGAAGATGTTAACGAACGTCCACACACACCTAAAATAATAGATCTTGATGATGATAATAATGAAGATCTTAAGAATGATGATGGTGATGGTGATGTTGTCTATGATGATGTTGATGATGGTGATGATGTTGAAGATGTTGAGAATGGTGTTTCTTTGGATGATTTGAATGATGTTTGCCCATGTGTTGGTCAATTATTCGATAGTTTAGATGAAGCGGAGAGGTTTTATAGAGATTATGGTAGGCGTATTGGTTTTGAAGTCATAATTAGAACTACACATAAACGTTCAAAAAACAACAAGATTTGTTCGCGTTTGTATATATGTCGAAAGGGTGGGAGATTAGCCTCAAAATCTTTGGATGATGAAGATGAAGTTCCCAAAAAAAAGAGAAAAAGAGATTCTCTTGGTAGAACGAAATGTAAGGCGCGAATGTATGTTGTTCATAGAGAGAAATCAAATAAGTGGGAGGTAACATTGGTTCATTTGGTACACAATCATGAGATGGTTTCACCTAGTAAGGTACATTTCATGCAAAGGCCAAGAAACATAACACCCATCATGCGAGAATTGATTATAATTTTGAGTAAGTTGGGTATTGGGCCTCAACAATCTTTGAATGTAATGGGTGAGCTTACGGGAAGCTTAGAGAATATTGGATTTACTAGTCAAGACATTAGGAATGTTTTGCGTGATATTAGACATCATGTATTTGATTCGAGTGATGCCAAAGAAGGTTTGACATTACTCCAAGAATTAAAATGTAATAGTTTTGGGGATTTTTTCTATCGAGTAGATGTTGATGAGGATAATCGGGTGCGTTCCATGTTGTGGGTTGATCCAAGATCATTAAATGCATATAAAAATTTTGGAGACGTGGTAGTATTTGACTCCACATACCGCACAAATAGGTATAGTATGCCATTTGTACCTATTACGGGGGTGAACCACCACTACCAATCCATATTGTTTGGTTTTGCACTAATAAGGGATGAGAAAGAAAGTTCTTATATATGGGTTTTGAAGAATTGGTTGGAAGCTATAGGAAACAACCCTCCAATCTCCATCATCACCGATCAAGACATTGCACTTGGAAATGCAATTGCCGAAGTTTTACCAAACACGAACCATCTTTATTGTACTTGGCATATAAGTACCAAACTCGGGGAGAAGTTATCCGGTTTGTACGCATATGAACCACATTTCAAAGAAGATTTCAACTTATGTTTGTACAAGTCAATGACGGTTGAACAATTTAAAGATAGGTGGAATGATTTGGTTGAAAAATATAACTTGGTTGATCATGGTTGGTTGCAAGAAATGTATTCCGTTCGACATAAGTGGGTTCGTGTGTACACTAAACTTCATTTCACTACCGGGATAACCACTACCTCGAGAAGTGAGTCAATGAATGCATTTTTTGACGAGTATGTAAATGCTAGAACCGGTTTGAAAGAGTTTATAGAGAATTCACAAAAAGAATTGGAGAAACAATATCTTCGTGAGAAAGAAGCGGACTATGAAACAAAGGAAAAGGAAAGGTCAAGAATAACATCCTCCTCATTGGAGAATCATGCGGCATCTTTTTATACAAAGGAAATGTTTAGACGTTTTCAACACGAACTTAAACAAAGTGGAGCCTATGTTGTGAATGAGAGAGATTCCATGAGTACGATGCTATTTAAGGTGTACGAAACATATAAGACCACGGTGGCGGAGGAAAATAGAAAAGTGTATCAAATAACCGTGACCAATGATATGATAAATTGTATTTGTCGGAAATTTGAAAGTTCGGGAATGATTTGTCGTCATGTTATTCGATACTTGAATATGATGCAATGGACGGAGATCCCTAACTACTTAATTAACTTGAGATGGACAATTGGAGCAAATAAAATTGCCGGGTCTATATCGTATAAACGTCCTATCATTGGCAATATTCTTCAATCACAACCCGCCCGATATACAACTTTGTGCAAAGCCTTTCAAGATTTAGCGGCTCGTGGAAGTTTTTCGATTCCAAGGTTTAAATATGTCATGGGATTGATTAAAAAAGAGGTGGAAGTTGTGGAAAATTTTCCTAAAGAGAAGCCTTCTACGAAAAAACTCCATCATGTGAGGATGAACGTGAAGGTGAAGATTTTGAAAATTTGGAAGACCCTATAATTTCCACCACTAAAGGTCGCAAGAGGGAAAGAGTGAAGAGTGGCATTGAGTCCAACTCAAAAAAACCAAGGAAATGTAATTGTTGCAAAGAACTTGATGCTAAACATGATTCACGAAATTGTCCAAAAAAATTAGGAGAGTCGATTCCCGAAAATTCCAACTCAAAAAAACCAAGGAAATGTAATTCATGATTTTACTTTTGATTTTGTTGATTTGGTTAGCAATTTTCAATTTGTTGCTTTTGATTTTTACTTTTGAGTGAATTTGGTATTGATTTTGTTGATTTGGTTAGCAATTTTCAATTTGGAATTTGGTGCTTTTGATTTTAGTAGAAATTTGGTGCTTGAATTTGGTATAGGAAAAAAGAAAAAAACAGAGGGAAAAAAAAATTCTGTAATTACGCTCTATAATAGAGCGTAAGTGTTGAAAACAGGGGAAACGCGCTAAAAATTCCTGTACTTACGCTCTATAATATAGCGTAAGTACAGAAATTTTTAAGCGCGTTTCCCCTGTTTTTTAACCCTTACGCTATATTATAGAGCGTAAGTACAGAAATTTTTTGCCCTGCTTCCCCCTGTTTTTGCAACACCCCCTGTATAAAAACAATCTCAAACACAATCTCTAAAAACAATCTATAAAAATTTCAACATTTGAAACACAATCTCTAAAAACAATCTATAAAAATTTCAACAGTTCAAAATCAATTCAACAATCTATAAACATCTCTAACTTAGAATTCAAAATAAAACAAACTAGTAACTTACAATATCAAAAACAAACTAGTAACTTACAATCTTTAAAATTTCCAAAAAAAAAACTAGTAACCTACAATCCCGCTAGTCTACAATCGTGGGAATACAAAGACAAATGCCGAGCTTCGTCTTTATGGAGCTCCCAACCAATACGCCGTCGGAATGTGTTAATCACATCATCATTCCATTGGACACCACACCAAGCTTGGGTATTGCAAGTCAATATGCAATCTATATACTTCATAACAAAAACTCCGCAATCCATACCATTGGTTTGCCTAGGTCGTTCATAGACATTTTCAACATCAGGGAATACGACATGTTCAAATTTTGTAGGATCCAACCGATTCAACATGAGAGGGACCAATTTTTCCTATCAAGCAAACATGAATTGTCTTAATAATGTATCAAACAAACATGGACTACTAGAAATTAAAAAAAGGAAGATAAAATATACCACAATGTAGAACTCCGTCTTGTATAGCTCTTTTAATTTCATGTGCTTAGTATCGTCCCTTAGAGGATCAAACAAAGATACTCTAAAATTGGTCATTGACCACAAGAATAGGATCCAATGACCGCTCGTTGCAACCGGCATGATAATATAGTCGAAATTGGTTACCATTTCCCCCCCTTCCTTTATGCCATATGCTCTAAAGTCCGTATCAATGGCCGCCCATTCACTAGCTTTCCTTTTTGCGGGATTCTTCTTCATAGGTTTGCAATGATGAGCCCCCATTACTTGGAAGAACCACGGAGACATGAAGTAATATTTGACGGCACCAACTTGATGACCAAAGAGGGTTCTTTCCCTTTTTTCAAGCAATACAGTATAACAATCGACTATAGTATCCTCCACTTCATTCTCCGGTTTCAAAGAAATAATCGCTTTTGCACTACAATTACGCGGAAGGTTAATAGGCTTACCACATTCCCACCAATTTGCATTCAACCAATCCACTTTATGTATCTTGATCGGCTTTATAAGGGATCCTTTATCAAATTGAGCACTAGGACCAACCATGTCCCTTGGAGCCTCTTCCACTTCGAAGTGTGCACTAGGATCATCGTCGAATTGAGTAGGATTAAGAATTGGAGCACTATGACCAACAATAAAAGTTTCCTGAGTATTAGGATCATCGTCGAGGTGTGCACTAGGATCAACGTCGAATTGAGTAGGATGGTCATAGCGTTCATACCCCTCAAAATAATTTTCCTTCAAGGGACTAATTTCTTGGGTCTTTCTTGCCTTTCTTTTAGGCAAACAACTCTTGAAATCGGGCCTTTCATAAGTCGGGCCATATGTCTCGAGCATTAATTCATCAAATTTATTCACGAAGTTTGGCAATATTTCCTCGTGAAAAATCCCAGGCATATCATAAGAGCAAAGCCTACTCAGATCTCGCGCGGTACATATGATCTACAATACATATGAAGCAAGGACAAAGTATAAATATAAATACAAGAATATTCAACGAAATTATCTCAAATAACATACTCCATGTTATAAAAAATACGTACCAAGTCCATTGCCTTGGGATTGTCGAACTTGTCTTTCGGTTGTTGGAATATTTTCGGATCCTTGGTTGGTTTTGAAGGCGGCAAAATCTTTAATTTGGTAACATTATAGTACCAATCCATATACTCCTCTAGAGATATGGCATTCAAAGGTGGTCCCAAAATACCAATACCATTATTCACAAATTCATTCCAAACAACTACATATCGTGCAAAATTGAGATAATGTTGATATACAAAAGAATGTTCAGATCTCGCCCTCAACGTTGACATATCATCCGGTGGCGGCGGTGGAATGCTTAATGGAAAACCAAACTGTCTTCCGACCCTTTCCGGAAGTTGATGTTCAACATCTTCAAAAAACACAAGGGGCACATGAGCTAAACCGGCTATAAGGGCCCACTGAAATTGAAGATCAAAAGGCCGATAGAAGCGAGCATATGGCCTCCACTTAACCCATTGTGCATCAAAGTTATCGAACATCCCGCGATATGCATCAATATTGTGATGGACATTGAAGTACTTAGATTTTCCTGGGCCAACGGGAGCAACCGCCCATGCCAAAGCCCTAGGCCATATATACTCGGTTTGAGATGCTAGCTTAGGTTGTCCCGGGCGTAACCTCTCACGTGCCCAAAGCATCAATATTGTCAAGCATCCCGAAATAGACTTGCAATCCTTTTGACTTGCCTCAAATAAATTCCTATATAGATAGGCAAGTGCTCCTGCACCCCAAGCATACCCAAAAATTCTAGAAGTATCAAGCAACAAGGGAATTAATCTTGGATGAGCAACATTGTTTGATTTTGTGGGGAACAATATCGCCCCACACAAATAAAACACATAACCCCGTGTATATATTTCTAGAAGCTCCCGATCCTCCTTGTTCGGGCATTTGCGATATCTCTCCCTCAAAAATTTTAATTTCACACCACCTCTCTCCAAAGCATTGTCCCTTTCCTCAAATGAGAGTGTCGGATCTGGCCAAACCTGTAACCAAAGATTTTTTACGTTAATTGCGTCACTCAAAGTTACCGCCTCTCCAACAACCGGAAGCCCCGTCAACATGTACACATCTTCAAGTGTCACCGTCATCTCCCCGAAAGTAAAGTGGAATGTGTTGGTTTCCGACCTCCAACGCTCCACTAATGACGTAATTAAAGCCACATCATTTTGCATAACGGCTCTTGGGTTGGTAAACATTCCGAAACCCCAATGTTGTAAAAGATGAATTTGATAAGGCTCTAATTCCCATTGATTAAGAAACGAGGTACTTTGACGGATTGTAAGTTTATCTCGATGATCACCAACCCATATTCTACTACTTATATGGTTTTCTTGGTCGGTAAGGAGAGAAGGATCAACCGGACCGCAAAAATCTTCCATCTAAAATCAAATACATATAAAAAACTTTAATGCATCCACAATTCAAACTTAATCCACAATTCAAACTTAATCCACAATTCAAACTTTAATCCAATAAATTTTAATCCTAATAATTAGAAAATTATCCACAAATTCGAACCCTAATCGAAAATTATCCACAAATTCGAACCCTAATTCGAAAATTATACACAAAATCGATCCCTAATTCGAAAATTATCCACAAATTCGAACCCTAATTCGAAATTATACACAAATTTGAACCCTAATTCGAAAAATTATCAACAAATTCGAACCCTAATTCGAAAATTATCCACAAATTCGAACCTTAATTCGACCCTATTCGAAAATTATATACATACATGCATACATGTACACAAATCTACAATTAGATGATTTTGGTGATATATACATACATACATACATGTACACAAATCTACACACATCTTAATAATTAGATGACATCTACATACAAGAAATAGACAAGAAGTTACTCACTTTATATGCAGAAATGATGAAATTGATGATGATTTACTTCCGATTCCGGTGGATTTGCGATGTCCGGTGGTCTGTGGATGATTTGCTAAATGTTTTGTATATGAACCACAATACGCTATATGATATTCTGTGTGAAATAAACCCGGTTTCGATAAAAAAAACCGTGTACGCTATATAATATAGCGTACTACGCTATATAATATAGCGTAAGTTTAAACCGACACGTGCAGGGCACGTGACAGATTTAGGGATAAAAAGGTAAAAAGGCTTACGCTATATAATATAGCGTACTACGCTATATAATATAGCGTACTACGCTATATAATATAGCGTACACTTTTAAATCCCAACCGCCCATATCTTTAGTGGACGGTTATAGATGGGTTGGATCAATATTCAAATATATCCAATTGTGGCTGTAGAAGAGGACCCTATATAGATATATATATATATATATATATATATATATATATATATATATATAATATTTGTATTACGTAATTTTAATTTTTTGGCCATGCTTGTTTTAAGTTTTTGTGGATCTATGAGGCTTTTTTTTGTACCGTTGTCACAGAATGTATTTATGATTGGGCACTTATGTTTGTAAATGTGTGCAAGGAGTTTTGATTGTTATAAATCTATGAAATATTCAGTAATGAGTATTGCATGGTACGGGTGCACCGTCCCCATTTGCACATTCCCAATTGAAATAAAATGGCCTTGAGGCTGAATTTTTTTTAGCATCCAATGGTAGGGTATGTATGTAAATGATTCGTGCTATTTGGTTGGGCTGGGCATATGTTGTTTCCTATTAAATTGTTTGTTTCCACCAAAATCCTTTTTAGTTTAACCGATGGTGGACCACATAACCTTGTTTCATATGGATGTCAGAGAAAGAGCGTGCAGGCTAAGTTTGTAAGAAATAGTTTTAATAAATCCG
Source organism: Saposhnikovia divaricata (assembly GCA_036435485.1). Taxonomy (NCBI): domain Eukaryota; kingdom Viridiplantae; phylum Streptophyta; class Magnoliopsida; order Apiales; family Apiaceae; genus Saposhnikovia; species Saposhnikovia divaricata. Next base: position 7,607,172 of record CM071597.1, on the reverse strand, counting down.
GTTTTGCGGGTTTACAATGTCATGACACCATGTGAGAATCACCTAAAGTGGAAGTCTGATAAAAACCCAATTACCAACCCAACGATAAATTGCGTGCTTCAAACATGTTTAACTGCCTTCTTATTAGGTGGCCTTTAAATGGTCATTGAAATTAGCAGGGCACGTTGTAGTTAGTCCAATTTGCGCCTCTTTATGGTTGTGACGTCGATATGAGCAACGGCAGGCGTAGAGGTAGGGAAAATTTTCGGAGGGCAAGCAAAGCCACTGATCTCCATTACCCGTGTGCTTGTGTATTCGTTACATCCTTGAATAATGTTGTACAGGGTGATTTCGAGCTGAAAGGCACAATATTTCCCGATAATACTTTTGATTGCTGGTGGAATAGGCATCGTTGTATTTTCCTGGACAAGTAAAAAAATGTTGTATTCATTAGTCGGCCAACGGATTAGTTGTGGGTCTATTTCAATGGGAGTTGCTTTGGCTGTGTAGTTTGTTTGAACGTCAATTTAGCATGCCATTATACACAGAAGAAAATGTTGGGTGGTGTATGTGTGCAGAATTGTTTTGTTCTGAAATATGGATGGTACTGTAGTGTGCATTGCAAGTGTTATCGAAAGGGGTGTTATTTGAAAATTAATTATTGTTGAATTTAGGTTGAGGGTTACCGTGGTGTCAGTGATGGTGCTTCTTCATCACATGCAAGGCAGTAAAATTTTCCAGCCAAAGGTTGAAGTTCGCGAGGACAGGTAGTGTTGGGTTTAAACCCAATACGAATAGTATGGGTTTTGGTGATCCAAAACATATATGGATTGGGTAATAATTATATGTTTAGATAATTATTATAGATGGTATATTTAGATACCAAGTATGATAAGGATTGTAATTGGAAACCAAGTATGATTAGGATATCTTGGTGGCTAAGTTTGTGATGGCTATATATACATAGTCATATTGTATTTGTTTGGGGAGGTGAAAGAATAAAAGATGTAGTCTTAAGTATTGTTTGGGAGGTGCTTGAGCCTTGTTGGCTCAAGTATCGGGTTGGGACACCGTTAAGGTGTTATTGTTTTGATGTATTATTGAAAATTGTTTGGATTAATAATACAAGTTTGGGACGTGGGTGTTTCCACGTCAAGTATTTGTGTGTTCTTATTTTGTGCTTTGGTAGATCTTGTCAACTTATCGATTGGTTATGTGTGTGCTCTGTTTTGGTGATTGTGAATCTCGGATTGTGTAAGTCCCTTAACCTAACAAGTGGTATCAAGAGCCAAGGTTCGGGTTCGTGATGGATGAGGTTGAGGGAAAGTTCGAGGTTCAATTGGTATGGCAGAGCATGATGAATGATTTGCTGATAAGAATATTGCTACTAAAGCGGGTAGAGACAAAGTTACGTGCGGTATGGATTATTCGGTTGGCCTTGCACCGTGGATCAATCCTGTGCGGACTCAAGATGGAAGAAGATGGAAGAGGTCATCGCAACTATTTCAATGGCTTGATCAACCAGGTGAACTATTTGGATGATACTAGTGATTTTCTTCAGGAGACCGAAGGATTGTGAAAGCAAGGATCGGGTGACTCAACATGTGGAAGAGCACTCGTGGTGGTTGATGCACGTGATTTTGTAGATGGATACATCGTTATGGTGAAGAACGATGGTTTGGATGGTTTGGAGGGTCACTATACGGGTTTTAGTGACACTCAAGATTGGAGGAGCAAAATGAGGAGATTCTTGTTCGAGGGGAGGCGTTGGCAGATGGACGTCAATGGCTTTGATGGTTACCGTTCAATCCGATGTGGGTATTGGGTTGAAGGGGAGGATTGTTGGGTTTAAACCCAATACGAATAGTATGGGTTTTGGTGATCCAAAACATATATGGATTGGGTAATAATTATATGTTTAGATAATTATTATAGATGGTATATTTAGATACCAAGTATGATAAGGATTGTAATTGGAAACCAAGTATGATTAGGATATCTTGGTGGCTAAGTTTGTGATGGCTATATATACATAGTCATATTGTATTTGTTTGGGGAGGTGAAAGAATAAAAGATGTAGTCTTAAGTATTGTTTGGGAGGTGCTTGAGCCTTGTTGGCTCAAGTATCGGGTTGGGACACCGTTAAGGTGTTATTGTTTTGATGTATTATTGAAAATTGTTTGGATTAATAATACAAGTTTGGGACGTGGGTGTTTCCACGTCAAGTATTTGTGTGTTCTTATTTTGTGCTTTGGTAGATCTTGTCAACTTATCGATTGGTTATGTGTGTGCTCTGTTTTGGTGATTGTGAATCTCGGATTGTGTAAGTCCCTTAACCTAACAGGTAGGGCAAGAAGTATAATACCAGCCCTTTTTGTCAAGGATTTCCACAATTTTAGCGCGGTAGATGCAACGGACAACCTGCACAGAAATGTGTAAACTTGTGTGAACCTCTTTGGCATGTATGGAAGGTGGTTAAGTTCTCACAATCATTTAAAAATTGAGTCCAATATTGATAGGTGTTGGGTTACCTGTGTGCCCGTTGGAATGACTGTTTGTAGGAGAGATCTTATTGGTTTCTCCTGAATAATGTCTATGGTGGATGCAAAACATTGATCAGACGATGCAGTGTGCCGTGTCAAGCAATTGTCATTACCGCTCGATGGCATGGAATCTTTTAGGGCATTAAGTGGTGAGTAGTTAATGTTCACATAGGAGCGAGTAACATTAGTAGTAGATAGAGAAGCCAAATTTGTATTTTTTGTCGGATGTTAGGTTGTTTGTATATATGATCGTAAAAGACTTTTGTTAACAATGCTATAGCGATACAGATAGGTACTAGTATAGTCGTTTTATTGTTGTCCCTGTGTGTACTACCTGTGTGTAACCAATTGTGAAAGTTTTACCTGAGGGTGTGGTTGCCAATAGGCCCGTGATGACGACCCAAATAGGGTTGTTCTTTACCGAGGCCAACAACTCTAGAAACTCCTTGGCTCGATCAGCATACAGAGTAACCATCACGAGGTTTTTCCTGCACATCGAATAGTAAAATCTATTCCTCGAAAGTGGTAATAAGCCTCCATTGTATAATATGTCAGGAAATATCATGAATGTAAGGTAGAGGTCAGAATCAGGACTTAATTAACAACCTAGGTTAAGGAATCAAAATAATGGAAAGTGGGGAATAAACTTGGTTGTTTTAGTATTTTTTTGTAAACAAATGTTGGAAAGGGAGACTTACCTCTCATTCATGAGGACAACATCGATTTTTTGACCACCGTCGTCTGAATTATATTCCAACTGACCATGGCTTAATACCATTCCAACTACATCTAACCATGAAGATGATTAGGCATCAATTATTGTACGTACTTATGTATAGTGTTTGTAAAGTGTGTGCGGGCTCGAACCTATCAGGCATTTAAATTGGCCAACCAAGCATTTCACTTTATGAAAAGGCTGTAGCTCGAATTTGTATGGCGGAATGACTCCAGTGTCAGGTTTTTCTTCTATTTTAGTCTCATAGAAGAATTTTATCAGAAAGTCCCGATCAACGCTTCTATATACGGGAGGGCTCGACACGACCTTGAAATATGATATGTCGTAGACCCTCTGTTCCTTGAGGAGGGGTAGATAAATTTGGTTTCGATTGTTGGGGATTGTTGCCATAATTATATGATTTTCCTACGAAGAAGTTACATCCCATGAATTTGTATCAGCGGTTTAATTTATGGGTGAATAGGCTACGAAATTTGTAAGATTGATATGTTCATGTTAATTGGTCATAAATGTATTGTGGGGAAGTTTAGTAAGCCATACCTGTTCATCCGGTAAGATGATCTTGGTGTGTGACCAGGTGTTTGTCTTCTTGTTTATCGTTCCCCAAATTCTCCCTACACGCACATGAATTGTATGATTATCAGTATTGGATGTTAAAGCTGATAACATTGTGGTTTGAGGCATGGAGTAGTGTTTTGTTATGCTGGAATTTTTAAGAATGTTCCTAAATCAGATTGTTGCTTTGAGGAAGATTAAAATGATTTTTGATACATATGGTAGTGGCGTGTAACCGATGGAATGTGAATAGGATGAAATTAAAGGCTGTGTGTTATGACAGTGTAGATAAACAAGCATTCTGCAACGTCCTTAATCTTGTAATTGGAGGCATATACTCCCTCCGTCCACCATCAATTGGGGTTTCTGTAACTGACCTAATAAAAAGTATTACAATTAAGTTCACATAATTGTATATTATTAATGATTAAAGGTATGCATGTATATATATATATATATGTGTGTATCCCCTATCATTATATTTTCATTGGTTGTGTATTTGTGTAGTGAGAAAATTGTTTCAAGTGTGTTGCTAGCATTGTGTGAGCAAGATGAATTTTAACACTAATAATCTAAACGGCCTGCCCACGGAATTGGTTGTTAGTATAATGGAGTTAGCCGTGGTGGGTGGTTTTCAAGATTTTTTTTAATTTTTTCATTGCTTGGGCACGAGCACAAAGGCCAAGCGTTATAGCCCGTTTGTTAGAGGAGTTGCCAGTACGTGAGTTTTACGAGTACGGTAAAAGCGGAAGTGCAAGTGATATAGCTTGTTTCAACAGATTTTTTAACATTTTTTAGCAGTTGGGGGTTGCTGATGCCATAATATATACGAGGTGCAGGAATCTTCTGTGTGGTCTTGGAGACCCGGGGGGCCATTTTCGTGTCCTCGACCGTCTGACATACGATGGCCATTTCCTCTCGCAATGGTTGCTAATTTTGTTTTAAGGTTTTTTTGCAGGAAGAATCACAAGGTTCCTACATCGAAAGCTATTGTTGCCATCTATAATCATCCCCGTTACGAAACAGCTATAGTTCCTACACTGAATTGTCTTCAAGCCATAGGGCAAAACGTGGATTGTTCGGAGCTTGCGATTAAATTTGATGTTGAAGCCTCATGTCCGTTTCATATTCGGAGTGCAAAATTATCATTGATGAATAAGATGTCATTGACCGAGGATTGCTTGTTTTGTAGCCTTTGTATGATGGCTGATATGTTTGCGAGCAGTTAATCGCAAGTGTTAAGGTGTTGATGGAAGTACTGTAGTGATATCTAGGCTCATGCTTTGTGTTTGTAGTGTTTAAGGTGTATATAAGTATTTCTATTGGATCATAGGTAGGAGTTTCGTCTCCAAGTTTGTTTTTTTTTTTTTTGGGAAAGTAAGAGTTTCTTATCTAAGTTGTTTGAGTTAAGAAAATGAATGATATTTGTGTTTTTGTGTGTTTATGGTTCTTTTATTTTATTATTTCTTGTTGTGTTCCATTATTTCCAGCTGTTAATTGCCTGAAAAAATTTGTTGTTGACGGTTCTGCAGAATGAGGTTAGATAGATACACCTTCAGGGTTTGGGGTACAACTTAATTAAGAATAATTTTTTTTTTTGTTTCAACTAATTTGCTAATCCTTTGTAGCGCCATGGGTGTAAAAGCATTAACCGGTATATTTCCAGATAAAAAGAGAGAAGTAGGAAGGCAGATAATTGATGTTCTCGTTCGCAACCAGTTGTGGTGTCAACATTCATGTAAATACAGGATGAAATCCTACTGACCAACCAGCAATAGTGATACAGTTTCTGAACTTGTTCTAAATCAACAACTATCTTAGGAAAAAATGGGAGTACTCGATTTTAGTTTTCAGCTTTGGCAAGGGAATTTTTTTTTTTTTTATAGATATATTCAAGTCAACCTTTCAACTGAAAAAAAAAAAGTCAACCTTTCAACGGTAGAAATCTCATGTATATATTTTTTTTATTAAAATATTACTGTAGAAATTTCATGTATATAAATATTATCGTACTAATACATATATAAATATTATTTTAAGATGATATAAATGTTTAATAATAATATGTTGTTCATGGGATTTGAACCTTGAACCTATAAAAGTATTTTATAATCCATTTTTCGCGGTTAATGTTTTAATTAATAGTTATTATGTGCGTTATTGGATAGGGTGTTAGGGTAGTACCGTCCGGGGTATTCATTCTGTAATTTTCTTTTGTACTGTCATAAACTAAACATATATTAATATGATTTCTCCAGAATATAGTTTGTGTTTATATTATTTTGCATAGAGGGATTTGTTGTGGGTAGTTGAGTCTGTTGGGCTAGGCAGGTGTTTTTCTAAAAAGGATGAAATATTGAAATATAGTTGGTTTGAAGAATAATTTTTTTTTGTTTTGTTCATCCCGTCCCCCAAAAAAAAACCTTAGGGGATTTATTTTGTTATTTAATTGTAATATTAATTCGAGACCCAGTAGACGGGTTGAGTCACAATGAAAGTGTATTTTTTCATGTCTGATTGCAAAAGTATTTGAGCGATGAATTATTGATGAATAAAGTAGGCATGTAATTGAATGTATGCAATGATTAAAAATTTATTTCCCAAGGAAATTTTTTTCTAAACCGAGGTCCAAATAAATTTCAACGGGGATTGTATGATTTACTTGTTGTCTATGCAGGATACTAAAAAATAAAGAGGCAAAAAGTAAGCTACATTTCCTTTTATAAATTGTTTTGACAATCTATACTAATCTATAATAAGCAAACATGGGTATAATTTGGTTGTTTGGTTCAACCATCGAAAGAATATTGACCGTTGGATATTTAGTAAATAGATGATAGTCGTTAGATCTAATAATAAGGAATATTCTTTATTTAAATCCCTCTTCTAAAGATCAAGGTTCGAATCCCGTTAACAACAAATTTACATTAGATTTTATATTATTAGTTCTAATCAATACATATCATTTATTAAATAATCTATACTAATCTATAATAAGCAAACATGGGTATAATTTGGTTGTTTGGTTCAACCATCAAAAGAATAGTGACCGTTGGATATTTAGTAAATAGATGATAGCCGTTAGATCTAATAATAAGGAATATTCTTTATTTAAATCCCTCTTCTAAAGATCAAGGTTCGAATCCCGTTAACAACAAATTTACATTAAGATTTTATATTATTAGTTCTAATCAATACATATCATTTATTAAATAATAATAATTATTATTATTAATTTATTAATTAATATTACAAAGTTAAATTCCATACTAAAATATTATACTCTATTTTATTTAATCACATAATTTTAAAAGTATTTAAAAATAACTCGTGCTTTGCACGGGCCGTAACCTAGTTTATAATTAAAAGTGTAGCATGATTTGTTTGATAACATATAAGGTGTTTGCTTAAAATTGAAGAAGGTGACATTGTCGCTTATTTGTTTTGTTTTTAAATTCAGAAAAGTTATTGTTTTGGAACCGTTCTGTAAAGTAAATATTACCTTTTTTTTCGGATTTAATTATCCTAATGAAAAGTTTATTTGATTATTCTTTTGAAGCAAAAATTTAAAAATTGTTAGTTTGATAAGTTATATTGGGTCCTTTTTAAAGTGCATGTGTTTTGTTTGCGTAAATATAATATGTTTGATTTAATTTTAAAAAGGTAAGACGGTTTTTGAATTTATTTATTAGCTAATAACTTATAGTAATAAAAAGCATATAATTGTATGGACATGCAGGCGGGTAATGGTTTGTTGAATTTTATTTGAGGGTGTATCCATCCGCAGTTTCACTTAGAAATGGGTGTTAAGTTAAGAAGCACAAAAAGTGAAAACCGAATAGAATAGCAGAAGCAGGCATTTGTCCTTAATTTTCAGATAAAGAAATAGGTTACATTCTCGGAGAAGCTCAGTCAGTGAATGAGACGTGGAGAATGGTGGGAAGAAGAAGGCACACATAGTTCTTATAGATTAAATACGAAAACAAACTAAAAGTGAAGATTGCTGGGGTTTTTTTCGATTGGTCCAGCTGGGGAAGCTAGCTATATCTTGTTCAGTAGGCCAGCTTTTGCTTCTTCTTAGCGGTTGCCTCCATTTCTTTGTCTCCTTCCTCATTCATGGTCGGAGCGGATTCTGTAAGGCGGTAAACTGTGTAATCCTCGTAACCGCGCTCAGTGTTGTACGCATTTATTTTAATATCAAATGCACATCTTTTCCCAATAATGTTCTTGATGACAGGTGGGATATCCGTGATGTTTGAATCCTAAAATAATATACAGAGGTTGGTTAAAGTGTTTTTTTAATATGCATCTAACAGGGGTAAAGCACGGGTTTTACCTCAGGGAGTCCGTTGATAATGTTATCTACGGGGACCCCGATGAGCTGCTCAGCCTCCTTATTGAACAAAGTGAATGTTGTAATTCCAGACCCGTCCTGAGCGCGAACAATCAGTTTGTATCTGATAGGCACATTGTATTAATTAGTTTGAAAATTAATCAATGTTCAAAGTGTGGCAATGTATTGAGTACAATTTAGAGTAAGACGTGGATACTGCGGTTTGAAGTCATTAGCCTCTTTGGCACAGTTGTCACAATAGTAGGTTACGCCAATAGCACGTACTTTGCGAGCACACCGTGGGCAGCAGTTATAGAACCAGCCCTCACCATCGACGATGGCAACGATCGAGGCTTCGCAGGTTCGGCGTATGAACTGCAATTTTTAGGTAAAGGTTTAATAAATGGATGGGTGGATGGAGTGGATAGCGTGAATGAACTTTTAGCATGTCAGGTAGAGATAATAACATGTAATTGAAAAATGGTAAAAGCTCAGATTAATTCATGTATAGATAAAATGTGAAAGACTAATAGAACATGATGCACGAATCTGATTAAAATTACAGTACAAACACATGATCTAATAAGGACGATATCTAATGCGTTGAAATCTTTGATGAAAGACAGAGAACCATATTATAGGTTGTGAATAATTATTTTGTGAAATGTGTGTTTTAAAAGGGTTGCTTACAGTGGTTCCACTTGGGAGGGATGCTTAGAGAATTTTCTCTATGGTGACGTCTTGTAAGTTGTTTTCTTCTGGACTGACAAACCGTTTGACGACTGGTCGGGGAAGACTCTGTGGGCTGTTCCCATTATTAAGCAGAAGGGTGGTGCACTGCACATCTCCTCCAGTGGGGCGTAGTCTATGTTCACGTAAGTCTTTGTGGCATCACTGCTTGATAGGAACACACGATCTGCCAGTGTATAAGTGAGTAGTATGTGAGAAGCAAACATTGTGGGAGTATTAGTCTGTTGCATATGTATTACGACTGTGTAGTTAACATGTGATTTTTTTTCAATGGTAAAACATATATGTACCTGAGAATTTCTTAGCCATGAGTCCAGTAATAACTACAAAAGATGCATCCTCCACATGAGTGGTCAGCAAATCCTGAAACTCGAGCGCCTTTTTTTCCCATAATGCCACCGACAGTTTTTCATTCCTATGAGCAAAGGCATAAAAATAATTGTTACAGGTCAGTCATTGGTCGAGTGCATAATTAAAGAATTTTTTTTATGATGTAGTAGTGTTAAGTTGTTAATCCAAATCTAGCCTGCCGTTGGTTATGATGACATCCAGTTTGCGGGCACCATTTGATCTTGTTTCCAGATGCCAATAACTTATCACCATCCCGATGACATCTACAGGCATACAATTAACAGTTGTTAGCCTTTGAAGTTGTTTTGGTACTATATAGAAGACGTAAATACTCACCTATGAATGACTTGACGTTGCTGACATAATCCTTAATCTCCGCGAATTCCCCAAGTTCAAACTTATATTTTGGTATGATTCCGGTGTCTGGGACCTTCTCAATCTTGGTTTTGTAGTAAAAGTTCATGGATAGATCGGAGTCGACGCTTCTGTAGGTGGTTGGCCCGGGCACAATCTTGATGTTGGATATAGCGTAAACCCCTTGTTCCCCCAAAAGGTTTAAGAATGTCTCCTCTGGTTGTTTCTCAGTGTTGCAAGCATGTGGTTACCTTGGAGAAGACACGCATGTTAAAGAAAGATCTTAAAAGCAATTTGTGAGCAGTTTAATTGTAAGTTTTGATAAGAACATTGAAGAAGTAACAGAAATATTTCACCTCCTGATCCAGGAAAACAATGTTGGTGAACATGGTTTGATTACTCCGTTTGTTGATGGATTCCCATATACGAGTTGCACGCACAAGAATTGTGTAAGAATCTTTTTGAGGGGAGAGAGCTGAGAGTAATGTGAATGTAGGAGCCATGATACTGTGCGAGAACGTTTGTTTGATTATGCAAAAGGAAACCAGCTATTATACTATATAGGGATAAGGTTTAAACAGATAATTAATAAAACATAGTAATTAGCCACATAGTAATTAGTAATTTCAATAAAACATGATCTCATGATACTGTGCAAGAACGTTTGTTTGAGAATTAGTAAAACATGATCTCATGGAAGAATCGATGAGATTAGGGAGTTGAAGCTATGTTTAGGTAAGTTCGGTGAGATACACAGGTTTTATATGAAAATATAAGGGTATATATTTGTAAAATCATGATTTGTTATAAATTTTACAATATTAGTAATTAGTCTTGGGGACCGAATAAAGTTTGGAATTTTTTTTTAATTATTTCAGGATACTTTTCTGAAATTAATTGGATATATGTTCTATTCCATAATATTGAACCTTTCTTTTGTTAAACATTAACAATTTTGGATGTCAATTATTTTTGAATAGTCGATGGGTATATGCATCTTTTGGTATAGGTCATTTTTGGAATAATATGATTGTAATATGATTGATTGAGGAGGGTGTTGGGAGTTACAATTGCAGAATAGAGAATGGAAACTATTTTATAGGAATAGAGAATGAATATTGGTTTAAAGAGTGAACCAACAATTGTAGTTCATTGAACCTACAAATATTTTTAGATGCATACAGTGTGAATGTTATGCTTTGATGGAGGAAGTTTGGGCAGATCTCCAAAACACACCGCGAACATTACGCGCATAATGGAACCGTTAAAATGTAACAATTTGAAGGAAATTGTCAACGCCAATACGGGGTGGAATTTAGATTTACATAATATCATCAAATATTTCACGGTAGACGATGTTTATTGTGTAACCACTGCAGGCGTCATCTTCATTGACACAAACAATTTTCAATCCATCTGGAGAAGTGACCCTTGATACCGCAACATATATTTGTCCGTGTCCAAAGACTGATTTAGGCAGATATAAGCCAACACTTCTGACCGTTTGTCCCTGGCTTTTGTTGACCGTCATTGCATAACAAACTGTGAATGGAAATTGCTTTCGTTTGAGGACAAATGGTAAAGTCTTATCGGCCGGACACATGGTTATTCTTGGTATGTACGTTTGTTCGCCTATCTTGTTTCCCGTAATAACCAAGGCTTCGATCAGGAATGGGTAACATCGAGTGATTATGAGTCTAGTACCATTACATAAACCTTTTCTTGGATTCAGATTCCGCAGCAACATTATTGGGGCACCAACCTTAACCTGGATTTCATGATTTGGCAACCCACTGAATTTTAATGAGTTGAGGTATTCTGGCGGATACAAGGCCTCATCAGCCTCACTTGTGGAAGAGCTCTTACAAATAGAGTCTGAGGCTCTTGTAGGTTTTGAATTCTCTTGGTAATCGCTCTAAAACAGTTACGTTAACATTTGCCACATCTTCATTAAGTGGTGTTAATATAGCTCTGTTGCGAAGATATTCGACATCACCATGCCTCCATTGTAGATCCCCATATATTTCATTGACTATTGCTTCCACCGCATCACCAGTATAATTGATGCGGACCTGTAAAGCATATTGTCTGAGTTTGTTACTGGACTTTTTAAATTGCATATAAATTGGAAGTCTTATTATGGAGCACATTAATGTGGTTTTTTGGATGTTTTTTAAATTAGGTCTTTATCCTGTACATTCAACTGCTTCTCCATAAGGGGATCAAATGTAGCTATAAGCTAATTTATTAGGGCCTTGTCATAAACTTTCATGCCAGGCTTAATGTGTAGGCTATCAAACTCTGATTTAATGTTGAATGTTTGTTTCAAAGTTGAGTACTGGTGGGTGGTGCATATCCTGCTCCTTGATTGTAGGGGGTAGTTGTCTGACTAAATGGTTTAAAACAGCTCTATTTGGGATGCATGGGAATGTGGGATGTTATATTAACAAAGTGCAGAAATACGTAAGTATAACACAGTTAGGTGTTGCAATGCAGAGCAGACAATGTTTTTATACATCTTTATGGAGTTATCTGAAGAGCTATTGACAACTACTGGGATCATAGCAAAATGTTGTTTTGCAATTACACGCAACTGGTTGTATTATAAGTGTATATAAACCTAGTCTTTTCAGTAGGTAAGGTAATGACATTGGCTCACATGTATATTTATGTTGATTATTAAGAAATATAGTTACAAATGGAAAAAGGTGTTAAATGCATACCTCATATGTTATTTTGATCCATGAATGCTCAATGTCACGTATCTGACTTTTAACTTAAAGTAAGTTGCACTTAAAGTTATAAGTATCATTTTCAACGGCCTCTTAGTTATAAGAAAACTAATATCAACATAACATATTCATGTACTACTAATTCATTTAAAAAAAATAGTAAGAGGAATGCATTGCCAAAAATTACTAATCACCATGTATCAGTTTTAAAGTTAACAACGGCCTCTTAGTTATAAGAAAAGTAATATCATATCCCTAAATACACAACACAAGGCACAAGGGTAAAAACTTAGCAATAATATTATTTCATTTGAGAAAATGATATTTCAGATGTTTAAAACAAACTACATTCATGTCTATTTGGTAAAATCGTCTAGTTTTTTAAAACTTAGTACTAAATTGATCAGTTTACGCAGTAGATAATTCAGCCTCTAATTATAGAGTTTTGGAATTCCTTTATCTGAAAGATTTACACATGACCTAAACCTAAATTTTTTAGGGTGAACAGCCTAAATTCAAAGCAGGCAGTAAATTCTTCTGCCTACTTTCAATTATATTATTACTTGGAGAAAGTAATTACCTTGATAGCTAACAGAGGTAAGGTAATGACATCGGCTCACATGTATATTCATGTTGATTATTATGAAATGTAGTTACAAATGTAAAAAGTTGTTGAATGCATACCTCGTCTGGTATTTTGATCCATGAAGGCTCAATGTCATCACCGAAAGAAAACGTCCGCTCTGAACCATCACCCAAAGCCAGCACCCAATCTCGAAATGGGACCTTTGTGCCATCAATTGTAACAGGTGGAACATCATTTTCAATGCGCATGTTCTCTACCAGGCTAAATACTTGACAGTCCTGCCACAAGTAGGACTTGCTTATACTCGATGCCACTATTTCCTCCCGTCCTTTTTTAGGAATCACCGGTAAAGTTTGTCTAAAATCCCCACCGAGGAGCATTGTCAACCCACCAAAGGGTAAAGACTGTGCATGCTGATTTACCTTTGAACGAATGTCACGGAATGTACGATCCACTGCTTCAAATATAAATCTGTGATTCATAGGTGCCTCGTCCCAAATTACCAAGCTTGTGTTGCAAATTAACTCAGCAAGATGGGAATTCTTTTTGATTTCGCAACAACTGAACTCATTGACGTTAATAGGTATTTTAAAGCGTGAATGAGCTGTCCTCCCTCCTTCAATTAAAAGAGAAGCAATACCTGATGAAGCCACGGGCAAAACTATCTTACCATCGCTCATGAGCTTTGATATAATGGTGGACCACAAGAAGGTCTTCCCAGTACCACCGGGCCCATAGACAAAGTAAAACCCACCCTTCTGTAGCTCTACAGATTCAACAATTTGGTCAAAGATTATGCGTTGCATCTGATTTAGACACTGCACACCTGCATCTGCTTTCAAACGCAGTTGGTTCCGGTCATACATCATCTCCTCTAACAATAATTCATTGTTATATTTGGAAGTTGATGCAACATCAACCTCGGGTAGACCGGGAAAATCAGTCAATTTTTTCCCATATTGCTTTAACAACTTATTGATCACCTCAAGTGCTAGCATTTGTTTGTCCGCATCATCGATTTTGAGACTTGGCAAATTTGTCAGTTTCCTCCGCTTATATTCCATGTCTTCAGCCAAATTAACCCAATGCTTTTCCCACAATTCAGATGGGTTGCTCACCTCACAAAAAACTAATAGAGTGACAAACAAATCACGAAGGTGTGATGCACTGGCAGAAAAGGAAGCGTCATTAAGCGCAATATGCCATTCCTTGTCGGAATCAAGCAACCCTCTATGGAAACAGGCCTCTTTATAGGTTGGGTAAACTATGCCTTCCACGGTTCTAATGTCTTCAAAATTTGTTGCTCCCGCAACAAAGTTTAGCAACAACCGCATGTAGAAACGCTCTCCGAAGGCTGGATGAGCATAAACCATGCGTCCAACAACATCAACATTTTGTTTTCGGGCAAACCAACGTTTAGCAGAAGCATCCCACCTGAATTTTGTTGGGTATTTAACGAATGTTAGTTCACGGCCAAGCTCTTCATGACAATTATTTTTCATCCACTGGATGAACATTGTACCATTAGGATCAGTTCTACGAACAACCTCAGGCAAAGTTTCATTGTCACGGAATCTGACCTCTTGCTCATTTTCCAGGTGAAAATATAAACGTTGAACAAAAGGTTCTCTGTGATGTATGGGGAACTCAAATAACCGCCAAGAGGCCTCAGCTGCTGATACATATCGGCATGACAAATAGTTGTGCACCTCATCTGAACCTCCCGTTTTCAGAGAAGTTGAAGCATCATCTTTCGCATGGACGTTTTGGGTGGTTTTCTCGAGAACAATTGTGGCCGTATCAGGCCCCTTTCCAATATACTTAAATAAATATTTGATAGAAAGAGACCGATTACACCACTCAACGTTTATGTGGCCTTGATATTTCACCAGGAGACCACGATGATAACCCCACCTTCGACCTCTGTCGCCTCCGTCGTCCCCTTCCCCCTTTTTGCTCCCTTCTCCTCCTCCAACAGTCTTCCTATCGGTGCTACCCCACTCTCTCCATTTCTATCCATCTCTCTCTCTCTCTCTCTCTCTCTCTCTCTCTCTCTCTCTCTCTCTCTCTCTCTCTCTCTCGCTCTCGCTCTCTCTATCTCTCTCTCCCTTCTTATATTTTTCCCCTACCGTCTTCCCTCCATCTACCGTTTCTACGCACTCACCACCACCCGTACTCCTCCCCGCCATTTCTCCACCTCCCTCACTTCTCGGTACCGACGGGATCTCAACACTTGTCAATCCCTTCTTTCAAAAACACCACCACTTCTCCATATCTCCGTCCCCGACTGTCCTCCTCGACCCAACTTAAATCTCTTCTCCGCCCTTACCCCTTCCCCCCCCCCCCCCCCGCGTTAACTCAACCACTCCCTCTCCCCAATTCTTTCACCTACCAAACAACCATCAATCTCTCTCCGTAACTCCGACTCCGTCCCTCAACTTCTTTCCCACCATCCCTTCCTCCACCCTCCGTCGTAGCTCGCCTATCTTTCCCCTTTCTCCCCGTGACTGTTCCGTCCCCCCCCTTTTTCCTTCTTTTTTTGCACAGTAGCGTTGTTAAGGTTAGGTCGTGTAAGGTGTGATTAGATTTGTTTTCCTTTTTGTTCTACTTTTGTTTTCTTTTTTGTTCTTTTTTCTTGCTCTATTTTTTTTCCCAGCTTTGTTGCTATTATTTTTATGTTCAAATTTTTATTTTAGTGTCTATTTTATTTGTACTTTGGTGTATGTCTTGTATTGTCCGGTTGGGTGTTGTTTGGTTTTTCCGTTCTGTTAGCCTTAGTACATTATATCGGTAGGTGCTTTGGTGTGTTTGTTTTGACGATGTCTCGTATCTTGCGTTTTGGCAGTTTGAACGTAGGTACCTTAACAGGCAAACTTTTTGAGCTAGTAGACGTGTTGAAGAAGCGCAGAGTTGATGTGGTGTGTATTCAAGAGACTAGGTGGAAAGGGGCACGGTCTAGAGCAGCAAACGGGTATAAATTGTGGTACTCAGGTTTGGCCAACTCGAGGAACGGAGTGGGTATTCTTTTGGCAAAGGATTTAATAGACAACGTCGTGGAAGTGAAGAGGCGAAATGACAGGATCATGTCAGTCAGCGTTGTGGTTGGGGAGAAGATGGTGAACGTGGTGTGTGCGTATGCCCCCCAAGCCGGTCTGGGCGACTCTGAGAAGGAGGCTTTCTGGGTCTGTTTAGATGAGCTGGTCGGCAGTTTTCCTGACGACCAATTTTTAGTGGTGGGTGGCGATTTCAATGGTCATATTGGTGAGAGGGCAGATGGTTACCCTAGCGCCCATGGGGGTTTCGGCTTCGGGGTCAGGAATATCAGTGGGTCCTCTTTGTTGGAGTTCGCTACTGCTCATGAGTTGGTTATTGCGAATTCAGTTTTTCAGAAGAGGGATGAGCACCTCATCACCTTTAGTAGTGGGGGGCACAGTACTCAAATCGATTACCTTATTATGCGCAGTCGTGATGTTAGGGCGTGCGTGGATTGCAAGGTGTTCCGGAGTGAGGCGTGTGCGTCCCAGCACCGTCTGTTGGCCATGGATTTTTCCATAAGGGACCGTGTTGTTCGCAGGACGAGAGAGGCCAGACCGAGAATCCTATGGAAAGATTTGAAGGGCGAGAAGGCGGCCATTTTCAGGGAGTCTTTGTTCAACGAAGGTTGTTTTGCGCATGGTGGGGATGCTAACTGTAGATGGTCCAACATGGCGAAGGCCATTCGCTGTGTGGGCGAGAAGGTGGTGGGTGTTTCCTCAGGAAGGGTTAGTGGTCCTAAGGAATCTTGGTGGTGGAACGAGAAGGTCCAAAAGAAAGTTAAGGTTAAACTTACGCTCTTTAAAGAGCTTTTGTTGATTAGTGCAGGGCCGGAGAGGTTTCGGAAACTAGAAGCGTACAAGGTGGCGACGTGAGGCAAAAAAGGCAGTGGCAAAAGCTAAAGAGGTAGCCTTCGAGGCATTGTATAAACGCCTGGATACCAAGGAAGGAGCGAATGCTATTTTTAAATTAGCTAAAGCTAGGGAGAGAGGGCGACGCGACCTGGGCCCTGTTAAGTTCGTTAAAGATGATTCGGGCCAAGTGTTAATGAAGGAAGACGCTATCAAGGAGAGGTGGAGTTCGTATTTCCATAATCTGTTCAATGAGGCTAGGAGGTTTGGAGCAGGTGCAGAGCAAGAGGTCTCACATCCGGCTGGGTCTTCTACCGGTTCCCTTGAGCCTATCAGCAAGGATGAAGTCAAATGTGCCCTTCAAAAGATGGCTAGAGGGAAGGCGGTTGGTTCGGATCAGATCCTAATCGAGGTTTGGATTTGCCTTGGTGAGGCCGGCGTGCAATGGCTAGCAGATCTGTTCAATGCCCTTCTCGTCGGTGATAAAATGCCAGCTGAATGGAGGCGTAGTATTGTGGTCCCTTTTTACAAGAACAAAGGCGATGCTCAGAGCTGTAGCAACTATCGTGGTATTAAATTACTCAGTCATACTATGAAACTCTGGGAGAGAGTGGTGGAATGTCGGATTAGAAGTGTAGTCGAAATCTCAGAGAACCAGTTTGGTTTTATGCCTGGGAGATCGACGATTGAAGCAATTCATCTAGTCAGACGTCTTATGGAGAAGTTCAGGGAACGGCGCAAAGACCTCCATATGGTATTCATCGATCTCGAGAAGGCCTACGATAGCATCCCCCGCGAAGCTATATGGAAGAGCCTTGAGGAGAGGAGAGTGTCATCGTCTTTCATTAGGGCGATTCAAGACATGTATTCGCTTGCTACCTCTTGCGTCCGGACCCCAGTGGGGGACTCCGATTTCTTTCCGGTAGAGGTAGGGCTGCACCAGGGGTCGGCCCTTAGCCCTCTTCTTTTCGCCCTTGTCCTGGATGTCATGTCGAGAGGGATTCAAGACGCTGTTCCTTGGTGTATGCTCTTCGCGGATGACATCGTGTTAGTGGCGGAGTCGAGGGGGGAGGTTAACGAGAAGTTGGAGCTTTGGAGAGCTACCCTGGAGTCGCAAGGCCTGCGCTTAAGTCGTTCTAAAACCGAATATCTCTGGTGTAACTTCAGTGGTGAGGCCGTGGAGGGAGAGGCGGAGGTCAGGATAGAAGACCAGTTTGTCCCTCGTACGGACAAGTTTAAGTATTTGGGTTCGATCATCCAGAAGGAAGGTGAGGTAGATGAGGATGTCTCCCATCGCATCAAGGCTGGGTGGCTTAAGTGGAGGGCAGCGTCAGGGGTGTTATGCGACAAGAAAGCCCCTGTTAAGTTGAAAGGGAAATTCTATAGAACGGCCATTCAACCCGCGCTGCTTTATGGATCTGAATGTTGGGCGACGAAGAAAGCCCTCGAAAACAAGATGAAAGCGGCTGAAATGCGGATGTTGCGATGGTCTTGTGGGCGATCGCTGATGGATAGAATTCCGAACGCAGTGTTTAGGAGCGAGCTTGAAGTGGCGCCTTTGTCAGCGAAGGTTAGGGAAGGGAGGTTGAGATGGTTCGGCCACGTCCGTAGGAGGCTGGCAGAAGCCCCGGTGAGGAGGGTGGAAAGCATTTCGGTTACTGGGATGAGGAGGAGAGGCAGACCGAAGAGGTCGTGGGAAGAGCAGCTTAGGTTGGATTTGAAGGCTCTTAACTTAAATGAGAACATGACCGCTGATAGGCCCTCTTGGAGACGTCATATCAGAGTGGTGGATTCTCTTTTAGGAAGCGGCTCGGTAGTGGAGAACCTCAGAGTTGGGTTTTCTCGGTTAGCGTTATCTTAGATTTTTCGACCTCAGTAGTCCGGCCGTCTTCGTTCGCAGTGTTCTCTATTTTCTGGTTTTGTTTGGACCGGTCTATCCTCTGTGTGGGTTAAGATTGGTTCGGTTGTCTTGGTTTTTGGGTTGGTGTCTTATACTTATGGTTTGTGGCTTTATTGATATTGTGTTTTGCAAGGGTTACAAGCGGACCTATCATCTCAAACCGTCAGAGTGGAGCGTAAACCCTCGCAGGTAGGTTTGTCCCATGAGGAGAGCACCATGGGCTCAAGTATTATTTAGCGCATTTTTCTTTTTACGTTGGAACCCGTTGTAAATAACACCCACCATTTTGTCTCACACTAAGCCGAGGGTCTTCACGGAAACAGCCTCCCTACTTTAAAAAGTGGGGGTATGGACTGCGTACATCCTACCCTCCCCAGACCCTGCCCTGAGCGGGATATACTAGGTATGTTTGGTTTGGTTTGGTTTTTTATGCCTACAATAGATAATCCCAGGAGCAGAGTTTTAAAAGCACGTATGTTTAACAGAGCATATAAAGAAGGAAAAATAATTGCTTTCCTAGTTTGATCTCGAACATTTTTAAGGAAAAAGAATACATTATGTCCTCTCAGGTTTCGTGCGGGCCAAATTTGTTGGCTAAATAAAATTTCCAAAATGCTGTGACCTACAATTCCTCATGAAGACATATGGTAATTTGCCCAACATAAGTATCGCTGAATGTAATTTCACAAGATGGTAATTTTCTGTAATAAGTGTCAATACCTAAAATGTCATAAACTTTTCCTAACATTACACGTCTTTAATCATGGCGATGATATTTAGATTCAATATTTTTTGTGTTGGATTTAGATATATGGGATTGAGAATCTAAAACCCCCAATATGAAACAGTTCCCATGTATGTACATATACATGTATAAGGGGAAGCATAAGAGATGGTTAAAGTATATGTTTTGGGAAAAATCTAAAAGTAAAGTGTGTGTTACCTGTTATCCAAATATATTTTGTTACACTCCACGGTCCTTTTTGTATCCCTCGGTCGATACAAAGCGTATCCATCACCATCCACAACTGTGTTATCGCTGAAAGCCTTTGGGTAGAATTTTGAGCATTTACCGTTGCGCATACATGAACATCTGGGATTTGCCGTTCCACATGGGCCATGCATCATAAATTGCGATACCGCTTTGTATCCTACTGGATCAGTTGATTTATCCGGTATTTCAGCACATATAACATTATCAATATCCTCTGTACATAATATTTTGTCTCCATCACCAAGCCACAACACAATATGGGCATGCGGCAAACCGCGCTTTTGAAACTCAATTGTGTAGACCACTGGGAAAAAATACCAATGCAAATTAACCAACATGGTAAGGCATAACTTAAATGTAATATGTAAAGTGAATAGGCGTCCATCACTACGGGAAAATAAACCAATTTTTCTTAATGTTGTTTAACATGTTTGTATATTATTAGTGATTCATCCAAATATTCTTATCAACGTTTCTAAATTATTATAGAAACATATAATTTCATAGCTTAATATATTTGATTAATTTTTAAATTTTTTTAGTTGGTTTTGCATTTCAAACAATTCTATATAAATGATATCATAAGCTAAAAAATCATTTATCAAAGTTTATTATTTGTCGTGCACGACAACCCTAATGTTTGGAATAAACACACATGTGAGTGTTGGATGATTGTTGGGTGAGGCCGAGACACAACTGGAGTCAGTTGTTAGTCCAGATGAGTTGTCCTATAAAATTGTATTACTATAATTTACAATAAAATTGTAGTTATGAATAAAATGAAATAACATGTTAGGCTAATACATATGGATCATAGATCTACATACAGTGACGGCTGTTACTTATTGGCAAATAAATATACTTCTACTGTATATGTTTGTACAGATTTTTAATAAATGTGATAAGGTATTACACATACACAAAGTATTTCAGTATGTTATTATATTAACTAACCAGGTGCGTATTTTAGATGAGAGGGGTTACGAGGATGTAGCCCCAGTATGGAGCTAAATTAATTAACCGTTCCACTTAACCACTTTTTAATTAAGTGTTCCACTTAACTGCAGGGCAAGATTGAAGAATGCATATTTTAAGAGGCCATTGTCATTTTGTCACCCTTCAATAATTAACTATGATCATTCACACATATGTAGTTGTTAACATGTTTTGCCATTGCGTAATGCCTATTTTTGAGAAGGCATGGTCATGATGATGTATAATAACTGTAAAGCTGGCATTATGTTATTGTAATTATGTGTTGATGTTTAATATTGATGTAGTACAATGAAGGGAAATAAATATTTTTAATATTGTTATGCAGGTGATGGCATTCATCTTAAGAGGTAACCTGTAACCTTTTGGTATGTGCAGATCGTACACTATTTAAGAAGTATTATATACATATTTGTAATAGACACCTAGTTAAACAGGTAATGGAGTAGAAAACATGTGAAGAGATACCTGCAATTACCCGACCCAAGACTCGATTCTTAGTGAAATCTGCAATCATAGCATCAAGTTTCATCTTGAATACCCGCGCCACAAGATCAGGACGAACAGAGGCATCATGCGAGCCTGAAGAACGTACCGCATCTTGTATTTCATCCCATTTTGGATTACAGGTGAAAGTGATGAATAAGTCCGGATGACCATATTCTTTGCAAACAGCTAATGAATCCTGAAAGTTTTGTTGCATATATCTATATCCACCTGTGAAACTGGAAGGCAATATCACACGCTTCCCTACATCACCGGCATCCATATCACCACGCCTGAAACTATCAACAATATTGTTATAAAGATCAGACCTTATTATTGATTGATGCCCATACACCCACTGCAAGCGGCCACGTTCAACAGAGCACCATGCATCAACCAAAAATTGCAGGAATAGGCGACCTCCAAGCAATAATGTATGACCTTCAGCAAGCCGATAGTGTGTTCTGAATGCATAATATTCACGCATACTTACTGTACTATTCCTTCGGTTTTCAGAACTATCTTCATTACGGTGCTTGATATTGGTTCTAAATCCATCTTCCCCTTATGGGAACATCATAGGGTATTGCAACGACATAAATGAGGGATGAAGGTCACTAATGTGCTGCAACCCGACTTTCTTGTCCTCAGCAACCACACCCCTTTTATTTGTAAAGTCATTATCTACTACAAGACCAGCAAATTCATAATCATTGTCTGTCATCAAATTCTCAAAACGACCATCAGTTGTCCGCCTTGCGAACAATCTAAGATGAAATGGTTCCGGCTCCACATCTGTAAATCGGCCCCGCAACTGTTTAAATACTCCAACTAAAACATTTTCACGATTCAACATTTCTTGCAACATGGAAACAATATTGGGATCCACCTCTCCCATATTTCCTGGAAAGTTAACACGATGATTCAAAGCCTCCTGACTATCATACATGTATAATTGTGCAGGTGTTAGGCCATCTGGCGGTACCAAGGAGCCAATGCTGTGGTAGGTCCGTCCGCTAACCTCGAATACAAAAGGGCCCCTTCCCACTGTTTACGGAATGATCAACATTTCCCCCAAAGAACAGAAGGCAAATATGTTATTATAAACACGACTCTGGTTGAAGAACATTCTTGAGTATGTCCCGGTGGAACTGATCAATTGATTTAGTTCTGGAGGTGTTTCGCGCAATAAAGGTAACTGAACTTTGCCCTTCCCACAACAATTGAAAATCCCTTTGGTCCTGGACCAACAATGGCGGCCTGTAAATTCAGTTGCCCATACCTGCGCTGCACAGAAACCACAAGTTTCTTCTTGTCTGCCAACATCTAGTATTGCATTGGTGTCCACTGTCATGGCAAAGCAGAAAACTGTAAGACATGAATAATGAGTGCAACCAAGAACAACATGTGGGCTGAAAGTGGGGTATAATAATAGTATATATAACGGTGGGAAAAGGAGGCAGTGGCTTACTGAATTGTTTCTTTTTCTGGTCTATAGATGTGCGCATTCGCCGATTCTGTGTGGAACCAGATTGGTGATTGTAAAACATCAATGAAAGCTAAAGTTAGAGCCATCATTCGGGTATAAACAATTTTATTTAGAAGTACATATAGGTAGAGAAAGTTAACATCATAACAAAAGTAAACTATATGTGGATGTTTAGAATTAAAACCTCCACTACTTTCTCCAACACGCGCATTAGGCCCCCTGCCCCAACTTTCTTTCCTGAGAGGCAACACCAGTATATGCATGGCTGGGGAGACCTTCTATTTCCACCAGCAAAAGCGACCAGTGGTTAAGAGTGGGTACAAATGTAGGTAGGGAGTCACAGTAAGACATTGGATCAATAGGATTGTTATCATATAAGGTATCACGCATAGAGAATATACCTCTAGCACCTGATCCATCATCATCAGATCCAATCTCCTGAGCTTCAATGACGTGAGATGCAACATTAGCGGCAATACACCTCACGGGGTAACACTTCTACTGAAAAGGAGAAGGTCAATATGAGTTAACATTGTTTGGGGGATACACGCAAACAGCGAATTGCTGAAGCAACAGCGAGTTTGAAGTAGGCTGCAGGCACTACCTCTTGGTGGTTTAGGTCGTGTCGTGCCGGCATCGAGGCCACTCCCACCCGAGGCCATGTCTAAGAAGAGGCAAAACATATCTTACAACAGTAAGCTAGGTACAGTTTAAAAGGGGACAATAACAGTACGTACCATGGGATTTTCTGCGTGAATCATTGCGCCTCTTCTTTGACATTCTCTCCTTTCTACAACATCCTTGGTCAGGAATACTCTGGGACGCCCCGCCTTTATTTGGGGTTTGGTCCATTAAATAAAAACTACGCAGGCCAGATAATTCTTTGCGACAACTTAATAAATTAACCTATGAAGAATTACACAACCTATCAATATAAAACCCCCCACACCTTATTATCGGATAGAAGGATTTTTGTTTAAGATTATTATTGCAAATTATATGAAATAAAGCTTTTGCATTCTGTTCACCTCATTTAAGGGGCACAAACATTATAATCTTTTGCTAAGAAAATATGTTCAGTGGGGATATTTAGGGAAAAAGTGTGGTTACGCCTAACCTACAAGTAAGTGGCAAAATGGCTCACATCACTGCACTATACAAATAAAAAAAATTAATGAACACATATGAATTAACTCTCTACCCTCTAGTTCTTGGCGACTTGGAATAAATCAATATTTCCAAATGATGAATGGCCTAGAACACTGGTAATCTTTTGGGCATTCATCTATTGCTACTTACACTGACCAGTGGGTTCATATAATAAACATTATGATAAATATTAGTTGCAAGCATGATACATTCAACGAGTTAATGATCCGCATAACGTTTTTCAATAACAAACTAAGATAATTTTTTGAAATTTGGAGAAAATCTTGGACAACATTCCTAACAAAAAAGTTTTTAAACAAATTACAAAATTTCATTTATAATAACATTACAAATAAATAACAAAATAACAATTTAAGAGAAGTGAACCATTTAGCAAATTTTAGTAGAGAGTAAACACTTTAACAATATTACCAAAGAAAAATTTATTTAAAAAAAAAACTATTTTTGGCAAATTTAGAAGATAAAAAACACATCCTAAAAATTAAAAATAATACAAAAGAATTGTTAGTGAGAAAAAAATGAATAATTATGTATGTTGAAACATTAAACATAAAATGCAATCATTTTGGGGAAAAACTATTCTATTGTAAGCTAATATGATTTCTTTAATAAAAAAATTATGATAATGATAAAACATGACAAATTTAGTAAATATATTCTACCAAAAAACTAACATTTTAATAAAATAATTTATAACCTAAATAATGAATTCCGTCCATCGCACGGGTCATAGGCTAGTATAAATAATCAGCCTTACTTTACAAAAAGTTTAGGAACAAAGTGAACATTTTGTATAAGGAGGGAAAGTACTGATCATTGAAAGTAAAATAGAATACATAATTATAACACCTTGCGGATGGTATATTTCTTTAAGAATGTCAACATGAAAAAATAGGTAGACCACATCGCAAGAGTAGAGGGATGGCCGGATGCAAGATAGAATGTAGAAATAATATAGAGAATCAAATCGGTGAACAAAAAATAAGTGGCGGAGGCAGGAAATAAGTGCAGGGTACTCTTACGAAAAAAATAGAGGTTCTGAACGGCCCAAAAAACCAAATTGGTTTTTATGTACATTGTGCTCTCCTAAACTATAAAAATGTGGCATTCTGAACCACTGCAACAACTAAAGCTCTTGGGCCAATCATCCTTCAGATGCACCAGACTCGTCGCCACAAACCCTTCTGCAGGCAAAACCCTTTGACACTTAATCACACTATACCCAAACACAGCAATCAAAACACCCCATTTCCCCAACCTCTAAAACCTCTCAAAATTTCCATCATTTTCACTCTCTAAGGCATTCAATCGAACACTTGAGATACAAATGGGAAAAAAAAGTGGTGAAATTACATATACATTTATTCATATAATTGCCAAGCTAACCTAAGTAACAGAGTATCCGGATGAGGACTCTCGTAAATAATAGTGGAATGCTCCTTATCCCTCAAATAAAAAAACGTAACTGATCCATCTCCACGAACCGACGCAAACACTCCCGATATACCCCAAGCAATGTCATGAACCTGCTTATCATGAGTAATCAAATACTTCTCCACAACGCCTCTTTCGACATCCCAAATAGTACAAGTAGTGTCTACACTCGAAGTCCCAATTCTCCGTGGCTCCACCTCATTCCAATCGAAAGATGTCAACGGAGCACAAAACTCACTACTCAAACTGTTATTAAGCAACAGAATGGGCTCAATAGAATTATATTTAACTTCCCAGAGGCAAAGAAAATCGCCAGAAGAGGCTAAAATATCGTTAATTTTCCCTGATGCAATAGGATTGGGATGGAACATGAGTTTGGTAGGAGGATAAGGATGGTCGAAGGAGAGATTAGGGTTTCTAAAAGTGAAATTTGCACTATGCATTGCATGCTTCAGAAAACATTATATAAATTTAGAAACTTGATAATCAGTTAGGAGCCATAAGACAACCTTAAAACTGAAACTTAACAAATCAGGGTTGCTTCGGGATCATAACGTCAAGGAACAATAATTGACTGGAAGAGTTCCATAAAATGTATATATTAACATACTATTTTTGTACTTAAGGCATATAAAAAGAATAAACACACCAAATAAATGGTAAATACATATAGTAGACATAATACCTCTGAAAACTATTTCATCACATAATAATCTACACAAATGATTTACCACCAAATAATCTACACACCAAATAAATGGTAAACACATAAAAGCGAAGCATATATTAGTTCTAAAAGGCAAGAAGGCAAGGCACTTGAAAAAAAAAACCGCACCACGAGACAAGCAATACACCACTAAAGTCTCCGGCAACAACTCACCCACAAGCATTTACATATACATTTATTCATTTTCTTTAACAGAGTATTCATTTACTCAAAATCATGACATTATATATTGGCAATTATATAATTCAGATCAAAATCATTGCAAAGCTCTTTAACAAATAAATTGGGGAACTTGGGTGTTAACATAATGGCGTAACTTAAGAAGGTCAAACAGCAAAATCTTAATGGTAAGCACAAATATAAGCCATCGAATTCACTCATGAACACAGACACTTTTCTGCAATTATACAAAATTGTGTTTTAACATACTCTTGCACATGCGAAAGAAGAAAAAAGGTGATTTATATACGTATGTATATACATGACAACGATTAAGGTGAAGATTATTACCAATGTAATCGGGATCCTGACGATTGGCGAAACTTTGAGAAAAGAAGGATACTATGCTGCGGCGATGCAATAAGGTCAGGTCATGTGACCTGCGTTTGGGTAATGTATCGGCCGGTGTCTTGTATCTTGTGGCAAGACTTGTAATTTCAAAAACAATAAGGGCAAAATGGTCAATTGACAGGTGGTTTTTTGGCTCAAAACTATATCCCTGATCTGCTATTATATATATATATATATATATAATAATAATAAAGAGATAAAGAGATATCATAACCACCAAGTATTATCAATCTATGTATCCTGCTTTTCAAAAAAAAAATTCACCTTTTGATTTTAATTTTATTATTTTAGACTCTTATTACATAAGTAGATAGTCATCAAATCTCATTTTATTTATACATTTTTTTATTTTAACTTTTAAATTAATTATAATTCGATTAGAATGCGATGTTAAATATAAAATCAAATATCTTATATAAAATAATTGGATCAAAATATAGAGTTGATATAACAATAATATTATTCGAAAATAAAATAACCGATACTATAAATAAGATGATAGATGTATTATATGACCAAATTAGATGAAACCTAAGTAAAGGTTGTTATTGCATCGTGCCTTTATAATTTTATTTTATATTTCTTATTAAATGAAATATAGATTCAAGTTATAAATAAAATTAAAATATAAAATTATATATAATATATAATTCATAATTACATTATTTTTTTTTTGCATAAATTTATAATTACATTATGTGTGTGTTGCTGTGTGTATTTTTTAAAACAAATATTTTTACAGGCCCAATAAGCCCAATAGTCCTTATGTTTTACCCTAATTTACAACTAGATTCGTATGTTCTCATTCCCTCTCTAATCGATAAACCCTAATCCCTAATCAAGCCTTCACCATGAATCCACTCGATGCAAAGTTGAAAAGACAGTTTCAGAGTTTGGTGTCTGGTGATTTAATGAAGCAATTTGTACCAGGTGAAGTAGAAGGCAGGGGAGGGGGTGTAGTAGAAGAAATGGGGGGGTGTACTAGAAGAGAGGGAAGCGGTGCCGAGGAAGAAGCAGCGGCAGGTTATTGTTGATGTTGATTTAGAGAAGCCTATTGTCGATGAGGGTTTGCATCGTGGAACGATGAAATCACCACTTCTGGTTATTGCAAAGACTTTCATTCAAGCATGCCCATCACAAATTATTGCCATCAATGAGCTGATTAGTATGTCATCAAATAATATATTTCTCGCCACTGTCAGTGATTTGGTAGATGTAGGAAATGGGCCAATGTTGGTGGTTGAATCTGGTTTGCAGCCAATCAAATCATATTTTCTACAGCCGGTGGATTACTATCTCGGTGATTGCAGGGAGGAGAGTAGAGCAAAGTGGTGGAATCATATATCTACTACTTTTGAAAAAATATTTAGGTAAGGTTTTTCTTTTTACAAATAACATTGAAATCCTGTTATTTGAAACCTTTTCATATCAATTATTCGGTATCTAAAATCAGAAACTCGTATATAGTTCTTGTAAAATGTTTGATAATTTTTGTTATTGTTTCAGGGATATTGTTCATGGTCTTATCTATTTGAACTCACTAGGACACAAAGGCACCCAGTTTTATGTGAGTGAAAATGGTAAAGGAAAAGTTCTTCCTTTGATGGATAAGACCGCGACGGAAGAACTTGATATAAAGGGTTTGATGGATATTATGAGAGAAATTCTCACCCTGCCTTTTCCCGAAACAGGAGTTAATGGGAGTTACAAACTTCCAGATGATCTGACTTTTATGCTTGACTACGTAACTGAGAATGCATTGTATGTAGTTTATTTTGCAAATTTGTTATGCAACTTGTTACATAGGCCTGACGAGCTCTCTTTGTTTTTTTAGGGAGCATATACCATTTTATTGGTTAATAAACCAATCTTACTTTTGGTCAGAGGAGGAGAAAATTTCATTTGTGAAGGACTTTACTAAGTATTTGAAAGAGAATGTTTTTGACCAAGTGGAGATTGATAACTATCTTGGAACTACCCATTTTGCAGTGAGTGTGTCAGACTGGAGCTTATCCATTGATTCTAGTGCTCCAGTCATTGCAAAATGGATAAGCTCTAGTCTGACACACTCACTGCAAAATGGGTAGTTCCAAGATAGTTATCAATCTCCACTTGGTCAAAAACATTCTCTTTCAAATACTTAGTAAAGTCCTTCACAAATGAAATCTTCTCATCCTCTGACCAAAAGTAAGATTGGTTTATTAACCAATAAAATGGAATATGCTCCCTAAAAAAACAAAGAGAGCTCGTCAGGCCTATGTAACAAGTTGCATAACAAATTTGCAAAATAAACTACATACAATGCATTCTCAGTTACGTAGTCAAGCATAAAAGTCAGATCATCTGGAAGTTTGTAACTCCCATTAACTCCTGTTTCGGGAAAAGGCAGGGTGAGAATTTCTCTCATAATGTCCATCAAACCCTTTATATCATGTTCTTCCGTCGCGGTCTTATCCATCAAAGGAAGAACTTTTCCTTTACCATTTTCACTCACATAAAACTGGGTGCCTTTGTGTCCTAGTGAGTTCAAATAGATAAGACCATGAACAATATCCCTGAAACAATAACAAAAATTATCAAACATTTTACAAGAACTATATACGAGTTTCTGATTTTAGATACCGAATAATTGATATGAAAAGGTTTCAAATAACAGGATTTCAATGTTATTTGTAAAAAGAAAAACCTTACCTAAATATTTTTTCAAAAGTAGTAGATATATGATTCCACCACTTTGCTCTACTCTCCTCCCTGCAATCACCGAGATAGTAATCCACCGGCTGTAGAAAATATGATTTGATTGGCTGCAAACCAGATTCAACCACCAACATTGGCCCATTTCCTACATCTACCAAATCACTAACAGTGGCGAGAAATCTATTATTTGATGACATACTAATCAGCTCATTGATGGCAATAATTTGTGATGGGCATGCTTGAATGAAAGTCTTTGCAATAACCAGAAGTGGTGATTTCATCGTTCCACGATGCAAACCCTCATCGACAATAGGCTTCTCTAAATCAACATCAACAATAACCTGCCGCTGCTTCTTCCTCGGCACCGCTTCCCTCTCTTCTACTACACCCCCCCCCCCCATTTCTTCTACTACACCCCCTCCCCTGCCTTCTACTTCACCTGGTACAAATTGCTTCATTAAATCACCAGACACCAAACTCTGAAACTGTCTTTTCAACTTTGCATCGAGTGGATTCATGGTGAAGGCTTGATTAGGGATTAGGGTTTATCGATTAGAGAGGGAATGAGAACATACGAATCTAGTTGTAAATTAGGGTAAAACATAAGGACTATTGGGCTTATTGGGCCTGTAAAAATATTTGTTTTAAAAAATACACACAGCAACACACACATAATGTAATTATAAATTTATGCAAAAAAAAATAATGTAATCATGAATTATATATTATATATAATTTTATATTTTAATTTTATTTATAACTTGAATCTATATTTCATTTAATAAGAAATATAAAATAAAATTATAAAGGCAAGATGCAATAACAACCTTTACTTAGGTTTCATCTAATTTGGTCATATAATACATCTATCATCTTATTTATAGTATCGGTTATTTTATTTTCGAATAATATTATTGTTATATCAACTCTATATTTTGATCCAATTATTTTATATAAGATATTTGATTTTATATTTAACATCGCATTCTAATCGAATTATAATTAATTTAAAAGTTAAAATAAAAAAAATGTATAAATAAGATGAGATTTGATGACTATCTACTTATGTAATAAGAGTCTAAAATTAAAATCAAAAGTTGAATTTTTTTTTTTTGAAAAGCAGGATACATAGATTGATAATACTTGGTGGTTATGATATCTCTTTATCTCTTTATTATATATATATATATATATATATAATAAAGCTTATCCCCTTCCATTCTTATTTTCTTTGGGCACTTGGGGCATGCATTGTAGTACCAGTTGTCATTACTTGAGATTTCAACAATTGTTGCTTTGCAAAGGAAGCACGGAACCTGTTTGGGAGTTGATGTGTGTTGAATATAAAGTGGATAAAGAATAAGATGGTAATGGTAAATCAGGATTATAAGTGTAATACTACCATATTGGTGACCTGTGATTCTTCCGACAGTTCTGCATCAAATATGTCTCGAATTTTTGCTTCGTTCAATGCATTCCTTTTTGTGGTGACAAATAATTTTTTTGTCAGCGGAAGCACGCTTACTCCAGTTTCAGTTGTTTCTGCCATGAGAGTTTCCCACAACATCATTTTCTTTGTCCGGAATCTCAGCGCTGATGACAGCATCAATATCTTCTGGTGATATGAGCTTGTCACCTTCAGCCATCCAGAGAACAATATGAGCATGTGGGAGGCCGCATTTCTGGAATTCAATTGTGTAGACAACTGCACCAATGAGGTAATGTTAGTAATTAAAGAGCATAAAATTCCCGATCGTTACATCCTTCCCCCTTAAAAGGATTCTGTCCTCAGAATCAGCGTTCCTAAATAACTTTTCAAGCACGTCGCTTTCAAGATCCTAGGTTGACTCTTCAACCTTAGGGTTCCTCCACGAAACTCTAACTCAACTAGGGACACAATCGTATTCCTTAATACCTAATGAGTTAACAAGAAACTTACGTGCTGTAGTTACTGGTTCCTTGCAATTCTTGACCTGATGCCCTGCTTTCCCACAATTGAAGCATCTACCCGAACCCTGTTGAATCCCGCATTCATGTGCATAGTGTCCTTTCTGACGACACCTGAAGCATGTAACATTAACCTTACAAACCCCTGCATGTTCCCTTCCACATGTTCTACAATTTGGTAGAGGAGATCTTCGTAAATCTTGTTGGTTGGTGTTGAATGATTGATTTCCCTGATTAAAATTCTGGATTTCTGACTTTCTGAAATTGTTATTATTTCTTCTTAGGTTGAATCCGGTTCTCCTGTTGAAACAATTCTGGAAACTTCTTGATCCTTGATTATCTTCTTGTGGATCTACCTTCCTCTTCTTATTTTCCTTCTCTCTTTGAAATTGTTCATGTTCTTCTTCAATTATCATGGCCTTCTGTTACCACGCCAGCATATGTGTTTAACTCAAATACAACCACTTTTCCACGAATCCATGGCACCAATCCTTGTGAAACCTCTTGGCCCTTTTTCCCTCCGTATTAACATATTCTGATACAAATCTAGCCAAACTCCGTAAACTTTCGTTCATATTCCGATACACTCATACTTCCTTGCTTTAACTCAAAAATTTTCAATTCCATCTGACTCTGCATGTATCTAGGGTAGTACTTATCTAGAAACAACTCAGTGAATCTGTCCCATGGTATCACATCCTCTTCTTCTAAAGCTTTTGTTGATTCCCACCAGTAATTAGCTTCATTCTTTAAGAAGTAACTTGCAAATTTCGTCTTTTGTTCATTTCCAACTTTTACCAAAACAAAAGCTTCTCTATTTCTTTCAACCATGCCTTAGCCTCAGTTGGATTTGACGTACCTTGGAATTCTGGAGGTTTTACAGCTTGAAAACTTTTAAAAGTTACCGTAGATATCACTTGATGTTGTTTTTGGTGGAACTGCTATTGCTGCTGTTGAAGTTGATGTTGCTACTGAGCTAAGTTAGCGGTCTGTTGTCCCAGAAGATCTAAAATCTGGATCATAGCTGGATCTCCACGTCCCTCGGGATTACTTGCTGTATTGGTAGTGGTACGATTGTTTCTCTTGGGAGGCATAATTCTGTTGATCAACAAACAACTTATTTAGTAACGACTTTTAAAACATTTTCAAAATGACACATACAACTAGATAATATCTTAAAGTTTGCATGCAATACAACTTTTTATGAGGTGTACCGGTACATTTAAAATCATGTATAAAAGGAATATGCAGTTTTGAAAACGTTTAAGATATTATCTCTTATCACCAACAAGTTGTTTGTTGTCCCATATGAATACTAGCATCGGCCAAGGAACGCGAGGTACGATGTAAAGCGCAAGAATACTATGGAATCCAGAATCGCTTGAGCTGTTACCAAAGAGCTGTCACTTTGGTACCGTAGTAGGAATAATCATGAAACGTGATTGCAAAAACATAGTCCGTGCTCTCTACACACTTGTCCCAAAGTTAAGACTGTCCCAACAATCTCAACTCAACTCTTTATGAGTTTACGTTCACATGATCTTTATCCTAAACCGTTGTACCTTATCGCTAGTCCTAAATTCTTTTACTTATTCTTGTTTTAATTGCCAAAACCTGTCGCTCTGATACCAACCTGTGACAGTCCGGGAATCCGGTGCACTAATTAGTAACATGCATTGACAGATAATATAAAATAAAATGACACTTTCACAAGGCAGGATCTTTTCCAAGTTCTGGCATTAAAACAAGAATCTCAATTCAATTATTACAAACCTCAATAAAACTAGTCCAAAAATTTATCTGATTACATTACCACTACAGATTTTAAAAGTTACAAAACACGCTCAACCAGCTGCTATCCCCGAAATTCCAACGAGTCATCAAACTGTCTAGCTGAAAGATTAGAGAAATAAATCAAGGTGAGCAAAGAAAGCTCAGCAAGTGATAGTTTTGAACAGTAAATTATAAAACAGATAGTATCTCTAAAACATGAATAATAAAGCAGATATATTTTCCAATAGAAACTTTAACCACAGGACAGATAACTCAAATTAGAATCTTTTATCTCAAAACGGAAATTTCATTAAAAGCTTCTATCATAGAGAAACTTAGACTGTCTCAAATTATAGATAGTTCTTTAGAAGTAGATTGAATTAACATTTGATATAAATAACCTTCCGTTTAAAAGAAAATTGGAAATCACACGACGCCTAAGTTATAGTTGATGATCAGTCAAGCTATAACACTGAGCCCCCATCACAGGTCGGTTCAACTCTGAATCCCCATCGCAGGTCGATTCACAAAATTAATGGATCCTAAGGCACTTATTGGCTTTTGCCTTAACAATTAAGCAACTGAATCCCCATCGCAAGTCGATTCAGTTGTGAACCCCCATCACAGATCGGTTCAGAAACTAATGGTATATGATTCCAAATTCTTTTAATAGAACTTTCTCAATATCAATCACATTAAAACTCTGAACCCCCATCGCAGGTCAGTTCCGAAAATTTCCTTGTATCCTTAAGGCACTTATT
This sequence comes from Saposhnikovia divaricata, assembly GCA_036435485.1. Classification (NCBI taxonomy): domain Eukaryota; kingdom Viridiplantae; phylum Streptophyta; class Magnoliopsida; order Apiales; family Apiaceae; genus Saposhnikovia; species Saposhnikovia divaricata. The sequence continues at coordinate 7,573,428 of CM071597.1, read as the reverse complement.
GGACTTGGCCTTAATAATCATCAAAAATGTTTTTTTTCAAGAATACACCTGATCTATATGTCAAGATTGCTGAGTTTTAAGCAACAACAACTGAAAGATTTGCAAAGTTCTTTCAACAAGCTTTCTCACTATTTGAAACATTTAACTAATATCCACAGCCTAAATTTGAAACATTAACATATCCAATGATTCTGACAAGATACCACATGTTTGAATAGCAGTGAGGTAAAATGATATTTGCGAGATAATTTAAAAGTGTTAAACACTTGAACGATAAGTGAACAGTAATATCACTTGCATAATAGTTGCAGAAAATATCACTCGAACAATAAGTGAAAGATAATAACTTATAAAATAATTTGAAAGAAACAATTTATAATAACAGAAACAGATTTATCTCACTTGAATAATAAGAGAGGGGTAGTAACACTTGCCTGGTAGAAGTAGCAGCGGGGGAACGTGTTAAGTGTCTCGAGTGGCTAATCCTGGTGCTCTGCTAGTATTCGATCCTAAAGTAAAACAAGAAGTACTATATTAGTCGTCTAATTAGTTGCATTAACTAATTTAAATGACGACTCGATTTCCTAACATCTACCCCTTCGTCTTTATTAATAATATAACAGTAGTCATATATTAGTATATAGCTAATTAACAATCATATAAAACACTTAGTCACATAATCACATAAACTATTAACAATCATAGCATGCTTGCAAATCATTGTAATCAAATAAGTCAAATAGATTTAGATATAGAGGATTTATAGAAAATTTCGACATGAATTATTCGTAAATAGGACTATCCACCTGTTTTCAACCGAAGAATTTATTATCAATAACTTAACTCCATTACACATTCACTAATATAACAAGTCACCGACTAATGTTTAAATTCTATTCAAGATCGAAATCTCAATCAAACAAGTATACCCAAGTACTAGTCATGTCTCAAACGCTTACCACTTAAACATGGCATACACTGTAAAAATCAAATCCATAACAACCAACTTTTCACATTAAAATAAAGTTCAATTATTAAATTTAATCTAGCCATTATATTAATTTTAAAGACAAATTGCTTGGTTCTAACAAAGCCTAACTTAACACATAGCTATACATACTTGTCACTCTAAATTACATACAAATATCCAACCATATAACTTACATAATCACATTCTTTTGCACACTAAATTTTCTGCACCAACAACAATTATACTACTAATGTTTACACAGGAAATCTTGTTATGCGCTTTTATTATAACTAACTAGTAACCATGTGAATAACACACACACTCAAGTTTTTAATTCTTAATACTTGTTCTTATAACATCTAAAACAACAAGCAAATTCAAGTAAATGGGGTACTGGAACGAGCTTAACATCGAGCCAAAACAGAACTATCAGCCGGGCCAAGAGTTGCTGCTACAACTTGAGCAAAAGCTCTCACCTATGCAGAAATTCGTGGCTTCATATGCCCTTAACACAACTAAAATTTCCTTCTTTAAAGCTACTATTAATACATAATTAAAATAAGGTACTAACACATAATTAAACTAAGTACTAATACATGACTTTTATTTTTGCAACAAGTTATAATGACTTCCTATTGCACTACTTAACCTTGCACATACTACACATAATCAAGATCACCACACACATATCTTATAATTAGACTATTAGAGATAAAAATCTGAACTGATCAGTCCCAAAAATACCCATTAACAGCTTAAAACTGATCTCAAATGAGAAAGTATGATACACGAGAATCGGAGGAAATTCCAAGACCTTTCCAAAATGGTAAAGATCACAAAAATCAGAGAAACAATGAAGGAGATATTAATTTTTGAACATGTAACAAATCAGTAGAAATTATTCAGGACCAGGTTATATAAAAGGCAACTTTAGACTACGAAAACAATCTGATCTCAACTCCATTACAACTAGACAATTAAAGATCATTATTAGAGGTTTCATAATTGATAAAAATCACAATAATACAAGTAATAACGAAGAAGATATGAAGTTTTGAATATGAAACATTTCTGCAGAAAAGTCTAGACAGTCCTGAATTTTTGTAAATGAGTTTAAACAATTAAAACAATTAAACTATCTAGTGGGTATAACTGCTAATGGAAGATTATCTCACAAGCTTTCCAGATTGATATCATGTGTAATTTTCCGACATAAGATCAATTTATGGTGAATTTTAGAAGGTGGGAAAAGGTGTCCACAACCTAAATCTGGAGGGTAACAAAGAATGCAGTTTTGCACATAGCTAGACTCTGATTTTGCAAAATATGCATTAGATCAAAGTTGTGGGTATCGAAACAAGCTTTCCAGAATGTCAAGAATCAACTAATTTCAAACACACACGAATCAGTTACGAATTTTACAACAAACCTAAGTTGCAGATTCTATCTTATGTGAATTCTCAGAAAAATACTTACTAGACTCTTATCGAACTCAGGAACATGATTATCACCCCAAAATCACCAAACAATCAGTCAAGAACACCACTTAATTATCCAAAATTTCGACCACATAAACACAACGTCGAACAACACAATTTCGGACATAAAAATTCAAGAAAAACTGCTTATTATCTACGTATGATTCTCAATAACATATCTCTGATATTCCATCTAACAAAAAAACACTAAAATTGAATTTCGAATTTAATGGTTTTGCCGGAAAAATCAAATTCTTACCAAGAGTTTGTGAAAGAGGAAGAAAGAGAGGCTTGGATTGCTCAGGCTTTGAAACTCAACCTTAAACAGTTGTTCCTTGAAACTGGAGGTGGTGTGTGCATATGTGTTGAGGGAGGCGGTGGAAACAGGGGAGAGAAAGGAGAGATATGAGAGTAGTGAGGGAGAGAGAGATGAAAAACATAAAAAACAGGGGAGACTGTAAGAAAATAGGGGAGCGGATTTTGAAAAATAGGGGAGTACACGAATTTCAATACAGTATAAAGTCAGCTGAAATTATCCAGCTCTTAGCCCCTAATTTCGATCCTAAACTAAAACGAGGAAAATTTCTATTTATTATTCTAGTAATAATTTAAATTAACAATTTGTAAAATTGTCAAATATTTTAAAACTAATATAAAAATAGAAATATAAAATTTTCGAGCACTTTTGTAAATTAAATAATACTTGGGATGCTATGGATGAAGACATGGTTTCTTTGGATCCCATTGAAATTCAATCGATAGCTTGGGAAAGAAAAAGTAATTTATCTTAAAAGTATGCGAGATTTTTGACACAAATAAAATGTAAATTTGGGCTCTAAATTTTTGAAATAGTCTAGATATAATAATATTGATAAAACAATCAAATTTAAACATATCCAAAAAATTAAGGTATAATAAACAAAATCACACATATCAATATCAATTAACAATTCCTCAAATCATGATTTCTTTTTAAATCATAAAAACATAACTCATATTTTTATAGATAAAAAAATTCTAAAAATATTTTAACACTATAAAATATTTTAACGCATACTTCCTACTAACACAATTTAAATAGATAATTCAAATAATCACATAATCGATCAGATAACCCACATAAATCACGTAATTCACTATATGCTAAGCAGATAACACATCAAATTAGAACAAGATCTATTAAATAATACATATCCAGTAATTTACATAAAGAGCATAAAATCCCCGATCGTTACATCATCTAGCTCGGCCTTTCTTTTGAGCATGTTGCCCAGGTTTGCAAAAGGGCTTCCTTTCCCCTCAGGGGCGGACGCAGACTCAATCAAGGGGGGGGGGGCCAACATTTTTTTTAACATCGAACAAGTATTGTGATGAAGCAAAAAAACATAATTAGAAGACTTACCAAGTAGCAGGTAATTGAGTAGAATTGTCCGGTATGATCCTTCTGAATAAGATCCTGCCATTTTTCCATCAAATTTCAATCAACAACTTGTAATGCTAAAATTAAAAAAAAACCTGGCCTAACATTATGACAGAAAAAAATATGGCAGAAAAAAAAAAGACAAGACTTTAATATAAAAACTCTGGAACATATAATCTTGAAACATTAAAATAGAGATCTTCGCTCTTTCAAGTCACGAAAATCATCTATAATCGAATCTACATTGATAGTACGAGCAATTTCTTTCTCAATATACAATATTAGGCAATCAGTGAGATATTCATCATGCATTTTGTTCCGAAGCTTGTTTTTAACGAAACTCATAGCTGAAAATGATCGCTCAGTAGTACCTGTGGAAACCGGAAGAGTTAAAATAAGAGCTACCACTCTATACACAAGTGGATACATATCAGCCTTCCTTGTCTCTTTTAACCACCGAGACAGATCTGAAATTGTTGACAATGTTCCAAATGTTTGATGTTGTCGTTCAAGATCAAAATGCTCTAATTGCATCCTTAATTGAGCCATCTCATATTCACAAAAATCCTTAATTGAGACAAGTAACAATAATTCAATAATTACTCATTCAGATTCAAGACCCTAATTCCCAATTCTAATTAATAAAAAATAATTTAAAAATTAAAGAGGAACCCTAATTCCCAAATCCCAAATTCTAATTAAAGAGGAACCCTAATTCCCAAATCCCAAATTCTAATTAAAGAGGAACCCTAAGTCCACAAACAATACATAACATGAATTATAAATACATGATAACAAATTAGTAATGAAATTAATGGAAGGTTGAAATTTCTACCTGGAGAGTGGAGAAAGGAGACTAGAACTTCTGAACACTGAACTTGTGTATGATTGAATCACTAAGCCGTGCTGGTGCTGCTGTGCAGAGGCGGAAGGAGTGGGACTCGATCTCGAAGGCTCAATTTTTGTTTATGCCGATGCTTTCCTTTTCTTTTGGACCCATTTCATTTGTCCATTGGGCTATTATATAATATATGGCAATATGGGCCAAATTTTTTATTAATTTGTACCTACATAAATGGGCTATAAATTTTGAAGGGGGCCAAATTAAATATCACAGCTAATGTATACATATAATACATACTACTACTAAGTGAAAATTGGAGAGTTGGGGGGGGGCAGGGTAACCCCTGGTCTTATGCTCCTTCCGCCCCTGAATTTCCCCTTACAAACTGTCGGGACTATAATGATGAGAATGTTGCCCAGGTTTCCTGTAATAATGAAATTGTAAAACTCTTTCTAAAAAGCATAGTAATACTAATAAGTGCATACATAAGTACTAGCTATCTAATTTCTGTCTAGGATTATAGTGACTGCAGCCAAACGTACTAGCTAAAGATGTTGTGAGACCATGAATCTCATTTGACATGTATGCAAAACTAATTACTTGGTTTCTACTTCTTACTTGCAGCACAACAACCTTCTAGCACAAACATAAAATAATAATGAATGTGGTTAGATGAACAGAGAATGTGCAACGGAATGGCTTCTAACATCACATTACTCTTGATCACAAACATAAAATCCAGGAGGAAAAGGTTACCAGACAGAATGCTTACCAGATCATAAATATAAACTGAACTGTCAGTGGATCCAGTGTGGATATACTTTTTGCCAGTGCTACACAAGTAAAAAAGCAGGTAACTAAATCAGCAGATTACCAAACTATATAGGTAAAGTTCTCTATTTTTCATCATAAACTGAAAATGAGTTTGCATCATCTCAGTCTTCTAGCACAAGAGGCCAAAGGTCCCAGGTATACGATGCAGGAACATCGTGGCAAAACCCTGTCTGTCTTTAGAAAAAATAGGTAGGCACTGATAATAGAGATTACCTCATATCCCCATCTGGTTTGATCCTCGTACTTGCAACCTGCCACATGATCTGCAAGTGCTAAAACCTCTTTATCATGAATAGGCTTGCAAACCTCATAATCAGGGTTTATAATCAAATTGACACGCAAAAATTCAATATGTTATTAATGTTCTTTTTTCAACGAAACAAATTTCGGCCAAACGGAACCAATTCTATCAGAAAATAAGATTAAAGACGGGTCCATATTCAACTTGACTATAAAAATAGTACTCGTGGTTGGTTCATACATGAACAAATCAATAAATTAATACTCTAGTGCCATCCGGCCCCAAAAATCATATATATATGTGTACAACCTTAATTATTTTTGAGAGAATTAATAGTCCTTTTTCAAAGATTATAAATTTAAATACAAATACCAGAGTGTAAAATTATTTATACATTGTTATTTTCGGTGCAAGTGGTTCAAATTATTTGCCCCGGTAACTCTACTATCCTAGCTCTGTCCCTGTTTAGAAAGAACATTACAAGTGTAGCTTGTTCAGAGTACCATATTTTTTTATGTTAGTAAAAAAAAATTCAGCCCTCATAAGCAAGAATATAAACTGCAATGTCTCCAAGTTCTGAAGGAACTTACTAACAGATTAGTAGTCTTTTAATTTGTCATGGCGTGATCTTAAGTACCATAGTTTGTGGTAGCCATTTAAAAATCAATGTCATAAAGTTTTAGTTTCCCTTCATAAAACCAGGAGAAAGATGATATGCCACAACTTTTAATCAGACTTACTAGTACACATAAACAAGCACCATGTAGATTGTAGCAAAGAACAACAAAAGGAAGTAAAAAATGCACAAACCTGTTCTCGTTTCTGTTCATCCAGATTTGGAGGTGCTGAGCTAGTTCTAGCAGGCACCTGTACGCACACGCATTCAACCCTCAAATTAAAATCAAAGATAATGCAGTCATATGAGTTGGCATCAAAATAGCCTAAAAAATGCATTCTTTCCGATCAATATCAACCCTACCTGCATCAAACCAGGACTTACTGATCCAAACTGAAGCGGAAACCTCCACCTGAATGACCATAAATTGGTATCAGCTTATTATATAAAAAACCTCAAATACTTACATGAATATATTAAACAGTCAAATAATTACATTTAAAAATACGCCGCAGGGGTTAATGGAGCCATTGTACTGGAGCTAACCGCATGAACATTCACCGCTAGAGCTTTTGGCACACCCCTGGTACTTTTCTGTGACGGCACAACAGCCGGCTTGAAAACGACCTGCGCATCAGCTCCTCCTATGACAATAATCAGAAATAAAACAAAACTTGAGCATCAAACTACACTAAAAACAAAAACGCAAACAAAACAACAAAAAAACCAGTACCATGTTTAATCGTATCTTCCCAATCTTGTTAAAACATCTCCATGTCCGCTAACACGTCTCGTATAAGAAACTTAATCTACTTGTATGAAGAATGAAGCTTCATTACTAGCTAGTCAATCAGGTTTAATCTCTTTTGCAAGGGTACAAAACAGGGTGGTTAACAACATATGTGAGATTGTGACTATTATTTAATGTGGTGGAAATCGCCAACCATTAAAGGAGTGTGCACTCTCTAAAATTTGATCAAAGATCAAAGAGACGATCGTTTATGTAATTGATTTATATCTTATATAGTGTCGCTTGATGATGCAATGAAACTAGAAGCTACGAGCTTATCTCTAGATCTCGTTTCCCAAACAACTATACATATTTGAAACAGGGTGATATCAATATAAAGAAGGAACTTTTTTATCTAAACCCTGCAATTCCTCATTGATGCTTACTCACACTGTCACACAATATAAATGTCTAAAAAAATTATAGAAATATCAGTTCCCAAAATTATTCATTCTCACATATGATACTGCTCAAATTCCTTATTACCACTTATTTAAGATAACATAACAAAACCCTAGGGCAGTGAAAACCAGCTTGAAAATTCTCTGGATTTGTGTACCTGAATATTCTCTTTTTGGTGAGGTAATATAGAATACACTGGTGATTCATGCCCTTCAAAGTTAAACAGCTTCTTCCCCGTCATATCCCACACCTGTTTTATTTTTTAAGTTAGTATTTTAACAAAGGAGGGTGGAATTAGCAAAGATGATTAACCAAAATACGATAAACTGTTCCTCGCCTTTATCAACTTATCATCCCCACATGTTATTATACACAACTACTTGTTTGGATTAGAAAAAACCAAGTCATTTACTCCACCAGCATGTGCGTCTATCTGCTTTTACAGAAAGATGTAAGAAGAAGGTATATATGAACAAAACTTTGTTGAATAGGTTGCAAAATCCTAAATCACCTCTAGATGGTGATTTAGGTCATTAGGTCCAGCATACGCATACACATGAACTTAATGCTTCGAAAATGCAGCCCCTGCATCATGAGGTATAAGAATTATATAAAGGTACCTTTTAGAAATCAGGCAAAAGTTCTTTTAATGATATAAACTGAGTTATTTGTTGTTCATACCGAAATAGTTTCCATCAGGACTCCATGTAACATGGCTTACAGATATTGGAGACTCTTTGCTAACAGATGCCTGTACAATGTAAAATCATGATCTTTTAGTCAAAAAATAATAACTACGAAAGCAAGCAAATAATAGAAATGAACAAAGGGTAAAGTTAACACTTCATAATTATAGTAAATTGAGGAAGGGTATAGTAAATAACCAAAACTTGCTTCAATATTTACTCATTTAAATAACAACCCTCTTTGACAATAATAGTCAGATATTGAACCTAGATAACAAGTCAGATTTTATTCACAAGAGCTTTAACATACTCATTGATATGGATCCCTACAACAATACAGCAAAAAGGATAATATAAGATAAACAGATCATAGGCATATATCTGTAGATGTAAAGAAATATATTTAGCATAGTCAGATCATTTTATTAGATATAAAGATTTAAAATATATGCATAAATACCTTATTTCCTTATTTACAATACAAGGTTATAAAAGGTTAGCAAACAGGAAAAAAGAAAATAAACTTGAATTAGCAACTATAAAAAATTATTAAAGAAAAACTTGTTATGAGCCTAATCAAAAGAAAGGAAATTTTAAAACCGATTACTTTGACATGCTATAAAATTTGAGCTACATATAAAAATTCAGAGAATGAACTGTTAGAGAAAGTAGGTGTAGCAGTAGTACCCAAGAACATAGATATCGGCCTGGGGATGAGTAGTTAGCCAGTGGTTTAAGTTCTTAACAGGGGCACAAATTCAGCAAAATAAATCTTTTACAAGGGCACATGTACATGCGGAAACTGACCATAATGGCTCACTTTCTCAGCCTCTATCTTCAGCAAGACTAAGGTGGGGAGATTAACATGCATTATCCTCAAGGTTGAAAAGCTTAGCTACACTGGGATTCACAGTTTGATAGAAGCTAACATCATCTTCAAGTACTGAAGCAGCTGCAAGCTCCTCACTCTCAGGACCCTGCAGGACAAAAGCAATTAATAAAGAATACAGATATGCTGTATTTGATCAAAATCATCTAAATTGTAGTATTAACGATAATTCTGAAATAATTTGTGAGTGAAGGTAGACGAAAAATAGCTTCCGAATAATAATACCTTTGTATTATTCCAAGTCCATATAGGGATGTTGTTTTAATCAATCATATTATATTTAGATTGATTGAAGTTAAAAATCCCATTACTCCCATTAACACCAACATATGACTTCTGCCAAGACCAGAAAAGAAACTTTTATGGAAGCATAAAGCTATAACTTCCATCACTAATATGTATTTAGGTTCTAAAGTATCGAAATTGGATCAAGGCGATTCTCAAGATTTCTATCATTTCTCCGCTTACTGTTTACACCAGAACTTATCCTCTATTTCAGTAGAGAGTTATATAAATTGGTAAACTAACCTCATCCTTTCAATTTTATAAGGCTCAACAAAGCATACCTGTTGAGTGCCCGTCAAAACTTTGTTCCTCTTGGACTATCGTAGTGAACATCAGTCTACAAAAGGACAATTCATTGTTACAAATTAAACAGAGATACAAACAAAATACAAACAAATTTGATTTATAGTTCCTAAGAAATTCTGACCGGTAGGTAGGTGTCTAATTGGGGTGGTAATGATGAGTAGAGGGTTGATTTATAGTTCCTAAGAAATTGATTTGCGTGTTTCAGAAACAAAGCTAATTACACAGTCTCATTGGGTACTTTTGGGCTAGGTTAGGGTCATGCTTGTTTGGATGTTTTGAGATTTAATCACTTGTTTATATTTAGAATTTCGTTATTCCCTTTATAGCGTAGGAGCACTAAAGTCTAAGTTTGGGGGAAAACAGGAATTTCATTCTTAATTGTAAATAATTGTCAATAATTGCTAGATGTCAAATGGCTAGTAGCCGGCTCATATTTATATGAGTAGTCTAGGGTTGGAAAAGAGAAAGGCTCATTCCAGATTGCATAATAAAAAAAAGTCAAAAAAAGAAAAAAAAGTCATGTAAATAGTTTAATTTGTTAAATGCAAAATTAACCAGGGTGCGCTCTTTAATACTCGAGCAATTAAGTTCAATAGGGGCAATGTGCCTAGTGACCTAAGTTCTTTTATAGTCTGGGATCCACTAACCCAACGCTCGCTACATGGGTATTATTGTATAAGTGTTTTGGGATCTCATCCATTGCACGGTTAAATAAGCATGCTTGTATTTTTATTTGTCATCATTGTTCGTAATAATCATGAGTTTCTATCTACCTTGGATAAGGGTGGATGTGTTCCTAGGTTATGAAGTGTCTACAGTCTATTCTATTTATAAACCTGTGATTGTCTTGACAAAGAACATGTATGATTTTGACCTAGTTTTGAAAGTATTCTGATGAGCATCACACACACGCACGTTTCTGTCACGTATTGTTAGTATACGGGGATTTAGTCGAGCTTTACTTGGATTTATTTGCATTCTTTGAGATATTTGCTTGCTAGTTAGTTTTAGTTAGTTTAAGGGGACCCTTGCATTTTTCATTTAGTTGCATTCATGCATTGCGTTGCATTAGGTTAGATGGATTTTGTGGGTACATTCGTTATAGACCCTCACGAGACCTTACTCGTCCACTAGGGCTACCTAGGGCTTTAAAGGGCTTGTTGCATATGCCAAATGCAACCGTGATCACCTACGGAAGTGGTACTAGTTAGTTAGTTTAGTTGTTTATGCTTGAGGATAAGCATCGGTTTAAGTTTGGGGGTGTGATAAGTGGATTTTATATCCACTTGGAGCGTTCCATATCGGCTTAAATTGATTGACTTGGTCTCAAGTTTGTTGTATTTTGTGTAGTTGTGCAGGGTTGTAGCTATTGGTTAGTGTTGGTGTTTCTAATCGATATTAGAGTGGAATTAAGCATTGGAATGAAGATTGGACACTTGTGTTATGCTAGCAGGGAGTTGCATGTGTCATGGTATTGAAGATTTTAGCTAATGCAAAAGAAATGGAGGAGAAAGGAGCAATTTGTGCAAAATTCGGAATTTCTGGGTAGGTTGCGCAGTCTTCACTGTTTTGGCCATATCTGGAGTTCTACAAGTCCGTTTCAGGTCCGTAAACTGTCCACGCGAAGCCTGGGAAATTTTCTATAATTCTAAATAGTAACACACCGCGCAGACTGCGCTGCTACCGCGCAGGGTGCGCCCGAACTCGCAGGTCCCTAAACTGTCCACGCGAAGCCTGGGAAATTTTCTATAATTCTAAATAGTAACACACCGCGCAGACTGCGCTGCTACCGCGCAGGGTGCGCCCGAACTCGCTGGAAATTCTGAAATTCTATCCTGTTTCGTATTAAATTGTATTTTTAGGTCTTTTCTTGTTGGAAAAGTATTATAAGGCCTATATAAACACTACCTATCATTGTAAATCATATCAATTACTTAGAATTAGTTAGAATAACATAGAGGGAGACGAGAGAGACAAGTGGAGAAGGATTCACCAACGCTCGTGACAAGCAACGGAGATCTAGATCTACTTCATCTTTTGTTTTCTTCTCTTAGGATACTTTGGATCTTCAGATTTTGGATTTGTTTTCTAAACTCTATTACTCTTATTTAATATTCATATCTTGTTTCATTATCATGGTTTCACTTGATCCCATGATGACGAACGGTTCAATTATGAACTAATCGTTGTCATGGGATTCTAACAGATTTATCTATGTAACTTAGTAGTTTGATTGCTTTAAAGATTTGTGTGGGGTGAATTCTTGATATCCTCATATGGTTGTGCTTCATGTGTTTAGATGCGTCATGAACATCTAATTTGTTAATCTCTTGTGAAGCGAGAATGGATCTTGAGATTTAGAACTTTCCATGCTAGCATAGGATAGGTTGATGTTTTAACATCATGATTTGTGTCGTGAATAGAGATATTATTCTGCCCTATGTGATCTTAATAGACAACTTGTTCGTCAACCGTTATGTTTTCAAATCTTATAGAGATATAGGTGTTAGGATCAGGCGCTCACCACTGCGCTAAAAGCCCCGGTGCTTGTAGCAAGGCACAACCTTATTTCCTTTATCCTTAGTCAGTGCATAGCGCCACGTTCCGATTTAGGGAGATGTTGGCCATGCCACACAATCCCCCCCAACATCTTCCCGTCACTACATGACAGAACAAATGCCCACACAGGTGGGATTCGAACCCGCGACCTAGCTCTTGTAACACCCACCACTAAAATATACCTTTTTGAAATGAAATATTCAGTATTGGAATTTATGTAGATAAACTAGACTTTAATACAGGGAAATTTTAGAAAATTTTGACATGATGTATTCATAAATCGGATTATCCACCTGTTATTCAACCCAAACCAAATTCCCATTTAACAAATATGATAAAATCTTATTACACCCTTGATTCCTCATCGAGGATCGATACCAGGTTATGGTATGAAACAAAAATCTAAACTATACAAATTATTATAATTTCCTTTACTATTCTGATTTCAATAACTATACCGTCTGATCTGTAGCTTAACTCCAAACTGTGCTTACCGCTCTAGCTTTGAGATCTATCCTGTAAAGGCTGCCTCATGCTCTCATATGACTCGTACGATGTAGACATCCACCCTTATTTCTAACTGAAAGATTAGGAAAATAAAGCAAGAGTGAGCAAAGAATGCTCAGCAAGTGAACAGTATAGTGAAACAACAATACTACAATGATTCATTGACGAGCATGTCACTGACCAACTTATCTCAAAGGAATAATTCACAATTACAGAAGCTCAAGAACTTTAAAGATTTAACATTTTGTTTAACTCCGGAAATGGAATAGAATTGGACTATTTTGCATTTTATTAATGAAAACAATAAGGTTAGGCTGCTGATCAGTCACGCACTAACCCCGGACAAACGCACACAGCAATGTCCTTTAATGGATCCACGGCACACATTGGCCTTAATAACTTCTGACCACGAATCTGGTCCGACCCTTTACGGTCCACATTTAAAAAAACAACAGTCCAATCCTATAATCTGAACGTCAGGTGTCGGAACAATCGACCACCTCAACCAGCCAAGCACCCTGGAAACTCACGTTCCAGGTTAACAACTCAAATCTCAAGAAGAAATGAGGTCTAGAAAAATTCTGACCTAGATATCGACAAGTTCGACATAGAGAAGGGTATTATTCCATAATATATCAGTGAAACAGGGACAACAATTTCAGCACTATTGAATAGGAATATGATAAACAGCTATTCATATTTACTGAAAAATTTAAGAGCAATAATATCAACAACAAATCGAATTAATATAATGATCAAGTGACGAAAAACATGGTTCATTTGAGTGAAATGATTTACTTGCAACATGAATAACAACAATTGTAATTATAAGATAAAGCAAGGGTATAGTCAAGTGCTAAGCATTTAATAAATTTACCAACACATTGTCAAGTTGAATCAACATAAGCGAATTAAGTAGTTTTAAAATGATCATTTGTAAAATAACTCCAAGACAATAAAATTGTAGGACAGGTTGAAGAAAACCTCTCCTAAAGGGGTCCATTGGTGAAAATCCGTTACCAAGTTTAACTAACATGAGAGATTAGAATAGTTTAAAATGAAGATTAAAGAAATTCTCAATTACTTAAGGTCTCACTCATGTCAGCTAAGCATTTATAGGCTTCAGCTACCAGAACCGGCATGACAAATATGAGTTTAAATAATTAAGAAGATCTCAATTCATTCTTGGTTTTAACCGTCACCGAGCAACACATGCCTCAATAACAGTATAAACCTCGAATTAATTTACAATAATTTGAAGAAAACGCTCTTTGAAGAATATTAATAATGACGGGAAATATTTATATAAAATAATTTTTAAAAGAATCAACACCTGAACAATAGGTGAAGAGAATAAACAATGACAGGATAATTTTGAGAATGAGTGTTTGCAAATTAATAGAAGAAGAATGTCACTGAAAGTAAAATAAAATAAAATAAAGGGTATGGGCACTAGCAAACATGGTTTAAAAGAAATATCGTAAAATCAACAGAACAGGTTCACATTATTTAGAATAAATATGAAGAATATAATTGCTTGCAAGAAGGAATTTCGAAAGAACAATAAATAATACAAAAGGTTTCACATCACTTGAACAATAAGTGAGGAATAGTAAACTTGCCTCAATACACAGGGTTTCCATTTCCACTACTTCAACTCCTTATCACTTTACATCCAACTCTACTTCTTTATACATTGGCCTTTTCTCGATAATACTCATCAACTCCGAAGCTTTTCCTTCCTCTCCAAATTTCCCTTTTATACTCGTACTGGCTCCCAACTGACCTCTCACTGGTACCTATATAAAAATAAAGTACTGCTTCAGTACTCTTATAACTTTAATCGTCTATCTTTATTCTACCCAAACGCATCCTATAACGCTTTACAATTTATCATATAGATCATATTACCAAAATAATAATAATAATAATAATAATAATAATATATAATCACGTAAATCACATAACACTTAGCATAGATTTTTAACTTATACTTATACCTGTCGGAATACTATTAACCCAATCAACAATCACATATCATTTGCTTCCATACAATTTACAATCAGATCATATCATTCTAATGTACCTCATTTGTACATCTTTCACAATCCATAACTTTTAACACTTAGTATACATACTCGTACCATAAACAATCATAATTATGTCAATACTGTATTGCTCATCGATTAACAATCCCTTAACTCGAATACTATATATAAAAATTAAAATCAAGTCAATTAGCAATAATATAATTGTAAACCTACCAATCCAATTACAATACTCTGTCGATTAGCATAGATACACACATGACATGAAACCATATATGACTACATAATTACTCAAATTAATATCCTGAAGGCAAGTACACTATACTAAATTGTTTGTTTTATGACCATAATATCATGTTTACCAGATTAGTGATGCCCTTGCCGAGATATACATAACCACACAACATCTTTTCCTCTTAATTCAATTTTTTTCAAGCAAGCAACATTAAGAATCAAATTATGCGAATTATGCAATTCGTATTTTCACACAAACACTTACACTAATTTAGCAACCTCAAGTGACAATTAGAAATCACTAAAATAGAAAAATTTTAAACCAACACATAACCCCCACAGCCTCAAACTTCTTTCACCCCTTTTCCTTACTTAGCCCCTCCACCGTGACCACATACACCCATTTTTTTCTACTTCGGACAGAACCAAAACAGGGCTCTTGGCTTCACCGAGAGGATCCTACTTTTACTTTCTTCCGAGCTGACCACCACCCACGCCAAAAACAAGACAGCAACTAGCTAAACACACAGCATTCCATATTAACTTCACCCCATACCAATACTGCAATTACACAAACTCATAGTACACAGTCGGTAACCGAACAACAACAGCCGTCAAGTCTATAAACCGAGACAACCCCAAGCACCATCCCTCCAATTACTGCAACACAAACATCATCTCCCCTTTGCAGCCTACACATACACCATCATCGAAACCTCAATTGAACCATTGCCATATTCCATTTCAACCCTCCGAACCAACACAACTAAAACCCCAATCGCCCTTAAACCTTAACTCGAATCAACACCCCAATCAACCACCAATTCTCAAGAACTTAGTATTTACCACTTTAAACTAAATTTTCAAGGAAAACCCAAACTAAAACACAATTATACACTTGCCCATTAATATACAAACAAATATATAGCCTGTAGTTAGCATAACACCCAACAACGACACCACCTACGACTCCAAAACCAACCAACAGAGCTCCCAAAGCCTTGGGTATCAAGAACCGAGCTATACCCACACACATACAGTTCAAATCAGGCCCCTACACGCGCACGCCTGCTTCACACTCACAAGCACGCACCCGGAAACACTCATACCACAGCTCGACTTACTCACGAACTCCACCATCGCTGTACACACGCGACACCAGGCATATACACACGTCTATACATATACTCAGTATACACACACACGCACCTATGTCTGATGGCGACGAGAACGAAAGGGGTGGGGGAAAGATTTCTCGGAAGAGAAAATGAGAGATTCAAAGAGAGAGAGAGACTTGAGCCAAGGAGAGATTCCCGAGAGTTCTTGAAGAAACTCGACTAAAAGAATGGGGGAGTAAATATCTGTTAATTAGGGATTAAAAGGGAATGAGGGTATTTTGCACTTTACTAATAAATTTCTAATTGAGACCATTTTAAAATACTTGGTAAAATGGAAAAAAAATAAATAGGTAATATGTTGAGAAAAATCTCAATATCATTTTTAAAATGTAGAAAATAAAATTATCTACACCCCCATATTTTAAAAATATTTTTAGGATCAAAAATAAATTAAATATGAATTTTGCAAGTTTTGATCCTTTAAATGCAATAAAAATCTTAAAACCATTTTAAAATATCAAAACTCCCAAAATAATTCTCCCGATAATTTTAAAAACTACTTAAATAAACAAAGATAATTTTACAAAAGATTTCATGATTTTTAACAACTCCAATGATTTTATACAATTCTCAGAAGATCAATAATGCATGCTTTAAATAGATTTTTTTTTTTTACTCACCAAAAATTCAAATAAAAAAAATACACAGACCTACACGACACACATACATCACCATATGAACATGTAACTTGATGTCACATATATTTTATCCTAAAAAAAATTCACACCTAATAATCCACATTTAATATCAAATAATTAAATAATAATAATAATAATTACGATATTTTCTAGGGCGTTATATCCTTCCCCCCTTAATAGGATTCTATCCTCAGAATCAATCTTAAGGAAATGTAATGACGGTATTACTCAACCCTTTCTCCTTCAGTTTCCATGTCATTTCTTCGACTCTAAAATTCTTTTAATTTAATTCACATCTCGTTAGGCTCATCCCATAAGCCCGAAAATTCCAACATAAACTTAAACCTTTGGTTTACATGCCTCGTCAATTCTAGATACTGATCACTCGTACGTGACGATCCTTTTCTACGGAAAATCGGACATGACTTATTCGTATAATGGACTATGTCCTGTACACAACGCCTCAAGCACTAACTCAATCATCCACAATAATTCGCACATATATATAACATTAAAATGAAACCTGCCTCGACTTGCGGTAAACATATAAGCAAGGAAATCTGCCTTGACTTGCAGTAAACATGTAAATACTTAAATCTTTAAAACAAAATCCACGCGACTAAAACAATTGATACAACTTCCATGCTCCTACGCATAATCAGATTGGCTCAGATAAAACTTTGAGAAAAAGAATATCAAGAAATCCTCCAATCATTCTTACTCCCCTTTCAACGTACAATGTTACTCGAGGAGGGAATAACTGGGAAACTTCTATCCATCCTCAATCCCATTGTTTTACTGAGTAATCTTTTCGAAACTAATAACCATTTACCTTGAAACGTATATATCTTATTCGCAATACAAACTATTCTGGGGTCACTGCCCCTCAATACCATTCAAAATCAAACTCCAACTCTAATATCCCCTAATATCAAAACTCGACTTCCGAACCATTACTCTACATATCTTACAAATCGTTAAAATTTAAACTCTAAACATTATAACTCCCATATTTATCAATAACTCATTTTCTTGAACTATTTCATTTTTCTACATTCATCAACTTCACCTTCTACTTCCATCAACTCTGCTTGGTATTTCCTATTTTCCTCTAACGACTCGTTCACACTAATCTAGACCTTTGGGTCTTCCATCTATAACTTCTCAAATTCTTTGAACATTTCCTTGATCATTGTATGCCTATTTAATCTTTCCTGGTTCGTCCGGTTGCATTGAAACTTGAGTTATTTTCGATCTCTTCTTTGACTCCTAAAAGCTCTCTTCACCTTTATCCATTCATTTCCTGATTTGTAGGCTTGTTTACTGTTGTAGCTATCTTGGTAATATCTTTGACAATCCTTCAATAATTCCTAGCTGGTCCTTTAAAGTTTTCGATCTCCGCTAGCATCTTAGGCTGTTCCTGATTCATTTCTGTTTCGTCATCACGACATTTACTTCGATCCTTTCGTCATATCTTGAAAATGTATTTCTTCCAATTGCAAAGATCATACTTAGTAATCATATACATGTCCTTTCTATATCCTCAAATATCTTGTTATGTCTTCCGATCTTAAATCCTTGAAGTTGATTACATTCCTGGATTTCAAAATCTCCTAGGTCTTACATTCCTTTCCAGTCGAATTTCACATCCTCTATTAACACAATTCTTGAAAATTTCGTGGTTTTCTGTCTTCCTTTTCTTACCGTCTCGTTCCATCTGCGTAAACTCACTCTTACTCTTATTATTAGTGATCCTCTGACTATATTCGCACAAGTTATTAACTCCACACGATCACTTTACTTCCTTATCCAAAGCTTCAATTCTTGCTAAAATTCCTTACAAACGAACCGTCCCACTCTACCTTGTCTTACTTAAGTTATCCCATTCCGTCTCTAAACTTTTATATCTGACAATTTATCTCCAACATCCAAATTCCTGCAATATCTTATCTACTGTATCCATAGTGAAAATATATAATAAGCAAGTATTCTTCAACAATCTTCCTCCACGATAACCTTCACATACCAATTATATCAATCCTCACTATACTTTTGACTTTAACAAAGTTATCATTTCATGTCCTTATCATCTACTCTTTAACCATAATCAGTTTCTCCGTATTGTTGAATTTTGTACGTGTTTTGTCAATCCACTGCGTAATTTAACTTGATATTCACTCTCTGCTTTAACTTCAATTCTCAAGCATGCTCATCAAATTTTCATTCGACGTAAATGTACCTTGTACCACTTAGATGTCATTGTTTCCATCTTTACTACTCTCAATCACTGCTAGCTGTAGGATTCATAAAGGTTTATAACAAAAGAAACCAATACAATGGACATATGTCAGCAAGTATGAATAAGTTGAATTTTGTTTGATATGGATTTGATAAAAGAATTTACCGAGAGATCAGAATGATCATTGAACTGTTTCCAGGTTGAATTTGTCACTTAGGTCAACCGCCATAGTACAAAAAGGTGGCCAGCCTTCAGTACTTTCATGACAAACACAATCAGTGGTGTCCCACCAGACTTCTATCACATAGATAGATGTCCCTGGATCCCCTATATACATAGGGTTGTTCTTCCCAGTCAGAATAAATAAGGTTAAGTATTCAAAGAGAAACAAAAAGAATTCAAAAGTTTCAAAAAGTTTATAGATATACAATGTTGAATAAGGAATAGCAATTATTCGGGGAAATTAGAAAGAATTCAAGGGTCTCAATAATTTATATGCATAATGTTGAATCAAGTTATCCCCTGGAAAATAGAGGTATCTTTGAAAAATAGAAATGTGTTTAAATGAATCTGAAAAAGTCGTCATCAATTGAAATATAGTTGATTATCAAAGTTGATGGGGTATTATCAAGATAAGAAGAAACAGAAGGAAAGGTTAAATCTCCTTAATCAATAAATTAACTGAAATCAACGGCTAGTAATGAATAACCATGCCATTCTTCCAACCCATGCCAGTAATCGCAATTCACTTCTTGTTTACAATCCTTTCGCACTTTCTAAATCGCTCACGGGGTAACTAAAGTGACAAAAGAAACTCTAGAATGTACATACGGATATCTAGGTGGCGTCTTCCAAACTGGTAGTTCCGGTCATCTATTTAACGTATGTTGCGCCGAATCAACTACCTCGTCCAAAGTCGTACCTTCGAATGAATCGAATTCTGGCTCGCGCGATATGTCGAAATACTAACTAACGTCGCAACCGTTGTCCTAATAACCTAAGGCGAATCTTATCCTAAATCGTTCTATCTAACGTCCCACTTAAATACCTATACTTAATTATCCTAACTTATTTCAGTGACCATAACCTGTGGCTCTGATACCAACTTGTAACACCCACCACTAAAATATACCTTTTTGAAATGAAATTTCAGTATTGGAATTTATGTAGATAAACTAGACTTTAATACAGGGAAATTTTAGAAAATTTTGACATGATGTATTCATAAATCGGATTATCCACCTGTTATTCAACCCAAACCAAATTCCCATTTAACAAATATGATAAAATCTTATTGCACCCTTGATTCCTCATCGAGGATCGATACCAGGTTATGGTATGAAACAAGAATCTAAACTATACAAATTATTATAATTTCCTTTACTATTCTGATTTCATTAACTATACCGTCTGATCTGTAGCTTAACTCCAAACTGTGCTTACCGCTCTAGCTTTGAGATCTATCCTGTAAAGGCTGCCTCATGCTCTCATATGACTCGTACGATGTAGACATCTACCCTAATTTCTAACTGAAAGATTAGGAAAATAAAGCAAGAGTGAGCCAAAGAATGCTCAGCAAGTGAACAATATAGTGAAACAACAATACTACAATGTTAGGTCCAAATGTGTTGTAGAGGGGGGGTGAATACAACTTTTCGAATATGAGAGGCAATAAAAACGATGCAATAAATGAACACACAGATTCAAGGAATATATTTCTTTATATATAACTTGAAAGGGTTGCTACAACATTCATTACAAAGTATAACAGAAGTTGAGAGAGAAGTGAATGATACTAAGCTCTGTGAATGCACTCTCTCTTTTTCTCTTGTGTTTTTCTCTGGAATTGCTCACTAACTAAGACATTACACAAGTACTTCTATTTATACTACATGTAATCTATGTCCTGTAGACTTCAAAGACTAAGATGTACGTGGCCCAATGATGTCCACATAATTCTTGCCTTATCTTGAAAGCTTGGAAATCTGCCAATCAGAAGATGCCATGTGTCATGTTGAAGCTGCACCTAAGTAGAACTTCTACTTGAGAATTTCTACTTGGCTATCTCGAAATTCCTAAGTGGAACTTCTACTTGGCTATCTCGAAATTCCTAAGTAGAACTTCTACTTGAGAATTTCTACTTAGCCATCCAGAACATTTAGTACTTAGAAAATATTCTGGTCTTCAACTTGAAACTTCAATGCACATCTTGAACTTGTGATATCTTCATGTCTTCTTTATTCTTCAACAAACTCTTGAACATGGTTCTTTATTACTGACATAAACTTGCTATCAATGTCCTGACACTTGATGCATTGGTCTGGTTCATAAGTGACTAGTCTTGATAGTGTTTCTGCTTCTTGAATAAATTACCATATTCACTGAATAACTTGGCTTTCCAATATTTGCTTTCCTTCTTCTTCACTTGAAATCAATTGGTCTTGTTGATACTGATAGTTATGATCTTGATTCTTGATTTATCAAATCACTGAGGCATGAACAACTTTAACTTGAACTTCTCTCAATGATTTCTTCTTGGCTTGATCATAGTTAGCATGTTTAAATTGTATCAATTACCTTGTCTTCATTTAGTGTTGATTTCTTGTGACTTCCTGTTCTTGATTGTCTTCTGGTTAAGTATCTTTTCCTTTAGTTTGAGTTACATTAGTTATAGTGTTACAAGTTTATACACTCTGCCTTTCAATCTCCCCCAATTTGATTGTCTAACAATGACATTCAAATTAATGAAGGATAACTCAACTAAACAATGAGACGAGAAAAGATAATTAACATTACATTCTTGAATAATATACAATTGAAAAGAACTTGAAAACAATACAATGAACATAAAAACTAGAAACAGAATTCGAACCTCGAATTAAAGATCATTTGAGTGATTCCTATCACCTGGATTATTTCATACCTTTTGGTCAAACTTGTATCACCTTATTGGATTCACTCTAAGGTGAATTTTCCTCAAGTGAGTTAAAGCAACCGAAAGACATGAAGTTTTTCCAACTTCAAGTTCACACCACTCTGACCTTTAACCCTAATTCCGTTTCCTCTTTCTAGCTTCAGCAGCTTGGTCTCTTTCTTCTTTCTGCCTTTTGAGCTTCTCCTTCTGCTGCTTTTCTTTCTTGTATACTGGATCTTTAAGCTGCTTCCACCTAGCATTCAACAGACTTACAGCTTCCATTTCTAGAGGGTTCTTGGGCTCTGGATAAGGATGTTTGAAAAGCCTTCTGAGTTTGTCCACCTCCTGAGTAGTCCTGATCTTTGGAATATCCTCAAAGTTCTTCATGATGAGCTGAGATTTCCAATGAGTTTTATCAGCTTTAAACTGACAATAGATCATCTTGGGGTAGCCCTTGACACGGTTAGTATTGTGGACACTAGCCGCATCTCGCTCCATTTGCTTCTTTTCCACCACTACTTCAGACAGGTAACTCATGAGTCTCTGCTTTTCTTCAACAAACTTGTCTTCCACTTCGCCCCATTTGAACACATATAACACTTTCTCTAGAAATGCAGCATCTTGAGTCTGTAGCAGCCATTGTCTACTCATATGCAAGAGTGTTTGTTTCTGGTCTGCATCTATGTATGCTAAGGCATCAGCTGTATCATCAGCATAAGAGTGTATCCAGTATACACTATCTTTCCCTGGAACGCCAACTGCCTCCCTTATTTCTCCTTGTTCCAGTTCTCCAGAAGGAAGAGTCAAAGCTTCATCTACATTCTTCATTGCTTGAAGAATATTCCATTTCTTTTCTATCAGCTCCGGCTCAATCTTCACGTTGTCGAGAGGGTTTGGAGCAATGACATCACACTTCCACACCTCATTGCTCTTCAAGAATATGACTCTTTCAATGATCCTCACGGATTTATCTTTAAGCTCAGAGGCGAATCCCTTACCCATCATTTGTCTACATACAGCTTTAAGAGATTCCACTGAAAGTTCCATTAAGTCCTTTTCCTCCATGCTCACCCTCTTCATCTTTCCTTGAACCACCATCCGGACAAAATTTGGATAAGCTGAGAATTCTGGACCCTTGTCCTCTGCTAGCTGCATTAACTGATCCCTGTACAGAATGCTTAGCTCCTCAGATTGAGAGTACTGAATTTTAGTCGCTAGCAAGAACAACTCTGACGCAGATCTTCTCATTGTGAATTGGTCATCCACAAATAGGAAAGATGTTGGGACTCCTTCTACCAAAGACAAGATAACCTGCCACTCCTTAAGATTTGCATTGTATCCAACCCTGACTTTAGAAATTAATCTCTTCAAAGCATTTATATAGTCCCCAGTCATTGGATTCTGCAAATTCAAGTTGTAGAACAGATCATCTGCATCCTTGTTATGAACTCCTTTTGCACATGGTCCCATCATTATCTTCCTTGCTTCATCCCATTTCTGCCCTATCCTTCTTTTGTCCAGATCAACTTGAGGATTGGCTAGCCTTGCAAGCTCATACTCATACTGCTTCCCTTGTAGCTCCACCTTCTGTTCTAGGAACGCAGCATGTTCTTGCATCATCTTCATTTTATGGAACTGAGCTTGTTCCAAGGCTAACTGTTGAGACTGCAGGGTTTCTTCATCAACAGGATCTTCTTCAGGCATTCCGAAAGACATACCAGCACCTCCACCTTGTTCCTTCAAAGATCGCTTTACAGCATGTGCGAGAGGTACGTCTTCCATATCAGAATCTGAGTCTAGTACCTCCTGTACTGTGTCCTGATGACTCAGGTCAATAACTGGTTCATCTTCTTCAACCATTATTGCCTTACCCTTTCTCCTCCTCAGAGCCTCTTCAGCAACAGCAGGCTCAATTTCTGGTTCCTTAACAAGATCAGCGGGTTCTTCAATTTCTTCGATGTGAACTGCCTGCTGTCTCGTCTCCTTTCCACTCTCCCCCTTAGGTGAGTTATCCTGAGCTCCACCATGGTCTTCAGATCCACCAGCTGCATAGGAACCTCCAAAACCAGAACCAGAGGCTCCCGCTCCACTAGCACCACCTGCACCACCTGCTCCAGCATCGGGGGGAGGTTGTTCCGACTCGAAGCACTCCGGGGGCACAAAACTCCTGACTGCGAACATCATTCTACTGATCTCCACAATCATTGTATGCATTGTAGACTCCAATGCCCCCATCCTCTCATTGAGAGTGCTTCCCAAGACACCACCAGCATGGCCCAAGTCATTGACCTTATTTGTCAAATCATCAAAAGCTGTAGCTTGACTTGCCATTCTTGCTGCGTAGTCGTCTAGAGCCCGTTGATTGTTTCCAACATTAATCCCCAACTGCCCCATCGATTGCCCGAACTGCTCCATTTTATTCTCCATTGAAGTCATACGAGTATCAAAATTTTCAGTATTAAGGGACGGTGTTTGGTTTAGGTGACCTCGCTCTAATACGCGTTCTGTTGGTATTTGGCGCTCGGTTTCGGGCCTTAAAAATGAAGGTCCCTCTCTCCCTAACCTCTCACACACACTCCCTGTCTCACGCTCGTGTATGTCTTCAATGACTGATCCTAAAAGTGAAGCAGTACCTGCAGAAACTTGATAAGAAATGTTGTTGACAGTTATGGGATCAAATTCTGTTTGTTCCTGAGTTGGAATCTCAGTCTGAGAGGCTGCAAAGTGTCCTTGTACGACATCAGAACCGATCCTCTTTGCAGCATCAGTACGTACCGGTGAAGGTACGGTTGAAGTTCTTAAGACTTCATGTCCTCTTGAAGCAACAGTATCATCAAGAGGCACATCATCCTCACCAAAATCAAAATCCCTATGTGCAGAATGTTCAAGGGGTGAACCACTCGCGTGAGGTGGAGTGGTTGCGTGTGACACGCTAGGGTTTGACTGTGGTTGTGAAGTAGCAGCGTGGAAAAGTTTGGCTTTCTTGCGAAAAAGTTGCTGCTCTTCGGGTTCATTCTCCTCATCATCTTGTATAAATATACGTGCTGGTTTTCTGACTTCCGTTAACAGGGGTGATAAAGAATAGGAATGTGTATCAGACTCAGAGTCAGAAATATGGCTCTTACCCTGGGATAGATCCTGCGGGTTAGCAGGCTCATGGGTCGCGGAATCAGAAACGTAGGAGGAGGAATGAATAGTATGCAGAGAGAGATTACCTGATTGATTACCTTGTGCATCATCGCTTTCCTCATCCGGAATCTCATCAAATGCCTCAGCATGAACAGATGGATTTTGAGCATGTGATGAGACTTGTGATGATGCCTCCAAATTGGTAACTCCTGCATCATATCTAAGCCACATTTGAATATTTTCAGGAGTAGACATTGGCTTACCTTGATGTTTATCCTGATTTGCAATGGTTGCAAGTGACTTAGTGCCCATCCCTAGTGATTCAGATGTGGGGCTTCTGGCAAATCCCTGTCGAATAGCAAGAGCATCCTTCGGTATTAAGTCATTGATTAGCATTTGAAGAAACCGAGGAAACCAACAGACGACATCAGTGGTAGAGAGGTCTCTGCTTGCAAGGGATCCCATTGAGGCCACTATCTCAGAGAGAACTATGCGTCCATAGTTTATATCCAGTTCTCTTGCTAGGGCTACTGCAAAGGTTTGCATGGGAATCGGAATTTGATGAAAGTCTTTTTCGCGTGCCCGAAAACATCTTGTGATGGCCTCGAAAAAGTAATTCCATTCCGCATGGAAGAATTGCTTTTGGATATTTCCCGTGATTGGGCCTTTTGTAGGATAACATCCAATTTCTTCAAAGAATCTGAGGCGTTCTGCAGCAGTAGGTTCTGGATCATAGGCATCTTTAATTGGGAATCCTAGAACTCTGTTGACAATTTGTTCTGTCACCTCATATTCCTGACCCGCTAAGGTAAACCTGAAACCGTAGGGGGTTGATTTACTCCCAAAAGTAACCGTACTAGTCCATAATTGCTGTAACGCATCATGTACTAGTGTAGGTTTAGCAGTAAAAGCTTGGCTAGCTTTGGAATACAAATTGAGAAATCGTATCCAAAACTTAAACCGCGGGAGTTGATCACCAATTTCCGTAGAAATATTATAAAAATTGTTTTTAGCAAGGGAAAATTGGTGAGCCATTTTAATTAAATGTTTTTCTTTTAAAAGATGTGAATTTTTATTTTAATTTTGAAAAACAATTAATTTTCCGAATTACAAAAGAGAATTGTAACCCTTTTAATTTTTCAAGAACACCAAACGGAATCTGAGAAATCAAACTACGGGATTCAATTCAACAACCAATTACTATTTCGTGTGTATACCAGTGGAATCGTGTGTGTTTATAGATGGAGAAAATGGAATCGCGTTTATGAACAGTACACAAACAATATGTGTTCGTGTGTATGTATATGCGCGTGTATGGATGTTCACAAAACACAGTAACACAAAGATTAAGGTTAACACAGACAATAGCAGTCAACAAATCGGCAGTAATTCGTGATTAGTACGAGTTTAATCACAAAAACAAGGATCAAAGGTATGTAATTAGTGAAATCGCACTGTTCTTGTGAAACGGCTGCTGTGAAAAAGAAATTAGGTAAAGTGAATTGGGCATCGAGTTAGAGATGTATATATATAGATGAATGAGAAATGACAAAAATGTCCCTGTTAAAAAATGTGAAAAGTACCAAGTCCATACAGGGGACATCTAAGTCGAACTCTATCTCGAACTTTTCTATCTCGAACTTTTCTATCTCGAACATCAAGTCAAACTTCGAGATAAAGTTCGAGATAGAGGTTAACTCGAACAATTATGCACAAAGAATCACTTTAACCAAAATTACAGCAGAAACTATAGGGAAATACTATCTTGAACATAATTGATTTGTAGTAAACTTGGAAAAACAGAAAATTCAAGATACTTTTCGAGTTAGAGTCTATCTCGAACATCAAGTCGAAATTCGAGTTGAGTTTCGAGATAGACTAAGAACTCTATCTCGAACATCAAGTCGAACTTCGAGATAAAGTTCGAGATAGACTTACTCGAAGATAATCTCAAATTCTTTCCAAAATACCTCATTGAATCAAAAAGTCCAGGGTAATTCAAGATATGTTTCGAGTTAGGAGTGTAACTCGAAGAATTCCCTTTAGCTTAACTGAGAACTCTATCTCGAACACCAAGTCGAAATTCGAGTTGAGTTTCGAGATAGACTAAGAACTCTATCTCGAACATCAAGTCGAACTTCGAGATAAATTTCGAGATAGACTAATTCGAAATTAATTCTCAGTTCTTTTCAAAATATTCCCTTAATGGAAACCTCATCTCAACCTTAGAGATAAAATTCGAGATAGACTTTATCTCGAATATTTTGAAGATAGAACTAGGCACACTGGTAACTCGAACTCGAACTCTAAGTCGAATTTCGAGATGAATTTCGAGATAGGTACTAACTCGAAATTCTTCCCAGACTTAGAATTTTCAAAACTTCACCCTGGAAGCTCAAGTCGAAATTCAAGTCGAATTTCTACATGAGTTTCGAGATAGAGACTAACTCGAAATTTTGAAGATACTTAGAATAATTTGACAATTTTTCTTTGAAAAACTCAACAATTAATTTTGCCAAATTAATATAAATATCAATTCAAGGATTTTAATATATGACATAATTAAAACATTCCTTGATAATTCTAAGGCCTCTAATTACATGAAAAACACAGGTAAATTCATCTAAAAATCATGCAATATTTAGACTATTATGAATTTAACTCCCCCTATGATCATGCAATCTAACAAACATAAATTCACAGATTTGTGCTATAAAAGACACTTAAAACACAATGAATTCATGCAAAATCACACTATATGCAACCTATAACAATCATTAATTAGGCATTTTAAAGTCTAAGCACATAATGATTGATTAGCTTGCACATATAAACATAAACATGGATTTTACAGATAGAAGGCTTTACTAACTTGTGTTAAGCATTCCCAATTCACCAACCAACCTATTGAATGTTACTTCATCAAGAGGTTTGGTGAATATATCTGCAATTTGTTGCATTGTGGGCACAAAATGTAGCTCCACAGTCCCCTCCTCGACATGTTCTCTTATGAAATGATACCTGATGTCAATATGCTTGGTTCTTGAGTGATCTACAGGATTGTTGGTTATGGCAATGGCACTTGTGTTGTCACACATGATTGGAATTTTCTTATGCTCCATGTCATAATCCTTCAATTGGTTCCTCATCCACAGTATTTGAGCTACACAGCTTCCAGCAGCAATGTACTCAGCTTCAGCAGTAGAAGTAGATACTGTATGTTGCTTTTTACTTTGCCAGGACACCAATCTTCTGCCAAGAAATTGGCAAGCACCAGATGTGCTTTTCCTATCAATCCTGCAACCTGCATAGTCTGAATCCGAATAGCCAATAAGATTAAAACCTGTATCTCTTGGGTACCAAATCCCTAGATTTGGTGTGCCCTTGAGATACCTAAAAATTCTTTTGACGGCTACGAGATGTGATTCTCTAGGATCCGCTTGGAACCTTGCACATAAACAAGTTGCGAACATTATATCTGGTCTACTTGCAGTTAAATAGAGGAGTGAGCCAATCATACCTCGATAGCTTGTGATGTCAACTGATTTACCTGATTTGTCTTCATCAAGCTTCGTGGCTGTTGCCATGGGAGTCTTAGCTGCTGATGCATCTTCTAGATTATACTTCTTGAGTAAATCTCTGACGTACTTGGATTGACAGATAAAGATACCATCTTTTCTCTGACTGATCTGTAATCCAAGGAAGAAGGACAGCTCTCCCATCATGCTCATCTCATATTTTTCCTGCATTAGCTTGGCAAATTTCTCGCACAAGCGCTCATTTGATGACCCAAAAATAATATCGTCCACATATACTTGAACAAGTATTAAGTCATTTCTCACAACTTTATAGAACAATGTTTTATCAATTACTCCCCTAACAAAACCATTTTCAATTAAGAATAGAGATAGGGTTTCATACCATCGCCTTGGGGATTGCCTGAGGCCATAGACAGATTTGAAGAGTAGATACACAAAATCTGCATATTCTGGATCAACGAAGCCAGGCGGCTGTTCCAGATACACTTCTTCTTCTAACTCTCCGTTCAGGAAGGCACTTTTCACGTCCATCTGGAAAACTTTGAAGTTCTTATGTGCTGCAAATGCCAAGAACATCCTGACTGCCTCAAGTCTTGCAACTGGTGCATAGGTTTCATCATAATCAATTCCTTCTCGCTGAGAATAACCTTTTGCAACCAAACGAGCCTTGTTTCGTGTTACAAGTCCGTTTTCATCCAGTTTATTTCTGAATACCCACCTAGCTCCAATTACGGATTTGTTCTTTGGTCGGGGTACCAGTTTCCAAACTTTCTGCCTTTCAAACTGATTGAGTTCCTCTTGCATTGCAATCACCCAATCAGCATCGCCAAGAGCTTCTTCTATTTCTTTAGGTTCAAGCTTGGATAAGAACCCAGAATATAAGGAGATATTAGCCATGTCAGCTCTTGCAGTTCTTCTAGTAGTCACACCAGCATCTGGATCACCAATAATTAACTTAAACGGATGGTCTCTATTCCATACCCGTTCACCTGGAAATTGTCTAGATGATTCAGCTTGACTTTCTGAGTTGGGGTGCTGACTACTTTGAATATTTTCACTAACTCCCCCTGAGTTAGTGCCAGCTCCTACAGAACTAGAGTCAACTCGACTCGAGCCTTGAACAGTAGTCCTTGAGCTGCTATTTACTCCCCCTGAGTTGTTGCCGGTTGGTACTGAAGAAGTCTCTCCTGATCTTGTAGAATTAGCTCGTTCACTAGACTCAGGTTCTTCACGTACACTTGGAACATTTAATGGAACAACTAACTCAGGTTCATCTTCAAGATCTTCTAAGTCCAGATTCTGAAATTTTAGGGACTCAGGTTCACTAGAATCTCTTGAAATTGATGAGAGTTTGGTATCGTCGAATCTGACGTTGTAGCTTTCCGTCACTTTTCGATCATTCACCAAGAACACTCTATAAGCTGCCACCACGTCTGTAGAGTAACCAACAAAGATTCCTTCACGAGCTTTTGCTGCAAACTTGCCTAGATTTTCATCATCTATAAGCACATAGCATTTTGCTCCGAAGACATGAAAGTATTTGATTGTTGGTCGTCTGTTGTTCATTAGCTCACATGGTGTCTTTTCTTTATCTTTTATGATCAAGGTTCTATTTTGAGTGTAACAAGCGGTACTCACTGCTTCGGCCCAGAAATACAAAGGAAGTTTTGAATCATACAACAAAGTTCTTGCTGCTTCAACCAAAGTTCTATTCTTCCTTTCAACTACTCCATTTTGCTGTGGAGTTCTCGGGGCTGAATACTGACGACGTATTCCCTTAGATACACAGAAGTCATTTAGCACTGCGTTTTTGAATTCAGTGCCATTGTCTGATCTAATCGTCTTCACAGTAAGTGTTGAAACATTCTCAATTTGAGTGATGTGATCAATGATTAAGAAAGGTACTTCGTCTTTCGTCATTGCGAACAATACCCATGTATACTTGGAGAAGTCATCCACGATTACCAAAGCATATCTTTTCCTAGACAAAGATAGGACATTCACTGGGCCAAACAAATCCATATGAAGAAGTTGTAGAGGCTCAGTAACACTAGAAATTTCTTTGCTTTTATGCGATGCTCGCTTCGACTTTCCCATTTCACAAGCTTCACAGAGTCCTTTCGGAGCGAACTCCATTTGAGGTAGATCTCTCACCAATTCTCGCCTCGCGAGAGCATTCATCGTTTTGAAGTTTAAGTGAGATAGCTTTTTGTGCCATAACCAGCTTTCATCATCCGAGGCTTTGCTGTAGAAACAGGTGACCTCATTCTGATTTGCTGAATCCATATCTGCAACAAAAAGATCTGCCTTTCGAACTCCTCTCAAAGCTAGTGAACCTTCCTTGATGTGAGTGATTGAGACACCTTTCTTGTTGAAGACAATTTCGTAACCTTTGTCACAGAATTGACTTATACTCAACAGATTGTGCTTTAGTCCCTCAACATAGGAGATATCTTCAATGATGACATTTCCAGTTTTCAGTTTGCCATATCCCTTTGTCACACCTATGCTGTCATCTCCAAAGGTAACATAAGGGCCAGCCTTCATAACCAACTCTGTAAGCAGGGACTTGTTTCCAGTCATATGCCTCGATGCTCCACTGTCTAGCACCCATATAACTTTATTTCTATTCTGCTTAATGCCCTGCAATGACAGATTGATTAGACATTCTTCGGAACCCAACTTTGATTGGGCCCGGCTTTTCGATAAGATCGAGAATCAACAGATTTAACAACAGGAGATGCACTTTTCTTCACATTACTAGAGCTTTCGACTATCTCCTTTCCTTTCTCAGACTTGACAGATTTGTCAGTCTTAGGAGAAGGTTTGTCACTCCTAACTTTAGGAGGACTGACAGTCTTGGCTCTACCATACTTTTTCTTGATATTTGAACTAGCAACAGTATTTGAGCATGACTGGCTAGATGCATTCATTAAATGCACAAAAGTTTGCATGATATTAAAAGTGCATGGCATACAGTTAGGTTGACCACACTGTGCATGATTCTGATGCAGATTATTCATTGTATGTGTGGTAGGCATGGCATGTGCAACAGGAACATTCATGTTAGCTTTGCATGCATAAGAAAGATGTTCAGTAGATTTACAATGATAACATGCTTTCTTTATTCGTTCAGCCTTAACCTCTTTTATGCCTTTTTCTTTCTTTCCTTGTTGTTTAACAGCCTTAGCTCCTAATCCCAGTCTAGATTCATCTCTAGGGAAATTGATTTTAACTTGTTTGATAGGAGTTACAGGTTGTTCTTTCTGGCGATCTTCCATCTCAATCTCATATCTAGCTATCAATTCAGTCTCTTCTTCTTCTATTCTAGGAACAAGATGTTTGTAGATAGGTTTGACAGCCGATTTAAGAATTCTAGGTGTTTCCTGTATAAGGTCACTGGAACTAGGGTCAATAGGTCTCTTTCCTTCTTTCTTAGGAAGGTCAGAATAATCAAGCCCTATACCTACTCCAGTTATCTTCTTAAATGTGTCATTATCTACATACACTTTACTAGCAGCTAGTTTGTAAGCTTCGCATTTTGTTTCTAACTCAGCTAGATTGTTCCTAAGACATGCTTCTACTTCTTCCTTAAGGACGAGCTTGTGTTCCAGAGATTTAATAAAGTCTCTTAGAGAAGTATCTACAGTGCAAGCAGCCTCTAGCTCTTCCACTTTTGCCTCAAGCATTCTGCATTTGGCAACAAGTGTTTTCTGTTCCTTTTGAGAAGAGTCTAGGCTTTTGCACAACATGTAGATCTCTTCACTAAGAGCCCCGTTCTGTTCTTTATAATCATCAATAGACATTTCTACTTTAAGAGTCAGAACTGGTACCTCTGGTTCCTCTGATGTCTCAGCCATGAGCGCAAAGTTTGCTACTTGAGTAACATCTTCCTCATCTGAATCATCCCAAGCTCTTCCTTCTGTCACCAATAAAGCTCGTTTTCCATGTCTTTCCTTCAACAGTGCTTCATAGTTGCTTTTGAGAGCTTCAAATGTTTCTTTTGGATAAGTCTGTTTAGGCTTTTTGCAGTCCGAGGCAAAGTGTCCAGCTTCACCACAATTATAGCATTTGAACTTCATTTTGAAATCCAAAGGAGATTTGTAGCTGGTATTCTTGCCTTTTCCTTTGTAGCCTGACGAACTACCACCACCCTTAGCAGCCCGATAATAAGATGAAGATTTTCTCTGTGGTCGGTTGCTCTTTCTAAATCTCATGTTGCTGAACTTCCTTGCCATGTATGCCACGACACTATCGTCCATGTTGTCCAGCTCTTCTTGGGTGTAGTAGTCATCATCACTGTCAGATGCGCACTCGTCATCATTATCAACTTGATGTGGTGCAAGTGATGATTTAGGCTTTGCTGCAGCCATTGCCTTCTTAGACTCTTCCTCATCAGCAACTAATCCTGATGCACTTTCTTTTGACTTTGAATCATTGTCCCATGCTTGATCTTGAAGCGTTTCCAGCTCATAGGTCTTTAATATTCCATAATACTCTTCCAGAGAAGTTGTATGCAAATCTCTGGTTTCTCTGATTGCGTAGACCCTATGCTCAATGCTTTTTGGCTGGTTCCTCAGATATCTCGTATTTGTTTCAACCATGGGGAGAGTCACACCTCTCAGATTCAAATCCAATACCAACTGACTGAATCGTAGGTAGACATCTGTTATGCCTTCTCCTTTCCTTATTCTAAAGGTGTCATACTCCATCTTGAGTATGAGTGTTTTGTTGCTTCTGACCTCTGCAGATCCTTCCATGACAACTTCTATCTTGTCCCAAATCTTCTTCGCTGTAGTCAGACCTTTGACTATGTTGAACATTTCATGATCAAGAGATTCCATCAAGGTTTGTCGTACGGCAGTATCCAAAGCTATTTGCTCTTTATCAGCATCCGAAAAGTCCGCTGCCTTTTTGGGCTCAGACCGAGGTGGTATAACCACTCCTCCTTCCGTATGTGAAGGAATAACTGCCATTGGGACAAATTTACCCTTGTCAAGGACTTCCAGATATTCAGGGTTAACAGTCTCTAGATATAGTCTCATTCTGAAAACCCATTCTTCATAGTGATCTTTGTTGAACATTGGGATCTTGAATGCATTTTTAGGAGCCATCTCAATTCTGGTCACTAAAAGTTTCTAAGTACCCAAGACTAGGCTATGTAGAATATGTATGTAGAACTTTAGCCTAAGTCGAAATTTCTCTAAGTCGAAATTTTGTTCAAGTCGAAATTGCCAAGTCGAAATTGCCAAGTCGAAATTGCCAAGTCGAAATTGCCAAGTCGAAATTGCCAAGTCAAAATCACCAAGTCGAAATTGCCAAGTCGAAATTCTATGTAGAAATTCTCAAGTAGAAATTCTATGTAGAACTTTTGTCCTTAGAATAATTTTCTGCAGATTTCTTTAAATATTGAATAAACAATATTATCACTTTAACACCTTTTGACTTTAGATGCTTTACTCACCAAACCCACCTAACCCACTTGCTAGGTACTGAGTATGTCTTTTACTTTCGGCCGAATAAAGTAAATCAAAAAGTCCAAAAACCACCTTTTTATTCTTTTACTATTGAAAAGGAGATCAAAAAGTTGTTGGGTTGTATTCTTTGATAAGAACAGATGATGAACACTCAAGAACACCAAATATGAACTAACCCAGATAAATTCACAAAAATTAATTAAAATACACCCAAGCTAAATAATCACACCTGGAGTATTTAAATAATTTTTCAGATGAGTTTTCACTACCAACGAATTAAAACACACTTTTCGAGAAAATGAAAAGTAGATCTGAAAAATGAAAACTCACGATTCTTCTACTCAACACAAGGATCTATGTTTTGTATGTTAAACATATAGCTCTGATACCAATTGTTAGGTCCAAATGTGTTGTAGAGGGGGGGTGAATACAACTTTTCGAATATGAGAGGCAATAAAAACGATGCAATAAATGAACACACAGATTCAAGGAATATATTTCTTTATATATAACTTGAAAGGGTTGCTACAACATTCATTACAAAGTATAACAGAAGTTGAGAGAGAAGTGAATGATACTAAGCTCTGTGAATGCACTCTCTCTTTTTCTCTTGTGTTTTTCTCTGGAATTGCTCACTAACTAAGACATTACACAAGTACTTCTATTTATACTACATGTAATCTATGTCCTGTAGACTTCAAAGACTAAGATGTACGTGGCCCAATGATGTCCACATAATTCTTGCCTTATCTTGAAAGCTTGGAAATCTGCCAATCAGAAGATGCCATGTGTCATGTTGAAGCTGCACCTAAGTAGAACTTCTACTTGAGAATTTCTACTTGGCTATCTCGAAATTCCTAAGTGGAACTTCTACTTGGCTATCTCGAAATTCCTAAGTAGAACTTCTACTTGAGAATTTCTACTTAGCCATCCAGAACATTTAGTACTTAGAAAATATTCTGGTCTTCAACTTGAAACTTCAATGCACATCTTGAACTTGTGATATCTTCATGTCTTCTTTATTCTTCAACAAACTCTTGAACATGGTTCTTTATTACTGACATAAACTTGCTATCAATGTCCTGACACTTGATGCATTGGTCTGGTTCATAAGTGACTAGTCTTGATAGTGTTTCTGCTTCTTGAATAAATTACCATATTCACTGAATAACTTGGCTTTCCAATATTTGCTTTCCTTCTTCTTCACTTGAAATCAATTGGTCTTGTTGATACTGATAGTTATGATCTTGATTCTTGATTTATCAAATCACTGAGGCATGAACAACTTTAACTTGAACTTCTCTCAATGATTTCTTCTTGGCTTGATCATAGTTAGCATGTTTAAATTGTATCAATTACCTTGTCTTCATTTAGTGTTGATTTCTTGTGACTTCCTGTTCTTGATTGTCTTCTGGTTAAGTATCTTTTCCTTTAGTTTGAGTTACATTAGTTATAGTGTTACAAGTTTATACACTCTGCCTTTCATACAATGATTCATTGACGAGCATGTCACTGACCAACTTATCTCAAAGGAATAATTCACAATTACAGAAGCTCAAGAACTTTAAAGATTTAACATTTTGTTTAACTTCGGAAATGGAATAGAATTGGACTATTTTGCATTTTATTAATGAAAACAATAAGGTTAGGCTGCTGATCAGTCACGCACTAACCCCGGACAAACGCACACAGCAATGTCCTTTAATGGATCCACGGCACACATTGGCCTTAATAACTTCTGACCACGAATCTGGTCCGACCCTTTACGGTCCACATTTAAAAAAACAACAGTCCAATCCTATAATCTGAACGTCAGGTGTCGGAACAATCGACCACCTCAACCAGCCAAGCACCCTGGAAACTCACGTTCCAGGTTAACAACTCAAATCTCAAGAAGAAATGAGGTCTAGAAAAATTCTGACCTAGATATCGACAAGTTCGACATAGAGAAGGGTATTATTCCATAATATATCAGTGAAACAGGGACAACAATTTCAGCACTATTGAATGGGAATATGATAAACAGCTATTCATATTTACTGAAAAATTTAAGAGCAATAATATCAACAACAAATCGAATTAATATAATGATCAAGTGACGAAAAACATGGTTCATTTGAGTGAAATGATTTACTTGCAACATGAATAACAATAATTGTAATTATAAGATAAAGCAAGGGTATAGTCAAGTGCTAAGCATTTAATAAATTTACCAACACATTGTCAAGTTGAATCAACATAAGCGAATTAAGTAGTTTTAAAATGATCATTTGTAAAATAACTCCAAGACAATAAAATTGTAGGACAAGTTGAAGAAAACCTCTCCTAAAGGGGTCCATTGGTGAAAATCCGTTACCAAGTTTAACTAACATGAGAGATTAGAATAGTTTAAAATGAAGATTAAAGAAATTCTCAATTACTTAAGGTCTCACTCATGTCAGCTAAGCATTTATAGGCTTCAGCTACCAGAACCGGCATGACAAATATGAGTTTAAATAATTAAGAAGATCTCAATTCATTCTTGGTTTTAACCGTCACCGAGCAACACATGCCTCAATAACAGTAAAAACCTCGAATTAATTTACAATAATTTGAAGAAAACGCTCTTTGAAGAATATTAAAAATGACGGGAAATATTTATATAAAATAATTTTTAAAAGAATCAACACCTGAACAATAGGTGAAGAGAATAAACAATGACAGGATAATTTTGAGAATGAGTGTTTGTAAATTAATAGAAGAAGAATGTCACTGAAAGTAAAATAAAATAAAGGGTATGGGCACTAGCAAACATGGTTTAAAAGAAA
Source organism: Saposhnikovia divaricata (assembly GCA_036435485.1). Taxonomy (NCBI): domain Eukaryota; kingdom Viridiplantae; phylum Streptophyta; class Magnoliopsida; order Apiales; family Apiaceae; genus Saposhnikovia; species Saposhnikovia divaricata. Next base: position 7,536,398 of record CM071597.1, on the reverse strand, counting down.
TATCGTAAAATCAACAGAACAGGTTCACATTATTTAGAATAAATATGAAGAATATAATTGCTTGCAAGAAGGAATTTCGAAAGAACAATAAATAATACAAAAGGTTTCACATCACTTGAACAATAAATGAGGAATAGTAAACTTGCCTCAATACACAGGGTTTCCATTTCCACTACTTCAACTCCTTATCACTTTACATCCAACTCTACTTCTTTATACATTGGCCTTTTCTCGATAATACTCATCAACTCCGAAGCTTTTCCTTCCTCTCCAAATTTCCCTTTTATACTCGTACTGGCTCCCAACTGACCTCTCACTGGTACCTATATAAAAATAAAGTACTGCTTCAGTACTCTTATAACTTTAATCGTCTATCTTTATTCTACCCAAACGCATCCTATAACGCTTTACAATTTATCATATAGATCATATTACCAAAATAATAATAATAATAATATATAATCACGTAAATCACATAACACTTAGCATAGATTTTTAACTTATACTTATACCTGTCGGAATACTATTAACCCAATCAACAATCACATATCATTTGCTTCCATACAATTTACAATCAGATCATATCATTCTAATGTACCTCATTTGTACATCTTTCACAATCCATAACTTTTAACACTTAGTATACATACTCGTACCATAAACAATCATAATTATGTCAATACTGTATTGCTCATCGATTAACAATCCCTTAACTCAAATACTATATATAAAAATTAAAATTAAGTCAATTAGCAATAATATAATTGTAAACCTACCAATCCAATTACAATACTCTGTCGATTAGCATAGAGACACACATGACATGAAACCATATATAACTACATAATTACTCAAATTAATATCCTGAAGGCAAGTACACTATACTAAATTGTTTGTTTTATGACCATAATATCATGTTTACCAGATAAGTGATGCCCTTGCCGAGATATACATAACCACACAACATCTTTTCCTCTTAATTCAATTTTTTTCAAGCAAGCAACATTAAGAATCAAATTATGCGAATTATGCAATTCGTATTTTCACACAAACACTTACACTAATTTAACAACCTCAAGTGACAATTAGAAATCACTAAAATAGAAAAATTTTAAACCAACACATAACCACCACAGCCTCAAACTTCTTTCACCCCTCTTCCTTACTTAGCCCCTCCACCGTGACCACATACACCCATTTTTTTCTACTTCGGACAGAACCAAAACAGGGCTCGTGGCTTCACCGAGAGGATCCTACTTTTACTTTCTTCCGAGCTGACCACCACCCACGCCAAAAACAAGACAACAACTAGCTAAACACACAGCATTCCATATTAACTTCACCCCATACCAATACTGCAATTACACAAACTCATAGTACACAGTCGGTAACCGAACAACAACAGCCGTCAAGTCTATAAACCGAGACAACCCCAAGCACCATCCCTCCAATTACTGCAACACAAACATCATCTCCCCTTTGCAGCCTACACATACACCATCATCGAAACCTCAATTGAACCATTGCCATATTCCACTTCAACCCTCCGAACCAACACAACTAAAACCCCAATCGCCCTTAAACCTTAACTCGAATCAACACCCCAATCAACCACCAATTCTCAAGAACTTAGTATTTACCACTTTAAACTAAATTTTCAAGGAAAACCCAAACTAAAACACAATTATACACTTGCCCATTAATATACAAACAAATATATAGCCTGTAGTTAGCATAACACCCAACAACGACACCACCTACGACTCCAAAACCAACCAACAGAGCTCCCAAAGCCTTGGGTATCAAGAACCGAGCTATACCCACACACATACAGTTCAAATCAGGCCCCTACACGCGCACGCCTGCTTCACACTCACAAGCACGCACCCGGAAACACTCATACCACAGCTCGACTTACTCACGAACTCCACCATCGCTGTACACACGCGACACCAGGCATATACACACGTCTATACATATACTCAGTATACACACACACGCACCTATGTCTGATGGCGACGAGAACGAAAGGGGTGGGGGAAAGATTTCTCGGAAGAGAAAATGAGAGATTCAAAGAGAGAGAGAGACTTGAGCTAAGGAGAGATTCCCGAGAGTTCTTGAAGAAACTCGACTAAAAGAATGGGGGAGTAAATATCTGTTAATTAGGGATTAAAAGGGAATGAGGGTATTATGCACTTTACTAATAAATTTCTAATTGAGACCATTTTAAAATACTTGGTAAAATGGAAAAAAAATAAATAGGTAATATGTTGAGAAAAATCTCAATATCATTTTTAAAATGTAGAAAATAAAATTATCTACACCCCCATATTTTAAAAATATTTTTAGGATCAAAAATAAATTAAATATGAATTTTGCAAGTTTTGATCCTTTAAATGCAATAAAAATCTTAAAACCATTTTAAAATATCTAAACTCCCAAAATAATTCTCCCGATAATTTTAAAAACTACTTAAATAAAAAAAGATAATTTTACAAAAGATTTCATGATTTTTAACAACTCCAATGATTTTATACAATTCTCAGAAGATCAATAATGCATGCTTTAAATAGATTTTTTTTTTTACTCACCAAAAATTCAAATAAAAAAAATACACAGACCTACACGACACACATACATCACCATATGAACATGTAACTTGATGTCACATATATTTTATCCTAAAAAAAATTTCACACCTAATAATCCACATTTAATATCAAATAATTAAATAATAATAATAATAATTACGATATTTTCTAGGGCGTTATAGCTCTGATACCAATTGTTTTGAGCACAAAACACTTTGAGCCAAAGATTTTGAAGTAACTGATGTTTGGCTTCTTTTTCCTCAACAATTCATACGGAGTTTTATTCAAAATAGGCCTGATTATGACTCTATTCAACACATAGCATGTTGTATTCACTTCTTCTTCCCAAAAACTTCTAGGTAGCTTGCTTTCTTGCAATAAAGTCCTTGTAGTTTCTTGTAGTGACCTGTTCTTCCTTTCTACCACTCCATTTTGTTGTGGAGTCCTTGGTGCAGAAAATTCATGTGTAATTCCTCTTTCTTCACAATAAGCAATGAAGTCTTTGTGGCGAAATTCACGAATTCACCTCCTCTATCACTCCTTATACCTACAAGCCTTGTATTCAACTTGTTCTCAAGTAATTTGATTAGCTTCTTAAACTCATCAAAAGCACAATCTTTAGTATGAAGAAATAATACCCATGTAAATCTAGAATAATCATCTACAATCACAAAACCATATTGTTTACCTCCAATACTCTTGTAAGCTTCTGGACCAAATAAGTCCAAATGCAGAAGCTCTAAGGGTTTAGAAGTAGATACCATTTTCTTTGATTTGTGAGTACTTCTAAGCTGTTTGCCCAATTGGCATGCTGAACAGACTTCTGTTTTGACATACTTTAGCTTGGGTAGCCCTCTCACTAGTTTCTTGCTTAACAACTTTCTAAGCAAATCCATGTGTGCATGTCCCAATCTTCTATGACAAATATATGGATCATTATCTACTGCAGCCAAACAGCACGCTGTTTCCTGCATATCAAAGTATAATACATATATATTTCTTTCCCTTCTAGCAACTAGGGGGAATTTGTTAATACCAATAGTAATAATAGTCTTATCAATGCCAAAATCAACATGATGTCCATCATCAAATAATTGAGTGACACTAAGCAAATTATAAGTAAGACCTTGACATATTGAACTTTATCGATTGAAATATTACTATTACCAATATAACCAGTACCAAGGATTTGAAGAGTTTTGCTATTCCCAATTGTCACTCTTCCACCCTTTTTCATTTTCAGATTCATAAATTGAGATTTGTCTCCACACATATGTCTTGTGCATCCACTGTCCAAAATCCATTGCTTTGACTTGACCTTAGCAGCAAGGCACATTTAAAAAACAAAAAAATAACTCAATGTTTTGGTACCCATATAGGTTTGGGTCCAAGTTGGTTAGTAGCAAGAATATATAAAGCATTTAAATCAGATTTCTTGATCCACATTTGGACCACTTTTGGGGACTGGTTTTGCTTGCTGTCATTCTGTAGGTAAGCTGATTGTAAACAGTAAGCTAAATGGAAGCAGTAGGTAAAGAGCAGAAAATAAAGAACACATAGACTTTTAGCCAGGTTCGACCCCTAACCCCTATGGTCTACGTCCTGGTCCCTTACCAATCCGGTAAGAGAATATATTATTGATCACTGAAATAAACCAATTACAAGATACAACAATATATATCCCTCAATACCCAGCTGTTGACAAATGGCGTGCTGAACTCCTGTTTCTGAACTTGCTCTTTAAGCTATACTTCCCAAGTATACTTCTCTAGCAACGATCACCAAACCCTAGTTCCCTAGCCAATCTGTCCAACAACTAAACCTTACAAATCGAACAATACAATCAATAATAGATACAACTCAAACTATGAACTCTCTAAGATATAGCACGTATGAATATATTAAGAGCTCGAGAGAATTAAAAGAATATAGCAATGAAAAACTGAGTTGTTTGAAATCTTGTGTGCTTGAAATTTTTCTCAAAATTGTTAGAAGCGAATGAACACAAGAACAAGTTTATAAAGTTTCACACCAACGTTCAGAAAATCAATAAACCAATTATTCGAACGAATATAATCAATTTCCAACGTTCAATTGGTTATAGAGATTTTACAAACGTTCTTGTGAACGTTAGACATAAGGTTTGGAAGAGATGAATCGTAGAAAACATAACCCTTTTGTTTGTATAGATAGAAAACGTGTATAGGAGATTTTGTAAAAAGAAATATTTTAAATAAGGAAACTCCCGTAAGTTTTATAAAATGATTTAAAGAAAGATATTTGAAAAGATTTGAGCTCTAGAATATATTGTATACGTATAATATAATAAAGATTCCTTACAATATATTTCCTGAAATAAATCCATGAGAAACAATCTTGATCTATATCTTCAGGATTTCTGGCAGTTGGAAATGGCTTGCTGTTTGTGTCTGACTGTCATAAATGGCTTGCTGTTTATGAACTGTCTGTGCGCAACTGGCTTGCCAGACTGTCTCTATTGTAACACCAAATGGCTTGTTGTTTGTATATTCTGTGTAAACAATCAGTATGCCAACATACCCTGCAAAACCATGTTAGTACAATACAAACATAACACGGTGTTTTATATCAAACTACAAGCAAATAGCTTGCTGAATGTGATCATCAAAACCATAGGAGTATCAATCTCCCCCTTTTTGATGATTACACACTATTTAGGAGAATAAGAAAGATCCCCCTAAATCCCTGCATATTAGTACATTTTGATATAAAACAGATTCAAGATAAACAAGCATAATTAATCAAATCCAAATCGAATATCTTGACCAAACATCGAATATCTTGACCAAACAAGCAAATAAGTTCTCCTAAATTTCTCCCCCTTAATCCATCAAAAAGAATATTAGTCCAGGTCTGGAATAAGCATAGAGAAATAAAAATAAAAAATCAAATCATGGTAATGGCATATAAACAGTTTAGATACAAATGGTAAGCCAACGTTACCCATTCTGTGCTTGTCAGCTTGCTAACAACACAGTACACATGCCAAGCTCCATTCGTATGGCTGAAAATCTTTCTTCAGCCAATGGATTTGTGAAGATATCTGCTAGTTGAACTTCAGTTGAGACAAATACCAACTCAATCTTCCCTTTTGCAGCATTATCTCTCAAGAAATGATGACGAACGTCAATATGCTTCTTTCTTGAGTGATTCACAGGATTCTTTGAGATATTTATGGCACTCGTGTTGTCACAATATATTGGAATCTTGCCACACTTGATATTAAAATCCCTTAGGGTTTGAATCATCCATAGAATTTGAGAGCAACAACTACCAGCTGCTAGATACTCTCCTTCGGTCGTTGATAGAGCAACAGAAGCTTGTTTTTTGCTTTGCCATGAAACCAAGCTTTGTCCAAGGAATGTACAAACACCACTTGTACTCTTTCTATCAGTTTGAGACCCTGCATAATCTGCATCACTATACCCCACGAGATCAAAAGTATTTGTGATAGGATAGAACAAGCCAAGATTGATAGTACCACTTAAGTATTTAAAAATTCTTTTAACCGCATTTAAGTGAGATTCTTTAGGGTTGGATTGAAACCTTGCACAAACACAAACACTATACATGATATCAGGTCTTGAGGCAGTTAAATATAGTAGACTTCCAATCATACTTCTATATCTTTTGACATCCACATCCTTACCATTCTCATCTGCAAACAGCTTGCTGTTTTGAGTCATAGGAGTTGTTTTTTCTTTGACATCTTCATAACCAAATCTTTTGAGTAGATTCTTTGTATACTTTGATTGATGCAAATAAATACCATCAATAGTTTGCTTGATTTGGAGACCAGAGAAATAATTGAGTTCCCCCATCATGCTCATGTCAAATTCATTGTACATGCACTTAGAAAACACTCACACATAGATTCATTAGTAGAACCGAATACAATATCATCCACATATATTTGTACAACAAGAATATCTTTACCATTTTGCTTTGTAAATAATGTGGGATCGATATTACCTCGAGTGAATCCATTTTTGAGAAGAAACTTACTAAGCCTGTCATACCACGCTCTAGGGGCCTGCCTTAAACCATATAATGCCTTCTTGAGCTTGTAAACATAATCATGAAACTTCTCATGTTCGAATCCAGGAGGTTGTTTGACATAGACTTCCTCATTCAGCACGCCATTTAGAAATGCGCTTTTTACGTCCATTTGATATAACTTGAATTTCTTGTAGCATGCATAGGTAAGAAGCATTCTGATTGATTCTAAACGAGCAACAGGGGCATATGTTTCATCAAAATCAATTCCTTCTTGTTGATTATAGCCTTGAGCCACGAGCCTTGCCTTATTTCGAGTGACGGTTCCAAACTCATCAACTTTGTTCTTGAACACCCATTTGGTTCCTATGATAGAAACATCTTCTGGTGGCTTTACAAGTTCCCACACATCACATCTCTCGAATTGGTTGAGTTCCTCTTGCATGGCCATGATCCAATTTTCATCTTCTAATGCTTCCTTGATATTTTTGGGTTCTTCTTGAGCTAGAAAGGCAGCATAAGCACAAAAGTTTGCCTTTCCTCTCCTTGTTGTGATTCCATCTGAGATATTTCCAATAACAAGTTTTGGAGGATGATTCTTTACTGTCCTTGTAGCCTTTGGTAGAGAATGTTGAGCAATTTCTTCCTGTGAAGTCAATCTGACCAATTCAGCTTTTCAGGATTTCTGGCAGTTGCAAATGGCTTGCTATTTGTGACTGACTATCAGAAATGGCTTGCTATTTGTAAACTGTCTATGTGCAACCGGCTTGCCAGACTGTCTCTGTTGTAACACCAAATGGATTGTTGTTTGTATATTCTGTGTAAACAATCAGTATGCCAACATACCCTGCAAAACCATGTTAGTACAATACAAACATAACACGATGTTTTATATCAAACTACAAGCAAATAGCTTGCTAAATGTGATCATCAAAACCATAGGAGTATCAATCTCCCCCTTTTTGATGATTACACAATATTTAGGAGAATAAGAAAGCTCCCCCTAAATCCCTGCATATTAGTACATTTTGATATAAAACAGATTCAAGATAAACAAGCATAATTAATCAAATCCAAATCGAATATCTTGACCAAACAAGCAAATAAGTTCTCCTAAATTTAATGAAAATGCACATCTAGAGGGGGTGAATAGGTGTAAATGGCTAACTATATTCAACTAAGTCCGATTTTAAAAATTACCAGAAATAGCTTACTGATTTCGTTTTATGCAGAGACAAATGGTAAGCTGTTTGTCTCCTGCAATTCTGGTATGCTGTTTGTCGTCTGACTGATCCATTTTGGTAAGTTGTTTTCACTTTATGATTTACTTGAACCACACAATGTCTTTCTAGATGTCCTTTTCCACCACATTTGTTGCATGTCTTCCAAGGCATAGCATAGTCATAGGGTATGTCATTCCTTCCATCATATTTGAGCACCTTGTCTTTGTTGTTGAAATTTAGACCAACACCTTCTCTGACCAAAGGCACATTTGCCTTCTTCATCATTGTTTTTAAAGTGTCTTCACCTTGAACAAAAGTTTCCATACCCTTCTTGATATCTTTAACTTCTGTTTCTAGGAGGGTGATCACTTCAGCTTGCTGTTTGATGAGTTCAGCTTGCTGAACTCTCTTTTCGGCAGATTTTGAGGATTCGGCTTGACTAGATTCCATCATCTTGTATAATTCCAATTCTTTAGCTTTAGTTTTAACATCAGACCTTAGCTCTTTGATTTCTTCAGTCAATGTCTTCTTTCTCCTCTCAAGTAACTTGATATTAGCCTCTAAATGGCTATTCTTGGCATTTAGTTCCTTGATCTCTGTAGCTTTACTGAATGAAGTTGAATCCCATTCTTCCATTTTTGGCAACAAATCTTTTAACATTTTGGATAAGTGAGCATTCTTATCAGTCAACTTGCTGATTTCAGCTTTTTAGTGCCATATACTCTTCAATTGTAACACTATTTTGTTCCTGCATGGTTAGTGAATCTAACAATGTATCATCTGAAGAAATATAATCATTAAAAGAGTTTACCTCACTCTGATCCTCTTCTGAATCAGTTTCAGCATACACTCCTTCTGTATTTCCATGAACAGATTCATCTTCCATTCCAACAAGTGCTAAGTTCACCATCTCTTCACTTGAGTCATCACTGGAATCTGAATCATCATCACTCCAAGTCAGTAGAGCCTTTGATTTCTTCTTGTCCTTGAAAACAGTAGGTTGTTTTGACTTTAGTTTGTAGCAGTTCCTTTTATAATGTCTTGGCTTGCCACATTCGAAACAAGTTTCCTCCGTAGACTCTTTTGAGCCTTTCTTGTTGTTGTAGAAACCACCTCTTTCCCTTTTCATCATATTATTCTTTTCAATCAGCCTCTTGATCTTTTTTGTAATAAGTGCAAGTTCCTCATCAGAATCAGATTCACCATCAGATTCAATTGGCTTGTTGTTTTTATAATGGAAAGCCATATTTTTCATCTTTCCTGTTGAAGCTTTCACACTTGAACTTCCCATCTGATTCCCATTTATCTTACTTTCAAATTGCTCTAGCTCAGCAAATACAGCTAAGTGATCCATAGTATCAATAAGTGGTGAGGATTCCAAAGCAGTAACTTTGGCTTCGTAGATAAATGGTACTGCACTCAATACCTTCATATTCATTTCGTCTTGTGGTATAGATTTCCCAAGCCTCTTCAATGAGTTTATAGTAACTTGAAACCGTGCTTGACTATCCTTGATAGTTTCACCTTCATTAAGCTTGAAATTCCCAAAATCATTCATTAGCTTGCTAAGTTTCACCTTCTTTAGAGATTTCGAACCTTCATGATAAGTCTCCAAAGCATCCCACATTTCTTTTGCTGATTTGAGTGAAGATACTTTATCATATTCAGCCTGATTCAAACCATTCATAAGAGAACTCCTTGCTTTTCCATTGTAGCCAAGTTTGATTAATTCTTCCGGAGTAAGATCATCAACATCCTTTGGCTTGCCATCTTTATCAAGAAAAACATATGGACCTTTTTGCACAACTCTCAGAACTAATGGATCTCTGGATAAGTGAGTTTCCATGCTGCTTTTCCACCAGTGGTAGTTGTGTGTGCCATGAAGAAGTGGAGGCCTAAAATCAGATTTTCCTTCTGGATAGTTTTCAGCCATTATGATCGAATACTTTCCTGTTACAGAATTATTAGTATACCAAAGCTCTTATACCAAATGATAGGATCAGGTGCTTACCACTGCGCTAAAAGCCTCGGTGCTTGTAGCAAGGCGCAACCTTATTTCCTTTATCCTTAGTCAGTGCATAGCGCCACGATCCGATTTAGGGAGATGTTGGCCATGCCACACAATAGGGTCTAAATATAATTGGTGTCTATTCATCTTCTATATCTTTTGTGGATGTATGATTAGTTTGGTATTTGTATACCGAGACTCCGAGAGGTAACCTATACTTGTTTCGTGTTATCTGATCAGATATCATAACCATCATATGCATTGATTAAAGGCATCAACTCTAAGCGAAGTAGTTAATGAAGTTAGGATCCCATGTTTTCTTTTGCAGAAGTAATTAGATTTAAATTCTCATTAGTTAATTAATTCTTAGTTTTATTAATTTGTTTCTTAGTTATTTATAGTTAATTAAAATCTTGTTATTTGTCTTAGCATTGAATAAAAACCATACATTGATGCATATGTACAATAACTGAATTAAAACCAAAACCAGATCTCTGTGGGAACGAACTAGACTTATTCATATATTACTTGTGACCACGTACGCTTGCGTGATTTAGTGCAAACACTGAGATCTGATTTTTCCTGAATCTTGGTCTGGAAATCTTGGTATGGATGCTGGTACTTATTCTTTTATCAAGATGTATGAGAAGAATGACTTAGCACATCACAATGCAAAGCCAGAAGTTAAAGCTCAGAAACAGAAAGAAAGGCTTGCAGGAATCATAAACAAAAGAGGTGAAAGGCTAAGCAAACTTCTACTCCACTCATACCAGAAGAAATTCCTAATGATCCGAGTATTCATTTGTATGTACTTCCAATATCATCTAGAATTGAGACATCAACAATATATGATCACTCTACGGAGGAGTCAGGATTTGTAGATGTTAGTACACAGAATACTGGTGAAGGACAGGATGATCATACTTCAGCTCCAGATCAGAAAGATGAAGATGTTTATACTCTTACACAAGTTTTATTACTTAAATATCATTCTACAGAGGCAACTTCTTCTACAAGACTTGAAGATAAGATTATTTCTGCATTTGAGTCTGAAGATACAAGAAACACTTCCAACATTGAAGTCAATTATGAAATTCTACAGGACATTCAGAAATCTCAAGTTGATATTTAATCGAGACTTCAAACACTTGAAGATAATCAAGTCACTTGAAAGGCATATGACACAGCCTATTTGTAGTTCGAGGATTCGACTCAACTTAAATTAGATTGTAATAAGTAATTAATGCTCACTGTCTCAGGAATCTCACAAAGTACTATATGCAAGAAGAAAGAAGAAAGTCATTCTATAGTTTTGATGTTTTACACTGGAAGAAGAGTCAGTTTACTGATCATGCCCCAGTTCAGCATTGAAGAAATTGGATTCGTTTAAAATGACAGAGATTTCCGTGGAGACAGCATCAGTACAGGAGTTATTAAAGAGTGGTAATAAAGTATGTGGATCACAACTGAGAGTCAAATTGAAGAACATATATTGGAGTTAGTCGTTCATGAACCAGACAGTACATCGAACGTCAACAGTTATCCAGTGGAAGTTTCTCAAAGTTTACAGTGATTCACAAGGAGTAAGTCAATTATTAATTAACTATATTATTAATTTAATTAAACAAATTAATTCAATTCGAATTAATTAATTTAATTAATTAATTAAGTTAATTAATCTCTGATTTATTCAATAAGTAATAATATATGGATTATACTATTTCGGAGAATTTTGGTTATACAATTTCTGAATTTCAGTTGAACTATTTCTGGAAATTCAGTTATACTATTTCTGAAATAAGTGGTATACTATTTCTGGAATAATATAGATACTATTACTGCATTAGTAATAATATACTATACTATCCCCGAATTTATACTATTTCCGAAGTTATATTATTTCTGGAATTAATAGTATATTATTTCTGAAGTATTATAGATATTATTACTGATCAAGTAATAATATACTATACTATTACCGAAATATTTAAACTATACTATTTCTACCAGTTATACTATTACCGAAATATTTATACTATTACCGAAGTTTTAAGCAAACTATTTCTAGGTAAATGTATATTATTTCTAAGTAAATCCATACTGTTTTAAGGGAATGAGTTCTACTATCCCTAGGCTGCTATACTATCACCGTGCCAGTTATACTATCAGCGTGACATCTATACTATCACCGTGTCAATGTGTAGCAGTTGGACAGAAGCAATTGTTTTGTTTTTGTATAAAAACAAACACTTGGACAGAAGCTTCAGGCAGGAAAAAACAAGAAGAAAAAAAGAGAACCAAGAACATAAAACACTCTCATCTTCTACACACAAGTGCTCAAGCTTTAATTCACACAATAAATTCAGTTCAAGCCTATTGCAATATCTGATCCGCTGGAACTTGTTTATTGATTACTCTTGTACTACTAGCGAATTAAGTTTCCTAGTTTATATCTTGATATCTTGATTTTAATTAGCAAAATTAGAAAAGTTCATGTCGAATTTTCTAATTAGTTATTAATCTCTTGATATTAATTTGTAACACCCGTCAAGTTAATATATTGATATATTCAACTTGAATTCTGTGTTATATTATTCCGCACAAAATTTGTTTAAAATAAATTTTATTCAAAGAACAAATTTCGAGAAAATTACATAGATTGTATTCAACCCCCCCTTCTACAATCTTATTGGACCTAACAATTGGTATCCGAGCCATTTGATTGATATACAAATCAAGATCCTATTTTTACTCAATCAAAAATCAACCTCGAATTTTTAACTCTCTTAAAAATTCGTCATGTCAGCCAAAGGCAATGTTAAAATTCCTATCTTTAATAAAGATAATTATGATATGTGGAAAAACAAAATGGAGTTATTTCTTGATGTAGCAAACCCAAGATTTTTGTGGGTTTTGGAAAATGGACCAGTAACTCCTATGCAACATGATACTGAAACAGTTGTCAATGGAACTGTAACAGTCCCTGCCAAATCCTATCCAAAGGACCCTAAGAACTATATCTCTGAAGATAAGGAGGAAGCTGGATTGGATAAAAATTTGAGACTCATTCTATTGGATTCCCTAGATGCTGTAATGTATAGCCATGTGAGAAATTGTAAAACTGCTAAGCACATCTGGGAAACTATTGAGGTCATTAATGAAGGGACTGATGAAGTCAAGGAAAATAGACTACAAATTCTAACTTCTGAATATGAACACTTTAGAGCTGGCCCTAATGAAGGCATTCAGGAAGTGTTCGAAAGGTATAACAAGATAATCAACAACTTGCAAGTTCATGGCAAGCAATATACTCAGAAGGAGATCAACATGAAGTTTTTACTAACTATGCCTACTCACTTGGAGCATAGAATCACTGCCATCAGAGAATCTAGAGATTTAACTCAGGTTGCTCTTGAAAGGCTGTTTGGTGTTCTGAAAACATATGAATTAGAACAAGTACAACAAAAGGAATTCAATGGCAAAGGCAGAATGGCAAACTCTTCTACAGCTCTAGTGGTTGAAGTTCCTAAGGAAGTGGAAACTAAAGTTGTTCAACCTAACAGTTTCAACAAGGAACAAACTGAAGTAGAACTTGGCCAAACACCAGCTACTCAGGATGGTGGAGAATTTTATTCACTTGAAGAGCTGGATCAATTGGAAGATGAATCTATGGCAATGATGGTGAGACAATTTAGTAACTTCAGATTCAGAAGAAATCCAAAGTTCAGGTTTAAGTCAAATAACAGATTTCAGAGAGGAGGTTCTTCATCCTCTAGTAACAGGGGAGGTTATAAAACTGGAACTGTTGACAGAAGCAAAATCCGTTGTTTCAATTGTAATGAGTTGGGACATTTTGCTACTGAGTGTCAGAAACCCAAGCAAGCACAGAAGAAAGATTATGCTTCTGAAAAGAAGAAAAGTGGAAGAGCTTATGTGGCTGTTGGTAAAAGCTGGGATGACACAGATAGCGAAGATGAAGAATATGGAAACTTTGCGTTGGTGGCAAATGCTGAATCTTCAACTTATTATACCACACCGGTAATTCTTACTGATGCTCAATTAATTGATAGTTTACGTAGTTCCTTGAATAATGCACAAAGAGGGTACGAGAGAATAAGTCTTGTTAACACTAACCTTGAAAATCAAATGTTAGATTTAAAAAGGGTGCAGGTTAATCAAGATAAGAATATAGAAGAAATAGCTCGACTTAACTACAGAGAAAAGGGTCTAGGAGAATACATGGTAAAACAAGTTGATAGGATTGCTGAACAAGAAACCAAGATTAGAGAACTTGAAACACAGGTTAGAGCTTGTTATAATACTGTTAAGGTTTCTAAAGAATTCTTCAACAAACAAGCAGTAGAACAAACTGTAGGAATAGGATTTGATTACAGTCAAGCTGTTGGTTCTTTGAGTAATCATTCTCCTAATTCTATCCCAGCTAAAGAAAGAGGTATACCATATATTCTCAAGAATGTTGAAAAACCAATGTTTACGAAATCTGATGCTGGTCCACCAGATATTCGTTCTATGGTTATACAAGAAGAAATGAGGAATGAGGATAGTGCAAATGGCACAGTTCTTGTTAAGAATAGATATGTTAAGGATAAAACTGTTAAGAACTATAATACAAAGAATGTGTCATCCAAGAAAAATGTCACAGTCTTTGTTAAGGCTAAATCAGTTGAGGACGTTAACACAGCAAATGTTTTATCCAAGAAAGATGTACCTAAAGTACCAGTCAAGGTTGTTGAAACAACGAGTTCTTCTAAGACTGGATTAGGTGGTAACAAGTTGAAGCAGAACAATAACATGTCTAACATGAATAACATGCCAATCATTGATTCTAATCATAAAGCATGTGGTGTTGTCAACTGTATGTCTTGTGCCTTTAATGTGATGTCTGCTTACTTTAATGGTAATCTTGCATGTGATAATAAGACTGCTCCTCGACAACATATGAACAGGAATAATGTTAGATCAAAGACTGCTAGTCCTCCTTATGTTAGGAGAGAGACATTTGTACCAAAGCCTAAACAAAGTTTTATGAAGGCTGTTTACAAAGTCAAATGTCCAGTCAATGATATTGTTACTAAACAAACATGGATATCTAAACTGAAACAAATGACTGTCAAATCTGTTTATAAAGTGAAATGTTTGTTGAATAATGATAAAGTTGTTGTTAAAATAAAGAATGTTGTTTTGCCTGACAAAGGCCAATTCTTTAAGTACTCTGGACCCAATCAAATTTGGGTTCCGAAGAAAGTTTAATCCGTTTGTCATTGCAGGGTGTTGAGCAGGTTGAACGAGTGACCTGGATCTTGGACAGTGGATGTTCAAGGCATATGACTGGAGACAGAACCCTGCTGACAAATGTGGTGGAGAAGGCCGGCCCAGTAGTTACCTTTGGAGATAACAGCAAAGGTAGAACTGATGGATATGGCAGACTTGAAGCTGGAAATGTTATCATTGATGAAGTGTCTTTTGTGAAAGGACTTGAGCACAATTTGCTCAGTGTCAGTCAATCCTGTGATAAAGGTTATGAAGTTCATTTCAACAAGAAGAATTGTCTAATTTCACACAAGAGACATGAAAAGCCACAACTGACAGGAGTTAGAAAAGGCAATCTGTACGTAGCCAATATGAACTCAGGAAGCACTGAAGAAGTCACTTGCTTCTACACTAAAGCATCTAATGACGAGAGTTGGCTATGGCACAAGAAACTTTCTCACCTCAATTTCAAAACAATGAATTCTCTAGTCAAAAGAGAATTGGTGAGAGGTTTGCCTTCAATGGAATTCACTCAAGAAGGACTGTGTGATGCATGTCAAAAGGGCAAGCTAAAAAGGGCAAGTCACAGGAGCACTGATACATCTTCAATAACTGAACCATTACAATTACTTCATATGGATTTGTTTGGTCCAGTTAATGTGATGTCTATGTCAAGAAAGAGATATGCTCTAGTGATTGTTGATGATTTTTCAAAATACACTTGGGTCCTGTTCTTGAATTCTAAAGATGAGACTCCACAACTGGTGATTGATCACATCAAGTTAATTGAGCGAGATTCTACGTATCCAGTGAGAGCTATAAGATCAGACAATGGAACTGAATTCAAGAATGCAGTTCTAAATGACTTTTGCACTGAGAAGGGTATAACCAGACAATATTCAGCTCCAAGAACTCCTCAGCAAAATGGGGTAGTGGAAAGAAAGAATAGAACCTTGATTGAAGCTGCACGTACTATGCTAAGTGAATCAAGGCTTCCATTGTACTTTTGGGCTGAAGCCATCAATACTGCGTGCTATACCCAGAATCGAACTCTAATCAATAAAGATCAAATGAAGACACTCTATGAAATTATGGCTGATAAGAAACCTTCACTCAAATACTTTCATGTATTTGGGGCAAAGTGCTTTGTGCTTAAAGAAGGTGATGATCAAGGTGGCAAATTCGAAACCAAAGCATTTGAAGCAATTTTTATTGGCTACTCAATGAGATCATACAGGGTGTATGTGATTGATGAACAGAAGATGATGGAAAGTGTCAATGTAACATTCGATGACACTAAACTCCCTAGTATCCAAACTAAGGATCCATCTGAAAAGCTATCTTTCGATGACATGACAGATACAGATTCAGATGATGACAATGCTCCTGAGATTTTTGCTGATGCTAATGACAACAATGATGATGATCAGGGTGATGGTGATGAAAGCAATGATAGTAGTCAAAATACCCCTGACTCATCTAAACAATCATCTAGTCAACCCAGCAACAACTCAGGGGGAGATAATCAAGGGTCAACTGGTCACACACAACATCACAATGAAAATCAAGGCGAATCATCAAGATCTAATCTTCCCAGACAGACTGTTTGGAATAGAGCTCATCCTTTTGAGCTAATCATTGGTGATCCAGTTGTTGGTGTGAAGACTAGAAGAGCTTTTCAGAATCAATGTAATTACTCAGGGTTCCTGTCTGAAATGGAACCTAAGAAAACTGAAGAAGCTCTCTCTGATCCTGATTGGGTGATTGCAATGCAAGATGAACTCAATCAATTTAAACAACAAGAAGTTTGGAAGCTGGTACCCAGACCTACAGACAGACCAGTAGTTGGCACCAGGTGGGTATTCAGGAACAAACTTGATGAAGATGGTACAATGACGAGAAATAAAGCAAGACTGGTAGCAAAAGGTTACTCACAATCTGAAGGCATCGACTATGATGAGACCTATGCTCCAGTGGCTAGACTTGAGGCCATAAGAATATTCTTGGCATTTGCTGCATTCTCAAACTTTAAAGTTTATCAAATGGATGTCAAGAGTGCTTTCTTAAATGGCAAGCTAGATGAAGAGGTCTATGTAGAATAGCCCCCTGGCTTTGAAGATCCAGATCTAATTGACTATGTCTATTTCCTTTTCAAAGCTGTCTATGGTCTTAAGCAAGCACCAAGGAAATGGTATGACACTCTCTCTGAATTTTTACTTGAAAATGATTTTGTTAGAGGTGTCATAGACAAAACTCTCTTCACTAAGAAACATAAGAATGATACTATATTAGTCCAAGTCTATGTGGATGATATAATATTTGGGTCTACTAATGATCTTTTGTGCAAGAAATTTGCTAAGTTAATGCAGGGTAAATTTGAAATGAGCATGATGGGTGAGCTGAAGTTCTTTCTTGGATTGCAAATCAGTCAAAGGACAGATGGAATATTTATCTGTCAATCCAAGTATGTCAAAGAGCTCCTCAAGAAGTATCAAATGGAGGACTCTTCTTCAGCAAGAACACCATCATCTACAGCTGTTAAGTTTGGAGCATGTGAAAATTCTGCCAAGGTAGATATCACAAGCTACAGAGGTATGATAGGCTCATTACTTTACCTCACTGCAAGTAGACCTGATATTATGCATGCTACATGCTTGTGTGCAAGGTTCCAAGCGGATCCTAGAGATGTGCATCTCATTGCTGTAAAACGAATCTTGAGATATCTTAAGGGTACTCCTATTTTGGGAATTTGGTACCCTAAAGATTCTGGTTTTAATCTTGTTGGATATACAGATTCAGATTATGCAGGAAGTGTTGTAGATAGAAAAAGCACCTCTGGGAGTTGTCAATTCCTAGGTGGCAGGTTGGTTTCTTGGTACAGTAAGAAACAGCAAACAGTTTCCAACTCTACAGCCGAAGCTGAATACATAGCTGCTAGAAGCTGTTGCGCTCAGATCTTGTGGATCAGAAATCAGCTACGGGATTATGGATTTGTACTTGACAAGATTTCTATCTTGTGTGACAATACAAGTGCCATAGCAATCTCCAACAATCCTGTGCAGCACACAAGAACAAAGCACATTGACATCAGGTATCATTTTATTCGAGAGCATGTCATGAATGGTACCGTGGAGTTACATTTTGTTCCCACGGAAGAACAAACAACAGATATTTTTACTAAGTCTCTTGACGAATCCACATTCACCAGAATTGTTGGTGAATTGGGTATGTTAAATAGTCCTAGTAATTAATCTGGTTAATATCTGAGGTCTGTTCTTTAATAATTTAACAAGTGATTATTTTGTAAATATTTGTTGTTTAAAATCACTTGTGTAATTATTTTATCATTAATTAATTCCACTTGCTTATTTTCGAACACTTGTCAATCATGTTAATATTTTATTTGGTCAATTATGAAATTAGAAATAATATAAGTATGTGAATATTTTAATTTTATTTGTTTTGTAGTGTTTGTCCTTTTGTTATTATTGTTTGATTTCGTAAAAGGGCTAACCTATGTTGATTTTTGTGTTGTAAATAAATAATTTGTTGTAAATTATTATTTTATTAAGCTTTTTAAGTTCTGTAAATTACTAAGTATATAACTTGTACATAGCTTGTTTAATTTAATCTGGTAAATCTGTTAATGTATTTTTTAGTAATAATATAGCGATCTGTAATAATAGAGTTAATCTTAGAAATAAAATAGTGTGTCGGTAATAATATAAGTGTCTATAAATAATATAGAATTATTGTTAGTAATAATAGAGTTAATTTGTAAATAATATATGTGTTCGGTAATAGTCTAAGGCATTAGAAATGGTATAGATTTAATCTTAGAAATAGTATAGGCTGCGGCAATAGTATAGGGTTGCCGGTGATAGTATACACAGTAGAGTATCTCTAGTCTATACTATCTCTAGTCATACTATCTCTAGTTATACTATCTCTCGTGTTTAGTCACAGAGAACTCGATATACACGATACACACACATCTGGTGTCGAATTGCTACCAAATTTTCGACTTGAAATCTCAATCAAATCACAAACTAAGAACATCCATTGATTTCTTGCATCAAAAACTCTGTTTTAACCGTTCAAAATCACGATTTTGGTCGAGTTCTTGGTGATTTTATTTTTCGAAAATTGAAAATTTTGATCTGTTTTTCCAAGAGATTGGGTTCGATTTTCAGAAAACTAAAAATACCTGGTTGTTTGTGATTGTATCAATATCATATCCTGAGATTTTGAGAATTTTTCAAGAACTTTTTTATTTTTCGAATTTCGAATTTATTATTAATTCGAATTAATTAAGTTTAATTGAATTTTGTGCTAAAAATTAAAAATTTCAAAAACTTAAAATCTGTATTAAAATGGCTGTTGAATTCGAACTAGTTAAGCACAACATGGTTGGTTTTTATGATCCGGAAGAATGTTTGGTTGACAGATTCAAGCCCTGGATTCGTTTCTTGGATGAACAACCAATCGTCAGTAGTGCTTTATCTCTTGACGCTCCAATGAAATTGGAACCTCTACGACTGATGTGTTCTACAGCTATTATATCTACCAATGCCTTTACATTCAAGGTTGGGAACTCACAGTTCAGAGTCAATGAATCAGTACTCAAGACAGTGTTGAATCTTCCTACTGCTGATTTTGTTGATAATCCGTCCAACACTGAATTGACTCAGTTTTTCACTGATATTAATTATCAGGGACAGTTGAAATTGAGCAACTTGCCGAAAAATGGTTTGGTAGCTGAATGGTACTTGTTGTTTGATACTTTAATTCGAGTGTTTTCTAACTGTGCTAACACTTCTTTTTCAAATATTCCTTCTCTGATTCAGTATATTGGTTATTCGGTTGTCCACAATCGAAGAATTGATATAGGTAAAATTCTTTGGAAGAACATGTTCAGAAGAATAGTAAATACTAAAAAGAATTTTAGACAGGGTGAAAAGGTGTTAATCTATTATCCTAGATTTTTCACTCTTATTTTTAATCACTTGGTTTCTGAGGAGTTACAGAATACATTTGTTGATGAGGAAGCTCAAGATTCAAAGTCTTTTCATAAGAAATTTCATACAAGAGCTGCCTCACAACAGAATGACTACAACAACGTACCAGTGCTTGTTACTCAGTACATGTCCACATTCATACATCTTCCAATTATTCCTGGACCTGTACTTGAGCAACCAGAACCAATCATAGAACAACAAGCACTTGCTGTTGTGCATCCAGAACAAAATGCACCTGCTCTTGAACAAGCTAAGCCGGAATTTCAATCACAAGAGGCTCATGTCACTTCATCTGCTGACCAGGTATTACATTCTGATCCCTTAACTACTTCTATCTCTCAATCTTCTTCTGGAACCCAAGTGGTTGTTAGGACTGACCAAGGGATTGTAGAACCACAATCTCTATCCCAGGTCAAAGAGCCAAACACAAGGTCAAAAATAGATAAAGTTTATCAAGTCAGAAAGAAGAAATCACAGCTTAAAAGAACTGAAAGAAGTAGTGAAGAAGTGAGTGAACCCACAGCTCTGCCTCTACTAAAGAAGAGTAGAAATGAACCCGAGGAAACTGTAAGCTCATCCATACCCTCCCAAAAGGATATGGACTTTGAAATGGCAAATGAACAGCTTCTGGAACCATTCTCTCAACAGGATGAGTCCATTGAATTTCGCCAGTCGGCCATGGCATCCTGTAATGTGTCAAGCACAACCCCACTGTTATTACTAACAATGGGAGAACATGTAGAACTGGATGAAAATAGTGACACATTGAGAGGAGAGCACTTAGGAACTGAAACAGTGCCTACCATAGTCACGGTAGAGGAGCCTTCACAGGCTAATGAGGGAAATCTTGACTCTCCGCCAAAATTAATAGAGTCATCATCTCCCCTCCCAGGAGGAACATTCTTGGCTCCCTCAAGGGATTTTCCACTCGCAGTTTCAACTGGAGAAAGTGGAAGGCAACTCAGTCTTTCTGTCACTGAAGCAATTCAGACTTCAATTCCAACTGACATGACAGAAATGACTGTGGATAGGGATTTGCGAACTCCCATTGCACCACCACTGACCTTCCAAGAGGAGGCTAGGGTGATTTTACCTGCAGGTACACTTTCTGGAGCAGCTAAGGAAATAGTGAGGAGTGATGTGAGGATCACCACTAAATTGAGTGAAACACATGCACGTCAGATGAGTGAAACTCAGAGTGATAATCAGGTGAGTGCACACACTGACACATACACTCGTTCATTGGAAGAAAAGATTAAAGCTCTAGAAAAGGAACTTGAGGCAACTAAAGCTGAAGCAAATTTACTTCGAGCACAAGTGGATGGACCGTCTTCTTCATCTACCTCTGTCAACAGTCAGCTTATGGGAGTGAAACATGACATTCAAATAATGAAGACTGCATTTAACACCAAGATCAATACTCTTGAACTCTCTCAACAACAGATAATCTCTGACTCCTCGGACATAACAGTTACTCAAGACAGAATTATTACGGCTCTTTCAAATAAGGTTGAAGACATTCAAACAGAAGTACATGAAAATCAGTTATCTACTGAAAGTCGTCTTAATCGGATTGAAAGCCAAAGTGCATATCAAAGTCAAGGGCTAAAACACTTATACAACATGATTAGCCGCACTATCATCCCCACAATAGAAGAGGTAGAATTCTTTCAAGGAAAAGGTGGAGATGGTGATGAGCAAGACCCTGAAGATGGTGCATTTGATAAATCTGTAGAGGATTCCTCAACTAAGGGGGAGAAGTCAACAGGGGGAGCTGGTACTAAAGGGGGAGACAAAGACAAATCAATAGGGGGAGATTTTGATAAAGGTGACAAGGGAAAGAAAGCTCAATCAGCACCGAAGGATGACACTGTAGAAGGTTATTACTACTCAGGTGAACCTGATAACCTTGATGTTTTTGCTGATTTAGACTTTTCAGATAAAGGTGAAGCATTTGGAGAACCAGATCTCAATTTCTGGGATGAGGATGAAGAAGTTGTTCCTGATCCTGCTGAACTCCAACGAATGAATTTTGAAGCCAATCAAGAACTTGAACAAAATGAAGCTAATCTGACAATGAGAGAAGAAAGACTCAGAAAAACAATGGAACAAATGGCTCATAATGAAAGGCTTCAAAAGGCTGAACAGGAAGCACTTCAACAGCAACATTCTCAAAAGCTTTAAGCAAGAAGGATGTACATTAAGTACAAGAGTGGTGATAAGTGGGAGCGTGCTCAAAGAATCATAGATTCACCACAAACTTCTGGCTGTGATGATCGTCGGTTAGGTGATATGTTTCAAAGGTTTAAAGAGAAGAACCCTTTCCAAGACGATTATCTAAGAGCTTTGAAGTCTGAAATTTTAAGCATAACTTGTGCAAGTGATCGGATGGAAGAGTTACTAATCTTTGTTCATTGTCATAAGCTTGGAACTCAAAAGGTATCTCTTCAGTTCTTCTATGATAGATCACTTTCAGAACTTTGGGTAATGAGACCAAAAGTCAGAACTTCTTATGAACTTGGTGTACTACTTCATGAAAAATTCCTAGATTTCGCTGAAAAGGCAGGTCCTGAAGTAATTAGTAATCCTCCTCAAGTTAAAATTCTTATAGGAGATGTCATTCACACTGTTAATCTTCAGACCAAGGAACTCCGTGAACATCATGCCAGACACTTGGTGTATGTTGAATATGCTCTACGAAAAGTGAAGCGGCAGATCATATTAAGTCTTATGCTCAAGACAACATGAAGAAGTACAAGTTTTATCAAGGTGGGTTAAGAAAGAAGCTGGGAATACCTCTTGAAAAACCACTAATTGGAACACCTCTAGTTCATCCAGTGTCATCATCTAGAAGAGAATTAATTACTGATGCAGAATTGCACGAGATGCTTCCAGACTTGGATGAACCTGAAGAAGGAGAGATAAGGAGAGAAGACAGCCCGAAGTGAAGAATCGCTCTACATGTTATATCTTTAGAGCTTAGATAGAACAAGATAGGTTAATGTGAAATATGATCAGTCTAGAGGATCATCTATCTTGTATTTATCTTTTATGTTTGAATCTGGAAATGTTAAATATAAACCAGAACCATTTTCATTATTTATTTTGCAATTACAGTTTTACCTTTTACTAGTTTAAGTTGAGTTAGTTGAGTTATCCTCTAGGAATTTGCTTGTTAATTTTTAACAAACAAATAGGGGGAGATTAAAAGGCATATGACACAGCCTATTTGTAGTTCGAGGATTCGGCTCAACTTAAATTAGATTGTAATAAGTAATTAATGCTCACTGTCTCAGGAATCTCACAAAGTACTATATGCCAGAAGAAAGAAGAAAGTCAATCTATAGTTTTGATGTTTTATACTGGAAGAAGAGTCAGTTTACTGATCATGCCCCAGTTCAGCATTGAAGAAATTGGATTCGTTTAAAGTGACAGATATTTCCATGGAGACAGCATCAGTACAGGAGTTATTAAAGAGTGGTAAGAAAGTATGTGGATCACAACTGAGAGTCAAATTGAAGAACAGATATTGGAGTTAGTCGTTCATGAACCAGACAGTACATCGAACGTCAACAGTTATCCAGTGGAAGTTTCTCAAAGTTTACAATGATTCATAAGGAGTAAGTCAATTATTAATTAACTATATTATTAATTTAATTAAACAAATTAATTCAATTCGAATTAATTTATTTAATTAATTAATTAAGTTAATTAATCTCTGATTTATTCAATCAGTAATAATATATGGATTATACTATTTCGGAGAATTTTGGTTATACTATTTCTGAATTTCAGTTGAACTATATCTGGAAATTCAGTTATACTATTTCTGAAATAAGTGGTATACTATTTCTGGAATAATATAGATACTATTACTGCATTAGTAATAATATACTATACTATCCCCGAATTTATACTATTTCCGAAGTTATATTATTTCTGGAATTAATAGTATATTATTTCTGAAGTATTATAGATATTATTAGTGATCAAGTAATAATATACTATACTATTACCGAAATATTTAAACTATGCTATTTCTACCAGTTATACTATTACCGAAATATTTATACTATTACCGAAGTTTTAAGCAAACTATTTCTAGGTAAATGTATATTATTTCTAAGTAAATCCATACTATTTTAAGGGAATGAGTTCTACTATCCCTAGGCTGCTATACTATCACCGTGCCAGTTATACTATCAGCGTGGCATCTATACTATCACCGTGTCAATGTGTAGCAGTTGGACAGGAGCAATTGTTTTGTTTTTGTATAAAAACAAACACTTGGACAGAAGCTTCAGGCAGGAAAAAACAAGAAGAAAAAAAGAGAACCAAGAACATAAAACACTCTCATCTTCTACACACAAGTGCTCAAGCTTTAATTCACACAATAAATTCAGTTCAAGCCTATTGTAATATCTGATCCGCTGGAACTTGTTTATTGATTACTCTTGTACTACTGGCGAATTAAGTTTCCTAGTTTATATCTTGATATCTTGATTTTAATTAGCAAAATTAGAAAAGTTCATGTCGAATTTTCTAATTAGTTATTAATCTCTTGATATTAATTTGTAACACCCGTCAAGTTAATATATTGATATATTCAACTTGAATTCTGTGTTATATTATTCCGCACAAAATTTGTTTAAAATAAATTTTATTCAAAGAACAAATTTCGAGAAAATTACATAGATTGTATTCAACCCCCCCTCTACAATCTTATTGGACCTAACATCACTATTATGGAAAATCAAGCAGTTCTAATGAATCTCATTTGTTCTGTTACTGAATCTCTTGAACTTAATATTGCTGATGTCAAAAAGGGGGACATAAAGACAATTCAGAGGCAACAACAACAACAGACTAAGGGAGATAAAAGAAGAACTAAGGGTGACAGAGGTGAATCTCAGCAGGGAAGTGGTAAAGGAAAAGAACCATCAAATAGTTGAATTCTTTCTTCTAAGTACTAGATACATGTCTACATCTGAAGAATGAGGTACTTAACTTCATGATCTTAAATTCACAAATTCTATTCTGGTTGTATTGTTATATGTTTTGACATCTACAACTTAGATTTATGCTTCAGAGATTAAAGCATTAATAAGGGGAGATTGTTAGGAATAATTCATGAGTTATGATGTTAAGAATAGAATTTGCTTATACTTCTTGTATATCCTGATCTTATAAAGGATTTAGCACTTTGTATAGGATATATGTGTTAGACAGTAATCTGTAGAGTTTAGTCAGGAACAGTGCATCAAAGACTACATTTCAGGAACTAAGAGTAGGTCCTGATACAGGAAATCAGATCCTGATCAAATACTGATGGATGGTCAGATCCTGATTGTAACACCCCCAGATCCGGGGTCCGGGATCCGGTGGTTACGGTTTCCAATTCTGTCCACAACAATTGAACTTTCCTTAACATAAAATAAATTACGTCTCTATAACCCAACACAACAATATAAAACACACCCGTTATAGTCCCAGAGATGAAATCAGAGTAACAATCAAATTTTTATTAATCACATTATGAGTTCTTACAATCCAAAAGGATTTCAATATAAATACATACTCTTTGCCATCCATTTACATAAGTCATACTAGACCATATTCTTGGTACTGAAAGAATAAATATACCCTACCAATAGCTGCTTCTTCAGCTCTGGTAGTCTCATCGTCCTCGCCCGCGTCGAGTGCGCCTTGTGCGAGTCATCTGATCTAGCTGTTGTTGTGATATAATAATAAAGCAAGGGTGAGCAATAGCCCACCAACAATAATATATAACTGAACGATAATGTATAACAGTTCAAAAGTATCTTTCAAACCATATGTCATGCATTTACGGAAATGATGCCAGTATAATATGAACGATGAAGTTACAAGGTAACTTAAAGTATTTGTTTGTAGAAATATCTGCTACATCAAAGTAAGCGAGATATTCTTATTGTTATTAAGAAGAGGAACTTGCAAGAAAAGGTTGCAATTCCAGTTATGACCCTTTTCCAACTCTGCCAACAGTAATCATGTTGCAGGAAATGAATAAATTTGGATGATGAACCAATGATGGAGTATTCACCGCGCCCGCTGTTCCAATCTTGATGATCAGTCGAGATCGTACAGCTCAATTTAGATTTACTACCGGTAGAAGGAAGAACTGACGGCTTTACTTGTATACCGCCTTACTAGCTCTCCCCGGCCAACGGTTGGGCCAAAGGGGATGGACCGGCGCTACTCGGCCTCTTACACGACTCCTAGTTCAAATAGAATTCATGATTCTGAATGTAACGTTCGTCCCCCTTTCCCCAAGTATAATACTTGTTGATAAGACTCCACAAAGTAGTCGTATCTAGTTGGAAAGGAAAATTTACCAATAACTCCCAAGCTATTACTTGGTAACGGATATCAACTTGTTCCAGTAATCTTACCCCTCGAAAGATGAGAAGGTAAGCAACGACTTAATAAGTCAACAGCACCCGAGTGCGGGTGAAGGGAATACTTTATGACCGGGAAGTCGACAAGATAAATAACATTTTCCAAGTAAGGTTCCCTTATTATTAAGGAGATAGACTCAAAGAAGAATGATGTCTGAGAACCTTTCTTGATATAAGATTAATAATAATACGACTCCGAAATATTTTCTGTAATAATCGAAAAAAGATAAACCTTATCGAGGTTATTCTAAGTATGGAATAAATATTCAGAGAATATTTATTGAATTAAAATATTTTACGGAATATTTAGGAATATGAAAGAATATCTTTAATCAGAGTATCTCTCAAATAATTCTTGAAGAAATATCGAGAGAATATTTATTGCATAACTAAATATTCAAATGAATATTCCAAATAATATTCATTAATTAATAAGACCTGAAAGGAATATTTAAGATATTTAAAATAATATTCGATGATTAAATAGAACCCTGGATGAATATTCAAAATAATATTCATAATTAATTAGGAATTTAAATGAATATTGATAAAGTAATATTCATTTAATGGATAATATTCTAAATGAATATCAAGTAATGTTCATTTAGTAATCCAAGCTTTAAAGGAATATTCGAGATAAGACTCGATAAATAAATCAAGTTTCAGATGAACATTAAAATAATATTCGATAGGTAATTACTGTCTTAAATGAATACTCAAAAGTAATATTCATTTAATGAATAATATTCTAAATGAATATCCAATTAATTTTCATTTAGTAGTCCAACCTTTAGAAGAATATTCACAATAATAATCGATAAATAATTCGACTCTGAATGAATATTAAAAATATTATTCGTCGAATAGTTACGTTCAAATAATTATTTGAAGTAAAGATCGTTAAAATAAATAATCTCGAACGAATATTCAAATAATATTCGTCGCCCGAATAATGGAAAATATTTACTTAAATATTTTCCTCCGAGGTAATCCCGATATATCAAGAAATATTGACTCCCGGTCTATATTTGATGAATAAGATGTATACGCCCTTCTATGAGGGTCTTACAATAACTGGCTTATAACTGATATATAACTATCTAGCTTATAAGCCAACAATAACATTCAGGGAACAAGTATATCAATTCAACTTGAAAGTAGGCATGCATGCAATGGCATATGTATATCAGCAATCATATATATATTTATCCAATCACAACAACAGCCTAAAGAAGGGAATTGAAACTTGCCTGGTAGTCGAGTACGGTAAGGGGTAGTGGTAGCGGGTCCCGGTTCAGCTTGGTGATCTATAAATAGCCAAGGCATTCGGGATTAATCACTTAACATATTAAAAGTTAAGTTATACTTAATTCGAAACACGTTCTCGAGTTATCTCGTTATACCCCTTTTTAGTGGATTACTTATTATCACTGATCCGACCCGACATTCGTTCGTTAATACGACATGTCACTGCACTTATACTTGGGACATACTTAAGTCATATGAGTTCTAAGGTTGATCGTTACGAACCAATATTATACTCCGAGTTTTATCGCCCGTTTTCTAAGTGTTTTACCGAAGTTATAAAAGAGTCGTCTTTTAGGGGTTCGTTCGCGTTTAACCTTGACTCAAACATTTTTAATAAATCGAAAAATGCTCTTTTTGACATACGGTTTTCTTTCACACCTTCCTTCTTACCCCTAGTATTTATTTACCAAGATTCGCCATGACGTTACATAGTTTACGAGGGTTCAATTTCAGTTACGAACTTTCGTTTACGGATTCGAACTACTTTTAGTAATTTGGTCATAATTCCTAAACCGTAAATCAAAATGCTTCGATTCTTTCGCCAAAGTGATCTATGTTCAAAAATCTATCAGTAGGGTTCATTAACTTGCCAAGAACAGAGAGTTATGGCTACTGACCAGTTCGGTTTCTTAGTTTTAATGAAAATCTGGCATTACGACGGCTACGAATCGAGCGTTCTAAAATTCATTACGCAACAACCAAGCCACACCGGGCATCTAATCAACTTATACACATAATAAGCACCCCAACAAGACCAGAAGCCACTGATCTTAGTATCAAACTCATCATGTTAATCAAATCACTAAATCACTAACTAAACATGCTTATAACATGAACATAATCATAACTAAGCTAGATCCATCAAGAACATGCTTAAAACTCAAAGTAGAGCAAGGGTTTTCAAGTATTATACCTTCCTTGTAGTATGTAATAGCCTCACAAAGCTTGGTATTGCCCTTGGATGGACTTAACTTAGCTAGGATCAACCATGAAAACAAGAAAAACAAAGATTAGTTCTTAGAAACACTATTCATCATCACCTTTGATGATTTATTTGAAAATGAAAGGAAGTGAATTTGAGGCTGAAATTTCTAGGGGATCTAAGCTATGATATGTAGTAATTACCCTAAAAATTAGAAGAACAAACAATGGTGGGAACCTCCTTTTCTAGCTCCTTGGCCGAAACTTTTGAAGAAAAAGAGAATGGAGAGTGTTTGCTTGGTTTCTTGATTTTTCTTTGTTCAATCTTGCATAAAGTGACTTTTTGAGAGATAATATCTCATCTTGGTGTGTTAGTGGGGTGTGATGTCATGGATGATGAGTTTTGGAGGACAAGTGTTGTGTTTTGCATGGTTAAAAACTAACCAAGTGTTTTGATTTCTAAGTACTAGTTATGTTCCAATTAATCTAGTTACTCTTGCCCACTTGGTTACTAGATATTTATTCTAGTAGCTTGCACAAGACTCTTGCTTCCTCTGCTTGTTTCTGTGTCCGGTTATTGCCCGTTTCGATTGATCGTTCGTGAGAATATTTCACGGATTTCTAATTAGGGTTTACCGGGAATCCTCTTTAATATTAATACTTTCATTCTCCATCTTTCATTCTAACTTTCCAATTTATATTCCTTAAATCCATTCGTTAAATACTTAGGGATATCAGTGTCCAGGGAACTCTCGGAGAAAATAAAAGTGCGGTTTTTCAGAATCCGGCAGCTTTTACATACACTTATTTTCCCCCTGGATCACTAATACGAACTCGGAAATCCGTTCCGAATGCTTCTGTATAGTGTCGTCTCATATTATTATATACTCCCACCAAACACTATTCATTCTGTATTCTTTACTTGTTCTCTTAGGGTGGTACAATTGTCCGTATTCTCTTTCGATCGTTCCTTAACCTTTTTACGGAACTACTGGATTAATCGTTATCGATCTGGATGACATGAGAATATTCTCCTGCTTGAAATTGCCATATCTTATTCTCTTAGAAGATAGATTATTCTTACCTATGTTGTTACCCTTTAGCATTCTTCAAGACATAGAAATAATAAAGTCGAATTCCATTCATTCTTTCCAAATATCAATTATTACATTGTAGCCATAACCACTCCTCAGTGGTTTCCTACCTTCATTCTTAAATCAAATATAATAACATCCCAAAATATCAAATCCTCAAAGTTAATATCTCAATTCTTGGATTATAATAATGTTTAATCCACTGTCCGGTCAAATATTATACCGAAAAGAATTTGGAATTTCTGAATTCCGATCGTCTCTGCATTCACTTATTTCCTCCGCGTATTACTAATATGACTTCGAAACATCCATATCACGTCCCGTACATAGGGTGGAGTGAAAAGTTTTCCAACTTACAAAATCACTATTCATCCACCATATTACTATGCACGTACAGGAAACACTATGCACGTACGGGAAATACTATGCACGTATGGGAAACACTATGCACGTACTCATTTCCTTCAAGGATCCATTAGCTCCTTCCTGGATGGTAGATTATTCTTATCTAGGTCCTCAACCATCGAATTACTCTATTCTGACAATATACCAATGCATCAGGATCATTGTCCGAAGCAATATCCATTCATTACAATCATTGTTCTTTGAAACCACCATTCATTAGAGCTGGTGACCTTGTTGTCGGAATCATTGTTCCTCATTTTATCATTACTTAATAAAAAGTTTTAATTATATCCAAAATTTGGGGTTCTTACACTGATGCAACGTGAAATCCTGATATCAGTCATACTACTGATGATGTCATTATGGATGCTACAGAAACTGACAAGTGCTATAAAACAGGATCGTTGTTTGAAGAACAAGCAAGAAGGTGTTATGAAGGAAAGAATTTTCTATTGAAGGAAACTGTCAACTGGACGGCAGAACATTGTCATGTATAGATTATATTTTTCTATTATTAGTTGATAGGTAGCATTATAAATACTCTCTCTATATCATTGTAAAAAGAGTTTGAGAACGTGAGCTTAGTATAAGGTTTGTATTCGAGAGTTCGAAACAAACAGAGAGAGATTTGTATTGTCAGTAGTTGCTAAAGGTATTGTACACCTTTGGTAGAGTTTGTATTTGATCCTATTAATACAAACAATTTTGATTTATTCGTTTGTTCTTGTTCATCTAATCAAGCAAAAATCATACACGATTATATAACTTGTATTCAACCCCCCCTTCTACAAGTTATTCGAGTTAACAATTCTCTAGCTTCGAATTTTTCACCCTTTGTGGAAAAGGAATTTGAGGCACATATGGTTTTATGGGAGCATTAGATGTAGGCTTCTCTTGTTTTGGCTTCTCCTCACGCTTCTAAAAAATCTTCACATTAGCTTTATGTATTTTTCACTTTTTAGGAGGAAGAATTTCATATTTAAGTTTTGGAGCTTCAGTTTCTGGTAGTTCTCTTCCACTCCTCAAAGTGATAGCCTTGCATTGTTCTTTTGTAGTCATATCAGGTTGACTAGGTAATGCTCCTTGTTCATGCACACAAATTTTATCACCAATTTATCCCACTTGCACTTCTAACAACTTTTGTGAAGTAGCTACTTGCTCAAGTCTCATGTCAATTTGCCCAAATTTATTCTCAACATTAGCAAAACTATTAGTAGTCCCTTGTATCATCTTGTTTACCGCAACTTCCCAATCAACAGGTTCTTTCTTTTCTTTTGATGGTCGTTGATATTGTTGTTATGCATGATACTGTTGACGCGGCTGAAAATCGGGAGGTTGATTTTGCTTAGGAACGACATATGATGGATTAGCCGCATGATTGCTGCTGTAAGAAAGATTGTTATTGGGCCTCTGATTTGGATTGTAGTAGGAGTTATTTTGAACAGGCCATGATCGTCTTCCCTGAATAAAAGACGCTTCCTCTGGGAATTGTTGTGCATAAGAATATTGATTAACGCCATAATCATTGTACCCTTCCGTGGGAGAAGAAATAGCATTCATATTCGCCCTTTATCCACGTACTTATTGAGTAAGAGCATCCAATTTAAGAGTCAGCAAGTTCATCATCTCAATATCTTGTGTTGATTTAGCTGAGCTCGTCCCACTAGGTGCCCAAGAATAGTTATTCGCTGCCAATTGCTCAAGAAGTGCTTTTGCCTTATGTACTGGTGTTTTCTTGAAATCTCCACCAGCTTCCACATCCAAACTCAAACGAACATCCACATTCAAAGATCCGTAAAAAGTACTCACAATCATCCATTCCGTAGAACCGTGATGTGGAAATTTTCTCAATAGTGCCTTGTATCTCTCCCATGCCTGATACAAGCCTTCACCTAGTTGTGTTTTGAAACTCAGAATAATTGTCCTCATTTGTTGAGTCTTGTCAGAAGGATAATATTTGGACAAGAACTCGGTATAAAGACTCTCCCAAGTAGCCACTGCAGTTTCAAGAAGCTGTTGGAATCATTCCATTGCTCTTCCTTTTATAGAGTAAGGAAACATGTGAAGCCAA
Organism: Saposhnikovia divaricata; assembly: GCA_036435485.1. NCBI lineage: Eukaryota > Viridiplantae > Streptophyta > Magnoliopsida > Apiales > Apiaceae > Saposhnikovia > Saposhnikovia divaricata. The sequence goes on along the minus strand of CM071597.1, from coordinate 7,504,016 downwards.
ATCTGATCTGCAGTAACTCCAGTGATCTTGAATGAACCACACATTAGAACGAAGCACTCAAGATGACGGTGTGGGTCCTCTTGCTCAATGTCCCCTTCGAAAGCTGAATTGCTCACCATCTGAATTAAGCTCGGATTGATGTTGTACTGAGTTGTGCTAATCTCAGGAGCCTTGTACCTGCAGTTCGCAGTATTGAGAGTCTCATGATCCCAAATAGAAGTCTCATCAAGAACAACTGGTGGGTCAGGAGGATTAACAACTTGACGATCTCTCGGTTCCTCCATATGGTTTCTTTTTTTCCTCTGCTTTGTCTCTCGCCTTAAAGCTCGAAAAGTGCGTTCAATTTCTGGATCAAACTTTAAATCTCCCGCACTTGTAGAAAGTCGCATACAAGAGTTATAGCACCTAAAAAGAAAACACCAACAAGATAGATCTTGGAAATAAATTTGATAAAATCTAAACAATAAGAAATAATTAACCTAAACTTAATATTGTTGCCTTCCCCGGCAGTGGCGCCAATTTGTTGATAGTAATTTTTGTGAAGTTTGTTCTCAGGGAAGGACTATTGATTCAAGTTTAAGTTTAATCTCTTAATATCTAGAAGTGTGAGAAATAATTGGTGTGTTTGTTATTAACTAAAATAAACTAATTATAAGCAAGTAAAAGTAAGATTTATCGATGAAGAAAAACAACTCGAGAACTAGGGTTCTTCAATTGGCTCAATGATGTTAATGTAATGCGATATCTACTTCTCGTACTTTGCTAAAAACAATCCTTCTAAAATTTATAATGTTCTTTCCCAAGATACAATATAATGCCTACAACTATACCTCAAAAGTCACTCCCATGATCAATTGAAATACAATTATAAACTATTAAGACCCAAGAATTATAAATTTCATAGTCCTCCTATTAATCTCTCGATTCAATAATTGAACTATGTCTACCAAATCATGAACAAGAATTATGACTCATCTCCCAATTCATCATAATCCCTATGAATACAATTAAAGGTTAGCTACTCCCTTAGTTGGGTTAAGCCCTCAATGATAGATTAGCAAAGTAGAGATTTCGCACACAATCAAACAAACATATATCACCAATGAATACTACCTAATCCTCGAATTAGGAAATTAGTTACCCATGATATATAAAGAACACAAGCATATATATATATAATCAAAATCATGTTTACAAGAGTTTAGAGTTAAGAAATATACAACTTGAAGAAATTTCTAGCTATGGATTGAATCCCTTCAAACCCTTGGCCCAGTTCTTTCTTCGCTATTCTCTCTCTGTTCTCCTCTCTCAAAATACACACGCCAAAAAACTACCCCCTCTATATTCCTACAAAACCTAATATAAAAGTGTTTTTAATGGTTTTCTTGGAAAATAGAACTGCTTTCCTAAAACAAATTGGACTGCTTTCTTGGACCACCTATGACTTGTATAAAATGCTGTTATCTTCGCGTGGGCTGTAAGATCACTTAATTCTGATATCCAGAACTCAAGTTATGGCCGAAACAGTATTTGTTGCGCAAGTTGTCAATAAATCTGAATTTTAATATGATTTGGGCCCAAATTAAGCTACTTGTCTCAATTTCCTCTAACTTTAAGAATATTTATTTCCTGTCATTAAACACTACAAATAATTAATAAACAACCAATTATTTATAAAATCCTATAAATATGAGAATAAAATCCTATTAAAGTGTATATAAATATACACTCTATCATTACGGTAGTTTGTTTTATTCATAGTAATAATATATCTAGTACTAAAAATAGAAGTTATACTATGAAGCTAATTAAGTATAAAAGTTATACTTTTTATTAAAATATTTAAATAAATTTATTAAATAAAGTATGAAAAATTTGTTGTTCAGGAAAATTTAAAAACAAACTTAACAAATGACATCGTTGATTCAGCATTCAGATTAATCAATCATCCAGAATTTCAATCGTTCATAAAAAATCATTCAGATTTAACAAATGGTCCCTTAGTATACAGCATCAAAGCTAGTTAATTTTTGGGATATCAAAGTACCGGATTTTGTGTTTTTGTTTGTTACATGAATGTTTTAACGTACTAGCTTATAAGTTATAATCCGTGCAATGAAAAGGCTCTCCAACCCTTTATTCGTACTTTGGTAGAGTTATAGAGGATTGCACAGTGCTATTGTCGGAGTTAAAAAGCAAATGTGTGTCCCTAAAATTTGTGAAACGGCCTGCTAATTACGTAACTCATTATTTAGCGAGGTATAGTAATTCGATAGTTGATCGTACTTATTGGATGTGTAATGTTCATCCAGAGTTCCTTCATGTATTGAAGAAATATTTGAATTAATGAAATCATATTTCTCAAGGCAAAAAAGTATTATTATTAGTTTAGAAATTGCAAAGTGTATTACTAGCAACATTGTATATATACAAATTAATCTATCAGCAAAGTGTACTACTAGCAACAATTTATATCCACAAATTAATCTATAATCATAAAGTTGAGCAAGTCTTCCATCAACAATGCCACATTCCTCAAGCATCATCTTCATCATACGAATAGTACATAAAAGAAAGTTAGTTCAAGTGTATGGACTCTCTCTGTCAATATGACAGTTATCTCTCTGTCAATTTTACAGTTATCATTGATATATCATTATCATATTACGTACTATACTATATCATAAAAACTATTTTTTCTTTTTCATCTGTTCTAATGGCATCCGAAAAGTCAACTTTAGAGGATTTGTATGCAAGGTTATCAGTGGAGGAGGAGGATGAGGGAGGGGTTGAGGTTCCAAATAAGGAGATTCAAGGGCAAAAGCAGACGTTTGTCCTGGTGGAAAAGTTTTTAACGGACAAGAATATAAACTTTCAGGCGAAGCAGAGTGTACTCGCATCAGTATGGAGACCAAGGGAGGGTATGGAAATACATGACATTAGGGGATTCAGGTACTCGTTTGTGTTTTACCATATTATGGATTTAAATAAGGTGATTGAAGGAGGGCCTTGGTCTTTTGAACAAAACATGTTGGTGTATTCTAGATTGAATGAAGGCGATGATGCACAATCAATTGTCGTGAATGGAATGGATATATGGGTGCAAGTCTATGATGTACCTAATGGTTTTCTATCGGAGAACATATTGAAGAATATTGGGATGTCTATCGGCAAGTATATTAAGATAGATCCTGCTAGCTTAGATGGTACATGGAAGTAATACGTGCGGACAAGGGTTACCATGGATGTTGGGAAACTGATAAAGAGGAGGATGAAATTAAAAAGAGAGGGAGGAAGCTGGAGTTGGATAAACTTCAAATATGAGAGATTGGGAAAATTCTGTTTTGTATGTGGGATTTTGGGACATGGTGAGAGAGAGTGCAGTGTGGTGTATGCTAATCCGGACAAAGTAATTGAGAAAGCATATGGGGTGTGGTTGAGAGAGCCTAGTCGGAATGTTAAGAACAATGTAGGGGCAAGGTGGTTACGAAATGTGGGTGGAGGTGGTGGATGGACGGGAACATGAGGGGGTGGAGGTCAGGCAAGTTTCATTTATGAGAGTAATGCGAGATTCACGGAAGATGGAGGTGTTATGCGCGAAAAAGGGGGGATGGGGTAGCAGTTTTGGTTACATCGAAAAATCAGGAACGGATAAATATGGAAAGTGAGAGTTTGAATTTGGACAAAGAGTCAACTGTAGTTTTGGAGGTAAAACGTAAAAGGATTGAAAGGGACCAACCACAGTTGGGCCTTGGACCTGTAACGATGCAAATGGACGGGCCTCAACAACAGGATGAAGGTAATGTACATGGATCAAATGAGTCAAAAAACTTGGATGGGGCGGGACCTGGTCAATGGGCCCGCCGAGTATTATGAGTCTTTTAATATGGAACTGTCGTGGACTGGCCAATCCACGTGCGGTTCGATTTCTAAAAGAAATCACAAATCAAATCAGGCCAAGTTTAATATTTCTGTCAGAGATTTTAGTAAGGAAAGAAAGGATTGAGGAGATATGCAAGACAATACATTATGCGGGCTGTTTTGTTGTTGATACACAAAATCATGGAGGAGGTTTAGCTTTGTTATGGAAGAATGATACGGGAGTAGAGATTAAGGGTAGTTGTAATCGCTACATATACTTTGAAGTATGTTGTGCTGGGGTGGGAAGGTGAAAATACACTGGATTTTATGGGTGTCCAGAGAGGTACAGGAGGAGCGAGTCATGGAATTTGCTCCGTGGGTTGGCTAGGGAATCAAGGCTACCATGGTGCGTTGCGGGGGATTTTAATGATATCATGTACACTCATGAAAAGAAGGGAGGTAGAATGCAACCGAGGTCGTTAATGGAGGGGTTTACAAGGACAATAGCCGAGTGTCCATTGAAGGACATGGGATATGTTGGCAGTGAATTCACTTGGGAACGATCAAGAGGAACTACCTCTTGGGTGCAAGAACGATTGGATATGGGTTTTACAAATCAAGACTGGAGGAATATGTTCCCTCGGGCTACAGTTAAAGTTTTGGAATTGTCAACGTCAGACCATATGCCACTTTTGCTGGAACTTAATAGAATGATATATGCGCCTAAGGTGTGAAAATTTCGATTTGAAAACAGTTGGATACGGGAGGAGCAATGTTTAAAGTTAGTCCAGGAGATTTGAGATCAATCGGAGGGGAGGAGTATTGTTGAGAAAGTAGAATATTGATGCATGAGGTTAGAAGAATGGGGTGGGGGGAAATGAAAGAAGTTCGCAAAAAAATTCAGAATTATAGAAGACTGATGAGACAGCTTCGGTCGAGAAGAGATAATGACGGATTGCGAAAGTATGATGAGGCTAGGTGGGAGTTTCTGAAGCTGTTGGAACAACAAGAGGTATACTGGAAACAATGGTCTAAACAGTTTTGGCTTAAAGAAGGAGATCAAAATACTAAATTCTTCCATAAGTATGCAACAGGTCGCAAAAAGAATAATGAAATAAAAAAGCTAAGGGATAAGAATGGTGTATGGACGGAGAGTGTAGAAGGAATACAGCAGATCATGTGTGATTATTTTGAGGAATTGTTTAAGGCATCTAGTAGAGCGGAGATGTTGTCAGAAAGAGAAGGGGTAAACCAAGTTACGGAGGAATATAATCAGAAGCTTATAGTGCAGATCACGAGTGAAGAAGTGAGGGAGGCTATTTTTGCCATGCACCCAGATAAGTCACCAGGTCACGATGGGCTAAACCCTGGGTTCTATCAAGCTTATTGGCAGGTGGTGGGAATGGATGTGATTAAATTTTATCAGAATTTCTTTGCTACAGGAGAATTGCCGATGGGTATTAATAGAACTATGGTGTGTCTTATACCAAAGGTTAGCCAACCACAGTACGTATCTGATCTAAGACCAATTTCCTTATGCAATGTGTTATTCCGTATCTTGTCTAAAGTAATGGCTAATAGGCTGAAGGAGTGTCTACCAAGTTTAATATCGGATAAACAAAGTGCTTTTTTTGAGGGAAGACTATTAACAGATAATGCATTAGTTGCATTTGAAGTTAATCATTATATTAAGCGAAAGACGCAAGGGGTAAATGGTGTGGCGGGTTTAAAAGTTTGTATCTCAAAGGCCTATGATAGACTTGAATGGAGTTATTTGGAGGGTATGTTAAGAAAATTTGGTTTTGGGGAGGTGTGGATTGATAGAGTGATGACTTGTGTTAAAACGGTATCTTACAGTTTTATTCGGGATGGAGTGGAGTTTGGGGAGATTATACCACATCGAGGAATTAGACAAGGGGATCCGATATCCCCTTATCTATATATTCTATGTGCAGAGGGACTGAGCAGTATTATCCGGAGGAATGAGGAAATGAAACTGATTCATGGTTGTGTAATAGCTCAAGGTGTGCCACCCATTTCGCATCTACTGTTTGCGGATGGCTGCTACTTCTTTTTTAAGGCAATGGAACAGGAAGCTATGGTTATGAGGAATATCTTACTGAGATATGAAAATATTTCAGGCCAAGCTATAAACTTAAGGAAGTCGACTGTGGTCTTTAGTCCGAATACAAGGGGGTCAGTAAGAGAACAGATGTGTGCTACTCTACAAGTACAGGAAGTGTTGAAACCTGGACAGTATCTAGGGCTGCCCATGTCGATAGGAAGAAGAAAGAATAATGCATTCAAGTTCCTGGTGGATCGTATCAGTCAAAAATACAAGGATGGAAACATAAGGCAATTTCAAGGGGAGGTAAACTAGTGTTGTTGAAAACGGCAGCACAAACGATACCTAACTTTTGGATGAATTTATTCTTGGTTCCAAACAAAATTTGCAATTGCATACAAAGACAGATGAATGCTTTCTGGTGGGGGGAGGAGGAAATGGAAGGGGTATTAGATTGTTAGCTTGGGATCGATTATGTACTGCGAAAGAAGACGGTGGGTTGGGATAAGTTCAACATAGCGATGCTCGCAAAGCAGGGGTGGAGATTATTGAATAATGAGAATCCATTAGTTACGAGTCTAATGAAGGCGATATACTTTCCTAAAACAGACTTTCTACATGCCAAACTAGGGGTGAACCCATCCTATATGTGGAGAAGTATTATGGAGGCTCAAGCTGCTGTTCAGAAAGGGAGTCGTCGACGTATAGGGGATGGTCAGAGTACGAATATCTGGAAAGTTCCGTGGTTGCCGTGTAAGGTAAATGGATACTTAACAACACCTATGAGAAGTGAGCTAGAGGAAGTGCAGGTGAAAAATCTGATGGAGGACCAGAATAACAGTTGGGATATTGAGGTGTTAAACGATATCTTGAATGAGAGAGACGTCTAGTTGATTAAAAGAATTCATATTCCTGAGGTGCCAAGGGGTGATTCTTGGTTTTGGATGTTAGATGACAGTGGAGATTTTACGGTGAAGAGTTGTTATAGGCAGTTGCAAGGGGAACAGACATGGACAATGGCTGGTTTTTGGCGAAAGTTGTGGGCACTTGACCTCCCAAGTAAAGTTGTCAGTTTCATGTGGCGTGTATGTAGAGCGTGTGTACCGACAGCTGTGTAGTTAGTAACAAAGAGAGTTGATATTAGCCCTATGTGCTCGTGGTGCCTGTGTCGACAGGAAAACACTATGCATGTGTTATTCAGGTGTTCATTTGCACAGTCGGTATGGATAAACATGGGATTGCAGGAGCTGGTACAAGGAGATCAGAATGAAAATAAGTTTGATAAAATTCAACAGGTATTTAATATGTATACAAGGGAGAAGCTAGTCTAGTTCGCCATGGTTTGTTGGCATCTCTGGAACCGTAGAAACAGATGGGTGTGGGATAAAATCAGTGTTTCTGAGGTAGGAGTACAGTCAGCAGCGTCCAGTATGCTACATGAATGGAAGAAAGCTCAACAAGAAAAACCAAGTATAAAGCCAGTGATAGGAGTAAGTGCCAGAAGGTGGAGTGCCCCGCCTAATGGTTGGGTTAAAATCAATGTTGACGTTGCGATTTTTTCAGCATCCGGCAGTGTTGGAATAGGAGGCATAATTAGGGATGAGAGTGGGGGATTTGTATGCGCTCGAAATCAGAAAATTGAGGCTCAACTTCATCCAAGAAAAGCAGAGGCTGTGGGATTGAAAGAGGCCTTATCATGGACTAAAAGGTTGGGATTCAGGCGCTGCATATTTGAGATGGATGCAAAGGTAGTAGTGGATGCGCTTAAAGCGAGAAAAGGTTATGCGTATTTCCATACCATTGTAGCAGATTGTGTCGATTTACTAAAGCACTTTGATAATGTGTTAGTTGAGTTTATTCATAGGTGTGCGCGAATGAGGCTGCCCATAAGCTAGCGAATGAGGCTACCCAGAAGCTAGCTAGGGAAGCTCATTCTATGTCAGGCGTTCAGGAGTGGATGGATGTCGCTCCGAACTTTATTTATGATGTATTGATTACGGATTTGAATTAATGATAAGCAAGTACGTTTTTGTCAAAAAAAAAAAAAGACATCAAAATACCATATTAAAGCAATTATATATAGTGGATGGACCAGAGGATGTACAAAACAAATTAAATAGATTCATGATCTTGACAATACCAAACATGAAACAACTAGTAATGATAAGACTTATCATCCTTTCCCCACATATATTTCCATTACAATCCATCTCCATAATTCATACCAAATAAGCACATAAATATCTTTCAACATTCCATTGTCATCAACAATCTGGTACAAGGACATTGGAATCTGGAAGAACATAAATAAAGAAGATTCAAAATGAATTCCATACACCATTTGGTTTACAAAGCCAACATACTGCACTTCTTCCCTCTGGTCTTTGAAATGAATCCACCACTGGAAACAAGCTGATGTTTAACTGTAAAACAACAATTTATTAGAAATCACATTGGTTAAAAACCGCTAAAGCACTCAAACAAATTTAAACTTATATACATGCACGTCAAATTTTCATAAACAATTACGTAAAATGAAAATGTTCCTGGAATGTGACAAATTTCTGCACAAATTACAATTCGATGACATAAATATATCAAAACATTCAACTGTGCGTTAATAGTACTCCCTCAGTCCCAATAGGATATTTATCTTTCAGAATGAGGTTTCTGGCACGCATTTTAAGGGTAGTTCCATAACTAATTTTTAAATTTTCCCTTTCTGTATAAAAATACAATGTATATATTTTTATACAAAAAATGAAAATTTTAAAAATAAGTTGAGGAACAATCCTAAAATATACCTTAAAATGCGTGCTAGAAATTGTCAGGAAAAAGGTAAAGAATTGGTTAGGATGGAGGGAGTATATCTTTTACATTATTATACAATTCATATATGAATCCACTCATTTATAAGCATAATCCATTCCATAAAAGCTCATTCGGACACAACTCACAAGGTGTACCTATAGGAAATTTGAGACATGAAAATTATGCCTCATCTTGAAACTCAAAGCTATGTACAAGTAAACAAGCAAATATTTGGCAAAAACATAAATTGCTGCATATCAAAAATGATCATTTAGGTCAATAGCACCAAGCACGGGAACAAATTTAAATAATCACAAATGCTCAAACAAATAAAGTGCACCACAACATATCGCAGGCAAATGAAAACATACTTCACATACATCAGAAATTACATCTTAAGCAAAGAGCACTAACATGAGGATCAAAAGCCACATCTACAATAATAAGAATTGTACTCTATCCCTGTCATTTGCACAGACCAACACAAAGCCTTGAACATTAGGCCCCGTTAGAGAGGTTAGTGATGCATAGTTGTGTAACTTGTGTTTCCAAATAATGTTTGTTCAAAATAGCTCTCATTTCTTAGGAATTTTAATGTCGACACACTAAATAGGTGTTAAATTTGGAATTCTAGCTTTTCCGAAAATATATGTTCCATATAATTGTATGAAATAGGTGGAACCTCGATAAATGAATAACATTGTCAAATAAATATTTTTTATCGGTCCAACTTGGAAAAAGGGGCCAAATGAATAATCACGATATATGCATTAACGAATAAAAAAAATGGAGTCCTCAAGGCCCCATGTAAACATAGGTAAATATTTTAATGAATTTTAAACAAGATATATTCATAACCGAATCAACAATTTTCATATATACATTAATAATAGCATTTATTCTGATTTAGACTAATGATCGGAAGTTATTAACTTGAAGATCCCCGATAGTATGGATGCTTTATTAAACCGAAATTTTAGAAATATAAAAAGTTTGTAGTTGATGTAAAATGCATATTTATATTTATAGACTCCAAGTATTCCATACATATACAATATTATAAATGGCTTTACTTAGTAACTTGGAGATCCACAGTATTATGGATGCTTTATTAAGCTAAAAATTTAGAACTATAAAATTTTGTAGTTAAAGTAAAATGCATATTTATAGACTTCCAAGTATTCCATACATACAGTATTACAAATAGTTTTACTTATTCTACTCCTGTAGTGATATAGAGTGTAAAGAAAATTAATGTAACTAATTTAATGATAACAATTTTAACCTTACCTTCTTGGTACATTTTTACTTAGAAATATTACAATCGTAAAAAGAATAATTTATTATCTAAATGAACAGATATTCATTGATCGATAACTAAATAATATACTTGTCAAATAAATATAATTTTTAACTTCCAAGTATATTCATTCATAGTGTGATTCTACTAGATTATCGTTAATAATTTCAATAAGGGATGTTTTATAACATTCTTTTGTTTTAGTGTTAGATGGTATTATTTTTCTCTTTACTTGCACAGTGTTGTGATAAGGTTATATAACAAGGGATAACACTTTAATAAGAGGAAGTCTTTCTATTCCTCGACTGTGAAAAAAGATACTACCTTTGTCCCCTTTTACATGTCTCTTTTGAAAAAATCCTGATGATTAAGAAAAAAGTTGAATACATATTTCCCATATGTACTTTTAATTATCATATTGAAAAATGGGAATACAATTAAGTCTCAAAATAGTCAAACCTCAGAAACAATAAAAATAGGAATAGTTTTGGAAATTACACTTAAATTTGCATTAAAAGGATAGATGAACATGTATTAAGGGAAAAATTTAATATTTAAAAGAGACATAAAAGGGGACGGGAAATAAGAGACATATAAAAGGGGACCAAATAAGAGGCATGTAAAAAGGGACAAAGGGAGTAGCAGCAAATGTCTTTACCAAATAAGGTCATAAAATATCTTTCACTTAAACTATGAGCACCTTCTCAGTTTCCTCTATTGTCAAATATTAAAATTTCAACAAATGAATAAAAAAGAGGAAAAAGGGAGATTAGTTATCACAACACATGAAATGAAACTCAAAACACATCAAGTAGCCATCATACACTAATTAATTTGAGCTGCACAAAGCTTTGAACAGTTTAAACTAGCATAGAGGTTAGTGATACATTGTTGTTTTTCCCAAGCACATTAAGAAAGTCTTTTTGAAAGACTTGAATGCGAGACACGCGAGGGAAGGTAATCAAAAAAGAAAGGAGAATAATGTTTATTAAATTTCTTTTCGGGTTGCATAGTAAAGTTGTAAATATAAATAGGACATTCGACTAAAAACATAACTTTTGCAAAACACAATTTCATATTATACATTTCTCTTCCAAATTAAACTCCATAATATTGGAACTCATAAAAGGATTACCTAGATAGGGAGGAACCTCTTGATTGATGAACAGGCACCCGTGGTATAGGTTTCATCAGGAAGCGGGGTGATGAGTAGTTCAGTAGGATTTTGAGGAGAGAGCTCAAATCTGAACTTCGCGAGAAAAACACGGGTCTCGGGTGGTGGAGAACCATAACAGGAGTAAGCAACGAAGCACATAAGGTTGCTCCCTAAATGAAGCAGAGCATCAAACTCAATGCTCCTGACATGGTCGGGAAACTCAGATGTAAATACAATATTAAGCCGCTGTCTGGTGGCAACATGGTAAGCCATGAGAAACTCTGGATCCTCGGGCAGGTAGCCAAAAAACACCCCATCACCAAAGAAAAATTTGGAAGACCAAGAGAACTGTTTGAGAACTAGCTCCCACCGGTTACTGGCTGGATAGTAGGCAAAGATAGATTGGATGGTCTCAAAGTGGAGGAGGATCCGTTTATTCTGAGGGTCAGCTACGGCAGACCCAGCATACTGTAGGTGGAAAAAGCCCACACTAGGTGGTGGGAGCAAGGTCTCCCACTGGTTTGAGAGGGGATCGAAAACATGTGCGACCTTTGACTGGCCATGGAGTTGAAAAAGATATATCTTACCACCAAACTCGAGCACAACAGGGTTAATGCTAAGACCATCATCACTCGGCCAAGGGGCTTCCTTCCACCCATCACACGTGTCCTTGTCCAGATCAAGATAAGACATGTGCTTGTGAAAGTGAGCCCTTGTGGCACATAGATAACCCGGTGGTCTGCTTTTGCAGCAGTGAGGTTTGATCAGAGACCCCATCAAGTAGATGGTGGAACCTAGATAAACCATGGTACTTAAGCCTGAGTAGCCTAATAGAGCATTAGGGCATTTAGACACTTGACCTTTATGCATATCAATGGTGTAGAATTCAGTACATCTCGACCCTTCTGCATCAGTGGTCAGTGCGTGCAAAATAATCTTCTCCTTCTCCACCGAATTCATCATTTTACCTTCAAAAGTGCTAATTTGATATTAAGTAGTCTGCCAGCAAAGATAAAAGTTAAACCAATTAACCATTAATAATAATAATCAAGAATTGTCAAAATAATAATAATAATCAAGAATTGAACAAACAAGAAGCCATCTGTGAATCCGACTAAGATTAGAGTGGTTATACATCAAATTAACCTTTAAAATCAAGTTGGGGAAATTACAAACTTCTCAATCATCACAATCATAAGACAGACCTTTAAATTATAGTTATTGCAACATATAAAAATTAGTGAAACTTTGTAATGTAATAAAGATTTCAGGTGGGGGAATTCATCGAAATCAAATCAAATTTATACATATATAAAGATTAGATGAAAAATATATGAGAATCGAATCGAAGCAAGTACCTGATATATATACCTCGATTTTGTTTTTGGTTGAATGTCAAGCACTTATCCAATTGATCATGCGGCCGGCTATCAAGTAGGGCTGCACATGGGTTATCGAACCCGAAAGAACCGACTCTAATCTGGGCCGAATTAGCTGGATCATCGAAACCCGATATCTGATTGGGTTCCTTTTTTTTATTGGGCCATATTCTTAGATAGTAAACTCGTGTTTAGAAGTGATAGGAAGGACCATATTCTTGGATAGTAATATTTTGGACATTTTATCTTCAAATTGTCATATTCTTAGACTTGTCACAAGAGTCATAAGTTTGGTACAGTATCTTGTTAGCTTCTTATTAGTTGCCTCAATTTGTCAGAAATAATGTGATTTCTACTTTGTAGTTTATTCTACAATAAATGATAAGTGATATTTTTAATAAAAAAATAATATAATCAAATCCTTTATCAGAATTCAAAAATAGATAGGTAAATATTAAGATTGGAGGTTCAAGAAATAATACTAAATAATAGTGACAAATTTTTTGATATGTAACAAATTTTATTTTATGTTACTTTATATTTTTATATTATTTACAATATTTTACTTTAATTTTAATATTAATAATTTAATATAAATTTAATTAATGATATGCATGGTTTAAAAACTTATATTATAAATTTTTAAAATAAACTACCTAATAACCCGTGCGATGCATGGTTTTTTTTTGAAATGTAACAAATTTTATTTTATATCATAATTATATTTTTATATAATAATCATTTACAATATTTAAATTTAAATTAATATTAATAATTAAATTTAAATTTAATTAATGATATGCATGTTTTAAAACTTATATTATAAAATTCTAAAATAAATATGTCGTTAATAGGATTTGAACCTTGAAATTTTAGTAAATTAATTTAATTATATAAAATATTTAATCATTAGATCTAACGATTCTGTTTTTTTTTTTGTCCCGCACTGGTGTCTCAGCTGGTTAAGGCCAGGACCTTAGGGGCTTACCACCCCGAGGTCCCAGGTTCGATCCCAGTTGAGCGCATGGAGATAAGCGGGACACCCAGGTTTAATCGTGGTGCGCGAAAGCTGGCCCGGATACTTGGTAAAAAATATATTTAACAAAAATAGCAAAAAAAACGATTCTGTTTTTTTACTAAAAATCTAATGGTCATTATTCGTAGTATACGGATTTTTATTTTATTTTATTATTGATTAGAATGTATGATGTGATATTTTTGGTTATATATTAATTATTGCTAGATATGATAAGATTCGAAAATATGATACCATTGATGTTTTTAGGTGTTTATAAAATGTAATATCTTCAATTTAAAGTTAACGTGAAAAAAGTCAATCGACTACTTACCATTAATTATATTATGTTATTATTTATTTTAGGAGTTTTAATAGTATAGATACCATATATTTTTTTGTCTTTATAATGAAGGGTAAATAAGTAAATCACTACATACCAAAAAACAGGTACCAAAACTTTTAATGTTTCGACATTTATATAATAATACATATATATTAATTATTGCTGGATATGATATGATTGAAAAATATGATACCATTGATGTTTTTAGGTGTTTATCAAATGTAATATCTTCAATTTAAAGTAAATGTGAAAAAAGACAATCGACTACTTACCATTAATTATATTATGTTATTATTTATTTTAGGAGTTTTAATAATATAGATATCATATATTTTTTTCTTTATAATGAAGGGTAAATAAGTAAATTCACTACGTACCAAAAACCAGGTACCAAAACTTTTAATGTTTCGGCATTTATATAATAGTATAATATATATGATATCGTTGATGTTTTTAGGTGTTTATAAAACGTAATATCTTCAATTTAAAGTAAATGTGAAAAAAGGTAATCGACTACTTACCATTAATTATATTATGTTATTATTTATTTTAGGAGGTTTAATAGTATAGATATCATATATTTTTTTCTTTATAATGAAGGGTAAATAAGTAAATTCACTACGTACCAAAAAATATGTACCAAAACTTTTAATGTTTCGGCATTTATATTATAGTATAGATATATAGGCCATTATTCTAGAGAGGACCTCCTTATATGGAGAATATGAGAGAACTACTAATTTTATATGATTGTATAGTAAAATCAAAGTTTTAATTTTTGGTTCAATAAAAAAAAAGGCCATTTTTTTGCGTTCTATAAAAAAATAAAGACCATTTTGATGATTCTGTGATAGAACCAAACATTTATTTTTTTTCAAAAATTATCTAAAAAAAAAAAATAATCTGCCTACTGACGTCACTGCCACGTTAGTAGTGACGTCAGCACTGCTGACATGGCAGCGACATGTGGCAATGCCACGTCAGTAGTGGCACCAGCATTGCTGACGTGGCAGTGCCACGTCAACGGTAACGTCCGCAGTGATGGCGTGACACTATCACTTTCACTGCCACGTCAGCAATGCTAACGTCACTGCTGACGTGTTAGTGACACGTGGCAGTACCACGTCATCACTGTTGACGTGGCAGTGATAACATGACAGGGTCATAACTTTTTTTTCAAATTTTTTTTTTTTGGGAAAAAATTATTTTTGAAAAACAAATAGAAAAAAAATATGGTTATCTCATATTCTCTATATAA
The DNA here is from genome assembly GCA_036435485.1 of Saposhnikovia divaricata. Lineage (NCBI taxonomy): Eukaryota > Viridiplantae > Streptophyta > Magnoliopsida > Apiales > Apiaceae > Saposhnikovia > Saposhnikovia divaricata. The sequence continues at coordinate 7,488,825 of CM071597.1, read as the reverse complement.
GGAGGTCCTCTCTAGAAGGGGACTCTAGGTATAAATATGTCATTGATAGAATTCGAACCTTGAATATAATATATTTAATCATTAAATCTAACGATTTTGATTTTTTACTAAAAATCTAAGATCATTATTCATAGTATACGAATTTTTATTATATTTTGTTAGTGATTAGGAGATATGATGTGATATTTTTGGGTATATATTAACTATTGCTAGTTATGATATGATTGGAAGATTTGATATGATTGATGCTTTTAGGTTTTATAAAAGGTAATATCTTCAACTAAAAGTAATTGTGAAAAAGATAATCGATTTGTTAGGAAAATGTTGTAGTTGATGATAACTTTACATTCAAGCAAAATTGTACAAGTATTGTAGCTGTCAACGGATAAGGAATTATTACTATATCCGTTGACAGGTAGCTCATCAACGAATGAGATGTTTGTAGCACATTGCAGTACCTTCAATCATTGGTTTATAGTGTTTTAGTTCTTGAGTCATGTTGACCATCAATGGATAGGCAGAATAGGGTAGCTAATTGTAAATAGTCTGTGCTATGTAATTTTGTCTAAGTGAAGAGAGCATCAACGGATAAGAGACTAAATACCATCAACCGATACAGCAAATCAACCATCAACGGATAATAAGGTATAACATCAACGGATACAGACAAACATGCTATCAACGGATAATCCAGAATGACACATTGGATCCAGATCGTGATTAGCAGTTGATTGTGGCCAATCTGTCTGACAGATCACATGGGTTGACGAAAGGTGCATAAAGCAATGTGGCAACCATTATTGTGGAAATAAAGAAGAAAGATTCCATTCACTTTGCAATGGAGTAGCAAGCCAACTTGGACTAATTTGTATTATCATATTCGAGTAGGGCTTGTAAACTTGGGTGTATATAACCAAGTGTAGCAACTCTTTGATAGTTAAGAAAACTAGTTTTATCAGTTCATTTGCTTAGGTTTTCTTGAGTATTCTTTGAAGCAAAGAGTTGTAAACAGAAGCTGTGTACATTTGTATCACAGGGTTTTCTTCAAATAAAAGAAAAACGTCAGATGGTACATTTGGCCATCTAACCTTATATATGTGTGAATTGTTCTTCATTTTGCATATTACTTCATTATAAGTTTCTATGGTTTTGATCAAAAATTTATAATTATCAAGAATTGTATTCAACCCCCCTTCTACAATTATACAAGTAATACAAGTGTGTAATCTGGGATTAACAATTGGTATCAGAGCAAGCTTCTGATATATTTGAAGTTTAAAGATCAACACACTTCCATCATGTCTAAGAAGGATTATGGAGTACAAATACCAGTTCTTGATAGAGAAAATTACTTTCACTGGAAAGTAAAAATACGTCTACATCTCATGTCTATTGATAATGGTTTTGTAGACTGCATTGAAAGAGGTCCTCATGTTCCAATGAAAACTGCATCTAGAGTTGGTATTGCTGCAGACGTGCCAGATGTTCATATTCCCAAACCTGTCTCTGAGTGGAGCATTGAAGATGTTGCAGAAGTCCATAAAGACAAAAGGACTATGAACATATTGTTCAATGGTCTAGATTCAGACATGTTTGATAATGTCATCAACTGTACTACATCCAAGGAAGTATGGGATACTATTCAAACAATCTGTGAAGGTACAGAACAAGTGAGGGAAAACAAGATGCAACTACTAATCCAACAATATGAGCATTTTCACTTCAAAAGTGGAGAAACATTGAATGACACATTTAGTAGATTTCAAAAACTACTAAATGGCCTGAAACTGTATGGAAGAATCTATCAAATAAAAGATTCTAATCTCAAATTTCTGAGATCACTGCCCAAAGAGTGGAAGCCTATGACTGTTTCTTTGAGGAACACTCAAGAGTACAAGACATTTACTCTTAAAAGGCTATATGGAACTCTAAAGACATATGAACTAGAAATGGAGCAGGATGAAGAAATTGAGAAGGTCCAAAAGAAAATTGGATCAGTTGCACTTGTGGCCAATCTAGAGCAGAAGGAGGAAAAGAGAAAAGAAGCTGTTCAACCTACACCAAAATTGGAGGTTTGTGAAAGTAGAACAGAATCAAGCAATTGCAAGGAGAAAGTATCTGAAGAATTGAATGTCATTCAGCATGATGAGTTAGATGAAATAGATGAGCATTTAGCTTTTCTATCAAGGAGATTCTCTAAGTTGAAATTCAAGAGAAATTCTGGGGTGACCAAGCCATTTAACAAAGATTACTCCACAAGCAACCTAGTGGATAAATCCAAAATTAAATGCCACAATTGTGGAATTGCTGGTCACATGATGAATGAATGCAGGAAGCCTAAGTCTGAGAACAAAGGGAAGTCAACTGAAGCTGTTGACTATAAGAAGAAATATTTTGATCTTCTCAGACAGAAGGGAAAGGCATTCATGTCCCAAGAGTATGACTGGGCTGCTGATGGAAATCATTCTGATGATGATGCTGAGTATGTCAACCTTGCACTAATGGCTGATTCTGATGAACAAGAATCAAGTTCAACTAGCAATCAGGTAACTACTACTAATCTCTCTGAGCTCACCAAAGAAGAATGCAATAGTGTTATAGATGAAATGTCTACTGAACTATATCACTTGAGTATTTCTCTTAAATCACTTACTAAAGAGAACAATAGGATTAAAGAAACTAATCTGTTGTTAAGTGATAGGAATGTTGCTCTAGAAAGTCAATTTCTAGAATTTGAGAAAATGAGAGTTGATTGTAATGATGCTAAAAATGAACTTAAGGCTGTGTTAAAAAGAGAGATTATCTTAAGAAACCAGCTTGAAAAAGAACAAGGAGTAATTTCTAGATTTCAAAGTTGTAGGAACATTTCACAAAATATAGTGGAAGCCAAGGGAATAGAATCATTTGTAAAGGATACCTGGAAAAAGAATAAAAAGAAGCTAGAACCTTTTCATGGGGATCTAGAGACTATTTGTGAATCAACGGATAGTGATCAATCGTTGAAAGGTGAACCATCAACGGATGGGAGTTATCCGTTGACTAACAAAAAGTCTGTAAGTAAGAAGGAGCTCAAGAAACTGAATCATCAATATGGTCCAATCGCCAAGAACTTTGTTTCTGGTGAAAGCAGCCAAGCCAATTCAAGAGAAAAGGCTATTGGTAAAATAGACAATGAGGGTAAAAAGAAAAAGAACAGAAATGGTAAGATAGGTATCAACAAGAAAAACAATTACTCTCATGACAAGTTTGCCCCTAGGAAAACTTGTGGTAATTGTAATAGTGTCAATCATCTATCTTCCCATTGTAAGTCTGTCAATAAGACTTATGCTCATGTACCTCAATCTATGCCATATATGCCTTCAATGCCTGTTATGCCTGGTTTGTGTCAGAATGCTAGCTTTGCAAGTCCATATGTAAACATGTCATGTGTGCCTAATCCTTATTTCCAATCTGTGAATATGCCACAAATGTCATGGAACATTCCAAGCATGAATAACATGTATGCTAATTTTCCACAAGAGCATGCATCAAATATTTATGCAAGTAAGCATCTACCAAACCCCATCACTCAAGCATCTACATCAAAGATGAAAAATGTCAAGAGTGTAAAGTCAAAGGCTAACAAGAAAGGACCCAAGGAAACTTGGGTACCAAAATCAACTTGATTTGTTTTTGGATGTGTGCAGGGAAACATGAGGAATCTATGGTATCTAGACAGTGGATGTTCTAGGCACATGACAGGAGATTCAACCCTGCTCACAGAGTTCAAGGAAATAGCTGGCCCTAGAATTACCTTTGGAGATGACAACAAAGGATATACACAGGGATATGGCTTGATTTAAAAAGACAATGTCATCATTGAAGAAGTAGCCTTAGTTGAGGGTTTGAAGCACAATTTGCTGAGTATCGGTCAAATTTGTGACAAAGGCTATGAAGTAAGGTTCACAAAAGAAGCCTGTATTGTCTCTGCCAAGAAAGACAACAATGTGGTATTAACTGGCTTTAGAAAAGGAAATGTTTATATAGCTAACTTCAACTCAGTATGCTCAGAATACATTACTTGTCTCTTCAGCAAAGCAAGCAAGGATGAGAGTTGGCTATGGCATAAAAAGCTGTCACATTTAAATTTCAAAGTTATGAATGACTTGGTAAGAAAAGATCTTGCTAGAGGAATCCCTCAATTGGAATTCATCAAAGATGGATTATGTGATGCATGTCAATTAGGGAAACAAAAGAAATCATCTTTCAAGAGCAAGATAGAGTCATCCATTGTTCAGCCACTTCAATTGCTGCATATGGATTTATTTGGTCCAGTAAATGTCATGTCCATTTCAAAGAAGAAATACTGTCTGGTGATTGTAGATGATTTTTCTAAGTTCGCATGGACTTTCTTTTTGCATTCCAAAGATAGTGCAAGTGAAAATATCATCAATCATCTTAGAATAGTAAACAATGGTTCTGAATTCAAAGTTCAAAGAATCAGGAGTGACAATGGTACTGAATTCAAGAATTCCACAATGAAGAATTTTTGTGAAGAAAATGGAATTGTCCATGAGTTTTCTGCTGCTAGAACACCTCAACAAAATGGGGTAGTTGAAAGGAAAAACAGAACTCTCATTGAAGCAGCTAGAACAATGTTAAGTGAATCAAGATTGCCAACATATTTCTGGGCTGAGGCTGTAAACACTGCATGTTTCAATCAGAATATTTCCTTGGTTAATCAAGCTAGAGGAATGACTCCTTATCAGTTGTTAACCAACAAGAAGCCAACTTTAGCATTTCTTCATGTCTTTGGATGTAAGTTCTTTGTGCTAAGAAATCATGGAGATAACTTATGCAAATTTGAAGCAAAGACAGATGAAGCTATTTTTGTTGGATATGCAACAGGGAAAGCCTATAGAGTCTACAATATAAGAACAAACATTGTTATGGAATCTGTACATGTTGTGTTTGATGATCAAAAGATTCTAGGTCTAAACGATGAAGGCTTCCATGAAAAGTTGGAATTTGAAAATGAGAAAGAAGGTAGAATGTATTATGATGATGATGAGGAAGATGAAGATCATGACCACAGAAATCCACCTAGAATTGTTGTACCAACTAATAGAGATGCTCACACTAGAGATGAAGTATCCGTTGACAGTCATTCTGGAACATCCGTTGACAATAGTAGAAATGCATCCTTCGACAGGCAAAATGATGTATCCATCGATAGTCAACTTCATGATTCAATAAGGACAACAAACTCAGGGGGAGTTTCTCAGAGTCAAAGTTCAATGTCAAATCAACATGATCATCCTCAAGAAGCAACCTCATCTAGATCAAACCTTCCTTCTGCAAGGAAATGGACTAGAGATCATCCATTTGAGTTAATCATTGGTGACTCAAATTCTAGAGTCCAAACTAGGAGGGCCACTAGAGAAGAATGTCTATACAGTAGTTTCCTGTCTCAAGAGGAACCTAAGAAAGTGGAAGATGCCCTTCTAGATCAAGATTGGGTATTAGCAATGCAAGAAGAGCTAAACCAATTTGAGAGAAATAAAGTGTGGAAGCTTGTGCCCAAACCTAATGATAGAAGTATCATAGGTACTAAATGGATTCTCAAGAATAAGACAGATGAAAATGGCATAATTGTGAGGAATAAAGTTAGGTTGGTGGCAAAAGGCTACTCTCAAGAAGAAGGGATAGATTTTGATGAAACTTTTGCTCCAGTGGCAAGACTTGAGGCAATCAGAATTTTCCTAGCCTATGCAGCACATGCCAATTTCAAGGTCTATCAGATGGATGTCAAAAGTGCTTTTCTAAATGGAGAACTGGAAGAAGAGGTTTATGTCCATCAACCTCCTGGCTTTGTAGATCCAGAATTTCCAGAATATGTATATCTTCTCATGAAAGCACTTTATGGTTTGAAGCAAGCACCTAGAGCCTGGTATGACACTTTATCTCAATTTCTTTTGGAGAATCACTTCACTAGAGGTAAAGTGGATAAAACTCTATTTCATAGAAATATAAATGGCTCTTCAATACTTGTTCAAATCTATGTAGATGACATTATATTTGGGTCTAAAGATGAAACTCTTTGCAAAAAGTTTGCCAAACTTATGCAAAGTAGATATGAAATGAGCATGATGGGTGAATTAACTTACTTTCTTGGTTTACAAGTCAAGCAAGTTAAGGAAGGCATTTTCATTAGTCAAACAAATTATGATCTTTTAAAGAAATTTGACCTAATTGATTGTGCCTCAGCTAAAACACCCATGGCCACTGCAACTAAACTTGAGTTGAATACTAAGGAAAAGTGTGTGGACATATAGAGGCATGGTAGGCTCACTTCTTTATCTAACTGCTAGTAGACCTGATATAATGTTTTCTACTTGTCTTTGTGCTAGATTTCAAGCTGATCCTAGAGAATCTCACTTAATTGCTATTAAGAGAATTTTCAGATATCTCAAGGGTACACCAAACCTTGGCATTTGGTACCCTAGAGATACTGGTTTTGATCTAATTGGCTATTCAGATGCAGATTATGCAGGTTGCAGAATTGATAGGAAAATTACCACAGGTTCCTGTCAATTTCTAGGAAACAAGCTTGTTTCATGGTTCAGTAAGAAACAGAACTCAGTTTCTACCTCTACAGCTGAGGCTGAGTACATTGCTGCTGGAAGTTGCTGTGCTCAGATTCTTTGGATGAGAAATCAACTTTTTGACTATGGTTTAAAAGTTGACAAAATTCCAATTTTCTGTGACAACACTAGTGCTATTGCCATCACTGAGAATCCAGTGCAACATTCGAGAACCAAGCATATTGACATCAAATACCACTTTATCAGGGAGCATGTGATGAATGGTATTGTTGAAATGCACTTTGTGCCAACTGAAGAGCAGATTGCAGATATCTTCACAAAACCTCTTGATGAATCATCATTCACAAGATTGGTAGGTGAACTAGGTATGCTCAACTTCTCAATCACCTAGATATATTTGCATGTTCACTGCAATGTAGCTGATGATGTGTTATGATTGTCAAAATTTTGTATAAGGCAAAATTATATTATCAACGAATGTCCTTTATCCATTGCTAGTGTAACACAAAATCAGATTGTTTCAGGGTCAACGGATAACAGTTTATCAACGGGTAAACTGAATTTTAACCGCTTATTTATTATCCGTTGATACCTTTTCTTTTGGGTAAATCTTATCCGTTGATAGATTTACTTTTATTTCTAGCCGTTGAAAATTGCTTTAATGCTGTAAGTATAATCGTGGCTATTTTTCCGCTATTTTGACAGTTATTTTGCCCAATAGGATAATTACTCTCTATTATTCCTTAATTAAATTATGAGAAGTATAAAGGGTGATTAATCTTTAACGGTTCACTTTTATCTACTCACAAATTTTCTCAAGAAAAATCTCTACTTCTTCGTCCTCACCAAATTCTCTGCAACTCAAAGTTTCATATCACAATGGCCCCAATTGTTTAAATGATGTCCTCCACTGGATTCACTTATGAGAAGAACAATTTTGCTGCTTTTGTTGACACGGTGAATTCTCCTGAAGCGTATCACACCATGATGAATTTCGTGAAGAACTGTAGGCTGTCATATGCTATGTGGACATCAGCTGAATTTAACGGTACCGATGAAAATCTAACTTTCCCTCTTAAGGGTAAAAATCATGTAGTTAATTCTGATGTGTTAACTGCCTGTTTAAAGTTCCCTGAGAATAATTGTTCATCCTACCCAACTGATGATGAAATAGTTGCCATGCTTAACTCACTTAATTATGCTTTTAGTACTGACAATTTAGGTAAAATTGTTAGGAAGGGTATGGTCAAAGAATGGAGTTATCTATGTGATGCTTTCATTAAAACTTTTTCTGGTAAAATTAGAAATTTTGATGCTGTTACTAAATCCATGCTAGTGATGCTATGTATGCTTTTAAATGATAAATACTACAATTTTGGCACACTAGTAATGTATGAAATAGCAGCTAAATTAGGTAGTAAAGAAGCTAGGGGTAAAAATATCTACTTTGCCAGATTTTTGATGCTCATAGGCCTGCATGTGTCAGCAAATAAGCTATCCATCTCTAACCCGGATAGCAAGTTTAGTTGTTTTGTACAGGAGAAGAAAGTCCTTAGTGACTTGATTCGAATGAATCTCAATGCAGGAGTACAATTGGTATATTTACCAATTGTTCAGGTAACTTCTAACCTTAATACTCCTATCTCAACCCCAATTTCTTTGCCTTCCACAGTCACAATGGAGTCTGTAGTTGTGACCAAACAGGCTCCAACCAAAGTGACTAAAACCAAAGTTCCAAAACCACAATCTAAAAGACAAACCTCAGGTGTCTCTCAAAAGGCACCTGTTGCAAAAACTACCAAAACTCTTGAGGGGAGTGTGAAGGAGGTAGTAAGTGGTGAGGGACAGGGTGAAAAACCCTAAGGATAAGGTGGGTGAGAAGAGTGCACCACAAAGCCAAACCTTAGTTGCATCCTCTCAACAGCGTGTAACTACTGATTTAAGTCCAATTACAGGGACTCTGCACAAAAGGGTAAGAGACACAGATAGCCCTCTCTCAAAAACCTATGGTAGAAGAGTAAAATCCAAAACCATTGGGACATCACAGGGTACACACACAGTACAGGTAACTGTACCATCTCAAAGTCGGTTTGATGTGACTCTAGCAAATATGGAGTCACAGTCCCCTATTCATCACCTTCAAATTCATACACATTACAATCCACAATCACCAACTCCATCTCTGGATGTGGATATGATATCTACATCACTTCCTGATTCTCCAACTTTAAGATTCTTGGAGAAGCCCCACTCTACAATTGGTAGTCATCATATCTTAGATGATTTGTTAGGCCATCAATCTTCCATTCCTGAATTCACAACACAATCTGTGGCCTCATCTTTAAAATCAATCACCACAGATTCAGTGTTGGTTTTCACTTCAACGGATATATCTTTTCCTTCATCGACGGATATCCTTCATTCATTGACAAGTGTTTCTCCATCAACGGATGTCACTACTACTAGTCATTCGTTGACACCAATAATTACTTCATCAACGAATATCTCTTATCCGTTGACAATTATCTCCAATATTGCACCAAGTGCTATTCCCATGTCTAGGGTGGAGGAGTTTGCAGTAATTGAAACACCTCTATGAATGAGGGAAGGGAGTGAGAGGCTGCCTTGTGAGCAGGCAAAAGGAGAGGAAAATACAGAGAGGCTGGCCATTTCTTCCGGTCAGGCAAAAAGAGAGCTAGAGAGTACCACCTTAGTAGGTGAAGGTGAGGGTGTGAGAGGTGTGAGCCAAGGGGAGCCCTTGATGCAACAAAAGAGAGATGAGAGGAGAGAAGGGACTACAGGAGATATAAGGCAGGAAGAAGAAGCAGCCATTGCAAGTGAGTTAATGGAGGAGAATGATGCAAACAAAGAAATGGCTTATCAACAAGCATATCAGTCAATGATTGACTCCATTTCTTTGGATGCTGACACCTTTACTCATCCTGTATCTGCCTATCAAATCATGGCACAACAGGGCAATGTGGAGGCAGAGGAGGCAATGCACCTAGTGCACACCTCAGAATCCCTACAAAGAGCAAAAGAAGCTTTTGTAGCTCTACCTTCAGACGTTGATAGTGAAGAATTTGGCAATGATGACAGTTCCAACACAGAAAGTGATGAAATCAATGAGGATGACACACCAGACTGGTTATTCTCTACTACATCTGTGGTTGGTGATTTCAATGTGGAGCTTCTCAAGCAATATCAATCTGCTAAGGCTGAGCACCAGAATGCAGATCCACAAAGAAAGGCTGTTCTTGAACATATAATGGCCTCCCATAAACTTCAAAAGATGCAAATGGTCATTCAAAAGACACAACAGGAGGAAGTTCAAACTGCAGTTAGGGATATGAAGATTGATCTAGAAGCCAGGATTAAGGCTCTAGCTCCTACTACTACTCAGAAAGTGTTGACTAGCAAGCTTCTCAAAGAAGATTGCCTGGCAAAGTCTATTCAGCATCTCTCCTCAAGGGTGGATAGTATGGAGATCCAACTGCAGTCAATCATTGCCAATCAAACCAAACAAACTCAACTACTGGAAATGCTACTAGCAACCTCCCAACCAGCCCTTGATGCTAACAAAAAGGGGGAGAAAAAGGGAACTAGCACAAAAGGGGTTACAGAAATGACAAGTCAAATCCAAGCAACCAGTAGTATGATAGCACAGATTGAGGGGGAGCAACAGCCAGTGATAGTGGTCAATCCAACTGAGTTTGCACTAAAGGCTTCCCCTGTAAAGAATCAAGTAGTTTTGCTAGAGATTGAAGATTTATCAAACATCTCAGATGGTGAAAGGCAAAATAGAATAGAAGCCCTGGAGAAAATCAACAAGGATACTAATGAGAGAATTATAAGGACAGAGAGGATGATCAATGAATCTATTGCATCAACTCTGTTCCTTAACACTCAAACCTCAGCTCCAACAATATCAACCACAATCATGAAGGTGCTCACTCCAACAATTGTGGCTCCTACATTCTATGATGCTGAGCCATCATATGTCAAAGAGTTTGAACCATACCTCAAAGCCAGAGCCTACTCACCACCAAAGGAAAATGGGAAGAACAAGCTTCAATTGGACTTTCCATTCCCCAAGAATGATGAGGAGAAGCTACTAGGCAAAACAATCATAGAGTTCAAAGAACAGACAAACAAGAGTGCAAGAGACTGGATGGCTGTTATCATAAGGAATGGAAAAATATTAAATATATCCAACAACCATTCTAGATTTGTTGAAGCCAAAAGAGAGGAAAACTCCAGGATTCTAAGAGAAGCTCATCCAAATGCAGAAAATATAAATGAAAACTCTGAGGAGAAGCAAGCCAGGCTGGCCAAAGAGTTAATGGATGATATAAAAGAAGAGATGAGGGAATCTAAGGAAGTTCCTAAATCCAAAGCCAAAAGGAGAGTGAAAACAAGAGCCAAGAGGGTTGTCTCTCCAGAAAAGAAAGGTGAAGAAACTACTGGCTCATCTATATCTATCCCTGCAACAGTAATCAAACCTCATATAAATTTTCATGGTGATCCCATTATGCCCAAAGAGGAACCAATGGATCTTGATTCTATTGAAGTCCCTTCAATTCTTCTAGAATCAAAATAGAAGAAAAGGGCTCCAAGGAAGAAACTTTCAAAGGGACCAATTCAGGTTGCAAGGGTACCTGCCATTGTTAAGCAACCAATCCTGGAAAACAGAGAAGACTACATCTATCAGGCAGGTATTGAAGAATACTTTGGCATGAATCTATTCTTAGATGAATTATCAGAAGTAAGGGGAATTGACAAATACAAGCATCTACCTGAGAGATTGGTTTTTGTTTACAAGGGAGGAGTTGAAAGAACATGGCCTCTACAAAGGGTCCTTGGAGAAAGTTATCAAACTTTAACTAGAGTATTCTCTGCAATCAAGAGATACAAAGGATTCTCTGAGGTAGCCAAAAGGGTTATTCTGAACAGGATAGAAGAAATAAGGAGAGAATGGAACTCACCCTCAAATTTGCCAAAGAAAATGAAGATCCCATACACTGGACAGAAAATCCACATTCAACCCTATTGGATGATGGAGTTCAGGGATGAAGAGGGCACTAGGAGATTCTTCAGGATGGAAGACCAACTATCAAAGGCTAGTTCTCAATACCTGAGATGGTTACAACTAAAGCTAAATCCCAAGGTTGTTGAAGAAGATGCCTTCTATAGGCAGCTCCAAGTGCAAATTGAGTCCAACTCTACCAAGGAAGGAAAGTCTAGAGTGCAACCAACCAGAGAGAGGAAACATCAATGAATTGCTCAGTCTAAAGGAGCATCTCTCTGATAAGTTTCTGAAAACCTTTTTGTTTTTAATTTTGTAGCTTAATACAATTTTTGCATACCTCAGTATATATATCTTTAGGAATGTTTTGTTATCATCAAGGTCCTGAATTTATGCTTTATTGCCATCAAGTATAAATTGGGGGAGATTGTTAGGAAAATGTTGTAGTTGATGATAACTTTACATTCAAGCAAAATTGTACAAGTATTGTAGCTGTCAACGGATAAGGAATTATTACTATATCCGTTGACAGGTAGCTCATCAACGAATGAGATGTTTGTAGCACATTGCAGTACCTTCAATCATCGGTTGATAGTGTTTTAGTTCTTGAGTCATGTTGACCATCAATGGATAGGCAGAATAGGGTAGCTAATTGTAAATAGTCTGTGCTATGTAATTTTGTCTAAGTGAAGAGAGCATCAACGGATAAGAGACTCAATACCATCAACCGATACAGTAAATCAACCATCAACGGAGAATAAGGTATAACATCAACGGATACAGACAAACATGCTATCAACGGATAATCCAGAATGACACATTGGATCCAGATCGTGATTAGCAGTTGATTGTGGCCAGTCTGTCTGACAGATCACATGGGTTAACGAAAGGTGCATAAAGCAATGTGGCAGCCATTATTGTGGAAATAAAGAAGAAAGATTCCATTCACTTTGCAATGGAGTAGCAAGCCAACTTGGACTAATTTGTATTATCATATTCGAGTAGGGCTTGTAAACTTGGGTGTATATAACCAAGTGTAGCAACTCTTTGATAGTTAAGAAAACTAGTTTTATCAGTTCATTTGCTTAGGTTTTCTTGAGTATTCTTAGAAGCAAAGAGTTGTAAACAGAAGCTGTGTACATTTGTATCACAGGGTTTTTTTCAAATAAAAGAAAAACGTCAGATGGTACATTTGGCCATCTGACCTTATATATGTGTGAATTGTTCTTCATTTTGCATATTACTTCATTATAAGTTTCTATGGTTTTGATCAGAAATTTATAATTATCAAGAATTGTATTCAACCCCCCCTTCTACAATTATACAAGTAATACTAGTGTATAATCTGGGATTAACACGATTAATTATCATTAATTATATTATGTTATTATTTCTTTATAATAAAGTTTAAATAAGTAAATTCACGAAATAATAAAAAACATATACAAAAAAATAGGTACCAAAATTTTTAATGTTTCGGCTGTTATATAATTAATTAATTTTAATTTAATATACTTATGTTCACTTATTATACTAATGTTTCCTAATTATAAACAACGTGACATATTTTTAATATATTTTATTAATAATTGAAAAATATGATGTGATATTTTCGGGTATATATTAATGATTGTAAGATTGGTTTTAAATTAAAAGATATCGTGTTTTAATTCTAAAGGAATATATGATGATTGATGTTTTTAGGTGTTTATAAAAGTTAGTTTCTTCAATTAAAAGTAATGTAAAAAAAGGCAATCGATTACTTACCATTAATTATAGTATGTTATTATTTATTTTAGGAGTTTTAATAGTATATTCGGCTATTATATAATTAATCCATACTATCTATACTAATATATTAAAGCCGAAAGATTGAAAGTTTGGTTGGTTTGGTTTTCAATTTGATTATCCTAATTATTAAAATAAAAAAAATAATTACTAACACAATTATATTCTAATTCCAATAAAATCCTCACAAAACACCACATCACAAATTCCTCTCGGACCTCTCCTCATCCTATTATATATCCTTTCCAATCGCAAAACCCCACCTACCCGTTTTAACTACCACTCACCATTTTATCTGCAAAAATCTATTGCAAAACAAATCCAGACAGAACACACACACACACTTTACACAATGAATCAGTTATGTTTTTTGTACTTTTGTTACACACACCATGTTGTATATATTCATCTGATAAAAACTGTCAAGTTTAAAATATTCCAAGAAAATTATGCTTATATTACCCAACACAACAACAATTACGTTTTTTGTACTTTTGTTACACACACCATGTTGTATATATTCATCTGCTAAAAACTGTCAAGTTTAAAATATTCCAATAAATTATGCTTATATTACCCAACACAACAACAATTTAGCAGCTAATTCTTCGTTATCGTATACTTTATCACTTAATGCATTCGCTGATCTTAGCCACCAAGAGTTTAAGGCTTCCAGATTTCGGTTTGGTTATCCTAATTAATAAATAAATAATGAAATAATATAATTAATGGTAATTAGCCATTGTCATTTTCATATTTTAGTTTTAGTAGAATATATTATCTTTTATTAAAATATCAATTATACCATATCTTCAAATCATTAATATTTCCCTTCTAATTAAAATATGTTACCTTTTTTTTAAAAAAAACTAATCTTACAATCATTAATATATACCCAAAAATATCACACCATATTTTCAATTATTAATAAAATATATTTAAAATCCCTATATGTTGTTTATAACAAGAAAATATTAGTATAATGAGTATATTAAATTATATTAAATGAAAATTTAAAAAATTATTAAATTGATAATTATATAAAAACATAATTGTACTATTAACTGAAATTTAATAAATACCTAAAATATCTTATCTTTCAATCAATTTAAAAGACCTTTACTTTTAATTGAACATATTACCCTTTATACATACCTAAAATATCGTATCTTCCAATCATTAATATTTTTTTCTGAATTAAAATACGTTATCTTTAATTTAAAACATAATTTTGCAATCATAATCTTCCAATCATTAATATTTCTTTTCTAATTAAATACACAACCTTTTAATTTAAAACATAAATTTACCCAAAAATATGACACCATATTATAGTTAAATTTTTAATAATTAATAAGAACCGTTAGATGTAATTATAAGGTATATTTAATGATTAAATTACTTTACTAAATATTCAAGGTTCGAATCATGCAAATCATTTATTAAATTTACTTCAAATTTATTAAATTATTATTAAAATAAATTTTCAAATTAATAATTATATGAAAACATAGTTATAAAATAAAATAAAATTTATTATAACACCCCCAGACCCGGGGTCCGGGATCTAGGGTAGTCACAATCCATTTATTCCTCACTGTACCTGTATTACTCACAATATGTGCCAATCATCTGCTCATGACCCCCACTATATATATATATATATATATATATATATATATATATATAATCTCATACAAACACACACAGGTTAGAGTCCCAGAAACGACACAACATAATATATGCGGAATAAAATGTAGTTATTACAATACCCGAATGTTTACTGAATTCTGCTACTGACATAATCTTTTAAGTAAAGATACATTAGCGGCTCAACCGTCTAGTTCTGGTCATGAACTTACACAAATCGTACTTATAAATAAAGCGGACTAACAAAAGCTGCAAACTAATCCAACTGGTCTGTACTACCTCTGGGATTGCTACCATAAACTGCTCATGGAAACGCCTTGCATTTCCCACTCGCTCGCGAGCTGTGTGCCTGATCCTTGGCATCCCTCTTCACTGCTATATAATATATAAACAATAGCAAGAGTGAGCGGAAGCTCAGCAAGATGAATAAAATATGGCATAATCCGCTTTTAAGTGAAACTCAGTATATAACTGGTATAGGACAAGAATTGTCAAAATATTTCAATAATGAAATCACCTCCCTTCTTGGAGAATAAAACTTTGGTTATTAACTCAATAACTCAACAGTGGAATTTGTTTCTTTAACGAAAGATATTCAAAATATAGTACTAGACTAGTACTTTAATTATTCAAGAATATCTTATATGAAAAGTATTTGAAGCTCACATCTATCGAAGTAATTCGTGAAACATGCATCCTTTAATGAAACTCGAAATTGTTACCCTTAACGGGATATTATAGAAGCTAGATGCACACAAACTCCACTTGGGAATGAACAATACCAACAATTTCAAGTACTGCTAAAAAGAATTAATTGATGCTTCTTAAGAAAGAGAATTGACTTGAACTTTTTACGGGAATAACTCGGGCGCACCCCTGCTCGATGATCAGTCGATATGCATGGGGCTCTCTTGATCAAAGTTTTCCACATGTAGAGGACAATCCTGGTTTCCAGTCTGCCTTGACCTCATTCGGGCGGTGGGTGGACGACGCGCTACTATCGCCTCTAACTCCATTTCTCAGTTCTCATCTTTAAACACATCTACAAACCTGGAACTGAATAAATTCAAGTTCCCCGGGCCTCTGTCCATTAGCAGATCTTACTCGTCCCTTGGTTACTTCAAAAATCGAATGGAAGCTAACCGAAATTTCTCGTTGGCCCTTGGCCGAAATCTCAACTTCAACAATGACTAATTCTTGTGGAATCAAGATATGAATCATACACTCTTGTAACGAAATTGAAAGCCCTCAATAGCAGGGTTATATACTCATGATATGTTGAAAGATCTTAATGAAAAGGAATCAACAATGGCTCTTCAACTCTGGATTCCCAATCTCAAATGGAATTGAAGCGTTTAGATGGCTCAAGTGAGCTGACAATGATTAGGAATAATTATTTTGGAATCCTCATAATTTTTTATAATATTTTTGATGGACAGAAAATATTTAAAATAATTTTCCATGACCTCAAATGACTTTTAAATAAATAATCTGATTTTTAAATCAATTACTGAGATTTAATAAATATTCAAAATAACATTCATTGAACGAATAATGAATATTCCAATTAATAATACTTATTGAAGAAATAATTATCAAATGAATACTCAAAATAATATTCATTGAATAAATAATGATCAAATGAATATTTGAAGTAATATTCCAAATGAATACTCGAGATAATACTCGATAATTGAATGGGATTTAAATGAATATTGAAGATAATATTCATTGAATAAATAAAGTTCAAGTGAATATTTAAAACAATCTTTATTAAATGAATAAAGCTTAAAAGGGATTTAGAAATAATATTTAAGAGGTAAATAATCTCGGATGAATATTCCCTAAATAAATAATGGGAAAATATTTACTTAGATATTTCCCTCCAAAAATAATCATGATATAGCAAGAAATACTTGGGGTGTTTGGGAGAACTTATTTTCCAGAATAAGTCAACTTATTTTAAGTTGAAAGTTAAGATTTCTAACTTTCCAACTTATTTTTGCAACTTATTGAAACTCAAACATATATTAAATACTTTTATAAATTTTTTTTATCAAAATATAAAAATTTTAACCGAAAATAAGTCCATAAGTCTCTCAAATAAGGTGAGCCAAACAGCACGACTGACTCCCGGTCCAGAGTCACAACAACCACTATGCTCCTAACCACGCATACATACACCAGGTTAACTTGATGTATCTTGATATCTTACTTATAGATTCTCATATCAATTTTATCAAGTTGATTGCAGGATAAAGTTAATGAGTTGGCTGGGGATGACTATAGGGGTTCTGTTTTGGAGGCCATTAAAGGTTGGAATTTGGATACATGTATAACTCTTCTGTGTAATGCTTTCATTATTTGCTTTGGATACCCTTTTGTTCCCATCATGATTTTAGTATTATCAATGTGACAAATCCTAATGAAAAATTCATAGACATGGGCCACAAAGAACCTTGATGACGATATCTATATTTTTCGTGATCATGTATATTTCAAGCGCTGTCATTATCATTTGATGGGGAGAAATTATAATCCAAATCTGAAGTAATCGTCATAATCAAGTTATAACTTAATTTGAAGGAACGTCATAAGGAACAAAGTGTGAGATTCATCAAAGTAATAAGCTTGATTAAACTGCAAAACCACCTTTTAAGGCTAGGGCAAGATTTTAATGTTATATGTGATGATTGGGATGTGTGCTCTCGCTTTGGCATTTGGTAATGCCAACTAAAAATGTATATGTAGATAAAGTAATGTTGAATTGCCCATTATCTTTGTATGCTTGCTTTTTCTTCGTGAGTGTTGTCAAATGTCATTTAATCAATGTTATGGAGAATGACTTCTAACAGTGATGGTACAACTCAGGCTGTGCCTCTCCAATTCTTGCAGGCACTTCTTGCTTATCTTGGTGATACTGTTAGCAATGGGCAACATTCTTCAATTTTGAGATCACCGTTAGCATCTCATCCAAATTCATGTTATCCTGGTACTGATGCTGCATCTGAAGGGCTTGTTAGATGGAAGTTACGATTGGAATATTTTGCTTATGAAACCTTGCAAGATTTAAGAATAGCAAAACTTTTTGAGATTATTGTGGACTACCTCGACAGGTGATTCTTATATATTGTCATCTTTTACCTAAATCTAGACTCTAATTTCTTGATTGTTGTATCAATATTGGCATATCACCTATTGATTTTACTTTGCGTTCAGACAAAGATTAGGATATATACTTAAAGTTGGGGAACATGTTGGTTTATGGGTTTGGTGAATTTTTATCATTTTACATTCCTTAAACCACTTACTCCATTTACTATTTGTTTCCATTTTGTTTATACTGTGTGTTGCTGTACTTGTCTTAGGAGTATGAAGTAGTTTATTCTCATAACATAACCAAAATAGTACCGTGGTTCGCATATATTACCAATCTTATATACTTTCCGGTAACATTTTATTTACAAGTAATGATGATTATGGAATTATGGATTACAGATCAGCAGCTATTGAAGACTTGAAACAGTGTCTTGAATACACAGGGCAAAATTCAAAGCTGGTAGATTTATTCATCTTAGCACTGCGATATCGTTTGCTTACAGCAGGTGCCTCTACAAATGATATAATGCAGCAATATGTTTCAACTATCAAAGCACTCAGGACAATAGGCCCAGCTGGTGTATTCCTTGAAGCAGTTGGCGAACCAATAAGGGAATATCTGAAAGGGAGGAAAGATACTATTAAATGCATTGTAACAATGCTTACTGATGGAACCAGTGGTCCTGGAAGTGTTGGAGATAGCCTTCTTGAAGAAATAAACAGAGATGAAGAAAACCAAGATGGTTCTGGTCTAGATGATGAAATAAGCACTGATGACAAGCAAGCTTGGATAGGTGCTGAATGGTATATTTGATGTTAGTTTACACGATTTTCAGACTTTATGATTAAAATTGTTACTTGACTTTAGACTCTAGCAAGTATTATAACTAAATACTCCATTCAGATGGGAACCTGATCTTGTTGAGGCTGATCCACTGAAGAGTAGCAGGTGTAGAAGAAAAATTGATATACTTGGGATGATTGTTAGCATTATTGGTTCAAAGGATCAGCTAGTTAACGAGTACCGTGTCATGTTTGCGGAAAAGCTTCTGAATAAAACGGATTATGACATTGACTCTGAAATACGTACTTTAGAACTCCTCAAGGACAGGGGATCTTTAACAGTTTAACTAAATTGGGGATTTGAATTCTTGTTAATGGTGGTTATTTCTACTTGGTGCTCTTCATCCTGGTATCTAAAGTTTAGCTGGTTTGAGCTTATTGTATTCTTATGTTTAGCTCTGGTGTGTTGTTTCCAGATACATTTTGGTGAAAGCAGCATGTAGAAGTGTGAAATAATGCTCAATGACTTAATTGATTCTAAAAGAACAAACACAAACGTAAAAGCAACAATAAAACAGAAACTGCAATCAGGTACCTTCCAAACTTAGTTCTTTTCATAATTATATTGGTAAGTATGAAAAGGAAACATTTTCCTGATCATTGGTAGTCGTTTATACATATGACTGAATTCATGAAAATTTCTATATACCTTTTTATGAGTGACAGGTGTCGACATTAGAGAAAATGAAATACCTATGTATGTGTTTGATGCTACAATCATATCTTTGAATTTTTGGCCACCGATCCAGGTATATGATAATGAGTTTACATTTTGACAATCTCAAATACCTTGAATACCTCATGTTAACAGTGAATAACGTGAAAACTGACTGGAGATGTTTTTAATATTGAGGCTTCATCATGCACTTCTCTCTCAAGTTCGATTCACATATATTCACAGTGCGGCTCTTGTCTTGATGCCGTATAATTCTGTTTTGGTTTTACAGCATCCATGAAACTTCTCAAAGGTCTATTTTATTGTAATTTGAAGCATGTGTTTAGTTTTAAATTTCACACCGTTTATATTTAATGCGCATTATTGTTCATTGACGCCAGTAAATTTGAAGCAAAATTTTAAATTTAAATTATCTCTCTTAAAATTATTGTTCATTCAAGCTAGTAAATGTGTTGCTACGTTCAGATTCGCAAATCTTGTGCCTACTTCCGAAACGTGAGTAAGCGTGTAGTCGCGCTTTTCATAACGATCCTTTGGTCTATGGTTTTGCTCAATTAACCGTGTGGTGAAATTGCAGGAGGAGGCCCTTAACATACCTGGGACAGTGGATAAGCTTCTAAATGATTATGCTACACGGTTTAATGAGATTAAGACCCCTTGTAAGCTACTTTGGAAGAAAAATCTTGGTACTGTCAAGGTTAGGTGCTTTTGATTTTTCAAATATGCGGCTCCCTACTACTTGGTGTTAAAAGTATTTAGGTTAAATTAAATTTTCTTTTATAAAAATATAGTTGGAGTTGCAATTTGAAGATAGAGAGGTTCAGTTCACGGTCACCCCTATACATGCTTCGATCAGTATGAAATTTCAAGAACAGACAATGTTTGCTTATCACAGTACCATTTACATGTATGAAGGAATTGCTTCTTTTTTTTTTTTTTGGCTTATCGGGGCTTGACATGGTAATCATAATATGAATTTTTTCTCCAGTTGGACCGCAAAGGATCTTGCAGCTGCTATTGGGGTACCCGTAGATGTGCTTATTAGGAGAGTTAGTTTTTGGATAAGCAAGGTAAGTTCTACTACTGTAACTATTAATGCGTGCTATTTCCTTCATTTTTCTCAGTGTTAGTTGGAACTATTTAAATGTCAAATGTATTTGGAAGTTTTGTATATTGATATGGATTCTGGTCATCTTCCAGGGGCCAGGGCAGATGTACATTTTTAAACATTTCAAATTAACAGGTTTTTACATTTGTAAACTCAATCAATAAATTTCTATCTTCGTTTTGTCGTTTCATGACATTGGAATGGGCAAAATTATGAATGAAGTCATCATTTCCTTTCAAAAGGACAAATTGACCCATGTCCTTTAATGCCATATTGGTAATTAAAGTCGCAATAAATTCCTAAATTGGACGTTATTTCTATCAATTAGGGAATTCTGGCGGAGTCCTTTGAAACTGATTCTAGTGACCATGTATTCAACCTGGTTGATGACATGGTTGACAATGGCGAGACTGGTATCAATAGTGGAAATTGTGAGGAGCTGGCTGCTGACGAGAATGGAGGATCAATTACATAAAGAAATTACATAAAGAAATGATGGTGTATGAGGTATGTCACGCATGTATAGACCTGGCAAATTGGATATGGATCCGAAGAACCGAACCGAAATTCATGGAATCGAATCCGATTTTGTATCCGAATTGGAAAATCCGATAATTATTCGAAAACCAATTTGATCCGATCCAAAAAATATCCGAACCGAAAATCTAACAGAAAATCATCCGAAATACTAGACCCGATTACAACCGGGAACCGACCAAAACCGAATAAAAAATTATCCGAACCGAATATGACTCGATATACTTGATCCAATTTAGATCCGAATTCAAAAAATGATGAATTAAGTAATTGTTATAATTTTTATGGGTTATAACGAATAAGTTGTATATATTACTACACATTTCATTCAATATTTATCCATAAGGGGATCTCTTATTGGCCGGAAAACTTCCTCCTTCCTAGATATCACTAATGAAGAATTAATGGATTTCGAAAAAGGCTTCGAATATTGAACTACAAGTTGTATTTGTAATGAAGGTAGAGAAAAATGCAAATAATTACGAGATATCGATATGACAACCAACTTTTGTACTGCATCATGTGCAAACAATTCAAAATAACCACATTGGCCAATACAGAAAAACAGAGACTACTACTTAAAGGGGACATTTTGTGCTCCCAATGGTTTCTTCGCCAATACCAGTAGGTAGCTTAACTTCTGTTTCTATCTTACTCCAATTTTTGATTTACAAACAATTAATGAACAGTCTTTAATGTTTGTGTTGCAAACATTTTTGCAAGTATTATAAATCCTTTAACCATAGAGAACCTAACTTTTCTATTACCAGCACGTGAGTAGTTAATTTTTTGTGTGTGTAGCACATATTATGAAACACTAATCCCAAAATTTAGCAAAAAAAAAAAAAGAAACAGTAGTCCCAAAAGTTTGCAGCAGCAAATATACCAGGCAAGCATACATAAATCCAAAATATTTTCAGAATATTTGTACATCTTTTCTTTTGCCTTACATAATATAACAACAGATCATTAGAATGCATACATCCGAAGCTATCGCTAACAATGATCAAAAACACATCTTCTTACTCCTACAAAAACTCTCCTCTTCAATTTTTATCTTTCCAAGCTGGCTGATATCCTCAACTTCCCCCTCTTCAAAATTCAGCAAGGCCATGAACGAACCCGTAAAACTGGCATCCTAACCATAATCATTTATCTCAAGTGAACCATCATCAAATTGATCGGCAGCAGCAAGATAATCCATGGAATCACCAACACCACGATCCATCACAAACAAATTTTCTGTAGTTAAACACTCGCTACCCTCAATATTTTCAGCAAAACCGCTATTTATCTCAACCCCAGTTGTTGATGTTGAATTCATGTTTCCCTCAAGATTATCCCTACCACTTCTCTCAAGAATCTCCTGTTTTCTGTCTTGACCTCTTTTTTTGTTGGACCATGATTAGTACTTTTGGAATCCAATTTAAAAACAGGTTTCTTAGAAGAACTGAACGTGATCTTACAGAGAATAATATCATCACCATCAGCGGATTTAAGGCCCTTATTGTGTTAGGAGTTGTCCCACATCGATTGTGGGAGGGGCAGATTGCTAGTTAATAAGCAGCTAGATTAACTCCATTAGTATGAGGCCTTTTGGGATGTGCCCAAAAACAAATCCGTGCGGGCTCGGCCCAAAGCGGACAATATCATACTAATGTGGAGTTAAGGCTCGCTTAGCAAGCCCAACAAGTGGTATCAGAGCTTCAGGTTATAACGGTCCATAACGATCTCAATGGGTTCCAGAATGGATCCAGGAAGAGGCAGATGGGCTAACCCGGATTGGGCTTAAGGGGGAGCAGGTGGGCCTTCCAGTATGGGCCTAGGGGGAGCCAGATGGCCAGGAACTTCCAGTATGGGTCAAGGGGAGCAGATCACACAGAATGGAGGCAGATTCGACAGGTGTCGAGCCCGATGTGTGAAGGAGGAGATTGTTAGGAGTTGTCCCACATCGATTGTGGGAGGGGCAGATTGCTAGTTAATAAGCAGCTAGATTAACTCCATTAGTATGAGGCCTTTTGGGATGTGCCCAAAAACAAATCCGTGCGGGCTCGGCCCAAAGCGGACAATATCATACTAATGTGGAGTTAAGGCTCGCTTAGCAAGCCCAACATATTGACCCCAGATAATGAGTATTCGTGCATTCTAAAGTGCCCTGCATTCCCAAGATCAAACTGATCTCCAACGTTGTTAATCACAAACACAAGCATTCGTTGTTCCCCAATGACAACATTATCCTTCCGATCCTTGATCGATTTCCTCTTTGTTCTTCCTACCAAGGTTCCGCAGCCAGCCTTCTTACCCGTATTCTCTCTAATGCTCTCCTTACTACTCTCGGAACAACGTAGCTTAGATAGCTTAGTAAATACGTACAAGTACTTCTCCTTTAATGTAACTTGAGGAGAATCAGTCCAATATTTATCATCGTTCACATCAAACAGTTGCCATGGAGTCGATTTTGGATCATACAGTTTGACGGTTGGGATAAAGTTGCACCAGTTGTCTCCAAGAACCTTAGGCTTCAAGTATTCATTAATAATCTCTTGATCGTTCGGACAGAACCGGAATCCGGGAGCTACCTTTAAACTTTCAGCCATCGAGAGAGAGCGAGAGTAGAGAGAGAGAAAGTAGAGAGGAGAGAGAGATTTTGTTTCACGTTTGAGACGAGTTGTTGATTTCATAACTATTACCATGTATATATATAAAAAACTATATTGGGTTTAATAAAACTTTCGATGTGGTAGTCAGCTCAGCTTTGTGGTAACGCCTTTAGTCTTTAGTCGGGTCCAAGCCCAATTAGAAATTTACTTGTGTTTAAAGTTAAAGTGACATTTTTTAGTAATTAAAATATTTGTTTTAAAAAAAATATATTTCGATTAAATTTTTTTCAAAAATCATTTTTGGAAGATTATTTCCCTTTTGAAAGATGAAGTCGTGATTTTTAGTGCGATATTTCGTGTTTTTATTTAATAATCCTCGTAAATTAAAGATAAAATTCTTCCTAATAACTAATTTACCTTTAAACTTTCGGCCATCGAGAGAGAGAGAGAGATATTATGTTTTGAGACGAGTTAGTTGATTACATACCTATTAGTATTTAGGCTATTACCGTATATATATGCGCAAATTGTATTGTGTTTAAATAAACTTGCGATGTGGTACCGCCTTTAGTCGGGTCCAAGCCCAATTACAAATTTAATTGTGTGTAAATTTAAAGAGACAATTTTTATTAATTAAAATATTCTTTAATAACTAATATTTTTTTTGAAAATTGTTTTTGGAGCTCAAGATGGACTAAAGGAAGCTGACAAATTAGAATCATTATCAGAGCAACCTGATGGAGCAACTCTAGACTATACTCGGGGTTATGGGACTTATGTTGCAATTTTCTGAAGAGATTGATGGATGGATAATTTCATTCTATTCAGTAATAGTAAAATGTACTTACCATTGTTCCAAGCATACTTGTTTTTGGATTACGTTTTGCCATCACTGTCCACTCTAAAGTATAAATGGCCCAAGCAACAACGAAGAATGGCCAGGTCCTGTTATCTAATTTGATTATAGCAGTTATCAAGTGAGGTTCATCTGGATTGATAAATATTTGTTAGAGGAAAACATCGAATATGTCATGTTCAAAGTATAAATCCCATATTAAGAGCTTTCAGTTTCATCTTCTTCTTGCCCATCTAACCCTCTGGTGCAGCAAAGTAGAACCTCCCCACTTATTCGCATCTTTAACTTCTACAACGATTTCTGCTAACCCCTTGCCATCAATTATCATCTATCTGTGCAGCTACCTCTATCAAAACTTAACAAGCAAATAACAAAAAAGCAATTGAGAGACTTTCAATAACAATTAATGCATACATCCATCACTTGCCCAAGCTACCGCTAACAATTAGACACATCTTCTTACTCCCGTATAGATTCTCCTCTTCAAATTTCCTCTTTCCAAGGTTTCTCATATCTTCAACCGCCCCTCTTCTTGATTGGAAGTCAGCAAGCCCATGAAGCAATCCATGAAACTGAAATCCCAACCATACTCATTGAACTCTTACATCTGCATGAAACAAACCAAAGAAAATTGGTTTTAGCCTAATCAGAGGAGTCTGACTAATGGCAAATTATGCATATATTAGGGGCCAAATCCTAAATGCGTCATCTGTTGGGTTCCGAGGCATAAAACGTAGCGGATAGATGTAAACAAAACAAAAAAAAAACGAAACCTAAACCAGGATCCATGTATAATTATGGGTTAATTATGGAGATCATAATCTGTACCTTAAGAAGCTTTACGATTCGGTTGACAGATGGAGATCCTAGCTTGATTGAACACCACGTATCCCGTATGCAACGATCTACGCTCTATCGGTATCCACGCAGAAGCTCGAACGGAGGATGTTGTGTACTAGCACAATAATTCGTTTTCTCTCTATTCTATCTATCTCTCTAGCAGCTAGGGTTTTAATAAAAACGTGTTTTTCTTTCCCAACCAAAAAAGATATTATATAGGAGAGACAAAAACGAAATCAGCCCTAATCCTAATTAGAGCCCATATTAATTCAGTTTTTCTAATCATTATCTAACTAAGACTTTCTCAATTAAATAATAACCGCATTATTGAATTAATAAATTCGAAATTCCATTTAACACATTAATTAGGTCATACTTAAATTAATAATAAATAATT
The DNA here is from genome assembly GCA_036435485.1 of Saposhnikovia divaricata. Classification (NCBI taxonomy): domain Eukaryota; kingdom Viridiplantae; phylum Streptophyta; class Magnoliopsida; order Apiales; family Apiaceae; genus Saposhnikovia; species Saposhnikovia divaricata. The sequence goes on along the minus strand of CM071597.1, from coordinate 7,462,821 downwards.
CGAATTCGATCATTTAATTTAAATCCGAATTCAAATTAAATAATCCTCCGAGCATTCTATGTGTGTGACCCGATAGGTTATTATTACGTTGGCAACGATTTTAAAATCCCAATTTAAAATCGAAAACAAAGAGCGGTATCTAGTAACACATCATTGCTACCCAAGTAATAATAATTTAAATGGTAATCCATATTGAACCTTTCATGATTAATGTTTCCATGTAATATAATCCCTTTAACCAAATATTATAGATTAAACTCGAGGCATGTCTTTATCATCCTCTTCAACATTTAATCTGGATTTACTTGATCAATGAGTAGACTATTAAAACAAATCATAATTTGAGCACGACCATGCATTTTATAGTCTCACTCAATCAAGAGGCCAATAATATCTCTTATAATTATAGGAGGGTTAAATCCTTTATCTATCATTCATATTTCTCATACGACTCATGATATACCCGATGTCCACTTTTATCATCACCCGGTCAAAGGTAACTTTTAATGTTGTCAAAGTATATTAATCATCGTATAGAAATATAATGATCTCAAGTCAAAGGATCATTACACCATTACCACTGTGAGTCATTCTTATGACTTTATTAAACATGAAGAATCTCACTGTGGGTCTATCCAGTACCATGTACTCCTACATGTACCTATGTATTGACTTTAGTATCTCCATACTTATAACCAATGAGATGTGGTTATCTGTCAAACAACATACTAGTCTATTTGTGTATTATCATTGTCCTATATAATAATACTTGACTAGGGACATTTAAGAATATGATATATTATATAATCTCAAGTTCAAGTCATGTACTTAAACTATACAATGTATATCATGATTCTAAGGACACTTATTATGCTAACAAATATATCGCAGTAATTAAAGTCATAATAAATACATTTATTTAATAATCAAATGGCATAAAAGTTCATTCAAGAAACAATGTATTGCCTCTAGGGCACCTACACTAACATCATCCTCCACCATCTTGTTTCGTTTTTTTGCTAAGTGTCCCCACCATGATTTTGGTGTAAATTTTCAGGACCGTAGCTGCATATCAGCATGATGAGAGTCATAAATTTGTTTAAATGAAATTATGCTTAATCAACTGATACAACTTAAATAGCCTTAAATTATTAAAAAAATGAATTCCAAAATTTAATATAGAAAGCTTCATTGTTTTTCACTTTCAATATAGAGTCTGATGTTTCTGTTCTAAAAGGAAGTCAAATATCTTCTCATCCTTTAAAGCCTCCATAGACTTAGACTGTAACATCTCGTCTACTTTTAGAGCATCTAATGATTGAGAGGCTGCTCCCTGAAATCTTGCCTCTTCGGCCTTTTCTGGAGAAGTTAAAGGAAGCTCAACGTTACATTTAATCCACCTACTTCTACATTACTTGCTTCCAGTTTCTTGGAAAAATTCACAATGTCTGAGTTACTTACAGGGTCAGATTCAACTTTTTAATGAATTGCATCTGGTCCTTTTAAAGCTAAAAAAGTCCTCTAAACATTCACCATTTGGGGAAACCAGTTCTTGTACTTCTCTTACAGAAGTCTCCTTATTGTCTTTATCATGGTCACTTGTGTGCCAGAGTTTTGCCAGATAGACTTAAGGAAGTACCAGTTGAAGCAGTAAAACAACATCAAGTTCCATCAATCTTACGAGAAATGCTGCCTGCAAAGAAAAGTAAAACAACCAAAGCATCAACGACCGAAATCTAAAAGGTGATTTTGAAAGGTAGCTAAACAAAATATCCAGATGGAACCATGATTCTTTAATGTTTCTCTGACTTCCCCAACTCAATTTCTCTTGTGGCCTCTTTGGATACTAGAATTTCATTCCAGATGATGGATTAGGTTCCAATGGCATGTTTGGATTTTCAAAAGAATTAGAATTTGGAATTTGGTTCAATAACATGACTGTCAAATATAAACTCAAGTTTGGTAATTTGGAAGACAACTCAATTTTTATCATTTAAAATGCATCCTTTAAAATGGATCCCATGTTTGTAAACACAATCTTAGGCAAAAACCGATAAAGTTACCATTTGATCTCATTAAGCAACCAACTTACCAAAGCAATGACAGGATTGCCAGATTAAGGAAAAGAAAATTTATCTTCAGACGAATGGGAGACAACAAATTGCAATGCTTCTCTAAGTGCCTTCAAGATGTAAGTTTCACCTTGTTCCTGAGTCTCACTGATGTCTGATGGCTTAAATTTTCTATTGAGGTGGACATGGGAGATGGAGAACTGTTCATGTATTTATCTTCGTGTCCTGCACCTCTATTCACATCTTTGTAGAGAAAGTGGGACCGCATCATCATTATGGCTCACATCAGTCTGATCATCACAATCCATGAAAGGGTCCTTTATTGGCATCTGAAGAAAGTGCAGGATACACTTCAGCTTTAGTTTTAGTAGCGACATGCTCAGCAAATTCATTCCAGTTCTCTTTGTAGAGTTCTAGTGCTTCACAAAGAAGACACGTCTCTTCATCTGTCCATTTTCCACTAATGGCACCAGCAACATCACACGGATCCTTTCAGATGAAATCAGGAGGGGATATATCAGAGTTAAACTAGTCACTGGTGAAGCATCCAGGACATAAGTCATAATAGTCTGCCTGCCCAACAGGATGGAAATTGTAACAAGAAAAGATATTCGAGTTTACATGACGCACATGCTTATTAAAAAATGACAGATGAAGAGACGCTTCTTCTTCGTGAAGAGTTTACTGACTTCACCCGTGATGCTGCTGGTGCCATCAGTGGAAAATGGACAGATGAAGAGACGCTTCTTCTTCGTGAAGCACTAGAACTCTACAAAGAGAACTCGAATGAATTTGATGAGCATGTCGCTACTAGAACTAAAGCTGAAGTGTATCCTGCACTTTCTTCAGATGCCAATAAAGGACCCTTTCATGGATTGTGAGGGTGAAGTCAGTTAATACCCATTTTTTATGGTGTGATAATGAAAATACCAATTGGCGGTACTCTGTGTAAAAAATACCAGATCAAATACGCATTTAATATTTGGGTAATCAATTTATACAAGATACGCATTTGTTAAAGGAGTAACAGACCTCTGTTACCCATTTGCCAAATGGGTAATAGAGCTGTTACCCATTTGGCAAATGGGTAACAGGGGTTTGTTACCCCCATGATAAATATGTAACACCCTTGCAGATTCACTATTATTCATGTTATCCAATCATCAAATGCGTATTAGCTATTAACCAATCACCAAATGCGTATTGAAATCGTTATTTTTAACAATCCTTCCCGAAAAATGTTATTTTCATCATCTTTATCCAAAAAACTGTTATTTTTAGAGTGTGAGAGCTGCCTCAGTGGAAACGAGGCCATGCGTTGATCCAAAGGGTCATGGGTTCGAACCTCACCCGCCCCTTGCGTGTAGCCGTGTTGGAGAGACAGTGGAAGGTTTGACGAAGGTAACTGTGGATTACTGAGCGCATCGCTTAAGTGCCCGGTCACTGGTTCTTACCGCACGGTTAGCATGATTTACCTGCCGGTGTTGACCATGGGGCTGGTCGGCCGGTCCTGGACAAATAATCCCAGATAGGCTAGCGTGTCCTGAAAATACATGTTTTTGACGAAAACTGTTATTTTTAACTTTTTTTCCAGCATCACAGGGATCCTTTCAGTTGAAATCAGGAGGGGATATATCAGAGTCAAACTAGTCACTGGTGAAGCATTCAGGACATAAGTCATAATAGTCAGAATGGAAACTGTAACGGGAGAAGATTTTCGAGTTTACATGACGCACATGCTTATTAAAAAATAATTGTGTACTTGAAATAATTGTGTTCTTCAAACAAATAATCTTTTCTTTCCGCTTCTCAATATTCATGATAGAAGATTCAGTCTGGAAATGAATGGTAATTAAATAGACCCCAATAATCAAGGAACTCCGTAATCTCTTGCTTCAAACCTGAATTTCCAGTTGAGATCTTATATTGATCTTTCAATTCAATTCTTGTACTAGTTATATTCATGAAATAATTCATGATCTAAATTCAAGATTTGCATAAAAAAATAATCAATTTAGATAAATTATCTCAAATATATCTCTGGCTCTCTAATCTCAATAATAATCAATTTAAATAAATTATCTAAGCACGAATTATCATCAAGTATTTTTTTTTTTGCCAAAAAAGAATCGAACTTTATTAATTACTCAAATCGTTCGACATTACAAGCTGCAAATCGGGGTGGACATCACCCACCCTCCAAATACGATCATCTATTGAACAAGTGGTTCTCGCTAAGAAGTGAGCGACCTTGTTCGCGGGCCGTTTTACAAATCTAAACTTACAGGGGTGTATTCAACTGAGATTCTGTTGGATTTTAATGGATTGATAATAATTCATGAATTTTAAAGAATTTTGTAAATCCATGGATTGTTTGAAATCAATAACAGATTCTACATAGATTATTTTAATTCTATATAGATTTTGTTGAATTTTAATGGATTGATTTATCAAGATTTCTATGGAATTAAAAAAATCCCACAGATTCTACGGGATTAATTTCTTAATATTTTTTATTTAATAATATCCATGTGTAAATTAAATATAATAATTTATATAAATAGTTCGAGATAGTATAAAATCAATATAGTCTAAAGTAAAAAAAAAACAAGATTCAGAGTAACAATATTTCACACAAAAAAAGAGATTCGAATAATATATCAAAAAACATCAAAATATGTTTATTTATCTAGTACTCATCATCTTTCCCGTTCTCATCATTGTCCTCTTCATTTATCGCATTAAGCGGCCTAGTAACAGATAAATTAGATAGATCGGTACTCTGGTTTACAGCAGCATCATACAAGTGTTTTGACGACTCTAACGATCTTATGTATTCGATGTAGTCCTTTAGTTCATAGATCTCCGTTATTGTAATTACAGTAACTAAAAGATCAACGGTATACATTAACATAATATTATGTAACAATTAACTTGCATTCTCTCTTTTTATTTATGTAACTATTATTAACATAATAGTTACTTGACTTTTTGGCAGGTACTTTAATGAGTTTTGATTGCATAGAAAATATTATTATTTTTCAAAATAATTATTTTTGGAATAAAAATATACAATCAAAATTTTAATTTACAATTTTTTTAATAAAATACATGCCAAAAATTCAAACGATTTTAAAAGAAACATAAGAAGTATATATTAACATGAAATATGATTTTAATTTCATATTTTTTAAATTTCATATTAAGAGCAAAAAAACCTTCTAAAGTTTAGGAGCAATAATAGATTAATGAAATTAGTAATATTAAATATTGTTAATTCTAAATTAATTTTTAATCATGGTTAAGAAAAAATTAACTAGAAGGGACTTTTTGTACCCTAAAATAAGATAAAGGGGGTGTATTTGATCCCTTTAATATTACAAGGGTGTATATTTTCATACACATATATTACAGGGGTATTTTTGCTAGTTAACCCTTTTACTCATGATTTTTTATTTTCAATTAATAATTTATTAATTTTCAGTAATCCATCAAAATCTTGTCTAGGGAGAGATTTCACGTAGTTCAATTTATATATAAAATCTACTACAAATCCTTTAAAATCCTTGAGTGTTGAAAATCTATCAAAATTTGAATACCTTGAGATTTTTTTTGATTTTTTAAAATATCAATTGAATACCTACAGATTTTTAAAAAAAAATTTAAAATCTCAATTGAATACCTATAGATTTAGAAAGATTATTTTAAATCCATAGTTGAATACCTGCAGATTTTAAAAGATTGTTAAAAATCCCAAATGAATACCTGCTGATTTTGAGATTCCATTAAAATTCAATAAAATCTCAAATGAATACACCCCTCTTAACGTTTTTGGTACTCAAACTTGCTAGAATATTCCAACATTCCTTAACTACTCTCCCTAAATACGAGAAGCACATGAAGGAGCTACGAATGGCCTGAACAATCTGCAAACAATCAGACTCTATGATCACGTTCTCCTGGTCTTCATTCTTTACCCAGAGAAAACTAGAAAAGTAAAATACATCCTTACATCCCATTCCTGTTTATATTGAGTCTAAGACTTCTACTAAGAAATTAGATGAAACAGAGACTGCATGAGAAATTGCAAAGTGTACTATACTAGCAACACTGTATATCTACAAGTTAATCTATCATCATAAAGTGGAGCACGTCTTCCATCAACGACGCCACATTCCTCAAGCATCATCTTCATCCTACGAATAGCACATAAAAGAGATCAAAATACCCAATTAAAGCAATTCTATCTAGGGGATGGACCAGAGTATGTACAAAACAAATTAAATGGATTCATGACCTTGACAATACCAAACATGAAACAACTAGTAAGACTTATTATCCTTTCCCCTCATATGTTTCCATTACAATCCATCTCTAAAATTCATACCAAATGAGCACATAAATATCTTTCAACATTACATTGTCATCGACAATCTGGTAAAAGGACATTGGAATCTGAAAGAACATAAATAAAGAAGATTCAAAATGAAATCCAAACACCATCTGGTTTACAAAGCCAAAATACTGCACTTCTTCCCTCTGGTCTTTGAAATGAATCCACCACTGGAAACAAGCTGATGTTTAACAGTAAAACAACAATTCATTAGAAATCACATTTGGTAAAAGCCACTAAAGCACTCAAACAAATTTAAACTTGTATACTTGCACGTCACATTTTCATAAACAATTACGTAAAATGAAAATGTTCCTGGAATGTGACAAATTTCTGCACAAATTACAATTCAATAACATAAATATATCAAAACATTCAACTGTGCCTTAATAGTACATCTTTTACAGTATTAAAAGATTCATATATGAATCCATTCATTTATAAGCATAATCCATTCCATAAAAGCTCATTCGGACACAAGGTGGACCCATACATGAAATGGAAATTTGAGACATGAAAATTATGCCTAATCTTGAAACTCAAAGCTCTATACAAGTAAACAAGCAAATATTTGGCAAAAACATAAACTGTAATATAGGTGTTAAATTTGGAATTCTAGTTTTTCCGAAAATATATGTTCCATATAGTTGTATGAAATAGGTGGAACCTCGATAAATGAATAACATTGTCAATCAAATATTTTTTATTGGTCCAACCTGGAAAAAGGGGCCAAATGAATAATCACAAAATATGCATTAACGAATAAAAAAATGGAGTCCTTAAGGCCTCATGTAAACATAGGAAAATATTTTACTAAATTTTAAACTAGATAAATTCATAACCGAATCGAGTGATCAACAATTTTCATATACATTAATAATAGCATTTATTCTGATTTAGACTAATGATCGGAAGTTATTAACTTGGAGAACCCCGGTAGTATGGATGCTTTATTAAACTGAAATTTTAGAAATATAAAAGTTTGTAGTTGATGTAAAATGCATATTTATAGACTTCAAGTATTCCATATATACATATACAATACTCCCTCCGTCCCATTTTATATGACCCTTATTCCTTTTTGGGACGTCCTAAAAAGAATGAACCTACTATTCTTACTATTTTTGTACACTACTTTTCACTATTACACCCACTACTTCTCTATTTTGTACTCCTTCTTTATTAAATAAACATTATAACATCCACTACTTTTCACTATTACACCCACTACCAAATCATTATACAATATAATACACTGCCACCGAAACTAAAGAATTGGTTTTGCTGGGCAAGTGGCCAAATTAAGCAATCAAAGGCTGCCAACAAATAGAGTCAAAAAAGCTTTCTTGATGTTTGGGAAATATTGACCGGGTCATATATTCCGGGACAGAGGGAGTATTATAAATGGCTTGACGTAATTAGAAATTTGGAGATCCACAGTACTACGGATGCTCCATTAAGCTAAAAATGTAGAAATATAAAAGTTTGTAGTTAAAGTAAAAATGCATATTTAAAGATTTCCAAGTATTTCGTACATACAATATTACAAATAATTCTATTTATTCTACACCAGTAGTGATATAGAGTGCAAAGACAGTTTATGTAACTAAATTAATGATAAGAATTATTTGTACTTAAAAATATTACAAACATAAATAAAATAATTTATTATCTAAATGAACAGATATTTATTGGTCCATAACTAAATATATACTTGTCAAATAAATATAATTTTTTACTCCCAAGTATATTCATTCATAGTGATTTTGATTTTACTAGATTATCATTAGTAATTTCAATAAGGGATGTTTTATAACTTTCTTTTAATTTAGTGTTAGATGGTATTGTTTTTCTCTTTACTTGCACAGTTTTGTGAGAAGGAATTATATAACAAGGGCATTCGGATAACACTTTAATAATAGGAAGTCTTCTATTCCTTGGCTGCGAGATAGTATCCCTTTTACATGTTTTTTCGAAAAAAATCTGATCAAGGAAAAAGTTGAATAGATATTTCATACTGTATATGTATATAACATTAAAAATGAAAATACAATTAAGTCTCGAAATAGTCAAGTCTCGGAATTTTGGAAATTATGCTTAAATTTGCATTAAACGGATAAATGAACATGTATTCAGGGACCAGTTTTATTTAAAAGAAACATATAAAGGGGGACGGAAAATAAAAGAGAATTAAAAGGAAACGGAAAATAAAAGACATGTAAAAGGAACAAAGGGAGTAACAGCAAATGTCTTTACCAAACAAGGTCATTATATATCTTTTACTTAAAACGATGAGAATGCAACTGTAAAACAACAATTAGAAATTACATTGGGTAAAAACCGCTAAAGCACTCAAACAAATTTAAACTTATATACATGCACGTCAAATTTTCATAAACAATTACGTAAAATGAAAATGTTCCTGGAATGTGACAAATTTCTGCACAAATTACAATTCGATAACATAAATATATTAAAACATTCAACTGTGCCTTAATATTATATCTTTTACATTATTAAACGATTCATATATGAATCCACTCATTTATAGGCATAATCCATTCCATAAAAGCTCATTCGGACACAGGGTGTACCTATACATGAAATGGAAATTTGAGACATGAAAATTATGCCTCATCTTGAAACTCATTGGGTATTTCCCATATGTACTTTTAATTATCATATTGAAAAATGGGAATACAATTAAGTCTCGAAATAGTCAAACCTCGAAAACAATGAAAATAGGAGTAGTTTTGGAAATTACACTTAAATTTGCATTAAAAGGATAGATGAACATGTATTAAGGGACCAATTTAATATTTAAAAGAGACATATAAAAGGGGACGGGAAATAAGAGACATATAAAAGGGGACGGCAAATAAGAGGCATGTAAAAGGGACAAAGGGAGTAGCAGCAAATGTCTTTACCAAACAAGGTCATAAAATATCTTTCGCTTAAACTATGAGCATGCAACTCATGACAAGTCCCGGTTTTGTCGATATACCTATGTCATGTGAATTGCTCTGTTAACGGGTATTTGAAAGCAGCACCATGAGTAAAACAAGGAAAAAAAATAGCAAATTCAATGCACCAGCTTCTCAGTTTCCTCTATTGTCAATTATTAAAATTTCAACAAATGAATAAAAAAGAGGAAAAAGGGAGATTAGTTATCACAACACATGAAATGAAACTCAAAACACATCAAGTAGCCATCATACACTAATTAATTTGAGCTGCACAAAGCTTTGAACAGTTTAAGCTAGCATAGAGGTTAGTGATACATTGTTGTTTTTCCCAAGCACAGAATAATGTTCATTCAAGTTAGCTATCAAAACTTATTATTTTGTATTTTCATGGAAATTTAATGTCAACGCACAGAATACGTGTTAATTTGGAATTCTAGCTTTTTCCCAAAATATATGTTCCATATAATTTTGTGCCATATTGTCAATGGTAATTGAAATTAAGTATGTTTACAGTGTTCTTTCATTCAATTTAACGTTAATATATTATTAAATTTCTTTTCAGGTTGCATAGTAAAGTTGTAAATATAAATAGGACATTCGACTAAAAACATAACTTTTGCAAAACACAATTTCATATTATACATTTCTCTTCCAAATTAAACTCCATAATATTGGAACTCATAAAAGGATTACCTAGATAGGGAGGAACCTCTTGATTGATGAACAGGCACCCGTGGTATAGGTTTCATCAGGAAGCGGGGTGATGAGTAGTTCAGTAGGATTTTGAGGAGAGAGCTCAAATCTGAACTTCGCGAGAAAAACACGGGTCTCGGGTGGTGGAGAACCATAATAGGAGTAAGCAACGAAGCACATAAGGTTGCTCCCTAAATGAAGCAGAGCATCAAACTCAATGCTCCTGACATGGTCGGGAAACTCAGATGTAAATACAATATTAAGCCGCTGTCTGGTGGCAACATGGTAAGCCATGAGAAACTCTGGATCCTCGGGCAGGTAGCCAAATAACACCCCATCACCAAAGAAAAATTTGGAAGACCAAGAGAACTGTTTGAGAACTAGCTCCCACCGGTTACTGGCTGGATAGTAGGCAAAGACAGATTGGATGGTCTCAAAGTGGAGGAGGATCCGTTTATTCTGAGGGTCAGCTACGGCAGACCCAGCATACTGTAGGTGGAAGAAGCCCACACTAGGTGGTGGGAGCAAGGTCTCCCACTGGTTTGAGAGGGGATCGAAAACATGTGCGACCTTTGACTGGCCATGGAGTTGAAAAAGATATATCTTACCACCAAACTCGAGCACAACAGGGTTAATGCTAAGACCATCATCACTCGGCCAAGGGGCTTCCTTCCACCCATCACAAGTGTCCTTGTCCAGATCAAGATAAGACATGTGCTTGTGAAAGTGAGCCCTTGTGGCACATAGATAACCCGGTGGTCTGCTTTTGCAGCAGTGAGGTTTGATCAGAGACCCCATCAAGTAGATGGTGGAACCTAGATAAACCATGGTACTTAAGCCTGAGTAGCCTAATAGAGCATTAGGGCATTTAGACACTTGACCTTTACGCATATCAATGGTGTAGAATTCAGTACATCTCGACCCTTCTGCATCAGTGGTCAGTGCGTGCAAAATAATCTTCTCCTTCTCCACCGAATTCATCATTTTACCTTCAAAAGTGCTAATTTGATATTAAGTAGTCTGCCAGCAAAGATAAAAGTTAAACCAATTAACCATTAATAATAATAATCAAGAATTGTCAAAATAATAATAATAATCAAGAATTGAACAAACAAGAAGCCATCTGTGAATCCGACTAAGATTAGAGTGGTTATACATCAAATTAACCTTTAAAATCAAGTTGGGGAAATTACAAACTTCTCAATCATCACAATCATAAGACAGACCTTTAAATTATAGTTATTGCAACATATAAAAAGAGTAAAATTCAGGGTGGTGGCTAAATTTTAACCCAATTTTCAAAATGTTGGCCGTGTTATCAGATTTTCAAAATGTTGGCTGATGTTTCACTCCGCATTTCAAAAAGATGTCTCCCGTTAAGTCCCGTTAAGTATGCGCCGTTATCTTTATATAATCATGAGTAAATTTCATGGTGGTGGCTAAACTTTACCCCAATTTTCAATACATTGGCCGTATTATAGATTTTCAAAATATTGGCTGATGTTTCCCTCCGCATTTCAAAAAGAAGGGATGCATGCTGTACAGAGATAAAACAAACCCAATTCAGAAACTACCAACAAATCACAAATCAAATTACCAAACTTGATCTTAAAGTGCCTACAACTTCAAGATTAAATCTTTATTTTAAAAACAAAAAGGGCTTCTCTCAATCACTTCAAATTCAATTCTACATCAAAAATCTTGAAAATCCCAGCTCCTCATCTAACAATTTTCACATTCACAAACCAAGAGAACATACAAACATATATACACAAGAAAAGAAAAGAAGGGTCATACCAAATTTTGGAGAGAAAGGGAAGCAGAGGCATTAGAAAGAGTCAAAAGAGAAGTAATGGTAGAAACAATTAACCTGAATAGTTGAGAAATAGACAGGTGACATAGCTTTACTTGAATGATGGTAAACATAATAAAATTTTGATTTTGAAAATTGAATGATGGGAAACTATCAGCCAACATTTTGAAAATCTATAACACGGCCAACATTTTGAAAATTGGGATAAAGTTTAGCCACCACCATGAAATTTACTCATGATTATTTAAAATTAACGGCGCATACCTAACGGAAGTTAACGGGAGACACCTTTTTGAAATGCGAAGGGAAACATCGGCCAACATTTTGAAAATCTGATAACACAGCCAACATTTTGAAAATTGGGGTAAAGTTTAGCCACCACCATGAATTTTACTCCATATAAAAATTAGTGAAACTTTGTAAGAGCATCTCCAAGGGGAGAGGCCCCTTAGCTATATTATCTAAGTGGCATCTATGTGGCATCTATGTGTCACCTTTTAGATAATATTTATAAATTGAGGTACTCCAACCTTCTTTCCCCTTAGCAAAAAATATAGATAATCATATTTGGTCTTCTATATTTGTTGAACACATAAACCTCTTAGGTATAATTTTACATAATTATAATTATAGATAACCCCATTGGAGTACATATACCTCCTCTTAGCAAAAATTTTACATATTCAATATAGATAATCATTTTAGCTAACAATTTTACATTTCACCCTTGGAGATGCTCTAATATAATAAAAATTTCAGGTGGGGGAATTCATCGAAATCAAATCAAATTTATACATATAAAGATTAGATGAAAAATATATGAGAATCGAATCGAAGCAAGTACCTGATATATATACCTCGATTTTGTTTTTGGTTGAATGTCAAGCACTTATCCAATTGATCATGCGGCCGGCTATCAAGTAGGGCTGCACATGGGTTATCGAACCCGAAAGAACCGACTCTAATCTGGGCCGAATTAGCCGGATCATCGAAACCCGATATCTGATTGGGTTCCTTTTTTTTATTGGGCCATATTCTTAGATAGTAAACTCGTGTTTAGAAGTGATAGGAAGGACCATATTCTTGGATAGTAATATTTTGGACATTTTATTTTCAAATTATGATTATACTGACCTTTTCTCGATTTTTATGAGATTGTCACAAGAGTCATAAGTTTGGTACAGTATCTTGTTAGCTTCTTATTAGTTGCCTCAATTTGTCAGAAATAATGTTATTTTTCGGTGTAGCAAAAAAAGCATTTAATCTACTTTGTAGTTTATTCTACAATAAATGATAAGGGATATTTTTAATAATAAAAAAAATATAATCAAATCCTTTATCAGAATTCAAAAATAGATAGGTAAATATCAAGATTGGAGGTTCAAGAAATAATACTAAATAATAGTGAAATCAAAAAAAAAAAAAAACCCACAAAAGTGAGGGTTATTGCCCTTTCTACCCACTTTTTATTATTCCTTGACCAAAATACCTATATCCCGTGATGGGCACCCAAAATACCCATTGGATACGCCTCTGGTGAAGGAGTATCCTCGAATACGCCTATGGGGCTAGAGTTTTGTATCCGTTACGCTTCTATGATCGGAGTAATCAGTGGACACACTCCTCACGTAGGCGCATGTGGGTTTCGATACGCCATTCAAGAAGGCGCATCTGAGGATACGTTTCTTGAACATGCGTATTCATCGTCTTCTTCGTTCGCGAGCTCTAGCGATTTTGCAATCACCGACGACTTCTCTTCTTTTCTCTATTCACCTCTTTCTCGTCGCTTTCCGGTCACGAGCTATATACCAATCGAACCGGCATAATCTCCTCTACAATCCTATATAGGTTTCATAACATTTATCTGTTCAAATTTTGAGATCTCGCGACCATCCTTTCAAAATCGCGATTCCGGCGACCATTTTTCTCTCCCTCCATTCACCCCCTCCCGTGTTTATTCAATAACATTATACACACCAATCGATTCGTCTCTTCACCCTTTACACATCCATACCAGTTTCATAGCATTTAATTCGCGATATTTGAAACCCCCAAACCGAGAGTTTTTGCCGGCGGGAGGTGGTCTGGCTGCTACAGTAAACATTGGTTACGCCTTACACATGGGCGTGACATGTGGGTATGTTGGGCGGTGTTTTCAGAATTGGGTATTTTGGGTAGTGGGGAGGGAAAAAGTGAGTATTTTGGGCAATTATTCCAAAAGTGAAAGATAGCCTAAAAATAGATAATAATTATTAAATTAACAATTTATTTCTATTTTTTAAAAATTATTATTTATTTTTAAAATATTATTTATTATCTATTTTTATATATAATAGCCCAATATAAGGATAAATTAAGCCAATAAAATGGTGGTAAAATTATAAATAATAGCTTATAACTCGTGCGATGCACTGATTTTTTTGATATGTAACAAATTTTATTTTATGTTACTTTATATTTTTATATTATTTACAATATTTTATTTTAATTTTAATATTAATAATTTAATATAAATTTAATTAATGATATGCATGGTTTAAAACTTATATTATAAAATTTTAAAATAAAATACCTAATAACCCGTGCGATGCATGGTTTTTTTTTGAAATGTAACAAATTTTATTTTATATCATAATTATATTTTTATATAATAATCATTTACAATATTTAAATTTAATTTAATATTAATAATTAAATGTAAATTTAATGAATGATATGCATGTTTTAAAACTTATATTATAAAATTCTAAAATAAATATGTCGTTAATAGGATTTGAACCTTGAAATTTTAGTAAATTAATTTAATTATATAATATATTTAATCATTAGATCTAACGATTCTGTTTTTTTACTAAAAATCTAATGGTCATTATTCGTAGTATACGGATTTTTATTTTATTTTATTATTGATTAGAATGTATGATGTGATATTTTTGGTTATATATTAATTATTGCTAGATATGATAAGATTCGAAAATATGATACCATTGATGTTTTTAGGTGTTTATAAAATGTAATATCTTCAATTTAAAGTAAACGTGAAAAAATGCAATCGACTACTTACCATTAATTATATTATGCTATTATTTATTTTAGGAGTTTTAATAGTATAGATACCATATATTTTTTTCTTTATAATGAAGGGTAAATAAGTAAATCACTACGTACCAAAAAACAGGTACCAAAACTTTTAATGTTTCGACATTTATATAATAGTACATATATATTAATTATTGCTAGATATGATATGATTGAAAAATATGATACCATTGATGTTTTTAGGTGTTTATAAAATGCAATATCTTCAATTTAAAGTATATGTGAAAAAAGACAATCGACTAATTATCATTAATTATATTATGTTATTATTTCTTTATAATAAAGTTTAAATAAATAAATTCACGAAATAATAAAAAAACATATACAAAAAAATATGTACCAAAATTTTTAATGTTTCGGCTATTATATATTTAATTAATTTTAATTTAATATACTTATGTTCACTGATTATACTAATGTTTCCTAATTATAAACAACGTGATATATTTTTAATATATTTTATTAATAATTGAAAAATATGATGTGATATTTTCGGGTATATATTAATGATTGTAAGATTAGTTTTAAATTAAAAGATATCGTGTTTTAATTCTAAAGGAAGATATGATGATTGATGTTTTTAGGTGTTTATAAAAGGTAGTTTCTTCAATTAAAAGTAATGTAAAAAAAGGCAATCGATTACTTACCATTAAATATAGTATGTTATTATTTATTTTAGGAGTTTTAATAGTATATTCGGCTATTATATAATTAATCTATACTATCTATACTAATATATTAAAGCCGAAAGATTGAAAGTTTGGTTGGTTTGGTTTTCGGTTTGATTATCCTAATTATTAAAATAAAAATAATTACTAACACAATTATATTCTAATTCCAATAAAATCCTCACAAAACACCACATCACAAATTCCTCTCGGACCTCTCCTCATCCTATTATATATCCTTTCCAATCGCAAAACCCCACCTACCCGTTTTAACTACCACTCACCATTTTATCTACAAAAATCTATTGCAAAACAAATCCAGACAGAACATATATACACACACACACTTTACACAATGAATCAGTTATGTTTTTTGTACTTTTGTTACACACACCATGTTGTATATATTCATCTGCTAAAAACTGTCAAGTTTAAAATATTCCAAGAAAATTATGCTTATATTACCCAACACAACAACAATTACGTTTTTTGTACTTTTGTTACACACACCATGTTGTATATATTCATCTGCTAAAAACTGTCAAGTTTAAAATATTCCAAGAAATTATGCTTATATTACCCAACACAACAACAATTTAGCAGCTAATTCTTCGTTATCGTATACTTTATCACTTAATGCATTCGCTGATCTTAGCCACCAAGAGTTTATGGCTTCCAGATTTCGGTTTGGTTATCCTAATTATTAAAATAAATCATGAAATAATATAATTAATGGTAATTAGCCATTGTCATTGTCATATTTAGTTTTAGTTGAATATATTACCTTTTATTAAAATATCAATTATACCATATCTTCAAATCATTAATATTTCCCTTCTAATTAAAATATGTTACCTTTTTTAAAAAAACTAATCTTACAATCATTAGTATATACCCAAAATATCATACCATATTTTCAATTATTAATAAAATATATTTAAAATCCCTATATGTTGTTTATAACAAGAAAATATTAGTATAATGAGTATGTTAAATTATATTAAATTAAAATTTAAAAAATTATTAAATTTATAATTACATAAAAACATAATTGTACTATTAACTGAAATTTAATAAATACCTAAAATATCTTATCTTTCAATCAATTTAAAAGACGTTTACTTTTAATTGAACATATTACCCTTTATACATACCTAAAATATCGTATATTCCAATCATTAATATTTTTTTCCCAATTAAAATATGTTATCTTTTAATTTAAAACATAATTTTGTAATCATAATCTTCCAATCATTAATATTTCTTTTCTAATTAAATACACAACCTTTTAATTAAAAACATAAATTTACCCAAAAATATGACACCATATTATCGTTAGATTTTTAATAATTAATAAGAACCGTTAGATGTAATTATAAGGTATATTTAATGATTAAATTACTTTACTAAATATTCAAGGTTTGAATCCCGTTAACAACATATTTAATTTAAAATTTTATTATATAAATTTTAAATCATGCAAATCATTTATTAAATTTACTTCAAATTTATTAAATTATTATTAAAATAATTTTTCAAATTAATAATTATATGAAAACATAATTATAAAATAAAATTTATTGTAACACCCCCAGACCCGGGGTCAGGGATCTAGGGTAGTCACAATCCATTTATTCATCACTGTACCTGTATTACTCATAATATGTGCCAATCACCTGCTCATGACCCCCACAATATATATATATAATCTCATACAAACACACACAGGTTAGAGTCCCAGAAACGACACAACATAATATAGAGGACAATCCGGGTTTCCAGTCTGCCTTGACCTCATTCGGGCTGTGGATGGACGACGCGCTACTATCGCCTCTAACTCCATTTCCCAGTTCTCATCTCTAAACACATCTGCAAACCTGGAACTGAATAAATTCAAGTTCCCCGGGCCTCTGCCCGTTAGCAGATCTTACTCGTCCCTTGGTTACTCCCAAAATCGAAGGGAAGCTAACCGAAATTTCTCGTTGGCCCTTGGCCGAAATCTCAACTTGAACAATGACTAATTCTTATGGAATCAAGATATGAATCATACACTCTTGTAACGAAATTGAAAGCCCTCAATAGCAGGGTTATATACTCATGATATGTTGAAAGTCTTAATGGAAAGGAATCAACAATGGCTCTTCAACTCTGGATTCCCAATCTCAAATGGAATTGAAGCATTTAGATGGCTCAAGTGAGCTGACAATGATTAGGAATAATTATTTGGGAATCCTCATAATTTTTGATAATATTTTTGAAGGTCAGAAAATATTTAAAATAATTTTACATGACCTCAAATGACTTTTAAATAAATAATCTGATTTTTAAATCAATTACTGAGATTTAATAAATATTCAAAATAACATTCATTGAACGAATAATGAATATTCCAATTAATAATACTTATTGAAGAAATAATTAACAAATGAATACTCAAAATAATATTCATTGAATGAATAATGATCAAATGAATATTTGAAGTAATATTCCAAATGAATACTCGAGATAATACTCGATAATTGAATGGTATTTAAATGAATATTGAAGATAATATTCATTGAATAAGTGAAGTTGAAGTGAATATTTAAAACAATCTTGATTAAATGAATAAAGCTTAAAAGGGATTTAGAAATAATATTTAAGAGGTAAATAATCTCGAATGAATATTCCCTAAATAAATAATGGGAAAATATTTACTTAGATATTTCCCTCAAAAAATAATCATGATATAGCAAGAAATACTGACTCCCGGTCCAGAGTCACAACAACCACTATGCTCGTATCTCTAGAGCTACCAAGTAAACCGGTTTATAACTACTTATCTCGAAGCTAGTACATAAGCCAAGAATCAAGTCTCAATTTACACGATATAACAATTATCGCATAACGGTATAATACTATATATAGCAAAAGCAGTATTATACACAATACTTCAAAAGTACAAGTTTAGAAAACTTGCCTGGTTCATTGGTGGTGGTAGGGGCTCGTGAAGATGTACGATAATCTAGACAAAATCAAAATCACACGATTAATCTCCTAGACAATCCACTTAGCTCGTAATTGTAAACTTAAGTGATGCATAAACAAAGCACTACTAGCTCACTCTAGACTTGTACTAAGTCCATATTATTCGTGAAATACTTAAGCCATAAGTTTGGTTCGAAACCAATCCTCGAATTCAAGTTTTACTTAACCACTTATAGAATTGGTTTTAAAGTCACGCTTTTAAGGGTTTCCACTTGCGCAACCTCGGATTACGTATTTTTATAAAATCGAAAAATAATCTTTTTGACTCAAATCTTTCGCACACGGCTTACTAACTGTCCGTGCCATTTTATCACAATTTCTCACATTCTAATTCGACTATTAAGGGTCTTGAACTTAGCATCAAAGTAGTTATATTTCTGCGATAGAATCCTTCGAACTACTTGTTGTCCAATATGTGAGAAACAATCAAATAAAATCGAAGTTTGTGTGTGAATAACAGTGAATAAAATGGAAGAACAGAGAAGGATATTCGAGTCCAGTGCGAAAACTGTCTCCTTAAAGCTTATTTGCCCCTCACCGTATGTGTGGAACAAAAGGCCTCCCAGGATAAAACGAATTACAGTGATGTTCGAGAAGAACAACACTACCAGCGAGCTTAAACGGGCAAGAGAATTATCACCAGGAAATAGAGAGAACAAAAGAGAGGCGATGTATGTGTTTTTTACGATTAAAAAACATAAACCTATAATGATGAATATATAGACTTTAATATGAGTGCTATTCAGTTATAATTGAAGGAATTTCTACAGATGCGGAACGTGTATAACAATTTATACGATAGAAATCCTATAAAATCATGCATATATTTCATATTAAAATTTGAGAATATAGAAAAATTACCTGGAGAGCTTTCCATAACTTCAAAATCAGACCATGTTCTTCTCCTTGCAATCACCCCTCAGTATGTGGAGTGCTCTAATGGTATCCACCAAGAAATTTGATAAAGAAAGAAAAGAGAGAATAATTGGCTAATTTTGATTTAAATGCAAGAAACTCTTCTTGCAAATAAATTTGTTGTTGCTGGTGTGTATTCTGAAATCTGAGAATCAATGCTATTTATAGAGAAACCATAGTTGTAGTTTCTTGACTTTAGCATTATTTAGATTAATTAATCTTTATTAATTAATCAATTAATCATTAAAACTCTTTTAATGATTAAAACATGTTTCTCATTGATTTCATTTAAAACAATTCTCTCTATATATTTAATATCTCAGATTAAATATATAATTATTATATTAAGAACTTTTCTTAATATTTATAATTAATTAAATCATATTTAATTATTTATTTAATTATTTATTTCTCAAATAAATAATTATTATCCAAAATAATTTTTCTTAATCTTCATCAATATTTTTTTTATGGTGTGACCCTTTAGGTTCATAATTATGCCGGTAGTAGAAATAAATAATAATAAACTATTTATTATTATTTATACGAATTACAATTAATTCGTTAAAAATAATTATCGTTATAATTAAATTTATTCTACATCGTGAGTGATACTTTTCAATATATGGCGACTATCCGGATAATATGAATTCATCGCTAAGAATACAGAACCTATTCAGTGACTGGTTACCGTACAATAAATTCCTTCTGCCCTAACAATATCCCGATTAAATACAAGGCATAGATCTCGTGTCAAACCTATCTAATTTAATCGTATGCATTCCTTATTCTTTATGTATAGTTCATGTTAATGCAAATTAGAAACTAATTTCTAATTTCATTCACTCTGGCCAGAGATTCCTGAACTACCATATTAAGAATAGCATAGGATATTCACTTCCTTTACTGGAAGGGGCAGATCCTTTATTGATCGTTAACTATCTCCATATATAAATTCCACTGCCCAGAATAGAACTTATTAATTGCCCTTGAGACTAAGGACTAAACCAAAGCATTGTTCATTATATACAAGATGACTCTAACAATCTCAAGTCTAAGGATACTTGTACAACCATCACTATATGAACAATTACTGACACGTGAGTAAACTCTATTAATTGTTCAAGTGATCGAGTCATGTTCAGTGAACTCATTCCCCAATGAGCACCTACATACTAACTATAGTGTCACCACACAAATGCCTATGAGAACAGACATCCTTCCGAAGAAGCAAGTATAGTATGTACCGATCTTTACGGATTGACTAACTTCCAATTAGTTATCTTATGATCAGGAACAGTTTAAGTTTAGTGTTATCATCTTCTAGATCTCATTATTATAATCTCATTATAATTCTAGAAGCTTTACTCTAAACTATGGAACATCTGATTTAAACACTTTAAATAGATAAAGCCCGTATAAAGACAAATATGTCTTTAACCAATAATCATAAAATCTACTAAGATTACAAGAAAGTTTATCCTAACTCATCATCCATGATTGGATTTAGGACACTTCTCTTTCAATCTCCCACTTGTACTAAAACCAATCACTTCGGTATCATATACCTATCTTCACTATGTGAAGATCAAAGTAATTTTGATAAACGGCTTTAACAATGGGTCTACTACGTTGTTTATGTATGTCAACTTTCTCAATGTTGACAACCTCTCTTTCATCGATTTCCCTAATCGGATGAGAGAGCCGCAATTATGTGTTTAGACCTTAGATGGGATCACGGTTCCTTAGCATGTACTAATCTGATGCCCTCTGAGTTGTCACACTACAACTTAATGGCTTATTATCTGCCAGGAACTAACCCAACACAGAAACTAATTTTCCAATCCACTGTTGCAACATACTTGCAACAAAACACACCATGCATTCTGATCTAATATTAATGAGCGTCTACTGCTTGAAACTATTTCAACTCACTGTTTTTCATTCAGGACTATCAAATGCCCCAAACTGAATCTACTATCAAACTGATCTTGATTAAACTTTGAGTCTACAAGATCCATCAGAGAAAATAAATATATCGCCATACTACTGAAGTATACTACAATAGTTTATTGTCATCTGATCCTTTTCTCCTAGGAGTAAATTGATACTTGCTTGTCACAACAAGAAACATCATTATTTGTACATATCATGTAACACATAATGGATTCAGAGATATTCCATTCACGTGTCTTCTCTCTCAGAGAGATACTCTCCCATGTTCATCATTATGAAACATCACTTGGAGTGTCCATGCTAAACACTTTAGCATCCAATCAACGTACATTATTTTCCGTCAGACCTCTTATCCTAATCATGATCTATCAACATAGATCATCATTATTAGTTTATTCGAGGCATATCCCTAGTCCAAGGAGAAATTCTTTGATAGTTTAATTCTAATGAAAACCAAAAATATCAAAGGTGCATTTTACTAATATATCCATATATATTAATATGTTACATTACTCCCACTAAACTCCTGTACCATTAAATGGATCATTCATCTTTTTGATAAAGTCAAACTATTTGACTATCTCATCAAAATTAATGTTCCATTACCAAGAAGCATACAAGCGAAACCTTAATGGTTTTGGTCATGGCTATTCGATAAAAGTTTTTTTAAGGTGATCATATTACCTTCACTTAAACCTTTACAACTAGCCTGACTTTAAAGGTCTTTACCTTGCCATCCATTCATGAACTGTCTTACAAAACCATTATAGATTCCATGACACTCTGTCATTTCTCAGAGTCATTAAAACTCAAAACATTGTTGTTATCATTTATAGTGAATATCGCATCACCATTCTAAATGATGAAACCATAATACCCTTCTAGATTACAACAGTGTTGTTGTACAGAAAGTTCTACTACTCAAATAGGTTCCATACTTAATCCGTGATGATTTGTGGTTCTTGAATTTCATCAAGTTTACTATAGCTCCCACTGAGCCCTTGAAGGGTAAACTAATTTTTCAAAAAATAGAGTAAACAAGCACTCCCAGTGTCTATAAATACTCCTTGCTCAGCAAGATTGCAAAATCTTGTCCTAAACATTATTTAAGACTAACCACAAACCATCTCCATTCAGATTCAGTCTCTAACTTATTCAACTCTTGACATAGGTTAGACAATCCCAAATCTCAAGACAATTGAGACTTGTATTTCCTTACTCCACATCTCATGCAGACTTTAGTTAACGTATGTTGAGGATACCTCATTAAGTAGTTTGACTATTCTAGTAAGTCATTTTCTTAATAGGTACCGGAATTATTGATATCATCCACTATGAACTGAACCTTGTCTAACAAGTATCTTCAGTGAACTAATATCATGATACGTGAGATAATTCAGGAACTTACTATTTAAATATTGACAAACCTCAATCTCATTGAATGTTTCCAATACTCTTAAATAGTTCGTTATCATACCTCAGCATTCATTGAACCTATCAATAAAACTTGGATTTTGTATTTCAACAAATACACATATCCTTATTTACATTGATCATCATTGAATGTTACAAGGTATCAAACCTGATCTATCTCATTATATCCAGTTTGTTCAATATGAAACATATAATCCATAAGTCCAACAGCACGACAAATCAACAAGTTCTAATAATTGAAACAACAACAGTTGTTCTATTTCAATCATCTAGGACTTTATCGATGTCTAGCTATTTACTTGTCCTTTGGTTAAGATTCATAATCCTTGAACCAAAGTGGTGTCTAATACCCAAGTAAATGATTGACTTGTTTCAACTATTAACAAATGATAAGTGCATATTTTTGCATATTTTTATTGCCTATTTATTGTTCGAATTCGTATTTTAATAAATTATTTTGTTGCATTTCAAGAAATTCGAGAAAAAAATGAAGAAATGGCAAAATAAAGAAATAAATGTCAAGGGATGACAAAAGAAGAAAAAAGAAAGACCAAAACAAAAAGAAAAGGAAAAGCAAGGGGGGGTGGTGCATATTTTCACCAAACAAAATGGATGGCCAAGATTTAGCCAACACTAAACTAAACCAAGGGTCAAGATTCACCCACACCTACCAAAAACCCTAATTATTTCCTATAAATACCCTCCTCATCTTCACTTGTAAAAGACATTACATTAGGCATTAGGCCTTAGAATTAAAATTAAGTTCATCTCCCAAAATTTTAATTGTAATATTTTTCTTCTTGTAAACACTCTTTATTTTTATGCAAATTTCAAGTTTCATTTAATTTCTTGCACATCTCTTTCATTTCTCTCCTTGTTCTTTACTTCGTTATTTTCGTAAATTCTCGGGTGGATAAAGTAGCAATGCTAACCACACGGGATTGAAAGAAACGATTTGAAGAATTTATATTAGTTGTGCCCCTTTAAATTTCCATTTTATTGTGGGTTTTCTAATTGTTAATTGTAGATTTAATTTTTATGTTTTATATGTTAGTATAAAATAAAAAAAAATTTATTAGTTGTATTAATCTTCAGTATTTTTTTTTGTTTCGTTTTACTAAATTTATGTAAATGTTTATGTGTTTTTACTCTTTAATTCGAAAGCTAATAATCTCTCCACCTCTGTTTCTGGCAGCTTAATTCCCACTCCCCTATTTTCTTTATTCGAACAACCCAATCCTGCATTCCATGTCCTCTATTTTGTTCTCGTTAAAAGAGTGAAACAAAAGCCCATTTTATTTATTGTCTCTCTGTTCAAGCAAATACATCCTCCTTCTTCCCCCTTCTTCGAACCAATCACGAAACCCACCTCCATATCTGTCTTCTTCTTCGTTTCTCTATAAACCAAATACAATCCTCTCCTTTTCTTATTGCGAATCGATAAACCCCCATTTACCTTTTCTTCGTGTAATTCGTTGTAGATTCCGGATTGTGGATGCCTGGTCACTGAGTTTTGTCACTGATTTTCGATATTGCTTTGCTGGGTTCGGGTTCCCAATCTTCGAGTAATCATAGGCTGAGTCCTGAGTCGTTAAATTTGCCAAGCTAATCGTTGTTGGTTGCTGTTTGTGGAATTTCCTGCGTGTTCTTATTTCTGAGTTTTAGTCGATTCTGAGTTTTTCCGAGTTTTGTTGATTGTTTGTCCAATTCGTTGCTTCTCCTGTTGAATGCTAGTGTGTTTGTTGGTAGATTAAGCTTGTAAAGAGTCACTGAGTCGACTGGGTTCTTCGGCCAAGTCGTTGAGTTATGATTTTGATGGTTTTCGAACTCTGTTTTTTTTACTGAGTCGTTAGTTTACTTATACGAGTCGAGTATTGGTTTCGTTGCTGTTTCTCCCTCATGGTTGCGAGTTCTGAATCTGCGGCTGGTGTCCGTGTTTGTTTTTTTTGAATTTTTTCGAATTTGTATCGTGAGGTCGAGTTGTTTATTCACTGTCTGTTGTAATTTTTTTACGATTTGGCTGAGTTATTTGGTGGCTGTCCGAGTTAAGCTTCCGAGTTCTTGTTTTGTTGATGTCGAGTTCACCCAGATTAATTGATGTTTGAGTTCGTGTCTGTGTGGTTCTTTGTTTAGTCCAGCTTAGCTGTCGAGTTTTTATGTTACTGAGTTTTTATGTTATTGAGTTTTAATTGACTATTGTGTTGAATTTTGAGTTTTATTGTGTTACTAAGTTTAGAGGTTTTTGCTGTATAATCGAGTAGCTGTTTGAGTTCTTCGTCTTTGTGGTTTAATTCGATTTTTACTACCGAGATTGTATGTTAATTCTGTTTTGGTCGAGTCCGTTTCTGTGAATACACAAGTCTGAGTTTTATCACTGAATTTTTTGAATCCTGGTTACCGAGTTACGCAGCTATGGTCATATCGAATTGTTATGTGGAGTTTATAGTCGAGTTCTTGTCGTTCACTGAGTTAACTTGTTTGTTCAAATAAGCCGAGTCAAGCAGTTTTTGCTGTCGATTTGTTTTGCCATTTTAATTACTGTCGAATAGTGCGTTTGTAAGGATTGTAGTCCTGTTGAGTTGTAGAGTTTTCCCTGAGTCGACTGCGAGTAAAAGTCCGTGTTGTTGATTGCTGCGAGAATGAGTTCTATTGTCTGCATTCTTCGTTGTTAATTCTGGATAGTCTTTTTACTAATGTATCATGTCGGATTTTCTGTAAAGAAATAAGTTTGTTGTAAACAATTTTTTTTAATTAGTTAATTAATTTAGAATAATTCACTTATTAGTTAATTAGTTTAAAATAGATTTCATTTAGTAATTAATTAGTATAAAATTCAAAATTTTCAAAATCCAAAATCTAGTTTCAATAATTTAGAATTTTTAGAATAATTTAATTTTCATTAGTTTAAAAATAGAATCTCATTTAGAAAATAATTAGGGTCAAATCAAAATTTTCCAAAATCAAATTTTTAGAATAATTTATTATTCTTATTATTATTATTATTATTATTTAATTAGTTAGTTTAAAATTAGAATAAATTAAATTTTCATAAAAAAAATTAGTTTAAGAATTAATTGGTAAAATGAGAATCCAAAACACAAAATTGTTCTAGTTCGATTAAATTAAATAATTAAGGATCGCGAAAATATTATTCCCTGTGGATCGAATCATAAATACTAAAACGAGATCGTGCGCTTGCGATTTTAAATTGTACACATTTTTGCCACATCAACAAACTTAAGTTGAAGTTGAAGTTCACTAACCTTTTACTTCCTTGATTCTGTAAGACATATCTTACATAATCCAATTCCAATATCATATCCTTATTAAGTGGAAGTTAATACCTTTATTTTCTTGGCTAACATTTATTTCAAAGATTGTGTCTTTTCTACTCACCTTCTTATTCTTACAATAAGACCTCAAGATATCATCTTGATTTTATTCTTACAATGAGATTTCAAAGATCACATCTTGAATTAACTATATATCCATCTTGAAGACCAGTTATATAAACGAACAATCTAATTGATCATATAAAACAAGGTCATTGACAGAAATATTGTTAAACCATTATTTTCAATAAACAACATCGATATCTGATATCTATGTCCCTTACTTATTCATCTAACAACCCTTGTAGATCAACGAGACATCTCACTCATCGTTAGATACATCTTTCACAACTTGCGAAGATTGGTGAGTTCAAGACGAAAACAATCTATCCTACCTGTGAAAACTATTCTCACTTTTCTTGTCAATAAGTCATTGACCTAGCATCTATTATGCTATTTCTACAGTGCAGAAGACATCACACTAATATTTAAAATCTTTTAAATAAAATTAACAACATAAGTAGATTATTCAATTTTATAATCTTAACACCAAATGAATCGGGTCTTTATTCATTGGTGGCTCCCACTATTTATCTAAATTATATAACCCTCTATTTTTATAATTGAACATTCACAATGCTAGTGGGAATAGGGATCCTACTTTCCATCACACAACCTCGGCTGTGGCACGAAACGCCATGTGATGTTCCATAGGCAGATAACTCTTATCAATTACATCTCATATTATTCCCTTTTCTCTTTAGCCTCTTGAATCATTGAATCACGGCTGTGGCACGTCAAAATTCAATATTCTAAGTCAAGTCAAACCCAACATCTCGTTCAAATTTAATTAGATTTCAATAGCCCACGGCTGTGGCACGTAACGACCATTGAACTCT
Organism: Saposhnikovia divaricata; assembly: GCA_036435485.1. NCBI lineage: Eukaryota > Viridiplantae > Streptophyta > Magnoliopsida > Apiales > Apiaceae > Saposhnikovia > Saposhnikovia divaricata. The sequence goes on along the minus strand of CM071597.1, from coordinate 7,435,554 downwards.
AATTAATTCACGCATCTAATGTAATAGAACAGTACCTCCTATTTCAAAAACAAAGCCCTCGGCTGTGGCACGAAACGACAATGCCCTAAAATAAGAACCACTTTCTACCATGTTGGAAGGCTATGACCGACACAAGCCCGTTGTGCCTTTGGCCATTATATCACTTGATATTTAATTAAAGAGGGTTTTATTTTACTTAGGTCACGAAACATTTTCGTATGAACCTATAAGTCTTACGTGTTTTAATTTAATAGATAATCTAAATCTATAATGAAAACACGACTAATCCCAATATTAAATCAAGTCAAAACCATCATCTCGTACAATTAAATCAGACTCCAATAGCCCACGGCTGTAGCACGTAACGGCCACCGAAATTTAATTTTGTACACATCTAATGTAATAGACAAGTACTTTCATGTTGATCGGTAACAAAGCCCTAGGCTGTAGCACGAAACGACAATGTACCGAAAACAAGAAACACTTTCTATCATGATGGGAGACCATTGCCGACACAAACCCTTTTGTGTCTTTGGTAAATTTTTACTTGACATATTTAATATTTAAGGGATTATATTATGTTACAATCATAATCATATTATAAAGAGATTCTTCCTTTTAAATTAAATATTTCAAATCAATAATCGATAATTGGATGATTCCCAGAATAACACTTTCTTATGGATCATAATCCATAATCATCCTTTTTCAATATTGAAAATTCATATTTAATTACGTGTTTCACAAACACACGAATCTCATTATTGTATACATAATATTAATATTAAACTTGTGAAACAATTTCACAAATCCTAAATTGTCTAAACTACGCCTTATGTTAATTATGTTCACCTAAATCTAGCATCGCATGGTAAACATAGGCATATATCACATATATAAACATAAATGAACATAAACGTAGGCATGTTGCAACATATATACATCTATATGTATTATAAATTGCATTAAAACATTTAAACTATTTAAAACTTGCTTTAAAACATTTTCGAAGCAATTACCATTGAAAAGAAATAGGTTTTAATCATATTAAGGTTACGAAACACTTTCGTTATAACCTAGATGTCTAACATGCTCCGTATGTTTAAAGAATCAGCCTAAATCTAGCATCTCATGTTCAACCTAGACATATATCATCTATATATTCATTCAATAACACATAGGTAGGCATGTTAGATCATGTAGTACTGTTTTAAATTTATGTATGGATCATTGGTTGTGTTTAAAAGTCGTTAAACAGTCAAAACGGGGCTTAAAAACACTTCCGGAAGCTATAATCATTTCAAAATTATTTTTTATAAAATATTTGACCCCTCCATTAGATCCGTCTCGGAAAAACGAATCCAACGATATATTGCACGTCCCAAACGGAGTCTCCAAGCTCCCAAAAAATGTAAAATAAGAAAAACAAATTCACGCGCGCGCCATGCTGACGTCATGCAGACGTCAGCATCACCTGTCACGCATTCTGCTACTGCGAAAAAGGCTATTTTTTTCCTCCTGTAACGCAACCTGCTGCTGCGTGTCTCAGAAGTCTGTGTACGTAGTAACGCATCTCCATGATGCGTTACTTGATATTTCCAGCGGTCCCCACATGATTTTTCTTCCAGCAGACTACTTTGAATTAAATTGAAACGGGCCGCAATTTCTTAACAGCCCACAATTGTTGAGTCAAGTCCACATTTTGAATTCAAATTTCAGCAGCCCAATTATCAATTCAACAGCCTACTTTGTTTGAACATTTTATATATATTATTTTTAATCAGATTATATTTATAAATTTATAAACTCTTTAAAAATTCATAATAAATAATCAGTAAGCTCAAATAATATAATAAAAATATCACCACGTTCTACATCACTTGTAGAATTTAATTCCAGAGTCAATATAATATAAAAAATTAATTTTGAATTAATTCATAATTAATTTGATTATAGCCTCCATGAACTTCAAAAATTCATAATAAATCCATACTTGCTTCAAAAATTCTCAAATTTTTTCTGTGATCTATATGCATCAAACCTAAGGCTCTGATACCATTGAAGGAATTTCTACAGATGCGGAACGTGTATAACAATTTATACGATAGAAATCCTATAAAATCATGCATATATTTCATATTAAAATTTGAGAATATAGAAAAATTACCTGGAGAGCTTTCCATAACTTCAAAATCAGACCATGTTCTTCTCCTTGCAATCACCCCTCAGTATGTGGAGTGCTCTAATAATGGTATCCACCAAGAAATTTGATAAAGAAAGAAAAGAGAGAATAATTGGCTAATTTTGATTTAAATGCAAGAAACTCTTCTTGCAAATAAATTTGTTGTTGCTGGTGTGTATTCTGAAATCTGAGAATCAATGCTATTTATAGAGAAACCATAGTTGTAGTTTCTTGACTTTAGCATTATTTAGATTAATTAGTCTTTATTAATTAATCAATTAATCATTAAAACTCTTTTAATGATTAAAACATGTTTCTCATTGATTTCATTTAAAACAATTCTCTCTATATATTTAATATCTCAGATTAAATATATAATTATTATATTAAGAACTTTTCTTAATATTTATAATTAATTAAATCATATTTAATTAAACAATTCTCTCTACATCGTGAGTGATACTTTTCAATATATCGCGACTATCCGGATAATATGAATTCATCGCTAAGAATACAGAACCTATTCAGTGATTGGTTACCGTACAATAAATTCCTTCTGCCCTAACAATATCCCGATTAAATACAAGGCATAGATCTCGTGTCAAACCTATCTAATTTAATCGTATGCATTCCTTATTCTTTATGTATAGTTCATGTTAATGCAAATTAGAAACTAATTTCTAATTTCATTCACTCTGGCCAGAGATTCCTGAACTACCATATTAAGAATAACATAGGATATTCACTTCCTTTACTGGAAGCGGCATCGTTAACTATCTCCATATATAAATTCCACTGCCCAGAATAGAACTTATTAATTGCCCTTGAGACTAAGGACTAAACCAAAGCATTGTTCATTATATACAAGATGACTCTAACAATCTCAAGTCTAAGGATACTTGTACAACCATCACTATATGAACAATTACTGACACGTGAGTAAACTCTATTAATTGTTCAAGTGATCGAGTCATGTTCAGTGAACTCATTCCCCAATGAGCACCTACATACTAACTATAGTGTCACCACACAAATGCCTATGAGAACAGACATCCTTCCGAAGAAGCAAGTATAGTATGTACCGATCTTTACGGATTGACTAACTTCCAATTAGTTATCCTATGATCAGGAACAATTTAAGTTTAGTGTTATCATCTTCTAGATCTCATTATTATAATCTCATTATAATTCTAGAAGCTTTACTCTAAACTATGGAACATCTGATTTAAACACTTTAAATAGATAAAGCCCGTATAAAGATAAATATGTCTTTAACCAATAATCATAAAATATACTAAGATTACAAGAAAGTTTATCCTAACTCATCATCCATGATTGGATTTAGGACACTTCTCTTTCAATAATTAGACGCGTTAATTAATTAGGCAATTAATTACACGCGTTAATTAAAAAGGAAGTGATCAATTAATCCTTAATCGAATCAGAATTATTAATTCATAATCGAATCAGAATTAATTTCACCAAAACAGAATCAATTATTTGTGCAGCCCAGTGGAGAATAATTCAACAAAACTGGTCCGGGATTATTCGGCCCAAATTTTGTTGCATTCGTGTACGCAGGTCGCACACGCGGAAAGCCCGAGGCTTGCGAAGCCACGTTTTCCCCCTCGAAATCCCACAATTTGCACCCCCCTGCACGCACGTAGATGATGGAGCAATACATTATTAACACTTTTAGACACTACATGAGTGTCTTGCTATATAAAGCCTTGAAAGGCTCTTTTCCTTATCAATGTGGGATACAAGGTTCACTCTTCTATTTTCCACTTCTAAGGGAGCAACTTTGGACAATCATAACTCATCCATCCCTTAGTCGTTTTGAGTACTTTAATATGCGTTGGGAAGTTCTCACGAAGTAGAACATATTCCAAGCATAACTTGTTGCGATCACGCACCCAAGACCAACTCAAATCTTAGCTCAAAATGACTCGTAAAAATGGGCCTAACACCCACATTCTCCAACAATCCCCCACATGGATGAAATTGATGTTTCAGTAGCACACACCAGACAGACAGACACGGAGTTTGACTTGGTGATAATTTCTTCGATCAGATATAGCATACGATAGGTAGAGGTTTTCTCCTTGAACCTTCGCTTGAGTAAGCATATCGAGCTTACTGGTAGAAAGTGGAGGTTTGCTCTTTGAACTGTTCGACCGTTTGTGTAAGCGATGATATACTTATCACTATATCCTTTCTGACTCGTTCAGCTCTCATGAGTATGTCCATTTTGGCCATGGAACATCGTCCTGGTTCTGCAGGAGTTTCTAAAGAATTGTGCCTCACAATTCTCCTTCGAAGCGGTCCCACTTCTCTCCCACATAGGTGATCTTTATCTTAAAGAGTAACCCGCGTTTACTCAACCGAATTCCATGCATTCACAGCTCTTGAACTCCATGTATTCGCCAAAGATCATTAAAAGCGTAAAGCTTACCCTCGTACCATACGGGTCTCACTGTTTCTCATCATAGGAACATGATAGGGGTTACCCCCACAGTGATTTGGTCATCATGATTTAGTTTGCCCATTTGAACCAAGTTCTTGGGACCCCCAGTCAGCAAGGTTGGGTGTCCACCATGATGCCGTTAAGCAATAGGCTTAAGGCCCATCCCTTTCGTTGATTTATAAACCAGCTCTTTTGATAACCCTTTGGTTAGCGGATCCGCGATATTATCCTTTGACGGTATATAGTCAATAGTGATAATTCCGATTGATATTAATTGTCTAATGGAACTATGTCGTCGTTTTATGCGACGAGACTGTCCATTATACATGGTGCTCTTTGCTCTACCAATGGCTGACTGACTATCACAATGCAGTCCTCTTGCAGTCACAGGCTTTGTCCATCTTGGAACATCCTCCAGAAATTGGCGTAGTATTCCGCCTCTCGTGCGCATTTATCTGATGCCACAAACTCAACTTCCATCGTGGAATGAGTTATCATTTGTTTCGAGGATTTCCATGACACTGTCGCTTCGGCTAATGTCAATACATAGCCACTCGTAGACTTTAGTGCCTTCTTGCTAGATATCCAGTTCGCGTCAGTGTATCCTTCTAATACTGCTGGGTATCTGCCATAATGCAGTCCATAGTCTCGAGTTCTCCTTATGTACCTCAGCACTCTTATGATCGCTTTCCAGTGATCAGCTCCCGGATTAATTGTAAATCTACTCACCTTGCTAATTGAGTATGCAATGTCTGGTCTTGTACAACTCATTAGGTACATCAGACTTCCAATTGTCCGTGAGTATTCCAGCTGCGACTCCTACACCTTTATTCTTGGATAGATGCAATGTCACATCCACAGGTGTTCTCACTGTCTCAACATCATCCTTGAGAAATTTCTCAAGAATTTTGTCAACATAATGTGGTTGACTTAATGCAAGACCCTCAGATGTTCTAGAAATCTGAATTCCTAGAATTACATTTGCTAGACCCATGTCTTTCATGTCAAACCTTGCCTTTAACATGTCTTTTGTAGATTTGATCACTTTATCATTGCTACCAACAATAAGCAGATCATTTACGTATAGTGTCATCATGACATAGCCACTCTCGTTATCCTTGTAATAGACACAACTATCACATTCATTGGTCTTGAAACCATTCGGTAACACGACTTGATCAAACTTCTCATGCCACTTCATAGGTGCTTGCTTCAGGCCGTATATTGATTTCACCAATTTACAGACATTTCTCTCTTGACCAGGGACAACAAACCCTTCAGGTTGTTTCATATAGATCTCCTCATCTATATCACCATTTAGAAAGGCAGTTTTCACATCCATTTGATGTACTTCTAAGTTTCGCATTGCAACGATAGCAAACATCATTCTTATAGATGTTATTCTCGATACTGGAGAATATGTATCAAAGTAATTAAGACCATGTTGTTGCTTGTATCCTTTGATTACAAGTCTGGCCTTGTACTTATCTATGGTGCCATCAGGTTTCAATTTCTTTTTTAAAATCCACCTGCTATCTAATGTTTTACTTCCGGTTGGTAAATCCACTAACTCCCACGTACGATTCTGTAAAATAGAATCAACTTCACTTTTGATGGCCTCTTTCCACATAGGTCCATCAGGTGATGTTACCGCTTCCTTGTAGGTTTTTGGATCACCTTCTTCGAGCAAATAAGTCAGAAACTCTGACCCATAGGATTTCTCTTTCCTTTGTCTTTTGCTCCTTCTCACTACCCCCACATTTTCGTCTTCACCTTCATCACTCTTATTATCGTCTTCTAAACACTCATGAGGTCGTTTAGACGTAGTAGGGCGCTCAATTCCAGGATTACAAGGAAATACATTCTCAAAGAATGACGCATTCCTTGATTCCATGATCGTATTCTTTTGAATCTCAGGAATCTTTGATTCATATAAAAGAAAACGATATGCAGTGCTATGTGGTGGATATCCGATGAAGATACAGTCCACCGTCTTTGGACTGATCTTCACCTTCTTAGGCATAGGGATTAGTACCTTAGCGAGGCACCCCCACACTTTCAAGTGTTTGTAACTTGTCTTCTCTTTCTTCCATATTTCATGAGGAATTTCATTCTTATTCTTGCGAATCATCCTATTTAAAAGATAATTTGCACTTAAGATGGCTTCCCCCCACATAGACTGCGGAAGTCCAGAGCTTAACAACATCGCATTCATCATTTCCTTGAGAGTGCGTTTTTTCCTCTCAGTCACACCGTTAGATTGTGGTGAGTATGGTGCAGTGACCTCATGGATTATACCATGTTGTGAACAGAATTCCCCGAAGGGCTCGACATATTCACCTCCACGATCACTATGTATCGTTTTGATTTTCTCTTTTTGTTGTCTCTCAACTTCTTCCTTATAGATTTTAAATTTATCTATAGATTCGCCTTTGCTCTTAAGCAAATATACATAGCAGTATTTTGTACAATCATCCACTAATGTTATAAAATACTTGTTTCCTCCTCTAGTTGGAGCAAATTTCAAATCACATATATCACTATGTATTAAATCTAGCACTTTGGTATTTCTTTCCACACGTTTAAAAGATGATCTAGTTAATTTTGCCTCAACACAAGTTTCACACTTATGTTTTGAATCAATGTTTAATTTTGGTATGTAGTCTTTTGCACTTAATCGTCGTAAAGTGTCATAATTCATGTGTCCTAATCTAGCATGCCATAAACTAGGAGACTCAATCAAGTAAGTAGAAGAATTCTTCATTATATTATTGTCGTTAACCGACATTATATTGAGCTTAAAGAGCCCATCAGTTACAACCCTTGCCTACAAACATACCACTCTTAGACACAATTACTTTATCCGACTCAATTACAATGCGAAATCCATGCTTATTCAACAGAGAACCAGATACAAGATTCTTGCGAATATCAGGAACATAAAGTACATTCTTCAAAGTCAGATTCTTTCCAGAGGTCATCTTCAGAATCACCTTGCCTTCCCCCTCAATAGTAGAAGTCGTTGAATTCCCCATGTAGAGCTTCTCACCAGCATCGGAAGCTTGGAGGCTAGATAAAATCGCCTTATCAGAACAAACATGCCTTGTTGCTCCAGTATCAGTCCACCATTCCCTTGGATTATAGCCAACCAGGTTCACCTCAGTGACAGTCGCACATAGGTCTATGTCAGACATATCCTTTGAGATATCGTTCACCATGTTTGCTTCCTTCTTCTTGTTGGGATTCTTGGGCTTCCTGCACTCGGAAGACCTATGACCCACCTTGTCACAATTGTAGCATTTTCCTTGGAATTTTGAGGGCTTCGAAACTCTTCCCTTAGGTCCCAGCTTTGTCCCTTTTCCAGAATTGGCCTTCTTGGAGCTTTGAGTGTGCTCCACCATGTTTGCCTTTTTAGTGGCAACATTGACCTTCTTCTCAGATCCCCTGTTGTCTTCTTCAATGCGAAGTCTCAGAATAAGATCCTCCATTGCCATCTCCTTCCGCTTGTGCTTCAGGTAATTCTTGAAATCTTTCCAACCAGGGGGCAGCTTCTCAATCACAGCAGCAACTTGGAAAGACTCGCTTATGATCATTCCCTCAGCATGAATGTCATGAATAATCACTTGCACCTGACTGACTACAGTCTTGGAGTCCATCATCTTGTATTCAAGAATATGGCCAACAATCCACTTCTTGGCTCCAGCATCTTCGGTTTTATACTTATGTTCGAGAGACTCCCATAAGTCCTTAGCTGTTGGCTTTGAGCAGTACACGTTATACAACGAGTCTGCCAGGCCATTGAGCACATAGTTCTGATAGATATAGTCGGCGTGCTTCCACGCATCAGCAGCATACACAGTCTGCAAATCACTATCAGTAGAGACCTTAGGTGCCTCCTCTTTTAGATAGCGAGACATATTCAGAGTGGTCAGATAAAACAGAATTTTCTGCTGCCATCGCTTGAAGTTTGTACCATTAAACTTCTTCGGCTTCTCCGCATGTGCGGGAGGCACAACAGGTGCCACATGTGCAGTAGGCATCACAGGCACAAAAAGTGCCACAGGTGTAGCAGGCATATGTACAAATGGCGGAGTCTGTACAGCAGAAGCCTGCAACGTCGGAGGAACGAGTCCACCCGAGATCTGTCCGAAGGAGCATGGTATCTGCCTAACAGTGAATAAAATGGAAGAACAGAGAAGGATATTCGAGTCCAGTGCAAAAACTGTCTCCTTAAAGCTTATTTGCCCCTCACCGTATGTGTGGAACAAAAGGCCTCCCAGGATAAAATGAATTACAGTGATGTTCGAGAAGAACAGCACTACCAGCGAGCTTAAATGGGCAAGAAAATTATCACTAGGAAATAGAGAGAACAAAAGAGAGGCGATGTATGTGTTTTTTACGATTAAAAAACCTAAACCTATAATGATGAATGTATAGACTCTAATATGCGTGCTATTCAATTATAATTAGATGCGTTAATTAATTAGGCAATTAATTACATGCGTTAATTAAAAAGGAAATGATCAATTAATCCTTAATCGAATCAGAATTAATTTCACCAAAACAGAATCAATTATTTGAGCAGCCCAATGGAGAATAATTCAACAAAACTGGTCCGGGATTATTCGGCCCAAATTTTGCTACATTCGTGTCCGCAGGTCGCACACGCGGAAAGCTCGAGGCTTGCGAAGCCACGTTTTTCCCCTCGAAATCCCACAATTTGCACCCCCCCCTGCGCGCACGTAGATGATGGAGCAATACATTATTAACACTTTTAGACACTACATGAGTGTCTTGCTATATAAAGCCTTGAAAGGCTCTTTTCCTTATTAATGTGGGATACAAGGCTCACTCTTCTATTTTCCACTTCTAAGGGAGCAACTTTGGACAATCATAACTCATCCATCCCTTAGTCGTTTTGAGTACTTTAATATGCATTGGGAAGTTCTCACGAATTAGAACATATTCCAAGCATAACTTGTTGCGATCACGCACCCAAGACCTACTCAAATCTTAGCTCAAAATGACTCGTCAAAATGGGGCTAACACCCACATTTTCCAACACTACTTTCACTAAAACAAGCATAACTCTTAAACCGTAAATCCGTTTAATGTGATGCTTGCGGCCACGTAAACTAGACAACCATATATTTGCAACCATATGCAGTGGTGATGCTAAAGCTCAGTTTATGGTCTCGGGTATGGACTGTTTTATGGCCTAAAGAAAATTCATCATTACGATTGCTATAACTCGAACATTTCCATTTTTTTACAACACAACCAAGCCACACCGGGCATACCATACATCCATAACCTCACCAAGTAACCTTTACATGACTCTAAAATCAGTGGTGAGGCTATAATCCAATATCCATTGTTTATCACAATTTACAAAGTCACAAAATCACTAAAACTCTTAAACATGAACTTTCATGCATGTAACTTCATAACATCCATAAAACTCAAATAAACTCAAAGGTGGGTTAGGATTTTACCTCTTTAAAAGCTTTAACAACACTACCAAGTCTTTATAATCACTAAACAAGCTTTATATAGTTATTATAATGCTAGAACCTTAAGATCAAAACAAGAAAATCAAGTTAGTCACTATTTATCACTATTCATCTCCATCTTTGAACCAACTTTTGACATAGCTAGGATTATCAAATGGAGCTCAAACTTTAACCATACCTTAATCTCTTTATTAGCTTTGATTTAAGCCATAGATCAAGAAAAACAAAACTTGGGAAGTGGGTTTTGTTAACTCGAATAACTTGTAGAAGGGGGGGTTTGAATACAAGTTATATAATCGTGTCTGATTTTTGCTTTATTAGATGCACAAGAACAAACGAATAAATCAAACTGTTTGTATTAATGAAATCAAATACAAACTCTACCAAAGGTGTACAATACCTTTAGCAGCTACTGACAAAATAAATCTCTCTCTCTCTGTTTGTTTCGAACTATCGAATACAAACCTTATACAGAGCTACGCACACGAACTTTTCTATCACACTAATCGCTCTTTTACAATGATATTGAGAGAGTATTTATAATGCTATCTATCAACTAATAACAGAAAGTTTAAATCCATATATGATAATGTTCTACCTTCCAGTTGATAGTTTCCATCAATAGAAATTTCTTTCCTTCATAATATCTTCTCGCTTGTTCTCCAAAACAACGATCTTGTTTTATAGCACTTGCCAGATTCTGTAGCATCCATTATGACATCATCAGTAACACGACTAATATCAGGATTTGACCTTGCATTAGGATTTGACATCCATCAGTAATTGATATGGCGTATCAGGATTTGCTCTGTTCCTGACATGTAGTCTCTGATGCACTGTTCATTCCTGACTTAAATTTCTACAGATAACTGTCTAACTGCTAAATCCTTTATGAATCAGGATATACAAGAAGTATAAGCAAAATTCTATTCTTAACATCACAACTTACGAATTATTCCTAACAATCTCCCATGTTTATGCTTTAAAATCTGAAGCATAAATCTAAGTTGTAGATGTCAAAACTTTTAACAATACAATCAGAATAGAATTTGTGAATGTAAGATTATGAAGTTAAGTACCTCCTCCTTAAGATGTAGACATGTATCTAGTACTTTGAAGAAAGAATTTAAGTACCTCCTCCTTAAGATGTATCTAGTACTTAGAAGAAAGAATTCAACTATTTGATGCTTCTTTTCCACCTCCCACATGAGATTTACCTCTGTCACTCTTAGTTCTTTTTTTATCTCCCCCAGTCTGTCTTTCTCCCCTAGTATGTCGCTGCTTCTGAATTGTTTTTATCTCCCCCTTTTTGACATCAGCAACATTAACTCCAAGAGATTCAGTGACAGAACAAATGAGATTCATCAGAACTTCTTGATTTTCCATGATAGTGACTTGGTTATCTTCAAGTAATTGAAGTCTAGACTGAATATCAACTTGAGATTTCTGAATATTCTTTAAAATATCAGAACTAACTTCAATATTGGAAGTGCTTCTAACGTCTTCAGAATCAGAATCAGAAAGAACTCGATCTTCAAGCCTTGTAGAAGAAGTTGCCCGTGTTGAATGATATTCAAGTAATAAAACTTGATTAGGAGTACAAACATCTTCATCTTTCTGATCTGAAGCTGAAATATGATTATCTTCTCCTTCACCAATATTCCGTGTACTAACATCTTCAAATCCTGACTCCTCCTTAGAGTGATCAGAGATTGATGATGTCTCAATTCTAGCTGATATTGGAAGTACATTCAAAGGAATACTAGGATCATTAGGAATTTCATTTGTTACATATGTATCAAGAGATTGTTTAATCCTGGCACCTCTTCTGTTGATGATTCCTGCAAGCCGCTCCTTTTGCTTCTGAGCTTTAACTTCTGGCTTAGCATTGTGATGTGCTAGGTCATTCTTCTGATACATTTTGATGAATGAATAAGTACCAGCATCCATACCAAATTTTCAGACCAAGATTCAGGAAAAACCTGATCCCAGAAATCAAACGATGGTGGTTTCCTAAATTTCTCTCCCTTACTATGGAGTTGATCATCCATACCCTCATTCTCACATTGACTATCTAAAGTCATCACTCTTTCTACCTCACCTTTTGCCTGGTCAGGAGCCAGCCTCTCAGTTTGTGGATCAATATCCATCTTTTCAAGTATATCACTCAAATTTGGATAAGTGCTCTCATGACCTACAGAAAAATAGAGGTTAGAAGGAGTTTTTATACCGGAACTCACATGGAGAGAGGGTTCCTCATTTGGCAAGGGGCTTGAGGTTTCCTCCACGGAGTGAGCTGCTATAGTCTCTGAACCCGTACAATCATCTACTTTCTTTCCAGAGACTACAGGCTCCAGTATACCACTTTTAGGTTCTACACTAAATTGTAATGCCTTCAGTAATACTTCATTAGACATTTCAGATTGTGTGTTCCCATCTTCAAGTGTTGTTTGCTGAGACACACCCTCAAGGTGGATAGACTCTAACTGAACAAATTTTGTTTGATTTTCAGTAAAATCAACCAAAGTCATTCATTCCATATCATAGGGTTTCTCACTTGCAATTCCAGTCATCACAGAAGACCTTTCAGCATCAGCTATCACAATTCCTGAGTCATCCACCCTCTGACTAGATGGTTCTTGTGTAACAGTGACTGTGATCTGATATATACTACTACTCACCACTGGTGCAATAGTATCTTCTGTTGACTGCTTCCCTTTAGCTACTTCCTCCTCTTGTTCACCTTGAGCTGAAGCATCTTCAATAATAACATCCTTGTAAAATAAATAAGTGTGATGTGATTGAAGTGCAACATGCTTAGAAAGTCCAAAGTTCTTGACTAATTCCTTTCTGACTGATACATAGAAATACAGTTTCATCAAGTCAAGTCTTTGATGTAGAAGTCCATATTCTTCATGAAATGAAAGTCTTGGAACTTTCTCAATCAAAAATTGTAGAACAGGCCTAGAAAGCTTCACTTTGATAGAAATTACTCCCATAGCCAGTCTGTATGACAATGTTGTTTCCCATAAAGAATCAATATCCAGATCTCTATTGCCAATTTCTGACTATGATAATCCATGATTTGTAGAGACCTGCATAATGTTAGTTGGACTAGACTCTGTGTGTGTAGGTGACAAATGAATCTTTCTCCTTGTTCTCCTGGTATAGTGAGCAAAAGATTTAACTTGAGAAGACTCAAGAGGTGTAGACACAGAAGTGATCTTGGGATGAGATCCTTGTTCAATAGACACAGTGTTTTGAGAGACAGTATCCAGTAACTGTTTTCCCTTGTGAAGAACTACAACCTTTTGGGAGACTGCAGCCTGGCTGTGACTAGGTGTTCCAACTCTTTGTCCTAGCTTAGAAAGTTGAATTGCAGCCTTCAATTCCTCTCTCTCAGCAAGAGTTAAGTTATCATCATCTTCACTAGAATTACTACTACTTAACACAACAAATCTTCTCTTCCTTAAAACTGATGTCTTTTGAGAAACACCAGAGGTTGGTTTCTTTGAAACAATAGGTTGTGGATCAAAAATTGGTTCTTGACTTGTTTCAGAGACTTTAATGTTTTGGGTTACTTGGGTAAACACAGGAAGGTTCTCCACCAAATGAGATTCCTGAATCATTTTACCACAAAAGAAAGAAGAATTGTAGAGAGTAGGAAGATGAGTTTTTAGAAGTACTTGAACATGATTTGGATAATGAAGTGCATGTATTTCATCTAGATTCTTTTCATTGTCCTTCTTTGTAATATCGGAGAAAATTCTCTTGTGCTGTACATAAGAAGAAACACAATGTTCTCTACCAAATCTAGCTTCAACATCAGGAATGAAATGGTTAATAAACATTTGCATAAATCTATGATAATAAACCATTTTCCTGTTTTGATCTCTTGACCCAAGTTTGATACACATCTGACTTAAGATAATGTGACCAATATTAATTACTTTGTCATAAAGCAAACTATAAGCAATATGTGAAGTAACAGCAGTAATTTGTTCAAAAGAACTTCATTTACCAGTAAAGCATTTAGCTAATTGATCAAAAAAGAAAGACCACTCTTTCCTAAGAAAAGGTCTCTTTAACTGGCTCATGTTGTCTAAAGGTCCATTATAACCTAATTCAGATAACATAGTTCTCACATTATCATCAGATGGTTCACTAGCATAACTTGCATGAACAGGTAAGTGAAGTACTAAATTAACAACTGATTCAGTAATATCAAAAGTATCTTGTCCTAAGTGTAGAACAATCTTACCTGGTTGATCCTGAGTAGAATCAATTACCTCAGCATTCTCCCAAGCCTGTGAAACAGCTGCTTGATTAATCTGTGGAGATGCTATCAATGCATAACGCAATGGCCCAATAGCCAAAAAATCCATCACTGGATAAAACTCAGCTGATACTCCTTTCTTGCTGGTGATTGCTGCAACATGATTGTTAGTCATAAAATCAAAGTCACCCAACTTGAAAGCTACTGATTTGGGTAGTCTTCTCTGAGTTGCCATTTTTGATCTGAACAGAACTTGAGAAATCTTGAATTTGATTAGAGATTTTGAGAACTCAAAGAATGTTGTTTTTGCCTTTGAAAAATCGAATTAGAAGTTAGCAATAAACAATTAGAGTCTCAAAATTAAGATATATTCAAAATTCCTTTAGACCCACTAACCCACGTTGACACGTAGGTGGACAGGTGTCAGTCTCTGATAAGATACGGTTATCACAATAAAATTGATACTGATCAGCTTCCTCAAATCCTGATGATCACACTTGAAATCCTGATCAATGTCATCCTGATTCCATAGACTAAGTGGAGTTTCCACGTGGCATTTTCTTTTATCTGAAAAAGAAATAAACAAATATCTGAACAAAATCAATTGGTTAGATACGTTTAACATCTCTTGAAAATACAAGAAATACAGTCATGTGTATTAATGACGACTGCATTGAAAATTCCAAGTGACTGTTCAGTTTCCCACGTCTTGCTTTAAAAGAACACAACACCTTGTGTTACTCCATAACCCTTCAGTCTTTTTTTCTAATCCATGGCTTTCAACCCAAATAGCCATATGAATCCAATCTTTCGATTCCTCACAGACAACGAACGTCTTGTTCTTGACGACCAAAAATCAATAGATTTACTCTTAGAAGAGATGAATTCACATAATATCCAGAAATTTCTCCTAGAGCATCCATCGGTTGGATACAATCTTCCCCTAACTTCCTCAAAACTTGAGGATGAAGAGTTTGGTCGAGAGTCTGAGGTTGATCTTGATGGAGATGCTATTCATTCCTTCATCATCTCTCAATGAAACAAGAATTGAATCAACTGCTCTCATTCAAGTCATCCTGTGAAGACATTCAAGGGCAAATGTGACATGTACTACTTAATTGCGATTCTTGAGATGCTCCTTGTCCTGTCTATCAGATGAATGAACGAAGCAAAACTAGACAAGATTAGGATTATCTGTAGTAGTTAGACAAAAAGATATTTGTATTTCATTTCCATGTATGTACTGCTTTTGATTAATGAAAATACAAGTTTCAATTTATCTATCTTGTCTATGTTTCCTGTTTATAAATTACCAGTATGCATGTATTAATCTTGCTAGTATAGACTCAATTAAAACTCAGAATTGGACCACATAATAACATGAACTTCAGAATTTGAAACACGAAATTTCACAATCCTGATACTGACAATGCAATCCTGATGTAAATACTATGAAGTCAGCAAACTGATAGCAATCCTGATCCTGATATTTATTAACAAGTCTATCATACTGTAATTTATCAAAGTAAGATGTTACAGCTTAAAAATTTAATCAATCAAATATAGATCCTGATACTGATATCAAGTCTATAAGCTAAACTAACATACCTTGCTACTTTTGCAGATGTTAAGGATCTAAAAATTTAACATTCCTAATTCACTAACCAATCTAATGAATGTAGTCTCATCAAGTGGTTTAGTTAGGATATCTGCAAGTTGTTTGTCAGTAGGAACAAAATGAAGTTCCACAGTACCATTTTCAACATGTTCTCTAATAAAATGATACCTGACATCAATGTGCTTAGTCCTTGAATGTTGAACTGGATTCTCTGCAATTTTGATAGCACTAGTATTATCACAAAACATAGGAATATTACTAAGTGTCATACCATAATCCATCAACTGATTTCTTATCCAAAGGAGCCGTGCACAACAACTGCCTGCTGCAATGTACTCAGCTTCTGAAATTGAGGTTGAAACTGATTGTTGCTTCTTGCTTGCCCAAGAAATTAATTTGTTTCCCAAGAATTGACATGTACCTGTAGTTCTTTTCCTGTCTATTTTACACCCTGCATAATCAGAGTCTGAATAGCCAATTAGGGAGAAATCAGATTCTCTGGGATACCACAAACCAAGATTTGGAGTTCCCTTGAGATATCTAAAAATTCTCTTCACAGCAATTAAATGAGATTCCTTAGGATCACTTTGGAATCTAGCACATAAACAGGTAGAAAACATTATATCTGGTCTACTTGCAGTTAAGTATAACAGTGAGCCTATCATGCCTCTATAGCTAGTGTTATCAACACTCTTTCCCTTAGGATCAGAGTCTAGCTTAGTGGTTGTTGCCATGGGTGTTTTTGCAACTGAACAATCTTGAAAGTCAAACCTTTTTAAAAGATATTTAATATACTTTGACTGATTAATGAAAATACCAGTCTCAGTTTGTTTGACTTGCAATCCTAAAAAGTAATTTAACTCACCTATCATGCTCATCTGATACTTAGACTGCATAAGCTTGCTAAACTTAGCACATAACCTTTCATTAGTAGAACCAAATATGATGTCATCAACATAAACTTGAACTAAAAGCAATTCACCTTTAATCTTTCTAAAGAAAAGAGTTGTGTCAATTGTACCTCTTGTGAAGCCATTTTCAAGAAGAAATTTAGACAAAGTCTCATACCATGCTCTTGGTGCCTGCTTTAGTCCATAGAGTGCCTTGTCAAGTTTGTAGACATGATTTGGAAATTTTGGATCAACAAAACCAGGTGGTTACTCCACATAAACTTCCTCATCAAGTTTGCCATTTAGAAATGCACTCTTTACATCCATCTGGTATACCTTGAACTTTGAATGAGCCGCAAATGCAAGAAACATTCTGATTGCTTCCAATCTTACTACAGGTGCAAAGGTTTCATCATAATCAATTCCTTCCTCCTGGGAGTATCCTTTGGCCACCAGTTTTGCTTTGTTTCTTACAATCATACCAGATTCATCTAGCTTGTTTCTGAAAACCCATCTTGCACCAACAATCGATCTATCTTTAGGTCTTGGTACCAGTTTCCAGACTTTGTTCCTCTCAAATTCATTTAATTCTTCCTGCATTGCTATTACCCAATCAGGATCCTGTAAGGCTTCTTCAACCTTTTTAGGTTCATTCTTTGAAAGAAAACAACTATACAAGCATTCATTCTGAATTGATCTTCTAGTTTGAACACCACTATTTGGATCACCGATAATCAGATTCTCAGTATGATCCCTTGTCCATTTTCTAACAGGTGGTAAACTACTCCTGCCAGACTCTCCCCCTGAGTTAGTGGTATCTCTTGTAGAAGAATTTTCATTACCTTCAAAAGTTTCTCCTTGATTAATAGAATCAGTAGAATCGATACTGCTGCTAGTTCCTGATCTCCCTTCACTAGTCTCTGAAGGATCAGTTCCTGACGGAGTAGACTCTGAATGACTAGTCTGCTCCTGATGAGTACTATGTTCTCCTTGATTAGCTTGCTCCCCCTCAACAGTAGCATTCCTTTGAGAAGCAATAGAGATTTCATTTGGAGAACCTTCATCATCACTGGAGAGAATCTCAGAATCCTTAAGATTTTCAAATTCCAACTTGTCATGACTTTCATCAGTTTGCAAAATTCCAAATTTCTTATCATCAAATGCAACATGAATTGATTCCATAACAATGTGAGTTCTGAGATTATAAACTTTGAAGGCCTTTGTTGCTGAATATCCTAGAAAGATTGCTTCATCCGATTTGGCTTCAAATTTTCCAAGTTGTTCTGGATGAACTTTCAGGACATAGCATTTGCATCCAAAGATGTGAAAGTGTTTCACACTTGGCTTCTTATCTTTGATCATCTCATAAGGAGTTTTTCCATGACTGTTTACCAAGGTACAATTTTGAGTGAAACATGCAGTGTTGATAGCTTCTGCCCAAAAATAGGTTGGAAGCTTTGCATCTGCAAGCATGGTCCTTGCTGCCTCTATGAGAGTTCTGTTCTTTCTTTCTACTACACCATTCTGCTGAGGTGTGCCAGGTGCAGAAAATTGTTGAGTAATTCCATTGTCTGCACAATACTCCTCCATTGTAGAATTCTTGAATTCTGTACCATTGTCACTCCTAAGTACTTTGACTTTGTATTTAGAGCTATTCTGGATATTCTTGACAAGCTCAATGATTTGCTGAGGAGCTTCATCCTTCTTGTGTAGAAAGAACACCCATGTGAACCTTGTGTAATCATCCACTATCACTAGAGCATATCTTTTCTTACTGATAGACATAATATTCACTGGACCAAATAAGTCAAGATGCATCATGTGGAATGGTTCAGTAATTGAATTTTCTGTCTTGCTCTTGAAAGTGGTTCTTCTCTGTTTTCCAAGCTGACAAGCATCACAAAGTCCATCTTGCACATAATTTGCCTGAGGTAGGCCTATCACCAGATTGTACTTAACAAGTTGATTAAGCTTCTTGAAGTTGAGATGTGAGAGCTTCTTGTGCCAATTCCAGCTATCTTCATTGGTTGCTTTGCTGTAGAGACATCTAACAATTCCTTTAGATGTATCACTCAAGCTGGCTTCATAGATGTTACCATGTCTTTGACCAGTTAGAACAATGTCTCCATTTTTCATATTCAAGATTTTGCATCCTTCTCTGTCAAAGATTGATTGGTAACCCTTATCACCCAGTTGACTTATGCTTAAAAGAGTGTGTTTCAAGCCTTCAACTAGTGCTATGTTTTCTATGATGACATTCCCCAAAACAATTGAGCCATATCCCAGTGTTTCACCTTTGTTGCCATCTCCAAAAGATATTACTGGGCCAGCTTTCCTTTCAAACTTTGTAAGCAGAGACTTCTTTCCAGTCATATGTCCAGAGCTTCCACTGTCCAAGATAATTGAATGCTTCTTTCCTGTGCCCTGCAAACAAAAAGTAACTAGTTAGAAATTTTTAGGACCCAACTTTGATTGGATCCTTTCTTACTAGATTTAGAAACAACATGCTTTAAAGATTTTGCTTTTACTTTACATGTTACAGAGTCAATCTTAGACTCTGATTTCACAAACTGTTTATGACCAGGAGTTTCAGATTTCAGAAAATAATAGTCATAATACAGTTCATGGTATTCTCTACACATGTAAATGGAATGAAGTAAACTACCACAATGATAACAAGCTTTTTGTGGTTGGTATTGAATTTTCTGAGTCTTGGGGAATCTAGACTCGGTTTTCCAAGAAGGTTTTTGATTGCAGTCTAGGGCCAAATGATTATGATTTCCACATTTATAGCATTTCTTCCTAGGTGCATCAGGTACATTCTTGTAATTATTCTCCTTGTTAATACCTTCTTTTCCATTCCAATTTCTTTTGACTTTGCTAGACTCTGAAATGTCATCTAGTCTCTGTTTCAACCGAGATTTAGACAGAAAACCTATGTTCACATTCTTAGGTTTCTCTAACACTCTCTCATCTGAATTACTATTGTTAATTCTCTTGTGTACAACAGGGGTACCTTTTGAATCAACAAACTTAACATGATCAAGTTCTGAAACTGTCTTCTTACCTTCAGATTTAGATGTGCTAGCTTCTAATTTACTATCATCAGTGACAACAACTACTTCTTTTTCTTGTCTAGCCTTGTCAAAACCTAAGCCATTAATTTTACCACGAATTCCACTCTCAAAAATTTCTCGAGTCTTTTTACAAGAAGTATTAATGGTCTTAATCACATCTCTCTCTTCCTCTAGTTCTTTTCTGACAAAATCGCAAGCCTCAAGAATAACACCATAATCATGCTTAGCTTTATCAAAACTTATTCTATATTCTTCCATTTGAACTAGCTCAGATTCAAGAAAATTATTTCTATCAACTAATTTATCATTCTTAACCTTAAGTTCATCTCTTTCGCTGGTAAGAATTCTAAAATTAGTCATAAGATTCTTAAACTCAACATGAATAGACCCAATATCATCATAATCTAAGCTATCAAATGAATCAAGAGAGTGAAGTGATACCTTAACAGAAGATGAAGAAGTTTTCTTTGGAGATCCAGGCTTGTCTGAAGCACTTGCCATCAAAGCAATGTTTTCACAATCCAATTCATCTTCAGAATCACTGGAGTCTGCCCAATCCTTCTGTGTGACCATGAGTGCATTACCCTTCCCTGAATTCATGGGCTTCTTGCATTCACTAGCACAGTGTCCAAGCTCGCAGCAGTTAAAGCACTTGATCTTGGCCTTATCAAGCTTAATAATTGTACTTTTGCCTTTGTCACTCCTCTTCTCTTCTTTCTTTTGAAAAGATCCTTTGCTAAATCTTCTCCTATTAAATCTTCCTTTCTTGAAAGCTTTAGCAAACATAGCAAAAAGTTCCTGCATCTCTGATTCAGAATCACTATCGTCAGGATCTTCATCAGGAATCTCTGACTCATAACTTACTTTGCTTTTCTTCTTCCTTAAGTCTCTATCAGTAGATTCAGACTTTTCTTCAGGAAGCTTCTTTGATTCAGATTGAGCAGTGAGTGCAATAGTTTTCATCTTTCCTTCACTCCTGCTCTTCTTCTGCTGCCTATCAAGTTCATAAGCCCTCAATTTTCCATAAACTGCCTCTAATGATATTTCATCCAAATCATTAGCTTCTTCAATTGCAGAGATCTTCTCATTGTAGAAGTCAGGCAAGGCTTTCATGAACTTAGTATTCATATCCTCCAAGTCATAATATTTGCCATGCATGGCCATCTCATTGATGAGTTTTGTAAACCTATTCAAAGGTATCAGTAAGTGACTCACCAGACTTGGATTCAAAGTATTCATACTGTTGTATGAGAAGTGTCCTCATATTCTTCCTGACAGGTTTAGTTCCTTCACAATGAACCTTCAGATTGTCCCATATATCCTTAGCAGTTTTACAAGAAAGAACATAATTAGTGAGAACAGAATCAAGACTATTAAATAGTATGTTCCTCACTTTAGCATCCTTAAGAACATTCTCCTTGTCCTTATCTGACCATTCAAATTTAGGCTGCTCTATCGTATGTTCTAGAACAACTTTACCATCGACAGTTGCTTGACCAACTACCTTTGTTGGAACAAAAGGTCCATCTCTTATCCTATCAAGATAATCAGGGTCTGTTGCCTCCAGGTGATGCAACATCTTCACTTCCCACAACGTATACTCGCTTCTCTTGAGCATAGGAATCTTAGTATTACCATCCTTGTAACCAGACATGATTGCAGATCTTTATGATTATTCGAAATCAACCTGCTCTGATACCAATTGTTAACTCGAATAACTTGTAGAAGGGGGGGTTGAATACAAGTTATATAATCGTGTCTGATTTTTGCTTTATTAGATGCACAAGAACAAACGAATAAATCAAACTGTTTGTATTAATGAAATCAAATACAAACTCTACCAAAGGTGTACAATACCTTTAGCAGCTGTTGACAAAATAAATCTCTCTCTCTGTTTGTTTCGAACTATCGAATACAAACCTTATACAGAGCTACGCACACGAACTTTTCTATCACACTAATCGCTCTTTTACAATGATATTGAGAGACTATTTATACTGCTACCTATCAACTAATAACAGAAAGTTCAAATCCATATATGATAATGTTCTGCCTTCCAGTTGATAGTTTCCATCAATAGAAAATTCTTTCCTTCATAATATCTTCTCGCTTGTTCTCCAAAACAACGATCATGTTTTATAGCACTTGCCAGATTCTGTAGCATCCATTATGACATCATCAGTAACACGACTGATATCATGACTTGACCTTGCATCAGGATTTGACATCCATCAGTAATTGATATGGTGTATCAAGATTTGCTCTGTTCCTGACATGTAGTCTCCGATGCACTGTTCATTCCTGACTTAAATTTCTACAGATAACTGTCTAACTGCTAAATCCTTTATAGATCAGGATATACAAGAAGTATAAGCAAAATTCTATTCTTAACATCACAACTTACGAATTATTCCTAACAGGGTTTTTATTTTGGAATTACAAGAAAAGCCGAATGGCTTGTTTTGGTGGTAGTGTTGATTGTTTTTGCTCTTTCTCTCCCTTTTCTCTTTTTGACTTGTTGGTGAAATGATTTTGTGATATTTGTGGGGTGTTATGGCTGCTAATACACTCTAATTACAAGTGTCAAGAGGCCTTAGTGAGTGGGAGAAAAAAGATGATGTGCTGCCTTGTTGTTCTCTTCTTGATCACACACCTCATCATTTACTTTTTCTTTTCTTTTCTCATTTCTTCTCCACCAACCGACCGGAGGAACCCTTCATAGCTATTCTTTATAGATCTAGTTGTTTATCAATAAGAGGAGATCACTCTTTTTCCCAAAGAGGTTTTTTAACGAGGATCTCCTCCCTCGAAGTTTTTTCTCCGACTTCAGCGGTGACTTTTACAGCCCGTAGTTGATGATGATGTTCAGATATACAAGCATAGGGGGGCTGTATTAGAGGGGGGCTGTATTAAGGGGGTTTAAGAAAGCTTTTGTCACTACTTTCATCTTTGCAGCCCTAGTGTTCGACGAATTGCCGCAAAGAAAAGATGGGGTTTGGGAGTGTGTGCTACTGAGATTGTTTGGTGTGCGATCTTTGACACCGCTAGTGCGTCGACGCTCCACCCCGGTGGCTTGTATGATTGTTTAGGTACTACAACAACAACAACAATTTGTTTAATCACCGAGTTGATCTTGCCGGTTTCGAACACAACCTGTCTTGGTTGTGCTGGTCTCTGGTATCTTCGATTTAAACTCAAGCAGTCTATCCCTTCCCTTCTCAACATCGACTACTATGGGCTCTTCTGTCGTGACGGCGCGTCACTTTGTGGCGCGTGCAGAGGCTCACGGTATCATTTTAGAGAGAATAGCGGGGTGTCAGACTTTTATCACGGGGCTGATTCCTTGTTGTTTGGTAGTGCGTGAAACGATGAGTTGTGTATGGTGGAGCTGAAGTTGTGTCTTGGGCTTCCACCTACTTGATTCAAATCGGAGTCGTATGGTCGGATGAACATTGATACAGTGTTGATGCCGATCTGGCCACTTCCAATGCTAGCAGTGGTCTTGTTTTGGTGGGCTTGACAGTCAAACATCATCAAGATTTACTCGGTTTGGTTATTTTGGCCAGGATTTAATGGGTGTTGGCTTAGCTTTGCTTCTGCACAGTTGCACTTCAACTAGCTTAGCTGCTCGGTCACTTCCAACATTTCGGTGGTCTGCACACCGTAATATCATTGACAGGTTCTGGATCTTCCCAGCAGTTCAGTGGGAGAGCACTGATATATCGGTCTCGGGACGACACTATCCACACAACAAGCTAAACCCTTGAAGACATCACTGATATGAAAGGAACGAGCACCTTAAATGATTGTTTGCACACGTTACATTCAATTCTGATCGAGTTATGGAGGACACGTGAACTGATCGTCGACTTCTACAGAGTTTGGGCTGGCCAGCAGCCATTGACATTGACAGTATTTGAGGTGCTCGGGTCCGTAGTTTTCAGGCATTCGGTGTGTTTCTAAGGGGCCGGCGGATGTGGATGATAAAGTTCGATTTTGATGGAATCATCAGCTTTGATTCGGGATTTCGGGTGATACCATCCGGATTAATATTTGATGGCTGGGAATTTACAGTTCGGGTCAAAATTCACTAGTTCATTAACAAGTTCCAAAGACTTGGAGGCTGTCTCAAATTGTTTTGCCGGATTTCCTGATAGACTGTGATGGCACTGGTGTTGAATGCTTTCTCACAAGTCAAAAAATAACAGTCATTGGGTACTGTGTAGTTTCAAATCTGAGTTTAGGCATGCTTGTTTTTGAATTAAAATTTGTATCTTGACCCATGCTGTCTGTGATTGTTTGTAACATGACAGTGATATCCTCACATGTAATAGCCGTTTGGCTCATTTTAATCAAATCATGCTTATCAAAAAAAAATCTAATATTACTAACCCTAGATGATCATGTAAGGTTTCGCACCTCGTTATATATTTAATCCGTAATTCGTTCCGCGTTCGCTTTATCGCTTAATCTCGTTATAAAGTTCTAGCGATTTCTAAAACGCTTATTATTCTAACTCGAGGATTTTCATTCTAAATTCTCAAATCATAATTAAATAAAAATCATTAATTCCTTGACATAATAATTCTCTTATCTTGTTCGCATTAATATGCTCTTTACTGCTCGATCAGATTTCCTTAAATATTAATTTTGGATTTTCTGAAATCCAATCGCGTTTACATACACTTATTTGCTTCGTAGATCGCTAATATAACTTCGAAATATCCATATCCCGTTCTGTACATATGGTAACGTGAAAAATTTCTCGAGACTCGAAAACACTATTCATTCATGCATTTTACTATTCATCCATGCAAAATACTATTCACTCATGAAACCAATTATTCTTAAGTACAAAAATTAGGGTTATTACATTTATAACATATCAAAAGAAACCCGTGCATCGCACGGGTTATAAGCTAATCTATCTATACTTTTATAAGTGAAATAGGCTATAATTGTTGGTTGGTTTTGGTTAACACCTTTCAAATTTTTTAAAATTACTTTCCTAAAACAAAAAAAATTCCAACAATTTTAAATGTCTTTTAAAAAAACCTAGATAGAATACAAACACGTATCTACAACACTAAATAAAAATAGTGTTGTGTTGTATATGATCATAAATCTATACTATACTATTATAAGCGAAATATTGTATAATTGGTTGGTTGGTTTTGGTTAATACCTTCCAAAAAAATGTATAACTTTCCTATTTAGTTATTAAATCTATACTATTATATAAATTTCGAAACATTGAAATTTTTGGTACCTGTTTTTTGGTACTTCGTGAATTTACTTATTTACCCTTCATTATAAAGAAAAATAAATACACTTAAAATAAATATTAACATAATACAATTAATTTTAATTACTCGGGATATTACCTTTTAGAAACATCAATCGTATCATATCTTTCCATCATTAATATTTCTTTTCCAATTAAAACACGTTATAATTAATGGTAATTACTTGATTGCCTATTTCGTATTTACTTCTAGTCGAAGATATTAACTTATATAAACACATAAAAACATCAATCGTATCATACCTTTCGATCTTAATAAAAATATAACACCTGAAATATATAATAATATAATATAATTAATGGTAATTAGTCGACTAACATAATAAAATTAAAGGTAATTAGTCGATTATCTTTTTCACATGATTAACATAATAAAATTAATTAATATTAGTCGATTTTCTTTTTCACATATAATTTTAGTTGAAGATATTACCATTTACAAATATCTAAAAACATCAATTGTATCATATATTTCGATTATAATTTGAAAGTAAATATTAATGATGGAAATATATGATACGATTGATATTTTTAGGTGTTTATAAAATGTAATATCTTGACTAATCACCATTAATTATATTATGTTATTATTTATTTTAGGTGTATTTTTTTTTATAATGAAGGGTAAATAAGTAAATTCACAAAAAACAGGTACCAAAAAATAGGTACTAAAATAAATAAATACACCTAAAATAAACAATAACATAATATAATTAATGGTGATTAGTCAAGATATTACCTTTTTTAAACACCTAAAAACATCAATCATATCATATATTTCCAGCATTAATATTTACTTTCAAATTAAAACACGTTATAATTAAAGGTAATTAGTCGATCAACATAATAAAATTAATGGTAATTAGTCGATTGCCTTTTTCACATTAACATAATAAATTTAATGGTAATTAGTCGATTAGCTTTTTCACATTTACTTTTAGTTGAATATATTACCTTTTTTAATACCTAAAACATCAATCGTATCATATCTTTCCATTATTAATATTTCTTTTCCAATTAAAACACGTTATAATTATTGGTAATTACTTGATTGCCTATTTCGTATTTACTTCTAGTCGAAGATATTAACTTATATAAACACATAAAAACATCAATCGTATCATATCTTTCGATCTTAATAAAAATATAACACCTGAAATAAATAATAATATAATATAATTAATGCTAATTAGTCGACTAACATAATAAAATTAAAGGTAATTAGTCGATTATCTTTTTCACATGATTAACATAATAAAATTAATTATTATTAGTCGATTTTCTTTTTCACATTTAATTTTAGTTGAAGATATTACCATTTACAAATATCTAAAAACATCAATCGTATCATATATTTCGATTATAATTTGAAAGTAAATATTAATGATGGAAATATATGATACGATTGATATTTTTAGGTGTTTATAAAAGGTAATATCTTGACTAATCACCATTAATTATATTATGTTATTATTTATTTTAGGTGTATTTATTTTTTTTATAATGAAGGGTAAATAAGTAAATTCACAAAAAACAGGTACCAAAAAATAGGTACTAAGATAAATAAATACACCTAAAATAAATAATAACATAATATAATTAATGGTGATTAGTCAAGATATTACCTTTTTTAAACACCTAAAAACATCAATCATATCATATATTTCCAGCATTAATATTTACTTTCAAATTAAAACACGTTATAATTAAAGGTAATTAGTCGATCAACATAATAAAATTAATGGTAATTAGTCGATTGCCTTTTTCACATTAACATAATAAATTTAATGGTAATTAGTCGGTTACCTTTTTCACATTTACTTTTAGTTGAATATATTACATTTTTTAATACCTAAAATATCAATCGTATCATATCTTTCAATCGTTAATATTTTATTTCTAATTAAAACACATTACCTTTCTAATTTAAAACAAATCTTACAATCATTAATATATACCCGAAATATCATACCATAATTTAAAAAAATAACACCTAAAAATAAATAATAACATAATATAATTAATGGTAATTAGTCAATTGATTTTTTCACATTTACTTTTAGTTGAAGATATTACCTTTTATAAACACCTAAAAAGATCAATCGTATCATATCTTTCAATCATTAATATTTCCTTTATAATTAAAACATGTTACCTTTTTAATTTACAACAAATCTTACAATCATTAATATATACCCGAAAATATCACATAATATTTCTCAATTATTAATAAAATATATTAAAAATCGTATACATTGTTTATAATAAGGAAACATTAGTATAATCCGTAAAAATGAGTATATTAAATTATATCAAATTAAAATTTAAAAAAATAATGATTATATAAAAACATAATTATAATATTAAATAAAATTTATAATATAGTATAAGAAACCAGTGCATTGCACGGGTTATAAGCTAGTATATATATCTGTACTATTATATAAAAGCCGAAATATTAAAAGTTTGGTTGGTTGTTTGGTACCTATTGAATTTACCTAATTACCCTTTCTCAGTTACAGATCTACTAACTAATCAATTTCCTTTTTCAGGTAAAATGCAATATCTTTTATATTTTATCTAACTAAAATTTCTTCTTATTAATCAATTTCCTTTTTCAGGTTAAACATATTTCCCTTTCTATTTTTCAATAACTAAATAATTTCCTTTTTCAGGTAAAATAAATATCTTTCACATTTTATCTAACTAAAATTTCTCTTTTTAAAAAACAATATGAGCAATTTTATTTAATAAAATAACGTAATTATATTTTAATTACTATTAACTAATCAATTGCCTTTTTCAGTCAAAACACACTACCTTTTATCTTTTATCTAACTAAAATCTCTCTTTTTTCAATTATATTGTGGACAGTTACATTTTTTAAGCAAAAAACGTTACTTTTTTTCTTTTCTCTTATGAAAACCTCCATTTTTCCAATTATATCACGGGCGTTTCTATTTATTAAAAATAAAATAATAATAATAATATTATAATACTACCGATTGTCATTTCAGCTAAATATATCATTTTTTTCTAATTAAATTCCCTTTTTTCGAGAATATAACGGGACAACATTAATTAACATAATTAAATTATAATTACTAATCAATTTCCTTTTTCAGGCTACACATGTTATGTTTTCTATTTTTCAAGAACTAAATAATTTCCTTTTTCAGGTAAAATACAATATCTTTTATATTTTATCTAACTAAAATTTCTTCTTATTAATCAATTTCCTTTTTGAGGTTAAACATATTACCTTTTCTATTTTTCAATAACTAAAGTATTTCCTTTTTCAGGTAAAATAAATATCTTTTACATTTTATCTAACTAAAATTTCTCTTTTTTAAAAACACTACGAGCAATTTTATTTAATAAAATAACAAAATTATATTATAATTACTATTAACTAATCAATTACATTTTTCAGTCAAAACATGTTACCTTTTATCTTTTATCTAACTAAAATCTCTCTTTTTTCCAATTATATCAAGGACAGTTACATTTTTTAAGTAAAACACGTTACCTTTTTTCTTTTCTCTTACTAAAACCTCCCCTTTTCCAATTTTATCACTGGTGTTTCTATTGATTAAAAATAATATAATAATATTATAATACTAATAATTAACCGATTGTCTTTTCAGCTATATATATCATTTTTTCTAATTAAATTCCCTTTTTTTCTAGAATATAACGGGACAACATTAATTAACACAATTAAATTATAATTACTATAAACTAATCAATTACTTTTTTCACATAAATCATGTCATCTTTACGTTATCTTTCTATTTTCTCTAACTAAAATATCTATTTTTCTAATTATATCACGGCGGTTCTATTTAATAAAATAAAATTATAATATTATATTTTTATTTTTTTGAAAATAATATTATAATATTATTAATTACCAATTACCTTTTTCAACTAAAACATATCATATTTTCTATATTTTCTAACTAAAATTCCTCTTTTAAAAGAAATATCATGGACAATATTAATTTCTCCTTTTCTAAAAATATTGTGAGCAATTATATTTAGTAAAATAACGTATTTACTATAAACTAATCAATTACATTTTTCACCTAGAACATATTACCTTCTTAATTTTCTCTAACTAAATTCTCAATTTTTCTAATCATATCACGAGCATTTTATTTAATAAAATGAAGTAACAGTTTTATAATTACTAATAATTAATCGATTACTCTTTTTAACTAAAACCTATTATCTTTTATATATTTTCTAACTATAATCCCTCATTTTCTAGAAATATCATGGATAACATTTATATATTTATTATCAAATCATCTCATATAAAAATATAAGCCTTCAAAATTCATGTTTTAAAAAAATTAATTTAAATTAATAAATTTTTTAATATAATATTAAAAAATCCGTGCATCGCACGGGTTTTAAGCTAGTATATTATATAATAAGCAAACATGAGTATAATTTGGTTGGTTGTTTGGTTTAACCTTCTAAAAGAATAGCGATCATTAGATATTTAGTAAACAGATGATAGCCGTTAGATCAAATAATAAGGAATATTATATATTTAAATCCCTCTTCTAAAGATCCAAGGTTCGAATCCCGTCAACAACAAATTTACATTAAGATTTTATATTATTTGTTCTAAATCAATACATATCATTTATTAAATAACTATTATTATTACTAATAATTTTATTAATTAATATTACAAAATTAAATTATATACATAATAAATTATTATACTCTATTTTATTAATCATATAATTTTAAAAATATTTAAAAGTAACCCGTGCTTTGCACGTGCTATAAACTAGTTAATTTTTAGATATTAGTAAACAGATGATAACAGTTAGATCTTGTTGTGGAATAAAAACTAGGTTGAAATTGTTGCGGTTAGGGTTTGTATATTTAATGCTAGGATTCGTGAGCTTCGTGCTTTAATGGCTGCTTCTGCGTTCGAGACTTAAACGGTCCTCACAGAATGCCTACGTATCTCTATAATTAGAGAATCAAGCCAATAAAACGTAGTTCTGAGGTGAGGGGTCTGACCCTTTATATAGGCTGAGAAGCCTTAGAATTATGGTAGGATTTGGAGACTTGGTGGGCAAGTCTTCGAGGAATGTTCTAGATCTATTCCTTGTAGGAATCAGTTTCCATATTGAATTGGATGCCTTATTGGATAAGTCTGAAGGGGATATTATCCTTATCCAACTCTTATTTGCTGAGCTGTTTATTACCCTTAATATCAATTACGAAATTAATACTATAATCAGGGCTTTGGGCCCAGCTGGTGGGCCCCACGTTTGGACTATTCTCGGCCTAGTTAATGCCACATTAAATGTGTCTTTAGGGCTTATTTTCAGCCCATATCATTTGCCCCCCAACTTCTAAGGAAAACTGATCAGGTTTTCATAGAAGTTATATTTGTCTTAATCGAGACTCGGGGTCGTTTTTATCCCTTACCTGGGACTTCTTAATTACCCTTATATGGGAATTTTGGTTTACACTAGTGTTTCACAAGTATCGTCTTGGTTGTAAAGTGTGGAGCGACCTACACATTTACGACGATTTGCCTTATTCGAGGATTTAATTTGTGCTTGCTTTTAGCAATTTCGGCACTTTCATAGAGTTTTTATGCATTATTAACATAAATTATTGCTCAATTTGTCAAGAAAATATTTCTATAATTTTCCTCGTATTTTTCTGTACCTTTCCTAGTATTTTAGGAATTTTATATACCAACAGGTATTTTTCGTAATTTTTCCTAATAATTTAGGAATTATTTTATACCAACAGGTATTTTTCGTAATTTTTCCTAATAATTTAGGAATTTTTATATACCAACAGGTATTTTGATTATTTTTTGGGAATTATTTTTCAATTTCCCAACATTATTTTAAAGGATTAACTTTAAAAAAGTCATCCTGGCAAAAATGCTTCCTGGGCGTGGGTACCCCCGCCAAGGAGACACCTTCCTTAGGCACGCCTAGGGGGTTTGGTCTCCTGGGCGCGGGTGTATCTTTGCCCTTTGAAATGCTTCCTGGGCGTGGGTACCCCCGCCAAGGAGACACTTTCCTTAGGCACGCCTAGGAAGTTTGGTCTCCTGGGCGTGGGTATACCTGCGTTCCTTGAAATGCTTTCTGGGCGTGGGTACCCCCGCCAAGGAGACACTTTCCTTAGGCACGCCTAGGGGGTTTGGTCTCCTGGGCGTGGGTATAGCCTTCTTTAAGGAAAATCGAGCTGGGCGTGGGTACCCCCGCCAAGGAGACACCCTCCTTAGGCACGCCTAGGGGGTTTGGTCTCCTGGGCGTGGGTAGAGCCTTCTTTAAGGAAAGTCGAGTTAGGCGTGGGTACCCCCGCCAAGGAGACACCCTCCTTAGGCACGCCTAGGGGGTTTGGTCTCCTGGGCGTGGGTAGAGCCTTCTTTAAGGAAAGTCGAGTTAGGCGTGGGTACCCCCGCCAAGGAGACACCCTCCTTAGGCACGCCTAGGGGGTTTGGTCTCCTGGGCGTGGGTTGAGCCTTCTTTAAGGAAAGTCGAGTTAGGCGTGGGTACCCCCGCCAAGGAGACACCCTCCTTAGGCACGCCTAGGGGGTTTGGTCTCCTGGGCGTGGGCATGTCCTTTTAATTGGGCCTCCTGCCCTTAAATTCTGATGGCCTTTTATCCTATTTTCTAAAAATGTCGTAGAACATTCTAGAATTATTTCAAAATTTGAATTTCATGGGCTTCCCGCCTATTCAAAGGCCCAGTCACCTGTTGACAGCCCATTTACTGGATATAACCGGTTGAGTGACCAACCACGAACTCTATAAAAGAGTAGTGTGCATCCCTCATTTCTCATCTCACTATTCAGCAAAAATTATCTCTCATTTACCACAAATACTTTTCAAAAAGCTCTGCTAGGGTTCTGTCGCGAGGCGATTTCCGGCGTCTTTCCTCCGCCCTGTTTTCCAGTTTCTGTTTGAAGATCGTTGAATCTTCATCTTCTTCAACCTCTTTTTTTAACGTTTCTGGGTTTCAAGCCTTCAAGGGAAGCATATCAATGGAGGACTCTAGCTCTTCAGGCCAGTCACAACTTGCTAACACTTCTACCACCGCTCCACGGCCTACAAGGGGTAAGAACCCTAAAACATCTCTTGTCCATGCCAGTGTTTTTTCCCTTAGAGATCTTTTAAATGAGTTTGGTCAAGCTTTTCCAAATATGCTTCATTTAGATGCTTATGAATATAAATCGAAATACAAACAACATAGGGTAGACATTCTAGCCCAACTTTTTCATATTAATGGGCCTTATAGGGCCGTTGTTCCGGCCTCAAACGAAAGGGCTTGTCACCCAAAGCCTGGGGCCATTAGGATTTATAAAGAGACTTTTTATGCTGGTTTTCGCCTTCCTCCTCCTCCTTTTGTTTATCGTCTTTTGGCCGAAGCCAGGGTTTGTCCAACCCAACTTATGCCAAATGCGTGGCGTTTTATCTATTGTTTCTTGGTCCAATGTAAGAAACATGGGCTTGAGCCCAGTATTTCTGTTTTTCGGTATTTATTCAAATTTGTCAATTCTTCTGACAATTCGGGCTGGGTCAAAATCCAACACCGTTCTTTAGCCCGTTCTTGTTTTGTTTCGGATTCCGCTCCTGATTCCCTTCCTAATTGGAAGAGGGAATGGTTTTATATCTTTTTGGATGGGGATGACTGGGACAACTATTTTCGGCCCAACTTCTGTAGAGCCGTTGATGGGCCTGTCAGGAGTTTAAAATTGGGCGTGGAAGAAGAGGCCGCCATAACTTTGTTAACATCGGATAATTTGCATCAATGTGCAAATTTGATTTCTGAAGATTCGTTGCAGGCCCATGGGCTAAGCGATTTGGGCCCTGAGGGTAATTCTCACCTCTTACTTTGTTAACATTTTATGCTAGATATAATTTTCTAACTTTCTTGTAATCATTTTGCAGCCAAAACTGCTCTGGGAGCAATTTTTAGGCAGAGGGAGACTGCTGCCACTGCTAGGGTGGTAACAGAGAACCCTAGGGCCAAAAGGGCCAGGACAGATGAGGCTTCTCCCGCGGTGGAGCGTGTTCCTGCTTTTCTTCAAGAAAAGCCAGTTCCTATTGAGGAAGACCTCACTCCCTTTACAGTGGGATGGGGTTTATGCAATAGGGACACAGCTGTAGGTGATTCTAGGGCTGCAGCTGAGTGGTCCAGGAGCGTGGTTACTCCACGAGATAGGATTCACATTGTGGAGTCCTCTGATGACTTGCAGATTGAGCTTCTCGGGGCTCAAGTTGTTGCTTCGGTAATTTCTTATTCAACTTCTTTAATTTAATTGCATTTACTTTTCCCTTATTCACTTGCTTCCTTTGCAGATGAACGCCTACCTTCAGGCCGCTGTTCATAACCTGAAGGAGGTGCGTGCTGATAAGACCATTGCTGAGAGGGACAGAGACAGATACTTTGATGCCTCCGAGGCAAACTTTGCTCGTTTTAGGGAGGTGGAGAAGGAGCTGGCTGCTGAGAAGGAGAAGAACAGGAAGCTACAGCTGGAGGTGCAGCAGAACAGGGAACACATCATTGCTGATTACAAGGCTTCTAAGGACTTCCAAGATGTCCTGAATGCCGAGTATGATGCAAACTTTCCTGGCACCTTCAAGGAGTGTTGGGAGGGGATCATCGAGGAGCTGAGTGGGAAGATCGAGGGGGTATCCCTGGAGAAGTTCCCGGTACCTGCTATCCCTGGATTGACAGATACTTTGGAGGTTGCTACAGAGACAGCAGTGGATGGGGACTCTCAGCCCACTCAGGATCCACCTTCTTCTCCTGGGGTAGAGACAGCAGATCCTTCTTCTACCCAGGGAGATGTTGTTATTGAGGACTTAGATGCATAGATGGCCCTGCGTGGCTTGTTTCTGTTTGTCTTTATTTATTCTGAACTTTTGCCCTTCGGGGCTTATGACTTAACTTATTTATGTAGTAGTTTCTTTTGTTTCCATGTTCTCATTTTTTGCTTATAGTTCGTTAAACTTTAGAATTTCTCAAGTACTTGGCCTCCTGGCTGGTACTAAACTCACAAGCTAGTTCAACGTTTGCCTTTCGTGTTTATTTTAACAAAGAGAAATAACTCATAGAGAAAACAGTATAAATTCCATTATGCTGTCAAAAGATATCAATAGAATGGGTTCAACCCTTACATAAATATTTTATCTTCTACTGGGAGCAACATGCTCTAAAATGGTTTCATTCGAACCTTATTCCTAATAAATAGGTAAAAGTCCAAGCCTTTGTCAAAAGGACTTAGACATAATAAACTTTGAGGTTCACAGCATGCCAAGTTCGGGGCACCTCAACCCCGTCCAAGGTTTCTAACTTGTAGGATCCTTGCCCTAACACCTTTCTGACTAGATATGGTCC
Organism: Saposhnikovia divaricata; assembly: GCA_036435485.1. Lineage (NCBI taxonomy): Eukaryota > Viridiplantae > Streptophyta > Magnoliopsida > Apiales > Apiaceae > Saposhnikovia > Saposhnikovia divaricata. The sequence continues at coordinate 7,400,827 of CM071597.1, read as the reverse complement.
TTCCCAGTTTGGTGCTAACTTTCCTTTCTGGCCAACTCCTGAGGCTTCAATCTTCCTTAAAACCATGTCACCTTGTCGAAAGAATCTTTCTTTAACTCTCTGGTTGTAGTGGAAAGAGGCTCTCTTCTGATATTCAGCATTCTTTGCATTAGCTCCATCTCTAACCTCATCAATTAAGTCAAGGGCAAGTCTCATTCCTTCGTCATTAGTTTCTGGCTCATATGCCTCAACTCGAGGTGATGCTTGCATGATCTCTAAAGGCACAACTGCCTCGGCTCCATAAGCCAGCAAAAATGGGGTTGCTCCAGTCGTTACCTTACAAGTGGTACGATATGCCTAAAGTATGGGCAACAATTCATCTACCCAAGTTTTCCTAGAGCGTTCGACCCTCTTTTTCAGTCCATCAAGGATAATTCGATTAGCTACCTCAACTTGCCCATTGGCTTGAGGGTGTGCCACCGAGTTAAAACGGAGCTCAATCGCATTCTCTTCACAATACTTCTTGAACTCTTCATTATTGAATTGTGTCCCATTGTCTGTCACAAGGATTCGTGGGATTCCGTATCTGCAGATGATGTTCTCCCAAAAGAACTGGGAAACTTGCTTGGTGGTTATCTTGGCCAGGGGTTTAGCCTCAATCCACTTAGTGAAGTAATCAATTGCCACTATCAGGAATTTCCTCTGTGCTGAAGCCATGGGAAAGGGTCCAAGTATATCCATCCCCCACATTGCAAATGGAATGGGAGAGTTAATCGAGGTCAACATCTCAGGCGGTTGCCTCACAATTGGGGCATGCTTCTGGCATCTCTCACATCTCTTGACATAGTTTTGTGCATCAGCCAACATCTCCGGCCAATAAAACCCTAAACGAATTATCTTGTGAGCTAGGGCTCTGCCCCCCAAGTGTTGCCCACAGATCCCTTCATGAACTTCCTCCAATGCTTCCCTTGCCTCTATAGGCCTTAGACACTTCAAGTACGGGATAACAAACGACCTTTTGTACAGAATACCCTCAATCAAAGTATATCTCAACGCTCTTACTGAGAGTTTTCGTGCCTCCATGGCATTGTCTGGGAGCCAACCGGTCTCCAGGTGTGCCTTGATAGGATCTATCCAAGAGCCTCCTATATCAATTGGTGCCACTAACTTTGCATTAACGGTCGGGGCCTTCAAGACCTGAAAGTAGACACTCCCAGCATAATTTTCTATTTCAGAAGAAGCAAACTTAGATAGGGCATCGGCCTTAATGTTTTCCTCTCTTGGAATGTGCTCAACATAGCACTCCTCAAACTGGGACATAACAGCCTTTACTACTCTCAAGTATTTTGCCATAGTCTCATCCTTAGCCTCGAATTCACCATTTACTTGTGATACCACAAGCCTTGAATCTCCACAAACTTTGAGATTTTTGACCCTCATGATCCTGGCCAAGCCCAAACCAGCTATTAATGCCTCATACTCTGCCTCGTTGTTGGTAGTAGGGAAATCCAACTTTAAAGCGTACTCAACTGTGAACCCATCGGGGCTTTGCAAAACCAAACCCGCACCACTAGATTTTGTTTTTGATGCTCCATCAAAATAGAGCACCCAATATTCCTTCAGATCAGGTGTAAGTTCTTCTTCTTTTTCCTCTTGCCCAGGGGTAGTCATTATCTCTTGCCCCCCGACTTCTTGGTTGTTAATAGTGTATTCAACCACGAAGTCAGCCAATGCCTGAGCTTTGATAGCTGTTCGAGGCTTGTATGTGATGTCAAACTCTCCTAACTCAATCGCCCATTTGATTAGCCTTCCACTGGCCTTAGGGCTATGCAATATGTTCCTCAATTGCTGGTTTGTCAGAACTTGAATCTTATGTGCCTGAAAGTAAGGCCGCAGCTTCCTTGAGGCAGTTACTAATGCCAAAGCAAACTTTTCTATGGGTGAGTAATTCAACTCAGCCCCATGCAACACTTTGCTTACATAGTAGATGGGTTTCTGGACCTTCTCCTCTTCCCGAATAAGGACAGCACTCAGGGCTTGTTCAGATACCGCCAGGTATAGACAAAGAATCTCCCCAGGACTTGGTTTGGTCAATAACGGGGCTTCAACCATGTATTTCTTCAGTTGCTCATAGGCCTCTTGGCTCTCAGGTGTCCACTCAAAATTTTTCACCTTTTTTAACGCTTGGAAGAAAGGCAAGCATTTGTCTCCAGACTTGGAGATGAATCTTCCTAAAGCTGCAACTCGACCTGTCAACCTCTGCACATCTCTTATAGAGCGTGGTGGCTCCATGTCTAAAATCGCCTTGATCTTGTCAGGATTGGCCTCAATGCCTCTCTTTGAAACCATCAGCCCTAAAAACTTTCCAGATCCAACGCCAAAGGCACACTTGGCGGGATTCAACATCATCTTATGGTGCCTCAGCACTTCAAATGCCTCTCCGAGGTGCTTGATATGATCAGCCTTAAGTCGGCTCTTGACTAACATGTCATCAACATATACCTCCATGGTTTTTCCAATCAGATGGGCGAATATCTTATTCACCAATCGTTGGTAAGTAGCTCCTGCATTCTTTAGACCAAAAGCCATGACAAGATAACAGAAGACACCAAAGTCAGTTATGAAAGATACCTTAGGTATGTCATCCTTGTGCATCTTAATCTGATTATAGCCGCTGAATCCATCCATGAAGCTTAACATCTCATGTCCAGCTGTGGCATCTATCAACATATCAATCCTCGGCAGGGGAAAACAATCTTTTGGGCATGCATCATTCAGGTCAGTGAAGTCTATACACATTCTCCACTTCCCATTTGCTTTCTTGACCATGACTGGGTTCGCTAACCATTCAGGAAACTGAATCTCTTCAATAAAACCAGCTTCCAAGAGCTTATCCACTTCTTGCCTAATGGCTTCTTGCCTTTCCGGAGCAAAGTTTCTCTTCTTCTGCTTTATTGCCTTCCTTTTGGGATCAACATTTAACTTATGAGTTATGAGTTGGGGGTCAATCCCTGGCATATCAGCTGCTGTCCAAGCGAACACGTCGCTATTCTTCTGTAAGAATTCTATTAACTTGCCCTTCAGGGGTTCTTTCAGAGATGCTCCAACATAAGTAACTTTTTCAGGATCATTAGGTTCTAGAGGTACGGGAATCAAATCCTCTGCTGGCTTCCCTCTATGCTCTTCATCATCGCGGACATCCATGTCTTCAATCGGAAGGACCTGCCCCCCGACTCCATCGGCCCTCAGTGCGGCCACATAGCAACTTCTTGCCATCTTCTGATCACCCTTTTGTTCTCCGACACCATTCCGTGTCGGAAACTTAATTTTCATATGATAGGAAGAGGCCACAGCCTTAAACGCATGAAGTCCAGTCCTTCCAAGGATTGCGTTGTATGTTGATGCTGCCTTGATCACCAAGAAATTCAACATCTGAGTCGCCTCTTTAGGCTCCTGCCCAATAGTCACGGGTAGCTGAATAGTCCCTTCAACGTTGGACTCCACTCCGTTAAATCCGTATATAGGCATGTTTGTAGGGGTCAGTTGGGAGTCGTTGTAACCCATCTTTACAAATGCATCATGAAATAAAATATCCACAGAAGCCCCATTGTCTATCAAGACTCGTTTCACTTCTGAGTTTCCAATCACGGGAGTTATGACCAGCGGGTCGTCATGAGGGAATTTCACTCCTTCCAAATCTGAATCATCGAAACCAATTACCATCTCGGTTTTAGCACGCTTCGGGGCTTCCCCCACAATGTGCATTACTTCTCTAGCATAAGCCTTTCGAGAATTCTTAGTCGTGCCAGCTGCTGTCGGACCTCCCCAGATCATATTGATAACTGCCCTTCGGGGCTGTGGATTGCGATCATGGTTGTCATCCCTCCTGTTATTATCTCTCCTTTCATTGTCTCTTCTCTGGTTCCCACGGTCATCACCCTTGGTGAACTGACTTAGTTTTCCTCTTCGTATTAAGAATTCAATCTCATCCTTGAGTTGCCTACAATCATCGGTGTCATGTCCCACATCTTTGTGGAACCTGCAGTATTGCTCCTTATTTCGCTTGGCTGGGTCTCCCCTAAGTGGCTTCGGCCATCGGAAGTCCTTTTCCTTTTCAATGTCCAACAAGATCTGGCTTCTTGGAGCGTTAAGTCTGGCGTATTCGGAAAACCTTGGACCCGAGTTCTTTTTTGGAGCAGATTCAGAGTCTCTGCTAGCTCGGGGATACTTGTCCCTAGCATCGTACTCTTGTTCTTGCTTCCGCTTGTTCCCTCCATTGCCCAATGCGGCTTCTTTCTTGATGCTGTCGTCAGCTTTTATATACTTATCCGCCCTTCGTTGAAGTTCATCCATGCTTTCGGGGGGTGTTTTGCCAACGACCTCTTAAAAAAGAGATCCGTGGTTCCATGCTGCAAGGCTACCATGGCCACCTTATTTTCCAAATCGGTGATATTCAGGGTTTCCTTAGTGAATCGCTTGATGTAATCTCTTAAGTTCTCATTCTTTCCCTGTGTTACATACATAAGGGATGCGGAGCTTTTCTCATGAATTCTTCCGCTAATGAATTGACTGACAAAAGCGGTACTCAACTCCTTGAAAGAGCTAATCGAGTTTGGAGGTAAACGACTATACCAACGTTGCGCCATGCCTGACAGGGTTTGGGGGAACGCCCTACACTTAAGGGCATCGTTAGCAGGCTGCAGTAACAATGCGCTTGTAAACGTTCTCACATGAGTTGCGGGATCCCCCGTTCCATCGTAAGCTTTGATCGTGGGCATCTTAAACTTTCGGGAGATATGTGCATTCATCACCTCCTCCGTGAATGGAGGGGTCGGATCATCCAGATCTCCTTGTAACATCAAATCTCTAGGATTATTCTTGGGGAGTTCCACCCTGGTAGTTCCTCTGGTTGGGGCTTCAGCCCTTCGGTGTCTCCTTGAAGACCTCTCCAGATCTATGAAGGGAATCCCTCCTGAAGTCGGAGGAGGTCGAGTCTGATTAGGGTTCTGTCTCTCTAGCTCCCTTGCTTGGTCGTCCTTCAGCTTCTGAATCTCGGCTTCATAAGCCTTAATTTTCTCTGCAATTGTTAAAGGACCATCTCGGTTTGATGGATTCCTCCTCAGAGGTTCCTTACTAGCGCGTCGCCTCCTTGGGGCTTCGTCTCGATCATCGTCTTCAGATGACGAGTCTCCGGTATAAGGACCAGAGTAATCATAGTATCCTGGTTCAGGAGGAGCCGGGCCTCTAAGATAAGGGGATTGTTGTTGCCCATGGATCAACCGAGCATGACCGCTTGGTCCTGGATCCCTTGGATCTTGGGGGTAATTAGGCAGCCCATACATTGGGTTGGTGTTGACAGGGAGCGAAGAAGTGGAGAGACTGTGAAGCGGCGGGCGGCTACTCAGAGGGAGAGGAGAGACCACCATCTGGAGCGGGTTAGTCTCCTGTCCTAGAGGGACGATTACAGGTTGAGATCTTTCAGCGGGGGGATCCGTCCCTTGTGGTTGAGAGGCCTGACTACGAGGGTTTGTTTCCGTCAATGGGGGTACAGACCCTGGCCCTGTACCAACAGGAGGAGCAGCGATTGGTGGAACGATGGTTCCAGAGGTAGCCTCGGTTGAGACCGGTGTTGTTCTTCGAGTGGTAACCATGGTTGATGTCTTCTTCCCACAGACGGCGCCAAATGTTGTGGAATAAAAACTAGGTTGAAATTGTTGCGGTTAGGGTTTGTATATTTAATGCTAGGATTCGTGAGCTTCGTGCTTTAATGGCTGCTTCTGCGTTCGAGACTTAAACGGTCCTCACAGAATGCCTACGTATCTCTATAATTAGAGAATCAAGCCAATAAAACGTAGTTCTGAGGTGAGGGGTCTGACCCTTTATATAGGCTGAGAAGCCTTAGAATTATGGTAGGATTTGGAGACTTGGTGGGCAAGTCTTCGAGGAATGTTCTAGATCTATTCCTTGTAGGAATCAGTTTCCATATTGAATTGGATGCCTTATTGGATAAGTCTGAAGGGGATATTATCCTTATCCAACTCTTATTTGCTGAGCTGTTTATTACCCTTAATATCAATTACGAAATTAATACTATAATCAGGGCTTTGGGCCCAGCTGGTGGGCCCCACGTTTGGACTATTCTCGGCCTAGTTAATGCCACATTAAATGTGTCTTTAGGGCTTATTTTCAGCCCATATCAGATCTAATAATAAGGAATATTATATATTTAAATCCCTCTTCTAAAGATCCAAGATTTGAATCCCGTCAACAACAAAATTTACATTAAGATTTTATATTTTTTTTTAAATCAATACATATCATTTATTAAATAACTATTATTATTTCTAATAATTTTATTAATTAATATTACAAAATTAAATTATATACATAATAAATTATTATACTTTATTTTATTTAATCATATAATTTTAAAAATATTTAAAAATAACCCGTGCTTTGCACGGGCTAAAAACTAGTTAATTTTAATTAAATATACTCATATTTACAGATTATACTAATGTTTTCTTATTATAAACAACGTATACATATTTTTATTATATTTTGTTAATAATTGAAAAATATGATGTGATATTTTCGGGTATATGTTAATGATTGTAAGATTATTTTTAAATTAAAAAGGTAATGTGTTTTAATTCGAAAGAAAATATTAATGATTGGAAGATATGATACGAGTGATGTTTTTAGGTGTTTATAAAAGATAATATCTCCAATTAAAAATAAATGTGAAAAAAGGCAATCGACTACCTACCATTAATTACATTATGTTACTGTTTATTTTAGGAGTTTTAATAGTATAGATATCATATATATTTTTCTTTATAATGAAGGATAAATAAGTAAATTCACAACGTACCAAAAAACAGATACAAAAACTTTTAATGTTTCGAGTATAGATATAAATACCCCTATATTATAAAATATCAAAAATGTCACTACTTTTTAATTAATGTCAAAAATAAATGAATTTATGTTCCTATGAAAAACTTTTTAATTAATGCAAAAAATAAGTGAATTTATGTTACGATGAAAAATTGAACCTCTAAACTCTTGTATCAAATATAACTAGCATAATAACCCGTGCGAGGCACGGGTCATCCTCTAGTAATTGCTATAAATTCTTTATAATTTTACGATTTAAAGATATTTTTGAATATAATTGCACCTTTTATGTTCATACATATTATAATATCAGTATTTTAATTTATATATTATTTTATTTATGTATAGATCATATAAGCACTAAAAATAGGATGTTTTTGTAGCATATAAATATATTGGATAGGTTATAACACAATTTCTTTTGAAACAATGATAAAAAGACATATCATTGATGTAAATAATACTCGTCATACAATACTTTCCTGATAAAATTAGTACGCTCGTTAATATTTATTTCTTTAAATATCTCATCAAGATATAAGTCGCATAGAATTATATTCCGAAATTATGAGAGGGTTGATTGTCAACACTAACATAATTTCATATATTGTTTGCATAAATATTAAAGGGATGGTGCTTTTGTAATTTTTAAACATATAGGGATATTATCGTAAGTTCACAATCATTAAAATAACAACTATACAAGCATTCATTCTGAATTGATCTTCTAGTTTGAACACCACTATTTGGATCACCGATAATCAGATTCTCAGTATGATCCCTTGTCCATTTTCTAACAGGTGGTAAACTACTCCTGCCAGACTCTCCCCCTGAGTTAGTGGTATCTCTTGTAGAAGAATTTTCATTACCTTCAAAAGTTTCTCCTTGATTAATAGAATCAGTAGAATCGATACTGCTGCTAGTTCCTGATCTCCCTTCACTAGTCTCTGAAGGATCAGTTCCTGACGGAGTAGACTCTGAATGACTAGTCTGCTCCTGATGAGTACTATGTTCTCCTTGATTAGCTTGCTCCCCCTCAACAGTAGCATTCCTTTGAGAAGCAATAGAGATTTCATTTGGAGAACCTTCATCATCACTGGAGAGAATCTCAGAATCCTTAAGATTTTCAAATTCCAACTTGTCATGACTTTCATCAGTTTGCAAAATTCCAAATTTCTTATCATCAAATGCAACATGAATTGATTCCATAACAATGTGAGTTCTGAGATTATAAACTTTGAAGGCCTTTGTTGCTGAATATCCTAGAAAGATTGCTTCATCCGATTTGGCTTCAAATTTTCCAAGTTGTTCTGGATGAACTTTCAGGACATAGCATTTGCATCCAAAGATGTGAAAGTGTTTCACACTTGGCTTCTTATATTTGATCATCTCATAAGGAGTTTTTCCATGACTGTTTACCAAGGTACAATTTTGAGTGAAACATGCAGTGTTGATAGCTTCTGCCCAAAAATAGGTTGGAAGCTTTGCATCTGCAAGCATGGTCCTTGCTGCCTCTATGAGAGTTCTGTTCTTTCTTTCTACTACACCATTCTGCTGAGGTGTGCCAGGTGCAGAAAATTGTTGAGTAATTCCATTGTCTGCACAATACTCCTCCATTGTAGAATTCTTGAATTCTGTACCATTGTCACTCCTAAGTACTTTGACTTTGTATTTAGAGCTATTCTGGATATTCTTGACAAGCTCAATGATTTGCTGAGGAGCTTCATCCTTCTTGTGTAGAAAGAACACCCATGTGAACCTTGTGTAATCATCCACTATCACTAGAGCATATCTTTTCTTACTGATAGACATAATATTCACTGGACCAAATAAGTCAAGATGCATCATGTGGAATGGTTCAGTAATTGAATTTTCTGTCTTGCTCTTGAAAGTGGTTCTTCTCTGTTTTCCAAGCTGACAAGCATCACAAAGTCCATCTTGCACATAATTTGCCTGAGGTAGGCCTATCACCAGATTGTACTTAACAAGTTGATTAAGCTTCTTGAAGTTGAGATGTGAGAGCTTCTTGTGCCAATTCCAGCTATCTTCATTGGTTGCTTTGCTGTAGAGACATCTAACAATTCCTTTAGATGTATCACTCAAGCAGGCTTCATAGATGTTACCATGTCTTTGACCAGTTAGAACAATGTCTCCATCTTTCATATTCAAGATTTTGCATCCTTCTCTGTCAAAGATTGATTGGTAACCCTTATCACCCAGTTGACTTATGCTTAAAAGAGTGTGTTTCAAGCCTTCAACTAGTGCTATGTTTTCTATGATGACATTCCCCAAAACAATTGAGCCATATCCCAGTGTTTCACCTTTGTTGCCATCTCCAAAAGATATTACTGGGCCAGCTTTCCTTTCAAACTTTGTAAGCAGAGACTTCTTTCCAGTCATATGTCCAGAGCTTCCACTGTCCAAGATAATTGAATGCTTCTTTCCTGTGCCCTGCAAACAAAAAGTAACTAGTTAGAAATTTTTAGGACCCAACTTTGATTGGATCCTTTCTTACTAGATTTAGAAACAACATGCTTTAAAGATTTTGCTTTTACTTTACATGTTGCAGAGTCAATCTTAGACTCTGATTTCACAAACTGTTTATGACCAGGAGTTTCAGATTTCAGAAAATAATAGTCATAATACAGTTCATGGTATTCTCTACACATGTAAATGGAATGAAGTAAACTACCACAATGATAACAAGCTTTTTGTGGTTGGTATTGAATTTTCTGAGTCTTGGGGAATCTAGACTCAGTTTTCCAAGAAGGTTTTTGATTGCAGTCTAGGGCCAAATGATTATGATTTCCACATTTATAGCATTTCTTCCTAGGTGCATCAGGTACATTCTTGTAATTATTCTCCTTGTTAATACCTTCTTTTCCATTCCTATTTCTTTTGACTTTGCTAGACTCTGAAATGTCATCTAGTCTCTGTTTCAACTGAGATTTAGACAGAAAACCTATGTTCACATTCTTAGGTTTCTCTAACACTCTCTCATCTGAATTACTATTGTTAATTCTCTTGTGTACAACAGGGGTACCTTTTGAATCAACAAACTTAACATGATCAAGTTCTGAAACTGTCTTCTTACCTTCAGATTTAGATGTGCTATCTTCTAATTTACTATCATCAGTGACAACAACTACTTCTTTTTCTTGTCTAGCCTTGTCAAAACCTAAGCCATTAATTTTACCACGAATTCCACTCTCAAAAATTTCTCGAGTCTTTTTACAAGAAGTATTAATGGTCTTAATCACATCTCTCTCTTCCTCTAGTTCTTTTCTGACAAAATCGCAAGCCTCAAGAATAACACCATAATCATGCTTAGCTTTATCAAAACTTATTCTATATTCCTCCATTTGAACTAGCTCAGATTCAAGAAAATTATTTCTATCAACTAATTTATCATTCTTAACCTTAAGTTCATCTCTTTCGCTAGTAAGAATTCTAAAATTAGTCATAAGATTCTTAAACTCAACATGAATAGACCCAATATCATCAGAATCTAAGCTATCAAATGAATCAAGAGAGTGAAGTGATACCTTAACAGAAGATGAAGAAGTTTTCTTTGGAGATCCAGGCTTGTCTGAAGCACTTGCCATCAAAGCAATGTTTTCATAATCCAATTCATCTTCAGAATCACTGGAGTCTGCCCAATCCTTCTGTGTGACCATGAGTGCATTACCCTTCCATGAATTCATGGGCTTCTTGCATTCACTAGCACAGTGTCCAAGCTCGCAGCAGTTAAAGCACTTGATCTTGGCCTTATCAAGCTTAATAATTGTACTTTTGCCTTTGTCACTCCTCTTCTCTTCTTTCTTTTGAAAAGATCCTTTGCTAAATCTTCTCCTATTAAATCTTCCTTTCTTGAAAGCTTTAGCAAACATAGCAAAAAGTTCCTGCATCTCTGATTCAGAATCACTATCGTCAGGATCTTCATCAGGAATCTCTGACTCATAACTTACTTTGCTTTTCTTCTTCCTTAAGTCTCTATCAGTAGATTCAGACTTTTCTTCAGGAAGCTTCTTTGATTCAGATTGAGCAGTGAGTGCAATAGTTTTCATCTTTCCTTCACTCCTGCTCTTCTTCTGCTGCCTATCAAGTTCATAAGCCCTCAATTTTCCATAAACTGCCTCTAATGATATTTCATCCAAATCATTAGCTTCTTCAATTGCAGAGATCTTCTCATTGTAGAAGTCAGGCAAGGCTTTCATGAACTTAGTATTCATATCCTCCAAGTCATAATATTTGCCATGCATGGCCATCTCATTGATGAGTTTTGTAAACCTATTCAAAGGTATCAGTAAGTGACTCACCAGACTTGGATTCAAAGTATTCATACTGTTGTATGAGAAGTGTCCTCATATTCTTCCTGACAGGTTTAGTTCCTTCACAATGAACCTTCAGATTGTCCCATATATCCTTAGCAGTTTTACAAGAAAGAACATAATTAGTGAGAACAGAATCAAGACTATTAAATAGTATGTTCCTCACTTTAGCATCCTTAAGAACATTCTCCTTGTCCTTATCTGACCATTCAAATTTAGGCTTCTCTATCGTATGTTCTAGAACAACTTTACCATCGACAGTTGCTTGACCAACTACCTTTGTTGGAACAAAAGGTCCATCTCTTATCCTATCAAGATAATCAGGGTCTGTTGCCTCCAGGTGATGCAACATCTTCACTTCCCACAACGTATACTCGCTTCTCTTGAGCATAGGAATCTTAGTATTACCATCCTTGTAACCAGACATGATTGCAGATCTTTATGATTATTCGAAATCAACCTGCTCTGATACCAATTGTTAACTCGAATAACTTGTAGAAGGGGGGGTTGAATACAAGTTATATAATCGTGTCTGATTTTTGCTTTATTAGATGCACAAGAACAAACGAATAAATCAAACTGTTTGTATTAATGAAATCAAATACAAACTCTACCAAAGGTGTACAATACCTTTAGCAGCTGTTGACAAAATAAATCTCTCTCTCTGTTTGTTTCGAACTATCGAATACAAACCTTATACAGAGCTACGCACACGAACTTTTCTATCACACTAATCGCTCTTTTACAATGATATTGAGAGACTATTTATACTGCTACCTATCAACTAATAACAGAAAGTTCAAATCCATATATGATAATGTTCTGCCTTCCAGTTGATAGTTTCCATCAATAGAAAATTCTTTCCTTCATAATATCTTCTCGCTTGTTCTCCAAAACAACGATCATGTTTTATAGCACTTGCCAGATTCTGTAGCATCCATTATGACATCATCAGTAACACGACTGATATCATGACTTGACCTTGCATCAGGATTTGACATCCATCAGTAATTGATATGGTGTATCAAGATTTGCTCTGTTCCTGACATGTAGTCTCCGATGCACTGTTCATTCCTGACTTAAATTTCTACAGATAACTGTCTAACTGCTAAATCCTTTACAGATCAGGATATACAAGAAGTATAAGCAAAATTCTATTCTTAACATCACAACTTACGAATTATTCCTAATAGGGTTTTTATTTTGGAATTACAAGAAAAGCCGAATGGCTTGTTTTGGTGGTGGTGTTGATTGTTTTTGCTCTTTCTCTCCCTTTTCTCTTTTTGACTTGTTGGTGAAATGATTTTGTGATATTTGTGGGGTGTTATGGCTGCTAATACACTCTAATTACAAGTGTCAAGAGGCCTTAGTGAGTGGGAGAAAAAAGATGATGTGCTGCCTTGTTGTTCTCTTCTTGATCACACACCTCATCATTTACTTTTTCTTTTCTTTTCTCATTTCTTCTCCACCAACCGACCGGAGGAACCCTTCATAGCTATTCTTTATAGATCTAGTTGTTTATCAATAAGAGGAGATCACTCTTTTTCCCAAAGAGGTTTTTTAACGAGGATCTCCTCCCTCGGAGTTTTTTCTCCGACTTCAGCGGTGACTTTTACAGCCCGTAGTTGATGATGATGTTCAGATATACAAGCATGGGGGGCTGTATTAGAGGGGGGCTGTATTAAGGGGGTTTAAGAAAGCTTTTGTCACTACTTTCATCTTTGCAGCCCTAGTGTTCGACGAATTGCCGCAAAGAAAAGATGGGGTTTGGGAGTGTGTGCTACTGAGATTGTTTGGTGTGCGATCTTTGACACCGCTACTGCGTCGACGCTCCACCCCGGTGGCTTGTATGATTGTTTATGTACTACAACAACAACAACAACAATTTGTTTAATCACCCAGCTGATCTTGCCGGTTTCGAACACAACCTGTCTTGGTTGTGCTGGTCTCTGGTATCTTCGACTTAAACTCAAGCAGTCTATCCCTTCCCTTCTCAACATCGACTACTATGGGCTCTTCTGTCGTGACGGCGCGTCACTTTGTGGCGCGTGCAGAGGCTCACGGTATCGTTTTAGAGAGAATAGCGGGGTGTCAGACTTTTATCATGGGGCTGATTCCTTGTTGTTTGGCAATGCGTGAAACGATGAGTTGTGTATGGTGGAGCTGAAGTTGTGTCTTGGGCTTCCACCTACTTGATTCAAATCGGAGTCGTATGGTCGGATGAACATTGATACAGTGTTGATGCCGATCTGGCCACTTCCAATGCTAGCAGTGGTCTTGTTTTGGTGGGCTTGACAGTCAAACATCATCAAGATTTACTCGGTTTGGTTATTTTGGCCTAGGATTTAATGGGTGTTGGCTTAGCTTTGCTTCTGCACAGTTGCACTTCAACTAGCTTAGCTGCTCGGTCACTTCCAACATTTCGGTGGTCTGCACATCGTAATATCATTGACAGGTTCTGGATCTTCCCAGCAGTTCAGTGGGAGAGCACTGATATATCGGTCTCGGGACGACACTATCCACACAACAAGCTAAACCCTTGAAGACATCACTGATATGAAAGGAACGAGCACCTTAAATGATTGTTTGCACACGTTACATTCAATTCCGATCGAGTTATGGAGGACACGTGAACTGATCGTCGACTTCTACAGAGTTTGGGCTGGCCAGCAGCCATTGACATTGACAGTATTTGAGGTGCTCGGGTCTGTAGTTTTCAGGCATTCGGTGTGTTTCTAAGGGGCCGGCGGATGTGGATGATAAAGTTCGATTTTGATGGAATCATCAGCTTTGATTCGGGATTTCGGGTGATACCATCCGGATTAATATTTGATGGCTGGGAATTTACAGTTCGGGTCAAAATTCACTAGTTCATTAACAAGTTCCAAAGACTTGGAGGCTGTCTCAAATTGTTTTGCCGGATTTCCTGATAGACTGTGATGGCACTGGTGTTGAATGCTTTCTCACAAGTCAAAAAATAACAGTCATTGGGTACTGTGCAGTTTCAAATCTGAGTTCAGGCATGCTTGTTTTTGAATTAAAATTTGTATCTTGACGCATGCTGTCTGTGATTGTTTGTAACATGATAGTGATATCCTCACATGTAATAGCCGTTTGGCTCATTTTAATCAAATCATGCTTATCAAAAAAAAATCTAATATTACTAACCCTAGATGATCATGTAAGGTTTCTCACCTCGTTATATATTTAATCCGTAATTCGTTCCGCGTTCGCTTTATCGCTTAATCTCGTTATAAAGTTCTAGCGATTTCTAAAACGCTTATTATTCTAACTCGAGGATTTTCATTCTAAATTCTCAAATCATAATTAAATAAAATCATTAATTCCTTGACATAATAATTCTCTTATCTTGTTCGCATTAATATGCTCTTTACTGCTCGATCAGATTTCCTTAAATATTAATTTTGGATTTTCTGAAATCCAATCGCGTTTACATACACTTATTTGCTTCGTAGATCGCTAATATAACTTCGAAATATCCATATCCCGTTCTGTACATATGGTAACGTGAAAAATTTCTCGAGTCTCGAAATCACTATTCATTCATGCATTTTACTATTCATCCATGCAAAATACTATTCACTCATGAAACCAATTATTCTTAAGTACAAAAATTAGGGTTATTACATTTATAACATATCAAAAGAAACCCGTGCATCGCACGGGTTATAAGCTAATCTATCTATACTTTTATAAGTGAAATAGGCTATAATTGTTGGTTGGTTTTGGTTAACACCTTTCAAATTTTTTAAAATTACTTTCCTAAAACAAAAAAAATTCCAACAATTTTAAATGCCTTTTAAAAAAACCTAGATAGAATACAAACACGTATCTACAACACTAAATAAAAATAGTGTTGTGTTGTATATGATCATAAATCTATACTATACTATTATAAGCGAAATATTGTATAATTGGTTGGTTGGTTTTGGTTAATACCTTCCAAAAAAATGCACAACTTTCCTATTTAGTTATTAAATCTATACTATTATATAAATTTCGAAACATTGAAATTTTTGGTACCTGTTTTTGGTACCTGTGTTTTTGGTACCTGTTTTTTGGTACTTCGTGAATTTACTTATTTACCCTTCATTATAAAGAAAAATAAATACACTTAAAATAAATATTAACATAATACAATTAATTTTAATTACTCGGGATATTACCTTTTAGAAACATCAATCGTATCATATCTTTCCATCATTAATATTTCTTTTTCAATTAAAACACGTTATAATTAATGGTAATTACTTGATTGCCTATTTCGTAATTTTTTTTTTTAACCGGGAACTACCCCACACACTTGTATGTGGGATTTCAAACCTGGGGAGATATATCGCTGAGCCCTACCACCCAGTACTCCCACGTAAATCCGAAGCTTTCGCTCCGAGGTAGGTTCGAACCCCTGACCTTGGCTAAACCAGGGAAAGGGGGTGTCCACTCAGCCAAAGCTTTGTAGATGCCTATTTCGTATTTACTTCTAGTCGAAGATAGTAACTTATATAAACACATAAAAACATAAATCGTATCATATCTTTCGATCTTAATAAAAATATAACACCTGAAATAAATAATAATATAATATAATTAATGGTAATTAGTCGACTAACATAATAAAATTAAAGGTAATTAGTCGATTATCTTTTTCACATGATTAACATAATAAAATTAATTATTATTAGTCGATTTTCTTTTTCACATTTAATTTTAGTTGAAGATATTACCATTTACAAATATCTAAAAACATCAATCGTATCATATATTTCGATTATAATTTGAAAGTAAATATTAATGATGGAAATATATGATACGATTATATTTTTAGGTGTTTATAAAAGGTAATATCTTGACTAATCACCATTAATTATATTATGTTATTATTTATTTTAGGTGTATTTATTTTTTTTATAATGAAGGGTAAATAAGTAAATTCACAAAAAACAGGTACCAAAAATTAGGTACTAAAATAAATAAATACACCTAAAATAAATAATAACATAATATAATTAATGGTGATTAGTCAAGATATTACCTTTTTTAAACACCTAAAAACATCAATCATATATTTCCAGCATTAATATTTACTTTCAAATTAAAACACGTTATAATTAAAGGTAATTAGTCGATCAACATAACAAAATTAATGGTAATTAGTCGATTGCCTTTTTCACATTAACATAATAAATTTAAGACAAAATGACAGTTTGTAACCCCTATGTATATGGGTTTTGTCAAATTGATCCAGATTTACGTTTTTTAGCACTTTGCAACCCCTATCTTCAAATCTCGCTTCATATTACAACCCCTATCTTCAAAAATGACAGTTTGTACCCCTTATGTAAAGAGGTTTTTGACTCATTTTTGCTTGTAAAATAGGTCAATTAGACGGGAGGGGTTGTAATATGAAGCGAGATTTGAAGATAGGGGTTGCAAAGTGCTAAAAAACGTAAATTTGGACCAATTTGACAAAACCCATATACATAGGGGTTACAAACTGTCATTTTGTCTAAATTTAATGGTAATTAGTCGATTACCTTTTTCACATTTACTTTTAGTTGAATATATTACCTTTTTTAATTCCTAAAATATCAATCGTATCATATCTTTCAATCGTTAATATTTTATTTCTAATTAAAACACATTACCTTTCTAATTTAAAACAAATCTTACAATCATTAATATATACCCGAAATATCATACCATAATTTAAAAAAATAACACCTAAAAATAAATAATAACATAATATAATTAATGGTAATTAGTCAATTGATTTTTTCACATTTACTTTTAGTTGAAGATATTACCTTTTATAAACACCTAAAAAGATCAATCGTATCATATCTTTCAATCATTAATATTTCCTTTATAATTAAAACATGTTACCTTTTTAATTTACAACAAATCTTACAATCATTAATATATACCCGAAAATATCACATAATATTTCTCAATTATTAATAAAATATATTAAAAATCGTATACATTGTTTATAATAAGGAAACATTAGTATAATCCGTAAAAATGAGTATATTAAATTATATCAAATTAAAATTTTAAAAAATAATGATTATATAAAAACATAATTATAATATTAAATAAAATTTATAATATAGTATAAGAAACCAGTGCATTGCACGGGTTATAAGCTAGTATATATATCTGTACTATTATATAAAAGCCGAAATATTAAAAGTTTGGTTGGTTGTTTGGTACCTATTGAATTTACCTAATTACCCTTTCTCAGTTACAGATCTACTAACTAATCAATTTCCTTTTTCAGGTAAAATGCAATATCTTTTATATTTTATCTAACTAAAATTTCTTCTTATTAATCAATTTCCTTTTTCAGGTTAAACATATTTCCCTTTCTATTTTTCAATAACTAAATAATTTCCTTTTTCAGGTAAAATAAATATCTTTCACATTTTATCTAACTAAAATTTCTCTTTTTAAAAAACACTATGAGCAATTTTATTTAATAAAATAACGTAATTATATTATAATTACTATTAACTAATCAATTGCCTTTTTCAGTCAAAACACACTACCTTTTATCTTTTATCTAACTAAAATCTCTCTTTTTCCAATTATATCGTGGACAGTTATATTTTTTAAGCAAAAAACGTTACTTTTTTTCTTTTCTCTTATGAAAACCTCCATTTTTCCAATTATATTACAGGCGTTTCTATTTATTAAAAATAAAATAATAATAATAATATTATAATACTACCGATTGTCTTTTCAGCTAAATATATCATTTTTTTCTAATTAAATTCTCTTTTTTTCGAGAATATAACGGGACAACATTAATTAACATAATTAAATTATTATTATTATTATTATTATTATTATTATTATTATTATTATTATTATTATTATTATTATTATTATTATGTTGATTGTTATTCTAATTACAATTTTATAATATAATCAAACCATATATTATGTATCAATAACTGATATTTTGATATAATAATTATAGTCCAAATCAATAAATGTAAAAGTAAAATCATGACAAAAAATTATTAGTATGTTGTACTAATTAAAATATTAGAATTTTTTTCACTCAAACGATACACACATTCATCTATATTGTGTTTGACTTAAAACACATGTGATTGAGTGGTGTAGTGGTAAAAAAATGCATGAATTAACTTGGATACCCAACAAAGCATAAATTTTTTTCAAAAATAGAGAATAGAGGGATAAATCAGTAATTTTAGTACATTAAAAAATCTCATGAATTTTATCTTGTATTGGTGTATTATATATATAATAGATGGTTAATGCGTAATAAGTATAAAAAAGTTGTTGAATACTCCAGTGCATTCTACGTAACTGTAATACCTCATTGTGTTATGCATATTGGATCGGTTATTTTTGCGCATAAAAGTAAAAGTAGTTAAAACATCTTCAATGGGAGAGACCTCTTAGGTAAAATTTGAAATTAATTACCATAAATAAGAATTATAAAGAATGTGTAAAAAAAATTGCATTCCAATGGGACAAAACTCTTGTCTATAATTATAGATAATCTCTTGATGTTGGCTATATTTGTCGAACCTCTAAAGACATGTAGTGAATTGTTACATCATTTATTTCTATATTAAAATTATATATTCCATTAATAACAACTTGAAATATTAATAACATACCATTTTTAAAATATAGCCAATCATTATAGCCAATACCCTTGGAACACAATGTCTTGCAGGTTCGACAAATTTTTATGTAATTTAGCCAATCATATTTAGCTAATGCCATTAGAGATGCTCTTAGTTTCGTTAATTTTGTTTAAAAAAGAGGTTAGATTTGTACTTCACCCATTTAAATTCGGATTAAAATCGGATAAAATTCGATTCGGATCAAAATTGGTTCAGATCCTTTCGAATCATCACTCATTCGTTATTTTAATTTTTGGAGTTTTTAAAAGTACTTTATAATTGAATATAATATATTTAGTATAAATTATGTGCTTTTTTAAAAAAAATGATTAAATAATCATAATACATTTGACATAATTTTTTTTTTTTGAATATGTACTTTGCTTATGAATGGGTAAAAATTGAATGAAATTTGCGTCAATCTATATATGCTATTCTTTATAAACAGTTAAAATTAATACAATAATTCATCATTTTTCTAATTCGGATCTAAATTGAATTCAGTATTTAGAGTCATATAAGGTTCAGATAATTTATTATTCGATTTTTTATCGGTTCTAGTTCATAATCGATTTTAATATTTTGGATTATTATGGGATAAATTTTCGGTTCAGATATTTATCGGATCGGATAAAATTGATTTTCAGATTATTATCGAATTTTACAATTCGGATATAAAATCGAATTCGATTCCATGAATTTCGGTTCGATTCTTCAGATCCAAACTTACCAATTCTGCTTAGTATTCTAAAAATCGATATAGGTGGCCGATTAATCGACGCCTAAGCGCTAGACGACCACTAAACGCCTAAAATCTGCAAAAATCGGTCATTAACCTTTTTTTGATTAGGCGGCGCCTAGGCGGTCCTAGGTGGGATTAGGCAGTAGTAGGTGGTTTAATGAATTAGGCGGGAATAATCGATTAGGTGACGATTAATCGGATTTAATCGAGATTAATCGGTTAAATTTTAAAGAAAACAGTCAAATTAAGAATAAAACTTTAAATACATATTTTTTTTTATAAAAAAAAGTATTTTATACATGAAAGGGTAAATTCACTCATCATATTTAATAATAAAATGAAGATCTTTATATTTTTACTTATATAAAATATATTTTTAAATATTAAATTTAAATTATATGAAAAATAATATTACAATACATCCGATTAATGTTTCGATTATCATTTCGCCGCCTAGTCGATTAATAGCTAGAATGTAGGCCCACCTATCGATTTTTAAAACATTAAGACTACTTGACAAAATTAATTAGTTATATTATTATAAATAAATAATATGCTAAATTTTGCTAAATCTATAAGATATTGTATTCATGATATTGATTATAATGATTGATTATATTTTAAAAATAATAATTTTTATTATTTGAAGTTATTGTAAATACAAAATATTATTTCAATATAGTAATGTATAATATGAAATTTTGTTGTAAGTCTTTAAAAATTCAACAAATACCAATATGATGATGTTGGTTAAAGTTATAGATAAAAAATGATCAATATTTTACATGCTTTTTGTAAATTTCATTTTTAATATACTATCGAGATTTTTTGTTAAGGCTTAATGCATTAAAGATGTTCTATAGTGTTGTGCTTCGTTATGTTCGTACGATGAGAATGTTTCAATTGAGATTTCGGGAGATCTGGAAAAGCCGCATCGAGGCTGGGATAGTGATAATTATTGCAAAAGCTCACCTTTCACAACGGGATATTGTTCAACCTCGGGAAGTTTTAGTTTTCACTTACGGCAAGTCTATAGCTGGTTACCGGCAAGTAGATAGCTGGGGTGCTCCTTCTGAACATTGGGCTACCAACGGTTTTTATGTGTTAAGGTCAATTGCGATATTACTGTTTTCAGGGATGTTGGTGCATTTTGGATTTGTTGGGTCGTCTTTGAATTCATTTTCAGTTCTAATAATGTTTCAATTCTATGTTGTTAAACGGTCAGAAAATAAATCAGCTAAGTGTTTTAGCTTATTTTTGTTTTTCAATCTGGTCGTCCTGCCGGTTGGGGGTTTGTCTCAGCTGTGTATTTATTGAAATTAATGAAGCTTTATAATTTTGTCAAAAAAAAAAAAAGATGTTCTAATTGGGTCATTTTGGATCCATTTAAGATTAATTAAAATTTTAACTATCAATTTTAATTATGTCATCAATTTTTTAAATACGTGCCAAAAAGGTTAATATAAAAATAATTCATGTGACAAATATTAATTTTATTTTCTTTTTAGTGTGCATATAAGAAGTTCATTATTTTTGATGAAAATAAAAGCAATAAAAAATTATCAAGTAAGCTTTTCTTTTTCTTTTTTGTCAGGTCAACTAAGCTTTTCTTATATTATGTAAACAAATTAGATAAACCGTTAATTTTGTTATTAAGATTAACTGATCAAGAAGCAATTAAAATTAAAAAAGTAATAACTTTGGATAACAAAGCGGGCCTAGAACATCAAAATGGAATAAAATTATAAAAGTCAATAATATCCATTTTTTAATTAAAATATCTTATTGAGAAGTGTTCATAAATTTTATATGTAAGAATATCTAAATCACAACTGAATATTTATGTTATTGTCTTATTTATACATAATACGATAAAATACGCAACTCACAATTAAATATCAGGAAAAAATAAATTTTTTTAAAATACACATTTATGAAATGAATATCTTATACAAATAAAATAACCAATTCATAAATATATATCCCAATCAATAAAAATAACCCACACATCTCATATTTGTTATTTTTATTAATTTTAATTTAAAAAATTAGTATTTATATCATTTTTTCCATCAAAATGGGCGCGGACTAGGTTATAAAATCCCCAAAAGGAGATTTTTATTTTTATTTTTTTGCTAGTTCAAAGGGAGAAAACTTGTTTCTGGGTTTTTTTGGCCGGGAAGTAGAGAGAGAGAACTTTGTACAGAAAGAAGGATATCAAATCCATTTCCTTATCTGATCCAGGACTCGTCCGATTCCGGCAGTTACGAATCAAGTGTTCCGGCATGGGAAGTGAACGGAGCCGCCACCGCCGGCGTAGGTCACGTGACTCTGATAGTTCAGACGATAGTGAATACGAGCGAGAACGCGACCGAAAGAAGAAAAAGAAGAAGATTACCGAAGATGATATTGCCGATTATTTAGCCAAGAAGGCTCAGAAAAAGGTACTGCTTATATACATATGTATTGAATATTTGTATGTATTTCTAGGGTTCCTATTCGTATTGAATGCTGTTCTGATTGATTTAGGCTATGAAAGTTGCTAAGAAGTTGAAGTCACAGTCTGTATAACTGAACAATAATATATATAACAAGTCAACAATATCGTTGAAACCATATGCCATGCATTTATGAAGATAGTGCCCGTATAATGTAAATGATAAAGTTACAAGGTAACTCAAATTATATTTTCCGTGGGAATATCTGCTATGCCAAAGATAAGCAAGATAGCATCATTATCACAACAGAGGAACTTGCTCATTAAGTAACATGATAATGATGATGCAAGAACAGAGGAACTCAATAAACAAATTACATGAAGCTGCAACAACGCTCTAGCAACTACATCTTCTCCTCCATCGACTTCAACATTGTTCAACACCATCCTACCTAGATTGAATTAAACAAAAATGTTAATAAAAGTATTTGCAAAGCATTATCAAATTAGAGATGAATCAACATAACAACAAAGCAAACACCTGATGATCAACAATGAAAAACATATATACAAATACGTATTACATAATTTTACCAAATCAAACATAACTAATATACAATTCTACACAGATAATTCAGAATCCGCATACGAATAAATGAGTAAAACAGTAAAAAAGTTTCAACGAGAGAGAGAGATTGATTTAGAGGTTGACTAACAATAAATCAACATAATCAACATAACGAAGCAAACGCCTGATGATCAACAATGAAAAACATATATACAAATACGTATTACATAATTTCACCAAATCAAACATAACTAATATACAATTCTACACAGATAATTCAGAATCCACATACGAATAAATGAGTAAAACAGTAAAAAAGTTGCAACGAGAGAGAGAGATTGATTTAGAGGTTGACTAACAATAAATCAACATAACAACGAAGCAAAAGCATGATGATCAACAATGAAAAACATACATACAAATACGTATTACATAATTTCACCAAATCAAACACAACTAATACACAATTCTACACAGATAATTCAAAATCGGCATATGAATAAAGAGTAAAACAGTAAAAAAGTTGCAACGAGAGAGAGAGAGATTGATTTAGAGGTTGACTAACAATAAATCAACATAACAACGAAGCAAAAGCCTGATGATCAACAATGAAAAACATACATACAAATACGTATTACATAATTTCACCAAATCAATCATAACTAATACACAATTCTACACAGATAATTCAGAATCGGCATATGAATAATGAGTAAAACAGTAAAAAAGTTACAATTTACAACAGCAGCACAGTTAAATACATATATACACAAATATACATAATCAGAAATCGAACGAACCTGAATCGCACAGCTAATTGCAATTGTAATTGTAGCTCAGAATTTTAATCAAATGAGATAGAGAGAGAAAGAGAGAGAGATTTAGAAAGAGAGCGCGAGTTTTAAAGGTAATTTGGAATCATGAAGGAGGTTCGAGAAGTTTGAGTTG
Organism: Saposhnikovia divaricata; assembly: GCA_036435485.1. Taxonomy (NCBI): domain Eukaryota; kingdom Viridiplantae; phylum Streptophyta; class Magnoliopsida; order Apiales; family Apiaceae; genus Saposhnikovia; species Saposhnikovia divaricata. Next base: position 7,377,237 of record CM071597.1, on the reverse strand, counting down.
GGCCTTTTGGACCATCCTGGGCTTTTGAAGTTTGAGTTGGGCCTTTTGGACCATCCTGGGCTTTTGCTGCTCTAATAATTCTTTGGGCTTGGGATGGCAAGCAAAATAAAAAGTTTTTAATACATCTAACGCATACAAAATACAATTTAGGCCTTCGTATATGATGATCTGAAATTTCATACAAAGATTTCAATGAACAAAATATACCTATACAAAATATCTATAATAAAATTATAAACATATACATATCTATGAACAAGAACACATATACATATATACATATCTATAATAAATAGTTGATAATAATCATATATGAAGGATTTTTGTAAGTTAGAGGGGGTAGAGGAGATTGTTTGGTGGCTGTATATACAAGGCGAGAGAGAGAGAGACTAAAAGATGAGGAATAGACGAGAGGTTGAAGAGAGGACTACAAGAACAAGAACTATAGTAAAAGTAAGTTTTATCTGTTAAAAAATTATAAACATATACATATCTATGAACAAGAACACATATACATATATACATATCTATAATAAATAGCTGATAAATCATATATGAAGGATTTTTGTAAGTTAGAGGGGGTAGAGGAGATTGTTTGGTGGCTGTATATACAAGGCGAGCGAGAGAGAGACTAAAAGATGAGGAATAGACGAGAGGTTGAAGAGAGGACTACAAGAACAAGAACTATGGTAAAAGTAAGTTTTATCTATAAAAAAATTATAAACATATACATATCTATGAACAAGAACACATATACATATATACATATCTATAATAAATAGCTGATAAATCATATATGAAGGATTTTTGCAAGTTAGGGGGTAGAGGAGAAGGTTGTTTGGTGGCTGTAGATACAAGGCGAGAGAGAGAGAGACTAAAAAAGATAAGGAATAGACGAGAGGTTGAAGAGAGGAGACAAGAACAAGAACTATAGTAGAGGCATGTACGGTTGTGAGTTTAAGTCCATATATATAGGCGGTCATACATATCATGAGAGACAACCCTAATTACCGCCTATAGCCGGTAGATTTCGTGAACAGCTTTTGCTATTAATTTCTCTTTGACTCTTTGGCTTCACCCTTGGATTTGAATAGTACAGCAGTACCATTATTTACAAGAGATTCCCCTTTTTAAATATATATCCAGCTTTATTTTTTCAAAAAAAAATTTAAAATTCGGCAATATTACATTGTGCGTTATTTTTGTATTTTGAATTTAAATCTTAAACTCTAATATTCATCAAATAGTTAACAAATTGACCAATAGCGAATATAATGTGAATCACACATTACGCTTCTAGTGCAAAAAAATTTGTGTGCCAAAGGAGTATCATCTAAAAATCAATTCTTTCGGATCGAATTACCATAACTTGCATCAAATCTGTTCAGGTATAATATCGAAAAAAGATTACGAAGATTGTATTTTGAAAGTTCAATATTTATAGTGATATTGCTGGTATTGAAAACTTTTGATTCCACCTTTATTTTTTTTATTTTTTTGAAAGAGCACCGCAAATTGCTCAAACCCAAACGATTAGTAAATAAAAACATAAGAGCACTACGATTTGCTCGACTTGTTGACATATTAGTATTGTGCGAAGATAGTGAGCTGTATTATATCCCTTCCTTTTATAGTTTCAAGTTTCAACGTGCAAAGTGCAGTAAATAACGTTGCTCACCATTTTGCCCTTTCTCAAAAATCTTATGTAACTATATTGATACATAAAAAATCTTCCTATATTAAAATATAATAATATAATATAATATTGCGATAAAGTATTTTTAATCAGTTGAGGTAACAAAGAAAATAGATAGATTAGATAGTGAGTTTGAGCATAATTGTTAAAAAAATTATTTATAATTTAGTAAAAAAACTTAAAATTTCGTACAACTTGCTCTTGTATACTTTTTCGGAGCTTAACATCATAACATGTGAATCGTGTATAACTATGTGGATTTTCGCCGAAGTATACCCCATAACCATAGGTGGTGTTGTGCCCAACAAATAGAGTCAATTGACATCGTCTTTATTTATTAATTACTCCTATTAAATAGATGTCTATTGATTCTATTCTTTTGACATCGTCAATATTAATGTCTACGATGTGTTTACCTTTTATAATATTCTTATATATAATAAACGTGAGGGAATTTTATCCATAAATTTTGGTTTGGTCATTGTTGTTTAGTCATTGTACCGTTAAAATAATCTCAACCGTCGAATCTAATATTTTTAAAAATAGATAATTAAGATTATATCATATTAAAAAGGAAATTATAATCTAGAAATGATATCACTGTACTACCAAAATAATCTCAACTATCTAATCTAATGTTTTTAAAAATGGATTATCAAGATTATATCATATTAAAAAGAAAATTATAATTTAAAACGGATATCATTAAAAAAACCGCCATAAAAATTTAAAGTATACGTAAAATATCATATTCAATCAAATATTCATATGAAGAAAAATCATCACAAAGAATGTGCTAATATAAAAATATAACTACAAATAATGAAACTGAAAAAACCATTTCAGAGATTTCCAAACAGCACAACTAAATAACTATCCAGGAGCTCTGCAAAAGGTGTTCAGCTATGAATTAACAGTGCCTATATTATCTTTTAATGTAGAAATATAATACGAAAAGGATTATAACTAAAAAAAATCACCATAAAAAATTAAAGTATACGTAGATTATCACCACGAAAAATTAAAGTATATGTAGATTATCATATTGCATGAAACTCTATACGTCTTATTAGAATAATGTTTTCTCATGCCACACTACCCACTTTCAACGATGTTCAGGCTATGAATTATGAATTGAATATTTCCGAAAGATTCTCTCAGGCTGTACCACCTATATTATTAATATCTTAATATTGATATTCAACCCTAACCACTTATACCTACTATCGTGAAATTTGTATAAAAAACTAAAATAAATTAAAAATAAACAAATTAAAAAGATCCCTACAATGAATGAATTGGAAAAGGAATTCTAATACAATAATAGATAGAATTATAATTACATTATTTTATCAACAAGAAATCTATATATACAAGATTAGTTACTTCAAAATAATTCTTCTCCATTGCCTCTAACTTTTATCCCATCTATCAAAATATTGAAAAATATCATTAGACAAACTTCTTCAAGGCAAAAATAAAATCTCAAAATTAAGTTATGGATATGTCCACCAAATTGATATCTACAAAAGAAAAACAAAAAATTAAGCGTAACAAGAGACGTCATGAACGATATGCAGAAGCTATAGAATAAGAACAGAGCCAAAGGAGAAAAAAAATTGTGAAGAAAGGACAAGACAAAAATTTGATATTGTTGGGTGTCAACAAGTAAACAATTGTCACATCTCAATCTATGTCTTTTTTTAATACATTCTATATATGTACATGTATGTTTCGTGTGTGTGTGCAGAAATTTTATCAATGTCATCATATAATATTTACATTCATATATGTAGGACCTATAATTGGAAAATTAGCTCAAAACATAGGTAATAAAATTTAAAATCGTGTTGTAAACTATTTAAAAATTAAATTTCAAGTGTTATGATATAATTTCAATGACGACACAAATAAATAAAATAGCAAATTTGAAAATAAAACATAAAAAATTAAATTATTAAATAAAAAAATTTAAAAGAGTCGTGCATTGCACGGGTTATAAGCTTATAGCCCGTGCAATGCACGATTTTTTTAATATTATATAATTTTTTTATTAATTTGCCCGTGCAATGCACGATTTTTTTAATATTATATAATTTTTTTATTAATTTGTATTGATAATTTTTTTAATTTGTATTATATATATGGTGTCCATTATATTTTTTTAATTTGTATTATATATATGGTGTCCATTATATATATGTGTTCTTGTTCATAGATATGTATATGTTTATAATTTTTTTATAGATAAAACTTACTTTTACCATAGTTCTTGTTCTTGTAGTCCTCTCTTCAACCTCTCGTCTATTCCTCATCTTTTAGTCTCTCTCTCGCTCGCCTTGTATATACAGCCACCAAACAATCTCCTCTACCCCCTCTAACTTACAAAAATCCTTCATATATGATTTATCAGCTATTTATTATAGATATGTATATATGTATATGTGTTCTTGTTCATAGATATGTATATGTTTATAATTTTTTAACAGATAAAACTTACTTTTACTATAGTTCTTGTTCTTGTAGTCCTCTCTTCAACCTCTCGTCTATTCCTCATCTTTTAGTCTCTCTCTCTCTCGCCTTGTATATACAGCCACCAAAATATCTCCTCTACCCCCTCTAACTTACAAAAATCCTTCATATATGATTATTATCAACTATTTATTATAGATATGTATATATGTGTGCTTGTTCATAGATATGTATATGTTTATAATTTTATTATAGATATTTTGTATAGGTATATTTTGTTCATTGAAATCTTTGTATGAAATTTCAGATCATCATATACGAAGGCCTAAATTGTATTTTGTATGCGTTAGATGTGTTAAAAACTTTTTATTTTGCTTGCCATCCCAAGCCCAAAGAATTATTAGAGTAGCAAAAGCCCAGGATGGTCCAAAAGGCCCAACTCAAACTTCAAAAGCCCATGATGGTCCAAAAGGCCCAACTCAAACTTCTCGAACCTCCTTCAGGATTCCAAATTACCTTTAAAACTCGCGCTCTCTTTCTAAATCTCTCTCTCTTTCTCTCTCTATCTCATTTGATTAAAATTCTGAGCTACAATTACAATTGCAATTAGCTGTGCGATTCAGGTTCGTTCGATTTCTGATTATGTATATTTGTGTATATATGTATTTAACTGTGCTGCTGTTGTAAATTGTAACTTTTTTTACTGTTTTACTCATTATTCATATGCCGATTCTGAATTATCTGTGTAGAATTGTGTATTAGTTATGATTGATTTGGTGAAATTATGTAATACGTATTTGTATGTATGTTTTTCATTGTTGATCATCAGGCTTTTGCTTCGTTGTTATGTTGATTTATTGTTAGTCAACCTCTAAATCAATCTCTCTCTCTCTCTCTCGTTGCAACTTTTTTACTGTTTTACTCTTTATTCATATGCCGATTCTGAATTATCTGTGTAGAATTGTGTATTAGTTGTGTTTGATTTGGTGAAATTATGTAATACGTATTTGTATGTATGTTTTTCATTGTTGATCATCATGCTTTTGCTTCGTTGTTATGTTGATTTATTGTTAGTCAACCTCTAAATCAATCTCTCTCTCTCGTTGCAACTTTTTTATTGTTTTACTCATTTATTCGTATGCGGATTCTGAATTATCTGTGTAGAATTGTATATTAGTTATGTTTGATTTGGTGAAATTATGTAATACGTATTTGTATATATGTTTTTCATTGTTGATCATCAGGCGTTTGCTTCGTTGTTATGTTGATTATGTTGATTTATTGTTAGTCAACCTCTAAATCAATCTCTCTCTCTCGTTGCAACTTTTTTACTGTTTTACTCATTTATTCGTATGCGGATTCTGAATTATCTGTGTAGAATTGTATATTAGTTATGTTTGATTTGGTAAAATTATGTAATACGTATTTGTATATATGTTTTTCATTGTTGATCATCAGGTGTTTGCTTTGTTGTTATGTTGATTCATCTCTAATTTGATAATGCTTTGCAAATACTTTTATTAACATTTTTGTTTAATTCAATCTAGGTAGGATGGTGTTGAACAATGTTGAAGTCGATGGAGGAGAAGATGTAGTTGCTAGAGCGTTGTTGCAGCTTCATGTAATTTGTTTATCGAGTTCCTCTGTTGTTGCATCATCATTATCATGTTACTTAATGAGCAAGTTCCTCTGTTGTGATAATGATGCTATCTTGCTTATCTTTGGCATAGCAGATATTCCCACGGAAAATATAATTTGAGTTACCTTGTAACTTTATCATTTACATTATACGGGCACTATCTTCATAAATGCATGGCATATGGTTTCAACGATATTGTTGACTTGTTATATATATTATTGTTCAGTTATACATTATTTTGGTGGACTATTGTTCACCCTTGCTTTATTTATTTATATCACAACAACAGCTAGACCAGATGGCCTGCACAAGGCGCACTCGGCGCAAGCAGGTGACAACCGTCAGAGGGTTAACCGCTGAGGTCATAGCTACCATTGCGGAAGAGGAAGCTATTGGTAAGCTAGTTGTTAGCAATTGAATATCTAATGTATTTATTATAAGACATAAACAAATGGATGGCAAAGAGTAAGTAATGGTTAAATTGTAATTATCTTGGGTTGTAAGAACTCAAATTCGTGATTAATAATATTTGTTGGTTACTTTGATTTCATCTCTGGGACTATAACGGGTGTATTTTATGTTGTTGTTTTGGGTCACAAGGTTGAAATTTAAGTTTATGTTGGTTTGGTGGATGGGAATTCAGTTCGTAACGACCGGATCCCCGACCCCGGATCTGGGGGTGTTACAGTTATGGTATCAGAGCGTTACGTTATAAATCCAAGAGATGACGTGATGTTAAAACAATAAATTCACTAAGATAATAAGAACTCTTGCCAAGTTCATAGTCGGACTACTTAATGTAGTACTGACATATAAAACCCTTATGGGAACTCTTAAGTATCACAATAGTAACTTAGCTCGTTCTCGTATCGACTTGTAAGGCGACAGGCCTTGAGGCGCAAGTAGCAGCGGTGATGCTTTATTATATGTTGGTGATCGGCTAGTTGATACGAGGGGATACCCTACTGAGAACCAGGAGGATGTTTCAGCTAAGGAGGAGAACCCTATTAAGATAAGGAGTTTACCCTTGAAGGAAATGAGGGATGCAGCCAGAGAGACAGTAAGAGTTAAGATTATAGTGCTCAGAGAATTGAGCGTAAGGAACTGAGATATTATTAAGAGAATTAAAGAGGCATATGGGATTCATAGCCGGACTATCGGAGGTAGTACCAGCAAGTAAGATGGATTGAAAGAATTACTTGAGATCTTATATGAGGATAGTTAAGAATCCTTAGAAACCCTCAGATTAATGAGAAAAGAGTAGAATCCTTAGAAACCCTCAGATTAATGAGAAAAGAGTAGAATGATGCATGATTATCAAAGACATCGATATATGTGACAACCCGGGTCAAATCCCGAGTCTTTTTCGAAAATCGGGTCAAGTCCCGATCACGAATCCGAAATAAGCCAAAGTAAACTGACCCAATTGCAACCAACTTGGGTAATCCACAAGCCCACCACAGGCCCCCAAAAGATCATGATTTGTTGGTGCAATTAGTAGTAGTACTTTTGCTTATATACTGAACTAATGTCCCAAATCTACTCGATGTGGGACTGGGGTGTTACAAACTCCCCCACTTAAACTCCTGACGTCCTCGTCAGGCCGAACGGATATCCCATAGGTCCAAGATCGTTCCTCTCTAGCCATTGTGGGATAATACCGGCTGGCTTCGTGTCCCCACCTCCGGATCTCTGTCCATTGTGGGATAATTCCACCAGCCTTCGTGTCCCCACCTCCGGCAACTTGACGAGTCAAGCTTTTCGAGAGTCGGCTCTGATACCATATGTGACAACCCGGGTCAAATCCCGAGTCTTTTTCGAAAATCGGGTCAAGTCCCGATCACGAATCCGAAATAAGCCAAAGTAAACTGACCCAATTGCAACCAACTTGGGTAATCCACAAGCCCACCACAGGCCCCCAAAAGATCATGATTTGTTGGTGCAATTAGTAGTAGTACTTTTGCTTATATACTGAACTAATGTCCCAAATCTACTCGATGTGGGACTGGGGTGTTACAATATAGGACGGGGAGCAGAGTCTCCAGGAGCAGTCGAGATAGAGGCGGCAAGTGCCATAACATTTGATGAATGGAATAGTGTGAATACTGTTAAGGGTAATTCGCCATGAGAAGGCAGATTTCATAGGTTATAATTTATAAAGTCAAATTGAGAATTGATGAGGTGGTTTGATTCAGGGAAATGTTCATTTTATGAATGGATCAGCTTAGAAAATAAAGACATTGGAAAGTGATGGTATGATTGGATAAAGTATATAAGGTAGTGGTAAGCGAGACGATGATCTCGGAGCCTACAAGAGGAGAAGACCAGTGAGTCTATGATAAACTAGTAACGAGACTATTATGAGGAACCAAGTATAGGTTTAATACAACTCAGTTAAATGATGAGCCAGAAACCTTAAATGCATGGGATTCATAGGAATATTAAATTCTTTCTTTTCCTTGAATGGATTAATGTAGTTATCTTAAGTTTTTTCCGACACTGAATCGTAAATGGATCAAGTACGGAGATCAGTGGTTAAAAGGTAATGGAGAATGTTTTTAGATGAAACCTGAAGGAACAAGTGTCTGCCAAGTTCTCGAAGTATGAGTCTGGCAAAATGAAGTTCAGTTATTAGGACATACGATCAATAGTGAGTAGTGTTGGTTGGCCCTGCCGAGTTAAAGACAGTTTCAAATGGAAAAAGGCCAACCACACCAACAAAAGTGAGAAATTCCATAAGATTCACAATGTATTACCAAAGATTTGTTTAGGATTTTACAAAGATTGCAGTACCGTAACCCGACTTATTTGTAAGATTAAAAAGTTTGAATGGACAAGAGAAATGTGAAAAAATCTCCCTGGAGCTAAAGATGAAATCGGTGACGACCCAACATTGGTGTTGCCTAATGGGGAAAAAAAGAGGACTATGTGATATATATTATGATGCATCCCATATAGGTTAGGCAATATTGACTATTAGGACGTATATGTATCAGGGAGATGGGGCATGTTTCAGTTTGGAACTTTTGATTTCCTTCTGTGAATGTAATATTGGTTCCTTTCCAGTGATTAGACTTCCAATGTCATTCCATTATTATAACTACTTACGATTCTACCTACTTGGATGTACCTAGAACTATTCTCCAGGTTCCAAAATTAATCTTCTTAGTGTTACCAGTGGGCGGATAGATTGACCAAAATTTCCCTAATTCTGGAAAGAATTCAATAAAATTTGGCAAACCTTGTCTTTCTGTATGACGCCCCCAAATCCGGGGTCAGGATTTGGTGCCATAACCAATATAATTAAGTATAACTTAATCATACAGATGACCCCTCAACAAGGATCGATCTCAGGTTATAGTATGAAACAAGAAAGTAAATTACAACAACTATAATAACTACTATACCTTCTTAACTGAAGCACGGTCCACGCTGACTCTGTAATCTATTCTTTAGAGAACACCTCACCGCTCTCAGTTGAATTGTCATTCGCAGGTAATCAATCTGTAACCTTAACTGGAAGGGGAAGGAAAATAAAGCAAGAATGAGCGAACAATGCTCAGCAAGTTAATAATTTAGTGAGACAATCAATATTTCGATAATGCATTGATGAACAATATCAATGATCAATTTAACTGAAGGGAGTAATTCAACTTCCATTAGAGGATTAAACTTTTCATTCTTCCAAACATAACTGATATTAACACCTGAATATAATTGGGGATCAACTAATAACAAGAAAAAACAAGATAGAAATAGATATGCTGGAGATAATAAAACAATACTGGCATCTGATAATGACAGAGTAAAATTTGATAAATTAAGCATCAGTAGATATTTCAAAATCTGTGTAAAGCAATTGACATTTCAAGCGGTAAACCAATTTCATTTCATAGTAAAGTAAAAGTAATCATCACTTTAATAAAACTGATTGGAGGTTTTATCTCACATCAGACAATACGGGTGATCAGCCCATAAAGTCCCCATAACGGACACGAAGTCCCTCTGGACGTTAATCCTTTCATTAGGATAGCTTGGGTTCCCAAGAGGCAACACATTGGCCTATAAAGATGTTGAACTGGACAAACCAGAACCACACCATAATATACAAAAACAGGCGGAACCGGCATTACCCGCTTATTCACACCTCTCCAATCGTCAGGAATCCGTAGAAACCATTTTGACGGAGTTCCTAACATTTTATGAAAACATCTTTTGAAAACAATCTTTTTAAATCTGTAAAACATTTGAATATTTAATTTTTTTTTTCAAAAATCCTTACTTCAAAGTACCTTCAACTCACCGACAGCAAATCAGCCCAGTCTAAGTAACTTCAAAGTATTTTAAAAAATAATTCATTTTGATTTGCAATGATAAAAGTCAAAGGGTTTGACTAGGTTTCATGATCTCAAAGGAATAAGGATTACAAGTCGGAATCATGAAGATATAGACTCAAAGGCATTAAGACAATTGATTTGAGAATAATGAAAGAATCTCAAGGTCAAAGGTCAAAGATGTGTATCATGAATAGTTTAAGGGTAAGTGATCAAGTTATAGGATTCAAGAATAATAATGATGGTAATCAAGTTTTTAAAACATTAAAGCAGGGTAATAAATTAGTTTATGAAGATAAAGGACTTGCATAAATAAAATCATTGTTAAACAGAGTATGGCTAGATAGGTCTCACTTTTCTAAATCAAGGTTCGTTTGAGTTCGAGTTTAAAACAGGCTTTAATAGTATATGGTTTCTTAAAACAAAGTTTTGTCCAGGTAAGGTTCATTGAAAGCCAATTTCAATAGTATATGATTCTTTAAGACATAGTCTGTCAAAACCTGGTTCTTTAGAATAGGGGTTCAGTAAAGCTTGGTTCTTTAAAATAATGATCGGTAAAATAGAAGTTGAGAAAACATGGTTAAGTAATACATGGGTTAATAAAACATGATTTGATGTACTGAAAGAAGTGATTAATCAATAATTTATAAAACAGGTGTTAAGTTTTAGAAACCGTATTTAAGATTTAAAAGTCTGACTGGGTTCACATGGTATAAGGTGATAGGCATAAAATAGGTCTAAGTTTAAATCAAGGACAAGCTGCAGAATAAAAGTTCATCGTTGATCAGATGAAGGGTAGTCATAGAATGCATAACAATCAATGTATATCAAAGGATAACTCCCAAGTTAACTTAATGGAATGGTACAAGTTACTCAAAAATTTGATTTGAAAGAATATGTTATGAACAACAAAAGCAGATATGCTTCACTTGAACAATAAGTGAGGGTTAGAATACTTGCCTCAATATACGTAATCTTGATTCCAACACATCGATTCATTACTTTCTATACGTCAGTCTCTACTTCTTTGTACATTGATCTCTAATCGATTAAATCCGTCTTTCCTCCATAATTCGTCAACCACAATACTTGTTAACTCCGATAACATCTCACTTCTAAGATTCCAATTACGCACGTTCTGGCTCTCACTGGCCTCCTACTGGTACCTATATAAAGGTAAAGTACTACTTCAGTATACTTATACCCTTAATTAACTAACTCTATTCTACCCAACCGTGTCCTATAGCGTGTTAACATTTAACATATATAACTTATCTCAGACATACGTACCAAACAATTTACTATTATCTGATAAGCACTTAAACACATAGCATCTATAACATGCAATCATGTAAGTCACTTAAGCACTTAGCAATTAGATCATGCAATTCATGTATGTCACTTAAATACTTATCACATAATATCATCTTGACTTCTAATAAACTAATAACCTTAAACTATATACATTATGACTTATAATTCTAACGAAAATCGGGCAGCACTTCCTCTATTTAATGACTAGCTCGTCGGTACATAACCGACTCAAATCACAACCCAAACAATCTCAATGGACTTTGAATCCATTTGCAAGTCAAAATCATGATATTTAACGTACTCGAAATCACATAAACTCAGTCATACTTATTAGATACCATATACAGTTCCGCAACATTAAATTACTAACTTTACACCCTTAACTCATAATGACCGTTCACATGAACACATAAAACTCAAGTATACAATACTAGTCCAATCTATACCACTTATAATATCATACAAGTTCAACACCACACAATCAGTATCAAGAATTATCAAATTGACCCTTTTAATTATTAATAATAATTCACAAAAAATCGATTCATACATATTAATATATAAAAATTCGAACTAAATAATTAATAATCTGAAAAACTTCATTCAAATGTTAATTATCAACTAATTAATATCTAAATCATGAATTCATCTATAATTAACAAAATTAAACATATATAAATTCATAAAAGTCGAATACTTTATAATTAATTAACATAATTCAAATTAAATCTTCATAAATCCGAAAAATTACACAAGTAGCTCTAAATATTCATCTAACATTTAGCAAAAATTTGTAATTAACAATACATATCAAAAACATCTTTAATTACAAGAATCAAATTTCAAAATTCATACATATTCATAAATTATTTCGAATAAAACTCGAGAAACACAAAACTCTTACATGCAACCAGATTCATACCTTAATTAACAGTTTATACATCATCACAAGGCTGTACAACCACCGAGTTTCCACCACCGGCTGTCCGGTCGCCGGAATCTCCATGGACGCCGGTGGGGTTTTGCCCGAAGCTCGAGAACAGCCCAAGATCAACTCAAAAACTCAATCTTAAATCATAACTATCATTTTAATATCCTTTAATCAACAAATAAGTACTTTACAAGGCTTGCATGTCATTTTTCTTGCATATACATACATACGGCTACATACATATATATACAAAACCCAGCCACAACTTTAACAATATACTAATTACACATAGAATATAGGTTAAGGAATTAAAACATGAATTTAAAGTTTAAGAATCAAAAGAAATTGAAAGAAATTGAGAGAGAGAGAGAGAGAAAAAGAAGTACTCGGCTGCTACACTCAGACAAGGAGAAGAAATGAAGGTGGGTGGAGTGATATATAGCTCCATGGGCGTTTTGGTAATTTAACAAAAGCTGAAAATCTATTATCCTTTTTAAAACTCGTTTTTAATCATTTTAAATCAAATTAAATTAGAAAATTAAGATAAAAATAATTTTTAAAATTCTAAATTAAAGTTTATGAAATTAAAAACCTCCCCATATTTTTAAAATAATTTTGGGATCAAAAATGAATTTTATATGAATTTTCGAAATAAAGGACCTTTTAAAAGAAATAAAGCTTTTTAAATCAATTTAAAATACTTGCACACACAATTAAATACTCACACAAATTTTAAAAACTAAAATATATCACAAAGATGATATCGTAAAAGATTTCATGATTTAAAACAACTCCAATGATTTTATATGATTTTTTTTTGAAAGATTAAAAATTCACTTTAAAAATAGTTTTAATGCATCAAAAATATAAATAAAATTCTACGAACACATACGACACATACCAATCATGATAAATTCTAATAAACATGATTTCACACATAACTTGTCTTCACATAGTTTTCAATCAAGGACTAATTAAATACTTATAAAAACGCGAAAAATTCTAGGTCGTTATAGCCTTCCCCCTTAAAAGGATTCTGTCCCCAGAATCTCACCCAAGTAAACAGAGGAGGGTACTTGGCGAGCATCTCACTCCCAAGTTCCCAAGTTGACTCTTCAACTTTAGGATTCCTCCACAATACCTTAACCAACTTAACAACTTTATTTCTAAGCTTCCTTTCTGATCTATCTTGAATCTCTACCGGTTGCCCTACATAAGACAAATCTGGTTGAATCTCGATGGGTTCATATTTTATCACATGACTCACATCTGGATTATACCTCTTGAGCATAGATACGTGGAAAACATTGTGAATAAGATACATGTACGGTAGTAACGGCAATTCGTAAGAAACTTTCCCAATTTGCTTTAAAAACTCAAATGGTCCTACATATCTTGGACTCAACTTTCCTTTCTTACCAAATTTTGTAGCTCTTTTTCACGGTGATACCTTTAACAATACTCGATCTCCTATCTCAAATTGAATTACGGTTCTCGATCAGATACTATCGAAGTAGGAACTCCATGTTGTGACACAATTTCCTTCAAATACAATTGCACTAACTTATCCAACGAGAATCTTTCGTTAATCGGTAGAAAATGAGCAGACTTCGTTAATCGGTCAATGATAACCCAAATCGCATCGTGATTCGCTTTCGTCTTTGGCAATCCTACTACGAAATCCATGGCAAGATGCTCCCACTTCCATTTAGTAATATCCAACGGTTGTAACAATCCACTCGGTTTCTAATGTTCTGCTTTGACTCTCTAGCAGGTGTAACACTTACTTATCTATTCCACAATCTCTCGTTTCATGTTGGGCCACCAAAATTTTTCCTTCAGGTCTCGATACATCTTCGTACTTCCAGGTGAATTACATCTGTCGAACTATAAGCTTCACTTCAAATCTCACTCTTCACTCCTGGAATATTCAGGATCCATATCCGCTTAGAAAATCTTAAAATACCTTGATCGTCCTTCTGGGTACAATTCTCCTCACCCGTCAACGTATTCATCTCGTAATTCCTAACTTCCTCTTGACGTCTCCGAATCTTTTCTAGCAACTCTGATTAAAGAGTCATCGTACTAAGATACTCATCAGCATCCTTTGAATCATAAACTTTTAAACTTAACTTTTTAAACTCTCGAAATAACCCCTTTGGCATAGTCAATGTATTCAACCTCTCTTTCCTACTTAAAACATCGGCTACAACATTCACTTCTCCGGGGTAATAGCTTACCGTCTAATCGTAATTCTTAATCAATTTTAACCATCTTCTTTGTCTCATGTTTAACTCTTTCTACGTGAATATATACTTCAAGCTCTTGTGATCCATGGAAATCTCGCACTTTTCTCCATTCAATTAATGTCTCCAAATTTTTAATGCAAACACAATTGCAGCTAACTTCAAATCATGCGTCTGATACTTCTGCTCGTGTGGTTTAAGTTGTCTCGAAGCGTACGCGATAACATTGCCATGTTGCATCAAAACACATCCTAATCCTTTATGTGAAGCATCAATATAGACAATGAAATTCCTTTGATCATCTGGCAATACTAACATCGGTGCTGAAACCAATCGCTTATTCAAATCTTGAAACTCTTTTCACACTTATCACTCTAAATAAACCTTATCATTCTTCCTTGTCAACTTGGTTAATGGGGTTGCTATCTTTGAAAAATCTTAAACAAATCTCCGATAATATTCAACCAATCCTAGAGAACTCCTTACTTCAGTAAGAGTCCTGGGTCTACTCCAATCCACTACAGCTTCAATCCTTGCGGGATCCACTCTAATTCCTTCTCGGTTGGTTAATAGCATGTTCTAAAAATTTAACTTCTTCCATCCAAACTCACATTTAGAAAACTTTGCGTATAATCTTTCCTTCCTTAGGGTTTCCAACACGATTCTCAGATGCTCAGCATGCTCTTCTGGGGTTCTCGAATATCAAGATGTCATCAATAAATACAATTATAAACTTATCCAAATATTTCTTGAAGACACGATTATTAGATCCATAAATACAGCTGGCATATTTGTCAATCCGAAAGCCATCACTAAGAACTCGTAATGTCCATACCTTGTGCAAAAAGCAGTCTTCGGATTATCCTTAGGCTTGATTTTCAATTGGTGAGCCAATAAATTCACAACAAATGCAATATCTGGCCTTGTATTATTCGCAAGATACATAAGTGCACCAATTGCACCAAGATATGGAATTTCAGGACCGAGAACATCTTCTTCATCTTCTCGTGGTCGAAATGGATCTTTATTAGGTTCTAAAGATCTAACCACCATTGGAGTGGTCAAAGGATGAGATTTATCCATATAAAATCTACTCAAAACTTTTTCTGTATACGTGGATTGGTGGAGGAAAATTCCCGATGACAGGTGTTCGACTTGTATACCAAGACAATATTTTGTCCTTCCAAGATCTTTCATTTCAAATTATGTCTTTAGGTAGATGACAGAATTTATGTATATGGGTACAAGATGTAAAACTTGGAAGGACAAGATGGAATTCTGTCTTTAGTAACGACGTCCATAAGACGTGTTTCTAGTTTTTCATTTGATGACATACCTAATATGAAATGAAAAGTAATTCCATCCATTACTGGCGAGTATGTTTCTTGATAATCAATGCCAGGTCTTTGAGAAAACCCTTGAGCCACAAGTCGGGCTTTGTATCTCACTATCTCATTCTTTTCATTTCGTTTTCTTATGAATGCCCATTTATTTCCATCAGGGTTCACACCAATTGGTGTTTGGACGACAGGTCCAAATACTTCTCTTTTACGCAATGAATTTAATTCTGTTTGAATTGCGTCTTTCCATTTTAGCCAGTTTTTTCTTTGACGGCATTCATCCACCCTCTGTGGTTCAGGATCAGAATTTATATCGACATCCAATGCCGTAGAATACACAAATACATCATCAATTATGGTTTTACTTCGATCTCATAATTTCATGTCTTGCAAATAATTTATTGAAATTTCATGATTACTTAATCCCTCATCTTTAGGGACTAGAATCTCTTCAGGAGATAATACCACTTCAGGGGCTACTTCTGGAACATGTGCCACTTCAGGGGCATTTTTCTTTGTTTTTCTTTTTCGTGGTGCAACATCTTTTGCACCAACCGGTCTACCACGCTTCAAGCGCGGATTTGATTCCGTAACCAATTCTTTGCATTTGCTTCTTTAATTGGTACATCTATTCTAGCTGGAGTGTTTACTGCAAGAATATGAGATTTTATAAATTTTATAGAATCATTAAATGCGTCAGGCATTTGGTTTGCGATATTTTGCATATGAATAATTCTTTTAACTTCAATTTCGCATTGACCTGTACGTGGATCTAGAAAATGTAATCCCGATGCATTCCATGTAATGTCAGGATTAGCTTTATTCGAATATTTATCTCTCCCTAAAGGAGGAAACATAGACTCGTCAAAATGACAATCTGCATATCTTGTGGTAAATAAATCTCCAGTTAGTGGTTCAAGATATCTAATTATAGACGTGGAATCGAAACCAATGTAGATACCTATTCTTCTTTGAGCTCCCATCTTCGATCTTTGTGGTGAAGCAATCGGCACATATACAGCACTCCCGAAAATTTTAAAGTGAGAGATATTGGGAATTTGGCCAAGCACCAGTTGTAGTGGAGAATGTTTGTTATAGGAAGTTGGCCTAATCCTAATAATATTGGCAGCGTGAAGTATTGCATGACCCCAAACAGATGAAGGTAATTTTGCTTTCAATAACAATGGTCTTGCAATAAGTTGAAGTCTTTTGATAAATGACTCGGCTAATCCATTTTGTGTATGTACATGAGGAACTGGGTGTTCAACTGAGATTCCGACAAACATACAATAGTCAACAAAAGTTGCAGATGTGAACTTGCCGGCATTATCTAAACGAATTGACTTGATGCAATGATATTGGAATTGAGCTCGTAATATGATTATTTGGGCAAGTAATTTTGCAAAAGCATCATTACGAGTTGAGAGAAGACAAACATGAGACCATCTAGTTGATGCATCAATTAATACCATAAAGTACCTAAATGGGCCAGAAGATGGGTGGATAGGTCCACATATATCGCCTTGGATCCTTTCAAGAAAATTTGGACTTTCAAGTTGAACTTTAGTAGGAGATGGTCGAATAATCAATTTTCCTAAAGAACATGCTGAACAAGGAAGGTCATTACTTGAAAGAACTTTAAGATCTCTTAAAGGATGTCCAGTAGAATTCTCTATAATGCGACGCATCATAGAGACACCAGGGTGACCTAATCTTTCATGCCAAAGTGTAAATGATTTTGGATCTATTAGTTTGGAAGCAATGACATTGTGTGACTCAATGGATCTAATTTTCAACATATATAATCCTGAGGAAAGTGAGTGAAACTTTTTTAAGATTTTCTTGTTGCTAGAATTAGCTGAAGTGATAAGAAGATATTCTTTACCAGCCTCAGAAGTGGTTTCGATGTGAAAACTGTTGAATCGGATATCCTTAAAACTAAGAAGATTTCTAATGGAATTACTAGAAAATAATGCATTTGGAATACGTAAGTGTGTACCATTAGTTAGGATAAAACTAGCTTTTCCAAAACCCTCAATTATATTAGATACACCGGATATGGTCCCAACTTGTGCTTCGGTTTTGGTTAGAAGGGTAAAATATTTCTGACTCTGTAGAATCGTATGAGTTGTGCCATAATCAGCAATGCATATATCCTCAGAAATCATTCGGTGTATAATTAAGAAACACACTTTTATTCGAAAGAAATATAACACACTACATAGTTAAACAAGATCATACATACTATTATAGTAATTTTATGAAGCTAATCTTCCGCCTCCCATATGGGAGTTTCGTTAGATTCATTCGGACCATTAATGCTTATTCCTCCAGTCGTAACTATCGAGGAATCATCTAGGTTATTGTTGGCGAAATTTGTTTCCACCATTTTTCCTTTTGACTTCTGAGATGATTGGTATAGATCAACAAGATGTTTTGGGATATAACAATTACGTGCCCAGTGTCCTTCCATTCCGCACTTATGGCATGTATTATCCATCTTCCCTCCATGTGGTGCTTTTCTTTTGCTCTGTTCAGATTGCCACTTCCGGTGACCAGAGCTGTTATAAGGACGAAAGTGCCCGTGACTTCGACCTCGTCCACGGTATCAACCTTGGCCTCGTCCACCTCTATGCCCTTTTCCACGTACATTCTGCTGGAATGACATGTTATTTACTTCAGGTAAAGGGGCAGATCCCGTTGGACGGGATTGATGATTCTTAATCACCAATTCATGATTCTGCTCAGCAACAAGGAGAGTTGATAGAAGATCCCTGAACTTGGTGAATTTGCGCTCCCTATACATCTCAGCTAAGTTGATATTATTGGGGTGAAAAGTTGATAATGTTTTATCGATTTTTCTTTTCTCAGTAACTTTCTCACCGCACATTATGAGCCTAGAACTTATCTTGAATAAAGCATAACTATATGCCCGAACACTCTTAAAATCCTGAAGTCTTAGATTAGCCCAATCATTTTCAGCTACAGGCAGATAAACTAGTTTCTGGTGGTCAAACCTATCTTTTAGATTTTCCCATAAAATATAAGGATCCTCGACTTCTAAGTATTTAGATTTTAAATCTTCATGCATGTGGTGTCGGAGAAAAATAATAGAGGTAAATTTTTTTTCAGCCGTGGCTGTATTTTCTGCCTTTATCGTATCGCCTAATTTCTTTGAACCAAGATGCAGTTTTACATCTTGTACCCATGACAAATAATTATCTCCAGAAATGTCCAACGCAACGAACGATAAGCTTGTATAAGGTTTGTCATACTAAATCTGAATTTAACACACAAATTATTAAACTTAAATCATCAATATAAATATTACATAAATCCTAGTTAAGCGGGTGCGTTAACAGATACACAATAATAAATGTATATATCATTTTTTTTTTGCTAAGTTGGGGGTGAGGTTCGAACTCGTGACCTCATTGGATCAACGCTTTGACCCCTACCACCGGGGCAGCTCTCACGCTCCATTATTATCATTGATATTATAAACAGATCTATGTATAGAACAATAAATGGATTTTCACCCGCCATACGGACGTCTGCGTATACAAGTTATCTCCAACTGATAAATATATTTAGGTAGAAAATCCTGCATAAGTTAGTTCGTGCATAAAGATTATTTTACAATAAATAATAATCATAAAAAATGTTCCCACAATATCTTTCGATGAATGGTACCATTGTAATAACTGTGTAGATAAAGATCAGTTAATATATAACTACGATTGATATATTAATGAGAATATAATTAAAAGGTTCCCACATTATTTCGGTATTACCCAAAATTAAATGGTACCGTTTTTAGTAGGCGGTTCTCTGGCCATATATTTTAGTAATTAGTAGGCGGTGCTCCGGCCATAAATTTTAGTAATTAGTAGGCGCCACGCGATTCTCCGGTCATATATATTAAAATAAAATTATACCTTCTCAGTTCCGGCAGGACGGGCTTCGTGCTGATAACGTGTTGTAATATTCTAGAATTAATAAATGTAAAAGGAGCTACTAATAATATACTGCTTGAACAAAAGAGAGAGATATGAGCATGGAAATGAAGCTCGGTACATTTATTTCATTCACTTATACATGCTATTTATAGTAAAAGGAAGGGGATAGCAAGGTAACAAATTCTTTCACCTAAGCATAGCCCAACTATTCAAACATTAACAACTGTACCTAATCATAGCTCAACTATTCAAACATTGACTACCGGCAATTAATTCACAACAAGCTGTTTCTCCTTTGCAAGTGCTTATGTTCTTTGTTGACATATCGAAAAATAGTTAAGAAAATAATATCAACAAGAAATATAAAGTCTCTGATTTTGTAGGCCATATTACAGGATTTTACGGTGGTTCAATCTCTTTGTGTCCCATTATGTAGTATTACACACAAACCACAATCGACAATGAAGAGCACCTCCAATCATAACAACTCGTCGGCTAAATTGTTCATATAAACTCCCCCTTTGTTATGATATACGTGCAATGTAAGATGATGAAAATCACAGGAAAGTCACAGGCCACGCAGCAGCAAACCTTGTAGCTGCTGATCACTAAACATAATTTCAATAATCAGAAATAGACCACTTGTTCCTCTGTTAGCAAACATAATTTCAATGCATTTTTAAATGGAATTGTTTGTAATCTATTCATATTCATGAAAATGTAGAGCATAAATTTATTTATTTTTCATAAAAATAAAAATTACATTTAATCTGTAAAAAATTAAAAATCAGATGTTCTTCTCCAGAATTTTCATTTTTCGTCTTTTTTTACAAATTTTTGGTGCCAAAGGATTTATCTTATATTTCACTAAAAAAGATAAAAGAAAAAGTGACCTCACTTACTCATCGTCGTCTCTCTGGATAATCGTCAATCCCCATGGCCGGACCTAGAAAACACCAGGTATTCTCTACTTACATATACTTACAAAGTCGATTATACTTGTATGTATGTATAATTATGTGACGTGGATCTGTGTAATCTCGCTAATTTTGTTTAATTTCTGCTTAATCATTTAATTTTCAATTAAGATCATGTGATAGTTTTGGTTTAATTAGGTCTCATTACGTGGTGCAAGTGCTAAAGAGATTACTAGAGATGCCTTGCTTGAGAGAGTTTCTCAAGAAAGGGAGCTTCGTAATTATACTCGAAGAGCTACATCTGCTGCTCTATTTATACAGGTTTTGTGTCTATTTTAGTTGCCTGATTTTGAGATATTTAGTTGATTAGTTTATGTGATTTTCGAGTGATTGCGTGATTTGTGTAGAGAGTTTGGAAGAGCTATTATTCGACGAAGATGGTAGCGTTGCAGCTTCAACGAGATTGGCGAAAGCTGATTAGTTGTCACACGAGGTCCACGATAACAGCCACGTGGATTTCTAGTAGTCTGTTGCGACCATTTCTTTTCTTCACTACGTTTTTATCGACTAGATATCGTAAAATTCAGGCTAGAGATGTTGATTGTATGCAGACTTGTTTTGGAATATTGTTGGAAAGCTTGAACTCGACTGGTTAGTTATTTTACTACTTGCATACTGATTGTTTTGGTGCTTTCTTTTATGACTGTTATTGAAACTTGAAAGAAGTTTTATTGATACTTCACACGAACAATGTTGGAGATGCCAATTTGAATTTGGTATCTTACAACTGTCACAATTTGAGCAGATACTGAAATATTGTTAAACCTCTGCATACTTGTCAATTCTGAATTTAATCAACTGCAGCTTGTTTTTTAAATCATCCCATAGTTATGAAAGTTTTTTACTGATATTATTGTTTTGTTTGACGTAGATCCTCAGAAAAACTTCTGTAGTCTAAGCACGTGTTCACCAGAAGAAAGAAGGATATGGCTTTATCAAGCAAAAAAACTGATTTCCTTGTGCTTACTCATACTCGCGGAGTGTGACTATACTCGGCAAGGGGCTAATGAGTTTGTTCTTCTTACATCTCTAGCAATGCGTTTTCTTGTTATGTTGACCGATGTGAAAGGGTGGAGATATAATTCTGAGAGTAGTCTTCAGGATACCAACAATGTAGTTAAGGACTTAATTCAGTTTATGGGCAGTAACAAAAGTGATTTGTATGTTTGTGTCAGAAGTTATATCATTAGATTGGATGCTCCTTTCACACAAGTGAGCGTTGCGGGCCAGAAAGATGATAAAGTATTGATTACAGCCGGTGCAATCACTATATCTCTACGGCCCTTTCATATATTGGATGTTGAGAAGAATTGCTCCTTAGAAGTGCAGCATGCTGCTGAACATTTTTTCATTTTTCTACTGACTGTCCCATGGTTTGCACAACGTCTACCATCAGTTCTGTTATCATCACTAAGACATAAATCTGTATTATTGCGTTGCTTCAGAGCATTACTGGTAAGGGTCCTTCAGGAATGAAGAAACTGTCTTAATTTATGCTTTGACAAAAATCTTGAAATTGCTAAACTTTTGTCATCCACTTTTGTCACCCAGTAATTTGTGCACATATATGATGTCGGACTAGAATCAAGAATAAAGAATGATCAGACGAACCTTATAGATAAGTAAGCTTGCATGAAATAACTATAGAAAAGATTTCCCATGCTGAAGAGTGGAAGTTGTATTAATCGCAAGTCGCAACTTCAAAAAAGAGGAAATCTCCAATTCCAATCATTTGTTATAATTAAATCTATGTCTAATATGTTGGAGGAAACATGACTTATAGACATAGAGGACTCCAACCCTGTTATAATATATAGTATAACGTAATCAACTGTAACCCTGGGCGCTCTGATTTATTACAAGTAATCTAACTAAACATTATAGTATAAATTATAATAAAAAGTAAAATCATAATTCAGTTCTAACTCCTTTAGACCACACATATAAAAGAAACAAGTATATAATCTATCTCTACATTAGACATAGCTCATTTATTTAATAATGTATGAATATTCTATCTTGGCCTGCTTTCCCCCATTTATAATATGTTCCTAGGTTGGTGTTCACATGATAATGATCATTTATCTTATTTTACTTTGTTTATTGTCAATAAACGTTGTATTCAATTTACAATTGCATATTTAGAAGCCTTGAAAATAATCATATGTAAAGAAATGATATATAAAGGTAATATGTTTATGGGTTAGTTGTTTGTGTTCTGGTTAAAAAATACATTAGAATGCGATAGTTCATTTAAAACCCTAGGATGCTGATAAAGTGTGGCAGGTGATGTCAGATTTCAAAAGAGAGAATATTAAAGGAGATCTCCAAGGTGGATCATTTGATGTCATCTAGAATGATGCCACAAGTTGGTTGGGCTCTTGGAAACATATTATGTCTTACAACAGGCAGTGACCATATTCTTGATGGTCATGGAAATTTTACCCAAGATCTAGACTATGAACTGTACATCCATGTTGTTATCATCCTTGCTGAGGACTTGTTATCTTGCCTTGAGAAAGTTGGAGGGTTTCGAAAGGTGAATCAGGATTCCAATGGAAATGCTGAAGCTTCTGATGAGTCTGTTGAGACAATGCTGATTGATGTGTGCACCACTAACATGTCTCTAAAGATGTCTTACATGGACTATTTTAAGCCTGCTTGTCAGCAGTGGCATCTTATGAAACTGTTAACCTTTGAAAAGGATTCATCCATTCCCTGTGTTCATAACACACCTAGGGACATTTCAGAGTTCCCTGGTAAATGGGTGCTGCTTGATGTTGCTTCTTATTATTTTTGTATGCTTAGGATATTTTCCAAACTACATCCCGTGGGAGCATTGCCTATTCTCAACATGTTATCTTTTACTCCTGGGTTTCTCCTCAAACTGTGGGAAGCGCTCGAAAAATCTATATTCCCTAGCAATGGTCCTCAAGCAGGACACATTGTAACTAAACCATCCGGAAGCAATAGTGGTAAAATATTAGAAACAAAGCAAAAGCAAGGAACTAAAGACGGAGGCAGCAAATGGTTACATGTCTTGCATAAAATCACTGGAAAGTTAAATTCAGATTTCGATAACATGAATTTAAACAATGACATGCCTACTGCTGATCAGATTGATGAGGATTCTATAGATTTTTGGGATGTAGAGACTTTAAAATCTGGTCCAGAAGGGTTATCAAATAGTTCCCGTTGTCTTTTTCATCTCTTCTGTGCAACTTATTCGCACTTGTTAATAGTTCTTGATGACATTGAGTTCTATGAAAAACAGGTACAATAACTCTTGCGATTCTTTTTATGTTTCTGATGTATAGTAACTTTATGACTCCATCCTTATTTAATTAAAGTAGCAAACTAATCTACAATCAATCTAGGTTCCCTTTACTCTGGAGCAGCAACGAAAAATTGCATCAATGCTTAATACACTAGTATATAATGCCTTGTCCCACGGTATTAACCAACAGAGTAAGACTTTTATGGATGCTGCCGTACGATGCCTACACCTATTGTATGAAAGGGACTGCAGGCACCAGTTTTGCCCTCCTTCTTTGTGGCTATCACCAGCTCGAAAGAATAGGCCACCAATTGCTGTCGCTGCTAGAACTCATGGAGTTTTATCTACTAATCTCAAAGCTGATGACTCTTTGGGAGTTCCAAGCACGTATTCTGTCATTACGACTACTCCACATGTCTTCCCATTTAAAGAAAGGTAAGTATGATATGAAGTTCTAAACCTGTATGCATTTTCATGAAAACATGTTCCCCTTAGTTCGTGAGCTTAAATTGCAACTGTTATAGATGTTCAGACTTTTGAAAATCATAAACGAGCGTGTTTTTCCTTGAACTTACCCTTCATTGATAATGTTAGTTCTATTTGCCTACTCAATTGTTTTTACATTACATGCCATACATTGTTTGCTTACGACACTCTGATTGGCATATTTTTTTTCATCGGTGACAACTGAATGTGATTCAGTCAAAAAATGACACATGCACTGTTTTTTTGAGCATTGTCTGTAATTTTATTTTATTTTTCAAAATTTGTTGCATTATCTGTAAATTTTATCCTCGCACTCCCCCCCCCCCCCAATTCCAAACCACACACAAAAGATTAGAAGAATTTCTACACTGTTCTTTTATTCCTATAATATAATTTTAAGCATTGTTTGGCAGAGTTCAGATGTTCAGAGAATTCATTAGCATGGACAAAGTATCTCGAAGAATGGCTGGGGTAGGACCTGGTTCACAAGCCGTTGAGATAGTAATTCGTCGGGGTCATATTGTCGAAGACGGATTTCAACAACTTAACTCCCTTGGATCAAGGTTGAAGTCTAGCATCCATGTGTCATTTGTTAGTGAATGTGGTCTTCCAGAGGCTGGCCTAGACTATGGTGGTTTATCTAAAGAGTTTCTGACTGATATAGCGAAGGCTGCATTTTCGCCAGAGTAAGTTTAAGGTAGCACTTATGTTATCAACTGCTGTCTTATTTGTTTCTCTTGTGCATTTGAATGACTGACCGTTTAATTATATTTATGTCTAAGCTATGGGCTATTTTCCCAGACCTCGGCTTCAGATAGACTTTTGATCCCTAATACAGCTGCAAGGTTTCTAGAGAATGGTGTGCAGATGATTGAATTTCTTGGGAGAATTGTTGGCAAAGCACTGTATGAAGGAATATTACTGGATTATTCCTTTTCTCATGTTTTTGTTCAAAAGCTCCTAGGTCGCTATAGCTTCCTTGATGAATTATCAACACTTGACCCAGAACTCTACAGGAATCTTATGTATGTAAAGGTAAGCCCTACATTCAGTTGAATAATGGTAGTTTTCAAGATATTTTTCTTTCATGCACTAGCTCTCATGGGTCTAGGAAGGATCAGTTAGTGATCCTGTCCTTTTACAAACGAGTACATCTGTTTGTGTTGTTCATCCCAAGGTCTGAAAATGCACTCTTTCTCTATTAATTTAAAGGCGGACTGAACTGCAATATGTATAGAGTAGAAGATCCAAGTCCATCACCTATACACTTTGTATGCATTATGCTAGAACCAAGGGTGGTATTAACCATGACCGATGGTGGTCAGAGCCCCATTCGTTTTCAAAAGTTGTAATTACATATTTATGCTTTCTCACTTTATTTTCCTAGACCCGCAACTTTCCTTATATACGTCGATTGATATCGGTGATATTTAGAAATATATAGTAACAAATTTTAGTGTTGCATCATTGTCCTTGGTACACTATCAGTTCATCACGACCTTCAATGCTATAATGAGTTTCACATTGGTCTCGTGGCATTAAAATTCATTTAATCATATCATTAGAAAGTTCTAATATGCTAGTTCAGACATGTGCAAATTAAGTTCCTGCAAATGCAATTTTAATTGAATTAATAATGTAGTTATTCACAGAAATTCTTCGCCCTCTAGATGCATATCTTTTTTCGCGCCTGACTAGATAGAATTCTTGTGCAGTTTTTTGGATTACATTTTTAAATTTGTTTTAAACAAATTATGTACATCATTACCTTTATGCGGCACATTATTAACAACGTAATTCGAAAATATACATCCAAGAAGTCGTACTAAGTTTCCTTCGGCATTAATATTTATTTATGTTAAGAATGTATTCATTTAGTTTACTAGTTTGGCATGTTCCTTGATGAATTGTGTATGTGTCCAGTTGGCAAAACATGCTTAGGTGTTTTAGTGATTTTATTTAAATTTTTGGACGATTTAAGAGTTTGTGGTTCAAAGTGAGAGAAGGTGGGAAGGCGCTATAACTACCATAACAGCCAGCTGGAAATTAGTTTGGACCCCAGAGACTGCTTAAATATCTATCTTATCTGTTATAAAATTGTATAAAAATATATGGGCCTCCTTGCTTGTTAGCAGGATACATAATTAAAGATAGCTGAAAATTGAAATAATCAGTTATAAACTCAAAATTGTACCTTTTGATGATTGTGTCAAGTGTTTTGTGTGGTAGAGGAGGCTTATGTATGTTGACTTTAGAGACAAGTGCATTATGTCATTGTATATGTGAACATTTGCTGGATTGAACATATAAGTAATCTGGGAAGTAAGGATTTTATCTGAAATACTTGGAATCCGCTAGGTCAGGGGTTCAAACCCTGAGACAGGTTTACTTGTTCCCGAATGACAACTGTTATATGATTATGTTGGTGTTTAAGATCTAGTGGTCCAGAATACTATTAATGCCATTTAGGAAATTATTTTTCTAGTATGTCCCATGAAAGTTTTGGGTTTAAGAAGATTCTTTAAAGCTCACTCATAATCTGTTATACTCGAGAGTTTCAAGTGCCATGGATTATCAATTTGTTTTGATATAATATACAATCCTACATAAGACCCCCGGAACAAAGCAAATGAAGATATTTCAAAATAAAATTATAATGTTTGAGTATTCGATTAAGGTGAAACTAAGGTTTAGAAAAGTATATATTTAATACATATTATTCAGAATTAGTTAAAAATTATTAAATTTCTATTATTTTATTTATTGAATATAAATTTTAAATATGTAAGTTTATATTAGATTTGTCCAAATATTATACGGTCCGGATCAATTTAGAACTTAGGCCAAAATAGGATCTTAGAACCAATGTTTATCCTTAGATCTTTCTTTGATCAACAAAACCTATATTTAAGAATTTAGTTGAACACAATTTTTTTTCAAGTAAATTATATATTTGTTTTTGTGCTTTACATAATATATATTTCAAGACTGCATTTTATATGTGCACAACACGTTTTTTAATACATATTTTTTTTTCTTATATTATAACAATATATATACTTAGGGCTGTGTTTGTGGGTAACTGAGTAGTTGGGAAAATAATAACTAAGATATTAACCCTTCAATAATAAATGAAATGTGTGGATAAGACACGAACACATACTAGTTGTATACACGTGAACAGAGAACCATAATACACATGGAGGTGTTTCTCAACACACAAAATATAAAATATAATAGAAAACACACTGTTTTGATTAATTATTTTAAAGTATGTAAAAACACTTTTAACATAAATTTGTAATTTTTTTTTGTTGTGCTCAATAGTTTTATGTGTTCTCTATATTTTTTTTCAATATTTTTCCGATAAGATCAACAAGTATGTTTCCCTTTATACCAACTGTAAACCAAAACATCTCTAAGAGTTGATCTAACTTCCCAAATATTATGATTTTAGTATGTGTAATCTTATTTTTATGTTATGTATATTTTATGTTTTGTGTTATGTTCTATTTATTTTTTGCATTATTTAATTGTTGTTTTTCATTTCTTTGTATCCTGTATTTCTTTATCTATGTTCATTGATTTGTATGAAATTATGTGTTATGTAAATTTTATTCTATGTTCAAATAAATTTCCCCGTGTTCTTTAAAATTTGTTTTGGTGTTTTATAATTTTTTATAATTCTCTATATATTTTGTGTTTTATAAATTTTATTGAGTGTATAATGAGATTAATATGTTCTTAAATCTTGTACTTTATTTATTGTTTAGTATACTTTTTGGTTAATTTTTATATATTCTACATTTTATGTGTTTAATGATTATTATTGTGCATCCAATAAATTTTGTGTAGTTTTTAAATATTGCTTATGTGTTTTAAAGTTGTGTTTAATAATTTTTTATTGTTTTGTATATTTTTGTGTATACTTATATGTGTTTTGTAAATTTTTTTCTCTTATCTAATTTCTTACATGATTATATGTTCTATATTTTTTTAAAAATTTTAATTGTATCTCCGGTGATATTTTTTTTGTTCATCATTTTTTTTTGCCTTTGTAATTTTTAATATTTTATATTCTTTGACTTTATTTCCAAAACATGAAAGATGCCCGTTTAGCATTTTTAATATTTACAATAAAAGATAAAGAAAAATGTTATGTATTAGTTACCCACCTTCCTTGTTTTACGTGATTGATTTTGTGTATTCCTCTACTTATCAAACCATATTCTCTGTAATACACCCTCACAACTCATAAAGTCCATATTTAGTTACCCGATTACTCAATTTCATTTTGTTACCATTTGATCCTTCCTCATATATTTTAATATATGTATATGTATGTATATAACTCTTTGACCAAGCACAATATTTCTGTTGCAAATTAATACAATGTTTTTTTTTTGTTAACTACATAGTAATTTTTCAAAGAATGATGAGGATATTTGTATGCTCCTTTCCTTTGGAAGACCGAGTTGGTAGTTTTGGAAATTACATATCCGAACACCTACGAACTAGTTATTCCCAGACACAATTAGTTTGATGATATTAGCTCCTAAGAGCCGGTTGTTCCCAGTAAGAAAATAACTGGAAGGTAATTTTGTTCAAGACCAGGTAATTCTTTTATAATCCAGGAATTCCGAAATAAGAATCAATCTCTAGCCATGTAGACAACTTGATAGGGTTTTAAGAATCTCTTGCAAGAGAAAATCGAGTAAAACAACTCGATATATATGTAAAACCCCAAATAGAATACAATGGGAAATTCTATATATATGTAGAACTCTAATTTCCTAATTCAACTTATTATTTCAAAGATAATTATATATTCCTTATTTAAAAAACTAACAAATAGTCCTATTTTATTGGGCTTCCAAAGCATCTTATTCAGCTCCAAAATGGTCTCTTTTGGGCATTTTCATGGCTTGTCCAACATCACATCTTCTACCAGTGGGAGCACCTTTGCCACCACTCGGGTGTGATTCATTTAAGCATTCCTCTAATACCTTGAGGTTTTAGATGAGCTAGTTAGTTAACACGGTATCAGACCTCGGTTTAGTGAGGGTCTCGGGTTCGACATATCGCTGATAATTGTGTTTCAGAACAAACCTAGCTTTACAACTCCCTTCGTCCCATTTGATTATATACATTGGGGGACAGGGGTGTGGCACGCATTTTAAGGCTCCTAACTACTATAGTTACATAACTTAATTTTACAATTTTCCTTTTTTGTATAAAAATAGAACAATCATATTTTTATACAAAAAAAGAAAATTTTAAAAATAAGTTATGGAACTATACTAGTTATGCACCTTAAAATGCACTATCAGACACTCTAAAAGAAACGTATAGAAATGAATGGGATAGAGGGAGTATATTTTAGGGCAATGACTACACCAATTATGTTTTGTTGTATTGTAAGCAGTGTTCTAAAAGACGGTCCTGGGCGGCGCCTAGGCGCCATGCAACGCCTCGATTTGGAGAGAATCGGCAATCTGGGCGTTTTATGCGAAAAACGGTCAAAATCGGCCTTGGGCGGCCAAATCGGTCAAAAGGCGGTCGAAGTTCGCTTAATCGGTGGTGCAAAATGGGGATGACAGAAAGGCAAAAGATTGGCAAAATGGTGTAGAGAGGTCGGAAAGAATGGCAGAATGAGGAAGATGACACTGTTAGCAGCATTGGTTTTGGAGACTATCAAGTCAAAACATAACAAAAAGTAAAATACACACCTGACACCACTCGACTTATATCTATAATATTAGTTTTGGTCCTTTTGGAACCTATCAAAATAATTAAAACACCTCCCACTCACAAGTCACACCTCATTTTTATCACTCTATGTCGGCTCTCCACTCTATATCTATTGTCTATTTGTCTCTATGCTCTCAACCCAAGGCCGATATAAATACATACAATATTCATACAATATTATTAATAATAAAATTAATAAATAAGGAAGGTATTATTTCAAAAAAAAAGATTATTAAAGTATAATATTTTAGAGCTCTCAACCAATGAAATATATTATTAATAAATTATTTAAAAATAATATTAATATACAACCGATTAATGCTCCGATTAATCCGTCCGATTAATCTCCGCCTACCCGATTAATCGCTAGGCGGTACCCCGACCGCCCTGGTACGCCTAGCGATTTCTGGAACATTGATTATAAGTTGATGTCTATTGATCGAACATGTATATATATTGGCACATGGAAGATTGGCATGCATACATTTAAAGCAATTTTTATTACCAAGCATTTAAGCATAAATAATTTTTTTTACCTGATATGAATTAGTAGTGATTTGAATACCAATTTCAATCTGCAGTTGCTTTCTGGCGGAAATTATGACATAGATGTCGATGATTTACGAAAACATACCCGCTACACTGGTGGCTATACCGAAGGGAGTCGAACGGTTAAGCTGTTCTGGCAGGTATGAAAAATGATAACAAGTTTTTTTTGTTTTACATAACTTATTGCTGATTGACTAGTGTGCCGTTTTTGGATAAATGAAACACAATCAAAAATTAATTGCACAAATAAGTTGGAAACTATATCCTGCATATTTAGGGCTACTTCCTGCTGTGTTCTTTATCACTCTAATCCACCTTAACTGCTTATATATTAATCACCGTTAGGATGGAGTGTATATACCTCAAAGTGGGAAGTTTAAACAAATAAAATATGACTTGGTGTAAATCTCAGTCTGTTTTCAGTGCGAATAGTGCAACTGTTGGCTTCTGGTACAATCTTACACTCTAAGATTGTGTTCACTTGGGGAGAATGGAATGAGGTAGGAATGAAATGAAAATTGTGAACAAAATTTATGAAGAAAGGGGGGATGTTGGGGGAAATAGTGAACAAATATGAGAGAGAAGAAGTTTCTTATGATAAAGATTGCAAGGAAAATGATGATGATGGAAAATGGAGCATTCTTTCCAAAATATGTGGGTTATAACTTTAGTTTAAATTGTGTGGAAAGGAATGAAGTAAGGAATGAAAATTTAAACACTTTTCCCAATCTCCCCCAAATAAGAGTACAAATTTCATTCCATTCCCCCCCCATTCCATTCAATTCAAGTGAACACAGCCGAAGGAAGACAAATTTTTTTTCAGAGGTACAGTATAATGGTCTGATTTCATGTTTTGTGAATTAAAGAATCACTGATTTCCATTCGCCTTAGAATAATTTGGGTCAAGTAAAGAGTAGCAGGGAGGGTGATGCTACAAATATGAGCATGTACATTTCAGTATCACTGTATCTTGCAGTAGGCACCCTTTAAAGTACTTAAGTTCGAAACATATATATATTGCAATTATTGGGTTTCATCTAAAAAACACTGCTATTATATAGTTAATAAGGAGAAGATTTGAGATCTACTTTTTCTCTGCGAATTTGTTCTTTTACGATCTACAAGAAATTGTATATTGCATGGATTATTTTGGCCTATTACATAGACTTGCTCTAATCGTTAAGTGTAATCTGTTTGCATCATAGGTGTTAGCGGGGTTTGAACCTAGTGAACGATGTTTACTTCTTAAATTTGTGACGAGTTGTTCTCGAGCCCCTTTACTTGGGTTCAAACACTTGCAGCCAACATTTACAATTCACAAGGTATTATTTGGTATCATCATCTCCCTTGAAAAGAGGATAAAGCTTTTGTTAGCCTGTAATATTTCTTGTTTTCGTTTATAAGTATATAGGGGCAATCTGTAAGGCGTTCCTCAAAGTATTTCATGAGCTGAGTCATTAATCATTATTATTAGATTTGTACACAGCCATATCTGTGACGTGTAAAATAGTTAATATTACCACTGTGCCCGGTACGGATTTAATAACATTTAGTTAATACACTGATATATACTTTTTTGGTAAGTTCAGATGTTATGTTTGCAATTTTATTTGGAACATTGAAAAATATATAATATCCAAGTATTTTTTTGACATATCTTGGCCTAACTAACTTATAAAAAATGTTTACAAGTTGGAAAGCGCGGGGAATATTCTCTGCCTAATATTTAAAGTCCAAATTGGATGAAAATTATACAGATATGGTCGTATCCCTTATTTACTAGTAGTTAATATGATTGATAATTTTTAATATCGGTAGATATGTTTCTCATTCATACAGTTGAATACAGGAAACGAATGTAATCTTTGTATGAGTTGCATGAGTAGTTGTCCCCTCCATGATCTGTATGCTGTGCTATGTTCCTTGAAGTTGCCTGAACAAAAATAAACAGTTAATGAATTGATCATCCGCAGCCCAACAGAAAATCCTTAAGGTTCTCCAAGAGCTTTTCGTGCAGGCTCCCATATATACCTGTATTAGTAACATGACATCCTGCTTCAGCTGGGGGGGGGGGGATACCTTATTTGTTGCGTGGCTGAGTTTTTTCTGTGTGCGAGAGGCAGGATAGGATTGTGTAAGATTCCCCCTAACTTTCAACTGGAATCTTATTCTATAAAACAAGACATATAATTACCTCAAACAAATAATTGTCGAAATACCTGTACTGGTCCAGAACACATGCACTCGCAAAAAGGGGCATCACAGAAAACATGATTTTGTTGAACTTTCTCGAAACATATAATCTTTCCATTTACACTGGTCTGACTCTACCATTGATTACTCTCCCCTTCTTAATCATGTGTACAACTTTTATATTTAAGTTACAAATCTAACAAACTTTGTACAACACAACATCTGAACTTCTGCCTATATATAAATAAATGCAAGTATCTTCCTTATCCTTGTTCCTTGTGTAGTTGTGTTCGACACTTCTGAATTTATCATCATAAAATACCATTCAACAGCTTTGACTCTCTACAGGACTGTTAGCATAGCTGATATATCTTTCTCTCTATTATAGAAGGTTGAAATTGAAATACCGAAGCTCTTCTGTTGTGATGCTTTGTTCCCTCTTCAGATGTAATTAAAGTTTCATACATTTAAAAAGTTGTAGAAGTTAACAAAGCAAATTCTACAGGTAGCAGGTGATATGCCTCTATGGGCAGCTATTGGTGGTCAAGATTTGGAGCGCCTTCCTTCAGCATCAACATGCTACAATACTCAAGGTATATATCTATCTGGGTAATTTGTTTTTAGATTAAGCTATTGGAGAAGGGCTTATTGAACTTTCAAAGCAAAAGGTCAAACACGAGAAGTGTTACTGTCTACAGTACTTACAGAATTTGAATGTTTGGATGCTTATTTGTCCTATTAAATGAATCCAGCTTCCGAGCTACAAACGTTCGAGCACTTTGAGAGCAAAGCTGCTGTATGCTATTATCAAATCTAATGCAGGATTTGAACTTTCTTAAGATGTGGATTATTATGTGACGGGCTGAAAGCTTTGAGGTAAACATCTTCATTCTCGAGTGTATATACTACATTGTACTATTTATATGTATATTGTTGTAGATATCAGTACAAACTCTTTGCAATAATAGATTCTTGTGAGACAAGTTAGTAAACAACAGTCAAAATCACTTGTATATTTACTTAGCAAAAAAAAAAAAAAATCACTTGTATATTTTATTTTCTTGTTTTTTTCTAAAGGATAATCCGCAACTATATTTTATGACCCAATAAAGTTTGCGTCTTAAAGACTACCACGGCACGTTTTGGTAAAATACTAAGACAGGAAATATTAATTTTAATGCAACTATTATATCTTATTAACAGGTGAGTCACAGTCTCATACCAAGCACGGATCGATATTAATACTTTCTGATTAAAAAGAAAAGATTAAATTTATAAAAGAAAATTTGAATATGTATTTGATTATATTAAAAATTATCACTGTTATTAATATAATAAAGTAAGATGTAGAATATTTCATTTATATTTTTTGTCACTTTCTATTTGCCATATGTATTTTGTATATATTTGAAAAAATTATTGTATTATTAGTCCAGATTATGTAACGTTACTAAGAAAAATATAAACATGATATGTTTAAAAAAAGTTCCAACTAATTTGTCTAATGTTACTAATATTAAATGTTTCAACTCAATCATGCTTGGCAAAAAAATTAAGAGACGAGAAATTGTAAATAATAAACTTTTATAAAGTAATGGATATATTTAGTTTGGATTATATGAAGGAAAATCTTAATTGTTGAAGTTGAAATTCTAGTAAAATTCTAGTAATTTAATTTTTTTTAAAAAAAATAATTTATTACAAATAAATAATAATATGATTTTTATTTAATTATATATTAGATGATAATAATAGAAGTATGAAACTATTAATAACAGTCACACAAATATTTAGCAAATACATTAATATTAATATTAAGCTTATAACTTGGTTATTATATATAAATCAGATTTCACCATTCCTGCCAATTGGGAATTGTAGTAGTAGTTATCAATATACTAGCTTATATCCCGTAGCTTATATATGTGGTTGATATTTTAACTTTATTTAAGTTATTGGAACTAATGTAATAAATTTTATTTTGATATATTGTTGGTGGGTTTCAAACTTTACACTTCTATAAAAAAATAATTTTTAGTGTTAAATCTAATGG
The DNA here is from genome assembly GCA_036435485.1 of Saposhnikovia divaricata. NCBI lineage: Eukaryota > Viridiplantae > Streptophyta > Magnoliopsida > Apiales > Apiaceae > Saposhnikovia > Saposhnikovia divaricata. The sequence goes on along the minus strand of CM071597.1, from coordinate 7,342,020 downwards.
TTTTGATTAATTTGACTTGAAAGATCTTAACGGTTGAGGTTCAAAAGGATAATTAAAATTTGATGTTAATCAAATTACAAATTATATCGTTTTACTTATTATAGTTTAGTATTAGATTTTAATGATATATTAACAATTAGTTATAATTTGTAATATTATATCCAACGGTTCTCTATCTATGTTGAGATCTTACGGTCCTTATCGTTTTGATGATAAGGTACCAAAATGATGATAAGATTCCTCTTACACTAATTATATATAAATAATTTTTTTTAAAATAAATAATTTTTAATAATTTATTGAATTTATAAAAAATTCAATCTTCAAAAATTTACACTTTTATTGTTGAAAATTTTTAATATTCCTGAAACCTGAATTTTTGCTAACAAAAAGCTTCCTAATCTTGTAATCTAGGAGGCGAAGAGAATGAATAACCACCATCGATCTTAGAAACTCAATCTTAATTACATGGGGGTGGAGGCGAAGAGAATGAATAACCACCATCGATCTTAGAAACTCAAACTTAATTACACGGGGGTGGCCGGGTGGGCTTCGTTTTATAACGCAACAAATAACTATATGAGCAACGTTGTAACACATAAATATTGTTCCACATGTCACGTATGATCTAGATATATTATGTTATATTATTTAATTTAAATCTTTAATCTTGTTTTTTTGTTTTCATAATGAACAAATTAGATATTTAATTTTAATATACTATAAATATATAGCTATGATATAACATATTTCAAGCTAAAAAATATCTGAATTAAATACGTTATTGAGAAGTATTGAACCCTTGACCTTTGTTAGTACTTTCTTATTATCCCCTTTGTTCTTATTTATAACAGGATATAATAGGATACAATTATGAGATATGTACAATAGTAATGATGTTTTAAATATATAGTATATGAGATATGACCAAAAACCGTACTTGGTGATGACATCATTGAAAGAGCCTTTCGGCTTTTAATAAAGGGTATAGATTTATTACCCTCTTCTCACAGCTAAGTAGGAAGTTGTAAACTAAAAATTCTTCTGAAAGGCGAAAACTACTCCACAAACTAAACCCTTTTTAAATAATGTACATTTTTCTTGGATGTCAGTCAATACAAAGTTCCTTGAAATTTTTGAAGTTTGTTTTTTAGTAGGTGAAGTAAAGCCCTTCAAGCATAGGTTGTGCCGAAAACTGGTTTGTGAGTCAGTGCCTGTTTCAGTAGGTATGGCATGGCAAAGTGGAGATGTTTCTATTGTATCAGACTACCAGTCGAGCAGCCAGCTCTCCTCTACGTAAAAACCCGGGGAATGCAATGTTATATATGTATATTTATGTAGGAATGTATATAGTCTGAACTGATGATATTTGGCTTGTTTTACTTCTGGCCTTCGAGTAGGAATCCAGTTTATCTGAACAATTTTATATTTTAATATTGGCACATTACCATCAATAGTTTGGTGAAGGGAAAGCCTTCTCTATAATTAACCAAAAGAGGACGACAAAAGGTAAAAGAGGTCTTTCGCGTTGTATATACAGGTGATATATTTTGTCAATGAATTTCAGTGGCCGAACAATAAAACTAAATAAACCAGAGGCAGTATTTCTGATGGTCTTCCAAAAATTTCATCAACTTTTAAAAATCAGGTGGTGCTCTAAGAAAAAGTTGTACTAAACTTAAAGGCAACCGGTGTGGGAATTGGCTAATCTTTTAGTTTAATCAGTGCTAGTTCTTCATGTTTTATATCTGTCCATGTACAGTTATATCCTGCTCTTATTTCTCCATATCAGAAGCTTTTTCGGACTCTGGATCTTATACTCATTTCTCTAAGCCCACTAGCCCAGACATTATTTTGCAGGCACAACTCAAGAGAGAAGCATACCATCCGACTCCCAACTATGTTAAATTTAATAATTTTGGTGCACGGTAGTTGGCATGAGTCTGTTATTCGTATTTTCTTTCTAAAATGTATTTAAAATCTTTGGAGTATTTTCGATGGGTTTATTTAAATAGTTAGCTAAAGTAATACAAAATAATAGTTGGTTAAAAGTAAATTTAAAATAATATGAATGCTAATGATTATAAATTGCGGTCATATATTTTTAGAAACTAAGAATAAAAATTCATGATATTTTAATAAATTAGTACTAATAGTAACTAATTTTTAAATACAATCATATAAATGTTCAGTATTTTAAGTTAAAATTTTAATAAATTGTTGTACATGAAAAGATAATGAAATCGAGAATTCAACTTTGTAATTGTATTTTAAAATCTTCACCCTTTTGCAGAATTTTGTAGTATTAGCAATTTTACTTTATTGTACAGTTGATGTGAAAATACATTTAAAAATTTCAATTTATTAATGGGTCACAACAAATTCATCAATTTTAATTTCTCAGTTCAACATTTCATCCGAACTTTATTCAAGCAGATAATAAAAGTGAGAATTGAATAAATCACAAACGAAATATTATGACATATTTGAGTATTTTACTTCAATGGATAACATCATATGACTAATTGATATGCAATTAAAAAAGAAAAGCATGAGATAAGAATGAAAACGATTGTTGTACACCTTCATCATCTTCATCATTTCATTGATGTCAAATAACGAATTATATATCTCACATCACCATAATTTCCTAATGAAGTATCATGTGATTAATTGTAATAGAGAAAAAGGTTATATTATATTATATCATAGTTATTTTTATGACACATTTATATACACAAAACTATAATTGCGTTAAAGATTTTGAATGCGTAAATTATTATTTTTACGAATCAAGAAAATAATTGCAATTTACGATTACTATTTTACTCAACAAACAAATACTACTACTTTACTTGTAATTGATTTTCATGGGAACCAACAAATCACAAGCTCGAGTTTGTAGAATAGTTAGAAACTAAAATCCTAATTTCATTCAAAAGTAAATTAAAAAAAGATGAAATATACATTTTTCTGTAAATGGCGACAGAGAAGAGAGAAATGAACAAGAACGAAGAACAGTCAAAAAATGATGCAAGTATATAAAGATATGTCGGCATAGCCAGTAGCTTTCCCTTTTCCTTTTGATCCCTGAATGGACGTCTCGCCTCTCTCCATTTTGACAGCTAAATAAAGATGTTGTAAAGCAAGAGTGAGCAACTACGGTGCTCAGCAAATCCTCTCCTTGCTCGGTACATAAATATAGTAATATATACTGAAAGGAATACTCGAAATTTAAGGAAATAGTTAAGATATTAAAAATCTGGCAATTAACTCAAGACTCGTCTCGAAAATGAAATACTCGAAAGACTCATCTCGAAGATAGATACTCAAAAGACTCCTCTCAAAATAGATACTCAAAAGACTCATCTCGAAAATCGATACTCAAAAGACTCATGAGAATAGAGAATAGTTTCACTGAATCAAGATAAATAGTCGTCCCGAATTAATGGGATCGGCCTGATAACAACGGGATTTCTTCTACGCTAAAAGGGAATGTATTTTCGCAAGTAAACTAATTCTATCAGTAACGTAATATTTAACGAGAAAATAATGCTCAAAAAGAAACTATTGCATCCTAAGGAGCAACAAATAAATCTCATAATTGATAGCTCGAAAATAAATAAGGAATGAAATAATACGAACAGAAATATAAAGTTTCCGAGAGTTAGGGTAGGAATGAACTTACCTCGGTCTCGCAGTGCAGAAAGTGCAGATAAAATTATACTCAACCCGTGAAATCAACTTTGATCTATGGCTCGAGAATTATGCTCTAAAAATGGCAACCAGAAATACGTGAGCGAATCGTCAAAATAGAATATACCTGATCCGATAATATAATATTTAAATACTAAAATATTTTCCCGAAAATCTCTAACGTACTTAAAGGAAATTAAATCCCCGGGTAATAACTCTCTTTCAAACTCAGAAATCAAATCTCGAAAATATAATATTTTAATATCCGTAAGTCTCGCTTAAAACGACAAATAGGGTTACCAAAAATAACGGCAATTATCTATTTTTAAATCTCGCAAATTAATAATAATAACCTTTATTTATTCTCACAACAAAATAGTCCAACAATCCACTTCTATTAAATTTTAAATCCAAAATTATTATTATTACTCTCACCATTTTTAATCTCGTAATTAATATTATGTTACCCCGATTAGACTCTAAATTAGTCTGGCTTGATCCGATTAATTAAAATAAACCGGAATCGCTAATTATAAGTCTTCTAAAAATAACACCGCTTTTTAATCCTATTTATCCACAATTATTCCTCTTTTAATCGACCAAATAATAAATCTCCAATTTTTATCCAAAAATCATTAAATGATTATTTTTAACTAAGTAATAATTAATTTCACTATTATTATTAAACACCTTTTATTTTATTAAACAATTCTTATATCTCACAATTTAATTAATAAAACAATTTTAACCTTTTCCCTCTTTTCATTTTATTTTTAATAACTCATTATTATAAATATATTTATATATATGTATCGTTTTAAAACGGACACAGGAACTAGTTCTGCGACGGCACGTGGGCCCCACGCGCCACCACCGTCGCCGGAAAAACTCTCCCTCCCCCTGTTACTCCCTCGAACTACAATAACAAACAACCCACATCAATCTCTCATCTCTTTCTCTCAATCTCTCTCTTTCTCTCTTCCCTCCCTCTCGACCTCAGTCTCTCCTCTCTCCCTGCACTCCCTCGATCTCCCGTCACTCTCTCTATCAATCTTCCCTTCTCTCGCCGTCACTCTCTTCTTCTCCCTCTGGACAAACCAACACCATCTCTCACCTCCCCCCCTCTACTCCGACTTCTCTCCGACCAACACATCAAACACAATCGACAGGTTTTCGATGATACCCAAACGCCGACTACCGCCCCTAACCGAAACATAAACCACACATCAATCTTTCCCTCCCCGTTAACGTCCCTCTCGGCTCAATCTAATTCTCTCCACCCTTCTTTACTCCAAATCTCTCCACTCTCCTCTTCGTCTCCACTCCACTCCGCCCATCTCTTCTCCTCTTAATCCGAATCAACACAACCATCCAACACACACAACACCAATTGGTACAATAGAACAAAAAAAGAAAAGGAAACGAAGAATGTAACCGAAAAATGAAAAAAAAGGAAATATAAACTACCTGCAATTTCTCTGTGTTGCAGAGGAGGTGGAAAAAGAAGTAAGAAAGAATTTTCTGTTTGGGTAAAAAAAAACAAGAAGAAAACAGAGATACAACCAGTGTTTCTGGGTTGTTGTTTATACCGAAATGAAATAAAGCCCGGGTATTAGAGTTTGTAAGGAGACAAGAAAACAAGGCGTGGTAATAAAGAACTGAAAAGGAATAAAACATTTCGTTTTTGTAAAAACAAATATGTCGTGCTCTGTGAAAGAATTTCTCGATGTCTGTGATCGAGAAATATTATCTCCCCTCGTTTTTAACGATCCGAAAATTAAACCAGTAATATCAATATCGTTATTTTCCTGCTGACTAATAATAAACGAGACCCAAAATTCATTCTCTAAAATAAATTCCGCGCTCCGAAAATAATATCAACCCAAAAATTAAAATCCTATTTACCTAAATTTCTAATTTTAATAAATACCTAATAATTATAATTAAATAGGTATAATATATAATATTTATTTACATACGAATATAAAATTTTAAAATCTAACCAAAAATGTGCTAATTAAATATATTAATGCATTGACCCTTAAATAAATTTAAATAACGAGTAGAAAATATTATTCGAAAGTTTGCGGTTATTACAGCCTTCCCTCCTTATAGGATTCCGTCCTCGGAATCAAAACTACGCACTAAACAAATCGGGGTATTTATTCCGCATTTCGCTTTCTAATTCCCACGTGGCTTCCTCGACTTGGTGGTTTCTCCAAAGTACCTTTACCAACCTGACTTGACTTGCCATTTGTGGGATTGAAAATATATGATTAGCAGGTGTACTTAACTTAACACATTTATCTTCAGCTAGAGTAAGAGAGCATATCTTAGTAAGCGCTCTACCCTCGTCCAACAACCTCCACCCTCAAAACATTTACGTTGCCGTTCATTCAATCAAACCTCAAAACATTGAGTTCATTCAAGTAAGCTGTATCAAGTAAATCAAATATAATGCACCTGTTGCATTGAGTTTTGTTTCAAGTTAGGAGGCTGGTAACATAAGCCTCAGCCATAATCACAAGTCTTTACAGTTATTTTGGCACCTTTTGTCCCATCCAGTTTTTCTTCACCATCCTGTTATAAGATCTCAGTTTTCACCTCCCCTCCATTTAGAGGGTATTCCTGCCTGCTTCAATGTATGATCCTAGTTAGTAGTTTCTAAAAATTGGCAGTCAAAAGAGTTTCAAGCAAAGTACCAAGGTTTGGTGACCAAGAAAGAATATGTTCAGAAACCAAGGAAAGAAGGTGGAGGAGCTCATGCTTTCATCGACTAGGGTGAAAGACTGCTTAGATTATATGGAATAGGGGCAGGCCCGACAACATTTTGTTCTTTTTGCTGGTCCAAGAAAGCTCACGTGCTTTTTTTTTTATAATTTTCTGGCAATCTTGCTAGTGTTTGTCTTGTCAAGTGACAAGTTTTTTAGTCTTTGTCTGCTCTAAGTTTCTTTCCTTGCGAGCCGTTAGTCACTACTTCCATTTCATTTTTTAGCAGTTCATTGTCTAGTACTGTATACACATGGCGTCATCAAAAACAACATTGGAAGATCTCTATTCAAGATTAGCACTGGAGGAAGAGGATGAAGGGGGTGTTGTGGTTGCAGAAGGTGAAATTAAAGCTCGTACGACGTATGTTCTCATTGGTCGATTTCTAACGGAGAGAAACATTAACTTTAAGGCAATGCAGAATGTCATTGCTTCACTGTGGCGTCCAAAGGAGGGAATGGAGATAATTGATCTGGGAGGACAGCGATACTCGTTCGTATTCTACCATGTCCTTGATTTGCAGAAAGTTTTGGAGGGAGGTCCATGGACATTTGAACAGAGCTTGTTGGTGTATCATTGCCTTAAGGACGGTGAGGATCCACATTTGCTGAATTTAAATACCATGGATATTTGGGTCCAAGTATATGATCTCCCAACTGGTTTTGCTTCTGAGAATGTCTTTCGAAACATTGGCAATTATATTGGTAATTTTGTTAAGTCAGAGTCTGTGGATATTAATGGTGGCTGGAGGGAGTACTCTCGTATCCGAGTCTCAATGGACCTTGATAAACCAATTAAGAGAAGGATGAAGATCAAGAGGGATGGAGGTGAGTGGAGCTGGATTAACTTCAAATACGAAAGACTTAGTTCGTTCTACTTTGTCTGTGGCTTGCTCGGTCATCAAGAAATGGACTGTTCTATTGTTTATGCAAACCCTGAAAAGGAAATAATTCGTTCATATGGGATTTGGTTGCGGGCACCAGCAAAGAATGCAAAAAATATGAACATAGGAGCGAAGTGGTTACGAAACAATGGTGACAGTAGTAGAGTATGGGAGGAAGGTTCATCGAATGTCAGACAGGAAACCACTGGGCAAGGCAAGGAGAGGGTGGATGCTCGCTTCATGGAAGTTGATGGGATGCTTGTCGAAAAGACAGGGGAAACGGGTGGGATTAAATTGATCCCACGAAATCAGGAAAGCAGCTTGGGTAGTGCTATCATAGGAGATCAACTAGCAGATACGGCGGGAGGAAGCAATGCTGAGAAGAATATGGTTGTATTGGAGGCCAAAAGGAAACGTGTGGACCAGAATACTAGTGTGGCCTATCAGACTGAAGAAGTAGTAACTGGGCATGTCAACTCAGATGAGCCAAAAAACTTGATAGAGGCGGGTCCTGTGGTACAGGCCCGCCTAAACCAATGAGTCTTTTAGCCTGGAACTGCTGTGGCTTGGTCAACCCACGTGCAGTTAGGTTTTTACGTGACTTGGTCACACAATTAAGGCCCAGTTTTATTTTCTTATCTGAAACTAAAGTGAAACAAAATACAGTGGTAAAGGTGTGTAAGAAGTTAGGTTTTGTGGGATGTTATAATGTGGACTCTCAAGGTACGGGAGGAGGGCTGGCTTTAATGTGGAAAAATGAGTGTGATATAGTTGTTAAGGATAGCTGCTCCCACTATATTGATTTTGAAGTCAATATCGAACAGATAGGACGGTGGAGATACACCGGTTATTATGGTTGTCCAGAGAGGAATAGAAGACAGGAGTCATGGGACACTCTTCGCGATTTGTCTGCTAGGTCGACCTTGCCTTGGTGTATTATAGGCGACTTTAATGACATTATGTTAGCAGAGGAAAAGCAGGGGCGTTGTTTACATCCTAGAAGGTTTCTACAAGGCTTCACAGATGCTATAAACGATTGTCAATTGTTTGATCTCGGGTTTATTGGCAACAGGTTTACTTGGGAAAAATCAAGGGGTACAGATATGTGGATCCAGGAAAGGCTTGATCGAGGTTTAGCGAATAGGCAATGGAAGGATATGTTCCCGATGGCAGAGGTGACAGTTCTTGATGTTTCAACATCAGATCACCTCCCTTTAAATCTGCAGTTGAATAGGAAGATGTTTGTGCCTAAAACTCATCGTTTTCGATTCGAGAACATGTGGTTAAAAGAGAAGGATTGTTTACATATTATTCAACAATGTTGGTTGGAACTGATTGATCAAAACATCACAGATAAGATTCAGTATTGTTGTCTAAAATTGGAAGAGTGGGGCGGAGGCATGGTGAAGGAATTCAGAGTCAAAATAAGGGAGTATAAACAGAGGCTAAAAAGCTTGAGATCGAGACGAGACGCTCATGGAATTAGCCAATACAATGAGGTCAGATGGGCTTATCTGAATCTTCTGGAAAAGCAAGAAATATACTGGGCTCAACGTGCGAAACAATTCTGGTTGCAAAATGGGGACCAAAACACTCGCTTTTTTCACAATTATGCAACCACAAGGCGAACAAATAATAGTATAAATGGACTTAGAGATCAGTATGGGCATTGGAGGGATGAGGAAAAGCAGATTCAAGATATTATCACTGAATATTTTGAAGGGTTATTTACAACTTCAGTGACAACAGAGGAGATTTTAACATCGAATGAAGTAGTCCAACATGTAACATCTGAACAGAATGTAGAGCTGATGCAGTGTGTGACACATGAGGAAGTGAAGGAGGCTGTCTTCTCCATGCACCCCGAAAAGTCTCCTGGAATAGACGGCTTAAATCCAGGTTTCTTTCAGGTCTTTTGGAATATAGTGGGTACTGATGTAACGAAATTCTGTCAAACTTTCTTCATTACAGGAGAAATGCCGTTGGAGGTCAATCGTACTTTGGTCTGTTTAATCCCGAAGGTCAAGAAGCCTCAGCAAATGACGGAGCTAAGGCCTATCTCACTATGTAATGTATTAGTGAGAATTGTGTCGAAAGTCCTTGCCAATCGAATTAATCCGTGTCTAAAAGATCTAATTTCAGATAAGCAGAGTGCCTTTATTGAGGGGCGTCTGTTAACTGATAATGCATTGTTGGCTTATGAGATAAACCATTGTATTAAACGACGTACTCAAGGGAAACGAGGAATTGCTGGGCTTAAGCTTGATATATCCAAGGCCTATGACAGGCTTGAATGGACATATGTAGAAGGTATGTTAAAGAAATTTGGGTTTCATCATGGTTGGATTCAGAGAGTAATGGCTTGTATTCAGTCTATCACCTACAGTTTCGTAAATAATGGGCAAGTTTTTGGTGACGTTCGACCACAGCGAGGTATACGGCAGGGGGACCCTATCTCCCCGTATATTTATATTCTATGTGCAGAGGGATTAAGCTCCATCATTAGGAGATATGAAGAGGTTGGATTAATTCATGGAGTGTCAATTGCAAGAGGGGCTCCACATATTTCGCATCTTCTTTTTGCAGACGACTGTTACATGTTTTTCAGAGCAGTCGAGGTTGAAGCTAGAATGATGAAGACTGTGCTGAATCGTTATGAGAAGCTATCTGGACAAGCTATTAATCTTAATAAATCAAGTATTATCTTCAGTCCAAACACAAGAGTGCAGGATCGAAGTGTGGTTTGTCAGACATTACAAGTGCGAGAAGCTAGAGAACCTGGAAAGTACCTGGGTATACCGATGAATGTGGGTAAGAAGAAGGTCTCTGTGTTTCAGTTTTTAACAGATAAAATGAAGAAGAAGTTGCAGAACTGGGGAAATAAGAAGATTTCAAAGGCTGGTAAATGTACGTTATTGAAAACGGCTGCTCAATGTGTGCCTAATTTTTGGATGAACTTACTACTAATTCCTAGTGAAGTTTGTGAGAATATCGAAGTCTTAATGAATGGCTTTTGGTGGGGATATGGGCAGGAAAATAGAGGAATTAGATGGAAGTCTTGGAGCAAGTTGTGTTTACCAAAAGAAGCTGGTGGGTTGGGTTTCAGAGAACTTAGAAAGTTTAACATCTCAATGCTTGCTAAGCAGGGATGGCGCCTAATTAACAATGATAATCCATTAGTTACTTCGTGTATGAAAGCTAAATACTTTCATGGGGGTGACTTTTTAACAGCAGAGTTGGGGACAAATCCTAGCTATACGTGGAGAAGCATTTTAGCTGCACAGGAGATTGTGAAGAAAGGCTGTCGAAAGCGAATTGGGGATGGGAAACAAACTGAGATATGGCAGGTCCCATGGCTTCCATGTACAGAGAATGGTTTCATAACCACGGAAATGCCTGATCAACTACAAGGGAGCAAAGTCTGTGGACTTATGCAGATGGAACAGAAAAAGTGGGACGAGGATATTTTGTTGGACATTTGTAACGAGAGGGACAGAAAACTTATTAAAAAAATTCCCTTGCCAATAAGAGAAGGTAATGATATGTGGTACTGGCTCCCTGATGAGAAGGGTTGCTTTACGGTGAAGAGTTGTTATAGAATCCTTCAAGGGGAAATAGAAGCTCCATATGCAGATTTTTGGAAAAAGCTTTGGGGATTGAAGCTTCCGAGTAAGGTCATCCAATTCATATGGCATGTGTGTTCAATGTGCTTACCGTCTACAATACGTTTGGCTGCAAAACGTGTTCAGATTGATACTATATGTCAATGGTGTCGACTGTCTCGTGAAACAGACATTCATGTATTGTTCGAATGCCAGATAGCAGCTGCTGCTTGGAGGGAGGTTGGTCTTCAGGGTAGTATTAGTTTGTTACCGGAGGACAACGTCTTTGATGTAATTCGTAGGAACTTTGATGGGAGTAACAGGGAACGCTGTACGCTAATTGCTCTAGTCTGTTGGAGCCTTTGGAACAGGAGAAACAAGTGGGTCTGGGAGAAGATAAATATTTCTGCATTCGGTATTGAAGCAGCTGCTTTTAATTTAATTACTGAATGGAAGAAAGCCCAGGACAAGCAGATGACATCGAGTGCTAGTACAGGGACATCGACTGCAATCAGAAAATGGGAGAAACCTCAAAATCCCTGGGTGAAAGTAAACATTGATGCTGCTCTATTTGAAGATATTCACTGCATTGGTTTGGGAAGTGTTGTTAGGGGGGGTGAGGGACAGTTCCTTATGGCCATGAGCAGCAGGCGAGAGACTGTGTTACCTCCTAGAGAAGCTGAGGCACTGTGCTTGAGAGAGACATTAATATGGCTTCAAGGTAAGGGCGTTCAGAAGTGTATCCTGGAAACCGACTCACAGGTCCTTGCTCGAGCATGTAACGCGGCAACTGGAAGATCGTTCTTTCATACAATTGTCAAAGATTGTATCGACTTATTCCAACACTTCGATGAAGTGTCAGCGTGTTTTGCACATAGGTCTGCGAATGGGGTTGCTCATGCATTAGCAAAAGCAGCTCATTCTACGTCAGACTTTCGGGAATGGCATGTTAATGCTCCCGATTTTATTTATCATGTAATTTGTTCTGAAGCTTTATAAAAAATGCAAGTACGATTATCGTCAAAAAAAAAAAAAAGATATGTAGTGCTTCAACATAAAATTGCCATTACATCGAGAGTGGCCGAAAAGATAAGGATAAAGGGTGGTCAAAGAAGTGATATTTTGAAAATTATCTTTTTTTTATTATGAAAAATGTCAGAGATATAAAATAATGTACAAAATTGGATACAAAATGTTACTTATCATTTTTTTATTGATTATAAATGAATTAAATGTTATGGAATCATATCATTTTGTAACAAAATTTGGTACCAAATTTGATAACAAAATTTGATATCAAATTTTGTACTTCTAACATTATTCTTTTGTTATTGTTGTCTGGTGAATTTTTTGCTAAAAATCTATTACCCTAGAAGATGTTTTTATACATGATTTTCGAATAGGTGATATTTTTATTTTTATTATAAATATAATATTACTTGATATTTGTTCGTGCAAGAAATAAATTAAGTCGAATTCTCATAAGTAAAATCTTTGAATATTTATTTTTATTAATTATGTAAATTTTTACTGTCATTTTATTGTTAATTTAAAGACTAAATTGCAATGTAGTGACCAAAGTATTTTAAATTTTGCACGGAGATGGTTAAATTTTAATTCATGCCAGCGTAATGGTTAAATTTTAAATTTTGACGCGAAAAAGGTGCTCCACCTCCCTTCCGTTAGATTAAACGTTAAAGACTAATTGCAGGGGATAGTTGGGTCTAATAAATGTTTGTAACGGCTCTTTTGTGTGTATTTATTGTATATAATGGCCTAGTTGTACATATGTTCTCAAATTTCTTAACTATAAACTTAAAGCTCTCAATTTATGGCTCTAATGTGTTCTTGCAGAAAATGGGTTGTTGAGAGGACAGCTTGGACGGAATTAAATGCTGGTCGGAGATTTTTGGGGTATGTTCATGGGTGTAATGGTTGTGTGTAGTTTAAGTGGATTGATCCTTCTTTTTCCCAGCGCAGCCAAGGTGTGATAAATGGGCTCTTGAGACGAATTCGAAACAATGAACAATCAGATCTTGTTGCTGAAAGGATGCAGCTGCTAGAAGAAGACATAAAAAAAGGGTTAAATCTCAAAGTGCTCACTGAAGTGAAGGGCTAGTATCAAATTGCTCACTCTAGTTATCGGCATCTCATTTGAATTATTAAAGTCATAATAAATATCAAATGGTTACCTTTAAAATATACTCGAAAAAATAAAAATAATTTTTCATTGATTTCTACACATTTGTCTTGAATGCTTCCATAACCAAACGAAAGGTTAATAATTCTATTATTTTTTATAATATATTTAGAATTTAAAAAGTTTATTTACTATTTATTTTTAATTAAAAGAAGGAAAATGACAATAAAATTAAAAATAGATAGTAAATGAATTTTTAAAAATCTAAACATATTATCAGAAATACTAGAATTATTAACCTTTTGTTTGGTTATGGAAGCATTCAAGAAAAATGTGTAGAAATCAATGATTTTTTTTCGAATATATTTTAAAGGTATCCAATTGATATTTATTATGACTTTAATGATTCAAATGAGATGCTGATAACTAGAGTGAGCAATTTGATACTAGCCCTCCACTTCAGTGAGCACTTTGAGATTTAACCCCATAAAAAAATGGAAGAGGCAAGCAAAAAGATGGAAGTACATAGCTTTGAGTTGTCCCTAGATACACATCGTTGTTGCTTTTGTATTCGTTTTCTCTTTTCTTCAATGAACGGAAGACCTTTCTTCGTATGGTACCTATGACCGAGCTATTCCTACTCTTTCTTTGCTGAAGAAAGCAAGCTAACGATCGGAAGCCGTAAGCGTGGACACGCTACCTGTGTGGTTAAGCCTAGCTAGCGTTCCCTTTCTTCTGAACAAGGTTCAATAATCCCAGGGGCTTTCACTTCGACACGTCTTCGCTCGTGATCGCTTAGAGCCCCTCTTCCATCAATAGGTACTCCCAACGCGTCGACCACACGCCCTAGCATAGCCTTTCCCGCAGTACATTCATTTTTTTAGTTTGTTGTTTGAAAAAAATTGGTCATGTGGACCTCAATGATGAGACCTAACTATCAGTAGTTTCATATTTGTATTGTTTACAAGTTAATCAGTTTATGTAATTTGATGAATGTAATCAGTTTATGTAATTTTATTTATTAATGCCCTAATTTGTTTAACAAGTCATGTTTAACCATATCAAAAAGATACCAGAAAATATAGCTTGCATTGCATAAATAGGTTACACAAGGTACTACAAAAGTTTCACAAAATACTGAACTTACCAAAGAACTACCAGTACTAATTATCTAATGACCTTACAAAAGATACCAATAGTCGCAAGCATGAGAAAGTAAAAGTTTCATCCCATTAAAACCATTACAAAAGTTGCAAGCAAAAACATTTAAATATGTTTTGACACTATCATGGTGCATCCTTCTGAGCCCCATTTGTACCTGTTTGCCCATGATTTGTACCAGTCACTGCTTGGCCATTATTTTGAGGTTGTTGCTGGCCATCATTTTGAGCTGCATTAGCCTCATTTGACACTATTTTCTGAATATGAAATTGCATATCACAAATTAAGACAGATTACAAGTCCTAGCATTAAGACAAGCTCATTACAATTCATTCCACAAATTCATACCTTAGCTTTACAGGTCCTAGCATTATAACCTTGTTTACCACAAGTCCCAATGTAATCCAACCTGCAATTGTATTCCTTGAGCGGCAGCATTTTGCACTTCATCCTTTTTCTATATTTTACCAATGTATGTCAAGTTCAGTCAATTTTATAGCAATTTCATCAGATTTATAACAATTTTAAGCATAAAAAATGTCAGAATTTACCCTTAAATTACAGCTTCTCCAATTGTGACCAGGTGCTTTACAATAAGTGCAATGCACTGTAGTATTTTGCCTCTTCAATCTGGTTGGATCTGTAGGAATGTTATTCTTGTTATTCTTTTTCTTCTTTGGTCTTCCAGCTGGAGTTTTAACATTTGGTGGCAATGGCATAGGTTCTTCTACATATTCCCAAAACTCTAGACCAACAATTGGTTCAAGAGTATAACCATAAAGCTGCAATACAAAGGAAAAATTTGTTAATTTCAAGCAAGTTATGGAAATTACAAAAATTACTGAAATTACCTTTAGGTACATATCCTTCTTGTACTAGTCACTAATGTGTTCATCCCAAGGATCATTCTTGAATGCTATACATGCACAGGCATGATAGCAAGAAATGCCTGTCAGGTCCCATTTTCTACATGTACAAATTCTTTTAGCCAAATCCACTACAAGCTCATGGCCTCCCTCACTACATGTCACACCATAAGTTGACCCTCCAGATCAAGTCACCAAAAAATTTCCAGCAAAATGTATAGCCCTATAGAAATAAATAAATGAAGGTGAAATATACATAAACATGAACATAAAAGGCAAAATGTATCAGATTTCACTTCACTTACTTGGTAAGCTTCTTTTGTGCACTGGGACATATAGTTATTTCTCTATCCTTCATTTTATCTTTCCTTATCCGGATTCTCTTCATCACAACAATATGAATTTGCCTAAACATGGTCAGAATAGGCAAATCTCTGAATTTCCTGATGCTTGAATTAAAGACCTCATAGTGATTGTTTACAAACATATCACTGGATGAGGTAGTCCTGAATGCACTTCTTGACCACTGAGATGTTGGCTTTTGTATTAGCCACTCATGGCATTTTGATGACAGCTGTGTAGAAGGAAGTAAAGTAAAGTAAAAGTAAGTAAAAGTAATAAATATAATGACATAAGTAATGTAAAAGTAATGAATATACCTCTTTCATCAGATTCATGTGTAACTTAAATTCCCATTCAATGCTTACCCTAGCACACATATCAAGCAAATCTGCATCAGTTTCCAACTCAAAACAACCTCTATCCATGGTTGTCCTTGGTAACCTATATAAGAAACTATGATAACCCCCTAAATGACCAATTTCTCTCATCATTTGACTTATATCTAACAAGCTAATTTCATCCACATTGCAAAAATCGAAATAATCAACACTCCCACCAACATAACACATTGGATCCTTCTTCAATTCTCCACCATGATATAATTTTACAGTAAAATTATCCTATCTATCAAAATGCCCAAATTAAAACAAAAATCAAACAACTGGACATTTATGAAACAATTTTTTTTTAAAAAAACATATAGGTTTCATATGTAACAAATCATATATTTTAACAGGGAAGATCATATTAGACGCAATTAAACAAAAAACCCTAATTTTTGATCACCTATGAGCAAATGTTATGAAATAAATCAATCACCTAACACATACACAAAAATGAACACATACATACTGAAATCAAACACATCAGGTATAAAACCCCTCTATTTTGGTAGCCATTTACTAAGAAACACCCATTTATATACATATGACTATACACAAGAACATGCAAGTTAGGGTTTTACATACTAGAATATGCAGGATGTTCTTGTGGTTTATATATCTCAGCGTCCTCCTTTAGTCGCAAAAACCAGCTCATCCAAACAACAGCTATTCAATTTAGGGTTTTGATCGCCTTTTTCTCCTTTCTGATTAAGTAGGTGTAAAAATTGAGGTAAAGGTTAATCTAATCGATCTAATATCGAGGGGTTGTAAAATTACATAAATACCCCACAATAATACATGACCGTACGTATTTCTACAATTATACACGATATTAGATAACGTCGTCAATGTCGATTTAATGGAAGGGAGGCGGAGCACCTTTTTCGCGTCAAAAATTAAAATTTAGCCATTACACTAACATGAATTAAAATTTAACCATCTCCGTGCAAAATTTAAAATACTTTGATCACTACCGTGCAATTTAGTCAAATTTAAAATATAAAAGTATAAATTTAAGGTAAGTCAATAGCAAAATATCATACAATATTTTTGTTAAAAAAGAAAAGAGAAGGGGTCGCAACTTGCAATAAGCCTAAACGTGTAACCCGGTTGGGCCGGAATACGACCCGATTAGAGGTGCGTAGCGGATCCTTTTTCTCTTTGCTCCTGAAACTTAATTGAACCAACATTATCACCATCATTATTAAATCGGAAGCTTCTAGAGAAATCCTTATTGTTAAGGTTAGTCATCATCATAACTTAAATTTTACAAACGAGCTCTTGTTTCTTTAGAAATGTGTTATGCTTTCTGATTTATTGCATATGTGTATATGTATGCTGTCAAGACTTGTTGTTTTACTTCTGTTCTAAATTGATGTTTCAAAACCCCGAAACAAACAGAAGAGGGGATTTATCTGCTAAACATTCTAAATATTAAAGAAATGTAATTAAAAAAAAATTAAAGAGAAGTTTAAAAATGTTTGGGAATTTGGAATAATATATAGGGGCTATTTTGTGATGTGCAGCTCAAAATGCTTGATCATTTATATTGGGTTCCTCCTTGTGATTCCATTAAGAGATTTCAGGATGACACTTTGTCATCGAACGAACATTTGAAACTAAAATTAGGCAGCTGGGTGTGATTCTCTTTGGAAAGTAAATTGCAGACATTTTAGCATTTAGGGTATGGTACGAGGTTTGTTATATGTAGAAATTACAAGTAACTATTGATGGAATTATGACATAGTAAGATATTATATGAGTGCCATTTGATTAAACGAGTAAGATGTACAAGTACCTGCAAAGACCCCCCAGGAGATTTGGACCATTTCTGATTCGGTGCATAAACTATATCTTGTTTTTTAGCTATCCTGATCACAGCAAATGTTAAGACAGGAAATGAACAGAAATACTTATGATTACATTGGTTTCAGGATGATATATTTTGGCCTAATAGCTTCAAATTCATTTCCTAATTGAATTTTGAGAGACACGTTATCATATCTAATCATTTGAATGATGTTGTTGTGTATATTTAAGTTTTTACTGTTTTTTACACGTCTCAACTTCAAATCATCAAACCTCTCTCTTGTTTCTCTGTTCCAGGATCCTCAATGTCATGTTTTATGACTTCAACTTCCTTAGGACTCTTCAATGTTAGTTTATTTCCAGGAGTCAAGGTTTTGCATAGCAAATGCACAGATCCTGTTTCAAGATCCTCTCGCAGATTATTCAAAGTCCGAGCTGCGCAAAACAATGGAGGGCCAAGACGACTAGTTGACATAATTCGAATTGTGCCAGAGATCTCAAGGAACTACTTTAAAAAACCTTCCCGCAGGGCACTTTTTGGAGGTATATCCTTATTAGGTGGATTTTATGTGGCTCAGACCATTTCCCTATCTTTTGGAGCTTTGGGTGTCAATGATGTTATTGCTGCAGTAGTGTGTGTTCTTCTTACGGAGTATGTGACTAGATTCTATTACAGCCGTCCAAAAGTGACTTTTCCTGTGGCTCTCTTGAATAATTTTAAGATGGGTTTTACCTATGGTCTTTTTATTGATGCTTTTAAGCTTGCCAGCTGAGAAAAAACAAGAAATATAAATCCAGATCAGATTTTCGGATAACATGTGGAGTGACAACTAGTCCGATTTGATTCTTTTTATTGTTATTAGCTTTAGTTATAATGATTTGGGTGCGATCAACACTGAGCAGTGAGTGATGGTATGTTGTAAAATCACCAACAGAGTACAGTTCCTTGCGGTTGCTTATATGAATGAGAATCATCTCCAGACACGTTTGGCTTAAAAATTCAAAGGCTGTCACAAATATCTCCTCACTCGAGTCCAGAATCATTTTTTTTTCACACACGTTTCAGTTCTTAGTAAAATATTGACACCTATTTGACAGGAATTTTTCTCATAAGTTTGAATAGTAGAAAAAGTAGAAACATTTTGTCCCGGCAATTTGTTTGCAAAAGTTTTATGTTATTACACTTGACCAAATAAGCTAAAAAGGATGGTTTTGGAGTTCAATAGAATAATCTAGGATTAATTTGGCACTTAAATTTGCAATGGACATGTAATTAAGTTCTTAAATGTTAAAGAGAAAAGGGCATTTTGGCTGGCTATCTTTTTTGTTTTTGACACTTGGATGGCTGACTATAATTTTTGACATTTTGTCTGGCTGTAACAAAATTTTTAAGCACTTGAGGGGCTACCGTCAAAATGCTAGTAACGACGTCTAAACGTAAGGGGTAAATTAGACTTTTCAACATGGAGTTTAAACTCTTGTAGCAATATTCGTGAGGAAAGTTGGTTTCAACTGATCACCCGCCTCCCTTAGTGTCCCGCTTTCAACCATTTACAAATATATATTCTACCTGCTCCATGACCCAGGGATAAAAAGATATAATTATTTTTTTCTTTCTACTCACAACAAACATATAACATACTTTGTTGACACTCATCACATATGAATTCTCCTACACGCCTACTCCAGCTTTGAACCTACACTCACCTGCCTTCTGTTTTAGTGTCTCGCCTCCACCAACCTGTTCCCGCTTCCACAAGCCTATTGTTCTGTCTTGTGGCCATGTTTCCTGTTTCTGGTGTGTCCATAGGTGCATGAATGGTGTCAAGGAGTCTAATTTTCCACCTTGCAAGCATCCATATAATCATTTTCCTAATGGGCATGGAGTTTCTGAAGCACATTATAGAGAAGTTCTCTATCAGTGCACCTTAAATCTTGTATTTTATTATTATTTTTGATAATCCAACCGTACGGATGAAAAGTTTATGTCCAAATAATATTGTATACAAATTTTTATTATATTTGAAATAGTGGAGCATCACTTTTATAATAATATTATTTTCTATATATATTCAACGACACAGATTTATCATAATCTTATTGCTATAAATTTATAGTTCCAAATAATTAAATTACACGAAAACTTGTACATTCACATATTTTTGTATGAATTTAACATCCGTACGGTTGGATTATTCAAATAATAACTAATTTATCATAATTTAAACCGCACTAATAGAGAACTTCTCTATTGTGTGCTTTAGATACTCTTTTCCCTTTCCTAATATCTGTCAGATGTTTCATTTTATTCTCTGTAAGATGTATCCCATCACCTATAAAAGAAAGGAGACTCAAATATTAGGGTTTGAGAAGGCAAGGGACTACTTCTCGCCCGTGCTTAAAGTTCCTAATATTCATCTTTAAAGGGTTCATCTAGAGACGGACGAGCTACTACAAACTTAAAGGAACTGGGGTTTTCATCATCAGTTGAAGGGGTTTGCTATTTGCAAGAACCAGCCAAAAGAAAACTCTTTTGGAGGTCCTGACGTAACTCAAAATCATGCTGTTGAAGATAATGTGATGTCCAAGGGAGATAATGGAACTCATGTGTGGGTGTCAATCATTGATATGCTCTGTGTAGCATGCAAGGAACTTCTGTTTCGGCCCGTTGTTCTTAATTGCGGGCATGTATACTGTGACTTGCGTAAGCATCCCAACTGATGCGAAACTTCGGTGCCAAATATGTCAAAGTTCACATCCGATGGGGATCCCCAAGGTCTGTCTCGAGCTTCTTCATTTTTTGGAGACCGAGTTCCCTACAGAGTATGAACTTCGGAAAAACACAATAAAGCAAGTCGATTCTCAGCAAGAGCTTCCAATTATACGCTCAGCAGAAGGTAGTAGGCAAAGTAGCCATTTCTCATTTTCATCAGATGAAAGATTTTACCCATTCACAGGTAATTGGAAGATTACTCTGGCTAACTTTATCATACTCGTTCACAGGCTTTAGACCAGTTGCTAATTATAAAGATTCTTTCAGACACGACATTTCTGTGTCTTCACGGCCTTCAGTTTCAGCTGCAGACGTTCTATCATCGTCCACAGAATTCACCCCAACCTCAGGTGAAGCCTACTCATTGAAACTAACTTCCTCAGCTTGTTCTTTGGTGCCGATAGATTCAGAACTCTGAGGATTTATAACTTTTCCTTCACTACATTTATCAAAATGCAATGATCCAGCAACTTTGCATTCCACACCCTCCTGATAATTCTCTTGTGGCTTTATTGATTCACCAAGTGTTCGAGGTGATTGACAACCTTCTGGAATAAAATTGAGAGGGGGTAAAAAGAGTTTGAGAGGGAGAGATTGTGAGAGAGATTGTAGGAAGAGAGATTCAAGATACAAGAGTTCAAAATACATGGGAACATGAATTACCGGAAATACCCCTACCAATTTCAAGTTTTGGGGTTAAATCATAACGGTGCTTGACGGTAGCCCCTCAAGTGCTTAAAATTTTTATTACAACCAGACAAAATGTCAAAAATTATAGTCAGCCATCCAAGTGCCAAAAACAAAAAAGATAGCCAGCCAAAATGCCTTTTTCTCAATGTTAAATTTTGTTCTTTGTAGTCGCTGACAAGTGACAACCTAATAAATTATTCAATTAAATGAAATTTTAGAAAAGTTTATAAATTTGTACTACAAACAAAAATTATGTAAAGGTAAAACAAATAACTAAATAAAATTTATAATATGAAGGCTTGT
Organism: Saposhnikovia divaricata; assembly: GCA_036435485.1. NCBI lineage: Eukaryota > Viridiplantae > Streptophyta > Magnoliopsida > Apiales > Apiaceae > Saposhnikovia > Saposhnikovia divaricata. The sequence goes on along the minus strand of CM071597.1, from coordinate 7,320,603 downwards.
GATGGCTAAGTTGCTAACAATAGATACCACGTAAATTCACAAAAAAAAAAAAAAAATCACTTAAAATCATCTAGAATGGGATTCACTTAAACCTGGCAATTTGGATGATTGAATGGATTTTGGTTCGAATCAATTTCGGAATGAATGGTATATTTGAATAGAGTTCGGATCAGATCGAATTTAATTCGGTTTGGCACGGGTTTCAATTTAAAAAACGATAAAATTAACCTAATTATTAGGATAATGTACCAAAGTAACTGTTTCCTGAAACATGGTCAATTTTAACCTTTTGGATCTGCATTTCATAAATGCGTATTAAGATTCAGTCTATAACTGTTCTTATGTGCGCCTCCATTTCTTTTCAAACTTACATGAATACGTTGCAAAGTTGTTGTATATAGGTTCTTATCTTCATCCTAGCCGTATATATATATACATCTTGTATCTATCTATCAGAGGTTACAACTAGGATTAAAAGTAGGGTATCATGTTCTAATAAAAAAGTATACTCCCTTGTTTTATGCGTATCCAACACAGTATTCCAACCTTAAATGCGTATTACAACTTCTTTTTTTTTGAATAAAAGCAATTTTCATTATCAAGAAATATCGTACAAAAGGGACTCCAACAACAGACTTGGAGGAGGAGTAAACACGTTTGGACAATTTAGAGAACAGGGGATTTTGGCTGCTACATGAGCGACCCTATTCACTTGTCTTTTAACAAAAGAAACTGAGAACTCCGGCATGGAATCTAGAATAGCCCGGCAAGCATCGAAGATATTACCTACCTCCAGCAAATTGTCATGGGGACTCTGCAAGGCCTTGATCGATAGAAAAGAATCTGACTCAATGCTTACTTTGACGAGATTCATGGAGAGCAACCACTGAAGACCTTCATAGATTGCTAGAGCCTCGCCTTCCAACACACTTGAAACCATGGGATTACAGATTGTTTTACCAGCCACAAACTCACCATTGTGATCCCGAAGCACTAATCCCATCGAGAAAGAAGCATCCCCCAACTTGACTGCAGCATCTACATTTAGTTTAACAGTACCAGGCGCTGGTTTATTCCATCTGACAATGATTGGGGATCTCGTACTCGCACTAGCATTTGCCTGAACCAATCGTTTATCCTTTGCTTCCTTCCAATCCGAAATATTTTTAGCACTCCAAGTCATGGTTATGGCTGCTGTACCCACCTTACTTTCCCAGACCTTCTTATTTCGGAAGAACCAAATCCCCCACAACACTTTACTAATTCTTTCCACCTCTATAGCATTGCACGTAGCCAACTTGGATAATAACCAGGCAGGAGCATAGTCTTCTCTCGACATACATAAGTCACTCCAGAATAATTCCAGCATTCTATAGCAAACGGGCATTCAAAAAACAAATGAAGGAGATCTTCCTGTTCAGCAGTACACAATGGACAGCTTAGAGGAAGATTAACTCCTTTAGTGCTCAGTCTGAGTTTCACAGGGATATTATTTCTGCAGAACCTCCAAAGAAACAACTTAATTTTGTGAGGCAAATTTAACTTCCAAAGGCTGCTCCAGCCACTCGTTTGCATAATAGAACCAGTACCGACATGATGATTATGCCACATTTGATAACCCGTTTTGACAGAATACCTACCATTAGTTGTTTTAGCCCAAGCTAACCGATCCCCAGAATTTACATCTAGTATGCGAGTTGCCAAGATCGAATTAACATCATCTCCATTAAATAAACTTAACACCTTTTGGACGTCCCACATCCTTTCATTCGGTTCAAATAGCTGGGATACTACCATACTATCATCAGCATACAGACGAGTTTGATCAACCATAAATCCTTCCTTACCAGTCAGCCAAGGGTCCTGAAAGCATTTAATCGAACTGCCATCACCCAAAATCCATCTGTAGCCTTTGAAAACCTCATTCCTAGCTGTAATGATTCCTTGCCATATAAAACTCGACCCTAGAGCTGCCTTAGCATGGAGAATATGAACATTCGGAAAATACTTTGCCTTATAAAATCTAGCCACCAGGGACTGCGGAGAATGAACAAACTGCCAAACATGCTTAGCTATCAGGGCAATATTATACCCATAGAGATCTCTAAAAGCAAGACCACCCTGACACTTCGACATGCTTAACCCACTCCAACGAATCCAGTTGATGCCTTTCCTATCAGTAGATCCCGACTGCCACCAGTACTTGTTCAACATCACTTCCATCTCGTTACACATTGACTTTGGAAGAAGGAAAGAGGACATACAGTATGAAGGTATAGCTGTTGCAACATTTTTAATCAGGACCGTCTTCCCTGCACGAGAAATCTTCTTCGCTTTCCAACCTTGCACCCTCTTCCACATCCTCTCCTTAATAAAGCCAAACACTCTCTTTTTTTATCTGCCCACTAGAGACGGCAGCCCCAGGTACATACTATTCTGCAGATCATTGCTAACTCCCAAGATAGACGAAATCGCAGCCTGTTTATCCTGCTTAACATTCGAGCTAAATGTAATCCCCGACTTCATATAATTAATAGATTTCCTCGAAAGATTAGCATACTCATCAAGAATGGCTTTAACAGCATGAGCTTCACAATTACTTGCCCGAAAAAACAAGAAAGAGTCATCAGCAAATAAGAGATGGGAAATGACAGGGGCTGAATTGCTGACTTTAATCCCATGAATCGTCTCATCAGTCACAGCTTTAGACAAAGCAAGAGAAAGACCCTCGACACAGAAGAGAAACAGGTAGGGGGAGAGCGGGTCTCCCTGCCTTATACCTCTCGACGGAGTGATAGGACCGATATTTACTCCATTGAAACAGAACTCGTAAGAAACTGTTGATACACACATCATCATCCATCTTATCCATTGAGCACAGAACCCCATATCAATCATTCTCTATTTCAAATAACCCCAGTCTACTCTATCGTAAGCCTTTGAGATATCTAGTTTTAACGCCACATCGCCCTCACTTCCACCTTTTGGTTTCTTCATATGATGGATGAGCTCGAAAGCAATGAGCACGTTATCATTGATGCTTCTACCCGACACAAAGGCAGCCTGATTCTCAGTGATAATATGAGGAAGCATACGCTTTAAACTATTCGCTAGCACTTTAGACATAATTTTGTACAGCACGTTGCACAAAGCTATAGGCCGGAGATCTCTCATACGACAAGCATTTTCTTTTTTGGGAATGAGCACAACATTAGTATCATTAAGATTTGCTGGAAAAGAACTAGTAACTAACCAATCTTTACAGCAACTAAAGACTTCCTTACCTAGAATAGGCCAGAAATTTTGAAAGAAGGCAGGATTCAGGCCGTCCGGCCCACTTGCTTTATCCGGGTGCATCTGCTTAACTGCCATAGTAAACTCCGCAAACGATAGCTCAGCCACTAGCAACTGATTATGAACATCTGTTACACAGCCATTTCCCTCAAGATTTTGAGAACTCGATATAGACTGGTCACCTTTAAATACATCAGTAAAGTACTCCTTAACTAAGCCACACATTCCTTCCAGGTCCTCCACTCGACACCCAGAATCACTTTCCAAATAAGCAATATGATTTGTCTTTTTCCGAGTAGAAGCAGACGCATGGAAGAACTTTGTATTAGCATCTCCTTCAGTCAACCAAAAAACCTTGGCTCGTTGCTTCCAATAAATTTCTTCATGCAACAGGAGCTCATGCAATTTTTCCTTTTCCTCAAAATACAAACTAACCCCTGCATTATTAATTCGATTTACCAGCTTAGAAATTACTTCCTTTTGCTTTTTCACTTTATCTCGAAACTTATGAAAGAAATTCCTCCCCCATCGTGCCATAAAATTTGACACAAAAATTAACTTATGGAGCATGTGGGAGGGCGAAAGAGCAAGCCAATAATCAGTAGTCTCCTTAAGAAACTCTGGTTCCTGCAACCACGTGTTTTTGAATCGAAAACGGAATTGCTTCCGTGAGAAAGATACACTATATAAGTCCAGTAAGATAGGGTCGTGGTCAGAAACAGGAGCATGGATGACCAAGAGTTTACACAACGGAAATAACAACAACCAAGAACGAAGCGCAAGAGCCCTATCCAGACGTTCCTTAACCCACTCAGCTGTACCACGCGACTTCTCCCAAGTATATTTACCACCCTGAAGATCAATATCTACCAACAAAGAATCGTCTACTGCAGCTTGAAAACCAGTCATAAGATATTAGGGATGAGGAGAACCCCCCCATTTATCAGCTGCTAGCAACAAATCATTAAAGTCACCTATAATTGCCCAGGGCAAGTGAGTCATGCCAGCCAACATTCTAATAAAGTCCCAAGAATTTTTCCTACGAGCCCTCTCCGGAAAACCATAGAAACAAGAGAGAGACCAAACAGGAACACCATTGGTCAAGAAATTAACATTAACATGATTACGAGAATAATTAGTAACTTCACAATGCACATTATGCTTCCAAAAAATTGCCAAGCCACCACTACGTCCTACTCTATCCACTGAAAAACACTGAGCAAATCCATGTTTAACTCTAAGTTCCTCAATTTTATTCGCAAACGAAATAGTTTCAGATAAAAACAGAAAATCGGGTTTGTGCACCTTGATAAGGTCACCCAGGACACGAACTGTACGAGGGGAACCCAGCCCTCGACAGTTCCAACTTAAGACATTCATTGCGAATGGCTAGCTTGCCCTGCAAGCTTAGCCAAATCAGTGATGGAAGAACCTGGACAATAAACAGTAGAAAGACCAGTTTCAGTATTTGTCACCTCGTTGCCGTCTTCTATTTCCATAAAAGAATTAATCTCTGGGCCTCTTCTTCTTTTGTTACTTTCCTCGACATTAAGCCCAGTCAACTCCAACTCGGTTGGCCCACTACCATTTTTGAAATTAGCCGCCAATATCGCCTTATCCTTATTGTTTGAACTAAATCCCTGATTATTCTCCCTACTAGACATCATACTGCTAGCATTACGCCCCTGTATACCAGATTGCACTAACTGTTTACCAGAATTCCCCGAAAAGTGCTGATTAGCTTTTGACTTTCCGTGATTTACGCCCCATTCCGTGTCTCTCTCATCTCGAAGAAACTTACTCTGATCCTGCCCTATCGATCTCTTCGCCGGAGCACGAAGCCATGACCCCCATTCTCTCACTTCATCTTTGACCGTCGAGTTGAATTTCTTCTCACAAAATCGCTCAATATGGGTTACCAAACCACATACGAAACAGAAGTCTCTGAGCCTCTCATTCTTACATTGAACGATGCATTCTGGACCATTCTTCCTGCATATCTTTTTCTTACGTTTTAATGGCTACCTCACGTCAACATTTATTTTGATCCGCATATATTCCCTCCAAATGCTAGTATTGTTATTTGGATCATAAGAAACAAACGAAAGAAGTTACCAAGCTGTTTCCCTGCTGCCTCTGTCATTAGCCCTGATGGAACCCCGTATAACTGGATCCAAAACTGAATAGAAGACAGTGGAACCTCCAAGGGATATTCTCCTGCACCTATCTTACTGAGGACCATCATAGCACCATCAAAACTCCATGGTCCTCCATTTAGAACCCATTCCATGTCGTCAACATGGTAGAACTGAAATAAGAAAACTCCTAGTTTCAGATCTTTTATGTTTATACCTCTTGCAGGACGCCAAATGTCCGCCATTTTTGATTTCATTGCCCTGGTATTTAGATTTTTATCCGTCAAGAAACGACCCACCAAACAGAACTCGAACTTGTTGGATACATCTTCTGCTTCTTCATCAAAAACGAGTTCAGTGTTTTCCTCGTCCTCGATTCCCATCTCTGCCATCCTCTCGTTGATATCTTCAACTCTTGCCATCACACAACTCTCACACTCTTGCGAACAAGAAAGGAGAGAAAAACAAAGGCTCTCACTTCATAGGAGAGAAACAAAATGTATTACAACTTATTCTAGAGCATGAAATATGTGATTGATTTTAATAGAGTTTTTCTTGTAAATCATATATGTGGTTATTGTGTACTTACTTAAATATGTTCAAGTTTGTACTTTGGAAACTAATACGAGTAGTACTCATAGCAATCATGTCAATTTATAATTTTGTTGTGGGTCATAGAATATAATTTGAGTGTTATATGGGTGTTGTCCAATTAAGATGATTTTTCAGAGCACCTAGAATCCTAAACTTTCTTAAAAAATGATGCATCCATTTAGCTGGATCTCCAATAATATTCAAGGTAGAAACTAAATAGTTTTCAAGACGTTGTACTCTAAGAATGTAGGTTTCAGTCCTGATTCTAATCAAAAACCTTCGTAAATCTTCTAAAACGCTTCTCTGATCTTGCGCTTTTACTTCTTAAAACTACACTTCTAACTCTTTTATTTGTATTCTTCTAATTTCTTCATTTTAAGCATTCTTCGCCTTTATTTTTCTTCCGATATCCGTTTGACTTTCATTGAGTTACCTCCATAATTAATATAACATATATAATATATGATCCTTTTTTTCTACATAATGTCATATTTTAAATTGAACATTAGTTAATTTGTATGTAAAAGGTAATGTGTTATTTACAGGATTCGTTTTTTTAAAGCCAAATATTTTTACGATCCAAATTGTTTGACTAATAAATTATTGTATCTTATGTAGTAATATACAATTTTCATTTTACGTTAACACCTCAATATTTTTTACTCTAATATATTGTTAGATAATATACATTATATTAAATATAATATCGTTTTATAGCCCAATTGTGTATTTTACGTAATTCTTTAATTGATAAATGATAAAAGAGTCCAAAACTCATTTAAAATCCAATAATATTTAATTAATAATATATCATCAATATCACACACATACATATTGTGTGTATGATTTAGAATACATGTGAATGTGTGACTTAATGATATGAAAATGCACAATTTAACTCGATGGTCCAAGTTCAATTACCATTGAAAATAATACTTCTACATATAAATAGGAACTTAGGGGTAAATTGGTACTTTCAAATCATGAATAAAGTACTTTATTTGTTGACTTGGTCTTATATTTAGTATTTTAATAAAAAATACATAATGCATTTCATATTTTTTCTTTATGTAAAACTAAATATTATCTCCCTTAAATGGTACACACAGATATCATGTTGATATGGGCTAAAAATAAGCCCTAAAGACACATTTAGTGTTGCATTAATTAGACCCGGTATGGTCCGAACGTGGGGCCTACCAACAGGGTCCAAAGTTCTATTTTTAATATTAATTTCGTAATTAATATTAGGGGTAATAAACTGTTATTCCCAGATTACACACTTGTATAATTGTAGAAGGGGGGGTTGAATACAATTCTTGATATTTATAAATTTCTGATAAGAACTTCAGAAACTTATGAAGAGATAATTGCAATGTAAGAATTATACACAAACACATATAAAATCAGGTGGTTAAAATGCACCACCTGAAGCTTTTATTTGAAGAAAACTCTGTGATACAAAATGTACACAGCTGCCGTTTTACAACTCTTTGCTTCTAAAGATATTCAAGAAACCCTAAGCAAATATGTCTGTTTTCTTAACCTACAAAGAGTTGCTACACTTGGTTATATATCCCAAGTTTTACAAGTACTACTGGAATAAGATAATACTAATCTAATTCTAGTTGACTTGCTACTACACTCCAAATACATATGTAGCCGAAAGGTTGTCCTTGTGTTCAGACATGTCTCCTGCACCTTTCTTGTATTCATAGTGTAAATGGAATGCTTCTTTCTTCTGTGTTTCCAAAGTATGGCTGCCATACTGCTTTTTGTATCTACTATAAACTCATGTGATCTGTCAGTCAAACATGTCCTTATCAACTGCTAATCTCCAGCTAATCATAGAAAACAGTGTCAATGATTATCCGTTGATGATGTATACTGACATCCGTTGATGATGAATAGAGCAGTATCCGTTGATATTGGGACTTGAGCTGTATCCGTTGATAGAGTGAATTTGAGTTGTATCCGTTGATAGAGTTTAGTCTTCATCCGTTGATACACTTTCACTTAGACAGAATTACATAGCATAGCTTATTTACAATTGGCTACCCTATTCTGCCTATCCGTTGATAGTCAACATGACTGTGGATAAAAACACTATCAACTGATAACATAGAGATACTGCAGTGTGCTACAAAACCTCATCCGTTGATGAGCTACCTGTCAACGGATAGAGTTATAAATCCTCATCCGTTGACAGCTACAAAACCTTAAACAATTTGATTGATTGTGAAGTTATCATCAAGTACAACATATTCCTAACAATCTCCCCCAATTTATACTTGATGGCAATAAAGCATAAATTCAGGACCTTGATGATAACAAAACATTCCTAAAGATATATAAAGAACAATACATAAATTGTATTAAGCTACAATAATTGAAAAACTGAAAGTTTGAGAAATTTACAGAGAAGTGCTCCTCTAGACTGAGCAGATTAGGACTGTTTCTTTCCTCTCGTTGGCATCACCCTTGATTTTCCTTCCTTGGCAGAGTTGGACTCAATCTGTATTTGGAGTTGCCTATAGAAGGCATCTTCTTCATCTACCTTTGGATTTAGCTTCTGTTGTAGCCATCTCAGGTATTGAGAACTAGCCTTTGGCAGTTGGTCTTCTAACCTGAAGAATCTCCTGTTACCATCTTCATCCCTGAACTCCATCATCCAGAAAGGTTGGAGGTGGATTTTCTGTCCATTGTATGGGATCTTCATTTTCCTTGGTAGACTTGATGGTGAGTTCCAATCCCTCCTTATTTGTTCTATTTTGTCCAGTATCTCCCCTTTTGCTATCTTGGAGAACCCTGTGTATCTCTTGATTGCAGAGAACACTTTGGTTAAGGTATGATAATTTTCTCCAAGAACCCTTTGTAGTGGCCATGTCCTTTCCGTTCCTCCCTTGTATACAAAGACCAATCTTTCAGGCAAATGTTTATATTTGTCAATTCCTCTTACTTCTGACAATTCATCCAGATAAAGATTCATGTCAGAGTATTCTTCAATATCTGCCTGATAGATAAAATCATCCTTGTTTTCCAAGATTGGCTGCCTGACAATTGCAGGTACCCTAGCAACTTGAATTGGTTCCTTTGAAGGTTGCTTCCTTGGTTTCCTTTTCTTCTGTGTAGGCTTCTGTTGAGGCTTCAGCAAGAATGAAGGAACCTCAATGGAGTCAAGATTCATTGGTTCCTCTTTAGGTACTATAGGCTCACCATGGAAATTTACATCTGGGTTGAATACTTTCACATCAATAGGTTGTGATGAACCAACTGTCTCTTTGTTTTCAGTTTCTGGAGAGACAGGCCTCCTTGCATGTGATTTTAATCTCTTGGATTTGGGGACTGATTTCCCTTTCTTTTTGAATTTGGGGACTTCCTCAGGTTCCCTCAATTCATCCTCTACCTCATCCAATAACTCTTGAGCCAGCCTTGCTTGCTTCTCATCTGAGTTTTCATATAGATATTCAGTGCTTGGTTGAGATTCTCTTAGCAGCCTTGAAGTTTCTTCTCTCTTAGCTTCAACAAATCTAGGATGGCTGTTGGATATGTTTAGAACTTTTCCATTCCTTATGATTACAGCCATCCATTCTCTTACACAACTGTTAGCCTTCTCCTTGAATTCCTTGATTGCCTTACCCATCAACTTCTCTTCATCATCCTTGGGAAATGGAAAGTCCAGTTGTAACTTGTTCTTCCCATTTGCTTTTGGTGGTGAGAAGGGTCTTGATTTGATGTAGGGTTCAAATTCCTTAACATGAGAAGGCTCAGCATCATAGAATGTAGGAGCCACAATTGCTGGAGTGAGCACCTTCAGAATTGTTGTAGATATTGTTGGAGCTGAGGTTTGGCTAGAGAACAGGTTTGATGCAATAGATTGATTGATCAATCTTTCTGTCCTCATTATCCTTTCATAGTTTTCTTCTTTCATCTTTTGGAGAGCTTCAATTTTGGCTAGCTTTTCTTCTTCTGTCAAGTTTGAAAGATCAAACTCTCCATATAGAGGTTTGGATTTGCTGGGGGAAGCTGTGACAATGAATTCTTGTGGATTGACCACTATGGTAGGCTGCTGCTCCCCCTCACTTGCTGCTTCCCTTCTTTCAGAAATTAAGATTTGACTTGAAGTTGCCACAGCCTCTTTTACTTTCTCCCCCTTTTTGTTAGCATCAAGGGTTTGACTAGAAGTTGGGGCTGCAACTAACCTTTCTAGCAGTTGGGTTTGCAGTTTCTGATGTTGAAGAAATTGCTCCATCTGGGATTCCATCTTTTCCACTCTTGAAGTGAGAAGTTGCACAGATTTAGCCAGGTTGTCTTCTTTGAGAAACCTTTGTTGCAACACCCTCTGAGTGGCTGTAGGAGCTAGTTGCTCTAGCTTGGAATCCACAGAGATTTTCACATCCTTGATTTCTTGTTTGACCTCCTCTAAATTGGATCTCTGAATCACCATTTGCATCTTTTGTAACTTTAGGGAGTCAATTGCCTGTTGAAGAACAACCTTTCTCTGTGGATCTGCTTCTGGGTGCTCAGCCAGGGCAGATTTATATTGCCTTATGATTTCCATATCAAGTTGGTGATAGGTGTAGTTTTGAGCAAATGCAAAATCATGAATACTGCTACCACCTTCATCTTCAGAGCTCTGGCTGTCTTCATCTTCAGAATTGTCAAATTCATCACTCTCAGCAGTGGTTGGCAGAGCTGCTATAGATTCCTTAGCTCTAAGTAGAGATTGTGAGGTGTGCACTAGGTGCAGTGCCTCCTCTGCTTCCACATTGCCCTGTTGTGCCAGAATTTGATAGGCAGGAACAGGGTGAGTAAAGGTTTCAGCATCCAGAGAAATGGAGTCAATCATGGACTGATATTCTCTTTGAAATTCCATTTCCTTGGATGCATCCTCAACCCCCATTGACTCACTAGCAATGGCTGCTTCTTCCATCCTTATCTCTCCTGTAGTCCCTTCTCTCACCTCATCTCTCTTTTCTTGCATCAAGGGCTCCCCTTGGCTCACACCTCTCACACCCTCACCTTCACCTACTAAGGTGGTACTCTCCAACTCTCCTTTTGCCTGACCGGAAGAAATGGCCAGCCTCTCATTATTTATCTCTCCTTTTGCCTGCTCACAAGGCAGCCTCTCACTCCCTTCCCTCAAACCTAAAAGTGTTTCAACTACTGAGAACTCCTCTACACTTGACACTGGAATGTCAGATATAGCAGTGGTAGAGTGAGTTATCAACGGATAAGGAATATCCGTTGATGAAGTAGTTATAGCTGTCAACGGATGGCTAGATAGAGGCGCATCCGTTGATGGAGAAACACTTGTCAACGGATGAAGGATATCCGTTGAGGAAGGAATAATTATATCCGTTGAAGAGAAAACCAACACTGAATCTGTGGAGATTGATTTTAAGTTCGAGGCCACAGTCTGTGTTGAGAATTCTGGAAGGGAAGATTGATGGTCCAACAAATCATCTAAAAGATGATGACCACCAATTATAGAGTGGGGCTTCTCCAAGAATCTTAAAGATGGAGAATCAGGAATTGATGTAGATATCATATCCACATCCAGAGAAGGAGTTGGTGATGGTGGATTGTAATGTGTATCGATTTGAAGATTAAGATCAAGGGGCTGTGACTCCACATTTATTGAAGTCACATCAAACTGAGTTTGAGAAGGTACAGTTTCCTGTACAGTGTGTGTGCCCTGTGATTCCCCTGTGGTTTTAGATTTCACTCTTCTTCCATAGGTTTTTGAGATTGGGCTATATGTGTCCCTAACCCTCTTGTGCAGTGTTCCTTGTGGGGAACTTGATTCAGTAGTCACACTCTTTTGGGAGAGTGTGACTAGAATTTGGCCTGTAGTTACATTAGCAGTCTTTTGAGAGACTGAAATGGTGGTTGCACTCATCTCTCCTTCCTTATCCTTAGGGCTTCTTTGATGTTCACCCTGTCCCTCACCACTCACTACCACCTTCACACTCCCCTCAAGAGGTTTGGTAGTTTTTACAACAGGTGTCTTTTGAGAGACACTTGAGGTTTGCCTTTTAGAATGTGGTTTTGGAACTTTGGATTTGGTCACTTTGGTAGGAGCCTGTTTGGTCACAACTACAGACTCCATTGTGACACTAGAAGGTAAAGAAATTTGGGGGTTGGAGATAGAGGTTTCAAAGTTAGAGATAGTTACCTGAACAATTGGTAGATATACCAACTGTACTCCTGCATTGAGGTTCATTCGAATCAGGTCACTTAAGACTCTCTTCTCCTGAACAAAACATTGGAACTTGCTATCCGGGTTAGCAATGGATAGCTTATTCTCAGACACATGCAGTGCTAAGAGCATGAAAAATCTAGCAAAGTAGATATTCTTGCTCCTAGTTTCCTTTTTACCCAACTTTGCAGCTATCTCATACAAAACTAATGTGCCAAAATTATAGAATTTATCATTTAAAAGCATACACATCATTGTTAGCATGGACAGGGTAACAGCATCAAAATTGCTAATTTTTCCTGAAAAAGTTTTAATGAAGGCATCACAGAAGTAGCTCCATTCTTTAACCATTCCTTTTCTAGCAATTTTCCCTAAGTTTTCAGTACTAAGGGCATAATTAATAGAATTAAGCATGGCAACAATTTCAGCATCAGTAGGTACTTTCAGACAGTTATTCTCAGGCAATTTTAAACAAGCAGTTATTACATCAGAATTAACCACATAGTTTTTACCCTTTAAAGAAAAAGCAATTGTACCGTCTGTGCCATTGTACTCAGCAGATGTCCACATTTCTTCAATTACCTCGTGGATTAAGGGAGTGGTAGCCGTCATAGCATATGACAGTTTGCATTTCTTCACGAAACTCATCAAAGTGTGGTAAGCTTCTGGAGCATTCACTGTGTCAACAAAGGCCGCGAAATTGTTCTTCTCATAGGTAAACCCAGTGGAGGACATCATCTTAACAATAGGCGCCATTGAAGTGATTGAACTTTGGTTACAGAGAGTTTTAGGGAAGAAGATGCAGTTAACTTTTGATATGCTTGAAAATGAATAAAAGTGAGATGTGAGAGTACAAGTCCGCCTTTTATATTTTTCAAGAATTAAAAATGAAATAATTAAAAGTAATTACTCCATTGGTCAAAAGTAACTGTTAGATAGTAAATAAAAAGAGAATAAGTACAGCCATGATTAGATATACACGGTTACCAACGGAAAAGAAAAAAAAAATGTATATCAACGGATATAGAATGAACGGTTGAGATACAGTTTATCCGTTGATGACGTGGATAGCCTGTTACCCGTTGACATGCAAAAATCTAGTAATGTGTTTATACTATCAACGGATAAAAGGATATCCGTTGATAAGCTAATTTTGCCTTAGGCAAAATTTCTGCAGAAAATTTTTTTCTGAAAGTTTTCACTTTCAAGTAAATCAAAACACATTTCCAGCTTCAAATCATTGAAATCAAATATCACTAGGAATTATGACAAATTAAGCATACCTAGCTCACCTACCAATCTTGTGAATGTGGATTCATCAAGAGGCTTGGTGAAGATATCTGCAAGCTGCATTTCACTTGGCACAAAGTGCATTTCTACTGTACCATTCATCACATGTTCTCTAATGAAGTGGTATTTGATGTCAATGTGCTTGGTTCTCGAATGTTGCACTGGATTCCCTGTGATGGCAATAGCACTTGTGTTGTCACAGAAAATTGGAATCTTCTCAACTTTTAGACCATAGTCAATGAGTTGGTTTCTCATCCATAGAATCTGTGCACAACAGCTTCCAGCCGCAATGTACTCAGCTTCAGCTGTAGAAGTGGAGACTGAGTTTTGTTTCTTACTGAACCATGACACAAGCCTGTTTCCTAGAAATTGACAGGAACCTGTAGTACTTTTCCTATCAACTCTGCAACCTGCATAATCTGCATCTGAATAGCCAGTTAGATCAAAACCAGATTCTCTTGGGTACCAAATGCCAAGGTTTGGTGTTCCCTTGAGATACCTGAAAATTCTTTTAATAGCTATTAAGTGAGACTCTCTAGGATCAGCTTGAAATCTAGCACAAAGACAGGTAGAAAACATTATATCAGGTCTACTAGCTGTTAGGTATAAAAGTGAACCTACCATGCCTCTATAACTTGAGATGTCCACAGACTTTTCCTTAGTATTCAACTCAAGCTTAGTTGCAGTGGCCATAGGTGTTTTAGCAGATGTACAATCCATTAAGTCAAATTTCTTTAAGAGATCATAAATATATTTTGTTTGACTTATGAAAATGCCCTCATTAACTTGCTTTACTTGTAGGCCAAGAAAGTAAGTTAATTCACCCATCATACTCATTTCATACCTACTTTGCATAAGTTTGGCAAACTTTTTGCAAAGCTTCTCATCTGTAGACCCAAAAATAATATCATCTACATAGATTTGAACAAGTATTGAAGAGCCATTAATATCCCTATGAAATAAGGTTTTATCTACTGTACCTCTAGTGAAGTGGTTCTCCAAAAGAAATTGAGATAAAGTGTCATACCAGGCTCTTGGTGCTTGCTTCAAACCATAAAGTGCTTTCATGAGAAGATATACATATTCTGGAAATTCTGGATCCTCAAAACCAGGAGGTTGATGGACATAGACCTCTTCTTCCAGTTCCCCATTTAGAAAGGCACTTTTGACATCCATCTGATAGACTTTGAAATTGGCATGTGCTGCATAGGCTAGAAAGATTCTTATTGCCTCAAGTCTTGCTACTGGAGCAAAAGTTTCATCAAAATCTATTCCTTCTTCTTGAGAATAGCCCTTTGCCACTAATCTAGCTTTATTCCTCACAATTATGCCATTTTCATCTGTCTTATTCTTGAGAACCCATTTAGTACCTATGACACTTCTATCATCAGGTTTGGGCACAAGCTTCCATACTTTATTCCTTTCAAATTGATTTAGCTCTTCTTGCATTGCTAACACCCAATCTGGATCTAGAAGGGCATCTTCCACTTTCTTAGGTTCCTCTTGAGATAGGAAGCTACTGTATAGACATTCAGCTTGAGTGGCCCTTCTAGTTTGGACTCTTGAATTTGATTCACCAATGATTAACTCAAATGGATGATTTCTAGTCCATTTTCTTGCAGGTGGAAGATTTGATCTTGATGAGGTTGCTTCATTTCCATGATCATGTTGATTTAGCATTGAACTTTGACCATGAGAAACTCCCCCTGAGTTTGTTGTCCTTGCTGAGTTATGAAGTTGACTGTCAATGGATGCATCATTTTGCCTGTCGACGGATGCTTGAGAATTTCTATCAACGGATGCATCTCTAATAGTGTCAACGGATGTTGCAGAATGACTGTCAACGGATGCTCCAGAATGACTATCAACAGATGCTTCATTTACAGTGTAAGCATCACTTCTAGTTGGTGTAACAGCTCTAGGTGGATCTCTGTGGTCATGATCTTCATTCTCCTCATCATCATCATAGTACATTCTTCCTTCACCTTCATTCTCAAATTCCAACTTTTCATGGTAGCCTTCATCATTTAGGCCTAGAATCTTTTGATCATCAAACACAACATGTACAGACTCCATAACAATGTTGGTTCTTAGATTGTAGACCTTGTAGGCTTTCCCTGCTGCATATCCAACGAAAATAGCTTCATCTGCCTTTGCTTCAAATTTGCCTAAATTATCTCCATGATTCCTTAGCACAAAACACTTACATCCAAAGACATGTAGAAAAGCTAAAGTTGGTTTCTTGTTGGTTAATAACTGATAAGGAGTCATTCCTCTAGCTTGATTGACCAAGGAAATATTCTGAGTAAAGCATGCAGTGTTGACAGCTTCAGCCCAGAAATATGTTGGTAATCTTGATTCACTTAACATTGTTCTAGCTGCTTCAATGAGAGTTCTGTTTTTCCTTTCAACAACCCCATTTTGTTGAGGTGTTCTGGCAGCAGAAAACTCATGGACAATTCCATTCTCTTCACAGAAAATCTTCATTGTGGAATTTTTGAATTCAGTACCATTGTCACTTCTGATCCTTTGAACTCTGTCTTCAGAACCATTGTTTAGCATTCTGAGGTGATTGATAATGATTTCACTTGCACAATCCTTGGAGTGCAGGAAGAAAGTCCATGTGAACTTAGAAAAATCATCTACAATCACCAGACAGTATTTCTTCTTTGAAATAGACATGACATTTACTGGACCAAATAAATCCATATGCAGCAATTGAAGAGGCTTAACAATGGATGACTCTGTCTTGCTTTTGAAAGATGATTTCTTTTGTTTCCCTAATTGGCAGGCATCACATAGCCCATCTTTGACAAACTCCAAATGAGGGATTCCTCTAGCAAGATCCTTTCTTACCAAATCATTCATAACTTTAAAATTCAAATGTGACAGCTTCTTATGCCATAGCCAACTCTCATCCTTACTTGCTTTGCTGAAGAGACAAGTAATGGATTCTGAGCATGCTGAATTGAAGTCAGCTATGTAAACATTTCCTTTTCTAAAGCCTGTCAATACCACATTGTTGTCTTCCTTGGCAGAAACAACACAGGCTTCTTTTGTGAACTTTACTTCATAGTCTTTGTCACAAATCTGACTGATGCTCAGCAAATTGTGCTTTAAACCTTCAACTAAAGCCACTTCTTCAATGATGACATTGTCTTTTGAAATCAGGCCATATCCCTTAGTATATCCTTTGCTGTCATCTCCAAAGGTAATTCTAGGGCCAGCTCCTTCCTTGAACTCTGTGAGCAGGGTTGAATCTCCTGTCATGTGCCTAGAACATCCACTGTCTAGGTACCATAGATTCCTTCTGTTTCCCTGCACACATTTCAAAAACAAATCAAGTTGATTTTGGTACCCAAGCTTCCTTGGGTCCTTTCTTGTTAGCCTTTGACTTTGCACTCTTAGCATTCTTCATCTTAGGTGTAGATGCTTGAGTAATGGGGTTTGACAAATGCTCATTTGCATGAATATTGGATGCATGCATGTGTGGAAAATTGGCATACATATTATTCATGTTAGGTAGGTTCCATGACATTTGTGGCACATTCATAGATTGAAAGTATGGATTAGACACATATGGCATGTTCACATATGGATTTGAAAAACTAGCATTTTGATACAAACCAGGCATTGCAGGCATACATGGCATTGGTTGAGGTATATGAACAGGAGCCTTGTTAACAATCTTGCAATTAGAAGATAAATGATTGACACTATTACAATTACTACAAGTTTTCCTAGGAGCAAACTTGTCAGGAGAGTAATTGTTTTTCTTGTTGATGCCTATCTTACCATTTCTGTTCTTTTTCTTTTTGCCCTCAATTTCTACCTTTTCATTGTCTGATTTACCAACAGCCTTTATGTTGTGTAAATCACCTGTCTTAGTCTTCCCACTGGATTTGGTTTTGCTGCACTCACCACTAACAAAATTCTTGTTTACTGGACCATACTTGATGTCCAGTTTCCTAAGTTCCTTCTTACCAACAGACTTTTTGTTAGTCGACGGATACCTCTCATCCGTTGACGGTTCATCTGTCAACGGATGATCACTATCCGTTGATTCACAAATAGTCTCTAGATCCTCAAGGCCAGGTTCTAGCTCCTTTTTCTTTTGAGTCCAGGTATCCTTTACAAAAGATTCTATTCCCTGAACTTCTATTATGTTTTGAGAAACATTCCTACTACTTTGAAATTTAGCAATTATCCCTTGTTCTTTTTCAAGCTGGTCTTTTAAAATCAGTTCTCTTTTTAACACAGCTTCAAGTTCACTTTTAGCATTATTGCAATCAACTCTCATTTTCTCAAATTCTAGAAATTGAGATTCTAGAGCAGCATTTCTATCACTTAAAAACAGATTAGACTCTTTAATTCTATTGTTCTCTTTAGTAAGTGATTTAAGAGTAACACTTAAGTGATATAGTTCAGTAGACATTTCATCTATAACACTATTGCATTCCTCTTTTGTGAGCTCAGAGAGATTAGTGGAAAATACCTGATTGCTAGCTGAACTTGCTTCCTGCTCTCCAGAATCAGCCATTAAAGCAAGGTTGACTAACTCAGCATCATCATCAGAATGATTGTCATCAACAGCCCAGTCATACTCTTGGGTCAAGAATGCCTTTCCTTTCTGCCTGAGAAGATCAAAATATTTCTTCTTATAGTCAACAACCTCAGTTGGCTTTCCCTTGTTCTCAGATCTAGGTTTCCTGCATTCACTTATCATATGACCAGCAATCCCACAATTGTAGCATTTAATTTTGGATTTATCCACATAGTTGTTTGTGGAAAAATCCTTGTTAAATGGCTTGGCCATCCCAGAGTTTCTCTTGAATTTCAGCTTAGAGAATCTCCTAGATAGAAAAGCTAAGTGCTCATCTATCTCATCCAATTCATCCTGCTGAAGGGCATTCAATTCCTCAGATACCTTTACCTTGCTCCCGCTTGATTCTGCTCTACCTTTACAAACCTCCCTGTTTGGTGTAGAACTAGCAGTTTCTGTCCTTTCCTCCTTTTGCTCCAAATTGGCAACGAGTGCAACTGACCCACTTTTCTTTTGAGACTTCTCAATCTCTTCATCCTGCTCCATTTCCAGCTCATAGGTCTTTAAAGTTCCATAGAGCCTTTCAAGAGTAAATGTCTTGTACTCTTGAGTGTTTCTTAGAGAAACAGTCATTGGCTTCCATTCCTTGGGCAGTGATCTCAGAAATTTGAGATTAGAGTCTTTAACCTGATAGACTCTTCCATACAGTTTCAAACCATTTAGTAGCTTTTGAAATCTACTAAATGTATCATTCAATGTTTCTCCACTCTTAAAGTGAAAGTGTTCATACTGTTGGATTAGTAGTTGCATCTTGTTTTCCCTTACCTGTTCTGTTCCTTCACACAGGGTTTGAACAATGTCCCATACTTCCTTGGCGGTAGTACAGTTAATAACATTGTCAACCATGTCTGTTTCTAGACCATTGAACAGAATATTCATGGCCTTTTTGTCTTTGTGGACTTCTGCAATATCTTCAAGACTCCACTCAGAAACAGGTTTGGGAATGAAAGTGTCAGGCACATCATCAGCCAGGCCAACTCTTGTTGCTGTCTTCATTGGAACGTGAGGACCCTTGTCAATGCAATCCACAAAACCCTCATCAATAGACGAGAGATGTAGACGCATTTTTACTTTCCAGTGAAAGTAATTTTCTCTATCAAGAACTGGAATCTTCACTCCATAATCCTTCTTAGACATGTTGGAAGTGTGTTGATCTTTAAACTTCAAATATGTTAGAAGCTTGCTTTGATACCAATTGTTATTCCCAGATTACACACTTGTATAATTGTAGAAGGGGGGGTTGAATACAATTCTTGATATTTATAAATTTCTGATAAGAACTTCAGAAACTTATGAAGAGATAATTGCAATGTAAGAATTATACACAAACACATATAAAATCAGGTGGTTAAAATGCACCACCTGAAGCTTTTATTTGAAGAAAACTCTGTGATACAAAATGTACACAGCTGCCGTTTTACAACTCTTTGCTTCTAAAGATATTCAAGAAACCCTAAGCAAATATGTCTGTTTTCTTAACCTACAAAGAGTTGCTACACTTGGTTATATATCCCAAGTTTTACAAGTACTACTGGAATAAGATAATACTAATCTAATTCTAGTTGACTTGCTACTACACTCCAAATACATATGTAGCCGAAAGGTTGTCCTTGTGTTCAGACATGTCTCCTGCACCTTTCTTGTATTCATAGTGTAAATGGAATGCTTCTTTCTTCTGTGTTTCCAAAGTATGGCTGCCATACTGCTTTTTGTATCTACTATAAACTCATGTGATCTGTCAGTCAAACATGTCCTTATCAACTGCTAATCTCCAGCTAATCATAGAAAACAGTGTCAATGATTATCCGTTGATGATGTATACTGACATCCGTTGATGATGAATAGAGCAGTATCCGTTGATATTGGGACTTGAGCTGTATCCGTTGATAGAGTGAATTTGAGTTGTATCCGTTGATAGAGTTTAGTCTTCATCCGTTGATACACTTTCACTTAGACAGAATTACATAGCATAGCTTATTTACAATTGGCTACCCTATTCTGCCTATCCGTTGATAGTCAACATGACTGTGGATAAAAACACTATCAACTGATAACATAGAGATACTGCAGTGTGCTACAAAACCTCATCCGTTGATGAGCTACCTGTCAACGGATAGAGTTATAAATCCTCATCCGTTGACAGCTACAAAACCTTAAACAATTTGATTGATTGTGAAGTTATCATCAAGTACAACATATTCCTAACATAAACAGCTCAGCAATAAGTGTCAGATAAGGACATTATCTCTACAAGACTTAGTCTCCAAGGCATCCAATTCGATATGGCAACAGACTCCTACAAGGAAGGAGTCTAGAACTTTCCTCAAGGAGGTGACTTATCTATTAAGTCTCCAACTCCTACCTTAATTCTAAGGCTTCTCAGCCTATATAAAGGGCCTGACCCCTCATTCTCAGAACTACGTTGGCTTGATTCTCTAACAATACAGAGATACGTAGGCATCTTGTGAGGACCGATTAGTCTCGAACGCAAGAACAGCCATTAAAGCGTGAAGCTCACCATCCCTTGTATTTAAAACATACATACCCTAGCCGTAATTTACAAACCTTCGATTTTATTCCACAACATTTGGCGCCGCCTGTGGGAAGACAACATCAACCATGGTTCAAACACGAAGAACAACACCAGTTGTAACTGAGGCCGTGCCAATTAGCTCTGCCCCACCTCTCACCGAGCAGACTCCCCCAGCATCAGGGACGATCATTCAACAGGCTCCCCCAGCATCAGCTGTCATTATCCACTCTCAAGTTTCTCAGCAACCAGGGGTGATCCCCCATGCTGAGAGTACGTTGCCTCTATCCAATCAGGCAGGACAAGCGACCAACTCTCTCCAGATTGTTGATCCGAACAACCCGCCACCAGGGGTACAGATCCATACTACGGATCTCCCCTTGTACACTAATCCCAGGCACGGTCTGCCCAACTACCCCCCGATGACTCAAGGTTCAGGACCAAGTGGTCATGCCTTACAAATCCGGGACCGAGATTATGATGACTACTCCGACCCTTATACTGATGATTCATCGTCTGAGGATGATGATCGTGATGAAGCCCCGAGGAGGCGACGTGCTAGTAGAGAACGTCGAAGGAGGACTCAAGACATCCGTGATGGACAATCTTTGACAACTGCTGAAAGGATCAAGGCTTATGAGGTCGAGATCTTAAAATTGAAGGAAGATATGGCAAGGGAACAGGCAAGACAGAGTCTAATTCGACCCCCTCCAATCTCAGGAAGGATTCCCGTTATAGATTTGGAGAGGTCCTCAAGAAGACAGAAGAGGGCTGATGTCCCAACAAGAGAAGCTATGAGGGTGGAAACCCCCAAGAGTAACCCCAAAGATCTGATGCCACTTGGGGACCCTGACGATCCCACACCTCCGTTTACTGAGGAGGTGATGAATGCCCACATCTCAAGGAAATTTAAGATGCCAACTATTAAGGCCTATGATGGAACGGGCGATCCCGCAAATCATGTCAGAACATTCTCAAACGCACTGCTGTTGCAGCCTGCTAGTGATACCTTAAAGTGTAGGGCGTTCCCTCAAACTCTGTCAGGCATGGCTCAAAGATGGTATAGCCGTCTACCTGCAAACTCTATTGGCTCTTTTAAGGAGTTGGGTGCCGCCTTCGTTAGCCAATTCATTAGCGGAAGGGTACATGAGAAGAGCTCCGCGTCTCTTATGTATGTGGTACAAGGAAAGAACGAAAATCTGAGGGATTACCTCAAGCGATTCACTAAGGAGACGTTGAACATCACTGATTTGGAAAATAAGGTGGCAATGGTAGCCCTGGAACACGGAACCACTGACCTCTTCTTCAAGAGATCATTGGCGAAGCATCCCCCGGAGAACATGGCTGAGCTCCAACGAAGGGCTGATAAGTATATTAAAGCTGAGGATAGCTTGAAGAAAGAAACCACCGTAGGTGGAGGAGGAGGTAACAATGACTCCAAGAAGCGAAAGCAAGACCAGGACTATGATGATCAAGAGCATGATGCTAGGGACAAATATCCCCGAACTAGCGAGGACTCCGACTCTGCCCCTAAGAAGAACCAAGGGTCAAGGTTCACTGAGTATGCAAGGTTGAATACTCCTAGGAGTCGAATCTTGTTGGACATTGAGAATGATAAGGATTTCAGATGGCCGAAGCCACTCAGGGGTGATCCCGCAAAGAGAAACCAGAATCAGTATTGCAGATTCCATAGAGACGTGGGGCATGACACTGACGATTGTAAGCAACTCAAAGATGAGATTGAGTTTTTGATCCGTAGAGGGAAGCTGAGGCACTTCACTAAGGGTGAAGACCGTGCTAATCAGAGAAGAGACTATAATAGAAGGGATGACGATCAAGATCGCAACCCACAGCCCCGAGGGCCAGTAATCAACATGATCTCAGGAGGCCCGACTGCGGCCGGGACAACTAGGAACTCTCGAAAGGCTTATGCTCGAGAGGTGTTGCACATCGTGGGAGAGGCCCCGAAGCGTGCAAAAACTGAGGTAGCGATTAGCTTTGATGACTTAGACTTGGAAGGGGTGAAGTTCCCCCATGATGACCCGTTGGTTATAACTCCTGTGATTGGAAACTCGGAGGTGAAGCGAGTCTTGATAGACAATGGAGCTTCCGTTGACATTCTGTTTCATGATGCGTTTGTGAAGATGGGATACACTAATTCTCAGTTGACCCCCAATAACATGCCTATATACGGATTTAATGGAGTAAAATCCAAAGTTGAAGGGACTATTCAGCTGCTTGTAACTATCGGGCAAGAGCCCAAGGAGGCCACTCAGATGTTGAACTTCCTGGTAATCAAGGCGGATTCAACGTACAACGCTATCCTTGGAAGGACTGGACTTCATGCATTCAAGGCTGTTGCCTCAACCTATCATGTGAAGATCAAGTTCCCTACCAGGAATGGTGTTGGAGAACATAAAGGTGATCAGAAGATGGCACGAAGCTGTTATGTAGCCTCGTTAAGGCCTGACGGAGTCGGGGGGCAGGTCCTTCCGATTGAAGACATGAATGTCCACAGTGGTAAGGAACACAAAGAAAGGTCAGCAGAGGACATCACACAGAAGCCTCAGACAGCCATTGAGGCTAAGGCGTTAACTGACTTTGTGGTTGAGTGCACCATCGGCAACCAAGAAGTTGGGGGGCAGGAGGTAGTACCCCGAGCAGGAAGTGAACTGCAGAATAAGAATGAGGAGACCAGAAGGAGTGGTGGGTGCTCTATTTTGATGGAGCATCAAAAACAAAATTAAGTGGTGCAGGCCTAGTCTTGCAAAACCCCGATTGGACTTAAGTTATCCTAGTAGGACTTAGCTTCATATTTTTATAGTAGAAGTAGAAATAAGGTTCATTAAAACCATTGCAGAGCATGTTGCTCCGAGTAGGACAGTAGTACTCTATGTAAGGGTTGAACCCATTTCAAGTTATTAATGCAAGTTTGTTTTCCATTCATTGATTGTGATTTTATTTATGTGCCAAGCACCTGATGTGTGAGTCAAAGATGACCAAGTACCGAAAATAAAAGAATACACGAATGAAAACAAACAAATGCATACCCCGAAGGGTAGAGTTAGGTTACAGCAGATAAGAGTTTAAGTCCTTGAAGGACCCTGGATAAAGACAAACGTTGAAGCCCTGATGGAACACCTCATCAAGTGGGCAATCAAACTAGGAAAATTTGATGTTAAGTACAAGCATAGGACGACCATAAAAACCCAGCCTCTAGCCGACTTCGTGGTTGAATATACCATTGACAACCAAGAAGTCGGGGGGCAGGAGGTAATAGACCAGGAAGGTCAGCAAGGTGGAAAACCCCTAGAAGAGAAGAAGGAATATTGGATGCTCTATTTTGATGGGGCATCAAAAACAAAAAGCTCTATTTTCATGGGGCATCAAAAACAAAAACCAGTGGTGCGGGTTAAGTTCTGCAAAGCCTCGATGGGTTCACACTCGAGTATGCCTTGAAGTTGGACTTCCCAACAACCTAAAACGAGGCGGAGTATGAAGCTCTGATAGCCAACCTTGGACTGATAAGAGCCCTGAGGGTCAAGAACTTGAAAGTCTGTGGAGACTCAAAGCTGGTAGTCTCACAAGTCAATGGAGAGTTTGAGGATAGAGAAAAGAATATGGCCAAATACTTGAGGATTGTGAAAGCCGTGATAGCCCCGCTCGATAAATGCCATGTTGAGTATATCCCAAGAGAGAAAAGAACATTAAGGCCGAAGCCCAATCTAAGTATGGCTCTTCTGAGATAAAGAATTATGCAGAGAGCTTTTGCTTCCAGGTCCTGAAGACCCCACCATCGAATCAAAATTGGTAGAACCAGTTGATGTAAGCTGAAGGATAGACCCTCTTCGAGCTCTTCTTGAGACTTGTTGGCTCCCTGATGATGCCTTGAAGGCACAGAAACAGTTAGTGAGAGTGTTGAGATGAGAGGTCCTTTGTCATTCCTTACTTAAAATCTTGAATCTCAAATCCCGACACAAAATTTTAACCTTGATGGCCAAAAAGGCTGTCTACCTCCAATCAAATTTGTCATTTGAAGTTTAAGGACTTGAATCAAGAGCCTTCAATCCAATATAAACCAAAGCAAGGTCCTGTGAGCATAAGAAGAAGGTTGGAAACCTAGAATCAAGAAAAGAAGGTTAACAACCAGCCAAGACACACCGGACTTGAAGTCAAACGCTGAAGAGCAAGTGAACTCCTTGAGCGATCAACCGAGAAGCAAGACCTCCACTATATGAAGCAAGGGGGGCAAGAACTAAGGGACTTCATCATTCTACATCTTAGAATGAGAATCAAGGGTTGATAATGACCTTAAAACCAAGGTCTCAGCAAATAAGTTAAGGCCCGGAAGGTCACAAGTCAAGGTTCACGAAACCATTTAAGGCATAACAAACACCTCCTATTGACCTGAAACCTCGTGTTGGTGATCCATAACACCAACATCAACCTTAGAATCCAGGCCTTGTGTTATAAATCAAGGGCTAAGGAACCAAATTAGACTCTAAAAGGGCCAACAAAGGCCCAACAAAGGCCCAAGTCCAGCTAAAGTAATTAAAAAGGATCAAGGCCTGTCACGACCCAACCAAGATTGATAAACCTAATTAAGGTTTTGATTTAAGGTCATTTTGACCCATGATAAAGGTCCAAACAATTTGAAAACCTAGGCCCAGCCCATGAAAATTAAAGACAGGGCCCGTTAAAGTCCATAATAAGACTTGGAGTTACCTAAAGGAAGCACGAGGTCGTGACAATCGATCTCGTTTTTTAGTACAATAACGAGCTCGACAAGGCGACCTGGAGAAACCACTTTGAGGTCGTTCCACTCAAATTGAGGTCGTTATAACGTGGCTTGAGATCGCAAATTCCAGGTCGAAAATGACCTAGGAAACAAGAAAAACAGCCACGACCTGGCCCCCAATTTGAGCTCGAAATTGAGCTCGAAAATACATACTTTCTCCTCGAAAATTCCAGGTCGAAAATGACCTAGGAAACAAGAAAAGCAGCCACGACCTGGCCCCCATTTGAGCTCGAAATTGAGCTCGGAATTTCCAGGTCGAAAATGACCTAGGAAACAAGAAAATTGGCTTCGACCTGGAGACAATTTGAGCTCGAAATTGAGCTCGAATTTTGTGATTAAAATTCAGAAATTTGAGTCGAAATGATAATTTCTGAATAGTACTAGCCCTTGAAAATAAAAAATTTTCAAGCTGACCTGGCCCCTTGGACCCCGCCAGGGGCTGCCGCCGATAAGTGTCGTTTAAGTGTCGTTCAAGGCTTGTTAGTGCCGATAAGCACCGATTAAGTGCCGATTAAGTGCCGATAGCACCGTTAGTGCCAATAGCACCGATTAAGTGCCGATAGCACCGTTAGTGCCGATAAGCACCGATTAAGTGCCGATTAGCACCGTTAGTGTCGATAAGCACCGTTCAGTGTCGTTTAATGCCGGTTGGCGTCACTTAAACGTTGTTTAAGTGTCATTTAAGGCTAGTTAGTACCGTTTAGTGCCGTTTTATGCCGTTCAACGTCGTTTAAACATTGTTTAAATGTCGTTAAGGCTGATTAGTGCCGATTAGCATCGAATTAACATTGTCGTAAACGCGTCGGTCGCTCCACGCTTTACATAAAGACAATACTCGTGAAACACTAGTGTATAAAGATGAACCCTGACCCGAGTCTTGGAAAGGACCGTTAAAACTTCAAGGAAAACCTGATCAGTTTTCCTAGAAGTTGGGGGGCAAATGATATGGGCTAAAAATAAGCCCTAAAGACACATTTAGTGTTGCATTAATTAGACCCGGTATGGTCCGAACGTGGGGCCTACCAACAGGGTCCAAAGTCCTATTTTTAATATTAATTTCGTAATTAATATTAGGGGTAATAAACAGCTCCGCAATAAGTGTCAGATAAGGACATTATCTCTACAAGACTTAGTCTCCAAGGCATCCAATTCGATATGGCAACAGACTCCTACAAGGAAGGAGTCTAGAACTTTCCTCAAGGAGGTGACTTATCCAATTAAGTCTCCAACTCCTACCTTAATTCTAAGGCTTCTCAGCCTATATAAAGGGCCTGACCCCTCATTCTCAGAACTACGTTGGCTTGATTCTCTAACAATACAGAGATACGTAGGCATCTTGTGAGGACCGATTAGTCTCGAACGCAAGAACAGCCATTAAAGCGTGAAGCTCACCATCCCTTGTATTTAAAACATACATACCCTAGCCGTAATTTACAAACCTTCGATTTTATTCCACAACACATGTGCACTATTGAAAACACGTATAGATGAGTGCCTAGGTTGTTTAAGGGAATAATAGTTATATAGTAATTTTTTATTATTATTATTATTATTATTATTATTTTATTATTATTATGTTGATTGTTATTCTTATTACAATTTTATAATATAATCAAACCATATATTATGTATCAATAACTGATATTTTGATATAATAATTATAGTCCAAATCAATAAATGTAAAAGTAAAGTCATGACAAAAAATTATTAGTATGTTGTACTAATTAAAATATTAGAATTTTTTTCACTCAAACGATACACACATTCATCTATATTGTGTTTGACTTAAAACACATGTGATTGAGTGGTGTAGTGGTAAAAAAATGCATGAATTAACTTGGATACCCAAGTTCTACTCCCACCAAGCATAACTTTTTTTCAAAAATAGAGAATAGAGGGATAAATCAGTAATTTTAGTACATTAAAAAATCTCATGAATTTTATCTTGTATTGGTGTATTATATATATAATAGATGGTTAATGCGTAATAAGTATAAAAAAGTTGTTGAATACTCCAGTGCATTCTACGTAACTGTAATACCTCATTGTGTTATGCATATTGGATCGGTTATTTTTGCGCATAAAAGTAAAAGTAGTTAAAACATCTTCAATGGGAGAGACCTTTTAGGTAAAATTTGAAATTAATTACCATAAATAAGAATTATAAAGAATGTGTAAAAAATTTGCATTCCAATGGGACAAAACTCTTGTCTATAATTATAGATAATCTCTTGATGTTGGCTATATTTGTCGAACCTCTAAAGACATGTAGTGAATTGTTACATCATTTATTTCTATATTAAAATTATATATTCCATTAATAACAACTTGAAATATTAATAACATACCATTTTTAAAATATAGCCAATCATTATAGCCAATACCCTTGGAACACAATGTCTTACAGGTTCGAATTTTTTTTATGTAATTTAGCCAATCATATTTAGCTAATGCCATTAGAGATGCTCTTAGTTTCGTTAATTTTGTTTAAAAAAGAGGTTAGATTTGTACTTCACCCGTTTAAATTCGGATTAAAATCGGATAAAATTCGATTCGGATCAAAATTGGTTCAGATCCTTTCGAATCATCACTCATTCGTTATTTTAATTTTTGGAGTTTTTAAAAGTACTTTATAATTGAATATAATATATTTAGTATAAATTATGTGCTTTTTTA
Source organism: Saposhnikovia divaricata (assembly GCA_036435485.1). Lineage (NCBI taxonomy): Eukaryota > Viridiplantae > Streptophyta > Magnoliopsida > Apiales > Apiaceae > Saposhnikovia > Saposhnikovia divaricata. Next base: position 7,292,481 of record CM071597.1, on the reverse strand, counting down.
AAAAAATGATTAAATAATCATAATACATTTGACATAATATTTTTTTTTTGAATATGTACTTTGCTTATGAATGGGTAAAAATTGAATGAAATTTGCGTCAATCTATATATGCTATTCTTTATAAACATTTAAAATTAATACAATAATTCATCATTTTTCTAATTCGGATCTAAATTGAATTCAGTATTTAGAGTCATATAAGGTTCAGATAATTTATTATTCGATTTTTTATCGGTTCTAGTTCATAATCGATTTTAATATTTTGGATTATTATGGGATAAATTTTCGGTTCAGATATTTATCGGATCGGATAAAATTGATTTTCAGATTATTATCGAATTTTACAATTCGGATATAAAATCGAATTCGATTCCATGAATTTCGGTTCGATTCTTCAGATCCAAACTTACCAATTCTGCTTAGTATTCTAAAAATCGATATAGGTGGCCGATTAATCGACGCCTAAGCGCTAGACGACCACTAAACGCCTAAAATCTGCAAAAATCGGTCATTAACCTTTTTTTGATTAGGCGGCGCCTAGGCGGTCCTAGGTGGGATTAGGCAGTAGTAGGTGGTTTAATGAATTAGGCGGGAATAATCGATTAGGTGGCGATTAATCGGATTTAATCGAGATTAATCGGTTAAATTTTAAAGAAAACGGTCAAATTAAGAATAAAACTTTAAATACATATTTCTTTTGATAAAAAAAACGTATTTTATACATGAAAGGGTAAATTCACTCATCATATTTAATAATAAAATGAAGATCTTTATATTTTTACTTATATAAAATATATTTTTAAATATTAAATTTAAATTATATGAAAAATAATATTACAATACATCCGATTAATGTTTCGATTATCATTTCGCCGCCTAGTCGATTAATCGCTAGAATGTAGGCCCATCTAGCGATTTTTAAAACATTAAGACTACTTGACAAAATTAATTAGTTATATTATTATAAATAAATAATCTGCTAAATTTTGCTAAATCTATAAGATATTGTATTCATGATATTGATTATAATGATTGATTATATTTTAAAAATAATAATTTTTATTATTTGAAGTTATTGTAAATACAAAATGTTATTTCAATATAGTAATGTATAATATGAAATTTTGTTGTAAGTCTTTAAAAATTCAACAAATACCAATATGATGATGTTGGTTAAAGTTATAGATAAAAAATGATCAATATTTTACATGCTTTTTATAAATTTCATTTTTAATATACTATCGAGATTTTTTGTTAAGGCTTAATGCATTAAAGATGTTCTAATTGGGTCATTTTGGATCCATTTAAGATTAATTAAAATTTTAACTATCAATTTTAATTATGTCATCAATTTTTTAAATACGTGCCAAAAATGTGAATATAAAAATAATTTATGTGACAAATATTAATTTTATTATCTTTTTAGTGTGCATATAAGAAGTTCATTATTTTTGATGAAAATAAAAGCAATAAAAAATTATCAACTAAGCTTTTCTTTTTCTTTTTTGTCAGGTCAACTAAGCTTTTCTTATATTATGTAAACAAATTAGATAAACCGTTAATTTTGTTATTAAGATTAACTGATCATGAAGCAATTAAAATTAAAAAAAGTATTAACTTTGGATAACAAAGCGGGCCTAGAACATCAAAATGGAATAAAAATATAAAAGTCAATAATATCCATTTTTTAATTAAAATATCTATATTGAGAAGTGTTCATAAATTTTATATGTAAGAATATCTAAATCACAGCTGAATATTTATGTTATTGTCTTATTTATACATAATACGCAACTCACAATTAAATATCAGGAAAAAGTAAATTTTTTTAAAATACACATTTATGAAATGAATATCTTATACAAATAAAATAACCAATTCATAAATATATATCCCAATCAATAAAAATAACCCACACATCCCATATTTGTTATTTTTATTAATTTTAATTTAAAAAATTAGTATTTTTTATCATTTTTTCCATCAAAATGGGCGCGGACTAGGTTATAAAATCCCAAAAGGAGATTTTTATTTTTATTTTTTTGCTAGTTCGAAGGGAGAAAACTTGTTTCTGGGTTTTTTTGGCCGGGAAGTAGAGAGAGAACTTTGTACAGAAAGAGGGATATCAAATCCATTTCCTTATCTGATCCAGGACTCGTCCGATTCCGGCAGTTACGAATCAAGTGTTCCGGCATGGGAAGTGAACGGAGCCGCCACCGCCGGCGTAGGTCACGTGACTCTGATAGTTCAGACGAGCGAGAACGCGACCGAAAGAAGAAAAAGAAGAAGATTACCGAAGATGATATTGCCGATTATTTAGCCAAGAAGGCTCAGAAAAAGGTACTGCTTATATACATATGTATTGAATATTTGTATGTATTTCTAGGGTTCCTATTCGTATTGAATGCTGTTCTGATTGATTTAGGCTATGAAAGTTGCTAAGAAGTTGAAGTCACAGTCTGTTTCTGGATACGCGAACGAGTCTAATCCCTTTGGCGATGTAACAGAATAAACATTCTGTTATAATAATAATTTATTTATTTAGTTAAGTCAATAAACAGGGGGAACGGTGTCGTTTAGCAAAGGATAAAACGTTGTCGTTTAAGGGTAATAACGGCATATCAGCCTTGGATCCTGTGATAACGGTTTAAGGCTCATAGCCTATCCCTGAGTGACACGTGGAGGCCCAAAAGAGGATATAAGCATATGAGCTGAGAGAATAGATTAGCCTTGACCTGTGTATTTTCCTCTTGTTTTGTTATTTCCTTTCCTTCTGTAATTTGTTTACCAGTACTTTATCCAATTTTAATTCCAGAATTCCTTTATGCATTTGTTTCTCTTTTATTTTCGTACCAATCTGTAGTAATCGGTTACAAGTGGTATCAGAGCCGTCGTTCCTCGGCTGGTAGTTAACTGGAACGATGGCAGAAAACACACGGAGTAAGACGGTGACTATGGCCACCGAGGAGAGACTTAACTCCCAGGACTTTCAGTTGAAGGAGATTAAAGAGGCTATGGTTCAAAACAAGGACGGAGTTGAATTGCGTTTTGGATCTGTTGATAGTCGTCTTCAAAAGGTAGAGCAGAGTTTGGAGGAGATCCGTTTACTCTTGGAGGGGTTGCAACCAAATAAGCAGGTCTCAGATTCTGGTGTTACGAAGGGGAATGGGTCTATTCATAGAGACGCATCTGAGTTCGGATCTACGACTCCCACTCAGGCTCCTAATTCATCACCCTCAGGTAATACGCCTATCATTCCTGTTTCCGTTCCTATTGTTACTCCTCATACATTTATACCTACAACTAATGTATTCACGCCACCTACCACTCAAATCCCATTTTCTGGTATATTTACCAACCCTTCACCGATGTTCACTAGTTCCCCATCTGCGAGTTTCACTTGCAGTCCACCATACTACACTACTAGTACTACTGTGCCAAGCCCAAATTTACAACAATTATTTGTTCCACCTCCGTCAGGATTTTCCTACCCAAATCACATGCCTCCTTATTCTCACCCGAGCCATAACCCTCCTGTCACGCCCACTTCTTATGGTAGGTCTGATTTTCCGAATTTTAACCCAATTCCCAAGTTGGAATTCCCTAAATTCGATGGTCTAGATCCCAAGGGTTGGGTTATAAGAGCTGAACAGTACTTCAAATTCATTAATATTGATGATAGTAGGAGGATGAAATTGTCTGGGCTGCATTTCGAAGGGAGGGCCAACATTTGGTATAGATTTTATCATGCCAGTAGAGGTATTGTTCCGTGGCGTACATTTGTCAATGATGTGATTCTACGCTTCGAGAATCCTGAAAACAGAGATGTGCAAGACCTCTTCAACAAATTGAAACAAATAGGGACAGTTTCTGAATACGAAGACCAATTTGAAGAGTTGAGAGCTTTGGTGGTGGCTAAAAACAGGGGGTTCACAGAGGAATACTTCGTATCTAGTTTTATAAGTGGGCTAAAGGACCACATCAAAGGCGTAGTGAAGATGTTCAGGCCACAAACTCTAAGTGATGTAATTTTCTTGGCTAAGCAAGAAGAGGCCAAACTACCTAAATCTGTGAGTGGCAATCTGTCGAAACCAATGAATAAACTCAATACTACCCCAGTCAAAGCTGTAGCTGGTCTTGCTCCAGTGTCCTTCTCACCTTCATACAAGAATGTTGGAATCACTGATCAGAGAAGAACGAAGTCTACACTCACCAGTAAAGAAATTATAGAGAGAAGAGCTAAGGGCTTATGTTTTCATTGCGATGAAGCCTATCATCCTGGTAGAGATTGTAAGGCCAGGTTGTATCTTATATCTGGAGAAGACGAGTGGGAGGAACCAGTTGTTGAAGAGCCCATTGAACAACCTGGTAATGTGGATAGCAATTTTGCTGAAATTTCACTAAATGCTTTAGTGGGGAGCAAGGCATTGATTACAATAAGGCTGCAAGGAAGAGTAAAGAACAGAAGGGTCCACATTCTCGTGGATAGTGGATCCACACACAGCTTTGTGGATACCAAATTGGTCAAATAGCTAGGATTAACTGCAGAAATTATTTCTCCATTGTCAGTTACTGTGGCAGATGGATCCAGCAAAGTGGTTGACACAGCTTGTAGAAATGTGAGCTACTGCATACAAGGGCATCAATTCACATCTGACCTTCGATTGTACCCACTGGGAGGCAGTGATATTATATTAGGTGTGGATTGGCTGCAACAACATAATCCCATCACCTTTGACTTCCAAGCTATGAATATTACCATCAAGAAAGGGGAGGAAACTGTATTGTTGAGGGGCAATACTACCACTGGGGAGCTACACGAAATAAATGGCAAACAGTTGCAGAAAATGTTTAGAGGAACCAAGGTTCCTCCTCAAGGATTCATATGTATGGTGCAAGCAAAAGAGTTATCCTCACTTAACAATCCTATTGCTGATTCTCCAAGCAGTTTGCAAGGCCTGTTACATCAGTATGAAGACGTTTTTAAGGAACCAACAGAGCTGCCTCCTCTCAGAAAACAGGATCATCACATTCCACTCTTGGCAGGTTGCCAACCTGTGAATCAGAGAGGTTACAGGGTGCCTTATGTTCAAAAAAATGAGATAGAGAGACAGATTCAGGAGATGTTAAAATCAGGAATCATTCGGCCCAGTACTAGTTCCTTTGCATCTCCTATAATACTTGTCAAGAAAAAAGACAACTCGTGGCGTATGTGTGTCGACTACCGTAAGTTGAACGATATTACAATTAAAAACAAATACCCAATCCCTATCATTGATGAGCTACTAGATGAGTTAAATGGAGCTTGTTGGTTCACTAAACTTGACCTACGGTCGGGGTATCATCAAATCAGAGTGGCAGAGGAAGACATCCCCAAAACCGCTTTTAGGACACACCAAGGCCTATATGAATTCCTGGTGATGCCCTTCGGTTTGACAAACGCCCCAGCCTCGTTCCAATGCTTGATGAATGATGTATTCCACGAGTTCTTAAGGAAGAGTGTCCTTGTCTTCTTTGACGATATCCTGATCTACAGTAGCAGCCTTGAAGCTCATTTAGGTCACCTGGAAGCAGTGCTAAGTAAGATGAGGCAGCATAAGTTGTTTGCTAAGCTAAGCAAATGCTCCTTTGGTCAACAGCAGCTGGAGTACTTGGGGCACTTGGTCTCTGCACAAGGGGTAGCTACTGACCCTAGTAAGATTGAGGCAATGCAGCATTGGCCTACCCCCACCTCTGTGAAACAGCTTAGAGGATTCCTAGGGCTTACGGGCTACTACAGACGTTTTGTCAAGAATTATGGTGATATAAGTAGACCCTTAACTGCCTTATTGAAGAAAGGGGCATTTGTGTGGAATCCTACAGCAGAAAATGCTTTCAAGAAGCTCAAAGAAGCAATGTGCTCAACTCCTGTTCTGGCTTTACCAAATTACTCACTTCCATTTATTATAGAGGCAGATGCTAGTGGCAATGGGATTGGAGCCGTGCTAATGCAACAAGGCAGGCCTATATCGCTTATTTCAGTAGAAGGTTAGCACCTAAACACCAATCACTTTCCACTTATGAAAAGGAACTCCTTGCTATTGTTAAGGCCACAGAAAAATGGCATAGTTATCTGCAAGGAAACCACTGCATAATCAAGACAGACCACCAGAGTTTAAAATTCCTGCTTGAACAGAGAATGACCACTCTCTTACAACAAAAATGCAAAAATGGCTGGCCAAACTTCTGGGTCTCGACTATGAAATTTTGTATAAAAAGGGGAAGGAGAACACAGTTGCAGATGCCTTGTCGAGACTTCCAGAACACTCAGTGAATGGGGAAAAGGGAGTCATTACGCCTTCTAACCAAGGAGAGTTAAAGACTGTCAGCATAGTGTCACATAGTTGGTTATCAGATGTGCTCCTCAGCTATGAACAAGATGTCTCAGCTCAAGCTATCATTCAGGGCATCATCGAAAAGAAGGACGAATTTGCAGAGTATCAGTACTGTCAAGGATTGCTTAAGTTCAATCAAAAGATTTATGTGGGTACTGGGAGTAATGTGAGGTCAAGAATATTATGGGAATTACATGATGGTCCTTCTGGAGGCCACTCAGGACAGGAGGTGACTTACAAAAGAATCTCGGAATTCTTTCACTGGCCAAACTTGAAACAAGATGTCATTAAGTATGTTCAGACATGTGATGTATGTCAACGAATCAAAACTGGTAATCATTTGCCTCTTGGACTGTTGCAGCCTCTACCAGTCCCTCAACAGATTTGGGAAGACATATCATTGGATTTTGTGGAGGGCCTGCCCAACTCCAATGGTAAGGACTGCATAATGGTGGTTATTGACCGATTGACAAAAGTGGGACACTTCATTAGCTTGACTCACCCCTTCAATGCAACACAGGTAGCTCAGCTCTTCTTAGATAACGTTTTCAAACTACATGGCATGCCAAAATCACTGGTTTCAGACAGAGACAAGGTTTTCACAAGTAACTTTTGGAAGGAGTTGTTTACTTCTCTGGGTACTCAATTGCATATGAGCACTTCCTACCATCCTCAAACCGATGGCCAAACGGAACGACTCAACAGGTGTCTGGAGCAGTACCTTCGAGCCATGGTCAGTCAGAGACCTAAACAATGGTCTAAGTGGTTAGCACTCGCAGAATGGTGGTATAATTCGAGCTACAACAGTGCAATAAAGTGCAGTCCTTTCGAAGCCTTATATGGGGTTAAACCACGACAAATTTGTGTCCCCACGACTCACAAATCTTCTATAGACACAGTGGAAGACTTTCAAGTCAAGAGGGAGGCCATGAATCATGTGTTAAAGGAGGCTATCACAACAGCTCAAAGCAAGTATGAACACTATGCTAACAAGAAAAGGACAGAAGCTTCTTTTGAGGTGGGCAACTGGGTGTATTTGAAATTACAGCCCCATAAACAATTGTCTGTGGCTGTGAGGAAGAACATGAAACTGAGCCGTAAGTACTTTGGTCCCTATCAAGTAACTGAGAGGGTGGGGAGGGTGGCCTACAAGTTGGCCTTACCAGCAGGGAGCCAAGTGCATCCAGTCTTTCATATAAGTCTCCTGAAGAGAAAGGTTGGGTCTAAGTACACTGTAACTACTGCACTACCAAAGTTGGGAGAGGAAGGACAATTCCTCGTTTATCCAGTCAAGGTATTACAGAGGAGAATTGTTAAAAAGGGAAACACAGCTGTAGTTCAGTGGCTCGTACAATGGTCACATTCAATCCCTGAAGATGCTAGTTGGGAGGATGCCTCGCAGTTACAGGAGCAGTACCCAGATTTTAATCCACGAGGACATGGATCGTTCTAAGGAGGGTGTATTGTAACAGAATAAACATTCTGTTATAATAATAATTTATTTATTTAGTTAAGTCAATAAACAGGGGGAACGGTGTCGTTTAGCAAAGGATAAAACGTTGTCGTTTAAGGGTAATAACGGCATATCAGCCTTGGATCCTGTGATAACGGTTTAAGGCTCATAGCCTATCCCTGAGTGACACGTGGAGGCCCAAAAGAGGATATAAGCATATGAGCTGAGAGAATAGATTAGCCTTGACCTGTGTATTTTCCTCTTGTTTTGTTATTTCCTTTCCTTCTGTAATTTGTTTACCAGTACTTTATCCAATTTTAATTCCAGAATTCCTTTATGCATTTGTTTCTCTTTTATTTTCGTACCAATCTGTAGTAATCGGTTACAGGCGATTCCAATCTCAATGAGAAGTAAGTCTTCCAATTTCTAATTTATTTTAAGCAGTTCTGGTTAGGTTTTTGATATGTAAATTAGACTTATACATTACGTAAATCCAATTTTAACAAGAAGCAAGTCGTCATATTTCACATTCATTCTAAGCACTCCTAGTCTTTTTCGATATTTAAATCTGACTAATATTTTACATTATTTGTAAGCAGTCTGATTAGGTTTTCAACATGTAGAAGATAAACTCTCATTGTGTTAATGTTCCGAGTAGAAGAATCAGTGAATGTTAGTTTAGGTATGGTGTTTGATTACATTCAATTGGAAAGGCCTTGCATACAAATTACATGTGTGCGTGTGCGGTTTGGTGTTTTATCATCAAGTTAATGTAAGTGTAATGTAAGATATGTCTAGATGAGTCAAAACCTATGTTGAACATTGAGCACGCAAACCTTACTAAACATGAATGAGTTTGGGCGATATATGGTTTTCAACACTTTTGTCTAAGCAAATTTACCATTTAGCAATTGAACTAAGTTTGTACTGTTATATGTGTAACTTTATTTTGGCTAGCTTATGTCTCCTGTCTTTTTATATGAATTTGGGTTCAGTTCTCGAGTTGACTGTATTTTGTAAATGCTAGGACTTATTTGTATTACATTTTTTTAGCTATTACTTTTAAGTACACCTTGACAATGGAAATATACACTGGTAAGATTATTGATTAAGTTTGTATTCTTGGGTTAAAATTAGTAATTAGCTTCAAGAAGGGAAGACTTGTTAGTACTCTATTTGTTGTTGCTCATTAAGTAACATGATAATCTGCATGTAGATTTGTTTGGCGTATGAAGATTGAGCGTGATGTTACCCAAGGCGTGCCACTTGAAATGTTTTCAGTAAAAGAAGAAAAGAGGAAGCAGAGAGAAAGAATGGTATGGGACCTGTAGTGTCATTTTATGTTGCTATTTGTAGCTTTTATAACTTTTTACTTTTTAGAGGAGTCATCATGACGACTATTAATGAATTATTATTTCATGTACTGGTAAGAAAGGTATTTGCCTGCTAAGGCTTTTATCCATTTGCACGAAGGGCAGGTTTTTGCTTCCTTAATATGCTCGTCGAGACCCCAAAAATATATAATAAGTTACATTATGAGCAAACCACCCCTCAATTAGTTGCTTTGTCCTTCCTCACAGTATATAATATACTAAAAGTAAAGTAGAAATCGGAAGAGTGACCACCATGTTCATCTATCATATGCGGCATCACTTGACCTGGAAAACACTGCTTTACACGAAAGGCCATCTTTGCGAATTTATTAGATACCCGATAGGAGAGTTTCAACTTCCATAGTCAGAGAACAAGTTTTAGAAATAAGAAACCACTTCTAAAGTGAAAAAGAGAAATTACGTCCGTCCCTTAATTTATAATGAATTGTGTAATCTAAAGTGTTGGGTGGTTTCACATAATTTGCGGACAGAAAAATAACTGTGCATTATACTTTATATATTGTCATCCTTGTTTTTTTATTTTTAATTTCTATTAGTATTAAGGGATTAGTTTCTGTAAAACGTTTCCACTATTATGGGCATCTATGATGTTAGATGATGATAAGTCACATAGTCATCCATGTAAACGCAAATATGGATGTTCCAAACTTATGTTTACTAATCCAATCTATTCAGATGTCATTTTGTATGCAATAAAGAACTGTCTTGTGTTTCCCTAATTATTAAAGATCTAATAAAAGTCTGCCAATTAATGTGAACAGATAAGCATAATGAGAAGTGAAATTAGGCATTCTGTGAATGCTATGTAGAAATATGCTGTGACATGTTCATTTACATTTATGATGCAGGCAGAGATTGAAAAAGTGAAAAAGAGAAGGGATGAAAGGGCCCTGGAGAAAGCGCAACATGAGGAAGAAATGGTACGCCTGGTTTATAGTTTGATTTTTGAAATAAATCATTGAGTGTCTCGTATTAAATTATTTGTAAGCCTAATTTTAAAGATCTGTATGGCTGATCTGCTTCTTAATGGCGAACACTATAAGTTTCTTAATATCACAAAAATTATATGTTTTCAGGCCTTACTGGCTAGAGAGCGTGCTCGAGCTGAGTTCCAAGACTGGGAAAAGAAAGAAGAGGAGGTGCATAAGTACAATTAATTTTATAATCCCTCTTCTTGTTAGGCTCGCATATTATTAAGTTTTTTGTTTCTCATTTGATGACCTCTATTCTCATAGCAATTTACGCATTTTACTTGCAATATTGCAGTTTCATTTTGATCAAAGCAAAGCTAGGTCGGAAATTAGGCTCCGTGAAGGCCGTATCAAGCCTATTGATATTCTGTCAAAGCATCTTGATCCTTCAGATGATTTTGATATAGAAATAGATGAACCATACTTAGTTTTCCAGGTAAGCACTCCTTTTCCGAAATGAAATACTCATGATTTATCCCATTAATTTACTTTCAGTTTGTTATATGATCATGTAAGTGCTCAGTTCTTTTTTAAGAAGGTTGTTTAAAACATCCACAATTTATTGATCCTGCCAGAAGTTATAGGAGGAAATGCAAAACAAAATAGTTGTGTAAACTTATAAACTTATAGAGACAATCGATAGTTACTGCTCTTCAGAAAAAAGCTAAACAAATGTAGAAACTAAATATTGGTTGGAGACTCTAGATTGGGCCTACTTAGTGTTCTTTTACAAATGTATGTGTGATATTTATGTAGGGAAAGATTAAGGGGGAAAAGAATTAGTTTGTCAGATGGCAAATTCGAAGTGTAGACTGTAGAGCAATTTTTTTTCAAGTTACTCATTTCATCATTCATGTCTCTATGTCGACATACAAAAACAGAATAAGTGGACATAAAATTTGTAGAATATGATGTGACCCCCCCTTCTCTTTCCTCCCCATAAACACACTGAATTTCCTTATCCAACAAGTGAATAGTTCACGCGCCTATTTATCAAACATACCCCTACCTAATTTATAGCCGATCTTATGTGTCTTATACCTAGGCTGTTACAATCCACAACATTTTTAAGATACGCTACCAATAAGTACCCTTGCGCTGCTTTATAAATGTACAACCATCCTGACATAATAGCATGGAAGATAAATGGATAGAGTTGCATGTATATATGGATTATAGTATGAACGATAGCCAGTTATGAAAAGTGAAAACCAGGAAAATTACTAACTGACAATTGGTTGTAGAACACTTTTTGGATAATAAGCTCATGTTAAGGATGGTGAACATTTGATTGAGCTCTAAAACTTGACATGGTGGTTAATGCCTAATTTCATATGTACTCTACTCTGTATATTTAATGTGTTACATGGTTAGGGAGAATGGTATTTGTATAGGGCGATAGGTCAAGGTTTGTTTACATTTCGAAGTTAAAATAAATTGATGGCAAAATTTCATATCTAAACTATAATTCCCAATACAGGACAAAAAGGTCTAAATCGATTCACAAAAAAATGTAGTAGAGTGTTCAGTTGTTGCCTTCCTATCGATCTAGATGAAAGAACGATTCTTAGGCTATGTTTGTTTCCTGGTAAAAATTTTCCTGGATTTTCCCGCATTTGTTTGGGTTCTGGAAAATATTTTCCAGGAAATTTCTTCAGGGAGAATATTTTCTTAAATCAAGTTATATTTCGGCAAACAAACGGAGCCTTAGGGCCTGTTTGATAACTCTTGATGGGCTCTTAATGGTCAAGTTGTACTCTTGGTCAGTTGTCTGCTATTTATCAAACACGCTTATTGAAACAGGAATCTCTTAATGATCACTGAATCGGTAAGTGTTACATTTCTAGCTTTTTGGATAAGCACAACCACTTAATAATACCATTATAGATAACATTCAAACACTTTTTTTAAGAATACCATTGTAATCTTGCTCTACTTAATAGTACCATTATAGATAACATTCAAACACACTTATTTACCTTTAATCCTTTATTTAAGCACACTTTGATTTATAAGAAAAATTAAATTTTGAAATTATATGATCAATGTGCATTAAAATACATGTAAAATTCAAAGTAAACAAGTAAAGTTTAATTTAGAGAATGATATTTTTGTTAAATGTAACTTCTTGATACATACTTTATTTTCTCCCTATACACAGTATAAATTATTCTGTTTTTTTTAACACATGTATAAATAAAACGTTCTTTTGCAACTTGCAAGTCAAATATGTAAATATAAATCAAATATATTTATATTTTATTAAGAGTGAAATTAAGATAAAAATAAATTTGTTTAGTTATTCGGATAGCTAAACATTTAGATTATCAAACGTCATTTTTCATTCAGAATAATATCATTCAGACATTATCACATTCAGTTAATTTAATCATTCAGTATTTTAAATTCAGTTTTATCAAACAACCCCTTAGCGGCTTAGCCTCTTTAAATTTTATGATGATTGAACAAAAAGTCATTTGCCAACAACAGAAATTTTGATAGATGTCACTGGTAATAAACGGTGCAGTACTACACTTCATAACTGCAAGAGTGCATTGGAAGATAGAAAAGATTTTTCTACCTTTAGAAACTCTTCCCAAACCTTTTTGTTCAAAGGTAGTAAATTGAAATGTTGCCTGATGCATGTGACTGACAAACTTGTATATAATTTTAAACCATAAATGATGGAAAGAACTTGGGTAGGACAATGAGTATGATGTTTCTTTCTCTTTTACAGTCCTACGTCGTATGTATGTTAGGATAAATATTAAATTATTATTTCCCTAATGCCGGGTATATGCATTGGACCTACAGGGTTTGACAGTAAAGGATATGGAAGAACTCCAGGATGATATTAAAATGCACTTGGACTTAGACAGGGCAACACCAACTCATATACAGTATTGGGAGGTAATATCTGTTTTGTATGCTGTATATATATCTAAAAGAAACACTCTACTCTTTATGAAATCTATCTATCTATTATATTAATAATAGCCCAACATGGGGCAAAAAATCCTGAGACATTTTATTCCCTTCTAAAATTATGTGACATTTTAATCTAGACTAGATAAAAAGCCCATGTTACCCCGCCTTGTTACCCCCACGTATTCTCAATTGGCTTTGGCTTGGCGTGCCCTTGCAGCCTATTTCCCATTTGTACATTGCTGTGGAGGAACTGAGTCACACATCCGCCCACTCAGTTGGTGATTTTATTGCCGGTGTGACTGACAATCTCTATGATTCCCGTCTCACAGGTAATTTTGTGCTCTTACCCATCTATTTTTCTACCCCCTCCTTATCTGGTTTGTGGTTTAACTTGTATCATCATATATCTTTTATATGTTCTCTTATAGAAAAAGGGCTCACAGCCATACCCGTAATAAAAAGGTAGATACATGATTAACCTTATGGTTTTGAGATCAAGATTATTTCCTCCTGGAACCTCGAGGTTTTCTTGACCCATTTGCTTAATTGATGTTTTTGATGAATTTTAATTGTTTGCTTGTGCCTTTAGCAAATTGATTAAAAAGATTACTGCCATGTTTGTGATTATGGATGTATGCTATTTTGTCTGTGTTCGGTAAAGTTAGTGCAATCTGCGTTCAGAGTTTTGGTAAATTTTATGTATTTTGGAGGTACTAACTAATAATAGGACAGAGACTCTTATGATAATGCTTTTAAGGTGAATGGACAGAGACTTAAGCCTTATTTTGGTGGTACGGTGAACCGTGAGAAGGTCGCCGCTGTTTTATCTCATTCGTGATTTTTCGGAAGAACGTCAAGCTAATGACGTTAAACGAGCGCTTCTTGGGAGGCAACCCGAGCATGTATACCTCTATACAATTGTTACTAAAAAAAAAAAAAAAAAAATTCCAGAAGCATACAGCGCAGACTGCGCCCTACCCTGCGCAGATTGCGCCCTCCAACAGACAGCTATTGCGCACCCTGCGTACTAGACCGCGCAGACTGCGCCCCCCACCACTGTCCAGTTCGAATTTTGGCCCTTAATTCCCAATTTCTTTCCTCTTTTCACTTCTTATTCCTATACCTAATCTATTTCAATCTTATTTCAAAACCCTAATCCCTACCAATCCTTTTCTAATCCTAATTCCCTCTCCCAATCTCAACTTTCATCTCATACATATACACCATTATACATACATAAATTCTATCTATTCTATATCTTCCACCAAACTTCTACTAAGGCTCAAGGGAGATTAAATTCGAATTTGTGGGGATTATTCTTGCAAGTGCACCTCTCTCAATTCGTGGGTATTGCTCTAAACTCTTGTTATTATTGCGAATTTGTGTTCTTGCTAATTTGATTACAATTCGAAGTTTGGGATTTTGTGAGTTGCTTGTGTTTGTTATTGTTGTTGGGATGGCTCCAAAGTGACAAAGATTGAGTGGTACTAGTAGTGGAACCCGTCCATCATCGGACGAGGATTCTAATTCGGGAGGAGAGGTGAATAAGTTTTTAACTCCGGAAGCCGAAGCGGAGTATACAAGGTTATTGGCTAGAGGGATTGTTCGGGAAAGAATGTTCTTACCGTCGAAGGAGGTTGAGATGGTGGCTATGATTAGCGAGAGAGGTTGGGCCTATTTTTGTGAGTTTGCAAATCAGGTTCCATTGAATGTTGTTCGTGAATTTTATGCTAATGCGAAGGTGGAAAAGAATGATGTCACGGTTGTAAGGGGGATGACTGTTGATTATTCACCTCGAGCTATTCGTACTCTCCTTGGGCCGCGAGCAAAGCCTAGAGGTGCCGTGAATTGGTCTCTTATGACGAGGGATAACGTTGATTTAGATGTTGTGATAGCGGAGTTGTGTATTCCGGGAACCGTGTGGAAGTTTAGACCGGGTACCACAGAGCGTACTACTTTTCCGTCTTCTTCTTTGACTAAGTTTGCACGGGTGTGGTTTCTGTTCACATGCTCTAATATGATACCATCATCGCATGTAGCTGACGTTACAGTGGAGAGAGCTATTCTACTATGGGGGATTTTGAAGGGTGAGTATGTTGACCTCGGTAAACTTATAAATCAGAATATCCATAGGTTTTTGGGAGGTCCTTCATCTGCTAGTATGCCTCATGCATCCATTATTTCGAAGTTGTGTGATATTGTGGGGGTGAGAGGTTACGAGGATGAGCCTATGCAGTCAGCTATGGCGCCTATTGATGATGTTTCTATCAGTAGGATGGTGGAATGGTCGGGCGGCGTTCTGCATCCTAGGGGTTTAGGCTATTTGGTCGGTGGTGCCGGTACTAGTGGTCAGGGAGCGGGCGCTCCACCACGGGTTCCTAGAGTTCCGCGAGCATCACGTGCAGGTCCCTCTCAGGTTTCAGTTGATATGGGGGCTTTGGATACACATTTTCGACGCCTTAATAGGCGTATTGATGCTATGCACGCTAGTAACCGTGAGTTTGCTGAGGACATGACTGCATCTTTGAGCGCAGCTTTTCAGTCTATGGGTACGACTGTGCAGTGGCCAGTTTTTGGAGCTCGGACTCAGTATCCACCACCTGATTCACCCGAGGAGGGTGATGATGCCGATGAGTAGGTATGTTTCTGTTATCCCTTGTATTACCTTCCATTCAATGAGGGCATTGAATATTTTAAGTTTGGGGGTGGTTTGAGGGATAAGTAGTTGTATTATGTGTTCATGTAGATTGCATATTTTGCATAGTAGTAATAATTCATGCATATATGTTCGTATTATTTACGTGTGTTTCATGTAGGACATTCTGTTTTTATGTTGTATACCATGTGAGTCATTATAGTTGCATTTTCATGGCATGCATATTTCATGATCCCTTTAGACGAGCTAATTCTGATTGGTAGGTAGATGTCTAATTGGGTGTGGTAATGATGAATAGAGGGTTGATTTATAGTTCTTATGAAATTGACTTGCATGCTTCAGAAACACAATTTTTACACAGTCTCATTGGTTGCTTTTGGGCTAGGTTAGGGTCATGCTTGTTTGGATGTTTTGAGATTTAATCACTTGATTATATTTAGAATTTTCGTTATTCCCTTGATGGCGCAGGTGCACTAAAGTAAGTTTGGGGGAAACCAGGGATTTCATGCTAGTTGTAAATTATTGTCAATAATGGCTAGTAGCCGGCTCATATTTATATGAGTAGTCTAGGGTTGGAATTGAGAATTCTCATTCCAGATTGCATATATAAAAAAAAACAGAAAAAAAAAGAAAAAAAAAGAAAAAAAAAGTTGTGTGAATGTGTAGTTGCATAATTGGCCACGAGTGAGCTCTTTAATACTCGAGTAATTAAGTCTGAGGGGACTTAGTCCTAGTAACCTAAAACCCTTGTGGTTTGGGATTGTTGACCTAACACTCGCTACATGTGTATTATTGTATAAGCCTTTAGGGGTCTCATTCATTGCACGGTCAAATAATCACGTTTGTTTGTGTTGGATATAGTCGTTTGTCGTTAATAAAGCATGAATTCCTGTCTAACTTGAATGAAGATGGAGGTGTTCCTAGGTTATGAAGTGTCTACAGTTGATTCTATTTATAAACCTGTGATTGTCTTGGCAAAAGAATAGGTATGATATTTGACCTAGTGTTGAGAGTATTTCTGATGAGCATCGCACACACGCACGTTTCTGTTCATGCATTGTTAGTATACGGGGACTTAGTCGAGCTCTATTTGGATTTAGTTGCATTCTTTGAAGTATTTGCTTGCTAGTTGGTTTTAGTTAGTTTAAAGGGGATCGTTGCATTTTCATATTAGTTGCATTCATGCATTGCATTGCATTGGATTTTGTGGGTACATTCGCTATAGGCCCTCACGAGACCTTACTCGTCCACTAGGGCTGCCTAGGGGTTTAAAGGGCTTGTTGCATATGCCAAATGCAACCGTGATCACCTACGGAAGTGGTACTAATTAGTTAGTGTCTAGTTGTTTATGCTTGAGGACAAGCATCGGTTGTTGCTATCACAAGCATCTTGAAAGTGTACGTTTCTTATCCACACGAAGCAACGAATAAACTCAAAATGATAGGACATGTAAAGAACCAGGCTAGAGTGTAAAATAAGAAATTAGCAAAATGCATACTACTTTGACTATGCAAAGGAAAATTTTGCAATTTCATGTGAATTATATGTCGGGATGATCATGATCATGGGGCACCAGAAACCTACAACAGCAACCTCTTATGTCATGCCTTTGTCTTTGTGAATCACGGACATGAGCATCAAAGTAGAGAGCCTGCTCTTTGCCTTCCTGAGATATTTAAATAGCTTTGTAAGTAATTTTCTACACAATAACAGTGTACATACAATTGGAAAGGTCCTATAATCTTTCCGCAAATTTTATATGGAAGAAAAAACCTGAAAACAGAGTATAAGATCTCCTGGAAGAACTGCTACGCATATTGAGGATTCACACGGAAGAGTCCATTGTCTAACATGCCTACGGATATCAACCCATTCATCCTCTTCTGCTCCAAAGGTCGCAAACCGAACCAGTACTTCCTAAAACATTTACAATCCAATTGGCAATATATTTTATTTTATTCTGTAGTCGTACAATCCGCTTAAATTGGCAATCTGTCTATTATATTATTAATAACCAAACAAGGATAAATAAATCACGAGATAATTTATTCTAGCTAATTCATGAGATAATATATTCCACCTAAGCATCCACGTAGATCTCTAACGGCTGCTGGGGTGCTTCATAATATTTGCATATATATCATTGTTGCAACACTACCGCTGCTTTCAACCCTTACCCTTTCACTAATTCCAATACCACATCAACCGTCGATTCCATTATAGGGTATCTATATTTTCTTTTCGCATATATCATGTTTCATCTATATTGCTCGACTGCTTATGATTTGTGGAGTTATATACTTGATAATTTACTTCTTATTTCTGTTTTTGTTTAATTAATAATTTGGTGTTTTGTTTGTCTCGATTTTATCAGTATAGATCCACTACCACTGGATTGGGACTGAAGGGAAAGCTATTTACTGAGGTAGGTTTTATTTTCATGACAACCGGTTTTATTTCCTATACGAGTATAGATTGGTCCCACTTGATCATTAATTTTTCGATTTCTACAACCCTCCAGCCTTTATTCCGAATTTGAAAGTATATAGGGAAGGGCTAACTTGAGTTTTTGTATTTAAATTTGGCATGGTAGGTAGAAGTGGTCGATATTATCTGTGAAATGGAGGCAAGCAAAGCTATCCTTTTATACCTATTTTGCTATTTGTGACAGTCATAAATTGTGTACATTTTAGTAAAATTTATATTCTGTATATTTTAGTAGTTTGCTTGATTCATCCTATGATTCCCTCATTAATTCATTGGCAATAATACCATGAGACCGTGACTCTTTGATGTTGAATTCCAGGTGATCGGTTTATATGTATTCTAGGGACTTTTTAAGATTGCTTGATTGTATTGGATTTCAGGGTTCCAAGGTGACGCACTTCACGTTTTAGACTTGTGCATATTCTCTTTACTATGAGTGTTCCTTGTGCATTTGCGTGTGCTATTAGAGTATAGTTTCAATGATGATAAAGTTGACGATATGCGGTTAGTGCTTTGATATTTCGTATAGTACTTCAATATTTACTTGTAATTTTGCATGAAACTAAGTTCTCTTACCTGCATTTTAGTAAAGATTATGCATTTGATAATAGTATTTACAAAAATGATAGAATCATTAAAATATGGTGATCAAAAGACACCTTTCAACTTTGTGCTTTTCACTGAAAGATAGGTGGGTGATACTTGAAACATCTGCATGTTGCGTCCTAAAACTCTCACAGAAAGAGGTCGTAGTATTAGTTTTATAGATGCAGAATTTTTCCGAATTAAGCATGTAAAAAATTGGATAGGCGCATATACGTAGCATGTTTTCAGTAGATGCTCCAATTTTTAACGTTTAGGATTCAATCTGAATATTTTTTTTTCTTGTCACCTCAGTTTAGCACCGGAAAAGTGGAAACATTGAAATTTAAATATTGGCTGATCATATTTAGGTGATTTGTGAAGGTAGTGACATAATACTTGTTAGGTGGTATTAGATGACTCCTCTTGCTAAAAGTTATGAAAAGTTCTGGTAGCATGAGCAACCTCTTCTTGGCAATGGCTGAAATTGACATAGTGAAAGCTGTAGATACAGCTGTTGCTAGCGATGTATTTGTTGTTGGTTTATTATAATGCCTTGTTTCAACATGAATATTTACAAGGTAACTATGTCATAAAACAAGTAGTTTCTAAATTTTCTTAGTTCTTTTTGTACCTGCGAATTTCTGGTCACTAAAAAGGCCATTTAAAATTAACCATATTTTGCTTAAACCCTATCTTATAATCTAACAAGGACGTGTTACTCTTCATGTACTATATTTCTTAGTTTGTTTCAGAAAATTGTAACCATGTATTCTTTGTTACTGACACTAAATTTGCACCTGATATATCCGAGCATTTTCCTAGGTTAACCTATGCACAAATTTTGTAGTACATTAAAGTCGAAAATACTAACTTATTTAATTACTGAAACTATTTAAATGTCAAATTTAAAAATCCGATTACCCATGAGTAAATCAGGTTAATGTTAGCTATGAAGAAGGTAGTATTCAGTGGTTGGACTCCCTGGGGTCTTTACTTTTTATTGTTGTAGCTATTACGATCGGGGGCCGAGGTGAGAAAACACGAGCACACTCCACTTCGAAAGTATCTTTGCGGTGTTCCTTACACTTTTTAGTTTTTCTTAGGTACCTTATTATGAGTTTTAGGCTCCGATCAGAAATGAACCATGGTATCATGTGGTATGTGCATCACAGTTATGAATTATCATTTGTACAATCTACTAATGTTAATTAAGTAATGTACTAAAAAGCCTACTAATTAGTGAATTCCCCTGTGTATCCTTTTGGCATCTATATTCCATATTAGATAGTTGGCGGTTATCCCCTAAGAAGATTGATTTCATGTTACACATGTGAGCTTAAAGTATTTTCAAAGTTTCCAGCTGAAACTATTTCTTAACAAGTGGTGGATTACTTACTGTGTTTACTGTCAATTTTTTGTTATGCTGATCATGTTTGGATCATTCTAAGATGCCAAAATCCACCATTACTCATCTCTCCTAAGATTAAGTGAAGACAGGCTTTTAGTGTCCACTCTATGTATCTTCTTTCTTTATTTGGATAAGGTATTTGCAAGAAATTTGAATACTGACACACACATTTGCCTCCACTTTTGGTAATTAACTAAGGACGAGGGATATTGCTAGGCTAAGCCTTGCAGATATCCCTTTATGTATTATTTGGATTAGTTCAAAAGTTCTGTCGTGAAATCTCTTTTAGTTTTTAATGCTCACAGAGTTAGGAAGGCTAAACATTTTCATGTTTTTTAGCACTTTGAAATCCTCTTTCAGAAAGAGTAGAGTAAAAGAATCTGGTCAGTTGTGCATTTTCGTGTTTCTCTGGATTGTGCATGCTATCATAATTGCAGTTGGCGCGTGAGAGCAAAGGCACACCATCCTTTAGGCTTAAGGTCAAGTTGGATGCTCAATTCTCTAGGTGCATAGGTTCAACCAATTTACTAGACTGGAAACCACAAGATGTTTAGCTCTATCTGATAATGGTGAATGTGTACAGGTCTATACATGAAATTGGTATGCTTAATTTGTCTTCTTCTGTGGTTCGCATATGGGGATCAATTTATGTTACAAACAAATTTACTTAAAGTTAAAGTTTATTCACATTCAGAACTTTTATATCAACTGTTTTGTCTTTTACGTATACTGATGTTGGGCTCCACATATGTTGAAGCACTAAAAGAGTAAGAGTTATATGGCTAAATCTATTTGCTTGTATGATATTTATCTTACTCTTATAATAATATTTCTGGTATTTTATAACCCTAAGAGGGGGTTTCCATTAGTTTTCTTCATAAAGTAGGAACTTAAGGTGGAGCTGGCAATTGTCAAACAACATAAATCCTTGCATTTTCGAATTTTAATTCTGTCACCATATTTTTTTGCACTATTGTCTGATTGTTTTACACGAATAGCTGCACAACAGACCTATCGTTTAATAACTCCTTTTCACAATTCCTTTTTTTCATTAATGTATGGAAGCATACCACATATTAATATGTGGGTTACTTGTTTCTTTTACACTTCCTCTCAGACGATCTTCCATTTAGTCCCTTGTTAGACTGACTTTGAAATTGCTGCTGCTTTTTTTTTCTATGTTTTAATTTTTTAACTTACTAATTTTAATAATAATAATTTCAGGAAAGGTATATCGTAATATAGTTGGTAGTGCTTACTATGTCGCTCCTGAAGTACTACGGCGTAGTTATGGAAAGGAAGTTGATATCTGGAGCGCAGGAGTTATTTTGTATATTCTACTCAGTGGCGGACCTCCAATTTGGGCTGGTAAATGCAACATTTTCAGTTCTCTAAGAAATTCCATCTTTTATTTTTCTTTTACACATGGCATGTGCACACAAAAAAGATATTAAATTAGCTTTCTTTTTGCAGAAAATGAGAAAGGGATATTTGATGCAATACTGGAAGGAGAGATTGACTTTGAAAGCGAACCATGGCCTTCAGTCTCAAACAGTGCAAAAGACCTTGTTAGAAAGATGCTGACACAGGATCCAAGAAAAAGAATTACATCTGCACAAGTTCTTGGTATATCATTTCTTTCTTTGACAAGTGTATAATGAGTTAAGCCTTGTCCATGCCTGGATGGACTCATGGACCATAATTTACATCAAGTGTGGGCTATATAGAAAAGATTAATAATAAATATGATCGAATTTTAATTATTCAAGGAAAATATGACAAGAGGAAAACTTGAACATGAATTGACTGTACTTACAATATTTTTATACTATGTAATTTAGAACATAACATATGAATATGTTGGTAGCACATTTATACCTAATATGATAAAATGCATCATATAGATAGGATAGATTTAAAATTATTTATACTAACCTCCGACTCGAGGGCTTCTTATTAATATATTAGTTGTATCAACACATATTTTTTTAAAATAAGGTCGAAATCGTAGAAACAGGGCAGAATTAAACAATTGGAGCGCTTTGTGAATGAGTGGTGAGAGTCGTTTCTTGTGATATATTCAGGATCTTAAAATATAGTTCTTAGCGGCTGTTTTCTCATTATCAGTTTGCTGGAGATATAATTTAAATCTGCTGTTCCTATTATGTCTTTTCTCAGTGCTTATATCTAGAATGGCTGAATAGATAGTATTCAGCCTTCAGGTTACAGACCCAGGAGTAGGCTATATCCTATATGAACATGAACCATTCGGATGGGAAAACTAAATATCTCTCTTACTGTTTCTTAGCTTCTTTTGTAGACTTAATAAATGGCAATTTGATGAATTTAGTTCTCTAACATGACCATTTTCGTTGCATTCTTTGTTTTGAGGATTTGTTGACGAATTTACATAATGCATCCAACTGTCCTTAAATCCAACACAGATATTTAATAGATTATTACAGTGAATTTGATTTTTCTACTAGACTTTTCTCATTAATGAATGAAATATTATTGCTTGCTAATTAAATTTCCTGTATTGGCTTTGCTAACTGTTCTCTATGTTGCTTATATTCTTCTTTTAAATAGAACATCCATGGATGAGAGAAGGTGGAGAAGCATCAGACAAGCCAATAGATAGTGCAGTCCTCTCTAGAATGAAACAGTTTAGAGCAATGTACAAGCTCAAACAACTTGCACTTAAGGTAGGCTTTCACAGGTTGCTATCTTAAGTTTTTAATGCATTCCAATGTTAAGGCAGGCTTGAACATTTGTATAATTATGAAGGAAATGTCTCTGCGAATTGCTTGTAATGACCACTTATAGACTTCTATGTTAAGCTTTTAGCTAGACTTTGTTAGATGCAGTATCTTCTGTATTCTATTGAACTTCCTTTGATTTGCCTCATGTTTGCTTCTGCCTTGCACTTGCAAGATCTAAACACAACCTTGTACATATATATTAGTTTCATTCTTTGCTTGACAGAACAAAACGTAAATGTTTGTTTGGATAAGCATGAATTTAAAAATGTTTTTTTTTCTTAAGTAATGGCAGAAAAGGTTCAATTCTCAAGATGTTTGTTTTATAATTTTGGTCCAATGATTGTATCCAGGTCATTGCTGAAAGTCTGTCTGAGGAAGAAATTAAAGGTCTTAAAGCTATGTTCACAAACATGGATACAGACAGAAGCAGTACAATCACTTACGAGGAACCGAAGTCAGGACTGGCACGGCTAGGCTCAAAGTTATCAGAAACGGAAGTCAAACAACTGATGGAGGCTGTAAGTTTTGTGCATTTAGCGATAGGCATGTCTTTCGACCAATTTTCTTGTTATGTATTAGATGTAATTATAAGTTCTTGCTGCATTTCAGGCTGACGTAGATGGAAATGGAACAATTGACTACCTAGAGTTTATTACTGCTACTATGCACAGACACAAGCTTGAAAGCTATGAGCATCTATAAAAAGCATTTCAGTATTTTGACAAGGATAATACTGGGTAATATTGCAGGTGTCTAGGAAAATTTATGCTGCAACTATAAGTTATTTAGTAATATACTTATTTATTGTGAGAAGAACTACACTACATTAGAATAGAAGGATGAGAAAAACTAATTGTGTCCCTGAATTTCACCTATTCGGTCTTTGTTATATAGATGTGGGAGCGATAGTCTTAGAGAAATTTGCAGGAAGGAATATAGCCTTAGAGAAATTTGTTGTTTAGCTGTCCAATTACGAACAAGCAAGATGCTTCAACAAGTAAGATATTCTCAAAAAATTTCATCACATATATTTACTAAACCAATCATTTAACCATACTATAGCTCAGTATAGTATATAAATCTTCTCAAAGGTAGGTTTTAAGTTCCCTTTTCATTAAGAGTTCTCCGCTGCCTTTATATTTGGACATTAACTCTGATTGTATACTTCTATCATATTAATGTTTAAATGGATTTTAAAAAATAATAAATAAAATCTTTGAGGTTCTCTTAGGGTCTAATGTGGGTAATTAATATTTATATTTTTGTTGGACTTGTACAATGCATTCTTTTGGTAAGAGGGTGCTATATGCTGATAATATGTTTAATTAAAATTTGTACAGTTCTAATATTTCTATTGTTTCTCTTGGGGATATTATGGGTTCACATAAATTTTAAAGAAAATGGTATGTTGTGATGGCATCTACAGGTCAAGATTTTTATTGGATACCAATATCAGAGTTCAGGTTTTACATGGATCGGCAAAAAGGTTGCTCACTACAATTTTACTATAATCAGCATGTGATGAGAATTGTAGGGTGAATCAGACGTCAAGTGATAAATCCAAATTCCAGAGTTCTTCTCGCGATGGAATGAATTGTATGGTTGCTTTGCCTAATTATTGGTTTCTTGCATAGATATTATAGACCAGTTTGTTGAATATGTACTATAAACCATCCTTAATATGGGTAAAAGGGCACTACATATATACAACAAGGAATGTAGGGAGGAGTCTAGGCTCATTTTTTATGAACAATTTTTTACATTTGTTAAGGCAGCTTGGGTAAATGCGACTTCAAATCTGATATGTACCTTTTTCACCGCGTGATTGGTGATGTTGATAGGATGAGGCTTCAACCTGTATAAGTATTCTGCACATTATTATATAGATACCATATGCTTCTAGCATGCCTTGCACAGATTCACTTGTATGCTAGATGTTTGTGTTTTATGTTGTCGTGTTACATATGAAGTAGTATAGAGGCTCGTGCTTTGCACGGATTTTCATGCTAGTTTGTTCTTATATTGCAAAATATCATGTTATTTTTTCATTCTCATTAACATGACTTATATATTGTTTTCCTATTTCTCGAAAAATGTCACTGGGAAAAGTCTCACTGTATTGTCCCCAGGCTAAAGTTATAATCTTGATGCTTTCAAAATGTATAACTTTTATAAAAACATATCTTAGTTTGGGAAACAAAATATTAGTATGGTCTTTTTATAAAAACATATCTTAGTTTGGGAAACAAAATATTAGTATGGTCTTAGAGCATTCCCATCCCATTCTCTAACCCTATCCCCAAAAACTTACTAAAAATAGTAAATTCCCAAACAAAAATAGTAAATCCCTAAAATTATCAAAAATGTTCTACATTCCATTCCCCATTTTCCATCCCCATATCCCTATATTCTTTTTTATATTACTTCTTTCTCTCTCTTTCACTTACTTTAACTACTAACTATTATTTTATCATTTTTCAAACTAATACTTGTATATTAAACTTGTATAAAATATGAAATGGGGGATGAATAGTAAGTCCTCATATTTGGGGACTCATTTGTTAACTCCAAAAACTTTCCCCAAAATAGGGAACCGGATGTAGGTCAGTTTTTATGCTAAAACTAGTATTTTCATCAAATTATGGGGATGAGGAAGGAATGGGGAGTCGGTTGTGAATGCTCTTAGGAAGCAGTACTGTGCCTATAATTTATATTCTTGAATATTTTCACTTCTTGTTCTTGGTTCTTACTAGAAAACCTATCAAAAAGGACTGCTTATCCCACTCCACATGCTAAATGGGTAACAAGTGCAAAACTAGCTTTCCCTACTCAAAAAAAGATAAAGAAAAAATTCTTTACAAATATGTATTCAACACTAGTTGCTCTTCAAATATGTGTTCAACACTAGTTTGACATTGTTTGCACCATATTTACATAATGAGCAGGCACTTTTAGTGGTTTGTAATTGGGAACTAGATGAGGCTCGGAAGAAAGATGCTTTGGATCGAGCTAGAGTGCGTGGAGAGCAATCGCCTGCGGAGTTACTTGCCGAAGAAAGGGGGTGGATTTTATATCTACTTGGATCGCTTCAATTCGGCTTAAATTGATTGTCTTGGACTCGAGTTTGTTGTACTTTTGATGTGTTTTGTTAAGTGTGCAGGTTTGCAAGAATCTCGATTTGGGCTTGCTGTTCCGTTGATTTTGGAGTTGAATTCAAGTATAGGAATGACGAATGAAGCCTCGCTTTAAGTTATCATAATGGTTTGAAGGTTAAAGGATTGGAGACGGGAGTGAAGGCAAAAGAAACGGGAGTCAACGGAGCAAAAATGAAGAAACGCAAGAAAAATCAGTTTCGGCAGAATTGGAGGGCGCAGGGTGCGCACTAGAGTGAGCAGACTGCGCAGGGATCAACAGTAGTAGAGGGCGCAGGGTGCGCACTAGAGGGCGCAGGGTGCGCAGTCACCAGCCAGAATTTCTGTAATTTTACAGTTTTGCCCCTATTCGAGTTTTAATTGAATTTTCTTGTACCAAGGTCGAATGCTACTAGTTTTTTAGGTATTTTCTTGTTAGACAAGACTTGTGGAGTCTATAAAAAACACATCTTATGCATTGTAATTAGGGTTGGCTATTTTTTGTAATAGAGAATTGCAAGGGAGAAAAGAGAAAAAGATTCAATGCTCGTGACAAGCAAGGATCTAGATCTTCTTCAACCTTTGTATCATAGATTTGTTTCTCAAACTCTTTGTTTTAATTAATATTATTACGTTTATTCATCTTGTGTTTATTATCATGTTTTCATCGAATCCCATGGTGACGAACAGTTCAATTATGAACTAATCGTTGTCATGGGATCCTAGTGAATGTATTTATGTAGCTTAGTAGTTTGTATGCCTTAAAGATTTACGTGTGATGAATTTTTGATATCCTTGTATGGTTATGCTTCATGTATTTAGGTGTGTCGCGAACATCTAATTTGTTAATCTCTTGCTAAACAAGAGTGGATCTTGAGATTTAGAAATTGCCATGCTAGCATAGGATAAGTTGGTGTTTTAACATCATGATTTGTGGCATGAATAGAGATATTATGCTGCCCTATGTGATCTAAATGGATAACTTGTGCTTAAACCTTTATGTTTTCAAATTCTATAGAGATATAGGGTCTAAACATGATAGGTGTCTATTCATCTTCTATCTTTTTTGTGGATGTATGCATAGTTTGGTACTAGTATACCGAGAGGTAACTTTTACTTGTTTCGTGTTATTCGATTAGATATCAAAACCATCGCATGTATTGATTAAAGGCTGTAACTCTAAGTAAAATAGATATTGAAACTAGGATTCCATGTTTTTATTCTCATAAGTGATTCGACTTAATTCACAATAGATAATTAATTCTTAGTAGTTAAATTGCATTTAGTATAATTTAGATAATCAAACCCAAGGTTGTTACTTTTCTTAGAAGTGAATTAAACCATACATTGTTGAATAGGTATATTTCCTGATTAAAACTTAACCAGATCTCAGCGGAACGAACTTAAATTATATTAATTGTGACTACGTGCGCCTGCGTAATTTTGTGCTAACAAGTTTTTGATAGGAATTAGGGTTGTTAGCATGTATGTATGATTATCCTTCACTGCTAAGACAATTAACAAATTTGGGTTTAAATATATAAATTAACTAAGAAGCAAATTAACAAAACTAAGAATTACTTAACTAATAAGAATTAAAATTGAATTACTTATGAATGAGAAAACATGGGATCCTAACTTCATTAAATACTTTGCTTAGATCTGACGCCTTTAATCACTATATGCAATGTTTATGATATCTGATCAGACAACACGAAACAAGTACACGCTACTTCTCAGTATACGAATACCAAACTAAACATACATCCACAGAAAAGATAGAAGATGAATAGACACCAATTATGTTTAGACCCTATATCTCTATAGAATTTGAAAACATAACGGTTGAAGAACAAGTTGTCCATATTGATCACATAGGGCAGCATAATATCTCTATTTACGCTACAAATCATGATGTTAAAACATCAAACTATCCTATGCTAGCATGGCAAGTTCTAAATCTCAAGATCCACTCTCGTTTAGCAAGAGATTAACAAATTAGATGTTAGCTACGCATCTAAATTCATAAAGCACAACCATACGAGGATATCAAATATACATCACACATAGATCTTTAAAGCATCAAGATACTAAAGCTCCATAAATAAATCCGTTAGAATCCCATGACAACGATTAGTTCGTAATTGAACCTCTCGTCATCATGGGATCAAGTGAAACCATGATAATGAAACAAGATAAAAATTCTATATTATAATATGCTAACTAATGATGTTATACAAATTACAATGGTAGGATGTGTTTAAATAGACCCTAGATATCTTGTCTAGCAAGAAACTACCAAAAAATACAACTTAAATTCGAATTAGGGCTAAAAATCAGGAAAATCCGGAATTTCCAGCATGTTAGGGCACACCCTGCGCACCTAGGTTCTGTTTCTGGCGATTTAGGGCGCAGTCTGCGCGTTTAGTGCGCAGTCTGCGCGGCAAGTTCCTGTCCAGATTTTTATTTTGCTTTATTCTTCAAGGAAATTTCCCAAGCTTCACGTGGACTGTTTACGGGCCTCAAACGGACTTGTAGAACTCTAGATATGGCCAAAACAGTGAAGATTGCGCAACCTACCCGGAAAATCCGAATTTTTGCTATTTTCTTCGTTTTAAGTCCGTTTTCTCCCGTTCCTTTTGCATGTGCTTCCGTCTTCAATCCTCTAGGCTTGAAATCTTCATGGTGGCCCCCAACAAGACTCCATTCTTCATTCTTAAGCTCGAATTCAACTCCAAAAGTGACGGAAACAACGATCTTAATCAACATTCTTCCAAACCTAACTACAACAAACTTGAGTCCAAGACAATCAATTTAAGCCAAATTGAAGCGATCAAAGTGGATATAAATCCACTTATCATGGTGCAAAATGGGTTTTCAGGAACAAGTTAGATGAATCTGGTATGATTGTAAGGAACAAAGCAAGACTGGTAGCAAAAGGATATTCTTAAGAAGAAGGGATTGACTATGATGAAACCTTTGCTCCTGTTGCAAGATTGGAGGCAATCAGAATGTTTCTTGCATTTGCAGCTCATTCAAAATTCAAAGTATACCAGATGGATGTAAAGAGTGCATTTCTAAATGGGAAGCTTGATGAGGAAGTATATGTGGAGCAACCACCTGGTTTTGTTGATCCAAAATTTCCAAATCATGTTTACAAACTTGATAAGGCACTCTATGGATTAAACTGGCACCAAGAGCATGGTATAAGACTTTGTCTAAATTTCTTCTTGAAAATGGCTTCACAAGAGGTACAATCGACAAAACTCTATTCTTTAGAAAGATTAAAGGTGAATTGCTTTTAGTTCAAGTTTATGTTGATGACATAATATTTGGTTCTACTAATGAAAAGTTGTGTGCTAAATTTAGCAAGCTTATGCAGTCTAAATATCAGATGAGCATGATGGGTGAACTTAATTTCTTTTTAGGATTGCAAGTCAAACAAACTGAGACTGGTATTTTCATTAATCAATCAAAGTATATCAAGGATCTTTTAAAAGGGTTTGACTTTCAGGATTGCTCAGTTGCAAAAACACCCATGGCAACAGCCACTAAGCTAGACACTGATCCTAAGGGTAAGAGTGTTGATAACACTAGCTATAGAGGCATGATAGGTTCACTGTTGTATTTAACTGCAAGTAGACCTGATATAATGTTTTCTACCTGTTTACGTGCTAGATTCCAAAGTGATCCTAAGGAATCTCATTTAATTGCTGTGAAGAGAATATTTAGATATCTCAAAGGAACTCCAAATCTTGGTTTGTGGTATCCTAGAGAATCTGATTTCTCCCTAACTGGCTATTCAGACTCTGATTATGCAGGGTGTAAGATAGACAGGAAAAGCACTACAGGTACATGTCAATTTTTGGGGAACAGATTAATCTCTTGGTCAAGCAAGAAGCAACAATCTGTTTTAACCTCAACTGCAGAAGCTGAGTATATAGCAGCAGGCAGTTGTTGTGCTCAACTCCTTTGGATAAGAAATCAGTTGATGGATTATGGTATGACACTTAGTAATATTCCTATGTATTGTGATAATACTAGTGCTATTAAAATTGCAGAAAATCCAGTTCAACATTCAAGGACTAAGCACATTGATGTCAGGTATCATTTTATTAGAGAACATATTGAAAATGGTACTGTGGAACTTCATTTTGTTCCTACTGACAAACAGATTGCAGATATTCTAACTAAACCACTTGATGAATCCACATTCGTGAGGTTGGTAAGTGAGTTAGAAATGTTATATCTTTATTTGTAAACATCTGCAAAAAGGAAGCAAGGTATGTTGTTTCAGCTTATAGATTTGATACAGTATCAGGATCTATAATTTATTGTTAAATGTTTAGCTGTGACATTTTACCTTGATAAATATCAGTATGATAGATTTATTAATATTATCAGGATTACTATCAGGATTACTATCAGAATGCTGACGTCATCAGGATTTCTACGTCAGTATCAGGATTTGATAAGTGTTTAGTCAGAGACTTAATAATTTCAATTCCTGATTGTTGTTTTATCTCAGTAATCTAATTCTGATACTTGTTAAATCTATTCTAGCAAGCATTATTTTTTGCATACTGATAATTTATACATCACTAAGATCTTGATAATGAGCATTACAGAGACAAGATTGATAAACAGAAAGATATGTATTTTCATTAATCAAAATCGATTACATACATGGAAATGAAATACAATCCTCTTTTTGTTTAACAGAAGTTACTAATCCTATTCTTGTCTATTTTTGTTGTTGCTTTAATTTTCAACGATCATCTTCAGGACAAGGAGCATCTCAAAGGTCACTTGGAGGATCTACTCTTGGATTCCTTGTCTGGGCGACTTGATTGAGAGCAACTGACTCATCTCCATACTTATTGAG
This sequence comes from Saposhnikovia divaricata, assembly GCA_036435485.1. Taxonomy (NCBI): domain Eukaryota; kingdom Viridiplantae; phylum Streptophyta; class Magnoliopsida; order Apiales; family Apiaceae; genus Saposhnikovia; species Saposhnikovia divaricata. The sequence goes on along the minus strand of CM071597.1, from coordinate 7,261,447 downwards.
GAAAATGAATAGCATCTCCATCAAGATCAACCTCAGACTCTCAAGCAAATTCATCATCCTCAAGCTTTGAGGACGTTAGAGAGAAATTGTATCCAACAGATGAATATTTTAGGAGAAAGATCTGGATATTATTTGGGTCTAATCCAGTCATGTTCGACTCAATGAGAAAAATCATCTCTTCAAAGTGATAACTCATAAACTCCTGATCATCAAGAACAAGTCGTTCATCGTCTGTGAGAAACCGAAATGTTGGATTTGTATGGTTGTTTGGGTTAAAGGCCATTTGTGATAAAGAAGCTCTGTGTAATAGAGAGGTTTTGTGTGGATATGGAGTAAAGAATAACACAAGGTGTTATGTTCTTTTAAAGAAAGATGTGGGAAACTGAACAGTCGTTTGGATATTATCAATGCAGTCAGTCATTATTACGCGTGACTGTATTTCTTGTGTTTTCAAGAAATGTCGAATATATCTAACCAATTGATTTTGTTCAGATTAATATTTATTTCTTTTTCAGATAAAAGAAATGCCACGTGGAAACTCCATTTAGTCTCTGGAATTAGGATTTCAAGTGTGAACATCAGGATTTGAGAATTATTATCTTTAAATCACATTTCATTTTTTGATTATCTTGATGAGAAGATCACATCAGTAAAAAGGAAGCTGATCAGTATTGATTTTATCTTGATAATACCCTGATTTATTTCATGAAAATCAATTTTGGATTTTATTTTCCAAAAATCGTGGGTAACCGCACTTTTCAGGGACTGACACCTGTCAACCTACGTGTCAACGTGGGATAGTGGTCTGAAAGATTTGTGAAATACATCTGTTTTGAAACTCTAATCGTGTAATTGCTTTCTCTAATTTCATATTCTCTAAAGCAAAAACACTCTTGAGTTCTCAAAATCACTAATCGATTTCAAGATTTTTTAAGCTCTTTTCAAATCAAAACCAATGGCAGCTCAAAGAAGATTACCAAAATCAGTAGCTTTCCAGTTTGGTGACTTTGATTTTATGACAAACAATCATGTGGCAGCACTCATCAATAAGGAAGGGGTGTCAATTGATTTTCACCCGATTATGGACTTTATGGCATCAGGACCATTAAGTTATGCTTTGACAACATCTCCACAAATTAATCAAGCTGCTGTTTCACAAGCTTGGGAAAATGCTGAGGTAATTGATTCTACTCAGGGTCAATCAGGTAAGATTGTTCTACACTTAGGACAAGATACTTTTGATATTACTGAATCTGTTGTTAATTCAGTACTTCACTTGCCTTTTAATGAGAATTTTGAGAATGTACCATCTAATAATAATGTGAGAACTATGCTATCTGAATTAGGTTATAATGGACCTCTAGATAACATGAGCCAACTAAATAGATCTTTTCTTAGGAAAGAATGGTATTTCTTCTTTGATCAAATTTCTAAATGTTTTACTGGCAAATGTAGTTCTTTTCAGCAAATTACATCTGTTACTTCATATATTGCATAAAGTTTGATTTATGACAGAGTAATTAACATTGGTCACATTATCTTAAGTCAGATGTGTATCAAGCTTGGGTCAAGAGATCAAAATAGAAAAATGGTTTATTAACATAGATTTATGCAATTGTTTATTAACCATTTCATTCCTAATGTTGAAGCTAGATTTGGTAAAGAACACTGTGTTTCTTCTTATATACAGCACAAAAGAATTTTTTCTGATGTTATTAAGAAGGACAGTGAAAAGAATCTAGATGAGATATCTGCTATGCATTATCCACATCATGTTCAGGTATTTCTTACAACTCATCTTCCTACTATCTACAGTTCTTCTTTCTTTTGTGGTGAAATGACTCAGGAACCTCATATGGTGGAGAACCTCCCTGTGTCTACCCAAGTAGCCCAAAACTTTACAGTTTCAGAAAAGTCAAGAACCAATTTTTGATCCACAGCCTATTGTTTCTAAGAAACCAACCTCTGGTGTTTCTCAAAAGACATCAGTTGTAAAGAAGAGAAAATTTGTTGTTTCTAGTAGTAGTTCTAGTGAAGATGATGATAATATATCTCTTGCTGAGAGAGCAGAATTGAAGGCTGCAATTCGACTTTCTAAGCTAGGACAAAGAGATAAAGCACCTAGTCACGGCCAGGCTGCAGTCTCTCAAAAGACTATAGTTCTTAAAAAGGGAAAACAGTTACTAGATACTTTTTCTCAAAAGACTATGTCTATTGAAAAAGGATCTCATCCCAAGATCACTTCTGTGTCTACACCTCTTGAGTCTTCTCAAGATAAATCTGTTGCTCACTATACCAGGAGAACAAGGAGAAAGATTCAATTGTCACCTACACACACAGAGTCTAGTCCAACTAACATCGTGCAGGTCTCTACAAATGATGCTATATCTAAGGGAGATCTTAATATTGATTCTTCATGAGAAACTACATTGACATACAGACTGGCTATGCAAGTTATTTCTATCAAAGTTAAACTTTCAAGGCCTGTTCTAGATTTTCTGGTTGAAAGAGTTCCAAAACTTTCATTTCCTGAAGAATATGGACAACTACATCAAAGACTTGACTTAATGAAAATGCACTTCTATGTATCTGTCAGAAGAAAATTGGTCAAGACATTTGGACTCTCAAAGCATGTTGCACTTCAATCATTGAATACATATCTTTTTCATAAGGATTACGTTGTTGAAGATGCTCCGGCTAAAGGTGAACACAAGGAGGTAGTAGCAAGTGGGAAGCAGTCAGCAGAAGATACTATTGCACCAGTGGTGAATAGTAGGACTATTCAGATCACAGTCACTGCAGCACAAGAACCATCTAGTCAGAGGTTGGATGACTCAGGAGCTGTGATAGCTGATGCTGAAAGGTCTTCTGTGATGATTGGAATTGCTAGTGAGAAACCCTATGATATGAAAGAAATGACTTTGATTGATTTTTCTAAAGATCAAACAAATACTGCTCAGTCAGAGTCTATTCATCTTGAGGGTGTGTCTCAGTAAACAACACTTGAAGATGGTGATACACAAACTATAATGTCTAATGAAGTATTACTGAAGGCATTACCGTCTAGTGTAAATCCTGAAAGTGGTATACTGGAGCCTGTAGTTTCTAAAAAGACAGAAGATGTTTGTAATGGTTCAGAGACTATGGTAGTTCACTCCATGAAGAAAACCTCAAGCCCCTTGCCAAATGAGGAACCCTCTCTTCATGTGAGTTCAGGTATAAAAACTCCTTCTAACCCCTATTTTTCTGTAGGTCTTGAGAGCACTTATCCAAATTTGAGTGAAACACTTGAAAAGATGGATAAAAATCCACAAATTGAGAGGCTGGCTCCTGACAGGCAAAAGGAGAGGTAGAAAGAGTGATGACTTTAGAAAGTCAAAGTGAGAATGAGGGTATGGATGATCAACTCCATAGTGAGGGAGAGAAAATTAGGAAGCCACCATCATTTGATATCTGGGATTAGGTTTTTCCTGAATCTTGGTCTGAAAATCTTGGAATGGATGCTGGTACTTATTCTTTTATCAAAATGTATGAGAAACCGGACTTAGCAAGACACAATGCAAAGCCAGAAGTTAAAGCTCAGAAGCAAAAAGAATGGCTTGCAACTATTCTTAACAGAAGAGGTGAAAGGCTAAGACAAACAATTTCTCAGCATGTACCAGAAGAAGATATTCCTGATGATCCTAGTATTCCTTTGTTTGTACTTCCAATATCAGCAAGAACTAAGACATCTCCAGCACCTGATCAATCTTAAGAAGAGTTAGAATTTGAAGGTGTTAGTACATATGAGACTGGTGAAGAACAGGATGATTATGTTTCAGCTCCAGATCAGAAAGAAGACAGTCACATTTTATTACTTGAATATCATACTACTTCAGTAGAACATGCAACACAAGCAACTTCTTCTGCAAGGATTGATGATAAGACTTCTTCTGAATCTGCATCTGAACATACTACAAGCACTTCCAACATTGAAGTCAATTCTGATGTTCTAAAGGATATTCAGAGTTCTCAACAAGATATTCAATCAAGACTTCAAAGACTCGAAGATAACCAAGTCACTATTATGGAAAATCAAGCAGTTCTGATGAATCTTATTTGTTCTGTTACTGATTCTTTGGGAATTAAAATTGCTGATGTCAAAAAGGGGGAGATATCAGTCATTCAAAGACAACAACCTAGAGGAGATAAACAGATTGGGGGAGATACAACAGGAACTAGTGACAAAGGCAAATCTAGAGGGAAGTGGTTGTGAAGCATCAATATAGTTGAATTCTTTTCTACGTACCGGATACTATGTCTATATCTGAAGAAAGGAGGTACTTAACTTCATGAACTTAAAGTTATAAATTCTATTCTGATTGTAGTGTTATATGTTTTGACATCAACAACTCAGATTTATGCTTCAGATTTTAAAGCATAAATAGGGGGAGATTGTTAGGAATAATTCATGAGTTGTGATGTTAAGAATAGAATTTGCAGATATTTCTTGTAATATCCTGATCTTATAAATGATTTAGTACTTTGTATAGGAAATATAAGTTAGACAGTTTTCTGTAGAAATTAGTCAGGAACAGGGTGTCGAGGACTACATTTCAGGAACTCAGAACAGATCCTGAGAAGACAAGTCAGATCCTGATGAGTTAAGTCAGATACTGATAAGGATGTCAAATCCTGATACCATGTGAAATCCTGATATCAGTCCAATACTGATGATGTCATAACGGATGCTACAGAAACTGAAAAGTGCTAAAAATCAGGATTGTTGTTTTTGAAAAACAGCAACAAGATATCATGAAGAAAAGAATCAAGCTATTGGTGGAAACTATCAACTGGACGGTAAAACATTACCATGTATATTATTCTTTCTGTTATTAGTTGATAGGTAGCATTATAAATACTCTCTCTATATCATTGTAAAAAGAGAGCAGAGCTAGTGCGTAAGTAAGAGCGTAGGGTTTGTATTCGTAAGTTCGAAACAAACAGAAAGAGAGATTTGTATTGTTTGCAGCTGCTAAAGGTATTTGTACACCTTTGGTAGAGTTTGTATTTGATCCTATTAATACAAACAAGTTTTGTTATTCGTTTGTTCTTGCATATTTATTTAAGAAAAAGTCAGACACGATTACTTATACTTGTATTCAACCCCCCTTCTACAAGTATATCTGGGCTAACACAAAGAACATAGGATATTTAATTTTATTAGTTATTATTTCTAATGACCTTAGTCGATTTGCAGCACCTTGTGTGAAAATGTTAGAAAAGGTTATAGCTATAAAACGTAGTGGAATGTCTGGAAATGTTCTCTTCACTAAAAATCATATGCACTCTAAAATTAGATGGAGCATATATAGAATCTGTACATAAAATAACAGCAAAAAACACCAGTAGTCTGAATTTGAACACAAGTTGATATTTTAAAAATTATCTTTAAATTATTATCATTTTTATTCCTTTTCGTAAAGTTTATAATAAGTGTCTTGTTTTCATTGTTTTTTGGCGAAAAATAGGAATATTACAAGATAGCAGAAAGAAAATTAGATATCCTAAGTGATATAGTAAGGGATTGTGGGCGAACACTTGTAACTGCATGCGAAATGTTTCCCACTAATGCCAGTAATGAGGCTCTTAGGTTGAGAATGAAAGAAATCTTGATGTGCCCTGAGATATTTTGCGATAAGAAGTCTGGGAATGAAGAGGGTAATTTTAATAATGAAAATGACACATGGGAGAACTGGCCAACACAGTTTATAAATGAAGTAAACAAAATGGTAGATGAAGTTTCTTTCGGGAAGACAAAGGATGGTAATTATATGGCAAATGATGAAATCCCCAATTTTTCACTGGGAATAAGTCAAATTGAACCATGAAACCTGTGTGCTGATATGAATATAGAGAATACAGTTCAGGTGATGAATGTAGGACAAGGGGCAAAGAGTACCAAAGATTTGAAAGGAAAAGTAAAGGTTTCTCATCAAATTGAAGAGGCAGTAGTTGGTAAAAGACCAAGACGAGAGGTGCGACCATCCAATAATCTAAAGTCTCCATATGTGCGTAGAGCCACTGAGCTCACTGGGAGGCAAATTAGTTCGGAAGAAGATGCAGTTTGGACGTGGCTATTCAAGGATAAGAGGAAGAATAAGTAAGTTCATGTATTTATGTCTTCCGTATTTTTTGTGTACAATTGTTTGAATATGTGTTTTTTGTAACTTGGTTTCTCTTTTTCATATAAACAGTGAGGCTATCTTTGTCTTTGTTGACACTACGTCAAATTTGGGCTTTCGTCACTCTTTTGTACAGTAAGGGCTGTGATATTTTGGAAAAAATGAGTGGCTAAAGGTCATCATCCCAAGTTTTAGCCACACAATTATTTTTTGAGTGACCGAAAAAACATTTTTTGGCAGATTTAGTCACAATTTAAAAAAGTGTGACAATTGAGAGATGAAACAGCATGGTTTTTTGTTGACTTTGACCAAATCCAAAATTTATAGTCATACTTGAGAGATAGACGTGTGACAAAAAATAGCGACGCTTCTTTGTTGTGTCTAAATGTTACCAAACGGTCACAATCATTTTCGGTGATGTGGCTAAATGGGAAATAACCTAAGGTCACTACATTTTATATGTGACTAAAAAGTAGAGTTTTCTGCATTATGTCAGATCTCTGTTCGCTAAGGCAGCTAAAAACTTGTGACTGTATTATTGTGTGACTAAAAAGTATTCTGTTTTCAGGAACAGAGCATTCTGTTTTCAGGATCCTCATTTCCAACTGATCTGTCACCTTATTACATTTGGGTGTGGCAAAATATTTGACCACTGGACATGAAGTATTGGTATAGCAGATTAACCAAAAATAAAACCAAACCAAACATACCCAGTATATCCCACTCAGAACAGGGTCTGGGGAGGGTAGGTTGTACGCAGACCATACCCCCACTTTTAGAGCGGGGAGGATGTTTCCGTGAAGACCCTCGGCTGAGTGCACAACATACATAGAGTGTGGTAAATACAACGGAAATGATACGGAAATGGACAATGACATACCTGAGGCCCATGGCGTTCTCCACATGGGGCATACCTATCTGCGAGGATTTATGATGCTCCTAGCTTGATGAGCTCCAACTACACGGCAAGTCCCGCACAGAGATAACCCCGAGCCAAGCTCCCTGCAACTGCAAAACCAGAAAACAGAAGACACTAAAAACGAGAAGTGAGAACGCTAAAGCCGAACTACTAAGAAATCGCTAACCGAGACAATGCAACTCTGAGGCTCTCGACAACAGAGCCACATCCTAAAAGGGAATCCACCACTCTGATACGCCGCCTCCAAGAACACCTATCCGAGAGCATGGTCTCATTTAAGTCTAAGGCCTTCAAATCCATCCTGAGCTGCTCTTCCCACGACCTCCTCGGTCTGCCTCTCCTTCTCGCCCCAACAACCGCCAGACTCTCGACCCTCCTAACTGGGGCTTCAGCCAGCCTCATTCGAACGTGGCCGAACCATCTCAACCTTCCTTCCCTAACTTTCGCAGAAAAAGGCGCCACTTCAAGCTCGGTCCAAAACACCGAGTTCGGGATTCTGTCCAACATCGTGCGCCCACAAGACCACCGCAACATCCTCATTTCAGCCCCTTCCAACTTGCTTACGAGAGCCTTCTTCTCCGCCCAACACTCAGAACCATATAACATCGCAGGACGGATAGCCGCTCTATAGAATTTCCTTTTCAACCTTAAAAGGACTTTCTTATCGCACATTACCCCTGACGCTGCCCTCCACCTTAGCCACCCAGCCTTGATACGATGCGTGACATCGGCTTCAATATCACCTTCCTTCTGGATGATCGAACCCAAATACTTGAATTTATCCGTGTGCGGGACGCTCTGGTCTTCAATCCTAACCTCCACCCCTTCTTCGTTGACCTCACCACTGAAGTTACACCAGAGATACTCGGTTTTAGAACGGCTCAAACGTAACCCTTGGGACTCCAAAGTAGCTCTCCAAAGCTCCAATTTGTCGTTCACCTCCCTCCTCGATTCCGCCACTAGCACGATATCATCCGCGAAGAGCATGCACCAAGGGACAGCATCTTGAATCCCCCGCGACATGACATCAAGGATAAGGGCGAATAGAAAAGGACTCAGGGCCGACCCCTGATGAAGCCCCATCTCAACAGGGAAGAAACGGGAGTCCCCCACTGGGATCCGAACGCAAGAACTAGCTTGGGAGTACATGTCTTGAATCACCCTAACGAACGCCGACGACACTCCCCTCTCCTCAAGGCTCTTCCAAATAGCTGCACGGGGGATGCTATCATAGGCCTTCTCCAGATCAATGAACACCATATGGAGGTCTTTGCGACGTTCCCTGAACTTCTCCATAAGGCGTCTAACGAGATGAATGGCCTCGAACGTTGATCTCCCAGGCATAAATCCAAATTGATTCTCTGAGATTTCAACTTCTCTTCTAATCCGACTAACCAGATTAATCAGAAATGACAAACACAAACTTGATTTATCCAAGTTGCATACCAGATGAGCTTAAAACTTGATAATGAAGCTTAAAACTAGAACAATTCAACTAATCTATGTCCTTCGGCCAACATTAGAATTCACCATTACATATTAATTCTTCATCAAATAAAAAACAAAGAAAATGACCAAGACAATGATAACATTATACAACTTCCCACATATGACATGAACCTCCTTTCGAAGATCTTCAACTGTTGACATGTAGTTTTGCAGGTCAGTTTTCACATCATCAACTTCTTTCTGGATCTTGATCTTCATGCCAACTGGTTCCGGATCAATCCATTCCCAAAATGAACATTTGGGTCCAGAAGACTTGAAAAGGGAATTAAAATTAAAAGCTGTTTATTAAATTAAACAGATGAAACTGATAGACATCAGCTTACCAATGAACTTGATTTGTGGCACACCCGAAATCTTCTTCCAGGGTTGCCAAGTGTGTTTGATGTTCTAATCCGAGCAGGAAGACCACAGTAGCACAGATCACATCGATTTTGGTTTGGGCTATAGGAATTTGAAGACGACATCATGATCAGGCCTCTTTCTTTGCACACACCTGGAGAAAAAAACAGGAATTCAAACAGAGCATAGAATTTAACCAAACAATAGAATTTAGCATTACATAAAAAACATGGAAAATGACAAACATAATGATAATAATTATCGGATTCGGTTAGCATTATGTATAATAATACCCTTACGGTCCTGTCTAAAGTAATCATCACGAGATTCATTACCCAAGTCACGTGGATCTACAGGTGGTAATATATTATCATTGTGAGGAAAAATTAAAGTACTGAAATCCTCATTGACATCATCTTACAGATCTCTATAATTCTTGGGATGTGTCATCAAGACAATAGACATTTTTTTATCCAACTGGTCTTTAACATAAAACACCTGTCGTGCTTGTGAGGCCAATATGAACGGATCATCCTTGTGGCCTAATCTGTTAAGTTCGACCAACGTGTAACCCATGCCATCTTGCTTGACACCATTTCTACTGTCAACCCAGTCGCACATGAAAAGAGGAATTTTCTTAATATGATAATCTAGTACCCATATCTCTCGTAGAACCCCATAATAAAGTTCTCTACATAGGTTACTACTTCTTTAGAAATGTGCATCTCAGTTGCCTCTACACAAACCCCACTGTTCTGGTGAATTCTGCCATCACGAATTTTTGTACGAAATGTATAGCCATTGATGTCATATACATCGTATTTGTTCACGATTCTGCGTGCTCCATGTGAGATCCGCTTAACTGTTTCTGATACACTTTCGTTGGAGATCGATAACTCACTTTCAACCTAAATTACAAAATAACAAGGATAAGATTCAGCTTGCACAAATTACAATTGAGAAAAAACTAAGATCATACTGATTTAAATAATACATTGTTGCGTAACCAGTGACCAAACGTTGTGCTATGCTCTTTCTCCAGCCATGCTTGTTGTTTACCAGGATGTTTGTTTTTCAAAAATGTCATGTGTTGTCTACAAGTACAAAAATGAGTATCAAATCTGATCCTACTGTTAAATAAAAGAAAAACACAAATAAACATGTTCAGTAGGAGTCCTTACTCGATATACGGCACAACTTCAGGCGTATTTTGCAATACATAGAAATGTGCTTTCATGTAGAGATCTTGAGAAACTTCAACTGGTTTACCAGCTGACAAAGGAATTCCCTCTTCATTACCATTTTCAGATGTGTTGTGCTGGTGTTCTGGAATATCAATGGACCTCATGCATTTTTTGTATTCGTTGAAGAATGCAGTTGTTTCTTCTGCAATATGCTCCTCAACAATGCATCCTTCTGGGTAAGCTTTGTTCCGCACATGCCCTTTAATAACTTTCATCATCCTCTCAAAGGGATACATCCACCGAAAGCATATTGGGCCACATAATTTGACCTCTCTAACAAGGTGTACAGTTAGATGAAGCATAACATCAAGAAAGGATGGGGTAAAGTATTTCTCCATCAAGCACAGTGTAACACAAAGCTCCTCATGCAATTTATCGAGTTCTTCTACATTGATTTCTTTGCTAAATATTGATTTGAAAAAAACAAAGTCTGATAATAGCATATCTTGTGGGTTCAGGCATGATAGATGTGACGCCCTCCCGATCCGGGGCCTAGATCAGAGGGTCACTGACACACTCTAGATACAAACAACCTAAAAATGAATAAATATAGATATAGCATGCTGACTGGACCCTAACACTACTATCCAAGATCTTTCACAAGTAATGATATGAAACAAGCAAGCCATCGACTAACTATTTATTATTACAAACCAAAGCCAAAATGTTACTATTACAAACCTGAATCAATTCTTAAACCAACTAATTCTTTCATCTCACTCATAAACCCAAAAATACTAAAATGTCCTCACTGAGCTGTTATTGCATCTACCTCGGGAGCAAAATGAAACTGGACCAACTTAGGGCCACGATAAGTACGCTTCCTCGCGATTTGGATATTTCGAACCATGATTCTTAGACTACTGTCAAAAAGTTAGATAAACGAATAATGAGTTAACGCTCAACAAGTAAATCATAATCTTAACTGAAAAACTGTAAAGCAGAATATCGCAAGGTTTGACAGTAGAATAGGACATGGTATGAAAATTTGATAACGATATCAATGATCCTGGTGTATAAAATTGACAGGAAATCCACTGGTAACAAGATAGCTATAGAGATGCTGGAAATAATAAAACATTACTGACATTTGATAATATTAAGACAAGGTTTGAAAGATAAGCCACAGTAAATATCTTTAGAAATCTGTGTAAAACAATTTATATCTCAAACGGTAAACCAATTTCATTTCACAGTAAAGTAAAAGTAATCATCACTTTAATAAAACTGATTGGAGGTTTTATATCCCTATTAAAAAGAAAGAATGGGTGATCAGCCCATAAAGTCCCCTCATATCGGACACAGAGTCCCTCTGAGTATCAATCCTCTCTGTGGGATTGCTTGGGTTCCCAAGAGGCAACACATTGGCCTATAAATAAATAAATAAGTGTCGAACTGGACAAACCAGAACTACACTGTAATACACAACCAGACGGAACTAGCATTACCCGTTCGCCCCGTCTCTCCAGTCGTTAGGAATCTGTATAGAAAACATTTTAACGGCATTCCCAACACTTTTACAAAATCTCCTTTTTAAACCACCTTTGAAATCATTTCGAAATCGGAAAATATTTTAATATTCAAATCCTTTCAAACACTTTTACTCTGAAGTACCTTCGACTCACTGATAACAGATCAGCCTAGTCTAAGTAACATTCAAAGCATTTTCAAGAAAACGTTTCATTTTGATTTGCAATGATAAAAGTCAAAGAGTTTGACTAAGTATATTGACACTATGACATAGGGTACAAGTCTGAATCAGGAAGATATAGACTCAAATGGAATTAAGGCTTTGATCAGGGTATAAGGGAAACATTTCAAGTCCATAGTCAAAGATGTGTATCATTTCTTAGTTGAAAACGTTGGTTTAGGTTATCGGATTAAGAAGTAAAATGTCATTCAAGTTTTCTTTTAAAATATCAGGGCAGGGTCATGATTCGCTTTAAAAACATTTAGTTAAGATTTAAAGTTTAAATCATTGGTAAAGGAAATCGAGTTTGTAAAACAGAGTTTAGGTCATAAAGATATTTTGAAAATATTTAAAATCAACACAGGATAACCGGTTCCGGGCATAGGTTAACTGGAACAATGGTCTGTCCGTAAGTCAATTAGGTTTGACTCTGGAAAGTAGTTTGGTATATATAGTCAAGAAGCAGTTAGAAAGAATTAGTCTAACTTAGGGTAGTTTGGTGTTTTAACAATAAAATGAACATTAGGTATCAAGGGTCATGTAGAGATAAGGGTACGAGCATATGAAAGTAGAGTGTATAGACATGGATCAACATGGTATAACAGTTTCAGGAATATGAGCTTTCAAGAAGAGACAGAATTACTTGCCTTCGGTAGTATGCAACAGCTCAGCTCAGGCACTCACTGGTACTCAACTTTAGCTTTCCCTTTATCACTAGGGCCTACGTCCTTCGTATCTACATAAACCATATCACTACTTTATAATTCTATACTTTCTTCATCATCTAATCCTAGTCTACCCAAACGATTCCTATATCGTATCAATACCTAACATATAACATACGTACCTGATATCTTATTATAAAATCGACTTACACTTAAACAATCACTTAAACACGTACACTTTAAACATGCATAACACATAAGTCACTTAGCATATAAGCAGTCATGCTATTACATACACACTTTATTACTTATAATTTTACGGAAATCGGACAGAGTCTTCTTTATAACATGGATTATCCGTCGGAAAACATCCGATTTCAAATTCAGAATCAAGTACCTACGATGGATTTAAATCCACCTACAAACCCAAGGATTCTACTAATCATAACAACTCATAATTATACTAACCATGTAGTTCGAATAATTCATGCATATATATATTCGAATCTAATTTTACCGAAAACATAGTACAAATCCTCAAATTAAACATGCATCCATATATATATATATATATATATATATATATATATATAATTTCGAATTTCAGAATAAAATTACAAAGAATCATTTAGAGAATCAATTCATCATATCAAATCACTTCGTAATAATATCAAATCAATAATAGGCATTTAACGAAACATATACATCGAATTTAAATTATTAAAATTCGAAAATCCACATAATTAAACACATATCAACATGCATCAATTAAATGAAGTTAATAATATTGTTTAGGCCTCAATCATCATCATTGGCCACCACCGGTTCACCGGAGTTCATCACCGGTGGCGGTGGTCATTCGGTGGTACCCCGACTTGGGGCTTCCAACCTCATAACCTCCGATTAATCTCATACAAACAGTAGTTAACATAAACTAAGGCACAACAGCTCGGAATCAAGCAAAAACCAAGGTGGGTTTGTAAATTTCTTCATTTAAACTCGAACATATACATACGATATACATGCATACACGACTGGACTCAACCCAACACAACACCAACACGGTTTCATGTATAAAATTAATACAAGAACTCATGGGTATCGATTTAAGGTAAGAATCGAAGCAACAAGCCGAAACAAAAGGGAAAACTCGAAATGGGCTTTCGAGAGATCTCCATGAAACTGACATGCATCAACAGTAACATGTAGAGGAGGAAAAACCGAGCATAAATATGGTCTCGGATCGTACAAATGATCGGAAATTAACAAGATATGGAAGAGAGAGAGAGAGTACCGAGAGGAGAGAGATAAGAGAGTAAAAGAGAGAGATTTCAGTCGGGTTAGAGTGAAGGAGGAAGAAGAGAGACTGTTGTCTCTTATGTCTCAAAACCAGGGGCAAAACGGTAACTGCATAATTGCAATTTACTTTATTCTGGAAAATGATTTTAACTCACTTTTAAATCGAAATTAAATAGAAGAATGGGGTGAAAATATTTTTAGAATATTTTAAAATGAAGTTTACAAAATTAGAAGCATCCCCATATTTTTAAAATAATATTTGGGTCAAAAATGAATTTTATACGAATTTTCGAAATAAAGGCTCTTTAATAGAAATAATGCTTTTTAAATCATTTTAAAATACCAAAACACACAATTAAATCTTCAAACTAATTTTAAAAACTAATTAATATCTCAAAGATGATAATATAAAAGATTTCATAATTTGAAATGACTCCAATGATTTTATATGATTTTTGAGAGATTAAAAATGCACTTTTAAAATAGGTTTAATGCTCCAAAAATATAAATAAAATTCCACAAGCATATATGACATATACCAATCATCACATAATTATCTTAACATGTTTCCACACATACCTTGACTTCACAAAATATTCTCAATCGTATAGATCACATAATTTCCACATTTAGCCATTAAATAAGCATTTATAAATTGCAAAAAATTCTAGGTCGTTATAGCCTTCCCCCCTTAAAAGGATTCTGTCCCCAGAATCTTACCTAAGAAAACAAATGAGGATACTTAGCAAGCATGTCGCTTTCAAGTTCCCAAGTCGACTCTTCGACTCTAGGATTCCTCCACAAACCTTAACCAATCTAACAATCTTATTTCTAAGCCTTCTATCACTTCTATCCTGAATTTCTATCGGTTGCTCTTCGTAAGATAAATCTGGCTGAATCTCGATTGGCTCATACTCAATTACGTGACTCGCATCTGGATTGTACTTCTTAAGCATGGACACGTGGAACACAGTATGAATATGGTGCATGTGCGGCGGCAATGCTAACTCGTAAGTAACTTTACCAACTTTCTTCAAAATCTCAAATGGTCCTACATACCTGGGACTCAACTTTCCTTTCTTACCAAATCTTGGGACTCCTTTCCATGGTGACACTTTCAGCAACACTTGATCTCCTATCTCAAAACTTATGTCCTTTCTTTTCAAATCGGCATACTTCTTCTGACGATCCTGAGCAGCAATTAACCTCTTTTGAATGATTTCAACTTTCTCTTTCGTCTGCTGGAGTAGCTCTGGTCCTAAAATTTTCCTTTCACCAACTTCTTCCCAATACACTGGTGATCTACACTTCCTTCCATATAAAGCTTCATACGGGGACATTCCAATGCTTGCGTGATAACTATTATTATATGAAAACTCAACCAATGGTAAATGCTCATCCCAATTTCCTTCAAAATCCAATGAGCAGGCTCTTAGCATATCTTCTATCGTCTGAATAGTTCTTTCACTCTGTCCGTCTGTCTGCGGATGGTAAGCTGTACTCATCTTCAACTGGGTTCCTAGACATTCTTGAAATTGCCTCCAAAATCTCGAGTTGAATCGTGGGTCTCGATCAGACACTATCGAAATAGGAACTCCATGACGGGACACAATTTCCTTCAAGTACAAATGCACTAACTTGTCCAATGAAAATCTTTCATTAATCAGTAGAAAATGTGCAGACTTCGTTAGTCGGTCGATAATAACCCAAATCGCATCATGATTTGCTTTAGTCCTTGGTAATCCCACTATGAAATCCATAGCAAGGTGTTCCCACTTCCATTCGGGAATATCTAACGGTTGCAACAATCCACTTGGATTCTGATGTTCTGCTTTAATTCTCTGGCAGGTATAACATTTCCTTATCCATTCAGCAATCTCTCGTTTCATATCTGGCCACCAAAAATTCTCTTTCAAATCTCTATACATCTTCGTGCTACCAGGGTGAATAGAATATCTCGAACTATGGGCTTCACCCAAAATCTCATTCTTTAATTCTACTACATTAGGAATTCATATCCTTCTTCCAAATCTCAAAATGCCTTGCTCATCTTTCTGTGTGGAAATTTCTTCTCCGGTCAATGTATTCATTTCACAACTCATAACTTCGTCTTGGATTTTCCGGATCTTTTCTAACATCTCTGGTTGAAAAGTCATCGTTCTCAAGAACTCATCTGCATTCCTTGAATCACAAATTTCCAAGTCTAATTTCTCAAATTCTCGAATTAACTTCTTAGGCATACCCAATATGTTTAACCTCTCTTTCCTACTCAACGCATCTGCTACAACATTCGCCTTTCCAGGATGGTAACTTATTGTACAATCATAATCCTTAATTAACTCCAACCACCTTCTTTGTCTCATATTCAACTCTTTTTGAGTAAAAATATACTTCAAGCTTTTATGATCAGTGAAAATTTCACACTTCTCCCCGTATAAATAATGTCTCCAAATCTTTAGTGCAAATACGATCGCGGCCAATTCCAAATCATGTGTCGGATACTTTTGCTCATGCGGCTTAAGTTGTCTCGAAGCATACGCAATCACATTCCCATGTTGCATCAAAACGCATCATAATACTTTGTGCGAAGCATCACTATAGATAACAAAATCTCCTTTATCATTTGGCAATACCAGCACTGGTGCAGAAACCAATCTCTTCTTCAAATCCTGGAAACTTTCTTCACACTTGTCATTCCAAACAAAATTTTCATTCTTCCTGGTCAACTTGGTCAGCGGCGTAGCAATCTTCGAAAAATCTTGAACAAATCTCCGGTAATAACCAGCCAATCCTAAGAAACTTCTCACTTCAGTAGGAGTTCTCGATCTACTCCAATCTTTTATAGCTTCAATCTTTGCTGGGTCTACTCTGATTCCTTCTTTGCTAATCACATGTCCTAAAAATTGCACTTCTTGCAACCAAAACTCACACTTAGAAAATTTTGCATATAACCTTTCCTTTCTCAAGGTTTCTAATGCGATTCTCAGATGCTCGGCATGCTCTTCAGGGTTTCTTGAGTATATCAGGATGTCATCAATAAATACAATTATGAATTTATCCAGATATCTCTTGAACACCCTATTCATCAGATCCATAAACACAGCTGGCGCATTCGTCAATCCAAAAGCCATTACTAAAAACTCATAATGTCCATATCGCGTGCGAAAAATAGTCTTTGAAATATCTTCTGGCTTGATTTTCAGTTGATGATAACCTGATCTCAAATCAATCTTGGAGAAATAAGCAGCATCCTTCAGTTGGTCGAACAAATCATCAATCCTTGGTAATGGATACCTATTCTTGATTGTCAACTTATTAAGCTCTCTGTAATCAATACACAGCCTCATACTTCCATCTTTCTTCTTAACAAATAACACGGGTGCTCCCCACAGAGACACACTTGGCCTTATAACTCCTTTGTCCAATAAGTCTTGCAATTGAGTTGCCAACTCCTTCATCTCTGTCGGGACCATTCGATGGGGTGCTTTAGATACTGGTTCGGTTCCTGGTGCTAATTCAATTGGAAACTCAATCTCCCTATCTGGGGGTAATCCGGGCAATTCATCGGGAAATACGTCAGGGAACTCAATCACAACTGGAATGTCTTCCATCCTTGGAATTTGCTTCTCCGTATCAATTACATGCGCTAAATAAGCTTCACATCCTCGACTTAACAACCGCTTCGCTTGAATAAACGTCAAAAATTTCCTATCTTGCTTTTGTCCTTGGAATATCACTTCACTACCATCTTCGGTATGCAACTTAACTTGCTTCTTCCTACACTCAATCTGTGCATCACACTCAGCCAACCAATCCATCCCCAGAATAACATCAAATTCTCCCAACTTAAAAGGTAATAAATCCGCATAGAACAGAAATCCTCCGATTTCGATATTACAATTCGGACACTCTCGGTCTACGGAAATCTTATCCTAGTTAGCAACTTCTACTACTAACACTTTCTCTAACGGACGAATCTCACAGTGCAACTTATCAAGAAATTTCTAAGATATAAAAGATCTAGTAGCTCCTGAATCAATTAATACTTTAGCTTCAAAAGAGTTGACAGGAAGCGTACCTGCAACCACATCGGCATCATTCACAGCTTCCTTGACAGACATGTTGAAAGTACGAGCTCGGGGCTGGGGTGCTTGATACGGTGCTCGCTGAGGTACTGGTGGCGCGATAATCCTTAATACATTAGAAGTCTGAACCGGCTCTTTGCAGTTACG
This sequence comes from Saposhnikovia divaricata, assembly GCA_036435485.1. Classification (NCBI taxonomy): domain Eukaryota; kingdom Viridiplantae; phylum Streptophyta; class Magnoliopsida; order Apiales; family Apiaceae; genus Saposhnikovia; species Saposhnikovia divaricata. Next base: position 7,243,386 of record CM071597.1, on the reverse strand, counting down.
GGCCATATGCCCCACTTTTCCACATTGATAACAAGTGACTCCTACCAACTTCACCTCTGGACACTCATGGGCATAATGTCCTTTCTTCTGGCACTTGAAACAAACAATGTTAAGCTTATTGCAAATACCCGGGTGCTTTCTTCCACAAATCTTGAAGTCTTGTAGTACGGGTCTTGCTACAGCTTGAGGATTCACTCCTTGGGGTCTTCGATCTTGTCCTCCGTTACCATTCTTAAATCTCTGAAAATTTCTATTTCCTCCTTGTCTATTTCCAAATCTTCCCTTATTCTGAAAGCTCTTCTGGCCTTCCATCTCATGACTCTTCTCCACTTTCTCAAACTTCTTCTTTTTATCCGCCTTCTCTTTCTGGTTAAAATCACTTTCTCCTTCAATCACCATAGCCTTCTGAACGACAGCAGTGTAATTTCTTAATTCAAATGCAGCTACTCTGCTCCTTAACCACGGCTTCAATCCATGATGAAATTTCTTCGCCTTACTAGCCTCATTCCCTATAAATTGAGGTGCAAACATGGACAACTCCGTAAACTTAGCTTCATACTCAGCCACAGTCATATTCTCTTGCCTCAACTCTAGAAACTGAACCTCCAACTGGTCCTGAAGATATCCTGGCAGATACTTTTCATTGAACAACTCCACAAATCTGGGCCATACCATCACAACTCCTTCAGTAGCTTTCACTGACTCCCACCAAAAGTTAGCTTCTGCTCTCAGATAAAAACTAGCAAACTCCACCTTCTTCTCTTCCTCAACTCCAATTAAAGCAAACGACTTTTCTATATCCAATAGCCACGATTTAGCTTCGACAGGGTTCAAGGTACCTTTAAATTCGGGTGGATGAACAGCTTGAAAAGATTTAAAGGTAACAGCAGGTTGGGCGGCTTGGTGTTGTTGATGCTGAACAAAAGCGGCAGTTTGTTGTTGCAAAAGTTGAAACATTTGGGCCATGGTTGGGTTATCTTGGTTTTGCTGGTCTTGGTCATCATTGTTGGTAGTACGTCTTCTTCTGGGCGGCATCTTTCTGATAAGAAGTTTAAGCCATTGGTAAACAACAAATAGGTTCAAAAGAAGCAAGGTTCCTCCGTCTAGTACCAATAGACGATCGGCTCCATTAAATCAATATTATATGGGTACTATTTAAAGTTATGCAACAGGGTTGATATGAGCAGGTTAATATGGAAATACGGTATGTAAAAACAGTTATCACAGGGTATATATGAACATAAGCATACTGATAAACGAAATGAAACGGTCAACATCACGAGTTAAGGGTATTCAACCCTTCTACAGACCCAAAGCTGAAAATAAAACAACCAGAGACAACCATCCGTCTACTAGATCTAGGAAAGCGGGAAAATATCCTATACTAGTAGTAAAAACATCTAAAACATTAGTGGGCTCTAACAAATGTCCCACTCGGAATCAACTCTCCGCAGCTGCAACCTCTAATCACGAGAACCACTGATCTCGCGATACTCACACATCATCCAAGCAACCAAGGCAGCAAGTCGACAAAGCTCATCATAAGCTGGCTGGGAAAGGGGAACCTCAAGAAAACGCTGCTGGGTAACCCTCTGTGCTAACTCAATACGACTATCCCAATCAATAGTTGATAAGTCAACTCCACGCTGCGCCTCGTCCTTCATTTGCTTGATTAGGGTTGAAAGCTCATCATCTTTACCCGTCAGGTGCTCGCAAGTACGGACTATCTCAGCATAAGTGTGCAAGGATGGTACCTCAGGGACTGAAAGAGGTCCAAGTGATGACTCACTGTGCTCAGTGCCAGATGGGGTCATGAATGGTACTGGGACAGGAACAGACACGGTATCGGTAACAGGCTCAGACACATGCTCAACGATAGGAACAGGAATGTCGGCACGGGCCGGGGGAGTCATAAACTCAGACTCAGGCTCTGCGTTAATACCATACATAACTCCTGATAAGCTATCGGAAGAGGGTAAGGGTGGCGCATCATCAGCAAGATCCATATACTGAATAATAATATACATATACACGCAGAATATAAACGACATAAATTAGGTTATTCCTAAAAATCTATCACGAAAGGGAAAATCGAAACCTACAATCACTCCCTAGCATCTATCACTCTTGAATCCTAGTTGTATCTACTTCTTTTATTAATAGTCCTAAATTTCCTGGCTTGTTTCAGTGACCAAAACCTGTTGCTCTGATACCAACCTGTGACGCCCTCCCGATCCGGGGCCTAGATCGGAGGGTCATTGACACACTCTAGATACAAACAACCTAAAAATAGATAAATATAGATATAGCATGCTGACTGGCCCCTAACACTACTATCCAAGATCTTTCACAGGTAATGGTATGAAACAAGCAAGCCATCGACTAACTATTTATTATTACAAACCAAAGCCAAAATGTTATTATTACAAACCTGAATCAATTCTTAAACCAACTAATTCTTTCATCTCACTCATAAACCCAAAAATACTAAAATGTCCTCACTGAGCTGTTATTGCATCTACCTCGGGAGCAAAATGAAACTGGACCAACTCAGGGCCACGATAAGTATGCTTCCTCGCGGTTTGGATAGTTCGAACCATGATTCTTAGGCTACTGTCAAAAAGTTAGATAAAAGAATAATGAGCTAACGCTCAGCAAGTAAATCATAATCTTAACTAAAAAACTGTAAAGCAGAATATCGCAAGGTTTGACAGTAGAATATGACATGGTATGAAAATTTGATAACGATATCAATGATCCTGGTGTATAAAATTGACAGGAAATCCACTGGTAACAAGATAGCTATAGAGATGCTGGAAATAATAAAACATTACTGACATTTGATAATATCAAGACAAGGTTTGAAAGATAAGCCACAATAAATATCTTTAGAAATCTGTGTAAAACAATTTATATCTCAAACGGTAAACCAATTTCATTTCACAGTAAAGTAAAAGTAATCATCACTTTAATAAAACTGATTGGAGGTTTTATATCCCTATTAAAAAGACAGAATGGGTGATCAGCCCATAAAGTCCCCTCATATCGGACACAGAGTCCCTCTGAGTATCAATCCTCTCTGTGGGATTGCTTGGGTTCCCAAGAGGCAACACATTGGCCTATAAATAAATAAGTGTCGAACTGGACAAACCAGAACTACACTGTAATACACAACCAGACGGAACCAGCATTACCCGTTCGTCCCGTCTCTCCAATCGTTAGGAATCCGTATAGAAAACATTTTGACGGCATTCCCAACACTTTTACAAAATCTCCTTTTTAAACCACCTTTGAAATCATTTCGAAATCGGAAAATATTTTAATATTCAAATCCTTTCAAAAACTTTTACTCTGAAGTACCTTCGACTCAATGATAACAGATCAGCCTAGTCTAAGTAACATTCAAAGCATTTTCAAGAAAACATTTCATTTTGATTTGTAATGATAAAAGTCAAAGAGTTTGACTAAGTATATTGACACTATGACATAGGGTACAAGTCTGAATCAGGAAGATATAGACTCAAATGGAATTAAGGCTTTGATCAGGGTATAAGGGAAACATTTCAAGTCCATAGTCAAAGATGTGTATCATTTCTTAGTTGAAAACGTTGGTTTAGGTTATCGGATTAAGAAGTAAAATGTCATTCAAGTTTTCTTTTAAAATATCAGGGCAGGGTCATCATTCGCTTTAAAAACATTTAGTTAAGATTTAAAGTTTAAATCATTGGTAAAGGAAATCGAGTTTATAAAACAGAGTTTAGGTCATAAAGATATTTTGAAAATATTTAAAATCAACACAGGATAACCGGTTCCGGGCATAGGTTAACTGGAACAATGGTTTGTCCGTAAGTCAATTAGGTTTGACTCTGGAAAGTAGTTTGGTATATATGGTCAAGAAGCAGTTAGAAAGAATTAGTCTAACTTAGGGTAGTTTGTTGTTTTAACAATAAAATGAACATCAGGTATCAAGGGTCATATAGAGATAAGGGTACGAGCATATGAAAGTAGAGTGTATAGACATGGATCAACATGGTATAACAGTTTCAGGAATATGAGCTTTCAAGAAGAGACAGAATTACTTGCCTTCGGTAGTATGCAACAGCTCAGCTCAGGCACTCACTGGTACTCAACTTTAGCTTTCCCTTTATCACTAGGGCCTACGTCCTTCGTATCTACATAAACCATATCACTACTTTAGAATTCTATACTTTCTTCATCATCTAATCCTACTCCACCCAAACGATTCCTATATCGTATCAATACCTAACATATAACATACGTACCTGATATCTTATTATAAAATCGACTTACACTTAAACAATCACTTAAACACGTACACTTTAAACATGCATAACACATAAGTCACTTAGCATATAAGCAGTCATGCTATTACATACACAATTTATTACTTATAATTTTACGGAAATCGGACAGAGTCTCCTTTATAACATGGATTATCCGTCGGAAAACATCCAATTTCAAATTCACAATCAAGTACCTACGATGGATTTAAATCCACCTACTAACCCAAGGATTCTACTAATCATAACAACTCATAATTATACTAACCATGTAGTTCGAATAATTCATGCATATATATTCGAATCTAATTTTACCGAAAACATAGTACAAATCCTCAAATTAAACATGCATCCATATATATATATATATATATATATATATATATATATATATAATTTCGAATTTCAGAATAAAATTACAAAGAATCATTTAGAGAATCAATTCATCATATCAAATCACTTCGTAATAATATTGAATCAATAATAGGCATTTAACGAAACATATACATCGAATTTAAATTATTAAAATTCGAAAATCCACATAATCAAACACATATCAACATGCATCAATTAAATGAAGTTAATAATATTGTTTAGGCCTCAATCATCATCATTGGCCACCACCGGTTCACCGGAGTTCATCACCGGTGGCGGTGGTCATTCGGTGGTACCCCGACTTGGGGCTTCCAACCTCATAACCTCCGATTAATCTCATACAAACAGTAGTTAACATAAACTAAGGCACAACAGCTCGGAATCAAGCAAAAACCAAGGTGGGTTTGTAAATTTCTTCATTTAAACTCGAACATATACATACGATATACACGCATACACGACTGGACTCAACCCAACACAACACCAACACGGTTTCATGTATAAAATTAATACAAGAACTCATGGGTATCGATTTAAGGTAAGAATCGAAGCAACAAGCCGAAACAAAATGGAAAACTCGAAATGGGTTTTCGAGAGATCTCCATGAAACTGACATGCATCGACAGTAACATGTAGAGGAGGAAAAACCGAGCATAAATATGGTCTCGGATCGTACAAATGATCGGAAATTAACAAGATATGGAAGAGAGAGAGAGTACCGAGAGGAGAGAGATGAGAGAGTAAAAGAGAGAGATTTCAGTCGGGTGAGAGTGAAGGAGGAAGAAGACAGACTGTTGTCTCTTATGTCTCAAAACCAGGGGCAAAACGGTAACTGCATAATTGCAATTTACTTTATTCTGGAAAATGATTTTAACTCACTTTTAAATCGAAATTAAATAGAAGAATGGGGTGAAAATATTTTTAGAATATTTTAAAATGAATTTTACAAAATTAGAAGCATCCTTATATTTTTAAAATAATATTTGGGTCAAAAATGAATTTTATACGAATTTTCGAAATAAAGGCTCTTTAATAGAAGTAATGCTTTTTTAAATCATTTTAAAATACCAAAACACATAATTAAATCTTCAAACTAATTTTAAAAACTAATTAATATCTCAAAGATGATAATATAAAAGATTTCATAATTTGAAACGACTCTAATGATTTTATATGATTTTTGAGAGATTAAAAATGCACTTTTAAAATAGGTTTAATGCTCCAAAAATATAAATAAAATTCCACAAGCATATATGACATATACCAATCATCACATAATTATCTTAACATGTTTCCACACATACCTTGACTTCACAAAATATTCTCAATCGTATAGATCACATAATTTCCACATTTAGCCATTAAATAAGCATTTATAAATTGCGAAAAATTCTAGGTCGTTATAATAGATCGTATTGCAATTGGCAAGAACTGTTGCATAAGCATATGGTAATCATGTGATTTAAGTCCCATAAGCTTCCTATCATTTTCATTCACTAAACTAGAAAAGTTGGAACAATAACCTTGCGGAGCCCTTAAGTTGTGTAATGTGCCACAGAACATGTCTTTTTCATCTTTAGTTAATGTGTAGCAAGCTGCAGGAAGTAATGTCTTGTTGCCTTGACTTTTAGCCTGCAACTCTTGTCTTATCCCAAAATGTGCCAGATCCTTTCGAGCTTGCAACCCATCTTTCGTCTTGCCCGGAACATTTAGTAATGTTCAGATAATACTCTCAGCCACATTCTTCTCAGTGTGCAAGAAATCAATACAATGTTGGACCAAATTATACCGCCAATACCTAAGTCGTCGATTCCATATGTTGAATTTCTTCCAATAGGTCTGTTCTTTCTGTCCAGAATTTGAGATACCACCCCCTTCTGATTTTTTCTTTTTGTTTTCCCCCCTCTTCTAGTCGAAGTCTCCATCAGTTCTGAATCTTTATCCTTAAATCCCTTCCCCCACGTATTCCGAATAAATTTAACCTCGTTGAATATTTCTTCCCCTATCATAGGATCTGCAGCAGTTCCCCACTCTTCTTTTCCATTGAATGCCTTAGTTTGCTTTCTGAAGGGATGACTATATGGTAGATATCTTCGGTGACCACCATAACTCTTCTTGGCAGAGAACGGAAGTCTTACACAATGAGTTTCTTTCCTGCACACCACAAAACCATGGAATCCACTATAAGGACAGCCACATAATGCACCAAGAGCAGGGTAATCATTAATCGTCCACAAGACAACAGCACGTAAAGTGAACTGTTCCTGTGCATAGGAATCATATGTTTCAACACCTTCTTCAAACAAGAGCTCCAGATCATCGATCAAAGGATCCAAAAACACATCGATATCGTTTCCAGGCGTTCCCGATATTAATAACGAAAGCATGATGAACTTTCTTTTCATACACAACCAAGGTGGAAGGTTGTAAATGATAGTTAATACTGGCCACACACTGTGATTCCTATTCCCTCTGTTTACATCAACCCCGTCTGTGGAAATGCCAAGCCGAAGATTTCTTGGATCAGATGCAATTTCCGGAAATTTGTCGTCTATTGCTTTCCATGCAGGTGAATCAGATGGGTGCCGTAGAACACCGGGCTTTTTCGAACTGGTGGAGTGCCATATCAAATCTTTTGATATGCTTTTCACTTTATAAAGTCGTTTCAGTCATGGAATAAGGGGGAAGTACCATAATACCTTTGTAGGAACATTTTCGTATATGACTTTAGTCTTCTCATCCACCTTCCACCGTGACATGCCACAAGTTGGACATACCACCATGTCCTTGTAATCCTTCCTGTAAAGAATGCAGTTGTTAATGGAAGCATGTATCTTTTCGTATCCTGACCCCATTGCTGTCATTATCTTTTTGGCCTCATATGTGTTGTTCACCATCTCGTTACCTTCTGCAGGTAGCATCCTTTTCAACAGAAGTAGCATTTCAGTAAAGCACTTATTTGTCATTCCATGCTTATTCTTTAAGTTTAGTAGTTCAATTGTTGCAGACAACTTTGTGAAGTTAGGACAATATTTATACAAGGGCTTCTCCGCATCTGCAAGTAGTTCTTGAAACTTATCAATGTCAGCTATGAAATTGTCTTCCGTAGCTTTTACCATTTCTATTGTTTCTGCAGCATCTATTGGAAATTCTATTGCATCAAACTGGTTGAAAGTTGTTGGCTTGTCTTCCTCTCCATGTTTAATCTACCTTGTATAATTCCGATCGAATCTCTTAACGAGTAAGTGGTAATGGACCTCATCCACCGAAAGAGAGAAGTGGCACTACGCCATAAACAGCCTACGGTAACACCACGACTGTGTTACCTTAGACCCTAAAAAACGTTACCAAAGGCCAAAAAAAGGCTAAGGTAACACCTTAGCTGGGTTAGTTTTGTTCTATGTAACCTTTGGAGTCTAAGGTAACACTTCGACATGCCTAAGCTAACATAGCAAAATTAGTTACCATAGACCTATAAAGTAACACACTAAGCATTCTATAGCAACACCAAATCTATGTTACCTTAGATGTTGTAATTTTGCAAAATTATTAAACAATTATGTAGGTCCCACATGTGGGCCCTACAAACATTGTCTGTTTTAAAATTAATAATTCAAATTTAATTATTTTTCTACCATTTCTTTCTTGTAATATTCATGAAAAAATGCATTGATAAACAAAAAAATAAAAAACAAACAAATGTCAAATCTAAAATAAAACTACAAACTTTAAATATCATTAATTTAAAAAAAAAATTACAAATCGTACAACTGATTACATTTACTTAAACATCCAAATAAAAACTAATCTATCCCCCACAAATATTAACAATTTCACCACAAACTAATCTTCAAGATACTGTCCTACATTTACTAGACCAATCTACTGCCCTGTTTAATACCATAAAACCCATTCACAATTGCTCCAACCTTATTTACCAGACCAATACTACTGCCCTGTTTAATACCATAATACTACTGCCCTGTTTAATCGAAGCCCTCTTCAGACAGCTAAACTCAAAATATGATTCAGAATGCTTGCTTTGCAGCGATTATGTACCATGTAAAGAACAAGAACACTTCAAGTATCTAACCAAGATGTTCCTGAACAGAATGCGCATTGCTTATATGCCAGTTTGAAATGTAAAATCTAGCTGCAAAGTAAACAAATTCAGTCAGAATCTAGAATCTAAATCGATACAAGAACTGCATCTTTGCATCTGCTTTTGCAAACATGCTACATCACCTATTTATGTTCTTTTTTACTGAACAGACGAAGAACAAAGTTGGCGGGATCCATTTTTCCAGGAGGACACCCTATGCCTACAAATAAACGCTCAACTTTAAATATGTAGTAGCATTTTGGTAGATCAGATTCTTAAAGTAGTAACTTACCTATTCTCAAACGAGGAAAATCACGGGTACCTTTAAGGTGGCTCATTACACTCTTCATCCTAAAAGATTGTAAAACATCAATGTACAAGCATCATCAATAACAGTTTAGGTAATATAAAAGTTTAGCTATAGACAGTTTGATATTATACATGTCCATCTATGAGAGCCAGCACAGCCCATCCAGTAATCATAACGTAAGAGAAGTTACCCTCAATATCTGTATACACATGTAGGAACAGCAGTGAATTAAGTGCTACACTTGAAAAATAATAAAAGAGACATCAGCCCAATTTGAAATCTGCAAGTCCGATCATATCACAATATTTTTTATGCACAGTTTTGGAAAATTAAAATTATTGACAACATGAAAGATGTCATCGTAATACAGTGAAATTAAAATTATTCTTCAAGCAACAAGGAACACTTGAAGTTCAGAGCAGCTGAGTTTTATCTAGCAAGCCATCCATACGTAATTACTACTGGTCTCTTTATCAATATTTCTAGTACTAAAAGTATCAATATACTTTTCTTGTGAGACAGTAGCCTTGTTCTAGACTTCCTCAATTGCCTGTACAAAAATATATTGGAAGATATAGTCAGATTTCATACACATCATTTGGGCTACTTTCATGAAAATATGGCATAGAGAAAGTGTAATGCTACTTGCATATAAAACATCCAGTAGTCATTATGTAATCAGTTTTATAGTGAAACTTCTAGAGAATATAATTTACCTTCTCTGATCCTTAGATTGTGCGTTATCATCCTCCTCCACCTTGGGAAGCATATGTAAATCTGAAAGTTGACAGGCCAGTGATCTTGTGTGGAAAAACTGTAATCAAAAGTTATCACACAGCTAAATAATCACTACCATAGTTTGCATATGCTTTCTTCAATAAGTAATAAACTTTCATAATGTACGTACTTCATTTTTCAAGGCAAAATTAGCAGAGCCACGAAGTGAAGGATCTAGAAAAAGAAGTTTGTTTAAAAGGCCTAAAGAACACTTAGGCAAGTCCCTAAAAACTTCGCAAAAATTAGGCTTATAAACATGGGGTGGTCTAAATGTTGTTGCCACCTTCAACTTTTTCCAATGATCATAAACACAACTTAAATATTCTATAAACACTACTTGTTCCTTTAAATATATGACCTCCTGGCTTAAACTTTCATAGTCCCTAAAATCTGAAAAGGGCTTTAGCCGAGCAAATAGGCAAAATAGGAATGGAAAATACAACCAACAACACAGAGACCTGGTACACGTACACACACATTATTACATAGTGTCGCATATACACTAAATCATGTAAAAACCAGAGCAGAGATTTGTATATTTAACCAACAAAAAAATATGGAGCTTCTATTGCTATATTATTTATAAAATTTTGTCGGACAAGATCATATTTCAGAAAATGTCTCACTTGGTCATACCTGAATCTGGTTAGTATCTCCCCATCTCGCAATATTCCCAACTACTCCAAGTGCAGAACCAGCAAGGAATCTCGTGGGTGGACAGAAGGCAACCTTATCACAATCAATTCTAAAACAATTGCTGCACACCAGCAAACCGAATGCATATTAACTAAAATTGCAAGAAAAAGTAAAATCAAAAAGTACTCAACAAGTCATGAATTCTTAATTAATGGCAAAATTACCTTAGTTCGGCCTTTTTCAAATAGTTTATCAACAACATCATAGTTTGGAGGAGTTCCAAATCTCCATTGAACGTCTTTCACATCTCTGCATCCAAAAAGTAGCGTGAGAGAGCGAGAGAGAGAGAGAGGGGTCAAAATCGAAGAATACAACACATACATATACAAATCGAAACATTAACACGTTTATATTTATGAATCGAAGCATATAAGGAGAGATTTATTCCTTAATTGTGAGAGAGACTGATTGAGCGAGAACGAGCTTGACCTAATTGAGAGAGAGAGAGGTGAGTGAGGGAGGTTCGAGAGAGAGAGATGTGAGTGAGAGAGAGTCAAATAATTGAGTGAGATCCCCAATTTTCCCCGACTTCATCAATTTTGATCCAAAATTTTGATTAACCCGCTTTCATTTTCTTTTGCCGCCCAGTAAATCTTCATTTTTTTCCTAATTTTTCATTATCTTATTTTTTTAATTTTCGAATATTACAAAAATTATTAATTTTCTTATAAAAAATTGTATGACTATAAAGTTTATTATTTCAATTATTGAATAATAATTTAAACTTATTATACTCTGTTATTTTCTCCAATAATTTTATTAATGATTTTAATCAAATTTTAATAATTTTTGAATATTACTTTATTATAAGATATTTTAAATAAAATTATTGAAAAATATATTAATATTGTAAAAATATGAATGATTCAATTATTTGATAGAATATTATTTTATAATAATAAATTCAATGACTTGATTAAAATTATTGAATTTTAAATTTTAATAATTACTAAATCGTTAATTATAAATAAAATTCAAAAATATGTTAATTATACTCTAAAATATGTTAATTATACTCTAAGGTAACACAGCCCATGGTGTTACTAAGTTTAACACCTTCGACAGCTATGGTAACATACCTTTAAGGATATGGTAACACCAAAACTAGAGTGTTGTGGTAGGTCCAAAATTTCATAGCTATGGTAACACACGAGAAGGTAACACCCCCCCTTAAGTGTTGTATAAAGCCATCTATGGCATAGTGTGGTTTAAACAGCTTACACATAGACATGGAATAGTGTTCGTTGACATATTCAAATGAGAAACCGCAAAATCGATAAATGCTACAACTCCATCCATATATGGTTCACTGTTTTTATCGGTTACCATCCAAGACTTATCCATAACTACAACATATACTTTGAAGCTTTAATACATATCAACTAAAGGAATTACGAGCATATTACAGCATAACTACAGCAATTACGAGCATATATTAAAGCATAAAATTCAAAAATTAGCATATATTTAACATATGACTTACTGAAATTAGGGACGAAAGTAGGGATGAAATCGTTGTGGATGAAAGTAGGAGTGGTTTCTATCGGCTGCTTGTTTGAAGCTACTTGTTTGAATCCGATTAGAAGCGGCAGCTAGTGTGGTTTTCAATTGAGAGAATAAACTTTCCACTTAGGTATTTGACCCCCATAGTCGCGTGCTACTCCCTCTGGACTGAACCTGTTTAAGGCCCAATTAGAATAGTGTTGGCCCAAATAGAATAGTGTTGGCCCAAATAAAATAACGAGATTCGACCCCGAAAGTGGAAATAATTTTTTAATGCATTTTTTGACGATCCAACCGTATGGATGTTAATAGATACGCATTGTGATGTTGGGGAAAAATAATCAAAAAATCGAGAATTTATCTTGTACGACATTTTTACAGGGATCTGGCCAAAGTACTACTCGCAATAACGAGATTCGACCCCAAAAGTGGAAATAATTTTTTTTAATGCATTTTTCGACGATCCAACTGGACGGATGTTAATAGATACGCATTGTGATGTTGGAGAAAAATAATTGGAAAATCGGGAATTTATCTTGTACGATATTTTTACAAGGATCTGTCCAAAGTACTACTCGCAATAACGAGATTCGACCCCGAAAGTGGAAATAATTTTTTTAATGCATTTTTCGACGATCCAACCGTACGGATATTAATAGATACGCATTGAGATGTTGGGGAAAAATAATAAAAAAATTGGGAATTTATCTTGTACGACATTTTTACAGGGATCTGGCCAAAGTACTACTCGCAATAACGAGATTCGACCCCGAAAGTGGAAATAATTTTTTTTAATGCATTTTTCGACGATCCAACCGTACAGATGTTAATAGATACGCATTGTGATGTTGGGGAAAAATAATCGAAAAATCGGGAATTTATCTTGTACGAAATTTTTACAGGGATCTAGCCAAAGTACTACTCGCAATAACGAGATTCGACCCCGGCAACATCACTTTACCAATTCACTTCCCCCCACTACACAGGCGGCTAGACTTTCCCAAAAAAATCAAACTTCCCCCCCAATTCACTTTCAACATCACTTTACCCTCAACTCACATTCAAACTCTCCCTCTCTATGTACCATAATCTCTCCACAACTTTCAGTCGGTGAAATTAGGTTACACCGTCGGTCAGATCTGGTGACCCAATATGGTTTATGTTCTTGAAATTAGGGTTTTTTCCACCGGCGTTTAAATCACCTTGCTTGTCGCAGGTAAACCATTCTTCCACAAACTATTTCAATGATTGCATGTTTGAGAGATATATGTTTGAGATATATGGTTGGAGAGATTGAATATTTGAGTTGTATTTGAGAGATTGAGACGATTTGAGTTCCAATTATATGAATAATACTACTTCTGCTTTAATGTTGATGTATTAATATCTGACATTGTTGTGCTTGTTGTCTACAGCTAATTTGAGTACCATGGGAAAGAGGTACATGTTAGTTGTTTACTATGGGGGTCAATTCATGACAAAGGTTAAGTGGCAATACACCGGTCCTAAGGCAAAGGTGTTCGACGGAATGGAAGTCTACAACATGACTGTTAAACAAGTTAGGGATTTGGTAGCGGATGTAGTTTCGGATGATGATAATCTTTATTTCATGAAAGATGGGGTGACCTCGGATCATGGATATGGTTTGATCCTTCGAGACAATGACTTAAAAGAGTTGGTTGTTGCTTCTACCATGATTGGAGTCTGCAAGATTCATGTCTTCCATTCCTGGTCCACAGCTACTGCACCAGTTTGCATTGAAGAAGAATACCTAGGTAGACTAATTTTTGACTTCTCATATTTATGCATGTGTATGTATATTGAATAGATAAATCCTGTAATTGCTAAGGGTTCTTATACTGGTTATAGGTGAGGACAATGAGGAATTTGAGGAACAATATTCAACAGAAGAGTGTAGCGAAGAAGAAGAAAGCACAGAAGTAGAAGACGAAGGAGAAAGCACAGAAGAAGAGTGCAAAAAGGTGCAACAAAAGAATGATGTCAAAGCTAAGAGGGGGCTAACCAGGTTGCCGAAGCTGCGTACCAGGTTTACAAACTCTGGTGGAAAAAGACATGAGGTTGAATTTGACTCACTTGGTAGGTTAATGGGGGAATACAGATCAGAATTTACGAGCTTTTTGGGAGACACGGACAGGGAGCATGTGGGCTTAAGATGGTTGACATGGAAGGAGGTGCCAAAATAAGTGAAGGCTAAGCTGTGGGATCAAGTAACGGTAAATCAGCTACTTTGCATTAAGTACTCTAAATATATGTTACATTTTTAATATGAAACACTATTGTTGAACTTATCTGCTAGCCTTTTATGTGTATTAACACCATGTATTATATATTGCAGTATTTTTTTGATATAGAACTTTGTCGTCGAAAGTTTACAATGACTCGGCTTGGTGGGCTGCTTCGCAATTTCAGAAGAAAGATGTATGCAGGATTCATACAACCTAACCTGAATAAACCAATGCAAAAGTTCCTAAGCAGTATCGTACACTGGTAGAGCAAGCTGATTGGGATAGGTTCGTAGCCCACACGCAAGCGGATAAATTCAAGGTTGTAATACTTTAATATACGGATCATCGTTTGAATTAAGGTATTTTTCCAATGCACTTTGCTGAAATAATTCTTTTGACTATTGGAAGGATGTCTCCAAAACTATGAAAATTGCGCAATCACGGTCTGTTTTTGATCATCGCTTGGGACGAGGAGGATACCCTCATCTCAAAGAAAAATTGGTAATTCAGATGTGTTTTTATTGTGTTACTAGTGATTATTTTGGATATTAAATGTCTGATTGTGTCATCGTTGCATTATGCAAGGTTTTGAAAAATGAAATTGCAGTTGATGATGTCCCCACCCATGCTTTTATGTGGAGGAAGGGGAGGGAAAACAAAGATGGAGAGTTGGTAGATCCAAAAGTGAAGAGCATGGCAGATTATTTAGTAAGTTTAAATATGAGAGTTATTATATCCTAAAGTGAAGAACATGTCCTTGTTACTAATTTTCTTCACTTTTTTCTTTACAGATGGATATTGAAGCAATTCGAACCGAGCACAACACCCGCCTTCCAAATAAAAAAGAAAAGAAGCACAGATACAGGACGGACTAATCAAGATTGGGCCAGACGAGGATGCCTTTACAGTGGTTTTTGGCAGGGAGCAGGGTTCATACTTGAGAGGTGTTGGTTGTGGAGTCACTCCTAGTGCGTACTGGCATTGTCCTCGGCAAAGGACAACAGGAAAAGATAAAATCAAGATTCTGGAGCTTCAATTGGAAAATGAGAAATTGCTGCGTGAGAAGAAGGATGAAGAGCTGAAGAACCTGTCGTTGCAGATGGTGGCAACGAACAATAAACTGAATAAAGTCATGGCTCAATTGGATTCGCAAGGACTGCTTTCAGCAACAAAACAAGATGTAAGCACTACGTAAATTGTTGGAGTTTTTTGTGTTGGAATTTAGTTATCTTGTGTCTATATTCCAAAACATAGTTTACAAAACTTGTGTTATCACTTGACTTTCCCATTTCACGTTACATTCTATAGGGAACACCGATAAGTGGGAATGGTTCGAGGGACAGCTGCATTAATGTTACCATCCCAGCATCGAAAGAATTTTTAACACTTGTAAGTAATGGCTACTTTAATTTTTTCCAAGTAATTGCTGATTTCTTGTCTAAATTTCTTAAATTGTAGGTTAAATCTGTGGAGAAGCAAGTGACTCCTACTGCCGACACATCCATAATGGCGCAAAAGGTGATCACTGCCGACACATCCATAATGGCGCAAAAGGTCATCACCACCAGGAGGAAAGTTTATATATCTCCGCGTACCATTAAATCACAAGAAGATCCAACAATTGTGCAATAGGTATTACAACATTGCTAAATGCACATGTATATTGAGATTAACTTTAAATTTAATATGTTGGCAATTATGCTACTACTTTTGTAGGAAAAGGTGATTAGATCCGGAACCAGGAAGAAGATTAATTTATCTCAGCCTAGCACTATCTCTGGTCAAATGCCATTTCAGTCGCCATCTCAGTCAAATCAAACCTCAACAGTTGTCCAATCGGTATGCATTATATTTCTAAATGCGTATGTATATTAATTCACTTTACCTTTATGATGTTAATTATGCCACTAACTTTTGTAGCCAATGAAGTGTACTCTGTATATGTTGAATTTGAACAACCCGGTTGCACGTGGTACGACTATCCTTTCAGACCAGAAAGGACAAACCATTCATGGAGTCCCCCTACAAGATGATTGCTATAGAGTTTCTGTTGATGAAGTTGTGAAGGGGGCAGCATTCTTACCTTATGAAGCCGGTGATATGCGGACAGTTGAGGATGCTTTGGGTTCTTTTGTGGCTTGGCCCAAAAACCTTATCAAGATAATTGATCATCAAGTACGTTTCTTACTTTGCATTCTATTTTGGTTATGTGCATTTATTCTCCTGCTTTATAATTTTGTTTAAACTGATGGAGCTTTAATTAAATAACATTACTTGTCCAACGGTCTTAACTTGCTTATCTATAGAATTACATTACTTGTGTTAGAATGGTCTTAACTTGAGGGCTGTTGGAATGATCATCGTATTTGTTTTCATGTTTTACTCTAGGTACCAAATCCAACGGCCAATGGGGAAGGGGAAGAACATAGCGCAGCTCAAGCTAAGGAAGAACATAGAGCATATCAAGTTAAGAAGGAGAAGAAGAGATGTAATACCATTACTGGTTCCCCAGTAACACGTTCAAAGGCTAAGGCGAACAAGGCAGACAAGCTGGGGAAGAAGCGGAAGCTGGTGGTGCAATTGTAAACTGAATTTGACTCATGTCGTTGTGGTTTTCTGGTTGTGAACTTTATGATAACTTGTAATTTTCTGCATGTACTCTGGTTATGTGGTTGTTATGGATTGTGGAGTAAGTATACTTACTCCATATGGTTGTTATGGAGGTAGTATGGATTTTATGGATTATGTAATTTGGATTATGACTAGTTTGGAATTAGGCATTTATGTTTACTTGTATTTTGGCATTTTAGTTGTTTGCATATTGTGGCCTTTTTGGATTGTATTGTGGCCTTTTGGTATTGTGATTGGAATCGGCCTTTTGGTACGGCCGTGGTCATTAATAATACAAATGAAACCTTTTTGTAATTTGGTTAAGTATGTGTGGCTAGTACTATCATTCAGCCACACTATATTTTACAAAAATTCTATTACTGGGCCTAAAAGTAGGTTTTAGCCAGTACTCTAGTTACTACAATTATTAGTGACTAAAATCAGTTATTTAATAGTGTATATAACATAAAGACCACCACACAAAAATTATATAATGTGGCCATACCAAAGCTTTTTGCCACGATTTACCAATAAATAGTGCGACCAAAACTAAGCCTTTGATGAAGTTTGGTATTTAGCCACTTTTTTAATTCTCTTTAGCCACTACGCATCCTGTTGCTGTAAGCCGGTATTTAGTCACACTTTTGAGCTTAAAATGGGGGCTGTCAGACCCAAGGGGTGGTATGCTTTAGTCACTCTATTTTACGTTAAAGCCACACAGCCGGGGTGTGGCCGTAGGGGGCGTAAAATGGTCCGACCTTAGGTGACACTTGGCTGAAAAATTAAAGCGTGACGTAAAGTTCATAGCCATACATATTTGATGTGACGAAAGCCAAAATTTGACGTAGTGTGACAAGCAATGTACAAAAGAATTGTTCCAATCATTGAAGTACAAGTCATGGGTCGAAGGAAGTGTTATCGATTGTTGGACGTATTGCTTAAATGATGATGAGAGACTGAAGTCACCTTCTTCACCACTTAGATTATTTTTTACAGTGGAGACCACAGTAAGTACAAGTTTTTTTTGTAAGAAGAAATCTAGTTTTTACAGTGAAGTCCACAATAAGTACAAGTATGTATAACTCTTCAATATAATTTTAACACAGGTAGGCGCACTTGGACAGAATGATAAAAGCGATGATGACAGGTATGACATTTTATTGGACCACATTGATAGGGTTGTTAGCATGGTCAACTATCAACACAAAAGGAACTATAATGCAAGGGACTTTGATATGGTATGTATATAGGATTTAAATGTGTTAAAGGACAATTTTATGTGATGATTTTCTAACACGCTATTTTGCTTAAATTTGTAGTTTTTTTCCCAATACACCAAGCTCCTCACCATTATATTATATGTTATGACATTAAGCATTTTTCTTGGGAGATATTAGATAATGTTGTATAGTCTACGGATTATGGTGAGGTGTATGAAGATGTCCCACAATACTTGGTAAGTAAATGCTTAAAATTGATCAACAATTAGAGTAATTAAATTGATACCGTTGTTAATGCTTTTATTATATTTGCACAGCACACACTTTTTGTAAGGTGGTTATCAGCTGAACATGTACCTGGGTGGGAAAAAATTTGGGACCTGAACCCTGAATTTGTTCGCATGGAATGGCAAACAAAAGATAATGGTGCAGACTGTGGGATCTTTGTGATGCGACATTTGGAAACATATATGGGTGGAAACAAATGGAGCATGCGACTTCCCATTGAAGGCGTAAGTGAAACTGAATTAGTAATGTTATTAACTAACTTGTAATATAATGTCAACTGCTAATAATGTGATTTTTTTAGTAACAGCCTCAATAGGATTCTCATTTGGAGAAACTCAGAAAAATTTATTTCCATCAGATTATCACTAGCCACAGAAATGAGAATGGACAAAAGATCATGGATGCTACAAAAAAGTATTACAATGAAAGGTTCAAGAAGAGATATGAGAGAAGGCCTAAAGCATGACAATTGTAATTGGTTTTTAAAATGATTTTAGTAATGCGTATTTAGCACCAAATAATAACTAAGTTTGTTTAATTTATTGTGGTTGTATTTTTTTGACATTGATTACAGTTCACATGAATAATGTACCTATGAATTGGATTGGATTTTATTTGAAGGTTGTGGTAGTATGGTTTGGCAATGTGTGAATGCAATATTTTGATTTACATTTCCAGAAATTTCATCTAGTAAGGAGAAAGCAGCCATTCATTCTGAAGATTGCATTGCCACAAGGCTGGCTGCTAACCCTCAAATTTCTCAAGAAATTCCTTCCATAAGCACATCAATCAGACAAGTACTAGTACCAGATATTGTGTTCCCTAAATCTCTAGCCAGAGGGGAGCCATCATATGTGTCTGAATTCAAGCCTATGCTCAAACTCAAGAAATCACCTGTGAAGAAGAATGCTAAGAACATCATGAGAATTGATTTTCCATTACCAAATCCAGATGAATTCAAGTTTATGGGCAAGCAAATTGCTGAATTAAAACAAAAGGCTAACACTGATGTGGGTCTCAAAGAAAACCTAGCATTTATCTACAGAGATGGAGTTGAAATATGTGTTCCAGCAAGCTATCCAGATTTTGTGATGGCTAAGGCTGAAGAAACTGCAAGGTTACTTCAATCTGGTCAAATTGTTAGACAACCTGCAGAAGGCACTGAGAAAGAAGCTAGACTGGATGATGAACTGATAAGAGAAATAGAAAAAGAAATGGAGCAAGAGGCCGCAGAGGAAGAGGCCAAATTTAAGAAGAAGAAGAAGAAGAACTCAAAATCTGCAGGCAAGAAAAGGAAAAACAGGGTTAAGATTCCTGCTAAGAGAACCTTGAGCCCAGAACCAGAAGAGCAAGTTGAATCAATACAACCTCGACCTACAACTTAAGACATACCACAACCCACTCAAACCTCCAACCCCTATGACTTAATAAAAGAAGAACCCTTGGAATTTGACTTTGACATCAACAGCTTGGTATTTCCAAAGATCAGACTCTCACCTATAAAGAAGAGATCTAGGTCTAGGAAACAGCCATTAGCTAGACCAATTCAAAATTCTAAGGTTCCTCAAGCTGTAAAGGAGGCTGCTAAGAATGATACTAAATTGTTCATTGCTGATATTGAAGCACATTCCAGTGTCAATCTTTCCTTGGAAGATGTGAGTAATGTGAGCGTTGCTTATGGGACAACCAGGTTGCCAGCAAGACTGATTTTCACCTACAATGGAGGAAATAGCAAAACCTGGCCCCTAAGTCAAATATTGAATGAAAGCTACAGTAACTTATGGAGAATATGGTCTCTTATGAAGAAAACTGGTGGATTCACCCCAGAGGCAAAGACCATTATCTTCAACAAGATCAATGAAATGAGAAGTAACTGGACTTCAAAAGAGGGTTTACCTAAGAAGCTGAATATTCCATATGAACCAGACAGAAAGGTTCATTTTTATCCATACTGGATAATGGAGTTCAGAGATGAGCACAAGTATAGAAGATTTTTCAGATTAGAAGATCAGCTAGAGAAAGCTAGTAATGAGTATCTGCAGTACTTGATGTCTATGTTGGATCCTAATCATAAAGAAGAAAAGATCATCTACAATCAGCTAGAGAAGCAGCTTCAGGTGAACAAAGATAAAATCCATGGTTCGTGGATTGCAAGGGATAGAAAAGGTTAATATGCTCAGACTAGAGGAGCACGCTTTACAAGAGTATGATTCTACAACTTGACTCAGTTCATTCTTCACAATTTTTGAAGCTTTTCACAACATATATGTTTTTGTCTAAAATCTGTATCAATGCTATGGTGTTTTGTTATCATCAAGGTCCTGAATTTATGGTTGTTTGTCTATCAGTCATAAATTGGGGGGGATTGTTAGGAATTATGTTGTCCTTGATGATAAGCACACTAAAACACCTTAGAAAAACATAGTTGTGTAAGATTAAGTTTGGTAACTCATCAACGGATGTCCAAGACTATAAATATCCATTGATGAGGTAGCTTGTCGATTGATAAGTTTGTAGCATACCTATCTTAAATCTTATCAGTTGTTTTGGTTATGCCATAGTTACTAGAAATCCTAAGTCATGTTGACTATCAATGGATATGCAGAATAGGGTAACGAATTGTATATAAGTTGTGCTATGTAATTCTGTATAAGTGAAGTGATGTTTCAACTGGTGAAGCTTCTACGTCAATGGATATGGCATCTCAACCAACAACAGTCAATCCATCGATGGATGTCTACTTCAACGGATAAAACGCTCCAACCAATAATGTCTTGGGATTAGAGGTTGATGGCGATGTGACATGTCTGACAGATCACATGGATTGACAGATTTAAAAGGGGTATGGCAACCAGTATTGGAAACGAAGAAGAAAAAGAAACATTCCTTATTCTCACAAGCAATTCAACTGGTAAATCTAGTGCAAATCTGTCCAAGACAATCCAGACAAAATTGCATCACGAGAAGACAAGGAGTGGCAACAACCCTGCAGAATACTTTGACTTGTAATATTCATTTATTTTGTAAGGTTTGTAATCTTGGTGTATATATATATATACCCAAGTGTAGCATAGCTAAGTAGAGAAGAAAACATAGAGCTGAAAGCAAAAAGCATCAGGTTTTCTTGTAAACACTTAGCTTTGTACTCGCACTTGTGTAACATTTTTACACATGTTACTTTCTTCAATACAACCCTCGGGTGGATTTGACAAAAACCCACCTGAAATTTTTAAGTGTGTTGTATGCTTTTAATTTCTGTTCTTAGTTTCATTTCTGTTTATTTGCTAGAATCAATATCCATCTGTTGTCTTGTATATTCGAAAGAATTTCCAACAAGATTATATTCAACCCCCCTTCTACAATCTTGAGGTGTGAATCTAGGAAATAACAGTTGTACTAATAACCAAATACAGTTTTAATGATCAGTGTAAGATGGATTTTGTCCAAGTCTGGTCCTCAGCATGACAAAATAAATATGAACCGTTAAATCTTAAAATACATAGATGAAAAACGTTGGATCTAGCATAAAAAAATATTTTTTATTTTAACATGTAAACTAAAAAGTGTATTTTTATTGAAATACAAAAAAGTGCATGTCAATGATTTAAATCATATATAATTAGGTTTTCTATATTGAATAGGATTATTAGGTATTCTACACTGAATATTAAATTTTCTCTTGAGATTCTGGGTGTTTCCATTTGGATAATAATTGTTAAATCATCAATAAATTAAAGATAATTTATAAGTTTCGCATGGACTGTAAAATCATCCAAATCTGATTTCTAGATCTTTAGATAGAACCTAAATAGTAAATATGAAACATTTTTAATATTAATAAATATGTAATTCAATTCTAATACAACCTTTTATATCCTTTTCAGATTATAATTTCTTTTTAAAATTCAATTCTAATACAACCTTTTTAATTATATATAATAATCTTTAATTTAGTGATGGTTTAACAATTATTTTTCAATTAACGCAAAAACAAAAAAGATAAGAAATTGACGATTTTTTACGTTGAAAATTCTATTTGATTTATGAAATCTACTTATATTTATATTGAAATACAAAAAAGTGTATGTTAATGATTTAAATCACATATAATTTAGTTTTCAACATTGAATAAGATTATCAATATAGATCTTCTACACTGAATTGGATTAATGTCAAAATTTGTAATTAAATTTTCTCTTGAAATTCTGAGTATTTGATAAGTGGATTTTATATCCACTATTTGCATTCCATTCGTACTTAAAACGATTGCGAGTTCTCAAGTTTCGTGTTAGTTTGATGTGTTTTCATCTAATTTGTGTAGGTTGCATAGTCGGGCGGCATTGGTGGTGTTGGTGAAGTATTGGTGGTTTTCTGTGAGCTTAAAGTAGAAATTACAGGAAGTCCAGGGCAAGAGAACTCGGGAATTTGAGCTCAATGCGCATACATCACTGTTTTGGCCATAACTGGAGTTCCAGACATCGGAATTGGGCGATTCAAAAGCCCACGCGAAGAGGAGAGAAAGGTCTACAAAGCTGGGCAGGGGGCACCAGGCGCTCTTGCACGGAACCAGGCGCTATAGCGCGATTACCAGGCGCTCTTGCGCTAAATCAGGCGCTATAGCGCTTGGGAGGAGCATTTTCCAGGAACTGTCTAGCGCAGCAGCGCCCCATCGAAGGGCTATAGCGCTCGAGTGGCTGAACTTGGCAGAAATTTATTCCTAAAACTGGGTCAATTGTTTTGGGCCTATTTTTAGGGCATCTTTATATGTAATATCTAGACCTAAAAACAGAACGATCTATCAGTTGTGTTAGAGTTTTTCTTTATCATCATCTATCAACATTATTATCTTAGAACAAGATTTAGAGAGGGATCTTCAAGCTAGTGACAAGCAAGGAGGCCTAATCTATTTTGGATCTTTTGTACTCTTCTACACTATTTGGGGATTTATTTCTAACCCTATTTTCTCTTCTATTATTATTTGTTTTCTAGAACCATGTTTTCTCAAGAACCCATGATGGTGAAAGGTTCGAATATGAACTAATCATTATCATGGGGTTCCAATGGATTCGATTTCATAATTTTTTTGTTTGACATGTGATCGATGTTGGGTGATTTTATTGTGATAATCTAATATATTTTGATTTAATTGATAGATGTGTAGCTAGCATCTAATTTATTAATCCTTGATGATTGCGAAAGTGGATTCTAGGAGTGAGAATATGCCATATTAGCATGGGTTCATGAATTAATTGTTTATTCTTGATTAGTAGTATGATTTTACCCAATTCATATTGCCCCATGTAATTATAAAAGATAACTTGTGCTTATACCAATTGTGTTTCCAGATTGTATAGACATATATGATTTGAATATAATTTGGTGTCTTCTTGATTTCTATCTCTTGTGGATATTAAGTGGTATGATATGAGTGTACTGAAAGGTAGCTCGTATTATTGTCGTGTTATCTGATTAATTATCACGTCTTTCACCTGTGTCGATTTATTGTGTAACACCCTCACTAGCCAACAATAATATTATAAGCTCTTATATTCAATTAAACATTAATATAGGAGAAATTTTAGAAATTTCGGCATGATGTAATCATAAACCGGACTAATCACCTGCTCAAGCAACTAAGTATAACTAAAACAGTCCACATGAACAAGATATACTAAACCACAAGGAAAATAAAACCATAACAACCCAGACCGCACACAGGTCACTGTATGAAACAACTATCAATAGCTATTACAACCCAGAACTGAATTAAATAATATACAACCCATTAAATATGATAATCTGACTACAAATACAGATATAATATAAACCAAGGTATGTGTCACTACCCAACCAACCGCCTCGACCCTCTGACTGCCTCGGTGACTACCCCAACCCGACGGGCCACTTCTTCTAGACATCTCCTGGCTTAGCTGAGGAAACAGAATTAGCAAGCAAGTGAGCCAAAACGCTCAGCAAGTATATATGTATGAAACTAAAACATCAACAACTGATATGTTTGCAAGATTTTCAAGAATTAACAATTCAACAATATATATCTCAATTAAAGGTTCATCTTATATCTGAATCATAGAATAGAATCGGATTGGACTATCATGCATTTTATAAATAAAAACAATTATAAGGTTAGGCTGCTGATCAGTCACGCACTAACCCCGGACAAACGCACACAGCAATGTCCTTAATGGATCCACGGCACACATTGGCCTTAATAATTTCTGACCACGAATCTGGTCCGACCCTTACGGTCCACATTTTAAAAAAAACAAACAGTCCAATCCTATAACTAGACATCAGGTGTCGGAACAATCGACCACCTCAACTGCCAAACACCCTGGACACTTTCGTTCCAGGTTAACATCTCAAATCTCACCAAATAGAACAAGGTCAGGTAATCTCTGAATTAAATATCGACAAGTTCGATATGACAAACAGGGGTATTGATTTAAGTCAAGCTACTAAAAGGATCAACGAAATGATATAATCAACTTGAGGTATAAAAATGGAATATTCAAAATTAATGGAAATTATCAGAGCAGTTATATCAAGAATAAATCGAATGCATAAGAATCAAGTTATGATAGTCATAATTCGCTGGAAATATAAGTGAAGTGGTATACTTGAAAGAGGAGTGGAATAATACACTTGCAAGGAATATGGATGTAAATCAATTCATTAATAGCATCAACAACTCAGTGGAATCAATTTTGGGACATAACAATTAAGTATTCGCAATTTTCGGGAAATTAACAGAACAATTATAGCCAGAATAATTTAAATAAGCATATGAATCAGACTTTTATAATCATAACTCATTTGAAAGGTAATTGAAGCAATTTACTTGCCTTAAATAGAATATCACAGAATCCGAAGCGTCTTTACGTCCTCAGCTTTAGCCTTTCCTTTATCCACGGAATCTACACACAATATAACACTATTTCAGAATCCTGTTCAATACTCGCTAATCAATATAAACATTCCACTTAGTCTACCCCAGCGAATAGTTCCCTAATTTACGTTTATTTAATCATATAATATCAATACATAAACTACAGACAAAAGTATTTAATCACATAGCCACATAAGCACATACTATATAGACTTTAAAATATGAAGCCCGACTCACAACTCGTACAAGTTAAATAATTATACATACTCATCATCAAGAAATGATTTTATTATTTTAGAAAAATTTTGACGGCATCCCCTTTATACGGGGGACTGCCAGTCGGGATACAGCCGACACAACCAACACAAATATCAATTACCAATTAAATCCACATTTATTA
This sequence comes from Saposhnikovia divaricata, assembly GCA_036435485.1. Classification (NCBI taxonomy): domain Eukaryota; kingdom Viridiplantae; phylum Streptophyta; class Magnoliopsida; order Apiales; family Apiaceae; genus Saposhnikovia; species Saposhnikovia divaricata. The sequence continues at coordinate 7,217,651 of CM071597.1, read as the reverse complement.
TCCAATCCCAAGTCACATTCCAACTCACAGATTTATAATCCAATACAATTTAAACAATTAATAACAACTCGATAATAAAATTACAGTTTATTAGATAAATAACAAATATTAATTATTAAATAATTTTTGGCTCAGAAAATAATCATCATCGCCATTTTATACCCTCGACTCAAATAAAATCATCGTCGAGGGGGCAAAATCCCGAGGGTGCCCAAATTAGGGTTTCCAACTCGGAATTCTACACTTACTATTTATTCGAATATGAAACAATTAATTTCACGAAGATAATCAAATAAATATTCACAAGAATTCCAGAATTTTGGAACCACAATAATCGAACAAAAGAGGACTCCATGTTCTTTGCCTCACAGAAAAACCACGAATATACCAAGCACAATACACGGCCATTCGGCCACACCCACACAGCAACACAATCAAACCAACACTCTTACATTACTTAACTCACACACATGGTTTACACACACACCCTCACTCACGCAACAATATAACACAACCCCATACTAATCACAGGAGCTCGGCTCTACATACACACACAACTCGACACACACTAGACCACACACACACTCACACATAGCAGTTTACAATAACACACACACCACAACATCGGTGGCAAAGATAGGGGAGAGGGAAAGAGGAAGACACCCACAACCGAACCACACAAGCTGTATACACATATCCAGCACACGGGAATTACCCACACACGCCACTCGATGCTTTACAACACCAACACCACCACTGAACCCACACACACAGTCCGCTGTTCGCATGAGAGAAAACAGAGGACCTCAGGGGAAAAAAATAGAGGGGTCGAAGGGATTGCAGCAAAGGAAATGAGACCAAGAACCGATGCTTACCAAAATTAAGGAAAAATAGGAAATTAGAGAAAGAAGGGAGAGAATTGAGATTGATCAAGAGAAAGGGAGAAGGGTCGAGCTATGTTGAGAGAGAGCAGAACAAGAGACCGATGCTTTTTAGTTGTTGGTTCTGGAATGTCCAATTAGGGTTTTAAAGAAACAAGATTTGGGGGAAAATGAAAAATAGATTTCTTTAGGATTTTACTTTACTAAAAAAAAATTACTAAAATAAACCTTAAAATCACAATTAAATACAAAATGGGTGAAATATTAAATTTAAAAATTTAAAAAATGAAGAATGTGAAATTACGATCACCCACATATTTTTAAAATATTTTTAGGATCAAAAACGAATTAAATACGGATTTTACAAGATTAAATCCTTAAATTGGAAAATAATTCGTAAAATCATTTTAAAATCCTTGAAACCCAGAAATAATTCACCAAATATTTTTAAAAGTCATATAAACTAATAAAGTTAATAATGAAGAAGATTTCAGGATTTCTGCTAATCCCGAAGATTTAATAAAATTCACAGAAGGTAAATATAACGCAATTAAATAAGAAATAAATCCCAAAAATATAATTAAAATAGTCGGGCTTACATAACACATATAAAATATCTATCTGACCTCCAAATATTATTCCACAGACACATCACCTCCACAACAATTATATACGCCACATAATTCACACTGAATATAAAATAAATAGTTTCAGTAATTAAAATATTCTGAAATTTCTAAGGCGTTATAACCTTCCCCCCTTAAAAGGATTCTGTCCCCAGAATCTCACCTAAGAGAATAATTGAGGATACTTTTCCAGCATATCGCTTTCCAACTCCCAAGTTGATTCTTCCACCTTGGGGTTCCTCCACAAAACTCTCACTATAGGAATTGTTTTATTCCTCAAAACCTTTTCTTTCCGATCTAGTATCTTGATAGGCTGCTCCACATAAGACAAATCTGGCTGAATCTCTATCGGCTCGTATTCAATGACATGTTTAGAATCCAGATGGTACTTCTTAAGCATAGATACATGGAACACGTTATGGATATGTTGCATATGAGGCGGTAAAGCTAGCTCGTAGGCGACTTTCCCGACTTTCTTCAATACCTCGAAAGGCCCCACAAATCTTGGACTTAACTTTCCTTTCTTGCCAAATCTTACTAATCCTTTCCACGGAGATACTTTCAACAGTACTTGCTCTCCTTCTTCAAATTCCATATTCTTTCTGGCCAAATCAGCATACTTCTTCTGTCGGTTCTGAGCTGTCACTAACCGTTTCTGAATAAGTTGAACTATTTCCTTGGTTTGCTGCACCAACTCAGGTCCGAGTATCTTTCGCTCGCCAACTTCTTCCCAGTATACTGGAGATCGACACTTTCGTCCATATAACGCTTCATATGGTGGCATACCGATACTAGCATGAAAGCTATTGTTGTATGAAAATTCCACTAACGGCAAGTGTTCATCCCAACTTCCTGCAAAATCCAATGCACAAACTCGGAGCATATCTTCAATTGTTTGAATTGTTCTTTCACTCTGGCCATCAGTTTGAGGATGGTATGCAGTACTCATCTTTAATTCGGTGCCCAAACATTCTTGAAAACTTCTCCAGAATCTTGAATTAAATCTTGGATCTCGATCTGAGACTATTGATACTGGTACTCCGTGTCGCACCACAATTTCTTTTATGTATAGATGAACTAATTTGTCTAATGAAAACCTTTCATTTATCGGAAGAAAGTGTGCAGATTTCGTTAATCGATCAACAATTACCCAGATAGCATCATGATTAGCTCTCGTCCTTGGCAATCCAACCACAAAGTCCATTGCAATATGTTCCCATTTCCACTCGGGAATCTCTAATGGTTGTAGCATCCCACTTGGCCTTTGATGTTCTGCTTTTACTTTCTGACAGGTCAAACATTTACTTACCCATTCAGCAATATCTCTTTTCATATCCGGCCACCAGAAGTTTCTTTTCAAATCTCGATACATTTTCGTACTTCCTGGATGAATTGAATATTTCGAACTGTGGGCTTCCTGTAGGATTCCATTCTTCAACTCTGTCACATTGGGTATCCAAATACGTGAAGAAAATCTTAATATCCCCTTGTCATCTACCTGTGTGCATATTTCCTCACCTGTTAACTTGTTCACATCTCCGCTCATGACTTCCTCCTGGCATCTGCGAATCTTTTCTAATAATTCTGGCTGAAACGTCATAGTGTACACCGTATCTGTACTACTTGCAGGCATACACACCTCTATCTCCAATCTTTCAAACTCTTTGTATAATTCCTCAGGCATTGTCAACATACTGATTTTCTCCTTCCTACTTAAAGCGTCCGCCACCACGTTCGCCTTCCCAGGATGATAGTTGATGGTACAATCATAATCCTTGAGTAATTCCAACCATCTTCTCTGTCTCATATTTAACTCCTTCTGGGTGAAAATATATTTTAAACTCTTGTGGTCCGTGTAAATTTCACACTTTTCCCCATACAGATAATGTCTCCAAATCTTCAAGGCGAAAACAATCGCGGCTAATTCTAAGTCATGAGTAGGATATTTCTGTTCGTGAGGTTTCAATTGTCTCGAAGCATAAGCAATTACCTTACCGTGCTGCATGAGTACACATCCCAAACCTTTGTGAGATGCATCACTGTAGATCACAAAATTTCCCTTTTCATCTGGAAGTGTCAATACAGGTGCAGTCACCAATCTCTTCTTCAATTCCTGGAAACTTTCTTCACACTTCTCATTCCACACAAACTTTTCATTCTTCCTTGTCAACTTTGTTAGTGGGGTGGCTATCTTCGCAAAGTCTTGAACAAATCTTCGATAGTATCCCGCCAATCCTAAGAAACTTCGAACCTCTGTGGGTGTTTTAGGTCGATCCCAATTCATCACGGCTTCAATTTTAGCAGGATCCACCTTAATCCCTTCACTGCTGATGACATGCCCTAAAAACTGCACTTCTTTCAGCCAAAACTCACATTTGGAAAATTTTGCATACAATTTCTCTTTCCTCAACGTTTCTAAGGCTATTCTCAAATGCCCTGCATGCTCTTCTTCGGTCTTCGAGTATATCAGAATATCATCTATAAACACAATCACAAACTTATCCAAATACTTCTTGAAGACTCTATTCATTAAGTCCATGAACGCTGCTGGGGCATTAGTTAACCCAAAGGCCATCACTAAGAACTCGTAGTGCCCATACCTAGTCCGAAACGCTGTTTTTGGAACGTCTTCCGGCCTAATCTTTAATTGAAAATATCCTGACCGCAAATCAATCTTCGAGAAACAAGTTGCTCCTTTTAATTGATCAAATAAATCGTCAATTCTCGGCAAAGGGTATTTATTCTTGATGGTCAACTTATTTAATTCCCGATAATCGATACACAGTCTCATACTTCCATCCTTCTTCTTTACAAATAATACCGGAGCTCCCCACGGCGATACACTAGGTCTAATAATACCTTTCTCCAGAAGATCTTGCAATTGAACTGCCAATTCCTTCATCTCTACAGGTGCCATTCGATAAGGAGCCTTTGATACTGGTTCAGTTCCTGGGGCTAAATCAATGGTAAATTCTATTTCTCTATCCGGAGGTAATCCGGGAAGTTCATCCGGAAAAACATCAAGAAATTCATTCACCACTGGAATTTCCTCTATTTTAGGCACCTCTTGACTAGTGTCCATGACATAAACCATATAGCCCTCGCATCCTTGCCTCAACAACCTCTTTGTTTGAACGATCGTTAAAAATCTCCTATTTTGCCTCTGACCCCTAAAGGTAACCTCTACATTATCAGAGGGTTTAAGGATCACCTTCTTATTCTTACAATCAATTTGGGCATTATTTTCTGTTAACCAATCCATTCCTAAGATAACATCAAATTCACCTAACTGAAATGGTATCAAATTAGCGTAGAAACAATGCCCTGAAATATCAATCTTGCAACGAGGACACACTTGGGTAACCGGAATTCGTTCTAAGTTAGCTATTTCTATGACTATAGCTTCACGTAACATGCATACCTCACAATTTAACTTTTGAACAAATTCTTTGGATATAAAGGATTTCGTAGCTCCGGAATCAATTAACACTTTAGCTTGAACAGAATTTACAGGGAGCGTACCTGCTACCACATCCGAATTCTTAATAGCTTCGTTCAGAGTCATGTTGAAAGTCCTCGCCACTGGTCTGATACTTGATGTTGGGGGTGGTGCTTCAATTGCTTGCAGTATTGGATTAGCCAGAACTGGAGGTTTCACTACAGGTACTTTACAGTCTTTCATAATATGCCCTGGCTTCCCACAACGGTGACACACAATTCCTGCCTTGCATTCCCGAGCATAATGACCTTTTTGATTACATTTGAAACACGTCACCTCCAGCTTTGTACACACTCCAGGATGCCTTTTCCCACAAATCTTGCATTCTGCCAAGGGTGGCCTAACCAATTTCTGTTGACTCGCATCTTGAATTCTATTTCCTTGGCCCCCATTCCCTGATCCCGGCTTCTTAGGGTTCCCATACTTTCCTGGCTGGAATCCTGGCTTTTTATTTGGCACATTATGAGAACTGCCTTGCTCTTGTCGTTCCCCCATTGACCCAGCCTTCCTTTTCTTTCCTTCTTTTTCCTTGAAGTATAATTCGCTTTCCCCTTCAGCTATCATGGCCTTTTGCACCACTGCTGCATAAGTCTCCAACTCCAAAACTGCTAGTTTAGTACGAATCCACGGTTTCAATCCTTGTTGAAACCTCTTAGCCTTCTTCCTTTCCGTATCCACATAGGCCGGAGCAAACCTAGCTAGTTCCGTAAACTTGGTTTCATATTCTGTCACCGACATTTTCCCTTGTTTCAGCTCCAAAAACTTCATCTCCATCTGGTCTTTCATATAGTCGGGGAAATACTTTTCCAAAAATAGCTCTGTGAACCTCTCCCAAGGAATCACCTCAGTAGCTTCCAACATCTTCACTGACTCCCACCAGTAAGTAGCTTCATTCTTCAAGAAATAACTTACATATTCAGTTTGTTTGTCCGCTGGGACCCCCACCAGTGCAATGGCTTTTTCCATCTCTTTTAACCAAGACCTCGCCTCCACCGGGTCCGCTGTCCCTTTAAACTCAGGAGGTTTTACTGCCTGGAAAGATTTAAAAGTAACCACCGGAGGAATAGGTGGCTGCTGCTGCTGCTGCTGCTGTTGCTGTTGTTGCTGTTGTTGCTGTTGTTGCTGTTGTTGCTGTTGTTGCTGTTGTTGCTGTTGTGCCAACAATTGCTGCTGTAATTGCTGCTGTTGCTGTGCCAGAGTAGCAGTCTGTTGAACAAGAGTTTGTAATATTTGTGCTAAGGCAGGGTCCATCTGACCAACAGGGGGTGGATTAGCCTGTTCGCCCTGATCGGTGGTTCGGGTATTTTGTTTCTTCTTTTTGGGTGGCATACTTCTGAAATCAATGAACAATTATATTAGATTCAGGTTCAGAAAATAATAGCTCAAAATGATCCAACCTAAACAAACAATGCATATATTACTGAAAAGGAATTTGAGGTCTCCAACCAATATTCCGGTCAACAATTGATTCACAGGGTGCAATAGGATATTAATCCAAGGTTACACAAGGTATTCACAAACGTTCAACAAGTGCTATAAAGAAACAATAGTCATAATGCTAAGGTCAACATGGTATCGAAAGTAAAAACAATGCTAGAAGGAAATGATGCTGAAGGTAAATATAAAACGAGCAGTAAATAAGATGCTTAAGTAAATGACAGTATAAGGAAATTTAACACAGTTCTGCGAAAGTGATAATGATATATATAGATAGATCAGATACAAGCGTAAGAACAACGCTTCGATAAGGGTACAACATAATGCTAAAAGAGGAGACTGCTAGCATCTAGTCACAGTACAACAGATATATACAACAAAACTGGTCGCACTGCGAATCCTGACGTACTACTACTGCCATAACATGCCGCTAAATACCACATCATCATACTACCCTAATCCTCACTGGTCATCATCGTCATCCGACTCTCCCCGCCAAGCTGATCCCAAAATGCTCTCCAGCTCTGCCGTCACCAGACCTAGGGTCACCTGCTGTGTCACAAATGCCGGCTCATCTCGGGATCTCATCCGTCCCCGCCTAATGACAACACGTCTAAGAGCTCGTACTCGCCTCCGGACATCCTCCAGCTCAGCCACCGCTCTATCTCTATCTCTAGCCCGCTCATCCTCCCCAGCCCTCATAGCCCTCCACTCTGCCATCTGCCCTAAGAGATAGTCCCTCTCTCGGGCCACTCGCTCGTACACATGGTATGGTACAGGCTGAGGAGTATACTGGTATGCTGGCCCATTCACCGAGCCCTGCGATCCTACGAACGGCTGCATAACCCCCGGGGAAATCTGCTGCGGTACAGGAGCCCCACCTTCCGGATCCTCGTCCGGATCTGAATCGGAACCAGAAGCAGGTGCCTGAAGTATACATATATATATATATATAATTAGACTTCCTATCTCTCACGAAACAATCCTAACCTTCCTTATAACTCTACCCCGACTCCCCACCTAATTGTTTCAGTGACTGTGACCTGTGGCTCTGATACCAACTTGTAACACCCTCACTAGCCAACAATAATATTATAAGCTCTTATATTCAATTAAACATTAATATAGGAGAAATTTTAGAAATTTCGGCATGATGTAATCATAAACCGGACTAATCACCTGCTCAAGCAACTAAGTATAACTAAAACAGTCCACATGAACAAGATATACTAAACCACAAGGAAAATAAAACCATAACAACCCAGACCGCACACAGGTCACTGTATGAAACAACTATCAATAGCTATTACAACCCAGAACTGAATTAAATAATATACAACCCATTAAATATGATAATCTGACTACAAATACAGATATAATATAAACCAAGGTATGTGTCACTACCCAACCAACCGCCTCGACCCTCTGACTGCCTCGGTGACTACCCCAACCCGACGGGCCACTTCTTCTAGACATCTCCTGGCTTAGCTGAGGAAACAGAATTAGCAAGCAAGTGAGCCAAAACGCTCAGCAAGTATATATGTATGAAACTAAAACATCAACAACTGATATGTTTGCAAGATTTTCAAGAATTAACAATTCAACAATATATATCTCAATTAAAGGTTCATCTTATATCTGAATCATAGAATAGAATCGGATTGGACTATCATGCATTTTATAAATAAAAACAATTATAAGGTTAGGCTGCTGATCAGTCACGCACTAACCCCGGACAAACGCACACAGCAATGTCCTTAATGGATCCACGGCACACATTGGCCTTAATAATTTCTGACCACGAATCTGGTCCGACCCTTACGGTCCACATTTTAAAAAAAAACAAACAGTCCAATCCTATAACTAGACATCAGGTGTCGGAACAATCGACCACCTCAACTGCCAAACACCCTGGACACTTTCGTTCCAGGTTAACATCTCAAATCTCACCAAATAGAACAAGGTCAGGTAATCTCTGAATTAAATATCGACAAGTTCGATATGACAAACAGGGGTATTGATTTAAGTCAAGCTACTAAAAGGATCAACGAAATGATATAATCAACTTGAGGTATAAAAATGGAATATTCAAAATTAATGGAAATTATCAGAGCAGTTATATCAAGAATAAATCGAATGCATAAGAATCAAGTTATGATAGTCATAATTCGCTGGAAATATAAGTGAAGTGGTCTACTTGAAAGAGGAGTGGAATAATACACTTGCAAGGAATATGGATGTAAATCAATTCATTAATAGCATCAACAACTCAGTGGAATCAATTTTGGGACATAACAATTAAGTATTCGCAATTTTCGGGAAATTAACAGAACAATTATAGCCAGAATAATTTAAATAAGCATATGAATCAGACTTTTATAATCATAACTCATTTGAAAGGTAATTGAAGCAATTTACTTGCCTTAAATAGAATATCACAGAATCCGAAGCGTCTTTACGTCCTCAGCTTTAGCCTTTCCTTTATCCACGGAATCTACACACAATATAACACTATTTCAGAATCCTGTTCAATACTCGCTAATCAATATAAACATTCCACTTAGTCTACCCCAGCGAATAGTTCCCTAATTTACGTTTATTTAATCATATAATATCAATACATAAACTACAGACAAAAGTATTTAATCACATAGCCACATAAGCACATACTATATAGACTTTAAAATATGAAGCCCGACTCACAACTCGTACAAGTTAAATAATTATACATACTCATCATCAAGAAATGATTTTATTATTTTAGAAAAATTTTGACGGCATCCCCTTTATACGGGGGACTGCCAGTCGGGATACAGCCGACACAACCAACACAAATATCAATTACCAATTAAATCCACATTTATTATCCAATCCCAAGTCACATTCCAACTCACAGATTTATAATCCAATACAATTTAAACAATTAATAACAACTCGATAATAAAATTACAGTTTATTAGATAAATAACAAATATTAATTATTAAATAATTTTTGGCTCAGAAAATAATCATCATCGCCATTTTATACCCTCGACTCAAATAAAATCATCGTCGAGGGGGCAAAATCCCGAGGGTGCCCAAATTAGGGTTTCCAACTCGGAATTCTACACTTACTATTTATTCGAATATGAAACAATTAATTTCACGAAGATAATCAAATAAATATTCACAAGAATTCCAGAATTTTGGAACCACAATAATCGAACAAAAGAGGACTCCATGTTCTTTGCCTCACAGAAAAACCACGAATATACCAAGCACAATACACGGCCATTCGGCCACACCCACACAGCAACACAATCAAACCAACACTCTTACATTACTTAACTCACACACATGGTTTACACACACACCCTCACTCACGCAACAATATAACACAACCCCATACTAATCACAGGAGCTCGGCTCTACATACACACACAACTCGACACACACTAGACCACACACACACTCACACATAGCAGTTTACAATAACACACACACCACAACATCGGTGGCAAAGATAGGGGAGAGGGAAAGAGGAAGACACCCACAACCGAACCACACAAGCTGTATACACATATCCAGCACACGGGAATTACCCACACACGCCACTCGATGCTTTACAACACCAACACCACCACTGAACCCACACACACAGTCCGCTGTTCGCATGAGAGAAAACAGAGGACCTCAGGGGAAAAAAATAGAGGGGTCGAAGGGATTGCAGCAAAGGAAATGAGACCAAGAACCGATGCTTACCAAAATTAAGGAAAAATAGGAAATTAGAGAAAGAAGGGAGAGAATTGAGATTGATCAAGAGAAAGGGAGAAGGGTCGAGCTATGTTGAGAGAGAGCAGAACAAGAGACCGATGCTTTTTAGTTGTTGGTTCTGGAATGTCCAATTAGGGTTTTAAAGAAACAAGATTTGGGGGAAAATGAAAAATAGATTTCTTTAGGATTTTACTTTACTAAAAAAAATTACTAAAATAAACCTTAAAATCACAATTAAATACAAAATGGGTGAAATATTAAATTTAAAAATTTAAAAAATGAAGAATGTGAAATTACGATCACCCACATATTTTTAAAATATTTTTAGGATCAAAAACGAATTAAATACGGATTTTACAAGATTAAATCCTTAAATTGGAAAATAATTCGTAAAATCATTTTAAAATCCTTGAAACCCAGAAATAATTCACCAAATATTTTTAAAAGTCATATAAACTAATAAAGTTAATAATGAAGAAGATTTCAGGATTTCTGCTAATCCCGAAGATTTAATAAAATTCACAGAAGGTAAATATAACGCAATTAAATAAGAAATAAATCCCAAAAATATAATTAAAATAGTCGGGCTTACATAACACATATAAAATATCTATCTGACCTCCAAATATTATTCCACAGACACATCACCTCCACAACAATTATATACGCCACATAATTCACACTGAATATAAAATAAATAGTTTCAGTAATTAAAATATTCTGAAATTTCTAAGGCGTTATATATTGTGTCAACCTTTAGTGAAGTTTCGATGAAATTTGAATCCCATGCTTTCTCATATATAAGAACTCTTAATTGTTAATTTATTCTCGCTTAGTTAATTAAAATAGTTTAATCAAAAACCCAATTTGATAAATGTTCAAGCATTAAGAAGTAACCATACACCGTTGCATAAGTACTAAAATTGGCATTACACCTAGTCTCTGCGGAACGAATCTTACTTATCACTTGCTATTTGTGATTGCGTATACTTGCGTGTTTACGAGTCAACAAGTTTTTGGCGCCGCTGCCAGGGACTTCGGTGTTAATTGTAGTTTATGTGCTTGTCAGCAGTACGGTCGTTATAGATTACTGACTTGAATTGTTTTTTTTTAGTTGATGGATTATTGGGAGCAGGACTTCGTAATTGTATGTGAGCTGTGTGCAGGTGGACATTACACTCATCAATGTGAGTATAACAGAAACCGGCCAAATTTCAGCTGGGACTACAATCAGAGTGGTATGGAGCAATCCCAATATCCATCCTACCCGCTCCAAATTCAGCAGTTTGGAAACTCCAAGGCTCAAGTGGCTATGCTATTTCCTTCGAAGGATGAAGAGGGTCTCAGTGTGGAAGATGATGAATTAGAAGAGCATGTTCAGTTGTTGAATGCCGCTCCGTTGCAATCTGACTTCGACCAGTTGGAGGCCGAAGAGGAAAAGAGCATCACTCCTGTTGACAAATCTACTCCGGAGAAGACTATAGAGATCATCCAAATCGATTTTCCTCCTCCATATCCACAGAGGCTTCAGAAGCAAACTCTAGCCATGAATTTGTCGGCGGAGGATGAGGAGTGTTTTAGCTTGAAATTGGTTGATGCAGGGCAGAGTAAAAAGTATGACACGGAGAAGAAGAAGGCGAAGCATGGCCAACCGAGGATTACAGTGCCTTGGTTAATGGGGCTACGTATTCCACATAAGTTGCTTGGAGTGGAAGATCTCTGGAATTCTCAGGTGCGCCTTAAGCCATCATTTGAAGGAGCTCCCGAACTCGAGCTCAAAACATTGCTAGTTCACCTAGGGTATGTTTCTTGTAATTCATCTCCTTTGCTTGCTATTGTTATTGCTGCTAACTTTTCAGGTAGGCGGGAGAATGTTAAGAGATCTTGTGAGGAGCGAATACGGGTAAAGCTTGTCGTTGAAGATGTCGCTCCAGAAAAGATCATTAAATGGCCTTATAGAGATGCGGTGCAGAAAATTTTCAAGATGAAAATCGTGGCCAAGTCTAGCTAAAGACGTTAAAGAAAGGCGCTTCATGGGAGGCAACCCATGATTTCTTGCTTTCGAATAAAACAACAGTTGTGTTGGAGCCTCCACGTCTATCCACCACCAGACACACCACCCGAGGAGGGTGACGATGCCGACGACTAGGGGAGTATCTCTTGTACCCTTTAATTTACCTTCAATGAGGACATTGAAATTTTTAAGTGTGGGGGTGATTTTAGTGTATCAAGAGTCTTTGCATTGCATATAGTTGCATATTCATGCTAGTTCATGTCAGAAATTTTGCATTTAGTTTTGCCATGCCATTTAGAGTGCATTTAGGATGTCATGTCATATAGATTTATTTAGGAGTGTAATATTATTTTGTTCATGCATATCACATGATTCCACATGAATGTCTGTTCTAGCTCGATAGGTCGACGTGAATTTGAGTGTGATGACAATGAATAGAGGGTTGATTTAAGTACTTATGAAATTGACTTGCGTGTGTCAGGAACAAAATCGTTTCACGGTCTCACTGTTTGCTCTTGGGCTAGATCGAGTCATACCTTGTTTGGCTGTTGAGATTTAATCACCTATTTATATCTAGAATTTTCGTTATTCCCTTGATGGCGTAGGAGCACTTAAGTATAAGTTTGGGGGAAAACTGGGATTTCATGCTAAGTGTCGTGTTGTGTCGAAGTAATAATTTCTAGGTGTCAAATGGCTAGTAGCCGACTCATTTTTATGTGAGTAGTCTAGGGTTGGAAATGAGAAGGGCTCATTCCAGATTGCATAAAAAAAATAATAAATAAAATCAAAAAGAGAAAAAAGAGTCATGTAAATAGTTTAATTGTTAAATGCAAAATGAACCAAGGTGAGCTCTTTAATACTCGAGCAATTAAGTTCAATGGGGGCAATGCGCCTAGTGACCTAAGGCCCTTGAGGTTTGGGATCCGCTAACCTAAAGCTCGCTACATGGGTATTATTGTATAAGCCTTTAGGGGTCTCACCCATTGCACGGTCAATAAGCATGCGTGTTTGGTGTTTTGTGTTGTTTTGTATAGTAAAGCATGAATCCTTGTCTACCTTAAATGATGATGGCGGTGTCTTTGAGTCATGGAGTGTCTAAAGTTCATTCTGTTTATAAACATGTGATTGTCTTGGCAAAGCATGAGTTATGCCTTTTATCTAGTTTCAAGAGTATATCTAGTAAGAAATGCACACACCACGTTTCCGAGCATGTATTGTTAGTATACGGGGCCTTATTCGAGCTCTGTTTGGAGTTGTTGCATTCCTTGAGGCGTTTCCGTGTTGAGTCGGTTTCGGTAATTTGTGTGTGATCATTGCATTAGGACATTTTTGCATTATCATGACATTTAATTTTTAGTTGCATTCATTCATCATTTTAGGGTTGAGTTTGCATTGCTTGAGGACAAGCAACGGTTTAAGTTTGGGGGTTTGATAAGTGGATTTTATATCCACTATTTGCATTCCATTCGTACTTAAAACGATTGCGAGTTCTCAAGTTTCGTGTTAGTTTGATGTGTTTTCATCTAATTTGTGTAGGTTGCATAGTCGGGCGGCATTGGTGGTGTTGGTGAAGTATTGGTGGTATTCTGTGAGCTTAAAGTAGAAATTACAGGAAGTCCAGGGCAAGAGAACTCGAGAATTTGAGCTCAATGCGCATACATCACTGTTTTGGCCATAACTGGAGTTCCAGACATCGGAATTTGGCGATTCAAAAGCCCACGCGAAGAGGAGAGAAAGGTCTACAAAGTTGGGCAGGGGGCACCAGGCGCTCTTGCGCGGAACCAGGCGCTATAGCGCGATTACCAGGCGCTCTTGCGCTAAATCAGGCGCTATAGCGCTTGGGAGGAGCATTTTCCAGGAACTGTCTAGCGCAGCAGCGCCCCATCGAAGGGCTATAGCGCTCGAGTGGCTGGACTTGGCAGAAATTTATTCCTAAAATCGGGTCAATTGTTTTGGGCCTATTTTTTAGGGCATCTTTATATATAATATCTAGACCTAAAAACAGAACGATCTATCAGTTGTGTTAGAGTTTTTCTTTATCATCATCTATCAACATTATTATCTTAGAACAAGATTTAGAGAGGGATCTTCAAGCTAGTGACAAGCAAGGAGGCCTAATCTATTTTGGATCTTTTGTACTCTTCTACACTATTTGGGGATTTATTTCTAACCCTATTTTCTCTTCTATTATTATTTGTTTTCTAGAACCATGTTTTCTCAAGAACCCATGATGGTGAAAGGTTCGAATATGAACTAATCATTATCATGGGGTTCCAATGGATTCGATTTCATAATTTTTGTGTTTGACATGTGATCGATGTTGGGTGATTTTATTGTGATAATCTAATATATTTTGATTTAATTGATAGATGTGAGCATCTAATTTATTAATCCTTGATGATTGCGAAAGTGGATTCTAGGAGTGAGAATATGCCATATTAGCATGGGTTCATGAATTAATTGTTTATTCTTGATTAGTAGTATGATTTTACCCAATTCATATTGCCCCATGTAATTATAAAAGATAACTTGTGCTTATACCAATTGTGTTTCCAGATTGTATAGACATATATGATTTGAATATAATTTGGTGTCTTCTTGATTTCTATTTCTTGTGGATATTAAGTGGTATGATATGAGTGTACTGAAAGGTAGCTCGTATTATTGTTGTGTTATCTGATTAATTATCACGTCTTTCACCTGTGTCGATTTATTGTGTCAACCTTTAGTGAAGTTTCGATGAAATTGGAATCCCATGCTTTCTCATATATAAGAACTCTTAATTGTTAATTTATTCTCGCTTAGTTAATTAAAATAATTTAATCAAAAACCCAATTTGATAAATGTTCAAGCATTAAGAAGTAACCATACACCGTTGCATAAGTACTAAAATTGGCATTATACCTAGTCTCTGCGGAACGAATCTTACTTATCACTTGTTATTTGTGATCGCGTATACTTGCGTGTTTACGAGTCAACAGTATTTCCATTTCGATAATAATTGTTAAATCATCACTAAATCAATATATATATATATATATACAGTATATATCATCAATATATCAATATCAATCAATATATATATATATATATATATATATATATATATATATATATATATATATATATATATAAAGGAGGATACACGGGCGTTTATGTGGCGCTCTAAGATCGTCTCAATCTATTTTTCTAATTTTTCTAGAGTTTTAGAATTTTAAATACTAATAAATAAGAAAAATATCCTTCAACATATTAGAAGTAGAATTTATATTCGAATTTTTAGTGTAATAGAGTTCAAGTTCTATTGGAAGTAGAATAGGTATTTGTAAGATATATAATTAAACGTTATATAGGAAGTAGAATATGTATTCAAATTTTTAGAGAAGAAAAGTTCAAACTTATAGAAAAGACATAAAATTGAAACTTTATATTACGTATTTGGAATCGAAAAGTCATTTGAATTTATGAAGAAGTAGAATTCGAATTAATAAAAAATATATCTTTATATATATAAAGCAAGTATTAGTAAGATACAAAAGATACGGTGGAATTTATATTAAAACTTTTGTTAAAAGCTCTTGCGG
This sequence comes from Saposhnikovia divaricata, assembly GCA_036435485.1. Taxonomy (NCBI): domain Eukaryota; kingdom Viridiplantae; phylum Streptophyta; class Magnoliopsida; order Apiales; family Apiaceae; genus Saposhnikovia; species Saposhnikovia divaricata. The sequence goes on along the minus strand of CM071597.1, from coordinate 7,201,857 downwards.
TTGTTTTAACAAAACTGTGGTGGTTCTTTCCTTTCCTAGCTTATAGTTTACATTAATGGGCATCCATTGATCGTTCTTTTGCCATCCATAAAAGGATTCCGAGGTAATATATCGGAATGATTATCACGTTTTGTAGTAAATTTTTTTCAATTACGTCCTTCAAATTTTTTATTTTATATTAATTAAAGAATTTGTGATGGAAAGAGGTGATCATTAAGTAGTAATTTTATAAATTCTTACTCAAATAATTTGTTATAAAGTAATTTGTTGTTTTCAAGTTAAGAAAACCTAATTTTATTGATTTATGTTTTTTTTTTGTGATAAATTTTATTTTTTTGTGATATATTTTTACCAATAATATGTGATAATTTTATTTTATTACCTAGCAACTACAGTATCTCGAGAATGAAGTCTATAGGAAGATTGAAGCCAAAACTCATGCGACATTTATGAAGCCAGAATTCAAAGAATTAAATTATTTTATTTACGAGTCTGGTAACAGGGTAGTGTAAATTATTTTAGCCTAATTTTAGTTTGATTATTTATGTTATGACTAGCTATAATATTTTATAAATTGAAATCAAATCAAATATCGAAGAAGTTTCTTTTGCATTATCATCTACATGTGTTTTAATTGTACGTGTGATATTTTATTCCGATAACGTTCTATTAGAAGGACAATGTGTATTTACAACATATATGATTAAAAGTTCTATTGGAAGTAGAATAGGAATTCGAATTTATAGAGAAAAATAGTTCGAATTTATTGAAAAAATATATAATTTAAAGTTCTATTGGAAGTAGAATATGTGTTTGAACATATAGAGGAGACAATAATTAAATATTTTAAATTGGAAGTAGAATACAAGGGCGATGATGACATCTTTTACGATCTTCTAAAATTATATAATTTAAAAAGAGAAGAATTGATGTGTTAACATAATAAAAACACATTTTCATGTGGGAACCCTAAATAAATACAGGTGTATTTATAATATAAAGAGAAAATAAAATGTAATTTCATTTTTTTAAAACTCCATGAATTTTAGAAAGTTTAGAGAAAGTAAAAATTGGAATTCGATCACTCTATTTTTAGGTTTTGATTTTAAGGAAAAAAGTTGTTGTAAAAAATAAGTATCACCAATAATATGTAATGAAGTTGGACTTTCGATCCGAAGCGAAAGCGGCTCAAAACGTGTTTAACGAAAACACGGCTCACTATAAAAGATTGTATTAGATATTATAATTTTATATTGATGTTATAAATTTTATTTAATTTTTTGGATTCGATTTTTATGGATAAAGATTGTTATACAAGTAATATATGTAAAAATTAGGATTTTGGTCTTAACGAGAGAGCACCTCAATAGGAATATAATACCCGTGTTTAACGGGAAACCGGTTTATTAGAGAATACCATATTGAATATTAAAAGTTAATATTGATTATATAATACTAATAATAGAAGATAAATATATTTTGAATTTTTTAGAATATTAGGATTTTAAATATTAATAACTAAAAAACTATTATTTATTTAACATATTAGAAGCATAATATGTGTTCAAATTTATAGAGAATAAGAGTTTGAATTAATAGGGAAAACATATAATTAAAAGTTCTATTGGAAGTAGAATAGATGTTTATAAGACATATAATTAAGAATTTTATTTTAAGTAAAATAGGAGTTCTAATTTATAGAGAAGAAGAGTTTGAATTTATAGAAAATATATATAATTAAAAAAATTACTGGAGGTATAGAAAAGCTGTTTAAATATATAAAGAATACATATAATAAAATGTTTTGTTGGAAGTAGAAAATGAGGACGGTGACGTCTTATACGATTTTTTAAAAACTATATATCTTTTTTTTTAAAAAATCCTTTATTTTAACTTTTTTAGACAAGTTAATTATACTTGCATTAGAAAAATATATCCATAAATTCAATATTATTCACGTAATGAAAAGTCTTCATATTTAAAAAAATTGATGTGTTAAGACGTTCCCATGCGAAAGATACATAAAATATAAGATATATTTTCATCTTTTAAAACTCCATAAATATTAGAAAGTTTAAAGAATGTAAAATTTAGAATTTACTTTCTTTTTAGGTTTTAATTTTTAAGAAAAATATGATATTTTATAAGATAATGTAATGAAGCTAGAATTTCAGTTACAAATAAGAGCGGCTTAAAACTTGTTTAACGGGAATACGACTCACTAGAAAAGATTGTATTAGCTGTTAGAATTTTATACTGATGTCATATTTTTATTTTTTATTTTTAGGGTTCGATTTTTATAAATAAAAATTATTATAAAATCTTCATAATATATGTTAAAGTTGCGATTTCGGTTTTAACGAGAGAGTAGCTCAATCGAAAGAATCGTATTTTGCAAGAAATTGGTTCATTAGAGAAGATTATTTAACTATTAAAATTTAATATTGATAAAATAATATAACATAAATATATACTGAATTTTTTTTAAAAAAATTGTAATGCCACCGCGAAGCGCGGCTTTATCGACTAGTTAAAGATAATTTTATTAGCTTTGCGTGGACTGTAAAATCATTCAAATCTGTTTTCTAGATCTTGAGATAGAGCCAAAATAGTAAATATGATTTTTTTTTAATATTAATAAAAAATAAATAAAATTCAATTGTATCATTTTTAATTATATCTTTTTCATATTATAATTTTCTTTTTAAAATTCGATTCTAATGCAACCTTTTTTAATTATATCATTTTTAGATTATAATTTTCTTTTTTAATATGATATAATCTTGATCGTCTATTTTAAAAATATTAGATTCCACGGTTAAAATTATTTTGGTAGTAAAGTGACCAAACCAAAATTATGGATAAGATCCCTTTTACGCTTCTTTACTATTATATAAAATCCGAAACATTAAAAGTTTGGTCGGTCGGTACGGTACTTGTTGATTTTACTAATTTAACCTTACTCAGTTACATATAAAATTCATCCTATTAACTAATCAATTTTCTTTTTCAGGTTAAACTTATTATCTTTTATATTTTTCAATAACTAAATAATTTCCTTTTTCAGGTAAAATACAATATCTTTTATATTTTATCTAACTAAAAATTCTCCTTTATTAATCAATTTCCTTTTTCAGGTTAAACATATTACTTTTTCCCTCTTTCAATAACTAATTTCACTTTTCAAGTAAAATACAATATCTTTTACATTTTATCTAACTAAAATTTCTCCCTTTTTAATAACACTACGAGCAATTTTGTTTGAGAAAATAACATAATTTTATTATAATTACTATTAACTAATCACTTATCTTTTTCAGGCAAAACATGTTACCTTTTCTCTTTTCTCTAACTAAAATCTCTCTTTTTCCAATTATATAATGGACGGTTACCTTTTTCAGCCAAAACACGTTACCTTTTTATTTTCTCTTACTAAAACCTTTCTTTTTCTAATTATATCACGGACGTTTTTATTTAAAAAAATAAAATAATAATATGATAATACTAATAATTAACCGATTACCTTTTCAGCTAAAATGTATCATCTTTTCTATTTTTTCTAATTAAATTCCATTTTTTTTTGTAGAAATATCGAGAACAACATTAATTTCTCATTTTTTAAAAACTTTGAACAATTTTATTTACTAAAATAACATAATTAAATTATAATTACTATAAACTAATCAATTACCTTTTTCACATAAATCATGTTATCTTTTTAATTTTCACGTAACCTTTTTATTTTCTCTAACTAACATCTCTTTTTTTCAATTATATCACGGACGGTTCTATTTAATACAATAAACTAATAATATTATGGGTAATATTTTTCTCTAATATTATAATATTAATAATTAACTGATTACCTTTTCAGCTAAAACGTATCATCTTTTCTATATTTCTAACTGAAATCTCTCTTTTAATAGATATATCACGGACAATATTAATTTCTCCTTTTCTAAAAACATTACGAACAATTGTATTTAGTAAAATAACGTAATTAAATTATAATTACTATAAACTAATCAATTACCTTTTCACCTAGAACATGTAACTTTTTTAATTTTCTCTAACTAAATCCTCTCTTTTTCTAATCATATCACGAGCATTTTATTTAATAAAATAAAATAATAATTTTATAATTACTAATAATTAACCGATTACCCTTTTCAACTAAAGTCTATCCTCTTTTCTATAATTTCTAACTAAAATCCCTCCTTTTCTAGAAATATCACGGATAACATTTATATAATTATTATCAAATCATCTCATATAATCCTCCAAAATTCATGTTTAAAAAAAATTAATTTAAATTAATAAAAACAATTCATATAATATTAACAAAAAATCCGTGCATAGCACGGGTTTTAAGCTAGTATTATATATAAAGGATTATAATATAATAAGCAAAAAGGGTATAATTTGGTTGTTTGGTTCAACCTGGTTCAACCATTTAAAGAATAATAACCGTTAGATATTTAGTAAATAAATGATAGCCGTTAGATCTAATAATGAAAAATATTCTATATTTAAATTCCTATTGTAAAGATCAAAGGTTCGAATTCTGTCAATAACAAATTTACATTAATATTTATTAGTTCTAATCAATACATATCATTTATTAAATAATTATTATTATTACTAATAATTTTATTAATTTATATTACAAAATTAAATTATATCCATAACAAATTATTATACTCTATTTTATTTAATTATATTATTTTAAAAATATTTAAAAATAAGTCACGGTCTATGGGGGTGTTTGAGAAAACTTTTTTCAGAATAAGTCAACTTATTTTAAGATAAAGTTAGAGGTTCCTAACTTTCCAACTTATTTTTCAACTTATTTTTGTAACTTATTGAAACTCAAACATACATTAAATACTTGTATATAAAAAAATTTTCAAAATATAAAATTTTTACCCGAAAATAAGTCCATAAGTCCTTAATTTAATATAAGCTCAGCCAAAGAGGCACTATGTTAGTACCAATAATGATTACTAAGGTCTAATTGGATTACTATATAAACAACGTAAAAGAATCCCAAAACTATTCACACACATCTACTTCTGTGATCCCATCGGTCAGAGCAAATCAAGTCAAGTCACACATAATCTTTATTCATATATACCGATCATGGAATCAGGTACACAATAATCTGTAATCTGTAATTATAAAATAATTGTAATTGATCAATTTCATCAACCGTATACACCCCTGGTATCTACGCCTCCTCTGTCTGTATCTATCCCCCTTGCCCCCCACCCCCCAATAAAATCTATAAAATCAAGTTAGTTTTTATTTTTTGTTACAATTCTCAGGTTTTATAACGTTTATATTTTAAATATTTATTACAAGGCCTGCTTGACATTTTTATTTTTTGCGTATTTGTATGTAAACCCTAGTTTTTGGGATTTGCTTTGATTTGTTGAAATCGGTGGTCTGGTGCTGCGGAAAGTGTGTGTTTAGTGGTGTTTATGTGTGTGTTGTTTGATAAATTTGAGTAATTTGGTTGGTTTCTTTTTAATTTGTTATTTTAGGGTTTGTTGAGGGCGTTTCGATATCGAAGAAGTTTCGAAAAATGGCGGAAAATGGGACGCATGTGAAGGAGGAAGCTCTTGTTGATTCTCCTACTTTTGTGCTTAAAGAAGAGGTCTCTCTCTCTCTTGTGTATGTGTGTGTGTGGGTTTTTTGTGCATTTTACTATTTTGTTGTACGATAAACCGGATGTTTGCGATTTATGTTATTATGTCGTATGATAAACCGGATGTTTGCAATTTATGTTATTATGTGGTATTAGATCGAGAGATTGATGTGTGAATTGTGAAACTAATACTTTGTATGACGGAGGGGCGTTTAAATGGGAGTGGCGTTTAAGGGATAATTGTATGCACTATAATTTACCCTGAGAGAAGATTTTATAAACATTAGAAGGATTAACAAAACTTGAGACACAAATTAGACATTCATAGCCAATTGAAGAAATTCTTTGGATTGTTTTCTCTCATAATTATTATATACTTTTTATTTGTTTATTAGATTATTTTGTAGATAATCACACACCGACAAACTATTTTCCACACTTCTGTAAGAGATAAAAGACTTGGAATTGGTATTGATATCATTCCTTCCCTGTGAACGAAACTCTAAAAATACACATCAACATGGGGTGATTGAAATGGAATTGATTGGAATGAGATTTGTAGTATAAAATGAATAGAAATTTAAAAATTTTATTCATTGATCCATTTCATTCCAATCCACTTACATTATAATTTAAACATTCCAATTTGAGAGGGAATGCTTTATTTCTTACCTCTTCCATTTTCTTCACAATTCTTATCATAGCAATTTTATATTTTTTTTTTTCAAATCTTACCTTCAACTTCCATTATTTTTTATTTCATCCATTTCATTTCATTCGCCCCTACCAAAGACAACATAAGAGGAAAGAGTGCAGTATATAAACAATTCACTAATTCAATAATGACAATGTCAATCAGTCAATGTGGACTTGTGTGCAAGAAACTATCAAACAAGTAAACATTTTCATAGTAATTAATTAAGAAGATACTTAATTAAAACCATTTCAATCAACTACATATATCATTTTATTCTATAAATCTCCAATTTTCAAATAAATACATTCCATCTATTTTGTTAAAGCAAAAATCCAAGTATTTATATTTGTAAACAACATTAATCAGATAGCACTAGCAGTCTAGCATGGGCTAGTTAGGCAAAAGCAAGATTAAAGGCAGTACCTGTACGGCCTGCACAACGAGCCCACTAAAACCCCAATCGCCAGCCGTAACAAACCAAACACCAGTGGCACAACAATAAATAAACAAACAAGAAAGGGCAAATAGAATCATCAAATTCCCGCCCAAAGCAAGACATAGTGGGGGGCTACAAAAACGCTTCCTTTTCTCACACCCCCTTTTCACTCCTCCCTCTATCTAGTATCTACGCCTCCTGTGTCTGTATCTTCCCCCCCCCCCCCCACCCCAATCAAATCTATTAAATCAAGTTAGTTTCTATTTTTTTTTTACAATTCTCAGGTGTTATAACTTTTATATTTTAAATATTTATTACAAGGCCTGCTTGACATTTTGGTTGTGTATTTGTATGTAAACCCTAGTTTCTGTGATTTGCTTAGATTTGTTGAAATCAGTGGTCTGGTGCTGGGGGAAAGTGTGTGTTTAGTGGTGCTTAGATTTTAGATAATTCTTAGTATTTAAGTATTTGGATTTAGTCCCTGTAAGTAATGTATGTAGGCAAACTAAAATTCAATTACTAGAAGCAAAAAATTGAAAGTTGAACTTGACCGCATGTATGAGCACATAAAGTTTGAAACATCAAAAACATACAGTCTGCTGCCCAGGAATAAGCCTAGAAACATGTCTCAACTGAATCTTTTTCTCCCGCAGTCCAGTATAGTGTATACCAGTGATGTCTCATCCTGAAACATACATCCAATTTTGCTGATATATCTACAAATCCTAGTTAATTTTGATAAAGAAAGACTTGAAAGGGAAAACAACAGGAAAGTTGACAAAAGAGAAAACTTTATCTTAGGTTAAGAAGCATAGGAACATATGGCTATATATCTGATGGAAGAAGAAATCTGAAGGAAGAAAATACCACCACAATATATAGTACTACTGATAACGAAAAAAGAAAGTCTTGTATGTAGAACTTCTCCCTTGGTGAGTGATTTGGTTCTTTCTTACTCCTATTTAGGGAAGGGTTTGCAATATGACATTACTATAATCGATATTCTTCTCATAAATATATGTGCATTAATATTTATTTGGTTGCGCCTTCACAAATCAATCTTAGAACACGATATAGAAAAACTGCATGCTACTAGTGTTTAGTGTGGCCTTATTAGGAAAGTTGTATTGGAAATGTTTACATTTCCTTTGCTGTTGTTATGTAGTGACTTGACACGTTTCACAAGTATAGACTCATATTGTAGTTGCCAACTAATTATCTTATTTTAATCATGTTCAATTTATGAGACGGTAACGATTTCGAATTATTGCTCAATTTTTCCCTTTTCATGTTCTAACATTGCATCTGCATTTGGCCAGCTGAAAACTCAAACCTCTGATAGGTTAATTATGTTTGAAGGATCCTCTGACTTTTGAAATGTCTTCCTTCCTGGCTATCCATTAAGCACACATCAGATTATTCATTGCTGAAATCCAGCCTTGATTGGGGCTTTAAATCTTTAATCTGTAAGCCAATCCTAGGGAGAAATTTAATGTTATTCTATAATTTCAAACAGCACCCATCTGGCCATCTTCGAGATATTTCAGTACTTTCTGAATCACTGTAAAATTAACAAAATGATCATGATATTTTCCCCAACTAGATACTTCCTTTCACACAAACAGATACTGTGAGTTGTTACACAGTTTTTCCTCGCACTTCAAAAAGTTGTTTGTTGCATGCACATGATGGCAAACCAACCCTAAAAAGGACAGCCACAAAAGCTGTCACTGTTATCCCTTAAACATACATTATTACTCATTTGTATTAAGTCTCTTCTAAATCTCGTGCCATGTGCCCTTGGAGTAGTATGCCTAACAGAATATCCTTTACAAAGCCAGATTATTGAACTACAGCACTTCTAGTAAGAGATATCAGTCCATATACGTTTCAGTTTTAGTGCCTCTTTGTTTTGTTAGACTTTCTCTATTGAGCTGATTGATGGATATTATTTTCTTTATATCGCACTACAATGGCTATAATGTTTTGAACTGCAGTCTCTTTTGAATTATTGTGTTTGATATTTATTGTTAATTGCTAGTTTGTACATTCACATTCATCTATCTTCTATTGTGGAAGAGCTAGTCATATGAATATTACCAATACGAGTCAATTTTATGTTCACAATAAAACTGACATTCATTTGAACTGCAGTCTCTGTTATATCCTGTGTTATAGTAGTTGACCGAATTGTTGCTATTCCAATAAGAGTCAGTATGTAAATGAATATTAGCTGCATGTATATATGCGGATATGTAGTCCTATTTCTTGTTGTGTCGGTCCGTGATTGTGTTTCAATTTGATGTAGTTTTTTGCTCATGTTTGATTGCGATCTTCTTTGCTCATGTAGTTCTTGCTCATGTTTGATTTTGGCCATACACCAAACACTAATAACGAGAGAAATGATGAAATCCGCGAGAGAGATGATATATTGAATCTCTATGATGATATTTAAATTCTGCATTTGCCCAGATTATAAAATCTGCATTCTGCAATTTTATTTCTGGATTTTCTGCACTGTTTTATTTCTGGATTTTCTGCACTGTTTTTTTTTGTTCTCAGATCTCAGTTATGCAGTTTACTTGTTTTTTCATTCTGTGCACTGTTTACTTGTTTTAAATTCTGCATCTGCCCAGATTTTAAAATCCGCAATTTTATTTCTGGATTTTCTGCACTGTTTTTTTTGTTCTCAGACCTCAGTTAGGCAGTTTACTTGTTTTTTCATTCTGTGCACTGTGCAGTGCAGACTGCAACTGCAGCCACTGCTGTCCAGTCTTGCAGCAGCTGCCCCTGCTATGCAGTGTGCAAAACTGCTCTGTTTGGTTGTGATCCTGTGGAGTTACTTTGTTCAAGTGGTTTGGAAGAATTTGATAATTGAATCATTGATTTAGTAGTCTTTTTGTTTGTACAATAGTTAGAAATTTCTAAATTAGAATTAGATTACATAATTTCTTCTCTTCTTTCTCTAGTCTCTAAATACTTTTGTGGTCTTTATCTTCGTAGGTTTAAGATTTCCTATACATATAAGAGAGAAGGGAAAAAAGTTTGTTAGAACTTAGAAGCTAGAAGTTTGAACACAAATATATTATATACATTAAGTATATAAAATATATATATATATATATATATATATATAAAATTTATATCATGTCGACTAGTCTACGACTCGACTTGCCGGGCACCCTGGTCGACTCGACTCGACTTGCCGACGTAACAACCATGTGTGTATGTATGTATGTATAGTAGTAGTTGGTCCTGTACTAATCTTTAACTTGCAACAGGATTCTAGAGAACCGACTAGTAGCAGAAATCCTGAGAAGCAACCTAAGCAGGCTAAAGGAGCACATAAGAAACGCAAACGTGCTGCTAAATGTGGGGCCTGCAATGGTATCAGTCGTCCGTGCTGCCCTGACTGCTCTTATAGGATGTTGTTTCCAACCAGCTTCACCAAAGTGAAGGCTTGTTTGATCAAACGATTTTTTCGAAAAGATCAACTGCTTGAACTCGCGAAAAAATGCAAGAATGCGGAAGAGATTAATAAATGTCGGGCCAATCTCTTTTGCATTTGTGCATGCCTTGTATCTGATCCGGTGAATTTACCTTGGTTTGACCATGCTGCCCTGAAAGTCAAAGCAGATGAGTACATGGTTCTAATCAAGAAGGTATAAAAAAAATTCATCAATGTTACTTGCTACTGTTTGGGAAAATATAACTTATTGCAGTTGTTACTTTTTATGGCAGATGGCTGCCAAACAAGTTGGAGACCAACAAGCTGGAGAGTGAGAGAAGAAATGATGGTTTTCAGAGCTTGCAGTAGTTACAGCGTTCATCAGTATTACTTATACTAGCTTATAACCCGTGCAATGCACGGCTCTTTTTCTAATATTTATATAATATTTTTTAATATTTATATGTTATTAATTTACATATCAAATTTTGTTAAAAATTGATATATATAAGATTTTACACTTTCAATTTAATATTTATGCTCTATCTTAAATTCTTAAATTTTGATTTGGATGATTTTACAGCCCACATGAAATTAACACAATAATCTTTAATTTAGTGATGATTTAACAATTTTTCTCCAATAAAAACTACTAATAAACAAAAGAGATATGAAATTGACGATTTTTTATATTGAAAATTATATTCTATTTAGGAAATCTATTTATACTTTTTTTTTTGATTATCAAAATAACATTTTTATTAATTGAAGATGGTTGTACTAACAACCAAATACAGTTTTAATGATAAGTGTAAAATGGATTTTGTCAGTCTATTCCTCAGTACGACAAAGTAAATAAGAACCATTAAATATAAAAATATTTTATATTTTAACATGTAAACTAAAAAGTGTATTTATATTGAAATATGAAAAATTGCATGTCAATGATTTAAATCATATATAATTAATTTTTTTATATTGAATATGATTATCAATGAAGGTATTCTACAATGAATAGGATTAATGTAAAAATTCGTAATTATATTTTCTCTTGAGTTTCTGAGTGTTTCTATTTGTGTAATAATTGTTAAATCATTACTAAATTAAAGATAATTTTATAAGTTTAGCATGGGCTGTAAAATCATCCAAATTTGATTTTTAGATCTCAAGATATAGCCTATATATTAAATATGAACCATTTTTAATATTAATAAATAAATATATTACTGTTCTAATGCAACCTTAATATCCTTTTAAGATTATAATTTTTTTTAAATTCAATTCTAATACAACCTTTTTAATTATATCCAATAATCTTTAATTTAGCTAGTGATGATGGTTTAACAATTAATTTTCAATTAAAACTACGCAAAAAACAAAAGAGAGAAGAGATTGACGATTTTTTATGTTTAAAATTCTATTCAATTTATGAAATCTACTTATATTTATATTAAAATACGAAAAAGTGTATATCAATGATTTAAATCACATATAATTGGTTTTCTACATTGAATAAGATTATAAATGTAGGTCTTCTACACTTAATAGGATTAATGTAAAAATTCGTAATTATATTTTTTCTTGAGATTCTGAGTGTTTCCATTTCGATAATAATTGTTAAATTATCACTAAATTAAAGATTATTTTATGAACTTTGTGTGGGCTGTAAAATCATCCAAATCTGCTTTATAGATCTCAAGATAGAGCTCAAATTGTAAATATGATTTTTTTTAATATTAACAAAAAGATAAATAAAATCCAATTGTATCCTTTTTGAATATATCATTTTCATATTGTAATTTTGTTTTTAAAATTTGATTCTAATACAATCTTTTTCAATTATATCCTTTTTAGATTATAATTTTCTTTTTGATATGATATAATCTTAATCGTCTATTTTTAAAAATATTATATTCGACGGTTGAGATTATTTTGGTAATACATCGATCAAACCAAAATTATGGATAAGATCCCTCTTACGCTTATTATATATAAGGATATAATATCGTCTTGTTTTCTATATGTGTGCCACTTTATATTAGACCTTGGTGAAATTGTGAAGTAATGGTAGTTTGAAAGAAAAATGTAGCCTGATTCTGATAATCTTGTCAGGGGTCTCTATTACAATGTATGATGAAATGCCTTGCCCTTGAGTTCTCTTTTCTTTTTTAGCAATGCCCTTTTATGTGAGCAGGAGTTGTATCATTTTGATTATTTCTTACAACGGAAGGGTAAATATATATTTTAGAGTTTATGGTGTAAAGCTAGCTACCAACTGATAAAAGTAGTAAACCATCAGATCATCAGGTGATTTTTTTTACTTACATTTATCTACTTTTGGCTTGTTTTTATCTTAGTTCTTGTGGTGTCATTCTAAGGTCGTCTCTGTGATTTTCCCCAACCAATATTCTATAAAATAAGTAGTCGACAAAAATGTGAAACATAGGGAAAAAGTCAATTCTCATAAAGTATAAAATTGTAAAATCATCACATTTAAGATCTTTTTTAAAATGTTGTCGTTTTTTATGTGTCTTTTCATGTAAAAGAGGGTCTCTTTTGCCTTTTAGTTAGGTAGCTTAGAAAATACTACAATGCATTTCCCCATACACATTTTCACCCAATCATTTTACATAAACTAATCATAACTGAGTGTATGTTTGAATAATTTGTGGATAACTATAAAAATTCCATCCCAAAATAAATGCACACTCATAATTTGTGGGCAAATGGTTACTATGAAAATATTCCATCCCAAAATAAATACACAAGTCTCATCCCATCATTATTATCATCATTATTATGCTTTTGTCCATATAAGGAACGAGAGTGTTACTGCTCCTGTTCCTCATTAGTTGTCTATTTTTAGCTACTCCATAACAAGTTCGAAACAGATTAGTAGTAGCCTAGCAAGCATGCTTCTTGCTACTTCAGAGCTCATGATCCACCAAAAAAATTACAGCAATAAAAATGATGACAAATTATGCTAAGCAAATTGCTATTAAATCTGTGAATATTGATACTGCTTTGAGATATTAGATACATGAAGAGCAGCAGTTAATGGTATCTAGTATCATGGGCGGATGGGTGGCCTTGGTCCCCCATTCTGAAAAATTTCCAAATTTCACCATGTAAATTTTATTTTTATTTTTTTTAAAAGAAAATTCACATTGTAATTTTTTTTCTAAGATTTGGTCCCTCCCAGTTTTTTTGGCCCCGTTGGCCTGCGTCCGCCCCTGTCTTGTATAATGGTCTCAAAAAAAGCTTTGGAGAGCTAGAGAAGGGATTCAGATTTAACAAGTCAGAAGAAAATCCAACATAAGTCTATTGTTAATCACCTAGAAAGCAGGGATTCTTCATTGACCCGCCGCACCGCGCACCCGATTCTTGGGGATTCTTGGGTGCGCGGGGATTCTTGTGGATTCTTCCCTCATCCACAAGTGACAGAAGATAATGTAAATACTTAATCGATTAACTACATTAAAATGCATTAGTTGTGTTATTAACTAATTATGATATGTATTATTAAGGATAAAGAACTTAATTACATGACTATTTAGTTCAATTTAAATGAAACTCTTGAAATACATACATGAAACATATTTTTAATGAGTTAATATTTGCCGAATCCCGCCGCACCCGAATCCCCATATTTTTAGATTTGCCGAATTTCCGTATCCCCGCACTACGCACCCCCGTACCCGCACCCGCACTCATGCTTCCTAGTTAATCACACAGATGGGAAATGTTTGTTGAGATTGAATGGCACTGAATAGAATTCCTCACTTCTTGAATCGATTTTGAAAGATCGAAACTTGTCCCACCAATATTCACTTTGTTCATCAACTATTCACTTTGTTCAAACATACCGACATAAGCAAAGAAAAGGCAGCACAATGCAGCAAATATTGGTGTTGGAATAGAGACGAACACAACTCCGAATTTTCATGCAGAAGGGAGTTTGTAAATATGATTGGGAAAGGAAAAAGATACACAAAAAAAAAAAAGAGATCATGTACTTTGCGTTAAAGCATTCAAACAAATAATATTATATACCTAGTACAGAAAAGAAGATCATAAATCCAGCATATATCTGTACGACTCTTCTACTTCCTACGCGAGTTAATGCCAACAGGCCAGCATTTTCACTACACAGCAACCATTAGTTGGGACAATTAGAAGAACTGTGAGAACAATCAATCAATATACAGAAGGTAATTTAACAACACTGTTATAATAGGAAAGGTTCCAGATACATAATTGAATATATTTATCTAGAATCTTTCCTTTTTTAACAGAAATAGTTTTGTCTTACATGGAAACTGAGGATCCATTCACCGTTCCAAATAAGCCAGACAACAGAATGCCAATTCCCTGAAATATATAAACAAACTCAATCAAATCTACATTCTTACTAATATAATTCATAAACTAAGTAGTATCGCTGAGTAGCAAATACTTTACGTGTTTGTGCAAAATATGTTCAGTCTGTCCACAAGCAAAATGATGAAACCCTCATCAGGCTTGAAAAACAAAAGATGATAAATCAAACCATAAATCACCTAGCTTTTGAATAAATATTTAGGTGGCATCAATGGAGGGTTTTATGTTAAGAAATTAATGTGTATCCAGCGACGTTGCTGTTCGCACATAGGTTTAAATGTTGCAAAACTATGTTAATGTCGCTGAGGATCATTGCTATAAGAATGTATGTGCCTATGTGGATGTATGGGTCACATGAGAAGAATTACCTGCCAGCCTACACCACGGCCAAGAATAGAAGGTGGCAAGGGAATTGCACTAGCGTATCTTGACACCGCAATAAAGCTACCAGTAGACTGCAAATGCCATTAGAATTTCAGAAGCAAAAACAAATCACTATTTAGAGAATTAATGTGAAAAGACGATGACTGAATTTAAACTTTTGGAACTACCTGTTCTTCTCATGTTTTCCTTTCAAATTTTGTACAAGGCTGCTAGAACCAAGTAAACAGACATTTTTTTTACAACAAGTCATGGAGAAAACATGTGTAAGGAAGATTCTGAGACAAGTAAATAATATGAGAGAATTATGGTAGGATTTAGAGACTTGGTGGGAAAGCCACCGCCTTGAGGAAGGTTCTAGACTCCTTTTCTGTAGGAGTCTGTTTCCATATCGAATTGGGTGAGGCTACTCTTAAAGATATTGCTTCCTTGTCGGTCTCTTATTGCTGAGCTATTTATATCCCTTAATATTAATTACGAAATTAATATTTAATTAGGGCTTTTGGCCCCGTAAATGGGCTCCATGTTTGGACCATACTGGGCCTAATTAATGCCACATTAAATGTGTCTTTAGGGCTTACTTTTAGCCCATATCATTTGCCCCCAACTTCTAGGAAAACTGATCAGGTTTTCCTTGAAGTTTTAACTGTCTTTTTCGAGACTTTGGTCAGGATTTATCTTAGTACACTAGTGTTTCATGATTACCATCTTGATGTAAAGCGTGGATCGACCGACGCGTTTACGACGATGTTAAAACGATGCTAAACGGCGCTAAACGAAGCTAAACGGGTAATCAGCCTTAAACGACGTTTAAACGGTGTTAAACGACGTTAAACGACACTAAACGGTGCTAAACGACACTAAACGGCGCTAATCAGCCTTAAACGATGTTTAAACAGTGTTAAATGACGTTAAACGGCATAAAACAACACTAAACGATGCTAAACGGCGCTAGTAGGGGTCCGGAGGTGGCAGCCCCCGAGCGGGGTCCAAGGGGCGGCAGTCCTGGCGGGGTCCAAGGGGTAGAGCCCCTGGCTTGGAATTTTTTTATTTCTGAAGACCAATACTATTCAGAATTTATCGTTTCGGTTCGAAGTTCTGAAATTTGGTCACTAATTTTGACCTCAAGAAATTGCATGTTTTTCGGCCAGAGGACTCCCTTGGGTGTGTCTCGGCCAGTGGGTCTCGGCTGGGACTCCCCCGAGGTGGGTCTCGGCTGGGGCTCCCTCCTGGTGTGTCTCGGCTGATGGGTGTCAGCTGGGGCCTTTCGGTTGATGCTTGTCGGCTGAGGGCTCCCTCGGGGTGCCTCTCGGCTGATGCCTTCCCGGCTGGAGGTTGTCGTCTTTCATTCAACTATCGATACCTGAATATTGATGAAGAAACCTTCTTAACCTTTAAGCCTTGTCTAATCTCTTGATTAAGCTTGATTAGCTTAATTAACTTGTGTCATTTAGATAGCTATTTTATTGCAGCTCCACGTCTAATATTTATCGATTCTTTTCCAGAATTAAACGAGTTATAACGATCTTCTTGACAATTTTCTGCCATTTTTGAGATTTTAAACGATAGATGACCTGTAAACACGAACCGGTCTGAATTTCAACATGTAGCAGGTCACCCTTTTCCTATAAAAGATGGGGAGAATCCTTCATTTCATCTCATTTCTTCATTTCTCAAACTTTCACTACCCCATAGATGGCCTATTGCAACTTTTGAGCATGGGTGTTACCACTAAGGATGTTACCATAGGTATGAAATTTTTGAGTTTTCGCAATCTTGTGATTGTGGTGTTACCAAATCCTCAAAAGTATGTTACTATAGCTATAAAGGTGTTAACAGTGGGTAACACCATGTGATGTGTTACCATAAAGTATTCATGAACAAAATTTTTATGTTATTTAAAATTAATGATTTAATAATTATTTGACTTTAAAAATAATTAATTTTAACAAAATCGTTGAATTTATCATTTTAATGATTTAATAATTATTTAACTTTAAAAGTAACTAATTTTAATAAAAGCATTGAAGTTATGTTTATAAAAATTAATATTCCATGAAATAATTAAATTATTTAAATTTCATAAATATTAAAATATTTTTAATAAATTTAGAATAAAAATGTTTTCAAAATAAAATAATATTTAAAAATTATTAAATTTTGATTAAATTCATTAAAAAGTTTAATAGAGAAAATGATAATTTGCATACACTAGGAATTATTTCAAAATAATGAAAATAATAAATTTAATATCACTTTCTTAGTCAGTAGTCACCAGTACCACTTCTAGAGTTCTAGTTCTCAATTCTGACGACTGTGTAGTGTGTACTTCACTTCAATTCTCACCTTTGCTCTTACTACCTTACACAATTATGTCTCAATCAGATTCAACTTCAAGTAAGTTCTATACTTATATACAATTACATGTTTATAATTAATTTGTCATTATTGTTCTCTATATATGTTTATATATTGTTAACTAGTTGTTGACATCTTATTGGTATAGGAACTCAACTAAAACCATGTCCAGAAGGATTTGCCGAGCCTCTGAAAACTCAAGGCACTAGATGGAATTTTTTTTATCGATCTTTAGACAAAAAAGGGGGAAATCGATATGAAGCAAAGTGTGGTTTCTGTTTAGTTTCAATTGAAGGAAGGGCTGAGCGTATCCATAATCATGTTCTACGTTGTGGACAATGGCCGATTTTAGAGAAAACATTGTATATTCAAGAGGCTAGTAAAGATTTAGCAAAAAATGTCCAAACAAAGCGTCCAAGAGAAGAAGTAAGTTATGTTAATGCTCCTCAACAACAAAGTATTCTCGGATGGGTGTCTAAGCCAATGTCTTCGGAACAACAAAATATTATTGATGATTTACTCTTGGAAGCGATCATATATGGAGGAATTCCCTTCAGATTTGGGGATAATATTTTCTTTAAAAAGTTTGTAAATGCTCTGTCCTGCACATACAAGGTCCCTTCCAGTGATATTTTAAGAGGGAGAGTACTCACAAATATGTTCTCAAAGCTTCTTGGTAAGAAATTAGAATATCTTCCTTCTTTTACAGATTATACTATTTGTTTTGATGGATGGACGGATGTGTCTGGAAATTCAATATATGCTTTTATGGTATTAAAAGAAGAACGCGAGGATGTTCTTGATATTATTGACTTATCAGAATTCAGACATACAGCACTTGAACTAAAGAGTCAGTTACTTTCTAATTTGCTCTTGAATGGTGCTAGAGTAGAAAATGCAATTGCTTGTGTGACAGATAGTCCATCAAACATGGTGAAGTTAAGAAATGATTTGAAGGCCTTATTAAGATGTCGATGGAAACATGGTGACAGATAGTCCATCAAACAGGTGATTTAATTATTAAGATGTCGATGGAAATTGCAAAAAATTGGAACTTTTCAAAGCGCGAGGTGCTACTTCTTATGAGGGAGCTTATTAATTATAAAAATGGAGATGCTCCTTTTGATGACTTAACCGAGACACTTAACAATTCTCCTCGTGTGTTCTGGAACAATTTTTGTGGTGCTTCACCTATGCTTCGAACATTTGCAACGAAGGTATTTTCCATTGTTCCTCATAGTGGTCCATGTGAACGCCTTTTCTCTACACTTGGTTTAATTAAAACAAAACCTCGTAATCGTTTAGAAGTGGGAAGTTTAAATATGATTGCACAAATAAAGTGTGATTTGGCAACTCAAGTTCAGGTTAAAAGCAAGTTTTGCAAACCTGATTCCGATATGACGGATGGACTATCAATGGCTGACTTTGAAGAATGTGATGATGGTGGCGAAGATCTCCTCAATGAAGAAATTGATGATGTCCAGGCTGAAGATCTAAGTTCAACTATCGGAACAATGGAAGACTTCTTTGATTTTGAGGCTTTTGAGAGTTATAATATGCAAGCCAATTCGGGACATGCTGATCATGTTCCGGAAGATGAAAATTGGAGTGTTGAAGCACTCTTTAGTGAAAACATTAGATAAGCAAAACCAGTGCCATGATTCACTACTTAGCTTTGTAATATAGGGAGTGTTGTTTTTGATCTGGTAAATTTTATGTACTAAATAATCCACTGTGACAGTGTGACACTCAGTTTGAGTACAAGTTTCCTTTTACAAGCAATTTATTTGTATTCATCAATATATATATGATCTGGTAAATGTTTTTATCCAGTTTAGTTCGGTCTTGTGTTTGTTGGGTCATGGCTCAAATCCATTGTGTATTAACTGTCTTGTTATTTGGTTCTGCAGAGACCTTGGTAACACATATTTGTCTGGTGTTTTGGTACCTGATCTTGGAAAACTTGAACATCTCCATTATCTGTGAGTACTTTTGACTGCAATAGCTCTCCTCTGCTGCTAATGATGAACAAATCAGTGGATTACTAATTTACTATGAACCCCTATTCATGAACATTTTTAATGTTTACTTTTTGGTAGTTATGATTTACAGTAATACAGATATTTCAACCAAATATAAAAGTGTAATCCTAACTTATTATGATTCCGTGATCTTTACAAAAATAACTTATATTATGCAGGTTACACCATTGTTCACCAACTCATCCTTTTTGTGATGGTTTTCAGTTAGTACCCTAGGTCTAATTTTTATTAGATTTGATCCCAAATGGCACGCCATTTTGGCATGCCTTTTGACAAAAAGCATGCCTATGGGCATGCATTTCAGAAGTGCCGTGCCAGGTACCCTACTCCCTCACCTAAACTCTCCTGACCTAAAATTTCTCTCCACCGCACTCACTCACTGTCAAACATTCATCAGTCATCACTTTCTCTGTCTCTCTGAAGAACGAAATGAAGAACGAATTAAAGGGCGATTAGGGCTTCAAAATGTTCTTGATTAGGGCTTCAATCACTCGTTATCTCTCTCTCTCTACACACTCTCGAGCATCTCTCTGTCTCTTTGGCGTTCGAGATTAAAGCTTTGATTAAGGTTTTTAATTGTGCATTTGATTTTGATACTTCAATTGGGAATTAGGGATTCAATTGGGAATTTGATTTTGATCTGCAGGTTCGGAGAATGTTACGGAGGAAACTGGAGCACCAGTAAAAGTTAAGAAAACAAAGAATAGGAAACAAACAGTCATTGATATTGAATTTCTCGTATCATCGGACAAAGATATGTCAAATGTTTTTGCTCCTACTAAGAATCCTAAAGCTTTACTTGTTGCCTACAAATAGGGAACCTTGCACTACAACTCTTCCAGAAGATTGTCACTATCAACCTGAGAATCTCGTCAAGTTATTTCTTCTACCTAATGTTCTGGTAATATGTTTTCCTTCTTAAACACTCTTGGTTTTGTATTTTATCATTTTCGTTTGTAGATTTTACAGATTTTATTTAATGTTGCTTTCTTGCTGGTTATAGTGCCTTGGGAGGAGCAGAAGAAAATTCTCAGGTGAAAGGACTACTATGGCTGATACTTTTTTATGCACAAACATATCTTTTGTCAAATTGTTTAAATCTTCACAATCCATGATACTTTTCTATGCACTCTTATGTTTATCTTGTCATATTATTTAATCTTCACAGTTTATGTTTTCTATTCAACATTAATAATTATCCGTTGTTAAAATGTCAATATAAAAGAAAGTTGCTTATCTAGTAAATGTTCTTCATATTTATGATATTAATAGTTTTGAACTTGACATAAGGGATATGATATGTTGAGGTGCATAACAAAATTTGCAGATGAATGATACCCTGCCTATTAAACTGTGGTGTCTAGACTTGCATGCAAAGCATGTATCGTCTTTTAAAATTAGCAGATGGACACATATATATTATCTCTTTAACAGGCGTTCACCGTTGTTCAGTTGGCACATCTGTATTATGATATTGGAGATATTGTAATAACTAGAATCACATATGCTTGTGTTTTCAGCTAAACAGAGTCATCAAATGGATGGCTACGATAAAATGCCGATATGGGATGGTGAAACTGGGTTTGCTGATCATTTGGATGATGGAAATTATGGTAGCGAAGTTGACGACTCAAATGCATTTGTCTCTCAGCCACGCCAGGTTTCTTTTCATTACCAGTCTAGTATTGCTTCAGCTATCTTAATCTACAAGTTTGGCGGTTTTACCAAACATCTATTGTTTGGATAACATATAGAAAATACTATCCACTAAATTTATCTATGGATATGAAAGATCATTCAGATAATCCTAGTTCGTCTTTCTTTGTTAATCATTCACATTTGCTGACTTGATTAAAATCCTTCAGTGTCTTCTGTACTTGGCACAATATAATGATAATGCCTGCATGTTATTTCTATTGTAGTACATTGTAAACTGATTTGTTGAATACAAACAGATTTATAGTTGACGTTGAATTGTCATCAAGACAACGTGTCCCAAGTCATTGGGATAGTCTGATGATGGCTTGACTCGAATGACTTTGTTATAACCTTATTTACCAGTTATAGCCTAATGGAATAATCCTAACAATGAAATAAATGAGATCCTGTATCTGTGGTATATACTGTATAATGCTTTCTCTGCTTACCATTACCGGAAATCTCTAAGGTCTGTGTTGGTTTTGCAACAAGTTTATATGTGGCATAAATGTGATGCCTAGCAAGAAAACTGGATTTTGTCCTGGACTAAATGATGATTATTAATTATGATATCCGGGAAATACATTTATCGTAACTTTCAAAATCATATGATCTTGTGCGGGATAGTTTTGACTTTCAAGGCTTTAAGCTTGAAATATTTTGTGCTTGTTTAGATGCCTATGGAGCAGTTAGTAACATAAAAGCAGCTTAAACATCCAGATGCAGGCGACCAACCTTTTTTGCTTTTTTGGGTATCTTTGAGCAGACATGTGCAACTTTTATGTTTTCCTTGAACTTAAAATCACGGTTGTTGTTGGAGCCCAAAGTTCTGCTGTATAATGTGATTATCAGTTTCCAGAATCGATCCCTTTTTAGCCTCATTTGTTAAGCATCTATAGCTGCAGATGCATCTATACATGTATTTCAACAAAATTATTTCTTTCTTTTATATGTAATAATAAAATTAACTTTAAAAGTTGTTTATACCCTTCAGTTTTTAAATGTATCTTAAAGATCAATCTATACCATTCCTTAACTAGTGACCCCGAGACCACTGCATTCTTATGGCAGGTGCACATGCACTGATTTTTGTAAATGAAGATTTTCAAGGAGGATCTGATCATTATAAGATGAAATGAATCTGTTTTGGATGATAAATTATAAATATATCCGTGAACTACTTCAATATCCTTTCCTCTGGCGTGCTAACCTAGCTGATTTCAGTTCTCACAGTTTACAGAATATTATAATTGTTGTTGCTTGTAATCGATATAGTTTTGCCTATAATTTCAATTTGTTTCATGAATAATCTTATCTGCAAACTATGTGACAAGTGACAACATACTGATTGTACCTGGGTGTGGTTGCTTGCATTATACATCATTATAAATTGATAATGAAGGATCTCCTAGTAACAAAAAGAAGGATCTCCTAGTGTGTCGCTTACGATCAGTACAAGTTGAAATTACTTCTGTGTAATTGGATAACCTGATTTTCTGAAAACTTATACGCATGTGGAACTTTGTTTTTCAGAGCATAAACTCCATCAATTATCAGTATCAGGAACAACTTAATGCACTTCGAGCTCGGCATGCCACTCGAAGAGATGAGGTTCTTAAGAGAGAAACTGAAGCACGTCAACAGCAGTATCAGAAGGTAGTTTTGGAAACTAATAAATCCTTTTACCTCAGTAAATCCTTACTTTTTTTCTATCTAATGTACGATGCACTCATCTGAAAATTTGAACATGAATTTTTTTCCATATTGTTTGTAAATCAAGGCAAGCTAATGATTTTTTCCATGTGCTAATTTACATTCTGCAGTTCATGGGGAATCGTTGCTTGGAGTGATCAGGGTCTGCTATATTATTGCACTTAATAGGTACTTCAGGTTTTCTATATTTCTGCATAATTTACATGTCTCAGTTTTGGGTAGGATTCATATGATGTGTTTTGTTTGCAGCAAGAGTCCTAGGAATCAAATGACTTCAAAGGCAATGCTGACCCAGATGATCAGCCTTATTTTCAGGGAGCTACTTCCAGCGGTTCAGCCAAACAAAAAGGAGCTGCTTCCAGTTCCAGAGATGGGTTGGACACAAATATTGAAGATCTGCCAAGTACAGAGAGCAAATGAGTGACTTTTGCATATGCATCTTTTGTACATTTTAATTTATTTTCTTCAATGTTGCTGGATTTGATTCGTTGATGTAACTATACTAGTTATGTTTTTGGTGAATAAAATTAGGACTTGAATTGATTGTTGGTTTATTTAATGCAAAATTCGATATTCAAGTAGTACATTTTTCTTTTATTACATTTATGGTGTTACAAAAGGTACAAAGTGTGTCACAATAGGTATATTAGCATGTGTTGTAGGCCAAAAAAGTATGACCCATATGTGGGCCCCACATGTGGGCCCCATGTGTGGGTCCCACGTGTTAGTCCCACATGTGGCCCCACAGTTGCTGATGTGTAAATTTGGATCATCTTTTGTAACACACAAACTATGTTGCTATAAAATGTTTAAGATGTTACTATAGAGGTTTTTTGTAACCACATTTGCTATGTTACCATAGGCTGTGTTTTTATGTTACCTTAGATATTTGTAGTTACTGCTGAGAACCTAACACAGCTTTAGTGTTAACATAGCCCAATTTTGGCCTATGGTAACTTTAAATAGGGTCTATGGTAACACAGTTTTGGGGTTGCTATAAGCAATCTATGGCGTAGTGTTTCTCTGAAGTTCTTTTGCTCTCAACTTCTCAAGTTTTCAAGCTCAAGTTCAAGTTCTCGAGATGGTAGGCAACAATCAAGCACCCCAAGCACCCCCGGTGTCTATGTCGGAGGCAATGGCAAAAAGGAACAAAGCTCGATCCCAGAAAGGTAGGAATGAAATTTGGTCTCCCTTGTACATTGATCGTCATTTTACTTCGTTGTTAGATTTGTTTAGCACCATGGTAGATGCATTCCCTAATAACTCGGAGTTAGAATCCTACCAGAGTGCATGCAAACTGAATGAGCGTGACGTAGAGAAGATAAGGGATACATATGGTTTCCCCGAGGTAATCAAGGTTTGCATGCCCGATTTAGGTGATCGGACCGGCAATTGGCATCCGGAAAGGCTTTGTGTTTACAAAGGTGCCCTGGAGGCTGGACTTAGATTTCATGTCCACCCCTTCATCATAAGGTTACTGGCTGAGCTTCAGATTCACCCTTGCCAGCTCTACCTTAATTCTTGGAGGATCCTTATCATCTTCATTCTAAGATGTCATGACCTGAGCATCCCTCTGAGTACCACCATGTTCCGAAGTATCTTCTTAGTTATAAACTCTGCGGATACCAAGAAAGGGTGGGTTAGGTTCCAGCACCGGGGTTTAATCTCCCATATGGTGAACACGAAGTCCTTCCCGGATTCCCACCATTTCTGGTCAAGGGAGTTTGTTGTTCTTTATTGGAAAGGTGGCGATTGGGGTCAGTTTTTTTATAAAGAAATTTGGTCATGTAGAAGATAGTTCACACTTCATTCTGGACCTAGAACCCCACGAGCTTCTGAATCGGGACAGACTTTTAGAGGACAATGGTAGTTCTCACTATCGAGCATTCTTAACAAAGAAAAGGCTTATTGAAGCAGGCCTTAGCTTTCTTCCCTTCGAGGGTAATTTTATTTTTAGTTACATGTCATGAACTATGTTTGTTCTTATTCCGATGTTCTTTCCTTGTATGTTTCAGTTGTTGTGGAGCTGGATGCTAGAGATGGTGGAGGCCCCTACCGGGAGGATGAAGAAACAAACGAAGAAGGCTAAGAAGCCAGCTGCTCCCAAGGCTCCCAATTATTTGGTGCGCTGTACTCAGGGAAAAAGATCTCGAAATGTCGACGGGAGCACTAGGTCTCCTTTTATTTCGGCTTGGGGTATTTGTGAGCAGTATTCCGTTCTTGGGTGCTCTACCTTGGCCTTGGACTGGTCCAAGTGCTCGGTCACCCCTTATGACCGTCTAACTGTGTCCTTTGGGGATAAAATTGTAAGAACCCAGATTTTTGGAGTTAATTAAAACTTTTTATGATGTAATGATGCACCAGTGTAATAGTGATTCTAGTAAATGAATATGGAAAGGATTTGGATTCAAATGTTTTATGCAATAAAGAATGCTATTGATTGATAACCTAGATACGAATAATCTATCTCTGTCATCAAAATCAATATCTGATATAAGTCCAGTGGTTCCGAAAAAGGGTTAAGGAACGTTCGAAAGAAAATAAGGACATTATTCTAATTATAGGAATTAAATAGAAAATGAGTTATGAATAGTGTTTTGGTGGAAATTGGAATATTATTAGACGACGCTATATAGAAGCATTCTGAATGGATTTCCGAGTTCGTATTAATGATCAGTGGATGAAATAAGTGTATGTAAACGATATCGGAATCAGAAAAATAGCACTTTTATTTTCTCTGAGATTTCCCGAGACCTTAAAGGATTTAAGAATTTACTATTGAGATTTAAGGGATTTAAATACAAAGGTTACAAAGGAGTATTGAGAATATTAGTATAGTTATCAAGAAAGTTTCCAGTAAATCCCTAACTAGAAATCCTTGAGATATTCCTCCGAATGAACAAGGAAATTGAGTAATACCCGGACAAAGGAACGAATAAATAACCAAGAGACAAACAAGTGCAATTGGTGGGAAAAGGAGAAACCAAAGTATCATCCTTATAAGTCAACTACAAGATGAGTGGTGTAATTGCATTCTTGCAAAAATGGAGTTGTTTGTTGTAGTGCCAACACTTGGCCCAATGAGGAAGCAACAAGTGGCACCAATGGATTGCCAACAACACATTAAAAGAGATGCATCCATTATATATGCAAGGATTATACATGTATTAGCCATAAATCACCAAAACAAAACAAGCCACCACCACCATTTCTCTCCATTCTTGCTCTCGGCCAAGAAAAGAAGAAAAGGGGGGAGAGCTTGCCACCATCCATTCACTTCAACCTATAGCTTAAAATCAAGCTTGAGACTAGTAGAAGGTAAACCCAAAACCTTAGCATCATCCTTTGAGTTTTTCATTTTCAAAAGAATTATGAAAGTGATGATGAATAGTAACTAACATTCTTGTTTTGATTTTGATCTCTAGTTTATGGCTTCCAAAGGATAGTTTAAGCAAGGTTTAGGAGTTTTAAGAGTATATTAGCACTATCAAGCTTCAAACAAAGGTACCTTGGATGAAACATGAGTTTTCATGGAGTTTTATAGTTATATGCATGTTTAAGACATTAAGTGTATGTTTGGGCTTTGATAATTGTTAAATTAGTTTAGATGAACGGAAAGACATTGCTTGGTCCTAGTTCATGGTTGAATAACATGTATATGTTGTTTGGAGTGGAAACTATGATTATTGGATGATTTGAAATTTGGAAATCATGTAAACATAGCCGTCGTAATGCCCGATTTTCGTTAACCTTAAGAAACCGTGCATAGAAGTAGCATTACCTTACTGTCCAGTCCCGGATTTTGCTATGTTTAGTTAGTTCATGTTACGAGCTTCGTTTTGATATAAAGATCGAGTGAAATGGATATATGGTTTAGGAGTTATGGTTGAATTAAGATAAGTGGTTCGTAAACGAGAGCACCAGTTCGTAATCGGAATTGAACCTGTATAAATTCGGTAATGCAGTAGCGAACCTTGGTAATTAAATACTAGATATGATAAGGAAGGTGTGAGAGAAAACCTTGCATTAAAAGGATCGTTTTTCGATTTTATAAAAATGTTCTAAGTTAAGTTAAGCGCGAACGAACCCTTAAAAGCACGCTTGGTTATAACTTTGATAAACCACTTAGGAAACGGGCAATAAAACTCGAAGTGTAATCTTGGCTTGTAAACGACTTACCTTAGCACTTATATGACTTAAGTATGCACTAAGTGTAAGATTAATGATGAGCCATAATAACGAACAAATGCCGGGTCGAAACGAGATTAATAAGAGTACAGAAAAGGGGTATATAACGAGATAATTCGAGAACGTGTTTTGGTTTAAGATTAATTATCTGTTTAGCCTTTTAAAAAGTGTTAAGTGATTAATCCCGAATACCTTGGCTATTTATAGATCGCCAGGCTGACCCAGGACACGCTACCACTACCTCTACCCACACTCGAATACCAGGCAAGTTTTAAATCCTTTTTCAGGCTGTTGTTGTGAATATATATATACATGTTTTCTGTTATACCTATGCCATAGCATGCATGCCTTCTTTTAAGTTATTATACGATACTTGTTCCCTGATTAACTGTTGACTTATAAGCTAGATAATTATTATATCAGTTATAAGTCGGTATTTGCTAAGACCCTTAGCGAAGGGTATTCAAACCTCATTCTTCGAACAAAGACCGGGGGTCAGTATTCCTTGATATATTACGATTATTTCCACGGAAAATATTTAAGTAAATATTTTTCCCGTTATTTAATTAATGAATATTATTTAAATATTCATTTGGATTATTATTTAATGAATATTATTTAAATATTCATTTGGACTATTATTTAATGAATATTATTTAAATATTCATTTGGATTGTTATTTAATGGATATTATCTTAATATTCATTTGCATTATTATTTAATGAATATTATTTGAATATTCACTTGGATTATTATTTAATGAATATTATTTAAATATTCATTTGGTTTATTATTTTAAATATTCATTTGGAATTATTTATCGAACGACTATTATTTCAAATATTCATTCAAGAACTATTCTCTCAACAAATATTATTTTTAAATATTTATCTGATCAGTGTTTATTTAATAAATGTTATCCTGAATATTTACTCGAAGTTATTTTGAGCAATGCTCTCTACTAAAAATATTCCTTAAATAATTATGAGTTAGTAAATATTCTTGGACAGCTAATTAATCCTTTTAAATTACTCGTAGCGAATTATTCCATTCAGAGAAACTATTCGCCGCTTCCAAAGTTATCCTGAGTCTTGCTATTACTATATTTATCAAGGAAGGTTCCCAGAATTCTATTCTTCATTCAAATCCATCTTTCTATATATATAAGGGAACCTTACTTGAACCATGTTATTTATCTTGTGGACTTCCCGGTCATAAATATTTTCCTTGTTGAGCTATTGGTATCATTCGCAACATGGTTGCCGTTCTTTGATGAGTCTTTTTGGTTACTTCCTCACTACTCGAGGGGTATAAATTTCCCGGAACAAGCTGAAATCCATTAACAAGCAGAAGCTTGGGAAATATTGGTGAATTTTCCTTTCCAACTAGATAAAACTACTTTGTGGAGTCTTATCAACAAGTATTATACTTGGGGAAAGGGGGAGGAACTTTACGTTTCAGAGTCATGGATATTATTTGAACTAGGAGCCGTGTAAGTGGCAGAGTGGTGCTTGTCCAGCAATGGCCCAACCGTTGGCCGGGGAGTTCCAGAGGGCGGTAGACAAGTAAATCCGTCGGTGCTTCCTTCTACATGTAGAGAAGAATAAAAGTGGGGAGCATAACATGCGACTGATCATCGCAAACGTTATGTCTTCTGGCGCGTCAATGCTCCAGGATTAGTTCACCTTCATATGGAAATTTTCTGCAACATCATTATTGTTGGCAGGGTCGAAAAGTGTTTGAAACTAGAATTGCAATATTCCTACAAATTCCCTCTTTTGTGATAAATAATAATATCCTGCTCATATCTTTGCAAATCAGATATGTCTTTGAAATTTATAATATGATCTACCTTGTAACATCATCTTTTACCTTATATTGGCACTATGTTCGTTAATGCATGTCATACGGTTTTCAAAGATATTTCAGAACTGTTAAATATATATATATATATATATATATATATATATATATATATATATATATATATATATATATATATCATTACGGTTCAGTTATATTATTGTTGGTGGGCTATTGCTCACCCTTGCTTTACTATTATATCACAACAACAGCTAGGTCTCATGGCTCGCACCAGGCGCACTCGGTGCAAGCAGGTGACCCCACCTGGAGGACTACCCGCTGATATCATTGCTGCCATTGCTGAGGTAGCATAGATAGTCAGCTTTTGGTTTACCAGTTTAATTATATGTATAATTAATCCTAAGCAATGGCAAGAACTTTAAACTTATGTTGTAACCCTTTTGGATTGTAATAACTTTTATTCGTGGAGCCTGTAATATAAGACGTATTTCAATTTCATCTCTGGGACTATAACTGTTGCGTGTGTGAGTGGATATTACTGCGGGGTCACAGCATGCTACTTATTTATGTTTGGACTCAAGTCAAGTGTTATATTGGGAATTGAGACCGTAACGACCCGATCCATGACCCCGGATCTGGGGGTGTTACAGAAATGGTATCAGAGCTCGAGTTATAAATCCCAAGAGATGATGCGACGTTATATAATAATAAATTCAATAAGATAATAAGAACTCTTGCCAAGTTCACCTAAAACCCATATGGGAACTTTTAAGTATCATGATAGTAATATAGTTCATATTATGTAGGCGAGCGACTTGGCTACCCAGGAGGCATCTGCGAGGCAGCATGATGAGGAAATGTTCCGGACCAGAGACCCATATTGGGAGCACTTGCCTGATGAGGATACTGAGGTAGTTGCTGAGGATGCTGATGAGGAGGACCCAGAGGAGAGTCGGTTGATATATGAGATTAGGGTGATGGAGGAGGATACTGACATGACGACCGAGCAGGTCATGGTTGTGGTATTGGGACAGACTGTAGATGAGGGTACGGAGGGGGATATTGATGAGCCCTCTAAGGATGCTATTGGGAGTTCTGGACTTCGAGTGCCACCCCTTCATATTGAGAAAGCCCCTTCACCACCACCCTTACCTGTGAGTCCCCTTTCAGATGAGTTTGAGGAGTTGACCCCGGAGCCGCAGCAGGCGGAGGCCGCATTGCCGGTAGATCCCTCTACCCCACCTCCTATTCCACCTGAGGGGATACCCTTGGCAGTGCATCACTATATGATGAGTAGATTGACTACAGAGATGGCTATAGCTGAGGCCCGGTTGGCAGAGTCCCGTAGGGAGTTAGGGGAGGAGAGAGCTGCTCGGATAGGGCACCGTGGTGGGAGTCGTGCCAGGGCTAGAGAGATGTATCGGGCGGTGACCCGCATAGAGTTGAGGGCCCGAGTTAGGGTGCGACAGTTACCCAGTGATGGTCATGGCATGGTATCCAGGGATGATGCAGAGGAGGTGTTTCGCATCGCTATGAGGAGGGTTCGGATGATGTTTCACCGTCGTGGCTGACTGCAGGGATAGTGATGTATTGGTCTAGTTGTCTAGTCTTGTCCGGACATAGTAGTGCCGACTTTTGGAGGGATAGTCTCAGTGTATTTAGTTCCCTATTGCAGACTAGACAGATAGACAACATGTTCACTTTTGACTAGTTGTTATTCGGATGGTTGTACCTTTCTAAACTATGTTGTAACCAGGATGTTGTACCTTTTGGTACCTTGTATATATTTATTTCCCTTTCAGTTATTTTAGTCTCCTTGTGACGCGATCACTAGCTTGTTATATTATATCTGCATATACTGTTTTCGATTAAGTTGCCATGAGATATAGAACTGTGGGATCCTAAATCCATATATATAACGACTGTGTAAGGAGGAATCCTTCAAAGTGGGTAAATAAACCTAATGTATAATTGTCCAAAATTTTCAGTAAAATGCCTCCAAGAAGAATGGGTACTAGGGCTAACCCCCGTGAATCAATTGATCAAGAGAGTCATAACCAGCATGAGGAAAATCCTGAGTACGACGAAGCACAAGATGAAGACTATAATGAACAAGAGGATTCCAATTATGGAGTAGAGGACGAAACCTTTCACACTGCAGAATTTGAAGTGGAAGTAGATGAAGGGGAAACTGAAGTAGACCGGCAGGGGGAGAATCAGAACAGAGACCCCATGGGTCAGTTCATGAATTTACTTAGGCAGAATTTAGACCGCTACCCTCAACCACCCCAGGGGAATAACACTTCAGTGGCCAACTCTTTCAGAGCCTTCAAGTCCCTTAAACCCCCAGAGTTCCAAGGGTCGGCTGACCCAGTAGAGGCGAGGGCTTGGATAAAGGAAATGGAGAAATCCTTTGAGATTTTGAGCATCGAGGAAGCACAGAAAATGGTCTTCGCTACCTACCTTCTTAAGGGAGAGGCCAATTATTGGTGGGAGGCCAAGAGGAATATGGAAGCAGGTGCTGTAGTGACCTGGGAAAGATTTAAGCAATTGTTCCTGGAGAAGTACTTCCCATGGTTTATGAAAACTCAGATGGAGTTAAAGTTCTTAGAATTGAAGCAGAACAATATGACAGTGGCTAACTATGAGGCCAAGTTTACAGAGTTATCAAGGTTTGTACCAGAATTTGTGGATACGGAAGAGAAGAAGGCTAATAGGTGCCAACAAAGGTTGAAGCAATGGATTCAGAATCGGGTAGCAGTTCTAGAAATTACAGATTATGCCACCTTGGTGCAGAAGGCAACCATTGTGGAAGCTGGAAGTGATCAAATGTTGAGAGAGAGAGAGACGGGGGGATTAAAGAGGAAGCAGGTAAGTATGGGCGGAGGGTCCGCAGGAGGAAAACCCCCGAACAAGTTTAACAGAGGAGCAATCTCCCTACCTGGGAGGAATGTAGGATTCAAACCCTCTGTGAGTGCAACTATGAGCCAGGGCGGCCAGCAATCAGGAGTGTCCCGCTCCCACCTTTCCAGACCTCCTTTACCCGTATGTGCAACTTGCAAGAGGAGGCATCTTGGTGTGTGCACCCAGAGAATGGTAACTTGCTTCAAGTGTGGTCAAGTGGGCCACTATTCCACTAACTGTACTGCGGTTATTCCCGTTGCCAGCAAAGGCTCAGCTTGTTTCCAGTGTGGACGGCAAGGGCACATGAAGAAGGATTGCCCGATGAACAAACCAGCAGCGTCAGGGGCAAGTAAAGCTGCCTCCAATAGGCCACCAACTGCTAGAACCTTTAATATGGCAGTGCAGGATGCCGTGAGGAACACGGATGTGATAGCAGGTACATTTTCTCTCAATTCAGTTAGCGCAAATGTCTTATTTGATTCTGGAGCAACTAAGTCTTTTATATCGAGGGATTTTGCGCGTAAATTAAACCTTAAGACCCAACCACTAAAGAATTCCTTACGAGTAGAGATAGCTAATCAGGAAGTCATTCCAGTTAATCAAATTACCCCGATTGCGAAATAGAGATATGAGGGCGATCTTTCTATGTTGATCTGATTCCCTTTAAGCTAGGGGAATTTGATGTTATTTTGGGAATGGACTGGTTGTCTCGCAATAATGCTCAGATAGATTGTAAGGGGAAGAAGGTTAAGTTGAAAACCCCAGGAAAGAAAGAAGTAGTATTTAAGGGAATGCGACAAACCCAGACCATTCTAACTATTGCGCAAACCAAGAGATTGCTGCGAAAAGGGAATGAGGCTTATCTAGCTTACGTTATAGATACCCGAAAGGAAGAACCGAAGTTGCAGGACATTCCGGTAGTTAATGAGTTTGAAGATGTGTTTCCACAAGATCTCCCCGGACTGCCACCTGACAGGGTAATTGAGTTTGCAATTGAATTAGCCCCGGGCACGGTGCCAGTTTCAAAGGCCCCGTACCGGTTAGCCCCAGTAGAGATGAAAGAGCTAGCCAAGCAACTACAGGAACTGTTGGATAAGGGTATGATAAGACCCAGTGTGTCGCCATGGGGCGCACCAGTGTTGTTTGTTAAGAAGAAAGATGGGAGTATGAGGTTAAGCATCGACTACCGAGAGTTGAACAAGCTAACCATAAAGAGAAGTACCCATTACCCAGAATAGACGATCTGTTCGATCAGCTACGAGGTGCTGAATATTTCTCCAAGATTGACCTGAGAACAGGATATCACCAACTGAAGATTAAGCCCGAGGATATCCCAAAGACAACCTTCTATACCAGGTATGGACATTATGAGTTCTTGGTGATGTCGTTTGGATTAACCAATGCCCCAACAACTTTTATGGATTTGATGAATAGGGTGTTCAAGGAGTATTTTGACCAGTTTGTCATAGTTTTTATCGATGATATCCTTATCTACTCAAGGACAGAGGCAGAACATGCTGAACATTTGAGGATAACCTTAGAAATACTCAGGAAAGAGCAATTGTATGCAAAATTCTCAAAGTGTGAGTTCTGGAAAAATGAAGTGCAATTCTTAGGGCACGTAATTAATAAAGAAGGAATATTGGTTGACCCTTCCAAGATAGAAGCCATTTCAAATTGGGAACGGCCAACCACTCCAACAGAGGTAAGGAGTTTTATTGGATTGGCGGGGTATTATCGAAGATTTGTTCAAGATTTTGCGAAGATCGCAGCACCATTGACCCGTCTTACCCGTAAAACTGAGAAGTTTGAATGGACTGAAAAATGCGAGAAGAGTTTTCAAGAACTAAAGAAGAGATTGGTAACAGCCCCTGTGCTGGCGTTACCTGATGGAAAAGGAGATTTTGTGATTTATAGTGATGCTTCGCACAAAGGCCTAGGGTGCGTGCTTATGCAACACAGCAAGGTAATCGCATACGCGTCCAGGCAACTGAAGGAGTATGAAATTCGATAACCTACTCACGACCTAGAATTGGCAGCTATAGTGTTCGCTCTAAAGATTTGGAGGCACTACTTGTATGGGGAGAAGTGCGAGATTTACACAGACCATAAGAGCCTCAAGTATATCTTTACCCAAAAAGAGCTTAATATGCGCTAACGGGGATGGTTAGAGCTAATCAAGGATTACGACTGTGAGATTCGTTATCACTCGGGTAAGGCCAATGTGGTGGCTGATGCCCTTAGTAGGAAAGAAAGACTCAAGATGATGACCTCAGAAGAGGAGTTGATAAGAGATCTTGAAAGGCTGGAAATTGAGGTCAAAGCACCAAGTGATGGTCAGGAGAAATTAATGGAAATTCGAATCCAGCCTCCATTGTTGGAAAAGATTAGGCTATGCCAAGAGCGGATAATGGAAGAAGAAAAGAATTCAGTAGAGGAGGTAATGACTGGGGAAGAAATCAAGTGTGAAAGAGATAAAGAAGGGATCATGAGGTACATGTGGAGAATATGGGTCCCAAATGTTCAGGAACTCAAGGACGAAATTCTATATGAGGCACACAGCTCAGGGTATTCATTGCACCCCGGTAGTACCAAGATGTATAGAGATTTGAAGGATACTACTGGTGGCCCAACATGAAAAAGGATGTAGTAGAGTGGGTAAGCAGATGCTTGACCTGCCAGCGAGTGAAAGCAGAGCACCAGAGACCCAGTGGACTTCTTCACCCCTTAGGAATTCCCGAATGGAAATGGGAACACATAGCCATGGATTTTGTAGTAGGCTTACCCAGGACCAAAGCTAATCATGATGCCATATGGGTAATTATAGACCGACTAACGAAGTCAGCTCACTTCCTTCCGATCAACGAGAAGTACACGGTCGACAGACTAGTGGATATCTACATAAAAGAGATAGTGGCACGACATGGAGTTCCAGTCGCCATAGTATCCGATCGAGACCCCCGATTTAACTCCAGATTTTGGAGGAGCTTTCAAGAGTGTGTAGGAACCAAGCTGAACATGAGTACTGCCTATCACCCTCAGACAGACGGGCAGAGGGAAAGGACCATCCAAACACTGGAAGATATGTTGAGAGTCTGTGCTATAGACTTTAAAGGAAATTGGGATGATCACTTGCCCCTAATTGAGTTCTCTTATAACAATAGCTTTCATTCAAGTATAGGGATGCCGCCTTACGAGGCCCTTTATGGAAGGAGATGTCGATCCCCCTTGTATTGGGATGAAGTTGGAGAACGTAAGCTGTTAGGACCCGAAGTGGTTCAAAGGACAAAGGACATAGTTGATCTGATCAGAGGTCGACTGGTAGCAGCCCAAGATAGACAGAAGAAATATGTTGATCTAGCTCGAAAAGGCAAGGAATATGAAGTGGGAGACCTAGTGTTTCTAAAGGTATCTCCTTGGAAAGGTTTAATGAGGTTTGGGAAGAAGGGAAAGCTAAGTCCTAGGTACACTGGACCGTTTGAGATCTTAAGACGTATCGGAGAGCTAGCTTATGAACTGGCACTACCCCCAAACCTGCAGCAAGTGCATAATGTGTTTCATGTTTCGATGCTGAGGAAGTATAATCCAGATGCCAGGCATATAGTGGAGTATGAGCACGTAGACATGCAACCAGACCTAACCTATGTGGAGCAGCCTGTGGAGATCATAGACCGGAAAGAACAAGTGCTCCGAAACAAGGTCGTCAAGCTAGTCAGAGTTTTGTGGCAAAACCACAATGTGGAAGAATCAACATGGGAACTAGAGAGCGCGATGCAAGAAAAGTACCCCCATTTGTTTTCAGTGTGATTCCAGGACGGAATCCTTTTAAGGAGGGGAGACTGTAAGAACCCAAATTTTTGGAGTTAATTAAAACTTTTTATGATGTAATGATGCACCAGTGTAATAGTGATTCTAGTAAATGAATATGGAAAGGATTTGGATTCAAATGTTTTATGCAATAAAGAATGCTATTGATTGATAACCTAGATACGAATAATCTATCTCTGTCATCAAAATCAATATCTGATATAAGTCCAGTGGTTCCGAAAAAGGGTTAAGGAACGTTCGAAAGAAAATAAGGACATTATTCTAATTATAGGAATTAAATAGAAAATGAGTTATGAATAGTGTTTTGGTGGAAATTGGAATATTATTAGACGACGCTATATAGAAGCATTCTGAATGGATTTCCGAGTTCGTATTAATGATCAGTGGATGAAATAAGTGTATGTAAACGATATCGGAATCAGAAAAATAGCACTTTTATTTTCTCTGAGATTTCCCGAGACCTTAAAGGATTTAAGAATTTACTATTGAGATTTAATGGATTTAAATACAAAGGTTACAAAGGAGTATTGAGAATATTAGTATAGTTATCAAGAAAGTTTCCAGTAAATCCCTAACTAGAAATCCTTGAGATATTCCTCCGAATGAACAAGGAAATTGAGTAATACCTGGACAAAGGAACGAATAAATAACCAAGAGACAAACAAGTGCAATTGGTGGGAAAAGGAGAAACCAAAGTATCATCATTATAAGTCAACTACAAGATGAGTGGTGTAATTGCATTCTTGCAAAAATGGAGTTGTTTGTTGTAGTTTCAACACTTGGCCCAATGAGGAAGCAACAAGTGGCACCAATGGATTGCCAACAACACATTAAAAGAGATGCATCCATTATATATGCAAGGATTATACATGTATTAGCCATAAATCACCAAAACAAAACAAACCACCACCACCATTTCTCTCCATTCTTGCTCTCGGCCAAGAAAAGAAGAAAATGGGGGAGAGCTTGCCACCATCCATTCACTTCAACCTATAGCTTAAAATCAAGCTTGAGACTAGTAGAAGGTAAACCCAAAACCTTAGCATCATCCTTTGAGTTTTTCATTTTCAAAAGAATTATGAAAGTGATGATGAATAGTAACTAACATTCTTGTTTTTATTTTGATCTTTAGTTTATGGCTTCCAAAGGATAGTTTAAGCAAGGTTTAGGAGTTGTAAGAGTATATTAGCACTATCAAGCTTCAAACAAAGGTATAACACTTGAAACCCTTGGATGAAACATGAGTTTTCATGGAGTTTTATAGTTATATGCATGTTTAAGACATTAAGTTTATGTTTGGGCTTTGATAATTGTTAAATTAGTTTAGATGAACGGAAAGACATTGCTTGGTCTTAGTTCATGGTTGAATAACATGTATATGTTGTTTGGAGTGGAAACTATGATTATTGGATGGTTTGAAATTTGGAAATCATGTAAACATAGCCGTCGTAATGCCCGATTTTCGTTAACCTTAAGAAACCGTGCATAGCAGTAGCATTACCTTACTGTCCAGTCCCGGATTTTGCTATGTTTAGTTAGTTCATGTTACGAGCTTCGTTTTGATATAAAGATCGAGTGAAATGGATATACGGTTTAGGAGTTATGGTCGAATTAAGATAAGTGGTTCGTAAACGAGAGCACCAGTTCGTAATCGGAATTGAACCTGTATAAATTCGGTAATGCAGTAGCGAACCTTGGTAATTAAATACTATATATGATAAGGAAGGTGTGAGAGAAAACCTTGCATTAAAAGGATCGTTTTTCGATTTTATAAAAATGTTCTAAGTTAAGTTAAGCGCGAACGAACCCTTAAAAGCACGCTTGGTTATAACTTTGATAAACCACTTAGGAAACGAGCAATAAAACTCGAAGTGTAATCTTGGCTTGTAAACGACTTACCTTAGCACTTATATGACTTAAGTATGCACTAAGTGTAAGATTAATGATGAGCCATAATAACGAACAAATGCCGGGTCGAAACGAGATTAATAAGAGTACACAAAAGGGGTATATAACGAGATAATTCGAGAACGTGTTTTGGTTTAAGATTAATTATCTGTTTAGCCTTTTAAAAAGTGTTAAGTGATTAATCCCGAATACCTTGGCTATTTATAGATCGCCAGGCTGACCCAGGACACGCTACCACTACCTCTACCCACACTCGAATACCAGGCAAGTTTTAAATCCTTTTTCAGGCTGTTGTTGTGAATATATATATACATGTTTTCTGTTATACCTATGCCATAGCATGCATGCCTTCTTTTAAGTTATTATACGATACTTGTTCCCTGATTAACTGTTGACTTATAAGCTAGATAATTATTATATCAGTTATAAGTCGGTATTTGCTAAGACCCTTAGCGAAGGGTATTCAAACCTCATTCTTCGAACAAAGACCGGGGGTCATTATTCCTTGATATATTACGAATATTCCCACGGAAAATATTTAAGTAAATATTTTTCCTGTTATTTAATTAATGAATATTATTTAAATATTCATTTGGATTATTATTTAATGAATATTATTTAAATATTCATTTGGACTATTATTTAATGAATATTATTTAAATATTCCTTAAATAATTATGAGTTAGTAAATATTCTTGGACAGCTAATTTATCCTTTTAAATTACTCGTAGCGAATTATTCCATTCAGAGAAACTATTCGCCGCTTCCAAAGTTATCCTGAGTCTTGCTATTACTATATTTATCAAGGAAGGTTCCCAGAATTCTATTCTTCATTCAAATCCATCTTTCTATATATATAAGGGAACCTTACTTGAACCATGTTATTTATCTTGTGGACTTCCCGGTCATAAATATTTTCCTTGTTGAGCTATTGTTATCATTCGCAACATGGTTGCCGTTCTTTGATGAGTCTTTTTGGTTACTTCCTCACTACTCGAGGGGTACAAGTTTCCCGGAACAAGCTGAAATCCATTAACAAGCAGAAGCTTAGGAAATATTGGTGAATTTTCCTTTCCAACTAGATAAAACTACTTTGTGGAGTCTTATCAACAAGTATTATACTTGGGGAAAGGGGGAGGAACTTTATTTTTCAGAGTCATGGATATTATTTGAACTAGGAGCCGTGTAAGTGGCAGAGTGGCGCCTGTCCAGCAATGGCCCAACCGTTGGCCGGGGAGTTCCAGAGGGCGGTAGACAAGTAAATCCGTCGGTGCTTCCTTCTACATGTAGAGAAGAATAAAAGTGGGGAGCATAACATGCGACTGATCATCGCAAACGTTATGTCTTCTGGAGCGTCAATGCTCCAGGATTAGTTCACCTTCATATTGAAATTTTCTGCAACATCATTATTGTTGGCAGGGTCGAAAAGTGTTTGAAACTGGAATTGCAATATTCCTGCAAATTCCCTCTTTTGTGATAAATAATAATATCCTGCTCATATCTTTGCAAATCAGATATGTCTTTGAAATTTATAATATGAGCTACCTTGTAACATCATCTTTTACCTTATATTGGCACTATGTTCGTTAATGCATGGCATACGGTTTTCAAAGATATTTCAGAACTGTTAAATATATATATATATATATATATATATATATATATATATATCATTACGGTTCAGTTATATTATTGTTGGTGGGCTATTGATCACCCTCTATTATATCACAACAATAGCTAGGTCTCATGGCTCGCACCAGGCGCACTCGGCGCAAGTAGGTGACCCCACCCGGAGGACTACCCGCTGATATCATTGCTGCCATTGCTGAGGTAGCATAGATAGTCAGCTTTTGGTTTACTAGTTTAATTATATTTATAATTAATCCTAAGCAACGGCAAGAACTTTAAACTTATGTTGTAACCCTTTTGGATTGTAATAACTTTTATTCGTGGAGCCTGTAATATAAGGCTTATTTCAATTTCATCTCTGGGACTATAACTGTTGTGTGTGTGAGTGGATATTACTACGGGGTCACAGCATGCTACTTATTTATGTTTGGACTCAAGTCAAGTGTTATATATGGGAATTGAGACCGTAACGACCCGATCCCTGACCCCGGATCTGGGGGTGTTACAAAAATTGAGGAGTTCGAGCGTCTTGGGGCTCAAGCCCTTTATCAGGTATGTCATTCACCCTTCTAAATTCAATGTCCAATACCAATTTGATGTACAAGTGCCTTAACAAATTTCATGTTTTCAGGCCAATGCCTACTTTCAATCCGCTGCCACCCAAGGTCGGGCTTACCGAGATGAAAACGTGGCATTGAAGAAAAAAAAGAGTATGTTCGATGAACAGTGCAGGAATCTAGAATCTAGATCCCTCGATGCTAAGAGGGAAGCAAGCTCTTATCGAAGGTAGCTCAGTTCTTTGGCTAAGAAGAAAGCCTTAGAATTTGATAAGGTGATCAAAGCTTACCATAAGTCAGAAGATTTCTTGAAGCTTATCGATGATAATGACGACGAAATTCGCCCCTATAACATATCTCTCGGATGGA
This sequence comes from Saposhnikovia divaricata, assembly GCA_036435485.1. NCBI lineage: Eukaryota > Viridiplantae > Streptophyta > Magnoliopsida > Apiales > Apiaceae > Saposhnikovia > Saposhnikovia divaricata. The sequence continues at coordinate 7,161,850 of CM071597.1, read as the reverse complement.
ACAAGGCCATCAATGTTGTTAGCAACAAGATCTAACCTTTGTTGATCCGGTGAACTTCCCATGCCCCGATTGGGCAGTTAGCAGTAAAGCCTTTGTTGATTATGCTTCTGGTTCAGGAGTCAAAGCTGTTCTCCATGCATCAGGCTCCGGCTCTTTGGGAAACCGTCGACATTCTGGTTCTATATCTAAGGGAGCTGTCCCAGCTGCTAGTCAAGACTCCAGCTCCTCGGGCACTCGTGGAAAGAAGCCCATGCCTGCGAAGAGAAACGTAACTATCCGACAGCCAATCTCGGGAAAAAGAGTGCTCTGAAATGAAGCCGGCTCCTCCTCTAGCTCTTCTTCTAAGGAGGAAGAAAATGAGGTTATGAAGACTGTGGCACAGCCGACAGTGGCGGCGGTTGATGCGGATGATAGCTCCAGAGAGAGTGATTCTGATGAAGAGGGATCTGGTGATGATGACTCTGGCGAAGAGGAAGGGGAAGAAGTGGTGGAAGAATCTTCCGAGGAGTAGGTGAAATTCGTCAGGGGCCTTGCATGACCTTGATAGCCTTATGTGGCTTTATTTCCTTATCTTTTGTTCAGGGTCCTTTTTGTGGACTTAACTTTTGTTTGGTTATGTTTGTAACTTAACTCTAAACCTTGACCCCTTGGGGGCATCTTTTATCTATGCACTTGTTTTCCTTATTCATATGTTCACATATTTTCGGTAATTGGTCATTCTAGACTTACACTCAATAGGTGCTCGGTACATAATCATAGAATCATAAAATGGAAAACAAACTTACATTAATAATTCGAAGTTGGTTCAACCCTTACATAGATTACTACTGTCCTACTCGAGGAAATAAGCCTTGGAATGGTTTCATCTAACCTTATTTCTACTTCTCCTAATAAATAGATTAAAAGTTGAATCCTTACAAGGATAGCTTAAACATAATAAATCTTCAGGTTCAAAGCATGCCAAGTACGAGACACCTCGTTCCCGTCCAATGTCTCCAACTTGTAGGATCCTCGTCCCAGTGTCTTCCTGGCTCGATACGGCCCTTCCCAATTAAGGGTTAGCTTTCCCTTTTGGCCAACTCCAGAGGCCTCTATTTTTCTTAAAACCAAGTCGTCTTGTTGAAAGAACCTCTCCTTAACCCTTTAGTTGTAGTGGAAAGATGCTCTCTTTTGATGATCTGCATTCCTGGCATTTGCTTCATCCATAACCTCATCAATTAGATCGAGGGCGAGCCTCATGCCTTCTTCATTAGTCTCTTGTTCATATGCCTCAACTCGATGGTGACGCATGCATGATCTCTAGGGGCACAACTGCCTCGGCTCCGTAAGCCAGTTTGCTACCTCTACTTGCCCATTGGCTTGAGGATGAGCCACTGAAGTGAAACGAAGTTCAATAGCAATTTCCTCACAGAACTTCTTGAACTCTTCATTGTTGAATTATGTCCCATTATCTATCATAAGAATTCGTAGGATTCCATAACTGTAAATTACGCTCTCCCAAAAGAACTGAGCAACTTGTTTGGTGGCTATCTTGGCTAAAGGTTTAGCCTTAATCCATTTGTTGAAGTAGTCGATGGCCACTATCAGAAATTTCCTTTATGCTGAAGCTATTGGGAAGGGACCAAGTATGTCCATTTCCCACATTGCGAACGGGATAGGAGAGTTGATCGATGTCAACATCTCAGGTGGCTGCCTTACAATCGGAGCATGCTTTTGGCTCCTGTCACACTTTCTAACATAGTTCTGTGCATTGGCCAACATCTCTGGCCAATAAAATCCTAATCGAGTGATCTTGTGAGCTAGGGCCCTGCCCCCCAAGTGTTGCCCACAGATCCCTTCATGAACTTCTTCCAGTGCTTCCTTTGCCTCTTGGGGCCTCAAACATTTCAAGTACAGGATGACAAAAGACCTTTTATACAGGATGCCTTCAATCAAGGCATATCTCAATGCTCTCACTGACAGCTTTCGTGCCTCCAAGGCATTGTCAGGGAGCCATCCAGTTTTGAGGTGAGCCTTGATGGGATCAATCCAACAGCTCCCTACATCAATCGGTGCCACCAATTTCGATTTAACGGTCGGGGCCTTCAAGACCTGGAAGTAAACACTCCCTGTATAATTCTCTATCTGAGAAGAATCGAACTTGGATAGGGCATCGGTCTTAACGTTCTCTTCTCTCGGAATGTGCTCCACATAACACTCATCAAACTGAGTCATAACAGCTTTCACAACTCTCAGGTACTTTGCCATAATTTCATCATTGGTTTCAAATTCACCATTCACTTGCGATACTACTAGTCTTGAATCCCCACAAACTTTGAGGTTCTTGACCCTCATGATTCTGGCCAAGCCTAAACCGGATATCAATGCTTCATACTCAGCTTCATTATTGGTCGTTGGGAAGTCTAACTTAAAGCATACTCGACTGTGAACCCGTCAAGGCTTTGTTAGACCAAACCTGCATGACTAAATTTTGTTTTTGATGCTCCATCAAAATAGAGCACCCAATATTCCTTCTGATCAGGTACAAGCTCTTCATCATTATACTCTATTCCAGGGGTGGTCACTATCTCTTGCCCCCCGACTTCTTGGTTGCCAATGGTACATTCAACCACGAAGTCAGCCAATGCCTGAGTCTTAATGGTTGTCCGAGGCTTGTATGTGATGTCAAATTCTCCAAGTTCAATTGGCCACTTGATTAGCCTTCCACTGGCCTTCGGGCTATGCAAAATATTTCTCGACTGCTGGTCCGTCAGGACTTTAATCTTGTGTGACTGAAAGTATGGTCGTAACTTCCTCGAAGCTGTTATCAATGCCAAAGCGAATTTCTCGATGGGAGAGTAATTCAACTCAGCTCCATGTAGCAACTTGCTCACGTAGTAAATAGGTTTCTGAACCTTATTCTCCTCTCGAATGAGGACGACACTCAATGCTTGTTCAGATACCGCCATGTATAGATAAAGAGTCTCCCCCGGACTAGGTTTGGCGAACAATGGGGCTTCTGCAATGTACTTCTTCAGTTGTTCAAAGGCCTCTTGGCTTTCAGGTGTCCACTCAAACTTTTTTACCTTCTTCAATGCTTGAAAAAAAGGCAAGCATTTATCACCAGACTTGGAGATGAATGTGTCTATCCTCGGTAGGGGAAAACAATCCTTCGGACAAGCGTCATTCAAATCAGTGAAGTCTATACATATCCTCCACTTCCTATTTGCCTTCTTGACCATCACAGGGTTAGCCAACCATTCGGGAAATTGAATCTCTTCAATGAACCCAGCTTGTAAGAGCTTGTCAACTTCCTGCTTAATGGCCTCTTGCCTTTCGGGAGTGAAATTCCTCTTCTTCTGCTTTATTGTCTTTCGATTAGGACCAACATTCAACTTGTGAGTTATGAGTTGGAGATCAATCCCTGGCATATCAGCTACTGTCCAAGCAAACACATCACTATTCTCTTGTAAAAATGTTGTCAACTTGCCCTTCAAGGGTTTCTTCAAAGAAGCTCTTATATAAGTAACTTTTTCAGGGTCGCCCAGCTTTAGAGGTATGGGAATTAAGTCCTCTGCTAGCTTCCCTTGGTGTACATCATCATCACGAACATCCAAGTCTTAAATCGGGAGTACCTGCCCTCCGACTTCATCAGCTCTCAATGCAGACACATAGCAACTTCTCACCATCATTTGGTCACCCTTCTGTTCTCCAACACCATTCCTGGTTGGAAACTTAATCTTCATGTGATAAGTAGAGGCAACAGCCAGGATTGCGTTATATGTTGATGCCGCCTTGATTACCAGAAAATTCAACATCTGAGTAGCGTCTTTAGGTTCCTGCCCGATAGTCGTGGGTAGCTGAATGGTCCCTTCAACTTTGGACTCAATTCCATTGAATCCATAGTTAGGCATATTGGTAGGGGTTAACTGGGAATCATTGTATCCCATCTTTACAAACGCATCGTGAAACAGAATATCAACCGAACCCCATTATCTATCAAGACTCGCTTCACTTCCGAGTTTCCAATCACAGGAGTTATGACCAATGGGTCGTCATGGGGGAACTTTACCCCTTCCAAGTCTGAATCATCGAAACCAATTGCAATTTCAGTCTTAGCACATTTCGGGGCCTCTCCCACGATGTGCATCACTTCTCTGGCATATGCCTTTCGAGAGTTTCAAGTAGTGTCGGTCGCTGTCGGGCCTCCCCAAATAATGTTGATAACTAGCCCTCGAGGCTGTGGGTTACGATCACGATCATTATCCCTCCTGTCGTTGTCTCTCCTGTCATAATCCCTTCTTTGGTTTCCTCTATCTTCACCTTTCGTGAATTTGCTTCACTTTCCTTTCCGGATCAGGAATTCAATCTTATCCTTCAATTGCCTACAATCATCTATATCATGTCCTACATCTATGTGAAACCTACAGTATTGCTCCTTGTTTCTCTTTACGGGGTCACCCCTAAGTGGCTTTGGCCATCGGAAGTCCTTAACCTTCTCGATATCTAACAAGATCTGACTCCTAGGAGCATTCAACCTTGCATAGTCAGAAAATCTTGGTCCAAAACTCTTCTTTGGTGGTGAGTCAGAGTCCTTACTAGTCCGGGGATACTTGTCCCTAGCATCATACTCTTGTTCTTGCTTTCGCTTCTTTGAGTCATTGGCACCCTTTCCATTACCTACCGCAGCCTCTTTCTTCATTTTATCCTCAGCTTTAACATACTTATCAGTCCTACGCTAGAGTTCAGCCATATTCTCAGGGGGATGTTTCACAAATGACCTCTTAAAGAAGAAATCAGTGGTTCCGTGCTTCAGGGCTACCATGGCCACTTTATTCTCCAAGTCAGTGATATTCAATGTCTTTTTAATGAATCGCTTGAGGTAATCCCTCAAGTTTTCATTCTTTCCTTGCACCACATAAATAAGAGATGCAGAACTTTTCTCATGGACTCTTCCACTAATGAATTGGCTAACAAAAGCAGCACTCAACTCCTTAAAAGAGCCAATCAAATTCGCAGACAACCGGCTATACCATCTTTGAGCCATGCCCGACAGGGTTTGGGGAAACGCCCTACACTTTAGGGCATCACTTGCAGGTTGCAAAAGCAATGCATTTGAGAATGTCCTGACGTGATTTGTGGGATCACCCATTCCATTATAAGCCTTAATTGTCGGCATCTTGAACATCTTAGAAATACGAGAATTATCACCTCCTCAGTAAACGGGGGTGTTGGATCATCAGGATCCCCAAGTGGAATAAGATCTTTGGGGTTACCCCTAGGGGTTTCCACCCTTGTGGTTCTTCTAGTTGGGGTATCATCCCTTCTTTGCCTCTTTGGGGTCCTTTCCATCAACAAAGGGAATCCCTCCTGAAGTTGGAGGAGGTCGATTCTGGTTCAATCTCGCTTGTTCTCTCGCCATGTCATCCTTCAACTTTAAGATCTTGGCCTCATGAGCCTTGATTCTCTCAGTAGTTGTCAAAGGGGGTTCATCATGGATAGTTTGAGTCCTCCTTCGAGGCTCTCTGCTAGCGTGTCACCTCCTCCGAGCTTCATCATGATCGTCATCCTCAGATGATGAATCGTCAGAATAAGGACCAGAATAATCAAAATACCCTTGTTTAGGGGGGCTAATTCTCTGATGTAGGGAGGCTGATACGGCTCATTGATCTGCAAAGCATGACCGCTTGGTCCAGGGTCCCTTTATTGCGGGGGATAATTAGGCAACCCATATATTGGATTGGTGTTAATGGGAAGTAGAGTGGAGGAGATCTGAATGCCTGAGAGAGGTGGTCGGCTGTCTAGAGGGGAAACCACCATCTGAAGTTGGTTAGTCTCCTGCCCTGAGGGCACAGTCACCGGTATAGTTCTCTCAGTATAGACAGTCGTCCTTATAGGTTGAGAAACTTGAGGTTAGGTGATAACCCCTATTATTGGAGGTACTTGTTCAGTGACGGGCGGAGCAAAGCTGAGGGGTATGGCCTTGGTAGAGGTCGGTTCTGTTCTTCGTGTTTGAACCATGGTTGATGTTGTCGTTCCACAGACGACGCCAAATGTTGTGGAATAAAAACTAGGTTATCGAATTGCGGCTAAGATTTATGTGTATTTAATACTAGGGTTCGTGAGGTTTGCGCTTTAATGGCTGTTTCCGTGTTTCAAGACTGATCGGTCCTCACAGAGTGCCTACGTATCTCGTTATTGAGAATCAAGCCAAGAAGTAGTTCTGATGATGAGGGGCCAGGCCCTTTATATAGGCTATGGGAGCCTTAGAATTATGGTAGGATTTGGAGACTTGGTGGGCAAGCCACCGCCATGAGGAAGGTTATAGAGTCCTTCCTTGTAGGAGTCTGTTTCCATTTCGAATTGGGTGCCTTGGAGGCTACTCTTAAAGATATTGCTTCCTTGTCGGCCTATTATTGTTGAGCTGTTTATATCTCTTAATATTAATTACGAAATTAATATTTAATTAGGGCTTTTGGGCCTCGTAAATGGGGCCCATGTTTGGACCATACTGGGCCTAATTAATGCCACATAAATGTGTCTTTAGGGCTTACTGTTAGTCCATATCAAAACCATTACAATACAGAACAAGTTTTGTAAAACTAAAAAATTATAGTACATTTATTAATTTATTTTAAGATTTTTACAAAGATAATTATTGGTAGTTTGGTTGTTTGGTTCAAACATTTAAAAGAATAGCGATCGTTAGATATTTAGTAAATAGATGATAATCGTTAGATCTAATAATAAGGAATATTCTATATTTAAATCACACTTCTAAAGATCCAAGGTTCGAATCCCGTTAACAACAAATGTTAAGCATCAAATTTACATTAAGATTGTATATTATTAGTTTTATACAATACATGTCATTTATTGAATAATTATTATTATTACTAATAATTTTATTAATTTATATTACAAAGTCAAATTATCTAAATTTATATTAATATATAATAAGCAAACTAGCCTATAATTGGTAGTTTGGTTGTTTGGTTCAATCAACCGTTAAAAGCATAGTGACCGTTAAATATTTAGTAAATAAATGATAACAGTGAGATCTAATAATAAGAAATATTTTATATTTAAATCAATCTTCTAAAGATTCAAGGTTCGAATCCCGTTCACAACAAATTTATATTAAGATTTTATATTATTAGTTCTAAATAATACATGTCATTTATTAAATAACTATTATTATTACTAATATTTTTATTAATTAATATTACAAAGTTAAATTATATTCATAATAAATTATTATACTCTATTTTGTTTAATCAAATAATTTTAAAAATATTTAAAAATAACACGTGCTAAGTACGGGCTATAAGCTAGTATCTATAATAAGCAAACTAGGGTATAATTGTTGGTAGTTTGGTTGTTTGGTTCAACCATTTAAAAAAATAGTGACCGTTAGATATTTAGTAAATAGATGATAATCATTAGATCTAATAATAAGGAATATTCTATATTTAAATCTCTCTTCTAAAGATCCATGGTTCTAATCCTGTCAACAACAAATTTAAATTAAAATTTTATATTATTAGTTCTAAACAATACATGCCATTTATTAAATAACTATTATTATTACTAATGATTTTATTAATTAATATTACAAATTAAATTATATCCATAATAAATATTATACTCTATTTTGTTTAATTATATAATTTAAAAAATATTTAAAGCACGGGCTATAAGCTAGTACCAATACCAATAGTAATCTTAATTATATCCTTAGGGTTACGCTCCATTGAGAACCAATTAAATTGGAGAACCTGAGAACCATTAGTTTATATTAAATAAATAAATAAAAAGAAACGTATTTAGTCAGGGGCAAACCAGTCCAAAAAATGTTGAATAAAATCAGCGTGTTAATTGAAATTTGATTGACAGAGGAGAAGCTTCAATCAATGATTGTGTCTTAAAAGAGTATCAATCCAACATCATATATGTTCAGGAGTGGTACAATTAAACCCATTTCTGCGTTCAAGAACGATTCTGTTTATACTCGCGTTTATATGAAAGCTACTATTATTGAAGATCTGGGTTTGGTAAGAATCATAGTATTTGCAATTAATTTGTTTATACTAAAAGGTATTGTTAATTTTTGCTAATGTTTGCTATTGTTCTACTGCAGCACGTTGCGGATTAAGAACTTATTCATGATACTATCCTCGTTGTTGGTTGCATGCAAATGGGTAAGTAAATATTTTGTTTAGTATAAATTTTTTTCCTTTTAAATACAAATTAATGGTTCTAATAGTTAACACTAAATGTAAAATAGGTTGTTATTAATGAAAATTTTAAATTGAGTAAATCGTGAACAAGGTAATTAGGGCATATAATTTTGTTTTGGGTATATAATTGTGATTTTGACATAGTGACAATATGTAGCAAGTGAATTTTGATTTGGGTATAGAATTGTGATGTAGACATAGTGACAATGGTAGTATTAGGATAAAATGTTCACCTATGGTACTTATAATTTTTGGTTGTATATTTTGTATATTGGATATAACTAATAATAATAAGTTCTGCAGTGGAACTTAAAAGGGGGAAAATTCTGTACATGAACTTAAAATGGGGAAGACATTCTGTACATGAACTAATTTTCCAATTAAAGGTACTATGAAAGAAAATGTTGCAAATAAACTAATAACATGTGTTTGAATCAAATAAGAGTAATAAGGCTTGTTTCTTAGATATGTGGTTATTATGTGCTGTGTTTCAAATAGACAGTGAGTAAGTGTTCTGCACATGAACAAATTAATATGTTTTTAATGTTGGTTTAAATTCCTTGTTAATGTTATGAAATTCTTGAATCCGTTATTATGATTTATATTTCAGCACGACAAAAGGATAATATCAGAGGTAATGATAAAGTTGGAAGGAATAGTACGATTTCCAGTGAGTCGGTAACAAAAGCCGAGAGACGTAGTAAACGGAAAAATGATCCAAGTTTGCAGCAAGAAGATGATGATTTTGAGGAGGTTCAAGTAGCTACTAGAGATGCTAGTGTTGATCATTCAAAGAGGAAAAGATGTATGCGTGAGAATGAAGATAAAAATTCCCGTGATCATTTGGATAATCGAGCAAGTAAGAGGAAAGTTGCTGTGGAAAAGGGTATAGTGTTTCAAAAAGTAAAAGATAAAAGAGATCTGAAGATGACCAAATCTGATGTTCAGGCAATAATTTTATTTGTTAATTTGCTACTCAACAACGCATAACGTAAAGTATTACTGCAGAATTTGTAAGTATATTTTAATTGTTGTTAGGCTAGATCTTTTTATGTACAGATATGTACAAATATTTTACGTAATGTATTCAGTATATATTTTGCTTTTGTTTAAAAATTGAATTATTTTGTGTTACTGTTGATAGGAGCATGGAACAACAGCAAGTTCAAATGCTGAACTAATTAAAAAGAAGAATAAGATTGTGAAGAGACAAATGGTTGAAGGTAGTGGCGAAAAAAGGCATAAAAAGACAATTGGAGTTAAATTTACCGGGAAAAAAGTAAAGCAAGGAAGAGACTTTTCAGGCTATATTCAAAGGAAATTTACACCGGAACTATTTTCTGAAATGGTTGCAGGACTAAATGTCCAACAGAAAAAATGGGTTAAAGATACAGGTTTTGGTGGACTTTTACAGTTTCAGATGTTGCACTATCCACGGCGACTTGGTTACAAAGTCGTAGAAGCATTTGATGGTGTTGCTTCTTCTTTAAAATTAGAAGGTGGAAATGTAGAAATTTCCGATGTAGTTGTTGAGAAAGTTCTTGGGCTGCCGAATGGGAAGAATGATATAGAATTTACAATTGACAAATCAGATGAGGATCTATGGGCAGAACAGTTTGAGAATAAACCGAGGGCGGAAATTACACCTAGAATGGTTTATGATAAGATTAAACGTTATGAGGAGGTAGACAAGATTTTCAAGTTGAATTTTTTGGTGTTGATGAGCAATTTTTTGATAGAGTCCCATAGCAATGCATATGTTAACCGTGAGATCTTAAGATTTAAAGGAAACGTGGAGGAGTGTTTTAATTATAAATGGTGTGAACTACTCATAAGGAGATTAAAATCATCGCACAAACATTGGGTTCGTGAACCATCCACGAGGCATTTTACTGGATCTTTACCATTTCTCATTGTAAGTGTACTATCTTTGTATGTACTCTTATGTTCTTTGATTTCTGAGCACTAATACTATACTGTTCATGTGTAGTATTTGTATGTTGATCGAGTTAAAAACAAAACGATAAAAGAGGTTTATAGAACAACCCCTGCTTATATTTCATGGACAGATGGTCTCTTGCGAGAAAGACAAAATAACGAAATCAAAGGTGAATGTTTCGGCATTGGGGAAATTTTAAAGTGGAATGAAAAAAAAAAGAGTGCTGAGGTATGTCTTATTTCAATTATTAACTTAAGTTCTTAATTATATACTTAGCGATTTAATAACCATCTTTATTAATGGAAAATTCTTCAGGAAAGAAATGAAGACAATCAGGTTGACGACGAAATTGTTGTTAGTTTGGAAGCGGATGGAATTAACATAGAGGTAAATGGTAAAAAAAAAACTTTGCAAAATCTTATATCTGATGGTTTAATCTAACTTATGGTCATAATGTTGGTTTTTTTACTTAAGGTCCCTGATTTTCTTTTTTCGTTCCCAACTGTCTTCAGTAAGGACAGTAGAGTACTTCAGTTTAAAGGACTCTTGTTTTCATACTAGTATCATTTTCCATTTATTCATATTGCGCTTATATCATTTATCATTAGGAGCAATTTTAACGCTACTACTACATGGGACTCCCCATGCACCAAACTTATGGTCGGCCATTGTGACCCTGTTCTTGAACTTGGTTCTTTGGTTTGACTTTTAAGATCTAGCTCTGCATATGTCATTCTGCAGAAAACTTCACTTATTGATATACTGCGATTCCTACTTGTCCAACAAGATAGGTTTGCAAATTTTTTTCTGCTCCTGCTTCACCAATGCTATATGAAGTCAATGATTAACACACTTTTGAGCACTTCAAAATATATCGTAAAAGGTAAAGTTATTCTTTCATCCATAAAGCGCAAAAAATAAATTTAATCTTTTCTTCATGGTGTTAATTGCATGAGTTCAACACAGCATTTTTTTACTTTGTGTGTCGCTGTCAACATCTGTAGCAAGTAGTACCACTCTACAAAATTTCCTTTAGATTTATATATCTAAAGGCTGCCTAAAAATGAAAGATCTATATTATCCAGTAGTGTACCTTCATGCACCAAGTTCCACTGGTGAATGTGAATGAAGTAGAGTTCCAGTAGAGCAATGTTAACTCAAGTGAAACATTCACCAAAATCTATTTAGGAGTCATATGAATTCAGGATTTAGCATTTTTCTATGCTACAAATTATAGTCTACAATCTATGCGCTGCATGTAGTCTAGTATCTAACTTTTTTTCATTAAAGCATATGAAAGCACCCTTTGCCTTCCCTCTTAAAGTGATGCTGTGTTTGCTGGTGAGTATAGATTAAGAACAGATTAGATGACACTTTTATGGATGTTGAGCTTATAAATAAGTTCATTTGGCCACTTAACAATTTGACTATTCGAGCACCAAATGTTCAAGATTTCCTTTTTTCGTTCCCAATCGTCTTTAGCTTAAAGGACATATCATTTATCATTAAGAGCAATTTCAACACTACTACTGCATCGGATTCCCGATTCCCTGTGCACCAAACTTATGGTCTGCCATTGTGACCATGTTCTTGAACTTGGTTTGACTTTTCAATCTCTCGCTCTGCATGTCATTCTTCAGGAAACTTCACTTCTTCCCGATAGACTGTGATTCCCACTTGTCCAACAAGATAGGTTTGCATATTCTATTCTGTTCCCGAATCCCGCTTCACCAGTGATATATAAAGTCAATGATTTGCACACTTTTGAGCACCTCAAAATGTGGAGTATAAGTTGAAGTTATTCTGTTTCCATGTAGCACAAAAATTAAATTTATTCTCTTCTCCATGGTGTCAACTGAATGATCAGTTCACCAGTTTATTTTTACTTCAAAATTGTAGTATAAACTAATTAAGAAATAATGACAAGAATAACTCTTTTTTCAAACTTTTTTAATACCTTACCACGAAATGCGTATCCAATTTTTATGGCCGGCAACTGAATGAAAAGGAAAAGATATAATGGGTACAGTGATTTAACATGTGGTCTGCTCTCTTGTCTTTTAATCGGGTGACTCATGCTATACAATCTGTCAAAATAATAATGCATATATCAGTCATATATATATATATATATATATATATATATATGAAATGCGTATCAATTTTTATTTTTCAATTTACTCCATTTTACATACGTATTCATTGTGGAAGCGGATGGAATTAACATAGAGGTAAATGGTAAAAAAAAACTTTGCAAAATCTTATATCTGATGGTTTAATCTAACTTAAGGTCATAGTGTTGGTTTTTTATCCGCTTCAAGAAAGCAGCAACTTTCCTAGTTCAAGAGTAGAACTTTAAACTTTTTTTAATGCATATATCTTTAGACTTTAGATTATTTAGTATAAGAGCAGTAGGTTAATTAGTACATAAAGTTTGTACTTATAGATCTTCATCTCACATCTCTATATTTGCTTCTTGAAAAGTCATATTTTATACTATTTTTATGTATGCTTAAAGATTTCGTAAATGCTTAGAGAAGTCATTTCAGGTCATTTTGTAGAATTACTTTTGTAGAATCGTACTACGAATGTCTTCTGTAGAATTGAATATTTTTTGTTTCCCCCCAGACAATTCAGTGGTTGAACTTATTAGTTCATTTGGTGAACTTAACTATACTGAACTCTAATTGTTGATATTTTTTATTTTTATTCTTTTAACAAGTTATACAAGTCGTTACAAAAGTAATTTTGTATCTATTCCTGAATGCAGAACATGGTGGATGGACAAGACAGGGGAGAAACTTTAGAGGGTCAGCAATGAGATTCAATGAATGATGAGGTATGATTTTTGAATGAAAACCAAAATATTTTGTAGTTTAAAATATTTTAAATATTTTTAGTAGTAAATTATGCTAAATATTCAAATATATATAATGAAACTAGTAGAAGTGACAAAGTCAATCTCTATAATATTTTAAATGTAATGTAGAGGATGTAGAACATTCATGTAGAATATTAGCCATTAAACACAAAGAACATAGGATATTTAATTTTATTAGTTATTATTTCTAATGACCTTAGTCGATTTGCAGCACCTTGTGTGAAAATGTTAGAAAAGGTTATAGCTATAAAACGTAGTGGAATGTCTGGAAATGTTCTCTTCACTAAAAATCATATGCACTCTAAAATTAGATGGAGCATATATAGAATCTGTACATAAAATAACAGCAAAAAACACCAGTAGTCTGAATTTGAACACAAGTTGATATTTTAAAAATTATCTTTAAATTATTATCATTTTTATTCCTTTTCGTAAAGTTTATAATAAGTGTATTGTTTTCATTGTTTTTTGGCGAAAAATAGGAATATTACAAGATAGCAGAAAGAAAATTAGATATCCTAAGTGATATAGTAAGGGATTGTGGGCGAACACTTGTAGCTGCATGCGAAATGTTTCCCACTAATGCCAGTAATGAGGCTCTTAGGTTGAGAATGAAAGAAATATTGATGTGCCCTGAGAAATTTTGCGAGGACATACCAGATAAGAAGTCTGGGAATGAAGAGGGTAATTTTAATAATGAAAATGACACATGGGAGAACTGGCCAACACAGTTTACAAATGAAGTAACCAAAATGGTAGATGAAGTTTCTTTCGGGAAGACAAAGGATGGTAATTATATGGCAAATGATTAAATCCCCAATTTTTCACTGGGAATAAGTCAAATTGAACCACGAAACCTGTGTGCTGATATGAATATGGAGAATACAGTTCAGGTGATGAATGTAGGACAAGGGGCAAAGAGTACCAAAGATTTGAAAGGAAAAGTAAAGGTTTCTCATCAAATTGAAGAGGCAGTAGTTGGTAAAAGACCAAGACGAGAGGTGCGACCATCCAATAATCTAAAGTCTCCATATGTGCGTAGAGCCACTGAGCTCACTGGGAGGCAAATTGTGTACAAGTGTTTGAATATGTGTTTTTTGTAACTTGGTTTCTCTTTTTCATATAAACAGTGAGGCTATCTTTGTCTTTGTTGACACTACGTCAAATTTGGGCTTTCGTCACTCTTTTGTACAGTAAGGGCTGTGACACTTTGGAAAAAACGAGTGGCTAAAGGTCATCGTCCCAAGTTTTAGCCACACAATTATTTTTTGAGTGACCGAAAACACATTTTTTGGCAGATTTAGTCAAAATTTAAAAAAGTGTGACAATTGAGAGATGAAACAGCATGGTTTTTTTGTTGACTTTGACCAAATCCAAAATTTATAGTCATACTTGAGAGATAGATGTGTGACAAAAAATAGCGACGCTTCTTTGCTGTGTCTAAATGTTACCAAACGGTCACAATCATTTTCGGTGATGTGGCTAAATGGGAAATAACCTATGGTCACTACATTTTATATGTGACTAAAAAGTAGAGTTTTCTGCATTATGTAAGATCTCTGTTCGCTAAGGCAGCTAAAAACTAGTGACTGTATTATTGTGTGACTAAAAAGTACTCTGTTTTCAGGAACAGAGCATTCTGTTTTCAGGATCCTCATTTCCAACTGATCTGTCACAGTATTACATTTGGGTGTGGCAAAATATTTTACCACTGGACATGAAGTATTGGTATAGCAGATTAACCAGAAATGACAAACACAAACTTGATTTATCCAAGTTGCATACCAGATGAGCTTAAAACTTGATAATGAAGCTTAAAACTAGAACAATTCAACTAATCCATGTCCTTCGGCCAACATTAGAATTCACCATTACATATTAATTCTTCATCAAATAAAAAACAAAGAAAATGACCAAGACAATGATAACATTATACAACTTCCCACATATGACATGAACCTCCTTTCGAAGATGTTCAACTGTTGACATGCAGTTTTGCAGGCCAGTCTTCACATCATCAACTTCTTTCTGGATCTTGATCTTCATGCCAACTGGTTCAGGATCAATCCATTCCCAAAACGAACATTTGGGTCCAGAAGACTTGAAAAAGGAATTCAAATTAAAAGATGTTTATTAAATTAAACAGATGAAACTGATAGACATCAGCTTACCAATGAACTTGATTTGTGGCACACCCGAAATCTTCTTCCAGGGTTGCCAAGTGTGTTTGATGTTGTAATCCGAGCAGGAAGACCACAGTAGCACAGATCACATCGATTTTGGTTTGAGCTGTAGGAATTTGAAGATGACATCATGATCAGGCCTCTTTCTTTGCACACACCTGGAGAAAAAAATAGGAATTCAAACAGAGCATAGAATTTAACCAAACAATAGAATTTAGCATTACATAAAAACATGGAAAATGACAAACATAATGATAATAATTACCGGATTCAGTTAGCATTACGTATAATAATACCCTTACGGTCCTGTCTAAAGTAATCATCACGAGATTCATTACCCAAGTCACGTGGATCTACAGGTGGTAATATATTATCATTGTGAGGAAAAATTACAGTACTGAAATCCTCATTGACATCATCGTACAGATCTCTATAATTCTTGGGAGGTGTCATCAAGACAATAGACATTTTTTTATCCATCTGGTCTTTAACATAAAACACCTGTCGTGCTTGTGAGGCCAATATGAACGGATCATCCTTGTGGCCTAATCTGTTAAGTTCGACCAACGTGTAACCCATGCCATCTTGCTTGACACCATTTCTACTGTCAACCCAGTCGCACATGAAAAGAGGAATTTTCTTAATATGATAATCTAGTACCCATATCTCTCGTAGAACCCCATAATAAAAGTTCTCTCCATAGGTTACTACTTCTTTAGAAATGTGCATCTCAGTTGCCTCTACACAAACCCCACTGTTCTGGTGAATTCTGCCATCATAAATTTTTGTACAAAATGTATAGCCATTGATGTCATATATATCGTATTTGTTCACGATTCTGCGTGCTCCATGTGAGATCCACTTAACTGTTTCTGATACACTTTCGTTGGAGATCGATAACTCGCTTTCAACCTAAATTACACAATAACAAGGATAAGATTCAGCTTGCACAAATTACAATTGAGAAAAAACTAAGATCATACTGATTTAAATATTACCTTGTTGTGTAACCAGTGACCAAACGTTGTGCTATGCTCTTTCTCCAGCCATGCTTGTTGTTTACCAGGATGTTTGTTTTTCAAAAATGTCATGTGTTGTCTACAAGTACAAAAATGAGTATCAAATCTGATCCTACTGTTAAATAAAAGAAAAACACAAATAAACATGTTTAGTAGGAGTCCTTACTCGATATACGGCACAACTTTAGGCGTATTTTGCAATACATAGAAATGTGCTTTCATGTAGAGATCTTGAGAAACTTCAACTGGTTTACCAGCTGACAAAGGAATTCCCTCTTCATTACCATTTTCAGATGTGTTGTGCTGGTGTTCTGGAATATCAATGGACCTCATGCATTTTTTGTATTCGTTGAAGAACGCAATTGTTTCTTCTGCAATATGCTCCTGAACAATGCATCCTTCTGGGTAAGCTTTGTTCCGCACATGCCCTTAAATAACTTTCATCATCCTCTCAAAGGGATACATCCACCAAAAGCATATTGGGCCACATAATTTGACCTCTATAACAAGGTGTACAGTTAGATGAAGCATAACATCAAGAAAGGATGGGGTAAAGTATTTCTCCATCAAGCACAGTGTAACACAAAGCTCCTCATGCAATTTATCGAGTTCTTCTACATTGATTTCTTTTCTACATATTGATTTGAAAAAAAACAAAGTCTGATAATGGCATATCTTGTGGGTTCAGGCATGATAGATCGTATTGCAATTGGCAAGAACTGTTGCATAAGCATATGGTAATCATGTGATTTAAGTCCCATAAGCTTCCTATCCTTTTCATTCACCAAACTAGAAAAGTTGGAACAATAACCTTGCGGAGCCCTTAAGTTGTGTAATGTGCCACAGAACATGTCTTTTTCATCTTTAGTTAATGTGTAGCAGGTTGCACGAAGTAATGTCTTGTCGCCTTGACTTTTAGCCTGCAACTCTTGTCTTATCCCAAAATGTGCCAGATCCTTTCGAGCTTGCAACCCATCTTTCGTCTTGCCCGGAACATTTAGTAATGTTCCGATAATACTCTCAGCCACATTCTTCTCAGTGTGCATGAAATCAATACAATATTGGATCAAATTATACCGCCAATACCTAAGTCGTCTATTCCATATGTTGAATTTCTTCCAATAGGTCTGTTCTTTCTGTCCGGAATTTGAGCTACCACCCCCTTCTGATTTTCTCTTTTTGTTTTCCCCCCTCTTCCAGTCGAAGTCTCCATCAGTTCTGAATCTTTATCCTTAAATCCCTTCCCCCACGTATTCCGAATAAATTTAACCTCGTTGAATATTTCTTCCCCTGTCATAGGATCTGCAACAGTTCCCCACTCTTCTTTTCCATTGAATGCCTTAGTTTGCTTTCTGAAGGGATGACTATATGGTAGATATCTTCGGTGACCACCATAACTCTGCTTGGCAGAGAATGGAAGTCTTACACAATGAGTTTCTTTCCTGCACACCACACAACCATGGAATCCACTATAAGGACAGCCACATAATGCACCAAGAGCAGGGTAATCATTAATCGTCCATAAGACAACAGTATGTAAAGTGAACTGTTCCTGTGCATAGGAATCATATGTTTCAACACCTTCTTCAAACAAGAGCTCCAGATCATCGATCAAAGGATCCAAAAACACATCGATATCGTTTCCAGGCATACCACCATGTCCTTGTAATCCTTCCTGTAAAGAATGCAGTTGTTAATGCAAGCATGTATCTTTTCGTATCCTGACCCCATTGCTGTCATTATCTTTTTGGCCTCATATGTGTTGTTCACCATCTCGTTACCTTCTGCAGGCAACATCTTTTTCAACAGAAGTAGCATTTCAGTAAAGCACTTATTTGTCATTCCATGCTTACTCTTCAAGTTTAGTAGTTCAACTGTTGCAGACAACTTTGTGAAGTTAGGACAATATTTATACAAGGGCTTCTTCGCATCTGCAAGTAGTTCTTGAAACTTGTCAATGTCAGCTATGAAATTGTCTTCCGTAGCTTTTACCATTTCTATTGTTTCTGCAGCATCTGTTGGAAATTCTACTGCATCAAATTGGTTGAAAGTTGTTGGCTTGTCTTCCTCTCCATGTTTAATCCACCTTGTATAATTCCGATCGAATCCCTTAACGAGTAAGTGGTAATGGACCTCATCCACCGAAAGAGAGAAGTGGTTTAAATAGCTTACACATAGACATGGAATAGTGTTCGTTGACATATTCAAATGAGAAACCGCAAAATCGATAAATGCTACAACTCCATCCATATATGGTTCACTGTTTCTATCGGTTACCATCCAAGACTTATCCATAACTACAGCATATACTTTGAAGCTTTAATACATATCAACTAAAGCAATTACGAGCATATTACATCATAACTACAGCAATTACGAGCATATATTAAAGCATAAAATTCAAAAATTAGCATATATTTAACACATGACTTACTGAAATTAGGGACGAAAGTAGGGATGAAATCGTTGTGGATGAAAGTAGGAGTGGTTTTTATCGGCTGCTTGTTTGAAGCTACTTGTTTGAATCCGATTAGAAGCGGCAGCTAGTGTGGTTTCCAATTGAGAGAATAAACTTTCCACTTAGGTATTTGACCCCCATAGCCGCGCGCTACTCCCTCTGGACTGAACCTGTTTAAGGCCCAATTAGAATAGTGTTGGCCCAATTAGAATAGTGTTGGCCCAAATAAAATAACGAGATTCGACCCCAAAAGTGGAAATAATTTTTTTAATGCATTTTTCGACGATCCAACCGTACGGATGTTAATAGATATGCATTGTGATGTTGGGGAAAAATAATCGAAAAATCGGGAATTTATCTTGTACGAAATTTTTACAGGGATCTGGCCAAAGTACTACTCGCAATAACGAGATTCGACCCCGAAAGTGGAAATAATTTTTTTTAATGCATTTTTCGACGATCCAACCGTACGGATGTTAATAGATACGCATTATGATGTTGGGGAAAAATAATCGAAAAATCGGGAATTTATCTTGTACGACATTTTTACAGGGATCTGGCCAAAGTACTACTCGCAATAACGAGATTCGACCCCGAAAGTGGAAATAATTTTTTTAATGCATTTTTCGACGATCCAACCGTGCGGATGTTAATAGATACGCATTGAGATGTTGGGGAAAAATAATCAAAAAATCGGGAATTTATCTTGTACGACATTTTTACAAGGATCTGGCCAAAGTACTACTCGCAATAACGAGATTCGACCCCGAAAGTGGAAATAATTTTTTTAATGCATTATTCGACGATCCAACCGTACGGATGTTAATAGATACGCATTGTGATGTTGGGGAAAAATAATCGAAAAATCAGGAATTTATCTTGTACGACATTTTTATAGGGATCTGGCCAAAGTACTACTCGCAATAACGAGATTCGACCCCGAAGTGGAAATAATTTTTTTTAATGCATTTTCCGACGATCCAACCGTACGGATGTTAATAGATACGCATTGTGATGTTGGGGAAAAATAATCAAAAAATCGGGAATTTATCTTGTACGATAATTTTACAGGGATCTGGCCAAAGTACTACTCGCAATAACGAGATTCGACCCCGAAAGTGGAAATAATTTTTTTAATGCATTTTTCGACGATCCAACTGTACGGATGTTAATAGATACCCATTGTGATGTTGGGGAAAAATAATCGAAAAATCGGGAATTTATCTTGTACAACATTTTTACAGGGATCTGGCCAAAGTACTACTCGCAATAACGAGATTCGACCCCGAAAGTGGAAATAATTTTTTTAATGCATTTTTCGACGATTCAACCGTACGGATGTTAATAGATACGCATTGTGATGTTGGGGAAAAATAATCGAAAAATCTGGAATTTATCTTGTACGACATTTTTTACAATATATTGATATATAAAAAATAATTATTATAAATAATATAACATAATAATATATAATTTACATTTACAAGTCGTCTAAAAACGGAAAACCGGCAACATCACTTTACCAATTCACTTCCCCCCACTACACAGGCGGCTAGACTTTCCCAAAAAAATTAAACTTCCCCCCAATTCACTTTCAACATCACTTTACCCTCAACTCACATTCAAACTCTCCCTCTCTGTGCACCATAATCTCTCCACAACTTTCAGTTGGTGAAATTAGGTTACACCGTCGGTCAGATCTGGTGACCCAATCTGGTTTATGTTCTTGAAATTAGGGTTTTTTCCACCGGCGTTTAAATCACCTTGCTTGTCGCAGGTAAACCATTCTTCCACAAACTATTTCAGTGATTGCATGTTTGAGAGATATATGTTTGAGATATATGGTTGGAGAGATTGCATATTTGAGTTGTATTTGAGAGATTGAGACGATTTGAGTTCCAATTATATGAATAATACTACTTCTGCTTTAATGTTGATGTATTAATATCTGACATTGTTGTGCATATTGTCTACAGCTAATTTGAGTACCATGGGAAAGAGGTACAGATTAGTTGTTTACTATGGGGGTCAGTTCATGACAAAGGTTAAGTGGCAATACACCGGTCCTAAGGCAAAGGTGTTCGATGGAATGAAAGTCTACAACATGACTGTTAAACAAGTTAGGGATTTGGTAGCGGATGTAGTTTCGGATGATGATAATCTTTATTTCATGAAAGATGGGGTGACCCCGGATCATGGATATGTTTTGATCCTTCGAGACTGTGACTTAAAAGAGTTGGCTATTGCTTCTACCATGACTGGAGTCTGCAAGATTCATGTCTTCCATTCCTGGTCCACAGCTATTGCACCAGTTTGCGTTGAAGAAGAATACCTAGGTAGATTAATTTTTGACTTCTCATATTTATGCATGTGTATGTATATTGAACAGATAAATCCTGTAATTGCTAAGGGTTCTTATACTGGTTATAGGTGAGGACAATGAGGAATTTGAGGAACAATATTCAACAGAAGAGTGTAGCGAAGAAGAAGAAGAAGAAAGCACAGAAGTAGAAGACGAATGAGAAAGCGCAGAAGAATAGTGCAAAAAGGTGCAACAAAAGAATGATGTCAAAGCTAAGAGGGGGCTAACCAGGTTGCCAAAGCTGCGTACCAGGTTTACAAACTCTGGTGGAAAAAGACATGAGGTTGAATTTGACTCACTTGGTAGGTTAATGGGGGAATACAGATCAGAATTTACGAGCTTTTTGGGAGACACGGTCAGGGAGCATGTGGGCTTAAGATGGTTAACATAGAAGGAGGTGCCAAAAGAAGTGAAGGCTAAGCTGTGGGATCAAGTAACGGTAAATCAGCTACTTCACATTAAGTACTCTAAATATATGTTACATTTCTAATATGAAACACTATTGTTGAACTTATCTGCTAGCCTTTTATGTGTATTAACACCATGTATTATATATTACAGCATTTTTTTGATATAGAACTTTGTCGTCGAAAGTTTACAATGACTCGGCTTGGTGGGCTGCTTCGCAATTTCAGAAGAAAGATGTATGCAGGATTCATACAACATGACCTGAATAAACCAGTAAAACTTGCAAAAGTTCCTAGGCAGTATCGTACACTGGTAGAGCAAGCTGATTGGGATAGGTTCGTAGCCCACACGTAAACGGATAAATTCAAGGTTGTAATACTTTAATATACGGATCATCGTTTGAATTAACGTATTTTTCCAATGCACTTTGCTGAAATAATTCTTTTGACTATTGGAAGGATGTCTCCAAAACTACGAAAATTGCGCAATCACGGTCCGTTTTTGATCATCGCTTGGGACGAGGAGGATACCCTCGTCTCAAAGAAAAATTGGTAATTCAGATGTGTTTTTATTATGTTACTAATGATTATTTTGGATATTAAATGTCTAATTGTGTCATCGTTGCATTATGCAAGGTTTTAAAAAATGAAATTGCAATTGATGATGTCCTCACCCGTGCTTTTATGTGGAGGAAGGGGAGGGAAAACAAAGATGGTGAGTTGGTAGATCCAAGAGTGAAGAGCATGGCAGATTATTTAGTAAGTTTAAATATGAGAGTTATTATATCCTAAAGTGAAGAACATGTCCTTGTTACTAATTTTCTTCACTTTTTTCTTTACAGATGGATATTGAAGCACAGATAAAGGACGGACTAATCAAGATTGGGCCGGACGAGGATGCCCTTACAGTGGTTTTTGGTAGGGAGCAGGGTTCATACTTGAGAGGTGTTGGTTGTGGAGTCACTCCCAGTGCGTACTGGCATTGTCCTCGGCAAAGGACAACAGGAAAAGATAAAATCAAGATTCTGGAGTTTCAATTGGAAAATGAGAAACTGCTGCGTGAGAAGAAGGATGAAGAGCTGAAGAACCTGTCGTTGCAGATGGAGGCAACGAACAATAAACTGAATAAAGTCATGGCTCAATTGGATTCGCAAGGACTGCTTTCAGCAACAAAACAAGATGTAAGCACTACGTAAATTGTTGGAGTTTTTTGTGTTGGAATTTAGTTATCTTGTGTCTATATTCCAAAACATAGTTTACAAAACTTGTGTTATCACTTGACTTTCCCATTTCACGTTACATTCTGTAGGGAACACCGATAAGTGGGAATGGTTCGAGGGACAGCTGCATTAATGTTACCATCCCAACATCGAAAGAGTTTTTAACACCTGTAAGTAATGGCTACTTTAATTTATTTTTAATTTTTTCCAAGTAATTGCTGATTTCTTGTCCAAATTTCTTAAATTGTAGGCGCAAAAGGTGATCACTGCCGACACATCCATAATGGCGCAAAAGGTGATCACTCCCGACACATCCATAATGGCGCAAAAGGTCATCACCACCAGGAGGAAAGTTATATATCTCCGCGTACCACTAAATCACAAGAAGATCCAATAATTGTGCAATAGGTATTACAATATTGCTAAATGCACATGTATATTGAGATTAACTTTAACTTTAATATGTTGGCAATTATGCTACTACTTTTGTAGGAAAAGGTGATTAGATCCGAAACCAGGAAGAAGATTAATTTATCTCAGCCTAGCACTATCTCTGGTCAAATGCCATCTCAGTCGCCATCTCAGTCAAATCAAACCTCAACAGTTGTCCAATCGGTATGCATTATATTTTTAAATGCGTATGTATATTAGTTCACTTTACCTTTATGATGTTAATTATCCACTAACTTTTGTAGCCAATGAAGTGTACTATGTATATGTTGAATTTGAACAACCCGGTTGCACGTGGTACGGCTATCCTTTCAGACTAGAAAGGACAAACCATTCATGGAGTCCCCCTACAAGATGATTGCTATAGAGTTTCTGTTGATGAAGTTGTGAAGGGGGCAGCATTCTTACCTTATGAAGCCGGTGATATGCGGAAAGTTGAGGATGCTTTAGGTTCTTTTGTGGCTTGGCCCAAAAACCTTATCAAGATAATTGATCATCAAGTACGTTTCTTACTTTGAATTCCATTTTGGTTATGTGCATTTATTCTCCTGCTTTATAATTTTGTTTAAACTGATGGAGCTTTAATTAAATAACATTACTTGTCCAATGGTCTTAACTTGCTTATCTATAGAATTACATTACTTGTGTTAGAATGGTCTTAACTTGTGGGCTGTTGGAATGATCATCGTATTTGTTTTCATGTTTTACTCTAGGTACCAAATCCAACGGCCAATGGGGAAGGGGAAGAACATAGCGCAGCTCAAGCTAAGGAAGAACATAGCGCATATCAAGTTAAGAAGGAGAAGAAGAGATGTAATACCATTACTAGTTCCCCAGTAACACGTTCAAAGGCTAAGGCGAACAAGGCAGACAAGCTGGGGAAGAAGCGGAAGCTGGTGGTGCAATTGTAAACTGAATTTGACTCATGTCGTTGTGGTTTTCTGGTTGTGAACTTTTCGATAACTTGTAATTTTCTGCATGTACTCTGGTTATGTGGTTGTTATGGATTGTGGAGTAAGTATACTTACTCCATATGGTTGTTATGGAGGCAGTATGGATTTTATGGATTATGTAATTTGGATTATGACTAGTTTGGAATTAGGCATTTATGTTTACTTGTATTTTTGCATTTTAGTTGTTTGCATATTGTGGCCTTTTTGGATTGGATTGTGGCCTTTTGGTATTTTGATTGGTATCGGCCTTTTGGTACGGCCGTGGTCATTCATAATACAAATGAAACCTTTTTGTAATTTGGTTAAGTATGTGTGGCTAGTACTATCATTCAGCCACACTATATTTTACAAAAATTCTATTACTGGGCCTAAAAGTAGGTTTTAGCTAGTACTCTAGTTACTACAATTATTAGTGACTAAAATCAGTTATTTAATAGTGTATATAACATAAAGACGACCACACAAAAATTATATAATGTGGCCATACCAAAGCTTTTTGCCACGATTTACCAGTAAATAGTGCGACCAAAACTAAGCCTTTGATGAATTTTGGTATTTAGCCACGTTATTAATTCTCTTTAGTCACTACGCATCCTGTGGCTGCAAGCCTGTATTTAGTCACACTTTCGAGCTTAAAATGGGGGCTGTCAGACCCAAGGGGTGGTATGCTTTAGTCACTCTGTTTTACATTAAAGCCACACAGCCGGGGTGTGGCCGTAGGGGGCGTAAAATAATCCGACCTTAGGTGACACTTGGCTGAAAAATTAAAGCGTGACGTAAAGTTCATAGCCACACATATTTGATGTGACGGAAGCCAAAATTTGACGTAGTATGACAAGCAATGTACAAAAGAATTGTTCCAATCATTGAAGTACAAGTCATGGGTCGAAGGAAGTGTTATCGATTGTTGAACGTATTGCTTAAATGATGATGAGAGACTGAAGTCACCTTCTTCACCACTTAGATTATTTTTTACAATGGAGTCCACAGTAAGTACAAGTTTTTTTTTTTTGTAAGAAGAAATATAGTTTTTACAGTAGAGTCCACAATAAGTACAAGTATGTATAACTCTTCAATATAATTTTAACACAGGTAGGCGCACTTGGACAGAATGATAAAAGCGATGATGACAGGTATGACATTTTATTGGACCACATTGATAGGGTTGTTAGCACGGTCAACTATCAACACAAAAGGAACTATAATGCAAGGGACTTTGATATGGTATGTATATAGGATTTAAATGTGTTAAAGGACAATTTTATGTGATGATTTTCTAACACGCTATTTTGCTTAAATTTGTAGTTTTTTCCCAATACACCAAGATCCTCACCATTATATTATATGTTATGACATTAAGCATTTTTCTTGGGAGATATTAGATAATGTTGTATTGTCTACGGATTATGGTGAGGTGTATGGAGATGTCCCACAATACTTGGTAAGTAAATGCTTAAAATTGATCAACAATTAGAGTAATTAAATTGATACAGTTGTTAATGCTTTTATTATATTTGCACAGCACACACTTTTTGTAAGGTGATTATCAGCTGAACATGTACCTGGGTGGGAAAAAATTTGGGACCTGAACCCTGAATTTGTTCGCATGGAATGGCAAACAAAAGATAATGGTGCAGATTGTAGGATCTTTGTGATGCGACATTTGGAAACATATATGGGTGGAAACAAATGGAGCATGCGACTTCCCATTGAAGGCGTAAGTGAAACTGAATTAGTAATGTTATTAACTAACTTGTAATATAATGTCAACTGCTAGTAATGTGCCTTTTTTTGGTAACAACCTCAACAGGATTCTCATTTGGAGAAACTCAGAAAAATTTATTTCCATCAGATTATCACTAGCCACAGAAATGAGAATGGACAAAAGATCGTGGATGCTGCAAAAAAGTATTACAATGAAAGGTTCAAGAAGAGATATGAGAGAAGGCCTAAATCATGACAATTGTAATTGGTTTTTAAAATGATTTTAGTAATGCGTATTTAGCACCAAATAATAACTAAGTTTGTTTAATTTATTGTGGCTGTATTTTTTTTGACATTGATTACAGTTCACATGAATAATGTACCTATGAATTGGATTGGATTTTATTTGAAGGTTGTGGTAGTATGGTTTGGCAATGTGTGAATGCAATATTTTGATTTATATTTCTCTGTGTAACATGTTATTTTTTGTAACGATTTCTGCTGTGGAACCTAAATGTATTTTTTCTTGGTAACTGATAAGTACAAGTGTATTTTTTCTTTAAAAAATAAGTGAATGTTAGTAACCTCTAAAGTGGCATTCGAGTTCTACAGTGGAACCAGAACGTTCGAATGTAGAATTTTTTTAAAAAAACCATAATTATTTTATGGTAAATGAAAATTTGAAACCAAAATGAATGAAAAAACACCAATGACTTATCTCCATTTAAACAATTTTTGGTTGTGAGTTTAGCTATGGGTCGGAGAAGTTGAAAAGTAGAATATATGAAAAAACTTAAGCATTTTTTAAATTGGAAGTTTGTAGAAATATTTTTTTTTACATAAAGACCTAAAATAATGGTAAGACACATTAATTTTTTTTTAATTTTCAATTTTAGAACATGGTAATTATTTCCATAAAATTCTTAAAAATATAAAGACACATTAATTATATTTTTAAAATAATTAATAATATGCTCATCAAAATCCTTAAAAATATAAAGACCAAGAATGTTATAACATGGTATTTTTGAAAATTATATTAGGTGAAAAATAAATTGTTCATTCCATGAATGTTTGAAGGACTTATATTTAAGTGCGTAAAAATAATTCAGGACTAATCTCTATATTAAAAGACAAGTTTAGTGACGGGACTAAAAAGTAAAATTGTAGTATTTATTGAAAAAAAATCAAATATTATTAACCTGTCAAGTGTAGTACGGCTTCTACTGTTGAAGCAGAATGTTCGAATGCTACACGTTGTAACATAAGAATAACTTTATTCTTTCAATGCTACAACTTGTAATTTATCTTTTCCCTTTTATTTCATTTTCAAATTTTAAAATTTGGTAGTGAAAAAGAATTTATTCATAGTAAAGGTGATTGAAGGGAATATATTTAAATGCGTTAAAATAATTCAAGACTAATCCTTTATAGATAATAAATTTTGGTTTAAGACTTGTTTAGTGACAAAACTGATAAGTGTAGGTGTTGTTTTTCTAGAAAAAGAAAGTGAATGTTAGTAACCTCTCAATTGTAATACGAGTTCTACTGTGGAACCAGAATGTTCGAATGTAGAATTTTAAAAAAAACATAACTTTTTTTATGGTAAATGAAAATTTTAAACCAAAATGAATGAAAAAAAGAACAACAATGACTTATCTCCATTTAAACGATCTTGGTTGTGAGTTTAGCTATGGGTCGGAGAAGTTCAAAAGTAGAATATATGTGTTGTGGAATAAAAACGAGGGTTTGTATGTATTAAATACAAGGGATGGTGAGCTTCGAGCTTTAATGGCTGTTCTTGTGTTCGAGACTAATCGGTCCTCACAAGATGCCTACGTATCTCTGTATTGCTAGAGAATCAAGCCAACGTAGTTCTGAGAATGAGGGGTCAGGCCCTTTATATAGGCTGTAGGAGCCTTAGAATTATGGTAGGAGTCAAAGACTTAATAGATAAGTCACCTCCTTGAGGAAAGTTCTAGACTCCTTCCTTGTAGGAGTCTGTTGCCATATCGAATTGGATGCCTTGGAGGCTAAGTCTTGTAGAGATAATGTCCTTATCTGACACTTATTGCTGAGCTGTTTATTACCCATAATATTAATTACGAAAATAATATTAAAGATAGGACTTTGGACCCTGTTGGTGGGCCCCACGTTCGGACCATGCTGGGTCTAATTAATGCCATATTAAAGGTGTCTTTAAGGCTTATTTTTAGCCCATATCATTTGCCCCCCAACTTCTAGGAAAACTGATCAGGTTTTCCTTGAAGTTTTAACGGTCCTTTCCAAGACTCGGGTCAGGGTTCATCTTTATACACTAGTGTTTCACGAGTATTGTCTTTATGTAAAGCGTGGAGGGACCGACGCGTTTACGACAATGTTAATTCGATGCTAATCGGCACTAATCAGCCTTAACGACACTTAAACAACGTTTAAGTGGCGCCAACCGGCATTAAACGACACTGAACGGTGCTTATCGGCACTAACGGTGCTAATCGGCACTTAATCGGTGCTTATCGGCACTAACGGTGCTAATTGGTACTTAATCGGTGCTTACCGGCACTGACGGTGCTATCGGCACTTAATCGGTGCTTATGGGCACTAACGAGCCTTGAACGACACTTAAACAATGTTAAGCGATTCTAAACGGTGCTAAACGGCACTAGCGGGGGTCCGGGGGCAGCAGCCCCCGGGCGGGGTCCAAGGGGCGGCAGCCCCTGGCGGGGTCCAAGGGGCTAGTACTATTCAGAAATTATCATTTCGACTCAAATTTATGAATTTTAATCACAAATTTCGATCAGGAAACTTCACATTTTTCGACCAGGATTTCGACCAGGATTCTGGTCGAAATAAGGTCTCAATTTTCTCCTGGTCGAACAGATTTTCGACCAGGATTCTGGTCGAAATAAGGCCTCAATTTTTCTCTTGGTCGAACGGATTTTCGACCAGGATTCCTGGTCGTTTCGACCAGGATTCCTGGTCGTTTCGACCAGGATTCTGGTCGAAATAAGGCCTCAATTTTTCTCCTGGTCGAACGGATTTTCGACCAGGATTCCTGGTCGTTTCGACCAGGATTCTGGTCGAAATAAGGTCTCAATTTTCTCCTGGTCGAACGGATTTTCGACCAGGATTCCTGGTCGTTTCAACCAGGATTCTGGTCGAAATAAGGCCTCAATTTTTCTCCTGGTCGAAAGAATTTTTGATCAGAATTCCTAGTCATTTCGACCAGGATTCTGGTCGAATTAAGGGTCCAAAATTTCTCCTGGTCGAACGAATTTTCGATCAGAATTCCTAGTCATTTCGACCAGGATTCTGGTCGAATTAAGGGCCAAATTCGTGGCCTCGTCGAAGAGTTTTTCGACCAGGATTCTTGGTCATTTCGACCAGGATTCTGGTCGAATTAATGGCCTTTTAATGGCTTGGTCTGTCAAGACCTCGATTTTACGTGACTAAAAAGTAAGGTCTCAATTTTCTTGAGCCCATGACCGTGCCTAAAGCAAACTTCTCTATAGCGGAGTGATTCAGGTCAGCTTCATGAAGCACCTTGGTGACATAGTAAATGGGTTTCCAAACCTTCCACGAGAAAGCTTCAAAATCCTTTCAAAGGTTTCATGCTTGCCTAATCTTACATAGAATTACTTTGAACCTTTCATCCACCTTGTTGGAATGTTGATTCAGTTACTCATTCTTGAGTTGTTCACGAATCTCTTGATCCAAGGTTGGATCTGATAGCTTTGTTGGCCTTCGAAGGCTTCAACTTAGTTCCTTAGCCCTTGATTTATAACACAAGGCCTGGATTCTAAGGTTGATGTTGGTGTTCTGGATCACCAACACGAGGTTTCAGGTCAATATGAGGTGTTTGTTATGCCTTAAATGGTTTCGTGAACCTTGACTTGTGACCTTCCGGGCCTTAACTTATTTGCTGAGACCTTGGTTTTAAGGTTATTATCAACCCTTGATTCCCTTGATTCTCATTCTAAGATGTAGGAATGATGAAGTCCCTTAGTTCTTGCCCCCCTTGCTTCATACGGAGGAGTTCTTACTTTTCAGTTGATCGTTCAGGGAGTTCACTTGCTCCTCAGCGTTTGACTTCAAGTCCGGTGTGTCTTGGCTGGTTGTTAACCTTCTTTTCTTGATTCTAGGTTTCCAACCTTCTTCTTATGCTCACAGGACCTTGCTTTGGTTTATATTCGATTGAAGGCTCTTGATTCAAGTCCTTAAACTTCAAATGACCAATTTGATTGGAGGCAGACAGCCTTTTTGGCCATCAAGGCTAAAATTTTGTGTCGGGATTTGAGATTCAAGATTTTAAGTAAGGAATGACAAAGGACCTCTCATCTCAACACTCTCACTAACTGTTTCTGTGCCTTCAAGGCATTATCAGGGAGCCAACTAGTCTCGAGATGAGCTCGAAGAGGGTCTATCCTTCAGCTTACATCAACTGGTGCTACCAATTTTGATTCGATGGTGGGGTCTTCAGGACCTGGAAGCAAAAGCTCTCTGCATAATTCTTTATCTCAGAAGAGCCATACTTAGACTGGGCTTCGGCCTTAATGTTCTTTTCTCTCTTGGGATATACTCAACATGGAATTTATCGAGCGGGGCTATCACGGCTTTCACAATCCTTAAGTGTTTGGCCATATTCTTTTCTCTAGCCTCAAACTCTCCATTGACTTCTGAGACTACCAGATTTGAGTCTCCACAAACTTTCAGGTTCTTCACCCTCAGGGCTCTCGTCAATCCAAGGCTGGCCATCAGAGCTTCATACTCCGCCTCGTTGCAGGTTGTTTGGAAGTCCAATCTTCAAGGCATACTCGAGTGTGAACCCATCGGGGCTTTGCAGAACTTAACCTGCACCACTGGTTTTTGTTTTAGATGCCCCATGAAAATAGAGCTTTTTGTTTTTGATGCCCCATCAAAATAGAGCATCCAATATTCCTTCTTCTCTTCTAGGGGTTTCTCACCTTGCTGACCTTCCTGGTCTATTACCTCCTGCCCCCCGACTTCTTGGTTGTCAATGGTATATTCAACCACGAAGTCAGCTAGAGCCTGAGCTTCGATGGCCGTACTAGGCTTAACATCGAATTCTTTTAGTTAGATTGCCCACTTGATGAGCCTTCCATTGGCTTTCATGCTATGCAATATGTTTCTTCAGCGGGTGTTCCATCAGGACTTCAACGTTTGTCTTTATCCTCTTATCTGCTGTAACCTAACTCTACCATTCGGGGTATGCATTCGTTTGTTTTCATTCGTGTATTCTTTTATTTTCGGTACTTGGTCTTCTTTGACTCACACATCAGGTGCTTGGCACATAAATAAAATCACAATCAATGAATGGAAAACAAACTTGCATTAATAACTTGAAATGGGTTCAACCCTTACATAGAGTACTACTGTCCTACTTGGAGCAACATGCTCTGCAATGGTTTTAATGAACCTTATTTCTACTTCTACTATATAAATATGAAGCTAAGTCCTACTAGAATAACTTAAGCCCAATCGGGGTTTTGCAAGACTAGGCCTGCACCACTTGATTTTGTTTTTGATGCTCCATCAAAATAGAGCACCCACCACTCCTTCTGGTCTCCTCATTCTTATTCTGAAGTTCACTTCCTGCTTGGGGTACTACCTCCTGCCCCCCGACTTCTTGGTTGCCAATGGTACACTCAACCACAAAGTCAGTTAACGCCTTAGCCTCAATTGCTGTCCGAGGCTTCTGTGTGATGTCCCCTGCTGACCTTTCTTTGTGTTCCTTACCACTATGGACATCTATGTCTTCAATCGGAAGGACCTGCCCCCCGACTCCATCAGGCCTTAACGAGGCTACATAACAGCTTCGTGCCATCTTCTGATCACCTTTATGTTCTCCAACACCATTCCTGGTAGGGAACTTGATCTTCACATGATAGGTTGAGGCAACAGCCTTAAATGCATGAAGTCCAGTCCTTCCAAGGATAGCGTTGTACGTTGAAGCTGCCTTGATTACCAGGAAGTTCAACATCTGAGTGGCCTCCTTGGGCTCTTGCCCAATAGTTACAGGCAGCTGAATAGTCCCTTCAACTTTGGATTTTACTCCATTAAATCCGTATATAGGCATATTATTGGGGGTCAACTGAGAATCAGTGTATCCCATCTTCACAAACGCATCATGAAACAGAATGTCAACGGAAGCTCCATTGTCTATCAAGACTCGCTTCACCTCCGAGTTTCCAATCACAGGAGTTATGACCAACGGGTCATCATGGGGGAACTTCACCCCTTCCAAGTCTGAGTCATCAAAGCTAATCGCTACCTCAGTTTTTGCACGCTTCGGGGCCTCTCCCACGATGTGCAACACCTCTCGGGCATAAGCCTTTCTAGAGTTCCTAGTTGTCCCGGCCGCAGTTGGGCCTCCTGAGATCATGTTGATTACTGGCCCTCGGGGCTGTGGGTTGCGATCTTGATCGTCATCCCTTCTATTATAGTCTCTTCTCTGATTAGCACGGTCTTCACCCTTAGTGAAGTGCCTCAGCTTCCCTCTACGGATCAAAAACTCAATCTCATCTTTGAGTTGCTTACAATCGTCAGTGTCATGCCCCACGTCTCTATGGAATCTGCAATACTGATTCTGGTTTCTCTTTACGGGATCACCCCTGAGTGGTTTCGGCCATCTGAAATCCTTATCATTCTCAATGTCCAACAAGATTCGACTCCTAGGAGTATTCAACCTTGCATACTCAGTGAACCTTGACCCTTGGTTCTTCTTAGGGGCAGAGTCGGAGTCCTCGCTAGTTCGGGGATACTTGTCCCTAGCATCATACTCTTGATCATCATAGTCCTTGTCTTGCTTTCGCTTCTTGGAGTCATTGTTACTTCCTCCTCCACCTACGGTGGTTTCTTTATTCAAGCTATCCTCAGCTTTAATATACTTATCAGCCCTTCGTTGGAGCTCAGCCATGTTCTCAGGGGGATGCTTCGCCAATGATCTCTTGAAGAAGAGGTCAGTGGTTCCGTGCTCCAGGGCTACCATTGCCACCTTATTTTCCAAATCAGTGATATTCAGGGTCTCCTTAGTGAATCTCTTGAGGTAGTCCCTCAGATTTTCATTCTTTCCTTGCACCACATACATAAGAGATGCGGAGCTCTTCTCATGCACCCTTCCGCTAATGAATTGGCTAACGAAGGTGGCACTCAACTCCTTAAAAGAGCCAATAGAGTTCGCAGGCAATCGGCTATACCATCTCTGAGCCATGCCCGACAGGGTTTGGGGGAACGCTCTGCACTTTAGGGCATCACTTGCAGGCTGCAGCAGCAGTGCGTTCGAGAACGTCCTGACGTGATTTGCGGGATCACCCGTTCCATCATAAGCCTTAATTGTCGGCATCTTAAACTTCCTAGAAATATGAGCATTCATCACCTCCTCAGTAAACGGGGGTGTGGGATCATCAGGATCTCCAAGTGGCATGAGATCCTTGGGGTTACTCCTGGGGGTTTCCACCCTTATAGCTTCTCTTGTTGGGACATCAGCCCTCTTCTGTCTTCTTGAGGACCTCTCCAAATCTATAACGGGAATCCTTCCTGAGATTGGAGGGGGTCGAGTCAGACTTTGTCTTGCCTGTTCCCTTGCTATATCATCCTTTAGCCTTTGGATCTCAGCCTCATGAGCCTTAATCCTCTCCTCAGCCGTTGGTGGAGGTCCATCATGGATCCCTTGAGTCCTTCCTTGAGGCTCTCTTCTAGAAAGTTGCCTCCTCGGGGCTTCATCACGATCATCATCCTCAGACGATGAATCATCAGTATAAGGGCCGGAGTAGTCATCATAATCTCGGTCCCGGATTTGTAAGGCATGACCACTTGGTCCTGAACCTTGAGTCATCGGGGGGTAGTTGGGCAGACCGTACCTGGGATTAGTGTTCAAGGGGAGATCCGTAGTATGGATCTGTACCCCTGGTGGCGGGTTGTTTGGATCAACAATCTGGAGAGAGTTGGTCGCTTGTCCTGCCTGATTGGTCAGAGGCAACGTACTCTCAGCACGGGGGATCACCCCTGGTTGCTGAGAAACTTGAGAGTGGATGATGACAGCTGATGCTGGGGGAGCCTGTTGAATGATCGTCCCTGATGCTGGGGGAGTCTGTTGGATGATCGCCCCTGATGCTGGGGGAGCCTGTTGGATGATCGCCCCTGATGCTGGGGGAGCCTGTTCGGTCAGGGGTGGAGCAGAGCTGAGTGGCACGGCCTCAGTTACAACTGGTGTTGTTCTTCGTGTTTGAACCATGGTTGATGTTGTCTTCCCACAGACGGCGCCAAATGTTGTGGAATAAAAACGAGGGTTTGTATGTATTAAATACAAGGGATGGTGAGCTTCGAGCTTTAATGGCTGTTCTTGTGTTCGAGACTAATCGGTCCTCACAAGATGCCTACGTATCTCTGTATTGCTAGAGAATCAAGCCAACGTAGTTCTGAGAATGAGGGGTCAGGCCCTTTATATAGGCTGTAGGAGCCTTAGAATTATGGTAGGAGTCAAAGACTTAATAG
Source organism: Saposhnikovia divaricata (assembly GCA_036435485.1). Taxonomy (NCBI): domain Eukaryota; kingdom Viridiplantae; phylum Streptophyta; class Magnoliopsida; order Apiales; family Apiaceae; genus Saposhnikovia; species Saposhnikovia divaricata. The sequence continues at coordinate 7,127,541 of CM071597.1, read as the reverse complement.
ATAAGTCACCTCCTTGAGGAAAGTTCTAGACTCCTTCCTTGTAGGAGTCTGTTGCCATATCGAATTGGATGCCTTGGAGGCTAAGTCTTGTAGAGATAATGTCCTTATCTGACACTTATTGCTGAGCTGTTTATTACCCCTAATATTAATTACGAAAATAATATTAAAGATAGGACTTTGGACCCTGTTGGTGGGCCCCACGTTCGGACCATGCTGGGTCTAATTAATGCCATATTAAAGGTGTCTTTAAGGCTTATTTTTAGCCCATATCAATATGAAAAACCTTAAGTATTTTTAAAATTGAAAGTTTGTGGAAATAATTTTTTTTACACAAAGACCTAGAATAATGGTAAGACACATTAATTACCTTTTTTTTTTTCATTTTCAATTTTAGAACATGGTAATTATTTCCACAAAATTCTTAAAAATATAAAGACACATTAATTACCTTTTTAAAAAAATAATTACTAATGTGCTCAAAACAATTCTTAAAAATATAAAGACCAAGAATGTTAGAACATGGTAGTTAGAAAATTATCTTTGGTGAAAAATAAATTGTTAATACCATAAATGTTTGAAGGCCTTATATTTAAATGCGTAAAAATAATTCAGGACTAATCTCTATATTAAAAGACAAGTTTAGTGACGTGACTAAAAAGTAAAAGTGTTGTATTTATGGAAAAGGGGAATCAAATATTATTAACCTATCAAGTGTAGTATGTCTTCTACTGTTGAAGCAGAATGTTCGAATGCTACGCATTGTAAAATAAGAATAATTTTATTCTTTCAATGCTACAACGTGTAATTTATCTTTTCCCTTTTATTTCATTTTCAAATTTAAAAATTTGGTAGTGAAAAATTATTTGTTCATAGTAAAGGTGATTAAAGGGAATATATTTAAATGCGTTAAAATAATTCAAGACTAATCCTTTATAGATAATAAATCACATTTTTAATACTTGTTTAGTGACAAAACTGATAAGTACAGGTGTAGTTTTTCTAGAAAAAGGAATTGAATGTTAGTAACCTTTCAAGTGTCATACGAGTTCTACTGTGGAACCAGAATGTTCGAATGTTGAATTTGGAAAAAAACCATAATTTTTTATGGTAAATGAAAATTTTAAACCAAAATGAATGAAAAAAAGAACATCAATGACTTATCTCCATTTAAACAATCTTGGTTGTGAGTTTAGCTATGAGTCAGAGAAGTTCAAAAGTAGAATATATGACAAACCTTTAGTTTTCTTGCTGGGCAAGATGTCTAGAGCCTATATAAACACATCCAACCCTTGTAAATTGTATCATTATCATCTTGTACAATCATTACATACAATCAATATCGTGTACATATTATAGATTAGAATTGCAAGGGAGAAAAGGAGAGAAGGGTTCAATGCTCGTGACAAGCAACGGATCTAGATCTACTTCATCTTTTATATTATAGATTTGTTCTCTTAACCCTTTGTTTTATTAATATTATTATTTTCTTCCATATCTTGTTTTCTATCATGGTTTCACTTGATCCCATGATGACGAGAGGTTCAATTATGAGCTAATCGTTGTCATGGGATTCTAACGGATTTATTTATGGAACTTAGAATCTTGATGCTTTAAAGATCTGTGTGTGGTGTGTAATTGATATCCTCGTATGGTTGTGTTTCATGTATTTAGATGCGTAGCTAACATCTAATTTGTTAATCTCTTGCGAAACGAGAGTGGATCTTGAGATTTAGAACTTGCCATGCTAGCATAGGATAGGTTGATGTTTTAACATCATGATTTGTGGCGTAAATAGAGATATTATGCTGCCCTATGTGATCTAAGTGGATAACTTGTGCTTAAACCTTTATGTTTTCAAATTCTATAGAGATATAGGGTCTAAACATAATAGGTGTCTACTCATCTTCTATCTCTTTTGTGGATGTATGTTTAGTTTGGTATTAGTATACCGAGAGGTAACTTTTACTTGTTTCGTGTTGTCTGATCAGATATCAAAACCATCACATGAATTGATTAAAGGCATCGACTCTAAGTGAAGTAGATAATGAAGTTAGGATTCCATGTTTTCTCTTGCATAATTAATTAGATTTTAATTCTCATTAGTTAATTAATTCTTAGTTTGTTAATTTGTGTCTTAGTTATTTTTAGTTAGTAAAAACTTAATCTTGTTAATTGTCTTAGCAGTGCATAATAACCATACATTGTTGCATAGGTACAAAACTGAATTAAAACCATAACCAGATCTCTGTGGGAACGAACTCAACTTTATTCTATATTACTTGTGACCACGTACGCTTGCGTGATTTAGTGCAAACAAGTTTTTGGCGCCGCTGCCGGGGACCATCGGTGTTTTATTTTTAGTTTATGTGCTTGTCATCAGTGGTCGTTAGAGTTCACTGCCTCGGATTGTTTCTTACATAGTTGTTTAGTTCTATGTGTTTCAGGTAGCAATGGGAGAACCAGCAGCAGCGAAAGCATTGATGTATTACTCTCAACCAAAGATCAAGGACATCCAATTTAGCATTGTCAGGCCAGCTATTGCAGCTAATACTTTCGAAATCAAGCCTAGCATAATTCAGATGGTACAGAATTCGGTTCCGTTTGGGGGTGCTCCGACTGAAGATCCTAACATGCACATCCGGAATTTCATTGAGATCTGCGACACTTTCAAGATCAATGGTGTGTCTGAGGATGATGTGAAATTGAGACTTTTCCCATTTTCTCTACGGGATAAAGCTAAGGGCTGGTTGCACTCTCTACCATCAGGTTCTATTTTGACATGGGAGGATCTTGCTCAGAAATTTCTCACTAAATTTTTCCCTATGGCAAAGACCGCAGCAATCAGGAATGCTATTACTCAGTTTTCACAACAGTCTGAAGAATCTTTGTGCGAGGCTTGGGAGCGATATAAGGAGATGCTAAGGAAGTGTCCACATCATGGGATGCCTGATTGGATGGTAATTAACTGCTTTTATAATGGCTTGGCTGTCCAGTCTAGACCCGTGCTAGATGCAGCATCAGGTGGAGCTCTATGGGCTAAGAGCAATGAGGAAGCTTATGAGTTGATTGAGATGATGGCTGCGAATGAATATCAGAATCCAACTCAGAGATTATCACAAGACAAAATAGCAGGAATTCTGGAAGTTAATACAGTCACAGCTCTAGCAGCTCAGCTAGAGGCACTTAATAAGAAATTGGATTTTATGTCAAAGCATGGGGTGCCTCAATTTGCTAGTGTTTGTGAGCTATGTGAGGGCGCACATGAGACGAGTCAATGTGTCATATCTTCTGAATCGGCACAGTTTGTAAGCAACTTCCAGCAACCTTCGAAACCAGCTCTCAATACCTATCATCCCAATTTTGGTTGGAGCAACAATCAAGATTTTCAGCAGCAACAGTTTCATGGGGATGATGGTCAATCTTCGAATGAAAAATTTGAATTGGATGAATTGAGGTTGATGATTAAAAGTCAGGCGGTATCTCTCAAGACATTGGAGAATCAGTTTGGGCAAATTGCAAGTGCCTTTCTCAACGGGCAGCAGGGAGTTCTTCCTAGTGACACAGAGGTAAATCCAGGAAAACAAGATGGCATGGAGCAGGTTAATGCCATAACACTCAGATCTGGAAAAGTCACGAACGATCAGAATTCAGCAATTGAGGATGAAGAAGGAATTCATGATCAGGATCCTATAGAAAAAGAAGAAAATTCTGTTTTGTCAGAACCTGTGGTGGATAGTGATGAGGAGGAAGAGTGTGAGTTTCTCGGCTTAGCTGATCTCTGGGATTCTAAGGTGCTGATTGATGAGGTTGTTTCATGGTCAAATCTTGAGGATAGTGCAATTGAGTCTTTTCTTGAGGAAGATGCTTTGTTAGAGTATGAGAGCAATAAAGATCTTCATGAGTTGTATAGGAATTTTACTTCTGATGAGATGTTGGAGGAATTGAATGTTATTTGTGCTAAGCATGGAAGTCAGCTTGAGGGTTATTCTTTTGATCTAAAGTCTGTTGTTAAGACTTCTGTTGGTGAACTACCTACTTTCGTTCCTAGTTTGTCTATCTCCATTCTTGATCAGTCTTTGGTAGAAAATCATCATGTTGAAGAAGCTTCCAAACTTGAGCTTAAACTACCAGATCACAGGAGGTATGCATATTCGGGTCATTCATCTACTTTGCTTATTATTATTGTTACTAACTTTTCAGGTAGTGGAGTGAACATTGTGGCTGATACCTTTGAAGAGCAAAGAAGGCTAAAACTTGTCATCAAGGCTATGGCTCCGGAAAAGATAATTAAATGGCCATATAGAGATACGGTGTAAGAATTTTCAAGTTTCGATGATTAGGTATGTTTGTTATCCCTCGTATTTACTTCCATTCAATGCGGACATTGAATCTTTCGAGTTTGGGGGTGGTTTGGGGGATAAGTAGTGTGTAGAAGTTATTTGTGAGTCATTGTGTTCATACAGATATCATATTTTGCATATTAGTAGTAATTCATGCATGTTTGTTCGTGTTATTTATGTTTATTTCTTGTAAGACATTCTGTTATTTTTGTTTGTTTTACCATGTTAGTTGCATTTTCATGGCATGCATTTTTCATGATCCCTAGGACGAGCTAATTCTGATTGGTAGGTAGATGACTAATTGAGTGTGGTAATGATGAGTAGAGGGTTGATTTATAGTTCCTAGGAATTGACTTGCATGTTCAGAAACAAAACTTTTACACAGTCTCATTGGGTGCTTTTGGGGCTAGGTTGAGGTCATGCTTGTTTGATAGTTTTTAGATTTAATCACTTGATTATATTTAGAATTTTCGTTATTCCCTTGATGGCGTAGGGACACTAAAGTCTAAGTTTGGGGGAAACCAGGAATTTCATGCTAATTGTTAATAGTTGATAATGGCTAGGTGTCAAATGGCTAGTAGCCGGCTCATATTTATATGAGTAGTCTAGGGTTGGAATTGAGAATTCTCATTCCAGATTGCATAAAAAAAATGAAAAAAAAAGAGTCGGGAAAAAAAATAAAAAAAAAGGAAAAAAGAAAAAAAAGGAAAAAAAGAAAAAAAAAGAGTCAAAAGTTCAATTGTTAAATGCAGAATTAACCACGGGTGAGCTCTTTAATACTCGAGTAATTAAGTCTGAGGGGACTTAGTCCTAGTAACCTAAAGCCCTTGTGGTTTGGGATTGCTGACCTAAAACTCGCTACATGGGTATTATTGTATAAGCCTTTAGGGGTCTCACTCATTGCACGGTTAAATAAGCATGCGTATTGTATATAGTATTATGTGTCGTAGTAATAAAGCATGAATTCATGGCTAACTTGAAAAAGGATGGAGGTGTTCCTAGGTTATGAAGTGTCTACAGTCTATTCTATTTATAAACTTGTGATTGTCTTGGCGAAGGATATGTATGATTTTTGACCTAGTTTTGGGGGTATTTCTGATGAGCATTGCACACACGCACGTTTCTGTTCATGTATTGTTAGTATATGGGGACGTAGTCGAGCTCTGCTTGGATTTATTTGCATTCTTTGAGATGTTTGCTCGTTAGTTGGTTTTGGTGAGTTTGAATGGGATCTTTGCATTTTTCATATTAGTTGCATTCATGCATTGCATTGCATTATGTTAAATGGATTTTGTGGGTACATTCGCTATAGGCCCTCACGAGACCTTACTCGTCCACTAGGGCTGCCTAGGGGTTTAAAGGGCTTGTTGCATATGCCAAAAGCAACCGTGATCACCTACGGAAGTGGTACTAATTAGTTAGTTAGTTGTAAATGTTTATGCTTGAGGACAAGCATCAGTTTAAGTTTGGGGGTGTGATAAGTGGATGTTATATCTACTTGGAACATTCTAATTCGGCTTAAATTGATTGCTTTGGCCTCAAGTTTGTGGTAGTTTTGATGTGTTTTGCTTAATTGTGCAGGGTTGAAGAAATATCGATTAAAGGTGTAGTTTCCGTCGTTTTTGGAGCGTTTTGTGGAGTTGATTGATGATATGGAATGAAGAATGGTGGCTAATGTCAACTCCTAAGAAGTATACAAGTCATTAAGAATGAAAGACGGTAGCTCATGCAAAAGGAACGGGAAGAAAAGGCGAAAAAATCAAAGAAAAATCAGTTTTCGCAGAACGGGACCAAGCCGGGAGCCCCATTGGCGTCCCAGCCATGTTTATGCAGATTGCACCGGCGCGTCAGGCGCCCAAACCGGCGCTCCTGCGCTGCGGGTGTGCGGGGAAATAATCAACCAGAATTTCTGATTTTGTTTTGGCCATATCTTGAGTTCTACAAGTCCGTTTGAGGCCCGTAAGCAGTCCACGCGAAGCTAACGAGATTCTTTATCATTCTGAAGTGGTTCAGAAGTCCAATTACAGCTGGAACGTTCCAGAATTAATGAAGAAAAGACAGCTGCGAATTTTCCTTTAAAACAGAATCAGTTTAGGAAACGTACTTCTATTATAATTCTGATTTGGTATTTCTTGCTGGGCAAGATGTCTAGAGCCTATATAAACACATCCAACCCTTGTAAATTGTATCATTATCATCTTGTACAATCATTACATACAATCAATATCGTGTACATATTATAGCTTAGAATTGCAAGGGAGAAAAGGAGAGAAGGGTTCAACGCTCGTGACAAGCAACGGATCTAGATCTACTTCATCTTTTGTATCATAGATTTGTTCTCTTAACCCTTTGTTTTATTAATATTATTATTTTCTTCCATATCTTGTTTTCTATCATGGTTTCACTTGATCCCATGATGATGAGAGGTTCAATTATGAGCTAATCGTTGTCATGGGATTCTAACGGATTTATTTATGGAACTTAGTATCTTGATGCTTTAAAGATCTGTGTGTGGTGTGTAATTGATATCCTCGTATGGTTGTGTTTCATGTATTTAGATGCGTAGCTAACATCTAATTTGTTAATCTCTTGCGAAACGAGAGTGGATCTTGAGATTTAGAACTTGCCATGCTAGCATAGGATAGGTTGATGTTTTAACATCATGATTTGTGGCGTAAATAGAGATATTATGCTGCCCTATGTGATCTAAGTGGATAACTTGTGCTTAAACCTTTATGTTTTCAAATTCTATAGAGATATAGGGTCTAAACATAATAGGTGTCTACTCATCTTCTATCTCTTTTGTGGATGTATGTTTAGTTTGGTATTAGTATACCGAGAGGTAACTTTTACTTGTTTCGTGTTGTCTGATCAGATATCAAAACCATCACATGAATTGATTAAAGGCATCGACTCTAAGTGAAGTAGATAATGAAGTTAGGATTCCATGTTTTCTCTTGCATAAGTAATTAGATTTTAATTCTCATTAGTTAATTAATTCTTAGTTTGTTAATTTGTGTCTTAGTTATTTATAGTTAGTAAAAACTTAATCTTGTTAATTGTCTTAGCAGTGCATAATAACCATACATTGTTGCATAGGTACAAAACTGAATTAAAACCATAACCAGATCTCTGTGGGAACGAACTCAACTTTATTCTATATTACTTGTGACCACGTACGCTTACGTGATTTAGTGCAAACAATATAATTATTACCCAATCCATATATGTTTTGGATCACCAAAACCCATACTTGTCTTGGATCACCCAAGACCCATACCATTGTATTGGGCTGAAAACCCAACAATCCTCCCCTTCAACCCAATACAATTTCATAACCGAATTAACGGTCACCATCAAGCCAACGACGTCCATCCGTCAATGCCTCCCCTTGAACAAGAACCTCCTCTTTCTCTTCCAATCATTCTCCAAACCACCGTTCTTTATCATAATGGTATATCCATCTACAAAATCACTTGCATCAATCACAACGAGTGCTCTTCCACATGTTGAGTCACCCGATCCTTGCTTTCACAATCCTTCGGCCTCTTGAAGAAAATCCATAGTATCATCCAAACAATTCACCTGGTTGATCAAGCCATTGAAACAATTGCAATGACCTCTTCCATCTTCTTCCATCTTGAGTCCGAACAGGATTGATCCACGGTGCAAGTCAACCTTCAAACCGCACGTCACTTTGTCTCTTCCCGCTTTAGTAGCAATCTCCTTATCAACAAATCCTTCATTGTACTCCGCCATACCGATTAAAACTCGAACTTTCCCTCAACCTCAAACATCACGAATCCGAACCTTGGCTCTGATACCACTTGTTAGGTTAGGGGACTTACAAAATTCGAGATTCACAAATCACCAATACAGAGCACACACATAACCAATTGATTAATTGTCAAGATCTACCAAAGCGCAAAACAAGAACACACCAATATTTGACGTGGAAACACCCACGTCCCAAACTTGTATTATTAATCTTAACAATATCAATAATACATCAAAACAATAACACCTCAATGGTGTCCCAAACCCCGATACTTGAGCCAACAATGCCCAAGCATCTCCCAAACAATACTTAAGACTACATCTCTTAAGTTTTCACTTCTCAAACAAATACAATATGACTATGTATATATAGCCATCCAAAACTTAGCCACCAAGATATCCTAATCATACTTGGTTTCCAATTACAATCCTTATCATACTTGGTATCTAAATATACCATCTATAATAATTATCTAAACATATAATTATTACCCAATCCATATATGTTTTGGATCACCAAAACCCATACTTGTCTTGGATCACCCAAGACCCATACCATTGTATTGGGCTGAAAACCCAACATTCTTCGCTTATCACTACTAGCAGCCATAGCTTTTTCTTTCCCACTTTTTATCCTACTCCCACAACCTTTATTACGACTGATATGAGGGTTCTGAACAACAACATCAGAACGAGGTTCTGCATCAATGAGTGCATAGATGTTTTGCTCACTTAGGTGTATTCGGGTTTGAGGTGCAGAGTCTACCATATCAGCTTTCATTGTGTTCACAAATGTACGCATCTTGAGCACTTGTTCCTTATTATGACCAGCATTACTCATACATGACTGAAAATCAAACCAAATTTCATTACACATAACCTTTACCTCATCAACCTTCATATAATGATCGAGTATCTCCTGTGAGCCAATTACATTATGATGGCGTTCAACATTGTTTGTCCAACGCGGCAATACAAAAGCACGAGGAATTTTAGACACATTGCACTGATGCAAACCTGCAAATGCATGCCTACATAGGTATCCCCGCCTGGTATAATGTTTGCACTCGCACTGAACATCGTGATTTGAAAGTCGTACTTTAACCTGGTATTTGTAAAAAAAAACTTAAAAAACTTGGAATATGTGGATGTCCTTAAAATTTTAAAAGGGTGTAGTAAATACCTCGAATATTTTACCGTTTAGTAAAGAATCCTTTACTTTAAAAGTCTTAACATCATCTTCAATTGACATGTCATCAATTTGTGTGTAATACCAGGCTCCTTCTATTTCTTCCGTGACTAAATGATAGAGCTGACGTGTATATAATCGTGACGCATCTTTCTCAATTTTTAACTCAATGATAGATATTGGAGTAAGTTCAGAATCATTATTATTTTGGGCATTCAAATGTCTTTGACGATCCATGGCACTATCGTATCTTTTCATGAATTCAACCAATGTATCTCCGCTCTGATGAAAATGCTGAAAGTAGAAATTAAAACTCTCAGAACGTGATGTCGTCCTAAGTAGACCAGCCATTGCTACATTATTAAAATATGCAGGAATCCAATCTTTACGGATGCTGTACATATCAGTTAGCCAACCATTATCACCCAGGCTATATTCCTCAATAATAGCCTCCCAGCTTTGCTCGAATTCTGCTATTGTCAATTGATCCGACCAAACACATGCTTTCATTTTGGTCATAAAAACTTTATCAGAAGCAAGTGTTGGAGAAATCTGAATAAATTATTGAAGTTACATTAGAATACTACTATAGAACATGTAAAATACTACTGTAGAACATGTAAAATACTACTGCAGGACGTGTAATTTAAAGTACTACAGAACGAGCAAGTGTAAGTGCTACTGCAGAACGTGAAAGTAAAAAGTAAATAAAAAGGGTACTGTACAATGTGTAAGATTACGAATAAATAAATAAACTTATGCAAAATGTGTAAGCACATAGTACTTACATTACTGCAACATAACATGTAAGTATACACTTAATTTAAACTAATCTGGGAGGCGAAGGTTAAAAAACTACTTCAAAACGTGTAAACAAAAAGTTAATAAGAGGCCTAAAGCAGAATGTATAGGAATAAAATTAAACTAAATTACTACTGCATAACGTGTTAGAACGTGTTGGTATTCTCCTAATTAAAGTACTACTACAAAACATGTAAATACATAGTTAATATGACAGACTTTTGTAGAACATGTAAAAATGCAACAACTTTTACCTTTGTAGTCAATTTATTCATGATGTGCCACATACAAAGGCGATGTTTTGCGCGTGGCCAAACAAGTGGTAGAGCCTTTTTAATAGCAAGGCATTGATCTGTTATAACACAAGGTGGAGGGTGATCCATGCACATGTCAAAGGCCGTCAATGCCCATTTAAAACTCGTATGAGAATCATTCGCTAAAAGTGCAGAAGCGAAAGTAACATTACTCCAATGGTTATCAACACCCGTAAAGGGGACAAAAACCATACAATATCTGTCATGAACAGGTGTAAGCCATGAGTAGTAACAATGAATTATAGTAGCATAATATTGAAATTATTTTAAAAAAGGATAGTATAGGATACTACAGCAGAATGTATAAAAAATAAATCACTATAATGTATCACACGAATAATGTCACTACTTGCAATCTAGAACAATATTCACATGTCAAACTAATAAAACATACTTGGAACAAATATTAAATTAAAGTATTACTCTTAATAGTAAGTTTTTTTTTTGTCAGGACTCTTAATATTAAGTTGATTACATATAGTAACACTGAATTTGAAGTGGCAAGTAATAGAGCAAACAACATTCTAACCTACATATTATAAAGCACAGCATATACTACAGCAGAACCCATGGCAACAGAAAGGAAACAAAATAATGACACATGTTATCATACTTAATTATTTGTTCAAAAGGTTGGATCAAAAGATATTGTGTCCCCGAATAAACTGTAATTGCGTCTCCCAATTGCATCAGCCCAAAATAATCCAATCAAATGACCATCATTATCAATTTGGTATTGGTAAAAGAATGTATTGTTCGATGCCTCACGTCTGATCCTTAATTATTCAAGGATCATGTCAACATCATGTTTACCAATACGTGCCCTAAAATCACGATCAAAGTTTCTAAAATCTGTTGATGTAACACCGATATTTTCATAGGATCCTACCATCTCTTTCAGTATACAATGAGACCTAACTGAACCAACATTTACCTTTCGATGATCAAAGATAAAATTTTGGTTAAACAAAGTTACTTTTCTGTTACACCTCAAGAATTGTTTATTAGTATCAGTTGTTAGGGCATGATTGTGTTCTTCGACAAAAGTCTGTACAAAGTAACAATCTGGTCCTGCATACCTAAGCAATATATGTGCCTCGCATTCACACCTACGGGAATTTGTCCTCTTGCGTTTTTTTGTTCCTTCACTGCTATCAGGTGATCCAGCACGATTGCATACAATATATTTATGAGTAAGGAGCATACTTCTATATTTTGTTGAGGGCACATCAAACCCGCATAAACGACCATAATTGAAATAAAAATCATATGCATCTTTAATAGTTAAGAATGTCTGTTTAACGAATGGCTTTGATTTATCATCACACTTTGGTTTCCAGCATTCTTCTCCCTCGGGTGATGTATAGTGATCAGAACCAACATAAATATCTTCATTAAGGATATCTGTCGATTGTGCTGCATCTTGGATATTGTCTTGTGAACTATTATCTTCAGCAACTACAATTTTTGAACATGAAGATTATAAAAAACAAAGTCAATTAAATAAGTAATTTGACCTACTGCAGAACCATATATGACAAAAACCCAAAAAATTAAAATTCAAAAAAAATAGTTTTGCAGAACTTGTTGTAGTTTTATTCTACTTTACAACATAGTTATTATTCGAAAACAAGGCATATATAAAAAATCTGTCCCATTGTAGAAACATATCTAATGGAAATAAAAAAAATAAGTTCTAATGTAGAACCTTCTCAATTTCATAGCACGTTATATACTTGTTGTATCATGGAATCTAAAAAATAAACCCCAGACTTATGAACATAACACTTAGAATAAAAGTACAGAGAAAGAATATGACACTTAAAAATGGTTCTACTAGAGAACTATTACAAGTTCTTTCACCGAAATAGGTTAGGTTTAATTTGTGTACCTGAATCATTGTCGAAAATAACCATTGTTATTGATAAGAAATGAAGATTATAAGAAATATATTGTGATGTAACGATGGAGAACTTGAGGAGGTAAGCTAAAAAGATGGTATTTATAAATGTAACGATACAGGAGGGAGATATGAAAGTTGTAACTGATTGATTCTTAATTAATTTTTGATTGATTCTTAATTAATTTAAAAATCTTGTAATTATATCCTTGTCCTTGTAGTTTATTTGTGAATATTTTGTATTAATTACCAGCTAAAATCTAAGTCAATCTAAGCCATTCCTCTTGTATGAATCCAACGATCAGAAATAGATCTCCGGTTCTCTATTAATGTTTGGTTCTCATTTGAATCAAGCCCTATATCCTTATATATAATAAGCGTAAGAGGGATCATATCCATAATTTTGATTTTGTCACTGTACTACCAAAATAATCTCAACCGTCCAATCTAATATTTTTAAAAATAGACGATCAAGATTATATCATATTAAAAAAATTATAATCTAAAAAGGATATGATTAAAAAGGTTATATTGGAATTGAATTTTAAAAAGAAAATTATAATATGAAAAGGATATAATTATGATTGAACGTGTAATATCAATTTTTTAACGACAATTTGATATGTAATAACTTATAAATATTAAAAAATTAATATATAGTAGAACCTCTATATAATAATATTCGATATAAGAATAACCTCCCTATTGTAATAAAAATTTACGGTCCCAACTCGGGCCAGTTATATTTAAGAATAAACTCTACATTGTAATATTTCATATATTTTTCAAGTCCATCCTTTATAAAATGTCCTATATATATATATATATATATATATATATATATATATATATATATATATATATATATATATATATAAAATATTTTCACTAATCTGGGTTCGCTTGCTCTTAGGTGCCATGACTAGATTGGAATAAGAAAATGTTGGTTTGAAATGATATATTGTAAAAATTCATTAGTACTACTTATATATGTTTAGTAAAAAACAAAAGTCATTATACATGCATGCATTATGTATATACGGGTTAAATAAATACATATTCATGAATCTTAATACTGTATATGTTTTAATTTCATGCATTTGATATTGTTTTTCTTTGTTTTACAAATTTATCATATACTATATAAATTCATGTATTTATGGTATATAATAAATATTAATTAATTAATTTTTAAAATTATAAATTTATATGTCAACCTTTATTAAAGAATAATCTCCGTATAATAATATTTTTTGTCGGTCCCAAGGATATTACTGTATAGAGGTTTTACTGTAATAGATATTAAAAAAAACTCGTGGGGTTGTAAGTAAAAAATAGATAGATGCCATATGTCCGTCAGCATTGATGCATACAACATATAGATACAGATTCAGACAACAAAACAAAACAACGTTGTACGTAGATTAGATCCAAATTAAATTCATATAGAATTATTAATATCTTAATATTGATATTCAACTCTAACTACGTATAGCTACCATCGTGAATTATGTATAAACAAGAAAGAATGTTAAAAACAACACTTTTTTGAATAAAAATGATGAAAATAACGTTTTTTGGAAGACATGGCTGAAAATAATGATTGGAATACGCATTTCTATGTTGGTTAACCCATATCACGCATTTTTATGTTGGGTAACAGTGGGCCCCGCAAGGAAAAGCAAAAAAAATAAAAATAAAGGTGTGATACGCACGTTAAAAATGGGTATTACGATGACACGCATTTTCAACATGCGTATCACACCTTTTATTATTTTATTTATTTTGTTTTTATTCGGTGAGGGCTCGCTGTTACCCAACTTCAAAATGCGTGATATGGGTCACCCAACATTGAAATGCGTATCCGAAACGAGAATTTTAACCATTTTTTCCGAAAAGTGGTATTTTTAGCCTACTTTTCAAAATACGTTATTTTCAACCACCCCACATGTTATTTATATTATTTTTAACAATCACCCTATAAACAACTAAAATCAATTATAAATAAACAAATAAAAAAGATCTTTAGAATGAATTGAAAAAAAATCATAATACAATCATAGATAGAATTATAATTACATTATTATATCAAACAGAAACATATACATACAAGATCATTAGTTACACATGAAAAGCAAAAAATTGAATGTAACAAGAGACGTTGTGAACGATATGTAGAAGTTACAGAAGAAAAACGGAGCCGAAGGAGAAAAAAAAGATGTGAAGAAAATAATGAAAAGAAAATTTTAAAGAAAATTTATTACTTATATTGGTTTAACATTGCAATGATTTTTACAAAATTTGAAATCCTTAACTTAATATTGATAAAAGAAAATATATCTCAAATGTAGTGAAATAATTTCGATGACGCTATACATTGAAATAGCAATTTTCAAAATAAAACATGTAAAAATTAATTTATTAAATGAATTTTTTTTTAAAAAAAAACCATATATCGCAAGATTATAAGCTTATACCAATAATAATCTGAATAGGTTACAAGGTCTAATTAAACTACTATATAAACATAACAGAGTCCCAAAATTCACACAACGTCTGCTTCTCTGTTCCCATCGGTGAGAGCAAATCAAGTCCAGTCACACATAATCCTTATTCATATATATATATATACCGATCATGGATTCAGGTACATAATAATCTGTAATTATAAAATAATTGTAATTGATCAGTTTCATCAACCGTGTACACCCCTGGTATCTACGCCTCCTCTGTCTGTATCTATCCCCCCCGCCCCCCATCAAATCTATAAAATCAAGTTAGTTTTTATTTTTTGTTACAATTCTCAGGTTTTATAACGTTTATATTTTAAATATTTATTACAAGGCCTGCTTGACATTTTTATTTTTTGCGTATTTGTATGTAAACCCTAGTTTTTGTGATTTGCTTAGATTTGTTGAAATCGGTGGTCTGGTGCTGTGGAAAGTGTGTGTTTAGTGGTGTTTATGTGTGTGTTGTTTGATAAAGTTGAGTAATTTGGTTGGTTTCTTTTTAATTTGTTATTTTAGGGTTTGTTGAGGGCGTTTCGATTTCGAAGAAGTTTCGAAAAATGGCGGAAAATGGGACGCATGTGAAGGAGGAAGCTCTTGTTGATTCTCCTACTTTTGTGCTTGAAGAAGAGGTCTCTCTCTCTTGTGTATGTGTGTGTGTGGGTTTTTTGTGCATTTTACTATTTTGTTGTACGATAAACCGGATGTTTGCGATTTATGTTATTATGTGGTATGATAAACCGGATGTTTGCGATTTATGTTATGTGGTATTAGATCGGGAGATTGATATGTGAATTGTGAAACTAATACTTTGTATGACGGAGGGGCGTTTAAATGGGAGTGGCGTTTAAGGGATGCACTATAATTTAGCTTGAGAGAAGATTTTATAAACATTATAAGAATTAACAAAACAAGAGACACAAATTAGACATTCATAGCCAATTGAAGAAATTCTTTGGATTGTTTTCTCTCATAATTATTATATGCTTTTTATTTGTTTATTAGATTATTTTGTAGATAATCACACACCCACAAACTATTTTCCACACTTCTGTAAGAGATAAAAGACTTGGAATTGGTATTGATATCATTCCTTCCCTGTGAACGAAACTCTAAAAATACATATCAACATGGGGTGATTGAAATGGAATGGATTGGAATGAGAGTTGTAGTATAAAATGAATAGAAATTTGAAATTTTTATTCATTGATCTATTTCATTCCAATCCACTTACGTTGTAATTTAAACATTCCAATTTGAGAGGGAATGCTTAATTCTTACCTCTTCCATTTTCTTCACAATTATTATCATAGCAATTTTATATTATATTATTTTTTTTCAAATCTTACCTTCAACTTCCATTATTTTTGATTTCATCCATTTCATTTCATTCGCCCCTACCAAAGACAACATAAGAGGAAAGAGTGCAGTATATAAACAATTCACTAATTCAATAATGACAATGTCAATCAGTCAATGTGGACCTGTGGGCAAGAAACTATCAAACAAGTAAACATTTTCATAGTAATTAATTAAGAAGACACTTAATTAAAGCCATTTCAATCAACTTCATATATCATTTTATTCTATAAATCTCCAATTTTCAAATAAATACATTCCATCTATTTTGTTAAAGCAAAAAATCCAAGTATTTATATTTGTAAACGACATTAATCAGATAGCACTAGCAGTCTAGCATGGGCTAGTTAGGCAAAAGCAAGATTAAAGGCAGTACCTGTACGGCCTGCACAAACTAGCCCACTAAAACCCCCAATCGCCAGCTGTAACAAACCAAACACCAGTGGCACAACAATAAATAAACAAACAAGAAAGGGCAAATAGAATCATCAAATTCCCGCCCAAAGCAAGACATAGTGGGGGGCTACAAAAACGCTTCCTTTTCTCACACCCCCTTTCACTCCTCCCTCCATCTAGTATCTACGCCTCCTCTGTCTGTATCTCCCCCCCCCCTTCATTAAATCTATTAAATCAAGTTAGTTTTTTTTTTTTTTTACAATTCTCAGGTTTTATAACGTTTATATATTAAATATTAAATATTTATTACAAGGCCTGCTTGACATTTTGATTGTGTATTTGTATGTAAACCCTAGTTTCTGTGATTTGCTTAGATTTGTTCAAATCAGTGGTCTGGTGCTGGTGAAAAGTGTGTGTTTAGTGGTGTTTATGTGTGTGTTGTTTGATAAAGTTGAGTAATTTGGTTTTTTTTCTTTTTAATTTGTTATTTTAGGGTTTGTTGAGGGCGTTTCGATTTCGAAAAATGGCGGAAAATGGGACGCATGTGAAGGAGGAAGCTCTTGTTGATTCTCCTACTTCTGTGCTTGAAGAAGAGGTCTCTCTCTCTCTCTCTCTGTTATATTTTTGTACAGAACCAGAACCATCCTGTATAGTAGTTGGATGAATTGTTGCTATTCCAATACGAGTCAATTTGTAAGCATAAATTCCAATACGAGTCAATTTGTAAACTAAAATTTTAATTACTAAAATCCAAAAGCATAGATTTTAGATAATTCTTAGTATTTAAGTATTTGGATTTAGTCCCTGTAAGTAATGTATATAGGCAAACTAAAATTCAATTACTAGAAGCAAAAAATTGAAAGTTGAAGTTGACCGCATGTATGAGCACATAAAGTTTGAAACATCAAAAACATACAGTCTGTTGCCCAGGAATAAGCCTAGAAACATGTCTCAACTGAATCTTTTTCTCCCGCAGTCCAGTATAGTGTATACCATATTAGTGATGTCTCATCCTGAAACATACATCCAATTTTGCTGATATATCTACAAATCCTAGTTAATTTTGATAAAGAAAGACTTGAAAGGGAAGACAACAGGAAAGTTGACAGAAGAGAAAACTTTAACTTAAGTTAAGAAGCATAGGAACATATGGCTATAGATCTGTTGGAAGAAGAAATCTGAAGCAAGAAAATACCACAATATAGTACTACTGATAACGAAAAAAGAAAGTCTTGTATGTAGAACTTCTCCCTTGGTGAGTAATTTGGTTCTTTCTTACTCCTATTTAGGGAAGGGTTTGCAATATGACATTAGTATAATCGATATTCTTCTCATTTAATATTTGTGCATTAATATTTATTTGGTTGCGCCTTCACAAATCAATCTTAGAGCACGATATAGAAAAACTGCATGCTACTAGTGTCTAGTGTGGCCTTATTAGGAAAGTTGTCTTGGAAATGTTTACATTTCCTTAGCTGTTTTTATGTAGTGACTTGACACGTTTCACAAGTATAGACTCATATTGTAGTTGCCAACTACTTATCTTATTTTAATCATGTTCAATTTATGAGACGGTAACGATTTCGAATTATTGCTCAATTTTTCCCTTTTCATGTTCTAACATTGCATCTGCATTTGGCCAGCTGAAAACTTAAACCTCTGATAGGTAAAATTATGTTTGAAGGATCCTCTGACTTTTGAAATGTCTTCCTTCCTGGCTATCCATTAAGCACACATCAGATTATTCATTGCTGAAATCCAGCCTTGATTGGGGCTTTAATTCTTTAATCTGTTAGCCAATCCGAGGGAGAACTTTAATGTTATTATATAATTTCAAACAGCACCCATCTTCGAGATATTTCAGTACTTTCTGAATCACTGTAAAATTAACAAAATGATCATGATATTTTCCCCTAACTAGATACTTCCTTTCACACAAACAGATACTGTGAGTTGTTACACAGTTTTTCCTCGCACTTCAAAAAGTTGTTTGTTGCATGCACATGATGAGCAAACAAACCCTAAAAAGGACAGCCACAAAAGCTGTCACTGTTATCCTTTAAACATACATTATTACTCATTTGTATTTAGTCTCTTCTAAATCTCATGCCATGTGCCCTTGGAGTAGTATGCCTAACAGAATATCCTTTATTCAAAGCCAGATTATTGAACTACAGCACTTCTAGTAAGAGATATCAGTCCATATACGTTTCAGTTTTAGTGTCTCTTTGTTTTGTTAGACTTTCTCTATTGAGCTGATTGATGGATATTATTTTCTTTATATCGCACTACAATGGCTAGAATGTTTTGAACTGCAGTCTCTTTTGAATTATTGTGTTTGATATTTATTGTTAGTTGCTAGTTTGTTACATTCACATTCATCTATCTTCTATTGTGGAAGAGCCAGTCATATGAATATTACCAATACGAGTCAATTTTATGTTCACAATAAAACTGATGCAGTCTCTGTTATATCCTGTGTTATAGTAGTTGGCCGAATTGTTGCTATTCCAATAAGAGTCAGTATGTAAATGAATATTAGCTGCATGTATATATGCGGATATGTAGTCCTATTTCTTGTTGTGTCGGTCCGTGATTGTGTTTCAATTTGACGTAGTTCTTTGCTCATGTTTGATTGCGATCTTCTTTGCTCATGTAGTTCTTGCTCATGTTTGATTTTAGCTATAGACCAAACACTAATAACGAGAGAAATGATGAAATCCGCGACAGAGATGATATATTGAATCTCTATGATGATATTTAAATTCTGCATCTGCCCAGATTTTAAAATCTGCATTCTGCAATTTTATTTCTAGATTTTCAGCACTGTTTTATTTCTGGATTTTCTGCACTGTTTTTTTGTTCTCAGACCTCACTTATGCAGTTTACTTGTTTTTTCATTCTGTGCACTGTTTACTTGTTTTGCATCTGCCCAGATTTTAAAATCTACAATTTTATTTCTGGATTTTCTGCACTGTTTTTTTGTTCTCAGACCTCAGTTAAGCAGTTTACTTGTTTTTTCATTCTGTGCACTGTGCAGTGGAGACTGCAACTGCAGCCACTGCTCTCCAGTCTTGCAGCAGCTGGCCCCTGCTATGCAGTGTGGCAAAACTGCTCTGTGTGGTTGTGATCTCGTGGATTTACTTTGTTCAAGTGGTTTGGAAGAATTTGATAATTGAATCATCGATTTAGTAATCTTTTTGTTTGTACAATAGTTAAAAATTTCTAAATTAGAATTAGATTACATAATTTCTTCTCTTCTTTCTCTAGTCTTCTTTCAATATTTTTGTGGTCTTTATCTTCATAGGTTTAAGATTTCCTATACATATAAGAGAAAGGGAAAAAAGTTTGTTAGAACTTAGAAGCTAGAAGTTAGAACACAAATATATTATATACATTAAGTATATAATATATATATATATATATATATATATATATATTAATTGTATATCATGTCGACTAGTCACGACTAGTCACGACTCGACTAGCCGAGCACCCCGGTCGACTCGACTCGGACGTAACAACCATGTGTGTATGTATGTCTGTATAGTAGTAGTTGGTCCTGTACTAATCTTTAACTTGCAACAGGATTCTGGAGAACCGAGTAGCAGAAATCCTATTTCTGAGAAGCAGCCTAAGCAGGCTAAAGGAGCACGTAAGAAACGCAAACGTGCTGCTAAATGTGGGGCCTGCACGGGTATCAGTCGTCCGTGCGGCCCTGACTGCTCTTATAGGATGATGTTTCCAACCAGCAGCACCAAAGTGGAGGCTTGTTTGATCAACAAATTTTTTCGAAAAAATCAACTGCTTGGACTAGCGGAAGAATGCAAGAATGCGGAAGAGATTAATAAATGTCGGGACAATCTCTTTTGCATTTGTGCATGGCTTCAATCTGATCCAGTGAATATACCTTTGGTTGCCCGGAAAGTTGCCCGGAAAGTTGCCAGGAAAGTCAGCAGATGAGTACATGGTTCTACTCCAGAAGGTATAAAAAAAATTCATCAATATTACTTACTACTGTTTGGGAAAATATAACTTATTGCAGTTACTTGTTACTTTTTATGGCAGATGGCAAGCTGGAGAGTGAGAAGAAATGATGGTTTTCAGAGCTTGTAGTAGTTACAGCGTTCATCAATGTTACTTATATATCGTCTTGTTTTCGAACTCTATATGTGTGCCACTTTATATTAGACCTTGCTGAAATTGTGAAGTAATGGTAGTTTGAAAGAAAAATGTAGACTGAACTTCTGATAATCTTGTCAGGGGTCTCTATTACAATGTATGATGAATAGCCTTCCCCTTGAGTTCTCTTTTCTTTTTTAGCAATGCCCTTTTATATGAGGAGTTGTATCATTTTGATTATTTCTTACAACAGAAGGGTAAATATTTTAGAGTTTATGGTGTAAAGCTAGCTACCAACTGATAAAAATAGTAAACCATCAAATCATCAGGTGATTTCTTTACTTACATTTATCTACTTTTGGCTTGTTTTTATCTTAGTTCTTTTGGGGTCATTGTGAGGTCTTGTCTCTATGATTTTCCCCAACAAATATTCTATAAAATAAGTAGCTAGCAAAAATGTGAAACATAGGGAAAAAAGTCAGTTCTCATCCTTTATTATAATACTTGAGTCTACCACATATCAGTTAACCAATCACAAAATTATGAATTATTTTAGAAACAATCAGAATCTAATCCTAAATTTTAGACCAATAACATTATATCTAACACATTTCCTTTTATAATTTAATTACCCATCTTCTAACCAAGGTTAAATCTATCAACCATTCTAGAGTTAATGATAAAAAATTATATAAAAATTTATTAAGTTTGATCTATATTAACCAAAAACAAGTTAAACACAAAATTTAATAAAACAATCAAAATTATTACCTACTATTAGATACCTAGAAACTATGATCAGAGAGTTTTAAAAATAATTATAATTGAAAAGACATACACCATCGAAATCGATAGCCTCTTCACCATTCTACCGACAAATTTCGACAATTCTAAGTTGTGTAAATTCAAGATGGCAACTTCTAGAATTAATGCTAAAAATAACGACTTTTTCATAAAAATATATAGAATTACCAATTCTCGGGGAAGGTTGTTCAAATTACCAATTCTAATACCCAATAGAGAGCTGCGTCTTTGCTATACCCAATCTGTACATGCGTGTTGCATGATACGTATTACGATTATGCGTATTGTTCACACTTAGTTCTCAGACTATATCCTATATCCTGATACCCCCATTGCCTTATGCGTGTTAGCCTGATACTCAAACAGTAAATGCGTATCCTTCATGTAAAAATTGTATAATAATTTTAAATTTATTTGCATTCACTCAGGTTCAACGGTTAAATTTTGGGGTTCAACTTTTTCATTTTGGGTTTAGAAATATTCAAAATGACGAATAAATCGTATGCAAACTTAGGGTCTAGGGTTTAGGTTTGTAAAGGGTTTATGGTTGTTTACAACCCTAAACCCTAGACCCTAAACCCTAACTTATCCTAACGCGTTTAAAAATCTTAGCGTTTAAAAATCAGGCTGCCGGATTCAATATTTTAATTAAAATTTTTAAATTTTATCTACATTCCCTTGGGATTTCAACGGTTAACCTTTGGGTTCAACGATTCCATTTTGGGTTTAGAAATATTCGGAACGACGAATAAATCGTATACACCCTAAACCCTAGACCCTAAACCCTAACTTATCCTGATTTTTAAACGCGTTAGCTTTTAAAAATCAGGCCGCCGGATTCAATTTTTTAATTAAAATTTTGAAATTTTATCTGTATTCCCTCGGGTTTTCAACGGTTAACCTTTGGGTTCAACAGTTCCATTTTGAGTTTAAAAATATTCGGAACGACAAATAAGCCGTATACGAATTTAGGGTTTAGGATTTATGGGTTTTACCCCAACTGTAGTTGCGTATCCTCATATTAAAATTTTAAAGCTTTATCATAATACCCCAATGCAAAAAAAGGAGCAGTAAGTGCACCTAAGTGGGCAACCAAACTCTCTCCTCTCCTATACATGAGAGTCGACTCTCATCTATATGTTTAAGCCGCCGCCGGCCACCCTTCTTCTCCATTTTTCCCCCATCAAACCACCCTCCAATTCTCTCCCCAATCATCTAATCTCCTTTCTTGTTTTTGTTTTCAGTTTTGTTTAAATAAAAATCAAACCATAGCTAAACATCTAGAATTTATTTCTCAGATCTACCTTGGTTTTGAGTCCGATTCCAAAAATAAAAAATACATTGAGATTCAAATTCTCCTCCTTAACATCATACCAAAATTTGGTGTCATTCCGAGGTCTTTGAATTTTTGGTTATCGTCTTGCCTTTTGGCAGGTGTCTCTCCTTCTGGAATGGTTTGGAGTGTTTTATGTTTTTAAGTAATTATGTATCTCTATGTTCGTGGTTGGATTTGCTGAGAATAACTTTGTTAATGTCTTGGGGGATCTGGAAAGACTGCATCGAAGCTAGGACGGTGAAGATTATTGCAAGAGCTCACCACTCACAACCAAAGATGGTTCATCATTTTTTGGAGGTTTTCACTTTCGGCATGTCTATAGCTGGTATCCGGCATGTAGATAGCTGGGGTGTTTGATGTGGCGGAAATGGTACAATTAAATATCGCAAGCGCACGATCATCGTTTTAATATTTAAGATTCGATCCACAGGGAATAATATTTTCGCAAAACCTTAACTTTTAATTTAGGCGGATTAGAACAAGTTGGGATTTTTGTAAATTTGGATTTTTATTTTTTCTTTTTTTCCTAAAAGAAAATTTAAACTATTACAAAAAGAGGATTTAATCTAATCTAAATTTAATTTAACAATTTAAAATTCAAAAGAAGATAAAAATCTTAATTGATAAATTACTATTAAAAAGAAATTAATTACTCTATTTTTATACAAATTAATCAAACACAAAAATTAAATCACTACTAAAAATTCTGAATTCGAAATTTATTTTTGAATTATTATTTTTTTATTTACAGAAAACTTAACCAAGACAGACAGACTCGGCATCATGACTTAAAACTTTGCAGCAAAGGCAGAAATCATCAAACAGATTTTAGCAAACAATTACAACAACTCAAACAATCACAGCAACTCGTCATTAGATTAATCACACACAGACTCGACAAAATCGCATCGCAGCAACGTGGATACTATTCGGACAAGAACAAACTCATTGACAACACAGCGAAATACCACAGCTAGCAGTTCGGAACTAAAAACAAGCACATGGACTTAGACACATAGAAACTTAGTGACAAAAACAATAAGATACTTGGCAATGACTTAATCGAACATTACAAACTTCCAGACTTCTAACTCGACCACAACTCGGTAAAACAAGGAACACAAACTATGAAAAATTACTTAACGATCATAATACTATGAAAACAGCAGCCACAAAACAACTTAGAACAATAGTTAGACAGCAACAAGCAACCCAGCAACATTGGTGACTAGAACAAAACCAAACAGACCCTGTGTACCAAACAGACCAAACAACAAACTCATCTTAAGAACAAGAACTTGATTTAAATCAAAAACGGCACAAAACTCAGAACTCAGAACTCTAAAAGCTATAGACAAAACGGCACAACAGAACCAAGAACTCGAGAATCGGAAATCAACAAAACTCAGCATTACACAGCATTCGGAAAACTCAGAAACGTAACAATTCAACCGCAAGAATGAAACCACAGAAAACGAAACAAGCACTCAGCAAAAACAATCGAAACAACAAGACTCATAAACCCCAAAAACAATGAATCCAAACTCAGTAACAATTCGTAATCTTGAAGAAAAAACTCGACAGAAATCGACGAAAGGAGGAGGGGATAGTTCTGTTGGGTTTATAAAAAAAAACAACGAAAAGGAAGACAGGAGCGGGTGTTTGCGTGTGTACCAGCAGTAAGAAGAAAGGGAAATGGGCAAGAAAGAAATCGGGATTAACAAATAGGAAGGAGAGGGCGCGAGACAAGAGAAATTGGATGAGGGAGGAGATGGAAATTGATGTTTGCAGTGAAAACAAAAGAGAACAGGGAAGATATTATGTACTTATGTTTATGAAAATGGGTACAGGAATTAAAATTCTGATAATAATAATAAACCGAACCAATTAAAATGAGTGCAGCAGAAAATATTAACTAATAATTCAAAATAAATGCTTACAAATATATATTACAACTATAAATTTTTGGAGGAAACTAAAACTGATCCTAAGCCTAATCTACTCCTAATTCCAAGTTGCTCTTTTACAAGGGAAATTAAGGCTATTTAAAGGAGATTTGTGGTTGGTGTGGATTAATCCCCACCATTCATTTTTGTTTGGTGGGATTAAATCCTAGCCCTCCATTTTTATTTTTATTTTTTTATTTATTTTTTTTTCTTTTTTAGTTTTTAAATAAAAATTCAGCTTTTGCACCAAACTCCCTCTTCTTTCCTTTTCTTCTATTTTGGTCCTTCTTCTTCTTCTTTTTCTCTTCTTTGACCTTTATTTCTTTATTTTGCAATTTCTTCAATTTTTCTTGAATTTCCTGAAATGCAACAAAATAATTTATTAAAATACGAATTCAAACAATAAATAGGCAATAAAAATATGCAAAATTATGCACTTATCAAATGCCCCCATACCTATCTTTTGCTCGTCCTCGAGTAAAATAAAAAGAAAATCTAGATAAAAAGTCCTATACTCCTTTTCGTAGGTGTGACGGGTAATTTTAGGTTTACCAACCCGTTAAACCTATAGACGATCTCTACAGGAGGAGTGTTGTCTCCTAAGGGTTTACAGAAGATATACCCATAAAATCTTTGAGATAAATCAGCAAGTATCCAACTTTCCTCTTTCACTCTAGCTTTCATTGGTGTCAACAAAACAATTTTGTAGGAAAATATATGCCTTAAAGATCATTCTAATAATAGCCAAGTTATAGGTTCCCACAATCCACTTGATTAGACTAAAAATTTACAAAAAATCCCAAGGTGTGTAGTGAATTTAAGGCCTATGATGGATTAACTGCATACGAACATTTTCTCTTTTTCAACCAATATTGAACTGACCCAATCTCTATCAAAACAAGGTTCTAGCCAAACTTCACGTTCTTAGTAGTTAGACCGACTGTGCAATGGTTGAGGTCCCAAAAGACTTTTGCATCAATACCCATTTAGCGAGTTTTAGGTCAACAATCCCAGATCATAAAGGACCTTAGGTTGCTAGGCACAAAGTCCCCTCGGACTTACTTACTCGGGTTATCAATGAGCCCAACCTAGCCGATTTCCCTACTAAGAATTTATTATTACAAAATCACACTAGCACTTTTACAACTACAAATATTTATTGACTCTTTTTTTTTTTTTTTTTTTTTCTCTTTTTTCTTTTGTCTTTTTTTTTTTATATATATATATATATATATGACACTATACGAACCAAATTTCGCAAAGGTTTGATTCGACATTGTTCTAACATGTGGGTTCTCTCTCAGGTATCGAATAACATTCCTATACAATTTTTCCATCAAAAGTCTTGTGCAAATGTGCCGTCTTGGACTTTTAAGCAAAAATTTGTTCGACACAAGTTTCATGAGGAACAACCTTACCTGACTACGCTCAAATTATCTAAAGGCATTATACATATAATTTTTGAAAAATAGTCAACACCAACTAGTTCTGGAATTTAAAGAGTGGGAAGGACAACTAGTGCTAAAATATCTCTATTTTTGGATTTTTAAAATTTTTCAATTTTTTTGGATTTTTCAATTTTATGTATTTACACTAAAACCCTCCCCCATACCTAAATCATGCATTGTCCTCAATGTATGCAAAATGCAAGAGAAACGAAGAGAAAGAGGAGATAATACCTGATAAGGGATGACGGAGACTGAAAACTTCTAAAAATCACGAAAGAAAACAACTCACGCACGCACACAATGTAACTCCCCCATACCTACATTCTACTATGGGAGGTACAAAACGAATATTTACTATCCAATACCTGCTCGAGGGAAAACTACACATGTAACACAATCAACATATTTCAGAAACTTACCCACAAAAATAGCATAGACCACTCGAACGATCCGATTAGGCGCAAGAATAAAACTCATATTCCTAACTTCATCCATAGACCAATTAGACGCTTCTTTATGTTGTTTAAGCAAATTAATTACGATAAGATGTTGGTCATGAATATCATGAGTTTCGATGAAAGATGGAGCACGAGTGGAAAATGAAGAAACGGGTGGGGGTGGCTCTTCGAAAAATGTTTTACCAACAGAATTAGGATCACAAGAACTATCCTTATGTTGGGTTTCCCATTTAGAACAAATATTCATCATCTCTCCAAACATCTCTTCCGAGGTCAAATCCTTAAAAGATTCGTGAAGCTCTCGATTGGTCTCGTAATGCAATTGAAAATCTTGTTTAAGAAGAGACTCAATCTCATGATCGTCCAAATTTGACCTTGAAACAACCTCCATAACTAGATTAGTTCCTATTGGTTGAGTATGAAGTTCTTCGGGTTTTTCGGGAAGAGGTTTGGAAGATGAAATGAAAAGTTCACTAGAAGAAGATGATGGTTGTCTAGGTGAAGCTAAAAACTCAAAATAATCGGGACTCTTCGTTTGACCTAGAGAAAGAATGATGTCAGCATCAGAATCTTCTTCGTATAAATCACCACCGAAAGGAGTGTCAACTTGAACATTAGACCTAGGAGAATTGATATCATCGAAGGTATCGATAGGTCTTTGAGTGATAAGAAATTCAGGGTTGACCTCGGGTGGTTTCGGGGTGGTTATCGTCTCACGCTCGCACATGGTTGCTAATTGATTTACTTGAAATTCTAACTTAGATAAGGCTTGAGCATTAGAGTTCAAAATTTGCCTATCAGAAGTTATGGTTTGCATGAAGTCTGCTTGAGAAATCAATAAAGCCTCGATACTCTTTTCTAAGGTGTCAAGTTGACTCGGGATTGGATAAGAGTTCGGTTCTTGAAAATGTGGAGGTGGAGTTTGATAGCTATGACCTTGGTTCCATGAGAGATCGGGATAATCTCTCCAACCGGAATTAGAAAACGATGTAAAATGGTCATTTCGAGAGGTTGGTTGAAACATGGCGTTGGCATGTTGAAAATCGAGAGTCGGGGAGTTGAAATTTGGGTGCCAAGACGTGTGTGAAGGGCCTCTAAGGGTTTCTAAGGCATCGAGTCGTCTAGTAAGAGCATCTAATTCAGAGTCGATTGCAATATCGTTTTCACTATAATGCAGATCACTAAAAGTAGACGACACGTTATATACACTAGGTTCCCTAGTTGACTCATACCACATCGTATTATCCGCTAACTCCTCGTCAAAATCCCAACCTTGGTAATAACGATCCCAAAATGCTACGTACATGGTAAAGATTGATCAATGATAAAACCACGTAGCAAGAAAGTGCGAAAATGCAACACACAAAATAAATGGTGAAAAATCAAAAGAAAAATCTAACCTATGACACACTAAAAATTTCGTAAATTAAGAATTATTCAGACCGATTCGGCCAGATTAGAGCAGGCATTGCCACGAGGCCAAACTCGTCACTTAGACACCGAATCTTAACAGCCAGGCGAACCTTAGACACTGAAGGTCGTGAATAAGTCTTAATTACGCTTATTTTTAGGCACCTTTCTAATTGAACGTGAAATCCTAGGGGCAAATGTCTAATTAATGCAACAAACAACGATATATATACAAAACTATAAACAATTATGGATGCTTACACTACGTGTCCTAATAAAAAAAATAAAAAATTTAACGTACCTTTGGGTCCTCCAGCGATCACCACAATTATAAGATACGAAAAATTAAAAACAAAAAATATAAAAAAATCTAGATGATGTGCCCTAAGTGATTAAATGCATGATGCACAAGTATGTATTTACAAATAATAATAATTTTTTTGATTTTTCAATTTTCAATTTTTTTTTTTTTTGTGATTTTTGATTTTTTTGATTTTTTTTTGTGATTTTCTAAAAATAAAAAGGCGAAAAGAGTGAGATACGGGTTACCGAAGCACGCTTCCAAGAATTCCAATTTAATCCGAGCTCCGTGAGAAGATTCCCGTAATTCCAAACTTTCCTAAAAAAAAATAAAATAAAAATAAGGCAAGCGAAAGAAAACTAATCCGAAAAATTAAAAATTAAGGTGCGAAAAATAATTAATTCCCCGGCAGCGGCGCCAAAAACTTGATGTGGCGGAAATGGTACAATTAAATATCGCAAGCGCACGATCATCGTTTTAATATTTAAGATTCGATCCACAGGGAAT
The DNA here is from genome assembly GCA_036435485.1 of Saposhnikovia divaricata. Taxonomy (NCBI): domain Eukaryota; kingdom Viridiplantae; phylum Streptophyta; class Magnoliopsida; order Apiales; family Apiaceae; genus Saposhnikovia; species Saposhnikovia divaricata. The sequence goes on along the minus strand of CM071597.1, from coordinate 7,098,626 downwards.
AATATTTTCGCAAAACCTTAACTTTTAATTTAGGCGGATTAGAACAAGTTGGGATTTTTGTAAATTTGGATTTTTATTTTTTCTTTTTTTCCTAAAAGAAAATTTAAACTATTACAAAAAGAGGATTTAATCTAATCTAAATTTAATTTAACAATTTAAAATTCAAAAGAAGATAAAAATCTTAATTGATAAATTACTATTAAAAAGAAATTAATTACTCTATTTTTATACAAATTAATCAAACACAAAAATTAAATCACTACTAAAAATTCTGAATTCGAAATTTATTTTTGAATTATTATTTTTTTATTTACAGAAAACTTAACCAAGACAGACAGACTCGGCATCATGACTTAAAACTTTGCAGCAAAGGCAGAAATCATCAAACAGATTTTAGCAAACAATTACAACAACTCAAACAATCACAGCAACTCGTCATTAGATTAATCACACACAGACTCGACAAAATCGCATCGCAGCAACGTGGATACTATTCGGACAAGAACAAACTCATTGACAACACAGCGAAATACCACAGCTAGCAGTTCGGAACTAAAAACAAGCACATGGACTTAGACACATAGAAACTTAGTGACAAAAACAATAAGATACTTGGCAATGACTTAATCGAACATTACAAACTTCCAGACTTCTAACTCGACCACAACTCGGTAAAACAAGGAACACAAACTATGAAAAATTACTTAACGATCATAATACTATGAAAACAGCAGCCACAAAACAACTTAGAACAATAGTTAGACAGCAACAAGCAACCCAGCAACATTGGTGACTAGAACAAAACCAAACAGACCCTGTGTACCAAACAGACCAAACAACAAACTCATCTTAAGAACAAGAACTTGATTTAAATCAAAAACGGCACAAAACTCAGAACTCAGAACTCTAAAAGCTATAGACAAAACGGCACAACAGAACCAAGAACTCGAGAATCGGAAATCAACAAAACTCAGCATTACACAGCATTCGGAAAACTCAGAAACGTAACAATTCAACCGCAAGAATGAAACCACAGAAAACGAAACAAGCACTCAGCAAAAACAATCGAAACAACAAGACTCATAAACCCCAAAAACAATGAATCCAAACTCAGTAACAATTCGTAATCTTGAAGAAAAAACTCGACAGAAATCGACGAAAGGAGGAGGGGATAGTTCTGTTGGGTTTATAAAAAAAAACAACGAAAAGGAAGACAGGAGCGGGTGTTTGCGTGTGTACCAGCAGTAAGAAGAAAGGGAAATGGGCAAGAAAGAAATCGGGATTAACAAATAGGAAGGAGAGGGCGCGAGACAAGAGAAATTGGATGAGGGAGGAGATGGAAATTGATGTTTGCAGTGAAAACAAAAGAGAACAGGGAAGATATTATGTACTTATGTTTATGAAAATGGGTACAGGAATTAAAATTCTGATAATAATAATAAACCGAACCAATTAAAATGAGTGCAGCAGAAAATATTAACTAATAATTCAAAATAAATGCTTACAAATATATATTACAACTATAAATTTTTGGAGGAAACTAAAACTGATCCTAAGCCTAATCTACTCCTAATTCCAAGTTGCTCTTTTACAAGGGAAATTAAGGCTATTTAAAGGAGATTTGTGGTTGGTGTGGATTAATCCCCACCATTCATTTTTGTTTGGTGGGATTAAATCCTAGCCCTCCATTTTTATTTTTATTTTTTTATTTATTTTTTTTTCTTTTTTAGTTTTTAAATAAAAATTCAGCTTTTGCACCAAACTCCCTCTTCTTTCCTTTTCTTCTATTTTGGTCCTTCTTCTTCTTCTTTTTCTCTTCTTTGACCTTTATTTCTTTATTTTGCAATTTCTTCAATTTTTCTTGAATTTCCTGAAATGCAACAAAATAATTTATTAAAATACGAATTCAAACAATAAATAGGCAATAAAAATATGCAAAATTATGCACTTATCAGTGTTACTCATCCTTTGGGGGTTTCCATGCTCGGCATGTCTATAGCTGGTATCCGGCATGTAGATAGCTGGAGTGAGGATTCTGAACACTGGGATATCAACAGGTTTTTATGTGATGTGGTCAATTGTGATATCGCTGTTTTCAGGGATTTTGGCGCAGTTTGGATCGCTTGGGATGTTTTCGAATTTGTTTTTAGCTTCAAGAACTTTTATGTTCATCTTGTTGAACGATCAGAAAACAATTTATTTGTTATTCAGCCTGGTCGTGTTGACAGTCGGGGGTTTGTCCCGCTGTTATATTGAGTTGTTTGATCCAGTAATATAATTGTATGCATTTTGTCAAAAAAAAATAATACCCCAATGCATATACAGTAGTATCATATCACCCCATTTGTAAATGCGTGTGTTGCAATATAAAAGTAATTATATCTCAAGTCTACATTGCGTATCATTTTTCTTTTAAAAAATATCTAACAGTACCCAAACCAGATTTGCGTATTGAGTATTACCCGAGCGCCAGATGCGTAATAACTGATACCCCATTACAAAATGCATAATAAATCCGGTATTTTCCGCACCTTCCTCCGCCAATTGTTATTTTTATTTCCTGATTTAACCCCAAGTTCTACAACATCATATCTTAATTGTCACCGGTTCCTCCTCCAATTTTCCATGGCCAATTCCGACAACTGACTACATTGATTCTCTCAATCATACCAACTTAAGTTAAGGTACTACTTTGAATATCCTTATTGTGGCTTGCTAAGATGTAGAGTATGTGTCTTAATTGTGTATATATTGTGTGTTTTATGTTTTAATTATATACATTAGTATAGTTGAGGTACCAAATTTTGTTGAGACAAATTATGTTTATGTTTTAATTGTATATATATCGTATCTTTTGTGTTTGTGTAATTGCCTAACAAACTTAATGCTCCTATAAAAAATTTGAATTCAATTATCCGTAAGTGTTTAAATTATTTGAAGTGCATCTTCTAATTTATAGCTCAAAATCTGCCAGCAAAGATTGTACACAATCATAATTATATAGTAATAACATTCTTTCATAGAGACGGATATCGTAGCCTTGGTGTAAATTATAGAGGTTACTAATTGCGAAGTTATCTTAAATTCACCATGGTGTTCATATTTGATATTATAATTGACGATTTAGGATTTAATTATCTTAAGTGATAAAGTTTAAGATAACCAAAACTTTCAATAACAAAAACAATAAGCTACTATGACATAGGTTGGGGACGACCTTTGCCCGTGAATGCTGTAAGCATCATATTCGTATCATATTAATGTCCTTCCACTAAAATTTTCCAAACCTTCATGTTTTAGTATTTACAGCCAAGAAAAGAATCAAAGAAATACTAAAAATCTCCCCCTGAAGAAAAGAGGAGGAGCCATGAGAGATATACGAAATTGACTCCCAAAAAGTAACGTCATGATTGACAAAAGTGCGATGTGAAGGAGGATGATAACACTTATATCCCTTTTGAGTTGGTGTATAACCAATGAAAACACATTGGAGAGCACAAGAATCAGGTTTGTCCCCTGAGGGAGAATGATTGTGAACAAAGCAAACACTCCCAAATAACTGAAGAGGCAATGGATGAGAGGAAGGTGCAGGAACAAAAGACAATGGTGTTCTGAATTGTAGAACACGTGAAGGGAGACGGTTGATCAGATATGCGGCAGTCATGACTGCCTCACCCCAAAGATGTTTAGGTACATGCATAGTTAACATAAGGGACCGTGCTACCTATTGTAAGTGACCAATTTTTCTTTCAGCAACCCCATTTTGCTGAGAGGTTTTAACACATGTAGTTTGATGAAGAATCCCATATGTGTCTAAATAAGACGCAAATGGCCCATCATACTCAGTACCATTATCGCTCCGAAGAATTTTAACAGTGGCATTTAACTGTGTTTGTATCATGTGGTGAAAGGATTTAAAACATCCAAACACTTCACTTTTGTGTTTAAGAAGATATACAAAAGTAAGTCGAGAAGGACAATCAACAAAGACAACAAACCACATATACCCATAATATGTAGGATGTCTAAATGGACCCCAAACATCAGTATGAATAGTAGAAAAAAGAGTAGAACTTCTTTTATTTCTTGATGGATAAGATGACCTTTTATGTTTGGCCAATTGACACGGTTCATAGAAAAATTCCTCCTTTTTACATTTTGATGCTAAAGTAGGAAAAAGATGCGATAAAACACCAAAAGATGGATGGCCTAACCGTCTATGTCATTGGTACAAGGATTCTAAAATAGGACTAGATGTAGGATTAGGTGTAGATGACACCTGATAATTTGTCGAAGGCATAACAAAATTACTTTCCATAATATATAGTCCATCTACCACTTTACCACTGCCAAGGACCTTGCCTGTCGCCAGATCCTGAAACACACAATGAGAAGGAAAAAAGGTTGCTGAACAATTAAGATTTTCAGTAATACGCTGAACAGATAGTAAGTTTATTGTTAAGGAGAGAACATGTAACACATCATATAACGACAATGATGTTGAGAGACAGTGAGAAGTGCCTTGTCCATGAACAGGTACAATAACTCCATTGGCAACACGAATATTGCCTATTTCACCATAATATGATTCTAGGAAACTAGAATTTCCCGTCATTTGTGCTGATGCTCTGGAATCAATAATCCATGAATTAGAACATTTATCGAAGGTAAAGTGACAAGATATACCTGCATGAGCAGAATTAGCAGTGGGTGTTGATGGAGTAGTGTTCAATTAGAACATTAACTGTCGAAAGTTGTTGAGTTCTGAAGGGGTCATTGTTCCTGTTGAAGGAGACACCTCATATTCTGACACTGCATAATGAGCATTAAAAGGATTGCCCCTGCCTGTATTCCTGCCTGTACCTCTGGATGATACACCTCGATAGCCACCTTGGCTGCATCCTCCACGTCCTCTGATTTTTAGGTGAGGGTGTAGGATAAAGTAATTCACACGGGTGTGATTCATCTTGTTGCAATAATCACACTGAAGAGTAGATCTTTCACCCATAAGAGCCACTGGAAACTGCTCTTCTATTTCTAGCTCAAGTTGCAGAATTTTTCCAGTTATAAGTGCAGATCTATCAAAGGGAGTCGTAGGGGCCATGCTTTGCTTTCGACTTTCCTTTAATTGAACGTGGCCATATGCATCCTCGACAGTCGGAAAGGGAACATGTCCGATAAGTTGATTTTTGATTGAGTCATACTCATCAGACAGTCCATCCAGAAATTTCAGCACCCGTTCTCCAGTCATCATTTTTTGATATTTCTCCTGATCTTCGGCATGTTTGCATACAAAAATAGTGTAATGATCTAATTCACTCCATAGGGATGTCAGCTCTGAGTAATACTGAGCAAGAGTTCTACCTTCTTGAGCCAATGGCCAAATCTTCCATTTTACTTTAAATCGCTTGGCTACATTTCCGGAAAAAGAATATGTCCGGGTAAGAGACTTCCACACTTCTTCGGCTCTGTCAATAAAGATATAGATTTTGCGAATATGCACCTCCATAGAGTTGGACAACCAAGAACACACCATGGCATTTTCTGAATACCAATCATCAAAGTCTGCATCTATCTCTAGGGGTTGCTTGACTTTACCATTAATATATTTCATCAATTTATGTGATTTAAGGGCCATCGTGCAGGCTTTCGACCATTCAAGGAAATTTTTCCCATCGAATTTAGGACTTACAAATGGAGTACTATGGAACCCCAATTTACTGATACTTATAGCAGTACTTCTTCTTGAAATTACAGAGTCACCAGTATCCGTCATTATAAAATAATATTCAAATAACAATTCCCCCCTTTTCCTCCTTAAATCTTAGTCAAGTCTTAACTAACCAAGATATACTATTGGAATCGGAAGGACGGGGCGAACAAGAATGTCTTCTGCAACTTCGCCGAAAAAGTACTGTAGGATGCCACACGCATCGGCGCGTGGGCGCGTCTAGCAGCGTCTGGCGGCTTCTGACGGCGCGTCTAGTGACATCTGGTGACCAGACTTCTAGGTTTGGCTTGTCTACAACTCTGAAGTCCTTCCTCTAACACCTTAATGTTTTAGATGGACTGATTCTTAACGTGGTATCAGAGCTCAGACACACGGAGGTCCCAAGTTTGACTCTCAGCGACCCCCAATATTCTCAATATTTAATATGGACACGAAGGCAATTTATGCTCCAAAGATGAGCGTCCGTGATCCACTCTTCGACCAATGCTACAAGTATTCGGATTGTTGTCATTCTAGCTACAAGAGAGTATGTATCAAAGTAATCAATGCCCTCCTTTTGTTTGAAACCCTTAGCTACCAGTCTAGCTTTATACTTATCTATTGAGCCGTCAGGGTTCAACTTCCTTTTGAAAATCCATCTGCAACCGATAGTAGAACACCCAGGAGGGAGATCAACTAACTCCCATGTTCCATTAGAAACAATAGAGTCAATTTCACTCTTTACAGCGCCCTTCCAGTGCTTAGATTCTGAAGAATCCATAGCTTGTCGGAAAGTTAAAGGTTCGTCCTCGATATTGTAAGTGAGAAAATCACTACCAAAATCCTTGACTACCTTTGCACCCTTACTCCTTCGTGGTTCCTCTACTTCTTTAGGAGTATAGCTACTACTAGGTTCCTCCCCCACATTTGTCATCTTTTCCACATGATCGGGAATAGAACTCGATGTGTGAGTAGGATCTTCATTAGAAGTATCTTGAGTCACTCCAGTCTTCATAGAGTAGACATCCTCAAAGAATGTAGCATCACGAAATTCAACTATCGTGTTTGTCACTATACCGTCTATGTCAGATTTTAGTACTAAAAATCTCATAGCTACAGTGGTTTCAACACAGATGAAATTGATGAAGCTCAAATCCATAACCTATTTATGGTGAGTTATTCTTCTCATCCTCGGTTTTAATTAGTAAATAAAATATTTATGCTATAAGAGTGCGTCTTCAGTTGAATTTTGTGTGTGTGTGTGTGTCGTTGTGTCTGTGTTTTAAGGATGAGTACCTTCAGAAAATATACTATAGAGTTCAATCTATAAACATGGTCGAGTCAGTTGATAATTAGTTTTGTCTTCCTTAAATTTCTTAGTAGCCAAGGATTTGTACCTCTGCGGAAACCTGCATGTGTTCTTGTACCTACTATATTAGGATTTAATAAATTCCAGTCATTAAAACAAATAGGCAGGACTTATTCAGTATAGGAACAGATACAACTTCAAGCACAGTGGAATGGGTGATGTCTGAGATATTACGAAATTCAGAAACAGTATTGGTAAAGGTGAAAGCTGAGCTGAACCAAGTGATCGGAAAAGGCAAGATTATACAAGAAGCAGACATTTGTAAGTTGGTTTATTTGCAATGTATTGTGAAAGAAACTATGAGGTTACACCCACCGGTCCCCTTATTAATACCACGCCAAGTAGAAAAAGAAGTTCAACTCTATGGCTACACCGTTCCAAAGAATTCACAAGTGCTAGTCAATGCATGGGCTATTGGACGCGATCCTAAGCTATGGATGAATCCCCTGGCTTTTCAACCAGAGAGGTTCATGGATTACCTGAAGTTCGTGTATCTAACTTTTTTCTAGAAGAATTATATTTTCATAATGTTGTTTGATTGGATAGTTTCTTCAATTTTGTAAAGATTATTTTCGAAAACAAAACCAATTTCTGAAAATTAAGTTAATTTAAACTTACTCTTACTTTATAAAACAAATATTCACCAGAATCTGTATTTGACTTTCCCAAACCGGCTCTTTGTAGCCCGCTTATTCATTGGCCAGATTTAACTTTAAATTTCATCCTCCACTGTTTGGAAGATTTGAAGGGGCTAACAAAAGATTTTTAGAACTATTAGATGTATACATGTTTTAATAAAAACATGGTTTACAAAATCCCAAACAACTTTAAACTATTTAATCATATACTGTAAACCGGCCAGAATAAGTATTAAGTGAAACTTCCAACAGTTTTATTACAAAAGTTAACATGTATAAAAGGACATTAGTATGAATGTAGTTGCAGCAACAAAGCAAGCTATAATTTGCAAGCCTAGCAATCAAGAATGACAAAGATTACATTTCTTTTATCACTTTCTTTGTTATGCCTAGTGGCTTCTGTACATTGTTATGGTGGAAATGGAAACAACCCTCTTGACAAGCATATCAAGGCTGAGAAGGCGAAAAGGATGTCTTCTGTATCTACTTTTCGTGATGAGGTTCTGAGTGCTGAGTATTCGCCTGTGTATGTCGGAAGTCAAGATGGATTGAAAGAAGCTGACAAGGTAGAATCATTGCCAGGGCAACCTGATGGAGCAACTTTTGAACAATACTCGGGATATGTCACAGTTGATCCGGTTGCTGGAAGAGCACTTTTCTACTATTTTGCACAGTCTGAAAATTCTTCTAGCCAACCTTTGGTTCTATGGCTGAATGGAGGTAAATGTTGAATCCCATTGAAGAACACTTTCTCAATATAAAGGGCATGCCACAATTCGTAGCAGAAATTATGAAACTAAAGCTTTTTGTAAAAATATTGTCGTTCAAAGTTTGAACCAACAGTTTCACTGTTTTTTAACAGATATTAACAAATCAAAATTCAAATGCAACCTCAATTAATAGTTACTATAATCAAATTGGATTGCAGGGCCTGGCTGTTCTTCATTTGGAAATGGAGCAATGATGGAACTTGGACCATTCAGAGTCAACAGTGACGGAAAAACTTTATCCCAGAACAAGTATGCGTGGAATAATGGTAAGTAGAATATCTTTTTCTCAAAAAAAATGGCCATTAATCTCTTCTTAAAATTACGACAATAGTTAATTAAAAATAATTTCGTTGGCAATGCAGAGGCAAATATATTATTCTTGGAATCCCCTGCGGGTGTTGGATTTTCATATTCTAACAGAACATCGGATTATGTAACTGGAGATAGAAAGACTGCAGAAGATACGTATACCTTTTTGATAAACTGGCTAGAAAGATTTCCCGAGTACCAAACCCGAGATTTCTTCATTACTGGAGAGAGCTATGCAGGACACTATGTTCCTCAAATAGCTCAACTAATTCTTCACAACAAACAAAATCACTAACCAGACTGTAATTAACCTAAAAGGAATTGCAGTAAGTTCTTTACATGAAGCAATCACATGGTTGCAGACATAAAAAATGAATCAAAAGAACTGATAAAGACTATATTATATTTTCAGATTGGGAACGCATATGTAGACGAGGAAACAGGAACCACAGGAACAGTAGATTACTACTGGTCACATGCTATGATGTCTGATGAAGCTCATGAGGGCATCACCCTAAACTGCAACTTTTCGCCAAATGTGAATATTTCAAAAGCATGTCAAACTTACATTGAACAAGTAGACATTGGCGATATCTATCCTTATGATATATATGCTCCCTTGTGCGATTCTCAAAATGGTTCATTCTCGGTATGTGTTTTTAACAATCTTTTTACAGGTTAATATCTTTTACAGCTTATTTGTTCACTTATATCATTAATACTTTTACTTAAAATAGACATCAGGATTTGATCCATGCTCAGAAAATTATATCAACAATTACTTGAATACTCCGCAAGTTCAGTCAGCACTGCATGTCACTGTTCCTCCCAAGTCATGGGAATCTTGCAGGTAACTAAACTCTATTATATTCTTTCGCGTACTATATAACACACTCACGTACACCTGCACATATTTACACACGTGTACATAATTAAGTCGCAGCTTATGAAAGTATTCGTTCAGTAGTCGTGCCTCGCATGAGCTATGAAAATGTACAGGACGACTTAATATACCTTGATGTATACATGTTGTTACTGATAAGTTCATCGACTTTTGTTAACTATAGCGATTTACTTGACTGGACGGAAGCCCCAGCAACAGTGTTGCCTGTTATCAAGGAACTAATGAAAAGTGGCATCAGTGTTTGGCTGTATAGGTGATTCAATCTTCTCTTTTCTATGATAGAAACATTACGTGTTAAACTGTTAGTGCCTCGGATAAAAAAAGTTCAAGAACTTTATTGATTGAAAATTGAGTATATAATATACAGCGGGGACACAGATGCTGTGGTGGCAGTGACAACAACAAGATATGCAATAGATCTTCTTCAAACATCTGTTAAAACACAATTGTACCCTTGGTACAATCAAGCCGAGGTACAGACTATATAACTAGCACGCGCACACACAAACTCCTCCATGAATTGATACTCACAATGTGTTATTTCTTTAACGATATTGTTTTAAGGTGGGAGGATATACAGTTGGATATGAAAATTTGACATTCGTGACAGTAAGGGGATCTGGACATTTTGTTCCAAGTTACCAGCCTTCTCGCGCTCTTGCAATGTTCTCTTCGTTTTTGGCTGGAAAGCTTCCTCCGTCCAAAGCGAACTAATCAAAGATTCAAAGGAGTCCAGCAATGGAGACTTCAAGTTTCTACTGAACTACAAGTTGATTTTATAATGGAATGTTACCAGATGTATTCTTAACTGCCGTTTGTGTATCTGATTATTTAATACATTGAATAGCTATCCTTCAAATTAATCACTTTCCTCTGATCATTCGATCTTTTTCCCATCATCTTGGTACTTCATAGTTGTTTATTTCTTTCTTTTAAAGCACTTGATTTTTTCTGTAGAAAAATATTCACAGAAGAGTGAATGTTTTACCAAGACGAATAATTTATTTATTTTTGCAATAGTAGAGGTATTCCCTGAAAGCAGTCTGCCAGCTACATGGAATTAGGATTTGATCTTCAAATATCTCACAGTCCCTGGACCTGACTCGAATAGACTAAAAAAATATAAACAAATATAAAAGATTCTGTCTTTTAGTTGTTGTTATGAATAATAATAGGGACAAATTTGGTACCAAAAAATATTATAAACTAATTTGGCATTGACTAATGAAGCACAGACGACCTCCCCCTTCTCTGAAACTGCTCAAGGAAAAGGTTTCCAGCATATTAGTACTCCCTCCGTCTCATAATATGTTTCCTGTTTTCTCTAAATACGTTTGTCAACGCACACTTTTAATCGTTAATATCTTCAATTTTGTATTAGTATTAAGTATAAAAACTTCACTGTATTAAAGTACTCATAAATACGAATTCAACAAGATCACTCATGACTATATTTGGTTTTATAGATTATGCGTAAATTAATAATCAACCGTTTATAATAAATAGTGTAAAAAGTCAAAACAGGAGACACATAGTGAGACGGAGGGAGTATATTTTTAGTATAATGCTTAACTCTTTTACCGACATTTGTAAAGAAAAGTGATTTTATAATTTCAGTAAAGCAGGTGAAATTGCTAAGGAAATTATCATCCTTAAGTGGGTGGTTAGACTTTAATGAGGGTTTGAAATGATTTTTTTTCAGTAATGGAACAGTTAGTTGAAAACAACAACAAAAGGTTGCCGTGCTGAACTAGCAAAGCTTTGCACGTTAATCATTTGTTCAATTTCACCTAATAACCATTGCTTTAATTTTCTTCCATGGCTACCGCAAGCAACCATTTCATATTTCCGTACGGTTCTAATTAAAATTCTAAATAATAAGAAATTGAATCATACTAGTAGAAATGTTTTTTATATAACTCTTTTCCGTGTAATTAATTATATGTATAATTCTTTATATCCAAAATATTAATATCATTGTCTTTATCCTTAGTGTGATGACTATTTTCTAGTTCTCATTTGGACTTAGTTTATAAATAAAATCAACTTGGTTGTATTATAATGTAGTTTCTCATCAAAAAAGTATAGAACAACCGTCTCTGTCTCCTTTTTCCTTCGGCGGTGGCTCCTCCACCGACCGGAGGCCCAATTTCCTTGCTTTTTGTTCTTGTTTTCTTCAATAATTAGTTCTTCTTGTGCTTAGATCTGATTCCTCGGAGTTCCAGAATTTTTCTTCTCCGATTTGTGGTGGATCCTCGGTTTCTTCCCAGATTCTTGGTGGATCTTCGATCTGAAGAGGGGTCTGGTTTCTCTAGTTTTTGAGGTTCTGTTTTCTAGATCTAAGATTTGTTTTAGTTTGATTTGTTGTGTAATTTCAATTTTTTGTAAGTTCATTTTGATTTCTCTCCTTGGTGAGAGGTGTGGTTTTTCTCTCTTTGGTGAGAGGTGTGGATTTCTCTCCTTTGTTTGTGAGAGTTGGTTCGGATTCAACAATAAGAGCGGTCGGAACTTCATTTGTGGTCGATAACTCAAACGGATTTTGGCGAAGATATGGATCGTAGAGCGAGTATCTATAGGCATATCATTTTTTCAGACATTTGCTTATTTGTCTCATTTTAATTATGAAGACGAGCATGTCATCCTATTCTATGTTTGATCGATTCGATCATTCTTGTAGATGCCGTATGGCTTTTATGTATTGAATTGTCACCTTTCATCAAAAAAAAATAATGTAGTTTCTCATATTGGTTGTGAGAATTGAGATTTTGCTTTAGGCGAAATAGGTGAAACTTTCTTTAAGTGGGCCAAACATATACCCATTTTTTTGTTTGAAAGGTTCACTTTAATTTCAAAAATAAAATTTAAATATTATTTACTTCCTAGCCTAACAACCAAATGAAGCACAGACGAGCGGCGCCTCCCCCCTTCTCTGAAACTGCTCAAGGAAAATGTATTAAGCATAATATTTTTATTATAATGCTTATTTTACCGACATTTGTAAAGCTGAAAAGTGATTTTATAATTTCAGCAAAGCACGTGAAATTGCTAAGAAATTATTATCCTTAAGTGGGTGGTTAGACTTCAACAAAATCATCTACAACTTAAAAGTTAAAAGTTAAAAATTAGGTGTGCAACCATCAATTTAGGATGTATATATATCACTACGCAATAATTATCCTTAAGTGGGTGGTTAGACTTTAATAAAGTTTTGATTAATTTACCTAAGGTAGAATTCTAGTATTTGTACAGCAGTAGACAATAAGAAGCACGTACACTAGTTTGTTATATTCCTATCATAAGTTTGTTCTTATGACTTTTATGGATGAACCACAACTAGAAAATGGCGAAGAAATTTCAGGTGGACTACTTAATTCAATCCATGCTTCTAAGAAGTTGATTCTGGGCAAACTCCATGAATTATTGAATTTGCCTAGCTAGGACGGTATTTCCACAAGTGGGTCAGACCTTGATGAGGTCACACGGTATTTCCGTGTATTTAATTATATGTTTAAGTCTTCATTTCAAAAATATTAATACTATTGTCTTTATCCACAGTCATTTGGACGTAGTTTATAAATAAAATCAACTTGCATGGTTGTATTATAATGCAGTTTCTCACAGAGACATTGGCTGTGAGAATTGAGATTTTGCTTTAGGTGAAACATATACCAAGTTTCGAACCAGTTTCCAAACGTAGCAAACTAGCATTTGTAAAGCTCTTGACATATAATCATTCGTTCACTTTCAGCTAAGAAGCACTATTTTCATCCCCATGGCTACCACAAGTAATCACTTAGCTGCCCCTTATTGTTCTTCCTCTTCTTCTTCGTCGACAACTTGTTGGGATGTGTTCTTGAGCTTTTACGGTAAGGACACTCGCAAAAACTTTACTTCACATCTTTACTCTGCTTTGGTTCGGGCTGGAATTTTAACTTTCATGGATGACCCTGAACTCCATAAGGGCGAAGAAATCTCATCAGAACTACTTAATGCGATCCGTTCTTCAAAGATATTTGTGGTTGTTCTCTCTGATAATTATGCATTTTCGAGATGGTGCCTTGATGAGCTCGTAGAGATCCTTGCTTGCAAGAGAACCGGCGGACATGTGGTAATTCCTGTTTTTTACTACGTTGATCCTTCAGATTTACGGCACCTGAAAGGGAGGTTTAGAGATGCTATGGATGTTCAGAAGAAACATTACACCGTTGTTCTCATAGACAAGTGGAAATCTGCTCTTTCCGAAATCGCAGAGCTATCAGGATACCATCTCAAAACGGATGCAGATGAGTATGTTTCCTTTTTTTAAGTATTCAATCAGACAGTCACTTCACCAACTAGTTTTAACTCAAGAAATCTTTAGAAAAGTGGGTACAAGTTTTAAATTTTGGAATTAAAAAAAACAAGCTCCGAATCCAACAGAAGTTTTTTTTTCTTTAATAATATTTTTTGCACTTGTGACACAGATCACAGTTCTTTTAAGTTTTTTCGGAGTCTTGAATACTAGGTCATATAACTTGTGCTTATGTTAATTACAACACACACAGACATTATCTATTAGAATTACAATTAAGTTCGATTAAAATTAACAGGAATGAGTCGGACACTGTTCAAGAAATTGTGGAGAATGTGACAACACTTATTTCTACAAAAGATTTACATCTTGAGGAATATCTGGTTGGCATAGATTCTTCCGTGGAAGAGATATATAGAAAACTGTGCATGGAGTCAAATGATGTTCGTGCCATTGGGATATGTGGAATGGGAGGAATTGGAAAAACTACAGCCGCCAAAGCTTTCTACAATAAACATTTTGACAATTTTGATATTAGTTGCTTTGTCAATGATGTGAAACAACATTCACGAGGAGGTAGTTATCTACTTCCTTTACTTCAACAACTTTCAGTTAAGCTTTTCGGAAGGACGGATTATAAGTTACCAGATGTCAAAAGTGGAATGAGACAATTGAAGCAATTTCTTTGGAATAAGAAAGCTCTCATTGTTCTGGATGATCTGGACCAGTCAAGCTATTCAGAATTGCTAGTAAGGCTTTGCAACTTGTTGTTTGCCGGAAGTAGAATTATTTTTACAACAAGAGATGCAAACCTGGTAAATCAATTAAAGGAAGATATATAAGAAGTAGATATATACATGATGAGGAAATTGAAACAAGTTGATTCCTTGCAGCTCTTTAGCTATCATGCCTTCAGAAAATCAACACCACCAGAAAGTTTTGAAGAGCTCACAGTAAGCTTTATAACTTATGCTGGAGGTCTTCCATTAGCTCTCAAGGTGTTGGGTTCATCTTTGCTCGGCAGGACTGATCTGTCCTTCTGGAAAGATAAACTTGTAAAGATTCAAAAATATGGAGAGAATGATATACAAAAAATTCTTCAACTGAGTTACGATGAATTAGGTGATAAGACACAAGAGGCAATTTTCCTTGATATTGCATTCTTCTTCGTCGGAAGGGACAGAGATGAGGCTATTCATATATTCCAATCTTGTGATTTCTTTCCAGACGTCGGAATACCAGTTTTAGTGGAAAGATGTCTACTGACAGTTGATAACAATAACATGTTTCAGATGCATAATTTGATCCAAGACATGGCAAACGAAGTTATTCGTGAAGAATCCAAGCATGGAAACTGCAAACGCTTGTACCTGTGTGAAGGAGATGCATGCATGGCTTTGAAAAATCTTGAGGTAATTATAAATCTACGTTTGAGTTGTAGTTCGTATCAATTTTCACAAACTTGTTTAAAAAAATATAATGGTTATCTTAGGCTTAAATGAGAATCCTCATCTTCTTGCTCTCAAGAGAAAAGAAGAGGATACACACAGTAAAATTCCAGGTATAAATAAAATTAGTTAAAGAACTTCAGTTACCTCTATGGTTTAGTTGATAAGTTTAGTACCACAAATTGATACAGATTGTCAATTAACTCAGATATTTTATCAGCATTTATTTATGAACTTGTGCTCTAAGACCTGAGCAAGGCTCACTGCTGCTTTTGATATGCTGGTGTCATAGTAAGATAATGTATTAAGCTTTAGAAAATATTAACTTAGCTTCACTTTATTTTTATCTCTAATGATCAAATCAGGGAATACAGAAAATGGAAGGACTCATCATAGACCAAACCAAGTCCTTAAAAAGACATTTCAATGCCAAAATATTGGAAAGAATGCCCAACTTGAGGTTACTTGAAATAGTTGGTACACATGACGTTGAAGGAGATTTCAAAAATGTACTTCTGGAGTTAAGGTGCATTCGCTGGAGTCGTCATTGTCCTTGGAATCGTTTACCTTCTAGTTTCCATCCTCCAAAACTCGTCTCTCTTCACATGCCATGTAGCGATTTAATGACATTGTGGAAGAACGTCGAGGTATGAACTTTACATGAATACTCGCTCAAGTCGAAATCGGTAATTTTGTACACGCCAGGATAATATGACACGAAACTACACAAACCTAATTTAATATCGTGTTTTGGTTTATCAATCGGTTACCCGACACGACACTAAAGGACACAGACAAAATATATTTTGATATTTGGTTTCACTCTTAAGAGTGTTTCGCTTATTAATAAATTTTATATATCCACAAAACTTTTACATGAAAAATTAATATTTTGATTTATTTACATATATTTATAGTTTCAAATAGAATTATTTAAAAACATGATACAAAAAATATGTCACAAAAGTACACGAACAAATCCTAAATGAATCATGTTTAGTTTTAACATTTAAGTACACGATACGAAATTAGACGACACGAATTGTTAGGTCTACTCATGTAGTTGATATATACATTATTCTATTTTCCAGTTTAGCACTACAAAGATCTAAAAACTTAACGTAGGTTATCTTATGGTATATAACAATGTAGTGTTAACAAATTATTGTGACTGTGTTAACTTGTATGTTGTTTAAATCAGCCTCTGGTGAACTTGAAGATTATTGATGTCAGTCACTCAAGGAACTTGAAAATCATGCCCGACTTCACCAACTTGCAATCAGTTGAGAAGTTAGTATTCCGTGGTTGTAGAAGCCTGCTACAAGTCCACCCATGAATTCGACGATTGACTAATTTGAGTCATTTGGATTTGGGTGGATGCGATCATTTGAATAAATTTGAGCCAATCGGACAATTAACTAAATTGGGTCACTTGGATTTGGGTCGGTGTGTGAATCTGAAGCGCCTACCCGAGGCTATCATACACTTGACTACTCTACGCAGTTTGAAATTGGATAATTGTCAGAACTTGACACGATTGCCTGAGCAGTTAGGTGATATGAAATGCTTAAAGATGCTTGATGCAAGTCATACATCAATTGAGCAAATGCCAGATTCAATTGGTTACCTGAAAGAATTGGTTGAACTGAAGTTGTCCGACTGCAAGAAGCTTCGAAAGTTACCTGAGCAATTAGGTGATATGAAATGCTTAAAGATGCTTGATGCAAGTTGTACATCAATTGAGCAACTGCCAGATTCAATTGGTTACCTGAAAGAATTGGTTGAGCTGAAGTTGTACCAATGCAAGAAGCTTCAAAAATTACCTGAGCAATTAGTTGATATGAAATGCTTAAAGATGCTTGATGCAAGTTGTACATCAATTGTGCAACTGCCAGATTCAATTGGTTACCTGAAGGAATTGGTTAATTTGAAGTTGCACGAATGCAAGAAGCTTCGAAAGTTACCTGAGCAATTAGGTGATATGAAATGCTTAAAGATGCTTGATGCAAGTTGTACATCAATTAAGCAACTGCCAGATTCAATTGGTTACCTGAAAGAATTGGTTGAACTGAAGCTGTACGAATGCAAGAAGCTTCGAAAGTTACCTGAGCAAATTGGAAATATGGAAGGCTTAAAATTGTTCAATGCAAGTTTTAGTGCAGTTGAACACCTACCAGACACGTTCGGAGGGCTGATTAATTTGGACGAATTGGATTTAAGTTCTTGCAAAAACCTTACAAATCTTCCAAATACCTTATGGAAGCTGAAGGTTCTTCGAGTACTCGATCTGGGATGGTGCTCAAAGCTCGAGCAGTTGCCTGAGCAGTTGGGGAAGATGCAATGTTTAGAAAGGCTTTATGCATCTGGTACAGCAGTTGAAGAATTACCAGATTCTATTGGATTACTGAGTACGTTACGAGTGTTGGATTTTCAATGGTGCAAGAAGGTTAGAAATCTTCCCAGCAGCATATGGAATCTTACATCACTTGCAGAACTATCTCTTCTACAAGAGGACATGGTTAAGATTGATTTGCCCGATATGGTAAAAGATATGAAGTTGAAAAGTCTACGAATGACATGTGATGTAAGTTTATGGCTGCCTGTGATTCTAAGTTTGTCTTCTTTGGAAAGTTTATATCTTGGTTGTGAGAGCCAGAGTTTCTCTCCAAATGAACCGTATAGTCTTTCTAAGCTTTCCAACCTACGAGAGCTTACATTATATAATAAAATTAGTCATGTGTGCTCGTTTCCAGAACTTCCTCTGAATCTTATAGAGTTGATGATATATAACTATGAAACACTGGAGATGCTACCAGATTTATTGAGCTTGAAACAATTGAAGATTTTGAGTTTACGGAGATGCATCGGCCTTCAATCAATCCCCCCACTCCCTCCTCATCTTGTAATACTTAATTTATATGAATGCACAGGCCTACAAGATCTACCAGATCTGTCAACTTTGAAGGAACTAAGAAGATTGGAATTGAGAGATTGCATCAATCTGAAATCAAATAGTTTGAAGCAGAGTTTTCTTCAGGTATGTAGGTTTTGGTCTCTCTCTCTCTCTAAATTAATCTCATCAACGACACAAACTCACACTTGTATAAATCTATCAACATATTTTTGTATGTTACAGGTAGGACAACATATATTAGATTCATTTGAAGCTGATATACCAGACAAGGAGATAGCGGAATGGTTCAGCTACAAAAGCAGTGGGAATACATTATCTTTTACCATCCCACCAAATTCGGGAGATAACTTCTTTGGTCTCGGGCTCTGGATCGTTTATGAATGCAAATTTATTGATGGGTATCTTCCACACCTGAGAGCTGTTATTACGAATAGAACAAAGGATATCAAAATGGATTATCCCATTTACTTTTTAGGGAACAATACATTAGTGGTGGGTGAAGTAAAGTCGAGGGTAGAATGCATTGAACGAGATTATCTCTCAATGGAAAGTGGAGACAGAATTAAGGTTTCTATTTCACACTTATTGTATTTGTATTCTGGTGATAGATGTGAAGTTCCTGTTGGAGAAGTGAAGGTGAAGAACTGTGGGGCTCATGTGATACCGAGAAATCCCCGCTAATGTTAATATATATATATATTTTTTTTTTGTCAGGCGCTAATGTTAATATTAGAAGTAGGGCACATGCATGCTGTTAAACTGTATATCGTGGACATGCTGTTAAGGAACTTGTTTAAACAAATAAACTTACAGTACACTCTCTGTGTATTTTTTATTGTCAAATTAACTATAAATTAAAAATTATTTTTTTATTGTTTTCTAAAATTGAAAAGTATATATTAGACATATTTTTAATGATAGATTTTTAATATTTATATTTGAGTATATACTATATGGAATTTTTAGTCAAAATTGGATCAATTGACCATAACAAGTAAATTGTGACGGATGCAGTATATTTTAATGGTTTTTAAAATTACCTTACCAATTTTATTGATAACTAAATAAATTTATTACCTCCATTTCTTAATATTTAGAAGGGATTAAGAGAAATACTTAAAATATTGAAGGAGGAAGAAAGTGGGAGGGAAAAAAATTGTTATCTCTTTTAAAGCTCCTCTTTTCAAAAGTGAATTAATTTGCAGAAACATACGGAATAGATATATTTATGTATTTCATAATTTTATAAAGCATCTTTTAGTTATTGTTAGAATAATGATAGGGGAAAATTTGGTACAAAAAATTATTATAAATTAATTTGGCATTGACCAATAATATGAGATGTATTTTTTGATAATTTTGAAGTGAATGCACATGAAAGATATTTAGTAAATATTTTTATATTCAAGATACAATATATACAAAAAAGATATTTAAAAATAATGCAGTAAAAATTAAAATGCAGTAAAATTTTGCTTTATGCAGTAACATGATATTACTGCTTTGA
This sequence comes from Saposhnikovia divaricata, assembly GCA_036435485.1. Lineage (NCBI taxonomy): Eukaryota > Viridiplantae > Streptophyta > Magnoliopsida > Apiales > Apiaceae > Saposhnikovia > Saposhnikovia divaricata. The sequence continues at coordinate 7,078,766 of CM071597.1, read as the reverse complement.
CCCTAAATTATTTTCCGTGCAAATTAGCATATTTAATGCATTCATCAAGGTTGCTGGTATTTTCGTGTGGTGATTTTGGTTTGTCTTATTTTCCTTTATTTTTTTTATTTTCATGAATATTGTGTAAATATAAATAAATCATTTGAAAGTGTACTTTTCATTTTTTAAATTGATATTTTATATGTTTAAATAAAATTTTACTTCACATTTTTTGAAATTAAAATACAATAAAACTTTAATAAATAAATATTCTTTTAATGACTCGTATTCGATAGATCACAAACTACTCAGTTAGAAAAAAGAAAATACGATATTGGTTCATATGTGGTTCAGATCCGAATCTCAATATTCAGGATCGGTTTATATTCAAATAAAATGATCTCGTACCCAATTCTGGACACCATAAAAGTACTTGAGCAAAGGAGGGGTGTCCCGTTCTATCCGAATCATTTTTCATGATCCGGCCCTATTTGAATGGTTCACTCTAATTTCAAAAATAAAATTATAAGCCTAACAACCAAATGAAGCAGCTCCCATACCTATTACGGGTAAACACAAACGGGTCGCGCCTCCCCCTTCTTTGAAACTGCTCAAGGAAAAGGTTTCCTGCATATTAGTATATTTTTAGTATAATGCTTAATTCTTTTACCGACATTTGTAAAGAAAAGTGATTTTATAATTTCAGTAAAGCAGGTGAAATTGCTAAGGAAATTATCATCCTTAAGTGGGTGGTTAGACTTTAATGAGGGTTTCAAATGATTTTTTTCAGTAATGGAACAGTTAGTTGAAAACAACAAAAAAAGGTTGCCCTGCTGAACTAGCAAAGCTTTGCACGTTAATCATTTGTTCAGTTTCAGCTAATAACCATTGCTTTAATTTTCTTCCATGGCTACCGCAAGCAACCATTTCATATTTCCGTACGGTTCTAATTAAAAGTCTAAATAATAAGAAATTGAATCATACTAGTAGAAATGTTTTTTATATACTAGTAGAAATGTTTTTTTTATACTAGTAGCAATTTCCTGACGTAGCATACTAGCACTTTTAGTAGACCTCAGTCAACAAGACAACATAAAAAAAAGGAAAATTCTCAATGGTACACCTGTAGAATTGGATTTTCCCGATGGTAACCAAAATGTTTTTGGCTTCTCAGTGGTACCATCGAAGTATCAACTCGTTCCCAGCCATGCCACTACCGATAACAAAGCGTTAAACAAACGTTTATTAAAGCAATTGTGACCATATAAACTACCAAAAATGACAAAAATAACAGCCAAATGAGAACTAATAACAATGTCATAATATATAGATAATTAGTCTTATACAAAAACAGCCATAAACATCCAATGTACTGATTGTTGCTAACAACATCATACAAGCAAAATACCAATTGTTGCTACAAAGGTTCGTAATGGCCGTAATGCAAGAGTAAGGGACCAATCAAATGTTGCAAAAGCAGCAAAGGCAGCACAAGCTTCTGAAATCAATTTCTCACAGTTTGCTACATCTCAGTCTCAAACCCAAGTTTAGTCAGTTCATAACTTGGGTTTACTTTGAATTTTTGATGGACTGATACATGCTAATTTTGTATATATTTTATAGCATGTTATCTCTCATTTATCCTTAATTTTGTGCTTAATTAACATTGTTAGTAGCATTTTAATTTGAATTTGATGCTAAGATATTTTTTATGTTTATAGGATAATTTTGGGAGCAAAAGGAGCCTGGTTTCAGATCATCAAGAGACCATAGATTAAACCTGGACGAGCAATGAGGAAATTAGAATTGTCACAAAAACATTGAAAGTGATATATTCTTAAAGCAGGAATCCCGGTTGGAATTAATATAATTTTTGTTAAGCAAAAGGAATCCGGTTTCAGATCCTCAAAAGACCGCAGCTTAGGACTAAAGAATTTATTTAAATTAATAAATAGTTAATTTATTTAGAAAATTATATTTATAAATATGTAATAATATTAGATATTTATTTTTATAATTTCTGGATTTAATTAATTATTTATTAATTAAAGATTATAAGTTGTGCGGATTAAAAAGCATTTCTTGTGTAAATTTTGTACTGAAATATTCAGTTATATTCCTTCTTGTTTTCCTCAATTTCTTGTGTAAATTTTAGTTTTAAATTCAAACACTTCAATTTTCTGCAAGTTCTATTTTGGTTGAAGATTTAAAGGGTATTGCTTGGAGTGCTCATTCATTTCATCAGAAATTATTTCAGGAGGATAAATTCTTAAGGTTGTAATTTCTTTATTCTAAACTCTTTTAATTATGATTTTACCATTTATTTTATGTTTATTTTCTTTATCTAGCATGAGTAACTAATTTTATAATCCGAGAATTAGGTAGTATTCATTGGTAATATATGCTTGTTTTATTGTGATAATAATTCTCTACTTTTGCTAATCTATCATTGAGGACTTAACCCAATTAAGGGCGTAGCTAACCTTTAATTGTATTCATAGGGATTATGATAAATTGGGAGATGAGTCATAATTCTTGTTCATGATTTGATAGACGTAGTTTAATTATTAAATCGGGAGATTAATAAGAGGACTATGAAACTTATAATTCTCTGGTTTTAATAATCTAAAATTGTATTTCGATTGATCATGGGAGTGACTTTTGAGATATGATTATAGACATTATTTTGTATCTTGGGAAAGAACATTATAAAATTTAGAAGAATTGTTTTTAGCAAAATATATGAAAAATATATATCACATTATAACAGCATTATTGAACCAATTGAAGAACCCTATTTCTCGGATTACTTTTCATCATCAATTAAATCTTAGTTTTTATTTGTTTGTAATTAGTTTAATTTGAACACACCAATTATTTCTCACACTTCTAGATTTTAAGAAATTAAAACTTGAACTTGTATTAATAGTCCTTCCCTGCGAACGAACTTCACAAAAATGACATCAACAAATTGGCGCCGCTGCCGGAGAAGGCAGTAATATTAAGTTTAGGATATTTATTTCTTATAATTTAGATTTTATTTTATTTAAAAAAAAACACAAACACAAAAATATTAGTTTTATTTGTTTCCCCTGTTTTGCCAGCTAAATAAACCCATCTGTTTTTTTATCGCCCAAGCCTCAAACCCACGAACACACCCAGCTTATAATCTCTTCATCCATCGAACAACTAGACGCCTCCACCGTCTTCAACCTCCTCCGTCCACGCCAAAATTTGCCTCTCACCCCTGCAACACCGTTCCTCCCACCACCATCAATCTCCCTTCCACCACTGCAAACTCTTGATACAAACAATACCCACCTCCCCAAATTCTTCCTTCTTCAAACCCAGTTCCCCTTCACGTCTAATCCTGCTCTGCCCACAACAAACCCCGCCTCTTCTTTCTTTTCTCGTTCAACGCGCCACTCCGCCTCAAACCTTCTCCTCCCTCCCCTTTTCCGGTCACAGTCACACCCACCTACTCCTCCTTACACAACACCAACTCCCCTGTGTCTTTCTCCGTACATCCATCATTGTCACCTACACCGCCCCCGTTTCGAATTCAACAGCCCCAACTCCCCCTCCCCTTCTTTCTATTCGCACAAAACACACACCAACAAACCAGTTCGTTTGTTTCCTTTTTCGTTTCCTTTCGCTGCACACACCACATATACATACGTGTATACACACGGATGCGTCGTTGTTGTTACCCGTTGGTGTTGCTGCTGTGTTTTTGTTTCGAATTTTGTGTGTTAAGTTCGACCGAGTCGACGTATTGATCCTCTAATGTATTGGCTTTGGGGTTGAATTTGAGTACAGTGATGTATTGAATGTATTGAATTGTTAACGTGATTTTTGCTGGTTTAGTAATCTCTGCCGTGTTATTGAGAATCACTGGTTTTGTTGTTTGTGAATGTTGTTGCGTAGTCTGAGTCGAATCGACCGATTCCTGAGTTATTGAGTTGTTTCTGAGTTGCTGCGTGTTCTTTGTTGTTGCTGAGTAGTGTCACTGAATGGTGGAATATATGGAGCTGTTGAGTTTGATGAATTTTTAGAATTGATTTGCGAGTTTTGCAGCTGCTGTCTTTGTCAATCATTTTTATTCAGTTTTCGATTGGTTTGTGACTGGTTATTCGTGTGTTTTTCGAGTTCAAGTCTGTGGTTTTCTGTTCTACTTGTTCGTTGTAATTACTGTCAAATATTAGTGGCTTAAATGCCTTCATTGTTGCGTGTCCATTGTTGCCTGAGTTTTGCTAGGATTCTGAGTTTTACGTTTTGCAGTTTGATTCCCTCTGAGTCCAGCTGTAGTGTTCTTTAATTGTGCAGTTGGTGAGTTTGTTGCAAGTCGAATTATTGTTTAAATTAGACTTGTTGGATCGTTTGTGTAAATTGCTGTCAAAAAACGTGACAAGTTAATTTGTTTGTGGGTTTGGTGTTGTTTGTTCAGTTCTACGTCCTGGAACGATTGTTTTTTTTTAAAAAAAAATAATAATAAAAAATTTTAATAAATAAACAAAAAGAGTGTTTTAAAATAAAATCTAGATTTTAATTAGAATTTAGAATTTTTAGAATAAATTGTTCTTTTCATTTTTAATTAGTTTAGAAATAGAATAATAAATTTTAACTATAAAAGAATAAAAATAAAAAAAATAATAAAAAGAGTTTAAAATAATAATAATAATAATAATAATAAATTAAAATTTAGTTTTAATTCAAACTTAGATTTTTTAGATTAATTTAGTTTTAGTTCTTTTCAATTTTATTTGTGTTTGTTAATACATAAAGAAATAAAAAAAAAATTAGATAATAATAATAATAAAAAGAAACTATATATAGTTCTTTTGTTTTAACTCTATCTTATTGGTGTTGTCTTTTCAGGTGCATAAACTCTTGCATGCGACGTACAGTAAGTGCTGGAAATCTAGAATTTGATCCAGAAATCGAACGCACTGCTCGAATCTTAAGGCGAGAGGCAAAGCAAAGGAAAGAAAAATCTAAGATGGCTGACGAAGATCGTGAAGTTGCTATTATTGATGAGACTTCAATTTGGGACCATGAGACACCAAATCCTGCTAATTGCATGTACAAAACTCCTGAGATTGGGGCAGCCCAATTCAACATTAATCCAAGCTTAATTCAGATGATCAGCAATCAAGCTTTTGAAGGAGATATTGAACTAGAGGACCCACACAGACATCTAGAGCGTTTCGTGCAGATGTGTGGCTCATTCAGAATCAATGGTGTTACGAGTGACAAGATTCGTCTCCATATGTTTCCCTACTCTATTAAGGGAAGAGCTTTGGAATGGTTTCAACAACTTCCAGACACCACGGTTGCTACATGGGAGAGTCTTTCTACTGCATTCTTGTCCAAATATTATCCTTCTGACAAGACACAACAATTGAGGACTATGATTATGAGTTTTAAAGCACAACCGAGTGAAGGTCTATATCAAGCATGGGAGAGATTTAAGGCATTATTGAGGAAATGTCCACATCATGGTTTGCAAGATTGGCAGATCATTAGTACTTTTTATGGGGCCATGAATGCAGATATTCGTTTGGGTTTGGATGTGGGTGCTGGTGGAAATTTTAAGAAGGCACCAACTACACAGGCTAAAGCACTCCTTGAGGAATTGGCATCTAATAATTATTCATGGGCACCTAGTGGGACAAGCTCAGCAAAAGCAGCACAAGATTCTGAGATGATCAACATGCTGGCTCTCAAATTGGATACTCTAACTCAGGAGATGCGAGGACAAAGGGTAAATGTGAATGCTATTTCTTCACCTATGGAAGGGTATAATGATTATAGTGCTAGTCAGAACTCTTATGTGCAACAATTTCCAGAAGAAGCATCTTTTATTCAGGGAAGACAGCCGTGGCCTGCTCAGAATAACTCCTACTACAATCCAAATCAAAGGCCAAACAACAATCTTTCTTACAGTAGTAATCATACGGCTAATCCTTCCTATTCATTTCCAAGGCAGAATCAGCCTCCTGGTTTTCAGTCACGACCACCGTATCAAGCACAACAGCAGTATCAACCACCGCCAAAGAAAGAACCTGCTGATTGGGAGGTTGCACTAAATAAAATAATGCAAGGAACCTCTGGGGCATTGGCTAATATGGAATCAAGAATAAATCAGATGGCATCATCTCAAAAGATGCTAGAAACACATATTGGACAAATTGCCTCCAAGATGGGTGTTCGTGAGCAGGGTTCTCTTCCAAGTCAACCCGACCAGAATGGTAAGGAACAATGCAAAGCAATTACTTTGAGGAGCGGAAGAGAGTTGCCCGAGGTTGAGGCTCTTGAGTCTAAAGAGAGGGATGCGGAAAAAGAAAATGAGATAGTAGAGATTGATGCAGAAAAGTCAGAAAAAGTAGATGAAGATAAGAAGGAAGAAAAACCAGAAAAGCCATATGTTCCTCCACCACCTTATGTTCCTCCTATTCCATTTCCACGGAGACTTCACAACAGGCAGTTAGAGAAGCAGTACGAGAAGTTCTTGACTATGTTCCGGCAGTTGCATATTAATATTCCATTTGCTGACGCTTTGGCTCAAATGCCACTCTACGCCAAATTTCTTAAGGAGATGTTGTCCAAAAAAAGGAAACTTGAAGATGTGGAAACTATTACTCTCAATGCGGAATGTAGTGCAGTCATCCAAAAAGCAATTCCACAGAAATTGAAGGATCCTGGGAGTTTCTCTTTACCATGCACTATTGGAGCAATGGAGAATATTAAAGCCTTGTGTGATTTAGGGGCTAGTGTGAGTTTGATGCCACATTCCATTTGTGGAAGACTTGGTCTTGGAGAGCTCAAGAAGACAAGAATCTCACTTCAGTTGGCTGATCGTACTATCAAGTATCCTTTGGGAGTCATTGAGGATGTGCTTGTCAAAGTGGATAAATTCTTTATCCCTTATGATTTTGTGGTGTTGGAGATGGATGAAGATGTTGAGATGCCCATTATTTTGGGAAGGCCATTTTTGGCTACTGCTGGAACCACAATTGATGTCAAAGCTGGGAAATTGGCATTAAATGTTGGTGATGAAAAGGTTGAGTTTGATCTCAACAAAGCTATGAAGATGCCTTCATTTGATGCTACATGTTTCAATGTTGACATAGTGGATGAGATCGTAAGTCTTGAAGATGCAGACTTCACAAAAGTGGAACAAACCTTAGATGATAAAGAAGTTGAAGAAGCACTTGCGCTTGATATGCAAGAAAAAGATACACCGACAATTGAGGTGGCACTTTCAATCTCGGAGGCACCTCAGGTAGAACTCAAACCTCTTCCTTCTAATCTAAGGTATGCTTTTCTTGGTCCTAATGATACATATCCTGTGATAGTGTCCGCTTTGCTCCATGATGATGAACTTGATAAATTGTTAAATGTGCTTAGGCAATTTAAATCATCAATTGGTTGGACAATTAAAGATATCAAGGGAATTAGCCCTGCTCTTTGCATGCATAGGATTTCTTTAGAAGATAATCATAAACCTGTGATTGAGGGACAAAGAAGATTGAATCCTAATTTGCAAGATGTGGTTAAGGAAGAGATAACTAAGTTGTTAGATGCTGGCATTATATACTCTGTTCCACATAGTAACTGGGTTAGTCCAATTCATGTTGTACCTAAGAAGGGTGGGATGACTATCGTGCATAATGAAAATAATGAATTAATCCCCACTAGGACTGTAACAGGTTGGAAAGTTTGTATTGATTATAGAAAATAAAATAATGCTACTCGCAAAGATCACTTTCCTCTCCCATTTATTGATCAAATGCTCGAAAGACTTGCGGGTAATGAGTATTATAATTTTCTAGATGGATTCTCGGGATACTTTCAGATTCCCATTGCTCCCGAGGATCAAGAAAAGACAACATTTACTTGTCCTTATGGTACCTTTGCATATCGTAGACTACCCTTTGGTTTGTGTAATGGCCCATCTACTTTTTCAGCGGCTCATGACAGCTATATTCTCAGATTTTCTAGGAAAAACCATAGAAGTCTTCATGGATGACTTTACTGTATATGGTTCTTCCTTTGATTCTTGCTTAACCAGTTTGTCTCAAGTGTTGCAGAGATGTGAAGACACTAATCTTGTTCTTAATTGGGAGAAGTGTCATTTTATGGTAAAGGATGGTATTGTGCTTGGGCACAAGATTTCTAGTAAAGGCATCGAGGTGGACAGGGCGAAAATCGAAGTGATCGAGAAATTACCACCACCCTCATCTGTGAAGGGGATTAGAAGTTTTCTTGGACACGCTGGTTTTTACCGACGTTTTATCAAAGATTTTTCTAAAATTTCTCGTCCTCTTTGTAATCTACTTGAAAAAGACAGTGTCTTTGATTTTGACGAGAGTTGTCTTGTTGCTTTTAACAGGTTGAAGAAGGAACTTACTTCTGCACCTATCATGTCAGCCCCTGATTGGAGCTTACCTTTTGAGCTCATGTGTGATGCTAGTGACTATGCTGTGGGTGCTGTATTGGGCCAAAAGAAGGAAAAACGCATGCATGTGATATACTATACAAGCAAGACACTTGATGATGCACAAATCAATTATGCCACCACTGAAAAAGAGCTCCTTGCTGTGGTTTTTGCCTTTGACAAATTTAGATCCTATCTTGTTGGGTCTAGGGTGATTGTTTATACGGATCATGCTGCGATTCGTTATTTAATGAAAAAGAAGGATGCCAAGCCTCGTCTAATCCGTTGGATTCTTTTACTCCAGGAGTTTGATCTTGAAATTCGAGACAAGAAAGGTTCTGAAAACTTGGTAGCTGATCATTTATCCAGGTTGGACCAAGGAGATGAAGTGGTAGGAGTTAATATACCTATCAATGATGCATTTCCAGAAGAAACACTTCTTGCAGTATCTTTGTCTACACCTTGGTATGCGGACTTCGTAAATTATCTCGTGGGTGGCATTGTACCAAGTGGACTGACTTATCAACAAAAGAAGAAATTCTTATTTGATGTAAAACACTACTTCTGGGAAGAACCACTTCTTTACAAGGAATGTGCTGATGGTATCATGAGGAGGTGTGTGCCACACGAGGAAATTCCTAATGTCTTGAATCATTGTCATGCTTTAGAATGTGGTGGTCACAATAGTAGCACAAAAACTGTTGCAAAAATTTGGCAGTCTGGATTTTATTGGCCTTCAATGTATAAAGATGCAAGAAGCTTTGTTGCAACTTCTGATCGATGTCAAAGAACAGGAAATATTTCAGGACGGAATGAGATGCCTTTGCAACCTATTCTTGAGGTTGAGCTCTTTGATGTTTGGGGCATAGATTTCATGGGCCCGTTCCCATCATCTTATGGTAACAAATTTATTTTGGTGGGAGTTGATTACGTCTCTAAATGGGTGGAGGCGATTGCTAGTCCTACAAATGATGGTAGAATGGTTAAGAAGTTCTTACAGAAGCATATCTTTACACGTTTTGGAGTGCCTAGGGCCATCATCAATGATGGAGGGTCTCACTTTTGCAATAAATTAATTGAAGATCTTTTGCGAAAGTATGGAGTGACTCAGAAAGTTGCTACACCTTATCACCCTCAAACTAGCGGGCAAGTGGAGATCTCAAATCGAGAGCTGAAACAAATTCTTGAGAAAACAGTGGCTAGCTCCAGAAAAGATTGGGCAAGGAAGCTTGATGATGCTCTATGGGCTTATAGGACGGCATTCAAGACACCTATCGGTATGTCTCTGTATAGGTTGGTGTTTGGAAAATCATGTCATTTACCCGTGGAAGTGGAGCACAAGGCACTTTGGGCGATAAGATTCTTGAACATGGAATTACAAGCTGCGGGACTTAATAGGTTGATGCAACTAAGTGAACTTGATGAGTTGAGACTTAAGTCTTATGAAAATGCGGCAATATACAAGGAGAAGACAAAGAAGTGGCATGACAGGCATATTAGACCGAAAGAGTTTGAAGTTGACCAGCAAGTTCTATTGTTCAACTCAAGGCTGAAACTCTTTCCCGGAAAATTGAAGTCAAGATGGTCTGGCCCTTTTAAAATTGTCAAGGTATATCCATATGGTGTTGTGGACATCACTCGAGATGGTTCCGATGTGTTTAAAGTGAATGGACAAAGACTCAAGCCATATTTGATTGGTGATGACATTCCAAGAGGAGTCAATTGGCTTCTCTCCAGTCCTCAAGCTTAAGTTCATCACGAGAGGCGTCGAGCTAATGACGTTAAACAAGCGCTATTTGGGAGGCAACCCAAGGAATTTTGTTGATTTGAATAATATTTTTGTTTGGACTATGCAGGAGGATCTTCATTTCAAGATGGATGCCACAATGGCAGTTCTTGGTTGCACATTACCACCTCGACCATGATTCAGGGGAGTCCTCTCTTTTTCCTCGCATATTAGTCCATTGTGTGTTGTTTCTTGTGGACAAGAAACGTGATAAGTTGGGGGGTGTTCATTTAGATAGAACCTTATTGGGGTTATTTGGTGCTAAAAAAAAATCAAAAAAAATCAAAAAATTAAAAATCACAAAAAGAATTCTGGCCTTGTAAAAAGATCACATACACTAGCAAGTTGAAACTGGTAGACTTTTTGAAGGTTGTAAGTGATTAAAAGGACATGAATATGTGCAAGATGATTTGGTTTACATGCTTTGAGTACAAGTAGGTGCATTAGAGAGACTTTTACCTGGGATTGATTATGCTTTGCCGCACCAAGTGAGTTTTGAGCCTATATGCATATCTTTTGCATTTCATATTCGTTTGCTTGAGTGTCCACATGTTGTTTGCATTGCTAGCACTTGTTTGAGGTCTTTCTTGAAATGCATGACATTATTTGATGATAACATGATAAAGGCATTTAGGGATAACCTCATATTTCCTATATTACCACACCATTTATACATGATTAATTAGTTACCCCGTTGAGCTTAATCATTTTTTTCGGTGACACACCACATTACTTGCCTAGACCTTTTTCTTTTATTGGCCTTGCTTTAACTTGAACCCAAATTGTCAAAGGCTAGTAGAGTGTTTGAGGGAGTAAAAAGGTGTGCAAAGGGGGGTTTATTGATGATCATTACTTTTGGGAAAATATTGGGTTTGGTTGTTACTTGTTAGTCGAAGTTTGTAATAATATCAATGGATCATTGTTCTTGTTTATAATTAGCTCTCTTAAAAAAATACTATTTATATGAGAGCATACTTATGTTTTTATGATCCTTTTTCATTCGACTAGTCAAGTTACTTGTTAAAAGAGAATAAAAAGATTCAAGTGTGGGGATAATAGGGTGGAGTTGAATGAATTATGTTGTTAGGTACTAGCTTTTGACATTTAACCTGTTTTGGCTTTACTTGACATACCTTGTCCCTAGCCCCATTACAACCCGAATAAAGACCTTTTGATTATCATCAGTGGTGTGTGTTGCGTTAAAGTTAGATTGATACCAAATGTCAAGCATGTTTATGATTTTGTTGGAATGGAGTGATACACTTACCCTTGTTCTTGAGTGAATATTCTTTTGTGAGTGAAAGGTGAGTTATTACCTGTATTTTGCATATGAGATCCCAAGTTTTGACTCAAAGATGTACTCTTGTGGGCTTAGCATGATTACCAACTTATTCTTACATTGACATGGAATGTTGAGAACTTATGCATCTTCTTTGAGTAGACTATGTGAATACTTGTAACTTCGACACAAGGCATTGCATTCTTCACTTTGATTCTTAAGTTGACATGGCATGAGAGAACTTGTATATGTGGTGTTGTAGTGGCATTCGATCTTTTACATGAGCTAGATGGATTTTGTGGGTACATTCACTACAGACCCTCACGAGACCTCACTCGTCCACTAGGGCTACCTAGGGGTTTAAAGGGCTTGTTGCATATGCCAAATGCAACCGTGATCACCTATGGAAGTGGTATTAATAAGTAGTTAGTTTGGTTTACTCGAGGACGAGCAAAAGTTAAGTTGGGGGGTATTTGATACATGCTAATTTTGTATATATTTTATAGCATGTTATCTCTCATTTATCCTTAATTTTGTGCTTGATTAACATTGTTAGTAGCATTTTAATTTGAATTTGATGCTAAGATATTTTTTATGTTTATAGGATAATTTTGGGAGCAAAAGGAGCCTGGTTTCAGATCATCAAGAGACCATAGATTAAACCTGGACGAGCAATGAGGAAATTAGAATTGTCACAAAAACATTGAAAGTGATATATTCTTAAAGCAGAAATCCCGGTTGGAATTAATATAATTTTTGTTAAGCAAAAGGAATCCGGTTTCAGATCCTCAAAAGACCGCAGCTTAGGACTAAAGAATTTATTTAAATTAATAAATAGTTAATTTATTTAGAAAATTATATTTATAAATATGTAATAATATTAGATATTTATTTTTATAATTTCTGGATTTAATTAATTATTTATTAATTAAAGATTATAAGTTGTGCGGATTAAAAAGCATTTCTAGGGAACCCGTTCAAAAGTAAAGGCCACGTGAATTGTTTTTAAAGAATGACAATGATTATGTTGATGGCAGAATGGTTTGTTGGACAATAAACAAATAAAAGAAATATGCAATCAATTCATTCAGCAAAGCCGCCCGCCACTATGTTGTTTTATACTTTCGGCTCATTTAATTATGGTAGATGGTGTGCTAACCTTGGCTATAAATAGGAGTATTTGCAGTGAGTTGAAATCATCTCTTGTACTGAAATATTCAGTTATATTCCTTCTTGTTTTCCTCAATTTCTTTTGTAAATTTTAGTTTTAAATTCAAACACTTCAATTTTCTGCAAGTTCTATTTTGGTTGAAGATTTAAAGGGAATTGCTTGGAGTGCTCATTCATTTCATCAGAAATTATTTCAGGAGGATAAATTCTTAAAGTTGTAATTTCTTTATTCTAAACTCTTTTAATTATGATTTTACCATTTATTTTATGTTTATTTTCTTTATCTAGCATGAGTAACTAATTTTATAATCCGAGAATTAGGTAGTATTCATTGGTAATATATGCTTGTTTTATTGTGATAATAATTCTCTACTTTTGCTAATCTATCATTGAGGACTTAACCCAATTAAGGGCGTAGCTAACCTTTAATTGTATTCATAGGGATTATGATAAATTGGGAGATGAGTCATAATTCTTGTTCATGATTTGATAGACGTAGTTTAATTATTAAATCGGGAGATTAATAAGAGGACTATGAAACTTATAATTCTCTGGTTTTAATACTCTAAAATTGTATTTCGATTGATCATGGGAGTGACTTTTGAGATATGATTATAGACATTATTTTGTATCTTGGGAAAGAACATTATAAAATTTAGAAGAATTGTTTTTAGCAAAATATAAGAAAAATATATATCACATTATAACAGCATTATTGAACCAATTGAAGAACCCTATTTCTCGGATTACTTTTCATCATCAATTAAATCTTAGTTTTTATTTGTTTGTAATTAGTTTAATTTGAACACACCAATTATTTCTCACACTTCTAGATTTTAAGAAATTAAAACTTGAACTTGTATTAATAGTCCTTCCCTGCGAACGAACTTCACAAAAATGACATCAACATGGACTTTATGCTATATTATGGTACAATATGATATGAAATTGTTGCCACAATTGGTATTGTTTTGATATGAAATTGTAGCAACAATTGGTATTTTGTTGGTATGATGTTGTTAGCAACAATCAGTACATTGGATATTTATGGCTGTTTCTATATAAGACTGATTATCTATATATTATGAAATTGTTATTAGTTCTCATTTTCCTGTTATTTTTGTCATTTTTTGTTGTTTGTATGGTCATAATTGCCTTAATAAACGTTTGTTTAACGCTTTGTTATCGGTAGTGGCATGGCTGGGAACGAGTTGATACTTCGATGGTACCACTGAGAAGCCAAAAACATTTTCAAAAATATTAATTATTTTCCTTTCCTATATCATAGTTTTTTATCATTTTTTTCAATAAAATCGAGCCTATGTCTCTCCCACCTTCGGATTAAAGCGGGCGGCGTTCGGAATCAAGGGCAAGCAGGTTCCTCTTGTTTTGTGGCTTAGGATCTAAGGCTATTTAGCATTTTCTTTCGTTTTCTTGATTAATTTTTATTGTGGTCTCTCCTCGGTGACAGTTTGGGTTTTTCTCTCCTTTGTTTGTGAGAGTATGGGTGTTGTTTCAGTGATAAAAGTTTTTAGGTGTTTGCAATTATGGTTGATAGCTCAAACTTGATTAACTCCGATTGGATGTGATGAAGAGGGTACTTGTAAATATATCATCTTCAACAAATCACGCGATTGTATCTCCATGAAGAATGGATTAATCAGTGATTGTTTCCGTTTTATGTTTGTTCGACTCGACTATTTTTGTAGATGTCGCATGGCTTTCTATTAATGAATTAATTCCATTACTCAAAAGTAAGAAATATGCATATGCCATGCAGCCCAACAATCAAACACTACACAACCAATGAACTCTTGTTCTCCTGGTATTTCCCTTACTTATATATGATAGGTCCCGTATATGGGTAAGATAAGCTAGAAGGGGGGGGGTGAATAGCTTATCACCTTTTTAAAATTTAGATCTTGGCTTTTTGAAAATTCTTTCCTCTTTTTAAACTTCGTTACTTGTCAACAAGTAAATAATATTAACTAATGAAATATTAATATTTTCACATTTTCAAAAATATTAATTTTCCTTGATATTGCATTCTTCTTCGTCAGAGGGGACAAAGATGAGGTTGTTCATGTATCCAATCTTGTGGTTTCTTTCCAAATGTCGGGATACCAATTCTTGAAGAAAGATGTCTACTGACAGTTGATGACAATAATAAGTTTCAAATGCATAATCTCATACAATGCATGGGAAACGAAGTTATTCGTGAAGAATCCAAGCATGGAAACTGCAGACGCTTGTACCTGTGTGGTGGAGATGCATGCATGGCTTTGCAAAATCTAGAGGTAATTATAAATTTACGTTTGAGTTGTAGTTCGTATCAATTTTCACAAACTTGTTCAAGAAAATATAATGGTTATCTTAGGCTTAAATGAGAATCCTCATCTTCTTGCTCTCAAGAGAAAAGAAGAGGATACACACAGTAAAATCAAATTAATACGTTGAAAAACGAGAATAGTGTTTACTTTAAAAAAAAATCAAATTTTAGATACAATAAATATAGAGATAATTTTGGAAAATTACTCTTAAATTGTATTGAAAGAAGAAAAAGGACATATAATATGGGACAATTTTATTTTTCAAAAGGAACATATATTTTAGAATGAATAGAATATTATTTAATAAATGCGGACAAAAACTGAACACATGAACACATAACAAAGAAGTTTTGACTCTTGTCAACAATAATGCCGTGTATTCGAGAAATATGGTTTAATTATATTATAAACTTCCAAAAAATAATTTATAGAGCCATGTTTTAACACATGCATCAACTGATAAAATAACAATACTTTCTTTCTAGATATCCGATAAAATTGGAACAATATAGAAAATAACCATACTTTCTAATACTTTGTACTTGACCTTGTTGGGGAATAGTATTTCATCTGGAGTCAATGTCAGAGAGACCATTAACAAAAATTATGCCATTCTGCTTTTGTCACTATATGCAAAGTCACTGGAAGACTGCAAACTAACTAATCTACCAAAAACAAATTAATTTCCCAGGTCCTTCCTCTGTACTTCCCTTTCTTGTCCATTTCTTTACTAGTACACAACTACACATATATATCTCAAGGACTAGAACAAATTTTATCAATCACAGCAGCTTAAAATTAAATTTTGATCCTCTGTTACACTCTCCTGTCACGAAAACGAAGCTGATGGAAGTTATGGTGCCTGCACAAGACGAAGATTTCAGTTTCGACAGTGCAGCAAACTCTATTCCTGTTAGCCCACGAGGTTTCGAAAATTACTTCTTCAGTGCCCCTACTAGCCCGCTGTCTCAACCTTCAAGCGACAATTATGATTATTTTGGCGCAAAATATAGTGACAATAAAGCATTCGCGTTTAGTACTGCTGGTGATTTAGATTTAATTCCGCTTTCTTCAGCTGGTGAAGCAAATTGTAAGAAAATAATCCAGAATACAATGTCTTTTAGTCGGGACAATAAAGTTTATTCTGAGAGCTTGACAGTTTATAAAGACAATGCAAAAGGCTTGTCTTCGTCAGTGAGTTCAAGTGTTGGTTGGTTACACAAGAAATGGAGGCTAAGAGATTTGTTGTTGTTTCGTAGTGCATCTGAGGGTCATGAAACGAACAAGGAGTACAATATTTTAAAGAAATTCAAGGAGGACGATCTGAAGAATGCTAGTGCAAAAAAGAAAAAAGTATTGTCAGCTCATGAACGGCATTATAAGGTAAAACGAGCAGCCGCCGAGGAGATGAGGAAGAGAACTTATTTACCTTACAAGCAAAACCTGATGATAGGTTGCGGGGATCTTTCTTCTGCTGGTGTTAGTGACCCCTCTAGAGCAGCAATTAGAATTCGTTAACAGAAACAGTTGTGATCATGTCGTTTTGTAGGGATGAACATCGGGTCACTTGGTGCTAGGAAATTGTATTTTCGGCCCAGTCTCTTATCTCGAAGTTAATCCATAAATTTCTTTCAATTTATCGTACTTGCAAAATTGAGTTCTTCATAAATTCTGAAGTATTTAATGGTGTGCAGCGTGCACTTGATATTGTTATCAGAGCATTCAGATATATAGTGTTAGTGTTCTACATATTTGTTTTGGTTTCTTGATAAGATATTTATATATATTTTAGATAATTTTATTCCCATATTTAATTGCATTTTGCATTAATTTTGATATTTATTTAATAAATCTTAATGTTTTATTGTAGAAGACAAGAATTCGTGAATTTGGAATCAAAGAGCTATTTTGGAGCTAAAAATGGAAAAATTCGGATTTATTGAGCTACACTCGCTTTCTACGGTATTTATTTCATATCCGGAGTTGTAGAATTTGGATTTGGACGATCTTACAATCCACGCGAAGCTTAGAAAATTATCTACAATTCAGAAGGATTAAATAAGCAAAAATCCGATTGGAGCAGCTCGAAATCTGAGGAGAAAATTCAGTTCCGAATTTTAGTGAAAATCCTTTTAGATTGGGAATTTATTGTAATTTATTTAAAGTAAAAAAACATGTGTTTGATTGATTGGCTTTTGTAGAAAATTCAGTCGAAAGTTTTTTGGTGGAGTGGTTGGATTTGAAAAGAAAGAAAAAAGAATGGTTGGCAAAGTGGACGAAGAATATTAATAATGATGGGTAATGATGGGGTCATTTTAATTCTATTTTATGAAAATTATGGGGCATGAATCAAGCTACAAATAGCTGGGGAGAACATGGAGGAAACATGCATTATTTTTTAGCTTGATACTCGGCCAGAACTAGTGCAGGAGGAGGAAGACAACACCATCCATTTTATTACAGTACTATATTTCTTTTCATTGAGCAATTACAGGATTTTGAATTAGGGGCTTGGTTTTCTTCTTTTTTATGTAGGCTGGCGGTCAACTGCATACGCATGTTGTAGCATACCGTACCGCACACCCGTACCGCAGAAACTTTCTGCGGTACGTAGAGAGATGGCCCCCCTGTTTTCACACCAAAAACCCTACTGTACACGTACCGCAGAAACTTTCTGCGGTACGGTATGCTACAGCATACGTTTGCTGTAGACCGGCCCCCTTTTATGTAAACCTTGGTTTAATTCTTCATTTTATAACAAATTTGAAGTACTCCTTAATTTTATCTTGTTTGTTAATATATATTTTATATGTCTTATTTAATTATTTTTGCCAATTCAATTAATAGCATGGGTGAATAGTTTATTTCTAGGGTGTAAGGGGAAGCCATGTTTACACCACGATAATGCTTTAATTTTATTAGTTGTTTAACGAATATAAAATAATTCTAATCGATATGTTATGAAATTTGATTTGTGTTATCGGCCGGTATCATTAATTAATTATTTGCGAATAGTAATAATAGATCAAGAGATATTATTCACTAGAGGCATACATACGATTAGCGGAATTGAATTTTAGTGCGAGAGCATAATTGGATTTCCGAGAGCGATAATGCTTGAGAGAGATTAACACATGCTCTAATTATTTAAATCCGTTAAATCACTACATCTATATAATTTGTTTCGGTGTAAACATGGTGAACCCGATCGCCCTAGACTTTTAGTTAATCGACCTTAAAAATCATTTGTTTGTGTTATTTAGTTATATAAAAATCCTCAATAATTGTTTTTATTATAGAAATAATTTGTGATAATTAAATTAAAATTGATAAAACCTGTCTTCATGTGAACGAACACAAAAATATACGGCATCATTTCTTGTCTACAATCTTTATGGATTCAAAAATATTAGATCACGACAATGTTAATTTTTTTTCCTGGAAATTTAGTTAAATTATTATCTTTAACCTCTTTATTGTAAATAAATTATATATACTAAATATTTTAAGTCATAAAAGGAAAATCATAACAAAAAATAGGTTCAAATATATGATCAAGGCACGGTCTAAACTAGAATGCAAAATGCAACATCCCAGCCAAGACAACAAGAGGTTGAGCGTTATCTCAATTTTAACACCCCTAAGATATAGAAATTTGTTACGCCTACCAAAGTTATCTTGGTGTAACGGTATCTCCCTCGGTCATATTAGAGAAGGTACAAAACTTGCTAAAGATAGGATGGGGTACGTTTGTGGTTGATAAACAAAAGAAGAAAATTTGTTGTCTATATGCTATCGCATCTGTAATTTCTCTCCTTTATTTCTCAATAGTTCTGCAACCACAGTTCCATCAAAAAATATGGATATAGTTACCGTCACTGCGACGTGCATACTGCTTGCCTTTACTCTACTCTCACTTTCAAGAATTGGAGCCAAGTCCCCTCGCAATATTCCACCAGGACCCTACCCCTTGCCCATCATAGGAAATATACACAAACTTGGCAAGCACCCTCACAAATCCTTAGCCAGCCTCGCTCAAGTTTACGGTCCAATCATGCGTCTAAAACTAGGCCGCATAACCACCATAGTCATTTCTTCATCAAGCACAGCTCAACAAGTCCTTCAAAAGCAAGACCAAGCGTTCTCTGGTCGTTCTCCTCCTGACGCTGTACACGCTTCCTGCCATAATGAATACTCTGTAGTATTTTTGCCTGTTGGCAGTCGGTGGAGAAGCCTAAGAAAAATCATGAGCTCGTTTATATTTGCAGCTAACAAGCTCGATAAAAATCAGCATCTACGTAGTAGGAAGGTGCATGATCTTGTTAGATACTGCGAAAAGTGTTGCCAAAGCGGGGAGGCTGTAGATATTGGCCGCACTGCTTTTCTGACTTCGCTTAATCTTTTGTCAAACACTATATTTTCCAAGGATATGATAGATTCGTACGAGAATTCGGAGGCCAAGGAGTTTAGGGACTTAGTGTGGAATATTATGGTTGAGGCCGGTAAGCCTAATTTAGTGGATTACTTTCCTATTCTTCGTTGGATTGATCCACAAGGTATAAGGCAGCGAATGACTGGTCATATGGAGAAGCTAATCAAGTTATTTGATGGTCTGATCAAGGAGCGTTTGGAACTGAGGAGAGTGGGGAACTCAAGTGAGAATACTAGTACAGACGTGCTTGAAGAACTGCTGAAAATGTTACAAACAGATGAAATTGATGAAGCTCAAATCCATAACTTATTTATTGTGAGTTACTCTTCTCATCCTCGGTGTTAATTAGTAAATAAAATATTTCTGCTATAAGAGTACGTCCTCAGTTGAATTTTGTGTGTGTGTGTGTGTCTCGATGTGTTTTAAGGATGAGTACCTTCAGAAAATATACTATGAGTTCGATCTATAAACATGGTCGAGTCAGTTGATAATTAGTTGTGTCTTACTTAAGTTTCTTAGTAGCCTCTGCGGAAACCTGCATGTGTTCTTGGTCAAAACGTGTATTGTCAGGACACCTGCATGTGTTCTTGTACCTAACTATATTAGGATTTAATAAATTCCAGTCATTAAAACAAATAGGCAGGACTTATTCGTCGCAGGAACAGATACAACTTCAAGCACAGTGGAATGGGCGATGTCTGAGATCTTACGAAATTCAGAAACGATATTGGTAAAGGTGAAAGCTGAACTGAACCAAGTGATCGGAAAAGGCAAGATTATACAAGAAGCAGACATTTGTAAGTTGGTTTATTTGCAATGTATTGTGAAAGAAACTATGAGGTTACACCCACCTGCCCCCTTACTAGTACCACGCCAAGTAGAAAAAGAAGTTCAACTCTGTGGCTACACCGTTCCAAAGAATTCACAAGTGCTAGTCAATGCATGGGCTATTGGACGTGATCCTAAGCTATGGATGAATCCCCTGGCTTTTCAACCAGAGAGGTTCATGAACTCTCAAGTAGACTTCAATGGGCATGATTACGAGCTAATTCCATTTGGTGCGGGTCGAAGGATATGTCCTGGAATGCCACTGGCAATGAGGATGGTGCCAGTTATGTTAGGCTCACTCATAAATTGTTTTGACTGGAAACTCGAAGGTGGGATTCCACCAGAGAAGTTGGACATGGAGGAAAAATTTGGGCTCACACTAGCAAAGCTTCATCCGCTTCGTGCTAGAGCAACTCTGGTTATTCTTTAGCTAAGTTTGATTTTATAGGTCAAATGTCCTTTATTTGCAGACTATGTTTACAGAATACTTTTCTTAAAATTTGCTCACCTGAACTTCATGTATCTAACTTTTTTCTAGAAGAATCATAGTTTCATAATGTTGTTTGATTGGATTGTTTCTTCAATTTTGTAAAGATTATTTTCGAAACAAAACCAATTTCTGAAAATTAAGTTAATTTTGACTTGCTCTTTGTAGCCGGCTTATTCATTGGCCAGATTTAACTTTAAATTTCATCCTTGACTGTTTGGAAGATTTGAAGGGGCTAATAAAAGATTTTTAGAACTATTAGAACCAGCCGAATTTATGTAGATAGATATTTTGGACGACCGAAAGGATGAACTGTAGCTTATAAGTGTAGCCGCATGGTTTACAAAAACCCAAACAACATCAAACTATTTAATCATATACTGTAAATCGGCCAGAATAAGTATTAAGTGAAACTTCCAACAGTTTTATTACAAAAGTTAACATGTATAAAAGGACAGTAGTATGAATGTAGTTGCAGCAACAAAGCAAGCTCTAATTTGCATTCCTAGCAATCAAGAATGACAAAGATTACATTTCTTCTATCGCTTTCTTTGTTATGCCTTTTGGCTTCTGTACATTGTTATGGTGGAAATGAAAACACCCCTCTTGACAAGCATATCAAGGCTCAGAAGACGAAAAGGATGTCTTCTGGATCTACTTTTCGTGATGAGGTTCTGAGTGCTGAGTATTCACCTGTGTATGTCGGAAGTCAAGATGGATTGAAAGAAGCTGACAAGGTAGAATCATTGCCAGGGCAACCTGATGGAGCAACTTTTGAACAATACTCAGGATATGTCACAGTTGATCCGGTTGCTGGAAGAGCACTTTTCTACTATTTTGCACAGTCGGAAAATTCTTCTAGCCAGCCTTTGGTTCTATGGCTGAATGGAGGTAAATGTTGAATCCCATTGAAATACACTTTCTCAATATAAAGGGCATGCCATGATACGTAGCAGAAATTATGAAACTAAAGCTTTTTGTAAAAATATTGTCGTTCAAAGTTTGAACCAACAGCTTCACTGTTTTTTAACAGATATTAACAAATCAAAATTCAAATGCAACCTCAATTAACAGTTACTATAATCAAATTGGATTGCAGGGCCTGGCTGTTCTTCATTTGGAAATGGAGCAATGATGGAACTTGGACCATTCAGAGTCAACAGTGACGGAAAAACTTTATCCCAGAACAAGTATGCGTGGAACAATGGTAAGTAGAATATCTTTTTCTCAAAAAAATTGTCCATTAATCTCTTCTTAAAATTACGACAACAGTTCATTAAAAATAATTTGGTTGGCAATGCAGAGGCAAATATATTATTCTTGGAATCCCCTGCGGGTGTAGGATTTTCATATTCTAACAGAACATCAGATTATGTAACTGGAGATAGAAAGACTGCAGAAGATACGTATACCTTTTTGATAAACTGGCTAGAAAGATTTCCCGAGTACCAAACCCGAGATTTCTTCATTACTGGAGAGAGCTATGCAGGACACTATGTTCCTCAAATAGCTCAACTAATTCTTCACAACAAACAAAATCACTAACCAGACTGTAATTAACCTAAAAGGAATTGCAGTAAGTTCTTTACATGAAGCAATCACATGGTTGCACACATAAAAAATGAATCAAAAGAACTGATAAAGACTATATTATATTTTCAGATTGGGAACGCATATGTAGACGAGGAAACAGGAACCACAGGAACAGTAGATTACTACTGGTCACATGCTATGATGTCTGATGAAGCTCATGAGGGCATCACCCTAAACTGCACTTTTCGCCAAATGTGAATATTTCAAAAGCATGTCAAACTTACATTGAACAAGTAGACATTGGCGATATCTATCCTTATGATATATATGCTCCCTTGTGCGATTCTCAAAATGGTTCATTCTCGGTATGTGTTTTTAACAATCTTTTTACAGGTTAATATCTTTTACAGCTTATTTGTTCACTTATATCATTAATACTTTTACTTAAAATAGACATCAGGATTTGATCCATGCTCAGAAAATTATATCAACAATTACTTGAATACTCCGCAAGTTCAGTCAGCACTGCATGTCACTGTTCCTCCCAAGTCATGGGAATCTTGCAGGTAACTAAACTCTATTATATTCTTTCGCGTACTATATAACACACTCACGTACACCTGCACATATTTACACACGTGTACATAATTAAGTCGCAGCTTATGAAAGTATTCGTTCAGTAGTCGTGCCTCGCATGAGCTATGAAAATGTACAGGACGACTTAATATACCTTGATGTATACATGTTGTTACTGATAAGTTCATCGACTTTTGTTAACTATAGCGATTTACTTGACTGGACGGAAGCCCCAGCAACAGTGTTGCCTGTTATCAAGGAACTAATGAAAAGTGGCATCAGTGTTTGGCTGTATAGGTGATTCAATCTTCTCTTTTCTATGATAGAAACATTACGTGTTAAACTGTTAGTGCCTCGGATAAAAAAAATTCAAGAACTTTATTGATTGAAAATTGAGTATATAATATACAGCGGGGACACAGATGCTGTGGTGGCAGTGACAACAACAAGATATGCAATAGATCTTCTTCAAACATCTGTTAAAACACAATTGTACCCTTGGTACAATCAAGCCGAGGTACAGACTATATAACTAGCACGCGCACACACAAACTCCTCCATGAATTGATACTCACAATGTGTTATTTCTTTAACGATATTGTTTTAAGGTGGGAGGATATACAGTTGGATATGAAAATTTGACATTCGTGACAGTAAGGGGATCTGGACATTTTGTTCCAAGTTACCAGCCTTCTCGCGCTCTTGCAATGTTCTCTTCGTTTTTGGATGGAAAGCTTCCTCCGTCCAAAGCGAACTAATCAAAGATTCAAAGGAGTCCAGCAATGGAGACTTCAAGTTTCTACTGAACTACAAGTTGATTTTATAATGGAATGTTACCAGATGTATTCTTAACTGCCGTTTGTGTATCTGATTATTTAATACATTGAATAGCTATCCTTCAAATTAATCACTTTCCTCTGATCATTCGATCTTTTTCCCATCATCTTGGTACTTCATAGTTGTTTATTTCTTTCTTTTAAAGCACTTGATTTTTTCTGTAGAAAAATATTCACAGAAGAGTGAATGTTTTACCAAGACGAATAATTTATTTATTTTTGCAATAGTAGAGGTATTCCCTGAAAGCAGTCTGCCAGCTACATGGAATTAGGATTTGATCTTCAAATATCTCACAGTCCCTGGACCTGACTCGAATAGACTAAAAAAATATAAACAAATATAAAAGATTCTGTCTTTTAGTTGTTGTTATGAATAATAATAGGGACAAATTTGGTACCAAAAAATATTATATACTAATTTGGCATTGACTAATGAAGCACAGACGACCTCCCCCTTCTCTGAAACTGCTCAAGGAAAAGGTTTCCAGCATATTAGTACTCCATCCGTCTCATAATATGTTTCCTGTTTTCTCTAAACACGTTTGTCAACGCACACTTTTAATCGTTAATATCTTCAATTTTGTATTAGTATTAAGTATAAAAACTTCACTGTATTAAAGTACTCATAAATACGAATTCAACAAAATCACTCATGACTATATTTGGTTTTATAGATTATGCGTAAATTAATAATCAACCGTTTATAATAAATAGTGTAAAAAGTCAAAACAGGAGACACATAGTGAGACGGAGGGAGTATATTTTTAGTATAATGCTTAATTCTTTTACCGACATTTGTAAAGAAAAGTGATTTTATAATTTCAGTAAAGCAGGTGAAATTGCTAAGGAAATTATCATCCTTAAGTGGGTGGTTAGACTTTAATGAGGGTTTGAAATGATTTTTTTTCAGTAATGGAACAGTTAGTTGAAAACAACAACAAAAGGTTGCCGTGCTGAACTAGCAAAGCTTTGCACGTTAATCATTTGTTCAGTTTCACCTAATAACCATTGCTTTAATTTTCTTCCATGGCTACCGCAAGCAACCATTTCATATTTCCGTACGGTTCTAATTAAAAGTCTAAATAATAAGAAATTGAATCATACTAGTAGAAATGTTTTTTATATAACTCTTTTCCGTGTAATTAATTATATGTATAATTCTTTATATCCAAAATATTAATATCATTGTCTTTATCCTTAGTGTGATGACTATTTTCTAGTTCTCATTTGGACTTAGTTTATAAATAAAATCAACTTGGTTGTATTATAATGTAGTTTCTCATCAAAAAAATATAGAACAACCGTCTCTGTCTCCTTTTTCCTCCGGCGGTGGCTCCTCCACCGACCGGAGGCCCAATTTCCTTGCTTTTTGTTCTTGTTTTCTTCAATAATTAGTTCTTCTTGTGCTTAGATCTGATTCCTCGGAGTTCCAGAATTTTTCTTCTCCGATTTGTGGTGGATCCTCGGTTTCTTCCCAGATTCTTGGTGGATCTTCGATCTGAAGAGGGGTCTGGTTTCTCTAGTTTTTGAGGTTCTGTTTTCTAGATCTAAGATTTGTTTTAGTTTGATTTGTTGTGTAATTTCAATTTTTTGTAAGTTCATTTTGATTTCTCTCCTTGGTGAGAGGTGTGGTTTTTCTCTCTTTGGTGAGAGGTGTGGATTTCTCTCCTTTGTTTGTGAGAGTTGGTTCGGATTCAACAATAAGAGCGGTCGGAACTTCATTTGTGGTCGATAACTCAAACGGATTTTGGCGAAGATATGGATCGTAGAGCGAGTATCTATAGGCATATCATTTTTTTCAGACATTTGCTTATTTGTCTCATTTTAATTATGAAGACGAGCATGTCATCCTATTCTATGTTTGATCGATTCGATCATTCTTGTAGATGCCGTATGGCTTTTATGTATTGAATTGTCACCTTTCATCAAAAAAAAATAATGTAGTTTCTCATATTGGTTGTGAGAATTGAGATTTTGCTTTAGGCGAAATAGGTGAAACTTTCTTTAAGTGGGCCAAACATATACCAAGTTTCGAACCAGTTTCCAAAGGTAACAAGCTACCAGGAAAAAATGATAAAAATAACAATTTTTAAGGTGTATGGTTATTTTTACCGATGGGATAACCAACTGGTAATTGGATATCTCATTTTCTTTAAGATACCTCACTCACAGATACAAAATACAAAATATACATAAAAAATTATAAAAAACAGGGCAAACTTTATAAATATTTCACCCATTTTTTTGTTTGAAAGGTTCACTTTAATTTCAAAAATAAAATTTAAATATTATTTACTTCCTAGCCTAACAACCAAATGAAGCACAGACGAGCGGCGCCTCCCCCCTTCTCTGAAACTGCTCAAGGAAAATGTATTAAGCATAATATTTTTATTATAATGCTTATTTTACAGACATTTGTAAAGCTGAAAAGTGATTTTATAATTTCAGCAAAGCACGTGAAATTGCTAAGAAATTATTATCCTTAAGTGGGTGGTTAGACTTCAACAAAATCATCTACAACTTAAAAGTTAAAAGTTAAAAATTAGGTGTGCAACCATCAATTTAGGATGTATATATATCACTACGCAATAATTATCCTTAAGTGGGTGGTTAGACTTTAATAAAGTTTTGATTAATTTACCTAAGGTAGAATTCTAGTATTTGTACAGCAGTAGACAATAAGAAGCACGTACACTAGTTTGTTATATTCCTATCATAAGTTTGTTCTTATGACTTTTATGGATGAACCACAACTAGAAAATGGCGAAGAAATTTCAGGTGGACTACTTAATTCAATCCATGCTTCTAAGAAGTTGATTCTGGGCAAACTCCATGAATTATTGAATTTGCCTAGCTAGGACGGTATTTCCACAAGTGGGTCAGACCTTGATGAGGTCACACGGTATTTCCGTGTATTTAATTATATGTTTAAGTCTTCATTTCAAAAATATTAATACTATTGTCTTTATCCACAGTCATTTGGACGTAGTTTATAAATAAAATCAACTTGCATGGTTGTATTATAATGCAGTTTCTCACAGAGACATTGGCTGTGAGAATTGAGATTTTGCTTTAGGTGAAACATATACCAAGTTTCGAACCAGTTTCCAAACGTAGCAAACTAGCATTTGTAAAGCTCTTGACATATAATCATTCGTTCACTTTCAGCTAAGAAGCACTATTTTCATCCCCATGGCTACCACAAGTAATCACTTAGCTGCCCCTTATTGTTCTTCCTCTTCTTCTTCGTCGACAACTTGTTGGGATGTGTTCTTGAGCTTTTACGGTAAGGACACTCGCAAAAACTTTACTTCACATCTTTACTCTGCTTTGGTTCGGGCTGGAATTTTAACTTTCATGGATGACCCTGAACTCCATAAGGGCGAAGAAATCTCATCAGGACTACTTAATGCGATCCGTTCTTCAAAGATATTTGTGGTTGTTCTCTCTGAGAATTATGCATTTTCGAGATGGTGCCTTGATGAGCTCGTAGAGATCCTTGCTTGCAAGAGAACCGGCGGACATGTGGTAATTCCTGTTTTTTACTACGTTGATCCTTCAGATCTACGGCACCTGAAAGGGAGGTTTAGAGATGCTATGGATGTTCAGAAGAAACATTACACCGTTGTTCTCATAGATAAGTGGAAATCTGCTCTTGCCGAAATCGCAGAGCTATCAGGATACCATCTCAAAACGGATGCAGATGAGTATGTTTCCTTTTTTTTAAGTATTCAATCAGACAGTCACTTCACCAACTAGTTTTAACTCAAGAAATCTTTAGAAAAGTGGGTACAAGTTTTAAATTTTGGAATTAAAAAAAACAAGCTCCGAATCCAACAGAAGTTTTTTTTCTTTAATAATATTTTTTGCACTTGTGACACAGATCACAGTTCTTTTAAGTTTTTTCGGAGTCTTGAATACTAGGTCATATAACTTGTGCTTATGTTAATTACAACACACACAGACATTATCTATTAGAATTACAATTAAGTTCGATTAAAATTAACAGGAATGAGTCGGACACTGTTCAAGAAATTGTGGAGAATGTGACAACACTTATTTCTACAAAAGATTTACATCTTGAGGAATATCTGGTTGGCATAGATTCTTCCGTGGAAGAGATATATAGAAAACTGTGCATGGAGTCAAATGATGTTCGTGCCATTGGGATATGTGGAATGGGAGGAATTGGAAAAACTACAGCCGCCAAAGCTTTCTACAATAAACATTTTGACAATTTTGATATTAGTTGCTTTGTCAATGATGTGAAACAACATTCACGAGGAGGTAGTTATCTACTTCCTTTACTTCAACAACTTTCAGTTAAGCTTTTCGGAAGGACGGATTATAAGTTACCAGATGTCAAAAGTGGAATGAGACAATTGAAGTAATTTCTCTGGAATAAGAAAGCTCTCATTGTTCTGGATGATCTGGACCAGTCAAGCTATTCAGAATTGCTAGTAAGGCTTTGCAACTTGTTTGCCGGAAGTAGAATTATTTTTACAACAAGAGATGCAAACCTGGTAAATCAATTAAAGGAAGATATATAAGAAGTAGATATATACATGATGAGGAAATTGAAACAAGTTGATTCCTTGCAGCTCTTTAGCTATCATGCCTTCAGAAAATCAACACCACCAGAAAGTTTTGAAGAGCTCACAGTAAGCTTTATAACTTATGCTGGAGGTCTTCCCTTAGCTCTCAAGGTGTTGGGTTCATCTTTGCTCGGCAGGACTGATCTGTCCTTCTGGAAAGATAAACTTGTAAAGATTCAAAAATATGGAGAGAATGATATACAAAAAATTCTTCAACTGAGTTACGATGAATTAGGTGATAAGACACAACAGGCAATTTTCCTTGATATTGCATTCTTCTTCGTCGGAAGGGACAGAGATGAGGCTATTCATATATTCCAATCTTGTGATTTCTTTCCAGACGTCGGAATACCAGTTTTAGTGGAAAGATGTCTACTGACAGTTGATAACAATAACATGTTTCAGATGCATAATTTGATCCAAGACATGGCAAACGAAGTTATTCGTGAAGAATCCATGGAAACTGCAGACGCTTGTACCTGTGTGAAGGAGATGCATGCATGGCTTTGAAAAATCTTGAGGTAATTATAAATCTACGTTTGAGTTGTAGTTCGTATCAATTTTCACAAACTTGTTTAAAAAAATATAATGGTTATCTTAGGCTTAAATGAGAATCCTCATCTTCTTGCTCTCAAGAGAAAAGAAGAGGATACACACAGTAAAATTCCAGGTATAAATAAAATTAGTTAAAGAACTTCAGTTACCTCTATGGTTTAGTTGATAAGTTTAGTACCACAAATTGATACAGATTGTCAATTAACTCAGATATTTTATCAGCATTTATTTATGAACTTGTGCTCTAAGACCTGAGCAAGGCTCACTGCTGCTTTTGATATGCTGGTGTCATAGTAAGATAATGTATTAAGCTTTAGAAAATATTAACTTAGCTTCACTTTATTTTTATCTCTGATGATCAAATCAGGGAATACAGAAAATGGAAGGACTCATCATAGACCAAACCAAGTCCTTAAAAAGACATTTCAATGCCAAAATATTGGAAAGAATGCCCAACTTGAGGTTACTTGAAATAGTTGGTACACATGATGTTGAAGGAGATTTCAAAAATGTACTTCTGGAGTTAAGGTGCATTCGCTGGAGTCGTCATTGTCCTTGGAAGCGTTTACCTTCTAGTTTCCATCCTCCAAAACTCGTCTCTCTTCACATGCCATGTAGCGATTTAATGACATTGTGGAAGAACGTCGAGGTATGAACTTTACATGAATACTCGCTCAAGTCGAAATCGGTAATTTTGTACACGCCAGGATAATATGACACGAAACTACACAAACCTAATTTAATATCGTGTTTTGGTTTATCAATCGGTTACCCGACACGACACTAAAGGACACAGACAAAATATATTTTGATATTTGGTTTCACTCTTAAGAGTGTTTCGCTTATTAATAAATTTTATATATCCACAAAACTTTTACATGAAAAATTACTATTTTGATTTATTTACATATATTTATAGTTTCAAATAGAATTATTTAAAAACATGATACAAAAAATATGTAACAAAAGTACACGAACAAATCCTAAATGAATCATGTTTAGTTTTAACATTTAAGTACACGATACGAAATTAGACGACACGAATTGTTAGGTCTACTCATGTAGTTGATATATACATTATTCTATTTTCCAGTTTAGCACTACAAAGATCTAAAAACTTAACGTAGGTTATCTTATGGTATATAACAATGTAGTGTTAACAAATTATTGTGACTGTGTTAACTTGTATGTTGTTTAAATCAGCCTCTGGTGAACTTGAAGATTATTGATGTCAGTCACTCAAGGAACTTGAAAATCATGCCCGACTTCACCAACTTGCAATCAGTTGAGAAGTTAGTATTCCGTGGTTGTAGAAGCCTGCTACAAGTCCACCCATGAATTCGACGATTGACTAATTTGAGTCATTTGGATTTGGGTGGATGCGATGTTGGGTTTGTGGAGTCTATCAGGTTTAAGAATCGGATTCTGACTTGAGTTAGGAATTCCTGAATTGGACTCTAATTAGAGTTAGGATTAGAGTTAGGAATTTCAGAATTAGACTCTGATTGGTTGACCCAGTTTCTTCTCTTATAAATACTCATGTAATTGTAACATAACACAACACAACACAATTGTGAGAGATCAATACAAAATTAGTGTGGCTTGTGGAGTAGGAATTTCCGAACCACGTAAATCTTTGTCTTGTGTGATTGTCGTTATTTTCTTGTTCTTGTTTATTCGCTTTGGGTTTTGCTTTCGTTGTTGTATACTCAACAACTGGTATCAAGAGCCTAGGTTTTCAGGCGAGTGGGAGCGATGGCAGAAGAAGGGAAAGTAAAGATCGACAAATTTGATGGGAAAGATTTTTCGTTTTGGAAGATGCAAATTGAAGATTATTTGTATCAGAAAAAACTACAAGAACCGCTGGAAGAGAAGAAGCCAGATTCAATGGATGAGAAAGATTGGAAGCTATTGGATAGGCAGGCCCTGGGTGTTGTCAGATTGACTTTGGCGAAGAACGTTGCTTACAATATCGTCAAGGAAACGACAACTTATGGATTGATCAAGGCGTTATCAAATATGTATGAGAAGCCGTCTGCTTCGAATAAGGTATATTTGTGTCGCTTGTTGTTTGCCACAAAATTGAATGAAGGTGATTGTGTTGCTGATCATGTGAACGAATTTAACTCTATCCTATCAAGATTGACATCAGTGGATATTAAATTCGATGATGAAGTACAAGCCTTATTGTTGGTATCCTCGTTACCTGACAGTTGGTCAGGATTTGTCACTGCTATTTGTAATTCATCTGGGAGCAGTAAGATGACTTTTGATGGAGTTCGAGATGCGATTCTTGGAGAAGATATTCGTAGGAGAAACTCAGGAGAGTCGTCAGGTTCCTTGTTGAGTACTGAGAGTAGAGGCAGAAAGTCCGATAGGGGGCAGAATCAGGGGCGTAGCAGATCGAAGTCACAGAAGAGAGGACAGTCCAAAGATCGCAAGGAGATTGTTTGTTGGAATTGTCAGAAGAAAGGTCACTTCAGAAATCAGTGTACGGCTCCCGCAGCTCCTAAAGGAAAGAAGAAAGAGGATAATTCAGCTAATGTAGTTGAAGAGGTGGTGAGTGACGATGCTTTGATTTGTTGTGTTGAATGTTCGGTTGAATCATGGGTTATGGATTCTGGTGCATCATTCCATGCTACCCCTTGCAAGGATTTGATGTTAAATTTCAGACTTGGAAATTTTGGTAAAGTCCGTCTTGCTGATGATGAGACTCTGGATATTACGGGCATGGGAGATATTAATCTCAAGACCTCTTTGGGGACTAGCTGGACGTTGAAAGATGTAAGGTACATTCCTGGACTGAAGAAGATGTTGATATCTGTGGGTCAGTTAGATAAGGAAGGGTATCGAGTTACTTTCGGAGACGGACAGTGGAAGGTTATAAAGGGGAATCTAGTTGTTGCTCGTGGAGAGAAAAAGGGGACGTTGTACATAGTTGAACAATCTAGCTATGAAGCAAATACAGTTGCTGATGAGATTGGGTCTTCAACTTTGTGGCACCAAAGACTTGGTCATATGAGTGAAAAAGGTATGAAGCTATTAACTTCGAAGGGTAAGATTCCAGAGCTGAAGAATGTGGAAGTTGGGTTCTGTGAGCCATGTGTTCTTGGAAAGCAGAAACGAGTTACTTTTGCAAAATCAGGGAGGACACCCAAGGCCGAGAGGTTAGAGCTAGTTCATACAGATGTATATGGTCCAACAGCAGTTGCGTCGTTGGGAGGATCTCGCTACTATGTCACTTTCATTGACGATTCCACTAGAAAGGTATGGATTTATTTCTTGAAGAATAAATCAGATGTGTTTGCTACTTTCAAGAAGTGGAAGACCGAAGTTGAAAATCAGACCGGTTTGAAGGTTAAGAGTTTGATGTCAGATAATGGTGGTGAGTACAGTAGTGATGAGTTTAAAAGCTATTGCGCAGAATATGGAATTAGAATGATCAAAACTATTCCAGAGACACCGCAGCAGAATGGTGTTGCAGAGCGCATGAATAGAACCTTGAATGAGAGGGCCAAGAGTATGAGATTGCATGCAGGGTTGCCAAAGATTTTTTGGGCAGATGCAGTTAGCACAGCATCGTATCTCATAAATAGAGGACCTTCAGTTCCTTTGGGGTTCAAGATTCCTGAAGAAGAGTGGCAGAAAAAGGAGGTAAATCTTTCACACTTGCGAGTTTTTGGTTGTGTTTCTTATGTGCGTGTTAAAGATTCTGATAGGGACAAGCTTGATCCAAAAGCAAAGAAGTGTATCTTCATTGGTTATGGCTCAGATGATATGGGTTACCGTTTCTGGGATGAACTAACGAAGAAGGTCGTTAGAAGTAGAGATGTTACTTTTAACGAAAGTGCAGTGTACAAGGATAAGCTTGCAGTCGATTCTGAGTTTGCAAAGGAACAACATGAGAAAGAGAAAGCAGTGCTTGAAGAGATTACAGAAGAAGATCTTGCAGGAAATAGTGGGAGTTTGGGGAATGGTAATGACACGGTTCCAGTTACTCCACAGGCTGAGGTAAGAAGATCTAGCAGAATTGTGAGGCCACCACAAAGATTTTCTCCTTCAGCATATTATATGTTATTGACTGAGGATGGAGAGCCTCAGTGTTATTCAGAGGCAGTTCAGGTGGATGATTCAGTTCAGTGGAAATCAGCCATGGAAGAAGAGATGAGTTCTCTTGAGGAGAATGAGACTTGGTCTTTAACAGAGTTACCAGCAGGAAAGAAGGCTTTACAGAATAAGTGGGTGTTCCGGATCAAAGAAGAACCTGATGGCAGCAAGAGATACAAGGCGAGGTTAGTAGTCAAGGGTTATCAACAGAAAAAGGGTATTGACTATACTGATATATTTTCTCCGGTTGTTAAGATGGCTACTGTTAGAATTGTGCTAAGTATTGTGGCTGCAGAGGAGTTACATCTAGAGCAACTAGATGTTAAGACCGCGTTCTTACATGGTGATCTTGAGGAAGACATCTACATGGTACAGCCAGAAGGATTTCAGGTAGCTGGGAAAGAAAACCTTGTTTGTAAGCTTATAAAAAGCTTGTATGGTTTGAAACAAGCGCCAAGACAATGGTACTTGAAGTTTGATAGCTTTATGATGAAGAATGGGTACACTAGGAGTGCTATGGATCATTGTTGTTATTTTAAACAATTTGATTCATCTTATATCATATTGTTGTTGTATGTTGATGACATGTTGATAGCAGGATCAAACATGAGGGAAATTAACAGGTTAAAGAGACAGATGTCTGAGGAGTTTGAGATGAAAGATATGGGTGCAGCAAAACAGATACTTGGTATGAGCATCATAAGGGATAGATCTGAAGGTACTTTGAAATTATCTCAAGAGAAGTATATTGAGAAATTGTTGCAGAAATTCAGCGTCCAGGATGCGAAGACCAGAAGTACACCGTTGGCGACTCACTTTAATCTCACGAAAAAGCAGTCACCTAAAACGGATGAAGGCAAGAAAGATATGGCTAAAGTTCCGTATGCATCTGCAGTTGGCAGTTTGATGTATGCTATGGTGTGTACAAGGCCAGATATTGCTCATGCAGTGGGAGTTGTTAGCAGGTTCATGTCTAATCCAGGAAGAGAGCATTGGGAAGCAGTCAAGTGGTTGTTGCGCTACTTGAAAGGCACATCCAAGGTTGCATTATGTTTCAGCAAGAAAGATGTTATCTTGGAAGGGTTCTCTGATGCAGATTTGGGTGGATGTTTGGATACAAGAAAAAGTACTACGGGATATATTTTCACGTTGGGTGGCACAGCAATTAGTTGGATGTCTCGACTTCAAAAGAGTGTTGCTCTTTCAACCACAGAAGCAGAATATATGGCTATCTCTGAAGCTAGCAAGGAGATGATTTGGTTGAAGAATTTTCTTGAGGAGTTGGGCAAGAAACAGGCGGACAGTGCTTTGTATAGCGACAGTCAGAGTGCTATTCATCTTGCGAAGAATCCTGTGTTTCATGCTAGGACGAAGCATATTCAGCTGAGATATCACTTTACAAGAGAGTTGATTAGCAATGGTACTTTGTCCTTGAAGAAAATCCTTGGTTCAAAGAATCCTGCAGATATGTTGACTAAGGTGGTTACTAATGAAAAGTTGAAGCTTTGCATAGCTTCAACTGGCCTTCAGAACTGATTGATGAGAAGGCGCTGCACTAGTTAGAGTTATTGATCGAGGGATTATTTGTTACTAGATTTACAAGAGTGAAGTGAAGATGTGGTTAGACTCCAAGTGGGAGATTGTTGGGTTTGTGGAGTCTATCAGGTTTAAGAATCGGATTCTGACTTGAGTTAGGAATTCCTGAATTGGACTCTAATTAGAGTTAGGATTAGAGTTAGGAATTTCAGAATTAGACTCTGATTGGTTGACCCAGTTTCTTCTCTTATAAATACTCATGTAATTGTAACATAACACAACACAACACAATTGTGAGAGATCAATACAAAATTAGTGTGGCTTGTGGAGTAGGAATTTCCGAACCACGTAAATCTTTGTCTTGTGTGATTGTCGTTATTTTCTTGTTCTTGTTTATTCGCTTTGGGTTTTGCTTTCGTTGTTGTATACTCAACATGCGATCATTTGAATAAATTTGAGCCAATCGGACAATTAACTAAATTGGGTCACTTGGATTTGGGTCGGTGTGTGAATCTGAAGCGCCTACCCGAGGCTATCATACACTTGACTACTCTACGCAGTTTGAAATTGGATAATTGTCAGAACTTGACACGATTGCCTGAGCAGTTAGGTGATATGAAATGCTTAAAGATGCTTGATGCAAGTCATACATCAATTGAGCAAATGCCAGATTCAATTGGTTACCTGAAAGAATTGGTTGAACTGAAGTTGTCCGACTGCAAGAAGCTTCGAAAGTTACCTGAGCAATTAGGTGATATGAAATGCTTAAAGATGCTTGATGCAAGTTGTACATCAATTGAGCAACTGCCAGATTCAATTGGTTACCTGAAAGAATTGGTTGAGCTGAAGTTGTACCAATGCAAGAAGCTTCAAAAATTACCTGAGCAATTAGTTGATATGAAATGCTTAAAGATGCTTGATGCAAGTTGTACATCAATTGTGCAACTGCCAGATTCAATTGGTTACCTGAAGGAATTGGTTAATTTGAAGTTGCACGAATGCAAGAAGCTTCGAAAGTTACCTGAGCAATTAGGTGATATGAAATGCTTAAAGATGCTTGATGCAAGTTGTACATCAATTAAGCAACTGCCAGATTCAATTGGTTACCTGAAAGAATTGGTTGAACTGAAGCTGTACGAATGCAAGAAGCTTCGAAAGTTACCTGAGCAAATTGGAAATATGGAAGGCTTAAAATTGTTCAATGCAAGTTTTAGTGCAGTTGAACACCTACCAGACACGTTCGGAGGGCTGATTAATTTGGACGAATTGGATTTAAGTTCTTGCAAAAACCTTACAAGTCTTCCAAATACCTTATGGAAGCTGAAGGTTCTTCGAGTACTCGATCTGGGATGGTGCTCAAAGCTCGAGCAGTTGCCTGAGCAGTTGGGGAAGATGCAATGTTTAGAAAGGCTTTATGCATCTGGTACAGCAGTTGAAGAATTACCAGATTCTATTGGATTACTGAGTACGTTACGAGTGTTGGATTTTCAATGGTGCAAGAAGGTTAGAAATCTTCCCAGCAGCATATGGAATCTTACATCACTTGCAGAACTATCTCTTCTACAAGAGGACATGGTTAAGATTGATTTGCCCGATATGGTAAAAGATATGAAGTTGAAAAGTCTACGAATGACATGTGATGTAAGTTTATGGCTGCCTGTGATTCTAAGTTTGTCTTCTTTGGAAAGTTTATATCTTGGTTGTGAGAGCCAGAGTTTCTCTCCAAATGAACCGTATAGTCTTTCTAAGCTTTCCAACCTACGAGAGCTTACATTATATAATAAAATTAGTCATGTGTGCTCGTTTCCAGAACTTCCTCTGAATCTTATAGAGTTGATGATATATAACTATGAAACACTGGAGATGCTACCAGATTTATTGAGCTTGAAACAATTGAAGATTTTGAGTTTACGGAGATGCATCGGCCTTCAATCAATCCCCCCACTCCCTCCTCATCTTGTAATACTTAATTTATATGAATGCACAGGCCTACAAGATCTACCAGATCTGTCAACTTTGAAGGAACTAAGAAGATTGGAATTGAGAGATTGCATCAATCTGAAATCAAATAGTTTGAAGCAGAGTTTTCTTCAGGTATGTAGGTTTTGGTCTCTCTCTCTCTCTAAATTAATCTCATCAACGACACAAACTCACACTTGTATAAATCTATCAACATATTTTTGTATGTTACAGGTAGGACAACATATATTAGATTCATTTGAAGCTGATATACCAGACAAGGAGATAGCGGAATGGTTCAGCTACAAAAGCAGTGGGAATACATTATCTTTTACCATCCCACCAAATTCGGGAGATAACTTCTTTGGTCTCGGGCTCTGGATCGTTTATGAATGCAAATTTATTGATGGGTATCTTCCACACCTGAGAGCTGTTATTACGAATAGAACAAAGGATATCAAAATGGATTATCCCATTTACTTTTTAGGGAACAATACATTAGTGGTGGGTGAAGTAAAGTCGAGGGTAGAATGCATTGAACGAGATTATCTCTCAATGGAAAGTGGAGACAGAATTAAGGTTTCTATTTCACACTTATTGTATTTGTATTCTGGTGATAGATGTGAAGTTCCTGTTGGAGAAGTGAAGGTGAAGAACTGTGGGGCTCATGTGATACCGAGAAATCCCCGCTAATGTTAATATATATATATATTTTTTTTTTGTCAGGCGCTAATGTTAATATTAGAAGTAGGGCACATGCATGCTGTTAAACTGTATATCGTGGACATGCTGTTAAGGAACTTGTTTAAACAAATAAACTTACAGTACACTCTCTGTGTATTTTTTATTGTCAAATTAACTATAAATTAAAAATTATTTTTTTATTGTTTTCTAAAATTGAAAAGTATATATTAGACATATTTTTAATGATAGATTTTTAATATTTATATTTGAGTATATACTATATGGAATTTTTAGTCAAAATTGGATCAATTGACCATAACAAGTAAATTGTGACGGATGCAGTATATTTTAATGGTTTTTAAAATTACCTTACCAATTTTATTGATAACTAAATAAATTTATTACCTCCATTTCTTAATATTTAGAAGGGATTAAGAGAAATACTTAAAATATTGAAGGAGGAAGAAAGTGGGAGGGAAAAAAATTGTTATCTCTTTTAAAGCTCCTCTTTTCAAAAGTGAATTAATTTGCAGAAACATACGGAATAGATATATTTATGTATTTCATAATTTTATAAAGCATCTTTTAGTTATTGTTAGAATAATGATAGGGGAAAATTTGGTACAAAAAATTATTATAAATTAATTTGGCATTGACCAATAATATGAGATGTATTTTTTGATAATTTTGAAGTGAATGCACATGAAAGATATTTAGTAAATATTTTTATATTCAAGATACAATATATACAAAAAAGATATTTAAAAATAATGCAGTAAAAATTAAAATGCAGTAAAATTTTGCTTTATGCAGTAACATGATATTACTGCTTTGACCCTAAATTATTTTCCGTGCAAATTAGCATATTTAATGCATTCATCAAGGTTGCTGGTATTTTCGTGTGGTGATTTTGGTTTGTCTTATTTTCCTTTATTTTTTTTATTTTCATGAATATTGTGTAAATATAAATAAATCATTTGAAAGTGTACTTTTCATTTTTTAAATTGATATTTTATATGTTTAAATAAAATTTTACTTCACATTTTTTGAAATTAAAATACAATAAAACTTTAATAAATAAATATTCTTTTAATGACTCGTATTCGATAGATCACAAACTACTCAGTTAGAAAAAAGAAAATACGATATTGGTTCATATGTGGTTCAGATCCGAATCTCAATATTCAGGATCGGTTTATATTCAAATAAAATGATCTCGTACCCAATTCTGGACACCATAAAAGTACTTGAGCAAAGGAGGGGTGTCCCGTTCTATCCGAATCATTTTTCATGATCCGGCCCTATTTGAATGGTTCACTCTAATTTCAAAAATAAAATTATAAGCCTAACAACCAAATGAAGCAGCTCCCATACCTATTACGGGTAAACACAAACGGGTCGCGCCTCCCCCTTCTCTGAAACTGCTCAAGGAAAAGGTTTCCTGCATATTAGTATATTTTTAGTATAATGCTTAATTCTTTTACCGACATTTGTAAAGAAAAGTGATTTTATAATTTCAGTAAAGCGGGTGAAATTGCCAAGGAAATTATCATCCTTAAGTGGGTGGTTAGACTTTAATGAGGGTTTCAAATGATTTTTTTTCAGTAATGGAACAGTTAGTTGAAAACAACAAAAAAAAGGTTGCCCTGCTGAACTAGCAAAGCTTTGCACGTTAATCATTTGTTCAGTTTCAGCTAATAACCATTGCTTTAATTTTCTTCCATGGCTACCGCAAGCAACCATTTCATATTTCCGTACGGTTCTAATTAAAAGTCTAAATAATAAGAAATTGAATCATACTAGTAGAAATGTTTTTTATATACTGGTAGAAATGTTTTTTTTATACTAGTAGCAATTTCCTGACGTAGCATACTAGCACTTTTAGTAGACCTCAGTCAACAAGACAACATAAAAAAAAAAGGAAAATTCTCAATGGTACACCTGTAGAATTGGATTTTCCCGATGGTAACCAAAATGTTTTTGGCTTCTCAGTGGTACCATCGAAGTATCAACTCGTTCCCAGCCATGCCACTACCGATAACAAAGCGTTAAACAAACGTTTATTAAAGCAATTGTGACCATATAAACTACCAAAAATGACAAAAATAACAGCCAAATGAGAACTAATAACAATGTCATAATATATAGATAATTAGTCTTATACAAAAACAGCCATAAACATCCAATGTACTGATTGTTGCTAACAACATCATACAAGCAAAATACCAATTGTTGCTACAAAGGTTCGTAATGGCCGTAATGCAAGAGTAAGGGACCAATCAAATGTTGCAAAAGCAGCAAAGGCAGTACAAGCTTCTGAAATCAATTTCTCACAGTTTGCTACATCTCAGTCTCAAACCCAAGTTTAGTCGGTTCATAACTTGGGTTTACTTTGAATTTTTGATGGACTGATACATGCTAATTTTGTATATATTTTATAGCATGTTATCTCTCATTTATCCTTAATTTTGTGCTTGATTAACATTGTTAGTAGCATTTTAATTTGAATTTGATGCTAAGATATTTTTTATGTTTATAGGATAATTTTGGGAGCAAAAGGAGCCTGGTTTCAGATCATCAAGAGACCATAGATTAAACCTGGACGAGCAATGAGGAAATTAGAATTGTCACAAAAACATTGAAAGTGATATATTCTTAAAGCAGGAATCCCGGTTGGAATTAATATAATTTTTGTTTAGCAAAAGGAATCCGGTTTCAGATCCTGAAAAGACCGCAGCTTAGGACTAAAGAATTTATTTAAATTAATAAATAGTTAATTTATTTAGAAAATTATATTTATAAATATCTAATAATATTAGATATTTATTTTTATAATTTCTGGATTTAATTAATTATTTATTAATTAAAGATTATAAGCTGTGCGGATTAAAAAGCATTTCTAGGGAACCCGTTCAAAAGTAAAGGCCACGTGAATTGTTTTTAAAGAATGACAATGATTATGTTGATGGCAGAATGGTTTGTTGGACAATAAACAAATAAAAGAAATATGCAATCAATTCATTCAGCAAAGCCGCCCGCCACTATGTTGTTTTATACTTTCGGCTCATTTAATTATGGTAGATGGTGTGCTAACCTTGGCTATAAATAGGAGTATTTGCAGTGAGTTGAAATCATCTCTTGTACTGAAATATTCAGTTATATTCCTTCTTGTTTTCCTCAATTTCTTGTGTAAATTTTAGTTTTAAATTCAAACACTTCAATTTTCTGCAAGTTCTATTTTGGTTGAAGATTTAAAGGGAATTGCTTGGAGTGCTCATTCATTTCATCAGAAATTATTTCAGGAGGATAAATTCTTAAGGTTGTAATTTCTTTATTCTATACTCTTTTAATTATGATTTTACCATTTATTTTATGTTTATTTTCTTTATCTAGCATGAGTAACTAATTTTATAATCCGAGAATTAGGTAGTATTCATTGGTAATATATGCTTGTTTTATTGTGATAATAATTCTCTACTTTTGCTAATCTATCATTGAGGACTTAACCCAATTAAGGGCGTAGCTAACCTTTAATTGTATTCATAGGGATTATGATAAATTGGGAGATGAGTCATAATTCTTGTTCATGATTTGATAGACGTAGTTTAATTATTAAATCGGGAGATTAATAAGAGGACTATGAAACTTATAATTCTCTGGTTTTAATACTCTAAAATTGTATTTCGATTGATCATGGGAGTGACTTTTGAGATATGATTATAGACATTATTTTGTATCTTGGGAAAGAACATTATAAAATTTAGAAGAATTGTTTTTAGCAAAATATAAGAAAAATATATATCACATTATAACAGCATTATTGAACCAATTGAAGAACCCTATTTCTCGGATTACTTTTCATCATCAATTAAATCTTAGTTTTTATTTGTTTGTAATTAGTTTAATTTGAACACACCAATTATTTCTCACACTTCTAGATTTTAAGAAATTAAAACTTGAACTTGTATTAATAGTCCTTCCCTGCGAACGAACTTCACAAAAATGACATCAACATGGACTTTATGCTATATTATGGTACAATATGATATGAAATTGTTGCCACAATTGGTATTGTTTTGATATGAAATTGTAGCAACAATTGGTATTTTGTTGGTATGATGTTGTTAGCAACAATCAGTACATTGGATATTTATGGCTGTTTCTATATAAGACTGATTATCTATATATTATGAAATTGTTATTAGTTCTCATTTTCCTGTTATTTTTGTCATTTTTTGTTGTTTGTATGGTCATAATTGCCTTAATAAACGTTTGTTTAACGCTTTGTTATCGGTAGTGGCATGGCTGGGAACGAGTTGATACTTCGATGGTACCACTCAGAAGCCAAAAACATTTTCAAAAATATTAATTATTTTCCTTTCCTATATCATAGTTTTTTATCATTTTTTTCAATAAAATCGAGCCTATGTCTCTCCCACCTTCGGATTAAAGCGGGCGGCGTTCGGAATCAAGGGCAAGCAGGTTCCTCTTGTTTTGTGGCTTAGGATCTAAGGCTATTTAGCATTTTCTTTCGTTTTCTTGATTAATTTTTATTGTGGTCTCTCCTCGGTGACAGTTTGGGTTTTTCTCTCCTTTGTTTGTGAGAGTATGGGTGTTGTTTCAGTGATAAAAGTTTTT
This sequence comes from Saposhnikovia divaricata, assembly GCA_036435485.1. Classification (NCBI taxonomy): domain Eukaryota; kingdom Viridiplantae; phylum Streptophyta; class Magnoliopsida; order Apiales; family Apiaceae; genus Saposhnikovia; species Saposhnikovia divaricata. Next base: position 7,037,016 of record CM071597.1, on the reverse strand, counting down.
AGGTGTTTGCAATTATGGTTGATAGCTCAAACTAGATTAACTCCGATTGGATGTGATGAAGAGGGTACTTGTAAATATATCATCTTCAACAAATCACGCGATTGTATCTCCATGAAGAATGGATTAATCAGTGATTGTTTCCGTTTTATGTTTGTTCGACTCGACTATTTTTGTAGATGTCGCATGGCTTTCTCATTAATGAATTAATTCCATTACTCAAAAGTAAGAAATATGCATATGCCATGCAGCCCAACAATCAAACACTACACAACCAATGAACTCTTGTTCTCCTGGTATTTCCCTTACTTATATATGATAGGTCCCGTATATGGGTAAGATAAGCTAGAAGGGGGGTGAATAGCTTATCACCTTTTTAAAATTTAGATCTTGGCTTTTTGAAAATTCTTTCCTCTTTTTAAACTTCGTTACTTGTCAACAAGTAAATAATATTAACTAATGAAATATTAATATTTTTACATTTTCAAAAATATTAATTTTCCTTGATATTGCATTCTTCTTCGTCAGAGGGGACAAAGATGAGGCTGTTCATGTATCCAATCTTGTGGTTTCTTTCCAAATGTCGGGATACCAATTCTTGAAGAAAGATGTCTACTGACAGTTGATGACAATAATAAGTTTCAAATGCATAATCTCATACAATGCATGGGAAACGAAGTTATTCGTGAAGAATCCAAGCATGGAAACTGCAGACGCTTGTACCTGTGTGGTGGAGATGCATGCATGGCTTTGCAAAATCTAGAGGTAATTATAAATTTACGTTTGAGTTGTAGTTCGTATCAATTTTCACAAACTTGTTCAAGAAAATATAATGGTTATCTTAGGCTTAAATGAGAATCCTCATCTTCTTGCTCTCAAGAGAAAAGAAGAGGATACACACAGTAAAATCAAATTAATACGTTGAAAAACGAGAATAGTGTTTACTTTGAAAAAAATCAAATTTTAGATACAATAAATATAGAGATAATTTTGGAAAATTACTCTTAAATTGTATTGAAAGAAGAAAAAGGACATATAATATGGGACAATTTTATTTTTCAAAAGGAACATATATTTTAGAATGAATAGAATATTATTTAATAAATGCGGACAAAAATTGAACACATGAACACATAACAAAGAAGTTTTGACTCTTGTCAACAATAATGCCGTGTATTCGAGAAATATGGTTTAATTATATTATAAACTTCCAAAAGAATAATTTATAGAGCCATGTTTTAACACATGCATCAACTGATAAAATAACAATACTTTCTTTCTAGATATCCGATAAAATTGGAACAATATAGAAAATAACCATACTTTCTAATACTTTGTACTTGACCTTGTTGGGGAATAATATTTCATCTAGAGTCAATGTCAGAGAGACCATTAACAAAAATTATGCCATTCTGCTTTTGTCACTATATGCAAAGTCAGTGGAAGACTGCAAACTAACTAATCTACCAAAAACAAATTAATTTCCCAGGTCCTTCCTCTGTACTTCCCTTTCTTGTCCATTTCTTTACTAGTACACAACTACACATATATATCTCAAGGACTAGAACAAATTTTATCAATCACAGCAGCTTAAAATTAAATTTTGATCCTCTGTTACACTCTCCTGTCACGAAACGAAGCTGTTGGAAGTTATGGTGCCTGCACAAGACGAAGATTTCAGTTTCGACAGTGCAGCAAACTCTGTTCCTGTTAGCCCACGAGGTTTCGAAAATTACTTCTTCAGTGCCCCTACTAGCCCGCTGTCTCAACCTTCAAGCGACAATTATGATTATTTTGGCGCAAAATATAGTGACAATAAAGCATTCGCGTTTAGTACTGCTGGTGATTTAGATTTAATTCCGCTTTCTTCAGCTGGTGAAGCAAATTGTAAGAAAATAATCCAGAATACAATGTCTTTTTTTTTTTGAATAAATCGTACTTGCATTACTTAAAAATTATAAAATACATGATTACTAAAAATAGGAGGAGTGACAGACCACTCTCCATAGCCTGACATAGAATTTATGCAGCATTTGCAAGCAAAAAAACCACACGATTCGCAGACTAATCGAACTGGTAGCACTTGATAATTGTGCTTTAATGATTTTGTCCAAGAAATGGCTTCTTGACAACAGCTCGCTCCAACCTGCTCTTCCCTCCAACCCTCGAACAAATTCCGAACCCAGTGTTCAGAAGCCTCAGTTGCATAAACTATGGTTAGAGGAACGCCATTCCAGCTATCTACATGCCGGATACCAGCTATAGACATGCCGAAAAATAAAACCTTCAAAGGATGCGAAATACCCCAGCTATCTACATGCCGGATACCAGCTATAGACATGCCGCAAGTGAAGACCCCCCACATGTAATGAGCAATCTTTAATTGTGAGTTGTGAGCTCTTGCAATAATCCAGATCTCCCAAAACATAAACAAAATCAATCTCAACAAGTCTGATTTATTGCAGACCTTCATCAAACCAAACAAACCAAACAAACTCTCACAAGGAGAGACAAAACAAACTCTCACAAGGAGAGACAAATAAATCCAATTAATGGATAAACAACTCAAAAAAACTCACAATCCTCGTAGAAGGAGGATGATTATTGAAAGAAGTAAAAGAAACTAGACAAGAAAGGGCCCTCCGGTCGGTGGATAAACCACCGCCGGAGGAGATGCTACCGACGACGAAGAAGAAGAAGATGAAAGAAGATGCTCTTTCGGTGGAAAAGTAGAAAGAAAAGAGGAGAGAATACAATGTCTTTTAGTCGGGGCAATAAAGTTTATTCTGAGAGCTTGACAGTTTATAAAGACAATGCAAAAGGCTTGTCTTCGTCAGTGAGTTCAAGTGTTGGTTGGTTACACAAGAAATGGAGGCTAAGAGATTTGTTGTTGTTTCGTAGTGCATCTGAGGGTCATGAAACGAACAAGGAGTACAATATTTTAAAGAAATTCAAGGAGGACGATCTGAAGAATGCTAGTGCAAAAAAGAAAAAAGTATTGTCAGCTCATGAACGGCATTATAAGGTAAAACGAGCAGCCGCCGAGGAGATGAGGAAGAGAACTTATTTACCTTACAAGCAAAACCTGATGATAGGTTGCGGGGATCTTTCTTCTGCTGGTGTTAGTGACCCCTCTAGAGCAGCAATTAGAATTCGTTAACAGAAACAGTTGTGATCATGTCGTTTTGTAGGGATGAACATCGGGTCACTTGGTGCTAGGAAATTGTATTTTCGGCCCAGTCTCTTATCTCGAAGTTAATCCATAAATTTCCTTCAATTTATCGTACTTACAAAATTGAGTTCTTCATAAATTCTGAAGTATTTAATGGTGTGCAGCGTGCACTTGATATTGTTATCAGAGCATTCAGATATATAGTGTTAGTGTTCTACATATTTGTTTTGGTTTCATATATTTTTATATATATTTTAGATAATTTTATTTCCATATTTAATTGCATTTTGCATTAATTTTGATATTTATTTAATAAATCTTAATGTTTTATTGTAGAAGAAAAGAATTCCTGAATTTGGAATCAAAGAGCTATTTTGGAGCTAAAAATGGAAGAAATTCGGATTTATTGAGCTAAACTCGCTTTCTACGGTATTTATTTCATATCCGGAGTTGTAGAAGTCGGATTTGGATGATCTTACAGTCCACGCGAAGCTTAGAAAATTATCTACAATTCAGAAGGATTAAATAAGCAAAAATCCGATTGGAGCAGCTCGAAATCTGAGGAGAAAATTCAGTTCCGAATTTTAGTAAAAATCCTTTTAGATTTGGAATTTATTGTAATTTATTTAAAGTAAAAAAACATGTGTTTGATTGATTGGCTTTTGTAGAAAATTCAGCTTAAAGTTTTTTGGTGGAGTGGTTGGATTTGAAAAGAAAGAAAAAAGAATGGTTGACAAAGTGGACGAAAAATATTAATGATGATGGGTAATGATGGGGGCATTTTAATTCTATTTTATGAAAATTATGGGGCATGAATCAAGCTACAAATAGCTGGGGAGGAGGCCGGATCCTCTGTCCTCTTCTTCATGCCCCTTCTGTGTCCCCTATACAAAATGGGTGCCCCTGGCGGAGCCCATTGTAAAGAAAATGGAAATAAAATATTTTATTTTCATTTTCTTTACAATGACCCTGCCAGGGACACCTATTTTCTATGAGGAACACAAAAGGGGACATAAAGAAGGGGTCCCTTCTTCACCCGCTGGGGAGAACATGGAGGAAACATGCATTATTTTTTAGCTTGATACTCGGCCAGAATTAGTGCAGGAGGAAGAAAACACCATCCATTTTATTACAGTACTGTACTATATTTCTTTTCATTGAGCAACTACAGGATTTTGAATTAGGGGCTTGGTTTTCTTCTGTTTTATGTAAATCTTGGTTCAATTCTTAATTTTCTAGCAAATTTGAGGTACTCCTTAATTTTATCTTGTTTGTTAATATATATTTTATATGTCTTGTTTAATTATTTTTGCCAATTCAATTAATAGCATGGGTGAGTAGTTTATTTCTAGGGTGTAAGGGGAAGCCATGTTTACACCACGATAATGCTTTAATTTTATTAGTTGTTTAACGGATATAAAATAATTCTAATCGATATGTTATGAAATTTGATTTGTGTTATCGGCCGGTATCATTAATTAATTATTTGTGAATAGGAATAATAGATCAAGAGATTTTATTCACTAGAGGCATACATACGATTAGCGGAATTGAATTTTAGTGCGAGAGCATAATTGGATTTCCGAGAGCATTAATGCTTGAGAGAGATTAACACATGCTCTAATTATTTAAATCCGTTAAATCACTACATCTATATAATTTGTTTCGATGTAAACATGGTGAACCCGGTCGCCCTAGACTTTTAGTTAATCGGCCTTAAAAATCATTTATTTGTGTTATTTAGTTATATAAAAATCCTCAATAATTGTTTTTATTATAAAATTAATTTGTGATAATTAAATTAAAATTGATAAAACCTGTTACGCGTCATTTCTTAGTCTACCATCTTTATGGATTCAAAAATATTAGATCACGACAATGTTAATTTTTTTTCCTGGAAATTTATTTAAATTATTATCTTTAACCTCTTTATTGTAAATAAATTATATATACTAAATATTTTAAGTCATAAAAGGAAAATCATAACAAAAAATAGGTTCAAATATATGATCAAGGCACGGTCTAAACTAGAATGCAAAATGCAACATCCCAGCCAAGACAACAAGAGGTTGAGCGTTATCTCAATTTTAACACCCCTAAGATATAGAAATTTGTTACGCCTACCAAAGTTATCTCGGTGTAACGGTATCTCCCTCATAGGATGGGGTACGTTTGTGGTTGATAAACAAAAGAAGAAAATTTGTTGTCTATATGCTATCGCATCTGTAATTTCTCTCCTTTATTTCTCAATAGTTCTGCAACCACAGTTCCATCAAAAAATATGGATATAGTTACCGTCACTGCGACGTGCATACTGCTTGCCTTTACTCTACTCTCACTTTCAAGAATTGGAGCCAAGTCCCCTCGCAATATTCCGCCAGGACCCTACCCCTTGCCCATCATAGGAAATATACACAAACTTGGCAAGCACCCTCACAAATCCTTAGCCAGCCTCGCTCAAGTTTACGGTCCAATCATGCGTCTAAAACTAGGCCGCATAACCACCATAGTCATTTCTTCATCAAGCACAGCTCAACAAGTCCTTCAAAAGCAAGACCTAGCGTTCTCTGGTCGTTCTCCTCTTGACGCTGTACACGCTTCCTGCCATAATGAATACTCTGTAGTATTTTTGCCTGTTGGCAGTCGGTGGAGAAGCCTAAGAAAAATCATGAGCTCGTTTATATTTGCAGCTAACAAGCTCGATAAAAATCAGCATCTACGTAGTAGGAGAGTGGGGAACTCAAGTGAGAATACTAGTACAGACGTGCTTGAAGAACTGCTGAAAATGTTACAAACAGATGAAATTGATGAAGCTCAAATCCATAACTTATTTATTGTGAGTTACTCTTCTCATCCTCGGTGTTAATTAGTAAATAAAATATTTCTGCTATAAGAGTACGTCCTCAGTTGAATTTTGTGTGTGTGTGTGTCGATGTGTTTTAAGGATGAGTACCTTCAGAAAATATACTATGAGTTCGATCTATAAACATGGTCGAGTCAGTTGATAATTAGTTGTGTCTTCCTTAAGTTTCTTAGTAGCCTCTGCGGAAACCTGCATGTGTTCTTGGTCAAAACGTGTATTGTCAGGACACCTGCATGTGTTCTTGTACCTAACTATATTAGGATTTAATAAATTCCAGTCATTAAAACAAATAGGCAGGACTTATTCGTCGCAGGAACAGATACAACTTCAAGCACAGTGGAATGGGCGATGTCTGAGATCTTACGAAATTCAGAAACGATATTGGTAAAGGTGAAAGCTGAACTGAACCAAGTGATCGGAAAAGGCAAGATTATACAAGAAGCAGACATTTGTAAGTTGGTTTATTTGCAATGTATTGTGAAAGAAACTATGAGGTTACACCCACCTGCCCCCTTACTAGTACCACGCCAAGTAGAAAAAGAAGTTCAACTCTGTGGCTACACCGTTCCAAAGAATTCACAAGTGCTAGTCAATGCATGGGCTATTGGACGTGATCCTAAGCTATGGATGAATCCCCTGGCTTTTCAACCAGAGAGGTTCATGAACTCTCAAGTAGACTTCAATGGGCATGATTACGAGCTAATTCCATTTGGTGCGGGTCGAAGGATATGTCCTGGAATGCCACTGGCAATGAGGATGGTGCCAGTTATGTTAGGCTCACTCATAAATTGTTTTGACTGGAAACTCGAAGGTGGGATTCCACCAGAGAAGTTGGACATGGAGGAAAAATTTGGGCTCACACTAGCAAAGCTTCATCCGCTTCGTGCTAGAGCAACTCTGGTTATTCTTTAGCTAAGTTTGATTTTATAGGTCAAATGTCCTTTATTTGCAGACTATGTTTACAGAATACTTTTCTTAAAATTTGCTCACCTGAACTTCATGTATCTAACTTTTTTCTAGAAGAATCATAGTTTCATAATGTTGTTTGATTGGATTGTTTCTTCAATTTTGTAAAGATTATTTTCGAAACAAAACCAATTTCTGAAAATTAAGTTAATTTTGACTTGCTCTTTGTAGCCGGCTTATTCATTGGCCAGATTTAACTTTAAATTTCATCCTTGACTGTTTGGAAGATTTGAAGGGGCTAATAAAAGATTTTTAGAACTATTAGAACCAGCCGAATTTATGTAGATAGATATTTTGGACGACCGAAAGGATGAACTGTAGCTTATAAGTGTAGCCGCATGGTTTACAAAAACCCAAACAACATCAAACTATTTAATCATATACTGTAAATCGGCCAGAATAAGTATTAAGTGAAACTTCCAACAGTTTTATTACAAAAGTTAACATGTATAAAAGGACAGTAGTATGAATGTAGTTGCAGCAACAAAGCAAGCTCTAATTTGCATTCCTAGCAATCAAGAATGACAAAGATTACATTTCTTCTATCGCTTTCTTTGTTATGCCTTTTGGCTTCTGTACATTGTTATGGTGGAAATGAAAACACCCCTCTTGACAAGCATATCAAGGCTCAGAAGACGAAAAGGATGTCTTCTGGATCTACTTTTCGTGATGAGGTTCTGAGTGCTGAGTATTCACCTGTGTATGTCGGAAGTCAAGATGGATTGAAAGAAGCTGACAAGGTAGAATCATTGCCAGGGCAACCTGATGGAGCAACTTTTGAACAATACTCAGGATATGTCACAGTTGATCCGGTTGCTGGAAGAGCACTTTTCTACTATTTTGCACAGTCGGAAAATTCTTCTAGCCAGCCTTTGGTTCTATGGCTGAATGGAGGTAAATGTTGAATCCCATTGAAATACACTTTCTCAATATAAAGGGCATGCCATGATACGTAGCAGAAATTATGAAACTAAAGCTTTTTGTAAAAATATTGTCGTTCAAAGTTTGAACCAACAGCTTCACTGTTTTTTAACAGATATTAACAAATCAAAATTCAAATGCAACCTCAATTAACAGTTACTATAATCAAATTGGATTGCAGGGCCTGGCTGTTCTTCATTTGGAAATGGAGCAATGATGGAACTTGGACCATTCAGAGTCAACAGTGACGGAAAAACTTTATCCCAGAACAAGTATGCGTGGAACAATGGTAAGTAGAATATCTTTTTCTCAAAAAATTGTCTATTAATCTCTTCTTAAAATTACGACAACAGTTCATTAAAAATAATTTGGTTGGCAATGCAGAGGCAAATATATTATTCTTGGAATCCCCTGCGGGTGTTGGATTTTCATATTCTAACAGAACATCAGATTATGTAACTGGAGATAGAAAGACTGCAGAAGATACGTATACCTTTTTGATAAACTGGCTAGAAAGATTTCCCGAGTACCAAACTCGAGATTTCTTCATTACTGGAGAGAGCTATGCAGGACACTATGTTCCTCAAATAGCTCAACTAATTCTTCACAACAACAAAATCACTAACCAGACTGTAATTAACCTAAAAGGAATTGCAGTAAGTTCTTTGCATGAAGCAATCACATGGTTGCACACATAAAAAATGAATAAAGAGAACTGATAAAGACTATATTATATTTTCAGATTGGGAACGCATATGTAGACGAGGAAACAGGAACCACAGGAACAGTAGATTACTACTGGTCACATGCTATGATGTCTGATGAAGCTCATGAGGGCATTACCCTAAACTGCAACTTTTCGCCAAATGTAAATCTTTCAAAAGCATGTGAAACTTACATTGAACAAGTAGACATTGGCGATATCTATCCTTATGATATATATGCTCCCTTGTGCGATTCTCAAAATGGTTCATTCTCGGTATGTGTTTTTAACAATCTTTTTACAGGTTAATATCTTTTACAGCTTATTTGTTCACTTATATCACTAATACTTTTACTTAAAATAGACATCAGGATTTGATCCATGCTCAGAAAATTATATCAACAATTACTTGAATACTCCGCAAGTTCAGTCAGCACTGCATGTCACTGTTCCTCCCAAGTCATGGGAATCTTGCAGGTAACTAAACTCACGTACAGCTGCACATATTTACACACGTGTACATAATTAAGCCGCAGCTTATGAAAGTATTCGTTCAGTAGTCGTGCCTCGCATGAGCTATGAAAATGTACAGGACTTAATATACCTTGATGTATACATGTTACTGATAAGTTCCTCGACTTTTGTTAACTATAGCGATTTACTTGACTGGACGGAAGCCCCAGCAACAGTGTTGCCTGTTATCAAGGAACTAATGAAAAGTGGCATCAGTGTTTGGCTATATAGGTGATTCAATCTTCTCTTTTCTATGATAGAAACATTACGTGTTAAACTGTTAATGCTTCGGATAAAAGAAATTCAAAAACTTTATTGATTGAAAATTGAGTATATAATATACAGCGGGGACACGGATGCTGTGGTGGCAGTGACAACAACAAGATATGCAATAGATCTTCTTCAAACATCTGTTAAAACACAATTCTACCCTTGGTACAATCAAGCCGAGGTACAGACACTATATAACTAGCACACGCACACACAAACTCCTCCATGAATTGATACTCACAATGTGTTATTTCTTTAACGATATTGTTTTAAGGTTGGAGGATATGCAGTTGGATATGAAAATTTGACATTTGTGACAGTAAGGGGATCTGGACATTTTGTTCCAAGTTACCAGCCTTCTCGCGCTCTTGCAATGTTCTCTTCGTTTTTGGCTGGAAAGTTTCCTCCGTCCAAAGCGAACTAATCAAAGATTCAGAGGAGTCCAGCAATGGAGACTTCAAGTTTCTACTGAACTACAAGTTGATTTTATAATGCAATGTTACGAGATGTATTCTTAACTGCCGTTTGTGTATCTGATTATTCAATACATTGAATAGCTATCCTTCAATTTAATCATTTTCCTCTGATCATTCGATCTTTTTCCCATCATCTTGGTACTTCATGGTTGTTTATTTCTTTCTTTTAAAGCACTTGATTTTTTCTATAGAAAAATATTCACAGAAGAGTGAATGTTTTACAAAGACGAATAATTTATTTATTTTTGCAATAGTAGAAGTATTCCCTGAAACAGTCTACCAGCTACATGCAATTAGGATTTGATCTTAAAATATCTCACAGTCCCAGGACCTGACTCAAATAGACCGTCTATATTTGTTTTGATTTTCTTAGTCTGCCAGCAAATATTTATATTATAACGAAAACAAAATACTAAGCAATCAGAACAAAGAACAAGACAATGTGCTAACTACCAAACCAAAATGCAACTACTAACAATGATCAGAAAAATACTCATGATCATGGTGAGTATCTTACCGAACTCTTTCAGGGTTCTAAAGAGTCTATTTAATGGTGATGCTGATCAGAAGGGGTCGTGAGGATTATCTACTGGTTCTGATCCTTGATGATATTGCCAGTCATTTCATGTAATCCATTCCATGCATGAGTCTTTCACTAAAGTATCAGGAGTGTAAGTGGCCAAGTATGCGTCACAGCTGTAGCAAAAATATGCTCCGAGAGATAAACCTTCCTCCGTGACCAAAAACAATTACAAAAATTTGACCTCTAAAAATGATCTTCCTTTTAGAACAAAATCTTGTGAACCAACTTGGCCAATAAGGAACGAATTTTGAATATGTTCTAAGATGAAAAATATATTATGAAGTTTTTAGATTAGTCTACATATTTTATCATCTGCAATATTTAGCTCAGGTCTAGAAAATTATGAGGGTAATTATACCAGTTTTTTCATCAACTTGCAGCAGCATTCTTCAACAAGATAAATCGTCATCACAGGTCACTGATTATGTCACCGTTGATCCGGTTGCTGGAAGAGCACTTTTCTACTATTTTGCACAGTCCGCAAATTCTTCTAGCCAGTCATTGATTCTATGGCTAAATGGAGGTAATAGTAGAAGCACATTAATAGCAGAGATTACGAAACTGAAAGCTCTTTGTAAAAAAAATTGTCATTTAAAGTTTGAACTGACAGTGTTTTCTTTTATTAGATTTTAACAAATCCAAATTCAAATGAATTCAAATCCAAGTTAATAGCTACTATAATCAAATTAAATTACAGGACCTGGCTGTTCTTCACCTGGAAATGGAGCAATGATGGAACTTCGACCATTTAGAGTTAGAGATGTTCAAATTTCAAAAAGCCCGAAGCCCAAAATCCGGACCAATCCGATCTGGAAAAAATGCTGAAAAGCTCGATCCGAAAAAAGCCCGGGCCACGGGCCTTAATGGGTCTCCTATTTTTCATCAAATCCGGCCCGGCCTGAAGCCCGAAAAATCCGGATAAAACCCGAAACCCGGAAAGCCCGGAACCGAAACCTGGATAAAAGCCCGGTTCAGACCTGATGAAAGCCCGGACTTTCTGAAAAACCCGTATAAAAACTCCGACTTTTTATAGATAAAATCTAAAAATATGTAAATTTTTTTAATAATTTCAAAAATATTAATATATAAGTTTAAAAAGACTAGATAAAAATCCAAATGTTTGTGGATAAAATTTAAAAATATTACATATTTTTAATGATATCAGAAAAATAAATTTAAAAATTAAAAAGAGCATTCATCAGAAATATGTGTTTGTCGAACTATATGTGTTCCTCAGAATTAGCTAGGTTGGTCAACCTGTCTTGTTTATAAATTCACATTTTCTTTTAAATTAAGCATTTATATATGCTTTTCAACTTTTAGTTTCATCCCTTTCTGTTTGGAATATTTGATGGGGTTAGCAGGGTATTTAAAAATTGCTTAGCTGTATGTTTTGATGAAATGCAGACAATCTCGTGTAGATGCACAGCTGAGGCACACTTCATTTACTTCGGAACTTCCGAAATTTTTTAGTTTTGATTCAGCAGCTTGTGTATGGATGTCTGGAAAGATGAAAATGTTGTTCATAAGTATTCCCGCATGGTTTACAAAACCAAGCAAGTAAACTAAATAAGCATAGGTTGTAAACTCAACCAGGATTATAATAATTGATAAACTCAACAGTTTGTTACAAGAAATTACATGTATAAAAGACAGCCAAATCAATGTTACATCAACAAAGCTAGCTACAATTTGTGTACCTAGCAGTCAAGAATGACAAAGATTGCACATATTTTATCACTTTCTTTGTTATGCCTTGTGGCTTCTGTACAATGTTATGGCGGAAATGGAAATAACCCTCTTGAAAAGCTTATCAAGGCTCAGAAGTCGAAAAGGATATCTACTATATCAACTTTTCGTGATGAGGTTCTAAGTGCTGAGTATTCACCTGTGTACGTCGGAAGTCAAGATGGATTGAAGGAAGCTGACAAGGTAGAATCATTGCCGGGGCAACCTGATGGAGCAACTTTTGAACAATACTCGGGATATGTCACAGTTGATCCGGTTGCTGGAAGAGCACTTTTCTACTATTTTGCACAGTCTGAAAATTCTTCTAGCCAGCCTTTAGTTCTATGGCTGAATGGAGGTAAACGTTGAATTAATCCCATTGAAGTACACTTTCTCAATTTAAAGGGCATGCCATGTTTCACAGCAGAAATTATGAAACTAAAGCTTTTTGTTAAAATATTGTCATGTAAAGTCTGAACCCACAGCTTCACTGTTTTTTAACAGATATTAACAAAACGAAATTTAAATTCATTAGAAATAAACCTCATTAAATTGTTACTATAATCAAATTGGATTACAGGGCCTGGCTGCTCTTCCTTTGGGAATGGAGCAATGATGGAACTTGGTCCATTTAGAGTCAATAGTGATGGCAAAACCTTATCCCAAAACAAGTACGCTTGGAACAATGGTGAGTAGATTTTTATTTCTTTTGTAATTTGAAAATTACGCGTCCAGTCACTAACAATAGTTGGGTTTGCAATGCAGAGGCAAATGTGTTATTCTTGGAGTCCCCAGCTGGTGTTGGATTTTCATATTCTAACACAACATCAGATTATGTAACTGGAGATACAAAAACTGCAGCAGATACTTATACATTTTTAATAAATTGGCTGGAAAGATTTCCCGAATACCAAACCCGAGATTTCTTCATTACTGGAGAGAGTTATGCAGGACACTACATTCCTCAATTAGCTCAACTAATTCTTCACAACAACAAAATCACCAACCAAACTGTTATCAACCTAAAAGGAATTGCAGTAAGTTTCTTAGTAAAAGCAATTAATAATTACATGATCGCACATTTAAAAATGAATAAAAATAACTGATATGAAGTGTCTTTGATTTGTAGATTGGTAACGCATACATAGATGAGGAAACTCAATATGAAGGAACTGTAGATTATTACTGGTCACATGCTCTACTATCTGATGAAGTTCATGAGGGCATCATCCTAAACTGCAACTTTTCAGCAAATGCAAATTTCTCAAAAGCATGCGAAACTTACCTTAATGAAGCAAACATTGGCAATATCTTTCCCTACGATATATATGCTCCCTTGTGCGGTTCCTCAAGTGGTTCACCATCGGTATGTTCTTGTAAATCGAACTTTTTACAGTACTACTATTTTCTTACGACTTCTATATTTTTGCTTTGCTCACTATTACTATTACTGAACAGACATCGGGATTTGATCCATGCACGGATAATTATATCGACACCTACTTGAACACTCAGCAAGTTCAGACATCACTTCATGTCACTGTTCCTCCAAAGGCATGGGAATCTTGCAGGTACACACATGTACATTGTTAAATTACAGCTTATAAATCCAACAATGGTGCACCGCGTGAACAATTAAAATTAATCGACATACAATTGGTAGTTTAAGTATATGACATTGTTAACTATAGTGATGTAATTGAATGGACGGACTCTCCAGCGACAGTCTTGCCAGTTATCAAGGAACTAATGAGCAGTGGCATCAGTGTTTGGCTATATAGGTGACAGATAAATTTCTTCTCAAAATTAAAAATATTACAGTGTTAAAATTAGAATTTTTACGATTAAAACTTACTAATTAAGTATTAAAAATGCAGCGGGGACACGGATGGCGTAGTGTCAGTGACAACAACCAGATATGCCATAGACTACCTTCAAACTTCGGTTAAAACACCATGGTACCCCTGGTACACTCAAGCCGAGGTACAGATACTACATGATCAGCACGCACACACAAGCCCTTCCATTAATTATCAAATCATAAATTGTTAGTTTCTTCAATGATATTTTTCAAGGTGGGAGGATATGCAGTTGGATATGAAAATTTGACATTTGTGACAGTAAGGGGATCTGGACATTTTGTTCCAAGTTATCAGCCTTCTCGCGCACTTGCTCTGTTCTCTTCCTTTTTGGCTGGAGAGCTTCCTCCGTCTAATGAGAACTGATAAAGATTTAAGTCGAACTACAAGTTGATTTTATTTGTGATTTTATAAGGAGAGAGATGCAAATAATTTCTTATCATTAAGATGATCACACAGCTGCCATTTCTGTATCTGAGTATTCGATATATTGAGATTTGAGACATGCTATATATGCATTTAAACATTTCGGTTTTCGTAATCATTTATTTATAGCAGGATTCCTGTTTCTTGCTTTCTATTTTTTTTTATTCACAAAAAAATCGAAGATTCTAAAAGATAGTACTATTTTAGCAAGAGTAGAGTTTTTTCACCAGAACGATTTGTCAGTACTAAGAATGATCCGATTACACTCAAACAAACATGATTGTTTTAATGTTGGTGTATCATGTTAAGTTACTTTTTCTCCTAAAATCGCAAAATGTTAGGAGGACATACGCACGGGCCAACGACAATAGTCCCAGGATAATATAATTGATTATCATATCCTTTTCACTTCCAGAAACTAATAGATTAACTAATAAAGCTCTTTTTTAGCACAAGTATTAACTAATAAAACAATCACTACTTTCTAATACTCTGTTTTTGACCTCCTAGAAGGAATATGTAATATATTCCAAATGAAGTATTGTCATAGACATGATAAAATGCTTACATTAATTAAAAACATAGAAAATGTACCACTTAGTTTCTCTGCTTTTTCTTCATCACTTTCCTTCCTTGTCCGTTTCTTAAATTTCCTACATACAAATCTCTTTAACTCTATTTATATGATCACATATTCAAATCTCGAAGTCAAAAAACTTGAATCAATTGCAGAAGGTTACAATTAAGAACATCATACGACATTACGCTATCTTGTTACAGTTCATATATTTTTAGCAGATGGAAATTATGGTGCCATTACCAGCTGGATCAGATTTTAGCTTCGACAGTAGAAACAGTTCTCCGTACGAAAGCCCGCGAAGATTTAATAGCTACTTCTTCAGTGCCCCTTCAAGCCCTAACTACCAAGAATCTTTTTCTTTTACTCCTGATCAGCATCTAAACTATGATTATCATCATGGTTCTGACAAAAAATGTGATGACAATAAAGCATTCGCGTTTATTCCTGGCGATGGCTTAGATTTAATTCCAGTTTCTTCAGCTGATGAGCTTTTTTATGGTGGGAAGATCAAACCATGTGGACCAAAACGTAAGGAAATATTCCAGAGTAGATTGTCCATCGGCCGGAGTAACAAAGTTTGTTCTGAGCACTATACAATTCGTGAAGAAAATGTAAAAGACGCGTCTTCATCATCGAGTTCAAGTTTTGGTTGGTTACACAAGAAATGGAAGCTAAAACATTTGTTGTTTCGTAATGCGTCTGAGGGTCATGAAACCAACAAGAAGTACGATGTTTTGAGGAAAATTAATAATGACGATTTAAAGAATTCAAGTAGTAGTACTAATTCAGTTTCGAGCAGAAACAAAAAGAATATAGAGAGGGCGATTTTGTCAGCTCATGAACGGCATTATAAGATGAACCGAGCAGCAGCTGAGGAGATGAAAAAGAGAACTTACTTGCCTTACAAGCAAAATCTGATGATTGGCTGCATGAATCTTGATGCTGCTAGTGTCAGTCACCCCTCTAGGACAACACTTAAGATTCGATAGTCACACCATATAGAAAGTTCACTACAAGAAACAGAGCATTTTCTGACCGCCATTAATCCGACATCAAAGCCAACCGACTTGTCTCAGTTAGACCTAAAGCTGATCAGTCATGATCAGAGTATGCTTTGATAGTCTAAGCATTTAAGTAACTTATCAGTTGTTCTAGCAACATGACGTAGCACATGTTTGTTTATATTCATTTTAACTTCCAGAAGCTAAGAGTTTAATAGGCTCTTTTATGTATTAACTTGTTAAATAATCATTAATTTCTAATACTCTGTTCTTCACCTCCTATAAGCCATTTTTTAATTTTCTAAGACTAATAAAATGCTTAAAATTTAGTATACTCATGTGCATCATCCATGTCCCTGGCTGCGCCTTCAACTAATCATCCCCTTAGTTTCTCTGCTCATTCTTCATCACTTTCCTTTCTTATCTGTTTCACAAGTTTCCAATTTTCTATTTAACTCTATATACAATCACATCTTCACATCTAAAGAGTCGAATAACTTTGATCAATTACAAAAGGTTACAGTTAAAAACCTCGTGCTCAATTATAGTGTCATTACCAGGCGGATCAGATTTTAGCTTCGACAGCATAAACAATTCTCCGTATGACAGTGCTCCCGAAAGCCCACGAGATTTTAACTACTTCTTCAGTGCCCCTACAAGTGCTGACCACCAATCTCTTTCTCCTTTTTCCCTGATCAACATTTAAAAGATGATTAATATGATGACAATAAACCATTCACGTTTATCCTGGAGATGATTTAGATTTAATTTCTGTTTCTTCAGCTGATGAGCTCTTTGATTGTGGGAAGATCAAACCATGTGAACCAACACGTAAGAATTTGATCCAAAGCAGCTTGTCTTCTGGCCGGAATAATAAGTTTGTTCTGAGCATTTCATCTTCGAGTTCTAGTTTTAGTTGGTTACACAAGAAATGAAAGCCACAAGATTTGTTGTTTTGTAGAGCATCAGAGGGTCACGTAACCAACAAGAAGTACAAATTTTTTATGAAAATTAAAAACAATTATTTAAACTAATCGAGTACTAGTACTAATTCAATTTCGAGCACAAACAAAAAGAATAGAGAGGATTTTCTATATAGTATAACTACTGTAATATGTTTTCCTGTGAATCCTGCAAAACAACCATCTTAAGCAGTCCCGAGGACTACCTCTGCCCTATATTGTCTGAAAACGAAAAACTTGTTCACAAAAAACGGATATAATTGGCTAGGCATAGAGCAACCTTTTTCACAAAAATTATTTGAATATTAGTTGTAGCATAAAATTGCTAAACTGCGCATACAAGCTACACTATCAACGATGAATTCAAGAAAAGGTATGACTTAAAGCATTATTATCCATGTCATCATCGTCTAATGTTTAACAAGGTTACAAAATATTATGATGCAGAGCTGCATTGCAATCACTTGAAACCATTAGAACTCCGTGCTTCTATCCAAAGCTTCATTCTTCAGAGCCTTTGACAATAAAGTTCTGGCGGCTGATTGGGTTCATGACTACGGGAGGACCGGCAGTCCGAGGCCATGCCTGGAACTTTTTGTCAGTCTCTTGTGCCCATTCTTTGTTTGAAACAGTACCTGGCGTAGTACCTGATCCCAAAAACTAGTTAGAAAGGCCACGTATCTAAAGGTCCTCAACATTAAAGGAGAAAAATAGACAATGCAGTAGTAATATAATAAACTTGCCTCCAAAGATTTTCCGGTCAGCAATAAAGTAGTCACATGTAAATGCGACCACAAATGAAGCGGCAATAGCACCAGTTATTTTGACAGCAGACATGTTCAGGCTGCAAAGAAAGAGCTGGTGTGAAGTTCAAAAATCATACTACACAATAACAAGCTCAAAAGTCTGGAGTCCAGAGCTCTTTGATGATCAATAAAGCTTTCTAATCATAGCCAAGCAACTCATTTCACTTTTATCTTCATGCCTAGGTAATAATTAGCTGACTCACTTCATGATAACACACACATACACACACAAGCTACACAGTTAGGCAAGGAACTACTAGAAAGTTTACATACTACAGAATTTCATCTAGCCAAAACTGCAAGTCTGCAACACCACAAATACTAATTGGAAGATTTAGTATAAAGACGTGCCAAAACCAAAATTTGACAAAGATTTGTATAATAACAGTTTAGTTTTTGTCAAAGGCATTTTTCGGTTGATTTATGAAGCCAGAAGGTATTCCGCCATTCTGGATTGGCTATTTCTCCGAATTGGCGAATTGCATAAAATTCAATTAGGTTTCATGCTTGCTTTGTGGGGTGATGCATGTCAAATCTCAGATATTGTCATAGGAAATAAATTGTACTGGATTAAGGTTATAGTTTTAATTGGTGCTGCAAGTACATTAGGAAAACTGCAATAAGCCTAGTATATCGTAGTTTCAACTTTCAAGTTTGAAAGAAAACAAGGGAATAACTTTTCAGTTGCTTAATATCTTAATTCAGGTAACTAGTTACAAAGACATTACTAAACTTCTTTTATATTCAATACGTAATTATACAGGACTGAGCAAATATGGAGGGCTACACTTGAGCATGGTCCACACCTCTTTTCTGTAAAGTCTTCATCAAGTCTTTCAAGTGCTTCGTGTTTTACTAATCTAGTCATGTAATCATAGATGCTTTATTAGTTAATTAGGTGTATGTACACTCTAACTCTAATTGTATCAGACATATTCCATCATCCTATTCTCAGGAAGAGATAGCATATATCTCATAGATAGTCTTTTTCAGGCACCTTATAGATAGTCCTTATAAATACGGAGGGCTACACTTGAGTTGGGTCCACACCTCTTTTCTGTAAGTGCTTCGTGTTTTACTAATCTAGTCATGGAATCATAGATGCTTTATAATTAGAGTGTAAGTACACTCTAACTCTAATTGTATTAGACATATTCCATCATCCTATTCTCAGGAAGAGATCGCATATATCTTATAGATAGTCTTTTTTAGGCACCTTATAGATAGTCCTAATACATACGGAGGGCTACACTTGAGCATGGTCCACACCTCTTTTCCGTAAAGTCTTCATCCAGTCTTTCAAGTGCTTCGTGTTTTACTAATCTAGTCATGGAATCATAGATGCTTTATTAGTATCCTATTCTCAGGAAGAGATAGCATATATCTTATAGATAGTCTTTTTCAGGCACCTTATATATAGTCTTTATCAGGCACCAAAACAAGGTTTTTTAAATCAAAGAGACCAATGAATAACATAACTCGTACTCCTGATCAGGAAAGAATAACCTAGCTTTACCTCATCCTGATATAATTTAATCTTCAACAATGGGGAGTTGCTAGCAGTATGTCTACTTCGGGTTACAATTGAATATGGTGTGAACAACTTTTAAGTATAAGTGGATGGAAAAAGGGATTTCTAGGCTTAAATACTGATCTCGAACTTGTAAAACACTAAACAATTTCAAACATATCTGTATATACTTTAATATGATTATAAGAACTGGCTAAAACCGACCCACAAGCTTCTCAACAACCTACTGATCCAACTTAAACTCTACTAGACAAATCGTATCCATCTAAACACAATTGAAATGATTTAAGATATTTCAAAACAACAAATAATATTTATGCTTTTCAAAGGCATTTTTCAATTGATTTATGAGTCCAGAAGGCATTACGCCATCCTGGACTGGCTATTTGCCAGAATTGGAGAATTGCATAAAATTCAATTACTGAATGCTTACATTGTAAGGATGCATGTCATATCTCAGAGACCGTCATAGGAAATAAATTGTACTAGGTTAAGGTTATGATTTCAATTAGTGCTGCCAAGTACAATAGGACATGTCCTTTGATACTGCTGATGGTTCGTCTTAATACTAAAATAATAGCAGTAAGCCTTGTATAATGTAGTGCAAATAGGAAGGTGTTCCAAAGAAAAGCTGGGAGTAGATTATCAGTTGGGTAATATCTTAATTAAGGAAACTAGTAACAAAGACATTAGTAACTTTTTATATTCACTACGTAATTTCATACAGGACTAAGAGAATTGGGGGGAGGGGGCTACACTTTTAAGTGCATGGTCATTGTCCATGCATCTTTGTGTAAAGTCTTCATCCAGTCTTTCAAGTGCTTTACTAATCTAGTCACAGAATCATAGATGCTTTATTAATTATTCTGAGTGTATGTACACTCTAAACTCTAATTGTATAAGACAGATTACATCATCCTATTCACAGGAAGAGATAGCATATATCTTATAGATAATCATTTTCAGGCACCAAAACAAGGTTTTTTCAATCACAGTATAACCTAGCTCGTACTCCTAATCAAAAGAGAATAACCTAGCTTTATCTCATGCTAATAAAATTTAATCTTCAAAACTGGGGAGTTGGTAGCAGGACTCCAGTCCTGTCAAATTCGGGTCACAAATGAACATGGTGTTGACCAACTGTTAAGTTAAGTGGATGAAAAAGGGATTTCTAGGCTTAACTACTCATCTGAAGTTCGAAAACACAGAATAATGTCAAATATATACTTGTAATGGATTTCAATAAGTAGCTAAAGCCGACCTACAAGCTTATAAACAACCTGCCGATCCAGCTTAAACTCTACTAGACAAATCAGATCCATCTAAGCCACAATTCCAATAATTTAAGAATATTTCAAAACAACCCGAAAATTCAAGAAATCACTTGGGCTTGGCACGCGGTGCCCATCATGTTATACCCGAAATCCCTAATATTTCCAACAACACAACGTGCGTTAAACGCAGAAGTCAAAACTTTCACTACTTCACCTAATTTCGTCAATTCCAAATAGCAAAAATTCATTAATTCCAAACAATACAAAAATCGACAACAACTCTCAAAATTCCATAACCACCAACCCCATATCCCATCGAAAAACAACCTGGCCTATTTACCACATAAAATACAATGCTACCGTCATCCGAAATCTCGAAACCAAGCCCCACACAATTACAAATCCCTAAATCCCCAATGTTCCTAAAATTACAGAATACATCATAATCAAATTACAAAACAAGCCAAGCAAATTACATCATATCATATATACACACAATTTTAACAGTAGCTGAAAAAAAGGTAACAAACACGTAAAAGATGAAGAAATGAACAGATTAATCTAATAAACCAATAGATCTAAAGTCTAAACACATAAAAACTTATATAACAGTCTAATTAATTCAATAGTATGTGTGTGTGTGTAGAAAATCATAACATAGTTTTAAGAGAGGGCTTACAAAATTGACTTGCAGCGAGAGAGAGAGAGAGAGAGAGAGAGAGAGAGAGAGAAATGAATCGTATTGATTTTTCAGCTTTACACACCTACCTGGATTTTTAACTAGCCAACTGGGCATAGGCTTGGGCTTCGGGTTTGTCTTGGGCTAGGGCTAGGGTTAGGGCTAGGGCTAGGTGGATTGGGCTGCAACAGCTCGATTGTTTTCCTAACATAAGGTAAGATCGGAGTTTTTTTTTAACCATATTTTTACGTTAATAATTTGTACTAGCTTTATACCATGGACGCTTCATAAACTTTTTTTTTTTTTAAGATGCTGTCTTATAATTTAATTAATTTTTTAAGATTTGTTTATCTTTATTTTCAATAGTTTAACATTTTTTTGAATATTTTAATTATTATACGATAATATATTAATTATTTCAATAAGATATAACTCACCGAAACAAGATGATTTATAGTAAAGTTGGTGCATTCTTCTTTTTTCAAGACAAGAAATATATAGATTCATTCGGAATCACACCTCACTCTACAAGGAGCACAAGCTAGCCAATCAGGTGGTAGAGGAGCACAAGCTAGCCAATCAGGTGGTAAAGACATAGAACGAGCCATTTTGGCTAGCCAGCCAGTGGACAGGAACATTAAAAGATCTAGGAATAAAGTAGAACGATAAACTTAAAATGGAAGTAAAAGATCTAATGTCTTCAATGATGACCGTGACATATGTCAAGGAGGAGCCTTTTTAGATTTAGCAAGTGAAATTGCAGTACTACAATGTGATTCAATATGAGCAAAGAAGGATTGACGATGAAAAGCAAGGCAACATGCTTCCAAGAAAACATAGTCTACTACATAAAACTTGAAAACACAAGGAAAGATACTTGATGTTGCTAATAAAGTGGTACATTACAAGCATTCCCCATATCATGTTAACCAGCTAATAAACAATAAGCTATCGTCGATGACGATCATATGGACTTGGACGATGACGAGTATATGTTGATCCTTGACGACTACCACCAACACCCCTAGACCTCTCCCCCATTTCACTAGAGCCGTATCTCTCACCAGTTCGACGTTCCTCGTGACGACTACCACCAACACCCCTAGACCTGTCCCCCCTTCCACTAGAGGGGTATCTCTCACCACTTCGACGTTCTTCGTTAAGATACCTCGGTATAACAGAGTCCACTCTTCCACCATACCTACCAATTGAACGCACTTTTTTTCTACATTCCTGGGTAAGATGGCCAAGTTTGCCACACTTGTAGCAGTCTTCCCCAAATCCTCGTCCACCAACTCCAAAGGAACGATGATGATAAACACCCCTGGGTAGCATTTCTTGGATTTCATCCAAACATGGTTCGATTGTAACAACTGAAATAGACTCTCCGTAATTCAGCAAGACCTATCTCGCGAATTACAGCTTCCATTGCGCTTTTTTTGTCAAAAACAAGAAGTCCGCACCCTGTACAGTCATCAGTCCATATGTCCTTGAAAACTTAAAAAAAGTAAAACTATAAGTATAAATCGATTAAGACACACACACACACACACAAAACAAATTCATATATCAGTACACCCAAAAATTGGACATACATTGTGGAAACAAAATAAATAAATCACTATAACATCAAGGATATAGAACGGACATGTCAAAAAAAAAACAAAAACAAATCTTACAGTTGCACGAACAAGATGGCCAAATTTTTCGAAAGCATCCTTCAAGTCGCTGTCTGATGTTGAAGGAACCAACCCCCCAACGGCAAGTGAATGTTCTTTGTGGTGATTCATATTTAACTGAAACAAGACAGAAAGTTGAAATTATATTTCTTCCGAAAAAATTAAAAAAAGCCATTCAAATTACAAATTACATTAAGCATCAGTAATAATAGAAACTATGTAATCGATACACGAACAAATTCATTGTCACTTAATCTCTTTCAGGAATAAACACAAACACATTTAGTTGAACAAATTCATTGTCACTTAATCTCTTTCAGGAATAAACACAAACACCTTGGATACGATTTTACAAATTATCATTGCAAACCCTAAAATCGATATTTCAGCCCTAATTGAAAACAAGGTGGAAGACTAAAGACATGAAGAAATAGACCCCAAATTAAATTAAAAGAGACGAGAATAGAACTTTACCAAATTTGCTCTGCAACAACGAGATTGAGAGATTAATTGAATGGTTTTTGAGAGAGAGAGAGATCGTATTGATTTTTCAGCTTTACAACGTTGCTATGTTGCGCTACCTGGATTTTTAAGAGAAAATGCCCAAAATGGCACAAAAATGGGGTTGGATGTCCAAAATAGCACTCCTGGAAAGCTGGCCCCGCAGGGGCACATACATAACGCAAGCTGTAGTTGCGTTAGGGGGTAACACATGTGGTTCATGCGTTACTCGTGTTTGTTTAACAACTCCCAGCTGAAAAAACTACAGTAACGCAACCAACACTTGCGTTTTGGTAGTAACGCAAGTGCGTGATGCGTTACCCCTGTAACGCATGACGCACTTGCGTTACTACCAGAACGCAAGTGTTGGTTGCGTTACTGTGGTTTTTTCAGCTGGGAGGTGTCTAAAATGAACGAGTAACGCATGCTGTATATGCGTTACCCCCTAACGCAACTACATCCTGCGTTACCAAAGTGCCAGTGCAGGGCGCGTTTTTCAAAATGTGCCGTTTTGGTAATTTTTCTTTAAAAAAGTGCCATTTTGGCACTAAACCCGATTTTTAACTAGCGGGTTTAGGCTTGGGCTTCGGGTTCGGCTTAGGCTTGGGCTAGGTGGATTGGGCTTTAACAGCTCAATTGTTTTCCTAACATAAGGTATGATCGGAGTTCTTTTAACCATATTTTTACGTCAATAATAGTACTCCCTTCACACTTTACGGCACGCATTTTAATATACAATTTAAGAATCATTTCATAATTTATTTTTTAAATTTTAGAAAAAAAAAATTAAAATAAATTATTGAACTATCCTTAAAATACATCTTAAATGCATATCAGACATCCCTTAAAAGTGTATGGAACGGAGGAAATATGTAACTATGTACTAACTTTATACCAGTATACTTTATAAATTATTTGGAAAATGCTATATTTTATAATCATTTTATTATTTAATGTATTTTATTTAATTTGTACATTTATAGGTAATATGGAAGACGATTCCCCATGATTGTTTCTGTCAGCAATCACAAATGGTGTATCGTGTGTGTGTTGTGTTGGAAGACACGGACACATCACAAATCACAAACGGTGTATCGTGTGTCGTTGGAAGACACGGAACACGGAATACCGTAATAGTCACCGATATAGTACACGAAACACCGTGTTCTTTGTAAAATTTTGAAGCTAATGCAGTACACGATTCACCGTGAAGGCAAAATTTATGTGGGATGATCCATTTTGGTCACTATCTCATTTTCATTCTATTTTCTTAAAAGAATGCATATTTCAAAATGTATTTATTTAATCATTCTTATTTTTCAAATATATATTATAATAAAAAAATTCACAAATTTGTTATTATTTCTTTTTTATTATTTTTTTCCTAAATTATTATTAAATTGTAAAAAGAATATGTAAAATATGATAAGCATTATATATTTACATGAATAATTTATTTTTTTAGTTATAATTATTTTAACATTGGTGATTATATATTTTCATAAATTATGTTATACCTTTAACACGCGATATAATTTTTTAATATGTGTTTATAGTCTTTTGATATAAACTATTATAGATTTTGGGAAAGTAGTTTTTATAAATTATATAAAATTGGAACCCACATGAACGTGCCAAAAAACTCCTTTATTCAAATTATATATGATATAATGGGATTAACAATTTCATCTGAATGATCATATAGATGTACAAAAAATCCTTCGAACCTTCGGGTTTTTAGTATTTTTTTTTTTAGATTACTAAAAATATTAGATATTTTTAGATTTTTTCCATAAAAAATAGGTATTTATCCAGACTTTGTAACTTATATATTGATATTTTTGAAATTACTAAATATATTTATATTTTTTGATTTTATATATGAAAAATCGAGATTTTATCGGGTATTTTAAAAAGCCTAGAATTTTATTCGGATCGAACCTGGTTTTTATCCGAACTTTTTAAAAGATCACACTTTGTCCAGACTTTTAGGATTTCAAACGTTTATCCGAATTTTTCAAATTTTGGATTGATTTAAATTTAATAAAAAATAAGAGGATCGTATAAGATCGCGGGCCAGATCTAACCGAATCGATTTTTTTTTTTTCGAATCAAATTTTACAAAACATTTTTTTGGATCGGATTAAATGGGACCAAATTTTGGATTTTGTACTTTTTGAACTTCTCTAAATGACCGTAGACAGGTTGATATTGTTGACTAGTGGTGTAGTCAGCGCTATTTATTTATGTAATTCAAATATTGTTAACTAATTGCCTATTTCCTCACGTTTAGCTTACCACATTTTCTAGTTTAATAGGGTTAGCTAAAAGGGCCTTTTTTCTGAATTATTAAGGTTAGAATTTTTTTTGGAAAAAAGTTATATTTTCTAAAAATTTTTGCAAAATTATCAAGTTTAGATTTTATTTTTTTTAAACTACGATTTATAATTTTACAACCATATTTATAACTAACATCAACTAAAATCAATCATAAATTCAATTTTATCATGATAATGAGAGATTATTTATAATGCTACCTATCAACTAATAACAAAAAGTAATAATCATGGTAATTTGTTAGGTCCGATAAGATTGTAGAAGGGGGGTCGAATACAATCTTTACCTTTTTATCGAAATTTGTCCTTTAAATTAAATTTGATAAAGACAAATTTATTTGCGGAATTATTTAACACAATTTTTCAAGTTGAATATAACTTTATATTAACTTGATGTGGTGTTACAAAATCAGTATAACAACTTATCAAGATGTTAATAACTAATTAGAAAATTCGACATGAACTTTTCTAATTTAGTTAATAATAATCAAGATAAGAACTAGGAAACTTAATTCGCTAGTAGTACAAGAATCACAAATAAACAAGTTCTATCGGATAGAATATCACAAAGATGAAGAACTTGAATTTCTGGGAATTGTTTAAGCTTTGGTGTTCTTGGTGTTCTTGAGAGAGAGAATTCTGCTCTGGATTTTATGTTTCTGCTGTGTTTTCTCCGTTATGACTTAATCTGGTCTGTTCTGTTCTTTTATATCAGTAACACGTCTTGCTGGCTTTCTGTAGGATATTTAACTGCTCCAGCATGACTTAAACTGCTTTCAAGACTTGATTTTCCTTCATTAAGACTTACACAAACCTCCATTAAGACATAAAATGTGTCGGTAAGACTTACCAGAAGTTCGGTAAGACTTACAACAGCTGGCAGAGGTCGGTAGGACTTAATGTTAGTCACAGAGGCATGCCTGAATACATCTAATAACAAGCCTAAGTATGTGTAATGCTATGCATTACCTACATGACCTCTTAACTGAGGGAACCTCTAGTTGTAGAGTTTCTATTTGTTCTGTACTTGTAATAGGCATCAAATTCTATCTGTGGAACTGTACCTACTAAGTCAAGAATAAAGCTTGAAAGAAGTTCTAAGGTTCATGCCTCAAGCAAGGGAATGAAGACTGCCAAATAATCACAGTTGGGATTTGAAGAAATGAAGAATTTGCCTAAGTACCAATTCGAGAAGTACATTTGTCTATTCGAGAAGTCTAGCATTCGAGAAATCTGAAGTTCGATATCTCAGAAGACACTATTCGATATCTCTCAATATGCTATTCGATATCTCAGGGATTCGATATGTCAAAATGCTCTATTCGATATCTCAGGGATTCGATATGTCAAAATGCTCTATTCGATATCTCAAGGAGTCCCAGAGAAAAGAGCTATTCGAGAAGTGATTCGATATGTCAAGATAACACTATTCGAGAACTCAGAGTTATCGATCAAGTCAACTCCAGTTCTCGAATCACTTACTTAGTCACTTCTCGAATACATTCTTGAGGACAAAATACTGAAGAATTGTACAAGTCAGAAACCTGCAACAAGCCAGGATACTTTATTTGACTCTGTCCTATAAAGCATGCTGGAAAGCCTACAAAGAAGCTTGGAGAGATAAGACAAGGGACAAGGAGCTGAAAAAGTGGATCTAAACAGGCTTTTCAAAGTCAAATCTGTAGCCGTTTGGACTCTTACTAAAATGAGATAGACAGACTGGAAAGTGCTTTTGTTTTTTACCTACCTCATTTGTAGCAAGGGGGTGTATCCATGTCTATAAGGATACAGCCTCACTTCCTTAGCTGAGAAGGTTTTGAAGTTTCTCAAATATATCCAGAAAATATCTCTCTGAGAAAAACGAAGCTGAGAATACTATCATTTGTATTCACAGATTGTAGCAACATCTTAATCTAATAAAATATTAGATTAAAGTGATATTGTGTTGTGTTTGTGTTTAATTATCCGCATCTTCATATCTCACACACTCATCACTTATCTTGCTGCAAAGATTCAAAACCGAAGAAAAACTCAAGAATCCATTCACCCCCCCCTCTGTATTCTTTTACTGTATTCAATACTCAACAAGTGGTATCAGAGCAGGTTGTTTAATCTAAACAGAAAACGATCATGAGTTCGAATACACCAAAGACTACAGGTACGGTAAAGGTCCCTAAATTCGACAAAGAAAATTACAACCTCTGGAAAATAAAAATGCTGTTGTTCATCAAAGCTGCCAATCCTCTCTACCCTGACATTCTCAAGAATGGTCCATTCATACCACAACAAGAAGTTGCTGAATCCACAGTGGGCGCAGTAGTCATTCCTAGATCATATGTTCCAAAAGAGCCATCCAAATGGACGGACTCAGAGAAGGAAAAGATTGCCCTAGACAGCCACCTCATGTTGTTAATCATAGACTCCTTGGATATGTCGATGTTTGCCAACGTAGCATCATGCAGATCAGCCAAGGACATGTGGAATCACATCGAGGTGTTATGTGAAGGGACAGAGGAGGTAAGAGAAAATAAGAAACAGATACTGGTCACACAGTATGAGGCGTTCATGGCACAGCCCAAGGAAAGTATCACTGATGTGTTTGAAAGATTTCACAAGCTGGTGACTGAGCTCCAAATGAATGGGAAGGTTTACAGCACTAAGGAATTAAATATGAAGTTTCTACTATCGTCACCAAACCATCTAGAGCAAAGGGTCATATCTCTAAGAGAAAGAGATTTGAACAAAGTCACGTATGATGTGCTCTATGGGGTTTTAAAGACACACGAGCTTGAGTTGCTTCAAAAGAGGGCTATCCAAGCTAACCAAGGCAGAATGATAAACACATCCTGTGCCTTGATTGTCAACAAATCTATTCAAGACCTGGAAGCATCTGCAAGTCAGCTGAGAATAGAAGAGATAGTAGATGATGAAGAAACTGAGGAAGTAGTGACTGAACCTTCTGATGACAAGGAAGAAGATGAGTTCTACACTCTTGAAGAGCTGGATGGCATGGAAAATACATCATATGCTTTTATGGCTAGAAAATTTCCAAACATCAGATTCAAGAGGAATCAGCCCTTCAAGCCTAGACCTCAAAATCATTCATTCAACAAGGGCAAGGCACCTATGAAAACAAACAAGAACAGATTCAAAACCAGCTATGTGGATAGGTCATCTGTAAGATGTTATAGATGCAATGACCTAGGGCATTTTGCCAGTGAATGCAAGAAGCCTAAAAAGAAGGATAAGGAGTTTCTTGAGCTTGAAGCTAAGTATGAGGCCCTTCTAAAGAAGCAGACACCAGGTAAGGCTTACATAGCTGAAGGGAAGTGTTGGGATGATTCTGACAGTGATGGGGAAGAACAAGAATTCTGCAACTATGCCTTGATGGCCAATTCCAAGGAAGAACCATCTGCATCAGACTCACAGGTACCATCTCTCACTACCATAGACATGTCTGTTTCTGAATATAAATCTTTGGTTGAACAACTATCCGTTGAGATGTTTAACATTCATACTAGTATGACTGCTGCTAATGAAGAGATTGCTAAACTGTCTACCAGGAATGAACTGTTAAATAAGAGAAATGAGGAACTAGAGCTAACTACTGTGCAAATAGAAAATCTTAAACAAGAGATTGAGTATCTAAAGAACAAAGTTCTATGTGCTAGTCAAGTTGAGAAAGCTCTTAGGGATGAATTAGCTGAAAATGAATTTAAGTTGAAAACATTTAAGAATTCCTCTAGTCTATTGCAGTCTTATCATGAGAAAAATCTAGCTAGACCTAAGGCTGCCATTGGACTTGATTATGACACTCTTAAACAGAGGAAAGGCTATGCAGTCATTGAAGATGACATTGTTGTTCAAGAGGAGGTGCCTCAGGTTTTGAAAAAGACTGAGAATCCAATATTTAAAACACCAACACTTGAGATTGATGAGGATGCCTTACTCATCAAGCAAATGTTGGAGGATGAAGATGAGGCACAATCAAATGAACAACAAGCATCCTCTGAGAGTAAGAATGTCAAAACCAAAGCCAAGGAGCCAGTAGGAGGTAGACCTAGACTTGAGAAACCTGTAAAGTTTGTTTCAGCTGGAAATTATGAGACTAAGAAGAAAGTGACTAATAAGAGACCAAACAGGAATGGCAAATTAGGGATTAACAAAGATAACAACTATGCTTATGTGCCAAATGCCCCTAGGAAAGTTTGTCAAAACTGTTTTAGCTCTAATCATTTGACTCATGCTTGCAAGAAACCATCTGGTAGTGTTGCTAAACCATTCTATGATTGCTCTGTGCCTTTAAGACATAGAGACTCTCCTTTCTGTGATAAACTTGATTGCATGCCATGTAACATGAATGTGATGACTAGTTGTTTTAATTTGAGAAGACAATTCATGGAGGGCTGTATCAATCATAATGTTCACACACACTACACAAGGACAAAGTCTTCAAGTCCTCCTAAAGTTAGGAAGGTACCTCTGTCACCTAAGTCTAAGAACCCTGATTCTAAGACTCCCAACAGTGACAAGAAGACCAACATCAAGAAAACTGATAAGCATGCTGATTTTGATAAAACTGTCACTAAGTCACATGGACCCAAACTCGTTTGGGTACCAAAGGAGAAGTAATACTTTTGTGTTTGCAGGGCAAAGAAAGTAAAAAGAAGGTCATGTGGATTTTGGACAGTGGATGCTCAAATCATATGACTGGTGATATGGCCCTGCTATCACAGTATGAGGAAAAGGCTGGCCCAATGGTTGCTTTTGGAGATGACAGCATCGGCAACACACTGGGATATGGCAAGTTGGAAATTGGAAATGTCATCATTGAGAATGTAGCACTGGTCAAGGGGCTCAAGCATAATCTACTGAGTGTTGGTCAATTCACTGACAGAGGCTTCAAAGTGAACTTTGACAAAGATGAATGTTTGATCACCCACAAGAAGACTGGTGATTTTGCTCTGTCTGGAGTAAGGAAGGGAAGCCTGTTTGTAGCCAACTTGGACTCTGCAAGCAAGGACACAATTTGTTGCTTCTACTCAAAAGCATCAAATGAAGACAGTTGGCTGTGGCACAAGAAGCTATCACACCTGAACTTCAAAGCCATTAATTCCCTAGTCAAAAGGGAGTTAGTGAGAGGCATGCCCACACTTGAATTCTGTCAAGAAGGAGTGTGTGAGGCGTGTCAAAAGGGAAAAATGAAAAGATCAAGCCACAAGTCAAAAACAGTGACATCTATAACCAAGCCCCTGCAACTGATTCATATGGATTTGTTTGGGCCTGTCAATATTATGTCACTAGGAAGGAAGAAGTATGCTCTAGTGATGGTTGATGATTTTACAAGGTATACATGGGTAGAATTTCTGGCATCAAAGGATGAGGCTCCACAAGTAATCATTGAGCACATAAAGAAAGTTGACAAAGAAGCAAAGGCCATAAATGCAAGTGTGATTGCATTAAGAAGTGATAATGGGACAGAATTCAGAAATGCCATGCTTGGAGCATTCTGCAAAGAAAATGGTATTTCTCAACAATTCTCAGCTCCAAGGACTCCACAACAAAATGGAGTTGTTGAGAGAAAGAATAGGACTCTGATAGAGGCTGCTAGAACAATGCTACTTGATGCAAAGATGCCTACATGTTTTTGGGCTGAGGCTGTGAGCACTGCATGCTACATCCAAAACAGAACCCTCATCAACAAAAACACTGGAAAGACACCTTACAACTTGATGACTGGAAAGAAGCCTACTCTAAAGTATGTTCATACTTTTGGAAGCAAGTGCTTTGTGCTAAAAGATAATTCAGAATATGTTGGAAAGTTTGATGCAAAGGCATTTGAAGGAATCTTTCTTGGCTATTCTATGGAAAGAATTGCATACAAAGTTTATGTCATTTGTCAAAAGAAAGTAATGGAGAGCACAGATGTAACATTTGATGACAGCAAACTACCTGGATTAGAAGAAGCCAACAATGAAGATAAAGATCCCTTGAAGTTTGACAATCTAGATGATTCTGATGAGGAGATTGAAAGTGAATCTGAACTCATAATCCAACAAACTCAAGTGAATGAAGAACCTGTGTCAACCAACAATGAAGAAACAAGCATCCAAGATACACCTGTGAGGAGTGACAACTTCACAGGGGGAGGAAATGTAGATGATCATGATCTAAATGATGAAGCAACATCAAGGATGAGAAATCAATCTGAACATACAAGGAAATGGGATAGATCACACACTGCAGATCAAATAATTGGAAATCCAAATGCAGGAGTAAGGACAAGAAGAGCAACTATAAATGAATGTCTCTATGGCTGCTTTCTATCCCAAGTTGAGCCTAAGAAACTTGATGATGCATTGTTGGATCCTGACTGGATAATTGCTATGCAAGAGGAGCTAAATCAATTTGAAAGGAGCAAAGTATGGGAACTAGTGCCTGCACCAAAGGATAGAACCGTTGTTGGAACTAAATGGGTTCTAAGGAATAAGATGGATGAAAATGGTGTAGTCATAAGAAACAAAGCAAGGTTGGTTGCAAAAGGATACTCTCAACAGGAAGGTATTGACTATGATGAGACCTTTGCCCCTGTTGCTAGACTAGAAGCCATCAGAATTTTCTTGGCATTTGCTGCACATTCTAATTTCAAGGTCTATCAAATGGATGTCAAGAGTGCATTCCTGAATGGGGAGTTGGAAGAAGAAGTATATGTGCAACAACCACCTGGCTTTGAGGATCCACAGTTTCCCCACTTTGTCTACAGATTACTTAAAGCATTGTATGGACTCAAGCAAGCTCCTAGGGCATGGTATGACACACTATCACAATTTCTACTGGAGAATCAATTCACTAGAGGCACACTGGACAAGACACTGTTCTACAAGAAACATGGTGATGATATTATCCTAGTTCAAATCTATGTGGATGATATCATATTTGGCTCTACAAATGAGAAGCTGTGTGAAAAATTCTCTAAGCTCATGCAAAGCAGATATGAGATGAGTATGATGGGAGAATTAACATTCTTTCTTGGACTGCAAGTGAGTCAAAGGAAGGATGGCATTTTTATAAGTCAAACCAAATACATTAAAGATTTACTGAAGAAATTTGATTTGGAAGAATGCTCACCTACGAAGACACCCATGGCCACTGTCACCAAGTTAGATGATGATGCTAAGGGCAAAAAGGTAGATATCTCAATCTACAGAGGCATGGTCGGTTCTCTACTCTACCTCACTGCTAGTAGGCCAGATATCATGTTTGCTACATGCTTATGTGCAAGGTTTCAATCAAACCCAAAGGAATCACACATGATAGCTATAAAAAGGATCTTCAAATATCTGAAAGGCACACCAAACTTGGGGTTATGGTATCCTAAGGACACAGGGTTCAATCTGGTTGGTTATTCTGATGCTGATTATGCTGGATGCAGAGTGGATAGGAAAAGCACATCAGGTAGCTGCCAGTTTCTTGGCCAAAGGTTAGTCTCTTGGTACAGTAAGAAACAACAATCTGTGTCAACTTCCACAGCTGAAGCTGAATACATAGCTGCTGGAAGTTGCTGTGCTCAAGTGCTTTGGATTAGAAACCAACTTAGAGATTATGGACTTGTGTTGGAAAGAATTCCTATCATGTGTGACAACACAAGTGCAATCTCTATAGTTGCCAATCCTGTCAATCATTCTAGAACAAAGCACATTGACATCAGATATCATTTCATAAGGGAGCATGCAACTAATGGAACCATTGAGTTACATTATGTTCCCACAGAAAAACAACTAGCTGACATATTCACTAAGCCATTAGATGAAGCCACCTTCACTAGGCTGGTCAGTGAGATTGGAATGCTGAATTCTTCGAATTCTGGCTAAGTGAATATATCAACTAGATTGTTGCAGCAGTAAATACTTACCTTATCAAATGCTCAATATTTTTAAAAGTAAGTATTGGCTGGAGTATGATGTATAAATATTCCAATGCTGCACATGTTGAAAATCATACATCTTTAGCTTGAAATTTCTGTGAAATTTTGAGAAAATCACTATTTAATTTAGTAGAATATTCTTCAGTGAATATTTCTGGTAAATTTTAAAAGATAGTGAAAATTGAATTTTATGAGTGAAAAGTATAGTTCGATAAGTCAGACTTCTCGAATGGTTCATTGTTATGTCTTGGCTCGAGTTCTCGAATAGGCCTATCTAGAACCCTCTTGAGTTCTCGAATAGTGTCTTTTAGAGAAATCGAATAGCACACTTTGAGTTCTCGAATAGAGTATTTTAGTTCTCTAATGATAGAGTTCTCGAATACTGCATTTGAGTTATCGAATCATTTGAAAAGGCTGATCTTTCGCTGACACTTAATCGCTTTTTGGATTTATATTCAAAACTTCATTTCACTCATAAAAATATATTCTTAACTTTGAATTTTCTTCTGAGTTAAATCACTGCCAGCTGTGAGTTAAAAACTGTCTGAGATATCGAATAAGCCTTTCTTGACTTCTCGAATAGCTGTTTCATACTTCTCGAATGACTTGTCGCTACAGAACACTTATCTATCGACAACTCAAGACATTCATACATATACATTCAACTTCACAACTATTCAATTCTTTTCGTTCGATTTCTCAAGCACCTCAACTCCTGAAACCTCTGAAAAACCCTAACTGCGAATTTCTTCTTCAATCCTAATTCTCTTTTCTTCTCTACCCAAATGGCAAACCCTAAACTCACCATATCATTCCAAACTAATTTCATCGCAATCACCAGTGATGTGGAAGCACCGAATGCCAATTTCAAGTGCTTTGTTCGGTGGTTGTCTGAATCATACATCAAGAGTGCGCTCCCAGCCAACCCAACTCTGTACATAGATCTATTGGAACAATTCTGGAGGACTGCTACTGTGGAGGTCATCGCTCTTGAGAATGCTATCACTTCTTATATTGTTCACTGCAAGATTCAAGGAGAGGATATCACTATCACCACTGCAGACATGAATCAAGCCTTGGATATGCAGCAAGAGACGTATGATGCTCTGGCCTCCAATGATGAGTTGGAAGAATTCTTTGACTTCATCAACTACTCTGATACTATCAAGCTGGGAAAGTTGAATAGGAAGTTCTTAAGGAAAGAATGGAGCTTTGTATTTGCTACACTCCTTCATGTATTCACTGCACGGAAATCAAGCTTTGATCAGATTAGTACACCCGTGCAGCAGCTTGCCTATGCCTTGGCTCATGGGAGACAGATAGATGTTGGACTTCTCATCCTACAGGAACTCTATGGGAGACTTGGTCAGACCACAGCCAAGAGAGGTAATGAAATTTTCTTTCCTCGCTTTATTCAATCAGTGCTTAACTTTAAAAATGCTTCTTTGATTGAATTGCCTGGAGTAGATAAGAGTAAAATAGGCTATCCTAGGTCCATGACCAAACTCATTTTTGGTAATTTGGAGACTAGGAATGATGTGGATGTAAGACTTAGCATAACTCCCCACATGGAGGGTTTGTTTAGGTCTTACCCCCACAACATGCCAATATTTGATTCTAAATCTCAGTTAGCACAGCCTAAGCAAGGAGAACAAAGTGCTAACCCAAGGCCTGCTAACCAACCCCCCCAGCCAAACACTCTATCCAGCAAAGAGCCAACTGCATCATCCTCTCAAAAGGGTGATGTTAGTAAAAAGAAGAGAAAACAGGTTGCTTCTGAACCTTTAGAAATCTTAACTGAAGCAGCCTTGGCTGTAGAACTAGGGTTAGAAAGTGAGAAACCTGAGTCACCTATCATAAGCCTAAAGAAGAAGAAGAAGTCTAAAACCACCTCTTCAGTCACTCAAATGGCTGAAGTTGTAAAATCAGGGGCACACAGCTCACTAGATGTATCCTCTCAACAGGATGCATCTATAGAATCAAGCATCCTCCCCAATGCACCTATCTGTAAAGAGTCAGCACAAGGGAGTGATAAGGCTGGCACAACACTGAGTGGAGAGCACATCATAACTGAAACTCCCTCTATTTCTCAGGGGGAGTTGCCAAAATCTTGTCTACAACACACTTCTCTTTCAGAATCTACCACTCATATTTCTTTGAAGCCTGCAACTCAAGCAATTGAGGAGCAAGGCATTGATCATCAAGAATTCTTTTCCTTTGATGAGCCAATGAATTCAAGTGACTTGGTGCATGACACCTTGCTCACCACCCAGGTACCACATTTGGATGGCCAGGGAATGCATGCTGGGGCATATCCTAATGACACCATCACAAACACAGAGGATTCACTAGTTCTTACTAGAGACTCTGTGCCTGTGTCAACTACTGTTGTAACTCATCCCACTTCTGTGGAGACAACAGTAGTAGAGTCTGTTCATCCGGTTGCAGAAGTTGCATCTGTAACTGAGGAGCCTAGCAAGCCTAGCTCTAGCTCTAACTTTTTGTCTCAATGGCTGAAGCCTGTGCAACATGACAGTGCTTCAGGATCAGGGTCTGTTCCACCACAATTGACGGTTGAAGCACTTCAAAGCTTAGTTGTGGATCAGATCCCTGAGTTCACAAAAATTGCTCAGCACCTTCTCACTGCAAACATGCCCAATCCAGACTATGAAGCTATTCTCCTATGTCACAAAGAGGATGTAGAGCTACAGAAGGAGAAAATCATAGATGAAACTGAGAGAGATGGGAATATCGATGCTTGGCTGCAAGGAACCAATTCAATCCCTCTCTCAGAAGGTCTCCAGTATCTCAGAGAAGAGTACATCACTTCACTAGGGTCCAATGCCAAATCTCTCAACCCTACTGATGTGTTTGAAGCAGTGAATGACAGCTATAAAGGCATTCTCAAGGCTGCACACTATCTTGGTAAAGGCTTAAAGACAGAAATTAATGAAGTGTGTTCAGCTACAACCAAGGAGGTGCATGAGATCAAGAGGACTTTTGATGCTAAATTCCCTCAATTGGAGACTGTGCTCAAGGACATTCGAACCTGCAATGCTACTTGCACCAGGATGGACAATGGTTTAGCTATTCTCAAGGATGCTGTCACAGGTCTGGGGCACAAATTTCAATCCTTATCAGATCAGACAACTGATGCCAATGCCATGCTCAGGACCCTCTTTGCAAATCAATATGGAGACAAGCTGGTCACTGAGGTTCCTGTGCATGAGATGTCAAGGTTCGAAGTGCAGAGACTGAAGGATCAATCCCTATCTGGTTTTAAGGCCAATGAACTCTTCACTAAAGTGGATACTCTTGAAAAGGAGGTAGTCTCTCTCCACAAGTCCAATGCTCATCTTACAGACACTGTGACAACTCTGACTGAGCAGTTGAACACTCAAGCCACCACCACAGCTGATGTCCTTCTGCATCAACAATCAATGTTGTCTGCAATGATGAAGCACATGGGTCTTCCCCTACCTGATGAATCTTCAACTCCAAAGGTGCATCCTACAGTCCCTGTGTCTGTCAACAAGCCTAAGGGGGAGAAGAGGATATCAAAGAACTCAAATCCAAAGGGGGAGAGATCACTAGAAAAGGGCATCAAGATCACTGAGGGTGGCCATCAGAGAACTTTGAAATCTACTACTCATGTGCCTGGAAAAGGAAAGGACAAAGTTGATGTGCCTCCCACTTCTCTGCCAGTTGTCACTCTACCAACTGTGCACATCACTACTCCTGATGGTCAAAGGCAGTCTATTACAACCACAGTGGTTGCAGGGAGTATGCCATCTGACAAGCCTCAAATCTCAATATCTAAGAGTGCCAAGCCAGTAGAAGTGAAGGTGGTCACTGAGGCCAAGCTACAAGAAATTGCAAACTCAAATGTCTATCATGATGATGCATTCTTGGAGCTTCTGAAAGTCTCTAGAGAACAGGCTGGTGATGCTCTGCTATATCATGAGAGTTTGAAGAGTCAGATTGACTGTCTCACTGTAGTACCAAGGAGGCTTAATGATCTATGGCTCAAGGAGATATTGATGGTAGGAAAGAACAAGATATGGCACTTAACCATCAATACTCTACAGAGTCTAAAGCACTCAGAAGTGAATGTGCTCCTTGGACTAATTGAGAAGGGAAATGAGAACAACAAGAGTCTTCATGATGAATTGAGGAATGGTCAACCTTCAAGGCTACCTGAAGTTTTCACAGATCCTAGAACTATTATCTACCAGGCTGGAACAAGAATTGAAGATATCAAGCAGCTGGTCATTCCTAAGCATCTAACTCCTCAAAATAAAAATCTCATCATAGCCATCATTGAGAAACTGATCAAGAAGAAGGGATCTAGAACAGCAGAAGAATTAGAAGCTATATCTTATCTCAGGTCATATATTGCAACTGGCATTGTATCTGAGACTGCTAAGTTCAACCCAAGCAAAGATCAAGACAAGGATGAAGATAAAAGTGATGGAAGGAGAAGATATCACAGGAGTAATAAGGGTGATGAAGACAAGAAGAAGAAGAAGGATGATGAGAAGAGGAAGAATGATGATGATCAAGGTAAAGGCTCTGAGAGGAAAAGTGGAAGACAGCAAGCCTCAGGCATTGCTGACAGTAACCTCACCACAACACAAGACTCTAAGTCTAGGGTGAATGCTGCCAGTAGTGACCTTTCAAAATTTGCATCTATGGCTTCTGCAACTGTCTTGCCACCTCAAGAAGAGAAGAAGATTCAAGTCAAGAAACCATCTGTATGTTTCAAAAAGCAAACTGCTAATGGAATACTACAATGGTCTACAAACAAAGGTCACATACTGCTGCCAAGTAATCATGTAAAAAGAATCAAGTTCAAGCAAGCTGCAAGGAAATCAAAGCCAACCATATCAAAAACCCTGACAATCTATCCAGGCCTAAAACTCCAACCACTAGATGAAGATTATGATGTAGACCAACTGCAATTTTTGCAAGCTCAAAGAATCTATCATGTTGCCATTGTTGATAATTGCCTTGAGATTAAATATTCGGATGGAAGGGAGGAGAAATTCAAACAAGGAGGATGTCAACACTGGGGCAAGCTATATGACATAGAGAGAATCATTGCACTGTTGAGCTCAGAAGATAAAGTGGAGAGAGTATGGAAACTGGAGCTAATTGATTTTGTGAAAATGAAGAGAGATCATGAAGAAAAAGTCAGAAAAGAGTGTTTTGAGAAATGGCTGGCAAGGGAGAAAGAAATTGAGAGACTGGAAAGTGAAGCAGAAAAGCTGAGGAAAAAGGGTTTGTGTAGAGTTCAGTTCAACCCCTACATGGTAAAGTATAGGAGGAGGAATGGAAATCAAGTCAACATCAGAATGAATCTACTCAACCACTATCCTGCAAATATTCTGGAACCAGTACTTGAAGATTTCAAAGACTCAATTTTGCTTGAAGAATTGGATGCTATGGCAGAAATAATAAAAGCTATGGATGAGAATACAAGGAAGGAGAAAGAAAGAAGAGAGAAAGAATATGATGAATTTCAAGCCAAAGCTATGGAAAGGGAATCAAAAAGACAATGGCTAGTTCTTCATCATAGGCTGTAAGATTACTCACTCTGTAGTTCTATCCAAATTGCTGATGGAAATTCATACCTGTACTGTCAAGTTTTATCTTTATGTATGATAGGCTTGTTATCAGACATGAAATTGTGACTAAGGGTCTTACTCACAATTTGGGGGAGATTGTTAGTCACAGAGGCATGCCTGAATACATCTAATAACAAGCCTAAGTATGTGTAATGCTATGCATTACCTACATGACCTCTTAACTGAGGGAACCTCTAGTTGTAGAGTTTCTATTTGTTCTGTACTTGTAATAGGCATCAAATTCTATCTGTGGAACTGTACCTACTAAGTCAAGAATAAAGCTTGAAAGAAGTTCTAAGGTTCATGCCTCAAGCAAGGGAATGAAGACTGCCAAATAATCACAGTTGGGATTTGAAGAAATGAAGAATTTGCCTAAGTACCAATTCGAGAAGTACATTTGTCTATTCGAGAAGTCTAGCATTCGAGAAATCTGAAGTTCGATATCTCAGAAGACACTATTCGATATCTCTCAATATGCTATTCGATATCTCAGGGATTCGATATGTCAAAATGCTCTATTCGATATCTCAGGGATTCGATATGTCAAAATGCTCTATTCGATATCTCAAGGAGTCCCAGAGAAAAGAGCTATTCGAGAAGTGATTCGATATGTCAAGATAACACTATTCGAGAACTCAGAGTTATCGATCAAGTCAACTCCAGTTCTCGAATCACTTACTTAGTCACTTCTCGAATACATTCTTGAGGACAAAATACTGAAGAATTGTACAAGTCAGAAACCTGCAACAAGCCAGGATACTTTATTTGACTCTGTCCTATAAAGCATGCTGGAAAGCCTACAAAGAAGCTTGGAGAGATAAGACAAGGGACAAGGAGCTGAAAAAGTGGATCTAAACAGGCTTTTCAAAGTCAAATCTGTAGCCGTTTGGACTCTTACTAAAATGAGATAGACAGACTGGAAAGTGCTTTTGTTTTTTACCTACCTCATTTGTAGCAAGGGGGTGTATCCATGTCTATAAGGATACAGCCTCACTTCCTTAGCTGAGAAGGTTTTGAAGTTTCTCAAATATATCCAGAAAATATCTCTCTGAGAAAAACGAAGCTGAGAATACTATCATTTGTATTCACAGATTGTAGCAACATCTTAATCTAATAAAATATTAGATTAAAGTGATATTGTGTTGTGTTTGTGTTTAATTATCCGCATCTTCATATCTCACACACTCATCACTTATCTTGCTGCAAAGATTCAAAACCGAAGAAAAACTCAAGAATCCATTCACCCCCCCCTCTGTATTCTTTTACTGTATTCAATACTCAACACTTAAATCAGGTCGGTAAGACTTAAATCAGGAAAGCTTCTGTCGGTAAGACTTAAATTAAGTCATACCGAATTTTTCCTTCTCCAAGACTTAAACTGTTTTTCTTTCTTTAAGTCATATTGATCCATTTAATTAATTAATGATTAACTAATTCATATTTAATTGATACAATAATTAATTTAATTAATAAATTAATTCTTCCAGAATTAATTCATTTAATTAAATCAACTAAATTACTTTATATCAATTATAAATGAATTTAATTAAATCAATAAATAATTAATTTAATTCTTACAAACCATTAAAGGTAGTAAAGAATTACCACTGATTTATGTTGACGTTCGATGTACTGTCTGGTTCATGAACGACTAACTTCAATGATGCTTCTTCACTTTTGACTTTAGGTTGTGGTTTGTTTCTTCTCTCAATTCTCTTGTACTGCAACTGATCTTAAAACTATCACTCGAAAAATCTCTGTCACTGTTCAAATGAATCCACTCACTTCAATGCTGTACTGGGGCTTGATCAGATAACTGAATCGTCTTCCAGTGTATGACATCAAAACTATAGATTGACTTTTCTTCTTTCTTCTGACAGATAATACTTCTTGAGATTCCTGTGACAGTTCATATGTATATTTACTTATTACAATTTGGTTTAAGTTGATTAGGATCCTCTAACTACAAATAGGCTGAGTCATATGCCTTTCATAATTCACTGTCAGTCGGTTGATAGTTTTCAGCATTAGTTTGATTCTTTTCAGTTTGATCCAATCCATTCAATTTTTCGAATTAATAATTAATTAAAAATTCGAAATAATTAACTTTTCTCCAAAAATTCTGAAAAATTCACACAATGATCCTTGTATACACACAAACACACGTATAATTTTAGTTTTGCAAAAATCGAACTCAGTTTTCCACAAAAGCAGATCTTGAAAACGAATTTCGAAAATAAAACTCTTTAAAAACCGAACTAAAACTCGATTTTAACCACTCAAACTGATGATAATCAAACAAAGAATCGATTAAACGTGTTTATAGCTTGATTCCAGTTAGATTCTAGTGAAAATCGGGCATGAATTCGACTGAGTTTGTGTGTGTATCGTATGTATATGTTTTGGTACTCTAAGACTTAACTTGAGAGACTTAAAATGAAATAAGACTTAAAAACTACTAACTCTCATATATATACTAAGCTAACCGAATAAGACTTAAAATATAACTAATAAGACTTAACTACATTAAGACATAACTGATATGTATATTGAATATGACTTAAATAATTATAAAAAATATTCTATTATGACTTAATTAAAACTAAGATTGAATTAAGACTTAATATAAACAAGACTTAAAACTCCGAATAAGACTTAAATTTAAAACTAAAAAGACTTAACAAATAAATAATTAAAACTTAATTAAATACAGTTGATTAAGACTTAATATATACTGACCTGCGAATATGACTTAGATTTAAAACTCGGTAAGACTTAACCTGATTAAGTCATACCGATTTTAAATTAAGTCATATTGACTGTTTTTCCTAATTTTAAGTCATATTAACTTTAAATAAACATTAAAAACACTATAAAATATACAATTAACTTATAAAAATAATAAAAATATTATAAAAAATTAAACAAATAATAAAAATTATTATACATACCATATGCTAACCTATTAACGAAAACAAAGCAATATTAACAGGACAAACATTACAAAACATATGATAAATTAATTAATAAAATAGAAATTAATATCTACAAATATTCTAAAAATACAAAAGTATGAAGTATTAAAAAATATGAATAAACAAAGTGAAAAATAATTAAACAAGCAAGAAAATCAGATGGTAAAATAATTATACAAGTGATTTCAAACAACAAATATTCACAGAATGATCACTTGCAAAATTATTAAAGATCAAATTTCAGATATTAACACTATTAATTACTAGGACTGTTTAACATACCCAATTCACTAACAATTCTAGTGAATGAAGATTCATTAAGCGACTTAGTAAAAAATCTGCAGTTTGATCTCCAGAGCCTACAAATAGTAGTTCCACTGTACCATTCATTACATGCTCTCTTATAAAATGATACCTTATGTCAATGTGCTTTGTCCTTGAGTGCTGCACAGGATTGCTTGCGATTGCTATGGCACTTGTATTATCACATAAAATAGGAATATTTTCCAATACAATGCCATAGTCCATTAATTGATTCCTTATCCATAAGATCTGAGCACAACAGCTTCCGGCAGCTATATATTCAGCCTCGGCTGTAGAGTTGGAAACTGTTTGCTGTTTCTTACTGAACCAGGATACCAATCTTCCACCTAGGTATTGACAACTCCCAGATGTACTTTTCCTGTGTACAACACTTTCTGCATAGTCAGAATCTGTATATCCAATTAAAGTAAAACCAGTTTCATTAGGGTACCAGATGCCTAAATTAGGCGTACCCTTTAGATATCTTAAGATTCTTTTGACAGCAGTGAGATGGATTTCTTTAGGGTTCGCTTGGAACCTTGCACACAAGCATGTGGCAAACATTATATCTGGTCTACTAGCAGTTAGGTAAAGCAATGAGCCAATCATACCTCTATAGCCTGTGATATCTACCTTGGCAGAACTTTCACATAAACCAATTTTGACAGCTATAGTTGATGGTGTCTTTGCTGATGAGCACTCCTCCATGTGATATTTCTTGAGGAGCTCCTTAATGTACTTAGATTGACAA
This sequence comes from Saposhnikovia divaricata, assembly GCA_036435485.1. Classification (NCBI taxonomy): domain Eukaryota; kingdom Viridiplantae; phylum Streptophyta; class Magnoliopsida; order Apiales; family Apiaceae; genus Saposhnikovia; species Saposhnikovia divaricata. Next base: position 6,993,610 of record CM071597.1, on the reverse strand, counting down.
ATAAATATTCCATCTTGTCTTTGACTTATTTGTAATCCAAGAAAGAATTTCAGTTCTCCCATCATGCTCATTTCAAACCTACTTTGCATTAACTTAGAAAACTTCTTGCACAGAAGCTCATTAGTAGACCCAAATATAATATCGTCCACATAGACTTGGACTAGTATTATATCATTCTTATGTCTTTTAGTGAAGAGCGTTTTGTCTATGACACCTCTTATAAAACCATTTTCTAATAGAAATTCAGAGAGAGTGTCATACCATTTTCTTGGGGCTTGCTTAAAACCATAGATAGCTTTGTAAAGGAAGTAAACATAGTCCAGATGATCTTGATCTTCAAAACCAGGAGGCTGTTCTACATACACTTCTTCATCTAGCTTACCATTCAGAAAGGCACTCTTGACATCCATTTGATAAACTTTGAATCTTGAATAGGATGCAAATGCCAAGAATATTCTGATGGCCTCAAGTCTTGCCACTGGAGCATAGGTCTCGTCATAATCAATGCCTTCAGCTTGAGAATAACCTTTAGCTACCAGTCTTGCTTTGTTTCTTATCACAGTGCCATCTTCATCTAGTTTGTTTCTGAATACCCATCTTGTGTCCACCACTTTTCTATCTTTAGGTCTGGGTACCAGCTTCTATACTTCTAGTTGCTTAAATTGATTGAGTTCATCTTGCATAGCAATCACCCAATCAGGATCAGATAGAGCTTCTTCTACTTTCTTAGGTTCCATGACAGACAGGAACCCAGAATAATTACATTGATTTTGATAAGCTCTTCTTGTTTTCACACCAACATCTGGATCACCAAGAATCAGCTCAAAAGGATGAGCTCTATTCCATACAGTTTGTCTGGGAAGAATTGATCTTGACGATTCGCCTTGATCTTCAGTATGATGTTGAGTATGACTTGTTGACCCTTCATTATCTCCCCCTGAGTTGTTGCCAGTTTGACTTGTTGATGGTTCAAGAGTATCAGTGGTGTCTTGAAAGTTATCATTGTTTTCACCAGCATCACCTTGATCATTACCACCAACATTTGGATTATTATTATCAGCAACAACGTCAGGTTGATTGTCATCATCTGAATTTGAGTCTGACATATCATCAAACTTAAGCTTTTCAGATGGATCTTCATTATGGATATTTGGGAGTTTAGTGTCATCAAATGTAACATTGACACTTTCCAAAGTTTTCTGTTGATCAATAAGATACACCTTGTAGGCTCTTCTAGTATAACCAATAAATATTGCTTCATGTGCTTTTTCTTCAAATTTACCACCTTGATCATCTCCTTCTTTCAGCACAAAGCATTTTGTCCCAAATACATGGAAGTACTTGAGAGTTGGTTTCTTGTCATGTAGAGCTTCATATGGTGTCTTCATTAAGTCTTTATTGATAAGTGTTCGATTCTGGGTATAGCATGTAGTGTTTACAGCTTCAGCCCAAAAGCTCAATGGAAGCCTTGATTCACTTAGCATAGTACGTGCAGCTTCAATCAAGGTTCTATTCTTTCTTTCAACTACCCCATTTTGTTGAGGAGTTCTGGGAGCCGAGTACTGTCTATTTATACCCTTTTCAGTGCAAAAGTCATTCAGAACTGCATTCTTGAACTCAGTTCCGTTGTCTGACCTTATAGCTCTTACTGGACGATTAGAATCCAGCTCAATTAACTTAATGTGATCAACTACCAGTTGTGGAGTTTCATCTTTTGAGTTCAGAAATAGTACCCATGTGAATTTTGAGAAATCATCAACAATCACTAGAGCATATCTTTTTCTTGACATGGACATCACACTAACTGGACCAAACAAATCCATATGGAGAAGTTGTAATGGTTCAGTTATTGATGATATGTTAGTGCTCCTGTGAGTTGCCCTTTTTAACTTCCCTTTTTGACAAGCATCACATAGACCTTCCTGAGTAAATTCAATTGAAGGTAAACCTCTCACCAACTCTCTTTTCACTAGAGAATTCATTGTTTTGAAGTTTAGGTGAGAAAGTCTCTTGTGCCATAACCAACTTTCATCAGTGGATGCCTTTGAATAAAAACATCAAATTTCTTCTGTGCTTCCAGAGTTCATATTGGCTACGTACAAGTTTCCTTTTCTTACTCCAGTCAACTGTGGCCTTTCATTTCTCTTGTGTGATATTAGACAATTCTTCTTGTTGAAATGAACTTCATAACCTTTGTCACAGAATTGACTAATACTGAGCAAATTGTGCTCAAGGCCGTTCACAAAAGAGACATCTTCAACGATAACATTTCCAGCTTCTAATCTGCCATATCCATCAGTTTTACCTTTGCTGTTATCTCCAAAGGTAACGACTGGGCCAGCCTTCTCCACCACATTTGTCAGCAGGGCTCTATCTCCAGTCATATGCCTTGAACATCCACTGTCCAGAATCCACATGACTCGATCAACCTGTTTCAAACCCTGCAATGACAAATTGGTTAGACTTTCTTCGGAACCCAAATTTGATTGGGTCCGGAGTACTTAAAGAATTGACCTTTATCAGGTAAAGCAACACTTTTTATTTTAACAACATTTTCTTTAGGTACTGGACATTTAACCCTGTAAACAGCTTTAACTTGTTTTGGTTTCAGCTTGGGTAACCATGTCTTCACCATATCCTGAGAAGGACTTGGAGTCCTAATCTTAGAATTAGGTGATTTTACAGTCCTGGATCTAACATGTTTATTTCTGCTCATATGCTGTCTAGGAACGTTCTTCTCAATACATGCATGATTACCGTTAAAGTAAGCAGACATTATATTAAAATCACAAGACATGCAATTAACAGCATCGCATTTCTTATGAGCAGTATCAATAACAGGAATAGCATGCATGGTAGATATGTTGTTGCATTTATTCATGTTGTTACTTCTACTACTAGTTTTCAAGGAACTAGTAGACTCACCAACTCTTTCTGCTTTTACAAACACAGTCTTTCTATCTTTATCATTTTTAACAACTTGATTACTTTCTAAGACTACGCCATTAGCTACATCCTCAATGCGCATCTCTTCCTTAATGATTAAAGATGTTGTATCCAAAGGTTCTGCTATGGATGTCTTAAAGAGAGGGTTACTAACACTCTTAAGCACTAATGGTATACCCCTATCTACAGCACTGACACGATTAGGGGTAATAATGCTTTTTCGACCAATAGCTTCATTATAATCAAACCCAATTCCTACGGTTTGATTAATCACTTGTTGGTTAAACAACTCTTTAGCTACTTTACATGAATTAGAAGTAGCACTAGCCCTTATTTCAAGCTCAGCTATTGTTTCACGTTGTTGAGCCACTATCTCTGCTAGAGACCTCTCAAGTTCTTTTAGAATTCTTATTTCTGATTTTTGTATAACATGGCAATTTTGTACATCGTGTAATTCTGATAGTTGATTTTTAAGATCTGTATTTAACAAATTGATCCTTTCAATCTCTCTATTAGCATTACCCAGTGTATCAGTAAGTTGATAAACATATTGATTTTCAGTAAAAGATACCTCAGATGAAGTACCACTGGAGTTATCAGATTTTGCGATCAGGGCAAGATTGCCATACTCTTCATCTTCAGAGTCTGTATCATCCCAACTCTTTCTAGCAGCCACATAGGCTTTACCTGTCTTCTTCTTTTCAGATCCAAAGTCTTTTCTTTGGTTTTGTTTTGGCTTCTGACATTCAGTAGCGAAATGTCCAAGTTCATTACAGTTGTAGCATCTAATTTTACTTCTTTCAACTGTTCCAGTTTTGTAACCTCCTCTGTTACTTGAGGATGAAGAACCTCCTCTCTGGAACCTGTTATAGTTAGATTTGTACCTGAACTTGGGATTCTTCCTGAATCTGAAGTTGCTGAATTTCCTTAACAACAAAGCCATGGACTCATCTTCCAACTGATCTAGCTCTTCTAACGAATAGAAGTCTCCTTCATCTGGACTAGCATTCGTTTGACCAACTTCAACTTCAAGCTTGCCACTGTCAACATTACAAGATTGAATAACCTTATTTTCCACTTCCTGTTTGTTCTCAACAATAAGAGCTGTAGAAGTATTATCAACTCTTCCTTTTCCATAAATCTCCTTTTGTTGAGATTGTTCCAGTTCATAGGTTTTTAAAACACCAAAGAGTCTTTCTACAGTAATTTCACTTAGATTCCTTGACTCTCTGATAGCTGTAATTCTATGTTCTAGATGAACAGGCATTGACAGTAGAAATTTTCTATTGATCTCTTTCTGAGTGTAATACTTGCCATGCATCTGTAAATTGTTGACAAGTTTGTTATATCTTTCAAATACATCTTGAATACTTTCATTGTATGCTGATCGAAAGTGTTCATACTCAGAAGTCAGAATTTCTAGTCGATTCTCCCTAACGTCCTCTGTTCCTTCATTCACAGTTTCAATGGTTTCCCACATTTGCTTTGCAGTTTTGCAGTTAATCACATGACTGTACATTACAGAGTCTAGAGAGTCTATTAAGATCAGTCTTAAATTAATGTCAAGTCCAGCTTCCTCTCTTTCAGCAAGAGTGTATTCAGAAGAATCTTTGTGTACATACCTTGCAGGGGAAATAACTTTTCCATCAGTAACAACTTCAGGAATTATTCAAAAGGTATTATAGGTCCTTCTGATAAGACTTTCATGTATTTAGGATTTGCAACCTCGAGGAACATTAACATTTTGTTCTTCCACATATCATAACTATTTTTGTCATATATGGGAATTTTCACAGTTCCAACTTTAGAAGACATGATGAATTTTTTAAGAGAGTTAAAAAATTCGGGGATGATTTTTAATCGAGTAAAATGGGATCTTTGATTTGTGTATCAATCAATCGGCCCTGATACCAATTGTTAGGTCCGATAAGATTGTAGAAGGGGGGGTTGAATACAATCTTTACCTTTTTATCGAAATTTGTCCTTTAAATTAAATTTGATAAAGACAAATTTATTTGCGGAATTATTTAACACAATTTTTCAAGTTGAATATAACTGTATATTAACTTGATGTGGTGTTACAAAATCAGTATAACAACTTATCAAGATGTTAATAACTAATTAGAAAATTCGACATGAACTTTTCTAATTTAGTTAATAATAATCAAGATAAGAACTAGGAAACTTAATTCGCTAGTAGTACAAGAATCACAAATAAACAAGTTCTATCGGATAGAATATCACAAAGATGAAGAACTTGAATTTCTGGGAATTGTTTAAGCTTTGGTGTTCTTGGTGTTCTTGAGAGAGAGAATTCTACTCTGGATTTTATGTTTTTGCTGTGTTTTCTCCGTTATGACTTAATCTGGTCTGTTCTGTTCTTTTATATCAGTAACAGGTCTTGCTGGCTTTCTGTAGGATATTTAACTGCTCCAGCATGACTTAAACTGCTTCCAAGACTTATTTTCCTTCATTAAGACTTACACAAACCTCCATTAAGACATAAAATGTGTCGGTAAGACTTACCAGAAGTTCGGTAAGACTTACAACAGCTGGCAGAGGTCGGTAGGACTTAAATCAGGTCGGTAAGACTTAAATCAGGAAAGCTTCTGTCGGTAAGACTTAAATTAAGTCATACCGAATTTTTCCTTCTCCAAGACTTAAACTGTTTTCTTTCTTTAAGTCATATTGATCCATTTAATTAATTAATGATTAACTAATTCATATTTAATTGATACAATAATTAATTTAATTAATAAATTAATTCTTCCAGAATTAATTCATTTAATTAAATCAACTAAATTACTTTATATCAATTATAAATGAATTTAATTAAATCAATAAATAATTAATTTAATTCTTACAAACCATTAAAGGTAGTAAAGAATTACCACTGATTTATGTTGACGTTCGATGTACTGTCTGGTTCATGAACGACTAACTTCAATGATGCTTCTTCACTTTTGACTTTAGGTTGTGGTTTGTTTCTTCTCACAATTCTCTTGTACTGCAACTGATCTTCAAACTATCACTCGAAAAATCTCTGTCACTGTTCAAATGAATCCATTCACTTCAATGCTGTACTGGGGCTTGATCAGATAACTGAATCGTCTTCCAGTGTATGACATCAAAACTATAGATTGACTTTTCTTCTTTCTTCTGACAGATAATACTTCTTGAGATTCCTGTGACAGTTCATATGTATATTTACTTATTACAATTTGGTTTAAGTTGATTAGGATCCTCTAACTACAAATAGGCTGAGTCATATGCCTTTCATAATTCACTGTCAGTCGGTTGATAGTTTTCAGCATTAGTTTGATTCTTTTCAGTTTGATCCAATCCTAAAGACTTTCCAGTTTCTGCAGCATCCAGAATATTTATCAAAATTTCATCAGGATCTGATCATTACATCAGGATTTGATCATAACATCAGGATTTGAATTGTTATATCAGGATCTGACCATAGTTTCTGAAAGATAGTCTATGACGCCTGAATCCTGATTGAACATTGTTCACAGTTTTGTAGTTTCTGAATAACTTGTTCATCCTATACTAAGTGATAAACTCTTTATAAGATCAGGTATTATAAGAAGTATACGATCATTTTATTCTAAACATCACAATTATAACATCCTCAAATGCAATAAGTTATTTTAAAAAAAAGTAAAATTAAGTTGCATTTGGTCTTTGATTGCAAAACATATTTTTGCAAATATTTTCGAAAGATAGTTAAATTGCAAAAAAAAAAAATTAAAAAAATTAATTTTTTGGTAATTTCTCTAGTTAAAATCATATATATTATTTAAATTTGCTGAAATCATCAAAAATAATATTTTTTGTGATTATTTTATTTTTATGATTTTGCCATCTTCTTAACATATTTGCAAAAGTACGATTTGCAAACAAATCAAACAAATACAACTTGTTTTTACATTTTTTGGAAAATAATTTTTTTGGCTAATCTGATATATTAAAAGAAAGAAAGAATACAGAGGGATTCACCCTTGCTTTATGCCGAGGCACAATGAAACCTATCTAGATTCAATCTTGCCTTAAGAGGCAAGATTGGAAGCAGAAAGGACGAAGGAGGGCAAACAACCCTTACAGTCATTACAATCAAGGGATAGAAATCCAACTGTACATTTCTAAGTCTATGAATTGTGAAAACCATGTAGCATTCTTCAGTTTTGTCTTCAAGTCAAGCACGATGCCTTTCAACAGTTTGCATGGCCCAAAGTAGCCCTTGTTTTTGGAAAATAATTGAAATTTCTCTTGGGAACATGTTGATTTTGTTTGACTTTGATTTAAATCATGCAACTTGTTAAGCAATTGTTATAGTTTATTTCTTGTCATCTAGGTGTTGGTGTAACAATCCCGATTTTTTATGGATTTATTATTATTATTATTATTATTATTATTTAAATATTTTATTGGTTTTCCAAAAAGGAATAATAAGACTGTGAATATTTAATTTTAATTTGAATGCAGTTATGTGTTTAATTGTTAATAGGTTATTCCGATAGACTGTATTTGGTACTGTATGTGTTAGTAAAAATTTATTTTATTAAAAAAATTTATTTTTATCAAAAGTGATTAATTGAGTTTATTTTAAAATTTTATGGATCAAGTGGTATTTTATTGGTACAAAAATTATACCCGGTATTCTACCCGTGTACAAAAGTTTGATTTGTATAAATTATTAAAATGTTTAAAATTGAGTATTTTCACATTTTTGGTAACTTGAGATTATTTTAGAATTTTAAAGATCAAAACTATATTTTTCTCGTACTAAAATTTTACCCGGTATCTTATCCGTGCCCCATTAATATTTGGGTGCATTATTAAAATATTTGAAAATTTTGTATTTTATATTTTTGATCAATCTGGGAAAATTTCGTGTAATTTATTAATTAAAATATATTTTTAGTTGATTTTATTGTGTTTTGATTTATTTTTATTGCATTTAAACGCATTATGATTTTTATTAAATAGGAAAATTATCTCATACGTGTTATGTGACTTATGTGTAGCATAGATTATTTTATTCTATTTTTCTATAATTTTTATATTTTTAGAATACAGTTATTTCGCATTTTAATTTCCGGACCCAGCCCCTGTTCTGAATTAGATGCCATGTTTTGATAAAATTATTTTTATACAATGATAGGATATATAAAAATGCATTATTTTGTAATTTTTGTAATATTCATAATTTTTGGGAAATTTTGATATATATATATATAACATTTGTTTAAAAATAAAAATTTTACATTTTTATCCCATAAAAATTATTTTTAAGGCATAATAATTTTAATTAGGGGCTAAAAATATTTTTGGGTATTAATTTTCAGATTAATATAAATAGCAGATTTTTATTTTTAATTATCAAAATTAATCAAAAATCAGATTTTTGATTTTTTAATTTCTGGAAATTCTGGAGAATTGTTCTTGGTGTTCTTGAGAATCAAACTCACTTTTGAAGGTGATTCCGGGATCCAAATCTCTCATATGAGTAGCCAAACTGAATCTCATGATCTGTACTACATGATTATGTGGGTGAGTATATGTGTGTAAGCTTTGATCTTAAATTTTTAATTTTAATTCGAATTATTAGGGTTTTGATGGTTTGTATAGCTTCACATGATCCTAGGGAGTTGTTTTATGTGTTCAATTGATGTGTTTATGTTCGATTTTGTGATATACAAGTTAAGTTTTCAAATGATTAGACCGTTCTTTGTGATGATTGTTCGTGTTAGAGGTGTTAGAGGTAGAGCCGGCAATTTCGTACACGACATGAAAACACGACACGAAAACGACGCGAAAATTACGGGTTTGGGTTGACCTTTTTAGTACACGAACACGAAAGTACACGAACACGAAATTACACGGATGAATTTAATGTCGGTTTTGGGTTTACCCTTGGGTACACGACACGAAACGAAAATACACGAAATAAATAAATATTTTAAATAAATATTTTAAATTATATAAATATATATTACAAATAAATATTACATATTTAACTTTTTTACAAAATAAATAGAAAATATACGGAAAGTACACGAAAAGTACACGAAAGTACACGATTTTTATTTCGCTTTCGTGTAAACGGAAAGTACACAAAATATTTCGTGTACTTTTCGTTTCGTGTTTACACGAAATATTTCGTTTCGTGTTCGTTTTAAAATTTGACTACACGAATTAATTTCGTTTCGTGTTCGTTTTGGTCTCTTGGTACACGAAACACGAAAGTACACGACACGAAGTACACGAAACGAAACGAATTGGCAGCTCTAGTTAGGGGTTAGATTGTATGAGTTATAAGCTTCATTTTGTGATGTTAAACACACGATTTGGTTTAGAAATGAAGGAGAACGATTTTGGACCGAATTTGGGTTCAAGCTCGCCGGAATTTGGTCGCGTTTTTGTTGTTTTCGTTGGCACGGTTGAGTTTGCCGTGAAATTCTAGTCAATATCCATATATTACACGCTTGATTTGGGTTAGTTTTGTGAAAGTTAAGGTCACCGGAATGTTTTTCGGTCGCCGAAAAATTTCAGGATTCCGGCGAACCTCCATTAAAGGTGGTCAAGTGTTCTTGGTAATGAATGTGTGAAGGTGGTGATGAATAGTGCTGTTTGATCATTAAAACTCAAAATCAGTTTTAAAAAAAAATGTTTTGAGTTTTATTTTCAAAAATTATTTATTAATTCGTTTTATTTATAAAAAAATCAAAAATTATTTTAAAAATTCTAAATAAATTATTTTTAATTCGAACTAATTTAATTTAATTGTTTTAAATTTATTTAGATAGTATTTTAATTAATTTAAAATTAATTGGTTAATTAATTTTAATCAATTAATTTATTTAATTGAATATTATTTAAATATAATTAAAAATGATTAAATTTAATTATTTGAAGAAGAAAAATAATTTATTTAATTTCCAAATTTATTTATTTATTTATATATTTTGTTTTATTTAATATTATTTAATGGTTTTAAATGATAAAATTTTCATTTTAATTCCTAATAATAATCCGGGAGTGATAAAAATAGTTTAAAATTCTTAGATTTATTTTTATGAGTTGATTAGTAAATAATTAATTTGAATATTCAATTAATTTAATTATTAATACAATTATTCTTATTAATTGTGTATTAATTAAATCGCTTGTCTGTTTTAAACGAGACAAATATTTCTAGATTCAGAAAAATGACCCGGTTCTTATAAAAATGATTTTAGATTAAAATTCAACTTTTAAATTCGGGTTGACTTTTCACCAAACTTTTTTTTTCATAAGTTAGTTATATCTGATAATTAGGGTTTTGACCAGTTTTCTAATTTTAAATACACCCCGATAAAATCTTTTCATGATCTGATCTACGTGCTATGTGATTATTTGATTTACTTATCAAGTCTTTTTGCGTGCAATATGAATTATTTAGGTATTGAGTATCAAGGGTTAGAACATAAATCGAGTTTTGATCGATATATAGATTTAATATGTGTTAATTGTTTATATGATTTATATTATAAGATGTTGTTAATAGTAGACGATGTTTTCTTTGATTGACTGACAAGGATGGTCAGATATCGTTTATTTTCACAAGGATTAATTATTGAATATTGACTTAGGTTTGTCAGCGGAGATAAGTAGATGATGGAAAAGGTAGAGATGAATGCAGTATTGTTTATGGGTTGTTGAATTTATTGTGAGGTGTTTTAACACCGGGAAAACGTCTATGTTCAAACGAGATATTTCCAAATATTTTCTTCCAGCAGAAAGATCTGGTAAGCATGGTTACTACGTTCGAATTGAGTTTATAAGCGTTTATAGAATGTCAGAGTTAACGTCTGAAGACTGAATTATCGTATTATGTTTGACTATCTAAGTAGACGTCTGCATCCGACTTCGGTGAATAAGATTCGCGGCAACCGCTAAAGCGTTAAACCAACGAATGATTATAACAGAACATGTGATGACGTGGGATAGAAGAAAAAGATAGTTGTATTACATCGGCGTTACGTATTAAGCTAAGGACTGCAGGCAAGTATTTTCTCCCTTGATCATCTTAAACACTTTTTATTTTATGTTTCATTTATTCATAGCATGACAAATAGTTATTGTTCAGAGCTATTTGTGATTCTTAAATATTTTTGAGCGAAAACAAATACTCGTTATTGGTACCCTTGATGTGGGGAAATTGTTTAAGATAAACTATTCATATCCTTATTATCGTAGTAAATAATAGGGATGTGAACTGTATGTGAAACTAAGCATTTTCTGTTGAATTCGGAAATTGCTCTATTGGATTGTGATGAGTATTGAATACGGTAAAAGAATACAGAGGGGGGGTGAATGGATTCTTGAACTTTTCTTTGTTCTTGAATCTTTGCAGCAAGATATGTGTTGAATGTGTAAAATATGTAAGGACAGATAACAAAGACACACACAACACAATATCACTTTAATCTAATATTTTATTAGATAAAGATTTTGCTACAATCTGTGAATACAAACGGTAGTATTCTCAGCTTCGTTTTTCTTAGAGAGATATTTCTTGTGATGTATCTTGAAAAACTTATCACACTTTAGCTAAGGAAGTGAGGCTGTATCCTTATAGACATGGATACACCTACTTACTACAAATAAGGTAGGTAAACAAAATACTTTCCAGTCTGTCTATCTTATTTGAGTAAGAGTCCAAACGGCTACAGATTTGACTTTGCAAAGCCTGTTCAGATCCACTTCTTTAGCTCCTTGTCCCTTTGTCTTATCTCTCCAAGCTTCTTTGTAGGCTTTCCAATCTGCTTTATAGTACATAGTCAAATAAAGCGTCTTGGCTTGTTGCAGGTTTCTGACTTGTACAATTCTTCAGTATTTTGCCTCCAAGAATGTATTCGAGAAGTGGCTAAGTGATTGATTCGAGAACTCGAATTGACTTAATCGATAACTCTGAGTTCTCGAATAGTGTTATATTGACATATCGAATCACTTCTCGAATAGCTCTTTTCTCTGGGACTCCTTGAGATATCGAATAGAGCTTTTTGACATATCGAATCCCTGAGATGTCGAATAGCTTCTTTAGTCCTTGAGATATCGAATAGATCATTGACTTGTTGACTCTTAGAGAACTCGAATGATGCTTTGACTTGTTGACTCCATGAGTTCTCGAATAGAGTAATAGACATATTGAATCTCTGAGATATCGAATGAGATATCGAACAGTGTATTCAGAGATATCGAATAGTGTCTTCTGAGATATCGAATCTCTGACTTCTCGAATGCTAGACTTCTCGAATAGACAAATGTACTTCTCGAATTGGTACTTAGGCAAATTCTTCATTTCTTCAAATCCCAACTGTGATTATTTGGCAGTCTTTATCTCCTTGCTTGAGGCATGAACCTTGGAACTTCTTTCAAGCATTATTCTTGATTTTATAATTACAGTAACACAACTAGAATTTGATTCCTATTACAAGTACAGAACAAATAGAAACTCTGCAACTAGAGGTTCCCTCAGTTAAGAGGTCATGTAGGTAATGCATAGCATTACACATACTTAGGCTTGTTATTAGATGTATTCAGGCATGCCTCTGTGACTAACAATCTCCCCCAAATTGTGAGTAAGACCCTTAGTCACAATTTCATGTCTGATAACAAGCCTAACATACATAAAGATAAAACTTGACAGTACATGTATGAATTTTGATTAGCAATATGGATAGAACTACAGGGAGAGTAATCTTACAGCCTATGATGAAGTACTATCCATTGTCATTTGTTTCCCTTTCCATAGCTTTGGCTTGCAAATCATCATATGCTTTCTTTCTTCTTTCTTTCTCCTTCCTTGTATTCTCATCCATAGCTTTTATTATTTCTGCCATAGCATCCAATTCTTCAAGAAAAATTGAGTCTTTGAAATCTTCAAGTACTGAATTCAGAATGCTTGTAGGATAGTGGTTGAGTAGATTCATTCTGATGTGGATCTGATTCCCATTTCTCCTCCTATACTTCACCACATAGGGGTTAAACTGAACTCTACACAATCCATTTGCCCTTAGCTTTTCTGCTTCAATCTCCAATCTCTCAATTTCTTTCTCCCTTGCTAGCCATTTCTCATGACACTCTTTTCTGATTTTCTCCTTATGATCTCTCTTCATCTTCACAAAATCAATTAGCTCTAGCTTCCATACTCTTTCCACTTTATCTTCTGAGCTCAACAATGCAATAATTCTTTCTATGTCATGTAGTTTGCCCCAGTGTTGACATCCTCATTGTTTGAATTTCTCCTCCCTTCCATCAGTATATTTGATCTCAAGGCAGTTATCAACAATGGCAACATGATAGATTCTTTGAGCTTGTAAGAATTACAGTTGGTCTTCATCAAAATCTTCATCTAGTGGTTGGAGTTTTAAGCCTGGATAGATTGTCAGAGTCCTTGACTTTGATAGCTTTGGTTTCCTTGCAGCTTGTTTGAATTTGATCCTTTTGACATGGTTGCCTGGCAGTATCATGTGACCTTTGTTTGTGGACCATTGTAGTATTCCATTAGCAGTATGCTTTTTGAAATGTACAGATGGTTTCTTGACTTGAATCTTCTTCTCTTCTTGAGGTGGTAAAACTGTTGCAGAAACCATGGGATTAGATTTTGGTAGGTCATTACTAACAGCATTCACCCTAGACTTAGAGTCTTGTGTTGTGGTGAGATTACTGCTAGCAATGCCTAAGGCTTGCTGTTTTCCATTCATCCTCTCATAGACTTTGCCTTGGTCATCATCCTTCTTATCCTTGTTGTCTTTCTTTTTCTTCTTATCCTCATCCCCCTTATCACTCCTGTGATGACTTCTCCTCCCATCACTCTTGTCTTCATCTTCATCATCCTTATTCCTCCTTGGCTTGGCCATTTCTAGAATTACACCAGTTGCAATGTATGATATGAGAATGTGCAGTGCCTCTATCTCTTCAGCAGTACTTGTCCCCTTCTTCTTTTGCAGTAGATCAATGATGGCAATAATGAGTCTGTGATTTCGAGAAGTGAGATCATTGGGAATGACCAATTGTTTAATCTCTTCAATTCTGGTGCCAGACTGATAGATGATTGTCCATGGCTTCTTAATCACTTCTGGCAGCCTTGAAGGTTGGCCATTCCTCAAGTCATCATACAGACTTTTATTGTTTTCATTTACATTCCTCTTCTCTATGAGCTCTATCAGTGCATCTATCTCTGAATGTTTCAAGGCATGTAGAGTTTTGTAGGTTAGATGCCAGATTCTGGATTTTGCTACCATCATTACTTCCTTGAGCCATGAGCCATCAACTTTTCTAGGTACCACAGTGAAGTAATCGATCTAATCCTTCAAGTTCCTTAGATACAATTGAGTGTCACCAGCCTGTTCTCTTGAGACTTTCAGAAACTCCAAAAATGCATCATCATGATAAACATTTGAGTTTGCAATTTCTTGTAGCTTGGCCTCAGTGGCCACCTTCACTTCTACAGGCTTGGCACTTTTAGATATGGAGAGTGAAGGTTTATCAGATGGCATACTCCCTGCAACCATTGTGGTTGTGATAGTTTGCTTTTGACCACTGGAAGTAGTGATGTGCACAGTTTGTAGAGTGACAACTGGCAGAGAAGTAGGAGGCTCGTCAATTTTGTCTTTTCCTTTGCCAGGCACATGAATTAGAGATTTTGAAGTTCTTTGATGAGCACCTTTAGTGATTTTGATGCCCTTTACTGGTGGTTTCTCCCCCTTTGTATTTGAGTTCCTTGATGTCTTCTTCTCCCCCTTAGGCTTGTTGTTAGGCACAAAGGCTGTAGTATGGACCTTTGGGGTTGAAGATTCTTCAGGTAGAGGGAGACCCATGTGCTTCATCATTGCAGACAACATTGATTGTTGATGCAGAAGAACATCAGCTGTGGTGGTGGCTTAAGTGTTCAACTTCTCAGTTAGAGTGTGTACCTTGTCTGTAAGATGAGCATTGGACTGAGTGAGAGTAGCTACCTCCTTTTCAAGTGCATCTACCTTACTGAATAAGGCATTAGATTTGAAGCCAGACAGGGATTGTTCTTTAAGTCTCTGCACTTCAAATCTAGACAGCTCATGCACAGGAAGCTCAGTTACCAGCTTGTCTCCATATTGATTTGCAAAGAGTGTCCTAAGCATGGCATTGGCATCTGTAGTCTGATCAGATAAAATTTGAAATTTGCTTCCTAGACCTGTGACTGTATCTTTAAGAAGAGCTAGACTATTATCTATCTTGGTGCATGTGGTGTTGCAGTGTCTGTTATCTTTGACCACACTGTCTAGTTGAGGAAATTTGGCATCAAAGGCCCTCTTTATCTCTTCTACTGAAGTGGCTGTCTTGTTACTTACTTTGTTGACTTCAGTTTTGACTCCCTTGCCAAGATAGTGTGCAGCCTTGAGAAAACCCTTGTAGGAATCATTGACAGCTTCATACACTTCACTAGGGGACAGGGATTTTGCATTTGAACCCAGTGAAGTGATGTATTCCTCTCTAAGATATTGAAGTGCTTCACTGAGAGTTACATCATACTTTCCTTGCATCCAGGCATCTACATTGCCATCTCTCTCAGCATCATCAATAAACTTGGCCTTCTACATCTCCACATCATCCCTATGGCATAGTAGGATGGCTTCATAATCTGGATTTGAGATGTTGGAGGTGACAAGGTTCTGGGCTATTTTGACAAACTCAGGAATCTGATCCACAACATAGCTTTGGAGAGCTTGAATGGACATTTGTGGTGGAACAGACCCTGATCCTGAAGCACTGTCATGTTGCACAGGCTTCAGCCATTGGGACAAAAAGTGAGAGCTAGAGTTAGGCAAGCTAGACTCCTCAGTTACATATGCAACTTCTGTAACCGGATGGAAAGACTTCGCTACTGTTGTCTCCACAGAAGTGGGATGAGTTACAACAGTAGTTGACACAGGCACAGAGTCTCTAGTTAAAACTAGTGAATCCTCTGTGTTTGTGATGGTGTCATTAGGAGATGTCCCAGCATGCAATCCCTGACCATCTAAATGTGGTACCTGGGTGGTGAGCAAGGTGTCATGCACCAAGTCACTTGAATCCATTGGCTCATCAAGAGAAAAGAATTCTTGATGATCAATGCCTTGCTCCTCAATTTCTTGAGTTGCAGGCTCCAAAGAAATATGAGTGGTAAATTCTGGAAGAGAAGTGTGTTGTAGATTAGATTTTGGCAACTCCCCCTGAGAGATAGAGGGAGTTTCAATTGTGATGTGCTCTCCACTCAGTGTTGTGCCAGCCTTATCACTCCCATGTGCTGACTCTGTACAAGTAGGTGCATTGGGGAGAATGCTTGATTCTATAGATGCACCCTATTGAGAGGATACACCTAGTGAGCTGTTTGCCCCTGATTTTACAACTTCAGCCATTTGGTTGACTGAAGAGGTGGTTTTAGACTTCTTCTTCTTCTTCTTTGGCCTTAGTAAGGGTGACTCAGGTTCCTCACTTGCTATGCCTAATTCTACAGCCAAGGTTGCTTCGGTTAAGATTGTTAGAGGTTCAGAAGCAACCTGTTTTCTCTTCTTTTTACTAACATCACCCTTTTGAGAGGATGATGCAGTTGTCTCTGTGTTTGGTAAAGTGTTTGGCTGAGAGGGTTGGTTAGCAGGCCCTGGGTTAGCATTTTGCTCTACATGCTTGGGCCTAGCTAACTCAGATTTTGAGGCACATATTGGCATGTTGTGGGGGTAAGTCCTAAATAAACTCTCCATAAGGGGAGTTATTTTGAGCCTTACATTTCCTAGTCTCTAAGCTACCAAAAATGAGTTTGGTCATGGATTTCGGATAGCCTATTCTATTTTTGTCTAACCCAGGCAATTCAATCAATTTAACATCTATGAAATTAAGTACAGATTGAATAAAGCGAGGGAAGAAAATTTCATTACCTCTCTTGGCTGAGTTCTTACCAAGTCTCCCATACAATTCTTGCATTATGATCAAACCAACATCAATCTTTCTCCCATATGCTAGAGCATATCCTATTTGTTGAACAGGTGTGCTGATTTGATCAAAGCTGGACTTCCTTGTTGTGAAGACTTGAAGAAGAGTGGCAAAGACATAGCTCCATTCCTTCCTCAAGTACTTCCTATTCAAATTTCCAAGCTTGATTCTATCTGAGTAGTTGATAAAATCAAAGAAATCTTCCAATTCCTGATCAGTTGCTTGACTGTCATACACTCCTTGTTGTAACCCCAGTGCTTGATTCATATTTTCAGTAGTGATGGTGATTTCCTTGTCCTGAATTTTGCAATAGATTACGTTTGAAGTTATTGCATTCTCAAGGGCCACGACCTCCACAGTAGCAGTTCTCCAAAACTGTTCTAGTAAATCTAGATACAGAGTTGGGTTGGCTGAGAGTGCATCCTTGATGTATGATTCAGCCATCCATCGAACGAAACACTTAAAGTTTGCATTGGGTGCTTCAACATCGTTGGTTATTGCAATGAAATTGGTGTGCTTAGGAATTGTGAGTTGGGTATTTGCCATTGTTACACAGAAAGATGAGAAGAGAATGAAGGTTGAAGAAGAAATTTATCTTTTGACGTTAGGGTTTACAGAGGTTTTGGAACTTTAGCTGCCTGAGAAATCGAATGAAATGATTTGAACAGTTGTGGAATTGTATATATGTGAGTGACTTGAGTTGTCGATTAGATATAAGTTTTGTATCGACAAGTCAGTCATTCGAGAAGTATAAAACAACTATTCGATAAGTCAAGAAAGGCTTATTCGATATCTTAAGCAGTTTGTAACTCACAGCTGGCAGTTATTTAACTCAGAAAATAATTCTAAGCTAAATAAAATATGTTTTTATGAGCGAAATGAAATATTGAATATAAATCCAAAAAGCGATTAAGTGTCAGCGAGAAATCAGCCTTTTCAAATGATTCGATAACTCAAATACAGTATTCGAGAACTCCATCATTAGAGAACTAAAATACTCTATTCGAGAACTCAAAGTGTGCTATTCGATTTCTCAAAAGACACTATTCGAGAACTCATGAGGGTTCTTGATAGGCCTATTCGAGAACTCGAGCCATGACAAAACGATGAACCATTCGAGAAGTCTGACTTATCGAACTATATTTTTCACTCATAAAATTCAATTTTCACTATCTTTTAAAATTTACCAGAAATATTCACTGAAGAATATTCTACTAAATTAAATAGTGATTCTCTCAAAATTTCACAGAAATTTCAAGCTAAAGATGTATGATTTTCAACATATGCAGCATTGTGGAATATTTATAAATCATAATCCAGCCAATACTTACTTTAAAATTATTGAGCATTTGATAAAGTAAGTATTTACTGCTGCAACAATCTAGTTGATATATTCACTCAGCCAGAATTTGAAGAATTCAGCATTCCAATCTCACTAACCAACCTTGTGAAGGTGGCTTCATCTAATGGCTTAGTGAATATGTCAGCTAGTTGTTTCTCCGTGGGAACATAATGTAACTCAATGGTTCCATTAGTTGCATGCTCCCTTATGAAGTGATATCTGATGTCAATGTGCTTTGTCCTAGAATGATTGACAGGATTGGAAACTATAGAGATTGCACTTGTGTTGTCACACATGATTGGAATTCTTTCCAACACAAGTCCATAATCTCTAAGTTGGTTTCTGATCCAAAGCACTTGAGCACAGCAACTTCTAGCAGCTATGTACTCAGCTTCAGCTGTGGAAGTTGACACAGATTGTTGTTTCTTGCTGTACCAAGAGACTAACCTTTGTCCAAGAAACTGGCAGCTACCTGAGGTGTTTTTCCTATCCACTCTGCATCCAACATAATCAGTATCAGAATAACCAACCAGATTGAACCCTGTGTCCTTAGGATACCATAACCCCAAGTTTGGTGTGCCCTTCAGATATCTGAAAATCCTCTTTATTGCTATCATATGTGATTCCTTTGGATTTGATTGAAACCTTGCACACAAGCATGTTGCAAACATGATGTCTGGCCTACTAGCAGTTAGGTAGAGTAGAGAACCAACCATGCCTCTGTAGATTGAGATATCTACCTTCTTGCCCTTACTATCTTCATCTAACTTGGTAGAAGTGGCCATGGGTGTCTTTGCAGGTGAGCATTCTTCTAAATCAAATTTCTTCAATAGATCCTTGATGTATTTGGTTTGACTTATAAAAATGCCATCCTTCCTTTGACTCACTTGCAGCCCAAGGAAGAATGTTAATTCTCCCATCATACTCATCTCATATCTGCTCTGCATGAGCTTAGAGAATTTCTCACACAGCTTCTCATTTGTAGAGCCAAATATGATATCATCCACATAGATTTGAACTAAGATAATATCATCACCATGTTTCTTATAAAACAGTGTCTTGTCTAGTGTGCCTCTAGAGAATTGATTCTCAAGTAGAAATTGTGACAGTGTGTCATACCATGCCCTAGGAGCTTGCTTAAGTCCATACAATGCTTTAAGCAATCTGTAGACAAAGTGAGGGAATTGTGGATCCTCAAAGCCAGGTGGCTGTTACACATATACTTCTTCTTCCAACTCCCCATTCAGAAATGCACTCTTGAAATCCATTTGATAGACCTTGAAATTAGAATGTGCAGCAAATGCCAAGAAAATTCTGATGGCCTCTAGTCTGGCAACAGGGGCAAAAGTCTCATCATAGTCAATGCCCTCCTGTTGAGAGTATCCTTTTGCAACCAACCTTGCTTTGTTTCTTATGACTACACCATTTTCATCCATCTTATTCCTTAGAACCCATTTTGTTCCAACAATGGTTCTATCCTTTGGTGCAGGCACAAGTTCCCATACTTTGCTTCTTTCAAATTGGTTTAGCTCCTCTTGCATATCAATTATCCAATTAGGATCCAACAATGCATCTTCAAGTTTCTTAGGCTCAACATGGGATAGAAAGCATCCATAGAAACATTCATTTAGAGTTGCTCTCCTTGTTCTCACTCCTGTATTTGGATCTCCAATTATCTGATCTGCAGTATGTGATCTATCCCATTTCCTTGTATGTTCAGATTGATTTCTCAGCCTTGATGTTGCTTCATCATCCAGATCATGATCATTTACATTTCCTCCCCCTGTGAAGTTTCCACTAATCACAGGTGTGTCTTGGATGCTTGTTTCTTCATTGTTAGTTGACACAGGTTCTTCATTCACTTGAGTTTGTTGAATTGTGGGCTCAAATTCAGTTTCAATCTCCTCATCAGAATCATCTAGATTGTCAAACTTCAAAGGATCTTTGTCTTCATCATTGGCTTCTTCTAATCCAGGTAGTTTGCTGTCATCAAATGTCACATCTGTGCTTTCCATAACTTTCTTTTGAGTGATGACATAAACTTTATATGCAATTCTTTCCATAGAGTAGCCAAGAAAAATTCCTTCAAATGCTTTTGCATCAAACTTTCCAACATATTCTGAGTTGTCTTTTAACATAAAGCATTTGCTTCCAAAAGTATGAACATACTTTAGGGTGGGCTTCTTTCCAGTCATCAAGTTATAAGGTGTCTTTCCAGTGTTTTTGTTGATGAGGGTTCTGTTTTGGATATAGCATGCAGTGCTGACAACCTCAGCCCAAAAACATGTAGGCATCTTTGCATCAAGTAACATTGTTCTAGCAGCCTCAATCAGAGTTCTATTCTTTCTTTCAACAACTCCATTTTGTTGTAGAGTCCTTGGAGCTGAGAATTGTTGAGAAATACCATTTTCTTTGCAGAATGCTTCAAGCATGGCATTTCTGAACTCTGTTCCATTATCACTCCTTAATGCAATCACACTTGCATTGTTGGCCTTTGCTTCCTTGTCAATTTTCTTTATATGCTCAATGATTACTTGGGGAGCCTCATCTTTTGATGCCAGAAATTCTACCCATGTATACCTTGTGAAATCATCAACCATCACCAGAGCATACTTTTTCTTTCCTAGTGACATAATATTGACAGGCCCAAACAAGTCCATATGAATTAGTTGTAGGGGCTTGGTTATTGATGTCACTGTCTTTGACTTGTGGCTTGATCTTTTCATTTTTCCCTTTTGACAAGCCTCACACATTCCTTCTTGACAGAATTCAAGTGTGGGCATGCCTCTTACTAACTCTCTTTTGACTAGAGAATTAATGCCTTTGAAGTTCAAGTGTGATAGCTTCTTATGCCACAGCCAACTATTTTCATTTGATGCTTTTGAGTAAAAGCAACAGATTTTGTCCTTGTTTGCAGAGTTCATATTGGCTACAAACAGGCTTCCTTTCCTTACTCCAGATAGAGCAAAGTCACCAGTCTTTTTGTGGGTGATCAAACATTCATCTTTGTCAAAATTCACTTTGAAGCCTCTGTCAGTAAATTGACCAACACTCAGTAGATTGTGCTTGAGTCCCTTGACCAGTGCTACATTTTCAATGATGACATTTCCAATTTCCAACTTGCCATATCCCAGTGTGTTGCCAATGCTGTCATCTCCAAAAGCAACCATTGGGCCAGCCTTCTCCTCATACTGTGATAGCAGGGCCATATCACCAGTCATATGGTTTGAGCATCCACTGTCCAAAATCCACATGACCTTTCTTTCACTTTCTTTGCCCTGCAAACACAAAGGTATTACTTCTCCTTTGGTACCCAAACAAGTTTGGGTCCATGTGGCTTAGCAACAGTCTTATCATAAACAGCATGCTTATCAATTTTCTTGATGTTAGTCTTCTTGTCACTGTTAGTAGTCTCAGAATCAGGGTTCTTAGACTTAGGTGACAGAGGCACCTTCCTAACTTTAGGAGGACTTGAAGACTTTGTTCTTGTGTGGTGTGTGTGAATATTGTGACTGATACAACCTTCCATGAATTGTCTTCTCAAATTGAAGCAACTAGTCATTACATTCATGTTACATGGCATACAATCAAATTTATCACAGAAAGGAGAGTCTTTATGTCTTAAAGGAACAGAGCAATCATAGAATGGTTTAGAAACACTACCAGATGGTTTCTTGCATGCATGAGTTAAATTATTAGTGCTAAAACAATTTTGACAAACTTTCCTAGGGGCATTTGGCACATAAGCATAATTGTTGTCCTTGTTAATCCCTAATTTGCCATTCCTGTTTTGTTTCTTTTTAGCCACTTTCTTCTCAAACTCATTATTCCCAGCTGAAACAAACTTCACAAATTTCTCAAGTCTAGGTTTACCTCCTACTGACTCCTTGGCTTTGGTTTTGACATTCTCACTCTTAGAGGATGCTTGTTGTTCATTTGATTGTGCCTTATCTTCATCATCCAACATTTGCTTAATGAGTAAGGCATCCTCATCAATCTCAAGTGTTGGTGTTTTAAATATTGGGGTCTCAGCCTTTTTCAAAACCTGAGGCACTTCCTCTTGAACAACAATGTCATCTTCAATGACTGCATAGCCTTTCCTCTGCTTGAGAGTGTCATAACCAAGTCCAATAGCAGCCTTAGGTCTAGCTAGATTTTTCTCATGGTAGGACTGCAATAGACTAGAGGAATTCTTGAATGTTTTCAATTTAAATTCATTTTCAGCTAGTTCATCCCTAAGAGCTTTCTCAACTTGACTAGCACATAGAACCTTATTCTTTAGATATTCGATTTCTTGTTTAAGGTTTTCTATTTGCATAGCAGTTAGTTCTAGTTCCTCATTTCTTTTGTTTAACAGTTCATTCCTAGTAGACAGCTTAGCAATCTCTTCATTAGCAGCAGTCATACTAGTATGAATATTAAACATCTCAACAGATAGTTGTTCAACTATAGATTTGTATTCAGAAACAGACATGTCTATAGTAGTGAGGGATGGTACCTGAGAGTCTGATTCAGATGGTTCTTCCATGGAGTTGGCCATCAAGGCATAGTTGTAGAATTCTTGTTCTTCTTCATCACTATCAGAATCATCCCAACACTTCCCTTCAGCTATGTAGGCCTTACCTGGTGCATGCTTCTTTAGCAGAGCCTCATACTTAGCTTCAAGCTCAAGAAACTCCTTATCCTTCTTCTTAGGCTTCTTGCATTCACTGGCAAAATGCCCTAGGTCATTGCATCTATAACATCTCACAGATGACCTATCCACATAGCTGGTTTTGAATTTGTTTTTGTTTGCTTTCACAGGTGCCTTGCTCTTGTTGAATGAATGAGATCTAGACTTGAAGGGCTGATTCCTCTTAAATCTGATGTTTGGGAATTTTCTAGCCATAAAAGCATATGAAGTGTTTTCCATGGCATCCAACTCTTCAAGAGTATAGAACTCATCTTCTTCCTTTTCATCAACAGGTTCAGTCACTTCTTCTTTAGTCTCTTCATCATCTACTATCTCTTCTATTCTCAGTTGACTTGTAGATGCCTCCAGGTCTTGAACGGATTTGTTGACAATCAAGGCACAGGATGTGTTTATCATTCTGCCTTGGTTGGCTTGGATAGCCCTCTTCTGAAGCAACTCAAGCTCATGAGTTTTTAAAACCCCATAGAGCACATCATATGTGACTTTGTTCAAATCTCTTTCTCTTAGAGATATGACCCTTTGCTCTAGATGGTTTGGTGCAGATAGTAGAAACTTCATGTTTAATTCCTTAGTGCTGTAAACCTTCCCATTCATTTGAAGCTCGGTCATCAGCTTGTGAAATCTCTCAAACATGTCAGTAATACTTTCTTTGGACTGTGCCATGAAAGCTTCATACTGTGTGACCAGTATCTGTTTCCTATTTTCTCTTACCTCCTCTGTCCCTTCACATAACACCTCGATATGGTTCCACATGTCCTTGGCTGATGTGCATGATGCTATATTAGCAAACATCGACATATCCATGGAGTCTATGATCAGCAACATGAGATGACTGTCTAGGGCAACCTTTTCCTTCTTTGAGTCCGTCCATTTGGATGGCTCTTTTGCAACATATGATCTAGGAATGACTATTGTGCCCACTGTAGATTCAGCAATTTCTTGTTGTGGTACAAATGGACCATTCTTGAGGATGTCAGGGTAGAGAGGATTGGCAGCTTTGATGAACAACATCATTTTTATTTTCCAGAGGTTGTAATTCTCTTTGTCGAACTTAGGGACCTTCACCGTACCTGTAGTCTTTGGTGTATTCGAACTCATGATCGTTTTATGTTTAGATTAAACAGCCTGCTCTGATACCACTTGATGAGTATTGAATACGGTAAAAGAATACAGAGGGGGGGTGAATGGATTCTTGAACTTTTCTTTGTTCTTGAATCTTTGCAGCAAGATATGTGTTGAATGTGTAAAATATGTAAGAACAGATAACAAAGACACACACAACACAATATCACTTTAATCTAATATTTTATTAGATAAAGATTTTGCTACAATCTGTGGATACAAATGGTAGTATTCTCAGCTTCGTTTTTCTTAGAGAGATATTTCTTGTGATGTATCTTGAAAAACTTATCACACTTTAGCTAAGGAAGTGAGGCTGTATCCTTATAGACATGGATACACCTACTTACTACAAATAAGGTAGGTAAACAAAATACTTTCCAGTCTGTCTATCTTATTTGAGTAAGAGTCCAAACGGCTACAGATTTGACTTTGCAAAGCCTGTTCAGATCCACTTCTTTAGCTCCTTGTCCCTTTGTCTTATCTCTCCAAGCTTCTTTGTAGGCTTTCCAATCTGCTTTATAGTACATAGTCAAATAAAGCGTCTTGGCTTGTTGCAGGTTTATGACTTGTACAATTCTTCAGTATTTTGTCTCCAAGAATGTATTCGAGAAGTGGCTAAGTGATTGATTCGAGAACTCGAATTGACTTAATCGATAACTCTGAGTTCTCGAATAGTGTTATATTGACATATCGAATCACTTCTCGAATAGCTCTTTTCTCTGGGACTCCTTGAGATATCGAATAGAGCTTTTTGACATATCGAATCCCTGAGATGTCGAATAGCTTCTTTAGTCCTTGAGATATCGAATAGATCATTGACTTGTTGACTCTTAGAGAACTTGAATGATGCTTTGACTTGTTGACTCCATGAGTTCTTGAATAGAGTAATAGACATATTGAATCTCTGAGATATCGAATGAGATATCGAACAGTGTATTCAGAGATATCGAATATTGTCTTCTGAGATATCGAATCTCTGACTTCTCGAATGCTAGACTTCTCGAATAGACAAATGTACTTCTCGAATTGGTACTTAGGCAAATTCTTCATTTCTTCAAATCCCAACTGTGATTATTTGGTAGTCTTTATCTCCTTGCTTGAGGCATGAACCTTGGAACTTCTTTCAAGCATTTTCTTGATTTTATAATTATAGTAACACAACTAGAATTTGATGCCTATTACAAGTACAGAACAAATAGAAACTCTACAACTAGAGGTTCCCTCAGTTAAGAGGTCATGTAGGTAATGCATAGCATTACACATACTTAGGCTTGTTATTAGATGTATTCAGGCATGCCTCTGTGACTAACAGATTGGAAGTTATTAAAGCGTAGGAGGCCATGATGATTTCATGGTCCATCAATATTTAAGGAGGATATGGTAACCATTCCATCTTCCTATAGGCTAACATTACTTGCCTATTTTGGTACCCTCATGAAATCCGGATTATACACACGGGTATAGCTGTACCAGTGGAGTATAAAGGGTCCCATTGCTTTTGAACCTGATCAGGGGGCAATGGTGTTTCAGTTATGTATATCCAATCCATATCGCCCGAATGGCTATTATATATTGTGAGTTTGCAGGTGATTCATTTTTTATGACATGCCAAATGATTTCAGTTATGGTTTGAATTATATCACAGTTGTTGATTCAGTTTTCTCTATAAACTGTTTTACATTTCAGTTGATTTTATACCCCACTTATCTTGGTTTTTGTATCAAAATTTTTATACGCTTGCTGAGCATTTCTTTCGCTCATACTTGCTGTTGTAAATTTCTAACATTTCAGTAAGGTAGTTTGGCGAGACTTATCCGCACAGTTCAGAAAGAGAAGAAGCGTGATGCTATTCCGAAGATGACTCGCCTCAGGATGTTTGGATTTAGTGTAAGATCTATTTTATATAATTGAGTTCTAATATTTATTATTATTATTATATTATAGTCTAGTTGGCCTGGCGTACTTCTTATCGAAGTTACATCAGTGGTTTAAGATTTGATCAAAGAGAATGTTGTAATGAAGGATTACTTTCTATTTAATGGAATTTGGATTCTTGTTTCTATCCCTATAACCTTAAAAGATCTTGGTATGTTTGGGGTCACAGATGTTATATTTCCAGTGTTGGTCAATCACAAGTGAATGATTATTATTGAACAAATGTTTTACTTTGAGGATTTTCGCGTGACGACCAAATCTCATGACCCCGGATTTGGGGGGTGTTACAATTGGGTTCGATTCTCGTTTATCCCAAAATTTATTGAGAATAAATGCTAATTGTAAGGCATATAAGTTTACTTATTTAAAAAAAACAATTACTAAAGATTTTAAAGTTGTTGGTTGAGTTGAGAATAAATGCTAATTGTAAGGCATATAAGTTTACTTATTTAAAAAAAATCAATTACTAAAGATTATAAAGTTGTTGGTTGAGTTTGGTTGATGTGAGTTGCAAATATGGGTTCAAAGTTGGAACCCATATATTTGCAAATATTTTTTAAAATATTGATATTTTCACAAAATATTTTTAATAAACACAATTTTTAAGATAAATGGGGAGGGTCGCCCCACGCTCCATCTCTAATGGCTGGGTTTCAAGCAGCTATCGATGACTCTCACCTGGTGGATATTGATTTACAAGGAGGGAAATTCACCTGGGAAAAATCTCGAGGTACAAGTGATTGGTTAAAGAACGCCTAGATAGGGCTTTTGCTTCTCGAGATTGGTTGCACATGTTCCCGTTGTGTAAGTTGTCGGTTATCCACTCTATTGCTTCAAACCATGATCCTATCTTATTGGATTTGTTTATTGTGTCATTCACTCATAAGCAATTCCGTTTTCGTTTTGAAAATACTTGGCTTCAAGAGCCTAATTTTCATAATAAAACGTCTGAGTTCTGGTTAGCTCTGCCTCCATCCCATATTATCCCGAAATTGTTGTCTGTATCCAGCTTTATGGCTCGTTGGGGAGGAACCTTTTTCACAAATTTCGGGATAAAATCAAAAAACAGAAGGAGTTGTTATCCAGGCTAGTGAATCGAGTTGATAGTGTTGGAATCAAATTGTATTTTGACGAGAAAGAGAGATTACATGAGTTGCTTCTCCACGAAGAAATTTATTGGAAACAAAGGGCTAAGGTCTTTTGGTTGACAGAAGGAGATGCTAACACGAAATTTTTTCATGCTTCTGCTTCTTCTCAGAGGAAAACAAATCGGATTCCTTTCTTAGAGTCAGATGATGGAGTTCGAGTTAATGATATGGAAGGTATGTGTAGAATGGTGAGTGACTATTTTGGTGAAATTTTCAGGGGGGATCAACAGAGCACGAACCAACATTTTGATGAGGAGACTAGACGTGTTACTGATGCTCAGAATAGAATCTTGGTGGCAGAAATATCCTTTGCGGAGTTCACTAAAGCTGTGAAACAAATGCACCCTGACAAAGTTAGTGGGCCGGACGGTTTAAATCCCGCGTTTTTCCAGCAATTTTGGCCAATTTTGGGTAAGGAAGTCTTTACCTGTTGTTAGGGATGGGCGTCGGGACACTTCGGGGCCGGGAAGTGTTATCCCCGCCCCCATCCCCGAATTTAAACCAGATCCCCGTCCCCGGCCCGATCCCCGTCGGGGACTATTTTTCATTCCCCGTCCCCGGCCCAAACGGGTAATGGGGATCCCCGCGGGGAATCGGGAAATTTTATTTATAACTAAAAATAATTTTAAATAATTTTAAATGCTAATTAGTGAGCTCAAATGCACTAAATTAAGATAAAAAAATATTACTTAAAGAAACAATTATAAATAACATGGAAATAAAGTTATTTAACTACTAAAAAGACAAACATATAAAATTAAAAGATCTTTTTGTTTCCAATATGAAGTATTGGAAATTCGTTTATATTAATATATGATTAATATATATATATATATATATATATATATATATATATATATATATATATATATATATATATATGTATGTATATATGTATGTATGTGTATATATATATATATATATGTATGCATGTATTAAAGTGTGATGAAATCGAGTCGAGATTGAAAATCGGACCGGGTAGAGAAAATCGGGGCGGGGGTCGGGGATCGGGCCGGGAACACATAAAAACCCGGCCCCGGCCTGCTCCCCGGTTTAAAATTTTCCCCGCTCCCCGGCCCGTACCCGAAAAAATCCCTGAATCCCCGCCCCGTTCGGTGCGGGGATCGGATCGGGATCGGGCGGGCCGGGATGAATGCCCATCCCTACCTGTTGTAAGGGGTGGCTGAAAAATAATTCTTTTCCGGCAAGTCTTAATGATACGAATGTGGTGCTCATCCCTTTCGTGCTAGGGAGAAGCATCAATGACAATGTACTCATTGCTTTTGAGCTCATCCATCACATGAAACAGTCAGCTAGGGGGAGTGAAGGTGATGTGGCCTTAAAATTATACATCTCAAAGGCGTATGATAGAGTTGACTGGGGTTACTTGAAAAAGAGGATGCGGGCTATGGGTTTTTGTGATCAATGGGTGAAATGGATGATGATGTGTGTAACTTCAGTTTCGTATGACTTCTGTTTCAATGAAGCAAATATTGGTCCCATTAAGCCTTCGAGAGGTATTAGGTAGGGAGATTCGCTCTCTCCATACCTTTTCTGTTCTGTGTCAAAGGCCTCTCTATGGCACTATCTAAATCGGTGTCAGATGGAACCATCAGTGGTAATAAAGTCAGTAACTCTGCCCCGATAATCTCTCACCTTTTGTTTGCGGATGACTCTTTTTTGTTCTTTCGAGCAAATAATAGTGAAGCTGTGGCTGTTAAGACTATTCTGGATGAGTATGCAATGTCTTCTAGGCAGTCAATTAATTTTTTGAAGTCAGGTATTACATTCAGCTCAAATGTAAATCAGGATAGGCAAGCTGCAATCTCATCTGTTCTGGGAGTTACTAATGATCTGCAAAATAGCATGTATCTAGGCTTGCCATTGTTGGTAGGAAGGTCGAAAAAACGAGTTTTTGGGTTCATTAAGGAAAGATTGTGGAAAAGGCTGCAAGGATGGAAGGCGAAAAAGATCTCTCATGCAGGAAAGACAGTTCTAATTAAGAATGTAGCCACGACGATTCCCTCATATTGTATGTCATCTTTCCTCCTTCTGAAATCTATGTGTAATGAAATGGAAATAATGATGAATAAGTACTGGTGGCATTCAGGTTTTTCGGATAGAAAAGGGATAAATTGGGTGAGTTGGAAAGGATTGAGTATGTCAAAATGTCATGGTGGACTTGCGTTCAGAAATCTGTACGGTTATAACATTGCTTTTATGGCAAAGTATGTTTGGAAGTTTGTACATAAACCTCAGTCTCTGGTGTCCAGATTCTTTAAAGCAAAGTATTTTGTAAACTCTCATGTCTTACAAGCGAAAGCTCCCCCAGGTTCGAGCTTTATTTGGCAAGGTATTGTTACTGTAAGGAGTGAAGTTATGCAAGGGTATAGATGGGTGTTGGGATGTGGTGAAGTGATTAAGTGCACTCGAGATCCATGGCTCCAGGGGAAGAGTGATTTTAAAGTAGATCAAACCAGGACGTATGTTGATAATACTATGGTTGTGTCTCAACCGTTCCTTCAGAATGAACGGCGATGGGATGTTGTGAAGGTTCAGCAAAATTTCTCTAGAGAGGATGCTGACCTTATTTTGGCAACTCGTATTCTTAAGCATCCTGTGGAAGATCATCTGGCTTGGACTAGAACTATAAATGGAAAATACTCAGTTAAAACGGGATATCAAATGTGGCACAATCGAAATGTGGGTGTGGGATATGTTGTTCAGTCGAAAGGGTAGAGCAAGTTGTGGATTTTGGATTTGCCTAACAAGATAAAGATTTTTATTTGGCGTTTCTGCAGGAATAACATCCCAGTGAAGAGTAGATTGAGTATGAAGGGAGTGCAAATTCCTCTTAACTGTCCTATGTGTAACTCTGATCTTGAGGATATTTTTCATGTCTTTTTTGAATGTTCTTTTGCAACTGCTTGCTGGTCTGTCTTTGGTTTTTATTACGATTTAACGAGTTCAGACAATGCAGCTTCCTGGTTGTTAGCCAAGCTGGAAACAGGAACTACAGATGAAGTTTTGACATTGGTTAAAGTTTTGTGGGGTGTCTGGTTTTTCAGGAATCAAAAGGTTTGGGAGAATAAAGTGGTGACTGCAGATATTGCAATGGGGTGGAGTACAAAGAGTATTTCAGAATGGAGAGAAGCAAGAGAGAAGCGACCCTCCCAATCATCTTGCAATCCGTTAATCAGAAATTCTGCTAGATCTAAGTGGCAGAAACCAGAAACAGGTACCCTTAAACTTAATGTCGATGCAGCAGTGAAAATGGGAGAAACAAAGTTTACCATGGGCTTGGTTCTAAGAGACCATAATGGTAGTCTGGTTGGTGGAAAAACAATTGCAAAGCTATGACAACAACCGTCTTTGAAGCTGAAGCTTTAGCAGTACTGGAAGGTTTACAATGCTCCTCACTATGTCACATGACAGGGTAATCGTTGAATCATATTCCCTTCTCACCGTTCGAGCTCTTCAAGGTCCTGATGATAATGTGCTGGAAGTTGGTAATGTTTTGAGTGCCTGTCGTACAATATTGGATTCTAGAGCAGGGTTCTCAGTTTCTTTTGTTAAAAGACAAGCGAATGGGGTTGCTTACTTGGTAGCTAAAATGCCTTGTTCCCTGAATTGTCAAAACGTGTTTACGTCTCCTTCAAATTTCTTGTTGGAGTCCCTCTTGTATGACGTTTCTTATTAATGATATTTGTCTTTTATTTTAAAAAAAAACACAATTTTCACAAAAAAAATTCTAATGTTAGATATTGCTAAAAAAACACATGGTATTTATACCGATGAAATTTGGTATGATATTTAGTTATATTTAAAAAATTGTATTTATTTTTATAAATGATGAAAAACGTGAACTTTGTTACGATAGGCAATATCAGGATATGCAATAAATTTACTTAGCAAAATTTTCCATCGTAGTAATCCCAATTTTGAAAATTTTGTTTTATTTTTGATATTCAATGTAAACTTTTAAGATAAGGACTTTCGTTCGATATTTTTTATTGACATCCCTCTATGATCAGCTCTTTAAAATTTTTTATACTTATAAAAATGGCACAACTCTTTTACACTACCAAACTACCTTAGGGGATTTTTTTTATAAAATTGATATACTACGTAAAAATAGGGATAAATTAATTTGATATTTGAATTGTAAGATATAACTTGGACTTAATTAATATTATGTTCTATGTTTACGAGAAATTGCTATTGATTTTATGTTTATATTATATCTCTAAACATACACATATAACAACTTTTTACATCAATACCAACCTAAACAAATATAATAATATATAACAAAGTAGCGTGATAATTTAAACTATAAGATGACATTTTTTATCATTCCAAATTTTGGATACAAATTTTATTATTTAAAAATTTATTAAAAAATAACACTATTTATTAGTTTTTAAGCTTTACTAAGAAAAATGCTAGAAGCAGTGTTGAACATGTCAAGAGATTGATTATGAAATGTGCTACATCTGTTTCGTATAAAATTTTATCGGAAGGTTATGAAATTGGATCAATTACTCCTAATAGAAGGTTAAGGCATGGTGATTCGCTATCATCGTATCTTTTTATCCTCTGTGCTGAAGGTTTTTCTACTTTGATTCGGGAGATGAACGTGTGGGGAGATTATAAGGATGTAAAATAGCTTGAAGTGCTCCAACTCTGTCTCACATGCTTTTTGTAGACGACAGTATCATTACTCTAAGGCAACTGAAGAGGGAGCGAGCAATGTAATGGATCTTTTACAGTGCTTCCAACTAGTATCAGGACAACAAGTAAATCTAAGTAAATCGTCGGTGTTCTTTAGCGCAAATACAAAGGCGGAGGTCAGGGTTCTTCAAAACGGTGGCACATTCTTTGCTTAACTATGCAATGTGTTATACCCGAATTCGGCATAAGTTCTGAACAGGCTTAGTGGGCTGGAATAATAATACATCACTCCCAATGGGCCTGGAAATGAATAATGGGTCATTGAAGTCCACCATCAGGAATCAATTTAATGAGTTATCAAGTTACTGATTGAGCTCGCCAGCGAGGCCTAGAGGTCCAGTGAGGTCTAGAGGTGCAGCGAGGCCTAAGGGTCCAGCGAGGCCTAGGATATATTTATTGTGATGGCTTACGGTCAGGCCCAGCGAGGTCGCGTGAGCGTGATCATCCCCGTATAGTATGGACCATCTCGCATGACTAGCCCAGCGAGGTCGTATGCGAGGCCACTCAGTTTCTCCATTCGCCTCGTCAGCGAGGCTGGTTGATTTAAGTATTATGCTAGCCATAGGCAACCTTTAATGGGCCATGGGTCATGAGCAGGAAAAGTGGGTAAAATATATTAGCCCAAGAAGACCTCTAGTGGATTTGGGCCAAGTCGAGCCCGTAGAAACCATAACCCGTCTAGATAACTTCTTCTCCAAGAGAACTACGTATGGCTTGATCCCTATAAATAGGGTACGTAGACATCTTGTTATTTTTGAGAAACAGTTCACCCATAAAAATCAACAAACAAGATCAGCCACAAACAGTTACAAATCTCTACCGTGTTCTTCGTGTTCTTAGCAGAATATCCGTCATTGAATTGGGAGGACGATGACTAAATCGAACAAGAAGAAGAACGGAGTCAACAATGGGGAGACCCCCGGGTCTCTCAAGGTCAACAAGGACGACCCACAACGGAAGGATCCCCCAGAGAATGAGGAACTCAGAGACGGGTCCAAAATTGGGTTCGAGAAGGAGCAAACACCCCCGTCCAACATGTGACTTTGACTAGTGAAGTCATGTCCTTTCTCAAAGGCCTTGGTGATCAAGTGACCGCTGTACAGGATATGATGGGTAAGATGGAAAAGCGATATAGTTCTAAAGGTGCAAAGAGGAATGCGAGGACAGGTGAGTTGGTGACCGAACCCATCAGGGGGAAGGGAGTAAAGGCCCCACCAAGAAACTAATTGAAGATTTTGATGATGTTGTAACAGATCAAACGAACCCTTATTGGAGCGAGGAGGAGTCTATATTGGAAAAGAAAGAGGGGTCGCACAACAAGGCCGCCTCATCTGAAGGGAGACCGGTTAGTGTCTATGACCGTATTGGAAAGAAGCTCACTGAGCACGACCTCCGCCTCAAGTTAGGAAAGATAATGCTAATAAGGATGGGGGATCTAAGAATAAAATCAAGGACTCCCATCGACCACAATCTCCTCGTCGAGATCGCGAGTGGTCATAAAAACAAAATGCACACCTGATCTAGTTGTAAGAAAGGATAATGATACTTCTGGAAATGATGGTGGTGGTGGTGGTGCTCAGTCATATGCACCAGGAACCTCTGATGCTGCTTTGGTAACAAGGAGGAGTGTGTCTCAAACTCAAACCAAGCGGTCAACTCATGTTTCTAAATCTGGGAAGAGAACAGTAAGAACAATGGTGCAGTCTCAAAATCTGACAGAGGAACAATCTCAACTATCTGGTCAGAATCAATTACTTCCAAAAATTCCTGAAGAAGATGAGGATTTATTTATTGCTGAGATAGAAGATGCACCACATCTCTTTAAAAAGATTACTTCCAAGTCAGGTGAGAGTGAAATTGTATTTCACAATGATATTAAAGTTCAACAGCATCATGCTAGGGAAGCACTGACTTTGATCTCTGCAGAAAATTCTGAAATGAGTACTCAAGAGATCTTAAAAGAACAAAAGAAGATTCTTGAGGGAATTGCTAAATAGAAAGAAGCTCCTGCTGCAAGTGGAGGAAGAGGCAGAGGAGGTAGAAGCAGAGGCAGAGGAAGAAAGTCTATTCAAACAAGTTCAAGACAGACTAGGTCTAGTGGAATCACAATTGAGGAGATACCTGAAGATTCTCAGAAAGTAAAGAAGAAGAAATCTCCACTACTTCTTACATTGACTCCAGATAACAAATTAAATGTACCTGAAGAAGCTGCTGATGAAGGACCACAGTTAGCTAGAAGAGGTAAAGTTACTGTAAGAACTACTCAATCTGCTGTTCCTGATTCTGATGAAGTTGAAATCTTGAAAGAACTTGAGGTCATGATTCTTACTGTTGTGGTTGAAATTCACAATCTGGAAGTTGATGAACAAGAAAAGGAGGCCAGAAAAAAGAGCAAAAGATATTGAGGTTGAAGAAACCAGAAAGTACTTGGAAGATCTGGCTGGTTCAAACAGATTATTGTGGTATGATCGAAGAATACCTATTCTAGAACATCAACAGATGTCAGTTAAGAAGAAGAAGAACAAGAAAGGGGAGAGTACTGATGAATGGTTGAATCAAGGAACAGTTGTTTTTAAATCAAGTACTCTTATGACTGAACTTCCTTTAATCTCTGAAGTTAGTACTTCACAGACTCTTCAAAAATATAATTTACTTTGGGCAGATATTCAGTCTAGCTTGAAGGGTTTAGAACCTTACACTAGAGGAGGTATTGGTCATAATCGAACTGAAATTATCTCTAATAGTCAGACAGATCAACATATTCTAGTGAAAAGAATTGGTGATGAACTAACAGTTGATGATCTTTGGGAACTTGAAGCTGTTGCAATTGTTGCTTGCAATGTTGATTCTAAGAAGGTAGAAAAGTTGTTGTATTTCATGAAAGACAAGAGTGTCAAGAAGCTGACTATTCAGGAGGTGTTGTGCAAATCAACAAAAGAACTGAAATACGTTCTTTATCTGCTCAAGAATAAAAGAATTCATGATAAGGAAGCTGATGTTTACAATAATTGGTGTACTATGATTCTCAGAACTATTAGATGCAGACATTTGGATGGAGGATCAAGGTATGATGGTAATTATACTCCCATGTACTTGAATACAATAGGACAAGAAGTTGAAATGCAAAGGGGTTTAGCTGTTAAAGAAGTGATATTTTATCAAGAACAATTAACTCTGAATCCTGATGGAAAAGAACTTGCATATTTACTATTGGGAGATTTAGATTTACCGAGAAGCTCAATTCAGAATCTCAGGGCAGGTATTTATCAGATTAATGAGGAAGATGAAGAACTCAGGAATCTGAAGAAAAGACTGATTCAAATTCTCGAAATTAAAGAAGAAGAATTATTATCAAGTTTCTTGCAGATGAGTAATTTCTTTGTGAGAATTTCTGAGACTAAGCCTGAGGATTTCTTGTAATATTTTGTTTTGAGTTTTTGACATCACTAAATCAAGGAATTTGTGCTTTATTTCACAAAGTACAAATTGGGGGAGATTGTTAGATATTGATTCAAGTGATGATCAGGATCTGGACTACTGATCAGATACTGATGCTGACGTCATCAGTAATGTACCGTCAGTATTGGGTTATCATCAGGATTGGAAGCTGATCAGGATTACATGAGGATATACATCAGTCCAGGAATCTAGGAAGATTGACATGTCGGTTCCTGATTTATAGGAACGCAGCTATCATTCAAGATATGTACTAAGAGACGTATGTAATTGATTTGATATATCTTGTAATTGATAGTGTAGCTGTGTACTGTATATAAACACACTTTAGGTTTTACTTAATTGTAATTGCTTACACAAATTATCTTGTAACCTAGAAGCTCTCATGAACATAAGAATTTCTTGAGAGAGTTTGTAACAGTTTTATATCAGAATTAATAAAGCTGTTATTTATTCATACTTGTGTTATTATTTCTATTTAAGTCAAAAATCTTATACAATTGTATTCAACCCCCTTCTACAATTGTTAATTACTGGGCAACATCTTTCATCATTAGGAATTTTGAAATTATCAAATTTCTGACAAAGGAGGTCAATAAAATGAATGGCATCAAGTATTCTTATACACTGAGTTATTTGGTAAATCTTTTGTAGAGAAATTTAACCGAGAGATCAATATGATCTTTTGAACTATTATCAGGTTGTATTTGTCGTTTGGTTAACCACCACAGTACATAAAGATGGCCAGTCTTTAGTACCTTCATGACAAACACAATCAGTGGCATCCCACTGGACTTCTATCACAAAGATAAGATGTCCCTGAATCCCTATCTACATAGGTTGTTCATCTCAGCTAGAATAGAGAAATTCAAGCATTCATGATAATGGAAGGGATCCAAGAGTTTCAAAAATCTTCATGTAAAATTGAATTAAGTACTCTCTGAAAAATTCAAATATTTCCGAAAGGACGAGATTGAAGTTGACTAAATTTTAATACGAAATTCATCATCGATTGATGCATAAAAGACTTTTCAATAGATGCTTCAATGATTGATCAAGCAAACATTCAAGAAATTCCTCATTATTCATAACCTCACTCTTGTCAACTAAGCACTAATATACTTAGCTGCCAAAACCGGCCTGACAATAATGAGTTGAATAAATAAGAAGATCTCAATTCATTCTCAATTTTGGACCGTTATTGCGCAACGAATGCCTCAACAACGATACCAACCGGGAATTAATTTACGACAATTCAAAAGAAGACTAAGAAATTTCTTTAAGCAATGAATTCGAATGAATCAACGATTAAGGGTGCACAATTACGCTCAACTTCCAATTCTTGCTAGTAATCGCTTCCCACTTCGCATTATTAATCTTCTCGTACCATCTCCGAAACGTTCACATCGAAACTAATATCGTAAAAAGTTCTAGACTCTACGCAAAAATCTCGAGATAACGTCCCCCGGACTGATAGCTCCAGCTGTCCACTTAGCTTATGCCACTTCGGGTTTGCTGTTTTGCTAATAGCCCAATCCTAAAACGATTCGAACTTCTGTTCGCGCGATAAGCCGAAAGACCGATTAACGTCGCAACGCTTGCCGAAGTATCCTAACGCGATCCTTATCCTAAACCGTTCTACCCGACGTCTATCTTATACACGTACCCTAACCCTCCTAATCTGTTTCAGTGACCATAACCTATAGCTCTGATACCAACTTGTAGCATCCCAAAATCCGGGGTACAGATATGGGGCCACTAGCCACTAACAACATTATACAATCCTGGATATAAACAACATATAATAATAAAACCCCTTAACCAAGATCATATACAGGTTATGGTATGAAACAACTATCAAATTTCTATTACAATCCATCCTCAGAATAAAATGTTATACAATTCTATGAATAAATAAAATCATTATCTAACTGAATATCCAACCTTGACGAATTCCCAACCACTAACCAATGAGAATCCGCAACCCGATCGTCTCCTCTCGCTGCTGGAAAGCAACACCAATGACCATTACTAGGTTCACTAGCCTTCTCTATTAGCTGAAGAAAACCAACGAGAAAGAGTGAGCCAACAATGCTCAACAAGTGCAATAGTGATAACAATTTCAATAACGATGACAATTCTGATAAATAAAGGGGTTTCATTTCATTCTATGAAGGAATCAGTTATATCAACCTTTAGATTGTAACGAGGGCCAACAATTCACCATTAACAAGGTGCATCAAAAACTAGAATTGACAAGAGTTCTAATATCAAATATTATTAAAACAGACTTCCAAGGAGTCAAGAACTAAACATCTCAATTTCAGAGTATAGATTAGAATTGGAATTTTTATTTATTTATAAAAAAAAACATCAAGGTTAGGCTGCTGATCAGTCATGCACTAACCCCGGACAAACGCACACAACAATGTCCTTAATTGGATTCATGGCACACATTGGCCTTAACTTCCGACCATTAATCCGGTCTCCCCGAAGGGACATCTGTTGACCATAATATGGTCTCCCCGAAGGGACATCTATTTTAAAAAAAACATTTCCAATTCTAAGTCAAATGCATTAGGTGTCGGAACAATCGACAACCTTTGTCAACCGAACAATTGGAAACTCACGTCCAGAATAACTCATGATTAAGAGTTAATGAGGAAACAACAATATCTGCTGGTATCGACAAGTTCGATACGATGCAAGGGAATAACCAACTAGTCAAGATCTTTACTAAATACCGACGAGTTCGGTAATAAGTGGGGTGGAGAATATAGAGAACAATACTTTGAATCCATATCAACATGATAACCATAAGTAATTAGGGGTCATAACATCAATAACTCGATTTAAGA
Organism: Saposhnikovia divaricata; assembly: GCA_036435485.1. NCBI lineage: Eukaryota > Viridiplantae > Streptophyta > Magnoliopsida > Apiales > Apiaceae > Saposhnikovia > Saposhnikovia divaricata. Next base: position 6,955,375 of record CM071597.1, on the reverse strand, counting down.
GAGAATCGAATTGAGCAACAATAAAAGATATATAGTGCAACAAGATAAGCATTGCAAAATAATAAAATCTTTCAACACATGGTAAGTGTTAGGCCGAATACACAATTAATAATCAACTTTGTATGAGAGTTTAACAAGTAAAAGCTTTTATGCACTTAAAAACTTCTTGTATTACGAACCCTCTTCGTGATGTAAAATATCACAAAGAGCTGCTAGGTTACAATAAAGATAATTCGTTGTTCGATACCCTTCTAGGGTTAACCTAACTGTATTTATATAACATACAGCTACGATACAATCTCTAATTGATATTCCTAATAATCAGCTATACAATGATATCAATTACAGATTGTCACACGTCTCCTATGTCAACTCGATCTATTTGATAGCTATCCAATCTTCAAAGATATCGCTTCCATAATAAATCTTCAATCACTGTTGACCAGTAGACGCTTCCTCCAGACAGAGTTTGACAAACTCTGTCGAGCTTCCATCTGTCAGAGTTTACACTAAACTCTGACTGCTTCCAGCTAAACTCTGATAATTCACTGTAACACTTAAACACTGATTAAAACACATCAATTATATTTAACAATCTCCCCCAACTTGTTCATTAGCAAAAATGCACAAGTTAATGACAATATTTGATGATGTCAAAACAAATAAACAAATACAGTGTTTACACAAATTCAGAGTTTAAGCTTCTACTTAACAAAAACTTCAGAGAATAAGAAAATCCTTACAGACCTTAATCTCTTATCATTTCAAGATCTGGCACAGCTCTGAGATAATCTATCAGCAATCTTCTTTCTGCATTTTCAAGCTCAATCTTCATAGCTTCTTTAATTTCTCTGAGCTGAGGATCACTCTCATCTGTCTGATAAATAGCAGCCCTAAGATCATAAATTTTGTTCCTTCTCATCTCATTTCCCAGTCTGATAAATCTGACTTTTTCTGAAGGTAAATTGAAATCAAGTACTGTGATTCTCAAATCAGTCTTTAACTTTGCAGTACCTTTCTTCATTTCAATGAGATTGCCTTTGTAATCCATGTACTTAGGAACATATCTGCTATTATATTTCTCTCCTCTGATTGCCAGATTCTGAGTCATTCTCTGTCTGAGCACATTAGCAACTGATTGAGTCCTTCGACTATTCACCTTGAGAAGATACAGAACATACTCTAGTTCTTCCCAACATTTCAAGCCAATATCATCCTCACCAACTTTAAATACTGTCCCATCAGCCATGAAGTACAAAAGAAAATCCTTGTTTAAACTCTTCTGATGAACTAACTGTACCGATTCCAGTCTGTCCAAACTCTCTTGAGGAACACCACGACCTGGAACAGCCAGTGAAGAAGGATCTCTAGGACCAGTATATTGCCTTTTGTCTCTGTGTGAACCTAGTCCACCCTTATTATTACCAACTTTGCCAGATAAAGCTTTTCCATCAGAAACATTCATAGAGACTCCAGATAATACATTTGGATCCTGAATTGTTCCTTTCCCAAAAATCGATTTCAACTGAGAAGAGTGTAAAGGTGTGATCATTGCTTGTGATACAACAGAAGTTGTAACTTTCTTCTGTGAACTTTCTCCTTCAATGCCTTTTAGCTTGAGTTTAGCCTCTGCTGCCATTTCTTCCTTTGAAAACCGAGAGCTTTGACTAACATCAGCCCTTTCTCTGATCACAACACCTTTAACAACAAGTCTAGGAGCTTTTCCTCTTTGTACCTTACCAGACTTTAAAGCTTTAAGATGTTCTTCTTGTAAACTCTTCTCTTCAGCTTCAATATCCTCAATCGTAACTCCTTCCTCATTCTCTTCAATAAACAGCTTAGCAGCCAATTCTTCATCAGTTTGTGGATTAGAAGGTAACAGCAAACTCTTGGTCTTTGAAGTACCTTGAGTATCAGTATTTCTCCCAACAGACTGTGATTTTGATGACTTGCTAGTTCTCAGAGTTTGAACCTCTTCAGCCTTGTTCTTTCCTGTACTACTTGCCCCTCCATCTCTTCTGACAACTCTCTCCCCCTTTTTGACATCATCAGGCATAAGAATAGATGTAATGAACTCCAGGGAAGTAGCAATAGAATCAATTTTAGCAGATAAGTCAGACTGATTCTCTTCAACTTTACTCAGCCTGGCAAAGAGATTGTCTTGAGCTTTAGAGAATTTTGTAGTCACTAGTTTTGAATCTCTTTCCATTTTCATCTCTCTAGCTACAACCTCATTTCGCAAAGCATTGATTGCCAATGTAGTATCATCAAATCTTCTATCCAGAGTTTTTACTTGAACTACAGTTGCTTTCAAGCAAGAAAGAATATCTGGATTGGAGATAGTATCAGCAATTTTCTTAACAAAATCAGCTGCTCTTCCTCGTGGAAAAATACAATCTTCTTTGTACCATTCAGCAGCATTCTTTGCAAATTGTGCTCTCTCAACTTCATGAGAAGTACAAGGTTGAGTGAAAGGTGTATGTTTATTGTCTGTTTGTACTGGTGCAGCATCAGAGTTTGCACTACTTTCACCTCCAGTTTCAACACTTGTAGCTTTAACAGGTTCATCTTCAGCCATAATTTTAGCAATTTCTTCTGTAGGCTTGTCAAGATTTTCTCCATGTTGCTCAGGTTCAGTAACAGGCATAGACTGAGAAGTGACCTTGGTTGTCTGATCAATTTCTTCTCCTCCTTCAATAGTTTGGTGAGCATCAGATATTAACTTAGTATGAGATGCCACAGCTTCAGAAAGACCAACCGTAGGTTGATCAGCTACACCAATATCAGAGATAGGATCAGAGAATGGCATAAATGAGTCAATAATATCATTTATCGGAGAAAGACCATCTCTAGCATCCTCTTCTGCAGACATTTTGTCCTCTGCAGACATTTCATCCTCTGCAGGTATTTCAGCCTCTACAGGTATTGCATCTTTCTCAACCGCAACAGGAGGTGTTTGCTGTGAAACGACCTCTAGAGCATCAATATCTTCATCCACAGAATCAGAGAATATCAGTTTTCTTCGTTTTGCTAGAGGTACATTATCTGAATCCTCTTCACTAGATGGTGACTTAGGTATTTTTGCCCGAATTTTTATTCTTTTCACTCTTCTAGTATAAACAGCTTCAGAAGATGTCTGCTTTGATTTTCTTTGTGTCTCTTTCACCTGCTTATCTCTTGCATGTTGTTCAGTAACTGCCTTCTTAACTCTTTGTGCTGACTGTGATTCTGGTGGAGATTGTGACGATTCAGAGTTTGTTTGTGGAGTGGGTGAAGGTTGTTTTGTAGGTGCTGAGTGAGCAGGTGATTCAGTGTTTGGCTTTTGAGTACGGTCAATGTTTAGTGGTTCTGGTTCAGGTTCAGGATGTGGTTCTTGTTGTGGTTGTGGTTCAGGTTGTTGTTGTTGTTGGTCATGTTCAGGTTGTTGTGGTTCTTGTGGTTGATTGAGAAAATTTTGCAGAGCAAGTGGCATGACAAAAGCAGGGAGATTTGCTTTACCAACATCCTTGTTAGTCATATCAGAGAATATTCTCTTATTGACTCTAAAAGGATCAATTTCATCAGTATCATCAATTTCTAGACCAGGTACACAGGCATTGAACAGCATTTGACAAAAACGAGCATAATAAACAGTAGTAGATTCTGACAGTTTATCACCTAAGCTCATCAGAACATGTCGACCAAAATCAAAATTAGTACCATAGAGTAGAGAATACCCGATTTGGAGACTGTCTATTGGAATGGCATCCCAGTTGGTGACTTTCTTCTGGAACGTCCTTGTGATGCAATCAAAGAAGAAGTTCCATTCCTTTCTGAGATTTGGTCTCTTTATACCGCCATGCTTGTCAAGAGATTCCATGTAACCTATCTCTTGTAACATCTCTCTCAAATAAGTTTCATTAACCAGAGTATAAGAAGTATGTGTTTCAAACCCCATTGTATCTCTTACAGTCTGTGGAGTAATCACATAATCTTGATCTTCATAAGTGAAGATAATGTTAGGAGTTCCATTCTCTCCTCCATCCACATAAACTGAATTCTGCCAAAATGTAGCAATTTGAGACGCAGAGAGAGTTTCAGGTCCAACCAGAGCTTGTCCAATCTCTGAATCCCTCAAGAAGTTCTGCATTAGATGAAACGGTTCTGGAACGCGTTCATGATAGAGTGGAGCTTCATAGTTGTTAGGAACAAACCGTAAACCAAGAGCAGTGAATGCTTTAGAAGCCATGGAGTTAAGAAATTTGCAAGAATTTCCAAGAGAAATGTATGTAGAAAAGGTGTTTGTGAGAAAGCCCAAGTATCAGTTGACTCAGTATTTCCATGATCACTTTAGTTCTCAGATTGTAAAATCTGAATGCCTTTGTTGACAGTGGATAACCAACAAAAATTCCTTCATCTGCCTTTAGCTCAAACTTGGTCAACTGTTCTGGATGAGTCTTCAAAACAAAACATTTGCACCCGAAAATATGAAAGTATTTCAGGTTAGGCTTCTTTTTCTTCACCATCTCATATGGTGTCTTTCCATGCTTATTGATCAGTGTTACATTTTGAGTAAAACAAGCAGCTTGAACAGCTTCTGCCCAGAAATAAGTTGGCAATTTTGCTTCATCAAGCATAGTTCTGGCAGCTTCAATTAAGGTTCTATTTTTTTCAGTTGACTCAGTATCAGTGTTTGAGTCTTCATCTTGATCATGCTCCCCCTCAACTGGTTCTCCCCTTAGTTGTGACTGAGAAGTTTCTCCAGTGTTTACCAGTAGAGGTTCAGAGTTTGTTTCAACAGAGTCTATCAGAATTGTTTCATCAGAGTTTCCTTCATCAGAGTTTAAATCTTCATTCTCAAAGTTCAGTTGATCATATTCATCTTTGTCTTCAAGTCCAGTTATCTTCTTATCATCAAAAGAAACATGTATAGATTCCATGATCACTTTAGTTCTCAGATTGTAAACTCTGAATGCCTTTGTTGACAGTGGATAACCAACAAAAATTCCTTCATCTTCCTTTAGCTCAAACTTGGTCAACTGTTCTGGATGAGTCTTCAAAACAAAACATTTGCACCCGAAAATATGAAAGTATTTCAGGTTAGGCTTCTTTTTCTTCACCATCTCATATGGTGTCTTTCCATGCTTATTGATCAGTGTTGCATTTTGAGTAAAACAAGCAGTTTGAACAGCTTCTGCCCAGAAAAAGTTGGCAATTTTGCTTCATCAAGCATAGTTTTGGCAGCTTCAATTAAGGTTCTATTTTTCCTTTCAACTACACCATTTTGTTGTGGTGTACCAGGTGCTGAAAATTCTTGTTTCACTCCATTGTCCTTGCAGAATTCTTCCATTGTTGCATTTCTGAACTCAGTTCCATTATCACTTCTGATGATTCTGACTTTGTTACTTGATCCTTTGTCCAGAAGCTTCACATGCTCCATCAGAGTTAATGTAGTTTCATCCTTCTTTGCTAGAAAATACACCCAAGTGAATCTAGTGTATTCATCAACAATGACTAAAGCATATTTCTTCCTTGCAATAGACATGACATTTACTGGACCAAAGAGATCAACATGCAGAAGATGATAGGGATCAGTGATAGAAAATTCTGTCTTGCTCTTGAAAGATGACTTCCTTTGTTTAGCCTTCTGACATGAGTCACATAGGCCATCAACATTTACCAGAGCCTTTGGGAGTCCTCTTACAAGATCCTTTCTAATCAATTCATTGATGTTGTTCAAGTTCAAATGTGAGAGTTTCTTGTGCCACTTCCAACTCTCTTCACTAGACATTCTTGTTGACAGGCAAACAGCTTTTCCAACAGAGTCTATCAAAAGCTTGATTTCATAAATGTTGTTTTGCCTGTGACCAACTAGAACAACCTTTCCTGTAGATTTGCTGATAACTTCACAATATTCAGGTTGAAAATCTACATGATATCCCTTGTCACAGATTTGACTCACAGATAACAAGTCATGCTTGAGTCCTGGGACATGAGCTACATTGTTGATGATGACATTTCCAAGATTAATATTGCCATATCCCAATGTTCTTCCTATATTGCCATCACCATAGGAAACTTTTGGGCCAGCCTTCTCCTCATAGTCTGATAGCAGGGCTTTATTACCAGTCATGTGTCCTGAACATCCACTGTCCACGACTAGGGTTGCCTCCCTGTTACCCTGCAATCACAAGCAATTACTGAGGATTAGTTTTAAGGATCCAGACTTGCTTGGATCCTTTGGCATTCTTAACTTTGTTAGATTTTGCAGCGGAATTAACATTATCAGAGTTTGAGCTAACAGTATCAGTGTTTACACTTGCAGTATCAACTTTAACCCATTTCAGATTGGGTTTCAGTTCATAGTAATTATGATAGATAGCATGATATTCTCTGCAAGTATAAATGGAATGCCAGGTGCTTCCACAGTGTGTGCATAAAGTCTGTGGCTTAGTTCTAGCAAAATCCTTCTTTACCTCAGACTTTGTAGGTAAAGAATTTATATTTTTATTTTTCTTGCAGAAATTTTCAAGATGCTTAGTACTACCACAGTTATGACATGTCTTTCTTGGAGCATAACTAGCAAGCATTGGTTTATTTCCTGAAGTGATGCCTACTTTTCCATTTCTGTTCTTGTTTGACACTTTCTGTTTCTCAACAGATTTTAACTCCTTCAGTTTATGTTTGAGTTGTTTATCTGTCATTGAACCAATATTAACCTGTTTAACACTAGTTTTTACTGGTTTACTTTTGACAACTTCCTTTTCATTTTCAGACAAGAATTTACTGGTTCCATGAACAAAATGAGTTCTGACTTTAACTTGATTTTGAAATCTAAGTTCATCTCCCTCATTATAACCTAGACCAACAGTGTCTGTTTGAAAAATCTGTTGAGTATCCTTTCCAGAATTAGTCCAAGTCCTAATTTTATTATTTGCTTCCTCCAACTCTGACTCTATTTGTTTATACTTCTGAAGCAAATTCTGGTCTTTACAAACAGCATCATTTCTCTCTTTCTGAACTTGTTGCATGTTTTCAAGTTTTTCTTCAACAAATTTATTTCTTACCTTAAGTTTAGAATTTTCAGCTTTTATCCTCTCATTTTCTAAAGTCTGATCCCTATAACTTATATGCAATGACTTAAGATAAATTCTTAATTGAACAATGTCATCAATATTATAAGCATAGGTAGTTAGAGGTACCTGATTTTCAGAGGATTCTGATTCAGTAGTAGCCATGAGAGCATAGTTCACTTCTTCATCAGAATCTGAAGTATCTGCCCAATCTCTGCCTTTAGTGTAGAGTACCTTTCTAGTTTTACCCTTCTTGCACTCAGGAGCATAGTGACCCATCTCCTTACACTTGTAGCATTGAATTTCAGACTTATCCTTCTTCCCTTTAGAATCTCTCTTATCAGACTTCCTGTAGCTTTTCCTGTCTTCATTTGAATCCCTAGAAAACCTTTTTCCTTTCTTGAAATTCTTGAAGCCCATTTTCTTGAAAGTCTTCACCATCAACACAGCCATTTTCCTCATTTCTTCTTCATCATCCTCAGAGTCAGATGATTCAGAAGAGTTTGAATCATAATCAGAGTTTGGTGATTCACTTTCTGAATGTATGACCAAAGCTTTTCCCTTCATTTTCCTTCTTGTTGCCTCTTTCTTATGAGGCTTCTCTTCAACATTAAGAGCAACAGACTTTCCTTTCCTGCTTGATCTCCTGTTTCTCTGCTCCATTTCCAATTCATGAGTTTTGAGCAGTCCATAGATTTCATCAATCTCTGTTTCAGCAAGATCATAGTTGTCTCTAATAGTGGTTGTTTTCACATCCCACTTTTCAGGTAGAGAAAGAAGAAACTTGAGATTCGAGTCTTCTAGATCATACTCTTTGTTGACCAATGACAGATCGTTAATCAGTTTACAGAATCTATCAAATGTTTCTGTCATGGTCTCTTCAGGTTTAGCCTCAAAATGCTCATACTCTTGTGTGAGTATGTTTCTCCTATTCTTCTTAATAGCCGTAGTTCCTTGACACCTGACTTCAAGAGCATCCCATATTTCTTTTGCAGTGGTGCAGTTAATGACTTTGTTAGACATGACATTGTCTAAAGCACTATGCAGTAAATGCCTAACTTTTGCATCCTTAGCAATTGATGATAGATCTTCAGGAGTCATGTCCTTCTTTTCCTTTAGAACCATTTTTGCTTCTTCACCAGCAACTGCAACAGATAGCTTTGTAGGATTGTGAGGGCCTTCATAAATCCTGTCAAGATATTCTGGATCTGTAGCCTCCAGAAACATGGTCATCTTGACCTTCCACATAGCATACTCTAATGGCCTCAGAATAGGAACTCTGATTGGTTCATAACGACTCACAGTAGTAGGAGCCTTTTCAGAAATAGTAGGTGTTGGTGGAGGAATTGTTGCCATGATTATTGTTGTGTTTGGATCTTAACCTGTAATAAAGTAACAGATTGGCTCTGATACCACTTGTTAGGCCGAATACACAATTAATAATCAACTTTGTATGAGAGTTTAACAAGTAAAAGCTTTTATGCACTTAAAAACTTCTTGTATTACGAACCCTCTTCGTGATGTAAAATATCACAAAGAGCTGCTAGGTTACAATAAAGATAATTCGTTGTTCGATACCCTTCTAGGGTTAACCTAACTGTATTTATATAACATACAGCTACGATACAATCTCTAATTGATATTCCTAATAATCAGCTATACAATGATATCAATTACAGATTGTCACACGTCTCCTATGTCAACTCGATCTCTTTGATAGCTATCCAATCTTCAAAGATATCGCTTCCATAATAAATCTTCAATCACTGTTGACCAGTAGACGCTTCCTCTAGACAGAGTTTGACAAACTCTGTCGAGCTTCCATCTGTCAGAGTTTACACTAAACTTTGACTGCTTCCAGCTAAACTCTGATAATTCACTGTAACACTTAAACACTGATTAAAACACATCAATTATATTTAACAGTAAGGTTTGACTCAACATAAATGAGTAAAACAGCTTAAACGATTAATTGCAAAAAGACAGTTTTAGGATAATAAATTTCAAATCAATTTGGAGAAAACATTTTTAAAGAGAAAGGGTTCACTGGTGAAATTATGCTAAAAATCAGAAATTTTATTAACAGGTATTAACAGGAATTTGAAACTTGAATTCTCTCTATTTAGAGAGCTCCTTAAACAATTTTAGGAACAACATAAAAATAAAAGAAAGGCCTTCCACTAAGGAGGCTTTAACATCCCATGAATAAAATAATATGCGGGAAAAAGTTATTGATAAGGTTCTTTGAAAATTTGGTATTTGAACTATGGGTGGGAAACATAAACATTTTCACGCTAACTGAAGAAGTATATCATTTTCTAAACATACTTGATCAATCCATACCACAAAGGAATTGAATTGCATCACTTGAATGATAAGTGAAGAGCAAGACACTTGCCTCGATTTAATGAGTTCTCGACCTTAACATCGATCCACAACTCAGTTTCATGACAATTCTTTACTTGCTAGCCTTTTATTTGGCCCTACTTCCATTTCTACTTCGTAACTCACCAACTTCCACGTCAATACACCCATCGGCTTTGATACCTGTCCTTCTGTTCGTCTTTCCGTTTACCCGCGCACTGCTCTTGGCCAGGTCTCCTATTCTAACCTTTACAAGATCAGATACTATTTTAGTATTAACTCAAGCAAAACCTTATTGTTTGCTCTATTCTACCCATGCACGTCCTATAAAGCTTTTACACATATCATATATAAACATATACAATTTTATTCATAGAATAGCTTTAGTATAACCAAGTAGGTCAAATAAACACTTCACATAAACACTTAACACAGGTGGCCACTTAATACCTAAATACTATCTAGTGGCAAACACTTCAACACAATACCACGCCTCAATCTTCACATCAACTATTACATATTTACCTAGACCCTTAGAAATCATAACATACTTTTAAATCATTGAAATCCAATAAATTAAACAGATTTATATATATTTGCAGGGAAATTTTAGAAAATTTTGGCATGTAGTATTCGTTTATCGGACTATCCACCTGTTTTTCAATTCAACAACTCAAGGAGTTTTAACTATATATTTACCAAAAATCAAGCTGCCTCAACTTGCAGCAACATAAAAGTGCACAAATAAAGAAAGTACCCACCCAGACATGCGGCACCTCAACACATAAGAAATTCTGCCTCGACATGCAGTAAACACATAATAATCTATGTTAGCATTAACTACTACTTACGCTATATCAATGATCATATCACTCACGCATATTAATGATACACGTGACAATCAATCATTGGTATTCGTAAGCCCTAGGAAACAACTCATAGCACTAACTATTACTTACGCTATATCAATGATCATACCACTAGAGCATATTAATTATACCTGTGACAATCAATCATTGGTATTCGTAAGCCCGAGGATCTAGTCGATGAGAATTACACAAGTCCTTAAATATTGACATTTAGAACTTAAGATCTCTTTACGACTCCTCGCAGTTAAACAAAAAAACATATAATCATTGACCACATAAACACATAAGGAAATAAAATAACAGTTTAACTTTACTATATTTAACATTTGAAAACCATACATATAACTCACAACCACATATTTGACAAGTATAGTATCTAACAAATATTATGACTCGACTACGACATTTAATCCATATAAACCAACACCAAGTAAGTTACAATTATACATTCCACAATTACTTATAACTCAGCTTATGGCATTTAGCATATAACCATTTATACATAGTAACACCGTCAAATACCATGACTCGGTTTATACCATCTAACATATAAACATTTTACAATTTGTGAAATCGTATAAACTCTACATATCTTCCGACAATCGCAATTAGCAATTAACAATTCAACTAATACATTCAAACTAAATACCCGAACCATTAATATAAATTACTCACTAATATGAGCAGCCTAAACAAAATATTCGACTCCAACATTCAACATAATCCCCAAATTTCAACTTCCGAAATTAGTACACAATAATAACAATTAGCAACTAAATAATCACCAAAACATATAATCAAACTCACAATTAATTAACAATTATAAACTTTTCCGAATTAAACTACGAAACATAACAATATCCACAATTTACAACTTTAATCTAATTACGAAAATCAACATATCTAACTTGCAATTTAAACTAATTAAATTACAATAATCGAATAATTTTATCTAACACGAGAATTAAACAATTACAACGAAAATGAAAAATAAATAAATAAATGAATAAAAATATTATACCTTTCTGGTGACCACCAACATCTCCACCATCTCTCTCTCTCTCTCTCTCTCTCTCTCTCTCTCTCTCCACTTCAATCCTGCTACCTATACATACACACTTGTGTATCACATACACACGCACATGGTACTGCTCCTCTCCCCATCGTTTTGTTCTCTCCCACCGCGCCACCATCGGCGACGGTTCTACTCCGGTCGTACCACCATAACACGCACACCGTACACTACACACACCATACATCACATACACCTTCTTCTTCATCAATAATTCGAAACCCCCAACACAAACCCTCAATCTTTCCTTCAATTTCAAACCCCCAATTCCTTTCAAATCCCTAATTTTTCCTTCCCCCAAATCATTTTTCTCTCCCCGATTTCGTTTTTAACAGCGTGTATATATCTACCGAGCTCTGTTTTTGTATGCTATTGGGCTTGGCCCAATACCTTATATTTCACTACTAACCATATAATATGGCCCAAATACAACACTTCTCATTCGTTTTTTTTAAAACTAATACGTAACTTTCATAAATTGAAATTAAACAGAAAGTTCGGAAAATTAAACTTTTCATTTTTAAAATAAAGAATATAAAATTACGAGCACACACATATTTTTAAAATATTTTTCGAATCAAAAATGAATTAAATATGAATTTTTAAAGTTTTGATCCTTTAAATGCAATAAAACTCTTGAAATCACTTTAAAATACTAAAACACCCAAATTAATCCACCCAATAATTTTAAAAACTCAATAAATATATAAAGATAATATTTCAAGAGATTTCATGATTTTTAATTCCTCCGATAATTTTATAAAATTGACAGAGGATCAAAAATGCATTATTTAAATATAATTAAACCCTCTAAAATACAAATAAAAATACACCGACATTCACAGCTTACCCAAATCATCATATCATCACATAAATACAAAATTACATAATAATATCCATAATTTATATTAAATAAATATTTATAAAATACAAAATTTTCTAGGGCGTTATAGAACTACTAGTACTTGATCAATGTGCTTTAGTGATTTTGTCCAAGAAATGGCTTCTCGAAGGCTAATGACTTCAATTTCTCGTGGTTGCCCATTACCTGCTATCTGACAACAGCTCGCTCCAACCTGACCTGGTGCAAATTCCGAACTGCAGCCAATACACCAAACAAGACAGCAAATAGAAAACAAAACCAAAACATAAACCCCAAAAATTGGGGATAAATTAACAACCCCAAAAATTTGGGGACAATCAACAACCCAAAAAGATGGGTACGACAAAAGAGATCTCACCCAAAGAGGATTGGATCTCGATTTTATTGAAAAACTAAAAAAATAGAAATTAAAGATTCAAAAATGGAGGAAACGGGATGAGAGGATGGGTGGGATGGATGTGGGTTTGGTGGAAGGATGGGACGGTGAAGGATGGTTGAAGAATGGGTGGAGGCGGCCGGCTCTCAAAGCGAGGCAGAGAGTTTAGAAAAAAAACTCTTTGCTTGTTACTCTCAGCAGTAATCAACGGTGGATCCTCCCTGAGGTAGCGATCCATTTTCAACGTGGTCAGATAGAACAGCATCTTTTGCTACCAACGTTTGAACACTACAAGGATTTTTGCTTTAGACGACACTCAAAACGTGTTGTCTGAACCTCCCGAAAATTGTTGACTATTGAGAAGTCGTCTGATACACACCTCAGACAACACACAGCAAGCTGTTGTGTGAAAGTTGAAAGACAAGTAAAAGCCACCTGAAAAGAGTTGTCTGATACCCAGAAACAACAACACTTCTTTGGAAACCTATTGTCAAAACTCCAATAATGCAACACGTTTTAACGAATATATTGTTGTTTTAAGCAGTAAAGACAATGGTTTTTAAAAGAAACCCTATTGTTGAAGTGCAAAAGATACAATCCTTTACTTGATCAGGGCTGTTGTTGTATGTCACTACAGACAATGGTTTCTTAGCAAAAACGATTTGTTTTACGGTTAGATGTACAACATGTTATCTCATATGGCATGTTGTTGTAGAGTAGGAAGGATAACACTTTCTTAGTATATAACTCTTGTTTGAAATTATTTTAGACAACGATTTTTGTCCGTTGTCTGATACCTTTGTTTCCTGTTGTATATTGAGGTGTTGTCTGTTACGTAGCTATTGTCTCATATGATTTACAACAACTGTTATTAAAGATGCCTCCATTGGCTAAAATTAGACTAGACAATGGTTTATTGAGACAAAAAAACTATGCTAGACAATACAATCAACACACCAAATTTACTATAAATTATACATTACTTAATAAAAACAATGTCAAGATTGTAGATTTAATACAATCATTACACAACCATCAAAAAATAGGTCTAATATCTGCTAGACCAATCTATATACATACAAATCTGAGAATGATTGTCAGGCTTAAGGTGATCAATTTCACTAGAACTAGTATCTTGAGAAGGTTCATCCTCTCCTGCAGTATCCATAACAGCTTCAATGTAGTTGTGTGAATCATTCGGTTCAATGTAGTAGCGTGAAGGGTTGCAAATAAATGATCAGACCTTTGACAACCTGAAAGATTATACAAGATGTAACGTTATCAAATAGGTGAAATATTTCTGCAAACCAGATTATTAACAAAAAATTTCAAGTTCATAGAAGTTACGTAATCAATATACTTGACGAAGGATACAAAAGCACACACTGCAAGGAATGTTTCCAAAGAAGTGTTGTTTTTTCTATGCTAACTAATCTAAGTATGACCATCAAATACTCACTTCTGTGTCAAAATGCTCCAACTTGTTCAGTTTGGAAAACATATTTCCATAGAACTGAGCATCCCTCTTGTTGATTTCTTTTACCTTCTCCTTCAGAACCTTGTACTCGAGCTTCACATCCCTACAAGTAGCCAACATAATTGAATGACCAAAGTACTCCAAAAACGTAGTTGGAAAAGATCCATAACTAAAGAAGTACACATTGGCAATAATGTGGAGACATAGTACACTGGAAGAAAAGAGTACAGAGTTAGCGTAGACACAAAACTGTTACCTAACCTGCAACGGCAAATGCATATTGATGTGTGAGTAAAGCAAATGCATACAAGGAAAGAGTAAGGCACAGCTTACATGGTAGCAGAAAACACTAGGTGAACAATGCAGCAAACACAGTGAAGCAACACAATATAAGAATAATTAAGCTGACTTTTGAAGATGGTAAATGACAAAAGCTATTACAACCAGTGAGACACAAAGGAAAGTAAAAAAAAGACGAAGATAGCGTACAATGCACAGTAAAAATAAGTAAGCATGGCAGAAGTTAAAATGGATAAATAAAGAGCTGAAGACAAGGTATAGAAAACAAGCAGAGAATAAGGACATATTGGGAAGACAGCACCAATGTAGCAGCGAAAAGAAAGTAATCGTAAAATTGACGCAGTTACAGTCAGAATAGCAGCATAACATAATAATCAGCATGCTGCTACGCAGAGTAACAAACGTGGCACAGTCAAAGAACAGGATGATAACAGGGAATAAGACAAGCTAGTGGGACAAGCGTACAAGTCAGAGAGGCACAGAAACCAAAATAGGAACTAAGCAGACAATAACAAAGAAGCAAGTACAAACTGCCGATAACAATACAGGCATTGCATGATTTTAAAACTCCTGGATATCTTTGTGTTTTGTGACCATACCAGGTTTTTAGTACTAAATGCTCAGCTACGCCAATTAACAATACAGGCATTGCATGATTTTAAACATGTAAGCTCAGATGTTATAAATCATAAGAAAATTTAGAAACAGAGTACAAACAAATAGATTGGTGTGTATGATGCTCCATATTGCGTTTCGTGCCTCAGCATCATCAGAAGCAAACATCATCAGAAGCAAAGGGAAATATCTCAAGCAAACACCCTAAGAAAACGAAATATGGATGTGGACATAATAAATTAATGGTTGATGCTATATCATATATCAATCTCGTTATTATTAAGTTAGTAGGCATAACACCTTACCCTGTGATATCTCCATGACTAAGCCAGCTGCATCAGTTAGCATATTGGCCATCAAAAACTTTTTCAATTGCACCATGTAACATGTAATTTCTACTTCAACCTGCATTCTAATTAAAAGATCAACGATAAGGTAAAGATTTCATATGCAATTTTGAATCACATGCTATTCAATTATATGCCAGAGTACTGGTAAGTGGTAACAATGACGAACAAACTACTGCAGCATGAATTTCAATGACAAACGATCTTAATGTCAATGAATCCTATGATGCCATTATAAAAATCAAATATCACAAACTTACATATTGTAGAGTTGAGATTAAAGAGCGAATATTTCCTTCATTTCCCATTGACCACTTAAGAATTTCAGCATCTAAAGCCTGCATTATATATTTAGTAAGTGAACTGGTGTGTGTAAGTTTTCTGCACTCGGAAAACGAAGTAAATACTTTAGCCTTGTGATCTTCGCTACTTGGGGAAAGCTCGACCTGATTTTCAAATAAATCTTGCATCTGCTTTATAATATATAGACTAGCTCATCAGAAGAGAAAGAATACACATCTGTGTGATAATTAAACGTATAGAAAAATTAAACACACAGACAAACGTATAGAAAACACATCAGACATCTGCATCATTTTCTTTCACAGGTACCTCATCATCACTTATCTCCTCAATTCTCACTCCACTTTTAGGACATAGCAGCAAATTAAAGGTACATAGCAGCAGCAACAGCTCAACCCTCGAAACAACAAATGGCGTTTTGGGGTATTGAAGTCAAACTAGGGAAGCCTACTGCTTACAAAAACAGCAATTCAAACAATGAGATACAATCAACAAATCGTGCTAAAAAGGATTATTGGGACAATATGGAGTTAGAATTTAATCGAATTAGGCGTAGTGTTAAAAAGGTATTGTGTGTGTGTGTTTGTGCCTTTGTGGGTGTGGGTGACAACAGGAGGAAGAAGACAATGGGATGAAGGAAGAGACAATTTGAAGAAGACAGTGGGATGAAGGAAGCGACAATTTGGAGGAGATAAGGGGTACAATATGTGGAGGATAAAAATTTGGGGGAGATAAGGGGGAGAAGGGGGAAATTGAAATGCTGAAATTTTTGGTTAGGGGGAAATTTGTGCGCCACTAAATTTTTCAATGTCTTATTTCATTTAATTTTTTAGTTTTTTAAATATTTTAGTAAACATTCTAATTCTATTAAGAAAAAATGTAGTAAAAGTGATACTTCCTATAACGGGGTACCCTCCAGATTCACTGAATAATTTTTTTAATTATTTCTTCGACGATCGAACCGTACGGATGTCAATAAACACCCATTTTAGTATTGAGAAAAAATAATCGAAAAATAAAAAGGTCAGGTTGCACGAGATTTTAACAAAATGTTAGTAAAAGTGATGTTTCCTTTAACGAGGCATGATCCAAATTCACTGAATTCTTTTTTTGAATGATTTCTTCAACAATCGAACCGTACGGATGTTAATAAACACTCATTTTAGTGTTGGAAAAAAATAATCAAAAAATAAAAAGGTCCGGTTGTATGAGAGTTTAACAAAAACATAGTAAAAGTGCTGCTTCCTTTAACGAGACAGGATCCAGATTCGTTGGATAATTTTTTTGAATGATTTCTTCGATGATCGAACTGTACAGATGTTAGTAAACACTTATTTTAGTGTTGGGAAAAAATAACAAGGTCCGGTTGTATGAGAGTTTAAGAAAAACATAGTAAAAGTGCTGCTTCCTTTAACGAGACAGGATCCAGATTCGTTGGATAGTTTTTTTGATTGATTTCTTCGATGATCGAACTGTACAGATGTTATTAAACACTTATTTTAGTGTTGGGAAAAAATAACAAGGTCCGGTTGTATGAGAGTTTAAGAAAAACATAGTAAAAGTGCTGCTTCCTTTAACGAGACAGGATCCAGATTCGTTGGATATTTTTTTTGAATGATTTCTTCGACGATCAAACTGTACAGATGTTAGTAAACACTTATTTTAGTGTTGGGAAAAAATAATCAAATAAAAACAAGGTCCGGTTGTATGAGAATTTATCCAAAACAGAGTAAAAGTGCTGCTTCCTTTAACGAGACAGGATCCAGATTCGTTGGATAGTTTTTTTGAATGATTTCTTCGACGATCGAACTGTACAGATGTTAGTAAAAACTTATTTTAGTGTTGGGAAAAAATAATCAAAAAATAACAAGGTCCGGTTGTATAAGAGTTTAAGAAAAACATAGTAAAAGTGCTGCTTCCTTTAACGAGACAGGATCCAGATTCGTTGGATAATTTTTTTGAATGATTTCTTCGACGATCGAACTGTACAGATGTTAATAAACACTTATTTTAGTGTTGGGAAAAAATAATCAAAAAATAACAAGGTCCAGTTGTACGAGAGTTTAACAAAAAACATAGTAAAAGTGCTGCTTCCTTTAACGAGACATGATCCATATTCGTTGGATAATATTTTTGAATGATTTCTTCGATGATCGAACCGTACGGATGTTAATAGACACTCTTTTCAATTTTTGGGAAAAAATAATCAAAAAATAAAAAGTTCAGGTTGTACGAGATTTTAACAAAAACGTAGTAAAAGTGCTGCTTCCTTTAACGAGCATGATCCATATTCGTTGGATATATATATATTAATATCTCTACGGTTCAATCGGTACGACACTTGTTAGATCATATATATATATATATATATATATATATATATATATATATATATATATATATATTATCATCCGTAGGGTTGGATCATCGAAAAATATTTTAAAAAAAATAGATCATGTTCAATCGGTACGACACTAGTTAGAACGAGTAGTACTTTTGGAGGATTTATATTATAAACACGTACAAGAATGAATTCTTTTTTTCTAATTTTTTGTACACATCACTCAAATCATTAGATATTAAAAAATAGAAATTTTAAAATTTATCATATATAATTGTTTTAATAAATACTTACTCAAATTACTACTACTACATTACAAATTCATTTTATAAAATAAAAATGAAATTTTTTTCATTTCCCTCCTCCACGCCAATTTCATTTCCCCCCTTCAGCTCTTAACCTAAAATTTCATTTTCCCCCCTTTCAGCTCTAAGTCAGTCTCAACACAACACAAAGACACACATCTTACTTTGATAATTATTATCTTTATCTCTAAGTCATTTTTATTCTGTTTGTTATGACTCACTTTTTGAGTTGTCGAGATTGAAGCTTATGCACTCCTCCTGGTGCCAAGAGTAATGAGGGTTATGGAAGCAAGAAGAATCGGAAGAAAAAAGCGCTGTTAAATTGATGAAAAGTATCAAGCTAAGATTTTTCGTTGGGAACTTTTGTCAAACACCTTGAGGTACTTGAGGCTTTGCTTATTCACAGTTTATTTGTATATTGAGGCTTTGCTTATTCACAGTTTCACATTCCCAATTAAGTACCTCTTTTCTGCCCATCTTCCCTTAGGTTTGTGGAGACAGATGGTGGGAAAGGGTTTGACAGAGTAAGGCGGACTGAAATCGGAAAGAAGTATTTCAAGCTAACCCATTTCGAGGAGGTAAGGCGGAATTTATTAAGTTTATCAGTTTATGATAATCTTTCAGTTGCCAAATTGCCTGGATCAATTTCGTGGCATACAGTACAATGCTTTAGTAAGTGGCTTGTCTAAGTTCATGCTAAGTAGGTATGTTGCTGTATTCTTGTGAAACTAGAACAAAGAAATTTCAAGGTTGTTCATTCCAGGTTTTTAAAAGGAGTTCTTACTAGGCTTATACTGCATAGTAAAAGAACTCAAAGTTAACCCAAAATTTCAGGGTCATGAGCAAGTAGGTATCCGTTAGTTAACCCAAAATTTTAGTACATACACAGGATTCAGCTTAGCATACTGGGTATGTCCGGTGACTTGGTATTGTTAAATTCTTACTCAAAGTTTACAATTGTTCTAATCATTCATACCAACGGTAAAAGATTGTCATAATCCCGTGATTTACCTAGATAATGATGCTTGTATATTCTGGTGATGCTTAAGATTATGCAGCTTGAGCAAGTCAATTATAGGATAGAAGCCACATTCTTACCGAACAGTACTCTCTATTTTGTATGTACTAGACCGCGTGATCACTGCTTCGCTTATCTCTGCGTCTTTTTTACCTCGCTTTCGAAGCTTAACACCATCACTCCAACCAATACTGGACCCTTGAATGAAAAGCTTTTGAGTTTACAACAAAAATAAACATAAATGAATTAAATAAACAAATATTAAACTAACCGGTGCTCTGCACGGGTTTAATTAAGCTAGTATTTATTTAATCCTAAATTACTATATTTTGAGCTAAAGACATGGAGTTTGCCTCGTATTTTCCGAAATAATTAATGACACCGATGTGTAACATTGAGAAGTCTGTATATGCTTCATCAATTGCCTGTACTTGTATGTATCTTATAGATGCACAAAGCAATATGTCTGCATTTTTCTGTGCTCATCCATTTCTTAAATCTGTTACGGGCTTCATCCTTTGGTAACAGGTAGAAGCAATGAAAGGAGATAAACCTTTGATTTGCTTTTTGATGATACATTTTCTCAACTATCCTTTATTTCTAAGGAATATTACAGTTGATTGCCTGGTTTATAACGTTGGTGATTCCGAAAACTGGAACACAGGAGTAAACTACCTAAGTTGGTTGCAGAAATACAATTTTAGCGTCGGCGACACTCTCGGTTAGCATTCTTTCTAGCCTCTGTCCTGCAGAACAGAGTAAATTATCTAGGTTCCTTCTCTGCATGTTGTTATGTGTTCAATAAGATTGTTTGTGTCAAATACTGTTTGGATTGGTATGGTCTGATTTGTACGTGTTTTGGTGAAATGTGATGCAGTTTTTAATTATGTATCGACGCAACATAATACTTGTGTGGTAACACAAGCTACATACCAGTCTTGCAATTCAAGCAACGGAGTGTTGGCCAGATACGAGAGTGGAAATGATCAAATTGTACTGACTGAGGCCAAGAAATATTTATGAAGATGGTGGAGATGATGATTGTGGTGAAAGTGCACGGGATGCTGATGGTGGTGATAAGAATGGTAATTGTGATGATCATTGCCATTTCCATTTTCTGACGTAGCTGCTTTAGATATCTCAGGCCAACTTCGATTCGGATTTCTAGTTATCTCCAGCAGAGACTCCCTTACATGATCAGCTTGAATCATATCACAGTCTTTTCTCTATTCGTGATAGCAGACAGTGGTTGCAAAAAAACTCAGTTCAAATACACATGTTAAATGTTATATTGTACATGTTATGATATAGATATACGTACCTCAACTTTAAAGACATTGAGAACGAGGGATAATAAGCTAGTAACATTCACATTTGTTACATCAAGCCCAAGAGAATTTAGAGCCTCCATCAACTTCACAAAACCGCCTGGCTTGTGCTCACAGAATACCTTCACAAACAACTCATTTCCATCCAATTGAATCACCTCCACTTGCGGCTGCAATAACATTTCAATATAATTACACAACATATATACAACACACACACACACACACACACACACACACATCTTACCTCCATTTGTTGCACCTTATCATTATTACTTTCAGAGTTTAAAGTTTTCTTAGTGGCGACCTCTGTTCCAATACTTGATAAATCATGGTCCGTTGTCTTGAACTTACCGGAGAAAAATTACTATGAAGACAATGAGGCATCTGTATAAGTAGAACTTGAGAATGACTTCTTTATGCCCAATTTTCCGGATGTAGATGAAGACATGCCTACTAGTTACTTTCTTAATGTAATAAATTAATTTGTGACTATAACTCTTGATAGATTGTTGGTTGGTTTGTTCTCTTCTGTTTGGACTTTGTTGTTTGTTTGGTTTGTTGGATGCCAATTTGGTAGGTTAGTCATCTTTTAAATATTTTTTTTTTCATGTACAGTTCATTAGACAACAGTTTTAAACAGAAGACACTTGTATGAGTTGAAACACACAATAGGCCAGAACCTGTTGTGTGTTGGATTAAGTTCATACAACACTATGTAAAGCACTTGTGTTAAATATCATTACACAATACCACATTGGAAACCACTTGTCTCATTCTAACAATACTTTTTACGAAGTATTGTCTATGCTTCATTCACATAATATTTCGAAAAAATGTTGTGTGTTGGTTCACTTTCACACAACATTATGGATAACATATTGTATGACTTCTAATTAGACAACAGACCTAAAAACACTTGTCTGAATGCAACAACGGTTTTCCTGTATATTGTGTTGCAGGCATTCACACAACACTTATTTGCTAAGACTTGTCTAATCTTAAAAATACTTATGCATTTACACAACACCCCTGGTTAAGAAATACTTGTCTGGTAAGATTTATCACACAACGGTTTTGGCCCATTGTGTGAATGTAGGATTACACAATACTTTTTCGAGTTGGAAAATAACAGTTGTCTGGCAACACTTTTTTCCATGGGTGTTGTCTGATACGTGTCGTCTATAGCCAGATTTGTTGTAGTGGAAGTTCGTACCATTGAATTTCTCAGCATGTGCAGCAGGCACTGTAATCATTAAAAGTTTTTAAAAATTTTAATACAATACCACCCCTAAATTTGTATGTAATCCAAAATGATTGTTAAAACCTAAATCAAATATATTTAATCGTACAGAATTCGTGAATAGTTTATTCCAGTAACATTCCTAATTCTAGGAGGGAGGTACATGACTTTTTGTAGATCAAAATTCAATATTGAATTTTTCTTTTATCCGAAAAATTTAAATTTGAGTTATATTGGCATGAGGTTAAACCCTGATATAAGATTTAAAATTATAAGAATACATTTTAAATTTAAATTTCAATTATATAATTACAAAACTACATAATATATGGAAAAATAACCCAATTTCAGGATATTATCCCGAAATCGTTTTTTAATTTTAAATTCACAAATACCTGAACGATTGTGTATCTAAAATTTCAAACATAAGTATCTGGAAGTGTCAGAGCAGCTTTGGTCTGAGAAACATCACGGACATCCCATGTAACCAACGGCTTCATTCTGTAACGTTATACTTTCGCAACACGTATAGATTTATTTTTGACTGACATTTAGCATTTAATAGAAAACATATTTAATTCTTTCATGTTACCAAATCTTTCTTCATGCCTCATCATTATTATCTACTACAGTCTTTTTTTTCTTTTCAAATTTAAAATTCAAAAACCTTGTGTTTACAACTTAAAAGTGCAACTCTCTTGCTATTAGTAAATTTTCCCAAGTTTCAACTTTTAATATTTTGTATTCTGGAATTACCCTTTCATTTGTTGTTACATTATTACATATTCCTCCGGTCCCAATCATTTTTTTTAAATTTCATTTTTTGGAAATCCTTTTCAATTTTCTACTTTTTTTTTAAATTTTTAAAAATAATAAAATTTAATAATATAAAAATTTTACCTTAATTATTTTTCTACACTATACTTATTTTATACATTATATATTAATTGATCACATTATTTATTCATTAGTTTACACATATTTTAACCACGTGATCAACTTAAATATAAAGAATTGCGTAGAATGGATTGAGTATTTATCAATACACCTTACCCACGGCATCTACTTTATTTTTGCAGGAGTTTTTATTATGAGAAATGTTAAAATTCTCAAAATTGTTTTGAAAAAAATTCTCAAATTATGAGAGCATCTCCAATAGAAGTTACTAATTAAGTTGTCAATTTTGCCAAATCATCAAAAAAAATTAATTTTTTAATTGATCTTCAATTTGACAATTTTGAATAGAAAAATGATCTAATAGTTGGCAATTTTAAAAGTTGTATAAATGGACCCCATATGAATAATTAAATAATGTAAATTTGAAGGAAGACATGAAAAATAGGTATATTAGTATATTTCTTTTAAACAAAAATATGCACTTTAACCATTTGAGGAAGTTGCCAACTTTGACAACAATTGTTGGAAACCTTGGCTCTCCAATAGGAAGGCAACCAAAGGAAGGCAACCAAGATTACTTGCACATTGGCAACCTTCTTGACAACTCCTATTGGAGATGCTCGGAGTAGTCAAAATATTATTGAGATAGACCTCTCAAACATACATATGAATATGAATTTTACAAATAAAATTATGTCACATGTTATTCAGGATTATTTTCGGAACCATTTCGAGATATGTAGCATTACTTATTAATTTGCAAAATTTTAACTAATTTTTTTTTTTGAACACGAACTTCAAAACTTTTATTGCAGATTATTTTAACCTTTTAGTTTGGTAAAAAATATTTAAAGAAGTAATATACATGCCAACTCACTACTTATTAATACTTCTCCTATTAAATGTGTACTTTCTATAAATATTATCCGTGATGACTTTAATATATACAGTTGTATTATTTATTGCGAGGGTACAATCGTCATTTCCCATATATATAATGGTCGTTACTCGTTAGGAAACATTTTCCACTCATTATTTAAGTGAGGAAAAAGAAGGTATACTAAAATAGTGTGTAGCTTGGATACTTCCTCTTATTTTCCATTTTGTCACCTTCATGCACTTCTCTTGTACTATAAAAACACATTTCTCAAACTCATCACAATCACACCTTCTGTGAAAATTATGCCAATGGAAATGAAACCACAATCGCCTCCTACCGGAGAATTCGTCTTCGACAGCGCCTCGACTTCACCGTATACTAGTTGCCCTTCAAGTCCTCAACGTTTTGGCAACCATTTCTTCAGTGCTCCCACTAGTCCTACACGGGCAGCTGCCTTCTACCGTGATCATTTCCTTGAGGGCAACGCAAATGTTGGTACGTCATCATCGAAAATTCCGTTTTCGTGGGAAGAAAAAAAAGGAGCGCATAAATTGAAAAATTCGCGAAAAAATGATAATACTGAGTTCGAGTTTCAGTCAATCGGGCAGCTTGAGGAGCCTTCTATTTCTGCTGCTGACGAGCTTTTTGATGGTGGAAAAATTCGGTTACTACAACCGCCACTGCCAGAGAAACAAAGTGATTCGGTCAAGATTAAAAATCCGTCATCATCGGTCGAGAAAATTAAACAAGGTGAAGATTTAGCGATCAAACAAACGAAACAGCATGATCACGATGAGCCGAAAAATTTCAAATCTTCATCGTCACTAGAGCGAGCTCGAAGCGATTTACAAAATGCGAAACACAATAAATCCGTGTCGGCATGGTACAATAAATTGAAGTTGAAGGACTTGCTACTATTTCGCAGCATTTCGGAGGGTCACAAGGAAAAATACGGGATGATTCGAAAAAGGTATAATAATGAGGATGTCAAGAATTCGAGTTTTAGGTCAACGGAAAGTGGAGGATCTGTGTCGAGCAGACGAAGAGTGTCAGCACATGAGTGGCATTACACGGCGAACCGTGCGGCGGCTGAGGAGATGAGGAAGAAGACTTTCTTGCCGTACAAGCGAGGTTTGTTGGGTTGTTTAGGGTTCCATGCTCCGGTTGTTCAGGAACTCTCTAAAGGCTTTGGTTCATATGTGATGAGGGAATCATGAATATCCAATATTGTACTAATTTTAAATTTATGATTATTTATTTATTTCATTTATTTAGTTTGAAAACAAAGCAATGTTCTTTTGATAAATGTTATTTTCAGAATTATTTTTTAATTTTCAGGACTATTAGTAACATATTGTACTATAAATCTATAATATGTGATATGAAAAAAAAATCCGGAAATAATATTTTCCTTCTTTTTTATACTCCCTCCGTCCCGAAATGTATTTCCTGTTTTGACTTTTTCAATATTCACGCCATGCGATTGACTAATAATTTACACATAATCTATAAGAACAAATATAGTCATGAGTGATCTTGTTGGATTCGTATTTATGAGTACTTTAATATAGTGAAGTTTTTATATTTAGTACTAATACGAAATTCAAGATATTAACGATCAAAAGTGTGCGTTGGCAAACGTATTTTTGAAAACAGGAAACATATTATGAGACAGAGGGAGTACCTTACTTTAGAGTAGTTGTTACTAGTCAGTACGTGTACAATAAAATACATTTAACCTTTAAATTAAAAATTAAAATTTGATTAAATTAAAGATAATTTGATTAATTATTTGTGTACGTGACGGGAACAAGTAGGGTAGGCGTAGCCGTCCACCACGTGCTTCAAAGACAGTATTTTTATATGATGCTGGATGTGTCTGTGACGCCGTAATCGCTGACTATCTTAAATTGTCGTCATTTCTTTTACTCAACTAAATTGCAAAATACAGATTATTCATAATTGTGGAATAAAAAAATAAAAAAATATTATTTAATATATTATCTCTAGATGAGTCTCCTTGTTGAATCACTACCACAAACTAAATGTCATGTACAAACTTGTTTTGTATGCATATGGTAGGTACGAGCTGATTCCATCACAAACTTGTTTTGTATGCATATGGTAGGTACGAGCTGATTCCAATATTCCATCAACTTGTATGGCATTCACAGTATAAGTTGTTAGAGTACGCTGTTTGTTTTTTAATAATCGATGTCCGGGTTAGCTTTCGTATACTTTGATTAATTTAAAGAATTGCTAATATATTTGTACCCATCAAACATTTAAAGTACTGGGTATTTTTTTCATTTAAAATACATAAATAAATATTTTAACACATTCAACAAAGTACTTCCCTCTGTTTTAGTTTAATAGACGCTTGAATTTTTGGCATGCCACACCAAACAGAGTTGCCCAGATTTAGAAGCAATTAAGTAAATCTTCTAAAACGATTGTAAGAAGAGACATTAACAGAAGTCCCTGAAAATATTTGTACTAATTTGTTCGATACAGAGGACAAGTAACAACTAACAACAGCAATGTTATCTGTCAACCAAACCAGATAATAGTGTTCTTAAACCAGATATGTGATCAATACTAACCTCATTCAAGATCTGCGGAAGCAAGGTGAAGTTCAAAGGGATCGATATTAAACTGTACCAGGACGATATTATCTAGACAATGCGATGATTTATATAAATGCAAGAATCGGTAATATTCATATTCCGTAGTCCATAGTCCATACCCTGACTCCATTAAAACTGTTTGGAATTTGCACAGGCTATCAGTCGCAGTTTATAAAACGTCGACTACTGCAATCTGCAAAGTTGTATAAATTCTCCCAACAGATGGCACTAAGCTTGACATCATATTGTAAAACCACATATAAACAGTTTAAGAAATTTAAAACAACATTAGCAAGACAGAATGAAGGTATTGCATCATCTACTACAAGCTAAAAATATAAAGACTTTGATTAAAGAAGATTTTATTAAGAGTTAAACTCTATAATAGATTTTCAGAATATTCATTATACATTATAAGAATCGCTCACTTTTGCATATTTCGACAACGATTTTCCTCCCTCGTACATGATCAAACTCTCTGGGAACGAAGTGTCAACAGTAGAAGGAGCAAGATGTTTTAAAACCTCCCGATTCCCATGCTTACCAAACCCATGATCCTTATAAGTCTTGCTCTTGAGATTACAGGAGACTATGCTTGTATGGCCAAGATGCCTTGAGCTGAATGCATCTATTATAAGTGTTCCATTTTTTGTAATACTCAAGGGAAACCCATGTTCTTTAAGTGCGGATTTAAAACGCAGAGTCCATGAGACTACACCATTTTCTTGTCTCATCAACCATATACAGTATGGATAGCTGGCTCCTGCTTTATAAAATTTATTAGTGTCTAAAACATAGAAAAGAGCAAGTGAACCCTCAAACTCCATAAGCTTAAGTGTGGCGAAGTTCTCTACAATCTCTTCAGGAACAGCATCAGGCACTTTACATTCCCCAAACACTTCATTATCAAAATCAAAGAACAAAATCCTCAGTTTATTAGCATAACAAGTACGGGCTTCCTCAGTTCCGGGTTGTTTAAATTCACACCAGTAATAAACACCATTGACATAAGCCCCGTCTTCTCTAGCAAGTCTGGTAACCCCAGGGTCTTTTATCTTTCTCCATGTGTTCTTTCTCAGACTAAAAATCTCGACCTTTGGAGCCACCTCACCAAACTGCTTACCCTTGTCATCCTCAACATAAAAAATCCTAACAATTCTGTAATCATTAGTCGCTTCATGAAATCCCATCCCCATTACATAAAAACTCTTATATCGGTCAGCCACCAAAAGCTTCTTAAAACAACTCGAAACAAGAAGTCTGTGTGTCTTTACATAAGGATTCCAAAGATACAATTCTCTCGAAGCATAATAAATATTTGAATCAGTCAATAAAAGAAGTCCATGTACCTGGGCAACTAACTTCAAACTACGACTCTTGGTCTCAAAGGGAATATCAAATTTTTCGATAAGCGAAGACGTATCAGCAGAGATCAAGTAACAATAGTTTTCGTTGTAAGAGGTCAGAGGAGGGATAATAAGAAGAGCATTACGATCACAAGATGATGAACTAGCTTTACGAATTTGAGAAGAAATAAAAGTAGGGTCGTTGATAAGAGAATACCATGTTTTGTTAACTGAAGTTGATCGAATAAGGGTTTTCACAGGCAGTCTTAAGAGGATTTCAACGCTTATATTTCGAGGAAGATCATCAAACGATGTCATTGAAATCTCTTTGTTTTTCGACAGATATACACTTGACATTCTTGAGGAACTCGAAATAGACGACAGAGAAGAGTACGTACATGCAATGTGTTTGCTATGTATATATAGTGTAACGAGAAGATTGTAAAAAACCGAAATAAGATGGGAATTATAAAAGCTTGAATCAGGCTCAAAATCGAATTTTATCCTGTTTTTTTCCGATTTTGATTTTAATGAATAATCAAATTTTAAAACAAAATTGGATTAAAGTGAAATAATATTTATATTTTATTATATGCAGGACGTTGAGGTTGTGCTTATATATATTTTTTGGAATTCCTCTAATTCTAACTATTAAAAGACAAATTTCCTTTGTTCAAGTCCTGCAGTAAAAAAATAATTAAAAAAAGGACAAGTATGTAAAACTACGTAAAGTATTTGTAAAATATTTAAATCCAATTTTTTTCCAATTTGAAAAAAAAAAAATCAAATTCAAATCCACATTCAAAATATCGAATAAAATTTAAACAGTTCGAAACGAACAGGGCATATGTCAAATATATAGATCTTCACATATTTTCACAAGATAAGAGAAAGAAAATTTTATCTTAGTACTTTAAGTTTTTGGTATGGACAAATATCCTATGTAGATTTAAATGTTAAATTCGTTAAAGTATATTAAAATATTAAAAATTCTTAACTAAACGTGTGTATGGCATGTCATAATTAAAGATTTTATGGAATATATAAAAAAAATTCATCTTTCATTGAAATTTGGATATTTTTGTTAGCTAAAGTCATAGCACCAATCCTTTCATGTTATATCGTAAAATTTCACCTAATCTATTATCATATTAAAAAATGTATATTTTATTTTTAGCAATTTGCATGAGACAGCCATTAATTTATAAATTTTGGAAATTCAAAAATTAAACTAGATGTAGGAAGTTTATTATGTCATCTGGTAAATCCTCCCCTACCAATATTCGATGTGACATTGATAAATAACGAATTAATCTGACATAAACGTTTTCTCATATCAATCATTAATTTAGATAAAAAAATGTCAATAAAAATGACATTTTCTA
Organism: Saposhnikovia divaricata; assembly: GCA_036435485.1. Classification (NCBI taxonomy): domain Eukaryota; kingdom Viridiplantae; phylum Streptophyta; class Magnoliopsida; order Apiales; family Apiaceae; genus Saposhnikovia; species Saposhnikovia divaricata. Next base: position 6,926,347 of record CM071597.1, on the reverse strand, counting down.
GTTTAGATTATTTGTTATATATTTAAAGGAAAATCCAAAAAAGATGCAAATATCGAAATATTTTGAACACTGCTTTTATGAATCAAAACTGAAAGATTTATTTAAAATAGTGTCCATTTTAAATGTTTTATCCTCAAATAGTTAAGTTCTATGGAGACCAATATTTGAGTGGGGACCGTGAAGAGCATATACATTATGCACTCAAAACATTGCAAAACATATATATTTGCAAAAAATGTTCAATTAACATTATTATTTCATTCAAAATCTTATATATCATATATAATTTGCAAGCAGAACATGTTTTGGAGGACAATACGTTCTGCAATATTTTGTTTACAGAACATACATGATTTTCAAGATTTTTAATGAAATTTGCATGTAAAACATATATGATCTTCAAGATTTTCAATAAAATAAATGATATAGTGATTTTCAATGAATAAGTTTTTGCAATGTTTTGATTGATATTGGTCTCCGATCTTCACTAAAAATGTTGGTCTCCATAGAACTTAACTCTATCCTCAAATATATTCCATATTTTTTCAAAGAAATATTTTCAATCTTAGCTTATTTATTGACTTGCCGAAGAATAAAAATAGATTTTATCCCGAAGCTCCTAATAATTTTCTCTTAAATGGATAAAATTCTAAAAAATATTCAAAATAAATATTTCGTGGACTTCATAGTCATTATTATTTAAGGATATATTATATTTAAATATATTTTAAGTCAAAAGTTTAGCCAAAATATCGACAAGTTACGATAAACGGCTAATGTATTTTATTAGTCACGTAAGAATATGTATCAAAAATATTTTAAGTAAAATAACTTCACATGTTATTTTGACATGAAACTTTGAGAATGCTACTGTAATAATTAAAAAGATTTTTAGAAAAAGTTTCATAATTTTATGAGAACATTTTTTCGGGACCCCTAAAAATATTTCGGTTTTATTTCGGGTTCACGAAAAGTCGTCCAAATTCATAGAAACTTGTGGGTTGATCTTGACCATAAGTTTTGTGATATATATGAAGACTTTTTGGGGTAACTTAAAACAATAAATAAACTTCTCAAAATTTTGTTACTCACACTCTTCCCAAAATAACCCACCTAAATATGATCACCTGTCGGGAGAAATAAGAAACAAAGGATTGGTAGTCAGCGAAAGACTCATATACGGATATCAAAGAATGCACAAGCTGAACAAAATTAAATATGATGAAAATAAAACTGAACAAAGATTAAGACTATGAGATTAAGAACAAAACTGAATATCTGAATAAAGAACAATGAGACGTAGCGAATAAGACAATGCCAAATACGGGATTATTCGCTCGCGACGGATGTATGACGAACTCTTAAATAATATTTATATCAAAATATAATCAAAAACACAATCCTCAAATATCACAAATCAAAATATATTACAAAATAGACTAGGGATGACAAAATCAGATCTGACCAATTTTGAAAATTTGAAATTTACATTATAAAGATAAATCCAAATCAAAAAATATAAACCACCAAAATCATAGGAAATTCCGAGACCTTTCTAGAATGATAAGTCTCGTTAAAAATGAACAAACAATAAACTCAGAAAATAGATATTTACGAATAATTGAACAGAATCAATCCCTGATCGGTTTAGTAGTTTGATGTTTAAGACATCACAATCATAAAAATAGTCAGCAGAATGTAAACACAAAATATAGATAGTGAAATGAACTTTTCATAATGGTATCGCTCATAATTTTTGAACAAATTTTCGATTTATTATAAATTTTCGAAGTAACAAGACAACGACTCAAATAACACACCAGATTACATAAACATCAAATTTTAACGTACTTGGAAGCCGAGTTTCAGAAAACTCAAAGAACGAAAGTTGGTGATGAACAAATTATCTTTCCAACAAGACTAGAATCACAAAAAATCTAACGAACAATGAATTAAATAAGGATTTTGCAAGAATTCAGAATGCGCGAAAGATCAAAACAAGAATATTATGAGATAAAACGAAAGTTAAAGTAATAACAAAAAATCCGCACCTCAAACTTGATGATTATCACTAATTCTTAACAAATTCTGACTCCACAAGCCAAGAACCCTAAATTATATGACATATATTCATTATAATCTCATATACACACGTGTAAATATCGAAAAATCTAATCTTTTACTTTAAAACTCCAATAACCCTAATTTCTCTTTAATTTTAGTCATCTCTCCTTCTCTTTCTTCTCCTCTTCCTCTTCTCTCTTTTCCCTTTCTCTTTCTTCTTCATCCCAAATCAGAAAAGTAACTTATGTCTCTTTTTTTCTTAATCGGATTTATTTATGTTATTAAAGCGGATCATTAATCAAATTATAAATAAATATATATTAATATAAATAAATACAATATTAGTTTTTTTTTTAAAAAAACATTTACATGTAACTTAACATATTATGATAAAAGTTAAAACCAATAACCTCCATATTCATAAAGTTATAGTTAGTCATAATCAACTTAAAAAATACAAACGTTACATTTAGAAATATCAAATTACAAATTTGCTTTGAGATCCGCTTTTGATCTCTTTTGACCCGCTTAAGTGGTCTTTTGACCGCCTAAACTTCACTACACGCTTGAAAACCCGATTTTGCCATAATTAAGGCATTTTTTTTATAATTCCATTTAGGCGACCGCTTAATGCGCTTTTTACAACACTGCTATTATTCTGTAGTGAGTGTTTTTCAAACTGAGTCATATTAAGGTCATATTTTTTTTATGGAAATTTAAGTGATGAAAAATTATATCAATTTTGTTAACTATTGTTAGTCATTTTCAAAAAAATTATTTGAATTCTTTTATTTGACTAGTTAACTTATTTTACTCCGTAAATTTTTCGTTTTTATTATGGGTAATGCTAAACATAGCCGTTAGGGCTATGGTTAAGAATTAATGTAAGTGGATAAATGCATTTAAAATGTCAATTTTGCACTTAATACATCAAGTTTGCATGAATTTCAATATAATTATTTAGCAATTTGGGATGTATTTATTATTAAAAATTAATGTGAATGCAGGAGGTCCACTATTATTACTTGGGAAATTAAATTGATATTGTAAAAAAATATTGAAAAATCAAAATCAATTAAATAACTAAAGTCAATGTTGACAATATGAAAATATTTAATGCTTAACCATAGCCCTATGCATTTCCCTTTTATTATAGCATTTAGCAACCCATTTTTTTAATTTTTTTTTTTTTTGTTATTACTATTACTTCACTTTTCAAAATGTAAAAACACTTGTAGACTTGCAGTGGGCTCACCATAATACCATATACCAAATTATCTTTTCCCACCGGCAACACCAAATTGAGATCGGAAAATCAAGAACCATCATTTCAACCCTAAACTCTCAGCCATGGATGAATCTTTTCTATTGATGCTTACAAATCTCCTCCACCTTCAAAACCACCTAGACCCCACCTCCTCCCTCCTAACCCCCACCCCCACCTCCCCCACCTCCCTCCTCACCACCACCTCCGCCGCCCCTCTTCTCTTCTTCACAATCGCCTCCGTTCTCTCTTATCTCACCACCAATTCACTTAAAAATTCAAACCCATCTTCCTCTTCCCAGCCCCACCAAAACCCTTCTCCGGATTTTCAAAATGATGATCACAAGCACCAGTATTCCATCTCCGCTTTTCGGGCTTTTTCGACTGAGCACATGTGGGCTATGGATGCGCCGTTAAGGGATGCGCATTGGAGGTCGTTGTATGGACTTTCGTATCCTGTTTTTAATACTGTTGTTGATAAACTGAAGCCATTTATTGCTCAGAGTAATTTGAGCTTGCCTACTGATTATGCGGTGGCAATGGTGTTATCGAGATTGTCGCAGGGCATTTCTGCTAAGACGATGGCGAAAAGGTATTCGCTTGAACCTTATTTGATTTCGAAGATTACCAATATGGTTACTAGGTTATTGGCTACTAAGCTTTATCCTGAGTTTATAAGGATTCCTATTACGAGACGTCGTTTACATGAATCGACGCAAGCATTTGAGGAATTGACCTCGTTGCCTAATATTTGTGGGGCAATGGATACTACTGCTGTGAAGGTTAGGTCTAAGAATTTGGGTGATGTGTATGTTTCGAAACATGGGGTTCCTTCGGTTTTATTGCAGGTTGTTGCTGATCATAAGAAGTTTTTTTGGGATGTTTGTGTGAAGGCGCCGGGGGGTTTTGATGATGCTACTCATTTGAGGGATAGTTTGTTGTATAATAGGTTGGTTTCGGGGGATATTTTGTGGGATAAGGTTATAAATGTTAGGGGACATAATTTGAGGCCTTATATTGTTGGAGATTGGTGTTATCCTTTGATGTCGTTTTTGATGACTCCGTTTTCTTGGAACAGAACGGGGAGTCCTGCACAGAATGCATTTGATGAGGCGTTGATGAAGGGAAGGAAGAATGTGGAGGAAGCTATAGGGTTACTTAAAGGGAGGTGGAGAATTTTGCAGGATCTAAATGTGGATATAAATCATGCACCTCAGACAATTGTGGCATGTTGTGTGTTGCATAATTTGTGTCAGATTGCCAAGGAGCCTGAACCTGAGATGTGGAAGGAACCGGAAGAGAATGGAGAATCTCCTGGAATATTGGAGAACGAGAAGTCTTACTATTACTTTGGGGAAAGTGTGAGGCAGGCATTGGCTGATGACTTGTACCATAGGCTCTCATCAAGATGAGGCATTGTTATTGAGGATGTGCGGTTCTCCATGTGCTCGCTGTAAGAATGTATTCCACCAGGTCAATCTAACTTGTTTTAGGGGATATTACTTTTATCTTCAAATAACTGTAAGAGGTAGATTTGTTGTAGTTATGTTTAATGGTTCACTGGCTATTGATGAACTCGAATTCTTCAAAATATTATTTAAGTTATATATGAATAGGAGAATGCATCTTTGTCTATCCATCTTCAGACTCTTTCTTATCCGTGTGTTTAATTGTTCTCAGTTCGCACTATTGAGTGTGATTGATGGTACAGTAATGTAGTCCTGCCTTGACAGAAATAAAAGAATATGTGACCGACAGAAAACGTTTCAGTGTAAGACTAGAATTTGACTTCCAGCAACTTATTTCCTTAAACTAGTTTCTTTCCTTCTTTTGAGATGTATTTTTAATCCATAAACTCTTTTATTTCTAGTATCTTCTCTAAATAAGAATCCAGCGTAGGTACCTCTTTAGATGGACTCAAATGCTAAATGAGGCTAGAGATAATGGAAAGAACTATAAAATTGATGTTCAGAAATGGAGATACCAGTATTACTATATGAGAGAGACAAGAAAATGCCAAAAGAGCCAAATTATCTTACCTTGTGTCACCAATGTTGAGCTGCTTCTTGTTCATGTGTACCGTTCTTTTTGTAATTTTTCTCTTTTATGTCAATATTTTTCCTCATCTATTATTTATGTATTGGACGAGACATAGTTTAGGAGTTCTCTTTAGGTATCCCCTTGTTATACAATATCCTTTGTTACCTGGACTTACTTCACCTCAAGTACATGTGAGAACAGTAGAACACTCAACACTACATTTTGGCTCATAAACATGCAAACGTATAAAATTTTGCAGAGCCCAACACTTGAACACGCATAAAAATTGGACACTTTCAAACAAAGTCATTACTGAACATGATGGCCAAATTTCATTAGTGTAACTGGGCCAACAAGCTTACTTTTCAAAGTCTGTCTCCTTTTCTGTATGGCAAAATATACTTCATGAATACTGAGACTTAGAGAAAGAGAATTGGATTTTGCTTAATCATCTACCACATATTTTCTACGCTCCTTTGCCAAGAATTTAATTTCCTTCGTGATAGATTACGATACTCAAGAAAGTTTTTGATTTTTCTGAAGAGAAGGGAAAGTCTAAATAGCTGGTGAATGCTCTATGTACAATTTCGTGTGATGAATGGAAATAAAGCATAGTGCCATTCTATGGATGATTCAGGAGCTGAACATATGTTTAGATGGGGAAGTATCTTTTGCTAGTTTATTTGTGTACTTGTTAGTATCTCACCCTATTAAGCTTTTTATGATTAGCAGTAAAGCTTTTTATGATTAGCAGTGTTGCAAGTTGCATATGTATTTTACTACAGTTGTAAACGCACTTTGGGTGCAATGCAAGTTGCAGATTTATTTTACTACAGTTGTATACACACTTTATGTATCTACTGATTTACTGTCTGTCTCATATTCTTGTCTTCCGTGGAGATGCATCCTGTATCCCGTAGCATTTATAATGAGAAGGCACCATTGATTTTCCACTTTCTGATTTAAATTAAAAAATAAGTGTAGCTGCGTAGGTACTCCTATAGATGGTCTTAAAGCAACATACGAGGCGAGAGATGTTGAAAAGAACCGTAAAAAATTGGTGTTTAGAAATAGTGGTACTACTATCAGAGTATGAGCAAGGTCAGTTCCTTACTCCCACCAAGGTTTGATGATGATGTACGGGAATGAAAATAATAGAATTATGTTATTCTTATTAATAAATGGTTAAATTATATTTTGTTGAAAAATTAGTAATTAATTATTTATGTGTTTTATATGTTATTACTTATAATAAGCCCAATTGTTTATGGGTCGTCCATTAGGTTATTATATATTGATGTAATCCCCACATATCATATTAGACTTGGTTTTTGGAATAGATATATTGAATTATTGAATTGTGTCTCTTCTTGGATTGCGATACATAATATTCTCCTTTCCGCAGTTAGAAAAATCTCAGGGACAGTGATTCTTGAATTACTCTGGTTTATAGTTTTTGTAATTTTTTTCTCATATGTCATTGTTTCTACAGTCTGTCCTGCATCATTTGGCAGGTTGATGAGGCTAAACAATACTTTAACAGTTGAAAAGTATTATGTGACATCAAATTGTTCAAGTGAGTTGGCCTTAAGTACTGTGTGCACTTTGAATGTGTGAAGGAACAAGGACATAGCAGAAATACCACTGAAGTTACAGCGTCAATTTGCTACGTTCCTTCAACAGGGTAGTCTCTAGCTCTACTTTTAATTTACTTTATGTCACCAAAAGATCAGATGCTTCTGCAACAGGGGTATGGTTGAGGTTCTTCTGATTCATGTGTATCATTGGTGTTCATAGTACTTACTCTTAATCCAGTTGAGCTCAGTTTTTTGGTCTCTCTCTCTTTTTTTCAAAGTTAATATTCTACTTTGCCCGGACTTTTTCTGGCAGACTACATTTTGGGTCCGTAGAACATGTATCAGTGTTGGTCACTTCCTAACAAAGTCCTGTGAACATACCTAGTTTATTTTAATAATTAGGCCAACCAACTAAATTTAGTGTTTGTTTTCTCTATGGCAATATATTCTTCGTGTATAGAGAATCACAGATAATTAGAGAATGAGGATCGGAGTTTGCCTGATTATCTGCATCTCTTTATGCTCCTTTGACAAGAATTTCTATTCATCTGTGATGGATTATTAAGTTACTGATATTTGGAAAATAGGGCAACCCTAAGTAGCTGTTGAATGCTCTGATTTACATTTTTGTCAGAATGAATGAGAATACAGCATGGTACCATTATTTGGATGATCCATGAACAAAACATGAATATGCGAAAAGTATCTATTACTCTTGTTTAGTAATTGGTGGCATACTCAATTGCAGTTCACCCCCTTAAATTAGCAATGATCCAACTTAGTTTTGTTACCATTTTGTAATAGATTCAACTTTCAATATCATTACGAGTTTATGACCGATAAATATGCAGCACTACCTAATAATATTCATCCCCCCTGCCAAAAGCATCAGGAATTCAGATAAACCGATTTGCATTGGATTCGATATCTATCTTGTGTTATGTTAATGCTCGGCTATCAACAAATGACATCTTGGTACTGGTAGTGCAACCATGTCAATTAGGAATGTTTTCCTTTCACCTTGGGGACATCATATCTCTGTTTGTACATAATAACTTGTGATATACTTGAAGGCATCTTATTGCAAGTTTTCAGCTTCTAAACTAGTAGGATATGTCGGTCATTGGGTGAACAGCATCGACCATCGTCCATTAATAAAGGACTGGATGGCAAGGAAAAGGCTGTCGGGAGAGCTGAAAGCAATTTTTTTTTATTATTATGAGTAATGAAATGGTGCTGCCAAATCAATGCCCTTACATAAGGGGACTCATCATGTTTAGAAGCCAGCCCTGTATCACTTAGCAGTTGGTACCAAAGCTATGCCTTTCGGCATTTATAATATAGAGGGGCTTGTTACTCTCCGATCTTGACTCAGTACAAAACCAAATCCAAGCAAATGTAGGAGCAAACAATATCACTAGAAATATGTAGCAAAAATAATCAAGGTGCTGAATTTATCTACTAGGTTTGAATCAAAACATTTCAGTTTGCATCAGTTTCAGATTCATGGATAGCGGAAATTTATTTTCCGCAAGTGCACACGTACATATTCGGGGCTGATTGTGCATTTAATTCAAATCTTCAGCTTTACAATAAAATTCATACTTCATTCTTTTCTTTTTTTTTGTTATACGAGAACTGAAGAGAAACTAAAATTTGGCAGATAGTCAAGGGGAAGAGACGCCCAAAATATCTTCAGTATATATCTCATGACTAGAACTTGGAGCTTCGTTAAGAATCATCAACCACCAGGATTCACCAAATCTTCTGAAAATTTTGAACTGTTGACTCGTGCACTCTTGCATTACCATATTCCAGTACTTGTGCTATCCACCAGGATTCACCAAATATTCTGGAACATATTAACTGTGGTCATGACTCTTGATCTCTGGCATTACCATATTCCAGTGGTTGTGGTATTTAATGCCACCCATGCCCGAGGTTTTACATGGCTGCATACCATAGCTCTGTACATGTCGCCTTCCTATTCCTATTCCGAGACTCCTGTCGAGATAAGATTGTTTAGTGGGTGAGTTTAGGAACACCATTTGGCAAGTCTTCTATACACACATTGATGCTCTTTGTCAGCTTTGCATAAAGTCTATCAATATTCGACTGTGATTCATTTTAATTTTCTTCATTGACCCTAGCGCATCAGATCAGATATTTTAGGGGCATATAATATTTCTCCCTCAGTTCCTCTGATGCTTAGGAGTTAGGAACCTCTCTCATGCAGACACTTTTGAACACCCCAGGTAAAACACTTCATGATAGTACTAAAGTTTACTTCAAAATGTAGCCACAACACAAAATCGCTAGAGTAACATACCAAACATACAAAAGTGAGGTATCATGCATGGGAGAGCATCATGGATAGAACATGGAAGAAGCACAATGCGAATGTGTAGTGTTATCAATTGTGCAAGGATTAACCAGAATAGAAATGTAATAAACACGATTTTCTTTTCTTGGAAAGTAATAAATCACTTCAGGAAACTCACAACTTTTGTAATAATTAAAAACCTTTAAATTAACTTCTATACAGTTATAAAGTTGAGCAGAAAATATATAACATGGACGCATAGTTTACTAACCATTTAGTACCTTATTTAAAACATATGTCCAAGCTGTTTAATTGATGACCAGTCCAGAATGCAATCAGCAGTGATTTGACCTAAAGCCTGAGATGCAAAAGAAATTTTGGCCTCCACTGGCATTCCCGTTCCTCAACTCCATCAACAGTAACAGGCTTTAATCAGATTAAATCAAGGAAGGTAGAGTTTATCAAAGTCAAGTAGATAGTCAGTTGAATTCGCCAACAAGGTATGCTCAATGATCCTGGAAAAATATGATGTCATGCCATTTCTAAGCATGTCCACTTCTCCCACTGTTAGGAAGAAGACCATCCTTGGCCATTTCAATAAGAACGTCAAATGCAGCATCCATGTTCCCTTCTTTATCATTGATCTGAACAAGGAGTTTAGCAAGCTCCGCATCAGTAAGCTGACAGCTTCTTAATGTGTTTTCTATAACTTGACTCAGCTCGTCAGTCAACCCATCTCTCCGAAGTTCTTTAGCAAGTGCAATTATAGTTGCAGTATGAGCAACAAATCCATCACGCAGCATCTCCTTGTACATATTATAGGCTTTCTGCAAATTGCCGCCCCTACAGTGACCATGTATCATAATATTGTAAACTGCTGCACTAGGCCTTTCATTCCTCTGAAGCATTGATTCAAAAACTCGATCAGCTTCTTTCATCAAGCCCTTCATACAGAATCCCTTGATAAGAGCGATAACACTTTTCATTTCGATATTATTAGAAGTTTCGATTAGTGTATTATAGGTGACATCAATAGGAACCGAGTCCTCATAGTACAACTTAAATAGAAGCTGTTTTGCCTCTTTCGTCCGAGCTTGTTTGCTAAGCCCGTTAATCAGAACACTGTAAGTAACAACATCCGGGAGCAACCCCTTGTTAATCATTTCGTCATGTAGATGAAGAGCAGTGTTTATATCTCCTTCAATACAGTGACCATTGATCAAGGTAGTGTACGTACATTCATCCGGGGGCAAACCTTTTCCTATCATATCTTGAAACAGATCACAAGCTTCAGCCAGTCTGCGCTGCTCACAAAGACCTTTAATCAGTGATGAGTAGGTGATAGTATCAGGTAAAACACCCTTTTCAACCATCATGCGAGTTATCTCAAATGCTCTCTCCATATCCTGATTTCTGCAAAAAGCAGATATGAGTGTGCTATAACTTACTACGTCCGGGAGTAACCCCTTTTCTGTCATATCTTGAAGCATTTTGAAACCATCTTCGATCCTCCCTGATATGCAGTGCCCATTGATTAATGCATTGTAAGTGACAATGGAAGGTGAGAAACCACTTTTACTCATTTCATTTAAAAGTCCATAAGCTTCATCCAAACATCCCTGCTGACAGAAGCCATCAATCAATGTTGTATATGTTCTCTCATTAGGCCGTAACCCTCTAACAATCATCTGATCAAAGAATTCCATAGCTCGATGTATGTTCCTAGCCTTACACATACTACTAATCAATGAGGTATAAGTTATGACATTCGGAGAGAGACCATTTCTTATCATCTTCGCGTGCAACACAAGTGCTTGATGAAAGTCACCATCTTTACAATACCCATTCACAAGCGTATTATACGTAACCTCATCCGGGACCAAACCTTTCCGACTCATCTCTTCAAGTACCTCACTCGTCTTCTCCATCCGTCCCTCTCGACATAGCCCATTAATAATCACATTATACGAAATCAAATTCGGCTCTAAATTCTTCCTCCTCAACAACTTCACATACTTAAACGCCTCATCAATCAACCCAATTTTACAATACGCATGAATCAAAGTATTATACGTAACCACATTCGGCAAACAACCATTCCTCTCCATTTCCGCATAGAACCCTAAGCCCTTATCAAAATCCCTAACCGCACAAAACCCACGAATCAATATATTATACGTAAACACATTAGCCTGAACTCCACTTTTCACCATATCATTATACAATTCTTCGGCTAATTCCATCGTTTTATTCCTACTAATTACAGAATCAAGAACCCAATTATACGACAACACACTAGGCATAAAACCACTACATTTAGCTAAAGCAATAGTATTCAAAGCAGCATCAATCATATTCAAGAAAGAATAAGTCTTTACCATTAAATCGAAAACCGAAGAACTCGAATTCGAAACCTGATAGGATTCTTTAAGACACTCAAACACCAACTTCCCCTTATCACCAGCAGCCTCAACAGCCACATTCTGAGCTAGTGTTTGAGCAGTTTTATAAAGTTTGAATCTTGTAAGTATATGTAGAGAGATACACTTACAATTAAGGTCAAAAAATGAATGGGTTTGAGCCCATTTCAAGATTTTTAAAATTAAGGGTTGGTCAAACTGGGATTGGAGAAGTAAATTTGAAGTGAGTTGAGGGGTAAAATGGGGAGATAAAGAGTTGATGTCTAATGGGTCGTGGCGCTTTAGGATGGAAATGGCTCGGTTTATGAGAACGGCCGGTGGTGGTGGTGGTGGAAGGGGTTTTAGGAGGGGCATTTTGGGAATATTTGGGGATGTTTTTGGGAGAGGGTGGAAAATTTTAGGGGAGAAATTAATAAGAAATGGTTTCTCAGGGTCATAGCAGTGTCTGCTTAGAAATATGTACAAGTAGCAAAATATATTAAAACTTAAATGATGCTAAAAAAACTAACCATTGTTTTTAAAAAACTTTTCATACGAGTATAGTTAAGTGGTAAATGGTAAGGATTTATCTCGGTTCAATTTTCATCCATCAACTGAATAAGGATATTTTATTAATCAACTGAATCTTTTAACAAAGCAATCTGAACCTCAATAGGAACAAAACTCCTATTGAACACTCGATCTGAAAAAGAATATGAGCAGTCATACTAGCAAATCGTTTAATATAAAACAACGATGTTGTGTTTAACTCTGTCACATTATTTTATAACAATTGTTGTACAGATCAAAATTTTGTAACCATAACATTACTCCATATCTAGGTTGCCTGCCCATTAATAAGTTACTCTTTCCTGCAATATTTTCCGCTTTCCCTTTACAAGAAGCTGGTAGCTTTATCTTCTATCGATCTTTTTGTGAAATGAACTAATCTTACGCTGAAAAAATCAACACATATGGTGTCCTAATTGTTAGTTAAAGATAACATTCCTTACTCCTCGAACCTGCCTTTATATACGTGGTATGGTCTAGCTCAAAAAAATAATTTCCAGATACTTGAAAGTCCAGTTCGAAGCAGGCAGCAATGGCAAGGATTCCTTTCATCTTAGTAATTGTTTTTGAAGTGATGACCTCGCTAACTGGGGAGGCCTTTATATGTGACGGACCTGAGTACCAGCGAGCATCAGCCATGTGCAGTCCGTTTGTCTTGAGTGGTAAACAACAAGAGCTGTCTGGTGAGTGCTGCATAGCATATACAGCTTTCGTAAAATCGGCTAAAACTACAGTGGAAAGGAGACAGCTATGTTCTTGTGTCCAGCGAAATGGTGGAATCAGGCCTGCCAGTATTGCACAATATAATGCTCTCCCAGGGAAATGTGGACTTCCTTTCATATTCTCAGCTGATCCTAATTTTGACTGCAATAGGTAGGTTTTCCAATGTTGAACAAGATTAGACAGTACACTTATAATGTACTTATAAGTTATAACTGCAGTGTTTCTCACCGTGGGAGAAACACTGCAGTTGAAGGAAAAACTCAATACATATTAGAATAAGAATCTCCTAAACTATGTTTGAATAAAGATTCAACGTGCGTTACTCTCTGAATTTTCAAATTTTATAAACGTGACTGTCAAATAAACAGGAATGTGGAATTTTTAAGAACCAATATTTTGCAATTTTCTTCTGCGGAACCTTTCTATCCAGAAATAGAAATGTCTATCTCATTCTCACCTACAGATGCTTAAAATAGATGGTATGCAAAGATGAATAGGACTTGACTAATGAAATTTAGCAAAAAACGAGAAAAGACTTGATCGACTAGTAAATTATTACCTTTAAAAGTAAAAGATAATTTTTTGTCGACCAACTATTCTGACTATCTAAGGTCTAAGGATAGTTAAACAAGACCGGACTGGTTTTGGATGAGTTCTTGTTATCGACTGATCTTTTTTGTGCAACTAGATAGAGTTTATTATCCTCACGGTTGTCTCAGAGCTGTAATCAGAGAAGTACAATCTGGGTTCTGCAATTTGAGAATTGCAATGTTGATTAGATTGCAGTATGTCTACAACTATCCTTTTTATATGATTATATCATATTAAAATTATCCTAGCAGGTCAATATGTGTCTTAATGTATCTACTCGAGGAGAGTCCGTTGTCTGATTTCCCATAAATCCAAATTGGAAAAATATTATGATGCCCTTGGTTAAAAAAAGACTTAATGACCTTTTAACCCTCAAAATTTCCACTGATATACCCATCAGCCCTCAATATTTCAAAACGTTCCTTTTAACCCCCGAAGTATCCATAAAGGTCCTAATAACCCTTAAACCGGTACAAAAAATAAAAAATAAAAAAACGGTATAACTCGGATGGGCAAAAGAGACATTTCACAAACCGATAACGACGGTTAAAAGGTATACTTTAGATACTTTGGGGGTTAAAAGGTATACTTTAGATACTTTGGGGGTTAAAAGGTATACCTCAGAAATGGAGTAATCGGTATAAAAAATTTAGAGGCCTTAATTTCTTGTGATATAATTTTTTTTAGTTCAAAAGCATATATAATATATGATATATAATGTACATTAATATATTAGGTTCGGTTTCCATTTAAAACCGAAACCAAAACACATATATTGGTTTGGTTTTCATTTTTCGACTTCGACTTTGATTTTAATTATGATTATAATTTACATTTAACTCAATTTTTATCAATTTTAGTTCAATTTTAATTTTTATTCGATTTTCATTCTCCCCGTAACACTATCGTTATGAGTAGCGCTGTAACACATCTTGATAGGCCATTTGAATATTGGAACGGAGCTACTTCATGTACACATGGATTCAGACAAAAAAAACGGCCAATATATTTAAGGATTTTTTTTAAGGGATATTTACAAGAATATCTAATTTTTTGAAAGTATTTTCAAAAATACTAAATATTGCGGACAATGTTACATTTGGGTTGCAAACCAGTTTGTAAGGGTTACAACCGTATTTTTGAAAAAATTTATGCAACATAGGTATTTTTGAAAAAAAATCTTTTTTTAATCGTATTCTTTTAATTTTAACTTTTTCAAATAACATTTTCTTTTATTTTTTGACTTATAAATCGTATCCTAATCTATTTTAATTCTCATGCATATAATATCATTCGATTAATTAAACGTTAAAATTTAAGTAAATAATTTTATTACTTATTTTAATTTCAATTTTTTGCACTTTGAACTTGAACACCTGTAACAATCTACTATACTTAGAAAATCACTATCAAAATATTTGAACTAGACATAGTTTAAAATTTTAGAAAATGTTCAATAAAATATTCTTTATAATATCATTGTGCTATTAATTTCTTTTAATAAATATCATTATTTTAATACTTCTACGTTTGGTATATTCATATTTTAACATTTAATTAACACTAACTTATAACCCGTGCAATGCACGGGTTTCTTGTATTATATTATAAATTTTATTTAATATTATAGTTATGTTTTTATATAATCATTATTTTTAATAATTTTTTTAAATTTAATTTGATATAATTTAATATATTCATGTTTACGGATTATACTAATGTTTCCTTATTATAAACAATGTATACGATTTTTAATATATTTTATTAATAACTGAAAAATATGGTGTGATATTTTCGGGTACATATTAATGATTTTAAGATTTGTATAAATTAAAATGGCAACGTGTTTTAATTAGAAAGGAAATATTAATGATTGAAAGATATGATACGATTGATCTTTTTAGGTGTTATTATTTATTTTAGGTGTATTTATTTTTTTATAATGAAGGGTAAATTAGTAAATAATTTACTAATGTACCAAAAAACAGGTACCAAAACTTTCAATGTTTCGGCTTTTATATAGTAAAAATTGAAAAGGACAGTAAACCAAGGCAAGTGAAAAAAATATGGTTATATGTTTCCTAATTAACAAATTCTGACTAATGACAGTAAGAATATAATTTGATTGATTTCTTTTTATTAGCTAATTTCTTTTTATTGGCATGGGGAGGTTGATATCTCGTACTATATGATTATTAGTAGTAAGGCTGAATAGATACAAATGTAATTCTGATTAACATACTGTGTTGACTGTATCATCAATTACTTTGCTTGTTAAAAAGGCTGCTATCGGTTCAAACTACTTCTATGTTGATACACTCGATTAGCATTTGTTTCCTGATCATACCCGAGTATGAGGTTAAAGGTCATCTAACAGGGTCTATTAAGCAACTTGTCCTGAAAGTCATGCAAGCATTGTTTTTGGTACACATATATCATCTACAAACCCAGGATACAAGTAAACGAGGAGATTAAGGATGATTCTCATGCAAGCATTGTTTTCTAGAATAACTTCATTTGTACGAGTTATACCTTTTAACCCCCAAAGTATCTAAAGTATATCTTTTAACCCCCAAAATATCTAAAGTATACCTTTTAACCCTCGGTATCGGTTTGTGAAATGTCTCTTTTGCCCATCCGAGTTATACCGTTTTTTTATTTTGTATTTTTTGTACCGGTTTAAGGGTTATTAGGACCTTTATGGATACTTCGAGGGTTAAAAGGAACGTTTTGAAATATTGAGGGTTGATGGGTATATCAGTGGAAACTTTGAGGATTAAAAGGTCATTAAGCCTAAAAAGAATGCTAAAATGGATGTTATGTTGCAGTGGTTTATCTTTATAATGTGCACCAGATCAGTGCAATGCTGTTGCCGGGTCAAAATGAGATCAAAGATTTTCGGTTTGTATCTAATTTATACTTCTATAGATCCCAAACAATTTCAACAATGCTGATTTTCCTTGAAAGAGCATAATATTTTTACTGCATTTCTAATCTGCTTTTCACTCATTAGATAATATCAACATGTTTTCTTCTACCAATATTCCGAGTACCACTGCCTTATGTATTGTGTCCTTTTATGATATCATAAGTTGATCATAAGACTGCATAAGTTGATCATACAATATCAGTAGAAATGTATGTAGTGTCTAAACCGTAGAAGTACATATCATATAAGTTGATCATATATAAGATGTTTTTCGTTTCTAGAAACTGATATAATCGCCTTGCCCCGTCGGGGCAAGTCATTATGGGCAAAATCTGAGCCGTTATTGGGTTGACGGCTCAGAAGCTATTTGCGAGAAAATTGTTAAATAGCAAACGTTTAAGGACCTGGACCCTTCGCTGAGAGAGCCACTAGATAAGCCGAAAACAATACCAAAAGCTCACCAACTGAATTTGATTTACAGCAGTTGGTGACTTGTGGTTCAGCATTTGTATTCGGAACAGGAGAACCCGTGTATGATATCCGGATGAGGAAATTACAAAGAAAAAAACTATGGTGTAAAGCTGCTACTGTTTTTACAGAAATTTTTGCTGAGAAGCCGAAATAATTAGAGTGCACTAATTTTGTAGTATATTTTCAAATTGTAGTACTTACTTTCCGAGTTCCTCACTTGCTATTCTCAAACGTACTGCTACTCTTTACTTCCCGCTCCCAATACTTCGTATAGAAACACCATGTAACAATTTGACAAATCCGAGGAAGCTTAACTTTCCATCATTAGGCCTTATCCAGTCACGGATCACGGAAAGGACCAGGACTGAAGGACCAACACCAAGTTCCTGAGAAAACACAATTAATAAAATTTAGTGGAGGACAAAAAAAGTATTGCAGAAAGAATTACAGGTCCTTTCATTTAAGTATCTGAAATATTTATCTTTTCTTTCTATGATAAAGAAGCAAGTATTAAAACAAGTGTTTTAACATATAATAACTCAAACATGGTAATATCAGGAATTGATTCCTAGTTTTTAAGGGTTTCCTGGAAATTATATAGCTTTATCATTTTTGAGAAGCATCTTAACCAAGCAAGTGCAGGTGTTAAAAATGAATAGACGGTTTTAGTCATCAATCATTGAATTTCTTAGAAAAGAAGTAAAGAAAGTGAAACTCACTGATGCCAGTTCTTCGATAACAATTGCCCTGTTTCCATCCTTCTCAAAAATTTCATATGCACAACGAGTATGTTGTTCCCACTGATCTAGTGCCTCCATCTGATGGACATTTAGTGCAGCTGCACTGAACTCTTCAAAATTCATCCTTCTGTACTGAAGAGCATTAAGCTGTCGAACGAAAATTGAAGAACACCAATAAAAGATCCATAATCATAGAGAAAACTCAAAACACATGCAAATGACAGAACTTGTCTTCCTTACTGTGGTCAGGATATCAGGTGTACGAGACTCCCTCATAGCATCTGTTTCATGTTTCATCAATGCCTGCTCAAACAAGATGTGTTCAAGCACATATATACTCTAATGGAGTACAATCTAAAGTACACCTCCCGACATATAGAAATCATTATAAATGGAAACTGTACCGATCTAATGCTTTCCAAGTTTATGCAGTTGTTTTTATTTGGCTCCAGCAATGCAAACTGTTTCTCCAGGTAAAAAACGTCATCTGGTGTTGAAGTCTTTGATAATGCCTGTGAATTTGAAAGTGACATCAAGGTTTTGATCTATATAGTCTCCCTTGCACAAAAGGAGGAGTTCACATTGTAACATCTAGGAGTCAGGTACGTAGTGCATTGTTCAATTTGAAAGAATTACGCAAAAAAGTAACACAAAATTTCTCCTTCAAAATCATACACACCCTTAAAGCAGCCTTGCGCAATGGCGTCGATCGCATGTAAACTTTCATTAGTCTGAAAATATTTATGTCAAGTGGGACTTCTACATCATTGTAATTCCTTATCCATGAATGACCTAAAAATAAGACAATGAAGAGTTTAGAAAAACAACTGCATATATGTCTATTGTGGGCGTGTGTGTGTGTGATGCAAGTATATAGATAAATGAGAAAGAGAGAGACTAACTAAGAGCCTGTGCAGCAGTAAATCGTTTACGAGGGTCTTTATTCAACAGGCGCTTGACAAAATCCTTTGCCTCTACTGATAACGAAGGCCAAGGTTCTTCATCAAAACTTGGATCAGCCTTGACAACTGCTCGGAATATGCCAGACTCAGTTCGGGCCCAAAAGGGGCGACTTCCACAGAGAAGTATATATACTATAACGCCTGCACTCCAAACATCAGCCTCTGTGCTGTAAGATCTATGTAAAACTTCGGGTGCCACATAGTATGCACTTCCAACAATGTCATTCAGTTTCCCATCTGCACACCAAAAAGACAATAATTAATACTGTCCTAGAATTACAATTAAATCACATTCGTGTAAGACCCAGTTCGAATGATACTTACCTGGTCTGACAAAATCGGATAGCCCAAAGTCTATTGCTTTTAACTGGGAGTTTTCATCTATTGTGCTAAAGAGGAAATTCTGCTCCAGGAAAATTTAAATTTTAAGATTCACATGACAAGTTATCAATGAAAACATATTTCTGGAGAGATCAACTCTAACATTGCAACTTTTGTTTGCACTAAAGTATCTAATTAAGACAAAGATTGATAAAAGAATGAGCTTCACCTCTGGTTTAAGATCCCGGTGCACTACACCCTGTAAATGGCAGAATGCAACGACTTTCAAAATTTGACCCATAATAGCCTTAGCATCATCTTCCGAGTATTTTCCACCCCTGTCAATGAGAGTAGTTCATAATCATTAACAGAAGATTCAACACAAACATGTGATTAAGAGCAAATATTAAAACAAGCCTGATGACCATAAACTGTGGACAAAACATAATTTGCAACATACTAATAAAACAAACACTTTGCAAGTAAATTAGTAAAAAAAAAAAAGCACCTTGCAAGTATTCTGTCAAGGAGCTCGCCCCCTTCACACAACCTGAAACCAACAAATCAAGTTAATTAGCTTCCGCGTCCTGTGAAGATTCTAGGTCACTTCCAAGTGACAAACTTTAGTATTATACCTACTGTCTACAAGGAAATAACCGATTTATAAAACAGTATTTTAAAAGAAAACAAGATGATGAGGTATACTTGTAGTGAAAAACAAGTCAATGCGAGCTTACTCCATTACTATATAGACATTATCTTTGTCTTCAAATGCATCATAGAATTGGGCAAGATTTTCATGTCCTTTCAAACCTTTCAATATTTTCACTTCCCTTCTCACATCCTCGATTGCAATTGCCGTTGTCATCTGAATTTAAAGGACATAATGGGGGAAAATAATTCAGATAACTAAAATAGAAGGACAGCGAAAAGAAGTTTGATAAATACCCAAAAAAAGGAATCTTGTAAATGAAGTGTACAATGCTCATCTCTTCTTTTTTGTATGACTATCTCTCAATATCAAGCACCAGAGTATATACAAATGATACTTAACACACCCCTAACCGAATGTGATACTTGATAACAGGCACTGACCTTTCGGCTCTTTAAGACATAACAAAATATTGCTCGGCACGCAGAGGTGTCATACATGAGAACATGTATATGAATTCTTAAATTTTAAGCTTACTGGAAAGGATGTGTCATTGGATTCTAATTGAGATCACTGCTGTTTCATCTTAAATGCACTTAACTTGAAGAAAGCATACTCTCCTAAGCACTTGTAACTGTTTTATCAGTGGATGAATCATTCATGACATATGATGATACAAGCTTTAGGACTGGATCAAATGAAGAATTTCTCCAAATGGTCAGAATCAAAATTTTGAAAACCGAGATAATTAACCAAAACTATATGATCTAACGAAATCCGCCTCAAGAATCTATGCAACCACATTTTTTATCAACACAAATAGTTAACTCTAAACATTTGTCAAAAACACAGTGTATAAGGTGAAAGTGTAAGACCTTAGACTTAGAAATGATCTTGACAGCAACTTGTTGACCTTTAAGCTCACCCTTCAAACACTTAGCAGCACAAGTATACCCAAAATGCCCTCTTCCAACTTCTTTCCCAACTTCATAACAACTCTTGAAGTCCTTTGAAAACCCAAAACTCTTGTCCAAACCTCCCCAGTCCTCTTCTTCATCTACACCCTTCACACCGCCTTTTCGCCTCCGTAGTACAGCCTTTATATGCTTAGCAGGAGAAGGTGGCCTTCGAAAAAACTTCCTAGGCGTTGAGTTTGCAGGCGAAGAAGTAGATTTTTTACCAAACAAATAATGTGCAGGACTTGGACTGTAAAATGGAAACATGGGTGTTTTCTTTCCGGGACCAGAATCATTTTTAGCTGGAGATTTGTTGTCATCTTCAGTGTACATAACTTCTTCTCCAGGGGGTGCATATAAATTTGGTCTAGGAGGCTTGGATGTGCATGCTCCCATTTTAATGCAAGTAATGTGATCACAAAGACTGAAAGTTGAAGTGTAGTGACAGTGTTTGATATCTTATGTAAAAAAATATTATGCGAGTTTATTTAAAGATGATTTGTTGTTTTGCTGGTGAACAGAGAGACAGAGAGAGAGAGAGAGAGAGAGAGAGAGAGAGAGAGAGAGAGAGAGAGAGAGAGAGAGAGAGAGAGAGTGGGGGAGGGAGGGAGAGAGAGAGAGAGAGAGAGAGGGGGGGGGGGTGTTGGCTTCTCTCTTTATTAGCTTTTACAAGGTTTGGTGATGCAAGTTATTGTGAAGGAGATGGAGAACTAAGGTGAGAATGTGACATTTCACTTATTCTATGTGTCATGAGTCATGACATGTACAGAACTACAGATAGAGAAAGTCTTAATATTTTCTGTTAAGGGTAATTATCAATTGAGTGGGAACGAAGAAATAATCTAAAACTAGTTAGACTTTTATCTGATCCGATCCAAACTGTAATCCAATTTGCGATTCAAGTTTAGTCTAATCCGATTATCTAAAACTGTAATCAAATTTATCAGAACTAGTTCTATTTATACAGTATCGAATCTTTAGTTTACACAATATTTTAGAAACAGAACACTTGCAATTTTTTATCACTTGTACAACTCACTATACCGATCGGACTATTTTAGCCTATGTTTTCAAATGAACAAGTTTTGGACTGAGCGATAGTTGAAAAATATTTCATTTTGTTTATCGTTTAGATAATTAGTTGCTTGTGAAAATGAAACATCAACATTGGTCAACTTTTTCATTTTATTTTACTCTAATTAAAATCGGTCCACTTTGCCGTTTGTCAAATATGATAATTAAATGATAAAAGTTTATTTCTTATTATTTTAGTTATTGAATTCGATTG
Organism: Saposhnikovia divaricata; assembly: GCA_036435485.1. NCBI lineage: Eukaryota > Viridiplantae > Streptophyta > Magnoliopsida > Apiales > Apiaceae > Saposhnikovia > Saposhnikovia divaricata. Next base: position 6,904,477 of record CM071597.1, on the reverse strand, counting down.
TCACTTACTTCTATTTTTATAATAGTGGATGTTCTTTTACAAGATTATAAATTTAATTATTTAAAAAAACTTAATATTTCGTTCGATTCGATTCGGCTCGAAACCTTTACTCATCCCTGATTGGCGATTTTGGGAAACCAACAATAATGGTGAAATTATTACAATAGGATCAAAAACTTGGAGATACTGCCTGCTAATGAACCTCATGTAATTGACAGAGTATTTTAAGCATCTGTCCATGTGCTTGATAAACAATTACCAATAATTAAGTGATTAGAAAGTGTATAAACAAAGCACTTAATAAGATCGAGACAGTATTATTATATTTGCATTACACACATAGTACAGATTGATAAACTGCATTGTCTAGCCATGCAAATCTTTTACAATCCCGAACCTAGATCAAACTTTCACTATTTTAACTTTTCTGTATCCTAGAATCTTTGGTATGTACATATAGTATATACATAGAGACAAAATTAGTAGTCAGGTTTCAAACTTGAATTCGATCTTTAAGAAAATAATCCCTGATTATGGAGCTATATATGGTGTAAACTTGGAACAAAGTCCTTTATTTCTCCCTGATTGTGCAGATATCTCCAATTCTCATTGCTTTGCTCAAGAACAACAAACTAATACAATTGCTGAAAGGTTGACGATCATCAATAAACGATTATTTACAACAAATCATGTTATCGAAATTTTTTGCCATACATAAAGAGATGGGAATCCCTTGTTTTCACACCAAAAATCCTACTATACACATATTGCATAAAATTTTTGCAATACATGCCGGTCCCTATGTTGAAATACATAATAAACTAATTATATAGACTTGCAAAGACAAACAATTTAATATGGCTGTGGCGGACTCTAACCTAATTCTGATCTTATATTAAATTAATGGCTGTTGTAAAAATTTTAAGTTTAAGATGTTCGATTTTTAAAAATGAATCACTACGTTGATGATTCGTTATTTTTGAGCGTGAAGATCGATTCATTTAAACTCTCAAGATATTAGGAATTGAATTTAGCAAAACATCAAAGCATATGAACATTCTTTTGAGTTTACAAGTACGATATCACTAACAAGAGTACTAATGTAATATGTAAGCATGTGGTTACTTATAATTTATGCAAATATTTTTATTTGGAAAAGGATATTTAAATTTATTTCGAAATTCAGAAATGAATTTAGATCTTTGAAATAATTTCTTTTGACAAAAAAATTAAAAAGATTAAAAGATCAGAAGATTCTGGTGTACGACTTGGTGTGATTCACGACTTGGTGTGATTCGTATTTTGTAGTAACATGAGACAAGTCAAGAATAGGCTAGTCACTTATTGTAACAATTTGTCAACATGAGCATAGTTCTCTATGGATTTCAACTTCGGATTAAAATAACCAAAATGTTATAGTCCTTAAATTCGTTTTCAAATTTGTTCACAAATATCATGTATTAGAATTTTATTGATATTAATTTAATTAATGATTAATTATGATGGACTTTCTGCATTCACATAAATTTTAACAATTAAAATATCTTAAAATATTACGTTAATCATGTCACATTATTCTAAAATTTTATTTAATAATAATTTCGAGATACATAACATTATTCTTAAAATAAAATATCAAAAAGAAAATTGAAACAAACTCAAAACAAAGATAGGCAACAAGAAAACTTAGATTTAATTTTTGTTATGTACTTGTTAAATTTCAATCATGTCGGATGACTTTTAATCAATGAACTAGCTTTCCTTTCAAAAAAACAAAGATAGGCAACTTTATAGACAGAATTTCCGATGTATACGGCCGCGAATAATGGTAGTAATTTATTACACTACTTCTATTTACGACTTTACGTACGAAGTAATTATTTATTACTAATTTTTATTTTTTGTACTTCCTCAATAAGCTTTAATCTGATTTTTTTCCTCCCATGATTGTGTTTGTACAGATGAGTATGAGTTGGTTCCCCACCAAGCTAAAATGCCATTGTTAGTGAATAAATATGCTTGGTCCATATAATACTCGATTAGTCACATGCCATAGTCCCATCATATTGACCACCATTAACAATTTGTGTTGTTCAATACACTTCTCCTTAAAGATTGTTCACTTTCCTACAATGAGGAATATTTATCAATTAGGAGTACTTGATTTCCTACAATGAGGAATATTTATAATGCGAAATTATTGTGCATTGGTTACGACTTGTACCGAATTACGGTCCTTTCTCCATATTCTACATCGTTTCAAGTTTTAACCAACAATTTCATGACTTTCAAAGTCACGTTCCTTCTTAAAATTTTTACTTCCTAGCGCAAAGATGAAATTTCTTAATCCAAATGACATAATATCAGTGTTGTAAAAAGCGCTCTAAGCGGCCGCTTAAGCGGCCGCCTAGGCGGAATCGGTGTATAAACGCTGAACTTTTGAACTAATCGGACATTTAAGCGTTTAGGCGGTTTAATCGGATCAAAAGCGGGTCAAAAGCGGGTCAAAATCGGGTCAAAAGCGGATTAAGCGGAAAATTTAAAAAAAAATATATTTTTGTATTTTTTATGTCCATTATAACTAATATTGTATGTGATTAATTTTTAATTTGATATTTCTAAATGTTACGTTTCTCAATGTTATGTTACGTTTGATAATATGTCATATGTAAATGTTATCTTTTTTTAAAAAGAAATTAGTATTGTATTTATTTATATAAATATATATTTATTTATAATCCGATTAATGATCCGTTTTTAAAACCGCTTAAGCGCCCGCTTAACCGCTTAAGCGCTAGAAGGTATGTCCACCGCTTAGGTCCGATTAGCGCTTTTTACAACACTGATAATATACATATTTTGTTGTTGGGAAGAATCGAATGTTTAAGGTAGAAGTCACCATTATATGCTCTCCTTCTTTGTTCTTTACATATTTATATATTGAAGCTTCCTTAAATCTAAAACATTTGTCTTGAAAATGATGGTTAACTATTTTGCATCCACATCTTTACGTGAGCACCTTCACTGAACCACATTGATTTTGAGACCAATAGAGCTTCACAAAGTGACTCAAAATTTAGGGTTCAACACGAAACAAACATTCCATACGTAGCTGTTTCACCTGTAGTCTAACAAACGCCTGTTACTGTTTTAGTATGTGTCTAACATGTGAGACGAGGACAAATTCACACAACTCCTGAGAGATGTTAACTCACATGCAATTGCGCTAATACAACTATGATCATATAAGTTTGATAACAGGACATCAATAGATGAAGGTTTTGCAATGCCTACTACCATTTAGATTCAACACCACAGCCAAATTCGAATCACACATTAAATCTCGAATCAGTGACACAATACCAGCAAATTTACAATGAGACGCCTTACTCTTCGAGCTAACATTTTATTGCAACATTTTGGAAACATAACTTTACTCCGTATGGTAGCTCTGTCTCATTTAAATGTAGAAATGCAGAGACTATATGCATCTGACGAATTAAGATCTGTCATTGCCAGAGAACTGATTTAAATACATTTCAGGTCTCCGGCTAAAAATAGCAAAAGAAATCTTTTATTCGCTATGTTTTCATTTATGAACAATGAATGATACAAAGAAATGGAATCTGTTTTACTATTTAATATCTAGTTCTGATTATATCTCAAACTACTACAGTTTGTCAGATCGAGCTCTCTTGAAGCAGTGAGTCCGTCTGAGCCAAGAATTTCTATCAGACCACTACAAAAAATGCATTTATACAAATATGATATATTCTCCTGATGTCTGAAAATGGATAGATTTGGTAATCATAACCAAATGCATTTATCCGTTTCAGATGATCACATTAAAGAAGATCCAGATGTAACAGCTTACCGAAACCAGAGGGCAGGGTAGTGATACCATCAAGAGTCAATAATGCAAAGCTATCACGATTTCTTTTCAACAGAAGAGTCCAACTCGCATGTAGGTTCGTCAATCCTGTAATCACAGCTGATCTGGCAATCTTTTTAGGTTTTTACATTCATAAATTTTAAGATTTTTCAAGGAACTTAAGTTGCCAATGGTGTCTGGAAGAGTTTCAAGCTTCTTGTTATAACTTAGATCCAAATCAACAAGCTTACTAAGATGTCCTATTGACTTTCGTATTTCCGAAACACATAGTCCTCCAAATCAACAAGCTTAGTAAGCTTCTTCTATTTATGTTTTATATAATACTAGCCTATAGGCTATAACCCGTGCGATGCACGGTTGCTTGTAAACTGTTTAATTATATTTATGTTTTAGTTGTATATATGTTTTTATTATTAAAATATTTTTTGAATTTTATAAATTTCATGAATATAAATATTATTCTAATTATGTATTTTAATTATTACTTTCAATATACATGTATATATAAAAATATTACATAAAAGTAGTTTTTTTAAGGGAGAGTGCCCTAAATACCCACTTTTTAATCTTTCTTAACCAAAATACCCATTTTCGGAAGACACCGCCTAAAATACCCACCACATACGCCAATGGCATGGGCGTATGTGGTGATATGCCATCACAACAGGCGTGTTTGAAAGTCACGACTATGGTAGAGGAGTCACATCCACCAGACACGCTACAGACATGAGTATTACATGTCGCGCCTAACCAATGGGCGCGTCAAACTTGGATCATGCCTTACGGAAAGGAGCATGCCCCTGCGGGGCCCACACCAATAACAGCAAGCTCTGGCGACACCATGGCGATTCTGGCGATTTTTGCCATTTTTTCCGTCCATTCGTTCACCCATTTCCCGTAGTTTTTCTGTGAAGTGGTATGGATTCGTCTTTCGACGATCTACATGTCTATATGATTTTCAAGCCATTTCTTTCGCCGAATTAAAAACCCCCAATTGGAGAGAGATAGAAATAGAGAGACAGGGGAGAGATGGACGAAGGAGATGATGGAGATAGAGTGGTGGTGGCGATAGAGGGAGAGAAAGAGATAGTTACAATGGTGATTGAGAGAAGGAGAGAGGTGAGGCGGTGGAGAAGAGAGAAACGACGGGAGAGACGACAGCTGAGCGAGAGAGACGACAACGGATACGCCCATGGGAGTGGCGTATCCCATGGGTAGCAAAGTCGGCTATTTTAGAATTGGGTATTTTGGTTAATGGGTAGTAAAAATTTAGACATTTTGGGCATTCTTTCTTTTTTTAACTTTTATTTAGTAGAATGCAGACTTTTTTTTCTATTTTTAGACAATTTTTTATATTATAAGTGTTTTCCAGATTTTTTGTAATTTTTAACTATATAATTTATAACTCCTGTGATGCACGGATGTTTTCTTAATAATTTTTATCTTATTACTCATATATATATATATATATATATATATATATTAATTAGTAGGGAAAAAAATTATTTACGTTAATAAAAATATCATAATACATTTTTGATAGTATTTTAAACGATAACGTTTTAATTTTTAACTATAATATGTTATTGACGGGAATTTTTTGGAGTAGCTTATGAGATTATATAAATGTATAATAATACTTTATTTAAAAAATGATAAATTTTTTTGATTATAATATGATATTGATGGGAATAGAACCTCAAACTCTTAAAAATAATTTATAAAATAATATATATGTTTAATAAAGATATGTTGTTGGTGGGATTTGAACTTAACCCATGAGAATATTTATTAGAAAAAGAATATTCTTCTAGTATTAGATCCAATGGTTTTCACTAATCTATCTCAAAATTCAACGGTTACTATTGAGTGTACCAAAAAAGTGTACATTTTAAATATTTTTATTATAATTTTAATATTTGATAATTAATTAGTAATAATATAATTTATAAAAGATAATAAAATATGATCATACGTTTTTTATAGTATTCTAATTGATAGTCTTTTTCTTGTATATTGAAAATAGATAAATAACTATGAGAGTGTTAGTTGTGTTTTTGTAAAATTATGCCGGTGGAACATGAATGAAAAACAAACACTTCCTTTTATTTATTGGAGTAGTTTATAATATAATATAAATGTATAAAAAGAGTTTTTTTATTATTATATCCAACGGTTCTCATTAATCTATCTTAAAATCTAATGGTTGATATTGAGTGTACCAAATAAGTGACCAATATAAGTGACCAAACTACCAACCAACCAAATAGAGGTTGTTTTGCTATAATAGTATAGTATAGATATATAAATATTTTATAAGTTTTAATTTTTTAACATATTTAAAAAAAATAAAAGAATTTAGTAAAAAAGTTAAAAAAAATACTCCCTCCGTCCCACTTTTATTGTCCACTGTTTCCTATTTTCTTTGTCCCAAAATAATTGTCCACATTTAATTAATAAGGTATATTATGTGTTAATTATGTTAAGTTTTAAAAAAAATAATACAATTATTTGGTAACTATTAGTTTAATTGACATGATTGAATAAAAGGTGGATTTTGATAGATGGACAATAAAAATGGGACGGAGGAAGTATTAAGGATTTGGACAGTTAAACTTAGACCCAAATTCAAGTTTTATTTATTTTTGACAAAAAAAATCAATTTTAATTAAAAAAAAACTAGGTCACCACGATTTTCTTTCTAAAATTTATCTAATAATAATTAAACTTATTACCGATGTATTTCATCTTCCAAATCTCCTACACAGCTATGCTCTAAAACAAGTATTTTATCTTTTACCACTTTATTATTCATACCTTTCCTCAGTAATTTCAACATCGTTGAATACTTTCTGAAGCTGCACCTCATCCATATTGTAACAACAAGCATATCAGTGGTATATAATTGCCTTCCCCATCATGAGTTGAGATATTGTCACATATCCATTTTGCAAACAATCTTATGCGAAGTGGTTCACAAAAATACTGAGTGATGTATAAGATATGAAAAATACTGAGTGATGTATAAGATATGAAGGGATAGCATGGTAGGATCGTCCCAAACCGATTTTGACATGAAATTAAGAGTCTCAATCAAATTTTTTCTTCCTAGTTTTAGTGACAATCGAGTTGTTTCTGTCAACTTTTGCAACATAGGAGTCTTCGATGTCTACATGACTTATCTTAGTTAGATCATAAAACTTCATGCACTCCTTAAACTTTTCATATCCACTTTTACCCCAACCTCTTCCAAGCTCCACCTTAGTGTGAAAACCGTCACCTCCGAATCTGAAGTCTGAACCCCAACAAAATACAAATTTGTATATCTCAATAGGATACCAAATCTATCACCTTCATCAAGCCTAACCGGGACAAAGATGATATATTCCTCGTAAGGAACAGTGTGCTCCTCGTATTTTAGACCTTGATTTTAATCTCTGTGGTAGTCATCTTCCGAATTCCTTCATAATACTTGTGAAACTTTTCCTCATCATTTATGATATCACTTGTTAAGACCGAAGCCATAATGTGAACAATATTAAGCAGAAGAGAAGCAGAAATTAATAATAATTTGTGGTGACTAACACAATTATTATAAGTCCATAGAAAGGTTGAAATTCTAATGAGCCCTCATCATCTTCATCATTATCATCAACAGCTTCCTCTTCTTGGGGATGCACAATATCATCTCTTTCATGATGATTCATCTCAATATTCATAACAAATGAATTCAAATCATTTCCCTCAAAATCTTGCACCTCAAACAAAGAATTGATGTCAATAAACTCAGTTTCATCAAATCCTTCAGCCCTCACCTCAATTTCATCCTTTTCTTTCTCTTTCTCATCATCTTCATCCCCATATGATTCTTGTAGCAATGTTAAATAATCCTTATCTTTTTCCATTTTAAGAACCCTAATCCCCTTTTCTTGATTATGTAAACTAAACTGATGGTAATAATTTTCTTGACAATTGTCTTAGTAATTCTTGATCCAACCAGACTTCAAATAGCAAAATTTAAATGAGTACAATGGCGTGTGTTTTTCAAGCAGAGGGCTAGCGGCAAAGCTAATTAGCTTTATTTTTTTACTCTTTTTAATTACTTTTTTTATATAATCGATATTATTCAAAGCAATCGTTATTATCTTGCATTCTACGCGTTCACATTGTTCAAATTTTATTTTCAAGGAGTGTTGGGGTAAAAAAATGTTGCAAAGCTGTATGAGTATTATGTTACACGAAGTGTTTTAATCAAATCCCATTTATGTAAAAATTCGGAATTCATTTCGTTCTATATTATTATGATCTATCAAAATCGCATAATTTTGAAATATCTTATAATTATTTCGGTATAACCTAACATTATTTTTTTATTTTGTTTGTTTCAAATTTTGTCTACAAATCGATTAATATAATAAAGAGGTTTTTAGATAAATAAATTGATAAAATTAATTTGTAATTTTACTTTTGTTAAGAATAGTTATTTGCAAATTTACTATCATAATTGCAAAAATACCTTTTTAATTACAAAAATAACAATTTAAAAAAAAACCCTTGCGGGGTCAACTGCCACATCGCCTGACATATCAACTGCCAAGTCAGCAGGGGGTGGGGCCCACCTAGGTCTGTCAATGGATCGAATATCTGATTCACACTGATTTAAATAGACATGGATTGACCTAAAAAATATTCGATCCGGAACCCGAACCGATAAGAAAGACCCGAATAATAAATTGATTGGATATGGATTTAGGTTAGTCCGATCCGTTTATCTAACACCCGATCCGTTTAATTATATAATAATATATTATATAATATCTATAATATTATTTTCAAAATATTTATATTGTAATAAGTTGCGTTATTGAAAATCCTAAGCCTTATACCTAATCTAATATTTCCTTGTTCTTCCATGCACGGTTCCCGTCAGCCTCCAAAAGCTAAAGTCATTATATATTTTTGATTATCAAAATATCGAGTCTTCATTTTTAAATCTTAATCATGGTACGACTGGATTCTTTCTTTTTTTTTTTTTTGATGTAAAGAGATAATTCAATACATAAAAGCCATAAGGCATCTACAAGAATGATCAAATCGATCAAACATAAAACAGGATGACACGCCTGTCTTCATAAAATGAGACAAATAAGCAGTTTGAAAAAAAGTGATATATCTATAGATACTTGCTTTACGTTCTATATCTTCTCCAAAGTCCGTTTGAGCTATCAACCACAAATGCAATTCGTAACAAGCTCTTATCTTTGAATTCGAACCAACTCTCACAAAAAGGAGAGAAATTCACCCTCTCACCAAGGAGAGAAATCCACACCCTCTCACCAAGGAGAGAAATAAAACTGAAATTACAACCTAAAAATCCAAACTACAATACCAAATAAAACAACCAAGCCGAAAAATACAAGCCAACAACCGAATAAAACAACTTGAAAATACAAAAAATTCAAAAAAAACTTAGATCTGACAAACGAAACCACAGATAGGCGGCTAACTCTCGAAATCCCAGCTTGAATCGAAGAAGAAAGATGGTCGGAAGCTCCGATAATGTAGATCTAGAAAAACAATCCAACGCAAACCAAAAGGATAGAAATCCTTACCCAGAAAGGGAGATTATTGAAAAAGATAAAACAAACAAAATATGAGAAGGAATTTGGGGCTTTCCACCGGAAAAACCGGTGGAAGCCCCGCCGGTTAAGGTGCAGGAGACGGGAGGGAGAGAGAAAAGGGAGAAAAGGGAGAGAGAAGGGAGGGCACTACTGGATTCTTTCTTATATTTTCTTAATGATGAAGATTATAATCTGATTTTGATTTAATATGTATTTTTTGTTTTATTTTTTAGGCTAGCGGAAGTCATAATACCATGGGTTAATGATCCAAGTGATTTTGATCTAATATGCTTCTTTTTGCTTTATTTTTTGTTTTATTTCATAGAGTTTACATATGTTAATGGGAATGATAAAGTTTTATGCAAGCACAGAAAAAAATTATTTGTTGGGGATAATAAATGATGAACTAGTAATTTAAACATTGTGTTTGAACAATAAAATTACTGAAGTAGTTTAAATTTTTGATTGCTACTTAAATTTATACATTGAATTCTAGATTGTAACATCTAAAATTTTACTATTTTTTCACATATATTAATTTTAATTATTTTTTTATACTTTAAAAAAAATGGAGCAATGGATATCAGACATCCGATCCGTTTATCCATTAAACTAAATGAATTGGATATGGATCGACATCTGAAATATCCGAGGTGTGATCCGATCCGATCCGAATCCGATAAAAAGAAATAGATATGAATATGGATTTAGATCGATCCGATCCGAGCCCGACCTGTTGACAGGCCTAGACCCACCTGCCACGTCAATATGGGTGGGACGCACCTGCCACGCTAGCTACCACGTCAGCAGGGCGGGACCCACCTGCCACATGGCACACAGTCAGCATAGGCACTGTTAGCAGGGGCATAGTCAGTAATATAAAATATAAATAATAGTATAAAATTATTAAATTTGCAAATAAAATTGTAAAGTTGGTATACTTGCAATGATTTTACAAGTATGGTAAATTTGCAAATAAAATTAAAAAGGTAGTATAATTTATAAATACCCTATAATAAATTAGCATTAATATTTATGTTTAATTTAATGTCATAGAGAAAAAATATTTATTGAATATTTTCTCATACTAACAGGCGAAGATTTGTCCTGTACAGTATATTATCAAATGGGTAGTAGTTTTTGTTTTTTTCTATTCCTAAGCGGAATATGATTAATTTTTTTTAACAATTCTTATATTTAAGAAAATCGAATACAGAGAGCCAGAGCATATATATAAGGCAAGTCGGGCATAGATCATAATCAATACTCCTCCGTCCTAATCTTTTCGCTCAGTATTTGATTATTAGAAAATCTTGATTCAGCCAAATACAAGTGTACATGAATATCCAGTAGAAGCAGAGTCCCCGAGAAAACTGTGTTATAAATCCATGAAGAGAGTCTCGATTTCTTCTCTCCTCCTACTCATGATTACTATGCAAGTGATCTTGTAAGCAAGAAAACACGTATGAGTCATAAGTTGGCCAATTTTAAGGATGCAGCTAGCAGCCGAACCACATTGGAAAAATCGCAAATACTTCCGGATGATTCTACAAGCACTCTTGCTCTCTCTGTTCTGCGAAAGTGGCGAAACCCTTCGTCTAAGAAAGAAGGATATCAACCAAACAGCCTCGGGGATGAGGCTGGATTTGCTGGCAAAAGCAGAGAAATATTAGATTCTGATCATGCTTCATCTAACAAATTCTCGTCTGCTGTTACCATGGAGAGTTCATCTGACTGAAGGAAGAGTAGTGGAAAACCTACAAGGTTTTGAGTAATTGTTTGCACTAAATCACGCAACTGTACGTGGTCACAAGTAATATATGAATAAGTCAAGTTCGTTCCCACAAAGATCTGGTTTAGGTTTCAATTCAGTTAATGCACCTATGCAACAATGTATGGTTTTTATTCACTGCTAAGACAATTAACAAATTTGGGTTTTGATTATCTAAAATTAACTAAAATACAAATTAATAAACTAAGAATTAATTAACTAACGAGAATTAAAATCGAATTACTTATGCAAGAGAAAACATGGGATCCTAACTTCATTAAATACTTCGCTTAGAGATGATGCCTTTAATCAATGCATGTGATGGTTTTGATATCTGAGCAGACAACACGGAACAAGTATAGGTTACCTCTCGGTATACGAATACCAAACTACTCATACATCCACAGAAGAGATTGAAGATGGGTAGACACCAATTATGGGATCTGATGAAACCATGATAATAAACAACGTCTGAATAATAATAAAACTAGAATAATAAGGTTTTGAAAACAAATCCAAAATAATGCCTAATAGAAGGATGAAAAGATGTAGATCTAAATCTCCGTTGCTTGTCACGAGCGTTGGGAATCCTTCTCCAAGTCTCTCTCTTCTCCCTCTGTGTTTATTCTAAGTAGTCGTCTGAATTACAATGTTACAATGTGTTTAAATAGGCCCTAGATATCTTGTCCAGCAAGAAAATACCTAAAAATACAACTTAAATTCGAATTAGGGCAAAAATCAACAATTTCCAGCATTTCGGGCGCTGCCAGCGCTGGTTTTCTTGTTTCTGGAGCGCTGCCTGCGCTTTCTGCCCAGAATTTTTATTTTGCTTAAAACCAATTCGTCTTCTTCCAAGCTTTCCAACGACTGCTTACGAGCCTCAAATGGACTTGTAGAACTCCAGATATGGCCAAAACAGTGGAGACTGCGCAACCTACCCGGAAATCCGAATTTTCCACAATTTACTCATTTCTCCTCCGTTTTCTCTTCCGATTCTTTTGCCACTTCCCGTTCTTCAATTCTTGACTTATAAATCCTCATGGTAGCCTAAGGAAATACGCCATCCTTCATTCCAATGCTCAATTTCAACTCCAAGATCGACGAGAATCAACGACCCTAGCCGACATTTTACTAACCTGCACAACTACACAAAACACATCAAAAACGCAACAAACTTGAGCCCAAGTAAATCAATTTAAGCCGATATGGAACGCTTTAAGTGGATATAAAATCCACTTATCACACCCCTAAACTTAAACCGATGCTTGTCCTCAAGCATAACAACTAGACACTAACTAATTAGTACCACTTCCGTAGGTGATCACGGTTGCATTTGGCATATGCAACAAGCCCTTTAAACCCCTAGGCAGCCCTAGTGGACGAGTAAGGTCTCGTGAGGGCCTATAGCGAATGTACCCACAAAATCCATCTAACTAAACAATGCAAAACAATGCAATGCATGAATGCAACTAAAATGAAAATGCAATGATCCCCTTGAACTAACCAAAACCAACTAGCAAACAAATATCTCAAAGAATGCAACTAAATCCAAATAGAGCTCGACTAAATCCCCGTACTCTAACAATACATGAACAGAAACGTGCGTGTGTGCGGTGCTCATTAGAAATACTCCTAAAACTAGATCAAAATCATACCTATTCTTCGCCAAGACAATCACAGGTTTATAAATAGAATAGACTGTAAACACTTCATAACCTAGAAACACCTCCATCCTCATCTGAGTTAGCCAGAAATTCATGCTTTATTACTAACAACTACGGACCGGGTCAAAACCGGTCAAAACCGGCCCGAACCGGAACCGGCCCTAAACCGCCGATTTATTTATTTTAAAGGTTCAGGTTCAGGTTTGTGTGTGTTGAAACCGGTGAACCGGCGGTTCGAACCGGTGGTTCGAACCAGCGGTTCAAACCGGCGGTTCGAACTGGTGGTTAACCGTTAGTAATGACTGGCTATGTATTAATGTAGTATAGTTTATAAAAATTATTGTAATAAATTTTATTGTTTGTTGTATTCTTGTAAAACATTTAAAATTTATTGTAATATATTTTATTGTTTGTTGTATTCTTGTAAACATTTAAAAATTATTGTAATATATTTACTAATGTTTTAATAAAAAAAAGTACCAATGAATTTAACATTAAATTAATTTACGTGAAAGTACCACTTAATAAAAGTGAAACTATTATATCCTTGAACTTTTAAAACGGTTTGCATCCTACAAATTTTAAAAAATTACTTAGCATTACAATACTTCTAAATTATAATTCATTCCATCCAAATTCAGAAAAACTTATCGTATTTCGAAAAAAAACATATCAAGTATAATGTATATATAAGGTTCAAACCGGAACCGGGTCTTGAACCGGGTCAAAACCGGGTCAAACCCTGAACCTGAACCTGAACCGTCTGAACCGGAATCGGCGGTTTATATCCTGTTAAGGTTTAGGTTCCGGTTCAAAATTTTTACAAACCGGAACCGGCAGTTCACGAACCGTGGCCATGTATAACTACGACACATAATACTATACACAATAACGCATGCTTATTTAACCGTGCAATGGATGAGACCCCAAAAGACTTATACAACAATACCCATGTAGCGAGCGTTAGGTTAGTGGATCCCAGACTATAAAAGCCTTAGGTCACTAGGCACAAAGTCCCCGCGAACTTAATTGCTCGAGTATTGAAGAGCTCACCCTGGTTAATTTTGCAATAAAACTATTTACATGACTTTTTTTTTCTTTTTTTCTTTTTTTTTCATATCTGCAATCTGGAATGAGAATTCTCAATTCCAACCCTAGACTACTCATATAAATATGAGCCGGCTACTAGCCATTTGACGCCTAGCCATTATTGACAATTATTTACAACTAGCATGAAATTCCTGGTTTCCCCCAAACTTAGACTTTAGTGATCCTACGCCATCAAGGGAATAACGAAAATTCTAAATATAAACAAGTGATTAAATCTCAAAACAACCAAACAAGCATGACCTCAACCTAGCTCAAAAGCAAACGATGAGACTGTGTAAAAATTTTATTTCCGAAACATGCAAGTCAATTCCTAGGAACTATAAATCAGCCCTCTATTCATCATTACCACACTCAAATAAACATCGACCTACCAATCAGAATTACCTCATCCTAAGGGATCATGAAATATGCATGCCATGAAAATGCAACTAAAATGAACTCACATGGTATAAAAACACAATAACAGAATGTCCTATATGAAACAAACATGCAATACATACAAAATACGAATGAATTACTACTAATATGCCAAATATGATTTCCTACATGAACAAATGACACACTACTACATACTACTACATACCTAACACATGGGTTGCCTCCCACGAAGCGATTGTTTAGAGTCAATTAGCTTGACTACGTCCAAACCTCCATTAAGGATGATAATAGTTGGCCTGGTCATCTCTTTGTGAGACTTCATCGTCATCACGGCGGCACACTTTCTGTCCCTTCTCCTCGCTTGGCCTATTCGTATAACAACTATGTCCTATTCCAATGCCTTCATCGGTTGACCCAAAATTTGTCAATTTGTAGAACACACATTCGCGGGCTTCGCTTGAATATAATGGAGGAGGGTAAATGTAAGTTGCTGAAGCCTTTGGTTCCTCAAAGAGAACTTCCTCCATTGGCTCTAATGCGCTACCACCATCTTTATACTCTGAGACAAGTAGAAGACCTGCATCTTTCCCATGGTCATCAGCCTCTTGGTACGCACATACCAATTCTTGAAATTTGTGTAGTTCACCAGTGTCTGTCCCAAATAGTGCCCTTTCCAAATCATCCACCATACTAGCATGATCAAATTCCTCACATGGATTGTGAACGCTCACCTCACCTTGGAATTTGTCTTCCTCAATTATGCATGCAGTACATTGCTCCAAGTCACCGTTATTTTCCTCACCTTGTGAACTTTCTGGGCACGATAACACAGTTTGTTCAGTTTTTACTAAGTCTACAGATCCACAAGTTGTAACTGGCTCCCATGATACCACTATAAAGTTTTTTGGGACCTTAGATACGGGAAAACAATGGCAACCCTAACTCACCATAAAAAGTCTGTACGAGCAATGGTTCCACATCCACTTGAGGATAATTATGCATAACATGGGTTCAAAGCATAACACAATAATCAATGCAATGGCAGTTAATAGGGATGGTTTGATGGTCACTGGAGGTGATGACGGAAGTCTCTGGTTTTGGGACTGGAAGACTGTCCAAAATTTCCAACAAATCAAGTCAAAAGTTCAACCTGGTTCCCTGGACTGTGAAGCTGCCATATATGCTGCCTCATTTGATGTCACAGGTTCAAGACTGGTGACATGTGAAGCTGATAAGACGGTAAAGATTTGGAAAGAGGAAACGATGTAATGAGGTGAAGATGTAGTTTAAATATATTTTCAGGAATCTGAATCTCAGTATATAGAGTTTTAAGCAGATCTTACCTAGCTTTGTAATGACTATTATTTTTTAAAATGGATTTGTAGCTTTGATTTTCTAAGGATTGATGTACACTGAACTTATATAATATACTCCAGAATAGTCTTTAACTTCTGAGCACTACTCAAGATTATTGCCACAAGTTTCAGCTACAAGATTATTGCTACAAGAATAGACCAGAACTTCTCAAACCATTTATTTCAATACTGTAAACTCCAAAACAAACATTTTTTTTTATTGTTCTGACAAGAACCAAACAATTTAGTCTTACTCAACGCATAAATCTTTCGTGGCTTCTTGGTGGCATTAGGTATATAGATAAGTCTGTTCGTTAATAACCCCAACGAATCAGGGGAATGACGGAGAATTTCATGAGGCCATCCTTGCAATGGATGCCATTGTGTTCACCACAGGCCAGATAGTAAGGCTTCTTATTCTTCAACACCAACTCAAATCCATTTCCTCCACCTTGTGTCACTGAAGCCAACCTTTTTGCCCTTCGTAGGTCGCAATTCATGAAACTCTGATAATTTCGTAGTAGATACACGCTATGAGGATATGTAGTATTGCTTGGCGGATCATACTTGAACACTGCAATCACAAAATACACATATATAAGTAAATGCATGAATAAATTACTCTGCTTCTCTGCACTTTACGATTTTGTACTAGCCTTTCCTTACTAAAAATGCACGAAATTAGTAAGTACATCATCCTCAACTCTTAACTAGTAACTAAAATGTTTGTAGCACTTATATATTTAGTAACAAAATATGAGTTTATGAACATACCTAGAGTGTCATTGAGATAAAACGGGCCATTCTTGATAGCCCAGTTGGTGTAGTTAAAGCCAAAATGCCATTTCTGGTCATCGCCCACGACAAACCTTCTCGAACTCCGAGGAACATTTGGACCTTTCCATGGCCAACCAGCAGTAGAATTGAAGCCAGGAGGACTGGTGTAATTTTGTGGAGTGTTTGGTGAATTCCATGGCCAACCGGAACTAAAATTGAAGCCAGGATTCCAATTCTGAGGTCCATTAGTGAGGTTTCTGTTAGCATCACTAACCACCAACAATGTAGCTGCTACAAATGATAGCATCCCTAGTTGTACATATATGGAAGCCATGATAGCTAAGATTTAAGAAAATTCAAAAGAAAACACTTGGTATTTAGAAATATAAAGATGGTTTGTGATGAAGAGAGTACTTGTTAATTAATGAGCTTATATAGCAAAAATTCCAAGAAATCTAGAAGAGGAGGAGAGTGCAAATTGGCCTAATATTCAAGCGCTTCCTGGTACTTAGTAATTGGGTTGGTGTTGGTTTGACACTTGAAATTGGTAATGCACTAATGTGAAAATTTTGAGTCCACATTTCATAAACATAACTTACCGTAAAACCTTTATCGATAAATTAATATTTTCATTGCAGATTTTTGGTCCTCACATAATAATGGTATTATAAATTTAATTTCAATTAATTAATAATCTTGAAATGATATTAATTTATAGAGGTTTTAATGTAATTGTTAATTTTAATAATTAAAAATAAAAAATAGTATTCTAGTTCGTTAATTAGCAGTACTCGTTCATTCTATAAACAGTACCTGGTTTCAAATTTTAAGCCAAATCAAAGACTTTATGTATGAAACAATCTATCGGTATTTCACCTATGAGTTGAAAACTTTTGCACATAAATGATTTTGTCATCCATCACACATTAGGGACAAGTTGTGTCTAAGTTACTAGCTGAAAAAAAGATTTATAAATCTATGTAGTTTTTATTCTTCAAAAAACCAAGTACATATTGTCTGTGTCCACCACAATAATTCCAATCCATCTGTTTACATTTGAATTGAACGTGGATGTTAAGTAAAAATATAAATTAGTGGAGAAAATTAAAAAAAAATGGGTAAAATATTGGCATCGATCAATATTTTAATGTATAAATTAAATATAGTGGAGAAAAATAGTGGATGAAATTGATTTTTATATTATAAAACTTTAATATTTTTAATAATTTAAAAATAAAAAAAATAGTGAGAAGAACTTTAAAAAAGAATGAAAAAACGATTGGGTCTTAATCACAATAATTTTTTTTGAACAAAGGATTTAATTCATTAATAAAAAGTTATACGACATTTACAAGAATATTAAGTCAAATTATATTTGTATATACTTTATCTTCAAGATATCGTTTAACTGTCTCTTCATGAGAACAGGCAATTGCAAATTACTGTTTATTCGACTCAATCATTGGTGTAGATGTCGTACGGCTTTTTATTATTGAATTAACACCTTTATTTCAAAAAAAGAAAAAAAAGATACAATCGTAGATTAATCAAGTCTTTTTAGATCTTTTGAATATACAATGATATATATACAATAATTTTTCTTTTTCCCTTTCATAACAAGAGGCTAAGATCTCAGAATTTAGTGAACATGTGTGAATATTAGATAAATTGTTATGACTGACCAATACAACAAAGAAAATAAAGTGATAGTTGGAAGTTGGAAATTCGTCTCGAGAGTTTAAGAGCCGGGTTTCGGTTAATTTAAAAAATATTATTTATAATTTAAAATGTAATTTATTTATTTTAAATGAAAAGTGATAATTTCAATTTTCGCATGTGTTCGACTGATTTTACTTAAAAATGAATTTATTCCAAAAATTCTGATTAAAAAAATAGAAATTTATATTTTTTAAAACATAAAATAAAAATATAAATTTAAATATATGCAAAGAATAAAAGATGACTCAAATATATAAAATGCGATGTTAAAAAGGAAAAATAAGCTAAAAATAAGAACGGCACTTAAATTTTTAAAACTAAAACTAATTTTAAATTGGAAATTTTAATACCATAGTACACAACACAGATACCCAAACAGGCTCTAAATCTAATCTATAATCTGACCACTTCAATAAAAATATGAAGTGAAGATAGCCGAAATGTGAATATGGTTTTTAAAGTCCTGCTTTAACTAATTTTTACTCAGTAGTAATTCACCATGATTAGTGGGTTGTTTCCGAAAATTAGTGTAAATACAAGTCTTCCCGTTGTGCTGCCTTTGACAAATACTCCAAAAAATAAAAGAACAGGTCAACCATGTGTACTTCAACACTATTGCATTTGAACCTGAAAATAAGTGCATGTAAATTCAAGTAGTTGGCACTTGGCAGTTGGCGCAGGATGCACATTGTAAGATTGCTGCAAGTCTGCAACACAACTATGACACTGCGATGACGATTTCTTCGCATCATAGAATGTTAGTATACATAGGCTAAACAAAACCTACTAAATCGATATGGAAAATGTTAGAGAATCCAAAAGTTCTTGTATTTTTTTGTCAAAAAAAAAAAAAGTTCTTGTATTTCTTTTCCCAAAATCTTAAATATTTGATAAGTTTCCTAATAAAATAATGAGATACCGTATGTTAAAACGTGTCAACCACATATTTACATGTCAGTTCAATGATGTCATAATATTTGTGAAATTTTTTTTAGACCTTCTTGAAATTTTTGTGAAATTTTTTTTAGACCTTCTTGAAATTTCTAGCATTACTCAATCGATATATCTCTTGATTTTTTTTAGTTTGTTTAGCAAAAATTTATATATTTAAAAAAAGTTTAAATTAAAATGGGTAGACAAAGTTGTTAAAATATTGAAAAAGTAAAATAATAATAACTGTATAAGTGTTACAGTTAAAATGAAATTAAGATGGGTGGACAAAGTTTTTAAAATATTAAAGAAGTAAAAATAATAATAAATGTATAAGTGATATAGTTAAAAGTGACGGTTCTTAGAGCATCTTCAAGGGCATTAGCTAAAACGGTTAGCTAAAATCTATACTATTATATAAAAGCCGAAACATTAAAAGTTTTGGTACCAGTTTTTTTGGTACGTAGTGAATTTACTTATTTACCCTTCATTATAAAGAAAAAATATATATGATATCTATAATATTAAAACTCCTAAAATAAATAATAACATAATATAAATTAATGGTAAGTAGACAATTACCTTTTTTCATATTTACTTTTAATTGAAGATATTACCTTTTATTAATACCTAAAAACATCAATCGTATCATATCTTCCAATCATTAATATTTCCTTTCGAATTAAAACACGTTACCTTTTTAATTTAAAACTAATCTTACAATCATTAATATATATCCTCATATTTTTCAATTATTAATAAAATATATTAAAAATATGTATACGTTGTTTATAATAAGGAAACATTAGCCTAAACATTAAAAATTCTGACATCTATTTTTTGGTACATGGATTTTAGTATTTCGTGAATTTAATTATTTAACCTTTATTCTAAAGAAAAATATATACAATATCTATACTATTAAAACACCTAAAATAAATCATATCTTCCAATCATATCATATCTGACAATAATTAATATATACCCAAAAATATCACATCATATATTCGAATCACTAACAAAATCTATACTATTATATAAATTCCGGAACATTGAAAGTTTTGGTACCTGTTTTTTGGTACTAAGTGAATTTACTTATTTACCCTTCATTATAAAGAAAAAAATATATGATATCTATACTATTAAAATTCCTAAAATAAATAATAACATAATATGATTAATGGTAAGTAGTCGATTGCTTTTTTTCACAATTACTTTTAATTGAAAATATTACCTTTTATAAACACCTACTAATCTTACAATCACAAATATTTATACTATTATATAAAAGCCGAAACAATAAAAGAGTTTTGGTATCTGTTTTTCGTTACTAAGTGAATTTATTTATTTACCCTTCATTATAAAGAAAAATATATATGATATCTATACTATTAAAATTCCTAAAATAAATAATAACATAATATAATTAATGGTAAGTAGTCGATTGCCTTTTTTCACATTTACTTTTAACTGAAGATATTACCTTTTATAAACACCTACTAATCTTACAATCATTAATATATACCCGAAAATATCACATCATATTTTTAAATTATCAATAAAATATATTAAAAATCTGTATACGTTGTTTATAAAAACATCAGTCGTATCATATCTTACAATCATTAATATTTCCTTTCAAATTACAACGTGTCACCTTTTTAATTTAAAACTAATCTTGCAATCTTTAATATATACCCGAAAATATTACATCATATTTTTCAATTATTAATAAAAATATATTAAAAATCTGTATACGTTGTTTATTATAAGGAAACATTAGTATAATCCGTAAACATGAGTATATTAAATTATATTAAATTAAAATTCATTAATTAAAATAATGGTAAGCAGTCGATTGTCTTAACTAAATTATATTTACTATAAACTAATCAATTACCTTTTTCACATAAATCGTATAATCTTTTTAATTTTCACGTTACCTTTCTATTTCTATAGCTAAAATATATTTTTTTCCCAATTATATCACGGGAGGTTCTATTTAATACAAGAAACTAATAATATTCTAATATTAATAATTAAATGATTTCCTTTTTCAGCTAAAACGTATCATCTTTTATATATTTTCTAACTAAAATCCCTCTTTTAATAGAAATATCACGTACAATATTAATTTCTTCGTTTCAAAAACCATTACGAGCAATTGTATTTAGTAAAATGACGTAATTAAATTATAAATACTATAAACTAATCAATTACCTTTTTCAACTAAAACATGTTACCTTTTTAATTTTCTTTAACTAAATCCTCTCTTATTCTAAACATTACACGGGCATTATATTTAATAAAATAAAAGAATTATTTTATAATTACTAATAATTAAACAATTATTTTTTTCAACTAAAACCTATCATCTTTCTACATTTTCTGACTAAAATCTCTCCATTTTTAGAAATATCATGGATAACATTTATACAACTATTATCAAATCATCTCATATAAAAATTTAAGCCTCCAAAATTAATATTTCAAAAAATAATTTAAATTAATACAAAAATTTTTATATAGAGCCTGTTTGGCTCAACTTAATTTAAGTCCTTATGGACTTATTTTTGGGTAAAAATTTCATATTTTGATAAAAAAAAATTTATACAAATATTTATTGTATGTTTGAGATTCTATAAGTTGCAAAAAAAATTAACTTTTTTTATAAAAAAGTTAGGGATCACTAACTTTGTCTTAAAATAAGTTGACTTATTCTGAAAAAAAGGTCCCCCAAACACCCCCGTAATATTTTAAAAAATCCGTGCATCGCACGGGTTTTAAGCTAGTATAATAAAAATTTGTATACTACGAATAATGATCATTAGATTTTTAGTAAAAAATCAAAATCGTTAGATTTAATGATTAAATATATTATATTCAAAGTTCGAATTCTATCAATGACATATTTATTTTAAAATTTTATAATATAAGTTTTAAACCATGTATATCAATAATTAAATTTATATTAAATTATTAATATTAAAATAAAATATTGTAAATAATGATTATATAAAAATATAATTATAACAAAAAATAAAATTTGTTACATTTAAAAAAATCCATGCATCGCACGGGTTATAAGCTAGTAATATAAAATAATGGTTATGTAAAATTTACTGAACCTATAAGGTGTTGTACTCCAACGGGATCGGATTAGCTATAATGATTAGCTATATTATAGAATAATTAGTTTTATTAATAAATATAAAGAAAAGTATATGAGATTGATGATGTGTCATGATATAAGTGGATAATGTGAATTTTAGATATTATCTATAATTTATAGACATTAGAGCATCTCCAAGGGTGTAAGAGCATCTCCAATGCTACACATCTGTTAGCTAAACTTGATGACATGGCACAATTTTTAGATGATATCTATATTTTTTCTTCTCCAACCATACTTCCTGTTAGGTAAAATTTTAGATAATCATCTTGACATCCTCTATATTTGGAGGACATCTATAATATATAGATAATATCTATAATTCATTATCTCCACTTATATCGTGACACATCATCGATCTTATTTACTTACATATATTTATATTATTAAAATAATAATAAAATACTATTTTTAAAATATAGCTAATCATTATAGCTAATACCATTGGAGTAAAACATCTTACAGTTCAGTAAATTTTTAGATAATCTTTATATAGCTAATAATTTTAGCTATTACCATTGGAGATGCTCTAAAACCCTTAGCTAAATTATCTACATGGCATCTAGTGGCACTATTTAGATAATATGTAAAAATTTGAGCACTCCAACCATTAATCCCTTAGCAAAAAAATATAGATAATGATATTTGGTGAGCTATATTTGTTGAATCAATAAAGCTTTTATGTATAATTTTACATAACCATAATTATAGATAATTCCCTTGGAGAACACATGTTCACCCTTAGCAAAAATTTTACATTATCACTATAGCTAATGATTATAGCTAACCATTTTACATAACACCTTTGGAGTTGCTCTTAGCCAAATATAGAAGATGTGAAACCTATTATCTAAAAATTTACCTAACAGTGTGTTGGAGAAAAAAAAAATAGCTATTAGCTAAAAATACTGCCAAGTCACTATTATAGCTAACAGATTGTTAGCCTTGGAGATGCTCTTAGTAGCCAAAAATAAGAAATCACTTATTATTTTGACGACAAATTTCAGGAACGTTATTATATTTTTTTATTTTGGAATCTCAACTATTTGATATAATTTTATTAAACGTTTCAGCTATAAAATAAATAGAGAAAATGCCCCAGAAATTCACTTTTTAGAACTCCTTTTTTGCGACTCCAACTTCACCCCCAAATTGGCAGCTTTTGGTGACAAATCACCAATTTATCTTTCCAAGTCTACGCTTGTGGCAAACAATAGGAACATATAATTGTTAAGCAAATACATAAATACGGGTGACGATACGTAATACGAAGAATCGTATCAACATAATACGTAATGTTCCGTATCTTTTGTTTTTCAGAGGATGCTTATGATGTAAACAGGGTCATACGTAATACAGATAATCGCATTACACTGTTACGTTGTTTCTTTTTCTGTATTAGGTTATTATCAAATTTGTGTTCCGTATTTGTGAGAAGTGGTAGAAGATCCTCCGTATTCATGAGCCATTTTGGACCAACTTCACAGCTCGGGTTATTTTGGACGTGCTTGTTTTAATTCTGGTTATATTGGGCCTTCACCTCATAACTACTTTTTTACTTCCGATAATAGTTGAATGGCAATTCATCTTCCGGTGATAAATTATTTATTTATTTAATATATTTTCTTTAAAAAATTTATAATATACAACATTATATCCTATTATATAATAAGAGTAAGGGGTTATTTGTTAAATTTGGATCATTAATTCTGAACGATTAAAATTTCTGGACTAATGATAGTCTGAATGATGAATGAATAATATTGTTTGATAAATAAAATTCTAAAATTTCTGAATGATTATATTTATTGATTATACCCTTTATATATTAATAATAGACAATTCTAAAATTAATCTAAAGATTATATTTTATCTATAATCATATTTTAACATATCTAATTAATAAAAATTACTATAATAGATCTAGTTATAGTAAACACATATTTAAATTCAAATACACGTAATTGTTTTAATTTGAATTCAAGATATACTATTATAAAATTCTATTTTAATGAGTCTAATTACTTTAGAAATATATTCATACAAATATATGTAAGTTAAACACACATAATTATTTTTATATCATCATATTGAAAGATAATATATATATATATATATATATATATATATATATAAATGAAATGTTAAAATTAATTTATGAACCAGGTCAACATAAATTAGCATATAAACAAATATAATATTTTTTATATCATTCTATAAAGTTTGTCTCATGTAAAGGAAAAGCAAAACTTGTAAAAAAAAAGTAAAATGATTACTATTGTATCATTCACTTGTGTGCATAATTTTATGAACCGTCCAGCTTGTTTTTTCATATGGAACCGTCCAGTTAATTTTTCGAGTCATCCAGTTCATCTTTCACCTTATCAAACAATTTGAACAATAAATTCTTACTCGTCCAGTTCTTTTGCTCTCATGGATTAACAAATGATCCCTAAAAGAGATAATAAGAGAATATTACTATAGATCGAGGGTTCGATTCTCATCAACAACATATTTAATACAATAAACAATTATTGAACTTTAACTCTTCTGTATTTTTACAGGTTCGATTCGTATAACACAAATTGTAAGTCTCATGCAAAGCATAAATATTTTCATGTAAACATCTAAAACATCAAATTGTATCATATCTTCCAATCATAAATATTTTCTTTCTAATTAAAACATTTTACCTTTTTGATTTAAAATTAATCTTACAATCATTATTATATAGGCAAAAATATTACCTTTTTTGCAATTACTTTTAGTTGAAAATATTACCTTTTATAAACATTTAAAAACATCAAATTGTATCATATCTTCCAATCATTAATATTTCCTTTCTAATTAAAACACCTTACCTTTTTTATTTAAAACTAATTTTACAATCATTAATATATACCCAAAAATATCACACTATATTTTCCAATTATTAATAAAATATAATAAAAATTCGTATACGTTTTTGATAATAAGGAAACATTAGTATAGTCTGTAACATGAGTATATTAAATTATATTAAATTAAAATTAAAATAATTACTAAAATAATGATTATATAAAAACATAATTGTAATCTATACTATTATATAAATTCCGAAACATTAAAAGTTTGGTTAGTCGGTCGGTCGGTCGGTCGGTACTGTTGATTTTACTTATTTACCCTTACTTAATTACAGATAAGCTAACTAATCAATTTCCTTATTGAGTTTAAACATATTATCTTTTTTTATTTTTCAAGAACTAACTAATTTCCTAAAATATAATATCCTTTTATATTTTATCTAACTAAAATTTCTACTTTATTAATCAATTACCTTTTTCAGGTTAGACATATTATCTTTTCTACTACCTAATCAATTTCTAACTAAACAATTAAGGTTAAACATATTATCTTTTCTCTTTTTCAAAAACTAAATAATTTTCTTTTTATGATAAAATATAATATCCATTTATATTTTATCTAACTAACTAATTTCCTAAAATACAATATCCTTTTATATTTTATTAACTAAAATTTCTCCTTTATTAATCAATTTCCTTTTTGAGGTTAGACATATTACCTTTTCCACTAACTAATAAATAATTATAGATAAACTAACTAATCAATTTCCTTCTTGAGTTTAAACATATTATCTTTTCTATTTTTCAAGAACTAACTAATTTCCTAAAATATAATATCCTTTTATATTTTATCTAACTAAAATTTCTACTTTATTAATCAATTTCCTTTTTCAGGTTAGACATGTTACCTTTTCTACTAACTAATCAATTTCCGGTTAAACATATTATCTTTTCTCTTTTTCAAAAACTAAATAATTTCCTTTTTATCCATTTATATTTTATCTAACTAACTAATTTCCTAAAATACAATATCCTTTTATATTTTATCTAACTAAAATTTCTCCTTTATTAATCAATTTCCTTTTTCAGGTTAGACATATTACCTTTTCTACTAACTAATAAATTTCCTTCTTGAGGTTAAACATATTATCTTTTCTATTTTTTAAAAACTTAATAATTTTCTTTTTATAATAAAATATAATATCCCTTTATATTTTATCTAACTAAAATTTCTCCTTTATTAATTAATTTCCCTTTTCAAGTTAAACATATTACCTTTTATATTTTTCAATAATTAACAATTTTCTTTTTCAAGTAAAATAGAATATCTTTCACATTTTATTTAACTAAAATATCTCTTTTTTTAAAAATAGTACGAGCAGTTTTGTTTAATAAAATAACGTAATTATATTATAATTATTATTAACTAATCAATTACCTTTTTCACCCAAAACACGTTACCTTTTCTTTTTTCTCTAATTAACATCTCTCTTTTTCCAATTATATCATGAACGGTTACCTTTTTCAACCAAAACACAATACCTTTTTTATTTTCTCTTACTAAAATCTCTCTTTTTCCAATTATATCACAGATGTTTCTATTTAATAAAATAAAATAATAATATTATAATACTAATAATTAACCGATTACCTTTTCAGCTAAAATGTATCATCTTTTCTATTTTTTCTAATTAAACTCCCTTTTTTTCTAGAAATATCACGGACAACATTAATTTCTCATTTTCTAAAAACTATGAGCAATTTTATTTAGTAAAATGACATAATTAAATTATAATTATATAAGCTAATCAATTACCTTTTTCACATAAATCATGTAATTTTTTTAATTTTCACGTTACCTTTCTATTTTCTCTAACTAAAATCTCTCTTTTTCCAATTATATCAAGGGAGGTTTTATTTAATAAAATAAACTAATAATATTTTAATATTAATAATTAATAATTAACCGATTACCTTTTTCAACTAGAACGTATCATCTTTCCTATATTTTTTTAACTAACATCTTTCTTTTAATAGATATATATATCACGGACAATATTAATTTCACCTTTTCTAAAAATATTTCGTACAATTGTATTTAGTAAATATGGTAATTAAATTATAATTGCTATAAACTAATCAATTATATTTTTCACCTATAACATGTTTCCTTTTTAATTTTCTCTAACTAAATCCTATCTTTTTCTAATCATATCACATGCATTCTATTTAATAAAAATAATAATTTTATAATTACCAATAATTAATCCATTACCTTTTTCAACTAAAACCTATCATCTTTTCTATATTTTCTAACTAAAATCCTTCCGTTTCTAGAAATATCACGGATAACATCTGTATAATTATTATCAAATCATCTGATATAATAATGTAAGCCTCCAAAATTCATCTTTTAAAAAGTTAATTTAAATAAATGAAAAAATTTATATAATATTAAAATAAAAAAATCCGTGCATCGCACGGGCTTTAAGCTAGTATTAAATAAATTTTATAACATTATAAAAGAAACCCGTGCATTGCACGGACATTGAAAGTTTGTCGTTTCGGTTTTCGGCAAGATTATCTTAATTATTAAAATAAAAAATAATATAATATAATTAATGATAATTATCTAATTACCTTTTTAAATTAAAAGACATTTATTTTTAATTGATGATATTACCTTTTATAAACACCTAAAATATCGTATATTATAATAAATAATATTTCTTTTCTAATTAAAATACGTTAATTTTTAATTTCAAAACATAATCTTACATTAATTAATATATACCCAAAAATATCACACTATATCTTCTAATCACTAACAAAATATAATAGAAATCCGTATACAACGAATAATGATCATTAGATTTTTAGTAAAAAATCAAAATTGTTAGATCTAATTATTAGATATATCATATGACTAAATTAATTTACTAAAATTTCAAGGTTCAAATTCCGTCAATGACATATTTATTTTAAAATTTTATAATACAATTTTTAAACCATGCATATCATTAATTAAATTTTTATTAAATTTAGATTAATTATTGAAAATAATGATTATATAACAATATAATTGTAACATAAAATAAAATTTATTACGTATCAAAAGAAATCCGTGCATCGCACGGGTTATAAGCCGGTTATATCTTTATAGCGTAAATGGGATATTATCCATAATTCTGGGCATTCTACCGCCAAAATAATCACAATCGATGAATCTAATATTTTTAGAAATAGACGATAAAGATATCATATTAAATAGTAAATTATAATCTAAAAAGATATAATTAGAAAAGGTTGCATTATAAGTGAATTTTAAAAGAAAATTGTAATCTAAAAAGGATATAATTAAAAAAGTTGTATTAAAATTGAATTTTAAAATAATTATAATATATAACGGATATAAAATTTTTTTTTGATAAGCAGCATTAGATTAATAAAACGAGTACGAGGCTCGTTTGAGTACAACCCTAACATTGTGTTTGGTTGGGGTGAATTAAATTGGAGGGAATGGAATGGAATTTGAATAAGAATATAGTTAAATGTTTAAAAAATTTCATTCCTAACCACCTAAGTTAAAGTTTAAACACACCAATTTGAAAAGGAATGATCCATTGTCCCTCCAACCTATTTTCTTCCCAAATCCTATCATACAAAATTTGCATCCACTCATTTTTTTTTAAAATCTTACCTCTCATATTCATTGTATTCCTTTAATTTTTATTCATTCCATTCCATTCCATTCCATTCTCCCCAACCAAACACAACCTAAGAATTTGAGCATCTTACAAACAGACCGACCAGAACAGATCCTGGCCTCTAGATCCAACACCTAGCTTACTAACTAAACTATCCGACTATGATTATTGCTTTGAAAAAATCATAGTTTACATGGATAACAAAAGCCTAGCTGCGCAACTCCAGCTCTGAAAACTCTCATGCAACTTCTATAGGGTTGGCGTCTCCTGCAAAAACATAGCCATCCAGCTCTGAGAACTCTCGTATGAGAATTTTAAAATCATTATTTGTGAAATTATTGAGTTATTTAAATAATTAAACTAATTAATTTAAAAACTTTTAATTTATGAAAATGTTTTCTTTTCAATTATTAAGTTTTTTAAAATAATAACTATTCGATTTGAAAATATATGTATCGCTTATTCGGGGTTTGGTTCTTTAAAATAAGAATTATTGGTAAATAACGAATCCATTTCTAAGTAAATATAAATAACGTCCAAATGGCGGGTCTTCGAGACGAGGCCCGCCAAGAGCTATGAGTCTCTTAGTTTGGAACTGTCGTGGGCTGGCCAACCCACGAATAGTTAGATTTCTGAATGAAATCAATAAGCAGTTAAGGCCCAGTATAATTTTCTTGAGTGAGACGTTAGTTAAAACAAAAAGGGTGGAAAAAATCGGGAAGCGGCTAGGTTTTACAAGTTGTTTTGCTATAGACGTGCAAGGTCATAGTGGAGGGCTTGCATTGTTATGGAAAACTGATGGAGGAGTTAACGTTATTAGCAGCTGTAGGAATTTTATTGACCTTGAATGTGTCCATGAAACTCTTGGACGATGGCGTTATACGGGCTATTATGGTTATCCGGAAAGAGGTAGAAGGAAGGAGTCTTGGAACATGATAAAGGAGTTAACTGCAGCGTCGAGGTTGCCATGGTGCATAATTGGCGACTTCAACGATATTATGAATGTGAATGAGAAAAGGGGGGTCAAAGACATCCAAGGGGTCTGATTGATGGGTTTTCTGAGACAATAATGGAGTGTGGCTTGCTGGACTTGGGGTATAATGGAGATATGTATACGTGGGAGAGGGGGAGAGGAACGAAAAACTGGATTCAAGAAAGGTTAGATAGAGGGTTAGCTACGAGTGAATGGATGGGGATGTTTCCAGATGCAGAGGTTCAAGTCCTGGAAGTTTCTACCTCTGATCATATCCCGCTTTTCTTCCAATTAAATAAACAGGTTTATGTTCGTAAGAAAAGTAGGTTCAGATTCGAAAACATGTGGATTAAGGAGAGTGAATGTAGAAATATTATTCAACAGGCTTGGAATGATGGACAGGCAACTGGGTTAATGGAGAAGATGGTGAGATGTTGTGCTAAATTGGAAGAGTGGGGTGGGGGTTTGATCAAGGATATGAAAGAAAAGTTGGGAAAATTCAGAAGTGATATGAGAAGGCTGAGAACTAGAAGGGATGAGGCTGGAATTCGGTTGTATGGGCAAGTTAGGTGGAAATATCTCAAGCTATTGGAGAAACGAGAGACCTTTTGGCGTCAGAGGGCCAAACAGTTTTGGCTAAGGGATGGGGATAAAAATACTAGGTTCTTCCATAAATATGCGTCTGCGCGGAGGGGGCAAAATAAAATAAGAAGGTTGAAAAGTGATGACGGAGAATGGAAAGAAAAAGATGAGGATATCGAGGAACTTATTACAGCATACTTCGATAATATGTTTCAATCATCGGGTTTGGAAGAAGAGCTACCAGAACGCATTCGTTTTAAGCAAATTGGGGAGGATCATAAACAAGCCCTTGTAAGATCAATCAATGATGACGAAGTAAAGGAAGCTATATTTGCCATGCACCCGGATAAATCCCCAGGTATTTATGGACTGAACCCATCATTCTTTCAAGCGTACTGGGACATAGTAGGACAAGATATGTGTTCATTCTGCAGGAAGTTCTTTGACACAGGGAGTCTTCCAGCAAACATGAATAACACATTGATATGCTTAATTCCCAAAGTTAAAAACCCAAAGAGACTTACAGACCTTAGACCGATATCACTATGTAATGTCCTGATGCGTATTATATCAAAAGTCTTGGCAAATCGATTGAAACCAACGCTGAATGAGGTTATCTCTGAGCAACAAAGTGCTTTTATCCAGAACCGGTTGCTTACAGATAACGCCTTGGTTGCTTATGAAGTCAATCATTACATACACAGGAAAAGACAAGGCTTAATGGGAGTAGAAGGGCTTAAAGTGGATGTCTCGAAGGCCTACGATAGGCTGGAATGGAGATTTATTAAAGCTATGTTTGTTAAGTTTGGGTTTCCCCAGATGTGGATTGATAGAATTATGGAATGCATTCGTACGGTATCCTATTCTTTCTTGCGAAATGGACAGGTCTTCGGTACAGTTATGCCTCAACGAGGAGTTCGTCAAGGAGATCCCATTTCGCCATACATTTATATTTTATGTGCTGAAGGATTGAGTGTCTTGATGAGGCATTATGAAGAAAGTGGCCTTATCCATGGTTGTCGAATAGCAAAAGGAGCACCTGCTGTCTCCCATTTGTTGTTTGCAGATGATGCTTACTTCTTCTTTAAAGCATCAATAATTCAGGCGAGATCAATGAAAGCCATCCTGCAGAAATATGAGAGTGTTTCGGGGCAAATGATCAATTATAATAAGTCGAGTATTATCTTTAGCCCGAATACAAAAACGGAGGAAAGAGCAGCGGTGTGTCAAATCCTTGGAGTTCAGGAAGTTGACAAGCCAGGGAAATACCTTGGAATGCCCATGAGTATGGGGAGGAGTAAGTATGAGGTCTTTGGGTTCTTAAAGGACAAGGTGCATCAGAAAATGATTGGTTGGTCTAACAAAGAAATTTCAAAACAGGGGAGGGTGACACTGCTATCATCTGCAACTCAAATGATCCTGAGTTTTTGGATGAATCTCTTCTTAATTCCAGATGGAATCTGTGAGGAGATAGAGAGGAAAATGAATGGGTTTCTGTTTGGGAGGGGAGTAGCAGGTAAGGGAGTAAGATGGATGAGGTGGTCGAAATTGTGCTTGCCTAAGAAATGTGGGGGTTTGGGGCTTAGAGAGCTAAAGAAATTTAATTTGGCAATGTTGGCTAAGCAAGGTTGGAGATTACTTCAAGAAACAAATGGCCTCGTCTCAAAAATTATGAAAGCGAGGTACTACCCTGATACGGTGTTTTTGGATGCTAAGGTGGGAAACAACCCTAGCTATGTTTGGCGAAGCTTGATGGCAGCTGTGGACGTAGTTAAGGCAGGTGCTAGGAGGCAAATTGGTAATGGACAAGAAACAAAAGTGTGGCATATACCGTGGTTACCAAGTGAAGAAAACGGATGTGTCACAACTAGTATGCCTGAGGAGTTAAAAGATATAACTGTTAGCATGTTGATGAATGATTATGGAATCGGATGGAATATGGATGTGATAACTACTGTATTTAATGTGAGAGATGCGGAATTAATTAAAAGGATTCCAATCCCTATGCAAGATAGGAAAGACTCATGGTTTTAGAGGCTAGACGATAAGGGGATGTTCACAGTCGAAAGCAGTTACAGATGGATACAAGGGGAGCTCGATACTAACCAGAATTGGTTTTGGAACAAGCTATGGGCGTTGAAGCTACCAGGAAAAGTAATTCACTTCATCTGGAGAGTTTGTAAAGGATGCCTGCCAACTGCCAATAGGTTAAGTATAAAAATGGTTGTTGATAATGGGCATTGTCCATGGTGTCGGAGCGAGATTGAGACGGACACGCATGTAATATTTACGTGCGATTTTGCTAGATCAGTTTGGTACTCTGCAGGGCTACAACAAATAGTTCAAGTAACGACAAACGAAACGGCATTCATGTCTCTCTTGCGGATTTTTCAAGCGTGCACAAAGGAGCAATGTGCCTTAGTGGCAATGATCAGTTGGTCTATATGGAATAGACGAAATAGGTGGCTCTGGGATAGAGTAAATGGCTCCGCTTTTGGAGTCAACGCTGCAGCAATGCATCTCCTTCAAGACTGGAAAGAGGCACAAGTGGTAATTTCCAGAAACTTTGCCCAAGGTGATGGAGATTTCGTTTGGAAGAAGCCATCAGAGGGGTGGATTAAGGTCAATACGGACGCTGCAATTTTCAATAATGGTAGTATTGGGTTGGGGGCAGTCATGAGGAATGATCAAGGTGTATCCATGGGCGCGAGATGGTGTAAGATCTCTGGAGCATGGACACCGAGAGAGGCGGAAGCTTGGGGAATGAAGGAAGCCCTGAAGTGGATAATTTCTCGAGAGCTAAAGCACTGTGTTGTCAAGACTGACTCAAAAATCCTAGCTGATGCGTGCAATGGAGGTCCGGGAGAAGCTTACTTTGGTACAATAGTTAAGGATTGTATCGAGTTGATGAAGCACATAAATCCAGTGCTAATTAGGATGGTTTATCGTTCTGCGAATTGTGTGGCGCATGAACTAGCAAAAGCCACCTTTTCTATTCCAGACGTAGGAGAATGGTTTGATAACCCTCCTGATTGTATTAAGTATGTACTACTTCAAGATTCGATTTGAGTAATGCAACTACTTATTATTCAAAAAAAAAAAAAAAACTATCCGACTATGATTATTGCTTTGAAAAAATCATAGTTTACATGGATAACAAAAGCCTAGCTGCGCAACTCCAGCTCTGAAAACTCTCGTGCAACTTCTATAGGGTTGGCGTCTCGTGCAAAAACATAGCCATCCAGCTCTGAGAACTCTCGTATGAGAATTTTAAAATCATTATTTGTGAAATTATTGAGTTATTTAAATAATTTAAAAACTTTTAATTTATGAAAATGTTTTCTTTTCAATTATTAAATTTTTTAAAATTATAACTATTCGATTTGAAAATATATGCATCGCTTATTCGGGGTTTGGTTCTTTAAAATAAGAATTATTGGTAAATAACGAATCCATTTCTAAGTAAATATAAATATATTTTTATTAAATATATTTTTACAAGAAAATCACTATTTTCTTATTCCCATTTTTCTTTTCTTTCTCTCCCCGCAATCTCTCTCCGCCTTCTCTCTCGTTCCTCTTCTCCATTTTAGAGATTAAACTCGATTTTCTCAGTGATTTCGTTGGCCAGATTCTTATTATTAATAACCAAATCGTTCGTTTTGCAAAACTCTACAAAACCCATCTCTTAATTTCGATTTCTGCATATTTTGAAATTTGGGATTTTTATGATTTTGATGAATTCGGTTGAGATAAGATGAATTGTATGCTAATTGGAGGTTTGGGGGTCGTATTTACAGTACGATTTGGACTTGCATATGAAACGATCAACCACCGGCTGTGATTTCCGTCGGCTGTGATTTGGACTTGTACGCCTGAATTGATGTGGCTGAGTGTTTTAATGTGTACTTTCTTTATTTTTGTTTTTACCATTCGAATTTGGTTAATTGTCGGAATCATGGTTTGGTCGAAAGTGAATACAATTTACTTGTTTTGTGATTTTATGTTGTTGTTATAGAATAAGAATTTTAGAAGTATGGACATGATGTTTTTGTGATTTTCTGTTTGGTTTTGAATCGATCGGGGTCTGGTAAAGCTTCGCCGGATTTCTTATTATCCGGTTGAATTTTTGATTAATTTTGATACCAGACTTGTGGTAATTGGTTATGAATTGTGGTTATATTGTAACTATTTTAACTAGAAAAATAGTTAAATAGTTATAATTAATTTATTAAATTAATTATGGGCTGTTAGTAGGAAACGTGTCTTTGTTTTAATTGTATTATGTCCAGTATCAAGTTAGGATCCCGTGCCATAACGGTATGGGGTGTTGACGAATAGCTGGGTGACACGTGGAGGAGTAGAGGCTACATATGCTATTGGGAGGGAGAGAATTAGTTAGATCTGAACTAGCCATTTTACTCTGTATTTTTCTTGTACTTTACTCTTCCTTGTCCTGCACTTTACCTTAATGTTTAATCAGTAATTCCATTTCAGTTTATTGTCTTTCTGTTCTTCGTTTACTTGCTGTTAATTTCCACTTTTGCTTGAGTATTGGTTACAAATTGGTATCAGAGCGGTACATCCTTGGCTTGAGACGCGATGGTAGATGGAACTCGTCTGAAAACCATGGATGAACGTTTGGGTGTTTTGGAGAATAAGTTCACAGAATTCACTCGTGAGATGAGTAAGGAGAAAGACGGTCGAACCCAGCAGTTGGGGGAGATTAACAAACAGTTAGAAGGAATGGGAATGCAAGTCAATAAGATGGGAGCCAATTTTGAGGAGATTAAGGTGTTCATGATGCAGATGCAAAAGAAAAGCGATGGTGGTTTGGGATTAAGCAAGAGTGGTGAAATTGCAAAGGAGGCTAGCTTGAGTTTGACCCAAGCAGAAGAGATCGTTAACCCAGTTACAGGTGAGATTCATACTCCTATTCACAATATGTTTACTCCTACTGGTAATCCCACTACTGGGAACCCTTTGATGATGAACTCACCTACCTACACCAACCCACAAACACCTCCCCACTCTGCTAGTCATGTAATACACCCACTATCTGCAGTTTATACTATGGCCCCATTACACACAGCCACCACGGTTCCATTAACACATCACTCATTTACGGCACCTACTACTGGGGTCTCTAATTTACACCAGGTAGTCATTCCTAACAATGCTTTTATGTACCAAAATAATACTCAAACACCTGTTTATACCCACCCTAGTCATCAGCCCCCACCTCACACACCAACCAGCCCACATGTTCATTTTAATCCGATGCCTAAGATTGAATTTCCCAAGTTTGATGGAAATGACCCCAAGGGTTGGGCTATTAGGGCTGAACAGTACTTTGATTTTATTCCCATGGATGAGTTTAGGAAGGTGAAAATGTCTGGTTTGCATTTTGAAGGGAGAGCTAATGTATGGTTTAGATTCTATCAAAGTGGAAGAGCTAATATTCCCTGGAAACTATTTCTGATGGATGTAATCAATAGGTTTGAGAATCCGGATAATAAGGATGTGCAAGATTTGTTTAACAAACTCAAACAAGAGGGGACAGTGAGTGAGTATGAAGATAAGTTCGAGGAGTTCAGAGCTTTAATTGCTGCAAAGCACAGGCACCTCACTGAGGATTATTATGTATCAAGCTTTATAAGTGGATTAAAGGATCAAATTAAGGGGGTGGTTAAGATGTTCAGGCCACAAACCTTGTCTGATACTATTTTTCTGGCTAAGCAAGAAGAAGCCAAGACAGTGAGAGCACCTATTTCCACTCCTAAGACATTCACCAAAACCACCCATACTCAATTGCCAAACACTAAGCTGTCAACACTGCAACCTGAGGGGGCTAGCATTAAATTTCCACCCAAAAACAGTAATAAGCCTAGGTCAACTTTATCTAGTAAGGAAATTGTAGAAAGAAGAGAGAAGGGTTTGTGTTTCCATTGTGATGATGCTTATCACCCTGGGAGAGAATGTAGAGCTAAGTTATATAGTATGTGGGGGGAAGAAGATGTGAATTCAGCAGAAGATGTGAATGATGTACTTAAGGAGATGGAAGCCTTATTACAGCCTGAAGTTATACCTGGTGAAATTTCTCTTCATGCAATGGATGGGAATAAATCCCCCAGTACTGTCAGATTACAAGGGCATATTAAGAAACAAGGGGTGAGCATACTGATTGATAGTGGATCGACCCATAGCTTTATTGATGCGGCCCTAGCTAAGAAAATGGGATTAGTTGCAGAGATGATTTCTCCTCTGGTGGTTACAGTGGCAAATGGGACTCAAGTTATGGTGGACACAGCTTGTATGGGAGTAACCTATGTAATCCAAGGGCATGCCTTCACCAGTGACCTCAGAATTTTCTCACTGGGTGGTTCTGATATGGTGTTGGGAGTAGATTGGCTAATGTTACACAATCCTGTTACCTTTGATTTTCAAAAGGTTAACATCACTATTAAAAAGGGAGGTCAGCAAGTAGTGTTACAAGGAGATGTTTCTGTGGGTAGTCTCAAAACTATTAGCTGCAAGAAACTCAGCAGATTAATGAAGGGAAATCAAACTATCACTCAAGGATATCTTTGCTTGATATCAACCTCACCTGAGGACAGTGTTGTTGAATCCCATGAGACCTGTGATCCCCAACTAAAGCAACTGCTTAACTGTTATCAAGACATCTTTGCAGAACCTCAGGGATTGCCACCTGCTAGGAGTCATGATCACCATATTCCTTTATTGGAAGGTAGCCAACCCATCAACCAAAGGGGATACAGAGTGCCATATGCACAGAAGCTGGAAATTGAAAAACAAGTGAAGCAAATGCTGGACAGTGGAGTGATTCAAGTAAGTTCTAGTCCTTTTGCTTCCCCAGTGATTCTAGTTAAGAAGAAGGACAATACTTGGAGAATGTGTGTTGATTATAGAAGGTTAAATGACATAACAGTTAAGAACAAATATCCCATCCCAATTATTGATGAACTCTTAGATGAGTTAAGAGATGCTTCATGGTTTTCTAAACTGGATTTGAGATCTGGTTACCATCAAATCAGAGTAGCTGAAGAAGATGTGTACAAGACAGCATTCAGAACCCATCATGGTCTATTTGAATTCAGAGTTATGCCATTTGGGCTAACTAATGCCCCAGCTTCATTCCAGGCTTTAATGAATGAAGTTTTTCAACAACAAATTAGAAAGACTGTTCTTGTCTTCTTTGATGATATTTTAGTCTATAGTAAGACTTTTGATGACCATCTAATACATGTAGAAGAAGTGTTGAAGCTTATGAGGCAACACCTACTGTTTGCTAAGATCAGTAAGTGTTCTTTTGGAAGGCAACAGGTGGATTACCTAGGGCACATTATTACTGGCCAAGGGGTTTCCATAGACCGTGAGAAAATAAAGGCTATGGTGGAGTGGCCCATACCTACTACAGTAAAGCAGCTGGGAGGATTCCTTGGGCTTACTGGCTATTACAGGAGGTTCATAAAGAACTATGGACTCATCTGCAAACCACTTACCCAATTGTTGAAGAAAGGGGGGTTTGCATGGACAAGGGAAACTCAAGATGCTTTTGAGTCCCTTAAAAAAGCAATGACTACTGCTCCACTCTTAGCTTTACCTGATTACCAGCAACCTTTTGTACTAGAAACAGATGCAAGTGGGGTAGGCATTGGTGCTGTGTTGATGCAGAATGGGAGGCCCATAGCTTTTTTGAGTAAGGGATTAACTGCAAAGCATCAGACTATGTCCACTTATGAAAAAGAGTTGCTGGCCATTGTCATGGCTACTCAGAAATGGCATTACTACTTACAAGGTAACCATTTTATCATTAGAACTGATCATCAGAGTTTGAAGTTTTTGTTAGAGCAAAGACTGTCCACCTTATTGCAGCAAAAATGGCTAGCTAAGCTCATGGGCTTAGACTATGAAATATGCTATAAAAAGGGAAAAGAGAATCTGGCTGCAGATGCACTCTCTAGAGTTCCAGAAGTTATACAAGAGGGTAGTTTCAGTGAGATTACAACTATGCAGCAAGCATGGCTTAATGAGGTGTTGGACAGCTACCTCTCTGACCAAGAAGCACAAAACATTATTCTGGGATTAACTAATGGGGATGAGAAGTACAAGGAGTATCAGTTCAGTAAAGGGCTACTCAGGACTGTAGACAAAATTTATGTGGGCAAGCAGGGTGATATAAGGCAAAAGATAATCTGGGAATGCCATGACAGCCCTTATGGAGGACATTCTGGCCAAGAGGTGACTTTTAAAAAGATTTCACAATTTTTCATCTGGCCAGGTATGAGAAAAGAGGTGAATGACTATGTGGCTAGTTGTGATGTATGCCAGAGAGTGAAAAGTGGTACTCAATTTCCAGGAGGCTTACTGCAACCACTTCCTGTTCCACAGCAGATTTGGGAAGATATCTCAATTGATTTCATTGAAGGGCTACCCAAATCAGGAGATAAGGATTGCATTATGGTAGTTGTGGATAGGTTGTCAAAGGCAGGGCATTTTATTCCACTCACTCATCCCTATACAGCTACCCAGGTGGCTCAAGCCTTCTTGGACACAGTCTATAAGCTACATGGAATGCCCAAGTCTATAGTATCAGATAGGGATAGAACTTTCACTATTTCTTTTTGGAAAGATCTGTTTTCTACTACTGGCACCAAACTGCAATTCAGTACTGCCTACCACCCTCAGTCTGATGGTCAGACTGAGAGATTGAATAGGTGTTTGGAGCAGTACCTCAGGTCAATGGCAAGCTGCAGACCAAAACTATGGAGCAAATGGCTACCATTAGCAGAATGGTGGTATAATTCTTCATATAATTCAGCTATCAAGAGAAGCCCCTTTGAAGCAATGTATGGAGTAAAGCCCAGGCAATTCTGTATTCCTACTGATCATAGGGCTGCTAATGTCTCTGTTGAAGACTTTCAAGTCAAGAGGGAAGCTATGAACACACTACTGCAGGAAGCTATTAAACAGGCACAACACAAATATAAGTTTTATGCTGACAAGAAAAGGAGGGAAGTGGAATTGCAGGTAGGAGATTGGGTGTTTTTGAAGCTGCAACCCTATAGACAAATCTCAGTAGCAGTAAGAAGGTACCTGAAATTGGCACATAAATATTATGGACCATATCAGGTACTGGAAAGAGTAGGACCTGTGGCCTATAAACTGCAATTA
This sequence comes from Saposhnikovia divaricata, assembly GCA_036435485.1. Taxonomy (NCBI): domain Eukaryota; kingdom Viridiplantae; phylum Streptophyta; class Magnoliopsida; order Apiales; family Apiaceae; genus Saposhnikovia; species Saposhnikovia divaricata. Next base: position 6,864,788 of record CM071597.1, on the reverse strand, counting down.
CCTGTGGGAAGTTTAGTGCATCCAGTCTTTCACATCAGTTTACTCAAGAAAAAGGTGGGTACTAAATATACTGTTTCTACTGTATTGCCCAAGTTAGGACCTGAGGGACAATTCCTGGTGTATCCCTACAAACTCTTGCAAAGAAGGTCTATCAAGAAGGGAAACAGGGCTGTAGTGCAATGGTTAATACAGTGGTCTCATTCCATTCCTGAAGATGCTACATGGGAAGACGCTGCAGTTATCATGGAGCAGTTTCCAGAGTTCAATCCTTGAGGACAAGGATTTGTTTGAGAGGGAGGCATTGTAACTATTTTAACTAGAAAAATAGTTAAATAGTTATAATTAATTTATTAAATTAATTATGGGCTGTTAGTAGGAAACGTGTCTTTGTTTTAATTGTATTATGTCCAGTATCAAGTTAGGATCCCGTGCCATAACGGTATGGGGTGTTGACGAATAGCTGGGTGACACGTGGAGGAGTAGAGGCTACATATGCTATTGGGAGGGAGAGAATTAGTTAGATCTGAACTAGCCATTTTACTCTGTATTTTTGTTGTACTTTACTCTTCCTTGTCCTGCACTTTACCTTAATGTTTAATCAGTAATTCCATTTCAGTTTATTGTCTTTCTGTTCTTCGTTTACTTGCTGTTAATTTCCACTTTTGCTTGAGTATTGGTTACATATATCGTGTTGAAGACTTAATTGAATTGATCTGTTGTGTGATTTTGTCCAGTGTCTAAGCTGTGTTGCCGAAGGGGATGATGGCCGGCCGAAAAGTTCGCCGGTTTCTGGACCCAGATTCCGATGGAACTTCCGGCAGACCTTCATAATCTTTCCGGCAATGTTCTTGGGGTTTTGGGTATGAATTTTCGGGTCGGGTGGGACTGGGTATGGATATGTAATGTGGCGCTTATGTGGCATGGACGTGGCGCTTATGTGGCATGGAACTGACCTTTTTCAACGTCGTGCCATTAAAGTCAAACCATATTTAACGGCAATGAAATATTTTTATAGTATAGTGTTTATGTTTGGAAATAATTGATGGTTCCATTATGTGATTGAATTTTTTTTTGGATTCATGACCCAATTGAAAGTTTTCATATACTAGTACTGACCAAATAGCTATTTAATCCAATAAATTGATAATCCAACAATAAACGTGGGTGTATATGGGAGCACCAACAACATTTATTGGTGGCTAATTCATATCACAACTACTCTCCCTCCTAGGAGTAATATATACACACACATACACATACACGTGGGGTTTCACTCCTACACTCTCCATCTCATCTGCTGTCTTCTGCTCTCTTTGCAACTCCAACATCAATCCAGATCTTCATTTCTCTCGGGTCCATTTCTTTCTCATTTTACATTCTCTATATCTTTATTGATTGTACATGTCACTAGATTAGATAGATGCCTTTGTTAATTTCTGATTTCTTGTTCATTTTATGTAGACTACTTTTTTTGTATTATCATTCCAATCTACAATTGGATTTATAGCAAGTACCTCTTTATGTGTTTAAATATCTATTTCATGCTTTCAAGTTTTGTTTAAATTCCTTTACTAAAACAATTGCATCCTGTTTATGTTCACCCTATCAATTGTTTAATCAAGTCCAACATTGTGTTATACTCTGGATCATAACATTATTATTGCAAAGTCACAAACTCGTAGAAGGAACATATATTAATAAAGAAGAAACATGTTCTTTTGTTCTGCAATTATGATTTATATGATTTCGTTGCCAAACGGTGATACAAAATTTGTTTTGAACTTGTGGCTTAACTTTGTACAGAAAGAGTTGTTGAAGTTGAGAATTGTAAGCTAGACAAATGGATTCAGCATCAGTATTATATAACCATCTCAAGGTATATATGTATTCAGTTATCTCGTGCAGGGTGTTTAGTTGTTTCACCTTCTTCTGTCTTTGCCAAGGCTTGCCAATTATTTAGATTCTTTGGGTGGTGACTTAATGTTCTTATCAATGTCAACCTTGTAACAGTCAGTGGAGCCATTTTTTTTATTAGCGGGTCCTAATGTGATCGAGTCAGAGGAACATATTTTCCGTATGGCCAAGCACATAAAGGCTATCACTTCAAAGTACGCTCTCTCATTGACAAATTCATACACTGAACCATGCGTGAGTATGTCCTTTGTGAAAATGCTCATTTAGCGAAAATACAAAGTGCAACAACATAGCAAACAACATAGCATGAACGTGGCACAAGTAACAGAATTATTAAAAACAAAAGTTCTAGCATCTCTTTAAATCTGTATGCCCTATAACTCTATAAGTAATAACAGAACAAGAAAACCCCTCACCTTCAGGGAATGTGGGCACTTGGCATTACCACACCTCCCTAAACCTAGCATTATGATGTCAAACAAACTTTTTAAGCTACACTCCAGGCTACCATGTAAAAAAATAGAGAAAAATAACACTTTATCCGAGTACTGTTCCCCTTAAAAGAATATCATGTGCTGGTACATTTCTTTCTTTGATATATCGTTGTAATATTAGTGCACTTTATCATTTTATGTTTGGACTTTGTCCTTTCGAAGAAAAAGAAAGTTGTAATACAGTTATGGCATCACATTATACTGTTTGGATTTTAATTATTATTATAAACTGGTTTAGATTTTCTGACATTATACCTTTGACTTCTAGGCTTGGGCTGCCACTGATCTTCAAGTCCAGTTTTGACAAAGCTAATAGGACATCATCTAAGTCTTTCCGTGGTCCTGGCTTAGCCGAAGGCTTGAAGGTATCACCCTGTTGCTCTATGGACTATGATAAGATATTGTTTTCACAAAACTGGATACAAAGTCCTTTGTCAACTATTCCCTCATTGTTTGTTTAATATACATTTGTTGTCTGCAAAGCTTTTCCTTCGAATCTTGTGAATTTTTGAATTTGCTTGAGTTTAACTTAAAAATAAAAACTTCTTCCGCTATACACCAATGATTCGGACTAATGCTACTAAGATGAAATTGGTGGAACATGATTGCAGATTCTTGAAAAGGTGAAACTGGCATATGACCTCCCCATAGTGACTGATGTACATGAAGCTAGCCAGGTACCTTGCTTTTTAGTCTTTTATTTGCCAATGACTTTCTAGAATGCAGTTGTTTATATATCGCAAACAATATTTGAGTATAACAATTAGCTCTATTTAATATGTAACACACATGGTTTTTTTATTGCTGGCGCATATAGTTGTGGTGCAGCATGTGCCCTATGCTGTTTGTTCTTCTCAACAAAAGAACCCACTTGTGACATGGTGCTTTTATTGTGTGTCTGAGTGTGCTTTTCCAATATTACTTCATCTCGACTTCTATAGATGATAAAACCATGGTTCCTTTCTTAACATGCACCTTGTTGAATTAACCCAATGGTTAGTTTAAGGTTGATCAAATACTACTTTTTGTGGATTATAACTTGTTGAACTATTTTTCTTTTTATCCCCAATATAAGTTTGAGAGATCTGTCCAAATGAATGACTTTATACAACTTTCTTTTTTCTTTATGGAATTTTGAAGAAGCTATTATTCACTCTAGCATAGTAACTCTCCTTGATATTTGTTTCCATAGATTTAATAACCTAAAGTAAAAAAATTTTAATATCTACATATGATGCAACAGAAACTTTAACAAAAATGTGATAGTCTTATCTATAGAAAATTTAAAAAATCTTGCAGTGTGTTCGTAAACTAGGATGTGAAAAAAGAGGATAAGCACTAGCGAGGAAGCAAGTCATTTGTTATTAGACTGAGGTTGTAGCTGCACTCAGTTGCCAGCCTTTTTATTTTCTAACTGTTTTGTAAAACATGCAGGCCCAGCATCATTATCTCATTTCTAACTTTTTTCCGTCATTTAGCAATGTTATTTTTCCTTTGTGTGATTTTAATGTGCAAATATTTAAAGAGGTATTTGGTGAAGAGCTGTATAGAACTAGTCTTCAACATTGCCTAATTGTATGTAGCACTCTCTTTATCTCAGTGTGATGCAGTTGGTCAAGTTGCGGATATAATTCAAATTCCAGCATTCCTTTGCAGACAGGTTGAATTAATTAATAATGATAAAAAATGTTTTCATGTGATTATATATCATTATTGAGGCTTGAACTATGTGTGAGTGAAGCACTGTACAATGTTGTATTTAAACTGACAAGTTCAATTGCGTATTGGAATGATAGACAGATCTCTTAGATGCAGCTGCGCAAACTGGAAAGATTATCAACATTAAGAAAGGCCAGTTTTGTGCACCTTCTGTAAGTGAATTTTATCCAGAACTGGGATTTAAAATTAAACTTGCATAGACATGGCTCTGTGACTTAAGTTAATGGGTCCAAACTGCTCTTGATGATCAATTACATATGTAGGTTATGACAAATTCTGCTGAAAAAGTTAGGCTTGCTGGAAATCAAAATGTTATGGTTTGTGAGCGAGGAACTATGTTTGGATATAGTAAGTCACCTATATTTAAAGCCTTCTCTGTACTTCTTGTTGCATATTAAATTTCCAATTATTTGGAGGCTACTAGCTACATGCCTCTTAGGATCACTGCAAAATTTAAGATTCTAACACATCTATATTTACTTTCTTTGGATTTCCATGAATTAGAACTCTTGTAAATAGCTGAAGCAGTATAAGACTAAGTTGATATAAGTGAAATGTATCTCAATGTGCATGCTGCTGTAGATTAGTGTTCAGTGATGCATTATTGATATTGTTCTCACTAACTATTAACAAATTAGTAATCGGCTCTCTTATGCAGGTGATTTGATTGTTGATCCACGGAACTTGGAATGGATGCGGGAAGCAAATTGTCCAATTGTAAGTATTCAGTAAACATTTGCTCTTTCTGAGCATTATTGTTATTTGTTGGTTACAGTTGCAGCCTACTTTTTGAGTTGCTCATATGATAGAACTATTCTGGTTCAGGTAGCTGACATTACACATTCATTACAACAACCTGCCGGGAAAAAGGTGTGCATCATCTTTTAACTCATATAGTCAATTGTAATAATATAAGTATTTAATCGAGCGATGTCTATAACACAGACATGCTGCAACAAGCAAAGCTATTTATTGAATTCGTCAGCCATGAAGATAAATGCTATGCAGAATAATAAAATTCACTCATTTTTTCCCTTTTGAACGTATCACCAACTTTTGGAATTTTTAATATGTGGGCTATGGCTCATATTTGAGTGCACTAGTGGCTGGGTAACTTGCAAGGAAATTGAAGGATTTAATCATCTAAATAATCTCCCAGTGTAATTTTATTTTCTAATTTTGAAAGTATGGATATTTTAAAGCATATGTGATATTACTTGGTCATATTTCTTCTCCTTTTTTGACATAAATGAGCAACCTTTCTGCTTATTCACTATAGCTAGAAGGTGGGGGTGTTGCAAGCGGGGGGCTTCGTGAACTAATCCCTTGCATAGCAAGGACAGCGGTTGCTGTTGGAGTGGATGGAATCTTTATGGAGGTATGGGATCAGACCTCGTTCAATACTTAAAAATATATATATGCTCTTAAATGGCACGCTGTGACTTCCTATGTTAACGTGGACTCACTTAGTTTATCTTTGTTTATAAACTTATGTTTACTTCTGCTGGTTAAGACTATTTAACAGCAAATTTTGGGTCTTTTAGGTTCATGATGATCCTCTAAATGCTCCTGTCGATGGTCCCACGCAGTGGGTAAGTTTCCTGAAACTGCTGGAAGCTGTGAAATTATATTACTAATTACTATGACCAACTCACTTTCTTGATTACTCTGAAAACAGCCTCTGCGCCATTTGGAGGAACTGCTAGTGGAGCTTAAAGAAATTGCTGTAAGTAATTATTCCCCAAATTAAGATTATCAGAAAATTTTGTAATGGGATTAAAGTGCTCGACAAAAATAGACTACTTGTGGTCCAAAGCACAAATGGTTAAACCTGTGTTGCCTGCTTGCCTGAAATGGGCTATTTAAAGTCCGTTTGTTTGCTGTATATACAGTTCATTACTCAGTGTTATTTATTCCTATCATTGTTTCTCTTAAAGAGGGTTACAAAGGGAAAACAACAGTTCAAGATTGATCTCACTCCATTCCGTGATTAGGTGCGGGATTTGAGGCATTTCTCTAAGGTAAGAATTACTACATGCCATGCTGTTAGCTTGTAGTTTTCTATTCTTCCAAGAAACCATGCACTGCCATGCTGCTGTCCAAGGATCCCACCTTGTTCTCAACCCTGGTGGTTTGGTTGATTGGCACTGCTGTAGGCCTCAATTACTTTGATCAGCCAGATTTCAGTCTTTCATCCTTTACTTTGATCAGCCAGATTTCAGTTTTTCATCCTTCAGAAAACTATTTCCTATGCTTTATATGTAAAACTCTGAAATAAAGTAAGATATGTGGTGAATCAGTAATTACAAATCACTATGTTTGACCATGTTAATCATAGAAAGGTGAGTGACCATCTAATCTCTAGACCAAATATTGGATCACATCTTATAGCTCTGACAAGTCATAAGTTCATACTAGCTACAGGTTGGATTTTAATTCTTCTAATATTCTTATTGTTTGTTAAATTTGTATTCGTGCAGTTACTATGACAGCTGATGATTTGTCTACACAGAAGTTCTGCATACTCAGTTGTGGACTTATGGTTGCGCATATGGAAACACGCCATCATCTGAAAGAGGCATCTACGTATCTTTCATTTTAATGTTATACTCCAGTTTTATTTGTCTAGTATGTCAGCTACAATCTATTGACCGTCTTCTAGTTTATCCCTGTACCTGTATGGGGGAATACTTTTACCCAGTGTTGTCTGTAATTTAGACTCGAATGACATTGAATCAATTGTCCATGACATTTGACGAGGGAATGTGTGGTATGATTTCTGTAATACCGAGGACTTGAAAATTGTCAACATTACTGAACTTGAATAAATGAATCTTCCTACACGATTCTTTTTTGTTTTTGTTTTTTGTATTTTAAAATGAAATAAATCTGTGTTGGCCATGGTGGTTATACTTGGCAAATGAGTGTGAGGAGGTTTATTTGAGATATGAATGCATGAGTATAGAGTATTTAAAGTACACTTCAGAAGAAGATAGCATTTTTTTAATGAGAAATGTGAAAGTTGGAATTTTGAAAAACTTCAGGCGGGGGATAGAGTAAATATCTTCAACATCCAGAAAACAGTAACAGGAAAAGAGAAAAATCAATTTCTACAATGGGATCGACTAAATTGTTTATAAACATGTGTATACCTTCACTAATATCTATAATAGAATGTTTTTGTAAACAACTATAAATACATTTTCAACATGGTCCATGCAACCAATCTTTCCCCCCTACCACCAACCCAAGAAGTACATGTAACCCCTTTACATCATAGTATGTACATATGCTAGCCAAAAAAACATTAAAATGTATCTATGTTCGATAAATATATATACCTACTACAAAGGTAGAAGAGATACACTCATTTGGGGATCTGAAGTAGTATATGCAAAAAGGTACCTCCCTCATTATGAACAAGAAACTAGGCAGTCTTGAGCTACTGAAGAACAACTTTCATTATCCAAAGACTCTCGAACAGCCCTATACAAATGCAACCATGATGAAGAATAGCTGTCGACCGGACTCCATAAGAATGTAGGATTGGGGCTTGCTGAAGCAGCCACTAAATCCAGCACAGCTGCAGCTGGTTTTAGCTGTTGGGGGAAATTGAATGCCAAGTTATCAACTTTATGTTCATAAATTTTACCATTTCGGTCCAATTTATAACGAGATGTACCCTGAAACTCTCCCTTGGCTTCCCAAGGTACCCGAGGAACACCCCTCAGATTCCACCTTATCAAGATTACATTCTCTGAAGGCTGCCAAACCCTGAAAATTTCTAGTGAAATATCTCTAAATAGTATCTTTCCATGAAATCTTAAAGCCCAAAATATCAACTTGTACTTTTCAATACCAGTAAACTTGTTCAAAGGGTCTACAAATGTGATATCATCCCTGCCAAAAATCAAGAAAAATCTCAACTTCATTCCTAGTAAACAGGAAGGGGTGTCAAAATGACATGACTCTATACAATCAATGCGATTAGATCACAAGAATCAAAATATATGATAGAACACAATTTGATCAACCCGTAATAGTTCATTCTTTATCAAATTTTCGCTAGTTTTAGAACACAAAACTACATTTGACAGCTTTATAACGAACAAACGAACACGACTCGTAACCGGGTTGTTTTCATTACAAGTTACAACTTACAACAATACTCATTACTCAAGAACAAACAAAATTTACAACATAAAAAAAGTACCTGTAAATATCATAATTAAGATCTTTGGCAAACAGTAAAGGCATATCTTCACGTAAAGTTCTCACAGCCAAGCCAAGATTGACATAAAAATCATCATGTTGGTGCTTCTGATCAGCCAGGGAAGCTCGATTAATCTGACCCACTTGACTTGGAGGAGAATCAAGCTTAGTTAAAGATGAAATGGGCTTATTTGTAAAAGTTAATGGAGAAGAAATGAGACAACTTTGAGTAGAACTAGTTGGTTTATCTTTAGATGGAAGCTGTAATAAAGCATGAGGTGGTGAGAGATTGGGAAGAACAAAAGCCATTACTGCTAGTAAATTTTGTTTTGTGAGGCCTTGGTTTGGTTTAGTTTAGTTAAGTTTAGATTTGCATTGAATTGTCTTTGAGGTGTTAGTGGCAATTTTGCATTCCTATAAAAATTCTGTGGTTTAAAAACGTTCTAAGAAAGCTCCAAGTTTTACATTCTCACTATGATCATGAATCATGATTGTCTATTCGCCATCTAGATGTGTCACAACAAATTTAACGGTGAGTGTCAATACGGATATCAACGTTTTCTCGGGATATCAACGTTTTCAATTTTCCTTAAAAAATATATGCATTTTACTTTATTTATTAAATTTATTTTAATTATGTAAGTGATTAATCAAACAGTTGGTTGCCTCCGTTTTCTTTGCGCAGGAGAGAGGTGTCAATGGGCAACATGGATTCTAGTTAGGGTATAACTAAATTTTATTTATAATTTTGAGGTGCAGAAGTGATTTTGTTTTTTTTTCTAATAAATTAAGTGTATTTTTTTTGGAAAGTATTTAGATTTTATTTGGAAGGTGTTAACCAACTAACCAACTAACCAAATATATATTGTTTTGCTTATAATAGTATAGTATAGATGTACCGAATAAACTGTAAAACAGTAGCCCTAATTTACGATGAATTGCAAAAAAAAAAAGGCTAAATTTTCAGAATTTTATTTTAGTGGCCACTTTATTTTTATTTTTAAAATAGTGGCCAAATTTTTTTTAATTTTTAAAATAAGTGGCCAAAATTGTTCTTATTTTTTAAAATAGTGGCCAAAATTATTTTTAATTTTCAAAAAAGTACATGAAAAAAGATCGATAGCCACAAAAATAAAAAATCTAAAAGTTCGACCAATTTTTTGCAATTAAATGTAAACTAGGGTCAACGTTTTGCAATTTACTCTATAGCATTACTCTTGTTGAGAAATGCTCCTTTTTTTTTTTTTGAAATAAAAACTGATCTTCAAATTAAGATTCAAGAGAAAGAACATCGATAAGAAAAGACGGGATGGTTAACCATTCCCTACAATCAGACATAAAAGAAGCTTCCCTCGCAAACACGTGAGCCGCCTCGTTCGCTGACCGTCTAACAAAGTACACCTTAAAGGATCTCAAGTCCTTCATTATAGAAAAACAATCTCGAATAATAGAGCCAAAGTAGGATAAGTCTTCCTTTGTATTCCGAATTGCTTGCACCACGCCTAAGGAATCAAGCTCTATAAAGACATTCGACACTTTCAGTTTCTTCAACCAGGAGAGGGCCTCCCTAAAAGCCATTGCCTCTGCTATCTTCGGATCTGTAGAGTCCAATAACTTACCTCCATAACCAGCCAAAAAACTTCCTTTGTCATCCCTTAGCAAGCAACCAAAAGCACAACAGTTCTCATTCTTGTTAATCGCAGCATCCACATTGCAAGTCACCCATCCCTTAACTGGTTTTTGCCAAATCAAAACCCCTTCCCTCGGATTTACATACTCTGAAAAATTGTTCTGAACTTGAGCTCTCTGCCATTGAAACAGAAGGGAGCTTGCCCCATTAACTACTGTATGCACTTCGCGAAAAACCTTTCGCCAGATTACTGAGTTCTTGTGTGACCAAATATTCCACGCGATAACACAAAACAACTCTAAATCCTAGCATGGTAAAGACTCAAATATATACTTCAAACGCTGAGCAGCTGAATTGTATTGATGGACCTGCAACTTGATTTTCGAAGACTCCCAACACTGCATAGAAAACGGGCACATAAAAAGGACATGCTCAAGTGTTTCCTCCGAAGTTCTGCAAACTGAACAAAGAGCATCCACCTCTACCATTCCTCTCTGCAGGTTATCTAAAGTTGGCAGACAATTGTGTAAGACTCTCCAGATAAAATTTTTAACTTTAGGCGGGACAGGTAAAGCCCATAATTTCAACCAATTAAACGTGAAGGAAACATTATGCACTCGACCCATCATCTTACAGAGCAATCTATAAGCACTCTTAACTGAGTACTTACCTTTATCATCTTCGATCCAAAGCCAAGAATCACCTATGTCACTTGAATTGAGGGGAATCTGGAGAATATTCTTAGCATCTTGTTCATTAAAAATATCTCTCACTATATCCGCATCCCATTCCTTTAGGTCCATTTTGAACAGGCTGCTTACTTTTGCTTCTTGAAGATCAGGAATAATAGGAGTTGTAATGTAAGCATTTGTTATATCTGGAATCCACGGATCCTTCCAAATCCTAATAGAGTCACCCCTGTTAACTTTTATCCTACATCTAGCCTTCAAAACATCTTTTGCTGCAATAATACTCCTCCAAATTGCGCTGGGATTACTTCCCAGTTTAGCATCCCAGAAGGATGTTTGAGCGTAATATCTGGCTTTTAATAATCGAGCAACAAAAGAATTCGAGTCTGTCAACAAACGCCAAGCTTGCTTACCCAATAATGCCATATTCATCTCGCTTATTTTCCTAAAGCCCATACCTCCAAATTTCTTTGGATAACATAACTTGTCCCAACACATCCACCAAATTCCTCTTGAATTCTCCATATTAGAAACCCACCAGAACCTATTCATCAGATTCTCTATATCTTCACAAAGCTTTTTAGGGAGCATAAAGACACTCATATCACATAGGATGGAATGGATTGAATTACTGACTTGATTAGAATTTCTTTGCCTGCCCTGGACAGAATTTTCCCCTTCCAACTTTGCATCCTATCCCAAACCTTATCTTTAACATATTTAAAAACCTCCCATTTGTTTCTCCCAACTGAATTCGGTAAACCTAAATATGGCTTAGATCCATCACTTAACTGAACTTGAAGAGTATGCCTAACTCGCTCGATCATATCACTTGAGGTATTCCTACTAAAATGAATGCAAGATTTTTGACAATTTACTTGTTGCCCTGAAGCTTTTTCATAAATCCGTAAGCACTCTTTAATAGTTTGAGCTTCTTCCAAAGATGCTCGGAAGAACAAATAACTATCATCTGCAAAAAATAAGTGGGTGACTATAGGAGCTCTCCTTGCAATTTTACAGCCATGAAGAGAACCAATTTCTTGTTTTCTCTGAATTATTGCTGAAAGCCCTTCTGCACACAATAAAAATAGATACGGAGAAATAGGATCTCCTTGACGTAATCCCCTAGATGGAATGATTGGCCCCACTTTTCTTCCCGAAACAAGGAAATTGTACTTCACTGTAGTCATACACATGGAAATCCATTGAATCCACTGAACTGAAAAACCCATTCTCTGCAAAATGCCCCGAATAAAAATCCACTCGACTTGCTCTTGAAAGCGTTACTAAAACCGTTTCCGAATGCTGAGTTATCATTACATAATTGGTTATCTTTTTAATAGTGAGATGGGTATCTTGTGTGTTAATATGAATCTCACCAATAAAATGATGACACATGGTATACGGGGAAATATTTTCGAAATGATTTTCGGGGTATATATCATTACTCTGATTGGAATGTCAATAAAGATAATAAATGAGGTGTAATGACGTAAAATAGAGTGTCAACTTTATTTATGGATCCATAATACATAAAATATTTTTTTATTAAATTAATGTTATCTATACATTTTTTTTTGTGAAGCTGGTATGGATGAATGTAAACCATTGGAGTTTTTTTTATATAAAATAGTACCAAAAATGATGCGGAAAAAAAGAAAATATAAAAATAATATGAGAAAAAGGACCCTGAGATATATCTAAGGAAACTTTTCCTAAGATACATATAAAATAATCTTTAAATTTTGCTGGGCCCGCAGGGCTAATTAAAAATCTCTGAAATTACTAAAATACCCACCCCCATTTTTATATATATAAAGCAGTTATCTCAAGGAACTTACCTGAGATATATCTCAGGCTCCCTACTCTCAAATAATATTATGATAATGTGATAAAATTAATACCCTTTCAAGGTTCAATCATTAGAGTTGCTCTTATTAGGCAGTTAGAGCTTTGCCTATTACAGTAAAACCTCTATAAATTAATAATGTTGGGACCGGTAAATTTTGGCAAATTTTATTAATTTATAGAGATTATTAATTAATCGAGGTAAACTTTATACTGTTGCTATTATGTTGGGACCAAAAATCTACATTCAAAATATTAATTTATCGTGATATCGAGTATTAATTTAACGAGGTTTTACTGTACTCTTTTAACGATTTTGTGTAAACAAATGAATATGGCGAGGCACAATAACTCTGTTTAAGATCGAAATCTTTTAGGAATAAATTTATTAAAGGGATCAAATTTAGCGGGTCACGCGAATACAAAGTCCCATAATCTTCTATGAGATTACCATTCACATGTCGATATATATATTAAGAGGGCTACTCACTACCTTGTTATAGTGATAATTGCACATTGGGTCGCCTAAAAAAAGCCCAATAAACAAAAAAGCGCATCCTCTCCCCCTGCTTTTCTGCTCCTTCTTCTCTGCTCAATCAACCTCACCTCCGACCATTTCACACCACCAGCCTCCGGCCACAACATTGACCTCCAATCAACCACGCTACCACCACATTCAACCTCGCCTTCGACCATGCTACCACCACCGGAACTGCACATCACCGTCCTCACCATCACCTCACTACCATATCACCACCGTTGTTACCACCATCACACCATAACCACCATCACTCCACAACCATCACACCATAAACCACATATCACCAAATCACCACCACTCCTATCACCCACAGAATCACCAATTTTTTGTCAAAATCACCAAAAATTCAAAGCAAATCACCAAAAATTCAAAAGCAAATCACCAAAAAATTCAATACAAATCATCAAAATTTTTTGCATAAATCATCAAAAAAATTTAGATCTGAGACAAGACAAGTCACAACACCACCATCTCCGGTCGCCACCACCACCACCACCACTAATCACCTGCTCATTTCAGATTTGTGACGAGTTTTTCAGTCAAGTCTCCACTTTCTTCTTCATCATCAATCACGTGCTCACCGGATGAAGATCGAACCATGGACGGAGATCGAACCATGGAGCTCGCCGGAGGAAGACGATAGAGATGGTGCCCCTGCGGGGCCAAAATTTTAATTCAAATAACTAGATTTCAACGCCAAACACCAAAAATTATAAGAACAAATTACTAAAGCACTTCACTTGTATAGATTCAAAATTTTAGAACACCAATTATTCCAAAAAACAAATCACCAATCATCATTCAGTCCCAAATTCCGGTCACCACATCATTTCTCGGTGTCTTCATCTCCAACATATTCTATATACATTTGTTGGTTTATGCCCCTTACTCCGAACTCATTGATTATTCGAATCTGTCCAAATTGGACTTAATTTTGGATACTATTATTTTTACTTAAATCTTATGTAATGCGTCTGAGTAATAACTGGATGAAATGAAAGGGAAAATTAGAAAGATAAATTACGATTATATGAGTAGAAGAAGTGTAAAAAAGACCTGGAAGTAAAAAGAAGAGGAAGAAAGAATATACATGGAAAGAAGAAAGCGAAAGTAATTTAGAAGTGGGTGAGAAAAGAACAGATCGAGAAGAAGTGGATGAGTTTTTGGGGAAGAGAGAGAAATAATATGTTTATCATGTGGTCCAGATTAAAACTTATTACAAAAATTGAGTGGTCCAGATTCACTCTCAGTTCTCATTTAATATGGGGTCTCATTTGAGCACTTGCCTATATATTAAAACATTTCCAATCATTTAGATACCTTAGATAAAAGTAAATAATATATAAAAGTTATAGAGATTATGTTAAAAAATCTACTCTAATGTTGGTTATATTTGTCGAAATCTATAATAATATTCAAATGATATATTCTATTTATAACAATTTAAAATAATAATAACATATTATTTTTAAAATATAGTCAATCAATATAGCCAGTACCATCGAAGCACAACGCCTTACATGTTCAATAAATTTTACATAATCAATATTTTCTATCATATTAGCCAATCATTTTAGCGAAGCACATTGAAGATGCTATTAAAATTTAGAATTTTTCAATAAAAAGTGTATCCTCGCATAAGTTTAAACAAATCTATCTTCAACAACAGCACCACAAATCAACATTTAAGAATGAGAAGTATGAGTCCAAAGAACGATCACAAAATAACCTGGTGCAATAGGCAAGTAAGGGCATTACAACCCTTTTGCAATTTTTTTTTGTCAAAGATGGGATCAATCTCAGAACCTTTTGGATATAAGAGAATGTATACCTATTTAATTTGACCAGATTAACCCAAATATGTTTTAAAAAAATCTTGAAATATCTCGTACATTATGACGATTATTGTTTGTTATTTATATCATGATTTAAAAGTATATATGACGAATTATATAAAGATAAAAGAAAAATAGATAATGATTACAAACTGCAATGAATTGTGTATTTGTGTGTATTCCTTATATTAGGTACATTTTGTGCATTTTTTTATGTTATGTGTTATTAAAAGAAAGAAGACTAAATTTTTTAGCTTAACTTCTCTTTAAAACTTTCTCAGTAATTACTTAATGGTTGTACTATTTTTCAGGTAGTTATGTGATGTCAATGTTGTGACATTATTTTTTTAATGAACATTAACATCATCTTCCTTATGTCATTTACTTTATATTATTTTTTTAGTGAACATTGACATTATTTTTTCCTTATATCAATGGTCGTAATTTGTCGTATTATATAAAAATTCATGTGCACCATACTTTATAGTCAAGTTAGTAGGGAAACTATAATACATCTATTGTGGAATAAAAACTAGGTCATCGAATTGTGGCTAGGGTTTGTATGTATTTAATGCTAGGGTTCGTGAGCTTCGTGCTTTAATGGTTGTTTCCGTGTTCGAGACTGATCGGTCCTCACAAAATGCCTACGTATCTCGAAGTTGAGAACTAAAATGAAGTTCTAAGAATGAGGGGTCAGGCCCAAGATTCTAGACTCCTTCTTTGTAGGAGTCTGTTTCCATGTTGAAGTTGGTGCCTTGGAGGCTACTTCTTGTAAGAGTAATATCTTTGTTTGACTCTTATTGCTGAGTTGTTAATCACCCTCAATATTAATTACGATTTAATATTGAATTAGGGTTTTGGGCCTCATTATTGGGCTTCGTATTTGGACCATCTAGGTTTAATTAATGCCACATTAAATGTAACTTTAATGCTTACTTTTAGCCCATATCATTTGCCCCCAACTTCTAGGAAAACTGATCAAGTTTTCCTTTAAAGTTACTCGAGACTCGGGTCGGGGTTTACCTTTGTACACTAGTGTTTCACGAGTATCGTCTTAATGTAAAGTGTGAAGCGACCTACACATTTACGATGATTTACCTTATTCGAGGCTAACTAAAGGTATTAATGTCTCACAGAAAATTATAAATAATTTTCTTGCATTTTTCTTGTACTCATGGGTATTTTTCACTATTTTTGAATTGTTTATCAAAAATATTTAATGGTGCTTTCGAGCATAAAGTTATCTATCCATTACCTGGAATTTTTTGGAAGTTAATATCCAATTTTCCCTATCTTTCCATGATTATCATCCTATTTTCAGAATATTTAAGGATTTTATTCCCTAAACAATTCCAGAAAAATAGTTTACCAAGTGAAAAAGTGTCCTGGGCGTGGGTACCCACGCCTAGGAGGCCTTTTCTTCAAGCATGCCCAGGAGATTTGACTTCCTAGGCATGGGTGCCCCATACCCTCACTTTTGTCAAGTCAGCCTGGGCGTTGGTACCCCCGCCTAGGAGGTACCTTGTGGACCAACGTCTAGGAGTTTTATCCTCCCGGGCATGGGTTTTTTATATCTGTATACCTGTTACTTCAACCTTGGCGTGGGTATCCCCGCCAAGGAGGAACTTTGTAAACCAACGCCTAGAAGTTTTAGCCTCCTGGGCGTGGGTTCTTTAGGCCCTTCATTCGTAACTCCAGCCTTGGTGTGGGTATCCCCGCCAAGGAGATACTTTGAGAACAACCGTCTAGGAGATTTGGCCTCCTGGGCATGGGTTCCTCAACACTCTTCATCTGTTAATCCAGCCTTGGCGTGGGTATACCTGAAAAGGAGGTACTTTACGAACCAACGCCTAGGAGATTTAGCCTCCTGGGCGTGGGTTTTCTAGCACCCTTCATGTGTTACTCCAGCCTTGGTGTGGGTATCCCCGCCAAGGAGATACTTTGAGAACAACCACCTAGGAGATTTGGCCTCCTGGGATATTATTTAACTTTGTAATATTAATTAATAAAATTATTATTAATAGTAATAGTTATTTAATAAATGATATGTATTGTTTAGAACTAATAATATAAAATCTTAATGAAAATTTGTTGTTGACGGGATTCAAACCTTAGATCTTTAGAAGAGTGATTTAAATATAGAATATTCCTTATTATTAGATCTAACGATTATCATTTATTTAGTATAGCGGTTTTTCTAGTGTGTGCCCAAGGGCACATGCTAAGAATCCATGTTTGATGAGTTGTCAAATTTTTATTGGTGAAAATTTCATTAATAATGATGGACCCCCCTGCATTCACAAAAATCTCCACCAATAAAAATTTGACAACTCATCAAACACGAATTCTTAGCATGTGTCCTTGGGCACACACTAGACAAACCCTTAGTATAGATATAGCTTAGTATAGAAGGAAAATTTTGTATTGGCCAAGGATTATTGATGCCAGAAGTATATTAAACACTTGCAAATACATGAAGGGAAACTTCATAACTTTTGTATTGTACTGTAAACTCGAAATCAAAACTATTGTTTTTTTTATTGTTTTGACAAGATACTAAATTTTTTAGCAGAAATCAATGCTTTTGAGGCTACTTGATGGTAGATTATATATTGTATAAATTCTTTAGTAACTAGCTCCAACGAATAAGGGGCATGATAGAGAATTTCATGAGACCAACTTTGCAATGAAAACCATTCCGCTCACCGCATGCAAAGTAGTAAGGCTTCCAATTCTTCAACACCAACTCAAATCCATTTCCTCTGCCTTCTGTCACTGAAGCCAACCTTTTTGCCCTTCGTAGGTCGCAATTCTCAAAACTTCGATAATTTCGAAGCAGGTACTGAAAATGCACACCTAGAGGGGGTGAATAGGTGTAAATGGCTAACTATATCCAATTTTAATTATTTACCAGAAATAGATTACTGATTTCAATTTTAATAGATGCAAATAGTACGTTGATTGTAAATGGTAAGCTGAATGCACAAACAGTAAGTAAAAGTGCAGGAAAAATAAAGAACACCACAAAATTTTAGCCACGTTCGACCCCTAATCCCCTATGGTCTACGTCCTGGTCCCTTACCAACCTGGTAAGAGAACACATTATTGATCAAATATAAACCGATTACAAGATACAACAATACATCTCCCTCAAACCCAGCTGTTGACACGAATGGCTTGTTGAATAGACCTGATACAGATTATGCTCTCTATGCTATACTACCCTAGTATACTTCTCTAGAAACAACCTTAAATCCCTACTATTCCAAGCCACGTATCCAACAACTAACAATTACAATCGAACAATACAAATGATAAATGATACAACTCAACCTATAGATTCTCTAAATAAGCAATACGAAAGATATATATAAATGAGCTCGAGAGAATCAAGAAGGAGAAAAGATTTTGCAAAGTAAATCAGAGTTGTGTATGTTCTTGAGGTTCTTGTATTTTCAGCAACCAAAAAACGAAACCAAGAACATGTATTTAAATACTTAACACAAACGGTCACAAACTAATCCAACAAATTATCCAACATTTGGATCCAATCCAACGTTTAATTTGTTAGATTTGTTTACAACATTAATGTTAACATTTGAATGAAGAAAAGAGAAAGATAGAACGTGTAAGACTAGTTCTTCAGAGATATATACGTATATAAAACACGTATAGAAGTTTTTAAAAGAGGATAAGAGTTTTAGTTGAAAACAAACTCCTATAATTTAGGAAATCTATTTTGATTGAAAAGATATGATTTAAAATGAGCTCTCATATATATAATTACGTATTCCATATTTGAATAACCCTTACAGCTGTTTAAGAGTTCATTCCTAAATAATCTCCTTGATTTCCGCACTTCTCCTCTTTCTGGACTTTTGACAATTGGCGTGCTGTTTGTGTTCTCCCTCTACACAAATGGCTTGCCAAACTGTCACTGCATTCCAACTTTGGCTTGCTGTTTGTGACAAACTGACTAGAAAATCAGTAAGCTATAGTACCCTGCAAAACCAAGTTAGTACATACAGAAAAAGCACACTATTTTATATCTACTAACAAGCCTTTTGGCTTACTATTTGTGATCATAAAAACCTAAAGAGTATCAATCTCCCCCTTTTTGATGATTACAACTAATTTAGGAGAATTAGAATAACTCCCCCTAAATCCTTGCATCTCAATAAGATATAAAACAATAATCTAACAATTAAAACTTATATCATCAAATTAAACACATAACATATCATAAACAATAAGCAAGTTCAAAAGCATTCTCCTAAAGTTCTCCCCCTTAATCCATCAAAAACTAAGAGTCTTTAGGATCGTGAGCAAATGGTATGCCAGAATATAATGCATCAGTATACCAATTGTAACAAGCGATTGAAACAAATGGTAAGCTAACCTGACCAGCAACTACCATTCAGCGTGCTGGTTACACTGAACACATGCCAAGCTCCCTCCGAAAGATTGAATATCTTTCTTCAGCAAGGGGCTTTGTGAAAATATCAGCTAGTTGAAATTCTGTTGGAACAAAAACCAACTCTATCTCGCCTTTAGCAACATTATAAAAGTTAATCATGAGTTTATTTTATTTTTTTTGACAGAGTCATCCAAATGCTAAAGGGCTACGGAACAAACCGTTTCCATTTTACGATGAGTTAGCTCAAGTATTCGGTAAAGATAGAGATAATGGGGAATGCGTTGAAAGTCCTGCCGATACAGTGGAGGAAATTGCTATTGATGAGGAAAGTAATCAGCGTCAACAATCTGAAAAAGAGAAAGAGAATTTTGAAGATGAGGTTAGTCCCACAACAAATTCTCAATCTACAGATTCAAGTTCTCGTGGGAGTAAAAGACTTAAAACTAAATCAATGGAGATTGTGAAAGAACTTACATATGGATTGAAAAAAATCAGTAATGTGATGGAAAATTTTAATGAAAATATTGCAAGACTTACAAGTTGCTTTTAGCACGAATCAGATGGGGCTAAGAAGAGAACGCTTGTGATTTTCGAAGTTATGAAAGTTCAAGGATTAACTGCAGACCAGCTCATCAAAGTAGGTAGAAAAATTGCATTGGATCCTTTGGAAACGGACTATTTTTTTAGTCTACCAGAAGAGTTTAGATCGACTTATGTGCATTCCCTGCTTATTCCAGATTCCTGATTACTAAATAGAAAGGTGGCAGCGGACAAGTTTGGATGTTAAT
Organism: Saposhnikovia divaricata; assembly: GCA_036435485.1. Classification (NCBI taxonomy): domain Eukaryota; kingdom Viridiplantae; phylum Streptophyta; class Magnoliopsida; order Apiales; family Apiaceae; genus Saposhnikovia; species Saposhnikovia divaricata. The sequence continues at coordinate 6,844,701 of CM071597.1, read as the reverse complement.
AAGTACTTCACCTTATTTTATTCTATTGTTCAGTTTTTGGACTTCCATTTCTTTTATTTGTTTTTATGATCTGGGGATTGCTTATGTTTCAGCCAGTTTTATGTTTCAGTTTTTATTTTCTAGTTTCTGAGTACACTTATATGCTGTTTTCTGATATCTTTTTGGCATTTCTTGCTTCATCTTTATACATTTATGAGCACACTAATATTATGTTATCAAGACAGATCCCCAATGTGATACTTCAATGTCAGTGACTAAAACTTTTAAGACTGTTCTGAACTTGTAATACAATCTTAAGACAATCCAAAGGAGTTGTTGCTGTGCGAGAAGCAGCTCCGGAAACTACACCAGCAATCAAATACTTGCTAGCATGGACATGCTTGCTGATGCCATCAGGAATAACAACTTGTTCTCTAATGTCAACAAGATAAACCCTTTCCGGCCCAGTACTGATATATGTTTTCAATAGTTACTTCATGTGGATAAAAAAGATATAAGATAAAAAGCCTTTCGAAAATACAAAATTACAAGTTATTGATCCTTTATACAACATCAGCAGAAAGAGTGGTGCATAAAACACAATACGACAAAAGATGTACAAGGCAAGCAAACAAGTCCACGAGTGGCAGTAGAAAAAGTGAAAAACTACAACTGTATTAATAATATACTCAAGTTCCTTGGAAGTTAAATAAGCAAACCAAACAAGATTAATTATGTAACTCGTAGTTACATAGTGTCGAACCAAACACGAGTTTTTAAATATCCTAGGAACCAAGAGGTTCCATGGGATTTGAAGTTTCCCATGTAACTCCAAAGTTTGAGAAACAAACAAGGCCTATAATCTGACCACTTCAATACAAATATGAAAAGAAGATTGCCGAAATGTTCAACCTTTATAAAAGATACACGAGTCATCCAAGTGGACTAGTCATGCTTTAATTTATTTTTACTCAGTAGTAATTCACCATGATTAGTGGGTTGTTTCCGAAAATTAGTGTAAATAAAAGTCTTCCCGTTGTGCTGCGTTTGACAAATACTCCAAAAACTACAAGAACAGGTCAACCAAGTGTACTTCAACACTAGTATATTGCATTTGAACATGAAAATAAGTGCATGTAAAGTACTCTCTCCGTCCCACAATACAAGTCTCTTTTGCAAAAATTACGCATATTAAGAAAACATTAATTAGATGATACATTTCCTCTTATGTCCATTATAAATGCATTTACTTTTAAGAATATGAGCTATTTTATACTCTTGGTCATTCCTCATTAATTGCTATACAATTTCAAAAAGGGTAATTTAGGAAAAATGATCACAAATTTACATTGAAAATTGGAAATGGACATATATTATGGGAAAAAAAATTCTCTCAAAAGAGACTACTATTGTGGGACGGAGGGAGTAGTTGGCAGGATGCACATCATAAGATTGCAACACAACTATGACACTGCGATGACGATTTCTTCGCATCATTGAATGTTAGTATACTTGGGCTAAACAAAACCTACTAAATCGATATGGAAAATGTTAGAGAACCCAAAAGTTCTTCTAATTTTTTTTTCAAAATCTTTAATATTTCCTAATAAAATGATGAGATATGGCGTGAATTTATATGCGATGATGAATTAAAACGTGTCACCTATACATTTACATGTTAACTTTGGATCTTTTTTCTAGCATTACTCAATCGATATATCTCTTGATTTTTTTAGTTTGTTTAGCAAAAAATTATATATTCAAAAAAGTTTAAAATGAAATTAAGATGGATAGACAAAGTTCAAAAAAAGAGAAGAGTGTTAGTGTCTCCATTTAGTGTCTCGGTCTCTCTCTCCCCTCCCTCCATCTCTCTCCCTCTCTCCCTCCCTCGCACTCTTTCTCTCTCCTTCTCTCTCTCTCTCTCTCTCTCGCTCTCTCTCTCTCTCTCTCTCTCTCTCTCTCTCCCTCCCTCCCTCTCCCTCTCTCCCTCTCTCTCTCTCTCTCTCCCCTTTAATGTTTTACATTTGATGGATTTGATGTTAATTGGAATAATCGTTTGAAATTAGTGGTTAATGGTTTTATCTTGTGATTGTGATTTTGATAGATGCAGGAAACCCTAAATTTACTAATTGGGGGTTTTACAATATTTGATTTTAAATTGCCCATTTTTTTATATTAAAATTGTTTGCTCTGTTGTGGGATCGTTTTGTTTGATGATCGAATTTGATGTGCCGAGTTCTGTATATAGCTGTGTGAGTTCTATTTTCTGTTTCGGTTTTTGCTGAGTTTGGAATCGAGTTCTGTGTTTCGTTCGGTTCTTGTTTTAGTTTGTTTAGTTTTTGTCTCGTTGTATTAACTGAGTTGCTGCGTGTTCTTGTTCCTGAGTTGCTGCATTCGAGATTTCAATGAGTCGACTGGGTCCTATTTTGTTTATATGGAATTTACTGAGTTCGCCTTGTTTGTATTCAAGCATTTTAGCATTACTGTATTGCAAAATACATTCGATTGTTTATCAGTACGTTTGGTTCGCTGAGTTTTGAGGTTTTTGTTGAGTTGAAGTTTTTGAGTTCTAATTTGAGTAGCTGAGTCAATTAATGAGTTAATTTACGCGTATTTTTGAATGGTGCTGAGTCGCTGTGTTCTTGAGTCAACTCGGGTTTGTTTGTGAGTTCTTGAGGTAACTGGCATTAATTATAATTGATTGTTTTTTTTTTCAGTTATATTTTATTTATTGATGCTTGATAGTGTCTCAATTAGTGGTTTTAATGTGCTTTAATTGACAATTTTATTTGCTTTTAATTAGCTAATTAGCACCTTTTATTTCTTGCTAAATGCCTAAATAGTATGTCTTCCTTAATTGTCTTTTAATTAAAATTAGCATGATAACCCGTGCAAGGCACGGGTCACATTCTAATTTGTATAATTTGTTTCACAAATCCTAATGTAGTTGGTCTTATCTTCTTGTAAATATGCTTTATGTGTCTTGATTAATCTTTTTTTTGAATAAATCGTACTTGCATTACATAAAAATTATAAAATACATGATTACTAAAATTAGGAGGAGTGACAGACCACTCTCCATAGCCTGACATAGAATATATGCAGCATTTGCAAGCAAAAAACCACACGATTCGCAGACCGATAATTGAACTGGTAGCACTTGATAATTGTGCTTTAGAGATTTTATCCAAGAAATGGCTTCTTGCCAATAGCTCGCTCCCACCTGCTCTTCCCTCCAACCCTCGAACAAATTCCGAACCCAGTGTTCAGAAGCCTCAACTGCATAAACTATGGTTAGAGTAACGCCATTCCAGCTATCTACATGCCAGATACCATCTATAGACATGCCGAAAAATAAAACCTTCAAAGGATGAGCAATACCCCAGCTATCTACATGCCGGATACCAGCTATAGACATGCCGCAAGTGAAGACCCCCCACAGGTAATGAGCCATCTTTAATTGTGAGTTGTGAGCTCTTGCAATAATCCAAATCTCCCAAAACATAAACAAAATCATTCTCAACAGGTCTGATCTATTGCAGACCTTCATCAAACCAAACAAACTCTCACAAGGAGAGACAAAACAAACTCTCACAAGGAGAGACAAATAAATCCAATTAATGGATAAACAAGTAAAAAAAACTCACAATCCTCGTAGAAGGAGGATGATTATTGAAAGAAGTAAAGAAACTAGACAAGAAAGGGGCCTCCGGTCGGTGGATAAACCACCGCCGGAGGAGAGGCGACTAACCACGAAGAAGAAGAAGATGAAAGAAAAGTTTTTCTTTCGGTGGAAAAGTTTTTCTTGTGTCCCGATTAATCTAAGATCAATAGTTGGTAATTATACTAATTTCGAAATATTAATGAACTTTTCAAACATCAGTACTTGTTGAATGTAAAAAGAATAACCGGCAAAACTGGTAAATAAGAGTTAATCGTTAATGGCAAGTATTATTACAACAACACTGTACAATACTGTACCTTTATTCTATTTTTCACAATTTTTTTAAAAAAGATAATCACGATAAGTCGATAACGATATGTTATTAGTCTGTTTTAAGTAGCAATAGCAAACATGCATGAAGAGATAGATGGATCATTAAATAAATAACAGAAAATGCATTATAGTATTAAGAACACAAATTTTTACAACGTTACTAAAAATCAATTAGCATATATTTATCAAAACTAATAAATATTATTATAGTGATAAAATTTTTTATTTTTTATTCAATTTTAGAATATGACAAATCATTCATTATATCTTAGGTTGTTATATATAATATACCATTTTGTCGTTGAATATCATTATTCATTAATATAAGTACGACATGCTTAACACTTAAAATTATTTGTTTAGTATATATAATACTACATTACAACTCAATTATGTATTTTATCTATTTATTAAACTGATAAGTGATATAAAGTACGAATCTCATATATCAGCTATTTCTTATTTTCTTTTTGAAGTTAGGTATACATTTTATTAGGTATCAATTATATTAAGGATTTCAATTTTTTACCGAAAAGTTAGTTCAAGACTATTTAGTAAATCTAAAAACAATTTCTTTACAATACTTTTATAAAAAAAACTTGTTTTAGAAAAACCAAATCCCCTCTACTTTTCACAATAACAACATTTGCTGGTAGCAATTTTAGGTTAAGACATCAAATCCCAACAAACATGTATAAAGTAATTTTAATATAAGTGTACTTAATATAAAATAGGATATCAATATCAACTAAATAAGACATATTTTAGATTCATTGGTTCTAAATTTAACTTCATTTCTTTTTCAAGGTCATAAATTTAGTTCCCTTAATAAGATTAGGAAATCGTTTCGTGTTTCTGTATATATTTTGTGTATCATATGTCCAAATTCGATAGTAAATAAATTCATGTCATCTTAAACACCATGTAAGTCATATTAAATAAATTGATATCGTCTCATGTATCAGATGAATTGGTGCGTGTTTTTTCGTCATTATGCATGATACATAAAAGAAAGGGAAGTGCATGAATTCTTGGAAAAATAGGGGCGACGCTTGCTTTCTTTCAGAACCTCGCCTTTGAGAAGCGGGTTGTCTTTCGTCGGACTTCGAGTCCCCGGATATGAAGAATAATGTAATTTATGACAATATAGGACTCCTTCTGAGGAATCACTGCTAACCCCTGACCGAAAATAGAAGCAATTCCAAAACCTTTCTTTTTTAGGTATGCCGCCCCGCGAGCAAGGAGTGCCACGCACGCGCGGAGCGAAAACAAAGCAAGGGGAATTCTTCTATTTTTTTTGGGGGAAATCCTTTGATTGTGTATTGAATATAGATCCATGTCTTTCTTGTTCCACTAGCTAGGACCAAAATCTCGGAAGGAAAAGGAAACAGCGGAGGGATCCGAATCGGACATTTTTTTATGTTTCCTACGTATGTGATTGAGAGAAACAAAGAGAGGTAGGAGTTGGATCGATGACAAAGTACGGATCCCGATTGCTTGGTCAATTCCTTGCCGTCGCTTCGGTGAATCACTTGAGCCCTGATACATTTTCGGTGCCATGGAGCTAGACCAGTGAGCTATTACGCTTTCTTCAAAGGATGGCTGCTTCCAAGCCCAAATGCTTTCTTCAGTTTCAGTTGAAGGGCTTTGTCAATGATGGCTTTCAAGCTTTACTAATAGGGGCATAGTTGGAGTCAAAGGGGCACCCTGTGGGCCAATGCGTATAAGCTTGGGCTTTTTGATTTTATAAAAGTATCATTATTATTTCGGGGAAAAAATATTTTTTTATTAACAATATATTCCTTTTAAGGGTATTAAACCACTTTCACCACAAAAATTTCACATATAAAATTTGAAAATATTACCTCCAATATAAGATATAATATTATAATTTTTTTTATAGAAATGTATATGTATATATATATATATATACTCATATATAATTCATACAAATTTATTCATTTTCATACATTTTCAGACACGATTGTAATTTTCTCATATACATTTGTGTATCGAAAACCAAATTCAAGTATTGATTTTTTATCGCGTTAATGCCGAGTACAAAATTATCCATTCAGACAATAGAAACAATAGTATTTAATTTATTAAAATTCAAGAGATTGAATTTTTTTCGTATTCACGTACTTTTGTCTATCGAAAATCTATTAATTTTTTCCTTGCACCCCACCCCAATTTTTTTTATAGATTCTCTTCCTAAGAAAAGTAAAAGTATTTTCTTTGACTTTTCCATCAGTGAGATAGTCCAAGATATTTTTCACATTTATCAATCTCCAAATCTCTTATGTATTCATAATTACTTTTTTTCCATATCCGTCATCATACACTTGCCAAATAAATTGAAAAATCATTCCCCTTTCGATATGTAACACTACATTTTTTGTTTTTTTAAAAAATATTTTTTTAACCATTAGCAATGGATAAATATTTTTAAAAATATATTACTTTACTAACTTTTTTTTATAATGTAACCAGTGTTACAAAAATTGCTTATCGGACTAAATAGGTTGAGGGATCGATATCGACGATTTATCAGAATGATAAATCAGTAATTAATCGGATGTAATTTTAATAATATATTTAATAATATTTTTTAAACCATTTTTATTTATATACAAGCATTTATATTGAACTATTAAATAAACTAAGTTTTTTGTTTAAAACAAATTATAATTGACTTACTAATTATCATAAAACTAACTAATACATTATTATTAAAAATGTCAAGGAGTCCATAAGTGACTATGTACATGTATTAAACTATTTTTGTCAAAGATGTTTTATATAATGATAAGTGAGTGGGTTTTCAAACATCACTTCTTCCTCCCGTGCCATCCACCCATCGTCCCTTCCTCTCCCACTTAGTTCTTCCTTCTGTAACATACATACGTGATAAGTGTGTGTGTGTGTATATATATATATACTAACTTTTCTTTATAATGTAACCAGTGTTACAAAAATTGCTTATCGGACTAAATAGGTTGAGGGATCGATATCGACGATTTATCAGAATGATAAATCAGTAATTAATCGGATGTAATTTTAATAATATTTGTTAAGTTAAACCATTTTTATTTATATACAAATATTTATATTAAACTATTAAATAAACTAATTTTTTGTTTTAAACAAATTATAATTGACTCACTAATTATCATAAAACTAACTAAAACATTATTATTAAAAATGTCAAGGAGTCCATAAGTGACTATGTACATGTATTAAACTATTTTTGTCAAAGATGTTTTGTATAATGATAAGTGAGTGGGTTTTCAAACATCACTTCTTCCTCCCGTGCCATCCACCCATATCGGTCGATAGCTCAAACTGGTTACGGCGGAAGCGGAAGTGGAAGTGGCGAAGTTTGCGTAAATACCATTTTCAACAAATCACGTGAAGCCGTATGGCTTAAAATCAGTGATTGTTTCTGTATTTTATTTGTTCGAGTCGACTGTTTATGTAAATGCCGTAAGATTTTTTATTATTGAATTATTTCATTACTAAAAAAAATAAAGAGTCATGAGTAATGCAAGTTGATTCTTTCAAACGACAATTTGAAAATTAATAGTAAATACAAGAATAATTTAGTCATAAAAATTAACCTTTGCTTCATCTCTTCTCATTAGTATTTTTTTTTTTTTACCTTTGCTTTATTAGAGAACCTTCATTGTCACGCATGTGTTTGTATGCTCATAAGCACTAAGCACGCTAATTCTGAGGGGTACTGCTACTAAGTCCTCTAATTAAGAATTTATATAACTATATAAATCTTTTAATTAATGATTAAATGATATTTGTTTTTTTTTAATTCTTGGATGTGGAATTCAAAAAAACTATAGAGAAAAATAAACACGCCGGTGATTACAAGAAAATGAGATTAAAAAAAATATTAAAGAAAAATGAGAGAGTGAAAGAATCGGTCTCTTAGAAAAAGGAGTTGCTTCCTTTGGGTTGTTTTAACTTTGAATCACCGTCATATCTTTAGATGATATGCATGTAAAAGCTTTTTAAAACCTCAAGCAAATAAGGAACCTTCATCTTTTTCAAAAGCAATTTCCAACTGTCCAAGCAAGTTCTTCATCTTGTCAAAGAAGACGGAACCATTCTCACAAGCTTCGTTTTGTGCTCTCATACCTTTTTTCAGGTATGCTGTAGCTGCTGGTGGGTGATTGTAAAACAACATCGGAAAGGGTTTGGACCCGACGGCGCATCTGGCGTGGGAGTGTGAGAGTAGGGAGAGTGTCACCCCAAATTCTCTTTCCCTCGGCTATTTATAGGTCAAGTATTGGAATTTTGCCCGCAATTATGAGCGTTGAATCCTAATTAGAAAGACACTTGCGAATGGGAATGAGCGGTATGTGTCCATGTGAAGATTGTGAAAAATTGTGTCACGAATATTCTGACTTAGAGCATCTGCAATGCATGCCCAACTCATGCATTGGGCCTTGTGAAAATGGACTTGGCAAAAAAAAAACAGGATAGGAGCACTGGAGTTGGTCACAGAAAGTGGTCAGTGCCCAGCTTCGTGGTCAATGGCCGGCACACCTTTTAAGATAAAAAAACTCCTGCAGTTGCTCTTACATACATGCATGTTAGGCGTTAAAGTATCTAAAAGTAATAGTAAAATGAAAAAGTAAATGTTAAAATACAAAAGCAGGGCATTCACGGTTGGAGTTACTTGCCCAACTATCTTTCCTGCCTGACTTTTGCTTAGGTGTAAGTTTTGTGGGGTCAAAAATTAGGGAATTGGCCAAGCAGCATTGTGGATGCTCTTATGGCCTCCTCATTTTTATACTATGCTCATCATTGTTAATGATTAGTTGTCATTGTTATATGGGATCCTTGACCTCGGATTCATGTTTGTTGTTGGATAGATTCAGCATCATATTTATAACTACGTCATATATAACCTTTACTAATAAGAGAAACTCCTTTTTAATGATACTAATTTGGTTCGCATTTTGGTTTCAGCCCTAAAATCTTATTTCTACTATATTTTTATGTTATTTTTTAAAAATAAATTAAAAATAGAAATTCTATTCTATTATAATTATAATTCTTTTATTTGTAGTAATTTTTTCAATGGAATCATATTTTTCGCAGAACTCTTTATAGTTTTAAAATTATCGTAATTCTTTTATTTGTAACTTTTTTAATAGAAAAAGAGTACTACGATATCAAAAAATATCAACAAATATAGGATAAAACACCAACTAACACTAGGTACAATCTAGGGTTACATTTGCTATAACTTTTTACAAAACACTAACGAATACATATGCTAATCGTAGAACTTTTTATATAACACTAACGAATCTATAACCTTTATTACTAAGCGAAATTTCTCTTTAATGGGGACGTTAATATCAAATTTGGTTTTACCACTAAATCCTACTTTCCTAGAATTAACAAAATTGTTGGAATTTTATTACAATTAAAATTATTTTATAATAATCTTACTGAGTTGTCAAATAACGTATCAATTACAATTATGCATATTGTGTTTTTTTAATTTTCTTAAAATAATCTTAAATAAATTATCTTATCAACAAGTGAAATTCCATTTTAGCGGTAGTTCTCCAATATTCGTATCTCCCAGAATTATTTGAATTTTGATATAGTTACAATTTTATTATTGAACTATTGAACTGTAAAAATATTAAAATTTCTTTTATATTTATGTAATTTAATAATGTATATTTTATCATTAATAAAATAACTTTTTTAAAAATATAAAATATAAATTATCTGGATAGACAACATGAACCCGCGAAAAGGCCCTTTTAATCATAATTTAGAGTTTAAATGCCCAAAATATCAATATCTAAGAAAATGCCCCTAGCATCACATAAAAACGCAATATTAATTCACGTTTCTAGAAAAAATTCAAAATGGTGCTTCTCTTATTGGGTTGGGCGTGCAACGCTGGTGGTCTTGTTTTGTTATGAGCTAGAAACGCAACACAACTTGCGTCTTCACCTTTTAAAAAAAATTTAATTGACTAATAACTCATTACTATATTGCGTTTTCAGAAAAGCATTAAGAAAATAGAGAAGCAACGCATTGTTGTCATGCGTGTTCCAGAAACGCAACATAAAAATGTATTTTATTGTGATATAAAGAGCCATTTTTTAAAATTGTAATATTTTGAACCATTTTAATTAAAATTGTGATAAAAAGGACCATCACCCCACCAACCCGGCTTATGTGGCGCATGCGTTTGCAGTGAAGATTAAAGAGAACACTTTAAAAAAAGGAAGTAATAGTAGGACCGGCTAGGAAATTAAAGAGATAAAAAAGAAGATTCAGCAGTGAAGCATGATTCTTACAGGCACCAATTATGCTAATTCTATCGACTTCAATCTGAATTATTGATATATACTTATCAATAATTATTTAATTATGAAGTGAAATCTTATTGCGAACTAAAATTAATAAATTTAAATTTTCTTATCAAGAAATTATATTTCTATATAAATTATTTTTATAAAATTATTAAATGATATATGTGTTTTTTAACTTTTGGATGTAAAATTAAAAAAAACTGTTCAGAAAAATAAACACTTCGGCGATTACAAGGAAATGAAATAAAAAAAATTAAAAGAAAGCAGAGAGTGCATGAATTTGTATAAATAAAATTATAATATTATCATAAAAAGGAAAAAAGAAAAATAGTTGTAGAAAAATGAGTCTGCTTTATTCGGTTTGTCTTAACTTTGAGTTGCTACTTAATTATATTCTTTTTCTTTATTAAAAGTTTGGGATGCATGACTTTGATGACACGCATATGTCTGTTTGCATCTAAAAAGCTTTCTTGTATCAAGGAAAAATCATATATTCTTTTCTATATATTGTGGGTTTTATATTTCATTGGCTTCACAAGAAATTATAGATGGAAGAGAAAAATGATATAGGTATTAAGCATCGTGCTCACGAGCACTTGCTTATCCTAAATGAAACTTACATTGCTAAAGAGGGTGATATTTGTCGGGGCTGCCGCGAACAAATAGATTCATGTAAATCTTTTGTTTATAGTTGCAGCAACATCACTAGCACTACTAGTACTAGTACTAGTGGTGTGCAAAACGAGTGTGTTGAATTTTTACTCCACAAAACCTGTGCAGAATTACCCCGAGAGATTGCAGACCCGACTGACCCGAATAAGTTTCTCCTTTTTCAGCATTTGTCACTGTGGATATATTGTACAACATGTGGCTTGGAAGATTGGAACCGCATGTTTTGTTATGGTAATTCTGATGGTACATCATGTGTCTGCTTCAAATGTGTTATTTTCCAAGTTCACCAGTCCAAGGAGGATCCAAAATTTGAGCATCGAGGTCACAATCATCCCTTAACTTTAATCCAGCATCCATCCTCATTCAAATGTTATGCTTGCAAAGTAAATGATAACATATTAGACTTATCTTATAGATGCACTAAATGTCAGTTCTGGATTCACAAAAGTTGTGGTGATGCACCTGACTCTTTTCAATTTCAGTTTCATAAACACCCTCTTATCCTCTCATTTACACTTCCTCAAAAATATCAACGTTTTGATCAGCATTGTAGACTCTGCAATGGGAAAGTGGGTAGGATAGAATGGCTATACTACTGTCGCAATTGCAGATATTTCACTCATTTTCGATGTGCTAGATCAAATCCAAGTCCAATGTTGAGGTGGTACTTTGCTTAAGCATCAATATTTACATCCATCCATATCTATATATACATATATATATTAATTGACATATTCATTTTTAATCTTTCTAGTGCACGTACAGACACTAATTAATTCTCTATGTTTTTGTTATTTTCAGCTCTGAAACATATCCTAATATGGTGCACCTCCCAACAGCTGACGAATTATCCCAAAATCTGTTGCTTGAGCAATTTATCAAGGATAAGATTACTCTATCTGATTCTTATAATAATAGTAGCATTTCTGGTGCGACAAATTACATTAAACATTGGGCTCATGAAGAACATGATCTTAAACTCATAACAGTGGGTGAGTTGTATGATGGGAAGAATGATGATGATGAAATATTATTGCTATGCGAAGGTTGTGTTAAACCTATCCGAACCCATGACGGTGTATCCTACTACGGTTGTGTTCCTTGTAAGTATTTTATGCATAAATTCTGTGCAGAGTTGCCTAGAGAGATTAAGCACCACCTTTGGCCAGGTCAAACGCTATTTGCAAATAAGTATAGCCAACCATTCCAGCTTTTCCAGTGTCGCGGTTGTAAAATCCACTGTAATGGTATATTCTATGGTGATAAGCACAGAATCCATCTTCATATTGGATGTTTGAGCTTACCCAGAGTTATCAAACACGAAGCTCACCATCACCAAATTGATCAAGTTCTTTGCTATGGTAAATGTAATGCATGCGGTTGCGGATATGATAGTATAAAGTACAGATGTGAAAAATGTAATTTCAATATATGTGGAGAATGTATTATGAAGGCAAGAACATACAAACACAGGTGGGATCCACACCTCTTGGAATTGAGATATGATGCTGGCATGGTGGAGGAACATGAACATGAGTTTGATTGTGAGTATTGCTCACAAGAAATAGACACAAACAAATGGTTCTATCATTGCAGTAGTACTTGTGATCTTTCATTTCATCCTGATTGTATTGAAGAATCATCTTTTCACGGGTACAAATATGTCAAGTTGGGGGCTACTGATATAATTATAGACTAACTCCATCCTCACAGTCTCACACTGCTTGTTTTGACCAAAAAAGTTCGTAGCTGTGAAAAATGTGGCCGCGAAATCCCTGGTGAACCGGTCCTCCAATGTGCAACCTGTAATGTCATATTCTGCATGGTGTGCTTTAAATAAATGAATAAATGTCCCCAAGTCCAACTCTTTCCATATTTGTATAATGTTCCCGTTTCAAAATTATCAGACAAGTGGGTATCAAAATCGTGTTATTAAAATTTTTAATAGTACATTTGCTTTTTCAATCATACTTGAATGAAATTTTGAATTTTTGGATCAGTCGTACTTGGTTTTAGGTGGAATTGATATATGACGCTGGCATGGTCGAGGAACATGAGCATGAGTTTGACTGTGAGTATTACTCCCAAGAAATAGACACAAACAAATGGTTCTATTGCAGTAGTACTTGTGATCTTTCGACAAGTTGGGGGCTAGTGATATAATTCATCCTCACGGGTTTGCATTTGTTTTCAACAAAAAAGTTCGTAGCTGTGAAGAATGTGGTGACGAAAGCCTTGGTGAAGCGGTTCTATGTACAAATGAAATTAAAGCAATTTTAATTTCTTCCTAACTATTTTTATGATATCTTACATCTAATAAATGACACTTAAAATATCAATGACAATGACGATAATAACTTATCTTAAACTTAAAAAATCACTTTAAAATGCATTTTAGTCTTAGTTTTGTATGCACAAGTCATAACAAGTACAGTGCGATATCAATGACAATGACAATAATAACTGATCAAGTGTGGATTTGAGAACTGAGTGGATCCCTACCATCTTTTATACAACAGCTAGCTAGCTTATACTTTACATGTAAAACGTACTTTTGCGTATCGGCGAGTTTTTACAGATGGCTCCACAAGCATTTTAAAGTTATAAGATATAATTTTATAATTTATTCTTTTTCATATAAAAATTTAATGTTTAATTTTTTATTGAAAAAAGGAAAATTTAAAAAAAATTACAACTTATACTTTTTCTTTATTAAAAGCTTCAATGCCTGTTATCGACTACACCAAAATGTCTTTGATGCATGTTTTTGACGATGACACGCATTTATGCCAATCCTGCATGAGTATATATATTACAAGAATATATACTTTTTTTATTACAAATTAAATACTTAATGTAAATTAAAGTTAATAATAAAAATTTTCTTTTTTCAGAAAAAAATTAATTTTTTTTAATATGAATGTATATTTCTCATATTAAATTTCTTAAAATTGATTAAATGGTATAAGCATTTTTATTTTTTGGATGTAAAATCCAAAAATCTATTCGAAAAAAAAAAGAATGGATGAATTTGTTTAAATATGATTATGGGCTTATAAATATAAAACGGAAACAAGATAAATGATATATTCTTTTTATATATATAATGGAGAAATCATATACTTTTTTTTATTAAAAGCTTATAGATGCTTGTCTTTGATACAAGCACCAAATCATATATTCTTTTCTCTATATGGTGTTTCATATTTCATTGGTTCTACAAAGGAAAAATAGATGGAAGAGAAAAATGATATAGGTATTAAGCACCTTGCTCACAAATCACAAGTACTTGCCGATCCTAAATGAATATTACTTTCATTTTTTCTTCCTCAAGAATATATGATGCTGGCATGATCCAGGAATATGAGCATGAGTTTGACCGTAAGTATTGCTCTGAAGAAATAGACACAAAGACATGGTTTCATTGAGTAGTAGTTACAGTAGTTGTGATCTTTCATTTCATGTTATATTGAAATATCATCTTATCGCGCGTACCTGTACCAATGTATCAAGTTCGGCTGATATAATTATAGACAGACTCCATGCTCACGGACTCATATTTGTTTTCAACAAAAAAGTTTGTAGCTGTGAAAAATGTGGCCACAAAAGCAAGGTGAAACATTAAGTTTTTTATTTTATAAAGAAAAGTAATCTTTTGTTTTGAAACATTGTCACTGGTATCTCAATAACATGTTACATCACCCAAAGTAAATGTTACACTTATGCTAAGATCTTTAATATGTACAAAAGTTGCTCAAGTTTATATAGCATTGTTAAACGGAATTTATCCAAATACCAGTACAGCTGAAACTAACATAGATGAGATTGTTTTAGTTTTAATGTAATATATGAGAAGAATTAACTAAATAATTCTATGTTTCTAGACATTTTATACTTCATCATTATTTACTGCACATAAGAAAACGAACCCAAAAAAGAAAAACTTAAGACAAAGATATAAGTTTTGGGTTAAATTAATGGCGTTTTGGTCACTCAACTGACTGGAAATTTGCAATTGGATCATCAAACTCAAAAAGTTTTCAGTGACATCATTGTACTTTTAAAAATTTTCATTGAGGTTACTGGCCGTTATACTCCGTTAAAAATTAGACTTAACAGAAAGCTGACTAAGTTTGGTGAGTTGGTTTGAATAAATCCACCGTGACATGTATAGTCAGCTTAAGCAGCGTTTTGGTCACTCAACGCACTATAAACTTGCAATCGGTACATCAAACTTAAGAAACTTTCATTCAGGTCACTGACCTAAAGATTAATGGTTTCACTCAAAAAAAATTAATCGTTGTTAATCTCTTGTCATTTTATATATCTTTAGGCCATTTTGGAAAAGCTCATCAAATTTTTAATTAGGAATTTGATGGGTTTTTCCACATTAACCTAAAGATATATAAAATGACAATAAATTAATAAGGTTGAAGTTTTTGTGCGTGAAACCATTAATGATATTGTGTGTGTATTTGTAGTAGAAGAGCCCTTAACGTTGTTGTAGGAAAACTCTTAATCTGATTTATTTTCAATATTTAACGGATGTAATGGTCAGTAATTTGAATGAAAGTTTACTCAATATGATGACCCAATTGCAATTTCTAGTAAGTTGGGTGACCAAAATTCCTCTTCATCTGACTGTACATGCCACGGTGGATTTATTCAAGCTAACTCACAAAGATTAGTCAGCTTTCCGTCTAATTTTTAACGGAGTGTAACGGCCAGTGACCTGAATGAAAATTTTTAAGAGTACACTGTTGTCACCAAAAATGTTTTGAATTTGATGATCCAATTGCAAGTTTTCAGTCAGTTGAGTGACCAAAACGCCATTTAACCCTATAAATTTTCTACCCAAAAGTCTTTATACCAGAGCAATAGAAGCATTTTGGCAACATTTTCTTGTCAAACCCAACCATGTCCACTTACTCCACACCAACAGATAATTATACTCAAAATTGGACGAAATCAAGATATGATTGTATTTCATGACAGTCTTGGAGAATCCATGATTTGGATAATAATATGTAAACAAAGAACTGAGAATTGAGCAGTTTGACAAATTTATGTACGCATCTCCAACATAAGAAATAAAAACAGAGAGAACCAAAAACAAAAATTAAAAACTTAAAAATCAAAAAACAGGATAAAAATACAAATATGATTGAATGAACGTAAGATAAAACTTAAAGTCGATACATAACTTAAATATTGAAAACAAATGTCTACTGATATAGTACAACATATTTATTGAAAACCAACATCGAAATGTTTGAAATGTGAAAACGACTTAAAAATAAATTCTTTAGAGCATTACATTACGTCATATCTCATAATAACAACAATACGACAATTAGTTTATCATATTTCTCACACCATGGAAGTGAAGGTGAAATCCTTGCTCCATCAACCTATAAAGCAGAGTTGTTCATGCTTTTTCAATATGAATTAAAATCTTAATGCATGAAAATATTAATAAATACAAGTTTTTCTATCAAAAAGAAATATATATTCTTATGTTAAAATCTTTACATAAATGATTAAATGACGTATGTTTTTTTTGGGATGGAAAATTCCAAAAAAATATTATCAAAATAAACATGCACGGTGGTGATTACAAGAAAGTAGTTTAGGGGAAAAAAAAGAGAAGAGTCTCGTCGACATATTCTTTTTCTTTATTAAAAGCTTGGATGCATGTATTTGATGACACGCATATGTTTCTAATAAAGCATGAATGTAAAAGCTTTCTTAATTAATTATACAAGCCTGATGAAATCACAAAAACTTTTCTATATATAGTTTGTTATATTTCATTGGCTTTACAAGAAATTATAGATGGAAGAGAGAAATGATATAGGTATTAAGCACCTTGCTCACGAGCACTTGCTTATCCTACATGAAAATTATGTTGCTGGAGAGCGTGATTATTGCAGTGGCTGCGGCGAACGAATAGATTCCAATACATCATTTGTTTATAGTTGCCGTAGTCTGGAATATGAGCGTAGTCGTCGGCAATATGAGTGTCGTTATTTTTTACTTCACAAAATCTGTGCAGAGTTACCACCAAAGATTGTAAACCCGATTGACCCAGATAAGTTTCTCTTTTTCCATAAGTTATCTTGCCCACTTTCGCCTACAGGTTGTATAATATGTGGCTTGCATATGAAAAGTTGGGGCATTTTCATCTATTGTAGTAATTTCAATACTAATATTTATGTTTGCATCAAATGTGCTGTGTTCCAAGTTCAACAGTTCAAAGAGGACCCTATATTTGTGCATCCAGGTCATAGCTATCATCCCTTAGCCTTAGTCCAACATCCTTCCTCATTCAAATGTTATGCTTGCAAAGTAAATGATAGTATATTAGACTCGTCTTATAGATGCACCAAATGTCAATTTTGGATTCACAAAAGTTGTGGTGATGCACCTCACTCTTTCCAATTTCAATTTCATAAACACCCTCTTATCCTCTCATTTAATCTTCCTGAAGCCTACCGCAAATTTCCTAAGTTTTGTAGAATCTGTAATGAAAGGCTGTATTGGATAGAATGGCTTTACTGTTGTCGAAGCTGCAGGTATTTCACCCATTTTGGATGTGCTAGATCAAGTCCAATGTTGAGGTGGTACTTTGCTTAAACATGCATAAATATTTATATAAATATTTTCTATGTATATACATCCACTTATCATCTTTTCAGTGTACAAACACTAATTCTCTACATTTTTTGGTATTTTTTCAGCTCTGGTGAGAATGAAACATGTCCTAATAATTTGGTGCACCTCCCAGCAGCTGGCGAATTATCCCTAAATATATTGCTTGAGCAATTTATCAAGGATAATATTACTCTATTTGACTCTAGTAATAGTAGCATTTCTGGTGCAACAAATTACATTAAACATTGGGCTCATGAAGAACATGATCTTAAACTCATTACAATCAGTGAGTTTTATGATGGGAAAGATGATGATGATGAAATATTATTGCTATGCGAAGGTTGTGTTAAACCTATCCGAACCCATGACCGTCTATCATACTATGGTTGTGTTCCTTGTAAGTATTTTATGCATAAATTTTGTGCAGAGTTGCCTGGAGAGATTGAACACCACCTTTTGCCAGGTAAAATTCTACTTGCAAGTAAGTATAGCCAACCATTCAAGCTTTTCTGGTGTTACGGTTGTAGTATCTACTGTAATGGTATATTCTATGGTGAAAGTATGACACCATCTGACGAGCTCAATATCTGTCTTCATTGTGTGGCCTTACCCAAAGTTATCAAACACGAAGCTCACCATCACCAACTTGTAAATAATGGTGCAATAGATTGATATATTTCATTGATAGTACAATGCTTAATATATACAATAGGTTACAAGAACAAAACAGATGCTACAGCTCATGACAGCCTAGCCACACTACAAGCACTAACAAGACATCACATGAACTCACGTTCTCTGCACTATGTAATCTAATGAACACATGTTCTCTGCACTAGATAATCTAAGTAGCTAACATGTTACTAGAGGAGAAGAAACCAGTCATGACAGATCACTACTTAACACTCCCCCTCAAGTTGGAGAGTGGATATCTTGAACTCCCAACTTGCGAATTAATGATATGAACATATCCTTCCCCATTGGTTTGGTCAGCACGTCTGCAAGCTGATTTCCTGATTTCACAAATCTTGTTTCTATAGCTCCTTCTTGAATCTTATCCCTGATGTAATGACAATCCATTTCAATATGCCTTGTACGTTCATGAAAAACAGGATTGGCAGCAATATGTAGAGCAGCTTTATTATCACAATACAACAAAGCAGGTTCTTTATGAAAAACTCTCAAATCTTGAAGTATTTGGCGTAACCATGTTAATTCACAACAAGCTCCAGTCATTGCTCGATATTCGGCTTCAGCCGATGATAGAGAAACTGTCTTTTGTCGTTTTGATCTCCATGATATTAAAGAATGACCCAAGAATACACAGTAACCTGTTGTTGATCTTCTAGTGAGAGGACATCCTGCCCAGTCCGAATCACAGAATGCTCTAAGTTTCAAGTCACTAACTGCAGGAAAGAAAAGACCTTGGCCAGGGCATCCTTTTAAGTAACGTACAACACGTAACGCTGCATTCCAATGTTCCTTTCGAGGTTGATGCATAAACCTACTTAAAACGTGTACAGCATATGTAATGTCGGGTCTTGAAACAGTGAGGTAAATTAATCTGCCAATGAGTCTCCTATATTTTTCAGGATCGTGAATGAGGTCACTAGTATCGTAAAATTTTGTATTTCGTTCCATGGGCGTTTCAACAGGAGCAGCACCTAACATTCCCACATCTTTGATAATCTCCAAAGCATACTTTCTCTGAGAAATATTAATGCCCTTTTTTGAAGATGACACTTCAATGCCTAAGAAGTATTTTAGAACACCCAAATTTTTGAGCTGAAATTTTGTATGCAGAAATTTCTGGATATCAGCTATGCTTTTAGGATCATTACCCGTGACCAGAATATCATCCACATAGATTAATACGACTGTGAATGACTCGCCTTCTTTTT
Source organism: Saposhnikovia divaricata (assembly GCA_036435485.1). NCBI lineage: Eukaryota > Viridiplantae > Streptophyta > Magnoliopsida > Apiales > Apiaceae > Saposhnikovia > Saposhnikovia divaricata. Next base: position 6,825,136 of record CM071597.1, on the reverse strand, counting down.
TTGTGAAAAGTGAATAGTCTGCCTTAGATTGAACAAAGCCATATGCACGAATAGCTTCTGAGAATTTTGTAAACCATTTTCTAGAAGACTGTCTTAAGCCATATATAGTTTTGCGAAGGCGACATACCAATTGATTTTGATTCTCCCCCTGTCGTCGAAGCCCAGGTGGAAGAGACATGTAGATTTCCTCATCAAGGTCACCATTTAGGAAGGCATTATTCACATCAAGATGGTGCATTGTCCAACCAGAAGCAGCTGCAATAGCCATCAAACAACGAACTGTGATAATCTTGGCTGTAGGAGAGAATGTTTCATGAAAATCAATACCCTCCAACTGTGTATAGCCCTTAGCAACCAAACGTGCTTTATATCTTTCAATGGAGCCATCTGACTTTCGTTTTATTTTGTACACCCAACGACATCCAATTGCAACTTTGCCATCTGGAAGAGTAGTGAGTGACCATGTGCCATTATCCTGAAGTGCACTTAATTCATCGTGCATTGCCTTTTGCTAGTTGGGATTAGTAGATGCCTCCAAATAAGAACTTGGTTCGACTTCAGAATGCAAACTTGCAACAAAGGATCTATGACCAGGTGAGTAACGATGATAAGAAACATAATTACTAAGAGGGTAACGTGTACCTTTTGTAGAGCCTGGCAGTAGAAGGTCTGATTGGTTTGAAGCAACAACAGAACATACATAATCTCGAAGTTTCTGTGGAGGTCCTGTGGTGCGATTAGAGCGACGAACAATGGGGGTGTCAGGCTGAAGTGTGACTGGTAATGTCGAAGTTTGAGACTGATCAAGCGCATGAAGAGACGGAGGTGACTCAGGTTGAGAGAATGGTGGTGTTTCTGTTTGATCATTGTTGATTGTTTCAATCTGATCATTACTGATAGTTTCTGTTTGATCATTGTCAATGTCAACAGCAGGTGTGTGTGTGGTAAATGGAACAAGAGGAATTGGGCCTGTGATATGAGTTTGGAGTTTATGTCGTGCATGTTGATCAACTGAAGAAGAGTAGGGAAAGATAGTCTCATAAAAGTTAACATCTCGACTGGTAAAAAATCTTTTGGTAGTAAGATCGTACAATTTATATGCCTTTTGACCAAAAGGATATCCAACAAAAATGGCTGGAATGGCACGTGAATCAAATTTATGAGAAGGCTTAACATTTGTGGCATATGCAAGACATCCAAACACACGAAAGCGAGAATAATCCGGGAGCTCATTGTAGAGAAGTTCATATGGAGTTTTTAAAGATAGAAGTGGTGATGGTAAGCGATTAATAATGTAGATGGATGTGAGGACACATTCTTCCCAAAATTGTGTAGTGAGATTGGCTTGGAATTTTAAGGCGCGAGCAACTTGAAGGATATGTCGATGTTTTCTCTCGACAACCCCGTTTTGTTGAGGTGTATAAACACAAGAATGTTGAAATGTAACACCATTATCTTGAAAGAAATTGCGTAAAGAAATGAATTCTCCACCATTATCACTACGAAAGGTCTTAATCCGTGTTCCAAATTGAGTTAGAACATAGCTAAAGAAACGTTTCAAGATAGGTTGTGTTTCATCTTTGTGTTTCATCATAAATATCCATGTAAAACGGGTAAAGTCATCAACAATAGTGAGAAAGTAATGTGCACCAAAAAATGAAACTTGATTATAACGACCCCAAATATCACAATGAATAATATCAAAAGCTTTGCTAGAAGAAATAGTACTTGTGCCAAAAGCCAGATGACTTTGTTTAGCTAATGGACAAATATGACAAACATTTTTTGATTCAGCTGAAATATTAAGATAGTGTTTGGCAAGATGATTCAATGGTAAATGAGAAGCATGTCCTAAACGATTGTGCCAAAGATCAAGTGATGTTTTGACAAGGTTACAAGACGAGGGGGTTCTCATTGTGTTTGATTCATCTTTGCCTGCTGCTAATGCCACCAAATAATACAAACCATTCTGTTGTTTACCCAAACCAATCGTCCTCCTCGTGGCCAGATCCTGCAAAATACACCAATGTGGATGAAAAATGACTGAACAGTTCAAATCTTTTGTTATACGACTTACTGACATCAAATCCACATTAAATGTAGGCACAGATAATACATTGTTTAAAATGTATTTTGAATTAAGTGATAATGACCCTTTACCAACAATCTCAATTTTATCTCCACTTGGTAACAAGACTGGTGAAAACGAACAATTTTTATCATTCTCAAATAAGTGTGATGATATAATGTGGTCAGTCGCTCCACTGTCAATAATCCAATTTTGAGAATGTATTTTTGACAAACCTGATTTTGCTGCAACATTAGCTTGTGAATTAGAAGTTGTACCAGTTCTGAGATCTTGGTTGTTGAGCAATGATAACAACTGCTCCAAATGAGCTTTAGACATGGTAACGGATCCTTCTTGACCACCAGAAGCCAATATGATATTGTTGACGGCCTTTGGTTGGCCTGATTTAGCTTTAGGATGAGTTGGTGGATAACCATGTAATTCCCAGCACGTATCAATCCAGTGACCAACCTCGTTACAATGAGAACAAAAAGGACGTCCTCTCCCCCCAGTAGAAAAACGTCCACCTCGACCTCGACCTCTGTAGCCTGAATTCCAGCGACCACCTCGACCTTTGTAGTTAGAATTCCAACGCCCGTTGCTGTTGCTGGTGTTATTTGAGTTTCCATCTTGCTGTTGTTGTTGTACTGCCATTGCTGCTATTGACTCATTAATTGTAGAACTAATCTGAATTTGTTTTTCTGTCTGGGTGATCGAAGCATAAGATTGGCGAACAGTTGGCAACGGGATTTGCAATAAAATCTGGTTTCGAATTGCAGCATATGTATCATTTAATCCCATTAGAAACTGCATCAGTTTTTGTTTTTCACTTGGTACACCTTCATTCGAGTCTGAATACATGAGTAACTCATCCCATAGACTCTTCAACTTAGTGTAATATGTCGAAACAGAAAGTTGTCCTTGCTTGAGAGATGCAATGTTTTGTTGAATTTCAAAGACACGAGGTGCATTACCTTGTGAAAAACGCTCATTTAGATCTTCCCAAACTTCATGAGCAGTGGAATAATAAATGACACTATCTGCAATTTCTGGATCGAGAGTGTTGATAATCCATGAATGTACCATGTCATTGCATCGAGACCAGAGACTATATTCAGCAGGAAATGCTTCTTTTGATGGTGGTTTATATGAACCATCCACAAAACCGAGTTTATTCTTAGAGTTTAAAGCCAGCATCATTGCCCTTTTCCAACCAGGATAATTGTCACCGTTGAGAGTTTTGGATACTAAAATCATTCCAGGATGATCTGAATGATGTGTGAAATGAGGATTAGATGAATCTGCTTTTGATAATTCAGCAGAGAGGGGTGATTCTGAATTTGATTTTTCAGCAGTAGAGTCATGGCTTTCATGAACCCCAGCCATGATATGATGAAAAGGGTAGTATAGAATAAGAAACTAGGATCAATGCTCTGATACCATGTAAATAATGGTGCAATAGATTGATATATTTCATTGATAGTACAATGCTTAATATATACAATAGGTTACAAGAACAAAACAGATGCTACAGCTCATGACAGCCTAGCCACACTACAAGCACTAACAAGACATCACATGAACTCACGTTCTCTGCACTATGTAATCTAATGAACACATGTTCTCTGCACTAGATAATCTAAGTAGCTAACATGTTACTAGAGGAGAAGAAACCAGTCATGACAGATCACTACTTAACACAACTTGATCTAGTTTTTTGCCGTCATAAATGTAATGCATGCGGACATGTATATGATGGTATAAAGTGTAGATGTGAAAAATGTAATTTCAATATATGTGGAAGATGTATTAGGTATGCAAGAACATACAAACACAAGTGGGATCCACATCCCTTGGAATTGAGATATGATGCTGGCATGGTGGAGGAACATGAGTTTGACTGTGAGTATTGCTCTAGTGAAATAGACACAAACTATTGGTTCTATCATTGCAGTAGTACTTGTGATCTTTCATTTCATCCGTATTGTCTTGAAAAATCATCTTTTCGCGAGTACCCGTATTTTAAGTTCGGGGCTACTGATATACTTATAGACAAACTCCATCCTCACAGACTCACATTTGTTTTCAACAAAAAATTTAGTAGCTGTGAAAAATGTGATCACAACAGCCTTGGTGAACAGGTCCTCCAATGTGCAACCTGTAATGTCATATTCTGTATGCCGTGTTACCAGCCCTTTTTGTTAGGGGTGGCAAAAAAAACCGATCCGGCGGATACGCGATCCAATTCGACCCGAATGGATTTTACCGAACTCGATTTTTTGGATTTGGATTTGATTTTTAAACCCTAAAGAGTTTGAATTTGGATTTGGATATTAGTCAAATGCAACCCGATCCAAATCTGAAATCTAAAATCCAATCCAAACCTGAAAAAAACCATATATATATAGGCTAGCGTTCAAATAGAAACCAACCTTAAAATAGAAACTAGAAACCTACACTAAATAAATTATATTTCATTTATTTTAATGGCCCCGCTAGGGGTACCTTCACAAAAAACGTTTAAAATTCTTGGCTCTATTCAACAAAAATATAAAAAAAATAAAAAAAATTTAAAAAAAGTTACTGTTCACGTGCCACGTCATCACGTGAACAGTAATTTTTTTAAAATTTTTTTAAATTTTTTTATATTTTTGTTGAATAGAGACAATAATTTTAAACGTTTTTTGTATTGGAGTACCCCTAATTTGGTCATTAGATTAACTTAAAATATTTAATTTAGGTTTAGTTTCTAGTTTCTATTTTAAGTTAGTTTCTATTAGAACAAGACCCTGTATATATATATATATATGTATGCGTGTAATAATTTATTCCATATAAATAAATACCCATTACTTAGGTCCAGCCCATTTACTCAAGAAATCAGAACAAAAGGTGTTCGCCATAATTTAACCTTCTACTTGGGGACAGTTTTTCATGGTTGTTTCGATCATTTGTGTAATCAAATATTGTAGGTTGAGAAAAGCTTAGTGACTGGTGCTTCGGATCAAACAATGTCAATTTTAGAAGTTTGGAGCTATTTCTAGTCTACTAGTCTATTCTTTGTCTTTGGATATTTATTTGGAGTTGTATTTTCATTTTTATGTCCCTGAATATTTAGAGTGGTGTAATTTGGACTTATTTATTTTTATGTCTCTAAAATCTGAATATTTATTTGTAATTGTTATTTTAATTTTTATTAAATTTAATTTTAAAAAAGTATTATTACTTATTTACAAGAATTCAAAAATTCGGGTTTGGATAAATCCGAACCCGATCCAAACCAGGTGGACCGGGTTTGGATTTTGAATTTTGGGTTTGGATTTCGATTCGGGTTTGGATTTGGATATTAGAGATATCCAACCCAATCTAACCCGTTGGCATCCCTACTTTTTGTCCACCAGTCAAACTCCTTTTTTTTTTTTTAATATTATCCAATTATGCTATACAATTCTTACCTTCCCTCTTTATAAATAGAGAAAAAAGCCCCCGAGGTTACCTCAGGAGAGTTACCTGAGGTTGCAATGTAAATACATTGTGGTATTTTTGTAAATATTGAAAACTTTCTAAAAAAATCCTGTAATTACAATTATACTCTCGTACATTAATATGGAGAATCTTAGTTAGCTCAGGTAATTTTCCTGAGGTAACCTCAGTAACATCAAACCCTTATAAATAATTGAATGTCCCCAAGTCCAACTCTTTCCATATTTGTATGAAGTCCCTGGATTTTTTTTTTCCGATGTAGTGAGTCTAGTGACAAGTTTTTCTTAATTATTTGTTTCACCGCCTTTGTTTCTTTAAAATTTTGATTTACTTATAACTAGACCTCACAAAATGGGTCTGTATCCGAAATATCGAATTGAAATTCTTGGAACCGAGATCCGATTTAATATTTGAAATAGAAAATTCGAAATTTACCCGAATCTGAAATAATCTGATCCGAACCAAAATTAGTACATTATAGTCAAATCCGATAACGATCCGAAAATCGATTTAATCCGATCCAAAAATTATCTGAACTGAAAATTTAACCTAAAATAATCCGAAATTTTAGAACCGATAATGACCAGAAACCCATCAAACCCGAATAAAATTTTCTGAACCAAATATAAACTCAAATCGATCTGATATATATTCGAAACCAAAAATACCTGAATAAAAAATTATCCAACAAATAAATATTCTCATGTTATAAAATTATCTAATATTGATGTCCATTTTTTCGAAAATTATATTTTTATGCGAAAAAAAAGAATAAGTGAAAAAATGTATAAACGTTAAAAGTATTGGTACGGTACGGTGCTTACATTATTTAATTGTTTACTTTATTACGCTTAATTATTTACTTTATTATAAAAAAGTCAAAACACAATCTTTTCTCAAAATATTACACGCAGTTGTTCCCGACACTACTTCTAAATAATAACTAACCAACTAATCAATTACCTTTTCCAGCTATGACCTTTTTTAACTTTTCTAACTAAAAATAAATGTGTTTATTTTCTCTTTCCAAAAACATGGTCGTTCTAAATAATGAAATCTTTTATTATAACTAGGATGTGTTGCCCGCTACGCATGGTCGTAGTTTTAATTTTTTTATTTTATAAACGATGCTTAATTTATATGTTGTTGTTCTTCTGAATTTCCATTTGTTTATGTTTTTGTTTCGAATAGGATTATTTGATTTAAATGCATTTTTGTGAAGTTTTATTTGGATCTTCACCCTTATCTGGTATGAGCGAACCAAAGAGATGATGGTTTTGTCCATTTAACCGATAGACGTATGGAGCTCCCCCATTAATGATCGAGTTATCAACTTTTCCACTTGTTGATGTGAACGCAAAGATGTTGTTGTACAATCGTATACCGTCCCTGAACCTTTGTGCAGCTGCCAAATATAAGAAGGAGTAGGCTTCTCTGGTGGTAGTATGATCTGACCCTTTGAACAACATAAGGAGAACACAACTTCCCCACGTGTGGTGATTTTGTTGACACGCTCTTCTTTCCACATCCAAGCAAGACATTTTTGGCATTGAACATTTGAATTGTGTTGTAGATCCCCCAATATCATCTCCAGAAAAATCTAATTTTGTCTGCGGCATTTTACGACCACTTTTGTTTCCATATCGTGAAGAAAGTCTTACACTTGCATCATCTACATAGATTATAAATCTATTAGTTTATAAACCCCAAGGTCGTTAGATGAAACAACAAAATTATAGTATAAATTTATAATGTAGTGCAGATCTGGATACATGGGTTCCTTCCCCTTATTTCTTGCACTAGCAGTAGAGTTTGTTGTCTTACGTGTAAATGGAGTTTCAAGTGAGGTCAGTGGTGATTGTGTCATTGATTGAAGCCTTGGGGTGAAATGTGATAGCGTTTTAGGTTCAACATTGGCCTTTTCAAATAACCTGCAATAATTAATAATGCATATTGAATATAAATTTTGGTATTACTTATTTCACATTATAGAGAATGACCTTCATAAGTTGCTGGCGTAGACGGAGAGTTTTGGGACATCCTTGTTGTTTTCCTAACAGTTGTTGGACCTCGCTCTGTCATATTCCGTGTTTGCACTTTATGTGTTGAAAGAGGGACAGGTAAATTGATGTACTGGTCATTGGCAAATAATAATATACGAATTTGCAGAGATAACTGATTAAAAATTATATATTATAGAGATTGACCCTGCTTAGCTGGTGGTGGTAGGGTAGACGTAGAGTGCAGGTTATTTGGAGGACAACGAAATGGCTTACTATGTGTAAGCAGTTTTGGTGTAACAACACCACTCTTTTGAATGTCTGTCAGAAATGGAACAAACATGGAGTAGGCCAATTGAAACTATGACATATAACAATTGACAGGAACATGTTAAAGTTATAGTACAGATATGAGACATTCACTTACAGTCATCAACATTGGGAGTACACGGCAAAACAATTGGGCTTTTTCTCTTTCCATTTTTGTTTTCATCATTGCACATATCTGACCTCTTATTTGTACGTCTTTTGTCGCTAAATGTAAACAGGTTCGACAACTCTTATGATGCAGCGTGAATGAACAAATGTTTATCAAATAAATCTATAATTTAACTCACATTGGGTTTTACAGTTATCATATCCCATTCCACCCAAGTGTGCAGGGAATGGTACGTTGTTCAAATTATTATTGGCATTTAACAAAGGAGACAATGGCGTTCTTTCCCTGGGTAGTGCTCTCTTCCCTGTTTAACAATCATCTATAATCAAGGATCCATGACAATGGTGGTTCAAATTCTGATTGATTCATGACATGTAATAGGAATTTAGTTAATACTTACCCCTTTTTGAAGGTGGCTCGTTATGTGGATTTGGACTACTTGTTTGTGAGGAAAGCCTCTTTTCATGCGGCCTGGTTTGTGTCATCATTCTGATATCAAAGTTCCCTACAAATATTTTTTAAGATTTAAACAAATAAAAATTTGCAATTATATTTGTGAAGGAAGTGTATGGTAGGTACTCACAAACTTTATCCAGTAAAGGGGTATTAAACGGCAACGAAGTACTTTTACGAAATTTGCCATTGTCATTCACATTACCACAATATAAATCAGTCCTCCTGTTGTTATGTAAGGGATCATTATTCTCTTTGCAGGACTGCTCCTCTTCATCATCTGTCATAAAGGTACATTAATTGTATCCTCAACTCATTAATTAGCCACACCTCAAGAATGAACATATAAACAACATACACTGAGCAATGATTTCATGTACAGATTTCAACTTGGGTGGTGTTTGGTTTTGCTCTTTCATCATGCTAAGATTATAATTAACTGTAAAACAAACAATCATAGGCATGTAATAAGTTTTAACTGATTAAGTAAAGGGCAACAAAACCAAAGATCATTGTCTACTTATTGAGCAGTTTAATTAATGGCACAACAAATGTATAAGCAGTTGGACCAATAAATAATACTAACAAACATCATGAAGCAGCGGGAGTTTATAATCTACTCCAGTTGGGTAGTCACTCTCCACTTCTTTCATCACCTAACTGCACAGCACACGTAAAGTTTTATACAAACGAATAAATTAATCAGCTTATTGAGTTGGAAACGGAGGGAGAAACTTACGGATGTAGCACATACTCCGCACAGAAAAGGTTACAACAAAATAAGAGGTTCCTTAGGCAAGTGATTAGAGTACTTTACTAGTAACTGAAATTTGAAATTTGAAATTATCAGTAACAACCGGTTGCAAATTGGGGGGTTAAGAACAAAACATAATACAGATACCGAGAGAAGCTGTAATCAGTCATTGTGTTTGAATTCATCACCAACATGTTAGCGTAGGGGAAGAAGAGTGGCGCGGAAGCTTGATTACGGACCTCAATTAACATCTTGTAATAAGTATATATACTTATGTTCAATTCCGGGTAATAACTGCTGTGGTATTATCTGTGCTTTGTGTAATAAAAAAGAGAGACACGTGCTGTGCTGTGGTCGTGTAGTGATGTGGCAGATTATGTAGTATTCAAAAATGTATAAGGGCAACATGGTAAAAGCACATGGAAATAGCCTTCAGGCTTTATCATTTAAGTAGATACCTGAGTCTACCACAATATGTAGTTAACCAATCAGAAAACAGGAATTATTTTAGAACCAATTAAAGACCATTCCTAAATTTTAGACTAATAATATTCATACTTCAACTTTCTTTTTATTAAATATTAAACACATACAAGTTAATCCTGAATTAATCAATACAATTTTTAGTATATAATGTAATTAATTAATTGATATACTCAATTGGTTTTAACACAACCATATTTACACAAAAGTGCTATGAATTTTTGTAGGACCCAACATCAAACGAAAGGAAGAAGTATGCCATTAGAATTTTTATTTCTTTTTTGAAAACTATTCCTTAAAACACAAAAAATGTAATCGAACTCTTTTTATTTTAACCAAAAAAATAATAAAAAAGAGTTGAAACTCATCTTTTCCCTAATATTACTTGATTTAATTTTATTTTTTATATACAAAACACAAAACATAATACAAATTGCACGTGATATTTCTACTTTGATTCAATTTTTGATGTGCCAAGGATAATAAAATTTGAGAAAACTGGGCCTAGAACCCTCATGTATCTCTCCTAAGGTTATAACAAAATATACCTATAGAGTAAGAGTTGTGCAGGGACATTTTTATAAATTTTAAACTTTTTTCAGTATTACAAAATTACCTTAAATTTATATTAAAATTTGTTCTAAGGTAGGCACATGAAACCAGTAAAATTTTAGATTTATCATTGAGTAACCAAAAATCTAAATTTATTAGTGTTTCTAAAATTAATTAATAAATATACCCTTCTTTTATTATAATACATGAGTCTACCCATGTATACAGTTAGAAACAGTTAGCCAATCAGAAAATTATGAATTATTCAAAGATTATTCCTAAATTTTAGACCAATCATATTTTATTAAAAAAAATATTTACCATTCTCATCCTATTATACTAACTGGTTAATTAATAATTTTAATTTAAATATAGTAGTTGCTTGATTTAACATATCCATATATTACATATCTTTTAATATCAAAAAATGTTTATAATAAATTAATATTTTAAATTAAAATCAATCCAAATTATACAAATATATAATATTAAATGAATTTCGCAATATTAATTTTTCCCTCTTTTAATTTACAATTAATCATAATTATATTATCATATATTATGGATTATTTTTCATAAATATATATAAGAGCTAACAAGAATTTACCACTAAAATTAAATTAATCCATATCGTTCTCATCCTAATAGTTTATATCAATGAAATAATTTATCGTTTTAACGAAAAAAAACACCCACCTACGACTACGAGGTAAGAAGGATAAAACTGTCAACCAACATTAAATCATGTTGACCCATAGACAAAGTCAAAACAATACTAGGATGTTGTAACTTGGCTTGTTTACTTTTCTGGTATAGTAGAGAATTGAGCTTTCAAATATGGCACATCTTAATGTAAATTTTCATTTCTGGTATAGCTGAAGAATTTTAATAAAAAACGCCACTTGAAGTGGCGAATTATGTTGAATTCCATTTCAACAGAAATCGCTACTTCAAGTGGCGATTTCTGTTGCCCCTTTTTATTTTGTTTTTCAGCACTTAGGCATAATATTGTAACTAGAAAATGTACTTTCTATTAGGCATTTTATATGACTTTGAAAATGTACTTGTAGATAAAGTTTTTTCATTTTTTTTGATCCGTATTAAAAAATTAACTTCGTACTTTGGTATAACACGAAAATTTTCAAAAAATATTATGTCTAGCTATGTTATTTTTTGGTCCGAACATGGTAGCTCCACATCCAATTCCTAACCATTCCTTCGTGGAGTCATGTTGAGGGCCATAAAAAACATATTTTTACATGTTTTTCTTTTTTTTTTTTTTGTTCCGTATTAAAGTATTGATGTTCTACTTTGGTTTAAGCTGAAAAAAATTAATATATTAAATGCGTAACTATGTTTTTTTAGGCCCAAAAATGACAAAAAATTCAAAATTCCGACATAAAAATTTTATTCAAATGAAACAAACAAAGTACTGGAGATGAAGCACACTTAAATTAAAATGCAAACATAGAAATTTAAAAGCATATATAAAATCAACAGCAAGTTCTTAAATTTGAATTAGGCCAAGTGCCTAATTCTCGGCCCTACATTCCTCAATTTTCTGGAGGAAATTGACGTTCCCTTGCTCATGTTCTTCAACATACTTTGCCATTTCCGCCTCCTCAGCGGCAAAGATGTCCTCCAGTTTTTGTTCATACCGAGCATGCAGCTCACGCACCAAACGGTTACATTCCTCTTCTGAGATCTTCCGATCTTTAAAATCTTGATTTACCTTTTCTGCACCATCACAGAACTCAGTCAAAATTTCATCATTGTACAAGTAGAAGTCATAGAGCTCCTCCTTAGTCTTGACCCAATCTTTTCCCTTTCTCCCCTACCTGCTCTTAAAATTTCATCTTTCTTATGAAGTGGCTTTCTTCATAATGCTTGAGCCATGCAGCCCTCCTCTTCTCTTCCTCTGCTTTTTTCTTCTTATCCATGTCATCGTAGAAACTTGTTTTCGGCATTTTTCCCTTCCCCTTCCTCCTATCCATTTGATGCAAGCGCCTTGAAAAAAAATTGGATCAAAACTTATGTGAGAAGAAAGCAGTAAGTTTTGATTATGAATAACAAAGAAGAACCTATTTATAGAGAAATTTGTAGATGTCTTCGTCAATAATACACATCAACATCTGTAAATAATGAAATATATGTTACTGTTGACGGGACTACACTACTTTATACAGACTTTGCCCAATTTTTTAATTTCACATAACTTTTCAGCTTTTCTTCAGAGTATTGTACAAATTATTATAATGATTTTGCAATAGTGCAAATATTCATGTTTTGTTTTTCCTGTGCATTCATGAGATTGTCGTAATAATGTTACTATTGACGGGACCTCACAGCTTTTTACAGACTAGCATCCTTGTTTTCAATTCGACAAGAAATTTCGGTGATCTTTTTACAATGCTTTTTCAGGACTGCAAAGATTCTTGTTGTTTTTTTGCTGTGCATTCACGGGAAGCTTAAACAGCAATGGTAAAATCATAACACGGTGAATATAAGAAGATGCGACCACTCAATTTTTATCTTTCCAGAACTTTCAGTGTTTGTTGCAGATTACTGTACGTGCACGAGATTCTTCACAACGTGAGTAGAAGATGTGGGTACAATTCATACAAACATAAATTATTTGTTCCGGTGGTTTCTCGGTGGTAGCTGAAATAATGCAAGTGGTGGATAATAATCCAAGTGGGAAATAACAGTCCGTTTCACTATAAATATGTAACCAAAATAATTATCATCGACACAAAATGTCTTATATTCCTGGTGATATTTTTAGAGCTATGAGTAGGAGTTGGGTGTGTGAAGATGAATTTGGTTACTCGTTGAACCCTAATCATTATTACTCAACTCTTTCAGTAGCAACAATGCAAAGGGAGTGGGAATGGCATGCATGAACTCTTGACATTTGTGTTGACCAATGTCAAGAGTATGGGCTACGAGTAGTAAAACAGCGTGCTAAATCCATGCCACATGACACTCCTCGACAACTGGAAGCTGCACTATTTTGTGCACGAGAGGAGGAGAATCGAATGTGTTTGCGCGTACGATGATACAACCTAGCAAAAGATGCGAGGATGTGTGCAGAGGACGGAGACATCCTACAATCTAGACAATATCATCAGTGGAGCATAAGTCCTGAAAATCAATCGGACTGCGACATGTCCGACGAGGAGTAGATTATTGTAATTTTATTATTCGAAGTGTGTTAATTTCTGCAATTGCTATGATTTCATAATTGATGGCATTTGTTATGTTTCAACCACAAAATCATATATGCCTTTACGTAAAACAAAACTGCAGTGTTTTCATAATTGAAATGAAATTGATAAGAAGCACACAAATACAACTATTACGAGCCAAAGTACGTGGGAAAAATAAAATCACACAAAACAGTTAATACCAAATCAAATCAGGATAAACAAATTACATGCATGAAGTAAAATGACACCAGACATGTAAAGACTTGATTTCATCAACCAGAAGGCTCTGGGGGACTATGGACAAAGTCTGCTCCATTTTGTATGTCCTTCTTGCTTACACCGACTACATTTTATCCCCGATCTTGACTGGTCCATTTCAGTTCGAATTCTTACGGACTGTCCCCTTGTGCCACTCTTTTTCTTCACCTTCTTGTAGGCTGGATTCGATATTGCTGTGAGAATTCCAGCAGCACGGTCTGATATTATGCAAACACGCATCCTGTCCTTGTAAACATGCTCACGCAGCAGTCCTAAAAACCAACCCCAGTTATCCTCAAACTCTTCCTCAACCAATGCATAACATACGGGGTATTGATGATTGTTGGAATCAACACCCATGGCAATGAGTAACTTCCCATTGTATTTGCCCTTCAGAAATGTACCATCGATTGAAAGTACAGGTCCGGCATGTTACCAACCGTCCATCACTGCTTTAAGGCAGAAGAAAACATGCTTGCAAATGGATTGATGTGCTACTTTTTTATTTTGGTACTACGTTAATCACAACAGCACTCCCAGGGTTGTAATGGGCAATGGCCATGAAGAATTGTGGTAGTATGTCGTATGTTGTGCTCCACTTGCCGTATATATCCTCAACCGCCAACTGCTTCCCTCTCCATGCTTTCATGTATTTGACATTATGTACGTTATGCTTCACACACTTCTGGTAGTGCACATCATGCTTCACCCCCTTTCTAGTCTCAGATGACGTATGCAGGTGGTTCACAGTCTACTTCCCAGATGGGTGGGTCTTTTGGTGCCTTCCAAGACCATTCTTACATGACATTTCCAGCTGGTTCGCAGTCAGGTTCCTAGATGACAGGTGCATGGGATATGGGTGGGTCTTTTGGTGGATTTCAGGACCCTTCCCAGTTTGACCAGTCACAGATGACTTTTGGAGGTAGTTCGCAGATGACTTTTGGAGGTCGTTCGCAGTCACTCCTATAGACGCCCCAAGCTCAGGGGTTTTGAGAGTTTGCACCTGTACAGCCTTCCTCCAGTAGCGAGGAAGAGGCTAACGAGGAGGCCCATATTAGGCAACAACCACCAAGAAATGTGAAGGGCAAGGGGAGACAGTGTCATACAGGTAGCCATGTGTTGTGGGAGGCGAGGAAGTGACTCTTCAAATACTTGTATTCGGCTTTATGTTTACTTTAATGTAATCGAATGTTTTCTAATTTATTTGCTTGAACAATTGTCTTTAATGCATTAATTTATTTGCTTAAATAATTGTCTTTATTTGGTTTAATGTGGTGCTCAAACAATTGTGTTTAATGCTTTAATTTATTTGGTTTAATTCTTATGCTTTAACAGTGGTCTTAAAACGACTGATGACCACTGATGACAAGCACATAAACTATAAACAACACCGAGTTCCCGGCAGCGACGCCAAAAACTTGTTCGCACTAATTCACGTAAGCGTACGCGGTCACAAGTAATATATGATGAAGTTGAGTTCGTTCCCACAGAGACTGGTTTAGTTTCAATATAGATTTATGCACTTATTCAACAATGTATGATTATTATTCACTGCTAAGACAATATCAAAGATGGGTTATGATTATCTAAATTAACTAAGAAGCAAATTAACAAGACTAAGAATTACTTAACTAATAAAAATTAAAATAAAATTACTTATGAGAATTAAAAACATGGGATCCTAACTTCATTAAATACTTCACTTAGAGTTGATGCCTTTAATCAATGCATGTGATGGTTATGATAACTGATCGGATAACACGAAACAAGTATAGGCTACCTGTCGGTATACGAATACCAATCTACTCATACATCCACAAAAGAGATAGAAGATGGGTTGACACCAATTATGTTTAGACCCTATATGTCTATAATATTTGAAAACATAACGGTTTAAGCACAGTTATCCATTATGATCACATAGGGCAGCATAATATGGTTCAAATTACACTACTAATCATGATATCAAAACATACATGATATGCTAGCATGACAAGTTCTAAATCTCAAGATCCACTGTCGCTTCACAAGAGATTAACAAGGCAACTTAGATGTTAGCTACGCATCCAAGAAGAATAAGCACAACCATACAAGGATATCAATAATTCATCACACACAAATCTTTAAAGCAATCAAACTACTAAACTACATAAATAAATCCGTTAGAATCCCATGACAATGATTAGTTCATAATAGAACGGCTCGTCATCATGGGATCTGATGAAACCATGGTAATAAACAACGTATGAAAGAATACAAATAAACTAGAGTAAAGAGTTTAAGAAAACAAATCCAAAAAACATCCAAGAGTATCGCCTAATTAGAAGAAAACAAAAGTAGATCTAGATCTCCATAGAATGTCACGATCTTTGAAATCCTTCTCCAAGTCTGAATCTCCGTCTCTGACTCTCTCTCAGTGTTATGAAGGGTGTTGGTTCGAATTACAATGATAGGTATTGTTTATATAGGCCTCAAAATTCTTTTCCAACAAGAAAAGTCCAAAAAATATTACTCAAAATCGAAATAGGACAAAAATTTAGGATTTTTCCAGGAGACCGCAGTGCCCCTGCGCCATGTGTAGCGCTGCCAGCACTGCTCTGCACTATTCTGGCACTGCCTGCGCTGTCCTGTGGCGCAGCCGCGCTACTGCAAACTGCCGGCTTCTGATTTTGTGTTATTTTCTTCGTTTTTTCACCGTTTTCTCCTAGTCCTTTTTCGTTAGTTCCCGTCTTCAATCCTTTGACTCATGAATCTTCATGGTAGCATAGGGAAATCAAAAACCCTAGCCGATATTTTACGAACCTGCATAACTAGACAAAAACACATTAAAAACACAACATACTTGAGGTCAAGACACCAAATTAAGCCGAAACGAAGCGTTCCAAGTGGATATGAAATCCACTTATCAGTAAGCTTACCAAAAGTTATCAAACACAAAGCTCACCATCACCAACTTGATCAAGTTCTTTGCCCTTTTCATAGATGTAATGCATGCTGATACGGATATAACCTTATAAAGTACATATGTGAAAAATATAACTTCTACATATGTGGAAAATGTATTATGAAGGTAAGAACATAAAAACATAGGTGGGATCAACACCCCTTGGAATTGAGATATGATGTTGGCATGGTGGAGGAACATGAGCATGAGTTTGACTGTGAATATTGCTCTATAAAAATAGACACAAACAAATGGTTCTATCGTTGCAGTAGTACTTGTGATCTTTCATTTCATCCTGCTTGTATTGAAAAGTCTCTTTTCGCGAGTACAAGTATGTCAAGTTCGGGACTACTGATATAATTATAGACAAACTCCATCCTCACCCACTCACATTTGTTTTGAATAAAAAAGTTCGTAACTGTGAAAAATGTAGCCACGAAAGACTTGGTATACCGGTCCACCAATGTGGACCGTGTAATGTCATATTCTGCTTGCGGCACAAATGATGTGTAACGGTTTACCAAATTAGGTATTTCTTTACATTTTGGAATGTTTTAATGGGATGCCCCTGACGAACCCATTACAATTATAACCAATCAAAATTATTTGATAACAATTTTTGGTACCAATTTGGTATCTTTAGCATTTTTCTTTTATAAATGAATGAATGTCCTCAAGTCCAATTCTTTCCATATTTGTATGAAGATTGTTTGTTTTCTTTTTATGTAGTGACAAGTTTTTTTTAATTAATTGCTTGTTTCACCGCCTTTGTTTTTTTGAACTTTTGATTTACTTATGACCCACTAAGTAATGTTCTATTAAATCATAGAGACCGGATATATTTATAATTCAACAAAAGATAGCGGAAATTAATTTACAAAAGTATTTATAAGAAGTGATATTAATAAGATAGATATAAATTACAAAACGAAAAATGGAATGTAATATTTTTATTAAGTTTTTTTTCCTTGCAAAATTCAAAAGACCTTATTTTGATTAAGTGATTTCCACAAAGTGCCACACCACTTGCAAGTGGATCGAAAGCATTATCAAACCTATTAAACTAAAAATTAGCAGTGGAGTGTTTTTCAATCTTCCAAATGAACTTTAGGTCACATGGAAAAATATTTATTAAAAATCACACACAATTTTAAAATTAATTTAAACATGCATAAAGATATTAATAAAGTTGTTTGAGGACTCAATTAAAAACTGGGACTAGGGTCAATCTAGTCTTTCGATATAGATATTTTTAGTTTTTTTTCAAAAAAAGTCAAGACTTGACTTGTACGAGTTTTGGATCAATTTTTTGGTATAAATAATTTTGCTTTTGTTACTATCAGTTTTCTCCCGGACCTTGGTTCGGTCAGACCTGCAGAAGAAGAATGCGGGGGTTTGGCCCCCCGATTCACCTCCGGTGTGAGAATAAGTCAGTCGATTTATTATAACGGAAGCAAGAAAAATTATAATAAACGTAAAGGAAGAACATGAATTTGGCAGAAGAGAAAGCTTTTATTGATCTTGAGGATTACAGAATACTGATTCAGATTACCGATCTTGTTTATGACAGACTGATTGCTAGGTTATGTCCTAGAGAGTTTATATAATACTCTCTAGGCGGTTACAGAAGGTTCCAGGACAGACAAAACAAAAACTGACTTGAACTAGAACAAACAAACAGAAACTGACTTGAAAAATAAGAAAACAGAAAAGCAGACCAGCCCGATAGGGCACGGAATTCAAAGCAATATCTAACAAATCTCCACCTTGACTTGAATCCTCTCACAAATAACAGATAACCGATGTACCAGATGCATTATAATAATGCCAGATGTACCAGATAAAAACTCTTCTGCCTCATATTTTTGCCCTAAAAGGGCAATCAACAACTCCGTACATTTAGCAAGTCCAAACAATGTTGAAACTTGCTATGTGAAACCGGCTTGGTGAGCATATCAGCTGGGTTAACAGCAGCGCCCACTTTGCTCACCTTAATTCTCTTGGACCATTGCTTCGGAGACTGCTTTAGTCCATACAGATCCTTCAATAACTTGCAAACATAGTCTTCCTTACCAGGAACCTGAAACCCATATGGATGAGTCATGTATATCTTATCAATCTCCGAGGATTCGACAACAACAGAACCTGATAACGTAGAACCTTGAAGAAGATACAAGGTACCACGTTTAACACCTTTTAGAACCACATCAGAACCCTTGCAGACATGTAGAACTCCACCTTCACCTTGAAAACTAAAACCCTTGTTGTCTAACATACTTAGAGATATCAGATTCTTCGTCATAAGTGGAACATGCCTAACATCATTCAATGTGCAAAAATTGCCATCATGTGTCCGAAGTTTAACCGAGCATATTCCAATCGTCTCACAAACAAAACTGTTAGCCATAAATATTTTACCACCGTCTATTTACTCATAGGTTATAAACCACTCCCTGCACGGACATATATGGTAAGACGCTCCAGAGTCAAGAATCCACACATCAGAGTGATGCATGTGATCAGCAGCAACAAGAGCAATATCTTCTTCAGAACTGGTATCAGCTATAGCAGCAGTATCTGTCAATTTATCCTGTTGCTTTTTTTTCTTGGGACAGTCAGATTTCTAGTGTCCCTTCTCTTTACAGTAATTACAGATATCATTAGGTTTTGGACCCTTAGGAACTGGTTTCTTCCCCAAGTTTCCATGTCCATTACTCTCACGGGCTATTAATCCAACATCCTGATTATTTGTACATGTACCAGCCACCTTATGGCATAGATCTCTAGTATGGAGAGCTGATCTAACCTCCTCTAGAGAAATAGTATCTTTACCAACAACAAACGATTGCACAAAATTCTCATACGATAATGGTAAAGAAACTAACAGAATTAAAGCAGCATCCTCATCTTCAACTTTAACATCACTATTACGCAATTCTAATAAAATTTTGTTTAACTGATCTAAGTGATCTCGAAGAGGCATACCTTCCTGCATTCGCAGACTGAACAGACGTTACTTCAGAAGCAACTTATTTGTTAAAGACTTTGTCATGTAGAGACGTTAAAGCTTCAACCACAAACCAAACGCGATATTCTCCTCCGCGATTTCAGTAATAATATCATCTGCAAGACACAACAGAATTGTTGAGTGTGCCTTTTCTTCCAGAGTAGCCATCTCAGCGCTTGTAGAAACAACAGCCAATTTCTGGTTTAACGGCGCCCAGAGCCCCTGTTGTTTTAACAAGGTACGCATCTTGATCTGCCACAGACTGAAACTATTCCGCCCAGTAAATTTGTCGACCTTCACGTCAATACCACCAGACATCCCAGACATAGCTCTTGATACCAGTTTGTTATAATGAAAGCAAGAAAAATTATAATAAACGTAAATGAAGAACAAGAATTTGGCATAAGAGAAAGCTTTTATTGATCTTGAGGATTACAGAATACTGATTCAGATTACAGATCTTGTTTATGACAGACTGATTGCTAGGTTATGTCCTAGAGAGTTTATATAATACTCTCTAGGCGGTTACAGAAGGTTCTAGAACTGACAAAACAGAAACTAACTTGAACTAGAACAGACAAAACCGAAACTGACTTGAAAAACAAGAAAACAGAAAAACAGACCAGCCCGACAGGGCACGGAATTCAAGGCAATATCTAACACGATTCTTTGTAAGGTAATTAGAACGTAGAGCGCTTGTGTATTGTGTGTCCAAATTGTGAATGAATGAGAAAATGAACATGACTAGACTATATTCTTTCTTCTTCAGGTAGTTACCCTCAGGACGGACTGATTGACAACTGTTGTGGGCAGACGGAATGATTGACGATGGTCTTCATCTGGTTGGGCCTACGATCTGTCCCCGGACCTTTGGTTCGGCCAATTAAGGAGATGGGCCTCCAACATGTCCCTGGGCTTCGTTTGGAGTTATCCTCAGGACGGAGGCCAAAGCCTGGGCCCATCTTCGGAAATTATTCTTCGGACGTCTTCTCCGGATAAGGATGACGTGTATGGATGGGACTGCTCGTGGGAAGGCGTGTCCCTTTTATGATGACAAATGTCTGGTCTCGAGATATGCGCTTTAATATCCACCGTTGAATTTGAAAAGTTCCTTGTCCAAACGTCACATCCCTGTACTTAAACCTCCAAAACCCTTTCATTTTTTTTCACGCTTACCATACCACACAACTCTCAGAGCAAAAAACCTTTTCTCCAAGAGCTTTTCGTGAGTAACTATTGGAAACGTCGTTTCATCTCCGACCACTCCCAGTCCTCCGATTCCGGTAGCAGTTCATCTTCAAGAAAACTATCCTCAAGAACTCGACCTTATCACTAATTGGCAAATCGGTAAATTCCTCTTTCTCCTTTTTGGCTAGTAGTATGTGTATCCCCGACATTTTCATTCTTGCTTCTCTATCGCTGTAGCCCTGTATTTCATGTTTATATGTACGTATCTATACGTATCTATATAGATTTACTTGTGTCTTTTAATCAAAATATATGCATGCTTGTGCCATTTTTCTGTTTTGATTTCAATATTTCACCCTTGCATAGCCTTTTCCTGGGATTCTGGGACTTGTCTAGGAATTGTTTGGGTAAAAATATCCTTCGGGATTTCTAATCCTTAAGAACTTCCTTTGGACTGTCTCGATCCCTTACTTGTAGCCTTTAGGCCCTTTAATTTGCTTCGCCTTAGGTTTTAGGTTGTCCCCGACCAGTCCTAGCCCGCTGTACTCGGCCCTTTCTTTTTCTATTTTTCCTTCTTTATATTTGTCCGAGTACAAGGCTAACATCTCTTCATTTCCGAATGCAGGGACTTGGATCGGTCAACCGAAGGTGCTGGTCCTTCGAAATCTTTTCCCTTCAGCGACATCGAGCTATATCCGGCTACCAACCTCCAGTCAAAGTTGACCGAAGAGAACATTGAGATGTTCTCGAGCAAGTACATCGTTGAGAGAAGCACATGGTTCTTCTTCGTTTCGAGGAAGAAGGACCGAATCTGGCACAATCCAGAAGTTCCTGAAGCTTGCGGGGGAGGTCTGGTCACGGGCATATCTGAGGCGGCGTTTAAATGCGATCTTTGGTTACCTATGTTGCCTTTCTTGAAAAAGATTCTAAGGTCAATAGGGATCGCCATAGGGCAGCTAGATCCGAATAGCTTCTTCTACATTAATGTATTCCAGGCCCGTTATCTGGCAAAAGAGATGACTTCGAGACATACCTTGTTTAAGAACCATTATGAATTTCGTAGGAATCCAAAGAGCCGTGGGTTTTATACCATGGCCTTCGAAACGGCAGGGCCGACTGGTCTCAAACGAACTCCAGCAACAAAGGGACTCATGACAAGTGGGCGTTTATTTCGGGCCCAAGGATAGAGAAGCTCAATGTTTGGAAGTCGATCTATCAAAAATTATATATCCGGAGCTCACAAAGGCGGATAAACATGACTATCGCCTTCTCTGTGAACTCGAGATGGGTAAAGTCCTTTTATCGGATAGCTGGGACAACGACTGGGTAATCGGCCTTTGGGGTAGTGTTAACATACATCCGTCTTTACCTTGTTAATTTTGCATTTCTGTACTGCTTACTTGTATTCTGCACATATATTTCCTTGTTTAACTTCTCTTTCTATGTGCAGTGTCCACTCACCAAGAAATTGTGGAGTGCAAACGCAAGAAGGCGGTCAAAGCCGCTGCCGCTGCTAGTGCTTCTGCTCCGGTGGCCGATGCAACGGAGAAGACAATTCACGACCAAAGAGAAAAGAATAAGGTTGCCACTCCACCTGCTTCTCCTCCACGTGAGTTGAAGCAAAGGGATGTTCCTCTGACCGAACCGAGGAAGAGGGTTCGTGAGAATGATGTGAAGCTGAAGGTATATGTTCCTCAGTGGGGAGTGTTGGAGAATGACGCCATCATTGTTTCGGCTCCGTTACCGGCTAGGATCGTAGGTCCCGATCTTTGCCGGGGTCTCGTCCTTCCGGCTGATCGGTCGGTGTATTATGATGTGAATGACATAGGTGCTTGTACAGAAATGTTGGCCCTTCTGTCTATGGTAAGTTTCATTCCTTCCTATAATCATATTTGTTCGCTTCGGATATTTAACTTTTGCATTTGTTTATTTTTAGGGTGTCTCCGAGGCTGCAATAGTTACTGAGCGAGTGGAGGGGACACATGCAAAGCTGAAGGAGGTCAGCCAGCTGGAGACTCGGGAGATCAAAGCTGAAGAGGACCTCCAAAATTATAATACTGAGCTTGAGAGAGTAACTGGTTAATCCAATGCTCTGAAGACCGAGAATGATGCTTTGAAACAAAAGCTAGAAGAGTTGGATACCCTGAAGAAATGGGTTGAATGGAAGAACCAGCAGCTCAAGGCTTCAAGGAAGAACATTCGGAAGCTAAAGAAGACTCTTGACCTTACCGAAGAGAGTTACCACCAGATGGGGTATGATGATGCAGTGCGGAAGGCCTACACCGCTGGCTTTGATCATACTCAACTACTTGAGGAGGGTATGGTGATCCAGTCGGTCGGGAGGATGTCCATGAACCCATGGTAATCTCTTCGGGCGAGGACGAAGTCATTTCTGATTGAGTCTCCTTGTATTTTTTATTCCTCTATTCTTGTGGCCTTTGTGCCTTGTAACTCCTAACTTTTACCTTTGAGCTTTATTGTTATGCATTCAAGCTTATGATATATTATCGCCTCCGGGCTTTTATTCTGTTGTATTTATTTTTATGCTTCTTTGACCTTTTTCCTTTTGTCTTAGCATAATTTGTCTTTTGCGCCTCTTCGGCTATTTTGCCTTAGTATAATTCTTTTCAGTTTTGTGCGTCTTCGGCTTCTGTTTGCCTTAGCATAATTACTTTTCATTTTTATGCATCTTCGGTTTCTGTTTGCCTTAGCATAATTACTTTTCATTTTTATGTATCATCGGCTTCTGTTTGCCTTAGCATAATTATTGCATTTTCGGTCGTAACCTAGCTGCCCCCTAGTATTTAAGGGGTTTTTGTAAATGATTAAGGTCTATATTCGGTTGGTGAATTACTTCCTCCCGGCCTTAATGAATGTCAAAGTACCTTAAATACTAAGACACTTATAAGGATCAAAATTTCATTCGGTCGGCCCCAGATTTGGGTCCGTAAGCCTAATAATATGAGTTAAAATGATGAATATTTTATTCGGTCGGCCCCAAACATGGGTCTGTTTAGATTAATTTCGTGTACTTAACCATTTGGATGTAAATGTACTTAGCTAATAACAGTAGGCGTAAAAATGGAGCAAACAATCTTTCATTAATCATGCAACAACTCATACATCGTTTCAGATAACAGATTGGTGATTAGGGACTTCCAAATGAACTTTCATGAAGCAGAATACTGAATTAAAAATAGTAAAATGCGTCCAGTGAGCTTACTGGAAGAAACGGCGAAGATGAGCAGCGTGCTATGTATTCTTAATTGGGCTGCCGTCTGAATGAGCTAGTTTGTAGGTGCCTGGCCGAACCAATTCAATCACCACATATGGACCTTCCCAGTTTGGCATGAGTTTGCCTTGCTTGGCAGGCATAGATGTAGCCAATTCCCGACGTACCATGTCCCCGACTTGAAACAATCATTTTTTCACACCCGAATCATAATATTGTGCGACTTGGAGCTGGTACCTTAGATTTCTTTGTTGAGCTGCTTCTCTCTCTTCTTCCAATAGATCAACGTTCGCCCGGAGCCCAAACTCGTGCATCTCCACATTGAACACTTGTGTTCGATAAGACTCTAAACCAACTTCAACTGGTAGGAAAGCATCTGTTCCAAAGGCTAACTTGAAAGGTGTTTCCCCGGTTGAAGATCTCGTTGTCATTCGGTATTCCCAGAGGACCCAAGGTAACTCTTCAATCCAAAGTCCTTTAGCTTCTCCTAGTCTCTTCGTGCCTGGTCCTTTAGCTTCTCCTTGCCTGGTCCTCTCTTCGTGAGACTTCATCGTCATCACGGCGGCACACTTTCTGCCCCTTCTCCTCGCTTGGCCTATTCGTATAACAACTATGTCCTGTTCCAATGCTTCCTCGGTTGACCCAAAATCTGTCAATTTGTAGAACAAAACACACTCGCGGGCTTCGCTTGAATATAATGGAGGAGGGTAAATGTAAGTTGCTGAAGCCTTTGGTTTCTCAAAGAGAACTTCCTCCATTGGCTCTAATGCGCTACCTCCATCTTTAAACTCTGAGTCAAGTAGAAGACCTGCATCTTTCCCATGTTCTTCAGCCTCTTGGTACGCACATACCAATTCTTGAAATTTGTGCAGCTCTTCAGTGTCTGTCCCAAATAGTGCCCTTTCCAAATCATCCACCATCCTAACATGATCAAATTCCTTACATGGCTTGTGAACACTCACCTCACCTTGGAATTTGTCTTCATCAAGAAAAGACTCAATTGTACGATCCTCAAGATTTGACCATGAAACAACCTCATCAATCAGCACCTTAGAATCCCAGAGATCAGCCAAGCCGAGCGACTCACACTCTTCCTCCTCATCACTATCCACCACAGGTTCTGACAAAATAGAATTTTTTTTTTTTCTATAGGATCCTGATCATGAATTCCTTCTTCATCCTCAATTGCTGAATTCTGATCGTTCGTGACTTTTCCAGATCTGAGCGTTATGACATTAACCTGCTCCATGCCATCTTGTTTTCCTGGATTCACCTCTGTGTCACTATGAAGAACTCCCTATGGTCCGTTGAGAAAGGCACTTGCAATTTGCCCAATCTGATTCTCCAATGTCTTGAGAGATACCGCTTGACTTTCAATCATCAACCTCAATTCATCCAATTCAGATTTTTCATTCGAAGATTGACCATCATCCCCATGAAACTGTTGCTGCTGAAAATCTTGATTGTTGCTCCAGCCGAAATTAGGATGATAGGTGGCTGGAGCTGGTTGCGAAGGTTGCTGGAAGTTGCTCACAAACTGTGCCGATTCAGAAGATATGGCACATTGACTCGTCTCATGTGCGCCCTCACATAGCTCACAAACACTAGCAACTTGAGGCACCCCATGCTTTGACATAAAATCCAATTTCTTATTAAGTGCCTCTAGCTGAGCTGCTAGAGTTGTGACTGTATGAACTTCCAGAATTCCTGCTAATTTGCCTTGTGAAAATCTCTGAGTTGGATTCTGGTATTCATTCGCAGCCATCATCTCAATTAGCTCATAAGCTTCCGCATAGCTCTTAGCCCACAAAGCTCCACCTGATGCTACATCTAGCACAGGTCTTGACTGTGCACCCAAACCATTATAAAAGCAGTTAATCACCATCCAATCAGGCATCCCATGATGTGGACACTTCCTTAGCATCTCCTTATATCGCTCCCAAGCCTCGCACAAAGATTCTTCAGACTGCTGTGAAAATTGAGTAATAGCGTTCCTGATTGCTACGGTCTTTGCCATGGGGAAAAATTTAGTGAGAAATTTCTGAGCAAGATCCTCCCAAGTAGTAATAGAACCGGCTGGTAGAGAGTGCAACCAGCCCTTTGCTTTATCCCTCAAAGAGAATGGGAAAAGTCTTAATTTGATAGCATCTTCCGACACCCCGTTGATCTTGAAAGTGTCGCAGATCTCAATGAAATTCCGGATGTGCATGGTAGGATCTTCAATCGGAACACCTCCTAACTGAACTGAGTTCTGCACCATCTGAATTATGCTAGGCTTGATTTCGAAAGTATTAGCTGTAATAGCTGGCCTGACAATGCTAAATTGGATATCCTTGATCTTTGGTTGAGAATAATACATCAATGCTTTCACTGCTGCTGCTGGTTCTTCCATTGCTACCTGCAACACATAAAACTAAACAACTATGTAAGAAACAATCCGAGTCAATGAACTCTAACGACCACTGATGACAAGCACATAAACTAAAAATAAAACACCGATGATCCCCGGCAGCAGCGCCAAAAACTTGTTTGCACTAAATCACGCAAGCGTACGCGGTCACAAGTAAGATAGAATAAAGTTGAGTTCGTTCCCACAGAGATCTGGATATGGTTTTAATTCAGTTATTGTACCTATGCAACAATGTATGGTTATTACTCACTGCTAAGACAAATAACAAATTGGGTTTAATTAACTAAATTAACTAAGAAGTAAATTAACAACTAAGAATTAAATAACTAACAAGAATTGAAATTGAATTACGTCTACAAGAGTAACATGGGATCCTAACTTCATTAAAGACTTCGCTTAGATCTGACGCCTTTAATCACTATATGCAATGGTTATGATATCTGATCGGATAACACGAAACAAGTACACGCTACCTGTCAGCATACGTATACCAAACTAAACATACATCCACAAAAGAGATAGAAGATGAATAGACACCAATTATGCTTAGACCCTATATGTCTATAGAATTTGAAAACATAACGGTTGAAGAACAAGTTATCCATTAAGATCACACAAGGCAATATAAGTATTTTCATCTCATACTACTAATCATGTTGATAAACAATCATGAACCTATGCTAGCATGGCAAGTTCTAAATATCAAGATCCACTTTCACTTCACAAGAGATTAACAAATTAGATGTTCGCGACGCATCTATCAATTAAGCATAACCATACAAGGATATCAGATATACATCACACATAGATCTTTAAAGCAATCAAGATACTAAAGCTCCATAAATAAATCCGGTAGAATCCCATGACAACGATTAGTTCATAATCGAACCTCTCGTCATCATGGGATCTGATAAAACCATGATAAAAACAAAGTATGAAAAGATACAAATAAAACTAAGTAATTGATATGTAATGGTGTGTGTTTTTTCTGTCCCCCAAGATGTGTATTTATATCCTCAATTTGCCTCTCCATCAAGCAATTGCCGTTTTAGAGTTGGAATAGGAGTATGGCAATTTCCGTTCTTGAATGAGAATAGAATTGCAAATTCCATGTGTAGATCTGATTCTGGAATGTTCTAGCCACCCAAAGCAATTACCATACTTATTAGAAGTAGGAATTATAGCAATTTCCTTGTCAAAGTTGAATTTCTGTAGTATACGTTTCCTAAACTGATTCTGTTTTGAAGGAAAATTCGTAGCTGACTTTTCTTCAATATTTCTGGGCTGTTCCAGTTGTAAGTGGACATCTGGACCACTTTATAATGATAGAGAATCTTGTTAGCTTCGCGTGGACTGTAAGATCGTCCAAAACGGACTTGTAGAACTCAAGATATGGCCAAAACAAGAATCAGAAATTCTGGCTGATTTTCTCCGGCACGCCCGCAGCGCAGGAGCGCCGGTTGGGCGCCTGAGGCGCCTGCTCAATCTGCATAAAACAGCTCTGGGTCGCCAATTAGGCTCCCGGCTTGGTCCCGATCTACAAAAAATTGATTTTTCTTCGATTTTTAAGCTTTTTCTTCCGTTCCTTTTGCATGAGCTTCCGTCTTTCATTATTAATGACTTGTATACTTCTTGGTAGTTGACCTTAGCCTCCATTCTTCATTCCATATCATAAATCAACTCCAAATAACGTCGGAAACTACACCTTTAATCGACATTTCTTCAACCCTGCACAATTAACCAAAACACATCAAAACTACCACAAACTTGAGGCCAAAGCAATCAATTTAAGCCTATTTAGAATGCTCTAAATGGATATAAAATCCATTTATCACTGACCCTTCTGCATCTCTGGAATCCCTTGTCTTCTCTTTTGACTCGAGTTTATCCCTCAAATCTCCCACAAACTAGGTTAACTCTCCATCTTTAATTATTTTCTCACTTATCTTCTTTCAGTGGTAGCATTCATTTTATTATGCCCCTTATCTCGATGATAATCACAGTACTTATTTTTGTTCCGCTAGTGCTCAGGGTCTTCAGCCTGGCCGGTCGGATGAACCCAGGCTTGCCCTTTATCTCATGGAGAATCTTTGAGATAGGTGTGTTAAGGGGTGTAAACACCGCACTATCTCTATCTCGCCTACGTTCAGCCCCTTTATCGTGCCTCGTGTCATTCAATATGCTGTTGACATCACCACAACCCCTTCGGTCGTCCCTTCTATCATTTCTTCTATCATCTCTATCATTCTTCTTACTATCCTTATACCCTACAATGGATTCCATTTTTCTCCTAATCGCCTCCCCCCTCAAATATATATCATTTAAAGATTTTGGAGGCACATCATAAAGAGAAGATCGAAGCTTCTTACCTTTGATGGGGTCTAGCCCCAACGAGAGGAACCCATCTGCTTTGACCTTGTCCAAGTTGGTCACCATCCCTGCTTCCTCCTTAAACATTGCAAGATACTCCTTTAGTTCTTCATTCGGCCGCTGCCTACAGTGGATTAAAGCTTCAGTATCCTTCTCTCTTCGGCACAAATGAGAATAGTGCCTCAAAAACTTCTTCTTGATTTCCTCGTACGAGCCAATTGACCTGGGCCTCAGTGATCGATACCACATTGACGTTGGTCCCTTCAGGTAGGTCTTGAACATCTTACAGAGCATCACATCACAATGCCCCATACCAGTCATGAGCGATTAGTACTTCTCACAATGGTCTTCGGGGTCACCCTTTCCTCCAAATTCGTGCATCTTTGGGAACTGTCTTCTCAGAGGTGATCAAAATTGTTCGACATCCTCGGTTACCACGGGCTCGTGGCTGATCTTTTTATCCCCAAACATGACTTTCTTCAGCCTTCGAATTCTGTTATCGGTATGAGGTCCTTCTTCTTCCGAATCGGAGGAATACAATATCTTTGATCGGGTTCTCTTGTAGTGCGATTCAGAGTTCCATGACTCATCTTCATCGTCTCTGGTTCTCTTCTCCCTTCGATCTTCAGGCTCCGAGTCTTCGGCCTCCAAGGCCTCGCGAGCGCTTTCTCTTGTAATTCGATCTTTTCTCTCTAGAGCTTTAGGGCTTTCAACCTCAATCGGTCGTCCTCTTTCTTCTTAGCCAATCTTTCTGCGTCTCTGTTTCTCTTTTCTTTCTTAGTTTCTTTCTGTTTCCCTTTGATTCTCTGCTGCTCTCGCCACCTCAGGAGCATCTCTTGCTGTTCTTCCGAAGATGGCATGTCTCCTTCTTCTTCGAAAGTTAGCAGCCTTGGGATGATAGGCGAAATTGCCCTCGGGATAACAGGAGGGGTACGGCTATTTCCAGCCATGGTGACATCATCGGTTAGGGGTGTTTCATCATTCGTCATAGCTTCTGGTAAATCTCAATCACAAACGTATCTCTATGTTCCCACAGACGGTGCCAAATGTTACGATCAATTTTCTCCCGAACCTTGGTTCGGTCGGACCTGCAGAAGAAGAATGCTGGGGTTTGGCCCTCCGATTAACCTCCGGTGTGAGAATAAGTCAGTCGATTCTTTGTAAGGTAATTAGAACATAGAGCGCTTGTGTATTGTGTGTCCAAATTGTGAATGAATGAGAAAATGAACTTGACTAGACTATATTATTTCTTCTTCATGTAGTTTCCCGAAGAATGGGTGTCATGGGCGACGTGTCCCACATTCTATGGATTTCCAACTACATGACTGTTGTGGGCAGACAGACTGATTAAGGATGGCTTCATCCGGTTGGGCCTACGATCTGTCCCCGGACCTTCGGTTCGGCCCATTAAGAAGATGGGCCTCCAAAAGTTTTCACAACTTAAATTACAACCTATAATTTTTCTTTATTAAAAGCTTCAACGCCTGTTTCGACTACACGCATATGTCTTTGATGCCTCCTTTGACGATGGCACGCATTTATGCCAATCCTACATGAGTATATCTGTATATGTATTACAAGAATATATACTTTTGTATTACGAATTAAATACTTAAGGTGAATTAAAATTAATAATATAATTTTCTGTTTTAAAAAAAGAAAATTAAATTTTCTTATTATTAATGTATATATTTCTTATACTAAAATTTATTAAAATTGATTAAATGATAGCAGCTTATTTCTTTTTTGGATGTAAAATCCGAAAACATATTCGAAAAAAAAAGAAGAATGGATGAATTTGTATAAATATGATTATGGGCTTATAAACATAAAAGGGAACCAAGATAAATGATATATTCTTTATATATATAATGGAGAAATTATATATTCTTTTTCTTTATTAAAAGCTTAATAAAAGCTTATAGATGCAGGTCTTTAATGACACGCATATGTATATTTCATTGGCTCTGGTATTAAAGGCAAATTCAACAGTGATCAAAAATCTAAATTGGGGGCAGTGATCCAAATGGTGATTCAAGGATCAGTGAATAGTGATGAGTGGATTTATATCCACTTGGATCGCTTCAATTCGGCTTAAATTGATTCACTTGGGCTCAAGTTTGTTATAGTTTTGATGTGTTTTGCTTAGTTGTGCAGATTTACAAGAATGTCGATTAAGGGTGATGATTCTATCGTGTTTGGAGAATTAATTGATTAAAATTCGGATTTTCCGGGAAGGTTGCGCAGTCTACACTGTTTTGGCTATATCTGGAGTTCTATAAGTCCGTTTTCAGCGATCTTACTGTCCACGCGAAGCCTGGAAGATTTTCTACAACTTAGGATTGGATTCGCGCGCACAAGTTGCGTGTGTTGGGCGCAGATTGTACGACAAGCAGACTGAGGGGAGCAGGGAATTTACTGTTTTGCCGTTTTCAAGTTCTAATTATATTTTGGGCAGTTTTTAGTACCTAAATCGAATTCTAATTGTAATAGAAGGCAATTTCTTGATGGGGAAGACTTGGAGTGCCTATATAAACACATCCAATCCCTTGTAAATTAGACAATTAGAATTAGAGAATTAGACAATTAGATATCTTGTACATAATATAGCTTAGATCTGCAAAGGAGAGAAGGATTCAACGCTCGTGACAAGCAACGGATCTAGATCTACTTCATCTTTTGTATCATAGATTTGTTTTCTCAACTCTTGTTTTATTAATATTATTACTTTCTTCCATATCTTGTCTTCTATCATGGTTTCAATAGATCCCATGATGACGAGCGGTTCAATTATGAACTAATCGTTGTCATGGGATTCTAACGGATTTATTTATGGAGCATAGTATCTTGATGCTTTAAAGATTTGTGTGTGATGTATATTTGATATCCTCGTATGGTTATGCTTAATTGATAGATGCATCATGAACATCTAATTTGTTAATCTCTTGTGAAGTGAAAGTGGATCTTGAGATTTAGAACTTGCCATGCTAGCATAGGTTCATGATTGTTTATCAACATGATTCGTAGTATGAGATGAGAATACTTATATTGCCCTGTGTGATCTTTATGGATAACTTGTTCTTCAACCGTTATGTTTTCAAATTATATAGACATATAGGGTCTAAGCATAATTGGTGTCTATTCATCTTCTATCTCTTTTGTGGATGTATGTTTAGTTTGGTATACGTATACTGAGAGGTATCGTGTACTTATTTCATGTTGTCCGATCAGATATCATAACCATTGCACATAGTGATTAAAGGCGTCAGATCTAAGCGAAGTATTTACTGAAGTTAGGATTCCATTTTTTTTCTCGCATATAAGTTGTTAGTAATTTTTAGTTTGTTAATTTGTATCTTAGTTAATTATAGTTAGTAAAAAACTTAATATTGTTAATTGTCTTAGCAGTGCATAATAACCATACATTGTTGCATAGGTACAAAACTGAATTGAAACCTAAGATCTCTGTGGGAACGAACTTGACTTCTATCTGTATTACTTGTGACCACGTACGCTTGCGTGATATTGTGTTAACAAGTTTTTGGTGCCGCTTGCATGTGTTGGGCGCAGATTGGACGACAAGCAGACTGAGGGGAGCAGGGAATTTACTGTTTTGCCCTTTTCAAGTTCTAATTATATTTTGGGCAGTTTTTAGTACCTAAATCGAATTCTAATTGTAATAGAAGGCAATTTCTTCCTGGGCAAGACTTGGAGTGCCTATATAAACACATCCAATCCCTTGTAAATTAGAGAATTAGAATTAGACAATTAGACAATTAGATATCTTGTACATAATATAGCTTAGATCTGCAAGGGAGAAAAGGAGAGAAGGATTCAACGCTCGTGACAAGCAACGGATCTAGATCTACTTCATCTTTTGTATCATAGATTTGTTTTCTCAACTCTTATTTTATTAATATTATTACTTTCTTCCATATCTTGTCTTCTATCATGGTTTCAATAGATCCCATGATGACGAGCGGTTCAATTATGAACTAATCTTTGTCATTGGATTCTAACGGATTTATTTATGGAGCTTAGTATCTTGATGCTTTAAAGATATGTGCGTGATGTATATTTGATATCCTCGTATGGTTATGCTTAATTGATAGATGCGTCATGAACATCTAATTTGTTAATCTCTTGTGAAGTGAAAGTGGATCTGGAGATTTAAAACTTGCCATGCTAGCATAGGTTCATGATTGTTTATCAACATGATTCGTAGTATGAGATGAGAATACTTATATTGCCCTGTGTGATCTTTATGGATAACTTGTTCTTCAACCGTTATGTTTTCAAATTCTATAGACATATAGGGTCTAAGCATAATTGGTGTCAATTCATCTTCTATCTCTTTTGTGGATGTATGTTTAGTTTGGTATACGTATACTGAGAGGTAGCGTGTACTTATTTCGTGTTGTCCGATCAGATATCATAACCATTGCACATAGTGATTAAAGGCGTCAGATCTAAGCGAAGTATTTACTGAAGTTAGGATTCCATGTTTTTTCTCGCATATAAGTAGTTAGTAATTTTTAGTTTGTTAATTTGTATCTTAGTTAATTATAGTTAGTAAAAAACTTAATATTGTTAATTGTCTTAGCAGTGCATAATAACCATACATTGTTGCATATGTACAAAACTGAATTGAAACCTAAGATCTCTGTGAGAACGAACTTGACTGTTAGGTCCCAAAGTATCGTATAAGGGGGGGTTGAATACGATACTATAAAAATTAAAAATAATTCCGAGAATATATCTTTATTAATAATAAACTCGAAGGGGTGTTACAACTTATAATCCAATGGATTAGCTTCAAAATTAGAACACTCCTAAGGATAGTTTAGGCACGAGGACCTTCTACCCGACATTGCCTGAAAGTGGGCTAAGCCGACTTTCCTACTAGACGGACTATCTAGCAGCTTACACAGAAAATATATGAGAGAGAAGAGAGAGTTGTGTGTTGATGTGTATTTTGAAATGAAATACAACAGGCCTATTTATAGGTTATAGAAAGTCACTATGCAGTTAATATACGTAACTGATTACGTATATTAACCTGCCTAATTTCTTTCAATAACAACCTGCCGAACCTGCTTTTCAACCACTGCATTTTCAATTTCAAAGTCTTACTTTGATTTTTAATACATGTGGGCCCCACATGTTCCCTACTTTATGAATAGTACTTTTGGGTACTATTCACATGAATAGTAACTTCGGTTACTATTCACCCGGTGTGAATAGTGATTCCGGAGAATAGTAATGCCGGTGTGAATAGTGATTCCGGTGAATAGTAATTCCATTGTGAATAGTGATTCCGGTTACTATTCATTTTCCTCTTATTTTTGATATCCTTAAATATTCAGCTTCTGAAATGGAGGATATCAACACTGCTGTCAATCATACCTCTTTAACAGTTTTCCGAGTTAGATACTTCGATTCCTTTGTGAAAATGTTGACGCCTAGTGCAACTGGTCTGGTTCACAGACGACTAACATTCACTCGTGGTCTTCGTATCATGTCTTTAAGAATACTGCCAAGAATTGTGCAACCACAAAAACTTTATCACTGAAATCTTTTGGCCCTTCAACTGAATCATCTGTACATCTTATTTTTGTCACTGAGGCTTGATCATTTTAATGAACTTCTTTCAGCGACTTGATCCTTGTTGGTGCCTGTTCTTCAAATTTCACGATCCCTGTATAGAGTTTATTATTTATCTTTTATCCTAGTTGAGTTATATATGTCCTCTATTACATATTACATTTTTATGCTTTACAATCTCCCCCTATTTGATTGTCAGGGTTTGACAAACAAATTCCTAGAGGATAACTCAACTGATACAACAAAAAAATAAAATACAAAGATAAATAATATAAACGTACATTCTGGATCATATATATATTTTCCAGATTTCCAAGTGCAAGACAATTGTTCCTCTAGACTGAACATATCTTCAAGTTTTGCCTTGCTTTCTTTTCACATAGCACGAATACTTCCATTTAGCTTTTCCTTTCCCATGATAAAGTTAATTCCGTGTCAACAACCTTTTCCTTGCCTTTATTACGCCTAGTAGCTTCTTGGTCATCCACCTTCTCCCCCTCAGTTGGGTTATCCTCCAAGATAGTAGGATGTGGAGTTGGTAATTTAGACGAAACTGTCTTCACCAAGGAATTAATTGCATGACTAAACTGGGCTGCCATGGAACTTAATTAAACCTGGAATGCATCATGTTGAATAAGTTGCAAATTTTTGATTTCCGCAATGGACTTACAGATATTTGGCAACTCTTTCTCCAATTTTTGGACCCGTGTAAGGAGTCTACTGTATTCCTTTCTGGTTACAGGTGCATGTGGTTGAGTAGGTTGCTCACTCGTATGTTCTGCAGGTGTTTCACTCAACACTCTATATTCACTCGGTTTAGTGGTTTGGGTGACACTTACATGTTCTGTTCGTGTTTCCCTCAACTCTCTTCCAGAGCTTCCACCGATATGTGTACCTGCAAATGAAATCATCCTATCCCCTTTTTCAGAGGTCACGGATGGTGCATTGAAAGTTCGTGAGCTTCCATCCTCGCGTGAAGCGAGTTGCCGACCACTGGTAAATAGTGGTAAATCTCGAAAGAGATCCAGAGATTTTTCCTCTAGGAGGTTAAACTTGAATCGATTAAATGGCACAAAACCCAAGTTTCCCTCGTATGTCTGTGAAGACACTTGGTTCATAAAAGAACCACCTACCGATGGATCTTTCCGTAAAATGGAAGATTCACCAGCAGTTATTGAGGTGGTAATTCAACCTCGGATGCCTGTGAAGGCATTTGATCTTTAGAAAGATCATCAACCACTCTTATGTTCCGTGAAATGGAACTCAAGATAGTTGCTCCCGTCAATTCATCCTCATTTACATTTTCACTCATTTGACAAGGAAGAATTGTTTCCCTAACAGTTACAGTTACCTCAGGTTCATTTGGTTTACTTCGTTTAGAATGAGGTAGAGCTGCTGATGTAACTAACTCCTTATGTGGTGCTGCTGAGGCACTATCTCCCTCAAAAGTGTTGATGGTTGGTCGTTTAAGTGACAATTGAGGTGTAGGAGTTTGTTGTGTTTGTGTTTGTATTTGTAAAATGGGCTCTTCGACCTGTGTTAGAGTCGGTGGGATTTCCTGCTCTTGGTCGGGTAAGATGGCCACTGGGGGCTGTAGAAACTGTATTTCCTGTGACACAACAGGGAATACAAAGGTTGGAATAGCAGGGATTGAAATATTACCTTGTCGTATACCTGCTCTCACTGGTCTTGGTAACAACGGAAGTGGGACAGTCTTTAGATATTCAGTTAGGACTTTAGGCACATCCGTATATTTCTTTTTGCTCATGTAATTAATTACATTCGTCTTTATGGAAGAACATTCCACCTTTTGACCATTTTCCAAGCGTACCCTGTCTTCATCATTCAAAAAATAATTTAATATTAGCTGTAGAAACCTTGGATATAGACATTTGACATTTTGAGTCCGAACATCTCTTGTTCCTAAGTGTTTCATCTTTAAAATGATTTGACCAAGCAATATTTTTCCAAAATTAATCCTCAAATTATTGGCGACCGCATACCCTATTTTTTGGATATATTCAGGTATTCGATCTTGATTTGTTCTATCTGAGGAAAAAACATGGTTAAGAGTGTGAAAGAAGAAACTCCAATACTGGGTTAGAAACGTTCTATAAAGATTACCAGTATTGAAATTGCCATCTTGGTACCTTATAAAACGAAAGAACATTTCAATCTGTTCAGGTGTAGGATCAGAAACGAGATTTTCCATAGGAAAATGAAGAATTCGATTAACATCTCGTTCAGTGACCCTAATCGACCTACCAAATAGTCGATATGTGAATCCACACCCGTCTTGTCCAGAAGTGTTAACCGCACTGCAATATAGTTCACGCAATGCATCATGGTTAAGTTGTACTGGTGTAACTAAAGCATATCGAATTAATGAATTTCATTCAAAAATTGTGTCCAAGCCCGAAATTGCTCATCCTGAATGGTTTCGATTTGCTGAATGGAAATAGGATTAACTTTAGCAATTAAAAAGCTTCCCTGCAATGCCATTTTCAAAACTTCGAGGAAATTCAAAAACAAGGGTTAGTTTTTATAAAGGATGATGTATAAAGCAAGAATATAAAATCCAATCTAAAAACCACCAGCTAAATTGAGAGATCTTTCCGATCAAAGCTCGAAATATTCAGCAATCGTGTGTATATGCTCTGTATATCTGAAAAATGATGATGTTAAACACAAACAAAAACTCATCATTTATAAGGTTTCAAGGTTTAGTAGGTTAGGTGTAATAGTGATAGGTTATGTTTGAAAAACAACACCGCTCAATAATTTCTCACCTAACAACCTAATTCGCCGAAAAAACATCTTATCACCGAAACCTATCGGCCGAAAAAACATCTTATCACCGAAACCTATCAGTCTATACACATATACACATATTTATTACTTCTAATTATTATGGATTTAAAAATAATCACGGTGTAAATCAAGAATTAATCCACAATAATCAGATAAACTCACAATTAAATAGATATAAAATTAACAAAATATCATTAATTGATATATGTCAATAAAATATTTATTTAATTATGCTACAGTGATATCTCCAGAATAATCATGCAGATAATCAAATAAAACAAACAAAATCCTGAGAATGAAATTCACTGGCTGCAATTAATTGAACAGACATTTTAAAAAAAAAATCATGTGAAATTTAACATACCAAGCTCACTTACCAACCTTGAAAAGGTTGCTTCATCCAAAGCTTTAGTAAAAATGTCTGCCAACTGTCTTTCACTAGGAACAAAATGCAGTTCCACAGTGCTTTCCATCACATGCTCCCTGATGAAATGGTATCTGATGTCTATGTGCTTGGTTCTAGAATGCTGCACTGGATTCTGTGATATTGCAATTGCACTAGTGTTGTCACAGAAAATTGGGATCCTTTTAACTTTAACTCCATAGTCAAGTAGTTGATTTCTCATCCATAAAATCTGTGCACAACAACTCCCAGCTGCTATGTATTCAGCCTCTGTAGTTGAGGTAAATACTGAGTTCTACTTTTTACTGAACCATGAGACCAGCTTGTTTCCCACGAATTGATAGGTTCCTGTGGTACTCTTTCTATCCATTTTGCAACCTGCATAATCTGCATCTGAGTAACCAATTAGATCAAAACCAGAATCTCTAGGGTACCAAATGCCGAGTTTTGGTGTTCCCTTGAGATATTTCAAAATCCTTTTAATAGCTACTAAGTGAGATTCCCTCGGATCAGCTTGAAATCTAGCACATAAACATGTAGCAAACATAATATCAGGTCTACTAGCTGTTAAGTATAAAAGAGATCCAACCATGCCCCTATAGCTTGTCATGTCCACCTTCTTTTCCTTAGTATTCAGTTCAAGCTTAGTGGCAGTGGCCATGGGTGTTTTTGCAGAAGAACAATCTGCTAAATCAAACCTTTTTAAAAGATCATAAATGTATTTTGTTTGACTTATAAAAATTCCCTCATTCACTTGTTTAACTTGTAAACCAAGAAAATAAGTTAATTCACCCATCATACTCATTTCATATCTACTTTGCATGAGTTTGGCAAACCTCTTGCAAAGTTTCTCATATGTAGACCCAAATATTATATCATCTACATAAATTTGGACAAGTATCATAGAGCCATTGACATTTCTATAAAAGAGAATTTTATCAATAGCACCTCGAATGAAGTGATTCTATATAAGGAACTGTGAGAGTGTATCATACCAGGCTCTAGGTGCTTGCTTCAGGCCATAGAGTGCTTTGAGTAGAAAGAACACATATTCTGGAAAGTCTGGATCTTCAAAACCAGGCGGTTGACTAACATACACCTTCTCCTCCAGAATACCATTCAAAAATGCACTCTTGACATCCATTTGATAGACTTTGAAATTGGCATGCGTTGCATAGGCCAGGAAGATCCTTATTGCTTCTAACCTTGCTACTGGTGCAAAGGTTTCTTCAAAATCAATTCCTTCCTCTTGACAGTAGCCTTTAGCAACTAATCTAGCTTTATTCCTTGTGACTATGCCATTCTCATCCATCTTGTTCTTGAATACCCACTTAGTGCCAATCACTGATTTGTCTTTAGGTTTGGGTACAAGTTTCCATACTTCATTTCTCTCAAACTGGTTTAACTCTTCTTGCATTGCTAAAACTCAGTCTGGATCCAGAAGAGCTTGTTCAACTCTCTTAGGTTCTTCTTTGGATAGAAAACTACTGTATAAGCATTCTTCTTGACTTGCTCTTCTGGTTTGGACCTTTGCATTAGGATCTCCAACGATAAGCTCAAATGGATGATCCCTGGTCCATTTTCTCTGTGGTGGTAAGTTTGACCTTGATGAAGGGGCTTCATTTTCTCTGTGTTGATCATTGTGACTTATTGTTGAGTTTTGACTGTAAGAAACTCCCCCTGAGTGTATGGCCCTCGAGATTGATGGATTTCTTGCAGATTCATCAATAGATACTTCTGTTTGATTTTCTACAGATGCTTCAATTTGATTTCCAACTGATGGTGTAATTTGCTCTTCAACAGGTGGTTCATTCTGCACTTCAATTGATAATCCTTGTCTGTTTCTCACACCATTTGATCTCCATTCTTCATCATCATCTTCACTTTCTTCACCACTTCTCTCATTCTCGAATGAGAGAGACTCATGAAAACCTTCATCTACTAGACCAGATATTTTCTTGTCATCAAAGACAACATGTATGGACTCCATTACAATGTTTAGTCTTAGGTTGTATACTCTGTAGGATTTTCCAGCTGAGTATCCAACAAAGATAGCTTCATCTGCTTTTGAATCAAATTTTCCAAGATGCTCACCATGATTTTTCAGTACAAAGCATTTGCATCCAAAGACATGCAGAAAGTTGATTGTTGGTTTCTTGCCTTTGAAAAGTTGATAAGGTGTCATGCCTTTTGCTTGATTGACCAAAGAAATATTCTGAGTGTAGCATGCAGTGTTTACAGCTTCTGCCCAGAAGTATGTTGGTAGCTTAGATTCTTCAAGCATTGTCCTTGCAGCTTCAATTAAAGTTCTGTTCTTTCTTTCCACTACACCATTCTGTTGAGGAGTTCTTGGTGCAGAGAATTCTTGGATAATTCCTTCTTCTTCACAAAACTCTCTTATTACAGAATTCTTGAACTCAGTTCCATTGTCACTTCTGATTCTCCTTACTTTGAGTAAAGGATTGTTGTTGACTATCCTGATGTGATTTAAAATGACTTCACCTGCTTCATCCTTAGAGTGCAGAAAGAATGTCCAAGAGAATTTTGAGAAATCATCAATAATCACAAGACAGTATTTCTTATTTGAAATTGACAACACATTGACTGGTCCAAAGAGATCCATGTGGAGTAGTTGCAAGGGTTGATCAACTGATGACATTGACTTTGATTTGAAAGAGGCCTTCTTCTGCTTCCCTTTCTGGCATGCATCACACAATCCATCCTTGGAGTAATCCAATTTTGGAATACCTCTAACCAAATCCTTCTTTAACAACTCATTCATTGCTTTAAAACTCAAGTGTGACAGTCTTTTGTGCCAAAGCCAACCTTCATCTACACTTGCCTTGCTGAGAAGACATGTAGTCATGTTTGCATTTGTTGAATTGAAGTCAGCAATGTACACATTTCCTCTTCTATCTCCTGTCAACACTACCTTGTTGTCACTTTTCTTGAAAATGACACAAGCTTCATATGTGAACCAGACGTTCTGGCCTTTATCACACAATTGACTGACACTTAGCAAGTTATGCTTAAGTCCATCAACCAGTGCTACTTCTTCAATGACAACATTCCCTTGTGAAATCAAGCCATATCCTCTAGTATATCCTTTGCTGTTGTCTCCAAAGGTAATGCTAGGGCCAGCTCTCTCCTCAAACTTAGTGAGCAGGGTAGAATCTCCAGTCATATGCCTAGAGCAGCCACTGTCCATATACCAAAGATTCTTTCTGTTTCCCTGCACACATCAACACAAAATCAAGTTGATTTTGGTACCCAAGCTTTCTTGGGTCCTGTCTTGTTAGCCAATTTCTTATCCTTCAAATCCCTTTTAACCGAAGGTTTAGATTGAGTTAAATCAATTTTAACTTTTGGTTTGGGCCTTTGAGAGACAGAATTTAATACTTGCTCATATGTGTTATAGTTAATAGCATTATTAGGCATAGTCTGTGCAAACATGTTATTCATCATCCATGGCATCTGTGGCATATTGTAGTATGGATTATACATGAATGGTATGTTAGCATATTGACTAGATGCATGAGCAGAGGGAGCATACATATTTGGCATAACATTCACAGCAGGCATAGGCATATAAGGCACAGAAGCATTCTTAACAGATTTACAGTTGGTAGATAAATGATTAACACTTCCACACTTTACACATTTTATTCTAGGAGCATTTTTATCAGGTGTGTAATTGTTGTGTTTGTTAATCCCTACCTTACCATTTCTATTCTTTTTCTTGTCCTTAACACCTGACTTAACATTTTCTAGCTTGTCCTTCAATTGCTTGTGGGACAAGTTGCCTATGTTTATTTGTTCAACAGATTTGGTTTTGCTGCACTCTCCAACTACAAAGTTTTTGTTGACAGGTCCATATTGGTTATTTAATTTAGTTAAAGTTGCTTTGCTAACAGGCTTAGGTCTCAAAGAACATTCTTTTTCGACTAAATCACTATCTGAAGCAACTTCCCTATCAACATCTAACTTAGCTTCTGCTAATTTGTGAAAAGAATCAACTCCTTGTATACTGTACATTTCTTCAGTTTTAGCCTTTGATCCCTTCCACTTAGCAATTAAGTCTTGTTCCTCTTTTAACTTTTTTATTAAGCACTATTCTCTTTTCAGACCCTCAAGTAACTCATTCTTAGCATCCTGGAAATCTCTTTTCATTGTTTCAAAATCAATTAGTTGAGTTTCTAACAGAGTATTCCTATCACCTATCTTAGCATTAAGATCTTTAATCTTTTTGTTCTCCTTGTTAAGTGATTTTAATGTGACATGCATGTTGTACAATTCATTAGACATTTCATCAACAATATTGGCACATTCATCTTTGGAAAGCTCAGTTAGATTTGTAGAGTATACCTGGTTGCTTGCTGAACTAGCCTTTTCATCAGTTTCGTTTGCCATGAGTGCAAGATTGACAAACTCTTCTTCTGCATCTGAGTCACCTCCAGCTGCCCAATCATCATCTCTTGATACGAATGCTCTCTCCTTTTGCTTGAGAAGGTCAAAGTATTTCTTTTTGTAATCGACAGTCTCAAACTGTTTCTTTTCATTCTCAGATTTGGATTTTCTGCATTCATTGGCAAAGTGGCCAGCAATTCCACAGTTATAGCATTTGAACTTTGATCTTTCAACCACATCCTTGTTTGGTTGATAGTTTTTCTTGAATTGCCCGGCTCCTGCTGAATTCTTCTTGAATCTTAGCTTCGAAAATCTTTTTGATAGAAATGCCAAATATTCATCTAGATCTTCAGCTTCATCCTCAATTAATGCATCAGGTTCTTCAATCATCTTGTTTTTACCTTGGCTAGTTGCAGCTCCACCTTCCCAAGTTCTTTGACTTGGTGTGGCTTCTTTATTCTTCATCTTCTCTCCATCTTGGTTTGTTGGAATATTGGCTACCAAAGCTATATTTCCACCTTTCTTCTGGCTTTTCTCAATTTCTTCATCTTGTTGCAACTCGAGCTCATAGGTCTTTAAAATTTCATACAGTCTCTCAAGTGTAAAATCTTTGTTGTCTTGAGAGTTTCTCAACGAGACTGTAACTGGCTTCCATTCCTTAGGAAGAGATCTCAGAAATTTTAAGTTGGAGTCTTTGACTTCATATGTTCTCCCGTACAACTTCAGGCCATTCAGTAGTTTCTGAAATCTACTGAATATATCTGTTAAATTTTATCCAGAATTATGATGGAAGTGTTCATACTGTTGTATGAGGAGTTGCATCTTGTTCTCTCTGACTTGTTCAGTTCCTTCACAGAGTGTTCGAATAGTGTCCCACACTTGCTTGGCAGTGGTGCAGTTGATGACATTGTCGAACATGTCTTGATCAATACCATTGAACAGTATATTCATGGTCTTTTTATCCTTCTAGACTTCCTCTTTGTCTCCATCTGTGAATTCTGCGGATAATTTGGGAATAGGCCTTCCAGCAACTCCAGTTCCTGCTGCTTCTCCAACTGCAGTGTTGGCCTTCATAGGAATATGAGGACCTCTTTCTATACAGTTTACATAACCTTCATCAATAGATAAGAGATGTAAATGCATCTTTACTTTCCAGTGAAAGTAATTATCTTTGTCAAGAACTGGTATTCTCACGCCTGAATCCTTCATTCCCATGGTGGTGATCTTTAGACTTCTTGTATGCTAGAAGGTTGCTCTGATACCAATTGTTAGGTCCCAAAGTATCGTAGAAGGGGGGTTGAATACGATACTATAAAAATTAAAAATAATTTCGAGAATATATCTTTATTGATAATAAACTCGAAGGGGTGTTACAACTTATAATCCAATGGATTAGCTTCAAAATTAGAACACTCCTAAGGATAGTTTAGGCACGAGGACCTTCTACCCGACACTGCCTGAAAGTGGGCTAAGCCGACTTTCCTACTAGACGGACTATCTAGCAGCTTACACAGAAAATATATGAGAGAGAAGAGAGAGTTGTGTGTTGAGGTGTATTTTGAAATGAAATATAATAGGCCTATTTATAGGTTATAAAAAGTCACTATGCAGTTAATATACGTAACTGATTACGTATATT
The DNA here is from genome assembly GCA_036435485.1 of Saposhnikovia divaricata. NCBI lineage: Eukaryota > Viridiplantae > Streptophyta > Magnoliopsida > Apiales > Apiaceae > Saposhnikovia > Saposhnikovia divaricata. The sequence goes on along the minus strand of CM071597.1, from coordinate 6,781,422 downwards.
AACCTGCCTAATTTCTTTCAATAACAACCTGCCGAACCTGCTTTTCAACCACTGCATTTTCAATTTCAAAGTCTTACTTTGATTTTTAATACATGTGGGCCCCACATGTTCCCTACTTTATGAATAGTACTTTTGGGTACTATTCACTTGAATAGTAACTTCGGTTACTATTCACCCGGTGTGAATAGTGATTCCGGTGAATAGTAATGCCGGTGTGAATAGTGATTCCGGTGAATAGTAATTCCATTGTGAATAGTGATTCCGGTTACTATTCATTTTCCTCTTATTTTTGATATCCTTAAATATTCAGCTTCTGAAATGGAGGATATCAACACTGCTGTGAATCATACCTCTTTAACATTTTTCCGAGTTAGATACTTCGATTCCTTTGTGAAAATGTTGACGCCTAGTGCAACTGGTCTGGTTCACAGACGACTAACATTCACTCGTGGTCTTCGTATCATGTCTTTAAGAATACTGCCAAGAATTGTGCAACCACAAAAACTTTATCACTGGAATCTTTTGGCCCTTCAACTGAATCATCTGTACATCTTATTTTTGTCACTGAGGCTTGATCATTTTAATGAACTTCTTTCAGCGACTTGATCCTTGTTGGTGCCTGTTCTTCAAATTTCACGATCCCTGTATAGAGTTTATTATTTATCTTTTATCCTAGTTGAGTTATATATGTACTCTATTACATATTACATTTTTATGCTTTACATTGACTTCTATCTGTATTACTTGTGACCACGTACGCTTGCGTGATATTGTGTTAACAAATAGTACTGACCAAAATTTGGATCACCACTATTCACTGATCCAAATTTGGATCATTTGATTTAATATTAAAATAATGATTTTGTTATTTTATACATGTTTAGTTTATTAGATTCAAAATTGATTTATGATTTTTTAATTATTTAATTAATAATAGTACATAATTAATAAAATGAATATATTTTTCGTCAAGTAAGAACACAATTTTAATATTATTTACGTATATTAAAAAATTTATTTTTTTAGTTTATTCAATTTATTAAATAAAATATAAATAGTTAATAACGATTAAACATTAAATATAAATTAAATAATTCGATATAATATTTATATAATATAATATGTAAATAATAATTTGGATCAAAATTTGGATCACGCTGCCAGAGTTGGTCAGAAGTTTGGATCACAATTTGGATCAGTTGGTGATCCAAATTTGGATTTTTGGATCGTAACTGTTGGAGATGGCCTAAGCACCTTGCTCACAAGTCACAAGCACTTGGTGATCCTGAATGAATAGTACATTGCTGAAGATGTTGATGTCTAGATCCTAAATGAATAGTACATTGCTAAAGATGTTGATGTCTATTGATGTTTGTAGTTGTTTCCGCGAACAAATAGATTCGTGTAAATCATTTTTTCTTCCTCAAGCTAATGAATATATGATGCTGGCATGGTCGAGGAACATGAACATGAACATGAGTTTGACTGAGAGTATTGCTCTGAAGAAATAGACACAAAGACATGGTTCTATCATTGCAGTAGTACTTGTGATCTTTCATTTCATCCTGATTCTATTAAATATCATCTTATCGCGGGTACCTGTTCCAGTATATCAAGTTTGGGGCTACTAATATAATTAGAGACTACCTCCATCCCCAGAGACTCACATTTGTTTTCAACAAAAAAGTTAGTAGTTATGAAAAATATGGCCACAAAAGCCATGGTGAACCATTAAGTTTTTTAATTTATAAAGAAAAAATAATCTTTTGTTTTGAAACATTGTCACTGGTATCTAGATAACATGTTGCATCACCGAAAGCAAATGTTACACTTATGCTAAGAGCTTTAATATGTACAAAAGTTGCTAAAGTTTATATAGCATTATTAAACAGAATGTATCCAAATACCGGTACAGCCAAAATTAACATAGATGAGATTGTTTTAGTTGTAATGTAATATATGAGAAGAATTAACTAAATAATTCTAGGTTTTTAGACATTTTATACTTTACCATTACTTAATTACTGCACATAAAGAAAACGAACCCAAAAAAAAAAAATTAAGACAAAGATATAAATTTTCTACACAAAAATCTTTATACCAGATGGCAATAGAAGCGTTTGCAATTTTGGCAACATTTTCTTATCAAAACCAACCATGTCCACTTACTTCACACCTACAAATATTATACTCAATACTGGACACAATCAAGGTATGATTGTATTTCTTGACAGTCTTGAAGAATCCATGATTTGGGTAATAATATGTAAACAAAGAATTAAGCAGTTCTACAAATTTATGTACGTATATCCAACATAAGAAATAAAAACAGAGAGAACCAAAAACAAAAAATTTAAAACATAGAAATCAAAAAACAGGCATAGAGATACAAAGATGATTGAATAAAAGTTAGATAAAACTTAAAATCGATACATAACTTAAATATTGAAAACAAATGTTGCTGATCGATATAGTACCAAATATTTATTGAAAACCAACATCGAAAGTTTGAAATGTGAAAACGACATGAAAATAAATTCTCTAGAGCATTACGTCACGTTCATATCTCATCATATTAGCAATACGATAATTAGTTTATCATATTTCTCACACCATTGAAGTGAAGGTGAAATCCTTGCTCCATCAACCTATGAACCAGAGTTTTTTCAAAAAAAGCATTAAAACTTAGATTTTGTTTAATAAGATGTGAATAAAATATTAATTATAATTGACATAAGTAAAATGATATACCTAATCCTCATCATGAAAACGTCCTCATTACATGGAAGGTTGATAAAAATCTTGGAAGAAGGTAAGTTGGAAATATGAACTAAGCCTGTATTGCCAATAATTAATAACATTACATAGTAAGTTCAGTATATAAATAAGCAATAATATATTTATTATTTAGTGAAGCTGATATAAGTAGGGCTGGCAATTTTGGACCCGATCCGAACCCGATCCGAACCCGACCCGAACCCAACCCGCATGGGTCGGTTTCAGGTTTATATTTTTCGGGTTTGGGTCGGTTTCGGGTTGACCCTAATTTGATTCAAAAAAATCGGGTTGGGTTCGGGTTACCCGAAACTGACCCGAATATATATATATATATATATATATATATATATATATATATATATATATATATATATATATATATATATATATATATATAGAGTTGCACTCCATGAAGAACACCTTATATAAAGAACAATAAAGAACACCTCATATTTAATTCAATATAAGAGTTCCGTCATGACACCCAATACAAAAAGTTTTTATTTTTTTATGGGAAATTCTCAATGGTACCACTGTACTTTTAGCTTTTGCCTGTGGTACCATTATGTTTTTGACTCCTCTAAACGATACCCTTAACAAATTGACTTCTTAACAGAAATACCATTTTGTTAGAAAAACGTTATAGAAACGTTAAGTAGGGTTTGCGGCCAATATTCAACCTTTTTTCTTATTGCATACTGCAACGCATGGCCAAGATTGTTCTTATATTTTTTTAACAGGTTTGGGACCAACCAATATTCTTCAAATATATTTTAGTGAAATTCTCAATGGTACCACCGTACTTTTGGTTTTTGCCGGTGGTACCATGTCATTTTGACCTTACTTAACATTTCTAGAACATTTTTTTAACAGAATGGTATTTCTTTTAGAAAGTCAATTTGTTAAGGGTACCGTTAAGAGGAGTCAAAAACGTAATGGTACCATTGACAAAAGCCAAAAGTACAGTGGTACCATTGAGAATTTCCATTTTTTTTTATCTTCTATCCATTTAGCAAAAAAGAAAATTAAATTATTTTTTTTTGGAAAAATCACTGTTCGTGATGACATCAGCAGTGACGTCATCATGAATAGTGATTTTTTTAAAAAAAAAATTTAAAATTTTTTTTGCTGGATGGATAAAGGATAAAAAAATAAGAACTTTTTGTATTCGGTGCCCCTGGCGGGGCCAATGGATCTATTGGAATAATTGATTTTATAGTGTTCTTTATTGTTTGTTATATAAGAGTGTTCTGTATGGAGCAAAGGCCTATATATATATATATATATATATATATATATATATATATATATATATATATATTATTTTAAAAATTTTAAAAAATTAAATTTTCGGGTCGGGTTACCCGAAACCCATTCGTGTCAGGTTCGGGTTGAGCACCTGTACCCATTAAATTTTCGGGTCGAGTTCGGGTTGGGTCAAAAAAGCGACCCGAGTCTGCTGACCCGACCCGAACACGATCCGAAACCCGAAATTTCCAGTCCTAGATATAAGTACCTCGATAAGCAGCAATTTTTATACTTGCCAAGATTACAATAACTGGTCTTTGAACATGATTTGCATACAAAGGTTCTGTGTTTCTTAACAAAAAAAAAGGTTCTGTGTTTGCATTTTACGATCCCCAGAATGAAACACGGTGCGAAACACTAAAGTAAAGAAAGAAAAAAAGCGTGGAGTAATGGTTTAAAATTAGCAAATAACTTATTTGGACTTGTTGAATTACTTATATCTGATTTAAACAAAATTTTAATACCTTCCGATCCATAGGTTATTTTGAAACGAATAACTTCTCTTTCACCAAAATGTGTCTGAAATGTCCGTAATGGTTACGGATGGCAACGGGTCGGATCGAATCGGGTTTGGCCATATCCAAATCTAAATCCAAAGTTTTCGGATCGGGTCGGGTCTGGATCCGGGGTTGTAAATCAAAATCCAAATCCAAATCATCGGGTTTCGGATCGGATTCGGGTTTAAATCGGGTTTTTAATTCAAAAATTAAATAATCACATTAAGCAAAACATAAAAGTAAAAATATATTTAAAATTTAAAATATAAAAATATTTTAGTTGCATAATATATATACTTACATTCCGAAATTAAATAAAAATAATAACACATTATTTAAGATATCTCAAATATATATGGGGTGATCATTTTGTGTATTTGTTTGATATGTATCTCAAATATATAAAATGATATATTAAATAATAATAAATATTAAATGTACGTGTATATATATATATATATATATATATATATATATATATATATATATGGGTTTTGGATCGGGTTTCGGATTTCGGGTCGGGTATCGGATCGGGTTACTTAAGATCCAGATCCAAACTCTTTCGGGTCCAAAAATAAGATTCAAATCCAAATCCAGAAAATCGGGTTCGGGTAGACCCAAATGGATTGAATCGGATCGGGTATCCGTCGGATCAGATTTTTTTGTCATCCCTAGTAATGGTTCTAAGTTGTTCATGGCACCAATTACATCTAGAATTTTTGAAAAACAATTAGTGGAAAAATATTGTAGTAATATATTATGATATGAAGTTAGAATCACCAGTGGAATAGATATGTTTCTGATAACGTACATAGATAAGAAAAATGTCGTGAAAATCTTCCAAAGCTTTTAACACTCATTGGAAAGATGAAGTCATCATGAAGATAAGGATTGACACTAGTAGAAGAAACCAAATTGATACACTTAGCAGTACTAACATGCCCGTAAAAACTAAATGCTTAACGAATACAGAGACATTGACAATCTCATATAAGCCTCCTTCCAAGACATTTGGAGGAATTTCTTAGGTTGACATGTACCATTTTGTCACAAGAATATGGTATGTCAGAACGTCATGTTGAGTAAATCATGCAGTACTATTCTCCGAATATAATGTACAACTTGTCAAGGTTATAATGTCAACTTTTCCATTACCAATAATTTCTTCTATGTTACAGCACGATTCTTAACCCAAAATCTAGTCACATCATATTGCTACTTTCTCTAATTTCATTTATTTACAGGCCTTGCTGAAAGTTGTGGTGGATGCTTCACCTCGATAGCCAATGTATTCTTTATGCTAGGAACTGTTGGCCCGCCCATGACAACCATTGAAGCGAGACTTGTGTCTGTGCCAGAGATGGCATATGATTGTCAATACTGTGATTCTGAGGTCTTATTTTTTTTGTCACAGATTTGGGTATATGGTAACAGTTTCGAGTCCTTTCCTGTGGCTGTGGTGGTTCCTGAGAGAAAACCCCTCCAGGATTGGGCAGCAGCTGATAATCTTTCTGGAGATTTCGAATCATTGTGCAAAAATGGGAAAGAAAGAAAATACATGTTAGAAGAACTTAACAACCTTGGCCGGAAAGAAAAACTATGTATAAAGATAATATCCATGTGAATTAACAAAATATGTTTCAGTTAGAATGCATTTTATACCATAAACCCTGTGCTCTGTTGTGATTTCTTTTATATTGTTGAGTATAGTGTATGTGCCTGCAGTGTATGCGCCAGCTGTGTGTGTGCTGAGCTGTCAACAGTTGTGTTAGTTAGTTAGTTTGTTATTCAGTATTATGCAGTCTATATATAGACCCAGACCCTCTTATCTCTGTAGTTAGTGAGTTACTTAGACATTCAAGATGTAGTCTCAAGTTTACTCTCTACATTGTAAATACAGTTTTATCTGTTTGTCAATATACAAAATGGAGCGCTCCACCAAACGAATCTCTCTTCTTTACTTTGTTTATATTCTTGTTTCTGCTGCATTCTATCAAAGTTAATATGGTATCAGAGCAGGTGCTCGTGATTTAACCGTGATTTTGCCGTGATTCTTCGTGATTTTGTCGGAATTTCATCATTTTTCAGCCGGAATCTCAACGTTTATCAGAGCCGACGGTGTCGATCGGCGTTGTTTTTGATCTCTCGATGCTGCGTTTGATCTCTCGGAATCATTCCAGTCTCGATCTTCGTTTCACAATTAGAATCAGGTGTTATCTGATCTAAATCTAAAATTCTCTTCAATTCTCTACGAAATTGCTTGTTCTACAGTTTTCGATCGTAATCTAGGGTTTCGGTCATTCTCGTAGTGTTTGTGTGTTGGTGATGTTGTTTGGATCATATTTCTGCTATTTTTGATCGTCAAATCTGTTATTTCTTCCTACACACAATCTGTTTGATAAATTGTCACAATGAGTTTATCTACAATACTTGATCTCTGACTTTCACAATTGGTTGAATGTTGCTATCCTAAACCAAACTTGTTGTTATCTCACCTTGTTGATTGATTCTCGATCTGTTTTACAAATTCCAAACACTAAACTTCTCTCCGAATTCCTAAACTCTTTTGATTCTAAACTCCTTGGTGAGTTCTAAGCCTACTTTGTTAGGTTCCTAAACTGAATTCTGAACTTGATGATTACTTTGTAATCATTTTTCTGATATGGCCGTTCGAGTCAATATGTGGCTCTGCGAGGTCATAATTTCTAAGCTCCATTGGTGAGTTCTAAGCCTCTTTGTAGGTTCTAAGCCTCTTTGTAGGTTCTGATTTGGTTCTGATTGTTGTCCGTGTTTTGGCAACAAAATTGATACATTTTGTTCTGAGATTAAATCTCTTGTGGATTTCTAAATCCTAAGCATCCTAAGCTCTTTTGTGAGTTCCTAAATTCTGTTGATGTCAACAAGAAGTTGTTGTGTTATTTTTGTCAAGAATTATTCTGTTGATGCTCCTGGTGTTCTCTGCATCAAAGTGATGTTGTCATGTACTGCGTGTTACTGTCATAAACTTCAAGTTGTTGTCATGTATCTGTATATTGTTGCTGCGAATCATGTGGTGCTGTTAAGAATCTTGTGGTGCTGTAGCTTCCGGTAAAAGGAAAGACATTGTCTGCTTATTGCTGTTGCTTTTCTTGCTTATTGCTGTCGCTTTTCTTGTGCTTCTTTATGGCTTTTATGTGGGTTTGCTGGTTGAACATCCTGATCACAGATGATAACTGGGAAATTATTGATGATTTGTCATGAGATTGTTATCTGCTACTTGCAAGTGTTGATGCTAGCTTTCAGAAAATGGCTTTTACTGATGTTGCATTTGTTGCTGGTTGAGTGGTTGGTGTTACTGAATATATCAAAGTGAAGTTGCTGTCAAGGTTCTCAAAGTTCCTTATAACAATAATTGCTGCCATCAGGATTGCTTATTCATTCCATCAGGATTTGTTGTTTGCTTTCATACCATCAACATCTATTCTGAGTTCTCGAAAGTGCAGTTTTTTTTTCTGTTCTTCCAGATTGTCCAAGTTGCAGGTTTTCGCTTCCTCTCCCACCTCCAACTTGAGGGGGGATGTTGAGTATAGTGTATGTGCCTGCAGTGTATGCGCCAGCTGTGTGTGTGCTGAGCTGTCAACAGTTGTGTTAGTTAGTTAGTTTGTTATTCAGTATTATGCAGTCTATATATAGACCCAGACCCTCTTATCTCTGTAGTTAGTGAGTTACTTAGACATTCAAGATGTAGTCTCAAGTTTACTCTCTACATTGTAAATACACTTTTATATGTTTGTCAATATACAAAATGGAGCGCTCCACCAAACGAATCTCTCTTCTTTACTTTGTTTATATTCTTGTTTCTGCTGCATTCTATCAAGGTTAATATATATGTCATCAAACAGCTTGGAGGTTTTGAGATGTTGAGAGCTGTTTATTTGGAACCAATTCCTTTCGACATTGAGCGAGAGTTGGTCACTCCGACATTTAAGTTGAAGAGGCCACAACTGCTTAAGCACTACAAGGTATAACATTTACCTTACATGCATAATCTCCCCCCACCCTTTCCTCCCCCCCCTCCCTTCCCCCACATTGTATTAATGCACCATGTCTATATCATGTATTTCTTAAAACATTCTCCCTGTGCAACGACCTTCTCCTGCACACAGTACATGTATTTAAGTATTTAACGTGTACTCCTTAACACCAAATCATTCTTTTGAATTGTAAATTTCAATTTTTGTTTCTGCAGGAGTGCATTGATCAGCTGTACGCTGAAGGAAAGGCAGCAAATGCATAGTGCGTTTAATTACAATGTGAATTATTATTTATGAGCATCCAATATGCAGACTTTTGCATCCTTCTGAAAATACACTATCACAGCAATAATAGTTTTCATGAATCTGATACTCTTGTGGTGTATATATTAAGTCCAAAATCCTACGCTAAACGGATTTGTATTCTGTTTTTTCTTTTTTCGAATCGTTTTTTCTAAGCGCCTGGCAGAGGCTGCAGCCTGCAGAGGTAAAAAAGGGACTCAATTCTAATCTTTTACATTGTTTGAAGTTAAAACGAAGTCGTAAGAAATGGAGTTAGTTAATCTTCTAGGGAAGCTTATGGCTCCTCTGCTCATGATGGTAACAGATCATTGAAATCTAAATATGATCATTAATGTTGCCTCAGTAACCAATTTGATTTTGTTAAAAGATTGAAATACCTTGAATATGCATGATCAAGATTCAAGTACACTTATGCATAAATTACAGGATCATAATAATCTAGGAGATTAACAAAAAATACATAGCTTCCGGACAGCTACCAGATATGGCTTACCGGGATAACTTTCATAGACAGCCTACAGCAGAGGCTACCAGAGTTGGGCTAATTAAGTCACAAAAAATACTAGGTAATGAAAAATTAATGTGTAATTTCCCTTATTTTGTATGAAAAATACTTAGATATAGCATAAGATTCAATTAATAATATGCATGACAAATGCTTGACAAATTTGTCAGATAACAACATTATCACTGTATATCTTTTTTCAAAGCCATTTCCAACTATCCAAGCAAGCTCTTCATCTTGTCAAGGAAGACTGAATCATTCTCACAAACTTAGTTATGTACTCCCGTACCTTTTCTTTATTAAAATCTTCCATGTCTTGGCGACAACTAACTGGAGAATATTTTTCTTTTTCTTTTTTTAAACCTACTTGTGGAACATTTTAATTTTTAAAAATCCGAAGTATAGGGTCGGGAATATTTATCAGCGTGCTTACAAGTTTTTTTTTTGTTGCTAATTAAGAGTGCTTACAAGTTACAGGCACTTGTGCTAATCCTGATAAAAAAGCACTTATATATACTTTTTTAACATGAATCAAAAATCTTAATGCAAAAAAATATTAATAAATACAAGTTTTTTTTATCAAAAAGAAATATATATTCTTATATGAAAATATTTATATAAATGATTAAATGATGTCGTATGTTTTTTCGGGATGGAAAATTCCAAAAAAATATTACCAAAATAACCATGCACGGTGGTGATCACCAGAAAATAGTTTAGGGGAAAAACAGAGAAGAGTTTGGATGCATGGTGGACATATTCTTTTTCTTTATTAAAAGTTTGGATGCATGTCTTTGATGACACGCATATGTTTCTAATTATATAAGCATGCATATAAAAGCTTTCTTAATTGTACTACATGAAATCACAAAATCTTTTCTATATATAGTTTGTTATATTTCATTGGCTTTATAAGAAATTATAGATGGAAGAGAAAAATGATATAGGTATTAAGCACCTTGCTCACGAGCACTTGCTGATCCTGAATAAAAACTACGTTGCTACAAGCGATGATGTTTGTCGGGGCTGCCGTGAAAAAATAGATTCATGTAAATCATTTGTTTATAGTTGCAGTAGTCTAGAATTTGAGTGTCGTTATTTTTTACTTCACAAAACCTGTGCAGAGTTACCCCCAAAGATTGTAAACCCAACTGACCCAAATGAGTTTCTCTTTTTTCATAAGCCTGACCACTTTGATTTTCTCTTATGGTTTAAGCCTCACGCAATTTCGCCTACAAATTGTATAATATGTGGCTGGGAAAGGACCCAATACAATTTTTTCAGGTTCATCTATTGTAAGAGTTTCAATACTAATATTTATGTTTGCTTCAAATGTGCTGTGTACCAAGTTCAGTAGTCCAAAGAGGACCCTACACATGTGCATCAAGGTCATAATCATCCATTAGCCTTAATCGAGGAACCGTGCTCATTCAAATGTCGTGCTTGCAAAGTAGATGATAATAACAGAGACATGTCTTATAGATGCACCAAATGTCAGTTTTGGATTCACAAAAGTTGTGGTGATGCACCTCACTCTTTCCAATTTCAATTTCATAAACACCTTCTTATCCTCTCATTTTCTCTTCCTGAAGTCTACCGCAAATTTCCTAAGCATTGTAGAATCTGTAATGAAAGACTGTATTGGATAGAATGGCTTTAATGTTGTTACAGCTGCAGGTATTTCACCCATTTTGGATGTGCTAGATCAAGTCCAATGTTGAGGTGGTACTTTGCTTAAGCATGTATAAATATTTACATAAATATTTTCTATGTATATACATCCACTTTCATCTTTCCAGTGTACAAAACACTAATTCTCTACATTTTTTTGGTATTTTCAGCAATGGTGAGATTGAAACAAGTCCTAATGATTTGGTGCACCTCCCAGCAGCTGACGAATTATCCCTAACTTTATTGCTTGAGCAATTTATCAAGGATAAGATTACTCAATCTAATTCTTATAATTATAGTAGCATTTCTGGTGCAACAAATTACATTAAACATTGGGCTCATGAAGAACATGATCTTAAACTCATAACAGTGGTGAGTTGTATGATGGGAAGAATGATGATGAATTAATATCATTGCTTTGTGAATGTTGTGTCCAACCCATTCAAACTTGTGACACTCTATTCTATGGTTGTGTTCCTTGCAAATACTTTATGCATAAAGTTTGTGCAGAGTTTCCCCGGGAGGTTGAGCACCACCTTTGGCCAGGTAAGATGCTATGTGCAAATAAGTATAGTGAACCATCCCAGGCTGTCTGGTGTGATAGTTGTCGATTTGCCGGCAACGGTATATTCTTTAGTGTGAAATTTTCTAATCAGCACATCATCCATCTTCATATTGGTTGCGTGGTCTTACCCAAAGTTATCAAACACGAAGCTCACCATCACCAACTTGATCAAGTTCTTTGCGATGATAAATGTAATGCATGCGGATACACTGGTTATCGTAAATGTTATTACAGATGTAAAAAGTGCAATTTCTATATATGTGGAAGGTGCATTAGGTATGTAAGAACATACAAACACTGGTGGGATCCTCACCCCTTGGAATTGAGATATGATGCTCGCATGGTCGAGGAACATGAGCATGAGTTTGACTGTGAGTATTGCTCTCGTGAAATAGACACAGACTATTGGTTCTATCATTGCAGTAGTACTTGTGATCTTTCATTTCATCCATTTTGTGTTTTAGATTCATCTAATCGTCGAACCAGTATATCAAGTTCGGGGCTACTGATATAATAAAAGACAAACTCCATCCCCACAAACTCACATTTGCTTTCAACAAAAAAGTTCGTAGGTGTGAAAAATGTGGCAACCCATGCCTTGGTGAACCGGTCCTCCAATGTGCAACCTGTAATGTCGTATTCTGCATGCAGCACCGTTAATATTCTGCTCTCTAATTCTTACCTTCCCTTTTTATGAAAATCCCCAAGTCCAACTCTTTCCATACTTGTATGAAGTCCCCGTTTCTGGATTGATTGTTTTATTTTCCATGTAGTGACAAGTTTTTCTTAATTATTTGCTTCACCGCCTTTGTTTCTTTAAAATTTTGATTTACTTATAACCCACTAATTAAATTTCCATCAATGTTTTATTAAATTATAGAGACCGGATATATTTTTATTAATTCAACGAAAGATAATGGAAATTAATTTACCAAAGTATTCATAAGATAGATATAAATTACAAATGAAAAATGGAATGTTATATTTCTATTAAGTTTTTTTTTTCATTGTAAAATTCAAAATACCTGATTTTGATAAAGTAATTTCCACAAAAGTGCCACACCACTTGCAAAGTTGCAAGTGGGTTGAAATTTGAAAGTAGACCTTGCAAATTGGGTTTTTATCCGAAGAATCGATCCGAAACTCATGGAAACGATATCCGATTTTTTATCCAAATTTAATTAACTGAAATTTAACTAAATCTGAAACAATCCGATCCGAACCGAAATTCAATCCGATATCCGATATAATCAAATCAGATTATTGTCCAAAAACCGATCTCATCTGATCCGAAAATTACCTTAATCGAATATCTAATCGATAATAATCCGAAATACTTGATTAGATGATAATCCGAAAACGATCAAATCCGAAAAAATATTATCATAACAGAATATAACTCAAAGTGTTATATCCTTTCTAAATTGGAAACTAAAAACACCTACACCGAAAATTATGTGATGGAATAATATTATGGAAATTATATTTTATTTCTTTTTTTTACTCAAAATATTCTATATTTTAGGAAAAAAAACGTTTCAGGATATCATATATGTATCAAAATATTCATGTATAGTAAATATTTTATTTTGAAAATAAAAACGAATGATATTATTTATTATAGAAAATAGGTATTAAATATATTGTATATCTACACATGTTAAACCTTTATAACTCGTGGATACACAAGTTTTTTTTTTTTGCCAAACTGGATAGACATATTTAGTAATTAGGATGTTTGTGAATTGTAATTAACTATTTTTTTTACATAAAATAAGGTAATAAGTAATAAATACTAATAACTATTGCTCATAATTAAATAATAATTTTTTAAAAAAAAACTCATTCCTTAAATATGCACCCCCATCCCATCAAGATTCTTGTCGAACAAAATTAAAAACCTAATAAATAATTCTGAACACTTTTTTATTAAATAAAAATTATTCTACAAGTCAATTTCTTAACTAATTGAAAATCTTTTTTAAATGATTAAGAAAAAAAATCCATTTAGTAATATAAATGATTAAATGAGACTTATTAATTATAATAACTAGCTTATAGTCCGTGCAAAGCACGGTTACTTTTAAATACTTTTAAAAATATATGATTAAATAGAATAGAGTATAATAATTTATTATGGATATGAACCAAGTTGAACCAAACAAGCAAATTATACTCATGTTTGCTTATTATATAATACTAGCTTAAAACCCGTGCGATGCACGGATTTTTTTTAATATTATATAAAAAATTCAATAATTTGAATTAATTTTTTTAAAACATGATTTTTTTAGGCTTAAATTTTTAAATGAGATTATTTGATGATAATTATATAAATGTTATTCGTGATATTTCTAGAAAAATGAGGGATTTTAGTTAGAAATTCAGAAAAGATGATGGATTTTAGTTGAAAAAGGTAATTGATTAATTATTAGTAATTATAAAATTATTTTTTATTAAATAGATTGCCCATGATATAATTGGAAAAACAGAGGATTTGGTTAGAGAAAATTAAAAAGGTAACATATTTTAGGTGGAAAAGGTAATTGATTAGTTTATAGTAATTATAAGTTAATTATGTTATTTTACTAAATAAAATTGCTCGTAATGTTTTTAGAGAAAGAAAAATTAATGTTGCCCGTGATATTTATAGAAAAATAGGGATTTTAATTAGAAAATATAGAAAAAATTATACGTTTTAGCTGAAAAATTTAATCGATTAATTATTTGTATTATCATATTATTATTTTATATTATTAAATAGAACTACCCTTAATATAATTGAAAAATGAGAGATTTTAGTTAGAGAAAATTAAAAAGATAACGTGAAAATTAAAAAGGTGACATGCTTTAGGTGAAAAATGTAACTGATTAATTTATACTAATTATAATTTAATTATGTTATTTTACTAATTAAAATTGCTCCTAGTATTTTTTAGAAATTGAGAAATTAATGTTGCCCGTGATATTTCTAGAAAAAAAGCGAATTTAATTAGAAAAAATAGAAAGACGATAGGTTTTAGCTGAAAATGGTAATCAATTAATTTTTAGTATTGCAATGCACGGGTTTCTTGTATTATGTTATAAATTTTATTTAATATTATAATTATGTTTTTAGGTAATCATTATTTTTAATAATTTTAATAATTATAATTTGATATAATTTAATACACTCATGTTTACGGATTATACTAATATTTCCTTATTATAAACAACGTATATGATTTTTAATATATTTTATTAATAATTAAAAATTATGGTGTGATATTTTCAGGTATATATTAATGATTGTAAGATTTGTTGTAAATTAAAAAGGTAACGTGTTTTAATTGATAAGGAAATATTAATGATTGAAAGATATGATACGATTGATCTTTTTAAGTGTTTATAAAAGGTAATATCTTCAACTAAAAGTAAATGTGAAAAAGGCAATCGACTAATTACCATTAATTATATTATCTTATTATTTATTTTAAGTGTTATATTTTACTTGAAAATTATGGTGTGATATTTTCGGGTATATATTAATGATTGTAAGATTTATTTTAAATTAAAAAGGTAACGTGTTTTAATTTGAAAGTAAATGTTAATGATCGAAAGATATGATACGACTGATGTTTTTAGGTGTTTATAAGAGGTAATATCTTCAACTAAAAGTAAATATGAAAAAGTCAATCGACTGATTACCATTAATTTTATTATATTAATGTGAAAAAGACAATCACCTAATTACCATTAATTTTTATTATGTTAATCGACTAATTAACATTAATTATATTATGTTATTATTTATTTTAGATGTTATATTTTTCTTGAAAATTATGGTGTGATATTTTCGGGTATATATTAATGATTGTAAGATTTGTTTTAAATTAAAAGGGTAACGTGTTTTAATTCGAAAGGAAATATTAATGATGGAAAGATATGATAGGATTGATGGTTTTAGGTGTTTATAAAATGTAATTACCATTAATTTTTATCATGTTAATCGACTAATTACCTTTAATTATATTATGTTATTATTTATTTTAGATGTTATATTTTTCTTGAAAATTATGGTGTGATATTTTCGGGTATATATTAATGATTGTAAGATTTGTTTTAAATTAAAAAATTCGAAAGAAAATATTAATGATGGAAAGATTTGATACGATTGATGGTTTTAGGTGTTTATAAATGGTAATTACCATTAATATTTATTATGTTAATCGACTAATAGAAAAGTCAATACATTTTAGCTAAAAAGGTAATTGGTTAATTATTAATATTATAATATTAATATTTATTTTTATTAAATAGAAACGCCCGTGATAATATTGAAAAAAAGGTTTTAGTAAGAGAAAAGAAAAAAGGTAACGTGTTTTGGGTGAAAAAGGTAACCATCCATGATATAATTGGAAAAAGAGAGATTGTAGTTAGAGAATAGAGATAATTCTAAACGAAGAAGAAATAATCGTAGCAAGAAGTGTGGGGAGACGATGATTTTAATCAAAATATAATTGAAAACGTTTATAATTATATAAAACATGGGGTGATGGCCCTATATAACCTAAAATAAAAATATTGGGTCAAAAATGCCTTAAAACATAAATGTGGCCCTATTTACTTCGCGAATACGCTATTGCGTGTTGTGTATTTTACGATACGCTTCGTGTTGAGTATTAACTTGATACGCTTTTTGTGTTGTGTATTTTATGATACGCTTCGTGTTGAGTATTAACTTGATACGCTTTTTTGTGTTGATCAGCAATAGCTATGTTGAGGTAGATTAGACATCGTATTGTGACCAAATACACTTAAAATCTTATTTTTACTTTTTATCTGATGCACACAACAAACACATCAATACCTTCTTCTCACACACATCTCACTGTGCAAAACACGGGCTTTCATATATTATTATTACGAATTAATATATTAATTTTTTGATTTAATACAAAATTTTAATTTTTTTAATAAATTTTATTATTAATTTTAGATTTACATATGTTTCATACTTAATTTCACAACATAAATAAATATCATTAATTAATTTAGTGTAAACTGAAATCATAGAAAAAAAATAGTCGTGGGATTAATTTTGTGGGCGATTATTCTAATCAGGATATAACTGAAAATGTTTATAATTATATAAAACATGTGGTTTATATTTTAAATAATATATATATAATTTAATTGAATTTGGAATTTTTCTATTTTTTAAGCAGTTGTTACGGGCTGTGAGAGTTGTAGTTCTGTAGGATACGCCGGATATTGCTTCCCTTCTATCTATTAGGACTTGTTTTAAAGATAATTGTTATTTTTTTTATAAATATATTGCAGAAGTCTCTAGCTTTGTACGATAGTGATTTGTTTTTATTTTTAATAAATTATATATGATTTGCTTTGTTTATTTTGAAAGGTGTCAACCGTTTTTTTTTAAAGTTGCTAACCAATGAACCAAATATAAATTTATTGTTAAATATTTTAAAAATTTAATAGATATTTTTAAAAAAACATTTAGTATAACCTAAAATGGTAGAAGAAAGTAGTAAGAAGTATGTGTGAGCGATGATTATAATCTGGATATAACTCAAAACGTTTATAAGTCACATGTGATTTTTTTTTAATAAATTATATATAATTAAATTTTTTTGGAAGCTGGGATTACTAAAGCAACCGTTCGGGGCTACTGATATAATAAAAGACAAATTCCATCCCCACAGACTCACATTTGCTTTCAACAAAAAAGTTCGTAGGTGTGAAAAATGTGGCAACCCATGCCTTGGTGAACCGGTCCTCCAATGTGCAACCTGTAATGTCGTATTCTGCATGCAGCACCGTTAATGTTCTGCTCTCTAATTCTTACCTTCCCTTTTTATGAAAATCCCCAAGTCCAACTCTTTCCATACTTGTATGAAGTCCCCGTTTCTGGATTGATTGTTTTATTTTCCATGTAGTGACAAGTTTTTCTTAATTATTTGTTTCACCGCCTTTGTTTCTTTAAAATTTTGATTTACTTATAATCCACTAATTAAATTTCCATCAATGTTTTATTAAATTATAGAGACCGGATATATTTTTATTAATTCAACGAAAGATAATGGAAATTAATTTACCAAGGTATTCATAAGATAGATATAAATTACAAATGAAAAATGGAATGTTATATTTTTATTAAGTTTTTTTTTTCATTGTAAAATTCAAAATACCTGATTTTTGATAAAGTAATTTCCACAAAAGTGCCACACCTCTTGCAAAGTTGCAAGTGGATTGAAATTTGAAAGTAGACCTTGCAAATTGGGTTTTTATCCGAAGAATCGATCCGAAACTCATGGAAACGATATCCGATTTTTTATCCAAATTTAATTAACTGAAATTTAACTGAATCTGAAACAATCCAATCCGAACCGAAATTCAATCCGACATCCGATATAATCAAATCTAATTATTGTCCAAAAACCGATCTCATCTGATCCGAAAATTACCTGAATCGAATATCTAATCGATGATAATCCGAAATACTTGATTAGATGATCATCCGAAAACGATCAAATCCGAAAACATATTATCATAACAGAATATGACTCAATGTGTTATATCCTTTCTAAATTGGAAACTAAAAACACCTACACCGAAAATTATGTGATGGAATAATATTATGGAAATTATATTTTATTTCTTTTTTTTACTCAAAATATTCTATATTTTAGGAAATAAATAATATTATGGAAATTATATTTTATTTCTTTTTTTTACTCAAAATATTCTATATTTTAGGAAAAAAAAGTTTCAGGATATCATATATGTATCAAAATATTCATGTATAGTAAATATTTTATTTTGAAAATAAAAACGAATGATATTATTTATTATAGAAAATAGGTATTAAATATATTGTATATCTACACATGTTGAACCTTTATAACTCCTGGAGACAGAAGTTTTTTTTTTTTTTTTGCCAAACTGGATAGACATATTTAGTAATTAGGATGTTTGTGAATTTTAATTAACTATTTTTTTTTACATAAAATAAGGTAATAAGTAATAAATACTAATAACTATTGCTCATAATTAAATAATAATTTTTTTTTAAAAAAACTCATTCCTTAAATGTGCACCCCCATCCCATCAAGATTCTTGTCGAACAAAATTAAAAACCTAATAAATAATTCTGAACACTTTTTTATTAAATAAAAATTATTCTACAAGTCAATTTCTTACCTAATTGAAAATCTTTTTTAAATGATTAGGAAAAAAATCCATTTAGTAATATAAATGATTAAATGAGACTTATTAATTATAATAACTAGCTTATAGCCCGTGCAAAGCACGGTTACTGTTAGGAATATGTTGTACTTGATGATAACTTCACAATCAATCAAATTGTATAAGGTTTTGTAGCTGTCAACGGATGAGGATTTATAACTCTATCCGTTGACAGGTAGCTCATCAACGGATGAGGTTTTGTAGCATACTGCAGTAACTCTATGTTATCAGTTGATAGTGTTTTTATCCACAGTCATGTTGACCATCAACGGATAGGCAGAATAGGGTAGCCAATTGTAAATAAGCTATGCTATGTAATTCTGTCTAAGTGAAAGTGTATCAACAGATGAAGACAAAACTCTATCAACGGATACAACTCAAATCCACTCTATCAACGGATACAGCTCAAGTCTCAATATCAACGGATACCGCTCAATACATCATCAACGGATGTCAGGGTACAATATCAACGGATAATCATTGACACTGTCTTCTATGATTAGCTGGGGATTAGCAGTTGATAAGGACATGTTTGACTGACAGATCACATGGGTTGATAGAAGATACAGAAAGCAGTATGGCAGTCATACTTTGGAAACACAGAAGAAAGAAGCATTCCATTTACACTATGAATACAAGAAAGGTGCAGGAGACATGTCTGAACACAAGGACAACCTTTCGGCTACATGTGTATTTGGAGTGTAGTAGCAAGTCAACTAGAATTAGATTAATATTATCTTATTCCAGTAGTACTTGTAAAACTTGGGATTTATAACCAAGTGTAGTAACTCTTTGTAGGTTAAGAAAACAGATACATTCTTGCTTAGGATTTCTATTGAATATTCTTAGAAAGCAAAGAGTTGTAAAACAGAAGTTGTGTACATTTGTATCACAGAGTTTTCTTCGAATAAAAGCTTCAGGTGGTGCATTTAACCACCTGATTTTTTATGTGTTTGTGCATTAATATTTTTACAACAATTATCCAAGTATAGATTTCTGGAGTTCTTATCAGAAATTTATAAATATCAAGAATTGTATTCAACCCCCCCCTTCTACAATTATACAAGTGTGTAATCTGGGAATAACCATTGGTATCAGAGCAAGCTTCTAACATATTTGAAGTTTAAAGATCAACACACTTCCAACATGTCTAAGAAGGATTATGGAGTAAAGATTCCAGTTCTTGATAGAGAAAATTACTTTCACTGGAAAGTAAAAATGCGTCTACATCTCTCGTCATTGATGAGGGCTTTGTGGATTGCATTGACAAGGGTCCTCACGTACCAATGAAGACAGCAACAAGAGTTGACCTGGCTGATGATGTGCCTGACACTTTCATTCCCAAACCTGTTTCTGAGTGGAGTCTTGAAGATATTGCAGAAGTCCACAAAGACAAAAAGACCATGAATATTCTGTTCAATGGTCTAGAAACAGACATGGTTGACAATGTTATTAACTGTACTACCGCCAAGGAAGTATGGGACATTGTTCAAACCCTGTGTGAAGGAACAGAACAGGTAAGGGAAAACAAGATGCAACTACTAATCCAACAGTATGAACATTTTCACTTTAAGAGTGGAGAAACATTGAATGATACATTTAGTAGATTTCAAAAGCTACTAAATGGTTTGAAACTGTATGGAAGAATCTATCAAGTTAAAGATTCTAATCTCAAATTTCTGAGATCTCTGCCCAAGGAATGGAAGCCAATGACTGTTTCTCTAAGAAACACTCAAGAGTACAAGACATTTACTCTTGAAAGGCTCTATGGAACTTTAAAGACCTATGAGCTGGAAATGGAGCAGGATGAAGAGATTGAGAAGTCTCAAAAGAAAAGTGGGTCAGTTGCACTTGTTGCCAACTTGGAGCAAAAGGAGGAAAGGACAGAAACTGCTAGTTCTACACCAAACAGGGAGGTTTGTAAAGGTAGAGCAGAATCAAGCAGGAGCAAGGAAAAGGTGTCTGAGGAATTGAATGCTCTTCAGCAGGATGAATTGGATGAGATAGATGAGCACTTAGCTTTTCTATCTAGGAGATTCTTTAAGCTGAAATTCAAGAGAAACTCTGGGGTGGCCAAGCCATTTAACAAGGATTTTTCCACAAGCAACTATGTGGATAAATCCAAAATTAAATGCTACAATTGTGGAATTGCTGGTCACATGATAAGTGAATGCAGGAAACCTAGATCTGAGAACAAGGGAAAGTCAACTGAGGCTGTTGACTATAAGAAGAAATATTTTGATCTTCTCAGGCAGAAAGGAAAGGCATTCTTGACCCAAGAGTATGACTGGGCTGTTGATGACAATCATTCTGATGATGATGTTGAGTTAGTCAACCTTGCTTTAATGGCTGATTCTGGAGAGTAGGAAGCAAGTTCAGCTAGCAATCAGGTATTTTCTACTAATCTCTCTGAGCTCACCAAAGAGGAATGCAATAGTGTTATAGATGAAATGTCTACTGAACTATATCACTTAAGTGTTACTCTTAAATCACTTACTAAAGAGAACAATAGGATTAAAGAGTCTAATCTATTTTTAAGTGATAGAAATGCTGCTCTAGAAACTCAATTTCTAGAATTTGAGAAAATGAGAGTTGATTGCAATAATGCTAAAAGTGAACTTGAAGCTGTGTTAAAAAGAGAACTGATTTTAAAAGACCAGCTTGAAAAAGAACAAGGGATAATTGCTAAATTTCAAAGTTGTAGGAATATTTCTCAAAACATAATAGAAGTTCAGGGAATAGAATCGTTTGTGAAGGATACCTGGACTCAAAAGAAAAAGGAGCTAGAACCTGGCCTTGAGGATCTAGAGACTATTTGTGAATCAACGGATAGTGATCATCCGTTGACAGATGAACCGTCAACGGATGAGAGGTATCCGTCGACTAACAAAAAGTTTGTTAGTAAGAAGGAACTTAGGAAACTGGATATCAAGTATGGTCCAGTCAACAAGAATTTTGTTAGTGGTGAGTGCAGCAAAACCAAATCCAGTGGGAAGGCTAAGGCAGGTGATTTACACAACAAAAAGGCTGTTGGTAAATCAGATAATGAAAAGGTAGAAATTGAGGATAAAAAGAAAAAGAACAGAAATGGTAAGATAGGCATCAACAAGAAAAACAATTACTCTCCTGACAAGTTTGCTCCTAGGAAAACTTGTAGTAATTGTAATAGTGTCAATCATCTATCTTCTAATTGCAAGATTGTCAACAAGGCTCCTGTTCATGTACCTCAACCAATGCCATGTATGCCTGCAATGCCTGTTATGCCTGATTTGTATCAAAATGCTAGTTTTTCAAATCCATATGTGAACATGCCATATGTGTCTAATCCTTACTTTCAATCTATGAATGTGCCACAAATGTCATGGAACATACCTAACATGAATAATATGTATGCCAATTTTCCACACATGCATGCATCCAATATTCATGCAAATGAGCATTTGTCAAAACCCATCACTCAAGCATCTACACCTAAGTTAAAGAATGCTAAGAGTGCAAAGTCAAAGGCTAACAAGAAAGGACCCAAGGAAGCTTGGGTACCAAAATCAACTTGATTTGTTTTTGAAATATGTGCAGGGAAATAGAAGGAATCTATGGTACCTAGACAGTGGATGCTCTAGGCACATGACAGGAGATTCAACCCTGCTCACAGAGTTCAAGGAAGGAGCTGGCCCTAGAATTACCTTTGGAGATGACAGCAAAGGATATACTAAGGGATATGGCCTGATTTCAAAAGACAATGTCATCATTGAAGAAGTGGCTTTAGTTGAAGGTTTGAAGCACAATTTGCTGAGTGTCAGTCAGATTTGTGGCAAAGACTATGAAGTAAAGTTCACAAAAGAAGCCTGTGTTGTTTCTGCCAAGGAAGACAACAATGTGGTATTGACAGGCTTTAGAAAAGGAAATGTTTACATAGCTGACTTCAATTCAACATGCTCAGAATCCATTACTTGTCTCTTCAGCAAAGCAAGTAAGGATGAGAGTTGGCTATGGCATAAGAAGCTGTCACATTTGAATTTTAAAGTTATGAATGATTTGGTAAGAAAGGATCTTGCTAGAGGAATCCCTCAATTGGAGTTTGTCAGAGATGGGCTGTGTAATGCCTGCTAATTAGGGAAACAAAAGAAATCATCCTTCAAAAGCAAGACAGAGTCATCCATTGTTAAGCCTCTTCAATTGCTGCATATGGACTTATTTGGTCCAGTAAATGTCATGTCTATTTCAAAGAAGAAATACTGTCTGGTGATTGTAGATGATTTTTCTAAGTTCACATGGACCTTCTTCCTGCACTCCAAGGATTGTGCAAGTGAAATCATCATCAATCACCTCAGAATACTAAACAATGGTTCTGAAGACAGAGTACAAAGAATCAGGAGTGACAATGGTACTGAATTCAAGAATTCCACAATGAAGATTTTCTGTGAAGAGAATGGAATTGTCCATGAGTTTTCTGCTGCCAGAACACCTCAACAAAATGGGGTTGTTGAAAGGAAAAACAGAACTCTCATTGAAGCAGCTAGAACAATGTTAAGTGAATCAGGGTTACCAACATATTTCTGGGCTGAAGCTGTCAACACTGCATGCTTTACTCAGAATATTTCCTTGGTCAATCAAGCTAGAGGAACGACTCCTTATCAGTTATTAACCAACAAGAAACCAACTTTTGCTTTCCTACATGTCTTTGGATGTAAGTGTTTTGTGCTAAGGAATCATGGAGATAACTTGGGCAAATTTGAAGCAAAGGCAGATGAAGCTATTTTCGTTGGATATGCAGCAGGGAAAGCCTACAAGGTCTACAATCTAAGAACCAACATTGTTATGGAATCTGTACATGTTGTGTTTGATGATCAAAAGATTCTAGGCCTAAATGATGAAGGTTACCATGAGAAGTTGGAATTTGAGAATGAAGGTGAAGGAAGAATGTACTATGATGATGATGAGGAAAATGAAGATCATGACCACAGAGATCCACCTAGAGCTGTTATACCAACTAGAAGTGATGCTTACACTGAAAAAGAAGCATCCGTTGACAGTCATTCTGCAACATCCGTTGACAGTCATTCTGCAACATCCGTTGACACTATTAGAGATGCATCCGTTGACAGATATTCTCAAGCATCCGTCGATAGGCAAAATGATGCATCCATTGACAGTCAACTTCATGATTCAGCAAGGACAACAAACTCAGGGGGAGTTTCTCAAGGTCAAAATTCAATGCTAAATCAACATGATCATGCTCATGAAAATGAAGCAACCTCATCAAGATCAAACCTTCCACCTGCAAGAAAATGGACTAGAAATCATCCATTTGAGTTAATCATTGGTGAATCAAATTCAAGAGTCCAAACTAGAAGGGCCACTCAAGCAGAATGTCTATACAGTAGCTTCCTGTCTCAAGAGGAACCTAAGAAAGTGGAAGATGCCCTTCTAGATCCATATTGGGTGTTAGCAATGCAAGAAGAGCTAAACCAATTTGACAGAAATAAAGTATGGAAACTTGTGCCCAAACCTGATGATAGAAGTGTCATAGGTACTAAATGGGTTCTCAAGAATAAGACAGATGAAAATGGCATAATTATGAGGAATAAAGCTAGATTAGTGGCAAAGGGCTACTCTCAAGAAGAAGGAATAGATTTTGATGAAACTTTTGCTCCAGTGGCAAGACTTGAGGCAATAAGAATCTTTCTAGCCTATGCAGCACATGCCAATTTCAAAGTCTATCAGATGGATGTCAAAAGTGCCTTTCTAAATGGGGAACTGGAAGAAGAGGTCTATGTCCATCAACCTCCTGGCTTTGAGGATCCAGAATTTCCAGGATATGTATATCTTCTCATGAAAGCACTTTATGGTTTGAAGCAAGCACCAAGAGCCTGGTATGACACTTTATCTCAATTTCTTTTGGAGAATCACTTCACTAGAGGTACAGTAGATAAAACCTTATTTCATAGTAATATTAATGGCTCTTCAATACTTGTTCAAATCTATGTAGATGATATCATTTTTGGGTCTACAGATGAGAAGCTTTGCAAAAAGTTTGCCAAACTTATGCAAAGTAGGTATGAAATGAGCATGATGGGTGAATTAACTTACTTTCTTGGCCTACAAGTAAAGCAAGTTAATGAGGGCATTTTCATAAGTCAAACAAAATATATTTATGATCTCTAAAAGAAATTTGACTTAATGGATTGTACATCTGCTAAAACACCTATGGCCACTACAACTAAGCTTGAGTTGAATACTAAGGAAAAGTCTGTGGACATCTCAAGCTATAGAGGCATGGTAGGTTCACTTCTATACCTAACAGCTAGTAGACCTGATATAATGTTTTCTACTTGTCTTTGTGCTAGATTTCAAGCTGACCCTAGAGAGTCTCACTTAATAGCTATTAAAAGAATTTTCAGGTATCTCAAGGGAACACCAAACCTTGGCATTTGGTACCCAGGAGAATCTGGTTTTGATCTAACTGGCTATTCAGATGCAGATTATGCAGGTTGCAGAGTTGATAGGAAAAGTACTAGAGGTTCCTGTCAATTTCTAGGAAACATGCTTGTTTCATGGTTCAGTAAGAAACAAAACTCAGTCTCCACTTCTACAGCTGAAGCTAAGTATATTGCTGCTGGAAGCTGTTGTGCACAGATTCTATGGATGAGAAACCAACTCATTGACTATGGTCTAAAAGTTGAGAAGATTCCAATTTTCCGTGACAACACAAGTGCTATTGCCATCACAGGGAATCCAGTGCAACATTCGAGAACCAAGCACATTGACATCAAATACCACTTCATTAGAGAACATGTGATGAATGGTACAGTAGAAATGCACTTTGTGCCAAGTGAAATGCAGCTTGCAGATATCTTCACCAAGCCTCTTGATGAATCCACATTCACAAGATTGGTAGGTGAGCTAGGTATGCTTAACTTGTCATAATTCCTAGTGATATTTGATTTCACTGCATTGGAGCTAGAAATGTGTTTTGATTTACTTGAAAGTCAAAACTTTCAGAAAAATTTTCTGCAGAAATTTTGTCTAAGGCAAAATCAGCTTATCAACGGATATCCTTTTATCCGTTGATAGTATAAACACATTACTAGATTTTCGCATGTCAATGGGTAACAGGCTATCCACGTCATCAACGGATAAACTGTATCTCAACCGTTCATTCTATACCCGTTGATATACAGTTTTTTTATATAACCGTTGGTAACTGTGTATATCTAATCATGGTTGTACTTATTTTCTTTTCATTTATTTTCTGACAGTTACTTTTGACCAATGGAGTAATTACTTTTAATTATTTCATTTTTAATTCTTGAAAAATATAAAAGGCTGACTTGTACTCTCACATCTCACTTTTATTCATTTTCAAGCATATCAAAAGTTAACTGCATCTTCTTCTTTAAAACTCTCTGTAACCAAAGTTCAAACACTTCAATGGCGCCCATTGTTAAGATGATGTCCTCCACTGGGTTTACCTATGAGAAGAACAATTTCGCGGCCTTTGTTGACACAGTGAATCCTCTAGAAGCTTATCACACTTTGATGAGTTTCGTGAAGAAATGCAAACTGTCATATGCTATGACTGCCACCACTCCCTTAATCCACGAGGTAATTGAAGAAATGTGGACATCTGCTGAGTACAATGGCACAGACGGTACAATTGCTTTTTCTTTAAAGGGTAAAAACTATGTAGTTAATTCTGATGTAATAACTGCTTGTTTAAAATTACCTGAGAATAACTGTCTGAAAGTACCCACTGATGCTGAAATTGTTGCCATGCTTAATTCTATTAATTATGCCCTTAGTACTGAAAACTTAGGGAAAATTGTTAGAAAATGAATGGTTAAAGAATGGAGCTATTTCTGTGATGCCTTCATTAAAACTTTTTCAGGCAAAATTAATAACTTTGATGCTATTACCCAGTCCATGCTAACTATGATGTGTATGCTCCTAAATGATAAATTCTATAATTTTGGTACATTAGTTATGTATGAGATAGCTGCAAAGTTAGGTAAAAAGGAAACTAGGAGCAAGAATATCTACTTTGCTAGATTTTTAATGCTCTTAGCACTGCATGTATCTGAGAATGAGCTATCCATTGCTAACCCGGATAGCAAGTTCCAATGTTTTGTTCAGGAGAAGAGAGTCTTAAGTGACCTAATTCGAATGAACCTCAATGCAGGAGTACAATTGGTATATCTACCAATTGTTCAGGTAACTATTTCTAACTCTGAAACCCCTATCTCCAACCCCCAAATTTCTTTGCCTTCTAGTGTCACAATGGAGTCTGTAGTTGTGACCAAACAGGCTCCTACCAAAGTGACCAAATCCAGAGTTCCAAAACCACATTCTAAAAAGCAAACCTCAAGTGTCTCTCAAAAGACACCTGTTGTAAAATCTACCAAAACTCTTGAGGGGGAGTGTGAAGGTGGTAGTGAGTGGTGAGGGATAGGGTGAACATCAAAGAAGCCCTAAGCATAAGGAAGGAGAGATGAGTGCAACCACCATTTCAGTCTCTCAAAAGACTGCTAATGTAACTACAAGCCAAATTCTAGTTACACTCTCTCAACAGAGTGTGACTACTGAATCAAGTTCCCCACAAGGAACACTGCACAAGAGGGTTAGAGACACAAATAGCCCACTCTCAAAAACCTATGGAAGAAGAGTGAAATCTAAAACCACAGGGGAATCACAGGGTGCACACACAGTACAGGAAACTGTACCTTCTCAAACTCAGTTTGATGTGGCTTCAATAAATGTGGAGTCACAGCCCCTTGATCTTAATCTTCAAATCGATACACATTACAATTCACCATCACCAACTCCATCTCTGGATGTGGATATGATATCTACATCAATTCCTGATTCTCCATCTTTAAGATTCTTGGAGAAGCCCCACTCTGAAATTGGTGGTCATCATCTTATAGATGATTTGTTGGACCATCAATCCTCCCTTCCAGAATTCTCAACACAGACTGTGGCCTCGAACTTAAAATCAATCTCCACAGATTCATTGTTGGTTTTCTCTTCAACGGATAAAATTCTTCCTTCATTAACGGATATCCTTCATCCGTTGACAAGTGTTTCTCCATCAACGGATGCGCCTCTATCTAGCCATCCGTTGACAGCTATAACTACTCTATCAACGGATATTCCTTATCCGTTGATAACTCACTCTACCACTGCTATATCTGACATTCCTGTGTCAAGTGTAGAGGAGTTCTCAGTAGTTGAAACACTTTTAGGATTGAGGGAAGGGAGTGAGAGGCTGCCTTGTGAGCAGGCAAAAGGAGAGCTAAATAATGAGAGGCTGGCCATTTCTTCCGGTCAGGCAAAAGGAGAGACTGAGAGTTCCACCTTAGTATGTGAAGGTGAGGGTGTGAGAGGTGTGAGCCAAGGGGAGCCCTTGATGCAAGAAAAGAGAGATGAGAGGAGAGAAGGGACTACAGGAGAAATAAGGATGGAAGAAGCAGCCATTGCTAGTGAGTCAATGGAGGTTGAGGATGCAGCCAAGGAAATGGAATTTCAAAGAGAATATCAGTCCATGATTGACTCCATTTCCTTGGATGCTGAAACCTTTACTCACCCTATTCCTGCCTATCAAATTCTGGCACAACAGGGCAATGTGGAAGCAGAGGAGGCAATGCACCTAGTGCACACCTCACAGTCTCTACTTAGAGCTAAGGAATCTTTAGAAGCTCTGCCAACCACTGCTGAGAGTGAAGAATTTGAAGATTCTGAAGATGAAGACAGCCAGAGCCCTGAAGATGAAGGTGGTAGCAGTATTCATGATTTTAAATTTGCTCACAACTACACCTATCATCAACTTGATGTGGAAATCATAAGGCAATATAAATCTGCCCTGGCTGAGCACCCAGAAGCAGATCCACAGAGAAAGGTTGTTCTTCAACAGGCAATTGACTCCCTTAAGTTACAAAAGATGCAAATGGTGATTCAGAGATCCAACTTAGAGGAGGTCAAACAAGAAATCAAGGATGTGAAGATCTCTGTGGATTCCAAGTTGGAGCAACTAGCTCCTACAGCCACTCAGAGGGTGTTGCAACAAAGGTTCATCAAAGAAGACAACCTGACTAAGTCTGTGCAACTACTCAACTCAAGAGTGGAAAAGATGGAATCCCAGATGGAGCAATTTCTTCAACATCAAAAACTGCAAACCCAACTGCTAGAAAAGTTAGTTGCAACCCCAACTTCTAGTCAAACCCTTGATGCTAACAAAAAGGGGGAGAAAGTGGAAGAGGCTGTGGCAACTACAAGTCAAATCTTAATTTCTGAAAGAAGGGAAGCAGCAAGTGAGGGGGAGCAGCAGCCTACCATAGTGGTCAATCCACAGGACTTCATTGTCACAGCTTCCCCCAGCAAATCCAAACCTGTACAAGTAGCTCTATCTGAAGAGTTTGATTTCTCAAACTTGACAGAAGAGGAAAAGCTAGCCAAAATTGAAGCTCTACAAAAGATGAAAGAGGAAAACTATGAAAGGATAATGAGGTCAGAAAGGTTGATCAATCAATCTATTGCATCAACTCTGTTCTCTAGCCAAACCTCAGCTCCAACAATATCTACCACAATTCTGAAGGTGCTCACTCCAGCAATTGTGGCTCCTACATTCTATGATGCTGAGCCTTCTCATGTTAAAGAATTTGAACCCTACATCAAAACAAGACCCTACTCACCACCAAAAGCAAATGGGAAGAACAAGTTACAACTGGACTTTCCATTTCCCAAGGATGATGAAGAGAAGCTGATGGGTAAGCAAATTAAGGAATTCAAGGAGAAGACTAACAGCTGTGTAAGAGAATGGATGGCTGTAATCATAAGGAATGGAAAAGTTCTAAACATATCCAACAGCCATCCTAGATTTGTTGAAGCCAAGAGAGAAGAGACTTCAAGGATGCTAAGAGAATCTCAACCAAGCACTGAAAATCAATATGAAAACTCAGATGAGAAGCAAGAAAGGCTGGCTCAAGAGTTAATGGATGAGGTAGAGGATGAAATGAGGGAACCTGAGAAAGCCCCCAAATCCAAAAGGAAAGGGAAATCAGTCCCCAAATCCGAATCTAAGAGAATGAAATCAAAGGCAAGGAGGCGTGTCTCTCCAGAAATTGAAAGCAAGGAGACAGTTGGCTCATCACAACCTACTTCTGTAAAAGTATTCAACCCAGCTGTGAATTTCCATGGTGATCCTATAGTACCTAAAGAGGAACCAATGAATCTTGACTCCATTGAGGTTCCTTCATTCTTACTGAAGCCTCAACAGAAGCCTATACAGAAGAAAAGGATACCAAGGAAGCAACCTTCAAAGGAACCAATTCAAGTTGCTAGGGTACCTGCTATTGTCAGGCAGCCAATCTTGGAAAATAAGGATGATTTTATCTATCAGGCAGATATTGAAGAATACTCTGGCATGAATCTTTATCTGGATGAATTGTCAGAAGTAAGAGGGATTGACAAATATAAACATTTGCCTGAGAGATTGGTCTTTGTATACAAGGGAGGAAAGGAAAGGACATGGCCACTACAAAGGGTTCTTGGAGAAAATTATCAGACCTTAACCAAAGTGTTCTCTGCAATCAAGAGATACACAGGGTTCTCCAAGATAGCAAAAGGGGAGATACTGGACAGAATAGAACAAATAAGGAGGGAATGGAACTCACCATCAAGTCTACCAAGGAAGATGAAGATCCCATACAATGGACAGAAAATCCACCTTCAACCCTTCTGGATGATGGAGTTCAGGGATGAAGATGGTAACAGGAGATTCTTCAGGTTAAAAAACCAACTACCAAAGGCTAGTTCTCAATACCTGAGATGGTTACAACAAAAGCTAAATCCAAAGGTAGATGAAGAAGATGCCTTCTATAGGCAACTCCAAATACAGATTGAGTCCAACTCTGGAAAATCAAGGGTGATGCCAACAAGAGAAAATAAACAGTCTTAATCTGCTCAGTCTAGAGGAGCACTTCTCTGTAAATTTCTCAAACTTTCAGTTTTTAATTTTTGTAGCTTAATACAATTTATGCATTGTTCTTTATATATCTTTAGGAATGTTTTGTTATCATCAAGGTCCTGAATTTATGCTTTATTGCCATCAAGTATAAATTGGGGTAGATTGTTAGGAATATGTTGTACTTGATGATAACTTCACAATCAATCAAATTGTATAAGATTTTGTAGCTGTCAACGGATGAGGATTTATAACTCTATCCGTTGACAGGTAGCTCATCAACGAATGAGGTTTTGTAGCATACTGCAGTAACTCTATGTTATCAGTTGATAGTGTTTTTATCCACAGTCATGTTGACCATCAACGGATAGGCAGAATAGGGTAGCCAATTGTAAATAAGCTATGCTATGTAATTCTGTCTAAGTGAAAGTGTATCAACAGATGAAGACAAAACTCTATCAACGGATACAACTCAAATCCACTCTATCAACGGATACAGCTCAAGTCTCAATATCAACGGATACCGCTCAATACATCATCAACGGATGTCAGGGTACAATATCAACGGATAATCATTGACACTGTCTTCTATGATTAGCTGGGGATTAGCAGTTGATAAGGACATGTTTGACTGACAGATCACATGGGTTGATAGAAGATACAAAAAGCAGTATGGCAGCCATACTTTGGAAACACAGAAGAAAGAAGCATTCCATTTACACTATGAATACAAGAAAGGTGCAGGAGACATGTCTGAACACAAGGACAACCTTTCGGCTACATGTGTATTTGGAGTGTAGTAGCAAGTCAACTAGAATTAGATTAATATTATCTTATTCCAGTAGTACTTGTAAAACTTGGGATTTATAACCAAGTGTAGCAACTTTTTGTAGGTTAAGAAAACAGATACATTCTTGCTTAGGGTTTCTATTGAATATTCTTAGAAAGCAAAGAGTTGTAAAACAGAAGCTGTGTACATGTATCACAGAGTTTTCTTCGAATAAAAGCTTCAGGTGGTGCATTTAACCACCTGATTTTTTATGTGTTTGTGCATTAATATTTTTACAACAATTATCCAAGTATAGATTTCTGGAGTTCTTATCAGAAATTTATAAATATCAAGAATTGTATTCAACCCCCCCCCCCCTTCTACAATTATACAAGTGTGTAATCTGGGAATAACAGTTACTTTTAAATACTTTTAAAATTATATGATTAAATAGAATAGAGTATAATAATTTATTAGGATATGAACCAAGTTGAACCAAACAAGCAAATTATACTCATGTTTGCTTATAATATAATACTAGCTTATAACCCGTGCAATGCACGGGTTTCTTTTAATATGTTATAAATTTTATTTTATGCTATAATTATGTTTTTATATAATCATTATTTTGTAAAAATTATTTTAATATTATTTTAATATAAAATTAGTTAATGATATGTATGATTTAAAATTTATATTAGAATTTTAAGTTAAATATGTCGTTGACGGGTTTCGAAACTTGATTTTTAGTAAAGTACTTTAATCATAAAATATACCTTATAATTATATCTAACGGTTATTATTAATTACTAAAAATTTAATAGCAAAATGGTGTAATATTTTGGGATATATATTAATGATTGCAAAATTATGTGGTTTAAAACTTATATTATAAAATTTTTAAAAAAATATATCATTGATAGAATTCGAACTTTGAATTTTTTTTAAATTAATTTAAACATATAATATATCTAATCATTAGATCTAACGGTTTTGATTTTTTACTAAAAATCTAAAGGTCATTATTTGTTGTATAAAGATTTTTATTATATTTTATTAGTAATTAGACGATATAATGTTATATTTTTGGGTATATATTAATTTTTTCAAGATTATATATTAAAATAAAAGTTAAGGTGTTTTATTTAGAAAGAAATATTATTGATTGGAAGATACGATATTTTAGATGTTCATAAAAGTTAATATCATCAATCAATTAAAAGTAAACCTCTTTTAATTAAAAAAAAAGAAAGAAATCGGCTAATTATCACTAATTATAATATTTTACTATTTATTTTAATAATTGGGGTGATCGTGCTGAAAATTGAACTGACAAACTTTCAATGCCCGTTCGATGCACAGGTTTCTTTTATTATGTTATAAATTTTATTTAATATTACAATTATGTTTTGATATAATCATTATTTTTAATATTTTTTTAATTTTAATGTAATATAATTTAATATACTCATGTTTACGGATTATACTAATATTTCCCTATTATAAACAATGTATACCGATTTTTAATATATTTTATTAATAATTAAAAAATATGGTGTGATATTTTCGGGTATATATTAATTATTATAAGATAAGTTTTAAATCAAAATGGTAACATGATTTAATTAGAAAGAAATATTAATTATGATTAAAAGATATGATACGGTTGATTTTTTAGGTGTATATAAAAGGCAATATATTCAACTAAAAGTAAATGTGAAAAAGGCAATCGATTACTTACCATTATTATATTATATTATAATTTGTTTTAATAAATATGATAACCAAACCGAAAACCAAAACTTTCAATGTTTCGGCTTTAATATAATAGTATATTAATTACTAAAAATTTAATGGCAAAATGGTGTAATATTTTTTGATATACTTTAATAATTGTAAAATTATGTGGTTTAAAACTTATATTATAAAATTTTTAAAAAAATATGTCATTGATAGAATTCGAACTTTGAAATTTTAGTAAATTAATTTAAACATATAATATATATAATCATTAGATCTAACGGTTCTGATTTTTTATTAAAATCTAACGGTCATTATTCGTTGTAAAAAGATTTTTATTATATTTTATTAGTGATTAGACGATATAATGTTATATTTTTGGGTATATATTAATTTTTGCAAGATTATATATTAAAATAAAAGTTAACGTGTTTTATTTAGAAAGAAATATTATTGATTGGAAGATACGATATTTTAGGTGTTTATAAAAGGTAATATCATCAATCAATTAAAAGTAAACCTCTTATAATTAAAA
This sequence comes from Saposhnikovia divaricata, assembly GCA_036435485.1. Classification (NCBI taxonomy): domain Eukaryota; kingdom Viridiplantae; phylum Streptophyta; class Magnoliopsida; order Apiales; family Apiaceae; genus Saposhnikovia; species Saposhnikovia divaricata. Next base: position 6,747,531 of record CM071597.1, on the reverse strand, counting down.
AAAAAAAAAGAAATCGGATAATTATCACTAATTATAATATTTTACTATTTATTTTAATAATTGGGGTGACCGTGCTGAAAATTGAACCGACAAACTTTCAATGCCCGTGCGATGCACAGGTTTCTTTTATTATGTTATAAATTTTATTTAATATTACAATTATGTTTTGATATAATCATTATTTTTAATATTATTTTTAATTTTAATGTAATATAATTTAATATACTCATGTTTACGGATTATACTAATATTTCCCTATTATAAACAATGTATATGGATTTTTAATATATTTTATTAATAATTAAAAAATATGGTGTGATATTTTCGGGTATATATTAATGATTATATGATGTTGTGGAATAAAAACGAGGGTTACGAATATTGTGGCTAGGGTTTGTATGTATTAAATACAAGGGATGGTGAGCTTCGAGCTTTAATGGCTGTTCTTGCGTTCGAGACTGATCGGTCCTCACAAGATGCCTACGTATCTCTGTATTTCTAGAGAATCAAGCCAACGTAGTTCTGAGAATGAGGGGTCAGGCCCTTTATATAGGCTGAGAAGCCTTAGAATTAAGGTAGGAGTTGGAGACTTAATAGATAAGTCACCTCCTTGAGGAAAGTTCTAGACTCCTTCCTTGTAGGAGTCTGTTGCCATATCGAATTGGATGCCTTGGAGACTAAGTCTTGTAGAGATAATGTCCTTATCTGACACTTATTGCTGAGCTGTTTATTACCCCTAATATTAATTACGAAATTAATATTAAAAATAGGACTTTGGACCCTGTTGGTGGGCCCCACGTTCGGACCATACCGGGTCTAATTAATGCAACACTAAATGTGTCTTTAGGGCTTATTTTTAGCCCATATCATTTGCCCCCCAGCTTCTAGGAAAACTGATCAGGTTTTCCTTGAAGTTTTAACGGTCCTTTCCAAGACTCGGGTCAGGGTTCATCTTTATACACTAGTGTTTCACGAGTATTGTCTTTATGTAAAGCGTGGAGCGACCGACGCGTTTACGACAATGTTAATTCGATGCTAATCGGCACTAATCAGCCTTAACGACATTTAAACAATGTTTAAACGACGTTGAACGGCATAAAACGGCACTAAACGGTACTAACTAGCCTTAAATGACACTTAAACAACGTTTAAGTGACGCCAACCGGCATTAAACGACACTGAACGGTGCTTATCGACACTAACGGTGCTAATCGGCACTTAATCGGTGCTTATCGGCACTATCGGCACTTAATCAGTGCTTATCGGCACTTAATCGGTGCTTATCGGCACTAACAAGCCTTGAACGACACTTAAACAATGTTAAGCGATTCTAAACGGCGCTAAACGGTGCTAAACGGCACTAGCGGGGTTCCGGGGGCGGCAGCCCCCGGGCGGGGTCCAAGGGGCGGCAGCCCCTGGCGGGGTCCAAGGGGCAGAGCCCCAGGTCAGCTTGGAAATTTTTTATTTCCAAGCGCTAGTACTATTCAGAAATTATCATTTCGACTCAAATTTCTGAATTTTAATCACAAATTTCGATCAGGAAACTTTACATTTTTCGACGGCACTAATGGCACTAAACAGCGCTAAACAGTGCTAATATGCACTAAATAATGCTTAAACAGCACTAAACAGCGCTTAATCGGCACTAATCGGTGCTTAGTTTTCACTTCCCTTAATTACCAAATCAGAAAGACAAATAACAAAAAATGAAATTTTGCGAACCCAACTCGAACATCGCTGTCGGTCGGCCGGGCAAAAACCCGTACCGACCATCACTCCCGGTCGGCTGGAGGGTATTACAAGGGGCCGGTCGGCCGGAGCCCCGGTCGGCTGGTTTTTTTTTTTTTTTTCAAATTTTTTTTTTTTTTTTTTTTGAAACGAAGGCAGAAAACCCGTATCGATGACCGAAGTCGGTCGGCTGGAAGGTTCACCGGAGGGTCGGTCGGCTGAGGAGCCGGTCGGCGGGACCGAGCCCGTACCGAGAGCTGATTCCAGTCGGCTGGAGCATGTCCGGGGAGGCCGGTCGGCCGGTGACCCGGTCGGCTGAAAATTTTTTGCTCCGTTTCTTTGTTACAGTGGTTGGCTCGATCTCTATCAGTGATTTTGATCAACCATCGACCTGGAACCAACTTGGCCATTCATGGCTAGAGTTACTTACTTTCGCATACCGATATCGATCATCGATATGGAATCAATATTGGCCATTCATGGCTAGAGTTACTTACTTTCGCATACCGATATCGATCATCGATATGGAATCAATATTGGCCATTCATGGCTAGAGTTACTTACTTTCGCATACCGATATCGATCATCGATATGGAATCAATATTGGTCATTCATGGCTAAAGTTACTTACTTTCGCATACCGATATCGATCATCGATATGGAATCAATATTGGCCATTCATGGCTAAAGTTACTTACTTTCGCATACCGATATCGATCATCGATATGGAATCAATATTGGCCATTCATGGCTAAAGTTACTTACTTTCGCATACCGATATCGATCATCGATATGGAATCAATATTGGCCATTCATGGCTAAAGTTAACTATTTTCGCATATCGATATCGATCATCGATATGGAATAAATATTGGCCATTCATGGCTAGAGTTACCTATTTTCGCATATCGATATCGATCATCGATATGGAATCAATGTTGGTCATTCATGGCTAGAGTTACTTATTTTCGCATACCGATATCGATCATCGATATGGGATCGACTTTCGACATTGAAACGATGTCGAGACTCTCGACATCGAAACGAAGACCGGTCGGCTGAAGATTCCCGGGTGCCCCGATCGGCGGCCTCCGGTTTACTGAGCCCCGGTTTTTAAACCTCAACGTCAGTATTCTAAGTCGATGATCAAACAGACATCCTTCAATTCAAATTGGCTTTCGTGACCTTCTGGGCCTTAACTCGCTTGTTGAATCCTTGGTTTTAAACCTCGAATCCGTTCGTGGTTGTTGGTTATCATCAACCCTTAACTCTTATTCTAAGATGTAAAAATGATGAAGTCCCTTAGTTCTTGCCCCTTGCTACATATGGTGGAGGTCTTGCTTCTCGGTTGATCGTTCAAGAAGTTCCCTTGCCACTCAACACTTGACTTCAAGTCCGGTGTGTCTTGGCTGGTTGTTAACCTTCCTTTCTTGATTCTAGGTTTCCAACCTTCTTCTTATGCTCACAAGACCTTGCTTTGGGTTATATTCGATTGAAGGCTCTTGATTCAAGTCCTTAAACTTCAAATGACAAATTTGATTGGAGGCAGACAGCCTTTTTTGCCATCAAGGCTAAAATTTTGTGTCGGGATTTTAGATTCAAGATTTTAAGTAAGGAATGACAAAGGACCCCTCATCTCAACACTCTCACTAACTGTTTCTGTGCCTTCAAGGCATTATCAGGGAGCCAACTAGTCTCGAGATGAGCTCGAAGAGGGTCTATCCTTCAGCTTACATCAACTGGTGCTACCAATTTTGATTCGATGGTGAGGTCTTCAGGATCGGGAAGCAAAAGCTCTCTGCATAATTCTTTATCTCAGAAGAGCCATACTTAGACTGGGCTTCGGCCTTAATGTTCTTTTCTCTCTTGGGATATACTCAACATGGCATTTATCGAGAGGGGCTATCACGGCTTTCACAATCCTCAAGTATTTGGCCATATTCTTTTCTCTAACCTCAAACTCTCCATTGACTTGTGAGACTACCAGATTTGAGTCTCCACAAACTTTCAGGTTCTTCACCCTCAGGGCTCTCGTCAATCCAAGGTCGGCTATCAGAGCTTCATACTCCGCCTCGTTGTAGGTTGTTGGAAGTCCAACTTCAAGGCATACTCGAGTGTGAACCCATCGGGGCTTAACCTGCACCACTGGTTTTTGTTTTTGATGCTCCATGAAAATAGAGCTTTTTGTTTGTGATGCCCCATCAAAATAGAGAATCCAATACTCATTCTTCTCTTCCATGGGTTTCTCACCTTGCTGACCTTCCTGGTCTATTACCTCCTGCCCCACGACTTCTTGGTTGTCAATGGTATATTCAACCACGAAGTCAGCTAGAGCCTGGGCATTGATGGCCATCCTAGGCTTGTACTTAACATTGAATTCTCCAAGTTAGATTGCCCACCTGATGAGCCTTCCATTGGCTTTCGTGTTATGCAATATGTTTCTTTAGCGGGTGTTCCATCAGGACTTCAACGTTTGTCTTTATCCAGGGTCCTTCAAGGACTTAAACTCTTATCTACTGTAACTTAAATCTACCATTCGGGGTATGCATTCGTTTGTTTTCATTCGTGTATTCTTTTATTTTCGGTACTTGGTCATCTTTGACTCACACATCAGGTGCTTGACACATAAATAAAATCACAATCAATGAATGGAAAACAAAAATGCATTAATAACTTGAAATGGGTTCAACCCTTACATAGAGTACTACTGTCCTACTCGGAACAACATGCTCTGCAATGGTTTTAATGAACCTTATTTCTACTTCTACTATATAAATATGAAGCTAAGTCCTACTAGGATAACTTAAGCCCAATCGGGGTTTTGCAAGACTAGGTATGCACCACTTAATTTTGTTTTTGATGCTCCATCAAAATAGGGCACCCACCACTCCTTCTGGTCTCCTCATTCTTATTCTGAAGTTCACTTCCTGCTTGGGGTACTACCTCCTGCCCCCCGACTTCTTGGTTGCCAATGGTATACTCAACCACAAAGTCAGTTAACGCCTTAGCCTCAATGGCTGTCCGAGGCTTCTGCGTGATGTCCTCTGCTGACCTTTCTTTGTGTTCCTTACCACTGTGGACTTCCATGTCTTCAATCGGAAGGACCTGCCCCCCGACTCCATCAGGCCTTAACGAGGCTACATAACAGCTTCGCGCCATCTTCTGATCACCTTTATGTTCTCCAACACCATTCCTGGTAGGGAACTTGATCTTCACATGATAGGTTGAGGCAACAGCCTTGAATGCATGAAGTCCCGTCCTTCCAAGGATGGCGTTGTACGTTGAATCCGCCTTGATTACCAGGAAGTTCAACATCCGAGTGGCCTCCTTGGGCTCTTGCCCAATAGTTACAGGCAGCTGAATAGTCCCTTCAACTTTGGATTTTACTCCATTAAATCCGTATATAGGCATGTTATTGGGGGTCAACTGAGAATCAGTGTATCCCATCTTCACAAACGCATCATGAAACAGAATGTCAACGGAAGCTCCATATTCAAGACTCGCTTCACCTCCGAGTTTCCAATCACAGGAGTTATAACCAACGGGTCATCATGGGGGAACTTCACCCCTTCCAAGTCTGAGTCATCAAAGCTAATCGCTACCTCAGTTTTTGCACGCTTCGGGGCCTCTCCCACGATGTGCAACACCTCTCGAGCATTAGCCTTTCGAGAGTTCCTAGTTGTCCCGGCTGCAGTCGGGCCTCCTGAGATCATGTTGATTACTGGCCCTCGGGGCTGTAGGTTGCGATCTTGATCGTCATCCCTTCTATTATAGTCTCTTCTCTGATTACCACGGTCTTCACCCTTAGTGAAGTGCCTCAGTTTCCCTCTACGGATCAAAAACTCGATCTCATCTTTGAGTTGCTTGCAATCGCCAGTGTCATGCCCCACGTCTCTATGGAATCTACAATACTGATTCTGGTTTCTATTTGCGGGATCACCCCTGAGTGGCTTCGGCCATCTGAAATCCTTATCATTCTCAATGTCCAACAAGATTCGACTCCTAGGAGTATTCAACCTTGCATACTCAGTGAACCTTGACCCTTGGTTCTTCTTAGGGGCAGAGTCGGAGTCCTCGCTAGTTCGGGGATACTTGTCCCTAGCATCATACTCTTGATCATCATAGTCTTGGTCTTGCTTTCGCTTCTTGGAGTCATTGTTACCTCCTCCTCCACCTACGGTGGTTTCTTTCTTCAAGCTATCCTCAGCTTTAATGTACTTATCAGCCCTTCGTTGGAGCTCAGCCATGTTCTCAGGGGGATGCTTTGCCAATGATCTCTTGAAGAAGAGGTCAGTGGTTCCGTGCTCCAGGGCTACCATTGCCACCTTATTTTCCAAATCAGTGATATTCAGGGTCTCCTTAGTGAATCGCTTGAGGTAATCCCTCAGATTTTCATTCATTCCTTGCACCACATACATAAGAGATGCGGAGCTCTTCTCATGCACCCTTCCGCTAATGAATTGGCTAACGAAGGCGGCACTCAACTCCTTAAAAGAGCCAATAGAGTTCGTAGGCAATCGGCTATACCATCTCTGAGCCATGCCCGACAGGGTTTGGGGGAACGCTCTGCACTTTAGGGCATCACTTGCAGGCTGCAGCAGCAGTGCGTTCGAGAATGTCCTGACGTGATTTGCGGGATCACCCGTTCCATCATAAGCCTTAATTGTCGGCATCTTAAACTTCCTAGAAATATGAGCATTCATCACCTCCTCGGTGAACGGGGGTGTTGGATCATCAGGATCTCCGAGAGGCATCAGATCTTTGGGGTTTCCCTTGAGAATTTCCATCCTTGTGGTTGTTCTTCCGAATGAGGCATCAGCCCTTCTTTGTCTCCTTGAAGACCTCTCCAAATCAATGATGGGAATCCTTCCTGCAGTTGGAGGAGGCTGAGTTTGATTTAGCCTAGCTTGTTCTCTTGCCATATCTTCCTTCAATTTTAAGATCTCGGCCTCATAAGCCTTGATCCTTTCAGCAGTTGTCAAAGATTGTCCATCACAGATGTCTTGAGTCCTCCTTCGAGGTTCTCTACTAGCACGTCGCCTCCTCGGGGCTTCATCACGGTCATCATCCTCATCGTCGGAGGAGGTTTCATCAGTATAAGGACCCGAATAATCGCGATACTCTCGCTCTCGGATCTGCAAAGCGTGACCACTTGGGCCTGTCCCTTGGATAGGAGGATAATTAGGCAGCCCGTATGTCGGGTTAGTACTCACGGGGAGATCTGTAGTGTGGATCTGGACCCCATGCGATGGGTTGTTCGGATCAATCAGAGGAGAGACCACCATCTGAAGAGGATTGGTTTCTCGTCTTGTACGGGTAATCGGAGATAATGTACTCTCAACGTGGGGGATCGCCCCTGATTGTTGAGAAACTTGAGATTGGGTGATCGCCCCTGATGCTGGCGGAGCTTGTTGGGCAATCGCCCCTGATGCTGGGGGAACCTGTTCGGTGATGGGTGGAGCAGATCTGAGAGGTATGGCCTCAGTTGCAACTGGTGTTGTTCTTCGTGTTTGAACCATGGTTGATGTTGTCTTCCCAGAGACGGCGCCAAATGTTGTGGAATAAAAACGAGGGTTACGAATATTGTGGCTAGGGTTTGTATGTATTAAATACAAGGGATGGTGAGCTTCGAGCTTTAATGGCTGTTCTTGCGTTCGAGACTGATCGGTCCTCACAAGATGCCTACGTATCTCTGTATTTCTAGAGAATCAAGCCAACGTAGTTCTGAGAATGAGGGGTCAGGCCCTTTATATAGGCTGAGAAGCCTTAGAATTAAGGTAGGAGTTGGAGACTTAATAGATAAGTCACCTCCTTGAGGAAAGTTCTAGACTCCTTCCTTGTAGGAGTCTGTTGCCATATCGAATTGGATGCCTTGGAGACTAAGTCTTGTAGAGATAATGTCCTTATCTGACACTTATTGCTGAGCTGTTTATTACCCCTAATATTAATTACGAAATTAATATTAAAAATAGGACTTTGGACCCTGTTGGTGGGCCCCACGTTCGGACCATACCGGGTCTAATTAATGCAACACTAAATGTGTCTTTAGGGCTTATTTTTAGCCCATATCATATGATTAGTTTTAAATCAAAATTGTAACATGATTTAATTAGAAAGAAATATTAATTATGATTAAAAGATATGATACGATTGATTTTTTAGGTGTATATAAAAGGCAATATATTTAATTAAAAGTAAATGTGAAAAATGCAATCGGTTACTTACCATTAGTTATATATTATTATTTGTTTTAATAAATAGGATAACCAAACCGAAAACCAAAATTTTCCCGTGCGAAGCACGGGTTTCTTTTGATAGGTTATAAAATTTATTTAACATTATAATTATGTTTTTATATAATCCTTATTTTTAATAATTTTTTAATTTTAATTTATTATAAATTTATATAATGAAATGCATGGTTTGTATTTTATTTTGTAAAATTCTAAATTAAAAATGTCGTTGATGGGTTCGAACTTTGAATTTTTAGTAAATTAATTTAATCATATAATATATCTTATTATTAGATCTAACGATTGTTATTTATTAATAAAAATAATGATTTGTATATATGGTTAGATATTTTTGGGTGTATATTAGTGATCGCAAGATTAATTTTAAATTAAAAAGTACTCCATTGTTTAATTACAAAAATTACTACTAAAAATAATTACGGAAAGATATGGTGTGATATTTTGGATATATATTAATTATTGTAATATTAGTTTTAAATTAAATGGTAAAGTGTTTTAATTAGAAGTAAAATCTTTAGAGAAAATGAAAAATTGAGTTGTTGGAGCAGAAAAAAGAGTCCAAGTAGAAGTGGATGAAAGAATTTTAATCAGAATATAATTACGTTAACATTAGTAATTAGCTTTTTGAGTTGTTTTTGTAATTTAATTATTTATTTTAATAATTAGGATAACCAAATCGAAAACCAAAACTTAGGATAACCAAACCGAAAACCAAAACTTTCAATGTTTCGGCTTTAATATAATAGTATAGATATACTAGCCTATAACCCGTGCAATGCACGGGCGTCATATGTTATTATTATAAATTAATAAATTAATTATTTGATTTAATATAAAATTTTAATTTATTTTAACAAATTTTATTATTAATTTTAAATTTATATATGTTCCGTACTTAATTTCATGACATAAATAAATATCAATAATTTAACGTTATTATTAAATTTATTGTTAAATATTTTAATAATTCAATAGATATTTAAAAGAATTATTTAGTATAACCTAAACGAAGAAGAAATAATCGTAGCAAGAAGTGTGGGGAGGCGATGATTCTAATCAAAATATAATTGAAAACGTTTATAATTATTCGTTGGTTTTTTGGTTTGTATGATTGGTACTATTTGCGCGGAACAGGGTAAACTAAAAACAAACATTTCTTACCACCTTCAAAAAAAGATGGTAGGAAATGAGCGGTAGGAAATGCTATCTTACAATCCTCCTGAAACAATTCCTACCGATGGGTGCAGAAGGAGACGGTAGGAAATAACTGTTTAGTTTCCACAATTTCCATGTCAGCAGATGACGTGGCTGGTGACGTTGCGGGCCCGCCCATGTGTCATATGACATGGCATCTGACGTGTTGCCACTTCATCGTCCAAGTTGGCATGTGGGTCCATGCCATGTGGCACGCCACGTCATTATGTGGGCCCCACGTTGACCACGTCAGTATCATTTCCTACCAAAGTCATTTCCCACTTAAGCATTTCCTACCGGAGGGGGACGGTAGGAAATGCCACATTTCCTACCGATTTTGGGTCTTTTCCTACCGATTTGACGGTAGGAAAAGCCCGTTTTTCTTGTAGTGATATCCAATCCATTTATTATTCGGATCGTTCTTATCGGATTGAATTCCGGATCAGATATTTTTTAGATCAATCCATATCCATTTAAATCAGTACGGATCGGGTCGGATCGGATCGGATATCCGATCCATTGACAGGCATGCCTTTGATGACACGCATATGTCTCTAAGAAATTAACATGCATGTAAAAGCTTTTTCAATTGTACCATCCGGATGAAATCACAAAAATTTTTCTATATATAGTTTGTTATATTTTATTGGCTTTACAAGAAATTATAGATGGAAAAGAAAAAAGATTTAGGTATTAAGCACCTTGTTCACGAGCACTTACTAATCCTGAATGAAAATTACGTTGCTAAAGAGTATGATTTTTGCGGTGTCTGCCTCGAACAAATAGATTCAAGTGAATCATTTGTTTATAGTTGCCCCAAAGATTGTCAACTTTTATTTCACAAAACCTGTGCAGAGTTAACCCCAAAGATTGTAAACCCGATTAACTTTGATGAGTTTCTCTTTTTACGTGAGCGTGACACATTTTCGCCTACATTAACTTTAAGTTGTGTAATATGTGGCTTTGATGGGTTCTGGAGCAGCGAGTTCATCTATCGTAATACTAATATTTTTGTTTGCTTAAAATGTGCTGTGTTCCTAGTTCCGCAGTTCAAAGAGAACCCTATATTTGTGCATCCAGGTCATAGCAATAACTCTCATCCATTAGCCTTAATCGAGCATCCGTCCTCATTCAAATGTTATGCTTGTAAAGTAAATGATAATATATTACACTCGTCTTATAGATGCACCAAATGTCTGTTTTGGATTCATAAAAGTTGTGGTGATGCACCTCACTCTTTCCATTTTCAATTTCATAAACAACCTCTTATCCTCTCATTTTTTCATAGTAAATGTATAACGTACAGATGTGAAAAATGTAACTTCTATATATGTGGAGGATGTATTATTAGATATGCAAGAACATACAATGGGATCCACACCCCTTGGAATTGAGATATGATGCTGGCATGGTGGAGGAACATGAGCATGAGTTTGACTTGAGTATTGCTCTGAAGAAATAGACACAAACCGATGGTTCTATCATTGCACTAGTACTTGTGATCTTTCATTTCATCCTCGTTGTATTGAACGGTCATCTTATCGCGGGTACAAATATGTCAAGTTCGGGGCTACTGCTATAATTAATTAATTATAGACAAACTCCATCCTCACAGACTCACATTTGTTTTGAACAAAAAGGTTCGTAGCTGTCAAGAATGTGGCGAGAAAAGCCTTGGTGAACCGGTCCTCCAATGTGCAACCTGTAATGTCTTATTCTGCCCAAGGTGCTACATGTACTATATAAATGAATGAATGTTACCAATTCCAACAATGTAATTTGTAATTTGTTTTCATGTACTGACAAGTGTTTCTTCATTGTTTATCTCACCGCCTCTGTTTCATTGACATTTTGATTTACTTAAAATCCACTAATTAAATTTCCATCAATGTTCTATTAAATCTATATATATTAAGAGACTTTCATTCTGAAACTTCAAAATAGTTTTCTTAATTTTTCACATTTTTTTTATTAAATAATTTTTTGTATTTAATAGGATTATAATTAGTCATTAATTGTACCTAATAAACTTATATTAAATACATTTTATGTTATACTTAAAACAAAATTTTAGCCAATAATTATTATAATTATCTATATAAAATATTTCAATTATTTTTTTTATTAGAACATTTTAATTATTTTATTAATATAAAATATTAATTATCCATACAAAAGTACAATTATTTCAAGTTAAAATGATAAAATAAAATTATTTATATAGTTCATTTCTAATCCTTATTCAAAATAACTGCAATTTTTTTCGACAATAATAAATAAATGATTTTAAATTTTCGATAAATTCGTAATCAGTGACCGTGAGAATCATGATAAGTTACGAAAGTATATAAATTTTCCAATTAACATCTACAATTTAAAATACAAGTAATATTATATAATTAACTTTTATACATGAACAAATTATACATGGGTGTGATCAACTCGATTAAATTGAACCAATCCAACCTTTTTCTTTACTGATTAAATCAATGAAAAAGTTATACATTCGTTGTTTCTTTATATTTTGTTGGAATAAATTAATATTCTAACTAAACACATTCTTATATTATTACTAATCAATTAATTGCGCATGTGCATTATTAGATGGGCGTCGGCTTTGAATAACATTTTATTTAATATTTATAAATTTTTATTATAAAAATTATGTTGACATTGTAATTTGGTAGGAAAAAAAGACAGTTAAACCTCGATAAAATAATATCCGATAAAGTAATAACCTCGCTTAAGTAATATTTTTGTCCGGTCCCGACTTGGGCCAATAGGATAAAGTAATTTTTTCGTTAAATGCATAAGATAATAATTTATAAAAAAAGTACTTAAGGGCCCAATGAAAATATAAAGTAATATTTACTAAATTTTATGTTCATATATATTATACAATTATCATTTCTTTTCTGAATGTGAATTTTATATGAAAAAATTACCAAATTACACTACTTTTGGGAACCCACTACCCAAAATACCTACCGGCGGGAGAGCCGTCTTTTTTACCCACCGAAGACACATGTTGGACATGCGTACTCCCTCCACGCAGGTCCATGATGCGTATTGCTTTTAAGAAATTGACAAAAGATTTGTTTGATCAAGGCACATGGTCAGTATTGCGTGTCGTGTGCATTTTTTTCCCACTTTGTAGTTTGTAGTTTTGTTTGCGAATATTACTTTTTAAATAATCTTAGGGATTCAATCATTAATTTTTGGGTTCAACGTTTCCATTTTGGGTTTAGAAATATTCAGAACGACGAATAAAACGTATACGAATTTAGGGTTTAGGGCAACCCTAAACCCTAGGCCCTAAATCCTAATTGACTTATCCAGATTTTTAAAAAATCGGGGCTTGTCCCCGATTTTTTAAAAATCAGGCCACCGGATTCAAATTTTTAAATTTTATCTATATTCGCTCGGGGTCTCAACAGTTAACCTTTGGGGTTCAACAGTTCCATTTTGGGTTTAGAACTATTTATAACGACAAATAAACAGTATACGAACTTAGGGTTTAGGGACCCAAAACCCTAATTTATCCTCATTTTTAAAAAATCGAGGTTGGCCCCCGATTTTTTAAAAATCAGGCCGCCGGATTCAATTTTTTAATTAAATTTTTTTAAAATTTTATCTGTATTCCCTTGGGGTTTCAACAATTAATTTTTGGGGTTTAATAGTTCCATTTTATTTTAGAAATATTCAGAACGACGAATGAACCGTATACGAACTTAGAGTTTAGGTTTAGGATCTAGGGTTTAGGGCATCCAAATAAAAAAAATTAATATCTGACAAAAAAAATAGTTAAACAAATACGCATAAGGAATATGCGTACCAGCCTATATGCATGAGCTCAATGCGTACTTAAGTTAACTAAAAAAAAACATAAACTGATCACGCATGCGACTAATGCGCACCCATGCACCTTAACTAAAAAAAAAAAAATTAAAATGATCACGCAAGAGATCAATGCGTGCCTTCAGCCATGCAAACACAAAATGCGTATACAGAAGGTATTTTGGCGCCCCATTTCGCCAGTGGGTATTTTGGTTGTTTAGTTTGAAAATGTGGGTATTTGGGGATTTCACCCATTTTATATTCATTTTTATTTAAGTTTCTACCAAATCAAAATAAATCTCATTCTTAATATTTATAGAACACACTAGTACAGAATAGGCTTTTAGTGTCGCATTTTAGGCATCGGTTATCTAGAGAGCCGTGGCCTATACTTACTTTAGGCGTCGGTTTCTAGCTTAACCGACACTTAAAGTCATTTGTGATGGGTCTTTTACGTCGGTCATGAAACAACCGACGCCTAAAACTCACCTTTTAGCGTCGGTCTTTATTCAACCGACGCCTAAAACCAACCATTAGCGTCGCATAAATAACCGACGCCTAAAATCCAACCCTTTAGCGTCGGTCTTGAGTCAACTGACGCTTAAAAACCAACCCTTTAGCGTCGGCATTTACTCAACCGACGCCTAAAATCGACAAATAAGCGTCGGTTATTACTCAACCGACGCAAAAGATAATTTATAGTTGACCTATAGCGTCGGGCCAGGAATGCCGACGCCTAAAGCTTTAAATAAAAATTATAGAAAAAGTTAAAATATACATAAAAAATGAGTGGTTTCAATATATTTCTGCTGGTAATAAAAGTAACTAATATGCCTTTTTAAACAATTGGGCCTGTAGTCCAGTTGGCCTTTGTGCGTGGTTTCCTACAAGAAGACTCGAGTTCGAGTCCTTGCTGCTGTTTTTTTTTTGTCAAAAGTCCTCATGTTTAAGTTGCTTGTTTTTTTTTCTTTTTTCCTAATATTTGACTTTTTATCTTTTATGTATTAAAATACAAACACTTTTATCCATTTTTTTCCCAATCTTTTCAACTCTTTACATTATAAACAATGTTTTTTTTTGTCAAAAGTCCTCATGTTTAAGTTGCTTGTTTTTTTTTTCTTTTTTCCTAATATTTGACTTTTTATCTTTTATGTATTAAAATACAAACACTTTTATCCATTTTTTTCCCAATCTTTTCAACTCTTTACATTATAAACAATGTTAACCATTATTTTAGTGGTGACATGAGTAAAATTTAAATTTTACAATTTAAAATTAAATTTTACTAAAAAAAGTGCTTTTTTTAGTAAAAAAGTTAGATATTATTGGTCATTGGGCAAACAACATCGTTCATTAATAAAGATCTTGGTAAGGAAAAGGGTACGTCGGAAAGTTGAAAGCGAATTTTTTAAATGACTATGAATAATGACCGGTATTATAAAAAGAGGAATATTTTGGAAGTAGTCGGTGAAGGCACGCAATATGGATTAATCGGCTAATCGGGGATTAATCAAAATGATCGGAATTTATTTAATATTATTATTATATATATATATAATTATTTTAAATATATAAAATATAAACATTAAATAAATATTTAAGATAGAAGTCTATTCAGATAAAATTAAATTTATAAAATTAAATTTTAATATTTTCATTACACAAATAATAAAAATGGAATAATTCCTACTTAATATTTTGAATCATTTTTTATGACAAAACTCTATTCGAATCACACTTCATTATTTGCATTATACTATGACAAAAAACTTTAATATATTTATTTATTTTGAAATATTAAAATATTACATTAAATCAATTACAATATTAATTTTTTATAATATAAAAATAATTTTATGAATAAGTATGAAAATATTTTTAATCCTTAATTAAACCCTTTGATTTTATTTTTTTTGCTAAATTGCCAATTTGCCATACAGAATTACAACTCTCCAGGAGACTAGGACCGACCAATACAGTACTTCACTTATAGCGCTTCTCTCTCATAAATACCTTCAATTGCCAGGTATTAAGCATCGGCCGGGATTCTTCTCTGAACTGCTGGATTGCTGGGTTCAATTGCTCGATTTTCTGGTCTATCAAAATCAGGGTATGTACTTAAGGGTTTCTGTATCAACATAAAAAGGGGTTTCTTGTATCAATTTGGTATTGTATCCCTTCTACATTTATTTATGTCGATTTGTTTTTTTGGTATATGTATGTATATACATGTATGTATATATGGGTTATGTGAATTTGTGATTATTTGGGTTGACCCGATTGAATATTTGATGACCCGTTTCTTGGTTTCTCATATATTTAATTGGTTGATTGAAGTATTGTTTTATTTTTTTGTTTTTATACGAGTATACGTAACTTTATATGAACTAGATTACTGTTTCGATTTCGAGTTGACTATCTAGGTTTTATTCTGTTGGGATGAAGGCCGTATGTGTATATGGCCATATGGGTTTAGGATTTTTTTTTCTGTGTTTCACTGCGTGTGTATTTTGTATTATGGCCCGTCTCTTTAGAGATTGGTTTGGGTCTGCTCCTTGTTTTATGGCCTGTATCATTTTTACCATGAAGGCTACTTGAACTATCCTTTACTACTTGAAACCTGCTTACCGTCTATAGGCTAAGCATCCTGAATTAGATTCTTAGCTATTTCCATTTGTTGCATAGTTAATTCAATATGAGACACTAAGTTATCATTTCACTTTATACATATAGGTTTCAAAAGAAGCAATTTAATTCATAGTATAAAACAGGAAAAAATAAACGAAAGTGATTCAACAATATAGGCAATCAGCTTGACAAAATAATGTTCCACCGGACACTAGACTAATGGTTTCCGGTAGTAAACTTACTCATCAGTCATAGGAATTAAATGGATTAATTAATATTTCTAATATCATGCTAATGGCTAACCAGACTAGAAAACCCCAGTTAACAGTACATCTAGTGGTAGGACATTTACTCCCCCCACGTAATAAGATTAGGACCAGAGTGCTACTGAGCAATGCCTTAGGCAGTTCCTTGTCACTTCAAAGAAATAAAAGACGTGCTAATGAGAAATCTGGGACCAAATTTATCAGATATGTGAGTCACTATGGATGAATTAAAGTTCCAGTTCTTATTTTATATGTTGCAGACTATGCTTACAGTATATTTTTTTGTCAACCTGTGCATTTGATAATTCATTGCTTCATTTACAAGTCTATTTGATGAAACCTGCTCTTGCACTCTGTTTTTGCTACTAGTCTTCTCTGTGTGATATTGCATAATTGTGAGTGCATAATTTGTTTTTCTATTTGAGGCCATTTCGTTGTTCAGAATTAATTTAGTCGAAATAAGTGATCGTAATTTTGAGTGCTTCTTCCAGATGCTTGAATCTTGAATCACTGACAAATTGCTTCTATTCACTATGCATTCTTCTTGTTTAGTATTTAAAATTATGTTCCAACTTGATAAGGTCTGGGGTGAATTCTGTGTGCTTTGTCCAATCATCTTAAACTACACAATGAGCATTTTGGTTGCCAGCCTACTTATGATCAAACAATTTTGCGTCTTATTTGTGTTAATTGCATAAAGAAATTATGCGATTTCTGCATTGATTGCAAAATTCAGAGTGTAGCATTGATTTTGATGATCTAGGTGACCCAATTGGGGACATGGGTGGAGATTTCAGGAAGTACGTAGGATCAGTTGTTCGATTCCAAGTTGATATTAATATCGAGAGTTGGGATGTAGTTACTGAAGGATTGAAAGATGCAATATGGGATGATATTAAGGTATATATTGATTTCTCAGCTATTACTATCATTTTGCGGATATGTTCTTTAATTTTGTTATTCCTAATATACTACTGCTGGTAGTCAATCTGTTATTAACCTTGATTACGCATGTCTTTACGTTATTGATTACGCATGTCTTTGTTAAACATATACGCTGATCAGAAACCCACCGTGGTACTAACTTAGTCAGAAGGTTGGGTACAAGAATTAGCTTAGTTGCATAACTCTAAAACTTTATATAAATAGCCAGAAATTAAAGTTATGACTTTATAAATAAAAATAATCTGCAGTACAGGTTGGAATTAGAAGAGCAATACCACTGAAACAAGTTTTAAAAGAGAACTTGAAGCACAAATAGTAATATCAGAAAAATATATATATATATATATATATGATAAAATATAACCAGAATGTGGCCTTATGTTTTGTCATATATGTTTAGTTGCATCTTCTAATTGAAAATAGCATCATTATAATATTGATGCAGAGAAAATGAAGAAGAGAAAATATTTATATGGGCATTAATTATTTTTCTATCATTACAGTAAGAATTGTTTGCATGCAGCAAACATATAGGCAGAGGTTTGGTTTATTTTTCTTCTGAGAATATCTAAGCCAACATATAACCAGATTTCCATCTAGATTAGTAAGAATGGTTTGCTTGTGTTGAATCTAGACTTGTTCCATCCAATCTTAGTAACTAACGTCGGCTTTTGTAGCACTATCTGTTCTTGAATGTGAGTGTTAATCCAGTTGCTTGTAAACGAAAGTTGTGAATCTTTATTTGCACCAGCTGCTAACCTGCTTGTCAAAATTAAAGACAACGGAGTTCAGATTAATAAAAGATCTTCATGTTCTACTTCTTGATACAATTAATGTTACACGTTAGTCGTTAGAGCTATGAGTTACCATTGATCAGGATATGAGTACATGGTGGTGAAATCAATTTCAGGGAGTTGATTATTCATTATAAAATTTGTTCCATGTTTGATATTTTGATTGAATTGTTGGTCTTGTGCTGACTCTCCATGAAACCCTTCCAAACCAACTTCTAGCAGATGCTCTTTATCAATTGATTTTATGTAAGAAGCCATCTCAGTGATCAAAGCATGTTCAACAAGTTGATTATAATTAGTAATATAGAAGTTTGTTAGATCATAAAAACAATAAATGACAATGAGGAGACCGTACATATAAGAAAGACTTGTAGTTATGAAGGCTTGTGTTAAAAAATTCTTACAAGCCAATGTTAGTTGCTGAGTTTGGATGGAACAAGTATAACCAGATTTCTTATCACAACTGTTTATTAAGAAATTTTTTGGCTTATTTACTATTTTTTATGTTATCGTACTCTGGCTCACATAACATTGAAAATTCTGTGCGCATGAAGTGTTTTCATTTTCTTTTGGCATAATTATCACATCACAGGCTGTAACCAGTGAGATTCCTGCTGGGGAGACATGGAGACTGAATCTGCTGTAGCAGATAAATGTCAAGGAGAATAACTTTGAGTTGTCTGAATGTTTGACAAGGAGGATGGGAATCTATTTTATTCAATTTTTGAATCATATGTCAGCTGCCTGAAGTTAGTGATCAAGGGAAATGGGTATAATAGCTGCCTATTGGCTTGCCTTGTTTGTAATTAGTATTAGATGATTTTGATATAATTATTTATTTTTGTAAGAGAAATTACTAGAAAGAATTGTACTTTTTATTCTAATTGGAAATAAAATATTCTAAATTTATTTTAATCAAATTTTCAATTAGATTGTGTTCTGGTTTTAGTTATTTTCAGATTATTTGTAAAGTTTGTAATGGGTCTACTGATATATGATTGCATATCAATACAAAAAAAAATTAATACTTTAGGCGTCGGTCATTCGATAGAACCGACGCAAAAAGTAAACCACATTGGCGTCGGTCATATGACAGAACCGACGCTAAAAGCAAAGTACATAGGCGTCGGCATTTTAACAGAACCGACGCTATAAGTGAAGTACATAGGCGTCGCATTTCACAAAACCGACGCTAAAGATCATAAGCAAAGGCGTCAGCATTTAATAAAACCGACGCATATGTAAGGGACATATGCGTCGCTTCTAAGAACAACCGACGCAACAGAGTATATTTTATGCAACGGCATTTCTGTCAACCGACGCTTTTGGCGGTCCTTATGCGTCGGTTTTCAGTCTTTTGCGTCGGTTCTATTACTGACACTAACATGTTCTAGCGTCGCCATTTTAACCGACGCTATAGATGTATACCTATAGCGTCGCCTTCATATACTACGCCCAATAACCGACGCCTAAAGCCTATTTTGACCGACGCCTAAAGCCTATTCTGTAGTAGTGACATGTACAATTTTTATCTCTTATATATATTTTTCGTAGTATAGTAAATAATCGTGTGGTATTTATCATCGGATTTCTTTACTGTAATCACTTGAGATGACAACTATTGACATAACTTTGTTATAATCCACTAAATTATTTTACTTTATAAGTGATTTCACGATCACTGTATTTTTTATATTATAAGTAAATACAATGTATCTAATATTTGTTCGTGATTAATACTTAACTGATTAAAATTTCTTTATGTGTTTGGTGTAAGTTGACTATCCTAATATAAATATATTTCAATTTACACCAAAACTTTCTACCAACTATAAAATGTAATAACAAATTATACATATAAATCTCTTTATAATAATAAAATATTACTTTATCGATAAAGTAATATTTTATTATTATACCGATATAATAATAAATCCGATATAGTAATATTTTTTTTCCGGTCCCAAGGGTATTACTTTAAAGAGGTTTAACTGTAAGAGGCCTTTAAGGATTTGATGAAGTTGATAATATGTTAGAGGATCTTCATTTTGCTTAAATAATTAATTTTAAACGACTTAGTGTTTATTCAGAATCCAATATTTTTAAATTCATTTTTATTGGGATAAAATATAATTACATATACATATTTATTATAAGATTTAATATAAAAGTATTAAAATATGTAAGTAACATTTTGAACATGTGTCCATGAATTTAAATTTAAATTTACATACAAATAAAGTTCTTACAAATGCTCAAAAAAATTAATCAAGTGAATAGATACATGTGTCGGATCAATTCAAAAATTATGAAACATGACTTGCAAAAAATATATATTTGAATTCTATTTTGTTTGTCATACAATCAAATTTATCGACAAGTTAAGTCAATCACACTTCTTATCACATTTACATTTACATTCTACTTCTTTTTTTTCATACAAACAAATTTATCAACAAACTAAACAATCACGTCTTTCATAATGGCATCGACAACAAAAATTTAATTACATTTTTCACAAATTTCAATTTATCATATCAACTTTCAAATTATAAAATTCAACGAACAATAATATTATATATACAATTTTTAAAAATATTTTCGTGCCGCACGTCGCACGATTTGGTTACCTAAAAAATATTTTCGTGCCGCGCGTAGCGCTATTTTGTTACCTAGTTATATATTAAATTATAGAGACGGCATATGTCATAGATTACAAGAATATATAGTTTTTTATTACGAATTAAATACTTTATGTGGATTAAAATTAATAATATAATTTTTCTGTTTTCAAAAAATAAAATAAAATTTTCTTATTATGAATGTATATTTCTTATATTAAAATTTCTTAAAATTGATTAAATGATATAAGCATTTTTATTTATTGGATGTAAAATCCAAAAAACCTATTCGACAAAAAAAGAATGGATGAATTTGTATAAATATGATTATGGGCTTATAAACATACTAGCCTATAACCCGTGCAATGCACGGGCTATCATATGTTATTATTATAAATTAATAATTTAATTATTTGATTTAATATAAAATTTTAATTTATTTTAACAAATTTTATTATTAATTTTAAATATATATATGTTCCGTACTTAATTTCATGACATAAATAAATATCAATAATTTAACGTTATTATTAAATTTATTGTTAAATATTTTAATAATTCAAAAGATATTTAAAAATATTATTTAGTATAACCTAAAATCGAAGAAGAAATAATCGTAGCAAGAAGTGTGGGGAGACGATGATTCTAATCGAAATATAATTGATAACATTTATAATTATATAAAACATGGGGTGATGGCCCTATATAACCTAAAATGAAAATATTGGGTCTAAAATGCCTTAAAACATAAATGTGGCCCTATTTACTCCGCCAATACGCTATTGCGTGTTGTGTATTTTACAATATGCTTCGTGTGTTGAGTATTAGCTTGATACGCTTTTCTGTGTTCAGCAATATCTATGTTGAGGCAGATGAGACATCGTATTGTGACCAAATACACAATAACGTATCCTTCTTCACTTAAAATCGTATTTTTATTTTTTATCTAATGCACACAACAAACACATCAATAGGTTTTCATATATTATTATTATGAATTAATATATTAATTTTTTGATTTAATAAAATTTTTAATTTTTTAATAAATTTTATTATTAATTTTAGATTTACATATGTTTCATACTTAATTTCACGACATAAATAAATATCATTAATTTAATATTATTTTAAAATTTATTGTCAAATATTTTAAGAATTCATGAATGGATATTTTTAAAATACTATTTAGTGTAAACTGAAATCATAGAAAAAAATAGTCGTGGGATTAATTGTGCGGGCGATTATTCTAATCAGGATATAACTGAAAATGTTTATAATTATATAAAACATGTGGTTTATATTTTAAATAAATTATATATAATTTAATTGAATTTGGATTTTTTTTTATTTTTTAAGCAGTTGTTACGGGCTGTGAGAGTTGGTAGTTCTGTAGGATACGTCGGATATTGCTTCCCTTCTATCTATTACGACTTGTTTTAAAGATAATTGTTATTTTTTAATAAATATATTGCAGAAGTCTCTAGCTTTGTACGATAGTGATTTGTTTTTATTTTTAATAAATTATATATGATTTGCTTTGTTTATTTTGAAAGGTGTCAACAGTTTTTTTTTTTGAAAGTTGCTAACCAAATATAAATTTATTGTTAAATATTTTAAGAATTTAATAGATATTTTTAAAAAATCATTTAGTATAACCTAAAATGATAGAAGAAAGAGTCGTAGGAAGAAGTATGTGTGAGCGATGATTATAATATGAATATAACTGAAAACGTTTATAAGTCTATAAAACATGTGATTTTTATTTTTAATAAATTATATATAATTTGGTTTCGAAAAAAAAATTATATATAATTTAATTTTTTTGGAAGCTGGGAAGGGATTACTAAAGCAACCGTCTCCGTTTTTTTCGATAATTCGGATAGGAGTAGGAGTCCTCTCGGGTTCGAAGATTCCCCCGAAATTACTGTCACTCGTCAGGTACATGTTTGATAGTATACATTTAATTGTTTTTATATATAGTGTATCGAAAAAAGAATTTATTTTGGGACTGTTTGTGAAAAAAAGAGCATGTAATTAAATATTAATTGAAGTGTTATTAAAAGAGTTTGTTATTAAGTAAAATATGTGATTTGTTTTTTGTAAAATAAAATTTTATATGTATTTTTATTTATATTTTCAGTTTTGGAAGGTGTTAATGATAAGGCGTTAACCAGAGCATGTAATTAAATATTAATTTGAGTGTTATTAAAAGAATTTGTTATTAAGTAAAATATGTGGTTTATATTTTGTAAAATAAAATTTTATAAGTATTTTAATTTATATTTTCAGTTTTGGGAGGTGTTAACAAACTTATTGGGAAGGTGTTAACCAACCAACCAACCAATCAATATATATATATAAAGGAGGATAGCGGGAGTTTAGGTGGCGCTCTAAGATCGTCTCAATCTATTTTTCTAATTTTCTAGAATTTTAGAATTTTAAACACTAATAAATACAAAAATATCAATCATATTAGAAGTAGAATAGGTGTTCGAATTTATAAATGAGAAGAGTTCGAATTTATAGGGAAGACATATGATTAGAAGTTCTACTGTAAGTATAATAAGTATTTATAAGGCATACGATTAAAAGTTCTATTGGAAGTAGAATAGGAGTTCGAATTTATAAAGAATAAGAGTTCGAATTTATCGAAAAAATATATAAATAAACGTTCTACTAGAAGTAGAATAGGTGTTTGAATATATAGAGCAGAAATATAATTAAATATTTTATAGAAAGTACGATCTTCTTAAATTATATATTTTTTATATAAGTTAATTATACTTATATTAGGAAAATTTATTCATAAATCCAATACTATTGTCATAAAAAAAAGTCACCGTATTAAAAAAAAAAAAAAAGAATTGATGTGTTAACATAATTCACCGTATTTAAAAAGAAAAGAATTGATGTGTTAACATAATAAAAGAACAATCTCATGCAACAATCCTAAATAAATACAGGAGTATCTGTAATATAAAGAGAAAATAAGATGTGTTTTCATTTTCTAAAACTCCAAAAATTTTAGAAAGTTTAGAGAAAGTATAAACTGGAATTCACTCTATTTTTTAGGTTTTGATTTTAAGGAAAAAAATTGTTGTGTAAGATAAGTATCATCAATAATATGTAATGAAGTTGGAATTTCGATCCCAAACGAGAGCGGCTCGAAACATGTTTAACGGGAAGACGGCTCACTATAAAAGATTGTACTAGCTATTAAAATACCATATTGATGTTATAAATTTTATTTTATTTTTAGGATTTGATTTTTATGGATAAACATTATCATACAAGTAATATATGTAAAAGTTAGGTTTTTGGTCTTAACGAGGGAGCGGATCAATAGTAATAACCGTGTTTAACAAGAAAGCGGTTCATTAAATAAGACCGTATAAAAAGTGTTTAAATATATAATACATAAAATAAAATGTTTTATTGGAAGTAGAATACGAGGACGGTGGAGACGTTATATACGATTTTTTTAAAACTATACATCTTTTTTCCTAAAAATCCTTTATTTTAACTTTTTTATACAAGTTTATCTATAATATACAGAAAATATAAGATGTATTTTCATCTTTTAAAACTCTATAAATATTAGAAAGTTTAAAGAATATAAAAATTGGAATTTACTCTCTTTATATAGTGAAGTTAGAATTTCGGTTTCAAATAAGAGCGGCTCGAAACGTATTTAACGGGAAGAGGGCTCGCTAGAAAAGATTGTATTAGCTATTAGAATTTGATATTGTAGTCATATTTTTTTTTTATTTTTACGATTCGATTTTATGGATAAAAAAATATTATATAAGTGTTTATAATATATGTTAAAAAGTTGGGATTTCGGTTTTAACGAGAGAGCGGCTCAATCGACAGAATCGTATTTAACAAAAAATTGGTTCATTAGAGAAGATTATTTAATTATTAAAATTTAATATTAATATTATAATATAACGTAAATGTATTGTATTTTTTTAAAAATAAAAATTGTAATGCCGCCGCGAAGTGCGGCTTTATCAACTAGTTATAGATATAATACGGAACCAAGATAAATGATACTCCTATATTCTTAAGTCTGGCACACATAACCATAACCAGGATCAGCCTCTTGGTAGGACTGTAATTACATCTGTGGAAGATGCATCTGCAGCTCTATCGCTTTCACTTGCATTTCCCTTTGCAGATAAAGAGCAGGCGGCACAGCCAGTTTCAAAAAAAAGATCGAGCTACTCCCAGTCGAAAGGCAACAAGCGGTCAATTTTCTTAAAGGCTTTTCCGCTAAGTAGACACATGGAGATTGCTGTATATTGTAACCCACCTGAATGTGGTAGATGTATACAAGTATCATGTATAATGATGTTCACAGTGGGTTGTATGTGAAAGCTCAATCCCATGTGTTCACAAGTCGCATAGGATTTATAGATGTTCTGTCTTCCTTTTTGATCTTTGGTTTGCAAGTGCATAGACAAAGCTGTTTGTATATATATATATAGAGAAGGAGAGAGAACCTTGGATTATGATCAATAATCAAGATTGGATTTTGGACCATTTTGTTTTCCACAGGCATTAGTTTACCAACGACCGATTTAATTATATATCCGTGCGCCACTTTGTTATATATCCTGAATCCTAAATTTCCATCTTTAACTCCTATTTTTTTCAAAAAAAAATCAAAACATTTTTTTAAGTTGTATAACTTAAATCGTTTTACAAAAGGTAAGTATAACCTCTAATTTATATTGGATCATATTTTTCTATTTTTTAAGAACTCCTCTATATAAAACTAGTCGACTAAGCCGAGCTTCGCGGCGGCCTTATAATTTTTTTTAAAAAAATACAAAATATAAATTTAAGAAAGAAATCGAAAAACAATATATATATATATATATATACAACTAAGCAAACTATACTTATTTTTTATGTTTATTTTGTATCACGTTTTTTTAGGCCGACGACCGTTGTAATAAATACATATAAGCCGCATTTCGCGGCGGCCTTGTAATATATTTTTAAAAAATTCAAAATATAGAATATTTAAGAAAGAAAACAAAAAGAAAATATCTATAAATAAATTAGTGAACACAAGTACAAATTTTGATGTATATATACAACAAAATGAACTATATACATATTTCTACGTCGATTTTGTGTCACGTTTTCTTAGGCCGACACCCGTTGTAATAAATACATATAGATAAAAAAGCAAATTTGATTGAATTAATTTAAAGAAGACGTTGGAATATTATGATCAAGAATAATGAAAAGATAATAACGACAAATTAACAATGAATAGTAAATAAATAAAGAGGGAATGATAAAAGTTCAAACCTTTTCAGTCAAGTTTCTTTGACAGAGAAAAGTCATCTAATTTTTCTTGTTCACAAGATCAGGTGGTTTTATACCGAGATCACTAACAAAAAAATTACAAAATTCAAAGTAAAGAACCAATGGTTACTAATAATCCATATTATAACTAAAATCATAACAAATCATAAATTTTATAATAAAACGAAGGAAGTAAATATAAAATCAGTAAATTCAAACCTTAAAAACCGACCAAAAAAGTAACCTGAAAATCGCAAAAAATCAGTGGATCACACACATAGCCTTATACATTGAAAATTAAACAAAATAAGAATGAATAAAAAAAACTCAAAATAAATAGACGAAGATAAAAGCAAACATAAGCAAGAAAAAAGGTTACAAACATGGTGATAAAATTTGATTGTTAGAAGTAATGATTGTATATATATAAGAACATAAGAATTCTTTTCTATTTCGAATATGTAAATTTGAATTCTTCTTCCATGCAAATTCAAAAATCTTTTCTATTTCGAATATGTTATTGTTAAAAATGGAAGTTCTGAAATATAAAATTTCTTTTCTATTTTGAATTAATAAATTGACTTCTTCGTCCCTACAAATTCGAAAATCTTTTTTATTTCAAATATGTTAATGTTAATGTTAAAAAAAGAAGTTTTGATTTCTTTTCTAAAAGTGGGGCCTAAAATGGAAGTTTTGATTTTAATTATTTAAAATAGAGGAGCTCTAGAAAAATAGATAAATATGAATGAAGCAATTATACCTGGGGGTTTTTCTTTATATATATAAAAAGATAAAGATAAAGATTTTGGCGGGAACTTACAGAAAACTATTTCATGAGTATAAAGATAATAATGTTAGACCAAAAGAAAAAACATGCTGGAGTGAATTAATAGTAACAACATATATGAACAGAAAAGATTATATTTGAGATCTCAACGCAAAAATACAAATAATTGTTGTATGTATAACTCACAATATTGTAAGATTTAACCAACCTCTTGTATACCTAAGAAAAAGATAGCAAAAAATCAACATATTACATGGGTATATTGATAAAGGAATGAAGAAGAAAATTATATCGTAAAAACTTTTACCGGATAGATCTCTTTATTTGTATGGCTGTATATATAGGTGCAGCGTGGAGAAGGAAATTATTCAATTTTAAAAAGGTTTTGATTTTTTTTTTCTAAAAAATAGGGCCTAAAAAAGGAAGTTTTGATTTTAATTAATAAAAATAGAGGAGCTCTAGAGAAATAGATAAATATGGATAGAGCCAAGAACGTGACAAAGTTTGCGATCAAAACTTACAGATTATGTGTGCTTATTTGCCTGACTGGGCAATTAAAAACCTCCTTGGACAAAGTGTTTTACCTCAGAAAAATTATCTGTATTCCTGCGCACCAGATATCATTTTTTGCGGTTTAATCAAATAATAATTTTCCAATAT
Organism: Saposhnikovia divaricata; assembly: GCA_036435485.1. Lineage (NCBI taxonomy): Eukaryota > Viridiplantae > Streptophyta > Magnoliopsida > Apiales > Apiaceae > Saposhnikovia > Saposhnikovia divaricata. Next base: position 6,720,495 of record CM071597.1, on the reverse strand, counting down.
GATTGTCGAACGAAGAGCCTAGTCAATAAACTAAAATTTTTCGGCTCCGCATATCTAAAAGAAAAATGTCCAATCAATAAATAAAACTACAAGTTCATGGTCTGGTTCAAACCAACATGGGGAACTTGCTTGATAACTGCTGCATCAAGGGCCTAAAGAATGGCATGTTCCAGCAACAATCAAACTGCCATGCCGCACTCTGTCAAGATAAAAAATTATCTCAAACTAAAAACAACCTTAAAACAAAATAATAAACAACTAAACACAACCTTAAAAAATACAATTAAACGAACAACAAAAATTATAATAACGAAGACTAATATTCAAACACCTACCATCAAGTATTATTATTAAAAAAATACTTTAATAAAATAATTATTAAAGTATCATTAATTATAATAATAATAATAATAATAATAATAATAATTATTATTATTATTATTAAAATAATACTTATAGTTTTTTGATTTTTTGACTTATCAGGTATTTTTTTTCGTAGGTAATTATATATTATGTATTTAATTTTACATAATATATAATTTATTATGTATTTTTTTGGTTATATTTATTATGGTATTTTTGGTTGTTTTATTTTTTTATAAGGTTTTAATTTGTTAAGGTTGTTTATTTGGTGGAAAGTCAACTAAGCCGCGCTTCGCGGCGGCCTTATAAATTTTTTTAAAAATTTTAAATAAAAATTATTTAAGAAAAAATTGACAAAATATATGTATAATGTCAATATAGATTGGTGAACAAAATACTATATAAATTAAATATGCATAGATAATAAGATGTATTATTCACGTATTTTTCTATACCGATTTTGTCTCACGATTTTTTTAGTGACAACCATTGTATATATTAGAAAAAGCATACACACTAATAAAAATTTATACTAAAATTTTATTTGGCTTTAATTTCGATTTGCACATCAGTGAGATTTTCTTGGGATTAAATTAGAATTAGGATATACGGTTGTAAAAAAAAAAGGTCAGAACTTACTTTTTATATCCTAACTATGATATAATTTAAATGTGAGACTTACCTTTAATAATATCAATTATTTACTTGATTGCATAAATTTTTTGTACATCAATTATTTCCTTGATTGCATATTTTAGTTTGAAATTGAGATAATTTAGAAAATTAGATAAATAGCTTTCGAGTTTTTAAAAAATTTACAAAAATATATCTATAATATCAATATAGATTGTGAACACAATATTGTATAAATTAAATATCCATGATGATAAGATAAATAATAAAGTATTAATATATTTTTTTATACCGATTTTGTTTAACTATTTTTTAGGCCGACACCCGTTGTATATATTACAAAAATATTAAACGCTCACAATAATAAAAATTAAAATACTAAAAGCCTCTTTGACTTTGATTTCGGTTTGCACATCGGTGAGATTTTCTCATGATTCAATTAAAACTTAATGATTTTGTTTTAAAAAAAAAGGTTAGAACTTGTTTTTTTAGCTATAATATAGTTTAGAGGTAATAACAACAATTATTTCCTTAACTTTATATTTTGTATTCGAAAATTTAGATAATTTAGAAAATTAGATAAATATTTTTCAAGTGATTCCAAAGCTCCACCAAACACCTGGGAAATTACTTTTATATAATATAATAAAGATAAAGATTAAAAAAAGGTTTTCATTTTTTTTAAAAAAATAGGGCTTAAAGAATGAAGTTTAAATTTTGATATTTAAAACAGAGGAGTTCTAGAAAAGATAAATAGGATTCAACGCGCTTCGCGACGGCCTTATAACATAATTTTTTAAATTTTAAATAAAAATTATTTAGGAAAAATCGAAAAATATATATATATAATATCAATATAGATTGGTGAACACAATATTGTATAAATTAAATATATATAGATATTAAGCCGTATTATTCATATATTTTTACGTACCGATTTTGTCTAACGATTTTTTTGGTCGACACCCGTTGTATATATTATAAAATTCATATATTTTTCTATACCGATTTTGTCCAACGATTTTTTAGGTCGACACCCGTTGTATATATTATAAAAAACGTACACACTAATAAAAATTTAAATACTAAAATTCTCTTTTAACTTTGATTTCGATTTGCACGTCAGTAAAGATTTTCTTAGAATTCATTTAGAATTGGGTAAAGTTAGAACATCCTTTTCTTATCCTAACTATAATATATTTAGAGGTGAGATTATATTTAATAACATCAATATTTTCCTTCATTGCATATTTTAGTTTAAAAATTGAGATAATTTAGAAAATTAGGTAAATAGCTTTCGAATTTTTAAAAAATCTACAAAAATATATCTATAATATCAATATAGATTGGTGAACACAAAATTGTATAAATTAAATATACATGATAATAATATAAATTATTAATATTAATGATAATTTAAAAAAAGAAGTTTTGATTTTAATTATTTAATATAGAAGAGTTTTAGAAAAAAAAGATAAATATGATTCGAGCTTCTAGTGAAGATTACGTATGACGTTTGCTAGTTAGGATATACCTCCTTGTGTTGTTAGCTTACTCTTCACTTATAAATATGAATTCTACACTCGTCAACAACGTATATATAATTTGAAGACAATCTAGTGATTAACATATTGGATTTGCATGATCCTGTGCTTTGAGTAGGTGCTTCCAGTGAATGCTCCACTGGTGAATTAGGGTGTGTAGCGTAGTTGATACAATTAACCTGAACTTTTTTTTTTTTAATTCTCAACTCCAACCCTTCTTCTATTATACCTCTTGAATTATGCACAAACATATAACTCAAAGGAAAAATTGGTAACCAAGATCTTATATAATTGAGTGCATGAAACATTACTTAAATACTTGCAAAGTTATAATCAATTATCATTCATGAGAATAACACAAAACCACGTATAATTGCCTTAGAGCATCTCCAATGGCGTTGGCTAAATTGGTTGGCTAAAATGATATAAAATACTGATTATGTAAAATTTACTGAACCTGTAAGGCATTGTGCTCCGATGTTACTGGCTATAATGTTTGGCTATATTTTAAAAATGGAATGTTATTATTATTTCAAGTTGTTATAAATAGAATGTATTATTTTTTTATGGTAATAGATGATGTGGAATCTTCTTACAGGTCTCTAGAGGTTCGACAAATATAGACAACATCACGAGGTTGGCTAAATTTTTAGACAACAGTAATGTGTGGTTGGAGTGGATTTTTTTTTACATATTCCCTATAAATTTTATTTATGGTATCAATTATCCAATTTTACCTAAGGGTTTTAGAGGGTTGGAGATGCTCTTACAGTAGACCCACAAACATGATATTGGAAGATTTAACTAATTTATTATATGATTATATTGATAGATATTAATATTTTATATAAAAACTCTCATCAGGAATCCAAAAAGAGTGATCATAAAATTTGTAATAATAAGTTACATAGCAAAATTAATAATAATAATCTAAACAAACAAAAATAAATAATATCAAGAATAGTATGAAAATAAGATGTACCTTTCATCTTCGTAGAAGATTTCAGCTAAATTTGAAGATCGCAATTTTATCCGCGTATTGGAATTAAGAATCTTTTCTACATCAAAATTAAACCAATATTAGCTCTAGATCTAAAGCAATATGGTCTAAAAGATGGATAACATAATCTAGAGAGAAATAAAATTGAATGCGGACAAAAGAGACATTGAATACGAAAATATAACAGAGATAATTAGTTAGAAGGGTTGAATGAAGATATATAGGTGTTCTGTTGGTGATTTATATAGACGGATATGACTTCGTATCCAAGCAAATTCATATTTATTTATTTTTTTTTTGCTAAATTTATATTATATTAAAAAAGAAAGAAGAAACACAGGGGTTTACCCTTGCTCTTTGGCAAAGCAAAGAGAGAAACTACCTACTCCAAACTAACAAAAAGAATGGAGAGAAAGGAAAACACATAAAAAAACATCAAATAAAAAGCCACCCATAAAAATCTAAGTTAGCATGTTTGATGAACCATTCCGTGTTAATAAACTTTGCCTTAAGATCCACCATGATGCTTTGAATCAGTCTATTAGGACTCGAAACCCCTTTGTCGTGTAATCTCCCATTTCTTTCCCTCCAAAGGTGGTACGAAAAAATCTGAGCAGTAATGAGAGCAATGCTCCTATGAATGTGGTTCGAAATATTTCCTAAGCAGAGAAGGACCTCCATCCAAGTCGAGCCTACAATATCGAATTTAATAAGGCCAGCTAATTTAGCTAGAATGAAACTGCTGTAAGGGCAGGATATGAAGAGGTGTGAGTCTGTTTCAATCCCACCCGCACATAGGCTGCAAAACTGTAACACATCAAGACCAATCGAAGCAAGTCTATGAAATGTGGGTAGCCGGCCATGGCATAGAATCCATTCAAGATGGGCATACCTCAGAATCCTCAACCTATTCCAAACAAGTTTAGACCAAGGAACCTGTGGTGAGTGAGTTCGAATGGATGTCCAAATGTTACGAGCTTTGATTTTTCGAAGTGGCAGGCCATCCCATAAGATGACGTCTGGAGTGGTGAGATCGAAGCGAGGGTAGTCAAAATGTTGAGTCCAGTGCATCAAACGAGGATGAAGATGATGCAGCCTGTTGGTTGGTATTGGAAGAATCCAGGAACCAGAGGTGAGAAGAGAGTGCACAGAAGCCTCACTCGATAGACCTGCTTGTGAAATAATGCGATCATGTTTATTTTCAACCAAGCAAATACTGTGCCACCAGGGGTCGAACCACAGAGAAGTGCCTAAACCATTGCCAATTTGAAAAGAAAGAAATTGTCTAGCCACCGGGCGTAGTCTGAGTACATTTCTGAAGATCCAAGAACAGTCATTTGGCATTTTCATATTCCAGAAGTGTTGCCTCTTTAACATCGTGTTATTAACCCATTGAGGCCATAAAGCTGAACTCTTGCACACGACTTTGCATAGGTGATTGATAATCTGTGCTTGATTCCACCCTTTCAATTGTTTGAAACCTAGACCCCCTTCTTCATAAGGCAAACAAATTGCTTCCCAGCTAATCTTTGCCCCCCCTTAGTGTTGACATCTCCCTTCCAAAGAAACCTGGTAAAGATTGTTTGCAGCCGACAATGAACCGAGGCCGGAAGGATGAAATGGTTAGTCCAGTATGATTGCAGGGCGAAGATAACCGACTTAAGATGCTGGACACGACCAGCCAAAGAGAGCAGAGAAGCTGTCCAACATGAGATTCTAGCCGTAATTTTCTCCAAGAGAGGCATGCAGTCGTTGTGTCTGAGCATCGTAGAATTAGAGGGACTCCCAGGAAAGGGATAGGTAAAGCTCCATGAGGATTCAAACCAAGAAGTGAAATTGTCCGTGCAGTTTCCAAAAAAAACAGTGCTTTTGATAGCACTTGGACGTAACCCACTAGCCTTTGAGAATCGAGAAACACAATCCATAAGATGCTTGATTTAGATATTATAATATAAAGATAATTAGGAAGATAAAAATAAGTTTTTAAAAATCTCTTATTCAATTTAGAAATGGTTTTGATTTGTTTTTCTAAAAAATAGGGCAAAAATAAGGAAGTTTTGATTTTAATTATTTAAATTAAGGAGCTCTAGAAAAAAAGATAAATATGATTCGAGCCATTCTAGAGCTCTACCAAACTCCTGGGGAATTTCCTTTATATATATAACTAGTCGACTAAGCCGCGCTTCGCGGCGGCCTTATAATTTTTTTTTAAAAAAAAAAATTAAATAAAGATCATTTAAGGAAAAAAAACCGACAAAAACATTTTTATAATATAAATATAAATTGGTGAACACAATATTGTATAAATTAAATATACATAGATGATAAGATAAATTATTCATATATTTTTCTATACCGATTTGATCTTACGATTTTTTAGGCCAACACCCGTTGTATATATTATAAAAATACTAAGTTTACACAATAATAAAAATTTAAATACAAAAATGCTCTTTGACTTTGATTTACAGATTTTGCCTCACAATTATTTTTTAAAATTTTAAATATATCTAAAATATCAATATAATTTGGTTAACACAATATTATATAAATTAAATATACATGGATAATAAGATAAATTATTCATATATTTTTTATACCAATTTTTCCTCACAATTGTTTAGTCCGACATCCGTTTGTATATATTATAACAATACTAAGCATCCACAATAATAAAAATTTGAATATTAAAATACTTTTTGACTTTGATTTATCGATTTTGTCTCACAATTTCTAGGCCGACGCCCGTTGCATATATTTTACAAATACCAAATATATACAATAATAAAAATTTAAATATTAAAATACTTTTTTACTTTAATTTTGGTTTAAAAAACGTAAAAAAACTATAAAAGAATCAGTGTAATTAGAATTTGAAAGCAAAATCATAATAAAGTATGATGCTAACAGTGTTTAAAGAAAAATACTCATATTATAACAAATATTTCGATGCTTGTATCACCAAAATTCTTTCCACAAACGTATACATATAAATCAAATTTATGGTCAAAATAGACAAAGAAACGAAGAGTGGTTAAAAGGAAAGACAAAAAGCAAACATAAAATTTTACAGATATCAATTGATCATGATCGCCTGGCACGATCTCTTTTTTAATTTTTTTAAAAAATAATTTAAGAAAAAAATCGAAAAGAATTTTTTTATAAATAAATTAATAAACACAATAATGTACAAATTTTATTATATATAAATAAATAAATAAACTATATATTTATTTTTTATGTCGATTTTGTATAAAATTTTCTTAGGCTGACACCCATTATAATAAAAACATATAAGCCGCGTTTCGCGGCAAAAAAACACACAAAATAAGTATAAATTAAAAAATTGAAAAAAATAGACGAAGTCAAAAACAAATGGAAGCAAGAAAAGAGTTATAAACACGGTGATAAAATTTTAAAGTTAGAAGCAATGATTGTATATATATATATATAGATACAAAATTTCTATTCTATTTCGAAAATGTAAATTTGAATTCTTCTTTCATACAAATTCAAAACTTTTCTATTTTGAAGATGTTAATGTTAAAAAGAAAGTTCTGAAATATAATTTTTTTTTTCTATTTCGAATATATTATTTGACTTCTTCTACATTACAAATTCGAAAACCTTTTATATTTCGAAAATTTTAATGTTAAAAAATGAAGTTTTGATTTTTTTTCTGAAAAATTAGACCTAAAGAAGGAAGTTTTGATTTTAGTTATTTAAAATAGAGAAGCTCTAGAAAAATAGATAAATAGGATTCGACCACTCTGATAATTAAGATAATTATTAAGGACTTAAATACACATATTTATCATAATAATTTATAATGTCTATCGTGGGAGATGACCTTATATTAAATTTTCTTAAACCCTAAAATAAATATGATTTTAAATATAAATTATATAATAGTAAATTTGAAAAATAAACTTTTATAATATCATATAAATTAGTAAAGACAATATTATATATATAAATATATAATTTATATAATTTTGATTGTGTACTCGCTAGGTGACGATAACAATTAAATAACATATAATAAATGATTTAAAAAAAAAATTATTGAGTTAGGTTAATGAATAATATTAGTTGTATATAGACCCAACTGAAACGTGAAATAAATATTTATGTTTTGGAAATTGTACGGTGCTTGACCAGTTGGATTTATCACGTCAAGTATTGTAACCCTTTTTGAAAAAAAAATTATGGTGTACTAAGAAAAATTACCATGATATGAATATCACTCTGTCGTGTGTAACCGAGCTTCATCAACCCCTGTTCCAAAGCCAAGCTGCAGCAAAATCTTTTTTTACTGGGCAATTTATACCATTAAAAACTTACCGGGAAGCGTTTGTGGAGGCACTTACGCCATATTAAAAAAATAAAAAGTAAGCTCTCAAAAAATTCATTATTTCCTATTTTTTAAAATTTATTATTGTCTCGTCTATGACAGAAGATATACAAATAACGGTCGTTGTACAAAAATAATATTAGTGTAGAATATAAAACTCAAATTCATCCGATATTTAAAATCCTAAACTATCCTAAAATAGTGATAATGAAATCGCTAAATATGAAAACTCCCTAAAAAGTAAAATAAGGTCATTAATAAAAAAAAAAAAAAAGAATCACGTTCATGGACAAACAAATCTATATCTACAAAGTATGGTAGTCGCCTATCAATTATCATACAATTATAACTTATTTTTAGCATAAGTTTGTGTAATCACCTGGTATGTTTGTTGCAATTCATTACTCCATATAAAATATAAAATTTGGAAGGTCTTGCATGTTCATCACCCTGCAATAACCACAAACACACACGAAATCATTAAATTGTTTAAAACCTATCCACATAAACCTATTATAAAGAGGAAGACAAAAATTAAAAGAATATGAAAAATAGTTACAAACATGATGATAAAATTTGATTATTAAAAATAATGATTGTATATATATAATAATATAATTTTTTTTTTCTATTTCGAATATGTAAATTTGAATTATTCTTCCATGCAAATTGGAAAACCCTTTTCAATTTCGAATATGTTAATGTCAATGTTAAAAAAGGAAGTTTTGACTTCTTTTCTAAAAAATAGGAACTAAAGAAGGAAATTTTAATTTTAGTTATTTAAAATAGTGGAGCTCTAGAAAAATAGATAAATATGAATCGAGCGATTCTAGAGCTCCACCAAACTCCCGGGGAATTTCCTTTATATATATAATAATAATAGATAGATTAGAATAAAACTTTTTTCTTTAAGTCTTATTTCTTAGAATCGCTCAAATCCTATTTATCTATTTTTCTTATTTACATTCGAATTCATAGGAAAGACAATAAATCTAAAAAACTCAATTTTGATTAGAATTCAATTAAACAAATATGACTGTTTTTCTCAACTAACTTAAATCTTATTTAAATTTAAAGTCCAAATTAGTTATAAATAAAGAAATTATAGAACTTTTTTTTCCTTTATATAATATAAAGATTAATTTTATTAGCATGATTTTTACATGTCTCCTAGTCTATTTTTAAGCTTCTTCCCTATGAATTTTATTATTTCTTAGGCTTATTTGTGTTCTTAAATTTGTGTTAAGGTTTTGTTCTTCATCATGACTATAATGTTATTTTTGAGAAGGCGAATCTTTACAAAGCCATGCAAAGGTAATAATGATTTGATCGGAAGTATCAAGCATTCGTAATTTTTTCTTTAACACATTCTATAACTAAGAGCAAGTCCAACAGCTTCTTAAAGTATTCTTAAAAATATAATAAAATAATGATTCTTAGTGATTTAGGAACTTTATTTTGTATATCAATTCCAACAATCATCCTTAAATTCATTCTTTACTATTATTATAATAACTAGCTTTATACCCGTGCGATGCACGGGTAACTTTGTTAATATTTTATTATACAATTTTGATTATAATTTTTTTTTGAAAAATTAGTTTATAACATTTTAAGTAATTTGTTTTTATTTTAATGATAACAATACATATATTATATGGTTTGTAAGTATACATTTGTTTTTTCTTCTTGTAAATGGTTTTTCTATAATTTATATTTCAAAATTTAGACTAACATATTTTTTAGTATTTCATAATTATTTTTGGTTTTTTTATTTATTAGATTACGTGTGATATACTTGAAACATATAGGTATTATATTCGTATAGCAATTTATTTATTTATTTTTTATCTTTTTGATTATGTAATTTAATGGTTATCTTAAAAATTTTAGATCTTTTGTTACAGTATTTTTATAGTTTTTGAAGGCATTTTTTAACTTTTTTTAAAATATTAAATTTTCTTTATTCGTTTGAATATTATTTATTTCTTTCATGTTAATTTTATATTTTTTGTCATGTGTGGTGTTTATTATGTGTTTTTGTTTAGAGTAATTTTAGGGGATTTTATGTTGTATTAAATTTAGATATTAATATAAATTTATTTTGTGGGTGTTTAGATTACTTTCTAATTTAAAATATGTTCATTTATTGATTGGTGTTCATGTTTTTTAATTTAAATTTTTTCTTTGTAAAGTAAGAATTTGTTTATTTGTTGATTTGTGCTCACATTTTTTTAATTTAAATATTAGAAACATATTTGTTGACAAATCTAAAAATAGAATATTTAATGATTTTTTTTAAAATAATTTTTTCTTGAAGTACTTTTATTTGATAAACGATTTCTTTTGTAAATTATATTTTAAAATTTAGCATAACATATATTTTAATATTTTATATTTTTTTGGGAGTTTTCATCAATTTTATTAAAATATATATAATATATTTTAGACATGTGGGAACTTATTGGTTTAACTATGTACATGTGACTATGTAATTGTATAACATGTTTTTTGATTACTTTTTTAATATCTTGTTTTACCATATATTTCCTTTTAAAAAATATCGGTTTAGTAATTAAATGTAAATTGTTGTTTTTTAAAAAATTATTTTGTGAATTGAAATTCGGATGATAAGCTTTGTATACTTGTTTATTTTATATAAAGAATGAATTTGTGATTTAATTTTTATTATGAATTTTTGCTATTTTATCCTTATTTGTTAATTGTGCGTAAGTTTTGTGGTATGACAACTCTTTTTCCTATAATAATAATAATAATTAATTAACTTGATGATGAATATTTTATTAGTTTTATTCTTTATTTAATTTACTTTAAATTTCATTTTTGATGAAATTTAATATTTTTGTAACTTTTAAATTATTAAATTTTTATAGCATTTTTTGTACTTATTTTATTTAGATTCTCTATTAATTATTTTTTTATATTTTTGGATTGTTTTTTAATTTATTTACAACTTTGGTACCAAATCTAGAATCTTTTCAAATTAATAAAATGTTAATTTAATGATTTGTGTTGATTTTTGTTAGTATAAATTTAAAAAACATGTTTGTTGTAAAAATCTAAAAACTAAAATTTCTTTTATGACTTTTTTTAAAAATTAGGTTTTCTTGAAACTCTTTTTTGTGATATGGTTTTTTTAAATTATATTTTAAACTTTAATCTAAATTATCTTTATATTAATTTTGATTAATAATAATTTTCACAATTTTAATTTTTTTCTTTTTCATCATGTGTTATTTATTTTAGTGCATTCTTTTTTGATCTTGTTTGCTAAATTAAAAATACCATTAGTGATTTGGTAGCATAGTTTTAGCTTTTAAACCACTGGCCCAACCTGTTTTCTAGCCCATTTCTAATTCCTAATGAAGTTACCTTTTAACCCCTAACGACCAAACGACCACTCAAACCTTCTTACGCTAATTATATATAGGATATAAGACCATCTCCAACGGTGTTAGCTAAAATGGTTAACTAAAATAATATAAAATAATGATTATGTAAAATTTACTGAACCTGTAAAGAGTTGTACTTCAATGGTGTTAGTTATAATTGTTAGCTATATTTAAAAAAAGTATTTTATTGTTATTTCAATTAATAAATATATAAGATTAAACTAAATTGACGACGTGTCACAATATAAGTGGATATGATATTTTTAGAAGTTATGTATAAATTTTTGGAAATCCTTCAAATATAGAGGATCTGTATCTTGTTTTCTAAAATTATAGCTAACAGGTTGATCGGTTGGACTGGTGGTTTTTTTGAAGAATTTCTATAAATGATGACAGGTAGACTTTTATGGCTAACATGAGTGAAGGTTGGAGATGCTCTAATAAGGGTTTTGCTCAGGTGAGAACCCCTATTATTGTGAGAACTGAGAACTAATCTCAGCCCCACAATCTTTAACCACTTTAAATCACATCCGCCGACTGAACACATATCCATCCACTCACACAACATGACAACATGCACTGCACAGACACATTGATACACACACAAGCACGTACATACTCCACCCACCGACCCATCCACCGATTGAACGCCGCATTCATCTCCCTCGTCAATCAAAAGCTCTATGATTTATGTCGTCGCCGTCGAGATTTGAGTCATGTTTCCGTTTTTGTATCGTCGCTTAATTCCAATCCTCTCACCGGATATTTGAAAGATGGTGGGGATTTTAATAGATACTCGACACGTCATTCAACTTATTTTCAGGAATTTAGAGTGTCAACAGAGGTTTGGAAAAGACGACGGATGAATTATGATTTAGGAAAAATTGATTGGGCTTGGTGTGACTATACTGTACTTGGGCTAATGTATTACGAGAATTGTGTATATGTAGAGTAATGGTTTTTTAAATTTGTTTTAGTGTGTATTGTAAAATTACAATAGGCCGGTGGCTCGCCGGAAAAGATGAAGATAGGCAATGGTGGTTGGATTTTGTGGTGATTTTCGGGGCTCCGTTGGTTATTTGTTAGTGGTAGTCCGATGTGGTGGCGGTGATGGGATGGTTTTAGGTGATTTTGGTTGCGGTGATTTTCGTTATTTGGTGGTGATTTTTGTTGGTGGTGACGGCAGTGCGGTGGTCGGAGGTGGTGGAGTGCGGTGACTTTTGTTTACAGTTGGGGATTTTTGTTGGTGGTGGTGGCGGCATGGTGGCCGGAGGTGGCAGTGTGGTGATTTTCTATTTGTCGGTGGTGATTTTCTGGGTTGGCCGGAAATGGTGACCAGAATAAGGAAGAAATGATTGTGGAATATGATGTTGAGTTAAATGAATAATAAAAAAATAAAATTTTAAATATTAATTGTGAGGTTAAGATTTAATTTAGATATAAAAATGTGTGGCTAGGATTAGATCTCATATCTCACCATATTGAGAGTTCTCATTTGAGCAAGACCCATAATAATAAATTTAAATCTAACTACTTATTTGAATTTCAATCAAGAGAAGAAAAGAAGTGTGAAAAGGAGGGAAATTTTTTTTTTATTGATAAAAAGAAAGTTAAGAATGGCTAGTGGTGGCTAGTGATTTAGGAAATCACTAAGAAGCTGTTGGAGCAAGTTTTTGGTTAAGTTCTCTATTTTTTTATTTAAGAATTAAATAAGGAAGCGGTTGGACTTGCTCTAACGGACTATATCCAATCCTATAGTATAAAGGAGGGCTGAGATCATCTGTCTCCTTTCTTCGTGTCTCTTTGTATCCCCTACTCTTTTTAATACAAAAAGAGTGCCTCTACGGGACCCATTTTACATAATAAAATATTTTTATTTAAAATGGGCCCCACAGGAGCACTTTTTTTTGTATTAAAAAAAATAGGAGACACGAAAGGAGGAGATAGAAGATCCGGACCCTATAAAGGAATTGTTATCCAGTATGCTATTTATTATAAGTTCTAATCTAATATTAATGTCCTTCGTACAACCCTGGTCCACCATTAACTCCAAGCCCTTTTGCGAATAAATAATTTTAAAATAAAAAAAAGTGGTCCCCCACTTAATTAATGATTTTAATAATTAATATGGTTATTATATGTACACGTACATGTTTTTAAAGTTTAAAAAACTTTTCCACTTGGATTCTTGCACACCATTCCTTTGTATTTGGCTGCCTCACTTCGTGTAATATATAGGTTCATTAATAATGGCAAATGCCATACTAGGATAATTAGAGAATACATGGATGTACGGCACGATTTAGTATATTGGGATGTAAAGCAAACTTTTTTGAAATATACAGCAATATAACAAGGTCAACCAAAGAAGTCGTTACCTAACATAAAAAGATAAAAGGAAACTTCTTTCAAAATAAAAACCTTTCCTTTTACGTTTTGCAATAATAAAACTGCTCGGTTTTTTAAAAAACCTATAACAAATAGAATTTCATACAATTTCCAACTTGAATTCTATTATAATATGTTAAATACCAAATTATATAAAGTAAAGACGCCTATATATACAAACCAATCACATACAAAATTCATCCTCCACATAAACAAAGCCAAAGAGAAAGAAGATCAACAACTAATCTCGATTATCATTACCTGTAACTTGAATTCTATTATAATATGTTAACAAAATCTATACCAAATAGAATTTTATACAATTTCAAACTTTAAATCTATTATAATATGTTAATTACCAATTTATAAAGTAAAGACGCCTATATAAACAAACAAGCACACATACCAATTTCATCCTCGACATAAACAAATCCAAGAGAAAGATTTGCAGATCAACGACGACTAATCTCGATTATCATTACCTGTATACATGGAAACTTCAAGATTTGATCGCATTAGCATGCGAACCAACGATAAAACTAACTGGAAAATTAAAGTTAGATTAACTCGACTTTGGAAGAGTATCAATGGCGCCACATACGATTTCAAAGGTTATAATATGATACTTCTTGACGATGATGTAAGTATTTTTTGAAAACATCTGTCATCTATACTTTTTAATTACTATACGTTTTCTAAATAGTATTTTTGTTATAGTATGCTATGATGTTTTATCTTGATTAGTAATATTGTGCTACAGAAACTGCCCAGCAATATTAAGAATAGATTTACATGCCTTGCTTTATATGGTATCCAGTGTAAAAATTGTAGACCATGCAACAATTTAGATAGTATGTATTGCATGTTTACGGTATACTTATCTACAAACGTTTTGCAGAACCATTATAACAAATAATAATTGATATAATTGGTTGGTGTGCATATGTATATAGAATCCTCAAACTAACTAATCAATGTTAATTTTTATACGCAGAAAACACATATCCACGCTTTTGCAGGGTCGGATTACGTCAATGGAATAGATTGTGCCTCTGAAGAAGGAAAAATATATGTCATATCAAACTTTAGTGTTGGTAATGCAAAATTTTCTTATTCAGCTGTAAGCAACAAAAAAGATATATACTTTTCTAAGTTCACAACTATGATTGAAGTTAAAGAAGATGATGAGATGATTTCAAAATATAGTTCGAGTTAGTTGCTTTCAGCACCTTGGGAAATAAGGTTGGAGATACCAAAATTTTAACAGGTATAAACTGTCAGCTATCCGTACTTTTATATATATACTTTCTTTGTTTAATCAGCTATACTTTCTTTTATATATATTCTGCAATTTTCAGATTTGATGGGTTTAGTTCAAAATAGGCTTCCTATGCAAAGTCGAAACACACCAACAGGGCCAAAAGATATATTGATGTTTGACCTAAGTGATGGAAGGTAAATTTGACAAAAAATAGTTGCAAGTATTATTGCAAGTGAGAGCTGTTCTTCGCTATCTAACAAAAATATATTTAACTGCAGTGCAATTGTAAAGGTAACAGTATGGACCGATCTTGCAAACAAATTGAATGAAGAGCTAGACAAAATGGACACTCAAGATAATATTATCATTCTTACGAGTTGCGGCATAACAAAATACTGAGGTATGAATACTTACATATATACAACTGTTTCACCATTCATACAAGATATTTTGATCTTCTCAAAACAAATTTATATATGTGGGATCCTGACAAAATAATCTACATCTTGCAGAACAACTACAGGCGAGTACACTGTCACCTTCAAACTACTATATCAATCCAGACTATGATGCCGTGAATAATCTACGCTACAAGTAAGTATTTTTTTTAATCAAATATGCATGTTATGAGATTTACTTGATTAAATTCCGTTTCACCACTATCAATTAACTTGTACATTTACTTCAAAATTATGATTTATCATCAATCATATGCATGTTACTGTTTTCTATTTTATGTATGAATGTGACTGTATGTCTGTGTGTGAACGCCGGTGCGCGCACCTGCATGTATATGTTTATATAATATCATGTTTCATTGCTACGACATGCTAAATGCAATAAATGAACCAATTGTTCCGGACAATACATATTTTGTCGGTGATTAAACGGTGAAGAAGATTCCCGTCTACAATTTAAAACAAATCACGGACCTTAGAAATTCAGAGCTTAAAGAGGTATGTGACTTCTACTTTATTGCACTATCATTCAATTAGTTGTTAGACTACAAAATGCTCCATTGATAATTTTTTAAACCTTTATGTAGATGGAGGTGATATGCCATGTATCAATTTGTAGTGTTGAAGCCCAATCTAAATGGTTGTTCTACATCTGTGACTCATGTCCAATGGAACTCTTTGTGATCGATGATAATTACAAGTGCGAATGTGGAAAAATCGGCTCATACCCGGACAAGAGGTTTCATGATCGATAAATCGAGATTTTTAACATCTTATCTTCGTATCTTTTATACAATAATTAAATCTAATATTTACAGGTTTAAAGTGTCGATCTACGTAACCGATCCAAGTGAGACAATTCAAGTCTTTCTATTTTACCGCGAAGTGAGAAGGCTAACATCAACAAATGTAAACAGCCTCATTGGTCAGAACTAAAGGTAATCACTAACATTACATATAAGAATAAATATAAAATCCCAAAAATATCGCATGTTTTATGAGATTAAAATTTATTCTATGAAATTTATAACCTCCAACGAAGGAAGGGAAGCGTGACAAGTATCCTGAAAAATTAAAAGCCATCGAAGGAAAAAATTTGACACTCACTATATCTTTGAATGAGAAAAACTTAGTACATCGAAATACGGTCTATTTTGCTACAGATGTGATTGAGGAAGTTCAAACGCCCTCACAAATATCTGAAATCACATCTCATGATGTCCTTCCCGTAATGGTAAGCATAGAATTTTCAATTAAAAGCAAAAATTGTGATAGTTATCTATAGAAAAAATGCATTCCACATTGATGAAAATTGATAAATTCTATTTTTTGAAACAGGTGCCTGATTCTTCTTCTAAGGATGACAATGCTATTGACGACAATTTGGAATCCAAACCAGCAACAAATAAACGCAAGCACGGAAGTGATAATGGAGCTAATAAAAAGACTAAATCTGTTGAGTATTGAATACTAAGAAAGAATACAGAGGGGGGTGAATGGATTCTTGAACTTTTCTTTGTTCTTGAATTTGTGTAGCTCAATATGTGTTGAGTGTGTGCTCAAAATATAAGTGCGGATAACAATAAGCAAACAACACAATATCACTTTAATCTAATATTTTATTAGATAAAGATTTTGCTACAATCTGTGAATACAAATGATAGTATTCTCAGCTTCGTTTTTCTCAGAGAGATGTGTACTTACAATGTGTGTGAAAAAACCCTTCTTCTAAAGAGTGAGGCTGTATCCTTATATAACATGAATACAGCCTGCTTACTACAATTAAGGTAGCTAAAACAAATTTACTTTCTAGTCTGTCTATCCTTTTTGAGTAAGCATCCAAACGGCTACAGATTTGACTTTGCAAAGCCTGTTCAGATCCACTTCTTTAGCTCTTTGTCTCTTGTACATCTCTCCAAGCTTCTTTGTAGGCTTTCAAAAGTACCTTACAGATTGTGGTCCATAAAGCACCTTGGCTTGTTGCAGGTTTTTGACTTGTACAATTTCTTCAGTATTTTGTCTCCAAGAATGTATTCGAGAAGTGACTAAGTGTTTGATTCGAGAACTCCAATTGACTTGATCGATAACTCTGAGTTCTCGAATACTGTAAAGATGACATATCGAATCACTTCTCGAATAGCTCTTTTCTTCAGGAATCCTTGAGTTGTCGAATGGAGCATTCAACTTATCGAATCCCTGAGATATCGAATAGCTTTCTAAGTCTTGAGATATCGAATGAACTTTGACTTGTTGACTCCTGGAGAACTCGAATGATGCTTTGACTTGTTGACATTCTGAGTTCTCGAAAAGAGCAAATAGACATGTCGAATCTCTGAGTTGTCGAATGAGATATCGAATAGTTCTTTCAGAGATATCGAACAGTTTTTTTTTGAGATATTGAATCCCAGACTTCTCGAATAGACAAATATACTTCTCGAATTGGTACTTAGGCAAATTCTTCACTTCTTCAAATCACACCTGTGATTATTTGATAGTCTATATCTTCTTGCTTGAGGTATGAACCATGGAACTTCTTTCAAGCATTATTCTTGACCTTAATTACAGTTTTACAGATAGAACATGATGCCTATTACAAGTACTGAACAAGTGGAAACTCTACAACTAGAGGTTCCCTCAGTTAAGAGGTCATGTAGGTAATGCATAGCATTACACACACTTAGGCTTGTTATTATATGAGTATAGGTGATAAGTGGATTTTATATCCACTTGGATCGCTTAATTTCGGCTTAAATTGATTGTCTTGGGCTCAAGTTGTTGTAGATTTGATGTGTTTTGCTTAGTTGTGCAGGATTACGAGAATGTTGACTAAGGTGGATGCTTTTATAATTTTTTGGGAATTAATTGATTAAAATTCGGATTTTCGAGAAGGGTTGCGCAGTTTACATTGTTTTGGCCATATCTTGAGTTCTAGAAGTCCGTTTTAGGCCCGTAAGCAGTCCACGCGAAGATAACAAGATTTCCTATCATTCTAAGATAGTCCAGAGGTCCAATTACGTGGGGAACGTTCCAGTAAATCTGAAGAAAAGTCAACTTCGAATTTTCCTTACAAAACATAATCAAATTAGGAAACGTATCTTGCAGAAATTCTATTATAATTCTGTTTTGTATTTTCTTGCTGGGCAAGACTTGTAGTGCCTATATAAACACATCATACCATTGTAATAGACATAGACATATTATTAGTTATTATTATTGTAACATAGCTTAGATCTGCAAGGGGGAAAAGGAGAGAAGGATTCAACGCTAGTGACAAGCAACGGATCTAGATCTACTTCAGCCTTTGTGTTAATCTGGATTATAGATTTGTTTTCTTAACTCTTTGTTTATTAATATAATTACTTCTTTTATTCATATCTTGTTTTATATCATGTTTTCATCAAATCCCATGACGATGAACGGTTCAATTATGAGCTAATCGTTGTCATGGGATTCTAACGGAGTTATCTATGTAGCTTAGTAGTTTATATGCTTTAAAGATTTATGTGTGGTGAATTCTTGATATCCTCGTATGGTTGTGTTTCATGTATTTAGATGCGTCGCGAACATCTAATTTGTTAATCTCTTGCTAAACGAGAGTGGATCTTGAGATTTAGAACTTGCCATGCTAGCATAGGATAGGTTGATGTTTTAACATCATGATTTGTGGCGTAAATAGAGATATTATGCTGCCCTATGTGATCTAAGTGGATAACTTGTGCTTAAACCTTTATGTTTTCAAATTCTATAGAGATATAGGGTCTAAACATAATTGGTGTCTACCCATCTTCTATCTCTTTTGTGGATGCATGCGTAGTTTGGTATTAGTATACCGAGAGGTAGCTTTTACTTATTTCGTGTTGTCCGATCAGATATCAAAACCATCACATGTATTGATTAAAGGCTGCGACTCTAAGTGAAGTAGATAATGAAGTTAGAATTCCATGTTTATTCCCATATAAGTAATTTGATTTTAGATCTCATTAGCTAGTTAATTCTTAAATTGCATATTAGTTAAATTTAGTTAAATAAAATCTCAATTAATTACTTGTCTTAGCAGTGAATTAAGATCATACATTGTTGAATAGGTGCATTTACTGAAAAGAACCATAACCTGATCCCTGTGGGAACGAATTTGGACTTAACCTTATATATTACTTGTGACCACGTACGCTTGCGTGATTTTGTGTTAACAAGTTTTTGGCGCCGCTGCCGGGGATCATCGGTGTTTTGTTTAGTTTATGTGCTTGTCATCAGTGGTCATTAGCGTTCACTGACTCGGATTTCTTATTTAGTTTGTTTGTTTCGTGGTATTTTCAGGTACTTGAACGTGTATGCGAACACGTTTGCAGGCTCGTAAGGAAAAACTGGCAGAAGACGGTTTTGTAGTAGATAATCAGAAAGAGGAACTTGAAACTACTGTAGAGATGGCAGATTTACCAGCAGCAGTCAAGGCTTTGAAGGACTATTCGCAGCCAAAGATCAATGACATACAATCTAGTATTGTCAGGCCAGCTATTGCAGCGAACAACTTTGAGATCAAGCCGAGCATAATTCAGATGGTGCAGAATTCGGTTCAGTTTGGGGGTGCTTCTACGGAGGATCCTAACATGCATATTCGGGACTTTATCGAGATCTGCGACACTTTCAAATTTAATGGTGTGTCAGAGGATGCTATCAAGTTGAGACTTTTCCCATTTTCTTTGAGGGATAAGGCTAAAGGCTGGTTACATTCTCTACCAGCTGGTTCCATTACTACATGGGATGATCTTGCTCAGAAGTTTCTTACTAAATTCTTCCCTATGGCGAAAACTGCAGCAATAAGGAACCAGTTAACTCAATTTCAGCAGCAATCTGGCGAGTCTTTGTGTGAGGCTTGGGAACGTTACAAGGAGATGCTTCGTAGGTGTCCACATCATGGCATGCCTGATTGGATGGTTATTAATGGTTTTTACAATGGGTTGGGAGCACAGTCTAGGCCTTTGCTAGATGCAGCATCAGGTGGAGCTCTGTGGGCGAAGAGCTATGAGGAAGCATATGATCTTATTGAGATGATGGCTGCTAATGAATATCAAAATCCAACCCAGAGACTTTCTCAAGGTAAGGTAGCAGGTGTTCTTGAAGTTGACACAGCTTCAGCTATTGCAGCTCAGTTGAAGGCTCTTACGATGAAGGTGGATTCTCTTGCTAATTATGGGATTCAGCAGGTGGCTAGTATTTGTGAGCTATGTGCGGGCGCACATGAGACAAGTCAATGTGCTATCTCTTCTGAATCAGCACAGTTCGTTAGTAATTTCCAAAGACCTGCTGCACCAGTCCCAGCCACTTATCATCCGAACAACAGAAATCATCCTAACTTCAGCTGGAGCAACAACCAAAGTGCTCAACAACCTCAGCAGTCTTATCAGCAGTTTCAAAGTCAGGAAGCTAGGCCATTCAATCAAGGCTATCAACAGCAGTATGCTCCAAGGGCACCATATCAACCTCCTGGATTTCAGCAGCAACAACCCCAGGCTCATGCGGGGCAATCATCTAATGAAAAATCAGAAATGGATGATATGAGGATGATGTTGAAGAACCTTCAAGCTTCTCAAAAGATCTTGCAAAACCAGATGGGACAGATTACAAGTGCTTTGTTGAACATGCAACAGGGGACTCTTCCTAGTGATACGGAAACAAATCCAGGCAGAAGGGGGAACAAAGAACAGGTTAATGCAGTGACTTTGAGATCAGGAAAGGTTACAGCAGGCCCTCAATCAGCAGCTGAAGAAGATGAAGATGTTCAGAATCAGCAGGTTGGAAAATCTGCAGTGCCAGAAATTGAGAAATCTGACTTAGTGGCTGATCAGGTTGATGGTGAGAAGAGCAAGAAACCTGTTGAAAAGTCTACTCCGGAGCAATCTTCAAAGAATAATCAATTCTATCCTCCTCCTCCGTTTCCTCGACGCGTGCAGAAAAGTCAAGAAATTCAGTTCCAGAAGTTTATGGATGTCTTCAAGAAATTGTCCATTAACATTCCTTTTGTTGAAGCATTGGAGCAGATGCCGAGGTATGCAAAGTTCATGAAGGATATTTTGTCAAGAAAGAGAAGGTTGGAAGAATTTGAAACAGTGGCATTAACGGAGGAGTGTAGTGCAGTTCTGCAGCAGAAATTGCCACCTAAACTTAAAGATCCGGGAAGTTTTACCATCCCTTGCACTATTGGCAACCTTTCTTTTAGCAAGTGCTTGTGTGACTTGGGAGCTAGCATCAATCTCATGCCTTTATCTGTGTTCAAGCAACTTGGTCTGCCGGAGCCAAAGCCAACCAACATCTCTTTGCAGTTGGCTGATAGGTCAATCACTTATCCTAGGGGCATAGTGGAGGACGTTTTGGTGAAAGTTGATAAGCTCATATTTCCTGCTGACTTCGTTATCTTGGATTTTGAAGAAGACAAGAAGATTCCCATAATCTTGGGAAGGCCTTTTCTAGCTACAGGCCATACTTTGATTGATGTGCAAAAAGGAGAGCTTACAATGAGGGTGCAAGATCAGAGTGTCACCTTTAATGTGTTCAAGGCCATGAAATTTCCAACAGAGGATGAAGAGTGTTGCAGTGTGGAAATAGTTGATACGGGTCAGAAAAAGAAGTTTGATCAGTTGCTGAGCGAGAAATCGGACAGTTCTTCGGTTCGTGATCTTTCGAAAGGAAAGCTTGGAAAACTTCCACCATATTTGAGGTATGTCCTTTTGAATAATGAGCTAGTTATTTTTGAAGAGGGGCATGATAACGTGTTGCGAAGGTGGAAAGCAGATGATAAGGATGAGGAAATTTTTGTTCAACCGGTTGAGTCAGAGAAGCACCTGAGAGGTGTGAAGAAGAAAAAGAAGAAGATTTGGCCATTTGGTAGTAAAATTAGGTTGAAATCTGATGGAAGTGATTTGTGGAAAGCAAGCAATCAAGATGTCAAAGTTCGTATGAATGGTTTGTCTGTTGAGAACGGTTCGGTTATTCTTTTGAAACCGCCTTGATTTGAGGAAGTAACGTCAAGCTATTGACGTTAAAGAAGCGCTTCGTGGGAGGCAACCCACGCATTAGTGTAGAAAAAAAAAAGGTGTAGTGTAGAGAGAAGAGAAAAAAAAAATGAGTGTTGTGAGAGTGTTTAAAAAAAAAAAAAAAAAAAAAAAAAAAAAAAAATTAGGTGTCACGCAGGCTGCACCTGCGTAACGCAGTCTGCGTTTCTGCAAGACACGCAGACTGCGCCTGCGTGACGCAGGCTGCGCCTGCGTTACTGCATTGGGCGCAGTCTGCCCTTCCTGCGCGCAGATTGCCTTTTGTGCAGAACAGTTTTGTTCGATTTCTGTTGGCTGTTGTACCTTTTTAAAAAAAAAAAAAAAAATTATTCTCTCCCCAAAAATCTTTCTCCTTCCTCCCTTTTTATAACATCATCTCTTAATCAATCCTAAACCAATTTCAATTCCAAAACCTCCAAAAATTTTCCTAAAATTCTAAACCTATTCTAATTCTTTTTCTTTAATTCATCAAATCCTATTTCTATCCTACATCAAATTTCATACACACCCATACATACAAATCCAATTCCTCTTCTATTTATTTAAATTCAATTCTAAAGAGGAATTAATTACAAGTTCACCTCTTTGATTCGTAATTGGGTTAAATCTTCTCTGATATTATTTTTATTACGAATTTGTGTTCTTGTAATTTGGGGTTTTGTAGGATTCTTGTTATTTGGGAGAGGGCTAGTCTATGGAGCTCGTACGCATTATCCTCCACCAGATTCATCCGAGGAGGGTTATGATTCAGCTGGTTAGGTATGTTTTCTACTTTCCCTCGTATTTACTTCCATTCAATGCGGACATTGAATATTTTAAGTTTGGGGGTGGTTTGAGGGATTAGTAGTTGTTGTTGTATATATGTGTTCATGTAGGATATCATGTTTTGCATGCTTAGTAGTAATTCATTCATGTTATGTTCGTATTATCTACGTTTGTTTCATGTAGGACATTCTGTTTTTATTTATGTATATCATGTGAGTTCATTCTAGTTGCATTGTCATGGCATGCATATTCCATGATCCTTTAGAACGAGCTAATTCTGATTGGTAGGTAGGTGTCTAATTGAGTGTGATAATGATGAGTAGAGGGTTGATTTATAGTTTCTATGAAATTGACTTGCATGCTTCAGAAACAAAATCTTTTCACAGTCTCGTTGGGTGCTTTTGAGCTAGGTTGAGATCATGCTTGTTTGGATGTTTTGAGATTTAATCACTTGATTATATTTAGAATTTTCATTATTCCCTTGATGGCCTAGAACAATTAAGTCTAAGTTTGGGGGAAAACAGGGATTTCATGCTTAAATTGTAAATAATTGTCAATAATGGCTAGGCGTCAAATGGCTAGTAGCCGGCTCATATTTATATGAGTAGTCTAGGGTTGGAATTGAGAATTCTCATTCCAGATTGCATAGAAAAAAAAAAGCAGAAAGAAAAAAGCAAAAAAAAGAGAAAAAAAAAAGAAAAAAGAAAAAAAAATGATGTCAATTGTTTATATGCAAAATTAACCAGGGTGAGCTCTTTAATACTCGAGCAATTAAGTTCGCGGGGACTTTGTGCCTAGTGACCTAAGGCTTTTATAGTCTGGGATCCACTAACCCAACGCTCGCTACATGGGTATTATTGTATAAGCCTTTCGGGGTCTCATCCATTGCACGGTTAAATAAGCATGTTTGTATATTATGTGTCATAGTTGTTTGTCGTTAATAAAGCATGAATTCCTGTCTAACTTGAATAAGGATGGAGGTGTTCCTAGGTTATGAAGTGTCTACAGTCTATTCTATTTATAAACCTGTGATTGTCTTGGCGAAGAATATGTATGATTTTTGACCTAGTGTTGGGAGTATTTCTGATGAGCATCGCACACACGCACGTTTCTGTCATGTATTGTTAGTATACGGGGACTTGGTTGAGCTCTATTTGGATTTAGTTACATTCTTTGAGATATTTGCTTGCTCGTTGGTTTTGGTTAGTTTGAAGGGGATCGTTGCATTTTTTCATTCTAGTTGCATTCATGCATTGCATTGCATTAGGTTAAATGGATTTTGTGGGTACATTCACTGTAGGCCCTCACGAGACCTTACTCGTCCACTAGGGCTGCCTAGGGGTTTAAAGGGCTTGTTGCATATGCCAAATGCAACCGTGATCACCTACGGAAGTGGTACTAGCTAGTTAGTTAGTTGTAATTGTTTATGCTTGAGGACAAGCATCGGTTTAAGTTTGGGGGTGTGATAAGTGGATTTTATATCCACTTGGATCGCTTAATTTCGGCTTAAATTGATTGTCTTGGGCTCAAGTTGTTGTAGATTTGATGTGTTTTGCTTAGTTGTGCAGGATTACGAGAATGTTGACTAAGGTGGATGCTTTTATAATTTTTTGGGAATTAATTGATTAAAATTCGGATTTTCGAGAAGGGTTGCGCAGTTTACATTGTTTTGGCCATATCTTGAGTTCTAGAAGTCCGTTTTAGGCCCGTAAGCAGTCCACGCGAAGATAACAAGATTTCCTATCATTCTAAGATAGTCCAGAGGTCCAATTACGTGGGGAACGTTCCAGTAAATCTGAAGAAAAGTCAACTTCGAATTTTCCTTACAAAACATAATCAAATTAGGAAACGTATCTTGCAGAAATTCTATTATAATTCTGTTTTGTATTTTCTTGCTGGGCAAGACTTGTAGTGCCTATATAAACACATCATACCATTGTAATAGACATAGACATATTATTAGTTATTATTATTGTAACATAGCTTAGATCTGCAAGGGGGAAAAGGAGAGAAGGATTCAACGCTAGTGACAAGCAACGGATCTAGATCTACTTCAGCCTTTGTGTTAATCTGGATTATAGATTTGTTTTCTTAACTCTTTGTTTATTAATATAATTACTTCTTTTATTCATATCTTGTTTTATATCATGTTTTCATCAAATCCCATGACGATGAACGGTTCAATTATGAGCTAATCGTTGTCATGGGATTCTAACGGAGTTATCTATGTAGCTTAGTAGTTTATATGCTTTAAAGATTTATGTGTGGTGAATTCTTGATATCCTCGTATGGTTGTGTTTCATGTATTTAGATGCGTCGCGAACATCTAATTTGTTAATCTCTTGCTAAACGAGAGTGGATCTTGAGATTTAGAACTTGCCATGCTAGCATAGGATAGGTTGATGTTTTAACATCATGATTTGTGGCGTAAATAGAGATATTATGCTGCCCTATGTGATCTAAGTGGATAACTTGTGCTTAAACCTTTATGTTTTCAAATTCTATAGAGATATAGGGTCTAAACATAATTGGTGTCTACCCATCTTCTATCTCTTTTGTGGATGCATGCGTAGTTTGGTATTAGTATACCGAGAGGTAGCTTTTACTTATTTCGTGTTGTCCGATCAGATATCAAAACCATCACATGTATTGATTAAAGGCTGCGACTCTAAGTGAAGTAGATAATGAAGTTAGAATTCCATGTTTATTCCCATATAAGTAATTTGATTTTAGATCTCATTAGCTAGTTAATTCTTAAATTGCATATTAGTTAAATTTAGTTAAATAAAATCTCAATTAATTACTTGTCTTAGCAGTGAATTAAGATCATACATTGTTGAATAGGTGCATTTACTGAAAAGAACCATAACCTGATCCCTGTGGGAACGAATTTGGACTTAACCTTATATATTACTTGTGACCACGTACGCTTGCGTGATTTTGTGTTAACAATAGGCATGTCTCTGTGACTAACAATCTCCCCCAAATTGTGAGTAAGACCCTTAGTCACAATTTCATGCCTGATAACAAGCCTAACATACATAAAGATAAAACTTTTGAAAAGTACAGGTATGTAGATTTGATTAAGAACATGGGTAGAACTACAAGGTGAGTAATCTTACACAGTATGGTGAAATACTAGCCATTCTCATTTGATTCCTTCTCCATATGTCTGGCTAGTATGTCATCATATGCCTTCTATTTTCTTTCTTTTTCCTTCCTTGCATTCTCATCCATAGCTCTTATGATTTCTGCCATAGCATCCAATTCTTCAAGCAGGATAGAGTTTTTGAAGTCTTCAAGTACTGGTTTTAGTGTGTTGGCAGGATGGTGATTGAGTAGATTCATTCTGATGTTGACTTGATCTCCATTTCTCCTCCTATACTATACAACATAGGGATTGAATTGAACTCTACACAATCCCTTAGCCCTTAACACTTTTGCTTCAGCTTCCAGTCTATCAATTTCTTCTTCTCTTTTCAGCCATTTCTCAAGGCATCCCTTTCTTATCATCTCAGCATGATCTCTCCTCATTTTTACAAAATCAATCAGCTCTAGTCTCCATACTCTCTCCACTTTGTCTTCAGAATCCAATAATGAAATAATTCTTTCTATCTCATATAACTTACCCCAATTTTGACAACCCCCTTGTTTAATCTCTTCTGTCTTCCATCAGTGTACTTGATTTCAAGGGAATCATTCAAAATTGCAGCATAGTAGATTCTTTGAGCTCTTAGAAATAGCATTTGGTCTTCATCAAAATCTTCATCTAGTGGTTGGAGTTTTAAGCCTGGATAGATTGTCAGAGTTCTTGATTTGGATAGCTTTGATTTCCTTGCTGCTTGTTTGAATTTGATCCTTTTTATGTGGTTGCTTGGCAGTAGCACGTGACCTTTGCTTGTAGACCATTGTAGTATTCCATTAGCAGTTTGCTTTTTGAAACATACAGATGGTTTCTTGAGTTGAATCCCCTTCTCTTCTTGAGGTGGCAAAACAGTTGCAGAAGCCATAGATTTAGATTTTGGTAGGTCACTACTAATAGCATTCACCCTAGACTTAGAGTCTTGTGTTGTGGTGAGATTACTGCTAGCAATGCCTAAGGCTTGCTATTTTCCATTTTTCCTCTCATAGACTTTGACTTGGTCATCATCACCTTTCTTGTCCTTGCCATCTTTCTTCTTCTTTTTATCTTCATCACCCTTATAACTCATGTGATGACTTCTCCTCCCATCACTCTTATCTTCATCTTTGTCATCCTTATTCCTCCTATCTTTGGCCATTTCTGGAATTACACCAGTTGCAATGAATGATCTGAGGATATGAAGTACCTCTATCTTTTCTGCTGTCCTTTTCCACTTCTTCTTTTGCAATTGATCAGTAATTGCAATGATAAGTCTGTGGTTCTGAGGAGTGAGATTGTTCGCATTTATTCACGCAAGAGAACGTGGTCAACAAGTAATATATGGTAAATAAGATTCGTTCCCACAGAGACTCGAATTGTTCGTTTTAGTTCACTTATACACCAGCTTATGATTTACACTTACTGCCAAGACAATCACAATTTTGGTTTTGATTAACTAATGATTAAATACCAACTATGAAAATTACGAGAAAATAACTTAACGATTAACTTATAATAAACAAACATGGGATTTCAATTTCATTAACCACTTCATCTAGAATCTTATGCCCCTTTAACCTAGCATGTGACAGAGTTGATTACTGATTAGATGCACTAAACTGATACACACCAACTTTCGTTATGCGTATACCATCCAACTGATCATCCACAATTGATAGAAGTCAAGTAGTCACCAAATATGCGTAGTTCCTATATGTCTATAACAATTAAACACATACAGGTTAAAAATCAAGCATCCAGAAAACCACATAGTCAGTGCAAGACGGTTAGCATTACACCACAAATTAATACATGTTCTTCGCATGCAAAAACCTATGCTAGCATGAATTGTTCTAAACCCTAGATCCACTTTCGCATTCACCAGGATTAAACAAACAATTACAGGTGTTCGCGACTCACCTATAACGAATAAGCGTAATCATATTAGGAAATCAATACAATCAATCACACATCAAGGCATAAAAAACACTTAATTACTAGAATCCATAGAAAAATCCATTAAAATCCCATGATTTCAAGTTAGCCCATAATCGACCTAATCGCCATCATGGGTTCAAGTGTAAACATGATTGAAAAAGAGTTACGATAAACCAAACAAGAGTAGTGAAAGAGTATACGAAAATAACCGAGCATTCAACGCAATAGGAGATTACAAATATGAAATGAAAACTAGGAAACCCCCAATAAGCTTGATGCTCTCCCAATGATTCGCCTCTCTCTAAAAATCCACGCTTAGAATAATACGATACTCCCTATTGACAATTAGGGCTTTCCCACAATAGTACATAATAAACTGGGCTTCCAAGACACAAGGCTGCACATCTCATCCGAACCGGCCCTTCAGAACAAGCCCAACAGCAGAAAAAAATAGTATTTCTCAGCCAGCAAGGGCGCGGGCGCCCTCTATACAGGCGCGGGCGCGCCTGGCTCCCCTGTCCAGAATCTCGATTTTGCTCCGTTCCTCTGTTGGCTGTTGCACAATACTCCGATATGCTCCCTGATCGACATGCTATCTCAGCCCTCGACACTTCTAGCTCTAAACCATCCGAAACACGCAATTCCACCACCTTATTCCCCAAACGATACTCTGCACACTAAAAATAAGAAAACACATCAAAAGACACTAAACACTAGGGTACAAGCGGTCAATTTAAGCCGAAATGGAACGTATTTAGTGGACATAAAGTCCACTAAAACACCCCCAAACTTAAACCGATGCTTGTCCCCAAGCATAAACAGACACTAAACAATCTAATGAAGTGCAATGCATGAATGTAACTAATATGAAAATGCAAGTGATCCCCTTCAAACCAACCAAAACCAACAAGCAAGCAAATACTCAAAGAAATGCAACTAAATCCAAATAGAGCTCGCCTAAATCCCCGTATACTAACAGTACATGGACAGAAACGTGCACGCGTGCTGTGCTCATCAGAGATACCCCCAAACCAAACCAGAACCATACCTATTCTTAGCCAAACAACCACCAGGTTTAAAAACAGAATGAACGTTAGACACAAGATCCCTCCAAATACACCGCCATAGTCCACTTGAGTTGACAAGAAATCATGCTTAATTACTAACACATATGACACATAACACTATATATACAACGCATGCTTATTTAACCGTGTAATGGATGAGACCCCTAAAGGGTTATACAATAATACCCATGTAACGAGCGTTAGGTCAGTGGATCCCAGACTATAAAAGCCTTAGGTCATTAGGCACAAAGTCCCCTCGTATTGCTCGAGTATTAAAGAGCTCACCCTGGTTAATGTTGCAATTACACAATTTACACGACTCCCTTTTTTTCTATTTAATTTTCTTTTTTCTTTTTCTTTTTTTTTACTAGACAATCTGGAGTGAGAATTCTCATCTCCAACCCTAGACCACTCATATAAATATGAGCCGGCTACTAGCCATTTGACACCTATTTATTAATATTATTCACAATTATCATGAATTTCTTTGTTTCCCCCAAACTTATACTTAAGTGTTCCTTCGCATTCAAGAATCTATCAAACATTCTAGGTTTAAACTAGGTGTTAACTTTTAGCAACCAAACAGACATGGCCGGATCCAATTCAAAAGCACTTAATGAGACTGTGATTGTGTAAAAATTTTGTTTCTGAACAAGAAAATCAGTTTCATAAGAACTATAGAGCAACCCTCTACTCATCATTAGTGCACTCAATCAGACACCTACCTACCAGCCAGAATTAGTTCGTTCTAAGGGATCATGGAAAATGCATGAATTATGCTATGCAATCTGGAATGCCACTACATGACTCACAAATAAACAATATGCATGATACATGATGAACAATTTAAACAATATGCATGATAATACTACACTACACGTCCTATATGCATCTAACTACTAATCACAATCTTCATTTCCACCCCCAAACTGAAAATCTTCAATGTCCCCATTGAAGGCACGAAACAAAGAAAGTGCACAGATATACCTCAATCATCAGCAGGATCACCCTCCTCGGGTGAGTCCGGTGGTGGATAAACAACTCCATCTCCATATGGAGGCCAAACAACCTCAACCCCTGTAGCTAAAAATGCCGTGCCCAAAGCCTGTGCCAGATCATCAGCAAAATGGCTCTGCCTCTCATCAACAGCATCTATCCGCCTAGTGAGCCTCCTGAAGTGAGACTCGGTCAAACCAGTACTCTCACTCACAACACCCCTTCGTGCTCTCGAAGGACCAGCTCTAGCCTCCTACTACGGACGTGGTGGCACATCACCACCCAGAATGTAACCCAAGCCTCGCGGATGTGGCTCAACACCATCCCACTCAGCCAACCTAGCAATAGCCGCCTTGTCTATGCAGCTAGCTGGCAACTGTAACTGCTCCTCTGCTGGCCAGCGAATACCCACATCTAAACACAATCGAACAACCACTGAGCCATAAGGAATTGCTGCAGTGGAACCCCCTGCATGAACTTGATCATGTTCCGATGAATAACACTACCCACATTGATGTACCTATCATTCACAATATCCCACAAAAGAATAGCTCTCTCCACAGTCACCTCATGAGAATGCGAGGATGGTAATATGTTTGCACAAATAAACAAATTCCAGGCCTTAGCATACCTGTTCAACGCAGAAGCCGGAAAAGTAATCGGCTCAGTCGACCCCGCCCTGCGCTTCCATTCAGTGCCCGGAACTGTCATCTGCCTCAGAATGGCCTCAAGATCTACATCCCCACGGCCCTTCACCCCATAGTCCTCTTCACCAGGTGCAGGCACTGGAACATCCAAAACCCTAATGATGGCAGCAGGAGTATAATCGACCACAAAACCACGAATTGTAGAATACCCATTCTTCAGTTTCTTCGCATTAGCATAGAACTCTCTAACGATACTCAAAGGTACCGCCTCAGCCACCTCACACACCGTATCCCATCCCCACCTCATAATCATGCCCACCAGATCTCCATCCATGATGCCCGGAGTAAAACCCCTCTCTTTGACCAATAGCTTGGTCAACAATCTCGGAAATTCTTCTTGAGCCTCTGGTGAATTGAAACTAGGAGCAATCCCCCCACTAGATGAAGAATCACTAGAGGCCACAGATCTTCTTGTTCTTTTAGAAGCCATGGAATTGATGGGAAAAGGTTTGTGTGCTTAGGTTGGATTGTGTTTTGAGAGATTTGGATGAAAGTAGGGGCTAGGGTTTGTCCCCGGCAGCGGCGCCAAAAACTTGTTCGCATTTATTCACGCAAGAGAACGTGGTCAACAAGTAATATATGGTAAATAAGATTCGTTCCCACAGAGACTCGAATTGTTCATTTTAGTTCACTTATACACCAGCTTATGATTTACACTCACTGCCAAGACAATCACAATTTTGGTTTTGATTAACTAATGATTAAATACCAACTATGAAAATTACGAGAAAATAACTTAACGATTAACTTATAATAAACAAACATCGGATTTCAATTTCATTAACCACTTCATCTAGAATCTTATGCCCCTTTAACCTAGCATGTGACAAAGTTGATTACTGATTAGATGCACTAAACTGATACACACCAACTTTCGTTGTGCGTATACCATCCTACTGATAATCCACAATTGATAGAAGTCAAGTAGTCACCAAATATGCGTAGTTCCTATATGTCTATAGCAATTGAACACATACCAGTTAAAAATCAAAGCATCCAGAAAACCACATAGTCAGTGCAAGACAGTTAGAATTACACCACAAATTAATACATGTTCTTCGCATGCAAAAACCTATGCTAGCATGAATTGTTCTAAACCCTAGATCCACTTTCGCATTCACCAGGATTAAACAAACAATTACAGGTGTTCGCGACTCACCTATAACGAATAAGTGTAATCATACTAGGAAATCAATACAATCAATCACACACCAAGGCATAAAAAACACTTAATTACTAGAATCCATAGAAAAATCCTTTAAAATCCCATGATAGCAAGTTAGCCCATAATCGACCTAATCGCCATCATGGGTTCAAGTGTAAACATGATTGAAAAAGAGTTACGATAAACCAAACAAGAGTAGTGAAAGAGTATACGAAAACAACCGAGCATTCAACGTAATAGGAGATTACAAATATGAAATGAAAACTAGGAAACCCCCAATAAGCTTGATGCTCTCCCAATGATTCTCCTCTCTCTAAAAATCCACGATTAGAATAATACGATACTCCCTATTGACAATTAGGGCTTTCCCCTAATAGTACATAATAAACTGGGCTTCCAAGACACAAGGCTGCACATCTCATCCGAACCGGCCCTTCAGAACAAGCCCAACAGCAGAAAAAAATAGTATTTCTCAGCCAGCCAGGGCGCGGGCGCGCCTGGCTCCCCTGTCCAGAATCTCGATTTTGCTCCGTTCCTCTGTTGGCTGCTGCACAATGCTCCGATATGCTCCCTGATCGACATGCTATCTCAGCCCTCGACACTTTCAGCTCTAAACCATCCGAAACACGCAATTCCACCACCTTATTCCCCAAACGATACTCTGCACACTAAAAATAAGAAAACACATTAAAAGACACTAAACACTCGGGTACAAGCGGTCAATTTAAACCGAAATGAAACGTATTTAGTGGACATAAAGTCCACTAACAGGGATCCTTGGGAATGACCAACTGGTTGACATCTTGAATTTTGGTACCAGATTGATAAAGTATGGTCCTTGGGTTAGTGCACACTACAGGCAGTCTGGCTTGTTGCTCATTCCTCAAGTCATTGTACAGACTTTTGTTATTCTCATTAACATCTCTTTTCTCTATCAGCTTGATTAGGGCATCCACCTCTGTGAACTTTAAGTTCTGAAGAGTTTGGTAGGTTAGATGCCATATCTTGGAATTTGAAATCATCAGTATCTCCTGGTACCATGAGCTGTTGATTTTCTTGGGTATGAAAGTGAAGTATTCAACCTGATCCTTCAAACTCCTTAAATATATTATCATGTCACCATCCTGTTCCTCTAGGGCTTTCAGGAATTCCAAGAAGGCTTCATCATGCTAGACATTTGAATTAGCAACTTCTTGTAACTTGGCCTCAGTTATCAGTTTTGCTTCTACAGGCTTGGCACTTTCAACTTTGGAGGATGGAGGTTTGTCAGATGGCATACTCCCTGAAACCACTGTGGATGTGATAGATTGTCTCTGGCCAGCAGGAGTAGTGATGTGCACAGTTGGTAGAGTGACAACTGGCAGAGTAGTAGTATGTGGAGGTCCATCAGTTTTAGCTTTCCCTTTTCCTGGAACATGAGTTGTAGATGTTGAGGTTCTTTGATGACCACCTTCAGTTATAGTTATTCCTTTCTCCTTGGGCCTCTCCTCTCTAGGCTTCTCTCCCTTTGACTCCCCCTTAGATTTTGAGTTCCTTAGAATTGTCTTCTCCCCCTTAGGCTTGGTATCAAGCACTAAGGCTTTTGTAGGGGCCTTTGGGTTGGAAGGATTGGGATTGATAGATTCATCAGGCAGAGGGAGACCCATATGCTTTATCATGGCAGACAACATCAATTGTTAATGCAGAAGAACATCAGCTGTGGTGGTGGCTTGAGTGTTCAACTGCTCAGTGAGAGTTGTAACTTTGTCTGTCAGATGAGCATTGGACTGTTTGAGTGAGGTCACTTCCTTTTCTAGAGTATCCACCTTGGTGAATAACTCAGCAGATTTAAAGCCAGATAGTGATTGTTCCTTGAGTCTCTGCACTTCAAACCTAGTCATGTCATAGAGAGGGAATTCAGTCACCAGCTTATCTCCATATTGATTTGCAAAAAGAATCCTCAGCATTGCATTGGCATCAGTTGTCTGACCAGATAGATTTTGGAATTGATGTCCCAAACTTTTGACAGAATCTTTGAGCAGAGCCAACCCATTATCCATCTTGATGCAGGTGGACTTGCATGTTTGAATGTCCTTGAGCACAGCATCCAGTGGAGGGAATTTAGCATCAAATCACTACGCCATAAATGGCCTATTGCAACCTTTTGGCATGGGTGTTACCTTCTTGTATGTTACCATAGCTATGAAATTTTTGAGCTATCGCAACCCTGTGTTACCAAATCCACAAAGTGTGTTACTTTTGTTATAAAAGGTGTTACAGTGGGCAACACCATGAGATGTGTTACCATAGAGTATTCATGAACAAAAATTTTATATTATTTAAAATTAAAGATTTAAGAATTATTTGACTTTAAAAATAATTATTTTTAATTTATTAATATTAAATATTGATTGTAATCATTAAAAAATTTTGAAAATAAAAGTTTGTAATAACTGAAAATTTTCAAATGAATTAAAATTAAAAATTTAATATTATAATTTTTTCCCTAAATATTATTGTAATTTTAATACCAACAAAATAAAAGAAAATTATAATATTTAATCATTTTGGAAAAAAATATGGATACAGATATCGGTGAATTATTTGGGCGGGGGTTTGAAATATTTCAGGAGCAGCAACCAAAATTCATTCCCCCTTAGATTTATTTTCAGATTCCCTCGCTGCTTCACCCCCTTTCAGACCAAAACTAAAAACACAAACACACACACAATTAAAAGTAAAATTAAAACTCACACTCAAAATAATCATAGTTCATCAAGAACCCTAGTTTGATTTCTTACAAATAAAACCTCCCATCCGAAAGCCAAATCGTCACCTCGCGAAGAAACTCTAATGGTTCGATTTGTTTAAAACCCTAGTTCGATTCGTTCGTTTTCAGTGCTTGATTCACCAAAATAGGCTCAATTTGCTCATCAATTAGTATGTATTACTATTTAATGTATGTATTTACTCAATTTATTTGAAACCCTCGTTCGATTTGTTGTTTTTTGTTTTTAACTAGGTTAATTCGAATTGGGTATGTGAGTATCTATATCAATTTGATTTGTAACTATATAAATGCATGAATTAGGTCGATATATATAATTTTCATTTGTGTTGAATGGTTAATATTAATAAGCTTCCTGCACGTTTTTCTCATTATTTTATTGCTTACATATGTGTGTATAGATAACTTGAAGCTCACAGCAATTTTTTCTCGTATTTTGTTTCCTTGTGCACTTGCGTGTAGAGATTATTTGAGGTTGTTAGACATGCTATTGTATGCCAATTTTGCAGAGAAATTGGTGAAAGAGCAAGCTTAAGCTAAAACTGATCTTGATTTGGCGGTATGTTGTAATCATATTCCATTCCTTCCTCAGATATGTGAGTGTTATGTAGCTAAATTTAGGCATAATAGTAACAGATTTAGTTTAAAGATTATAAATATTGATTAATATAGTGTTTTATGTGGCAAGAATTATGATTTGACTGATAAAATTGCAGAACTGTAAGCTGTA
Organism: Saposhnikovia divaricata; assembly: GCA_036435485.1. Classification (NCBI taxonomy): domain Eukaryota; kingdom Viridiplantae; phylum Streptophyta; class Magnoliopsida; order Apiales; family Apiaceae; genus Saposhnikovia; species Saposhnikovia divaricata. The sequence continues at coordinate 6,684,776 of CM071597.1, read as the reverse complement.
GAAATCTTGTTATAGTCCTATCGACTAATTGTTCTATCCTGTTGGCATATAAGGTGTTACTAAGCTAGTTAAAATTGTTACGACTTTTAGCGAATGCACTTAAAGACCCAGATAACTAGCATTTTGTGTTACTTTTTGACAGGTCTGAGTAATTTACCTTTACGTTTTAATATAATTGCGGAAGTATGACCTTTTATATATGATCACTGAATTATTCTATCTTCATTATTTCAGGGGTTTTGTTAAAGAAGAAGTTAGAGTTGCTTGTCCAATTTTCCGCAAAATATGTTGATGCAGGGCCTGCTCAATAGCTAAAGCCAAGGTACTACAAGAGTATAATAAGGTCTTGGGATTCCTCTGTGGAATTTGCTCTCTGTTCAGACTTCAGAGAGTTAAGTTGTTTTACTCATGTATTTGAAATTTATTGTTTATGGCTTTAAAATGCAACCTGCACGATTTGTTAACTACCTTTCTTGTTTCTTGTACCTGCTGTTAATCCTTCAAGAGCATTAATCCTTTTCTGGTTTTATTGTTATTCTGCCTTCTTCCCTGAATAGACATAGAAGCATGGCATTTCAACTGGTAGTCTTTGGTATGTTTATTAATTGCAAATGAATTGAAGGTTACTGGAATTTTTTTGAGCACCTGAATATAAATGTTACTTGATAAAGTCTAGAGGTAATTTTTTTGCTGGTAATCCTATTCATATGACTTTCAGTTTTTCCTGCTTTAGTTCCCCCATCTACGCTTATTCAACTTTCAAATGCTTGAATTTTGACATAAATAATACCTAAAAATAATGTATAAATTTACTCAATTTGCTGGTGATTTTATTTTGAAAATGATTCAGCTTATTTTGGCTAAACTTGATGTAGTAATCTGAATGTTTTCCCTCCCTATTGCACTAGTTTATCATGTATTTTTGTTTAGTTTTCAGGTTCCAGGTGCTGCTCTACAAGCCTGCAATAATGCTCAAGTTTTCACATGGTAAAGAGAATCATAAACAAAAGAAATTACAAGCCGACACTTCTGTTTTCACGTGGTTTAAACCAGAAGAACTGTGGTTTATCAGTGCATCTGATTCTGAATGGACCAACAAGGAATGTGATTGTTTTTACATACTTTTGCTATCATCGTAATTAATCTTATTATTTTTACATTTTTCTTAGACTTGCTTCAACACAATCTGCCCCTGAAGGTGATTTGATCCAACATATCCCTGGATTAAATGCCAATCTTCCTTCCAAACACTACTCTGGGTACTAAATATTTTTGAAATTTTACATCATTAAAATCATGTTTTATTTTTGCTCCATGTTTGGTCGATAATTTTTTATCTATTTAATATGGCTTTGCAGGTATGTGCCTATTTCTGAAAATAATGGGAAGAAATTATTTTAATATTTTGTCGTTTCTGAGAGAAATCCATCGGAGGATCCAGTTGTTTGCGTTGGTGTAGATGATGAAAGGAAGAGGGTACACAAACTACCTTATCTAATACGTGATTGTAAACTAAACTATCGTTTGCTCATGAATGACAAGTAATGATATGTAGGTTACCAACGAAGGACTGGAGCAAGGCTATTGTGTTGTGCCATGTGCCAAGAGATTTATCGTACTCTATTCCTTTTTAAAACGACATCAATCACAAAAAGTGATGGTTTTCTTCTCTTCAGTCAACTCTATCAAATTTCATTGAGAGCTGCTGAAGTACATTCATGTGGATTGCTTCGACATTCATGGACAGCAAAAGCAGCAGAAATGAACTACTACTTTCTTTGACTTCTGTAAAGTAGAGAAAGGAATATTGTTATGTACTGATGTTGCTGCTCGTGGTCTTGATATTCCCGCTGTGGTATGTGATTCTTTAATATTTATGCTTATGGAATTCGACAGATTGTACGAGTATGAATTAAGGAGTATACTAAGTTTCGTACTAATTACTATGTGTGTGGATGTGTGGAACCAGACTCTAGTCTTGTAATTGTTTGAGATGTGGATGTACCCTTGTAGTGTTTCTCTTTCTGATTATAGAAACAGTACTCCTACCTTAACTAAATGGTGATAAGTGTTACATTGATTGTAGGACTGGATTATTCAGTAGGATCCGCCAGATGATCCTAGGTGTTGATCAACTTTTTTCTGAATTGTTACAAATGAGATTCTCATTATTATCACCGTGTCTCTTAAACTTCTAATATTCACTTTGTTAAACCTGCTTTTGATACATAATATTCACCTTGTTAAACCATATGCTAAGTAGCTAGTGTGAATTTCTTGAAAAGAAGCTGGCTAATGTGCAATCTCATCTGGTAAATTCCATGTGTATGTAATTATACGTTTCTTGTTGCTGTATACATCTGGGTGCCATATTTAATGAACTATTTCTAATATGTGTAGGAAAAGTTATTGTCTAACAATTATTATCTGAACAAGTCTGCTAAAGAAGCATATCGATCTTATGTATTGGCATACAATTCACATTCTAGCAAGGACATCTTTAATGTTCATCGCCTTGATCTGCAGGTGACTCCTAGTACTTATTGATCATTCTCATTTTTAGAAATTTATTTATTTGTTGTTATGGATGTGAAAAAAGGATTAGTGAGTCTCCAAATTAATTCTTTTGCAGAATTTTGTTCGATAATACTAATTGCTATGTGCAGTTTTACCCTTCGATTTAGTCTAGTAGTACTGGAATGATATAAGATATATGAGTGTTAACTGCACAAAGTCATTGGTGCTTGTTTAATATTTGCAGGAAAAACTAAAAGAAGAAAGTGATGATGAGAGGGAGGAGAGGCCCCGTTGGATATTTATTTTGCCAAGATGTATTTGGAAATTTGGTGTTTGTAAATTTTCTTAGATGTATTTGGAATTTTGGTGTTTGTAAATTTGAACTAGATGTATTTGAATTTTTTGGTGTTTGTAATTATGAAGAATTTATCTCTTTAATATTTTTGATTTTTCTAGTAAATGCAAATTTCATAAAAAAAATTATTTTTTGAATTTTATCTCTTGTGGAGCCCACACATGGATGGGTCCCACACGTGGGTCCACAAGTAGGCCCAAACAGTGGGACTTAGATGTGGGCCTCATATGTGTGGGCCCCACACCCCTGTGCAAAATCGTAACATCTTTTGTAACACACAAACTATGTTGCTATAGAGTGTTTAAGATGTTGCTATAGAGGTTTTTGGTAACCACATTTGCTATGTTACCTTAGGCTGTTTTTTGATGTTACCTTAGATATCTATAGTTACTGCTGAGAACTTAACACAGCTGAAGTGTTACCATAGCCCTATTTTGGCCTATGGCAACTTCAAACAGGGGTCTATGGTAACACAGTTTGGGGGTTGCAATAAGCCATTTATGGCGTAGTGAATGTTCTCTTTATTTTCTGCACCTTATTGATTGTAGCTGCACACACTTCATTTACTTCTGTTTTGAGGCCCTTTCCAAGATAGTGTGCAGCCTTGAGAATGCCTTTATAGGTGTCATTCATTGCTTCATACATATCACTAAGGGTGAGAGAATTGGCATTGGACCCTAGTGAAGTGATGTACTCTTCTCTGAGATATTGAAGACCATCTGAGAGGGATGTCATATTTCCCTTGCAGCCAAGCATCTACATTGCCATCTCTCTCAGTAGCCTCTACAATATTCTCCCTTTGTTCCTCCACATCTGCTTTATGACATAGAAGAATGGCTTCATAGTCTAGATTGGGCATGTCTGCAGTGAGGAGGTTTTGAGCAATTTTTGTGAACTCAGGAATCTGATCTACAATTAAGCTTTGGAGTGCTTCAACCGTCAATTGTTGTGGAACAGATCCTGATCCTGAAGCACTGTCATGTTGTACAGGCTTCAGCCATTGTGACTCTACTACTGGTGTCTCCACAGAAGTGGGATGAGTTACACCGCAGTTGACACAGGCACAGAGTCTCTAGTAAAAACTAGTGAATCCTCTGTGTTTGTGATGGTGTCATTAGGATATGCCCCAGCTAGCATTCCCTCACCATCTAAATGTTGGTCCTGGGTGGTGAACAAAGTGCCATGCACTAAGTCACTTGAATCCATTGGCTCACTAAGAGAAACGAAATCTTGGTGATCAATGCCTTGCTCCTCAATTGCTTGAGTTGCAGGCTCCAAAGAAATATTAGTGTGAGATTCTGGAAGAGAAGTGTCTTGTAGAATGGATTTTGGCAACCCCCCCTGAGAAATAGTGGGAGTTTCAAGTGTGATGTGCTCTCCACTCAGTGTTGTGCCAGCCTTATCACTCCCATGTGTTGACTCCTTACAGGATAGTGCATTGGGGAGGATGCTTGATTCTGTAGATGCACCCTGTTGAGAGGATACATCTAGTGAACTGTGTACCCCTGAGTTTACAACTTTAGTCATTTGTGTGACTAAAGATGTGGTTTTAGATTTCTTTTTCTTCTTTGGCCTCTTTAAAGGTGACTCAGGTGCCTCACTTCCTAAGCCTAATTCAGCATTCAATGCTGCTTCTGTTAAAATTTTTAAAGGTTCAAAGGCTATCCCATTTCTCTTCTTTTTACTGACATCACCCTATTGAGAGGATGATGCATGTGGTTCTGTGTTTGGCTGAGAGGGTTTGTTAGCAGGCCCTGGGTTAGCAATTTGTTCTACTTGCTTGGGCTGTGCTAACTGAGATTTAGACTCAAATGTTGGCATGTTGTGGGGGTAAGACTCAAATAACACCTGCATATGATGGGTTATTACAAGTCTCACATCCACATCATTCCTAGTGTCCAAATTACCAAAAATAAATTTGGTCATGGATCTAGGGTAGCCTATTCTACTTTTATCTATTCCAGGCAATTCAATCAATTTATCAACTTTAAAATTAAGTACAGATTGAATAAAGCGAGGGAAGAAAATGTCAGTACCTCTCTTGGTTGAGTTCTTACCAAGTCTGTTGGGTTCCGAGGCATAAAACGCAGCGGATAAACGTAAATAAACAAAAAATAATCGACACCCAAACCAGGATCCATGTATAATTCTGGGCAGATTATGGAGATCAGAATCTTTACCTTATTAAAGAGTTTTACGAATTCTGAAATACGGAGGTCCTAGTTGCAATCCCCACGCAGCCCTTGATGCAAGATCCGCGTCTCTAATCAGTCCACACGAACGCCCGATTGTCTCTACAATCACCGGAGTCGGTACTAGCCGATTACTGCCCTCGATATCTCTATCTCTCTCTAGCCTCTCTTGATGTAGAGCTGCTAGGGTTTTTGCTAAAACGATTTATGCAAATTCTAACCCTAAAACAATACATCCTTATGTATTTATAGAGGAGAGAATGGGCTGAAAACCCTATTTCGTTTTGGGCTTCTCATAAAACCAAAACTGATTGGGTTATTATATAAAATTCGAAATATAATCTAATTAATTAATTCCAACTTAAATAATTAAATAACCAACTTCGAATTTATAATTATTTAATTTAAATTCTGAATTTAAATTAAAGCTCCGTTTAGACATTCTAAGTGTGTAACCCTTTAGGTTATTATTACGTTGGCAATAATTTTAATATCTAATAATAAAATTATAAACAATGAGCGGCATCTAGTAATACATCATTGCTACCCAAGTAATAATAATAATTGGTGATCCAATTAAACCTTTCGTGATATATGTTTCTGTGTAATATAATCCCTTTAACCAAATATTATAGATTAAACTCGAGGCATGTATTTAGTCATCCTCTTCAACATTTAATCCGGGTTTACTTGATCCATGAGTAGACTATTAAAACAAATTAATATTTGAGCACGACCATGCATTTTATAGTCTCACTCAATCAAGAGGCCAATAATATCTCTCCTAATTAAATCCTTTATCTATCATTCATATTTCTCATACGACTCATGATATACCCGATGTCCACTTTTATCATCACCCGGTCAAGGTAACTTTTAATGTAGTCAAAGTATATTAATCCTCGTATAGAAATATAATGATCTCAAGTCAAAGGATCATTACACCATTATCACTGTGAGTCTTTCTTATGACTTTATTAAACATGAAGAATCTCACTGTGGGTATGTCCAGTACCATGTACTCCTACATGTACCTATGTATTGACTTTAGTATCTCCATAATTATAACCAATGAGTTGTGGTTATCTGTCAAACAACATACTAGTCTATCTATGTATTACTATTGTCCTATATAATAATACTCGACTAGGGACCTTTAAGAATTTGATATATTATATAATCTCAAGTTCAAGTCATGTACTTAAACTATACAATGTGTATCATGATTCTAAGGACATTTATTATGCTAACAAATATATCGCAGTAATTAAAGTCATAATAAATACGCTTATTGAATAATCAAATGACATAAAGGTTTATTAAAGGAAACAATGTATTGCCTCTAGGGCACCTACACTAACAAAGTCTCCCATATAGCTCCTGCATAATCAGTTGACCAACATTGATCTTTTTCCAATAAGCTAAGGCATAGCCTATTTGCTGTGCTGGTGCACTGACCTGATCAAAGCTTGACTTTCTCGCTGTGAAGACTTGAAGAATGGTGGCAAAGACATAACTCCATTCCTTCCTCAAGAACTTCCTATTCAAGTGTCCAAGTTTGATTTCATCTGAGTAGTTGATAAACTCAAAGAAGTCCTCTAATTCACCATTTGTGGCTTGGTCGTCATACACCTCCTGTTGTAAGCCCAGTGCTTGATTCATGTCTTCAGTGGTGATATTAATTTCCTTGTCCTGAATCTTGCAGTAGACTATGTACGATGTTATTGCGCTTTCTAGGGCTACAACTTCCACAGTAGCAGTTCTCCAAAACTATTCTAGGATGTCTAGATACAGAGTTGGGTTGGCCGTAAGTGCTCCCTTGATATACGATTCAGACATCCAATTCACAAAGCACTTGTAGTTAGCATTTGGGGCTTCAACATCACTTGAAAGAGCGATGAAGTTGGTGTTGAACTTCACAGTTGCCATTGATACAGAGAAAAGCGAGAAGAGAATGAAGGTTGAAGAAGAAATATAACTTTTGAGGTTAGGGTTTTCAGAGGTTTTGGAGATTTAGATGCTTGAGAAATCGAATAAAATGAATTGAGTAGATGTGGAATTGTATAAGTATGAAGTACTTGAATTGTCGATTAGATGTATGTTTTGTATCGACAAGTCAGGCATTCGAGAAGTAGAAAACAACTATTTGATAAGTCAAGAAAGGCTTATTCGATAACTCAAGCAGGTTGTAAACTCACAACTGGTAGTTTTCTAACTTAGAATGAATTCTAAATTAGGTAAAATATGTTTTTATGAGTGATTTAAAATTCTGAATAAAAATCCAAAAACGATTAAGATTCAGTGAGAAATCAGTCTTTTCAAATGATTCGAGAACTCAGACATTCTATTCGAGAACTCTGCCATTCGAGAACTCAAATACCCTATTCGAGACGTCAAGCAAGTCTCTGTTCGATTTCTCCAAAAGACTCTATTCGAGAACTATACTTATCACTCATAAAATTCAATGTTCACTATCTTTTAAAATTCACCAGACATATTCAATGAAGAATATTCTAACAAATTAAATAGTGATTTTCCTTAAAATTTCATAGAAATTTCAAGCTGACAGAATATGATTTTCAACATGTGCAGCAACTCTGAAATATTTATAAATCATATTCCAGCCAACACTTACTTTAAGAATATTGAGCATTCAGATAAAGTAAGTGCCTACTGCTGCAACAATCTAGTTGATTCTTTCACTTAGCCAGATTCTGAAGAATTCAGCATTCCAAACTCACTAACCAACCTTGTGAAGGTGGCTTCATCCAATGGCTTAGTGAATATATCAGCTAATTGTTTTTCTGTGGAGACATAATGCAACTCAATGGTTCCATTAGTTGCATGCTCCCTAATAAAATGATATCTGATGTCAATGTGCTTTGTCCTAAAATGATTGACAGGATTGGCAACTATAGAGATTGCACTTGTGTTGTCACACATGATTTGAATTCTTTCCAACACAAGTCCATAGTCTCTAAGTTGATTTCTAATCCAAAGCACTTGAGCACAACAACTTCTAGCAGCTATGTATTCAGCCTCAGCTGTGGAAGTTGACACGGATTGTTGTTTCTTGCTGTACCAAGAGACTAACCTTTGTCCAAGAAACTGGCAGCTACCTGAGGTGCTTTTCCTATCCACTCTGCATCCAACATAATCAGCATCAAAGTAGCCAACCAGATTGAACCATGTGTCCTTAGGATATCATAAACCCAAGTTTGGAGTGCCCTTCAGATATCTAAAAATCCTTTTTATAGCCATCAAGTGTGACTCCTTTGGATTTGATTGAAACCTTGCACACAAGCATGTAGCAAACATGATGTCTAGCCTACTTGCAGTGAGATAGAGTAGAGATCCAACCATGCCTCTGTAGACTGAGATATCTACTTTCTTGCCTTTAGCATCTTCATCCAATTTGGTGGCAGTGGCCATAGGTGTTTTTGCAGGTGAGCAGTCTTTAAAGTCAAACTTCTTCAACAAATCTTTGATGTACTTTGTTTGACTGATAAAGATACCATCCTTCCTTTGGCTAACTTGCAATCCAAGAAAGAATGTTAGCTCTCCCATCATACTCATTGAAAAACCACACCTAGAGGGGGTGAATAGGTGTTATGGCCAACTATCTCCAATTTTAAAGATTACCGAACAATAAAACTGCTGACTAGTCAGCTTGCTGATTGGAATATAAAACAGTCTGTCAGCTAGCTAGGACGAGTAAAGCAGTGCAGAAAAATAAGAACAACGAACACCAAGAATTAAAACTAGGTTCGACCCATAATTCTCTATGGTCAACGTCCTAGTCCCTTACCAACCTGGTAAGTGAATATATTATTAATCACTATAAATTCCGATTACAAGATTATATAATATATCTCCCTTTAACACCCTGTTGCTGATAGCAGCTTGCTGAAACCCCTGTTCCTTTGAACCAAATGCTCTCTAGAACTATATTACCCCTGAGTACAATCTTCTCTAGCAAACTAGTTCCCGAACCCTTGTTTCCAAGATTACTTATCCAGCAACACCAATTACACCTTGAGCAATACAAGTGGAAAATGTTTACAGCTCAAACTAAGAACTCTCTTAAATATATAAATATTGCATATACAACTAGAGCTCGTATGAAAGGATTTGAATGAAAGTACTGAGTTGTTTTTGTGTGATCTTGAGAGTGTTTGGTAAGGTAAAGAGGTAGTCACACAAGTAAGAATATATATAGTAAACTCAATAAATTCAAATTAAAATAGCACGCTCTTGAGTAATCATGTGATTTGATATCCAACGTTTATAAAAACGTTCAAGAGGAGCTGGAGGAGCTGTTTTGGAGAGTTGAATATTTAGAAAGAAAAAGCTTTTCAAAGACATGCTTGAAAAGTAGGCAAGTGGGTTGTTTTTAGAAAGTGAAAGGCTCCTTATAAAAGGGAATGTTGTCTTGAAAGATTCTTTAAAGAAGGTGGAGCTCTAATATATATAATACAACATATATATATATATATATATATATATATATATATATATATATATATTAGACAGCTGCTACAAATCATTTCCTATGAGTTTTCCTTGATTTAAGGCCTTTAGAATCTGTCCAAACTGATTCTGGGCAGTGGCTGACAGCTTGCTGTTATCATCTATTTTCACCGTCTCAGCTTACTGTTAGTTATGTCTGTACTGTCTCAGCTTGCTATCATTCTCTGTTTGCAATGTATCATCTTGTTGACAATGAGATACTCAGCTATTGATTAGGTCCTGTAAAACAAAGTTAAAACATAGCCAAGAAGCTAGCTATAATATTCGGTTACAAGCTTATCAGCTTGCTGACAGAGTGATCATCAAAACTATAAGGCTATCACTCATCTCATATCTGCTCTGCATGAGTTTAGAGAATTTCTCACACAGCTTCTCATTTATAGAGCCAAATATGATATCATTCACATAGATCTGAACTAGGATAATATCATCACCATACTTCTTGTAAAACAGTGTCTTGTCCAATGTGCCTCTAATGAATTAATTTTCAAGAAGAAATTGGGATAAGGTGTCATACCATGCCCTTGGAGCCTGCTTAAGTCCATACAGTACCTTAAGCAATCTGTAGACAAATTCTGGGAAATGTGGATCTTCAAAGCCAGGTGGTTGTTGCACATAAACCTCTTCTTCCAACTCTCCATTCAGAAATGCACTCTTGACATCCATTTGATAAACTTTAAAGTTTGAATGAGCAGCAAATGCCAAGAAGATTCTGATGGTTTCCAATCTAGCAACATGAGCAAATATCTCATCATAATCAATGCCTTCCTGTTGAGAATATCCTTTTGCAACCAACCTTGCTTTGTTTCTTACTACTACACCATCTTCATCCATCTTATTCTTCAGAACCCATTTTGTTCCAACAATGGTGCAGGCACAAGTTCCCATACTTTGTTTCTTTCAAATTGATTCAGCTCCTCTTGCATAACAATAATCCAATCTGGATCCAACAGTGCATCATCAAGTTTCTTAGGCTCAACCTAAGATAGAAAGCAACCATAGAGACACTCATTTTGAGTTTCTCTCCTGGTTTTCACTCATGCATGTGGATCTCCAATGATTTGATCTGTAGTGTGTGATCTATCCCATTTCCTTGAGTGCTCAGTTTGATTTCTCAACCTTGATGTTGCTTCATCATCCAAGTCATGATCATTTTCATTTCCTCCCCCTGTGAAGTTGCTACTATTTACAGGTGTGTCTTGGATGCTAAGCTCTTCACTGTTGATTAGAACATATTCTTCCCTTGCTTCATCATTCACTGGTGTTTGTTGAATTGTAGGCTCAACTTCAATTTCAATCTCCTCATCAGAATCATCTAGATTTTCAAACTTTAATGGATCTTTATCTTCATCATTGGCTTCTTCTAAACCAGGTAATCTACTGTCATCAAATGTCACATCTATGCTTTCCATTACTTTCTTTTGACTGATGACATAGACTTTGTATGCAATCCTTTCCATAGAATAGCCCAAAAAAATTCCTTCAAATGCCTTTGCATCAAACTTCCCAACATATTCTAAATTGTCCTTCAACACAAAGCACTTGCTTCCAAAAGTATGAACATACTTTAGAGTAGGCTTCTTTCCAGTCATCAAATTGTAAGGTGTCTTTCCAGTGTTTTTGTTGATGAGGGTTCTGTTCTGGATATAGCATGCAGTGCTCACAACCTCAGCCCAAAAACATGTAGGCATCTTTGTATCAAGCAACATTGTTCTAGCAGCCTCATTCAGAGTTCTATTCTTTCTCTCAACTACTCCATTTTGCAATGGAGTCCTTGGAGCTGAGAATTGTTGAGAAATGCCATTCTCTTTGCATAATGCTTCAAGTAAGGCATTTCTGAACTCTGTTCCATTATCACTTCTCAATGCAATCACACTTGCATTGATGGCCTTTGCTTCCTTATCAACTTTCTTTATGTGCTCAATGATTACTTGTGGAGCCTCATCCTTTGATGCTAGAAATTCCACCCATGTATACCTTGTGTAGTCATCAACCATCACTAGGGCATACTTCTTTCTTGAGAGTGACATAATATTGACAGGCCCAAACAAATCCATATGAATTAATTGCAGGGGCTTGGTGATTAATGTCACTGTCTTTGACTTGTGGCTTGACCTTTTCATCTTTCCTTTTTGACAAGCCTCACACACTCCTTCTTGACAGAATTCAAGTGTGGGCATGCCTCTCACTAACTCTCTTTTGACTAGAGAATTAATGGCCTTGAAGTTCAGGTGTGATAGCTTCTTGTGTCATAGCCAACAATCTTCATTTGATGCTTTTGAGTAGAAGGAACAAACTTTGTCCTTGTTTGCAGAGTCCATATTGGCTACAAACAGGCTTCCTTTCCTTACTCCAGATAGAGCAAAGTCACCAGTCTTCTTGTGCGTGATCAAACATTTATCCTTGCCAAAATTTACCTTGAATCCCCTATCAGTAAACTGACCAACACTTAGCAGATTATGCTTGAGACCCTTGACTAGTGCTACATCTTCAATGATGACATTTCCAACTTTCAACTTGCCATATCACAATGTGTTACCCATCCTGTCATCTCCAAAGGCAACCATTTGGCCAGCCGTCTCCTCATACTGTGATAGCAGGGCCATATCACCAGTCATATGATTTGAACATCCACTGTCCACAATCCACATGACTTTCTTTTCTTGTTCTTTGCCCTGCAAACACAAAGGCATTACTTCTTCTTTGGTACTCAAACATGTTTGGGTCCACTTGGCTTAGAAATAGTTTTATCAAAAACAGCATGCTTATCAACTTTCTTAGGACTAGCCTTCTTGTCACTGTTAGAAGTCTTAGAATCTGAATTCTTAGATTTAGGTGACAGAGGTACCTTCCTAACCCTAAGAGAACTTGAAGACTCTAGCCTTGTGTAGTGTGAGTGATCATTGTGACTGATGCAACCATCCATGAATTGTCTTCTCAAATTAAAACAACTAGTCATAACATTCATATTGCATGGCATGCAATCAAATTTATCACAAAAAGGTGAGTCCCTATGTCTTAAAGGCATAGAGCAATCATAGAATGGCTTAGCTACACTACCATTTGGTTTCTTGCATGCATATGTTAAGTGATTAGTACTGAAACATTTTTGACAAACTTTCCTGGGAGCATTTGGCACATAAGCATAATTGGTATTTTTGTTTATCCCTAGTTTGCCATTCCTATTATGTTTCTTATTAGCCTCTTTCTTCTCAGAATCATTTTTCCCAGCTGAAACAAACTTCACAAACTTCGTAGGTCTAGTCCTACTTCCTACTGGCTTTTTGGCTTTTGCCTTGACACTCTCACTCTTAGAGGATGTTGGTTGTTCATTAGACTGTGCCTCATCCTCATCATTCAACATTTTCTTAATGAGGCACTTTCTCCTGAACAACCATGTCATCTTCAATGACATCATAGCCTTTCCTCTGTTTAAGAGTGCCATAGTCAAGTCCAATGGCAGCATTGGATTTAGCTTGGTTTTTCTCATGATAGGACTGCAATAGACTAGATGAGTTTTTAAAGGTTTTTAGTTTGAATTCATTTTCGGCTAGTTCATCCCTAAGAGCCTTTTCAATCGGACTAGCACATAGAACCTTATTCTGTAAATATTCAACTTCTTTCTTAAGGTTATCTACTTGCATAGCAGCTAGTTCAAGTTCCTCATTCTTCTTGTTTAACAATTCATTTCTAGTAGATAGTTTACCAATCTCTTCATTAGAAGCAGTCATACTAGTATGAATATTAAACATTTCAACAGATAATTGTTCAACCATGCATTTATATTCAGAAACAGACATATCTATGGTAGTGTGAGATGGTACCAGAGAGTCAGATGGATATTGTTCATCCTTGGAGTCAGCCATCAAGGCATAGTTGCAAAATTCTTGCTCTTCTCCATCACTATCAGAGTCATCCCAACACTTCCCTTCAACTATGTAGGCCTTGTCTTGTGTTTGCTTTATCAGAAGGGCCTCATACTTAGCTTCAAGCTCTAGAAACTCATTATCCTTCTTTTTCGGCTTCTTGCATTCACTGGCAAAATGCCCTAGGTCATTGCATCTATAACACCTTATAGATGACCTATCCACATGGCTGGTTTTGAATTTATTTTTGTTTGCTTTCACAGGTGCCTTGCTTTTGTTGAATGAATGGTTTTGGGGTCTTGACTTGAAGGGTTGATTCCTCTTGAATCTGATGTTGGGAAATTTTCTGGCCATGAAAGCATATGAAGTGTTTTCCATGCCATCTAGTTCTTCAAGAGTATAGAACTCTTCCTCTTCTTTCTCCTCAAGAGGTTCTGTCACTTCACCTTCATTTTCTTCATCTTCTACTATCTCCTCTATCCTTAGATGACTTGTAGATGCTTCTAGATCTTATTCAGATTTGCTAACAATCAAGGCACATGATGTGTTTACCATCCTGCCTTGATTGGCTTGGATAGCCCTCTTTTGAAGCAACTCAAGCTCATGAGTCTTTAAAACCCCATAGAGCACATCATATGTGACTTTATTCAAATCTCTTTCCCTTAGAAAAATAACTTTTTGCTCTAGGTGATTTGGAGAGGATAGTAGAAACTTCATGTTTAACTCCTTAGTACTGTAAACCTTGCCATTCATCTATAACTCAGTCACCAGCTTGTGAAACCTTTCAAACATGTCAGTAATGCTTTCCTTGGTTTGAGCCATGAAAGCTTCATACTGTGTGACCAATATCTGTTTCTTGTTTTCTCTAACTTCCTCTGTTCCTTCACATAGCACCTCAATGTGATCCCACATCTCCTTTGCTGTTTTGCAGGAGGCAATGTTAGCAAACATTGTGTTAGGCCAAATACATAATTATAATCAAGATTGTATGAGAGATTAACAAGAAACACAAGTTTAAACAATTAAAAAAACTGTTTGGAATTAATAACTCCTCTCTCAGTGATGTAAAATATCACAGAGATCTGCTTAGGTTACAACTTAATGATGATTTTGGTTAAGGTGTTTTATCAAACACCTTGCATACAATAACTAAATTGCTACAAAAATACAACTAAGTTAATGGCAACTATCCAAATTTACCAACACAACACAATGAGTGTATTAGCAAGATATAGGGATATTCGACCCAAGGATAATGGCAACTCAAGCACTTCAACCCAACAACAAGCAAATATATCCAACTCTACCTAACCAAGATAATTGGTGAAGCACACAATCACTTATTTCTCTTCTATTATAAACACTAATTTAGTGAAGCACATAAATTAGTTCTCTTGATACTAGCAACCAATAGTGAAGCACTACCAATTTAACCAAATCAAGGAATCAATCAAAGAGAGGTTAGGACAAACCCAAGGATGAGAAGCTCAACCTAGGTATTTGCACTTAAAGCTTGAGAATTTAGGTACACTAAACTTGTGCTACTATAATGAATGTACTAACAATTACGGATTAGCACAAACAATTAGCAATTGATATTACAAGAAGAGCAAATTGAAGCAACTTACAATTCTCCAAGAAAAATCATAAATAATACAACTCAAGAATTCAAGATAGAGTGAAATAGATCTTACTTAAATTGAAGTGGGTTTAGTACAAGAATTCCTCCTTGAGCCAAATATATGGAGTTAGTTACTCATAATCAATGCTAGATTATGAGTAATTGATGTTTTTCTATCTACTTGACTAACCCTAATTTTATCCTTGAAGAGGCTAGGTTAGATGAAAAATAAGATGTAGGTTAGAAGTTATGTTTATATCTTTTTTAATACACAGCAGGTCCTGTACGGCCTGTTGAACGGCCGTACAGCTGCCCGTACAAAAAATCTGCTCCTTTGAACGGCCTGTCGAACGGCCGTACAGTAGCCCGTACAAATAAAATCTTCAATATAATGCATTAAACACCTCCCGGCATTGCGAGCTTTCATCTTCTAACTTCCCTCTTGAATAATCTTTGCTTTCATGCCCGAAATAAGCCATCTTTTCAACAATTAAGCATGAGGCACTGAAAGATGAAAAACATAATTAATATCAATAAAACTACATTCGAAACGAACAAAAATGCAAGAGAATAAAAGACAAAACGTGTATAAAATACACATTATCAAATCTTCACCCACTTAAACTTTGCTAGTCCCGAGCAAACTAAAATTAACATAACCATATACTCCTAACTAGTACCACTTCCGTAGGTGATCACGGTTGCATTTGACATATGCAACAAGCCCTTGGAACCCCTAGGTAGCCCTAGTGGACGAGTGAGGTCTCGCGAGGGTTTATAGATGATGTACCCACAAAATCACAAAAACCACTAACAAATAAGAAACTAACAATACCTATTAATTAAATTAACTACTACATTCACATGTCCGAGTCGTCTACTTGTAACCAAAATCAAACATATAGAGCTATTCACCTTGTCATCCACTAAAACGAGCTAACAACCAATTCAAGAATCAAGATGACACACCTTGTGCAAAATGTAACCATGACATTAAAGATAGAATGAATGCACTTCAATCGTGAACACTAGACAAGATGATCACAAAGCATACACGGCTTCGCATTAAGAAGATGAAATTATATGGTGAAAAAATCTCACATCTCTCAATTATGCATCACACAAGTATGGGCTAGAGATTTCACTCAACTCCAAGTCTAAATGCATGCGCTCTACTTGACCTTGCATGTTCACCTAAATTCCGGATTGCACCAAAAACAAGGAATCCATAAAATGGGTTGTAATGAGGCTTGGGTGAAGGTGTGAAAGTTTAAGTTCAAGGAAGGTGTAAAAGTCTCGCTAGTTGAGTCAAAATGACGCATGCTCGCTTCATCCACCAAATTCTCAAACTAAAGAATGTCTTCACTCATTTACAATTACAAAACACAACCACATTTACCAAGAAAATTGAAACAAAATAAAGAACAAAGATTTATTGCTTTTCTTTTATTTCTTTTCTCTTTTTTTTCCTTTTTTTTTCCTTTTTTTTCTTTTTTTTACATCCCCTTTATTATTATTTTTAGCAAAGGGAATGCATAACCTAAAAAAAATACTACAAAGAACTTTGAACCACATCTAGATATACACATCAAACTAGTTCCCACTTACAATAATTAGAATCCTTCTTCTTCACAACTTCTCCAAATTCACATGCTCATCAATCAATTCTTTCCAAGACTCAACTAGCTCCTAGGTCGAGAGTGAAGTATTTGGCTTTGACTCATGTATAAAAGGAGAAAGTGACGAAGAAAAATATGGATATAAGCTTCAAAGGGGGTAACTAGGGATTATTTTCATGGTTCACAAGCTAAAAAGGCCAAAAAGGTTATCCTAAAAAGAATTTCCTTATTATGGTGCATCCAAGAATGAAGGTTTAATACAAGCCCTAGAGCAAAAACGTACATAAAGACGGAGAAACACACAAGCAAAAGAAATCATCGTTCAAGACCTCACAAGGTTTAAGTTTTAATAACATCTTCTCGATTTGATTCCATGCATGCTAAGAGATAATCGTCATGCTCACAATTTAATTACAAACATCTAGACTTTTCATGCCATTTTAAGTGTGTGTGTGTGTGCAATAAGGTGCATCAAACTTATAGATTCACATCAAATTGGTAATGCTAGGCACGAAATAGGAGAAAACAAGACTACAAGCTCACAATGTCAAAAATTTCACAAACAAGTAAACACGCTCACGACTAAACTTATTTACCAAATGCAAACAAAATGGGCAACAAGACGGACATCAAAATGAACAATCCTTCCCCCACTTAAAACATGGCATGTCCTCATGCATGACAAATAAAATGATGTAGAGATTGAGTGAAAGAGAACTCCCCTAAAAATAAATAACAAGAACCGGGAGCAAAGCCACTCATACTTGTCAAAATCCAACTCCAAATATTGTAAGCCAAGATTTGAACTAATGCCACAAACCACAAGCAACCCTACAAAATAACCGACACGCCAATATCCACACCGTCAAAGCTACTACAATATACTAATTAAGAATATATAATTAGTTAAAATTTTTGTTTTTTTTAAAAAAATAAAATAAAATAAAATAAAAAAGGAATAAAATAAAATAAAATAAATAACTAACCAATTAATAAAAAAATAAAAAAATCGAATCAAATTTAAAACTGAACTAATAATAAAAGCAAAAATCAAATTAAAAACTAAAACTAAAATAAAATAATATAATATAACTAAGTAATTAATAAAAAAAATAAATTAAAAAAATCAAATTTTAAAACTAAAATAATAATAAAATCAAAAATCAAATTTAAAACTAAAACTAAAATAAAATAATTACTTAGTTTTAGAAAATTAAAAAATAAAATCAAAATTAATAAGAATTAAATTTTGGTTTTTGGTAATTTTTTTTAAAAAAAAATAGAAAATAAAATAAAATGGAATGAAATAAAATTAAAAATAAAAAAAATACAATAATAATAATAATAAACTAAAAAATTAATAATAAATCAAAATCAAATTTTAAAACTAAAATAAAATAACTAAGCAATTACTAATAAAATCAAAAATCAAATTTAAAATTGATTTAGAAACATTAAACTGAAAATCAAAAGTAAAATAAAAAGAAGTGAATAAAAAGAAGAAAAAAACAAACGAAAACAAAAAAACACAAAAAAAACAAACAAAAGAAAGAAAAAACACAGGATGTTAATTTTGGAAACAGGGGGGAAAGTCGTGAGAGTTTAGGAAATGGGGGGGGGAAGGGAATTGGGGAAGGGCGTGGTGAAAGAGTTGCAGGCGGGGTAGACTAAAAATGGGGCGGAAAAAATGTTGTGGTGCTAGAAAGGAGGTAGAGGCGAGAAATGGACGGATGGCGGAGGGGAAAGGTTGAAGTGTTGAACGGAGGTGGTTGGACAGTGGAGGAGAAGGAGAAGAGAGGTGAGGGGCGAGTTGAAGGAGTGGCGCAGTGATGGTGGCTGTTGAAGCAGATGATGCGCGGGCGGCGGATTAAGGGTGGTGTGGTGGGAGTTGGAAATGGGAGAGAGGGGTCGAAGGTGAAGGAGAAAACGAAGTGTTGGTGGCGGACGAAATTTGCAGGTGGAGGCTGGGTTGTGAACGGAGGAAAAAAGGTGGACTGAAAGGTGGACGGAACAGGCGGGGTTTAGAAGGAGATAAGGTGTTATGTCTGCTCTGCTTTTTGTTTTTTTTTATTGAATAGTTGTACAGCCCGTGCACCAAGTGGGTAGTTCTTTTTTGGAGCCCCTCAAATTGAACTAAGATATGGACAGACGGGGAAAAAAATTGCACGGCCTGCTGCACGGCTTGTTGCACGGTCTGCACCCCGTACAACTGTTAGGAATATGTTGTACTTGATGATAACTTCACAATCAACCAAATTGTTTAAGGTTTTGTAGCTGTCAACGGATGAGGATTTATAACTCTATCCGTTGACAGGTAGCTCATCAACGGATGAGGTTTTGTAGCACACTGCAGTATCTCTATGTTATCAGTTGATAGTGTTTTTATCCACAGTCATGTTGACTATCAACGGATAGGCAGAATAGGGTAGCCAATTGTAAATAAGCTATGCTATGTAATTCTGTCTAAGTGAAAGTGTATCAACGGATGAAGACTAAACTCTATCAACGGATACAACTCAAATCCACTCTATCAACGGATACAGCTCAAGTCCCAATATCAACGGATACTGCTCTATACATCATCAACAGATGTCAGTGTACATCATCAACGGATAATCATTGACACTGATTTCTATGATTAGCTGGAGATTAGCAGTTGATAAGGACATGTTTGACTGACAGATCACATGAGTTGAAAGTAGATACAAAAAGCAGTATGGCAGCCATACTTTGGAAACACAGAAGAAAGAAGCATTCCATTTACACTATGAATACAAGAAAGGTGCAGGAGACATGTCTGAACACAAGGACAACCTTTCGGCTACATGTGTATTTGGAGTGTAGTAGCAAGTCAACTAGAATTAGATTAGTATTATCTTATTCCAGTAGTACTTGTAAAAACTTGGGATATATAACCAAGTGTAGCAACTCTTTGTAGGTTAAGAAAACAGACATATTTGCTTAGGGTTTCTTGAATATCTTTAGAAGCAAAGAGTTGTAAAACGGCAGCTGTGTACATTTTGTATCACAGAGTTTTCTTCAAATAAAAGCTTCAGGTGGTGCATATTAACCACCTGATTTTATATGTGTTTGTGTTTAAATCTTACATTGCAATTATCTCTTCATAAGTTTCTGAAGTTCTTATCAGAAATTTATAAATATCAAGAATTGTATTCAACCCCCCCTTCTACAATTATACAAGTGTGTAATCTGGGAATAACAATTGGTATCAGAGCAAGCTTCTAACATATTTGAAGTTTAAAGATCAACACACTTCCAACATGTCTAAGAAGGATTATGGAGTGAAGATTCCAGTTCTTGATAGAGAAAATTACTTTCACTGGAAAGTAAAAATGCGTCTACATCTCTCGTCTATTGATGAGGGTTTTGTCGATTGCATTGACAAGGGTCCTCACGTTCCAATGAAGACAGCAACAAGAGTTGGCCTGGCTGATGATGTGCCTGACACTTTCATTCCCAAACCTGTTTCTGAGTGGAGTCTTGAAGATATTGCAGAAGTCCACAAAGACAAAAAGGCCATGAATATTCTGTTCAATGGTCTAGAAACAGACATGGTTGACAATGTTATTAACTGCACTACCGCCAAGGAAGTATGGGACATTGTTCAAACCCTGTGTGAAGGAACAGAACAGGTAAGGGAAAACAAGATGCAACTACTAATCCAACAGTATGAACATTTTCACTTTAAGAGTGGAGAAACATTGAATGATACATTTAGTAGATTTCAAAAGCTACTAAATGGTTTGAAACTGTATGGAAGAGTCTATCAGGTTAAAGACTCTAATCTCAAATTTCTGAGATCACTGCCCAAGGAATGGAAGCCAATGACTGTTTCTCTAAGAAACACTCAAGAGTAAAAGACATTTACTCTTGAAAGGCTCTATGGAACTTTAAAGACCTATGAGCTGGAAATGGAGCAGGATGAAGAGATTGAGAAGTCTCAAAAGAAAAGTGGGTCAGTTGCACTCGTTGCCAATTTGGAGCAAAAGGAGGAAAGGACAGAAACTGCTAGTTCTACACCAAACAGGGAGGTTTGTAAAGGTAGAGCAGAATCAAGCAGGAGCAAGGAAAAGGTGTCTGAGGAATTGAATGCCCTTCAGCAGGATGAATTGGATGAGATAGATGAGCACTTAGCTTTTCTATCTAGGAGATTCTCTAAGCTGAAATTCAAGAGAAACTCTGGGATGGTCAAGCCATTTAACAAGGATTTTTCCACAAACAACTATGTGGATAAATCCAAAATTAAATGCTACAATTGTGGGATTGCTGGTCATATGATAAGTGAATGCAGGAAACCTAGATCTGAGAACAAGGGAAAGCCAACTGAGGTTGTTGACTATAAGAAGAAATATTTTGATCTTCTCAGGCAGAAAGGAAAGGCATTCTTGACCCAAGAGTATGACTGGGCTGTTGATGACAATCATTCTGATGATGATGCTGAGTTAGTCAACCTTGCTTTAATGGTTGATTCTGGAGAGCAGGAAGCAAGTTCATCTAGCAATCAGGGAAACAGAAGGAATCTATGGTACCTAGATAGTGGATGTTCTAGGCACATGACAGGAGATTCAACCCTGCTCACAGAGTTCAAGGAAGGAGCTGGCCCTAGAATTACCTTTGGAGATGACAGCAAAGGATATACTAAGGGATATGGCCTGATTTCAAAAGACAATGTCATCATTGAAGAAGTGGCTTTAGTTGAAGGTTTAAAGCACAATTTGCTGAGTATCAGTCAGATTTGTGACAAAGACTATGAAGTAAAGTTCACAAAAGAAGCCTGTGTTGTTTCTGCCAAGGAAGACAACAATGTGGTATTGACAGGCTTTAGAAAAGGAAATGTTTACATAGCTGACTTCAATTCAGCATGCTCAGAATCCATTACTTGTCTCTTCAGCAAAGCAAGTAAGGATGAGAGTTGGCTATGGCATAAGAAGCTGTCACATTTGAATTTTAAAGTTATGAATGATTTGGTAAGAAAGGATCTTGCTAGAGGAATCCCTCATTTGGAGTTTGTCAAAGATGGGCTATGTGATGCCTGCCAATTAGGGAAACAAAAGAAATCATCTTTCAAAAGCAAGACAGAGTCATCCATTGTTAAGCCTCTTCAATTGCTGCATATGGATTTATTTGGTCCAGTAAATGTCATGTCTATTTCAAAGAAGAAATACTGTCTGGTGATTGTAGATGATTTTTCTAAGTTCACATGGACTTTCTTCCTGCACTCCAAGGATTGTGCAAGTGAAATCATTATCAATCACCTCAGAATGCTAAACAATGGTTCTGAAGACAGAGTACAAAGGATCAGGAGTGACAATGGTACTGAATTCAAAAATTCCACAATGAAGATTTTCTGTGAAGAGAATGGAATTGTCCATGAGTTTTCTGCTGCCAGAACACCTCAACAAAATGGGGTTGTTGAAAGGAAAAACAGAACTCTCATTGAAGCAGCTAGAACAATGTTAAGTGAATCAAGATTACCAACATATTTCTGGGCTGAAGCTGTCAACACTGCATGCTTTACTCAGAATATTTCCTTGGTCAATCAAGCTAGAGGAATGACTCCTTATCAGTTATTAACCAACAAGAAACCAACTTTAGCTTTTCTACATGTCTTTGGATGTAAGTGTTTTGTGCTAAGGAATCATGGAGATAATTTAGGCAAATTTGAAGCAAAGGCAGATGAAGCTATTTTCGTTGGATATGCAGCAGGGAAAGCCTACAAGGTCTACAATCTAAGAACCAACATTGTTATGGAATCTGTACATGTTGTGTTTGATGATCAAAAGATTCTAGGCCTAAATGATGAAGGCTACCATGAAAAGTTGGAATTTGAGAATGAAGGTGAAGGAAGAATGTACTATGATGATGATGAGGAGAATGAAGATCATGACCACAGAGATCCACCTAGAGCTGTTACACCAACTAGAAGTGATGCTTACACTGAAAATGAAGCATCCGTTGATAGTCATTCTGGAGCATCCGTTGACAGTCATTCTGCAACATCCGTTGACACTATTAGAGATGCATCCGTTGACAGTCATTCTGCAGCATCCGTCGACAGGCAAAATGATGCATCCATTGACAGTCAACTTCATAACTCAGCCAGCAAGGACAACAAACTCAGGGGGAGTTTCTCAAGGTCAAAATTCAATGCTAAATCAACATGATCATGTAAATGAAGCAACCTCATCAAGATCAAATCTTCCACCTGCAAGAAAATGGACTAGAAATCATCCATTTGAGTTAATCATTGGTGAATCAAATTCAAGAGTCCAAACTAGAAGGGCCACTCAAGCAGAATGTCTATACAGTAGCTTCCTGTCTCAAGAGGAACCTAAGAAAGTGGAAGATGCCCTTCTAGATCCAGATTGGGTGTTAGCAATGCAAGAAGAGCTAAACCAATTTGAAAGAAATAAAGTATTGAAACTTGTGCCCAAACCTGATGATAGAAGTGTCATAGGTACTAAATGGGTTCTCAAGAATAAGACAGATGAAAATGGCATAATTGTGAGGAATAAAGCTAGACTAGTGGCAAAGGGCTATTCTCAAGAAGAAGGAATAGATTTTGATGAAACTTTTGCTCCAGTAGCAAGACTTGAGGCAATAAGAATCTTTCTAGCCTATGCAGCACATGCCAATTTCAAAGTCTATCAGATGGATGTCAAAAGTGCCTTTCTAAATGGGGAACTGGAAGAAGAGGTCTATGTCCATCAACCTCCTGGTTTTGAGGATCCAGAATTTCCAGAATATGTATATCTTCTCATGAAAGCACTTTATGGTTTGAAGCAAGCACCAAGAGCCTGGTATGACACTTTATCTCAATTTCTTTTGGAGAACCACTTCACTAGAGGTACAGTAGATAAAACCTTATTTCATAGGGATATTAATGGCTCTTCAATACTTGTTCAAATCTATGTAGATGATATTATTTTTGGGTCTACAGATGAGAAGCTTTGCAAAAAGTTTGCCAAACTTATGCAAAGTAGGTATGAAATGAGTATGATGGGTGAATTAACTTACTTTCTTGGCCTACAAGTAAAGCAAGTTAATGAGGGCATTTTCATAAGTCAAACAAAATATATTTATGATCTCTTAAAGAAATTTGACTTAATGGATTGTACATCTGCTAAAACACCTATGGCCACTGCAACTAAGCTTGAGTTGAATACTAAGGAAAAGTCTGTGGACATCTCAAGTTATAGAGGCATGGTAGGTTCACTTTTATACCTAACAGCTAGTAGACCTGATATAATGTTTTCTACTTGTCTTTGTGCTAGATTTCAAGCTGATCCTAGAGAGTCTCACTTAATAGCTATTAAAAGAATTTTCAGGTATCTCAAGGGAACACCAAACCTTGGCATTTGGTACCCAAGAGAATCTGGTTTTGATCTAACTGGCTATTCAGATGCAGATTATGCAGGTTGCAGAGTTGATAGGAAAAGTACTACAGGTTCCTGTCAATTTCTAGGAAACAGGCTTGTGTCATGGTTCAGTAAGAAACAAAACTCAGTCTCCACTTCTACAGCTGAAGCTGAGTACATTGCGGCTGGAAGCTGTTGTGCACAGATTCTATGGATGAGAAACCAACTCATTGACTATGGTCTAAAAGTTGAGAAGATTCCAATTTTCTGTGACAACACAAGTGCTATTGCCATCACAGGGAATCCAGTGCAACATTCGAGAACCAAGCACATTGACATCAAATACCACTTCATTAGAGAACATGTGATGAATGGTACAGTAGAAATGCACTTTGTGCCAAGTGAAATGCAGCTTGCAGATATCTTCACCAAGCCTCTTGATGAATCCACATTCACAAGATTGGTAGGTGAGCTAGGTATGCTTAACTTGTCATAATTTCTAGTGATATTTGATTTCAATGATTTGTAGCTGGAAATGTGTTTTGATTTACTTGGAAGTTAAAACTTTCAGAAAAATTTTCTGCAGAAATTTTGCCTAAGGCAAAATTAGCTTATCAACGGATATCCTTTTATCCGTTGATAGTATAAACACATTACTAGATTTTTGCATGTCAATGGGTAACAGGCTATCCACGTCATCAACGGATAAACTGTATCTCAACCGTTCATTCTATATCCGTTGATATACATTTTTTTTAAACAGTTGGTAACCGTGTATATCTAATCATGGCTGTACTTATTCTCTTTTTATTTATTATCTGACAGTTACTTTTGACCAATGGAGTAATTACTTTTAATTATTTCATTTTTAATTCTTGAAAAATATAAAAGGCGGACTTGTACTCTCACATCTCACTTTTATTCATTTTCAAGCATATCAAAAGTTAACTGCATCTTCTTCCCTAAAACTCTCTGTAACCAAAGTTCAATCACTTCAATGGCGCCTATTGTTAAGATGATGTCCTCCACTGGGTTTACCTATGAGAAGAACAATTTCGCGGCCTTTGTTGACACAGTGAATGCTCCAGAAGCTTACCACACTTTGATGAGTTTCGTGAAGAAATGCAAACTGTCATATGCTATGACGGCTACCACTCCCTTAATCCACGAGGTAATTGAAGAAATGTGGACATCTGCTGAGTACAATGGCACAGACGGTACAATTGCTTTTTCTTTAAAGGGTAAAAACTATGTGGTTAATTCTGATGTAATAACTGCTTGTTTAAAATTGCCTGAGAATAACTGTCTGAAAGTACCTACTGATGCTGAAATTGTTGCCATGCTTAATTCTATTAATTATGCTCTTAGTACTGAAAACTTAGGGAAAATTGCTAGAAAAGGAATGGTTAAAGAATGGAGCTACTTCTGTGATGCCTTCATTAAAACTTTTTCAGGAAAAATTAGTAATTTTGATGCTGTTACCCAGTCCATGCTAACAATGATGTGTATGCTTTTAAATGATAAATTCTATAATTTTGGCACATTAGTTATGTATGAGATAGCTGCAAAGTTGGGTAAAAAGGAAACTAGGAGCAAGAATATCTACTTTGCTAGATTTTTAATGCTCTTAGCACTGCATGTGTCTGAGAATAAGCTATCCATTGCTAACCCGGATAGGAAGTTCCAATGTTTTGTTCAGGAGAAGAGAGTCTTAAGTGACCTGATTCGAATGAACCTCAATGCAGGAGTACAGTTGGTATATCTACCAATTGTTCAGGTAACTATCTCTAACTCTGAAACCCCTATCTCCAACCCCCAAATTTCTTTGCCTTCTAGTGTCACAATGGAGTCTGTAGTTGTGACCAAACAGGCTCCTACCAAAGTGACCAAATCCAAAGTTCCAAAACCACATTCTAAAAGGCAAACCTCAAGTGTCTCTCAAAAGACACCTGTTGTAAAAACTACCAAACCTCTTGAGGGGAGTGTGAAGGTGGTAGTGAGTGGTGAGGGACAGGGTGAACATCAAAGAAGCCCTAAGGATAAGGAAGGAGAGATGAGTGCAACCACCATTTCAGTCTCTCAAAAGACTGCTAATGTAACTACAGGCCAAATTCTAGTTACACTCTCCCAAAAGAGTGTGACTACTGAATCAAGTTCCCCACAAGGAACACTGCACAAGAGGGTTAGGGACACATATAGCCCAATCTCAAAAACCTATGGAAGAAGAGTGAAATCTAAAACCACAGGGGAATCACAGGGTGCACACACTGTACAGGAAACTGTACCTTCTCAAACTCAGTTTGATGTGGCTTCAATAAATGTGGAGTCACAGCCCCTTGATCTTAATCTTCAAATCGATACACATTACAATCCACCATCACCAACTCCTTCTCTGGATGTGGATATGATATCTACATCAATTCCTGATTCTCCATCTTTAAGATTCTTGGAGAAGCCCCACTCTATAATTGGTGGTCATCATCTTTTAGATGATTTGTTGGACCATCAATCTTCCCTTCCAGAATTCTCAACACAGACTGTGGCCTCGAACTTAAAATCAATCTCCACAGATTCAGTGTTGGTTTTCTCTTCAACGGATATAATTATTCCTTCCTCAACGGATATCCTTCATCCGTTGACAAGTGTTTCTCCATCAACGGATGCGCCTCTATCTAGCCATCCGTTGACAGCTATAACTACTTCATCAACGGATATTCCTTATCCGTTGATAACTCACTCTACCACTGCTATATCTGACATTCCAGTGTCAAGTGTAGAGGAGTTCTCAGTAGTTGAAACACTTTTAGGTTTGAGGGAAGGGAGTGAGAGGCTGCCTTGTGAGCAGGCAAAAGGAGAGATAAATAATGAGAGGCTGGCCATTTCTTCCGGTCAGGCAAAAGGAGAGTTTGAGAGTACCACCTTAGTAGGTGAAGGTGAGGGTGTGAGAGGTGTGAGCCAAGGGGAGCCCTTGATGCAAGAAAAGAGAGATGAGGGGAGAGAAGGGACTACAGGAGAGATAAGGATGGAAGAAGCAGCCATTGCTAGTGAGTCAATGGGGGTTGAGGATGCATCCAAGGAAATGGAATTTCAAAGAGAATATCAGTCCATGATTGACTCCATTTCTTTGGATGCTGAAACCTTTACTCACCCTGTTCCTGCCTATCAAATTCTGGCACAACAGGGCAATGTGGAAGCAGAGGAGGCAATGCACCTAGTGCACACCTCACAATCTCTACTTAGAGCTAAGGAATCTATAGCAGCTCTGCCAACCACTGCTGAGAGTGATGAATTTGACAATTCTGAAGATGAAGACAGCCAGAGCTCTGAAGATGAAGGTGGTAGCAGTATTCATGATTTTGCATTTGCTCAAAACTACACCTATCATCAACTTGATATGGAAATCATAAGGCAATATAAATCTGCCCTGGCTGAGCACCCAGAAGCAGATCCACAGAGAAAGGTTGTTCTTCAACAGGCAATTGACTCCCTAAAGTTACAAAAGATGCAAATGGTGATTCAGAGATCCAATTTAGAGGAGGTCAAACAAGAAATCAATGATGTGAAGATCTCTGTGGATTCCAAGCTAGAGCAACTAGCTCCTACAACCACTCAGAGGGTGTTGCAACAAAGGTTTCTCAAAGAAGACAACCTGGCTAAATCTGTGCAACTTCTCACTTCAAGAGTGGAAAAGATGGAATCCCAGATGGAGCAATTTCTTCAACATCAGAAACTGCAAACCCAA
This sequence comes from Saposhnikovia divaricata, assembly GCA_036435485.1. NCBI lineage: Eukaryota > Viridiplantae > Streptophyta > Magnoliopsida > Apiales > Apiaceae > Saposhnikovia > Saposhnikovia divaricata. The sequence goes on along the minus strand of CM071597.1, from coordinate 6,656,955 downwards.
CTGCTAGAAAGGTTAGTTGCAGCCCCAACTTCTAGTCAAACCCTTGATGCTAACAAAAAGGGGGAGAAAGTGGAAGAGGCTGTGGCAACTACAAGTCAAATCTTAATTTCTGAAAGAAGGGAAGCAGCAAGTGAGGGGGAGCAGCAGCCTACCATAGTGGTCAATCCACAAGAATTCATTGTCACAGCTTCCCCCAGCAAATCCAAACCTCTATCTGAAGAGTTTGATCTTTCAAACTTGACAGAAGAAGAAAAGCTAGCCAAAATTGAAGCTCTCCAAAAGATGAAAGAAGAAAACTATGAAAGGATAATGAGGACAGAAAGATTGATCAATCAATCTATTGCATCAAATCTGTTCTCTAGCCAAACCTCAGCTCCAACAATATCTACAACAATTCTGAAGGTGCTCACTCCAGCAATTGTGGCTCCTACATTCTATGATGCTGAGCCTTCTCATGTTAAGGAATTTGAACCCTACATCAAATCAAGACCCTTCTCACCACCAAAAGCAAATGGGAAGAACAAGTTACAACTGGACTTTCCATTTCCCAAGGATGATGAAGAGAAGTTGATGGGTAAGGCAATCAAGGAATTCAAGGAGAAGACTAACAGTTGTGTAAGAGAATGGATGGCTGTAATCATAAGGAATGGAAAAGTTCTAAACATATCCAACAGCCATCCTAGATTTGTTGAAGCCAAGAGAGAAGAGACTTCAAGGCTGCTAAGAGAATCTCAACCAAGCACTGAATATCTATATGAAAACTCAGATGAGAAGCAAGCAAGGCTGGCTCAAGAGTTATTGGATGAGGTAGAGGATGAATTGAGGGAACCTGAGGAAGTCCCCAAATTCAAAAAGAAAGGGAAATCAGTCCCCAAATCCAAGAGATTAAAATCACATGCAAGGAGGCCTGTCTCTCCAGAAACTGAAAACAAAGAGACAGTTGGTTCATCACAACCTATTAATGTGAAAGTATTCAACCCAGATGTAAATTTCCATGGTGAGCCTATAGTACCTAAAGAGGAACCAATGAATCTTGACTCCATTGAGGTTCCTTCATTCTTGCTGAAGCCTCAACAGAAGCCTACACAGAAGAAAAGGAAACCAAGGAAGCAACCTTCAAAGGAACCAATTCAAGTTGCTAGGGTACCTGCAATTGTCAGGCAGCCAATCTTGGAAAACAAGGATGATTTTATCTATCAGGCAGATATTGAAGAATACTCTGACATGAATCTTTATCTGGATGAATTGTCAGAAGTAAGAGGAATTGACAAATATAAACATTTGCCTGAAAGATTGGTCTTTGTATACAAGGGAGGAACGGAAAGGACATGGCCACTACAAAGGGTTCTTGGAGAAAATTATCATACCTTAACCAAAGTATTCTCTGCAATCAAGAGATATACAGGGTTCTCCAAGATAGCAAAAGGGGAGATACTGGACAAAATAGAACAAATAAGGAGGGATTGGAACTCACCATCAAGTCTACCAAGGAAAATGAAGATCCCATACAATGGACAGAAAATCCACCTCCAACCTTTCTGGATGATGGAGTTCAGGGATGAAGATGGTAACAGGAGATTCTTCAGGTTAGAAGACCAACTACCAAAGGCTAGTTCTCAATACCTGAGATGGCTACAACAGAAGCTAAATCCAAAGGTAGATGAAGAAGATGCCTTCTATAGGCAACTCCAAATACAGATTGAGTCCAACTCTGCCAAGGAAGGAAAATCAAAGGTGATGCCAACAAGAGGAAAGAAACAGTCCTAATCTGCTCAGTCTAGAGGAGCACTTCTCTGTAAATTTCTCAAACTTTTAGTTTTTAATTATTGTAGCTTAATACAATTTATGTATTGTTCTTTATATATCTTTAGGAATGTTTTGTTATCATCAAGGTCCTGAATTTATGCTTTATTGCCATCAAGTATAAATTGGGGGAGATTGTTAGGAATATGTTGTACTTGATGATAACTTCACAATCAATCAAATTGTTTAAGGTTTTGTAGCTGTCAACGGATGAGGATTTATAACTCTATCCGTTGACAGGTAGCTCATCAACGGATGAGGTTTTGTAGCACACTGCAGTATCTCTATGTTATCAGTTGATAGTGTTTTTATCCACAGTCATGTTGACTATCAACGGATAGGCAGAATAGGGTAGCCAATTGTAAATAAGCTATGCTATGTAATTCTGTCTAAGTGAAAGTGTATCAACGGATGAAGACTAAACTCTATCAACGGATACAACTCAAATCCACTCTATCAACGGATACAGCTCAAGTCCCAATATCAACGGATACTGCTCTATACATCATCAACGGATGTCAGTGTACATCATCAACGGATAATCATTGACACTGATTTCTATGATTAGCTGGAGATTAGCAGTTGATAAGGACATGTTTGACTGACAGATCACATGAGTTGAAAGTAGATACAAAAAGCAGTATGGCAGCCATACTTTGGAAACACAGAAGAAAGAAGCATTCCATTTACACTATGAATACAAGAAAGGTGCAGGAGACATGTCTGAACACAAGGACAACCTTTCGGCTACATGTGTATTTGGAGTGTAGTAGCAAGTCAACTAGAATTAGATTAGTATTATCTTATTCCAGTAGTACTTGTAAAAACTTGGGATATATAACCAAGTGTAGCAACTCTTTGTAGGTTAAGAAAACAGACATATTTGCTTAGGGTTTCTTGAATATCTTTAGAAGCAAAGAGTTGTAAAACGGCAGCTGTGTACATTTTGTATCACAGAGTTTTCTTCAAATAAAAGCTTCAGGTGGTGCATATTAACCACCTGATTTTATATGTGTTTGTGTTTAAATCTTACATTGCAATTATCTCTTCATAAGTTTCTGAAGTTCTTATCAGAAATTTATAAATATCAAGAATTGTATTCAACCCCCCCCCTTCTACAATTATACAAGTGTGTAATCTGGGAATAACAACAACAGCCCGTGCAGCCCTGAAATTTCACAAAAACTAATTTATTTATTTTTTTACAGAAAATTTCCACAAATCCTTGAATGCTTGAATAAAATACTAATTCTTGAAAACATGAAACAAACACATCAAGGCACGATTGGAACAAATTTAAAAATTATAAAAACTATAATTAACGATACTAAATATTATTAAGCGGAACATTATGATTACAATTTATTTTTTTTTGAAAATCTATTATAAAATTCATTAATCACACCACAAAAATACATTTTTTTTGGTTATTTTCTGAGAATTAAAATAGATGAAAAATTGAATCCCCACTCACTAATATTTAGATCAATCCTCAAACCCACAATATGCATAACACCTTACATAAATGCAAGTAAGGAACAAAATCTAACACACGCATAAAAATATATAAGAACATGCGTACCTTGGGTTGCCTCCCAAAAAGCGCTTTGTTTATTGTCGTTGGCTCGACTTATTTATACAAGTATTATAACTAGTGAGGTGAAAAAGCAAATAAATGGACATACCTACGAATCAATAATAAAAACAAGGTGTGCAAATAAACCTTTGATCCATATAAATATAAAAATATTTTTATGATCTTCACATCTTCAAGAGACTTTGAAAAAGAAAAGTAGTTAGAAAAATCGTCAGAATAATCATTATAACTACGACTCAAAAATTGTTCCCAAATTGGATCCTTATATACCCAAGAAAAAATTTCAACCTCATCAATCTTAAGCTCAAATTCCTTCTCAATTTTAATTGGACATTCATCAATTTTTATCTCATCTACCAATTCATTAAGCACAAAAGTATTTTCTAAATTTGGTAGATCCTCAACTACATCCTTTATCATTGTCAAGCTTAGGGCAATCTTCAACTAAACAAACAAATTCATCATGCACAACATTTTCATCAATAACAAAACAAGAATCATGATAAGTAGGAGAATTGACCTCCGCTAATCGATTCACGGTTTCGGCTAGTTGGCTCATCTGCTTTTCCAAATTGGATATGCTTTGAGAAGTGTTCTTTTCCAAGTTGGATATATTTTGAAAAGTGGTGTTTTGAAATTGGAGGTTGTTTACCGCCATTTGCTTCATCATTTCTTCAAGTGATGACAATGTAGATGAAGAAGACCCTTGATGGTCTTGGGAATTATATTGTGGATCATAGCATCGATTTTCAAAAGCAAGTTGGAGGTTGTTTGCCGCCATTTGTTTTATCATCTCCTCTAATGATGATAAGGAAGATGAAGAAGACCCTTGATGGTCTTGGGAATTATATTGCGGATCATAACATTGATTTTCACAAGCATATGAATAATCGATGCTAAGAGGGTAAGGAGCATAGCATGAGTTTGTAGAATATAAAGAATTCACCTGATACGAATTAAAATTCTGAAAAGAATTAAAATCTTGATATCGTTCTTGATCATAGGTGAAATCTTGAGCGTTATTCCAACCAAAATAATTCTTCATTGTCTCCTGAAAGAGTTAGTTCATGTCTATATCCAATAAACATGAAGACACACCAATAAAAAAAACAAAGAAAGAAAGAAAGAAGAAATCATATACAAAGATAAAATCTAAAATATAAGAAATGATTAACTCAAAATTAATATTGTTGCCATCCCCGGCAGCGGCGCCAATTTGAAGGTAGTGTTTTTCGTAGTTCGTTCACAGGGAAGGACTCTCAATATTGATTTCGAGTATATTATCTCTTACAATCTAGAAGTGTGTAAATGGGGGGGTTTGAGTTTGGTTAAGGTGTTTTATCAAACACCTTGCATACAATAACTAAATTGCTACAAAAATACAACTAAGTTAATGGCAACTATCCAAATTTACCAACACAACACAATGAGTGAATTAGCAAGATATAGGGATATTCGACCCAAGAATAATGGCAACTCAAGCACTTCAACCCAACAACAAGCAAATATATCCAACTCTACCTAACCAAGATAATTGGTGAAGCACACAATCAATTATTTCTCTTCTATTATAAACACTAATTTAGTGAAGCAAATAAATTAGTTCTCTTGATACTAGCAACCAATAGTGAAGCACTACCAATTTAACCAAATCAAGGAATCAATCAAAGAGAGGTTAGGACAAACCCAAGGATGAGAAGCTCAACCTAGGTATTTGCACTTAAAGCTTGAGAATTTAGGTACACTAAACTTGTGCTACTATAATGAATGTACTAACAATTACGGATTAGCACAAACAATTAGCAATTGATATTACAAGAAGAGCAAATTGAAGCAACTTACAATTCTCCAAGCAAAATCATAAACAATACAACTCAAGAATTCAAGATAGAGTGAAATAGATCTTACTTAAATTGAAGTGGGTTTAGTACAAGAATTCCTCCTTGAGCCAAATATATGGAGTTAGTTACTCATAATCAATGCTAGATTATGAGTAATTGATGTTTTTCTATCTACTTGACTAACCCTAATTTTATCCTTGAAGAGGCTAGGTTAGATGAAAAATAAGATGTAGGTTAGAAGTTATGTTTATATCTCTTTTAATACACAGCAGGTCCTGTACGGCCTGTTGAATGGCCGTACAGAAAATCTGCACCTTTGAACGGCCTGTCGAACGGCCGTACAGTAGCCCGTACAAATAAAATCTTCAATATAATGCATTAAACACCTCCCGGCATTGCGAGCTTTCATCTTCTAACTTCCCTCTTGAATAATCTTTGCTTTCATGCCCGAAATATGCCACCTTTTCAATAATTAAGCATGAGGCACTGAAAGATGAAAAACATAATTAATATCAATAAAACTACATTCGAAACGAACAAAAATGCAAGAGAATAAAAGACAAAACGTGTATAAAATACACATTATCAATACGTTTTTCGATTACCCTTCTAGGGTTAACCTAACTGTATTTATAAAACATACATCTGCTATACAATCGATAATTGATACTCCTATAAATTAGCTATACAATTAATATCAATTGTGATTGCTACACGTTTCCTAAGTCAACTCAATCTCTTTGACAACTATCAATCTTCAAAGATATTGCTTCCATAATTATCTTCAATATCTGTTGACCAGTAAACGCTTCCTCCAGACAGAGTTTAACAAACTCTGTCGAGCTTCCAACTGTCAGTGTTTAACCAAACTCTGACCGCTTCCAGCTAAACTCTGATAATTCACTGTAACACTTAAACACTGATTAACAATCACATCAATTATATTTAACAATCTCCCCCAACTTGTTCATTAGCAAAAATGCACAAGTTAACAAATAATTGATGATGTCAAAACAATAAGTCAAATACAGTGTTTAATATACAAACAGAGTTTAAGCTTCTACTTAACAAAATTTTCAGAAAATAAGAAATACTTACAGACCCTTATCTATCTAATTTCTTCAACATCAGGTGTTGTTCTAAGATAGTCTATAAGCAATCTTCTCTCTGCATTCTCTAGCTCTCTTTACATGATCTGCTTGATCTCTTTCAGCTTTGGATCATCTTCTCCAGTTTGATAAATTGCAGCTCTCAGAGAATAGATTTTGTTTCTTCTCATATCACTTCCCAGTCTGATGAAGTGTGCTTTCTCTGATTCTGAATTAATATCAAGAACAGTTATACCCAAATATGTCTTAAACTTAGCACTATTCTTCTTCATCTCTACCAGATTCCCATGATAATCTCTGTACATAGGAACATATTGACTGTTGAACTTTATGTGTCTAACTGCCAAATTATGTAGCATCTTCTTCCTTAGCACTTTTGCAGCTTGATAAGTCCTTTGATTTTTCACCTTGAAGATATATAGAACATATTCTAATTCCTCATATAGCTTCAAATCAAGATCATTCTCACCAATTTTAAACACTGTCCCATCAGCCATGAAGTACAAGAGAAAATCCTTCTTCAAACTCTTTTGATGAATCAACTGTACTGACTCCAGTCTGTCTAAACTTTCGTGTGTAACACCCAGACCTGGAATAGCCAGTGATGAGGGATCTTTAGGATCAGTATTCACCCTGTTTTCTCTGTAGGAACCCAAACCAGATTTATCTCTCCCTTGTTTACCAATTAAGCATCTACTACTTAAAGAAGTAGTATCTGCAGGCAGCATATTTGGATTATGAAGTACTGGTTTCCCAAAAATCATCTTCATCTGGTTAGACAAGAGTTTCTGTACAACTTGTGTATCAATAGAGGTTGTAATAGGAGTAGACACTGATTTCTGTACAACTTGTGTAGAAACAGAGGTTGTTTTTACTTTCCTTGAGCTCTTCTCTTCTTCAACCATTTTACCCTTTAATTTCTTCTTAGCTTCTTCTTCAGTTAGTTTTCTAGATAATGATGATCTCTGATCAGTACCAACATTCTCTTTGATCAAAATGCCTTTAAGAGCAGGCCTAGGAGCTATTTCCTTCTTCTTGACCTTGCCAGATTTCAAAGCTTTTAGATGTTCTCTTTGTAATTCTTTCTCCTCAGCTTGAATATCTTCTAAAGTAACTCCTTCTAGATTTTCTTCAAGAAACAATCTAGCAGCTAGCTCTTCATCAGTCTGTGGATTTTCAGTGAATACCAAACTCCTAATCTTTGAAGAATCCTGAGCATCAATGTTTATTCCAACAGACTTAGCAGCAGCTTTTGATCTTAAACTCTTATCACTTGCTCCTCCATCTCCAGCATCATCCTTCTTAGTCAGAGTTTGAGCTTGCTTGCATTTAGACTTAGACTTAGCAACTCTCTCCCCCTTTTTGACATCATTAGGAATGAGAATAGAAGTAATCAACTCCAAGGAGGCAGCAATAGAATCAATTTTATCAGACAATGCAGTTTGATTCTGTTCAACTTGGCCTAGCCTTTGAAACAGAGTTTCTTGAGATTTAGAAAAAGTTTGAAACTTGATTTTATTGTCTCTCTGCATTGTCATGTCTTTGGCAACTACTTCAGTTCTCAGATCAGTAATGGCCTTTTGAGATTCATCAAACCTATTATTTAGAGTTTTGACTTGAACAATTGTTGCTTGAAGAGTTGAGAGAATTTCTGGATTTGAGATCTTCTTAGCAGATTGTTTCACAAAGTCAGCTGCCCGTGTAGAAGGAAAAATACAATCTGATCTATACCAATTCTCCGAATACTCTGCAAGCTTTTCTTCTTCAATGTCATGTTGCTTGGAAGGCTGGGCAAAAGGAGTGTGCTTTCCCTCAATTTGAACTGGTATACTCTGTGAAGAAGTAGACTCAGCACTCTCTTCATCTTCAATAGCACAATCAGCATTTGCACTTCCACTTGGAGCATTTTCAACAACATTCACTGCAACATCTTCAAAGTTTTCAGCAGTTTGCTCTTTAGCCTCAACAGACTTTGCAGTTTGAGTGACATTCAAAGGATCGGAGTTTACAGCCTTGAGTGGTTGCTCTATTTCTTCACCTTGTTCAGGAACTAGGTGAGCATCGGAAATGAGTTCAGTATGAGTAGCTACAGTTTCATCAAATTACTACTGTAGGCTGATCAGGTACACCAGTTGCTTCAGATTGAGCAACAATGGGTGATGATAGATGAACTTCAACATTATCAGAGAATGGAATGAATGAATAATCAAAATTATTCATATCAGCAATTCCATCTCTGTTTTCCTCATTCAGTTGTTCATTCACAGTTGGCTCTACAACTTCTTCTGCAGTAGGTATCTCAACAGTAGGTATCTCCTTAGAAATAACCTCTAGAGCTTCAATGGTCTCTTAATCTGATTCATCAATCAGCAACCTTCTCCTCTTAGGTTTGGATACCTCAACTGCTTCTTCTTCTTCTTCAGCAGAGATTGAAGTGGCATCTACAATAGATGGTGAGGTAGGTCTGTTTGCCCTTTCTTTTCTAGGTTTTTGAACCTTTTTAACAGCAATATGCTTGGTTCTACCCCTTTTCTTTTGTTTAGGCTATTCAACAGGTGATTGTGGTTGAGTGGTTACTGGTATGTTAGTGTTTGTGGGTTGAGGAGGTTGAGTGGTTGGTTCATTAAGTTCAGCATGAGTGGGTTGAGGTTGAACAGTGTTTGCAGTGTTTGGGTTTTGATCAGTATTTGCAGGTGATTGGATGGGTACAGTGGGTGTAGGCTCATGCTGTTATGGTTCTTGAGGTTGATTTAGATGGTTTTGGAGAGCAAGGGGCATAAACAAATCAGGCAATTTCTCCATGGTTGCATCTTTGTTTGTCAAGTCAAAGAATATTCTCTTGTTGACTTTAAAAGCTTGAATGACATCATCCTCAGCAATGTCAAGTCCTGGTACACCGGCAGAGAATAACAATTGACAGAATCTAGCAAAGTAGACAGTTGTACTAGACTCTGACAATCTATCACCTACATTCATTAAGACAAGTCTAGCAAAATCAAAATTACCTCCATAGAGAAGAGCATACCCAATTTGGAGACTGTCAATAGGAATGGCATCCCAGTTCGTGGTTTTCTTTCCAAAAGCTCTTATAATGCAATCGAAAAAGAAGCTCCATTCCTTCTTGAGAGATGGCGACCCAAGTTTGTCAATAGATGCCGAGTACCCAATCTCTGTCAACATCTTCTTGAGATGTTTTTCACCAACAACACTATATGAAATGTGTGTTTCAAAACCCAGTGAATCTCTGACTGTAGTGGGAGTGATTACAAACTCTTTTTCATCATAAGTAAAGATAATGGAAGGAGTCCCATTCTCTCCTCCATCGTCATATGTAGAGTTTCTCCAGAAAGAAGCAATTTGCGAAGCAGAAAGCTTTGTTGGTTCAACCAGAGCTTGACCAATCTCTGAATCTTGTAAGAAGTTTTGAATGATATGGAACACAACAGGAACGTTCTCAGTGTTTATAGGTGTTGCATAGTTGCTGGGAACAAAGACTAACCCAAGAGTGTTAAACGCTTTGGTGGCCATGAGATTATGTGTAATATCCGTAAATTTTTCGAATAAATTTTTTCGAATCTACTCGATATTTTTTATTTAAAAATATTTTAGAAACGATTCACTAATATATATTTCTAATTAGTACGTTTTATAAATTTTTAAAATTTATATATTCGAATTGTATTTAAATATTAGTATTTATTAAAAATTTGAGAAAAATAGTATTTTTAAATTTTGAGTCGTATTTATTTTAAAAACGAAATTAGAACTTCGTTTTAATTAGACGGGAAAAACGATATCTTTTTACCAATAATTTCATTAAATATAAACATAATCATTATTTTATTTTTTTAAATTTTTTGCATTAATTTTTGTCTCCCATTTGTTTTTATTTAATTGTCCACTAACTATAATCATGGAGCACTACAAATTCCATCACAATTTGTCCCCCACGTTTTTTTGTTTGTTTTGTTTCTTTTTAATTTAATAAACAAGCCACCCATTCTTATAGCTATAATACAGTTACATGACACAAAATTTTTGACAGAAACACAAAACCCATTTTGGTCTCTTTTGTTTCAACCAAAAACACAGAACTTTTTTTCACAAACCAAGTACAAACAAATCATCAGGTAGTTTACTTATTTTTTTTGTTAACTGTTCTTTCTTGTTTTTTCTTTTTCTTCCGTTTTCGTCTCTTGATTTCCGGTAGGATCGAATTGTTCTTGGTTGGTTTGTCTCTCGATTGTTGGGTGTTGCCGTTTGTGAACGAGAGAGAGAAGCGGAGGGAGAGAGGGATGGAGTAGAGAGATGACGACGAGAGGATGAGATAAGGAGGGGCGGGGTTATGTTGTTGTCGGAATTGATGGAGGCCGGTGGGGGTGGTGTGTTTGATGAGAGAACCGCGAGGAAGAGAGTGGCGGAGGGAGAGGGAAGAGAGGAGAACGGAGAGAGGGTGGAGAGAATAGAGAGAGGAGAGTGGTGCGAGAGAAGGAGATGGGCGGAGGAGAGGTAAGAGAGAGAGAGAGAGAGAGAGAGAGAGAGAGAGAGAGAGAGAGAGAGAGAGAGAGAGAGAGAGAGAGGGAGAGAGGAAGGAGATGGTCGCACGGGGGGGGGGGGGGAGAGAACACCGGGGGGTTGGTCAGTGGTAGGGCCCACAATGGGGTGGGGTGGGGCCCACAGGTATATTGCTATTAAACTGATAATGTTAGATTAATAACGAAACAATTAAAAATATTTATGATTTTCATGTTTTAATTGGTTTGTAAATAAAAGGTTGTAGATTTTAAAATTTGTTGTATTTATTGATTTTAAAAACTAGTGATTTAATTAAAGTGTTATTAAAATTTAGAATAGTATTTTTTGAATAATTAATTAAATTGGTTTATTATTTAAATAAAAATATTTTGTTACATAAATTAGTGATTTATGAATTTGAGTATAAAAGAGGGTTTAATTTATTAGTTTGAAATATATTTATAGTTAGATTTTGATTTAAAAATATTATGTGATTATTTTCCACAATTTAGAGATTTATTGTTTTATTATTAAAAGAGGATTATTTGAGAATAAATAGGATTAAAGAGCGAAATATTTTTAAGATTTTATATCTATTTATTTCCAAATTATTTTATTAATCAGATAAGACCAGAGTTATTTAGAGACTAAAAAGGATTTAATATTATTTTTAATTATGAGATTTAAAGGGAATATTATTTAGTGAGATTATTATTAATAATTATGGATTTAAATTGAATAAAACTAGATTCTTGAATAATTTTGGTTGTGAGATTTATATTAATTAAATTAGGGATTTAATAATTCATTGATAAAAAAGAGAGAATTATTCGGAATAAGTAGAATTAAATGCGGTATTATTTTAGGGGACTGATATTTATTATTGGATTATTTTAATTAAGTAGATTGAGTTATATTAGTTTAGATTAAAAACTGAGATTTGTACGAAATAGCTGAACCAGGTTTTTAAAAGGTGAAATGTCGGGCCTAATAAAGTGAGTTTTTATTTGGTTATAGAGAATCAGAGACGTGGAGCCAGGTGATTTATCGTACCGCAGAGCACAGGCAAGTTTACTAATCCGTACTCCATTGTTCGGAGTATTTCTATATTTTTTAAAAAAATTCATAATTATGCTGATTAAGTTTTCGATTATCAGAATCAAGTATTCTATCGAGTGATTTATACCAGATTTTTTATTCATGCAATTTACGTACATATTATTGTTGAGCTGTTATCCAAACTTATTATATCATGAGCTGTTCAAACTTATTTCATGAGTTGTTCCATATTGTTGGTACGTTTATTGAGATACTTCATTCGAGTTATATTTAAGAGTGGGGATATATATAAAGTAAGTTATGTATACTGATATGGGTCACCTCATTTCGATTCCATAATCAGAACAGTTTTTCATAATATTTCCTCTAATCGTTCGAGAGGAAAACTATATTATTGGTGTCTATTGTTCATTGCTTATGAAGGCAAAAGTGACCGGAGTAACGCACCGGCCCAACTGAGTAGTATTTAGGGTGTGATCGAAACTTCGGCACATCCTTCTATCGATAGAAAACGAGTAGTGATAATGGATTGATCATCCATTACTTGAGTAGGCGTTATGAGCAGAAATTTAATCATTGACATCCTATCGGTTAACCGATGCCTGTGTGGTTCTGTTAACTAGGGTGTTGAGCTGAGCAGTTGTTATATTATATTTTGAGAAGTTTTTGGTTTATCTTCGAGCAGTATTTTGAGAAGTGTTTGATTTATCTTCGAGTAGTATTTTGAGGAGTCATTGGTTTATTTTCAAGTAGTATTTTGAGAAGTTTTTGAGATATATTGGAGTCGTATTTTGAGATTTATAAGAATTTCTGAGTTGATCTCTTTTCAAAAGTAATTATATTTATAAGTCGTATAGAGTAGTAAAAATATATTTTGAGTGAGTTGTGGTTGTAATATATGATATCTGTATATACTTGCTGGGCATTCTTTGGCTCATTCTTGCTATTTAAATATTATTGGTCAGCGGCATCTAAAGACGACTCTAGCATGGTTGACTGTGGCAAAGGGAAGTGGAAGGGCTATTAAATTCAATCCAGTAGCCTTATAGTATCGAAGGAGGTTGCAGGATGGAACGGAATTGTTAATGCTTTATTATTGTGTGTTTGGTGTGTTGTAATAATACTTCAGAGATTCTGGGAGATGAGTTTGTATTGTAATAACTTTTATATTTTGAGTGCTTGTTCTAAGACTATAACCTGTGGAATAAAAGACGGTGTTGTTAAGATTATATTATGAGCAGGTGGTAGATTTTCCGCAAGAGGTATAATGACCTGGATTCCTGTAAGGGATTTGGGTGCGTTACAGTAATGGTATCAGAGCAGTAGGTTATAAACCTTAGAACGAGAATAGAGAGGAGTTATAGTTATATAAGAGAGAGTTTAGAAGCCAAGGAATAGTTAGGGTGGAGGCATGACGGCCAATACCGATAGTAGAATCATTTGGAGCAAGAAAAACGCATTTCCATGATTTATTTATTGGGTTTATAATGAGTATATAGAAGTATGTATACGTAAGTATATATATATATATGGATGCATACATATCTATGTATATATACGCATGTGTACCGATATATACTGCTTTGTTTTCATAATAAACATCTCATGGATATGCAGTTTTATTGAACGAAATGAATTTTTATTTTATTTTATTTTTAGAAAATGCCGCCAAGGAGAAATGGAGCTAACTCCAGAGAAGATGAGGCTTCTACCGGAGGGAATAACAACCAAAACAATCAAGGACTTAACCAACTCGTAGATTTGTTGAGGCAAACCCTAGACCGAGGACATCAGGATCCTATACCCCATGTAGGGAACCAAACCGCAGCAGCTTTTAAGGCTTTTAAGTCAATCCATCCACCTGAGTTTAAAGGGTTTGGGGAACCAGTCGAGGCTAGATCATGGCTGAAAGAAATGGAGAAATCATTTAAGATTATAGGAGTAGAAGAAGGGCAGAAGACGATCTTTGCCACCTACTTGCTGAAAGAAGAGGCGAATTATTGGTGGGAGTCTAAGGAAGCAATGGAACCTGCAGGGATAATAACCTGGGAAAGGTTCACTGAGTTGTTTTTGGAGAAGTATTTTCCTGAGCATATGGAGAGTAAGATGGAGATAAAATTCTTGGAACTAAGGCAGAATAATAGGACTGTTGCTGAGTATGAGAAGGAGTTTACTGAACTATCTAGGTTTGTACCACATTTCGTAGATACTGATAAGAAGAAGGCGAGGAGGTTTCAACATGGACTGAGACCATGGATACAAACTAGGGTGGCCGCTTTTGAGCTTACTGAGTATGTTAAAGTAGTAAATAAGGTGGAAGTAATAGAAGCAGGAAGTAATTTTGATCCGAAGGGAAATGAAGGAAAGAAAAGAAAAGCAGAGAGTTGGGGAGGATATCCGACTAGTGGGACATTTCAGAACCAAAATGGTAGAAGGCCCGGGTTTCAGTCTACAAGATTTGGAGGATCCAACCGAGCAGAAAGTGCGGGTAGTGTACAAGTAGGACAGCAGGGAAACGAGAGCCTGTTTAGGCAACCAAGACCACCACTGCAAGGTTGTGAAGTGTGTGGAAAGAAGCATCCAGGAGCATGTGCAAAATCAGAAGGTAGGTGTCATAACTGTGGTCAAGAGGGGCATATTCGGGCGAATTGTCCAAGGAAGGGAGTAGTCTGCTACAAATGTGGAAAGGAGGGACATATCTCTAGAGATTGTAAAGTGTCAGCAATGGGACCCGCAACATCACGACAAAGCAGTGGAGTTATTAGCAACCAATCAACCGCCAGGGTCTTTAATATGACGTTGGCCGATGGCATGAAAGAGATGGACGAAATAGCAGGTATGCGGTTATTTAAAATATCGTAAATATGTATATAAATGATGAGCCGGTATTAAAATAGAGGTATGATAAAATGAGATCTTAGATGGGATCGACAATCTAGCATGAGAGTTACAATCGAAATGGGAGAGCATAAAACAGGGATGAAGGGATATTGGAAAGTAGAGTATAAGATAAGCAGCCTTAGCTATTGCCTACGTTGATTCCGAGGACGGAATCCTTTTAAGGAGGGAAGCATGTAATATCCGTAAATTTTTCGAATAAATTTTTTCGAATCTACTCGATATTTTTTATTTAAAAATATTTTAGAAACGATTCACTAATATATATTTCTAATTAGTACGTTTTATAAATTTTTAAAATTTATATATTCGAATTGTATTTAAATATTAGTATTTATTAAAAATTTGAGAAAAATAGTATTTTTAAATTTTGAGTCGTATTTATTTTAAAAACGAAATTAGAACTTCGTTTTAATTAGACGGGGAAAAACGATATCTTTTTACCAATAATTTCATTAAATATAAACATAATCATTATTTTATTTTTTTAAATTTTCTGCATTAATTTTTGTCTCCCATTTGTTTTTATTTAATTGTCCACTAACTATAATCATGGAGCACTACAAATTCCATCACAATTTGTCCCCCACGTTTTTTTGTTTGTTTTGTTTCTTTTTAATTTAATAAACAAGCCACCCATTCTTATAGCTATAATACAGTTACATGACACAAAATTTTTGACAGAAACACAAAACCCATTTTGGTCTCTTTTGTTTCAACCAAAAACACAGAACTTTTTTTCACAAACCAAGTACAAAAAAATCATCAGGTAGTTTACTTATTTTTTTTGTTAACTGTTCTTTCTTGTTTTTTCTTTTTCTTCCGTTTTCGTCTCTTGATTTCCGGTAGGATCGAATTGTTCTTGGTTGGTTTGTCTCTCGATTGTTGGGTGTTGCCGTTTGTGAACGAGAGAGAGAAGCGGAGGGAGAGAGGGATGGATTAGAGAGATGACGACGAGAGGATGAGATAAGGAGGGGCGGGGTTATGTTGTTGTCGGAATTGATGGAGGCCGGTGGGGGTGGTGTGTTTGATGAGAGAACCGCGAGGAAGAGAGTGGCGGAGGGAGAGGGAAGAGAGGAGAACGGAGAGAGGGTGGAGAGAATAGAGAGAGGAGAGTGGTGCGAGAGAAGGAGATGGGCGGAGGAGAGGTAAGAGAGAGAGAGAGACAGAGAGAGAGAGAGAGAGAGGAAGGAGATGGTCGCACGGGGGGGGAGACAACACAGGGGGGTTGGTCAGTGGTAGGGCCCACAATGGGGTGGGGTGGGGCCCACAGGTATATTGCTATTAAACTGATAATGTTAGATTAATAACGAAACAATTAAAAATATTTATGATTTTCATGTTTTAATTGGTTTGTAAATAAAAGGTTGTAGATTTTAAAATTTGTTGTATTTATTGATTTTAAAAACTAGTGATTTAATTAAAGTGTTATTAAAATTTAGAATAGTATTTTTTGAATAATTAATTAAATTGGTTTATTATTTAAATAAAAATATTTTGTTACATAAATTAGTGATTTATGAATTTGAGTATAAAAGAGGGTTTAATTTATTAGTTTGAAATATATTTATAGTTAGATTTTGATTTAAAAATATTATGTGATTATTTTCCACAATTTAGAGATTTATTGTTTTATTATTAAAAGAGGATTATTTGAGAATAAATAGGATTAAAGAGCGAAATATTTTTAAGATTTTATATCTATTTATTTCCAAATTATTTTATTAATCAGATAAGACCAGATTTATTTAGAGACTAAAAAGGGTTTAATATTATTTTTAATTATGAGATTTAAAGGGAATATTATTTAGTGAGATTATTATTAATAATTATGGATTTAAATTGAATAAAACTAGATTCTTGAATAAATTAGGGATTTAATAATTCATTGATAAAAAAGAGAGAATTATTCGGAATAAGTAGAATTAAATGCGGTATTATTTTAGGGGACTGATATTTATTATTGGATTATTTTAATTAAGTAGATTGAGTTATATTAGTTTAGATTAAAAACTGAGATTAGTACGAAATAGCTGAACCAGGTTTTTAAAAGGTGAAATGTCGGGCCTAATAAAGTGAGTTTTTATTTGGTTATAGAGAATCAGAGACGTGGAGCCAGGTGATTTATCGTACCGCAGAGCACAAGCAAGTTTACTAATCCGTACTCCATTGTTCGGAGTATTTCTATATTTTTTAAAAAAATTCATAATTATGCTGATTAAGTTTTCGATTATCAGAATCAAGTATTCTATCGAGTGATTTATACCAGATTTTTTATTCATGCAATTTACATACATATTATTGTTGAGCTGTTATCCAAACTTATTATATCATGAGCTATTCAAACTTATTTCATGAGTTGTTCCATATTGTTGGTACGTTTATTGAGATACTTCATTCGAGTTATATTTAAGAGTGGGGATATATATAAAGTAAGTTATGTATACTGATATGGGTCACCTCATTTCGATTCCATAATCAGGACAGTTTTTCATAATATTTCCTCTAATCGTTCGAGAGGGAAACTATATTATTGGTGTCTATTGTTCATTGCTTATGAAGGCAAAAGTGACCGGAGTAACGCACCGGCCCAACTGAGTAGTATTTAGGGTGTGATCGAAACTTCGGCACATCCTTCTATCGATAGAAAACGAGTAGTGATAATGGATTGATCATCCATTACTTGAGTAGGCGTTATGAGCAGAAATTTAATCATTGACATCCTATCGGTTAACCGATGCCTGTGTGGTTCTGTTAACTAGGGTGTTGAGCTGAGCAGTTGTTATATTATATTTTGAGAAGTTTTTGGTTTATCTTCGAGCAGTATTTTGAGGAGTGTTTGATTTATCTTCGAGTAGTATTTTGAGGAGTCATTGGTTTATTTTCAAGTAGTATTTTGAGAAGTTTTTGAGATATATTGGAGTCGTATTTCGAGATTTATACAAATTTCTGAGTTGATCTCTTTTCAAAAGTAATTATATTTATAAGTCGTATAGAGTAGTAAAAATATATTTTGAGTGAGTTGTGGTTGTAATATATGATATCTGTATATACTTGCTGGGCATTTTTTGGCTCATTCTTGCTATTTAAATATTATTGGTCAGCGGCATCTAAAGACGACTCTAGCATGGCTGACTGTGGCAAAGGGAAGTGGAAGGGCTATTAAATTCAATCCAGTAGCCTTATAGTATCGAAGGAGGTTGCAGGATGGAACGGAATTGTTAATGCTTTATTATTGTGTGTTTGGTGTGTTGTAATAATACTTCAGAGATTCTGGGAGATGAGTTTGTATTGTAATAACTTTTATATTTTGAGTGCTTGTTCTAAGACTATAACCTGTGGAATAAAAGACGGTGTTGTTAAGATTATATTATGAGCAGGTGGTAGATTTTCCGCAAGAGGTATAATGACCTGGATTCCTGTAAGGGATTTAGGGGCGTTACATTATGTGAGAAAATAGCAGAGAAAATGATATGAGCAAAAAGTGTTTGTAAAAATGTTCAAGTGAATAAGCAAGTAACTGTGAGTGATTTGTGTGGAGAGAGAATATGTGAGATCTGAAAATTTGAAACGTTTATGTGAGTGGGTGTGTAAAATGATAAGATATGAATTAAAAATTAAAACCCAATCGTTTAATCATTAACACACGTAGCTATTCTCTCGTTAAGTGTGTGAGTGGGACACGTGGCACACATGCAGTTGAACAATTAGCACATTCAGTAATTATTACAATAATTACTGCTATTCTCTCTTGTGTTTCCAAGGCACGATAACACAACACTACTCCATTAACAGTTGGCAATCATTTATGTCAATTTTCAAAAACAAACTCTTATAACTCCACCAATGTAAAGCATCTGAATTAAAATATACCTTAGAGTATTTGACAAAAATCCATCAGTGTTTGTCAATTCTCCACCTTTATCACTATAATCTTTTCAAAAACTGCACAGTTGTGAATTTATGTGTGTGTATAGCAGAGCTTACCAAATCAATTTTTAGAGCATCTAATTTTTCATAAAATCCATAAAGTAAATCAGTAAACACTGGATGCACAAACTCTCATAGTAAACACTGAATGTATGATGAATGCTAAACTCTGTAGTGAACAATTTATATACAGAAACATTTAATTAATGTATAACCCCCTTGTAATTAAAAATTTGTTTTTGTTTTTGTGTAATAATAATAATTTTTTTATTTTTTATTTTTTTTATTCTATTCATTCCAGTAATCAGAGGTTGGAACTAGTCACCAAAAATCCTATAATTTTAGCCCTTATCATTTTGATAAGTTCCTGGGTCTTCCTAGTCTTTGACTAGTCACCAAAAATCAGAGAATTTTAGCCCTTACTATATACCAGTAAGTTCCTGGGTCATCCTAGACACCAACATAATCTCAAAGGAGTTATAGCAACCTATATACATTTTATTAGGGGGTATTCTAATAATAGCAATTAAATTAACAGAGTATAACAAACAGAGTTTAGAGTTCATCAACATCAGACATTATTCATGAGAGGCAATGCACACAGTATTTACAGACTCAGAGTTTAGGACTAAATAAACTAAGAGATGCTATAAATATGAATCAGTATCATGCTGTGTTAATTTTCTGCACAGTCTAAGATTAGATCACAAGTAACTTAGATGGATTCATGATTAATTACTGAGAATCATGCTTCATACATATTTCTTCATCGGTGTTTACATTCAGACAATAACAATATTAGAGTTGCACAGAGTTTATCCAACATGTCAACAGTGTATGACTTACAGAGCATGCTAACAGAGTTTAACAGTGTGTGAACAGATCAAGATGTACTAACAGAGTTTGCATGGCAGAGTTTAACAACAGAGTTCACATAGCAGTTAACATACCACAGAAACATGAGAAACACATTACATAAGTAGAATTTTGAGTCTAACCAATATCTTTAGTCAAAACCAGATACCATTCCTAGTTCATTGACCAGTCTTGTGAATGTAGCTTCACTCAATGGTTTGGTGAAGATATCTGCAAGCTGTTGTTCTGTAGACACAAAATGAAGCTCAATGTTTCCTTCCTCTACATGTTCTCTGATAAAATGATACCTTATGCTAATGTGCTTGGTCATTGAGTGATGTACTGGATTACCTGTCATAGCAATAGCAATTTGATTATCACAGTAAATAGGAACTTTACTGTACCTCAAACCATAATCCAGCAATTAATTCTTCATCCAAAGAATCTGTGCACAACAGCTACCAGCTACAATATACTCTGCTTCAGCTGTAGATGTAAAAATTGATTTCTGTTTCTTGCTGTACCAAGAAACAAGTCTGTCACCCAGAAATTGACAACTTCCAATAGTGCTTTTTCTGTCTATCTTACAGCCTGTAAAATCTGCATCAGAGTAACCAAGTAGCTTGAAATCTGATTCTCTAGGGTACCACAGACTTACGTTAATGGTGCCCTTGAGATACTTGAAAATTCTCTTCACATCTGTTAGATGTGGTTCTCTGGGGTCTGCCTGAAACCTTGCACAAAGACAAGTTGCATACATGATGTCAGGTCTTCTTGCTGTTAGATAAAGAAGAGACCCTATCATGCCTCTATAACTTGTCATATCTACTGAAACCCCTGTGTCTTTGTCCAACTTTGTTGCTGCTGCCATGGGAGTTGAT
This sequence comes from Saposhnikovia divaricata, assembly GCA_036435485.1. NCBI lineage: Eukaryota > Viridiplantae > Streptophyta > Magnoliopsida > Apiales > Apiaceae > Saposhnikovia > Saposhnikovia divaricata. Next base: position 6,636,467 of record CM071597.1, on the reverse strand, counting down.
GCAGATGAGCAGTCAAGCATACCAAATTTCTTGAGAAGATTCCTGGTATATTTTGCTTGATTTATGAAAATCGCACCATCCGTTTGCTTCACCTGTAGTCCTAGAAAATAACTAAGCTTTCCCATCATGCTCATTTGATACCTGGACTGCATGAGCTTGGCAAACTTCTTACAGAGTTTATCATTAGTGGACCCAAAAATTATGTCATCAACATAAATCTGAACTAAAATCAAATGATTACTAGACTTAAAGTAGAACAGAGTTTTATCAATTGCACCTCTATTGAGTCCACTTTCTAAAAGAAATTGAGCCAAAGTTTCATACCATGTTCTTGGTGCCTGCTTAAGTCCATAGAGTGCTTTATCCAGCCTGTAGACATAGTCTGGATATTTGGGGTCCACAAATCCTGGTGGTTATTCAACAAACACTTCTTCTTCAAGCTTCCCATTCAGAAAAGCACTTTTTACATCCATCTGAAAGACTTTGAATTTCTTTTGAGAGGCATATGCTAGAAAAATCCTTATTGCCTCCAATCTTGCAACTGGAGCAAAAGTTTCATCATAGTCTATTACTTCCTGCTGTGAATAGCCTTTTTCCACAAGTCTATCCTTGTTCCTTGTAATAACTCCCTCACTGTCAGTTTTATTTCTGAAAACCCATCTAGTACCAACAACTGATCGATTCTTTGGTCTTGGTACAAGGGTCCAAACTTCATTCCTTTCAAATTCATTCAACTCCTCTTGCATTGTTGTTATCCAGTCAGCATCTTGAAGAGCTTCTTGTACTTTCTTTGGTTCAGATTGAGACAAGAATGCATGAAACAGGCATTCATTTGTTGTAGCACTTCTTGTTCTCACTCTTGCATCTGGATCTCCAATAATTAAATCAGGTGTATGAGATTTAGTCCATTTCCTAGCAGAAGGTAAATGACTTCTTTCAGTATTGGATCCTCCCCCTCGATCCATGTTCTCCTGATTTTCTTGTTGCCTTTCTTCATTCTCTGAGACTCCCCCTGAATTTGACCGCTCAGAGTTTAATCTGTCATAGTTTGCATTTTCAGATTTTGAGAAATCAGAGTTTGATTCGTCAGAGTTTGATCCAGATTTTTCAGTTGACTCACTTTCATCATTTGAGTCATCATCCTGAAGTAATCTTCCATGCTCCCCCTCAACTGGTTCTCCCCTTTGTTCTGGCTGAGAAGTTCCTTCAGTGTTTACCAGTAGAGGTTCAGAGTATGCTTCAACAGAGTTTGTCAACTCAGCTCGATCAGAGTTTACTTCATCAGAGATTAAATCTTCATTTTCAAAGTGTAGTTGATCATGTTCATCTACGTCTTCAAGTCCAGTTATTTTCTTGTCATCAAATGACACATGAATTGACTCTATGATCACCTTAATTGGTTCTCAGATTATAAACTCTGAATGCCTTAGTTGACAGTGGATATCCAACAAAAATTCCTTCATCTGCTTTCAACTCAAATTTAGTCAATTGTTCAGGATGAGTTTTCAACACAAAGCATTTGCACCCAAAGATATGAAAATATTTCAGGTTTGGCTTCTTTTCCTTCACCATCTCATATGGTGTTTTCCCATTCTTGTTGATCAGTGTGGCATTTTGAGTAAAACAAGCAGTTTGAACTGCTTCTGCCCAGAAATAGGTTGGCAACTTTGCTTCATCAAGCATAGTTCTGGAAGCTTCTATCAATGTTCTATTCTTCCTTTCAACTACACCATTTTGCTGTGGTGTACCAGGTGCAGAAAACTCTTGCTTCACTCCTCTGTTCTTACAGAATTCTTCCATTGTTGCATTCCTGAATTCAGTTCCATTATCACTCCTGATAATTTTGACTTTATAATTTGATCCTTTGTCCAGCAGCTTTACATGCTCCATTAAGGTTAATGCAGTTTTATCTTTCTTTGCTAGAAAATACACCCATGTGAATCTGGTGTGTTCATCAACAATGACTAAAGCATATTTCTTTCTTCCAATAGACATGACATTCACTAGTCCAAACAGATCAACATGTAGAAGATGATAAGGATCAACAATTGAAGATTCAGACTTGCTCTTGAAAGATGACTTCCTTTGTTTGGCCTTTTGACAGGAATCACATAGGCCATCAACATTTAATAAAGTCTTTGGGAGTCCTCTTACAAGATCCTTTCTGATCAATTCATTGATGTTGTTTAGATTCAAATGAGAGAGTTTCTTATGCCACTTCCAACTCTCATCACTGGACATTCTTGTTGACAGGCACATAGCTTTTCCATCAGAGTTTGTCAACAAGCTTATTTTATAGATATTATTGCGCCTGTGTCCATCTAGAACAACTTTCCCTGTAGATTTACTGATAATTTCACAGTATTCAGGCTGAAAATCTATATGATATCCTCTGTCATAGATTTGACTCACAGATAGCAAATCATGCTTGAGTCCTGGAACCAGAGCTACATTTGTGATGATGACATTTCCAAGATTGATATTGCCATATCCCAGAGTACGTCCTACGTTGCCATCTCCATAGGAAACTATTGGGCCAGCCTTCTCCACATACTCTGATAGCAGGGCTTTATTTCCAGTCATGTGTCCAGAACATCCACTGTCCACGACTAGGGTACTCTCCCTGTTGCCCTGCAATCACAAACATTCATTGATGATTAGTTTTAAGGATCCAGACTTGCTTGGATCCTTTGGCTTTCTTAACTTCATTAGCTTTAGCAGCGGAATTCTCATTAACAGAGTTTAAGCTAACTTTCTCAGAGTTTACACATGCAGAATCAACCTTAACCCATTCCAAATTGGGTTTCAGTTCATAGTAATTATGATAAATAGCATGATAATTCTTGCAAGTACAAATAGAATGCCAAGTACTTCCACAGTGTTTGCATAAAGTCTGTGGTCTAGTTCTAACATTATCTTTCTTTACTTCAGACTTTGAAGGTAAAGAATTAATATTTTTATTCTTCCTGCAGAAACTAGCAAGATGGTTAGTACTACCACAGTTATGACATGTCTTTCTTGGTGCAAGAGTAGCAAGCATTGGGTAATTACCTTGAGTAATGCCTACTTTACCATTTATGTTCTTTCTAGACACTTTCTGTTTCTTAACAGATTTTAACTCCTTAAGCTTATGCTTGAGTTTTTTTATCTATCATTAAACCAATATTAACCTGTTTAACACAAGATTTTACTGATTCTTTCTTAACAGCTTCTATTTCAGTTTTAGACCTAGATTCACTTGTTCCATTGACAAATGTTCCAAATTTTCTAGATGGAAGATGTGTTCTAACCTTGACAGAATTTTGAAATCTAAGTTCATCTTCCTCACAGTAACCTAAACCAACTATGTCTGACTGAAAAACCTCTTGAGTGTCTTTTCCAGAATGAGTCCAAGTTTTAATTATGTGATTTGCCTTCTCCAATTCAGATTCTAGTTGCTTATACCTTCCTATCAACTCCTGTTCTAAATAAACAGCATCATCTCTTGCTTTCTGAACTTGTTGCATGTTCTCAAGTTTCTCTTCAACAATTTTATTTCTCTCTTTAAGTTCAGAATTTTCAGATTTTATTCTTTCATTCTCTAAAGTCTGATCCCTATAACTGATATGCAAAGCCTTAAGATAAATTCTCAATTCAGTAATATTATCAGTATTATAGGCATAGGTAGTTAGAGGTACCTTATTTTCAGAATCTTCAGATTCATTCTCATTAGTAGCCATGAGAGCATAGTTAACATCCTCATCTGAGTCTGAAGTGTCTGCCCAGTCTCTTCCTTTTGTGTAGATTGCTTTTTCAGTTTTACCCTTCTTGCACTCAGGAGCATAGTGACCCATCTCCTTACACTTATAGCATTGAATCTCAGACTTGTCTTTCTTCCCAGATTTAGTCTCCTTTCTCTCAGACTTTCTGAAACTCTTCCTGTCTGAATTTGAATCTTTAGAGAACCTTTTTCCTTTCCTGAAGTTCTTGAAACCCATCTTCTTGAAAGTCTTAACCATCAAAGTAGCCATTTGCATCATCTCTTCTTCATCATCCTCAGAGTCAGATGATTCATCTGTGTTTGAATCATCATCTGAATTTGATGACTCACTTTCAGAATGAATGACTAAAGCTTTTCCCTTTACTTTCTTCCTTGATGCTTCCTTCTTCAAGGGTTTCTCTTCAACCTTAAGAGCAACAAACTTTAACTTCTTGCTTGATCTCCTGTTTCTCTACTCCATTTTCAATTCATGAGTTTTGAGCAGCCCATAGATTTCATCAATCTCAGTGTCAGCAAGATCATAGTTATCTCTTATGGTGGTTGTCTTCACATCCCACTTTTCAGGTAAGGCAAGAAGAAATTTGAGATTTGAGTCTTCTAGATCATACTCTGTATTAACCAGTGAAAAATCATTGAGTAGTTTACAGAATCTGTCAAATGTTTCTGTCATGGTTTCTTCAGATTTAGCCTCAAAGTGCTCATACTCCTGTGTGAGTATGTTCCTTCTATTCTTCTTGATAGCAGCAGTTCCTTGACATCTAACCTCATGGGCATCCCAAATTTCTTTGGCAGTTGTGCAATTAATCACCTTGTTAGACATAACATTGTCTAAGGTACTGTGAAGTAGATTCCTAACATTTGCATCCTTAGCAATTGATGAGATGTCCTCAGGAGCAAATCTTTCTTCTCCTTTGGATTGTTTTGGCTTCTTGACCAGCAGTAGCAGCAGATAGCTTTGTAGGCTTATGAGGACCTTCATATATTCTATCAAGATATTCTGGATCTGTAGCTTCCAGAAACATAGTAATCTTTACCTTCCAGATTGCATAGTCTGTCGGCCTGAGAATAGGAACTCTAATTGTCTCATAACGACTCACTATGGTAGGAGTCTTCTCAGAATTCAAATTAGTTGGAGGAGGTATCTCTGTTATGATTATAGCTGTGTGTGGATCTTAAACTGTAATAAAGTAACAGATAGGCTCTGATACCACTTGTTAGGCCGAATACACAATTATAATCAAGATTGTATGAGAGATTAACAAGAAACACACGTTTAAACAATTAAAAAAACTGTTTGGAATTAATAACTCCTCTTTCAGTGATGTAAAATATCACAGAGAGCTGCTTAGGTTACAACTTAATGATGATACGTTTTTCGATTACCCTTCTAGGGTTAACCTAACTGTATTTATAAAACATACAACTGCTATACAATCGATAATTGATACTCCTATAAATTAGCAATACAATTGATATCAATTACGATTACTACATATTTCCTAATTCAACTCAATCTCTTTGACAGTTATCAATCTTCAAAGATATTGCTTCCATAATTATCTTCAATAATTCTTCAATCTCTGTTGACCAGTAAACGCTTCCTCCAGACAGAGTTTAACAAACTCTGTCGAGCTTCCAACTGTCAGTGTTTAACCAAACTCTGACCGCTTCCAGCTAAACTCTGATAATTCACTGTAACACTTAAACACTGATTAACAATCACATCAATTATATTTAACACATTGACATCTCCATAGAGTCTATGATCAATAGCATGAGATGACTATCGAGGGCAACCATCTCCTTTTCTGTCTCTGTCCATTTAGATGGTTCTTTAGCCACATAGTATCTTGGAGTGGTTGTAGTTCCAACAGTCTTCTCAGGTATCTCCTGTTATGGAACAGATGGACCATTCTTGAGTATCTCATGATATAGAGGATTAGCTGCTTTGATGAACAACTGCATTTTGATCTTCCAGAGGTTGTAGTTCTCTTTGTCGAACTTAGGGACCTTCACCGTTCCTGTAGTCTTTGGTGTATTCATGATCGTTTATTGTTTTTGAATAAACAGCCTGCTCTAATACCACTTGATGAGTATTTAATACTAAGAAAGAATACAGAGGGGGGGTGAATGGATTCTTGAACTTTTCTTTGTTCTTGAATCTGTGTAGCTCAATATGTGTTGAGTGTGTGCTCAAAATATAAGTGCGGATAACAATAAGTAAACAACACAATATCACTTTAATCTAATATTTTAGTAGATAAAGATTTTGCTACAATCTGTGAATACAAATGATAGTATTCTCAGCTTCATTTTCTCAGAGAGATGTGTACTTACAATGTGTGTGAAAAAACCATTCTTCTAAAGAGTGAGGCTGTATCCTTATATAACATGAATACAACCTGCTTACTACAAATAAGGTAGCTAAAACAGATTTACTTTCTAGTCTGTCTATCCTTTTTGAGTAAGCATCCAAACGGCTACAAATTTGACTTTGCAAAGCCTGTTCAGATCCACTTCTTTAGCTCTTTGTCTCTTGTACATCTCTCCAAACTTCTTTGTAGGCTTTCCAAAGTACCTTACAGATTGTGGCCATAAAGCACCTTGGCTTTTTGCAGGTTTCTGACTTGTACAATTTCTTTAGTATTTTGTCTCCAAGAATGTATTCGAGAAGTGATTAAGTGTTTGATTCGAGAACTCCAATTGACTTGATCGATAACTCTGAGTTCTCGAATACTGTAAAGTTGACATATCGAATCACTTCTCGAATAGCTCTTTTCTTCAAGAATCCTTGAGTTATCGAATGGAGCATTTAACTTATCGAATCCCTGAGATATCGAATAGCTTTCTAAGTCTTGAGATATCGAATGAACTTTGACTTGTTGACTCCTGGAGAACTCGAATGATGCTTTGACTTGTTGACTTTCTGAGTTCTCGAATAGAGCAAATAGACATGTCGAATCTCTGAGTTATCGAATGAGATATCGAATAGTTCTTTCAGAGATATCGAACAGTTTTTTTTTTTGAGATATCGAATCCCAGACTTCTCGAATAGACAAATATACTTCTCGAATTGGTACTTAGGCAAATTCTTCACTTTTTCAAATCCCACATGTGATTATTTAATAGTCTATATCTTCTTGCTTGAGGCATGAACCATGGAACTTCTTTCAAGCATTATTCTTGACCTTAATTACAGTTTTACAGATAGAACATGATGCCTATTACAAGTACTGAACAAGTAGAAACTCTACAACTAGAGGTTCCCTCAGTTAAGAGGTCGTGTAGGTAATGCATAGCATTACACACATTTAGGCTTGTTATTATATGAGTACAGGCATGTCTCTGTGACTAACAAAATCTAAAATGATATAGGACGTACAACATTTATATTCATTTAAACATTTGCTTTAACGTTACAAGCGTCGTATTTTTATGTAATATTTTTTACGATGTTAACATTAAATTTATTCTTTTATTTCATGTTTTATACGTTGCTTGGCATCTACGGATATTAAAATTCAAACTTCATATATTTTTAATTCCTTGGCAAGTATTAATTGTTTACTATAACTTATATCTATTCATACATGTAAATGTGTTAGCATGAACTACCAATAGTAGCAACATGAAACAATCGTCAACATATGTGAAAAAAATTCAACATATATATATATATATAATCATTTAAAAAAAATAAAAATTGTGCTTTCGGTGCGTATAGCACGGGTAAAATACTAGTTATATTATTACGTATGCTAAATTTTTTGAACTTTTATAAGACATGCAATATCTTTAAATTTGTGAAAAATTATCATAAATAATTCAGATGACAAAATAATATAAAAATTAATTAAGAAAAGATAACATCAGGGGCGGACACAGTGTATGACCACTGGTGGCCGTGGCCCCCACCCGGTTTTCAACAGAAGAGGGTAATATATATGTATGGTTGTTGTATGGTTCTAGTTAGGTAATATGAGTCACTTGTCATTTACTATATACTAGGTTATAACCCACGTAGCACACGGTATTTTAAAAAATTATTTTACAAAAATAATTATATATAATAATAATTGTAAATTAAATAAATCATAAATATATAATCAAACAATACGATTGTGAAAAAAATAATATAAATTAAATAAAGTGTTACTTTTATATGTTATAATAAATGAATTTAACGAATTAATTGAATTAGATCTTTTATTGTATAGATTATGTGATAATTTGCATTAATGAAATTACTAAAATTAAAAAGATTAATTCAATTTTTTTTAGGAGCTTACCATAAATATTATAAATGACATTTATGATATTTAAATTTACATATTGACTTTCTATATTTAGAAGCGGGTCAAATATGTAGATGGATCTTATACAAACTAAAAAATGGATACCAAACCTAAAAATGGATAGTCCATGGATCAAAGTAAAACTAAAAATATTAACAGAACCAAAATATGGATACCAAACCTGAGGTATGGGTTATGGAGCAATTTATAATACTAGATTATAGCCCGTGCTACGTGCACGGTACTTCAAAATATTATTTTACAAAAAATATTAATATATCATAATAATGATAAATTAATAAATGAAATAATTTAATAATGATGATTAAATAATAAAATTTTGAAACAACTAATATTAATACCATTAAATGCTATTTTATATAATATAAGAAAAAAAATGCCCCTAACTACATACTTAGGGGGCTTATATGAGTACATAGATGGCAGATTTGTAATTATATAGTAAAATCGTGCAATTACAAAAATACTTCTAATGTATTTGCAATAGAACATAGATGGTAGATTTGTAATTATATAGTGAAGCGTGGAATTACAAAAATAATTATAGTGTATTTGCATTAAAAAAAACCCATTATATTTCGCGTAACTTAGGTGAGCACGTACTTAGAAAAATTAACCTCGTAGTATAATAAATACATTTAAGAATTAATTTAGTCAAACTTTTGTTATATTTGGCATATGATGAAATGCATTAATTTGACTACTAAAATTGAAAAATTAATTGAAATTTTTTTTAATGAACCTACCAAAAATATAATGGACATTAATGGAATTTAAAATTAATATACAAAATTTCCATAACTGAACATGGGTCAAATAATAATATGGATCCTATAAAAAGCTAAAATGAATACCATACCTATAAAGTGGATAGTCCATGGATCAAAATAAAGTTAAAAATCTTATCCGAACCTAAAAATGGATACCGAACCTAAGGAACGGGTTATCCACTAATTTATAATATATAGATTTTGGATTTTGTTGATCCATTGATCTAATTGTACAAGCCCAAAACATAAAAAATTATATGGCCATTAGTTCAATTTATAGACCAAACTGAAATAAAAGTAGAATAGATATTATTTTCACCCTGTTTGCACATATGTTAAAAAGTGAATATTTTAGTCATTACTCATACATTTCTCAGATAATAAGATTGTTCAATGTTATACATGGAAAAAGAAATTGATCGTAGTATTAGTATAAATGCAGATGATTTCTTTGTGGCTTAAAAGAATGACGGTACATCTCAATTTTAATGTATTAAAACAATATTTATTTTAATATGCGATGAATTATATAATATATTTTGGCCCTCCTTGAACAAATTTTCTGCGTCCGCCCCTGGATAACATTAATATTAAAATAATTTTATACCTTGTAAAAATATATGATAAATAGAAGATAAAGATGATGGAATGGAGAAGACATATACGACTAAATGATTAAAAAAATGACATTAATAACGGGAAAGATGGAAATAAAGATGACGGATATAAGATGATTATGTCCGATTATGCTTGTATATTATCCTACGGAATTCTTTTGGGATTACATATATCCATACATGCACATTGAGGTGGCCAATGATAGAAGATTAGAAAACTGTCTATAAAAGCTACAAACAATTAATAGGTGTTGATTTTATGCACAGTAAGGTAGTATATGTTACCACTATATAAAGGAAAGTAGCAGCAGATTTATAAGAAAACCAAATCAAACCAACAATGGCTTCATCTTTCTTTAGCTCTCTCTTCATCATTTTCTTGTTATATATTTCAAGTCGTAGCAGTTTGACCCAACCTCTAACAGGTGTTAAACTACCACTGATCCACCGACTTTCTTTGCCGGAGCATTCCAATGAGACGTTCCAGCAGCTTGTGGAAACAAATTTGAAGCAACTACAAATGGAGTTTGCTACATTAGATGATCGAGCAGAATTCAGTTTAGTAACCCCAATGATACAATTCAGATCGTTAATATATCTATATTTTGTCAACGTGACGATCGGAAACCCACCAGTTCGACAATATCTGCAGGTAGACACTGGCAGCTCTCTCACATGGGTTCGTGGAAGTACTGATCGTCCAAGACGATACGATTATAACCCCTTAAAATCTCATACATTTACGCAGATTAGCTGTGTGGATCCTATATGCACCTCGAATAAAGATAATTTTATGTGTCTTGGGCAAAAGATTAATCTGTGTGGGTATAAGATTTTCTACATCGACGGGACTGTGTCAACTGGCAGGATAGGCTACGACCAATTTAGGTTTGTAAACTATACAGAACCTATAAGTTATTCTTTTGTAGACACCCAAAAGGTCTTATTTGGTTCTCTCGGCAATATAGAAGATGGTACCTGGTCGACTAAAGACACACATTTCTATGGAATCTTGGGACTAGGACCCAAAAGCATTTCCCTGGTCAATCAGCTACCTGGACCAAAATTATTCAGTTACTGTGTCTCAAATCTTACTAGCGCAAATTATTCTCAAGGCTACATTCATTTTGGCGAGGTGGATGATTACACCGGAGATCTTCCAACAACACCAATTAATCAGGGTTATAAACAGTACATTATAGAAATTCAATCAATTTGTCTGGATAATGTGTGTCTGGCAATTGATCCATCCGTATTCAAGCATGTTCCAGGTGTTAAGTCTGGAGTGTCAATCGACACGGGAGCGATAAGTTCGTTTTTACCAGACATAGCATATTATGCTGTTGAATATGCGATGATTAAACTGATGAAATCAAAGAACAAGACTTACGTGCCGGAATTGTATAATAAATACAAGTCCAAATTATGCTACGATGGAAAGTTGGATGATGATGAATCATATTATCCTACTCTTACTATCAATTTTGCTGGTGGTGGGGGAGCAAAAATGGAAATTACTCGAAACGTGTATCTCCATGAGAGTAGTCCAAACCTTCACTGTCTATCATTTCTGAGAAGCTCCCGGTTTCTTGGTGAAAGAAACAAGAAATACACCATATTAGGTTTACTGATCCAGCAATATCATGTTTTCGAGTTCAACCTCGACAATCAGACTGTGGGCATTTTGTCTGACACGTCATGTAGTGATCTTATCCTTGAAAATTTATAATACAAGATATCTAATATAAGAAAAATTTGTGCATTGGATTTAATTACTTTCTAGCTTTGGGGGATTTAATTAAAAGCTTATAGATGCATGTTTTTGACGACACGCATATGTTTGTGAGCATGTGAAAGCTTTCTAATACATGAAGAAATCATATATTCTTTTCTCTGTATAATGTTTGATATTTCATTGGCTGTAAGGAAAAATAGATGGAAGAAAAAATGATATCGATATTAAGCACCATGCGCACTACTCATAAGTCACAAGTACTTGCTGATCCTAAATGAATATTACATTGCTAAGGATTGTGATGTAAATCATTTTCTCTTCCTCAAGCTAATGAATATATGATGCTGGCATGGTCTAGGAACATTAGCATGAGTTTGACTGTGAGTATTGCTCTGAAGAAATAGACACAAAGACATGGTTCTATCATTGCAGTTGTAGTTGTGATCTTTCATTTCATCCTGGTTCTATTGAAATATCATCTTATCTAGAGCATTACATCACGTTCATATCTCATCATATTAGCAATACAACAATTAGTTTATCATATTTCTCACACTTTTCCATGGTGAAATCCTTGCTCCATCAACCTAGCTATAAACTAGAGTTATTCCAAAAAAAAAGCATTAAAACTTAGATTTTGTTTAATAAGATGTGAATAAAATAATAATTGTAATTGACATAAGCAAATATGAAATACCTATGCCTCATCATGAAAACGTCCTCATATAGAAGTTAATAAAAATCTTGGAAGAAGGTAAGTTGGAAATATGAACAAAGCCTGTATTATGAATAATTAATAACATTACTAAGTTCAGTATATAAATTAACAATAACATATTTAGTGAAGCTGATACAAGTACCTCGATAACCAGCAATTTTGATACTTGCCAAGATTACAATAATTGATCTTTGAACATGATTTGAATACAATGGTTTTGTGTTTGCATTTAACGATTCCATGAATGAAACACGGTGCGAAACACTGAAGAAATAAAAGAAAAGAAAAGAGTGGAGTAATGGTTTAAAATTAGCAAATAACTTATTTGGAGCTTGTTGAATTAATATTGCTACTTTCTCAAAATCTATTCACATCATATTGCTATTTTCTCTAATTTCATCCATTTATAGGCCTTACTGAAAGTTCTGGTGGATGCTTCACCTCGATAGCCAATGTATTCTATATGCTAGGAACTGTTGGCCCGCCCATGACAACCATTCAAGCGAGGCTTGAGTCTGTGCCAGAGATGGCGTATGATGCTTTAGCCACTGTGCCACGTGGAGAAATCTGTCTGCGGGGAACAACATTGTTTTCTGGGTACCATAAGCGACAGCATCTTACTAACGAGACCCTAGTAGATGGATGGTTTCATACAGGTAAGATATTATACATCTCATTTCTAAAACATTATTTAGTTGGCACCACCTGCCAATGTGTTTTGTGATGGAAGAATTCGTTCATGACTGCTTTTAGATTAAATTGTATTATACTGATCCATGTATTCTGCATAAGCCTGGAAATTATGTTGTCATTTTGCGAATGCTAAAGAAGAACAAAATTAACTATTGTAGGTTGACATTGGAGAATGGCAGCCTAATGGTTCAATGAAAATCATTGACAGAAAGAAAAACATATTCAAGTTATCTTAAGGCGAATATGTAGCAGTGGAAAATATTGAAAGTACATACTCGCGATGCCCTCTCGTGACCACAGTATGCTCTTATTTCACTTGTCCTCAGCCTATTCATAAAATGATTGTCAATTCTGTGATTCTGAGGACTTATTTTTTTTTCACAGATTTGGGTCTATGGTAACAGTTTCGAGTCTTTTCTTGTGGCTGTGGTGGTTCCTGAAAAAAACCCCTCGAGGATTGGGCAGCAGCTAATAATATTTTCTGGAGATTCGAATCATTGTCCAAAAATGGGAAAGCAAGAAAATACATGTTAGAAGAACTTAACAACCTTGGCCAGAAAGAAAAAGTATTTATAAAGATAATATCCATGAATCCATGTGAATTAGCAAAATATGTATCTGTGTGAATGCATTTAATACCATTAACCCTGTGCTCTGTTGTGATTTCTTTTATATGTCATTAAACAGCTTTGAGGTTTTGAGATGTTGAGAGCTGTTTATTTGGAACCAATTCCTTTCGACATTGAGCGAGAGTTGGTGATGAGACTAATGTAACAAGTAAACAAGTACACCAAACTATCACACCAGATGCTCATGTGTAGTGCACTAGAGTGTCACACCAGATACTCATGTGTAGTGCACTAGATGTGCCTATGCATGGGCACATCATAATGTTAGCATGTGAAATTCTACTTGTCTGTAAAAGAGAATCTCTCATAGCCTATATTAGTTGGCTTTCTATCATGTTATGTATCATATCTCTCTAATGTAACAGTTAATAAATTATCTTTGTATACTTCTTTGTTACAATGAATAATTATCTTCTTCATGTTTCTAACTAAAGCTCCATCTAAGGAGTTGTCATGGTATCAGAGCTAAGATCTCTGTTTATCTTCCGCTGCCTTCCTTTTTTCTAAACTCTCTCTATCACCATTGCCATTATTATCATTAGAAATGGCATCTTCCCTGGCTGCTGCAACTGATGTTCCTACATCACCAACATCTATAGATTCTACATCAACAATATCCACGGCTATTGATGCGAATCACCCTTATTTTCTGCATCCATCAGATCATCCAGGTTTAATCCTTGTTACTGTTATTTTAAATGAGCAAAACTATAATCAATGGTTTCGATCTATGAAAATTGCTCTATCTTCCAAGCTAAAATTAGGTTTCATTGATGGATCATATGTTAAACCTGGTAGTAATTCTACTCTATACTTGCACTGGACTCAATGCAATGATATTGTAATTTCATGGTTGTTAAACACTGTTTCACCAGAGATTCGACAAAGTGTGATGTATATGAATGTTGCAAATGATATTTGGGATGATTTTGTCATACGTTTTGCTCAAACTAATGTTCCTAAATTGTTTAATTTGAGGAAAGAAATTGCATTTCTTCGTCAAGGAAACTTATCAATCTCTGCATACTTTACAAAGTTTAGAGCTCATAATGATGAATTGGAAGCTTTATCTGCTATGCCACGTTGCGATTGTGGTAAATGTTCTTGTGATGCTAATGCTAAATTGGATGTATTTAGCAAAAGTATCCAGCTGTCTCAATTTCTTATGGGCTTAGGTGAACAATATACTGCCATAAGAGGTCATTTATTGTTAATGACACCTATTCCCAGTCTTAGTTCTGCTTACAGTATTCTGATGCAGGAGGAAAATCAAAGAGAATTTGGTGTTTCCTCTTTTTCAACAGATGCTGTTGCCTTATCTGTGAAACATCATGAGCCTACTCAGAGTGCAGCTGGTAAGTTTGGTAAACCAAATAAAAGAGTCATGACTGATACCACTATTATCTGTGAAGTGTGTCATCTATCTGGTCACAGCAAAGACAAATGTTTTTGTGTGCATGGTTATCCATCCTGGCATAAACTTTTTGGTAAACCTAAACCTAGGCCCAAGAATCAGTCACAATCCTCTTCACATGCTTACAATGTTGTCTCTGATGTATCTAATTCAGTTACTGCAACAAAATCTACTAATGAGTCTGCAGGTTTTACTACTGCTCAATGCCAGCAGTTGATGACTATGATTAAAAGTGGTTTTAAAGAATTGTCAACTAATGCTAATGCTGGTCCCAGCTCTTCTTCTGCTCCACCTTTGCCCACTAAGTGGCTATCTGGCACTCCAACTCATATGGATGGTAATGTTCTGCATTTTGTTTGTCACACAAATAGTAAGAAATCTTTGAGTGCTGATATGTGGATTTTAGAATCTGGAGCTACTGACCACATCACATCTCATTTTCAGTTACTTTCTAATGTCCATAAGATTAACTCAGTTTTACATCTACCTAATGGACAGCACACTACTGTTACACATGTTGGGACAGTAATTTTACATACTAATCTTGTTTTAACTGATGTCCTTTATGTTCCTAGCTTTAACTATAATCTGGTGTCAGTTCCAAAACTCACTTCTACTAATTCCTGCAATGTATTCTTTACTAAAAATGCTTGTTATACATAGGACCATATCTTGAAGAAGACCACAGAGATTGGTGAACTTCAAGATGGCCTGTATCTCCTCCATCAACCTGTTGCTTGCTCTGAAGTCCTGCCTGTTTTATCTCATTCCATTTGTAATTCTACCAAACATTATGTAACAGACTGTCATTTGTGTCATGCTCGTTTAGGGCATCCATCAGTCTCATCAATGAAGTATTTGCCTTCCTCTATGTATCAAAGTTCAGTTTCTTTTAACTCTTGTGATACTTGTCATTTGGCTAAGCAAAACAGATTATCTTTTACTGATAGTACTTCTTGTAGTACATCTTTATTTGAGCTTATACATGTGGATGTTTGGGGACCATATAAATACAAAACTCATGGTAACTGTAGTTATTTTCTGACTATAATCGAAGATTTATCTAGAGCAACTTGGGTATTTTTATTTGCAGAAAAGAGTCAAGTTTCTACTCTACTCAAAACGTTTGTTTCCTATGTTCACAAACAGTTTTCATGTGCAATTAAAACTCTCAGAACTGATAATGGTTCTGAATTTCTGAGTTCTGATTTTCAAAGTTATTTGGCAAACCTTGGAATAATCCATCAAAAGAGATGCACTTACACTCCACAACAAAATGGTGTTGTGGAGAGAAAGCACAAAACTCTTCTTAATACTGCTCGTGCATTACGACTTCAAGCCTCACTTTCTATCTCTTTTTGGGGTGATTGCATTCTCACAGCCACTTATCTTTTAAATAGAACTCCTGTTCACAGTCTAAAAGGGAATTCTCCATATCACATTTTGTTCAATCAAGCCCCATCATATGATCATCTTAAAGTTTTTGGTTCCCTCTGCTATGTTACAAACACTCTCCCTCATAAGGACAAATTTGACAACAGGGCTAGCAGATGTGTTTTTATTGGATATCCTTTTTCTCAAAAAGCCTACAAAGTTTTAGATTTAGACACTAAAAAGGTGTCTGTTTCTAGAGATGTCACTTTCAATGAACATGTGTTTCCTTTCAAACATATGCCTTGTTCTCCACCCTCTAATCTATTCAACTCAGATATTACTTTAGCCATTGATCCTTTTTCTGATTCTTCTTTCACTACACCTTTCCCTACTACAGAACCATCAAGTGTTCCTGTTGATGCTGATTCACCTATTCTTGATACTTCATTTGTTCCTATGACTGTTGATGACAGTTCACCCTCTCCACCACCTGTTAGGCATAGTACTAGACTCAAGTCTATTCCTAGTAAGTTTAATGATTTTGTTGGTTTACCAACCTCTCTCCATCCTTCTGTCAACTCGTTTTCTTCCACCTTTACTCCACAATATCATGCCTTTGTTGCCAATATATCTCAGGTTCCTGAACCTGCATCTTATAAAGTTGCTTGTCAATATTCTGTGTGGTGTGAAGCAATGGCTACAGAACTTTCAGCTTTGGAAGCAAATAAAACCTGGAAAATAGTTTCTCTTCCACCTGGAAAGAAAGTTGTGAGTTATCGATGGGTTTACAAAGTTAAGTTTAATCAGGATGGAACGGTGGATCATTATAAGGCTCGCCTGGTAGCTCGTGGTTTTACTCAAACTGAAGGGCTTGATTACTTCGAAACATTTGCCCCGGTTGCAAAAATGACCACAGTTAGAGTCTTGTTGTCTTTGGCTGCTATAAATAATTGGTCTGTCACTCAAATGGATGTTAATAATGCGTTCCTCTATGGTGATTTAGACGAGGAAGTGTACATGTCTATTCCTCAAGGGTATACTTTGCCTGCAGCATTTGCAAATTGTAACTCTAAGGTACCTCTGGTATGCAAGCTTGTTAAGTCCCTTTATGGTCTCAATCAATCTCCACGTAAATGGTTTCTTAAATTTAAATCTATTCTTTTGCCTTATGGATTAAAGCAAGCACACTCAGATCATAGTTTGTTTCTTTTTCATACATCTACCAGTTTTATGGCTGTTATTGTTTATGTGGATGATATCTTGGTGGTTGGAAATAATCCTATTGCTATTGCTCAGTTTAAATCATATGTTGCTTCTTATTTCAAGATAAAAGACTTGGGTCCTGTCAGGTATTTCTTAGGCATTGAAGCTGCTCGCTCCGCCAAAGGGATTTATCTCAATCAACGCAAGTATGCATGGGATATTATTAAAGATGTTGGCTTTGAAAATGCTAAAATTGTCGTTGTTCCAATTGAGCAAAATCACACACTGCTCAGTAATACATCTTCTCCTTTCTTGTTGAAACCTGCACCTTATAGGCGTTTGGTGGGTCGACTTATCTATCTCACCATTACCCGTCCAGATCTTTCCTATGCCGTTCATGTCTTATCCCAGTTTCTAGCCTCACCAAGGCAGTGCCATCCTGATGCAGCACATAAAGTTGTTCGTTATCTGAAGCATACTTTTGGTCAAGGCATTCTGTTATCTGCTTCTAGCTCATTGAAACTAACTGCCTATGCTGATGCTGACTGGGGAGGTTGTCCTCTTACTCGCCAGTCTTTGACAGGATATTGTGTTACTCTGGGTTCCTCGTTACTCTCATGGAAATCTAAGAAACAACATACAGTGTCTCGTTCATCCGCAGAGGCTGAGTATCGAGCCCTAGCCGATGTCTGTTGTGAAGCCACATGGTTGTTAAATCTGTTTCATGAACTAGGGGTCTCTAATTTGCAACCGGTCACTTTGTTCTGTGATAATAAATCTGCAATGTATATTGCTGCTAATCCGGTTTTCCATGAACGTACGAAACATATCGAAATTGATTGTCATTTGGTTCGTGAAAAGCTTCAGAAAGGTCTGATTTCCACTGCTTACATTGCTTCTAAAGATCAACCAGCTGATCTTCTCACTAAGGCTATTCCTTCTTATTCTATGCTACATTTGTTTTCCAAGCTTGGTGTGCTCAATCTCTTCCCACAGCCAAGCTTGAGGGGGGATGATGAGACTAATGTAGCAAGTAAACAAGTACACCAAACTGTCACACCAGATGCTCATGTGTAGTGCACTAGACTGTCACACCAGATACTCATGTGTAGTGCACTAGATGTGCCTATGCATGGGCACATCATAATGTTAGCATGTGAGATTCTACTTGTCTGTAAAAGAGAATCTCTCATAGCCTATATTAGTTGGCTTTCTATCATGTTATGTATCATATCTCTCTAATGTAACAGTTAATACATTATCTTTGTATACTTATTTGTTACAATGAATAATTATCTTCTTCATGTTTCTAACTAAAGCTCCATCTAAGGAGTTGTCAGTTGGTCACTCTGCATTTAAGTTGTAGAGGCCACAACTGCTTAAGCACTACAAGGTATAACATTTACCTCACATAATCTCCCCGCCCCTCCTCCGTCATTGTATAATTAGTACACTATGTCTCTATGATGCATACTTGATACATAGCTCCCTGTCTAGTGACATTCTACTGCACACAGTACATGTATTTGGCGTGTACTCCTGGACACCAAATCATTCATTTTAATCGTAAATTTCATTATTTGTGTCTGCAGGAGTGCATTGATTTTTTTTTTTTGATAATCCGGTGTCCGGGCCAGCTGCACCTCGACTAATCCGGAGGGCATACTAGCATACTCATACCCCCGAGCATAGTAGCCCACTTAATCCCGGAGCGTCCCAGGGAATCGAACTCGTGACCTCAAGGCAGCAAGCCTTGAGTGCCACTGCTTGACCATCTGAGACACCCTGTGGGGGTTGCAGGAGTGCATTGATCAGCTGTACGCTGAAGGGAAGGCAGCAAATGCATAGTGCATTTAATTACAATGTGAATTATTGTTTATGAGCATCCAATTTGCAGACTTGTGCATTCCTCTGAAATACAATATTACAGTACTAGCTTTCATGAATCTGATACTCTTGTGGCGTATAAATTAAATCCAAAATCCTACGCTGAACAGATTTGTATTCTTTTTTTTAATCTTTTTTTCGAAGCGCCTGGCAGAGGCCGCAGCCTGCAGAGGTAAAAGGGATTTAATTATAATCTTTTACATTGTTTGAAGTTAAAAGTCCTAAGAAATTGAGTTAGTTAATCTTCTAGGGCTGCTCATGATGGTAAGTTGGTAACAGATCATTGAAATCTAAATATGACCAATAATGTTGCCTCAGTAACCAATTTGATATTGTTAAAAGATCGAAATACCTTGAATATGCATGATCAAGATTCAAGTAGACTTATGCAATAATTGCAGGATCAAAATAATCTAGGAGATTAACAATCTTTTATCAACAGATTACTGTTTGGTTTTCCCTTTTTTGCTGCATGCTTGTGATGATATTTAATCATTGAAATTTAAAGCCCATCAATCATTGATTTGTGTCATTCTATTACACCTATTAAGTTCACTTACTAAAAGACTAGAAATGATATTTGTGCTAATCAGACTAAAAATTTTTGACGCAACTCAGTTGGTTAGTATCACGACTTAGGGACCCCGAGGTCAGTTGGTTAGTATCATGACTTAGGGACTTATCACTCCAAGATTATAAGTTCGATCTCTGGAAGACACAGAAATAAGTGGATTGTTGTTGGAAGGAGGTAGTTTCAGGTAGGCGTTGCAGAAGGATGGTGGCAAAGCTACATGTGTAGTATGGGATGCATGTGTAGTATGGGGCTGCCGAGAAAAACGAGGCGATGCCAGAGAAGCTTACTGAAGGCAGAAAACGAGATAGAGTGAGATGGGCACAGTAGTAGCCAAACGGGCTGGTGAATAAGTAGTGCCAAACGGGCAAGTTAGTAGTGTCAGACGGACAAGACGAAAGAAGACGAAAGCCATACGGGCTGATTGCCAGATGGGCAAAGTTGATTGCCAGATGGGCAAACACGAAAAGTGCCAGACGGGCAAACAAGTTGAAGTGCCAGACGGGCTCAATTCAATAGCCATACGGGCTAGAAGGATTGTACGAGACAAGTTTAGATTAAGGGAGAGATTGTTGGAAAATTAATCTAAACTTGTAGATTAACGTGGAGGAAAATCAGGAAACAAGTTCGGTTATGGTCTTATGGAAATAAAGTGTTGATATGTCAATATGATTTGGTCAATCGTAATTAAGAGATAAGAGAAAAAATGATAAGAAGTAAGATAAGAATAAGATAAGAGATAAGATGATATCAAATCATCGTTCTTATCCTTAGTTTGTAATGGTTAGTTTTTTCTGTTTAAACAATGTAATCATTTTCATTCAATGGATCATTAAGCCAGAAGCATAAAACAATGTAATCTTTAGAGTATTTGGTCTTGTACATATCAGATTTCCTCTTGCTTATTTTTATTATTGTTCTTGTTATTAAGATTCAGTTATTTGTTTAATTTCAAACAAGAAGTTCCAGGAGCTGAGAAGGCCACAGGCGGATTCCTCAGCAAGAGGAGCAGGAAGAAGAATGATTTTGTTATTGAAGAAGAAGAGAACACAATGTAGTCTTTTAATTTTTGTTTCTTCACATGTACATACACATATAGATATAGGTGTCTTGTACAAGTTTTTTATCTTCCGAATTAGTCGAGGTGCGCGAAAGCTGACCGGATATCCGATTACTAAAAAAAAATCTTGACACGTCGTGAAAAGGCAAAGTAGATACTGCCCGATTTTATCTACAAGTTTTGGAGTCTTGCAAACTAGTCGATTTCTAGCTACAAGGACGACACGCATATGCAGTTGGTGATCTAGATTTGTTTTATGGATGGACACTTGTTTGGTCCTTTTTAATTCTCTCCACATTTTATGTTTCTACATCACTAAAACTGGGGATTCGCAGTTTTATTATTTTGTACTACCAATTAAATTGTATACACACAACAACAAAATATCGTTTCAGCTGACAGCAGCTACTCGTTTTAGTCCCATAATTCCATTAGCGCTTTCATCATTGAAGGTTGTTGTATATATGGGGCCGTAGGCCCATCATTCTTCCTTGATATATTGCTATCCATAGAAAACGAAATGGCTCAAACACAACCATCCGTTTTCACTTCTTGAAACATTAAATATATAAAAAGAGTAGTGCCAGAGGTACCAAATTGGGTACCAAAATTTGTCACCAAATGACGTGACATTAAATATTTGGCTTTTTGAGATGTTTTAATTGGTTGGCCCTGGCGGGCCCATTATAATTATAACCAATCACAATAATGACAAGTCATTTGGTAACGATTTTTTGTACCTAATTTGGTATTTCTAGCATTTTTCATATAAAAAAGAAAAATTTTAATTATCCTAAAAGAAATTTCAAAATTTTCATCAAATTTTGAGGTATATTATTGTATATAAAAGGTAACTTCCTAATAATAAAATGTAATCCCGCATATATAAATATCCATCTATAAATACAAACTCGCCACTTGTTATATTACATCATTTGATAAATATTTTGAGGAAATTTTTGGGAATGTAGTACTGTTCTACAAAAAAAAAAGAACTTTTCAAACCATCAGAGTTAATTTTGCACAAGATCTTGTAAACAATATATTATTAGTTTTCAATTCATCTATCTATACTATTTATACTATATTATAAAAAATTAAACATTAAAAATTTTGCTAACTATTTTTTATTTTTTGGTACGGTACTTAACTTATTTAATTGTTTAATTTATTACCCTTAATTATTTTAATTATTATAAAAAAATCATTTGAGTTATTGAAAAAATCATATAATATTAAAAAAGTACCTGCATAGCACGAATTTTAAGCTAGTAAATATAAAATGGATCCACTTACATTTAGGGGTGAGCATGGTTTTTCGAAAACCGGTTAAACCGACCAAACCGAAAGTTTAGGTTTTTTTTTTTATTTGGGTTGGTTATGGTTTTAAATTTTTTAAAACCGAAAATTTTGGGTTGGGTTTGGTTTTACTAATTTTTCCACCCGATTTAACAAACCCAACCATTAAGATCAAATAATATATAAATATTATATATATATATGTGTATATATACATTATATATAATTTTAATATTAATTTTATGCTTATATAAAATAAACACTATTTATGTTGAAACGATGTCGTAGTCTAATTAAAGTTTTATTACCTTGCTCAACCCTAAAATTAGATGCAACCGCTCGCTTTCATTCTTCTGCCTAGCAAACACTTGATTATATATAGTTTGAAGATTTTGTAATTTATTATATAACTGCTTTGATAAAACTTTATGCTACTATTGGTTCACACATGTTGTTGCCTCTTTTTTATTATTTAATAATGGTTTTTAACCGAAACCGACCAAACCAAACCGTTATAATTAGGTTGGTTTCTTTTAAATGTTATGGTTTTTGGTTTGGTTATGGATTAAAAAATTAAAAACCCGAAATTTATGATTTGGTTGGTTTGGCGGTCCTAAACCGCCCAAACCATCCGATGCTCACCCCTGCTTACATTACATGTATGCTCGTAGTTGATCACTGTTTTTTTCCTATCCTTTTTCACGTAATTTTAAATTTTTTAATAATATAAACTAAAATTATATTTTTAAAACTATCACTTAATGAATAAAATATGAAAAATATATTAAATTTTAAACATATAATTAAATATTTAAAATTACATGTAAAAAAGAAAAACTACCAAAGAGAGGTTTTCTTAAAAGCTATAACTATTACTAGTAATGGACATTAGGAGAGAACATGGATCGGATTGGTAGGATTTTGGTAAAACTGAAAATCTTAGGTTTTTTAAATTTACAACTGAAATCGTAACTGAAATCGATAGCTCAATTTCAAATTTAAAATTTTCGGATCACAATCGATTCGGATTCGATTTTAACACTGTTTCAAATAAAAATGATTAACAAATATATCTTACTTAACTAAAAAAAATACTTAAAATTTAAAATTACATCCATGAAATTCATTGTTTTCTTTAAGTAAACATGTAGAGTTTTAATAATTAATAATTAAATTTTAACATAATATTTGTTGGAAACAAACATTAGTTACGGATAAAGCACTTTCATCTTTACAAAACAAAACAAAAGCCTTCAAATGCTAGGCGGTAGGCTGATAGTTAGACCAGTCCTATGTTTAGAGTCTGAGTAGAGCTTCCGCATTTACACTTTTTATTTAGAATCAAACTAAGATATCCGTAGTACATATTTAATGGCTCCCGTCAAACGTATGTCATAGACCCATTATTCAACATACGGTTTTATAATCGTTGGATGGTTGATCCAACGATCTTAATTTAAAAAAGAAATTGTATCGTACCACAGAAAGTTTCTGCGATACGGAGAAACTACCAAATTGCCCCATTGTTTTCACATCAAAAATTTACTATTTACCGTACCGCAGAAACTTTCAGCGATACGGAGAAATTACCAAAATGCCCTCCTATTTTCATACCATAGGCGGGAGCATTTTGGTAATTTCTCTGTACCGCAGAAAGTTTCTTCGGTACGATGTTGATTTTTTTTAAATCAGAACCGTTGGATCAACCATCTAACGGTTATAAAACCCTATGTTGGATAATAAGTCTATGGCATACGTTTGCCATAGACCGGAGCCCATATTTAATTAGGTGGAACCGTGGAAGATATAAAACAAGTTAGCATAATTCTGACATGTTTCATGAAATTAGCATAATGTTTGAATAAATTGGTTTTTAATATTTCAATTTTGGTTTTGCCTGAATTTTATGCAGTTCGGTTATTAACGATTTTGATTTCAATTTATTCAATTTTTTTGTCAACCCTAATGAACATAGACCTTGATCTTGTTAATGCGTACGCTACATTAGGTTGTAACATAGATTAATTAGTACACAGTAAGTCTGTGATTAGTATGGTCTAATACAAATAGATTAATCAAAAGTAATTTTGTCTATTATTAGGGATGGCAACGGCTTGGATTGGGTTGGATATATGTGATATCCAAATCCAAACCCGAATTTTTAATCCAAATCCAAACCCGATCCAAATTCAATTGGATTTGAAAAATCAAAATCCAAACCCGATCCACCGTATTTGGATCGGGTTCGAGTTTAATCCAAACCCGAATTTTTGAATTCTTCAAAAAAAATAGTAATATTTATTTTTAATGGGTAGGCTTAATGACCTTTTGACCCTTCAAGTTTGCACAATTAAACCCATAAAGCCCTAACGTTTAAAGTCGTTCCTTTTCGCCCCTCCAACTTCAACAATGTACCTTTTTGCCACTTTACCGCGTCAGACTGTATATCGGTACAAAATAGCAAGGGTAAAACAGACATTTCACCTAATTAAAAATTAATGTAAAATTTCATATTTACTAAATATAAATAATTTTTCAGATTGTCTCTCTCTCAGAATCTCTCCCTCTGGGTTGTCTCTCTTTCCTCTCACCCTCTCCTCTGTACGCCACCGCCTCCGTTCACCACTATCATGTCCACTCAACACTATCCGGCACAGTTGCAAGGCGTAATCCACAACAAATCCCTCTCGTGCCATTCCGTTGAACAGCAAATCGTTGGTAACCTTTAATTCAATTGAATTGAGGTTTTGTTTGATTCAATTCGTTGAATATGATTTCGAATTGAGGTTTTGTTTGATTCGATTTCGTTGAATTTCGTTGGCCGTATAAGGCTTTGCATGTTACTGGATTATGAGTTTTATTGATCGAATTTTGTTTCGTCTGAATTTGGATATATATTTTCGGATTTTGATCGGAATTTGGATTATGAGTTTTTATTGTTTGTAATTAGTTGGTACATGGATGTATAAGGATATTTTAGCTTGAAAAAGGAATTGAAACCGTTTATTTTGGGGGCGGACCGGAGAATTTTCCGGTGAACGGAGGTGTGGTGCTGCAGCGGTAGGATTGAAGGAGAGAACGGAGGTGTCGTGGAGGTTGTTGCAAGGTGGAGTAGAAGAGAAGCAGGTGACGTGGAGGATGGAGAGGCGGACATGATTGTGGGAAATGGAGGTGGGAGGCTGCGAACGAAGGCAGGAAGGGGTGGAGGCTGGTGTTGAACGGCGGAGGCGCGGTGGAGGTGCTTTGGTGGCGAGGTGAACGGAGTTGAGAGATGTGACGAAGGTGGGTTTATTGGTTTGTGGAGGCGAGAGGGGATGGAGAGGACGATGGTTGTTGGTCGGAGTAAAATAGAGGTGGGTGTTGGTGGTGAAAGGATCGAAGTGGGAGGAAGAATGACGGTGAAGTGTGTGGTGTATATGAGGTGTGAGGAAGAAGAACAGAGGTGAGGGCAATCGAAGGAGAGGATTGAAGAGGAGGGGTGATTGTTGGGTTGAAAATTAATGTAAATTTTAATGATAAATTAATGTAAAATTTAAATTAATGTAAATTTTAAATTAATGAAAATTTTAATTATTACTGAGATGACTGTTATACCTCTGCCGATATAAGCCGATATACGGTCTGACGCGGTAAAGTGGCAAAAAGGTACATTGTTGAAGTTGGAGGGGCGAAAAGGAACGACTTTAAACGTTAGGACTTTATGGGTACAACTATGCAAACTTAAAGGGCCAAAAGGTCAGTAAGCCTATTTTTATATATATATATATATATATATATATATATATATATTATAATTTATTCCTTATATATATATATATGTATATCGGGTTTGGATCGGGTTTTGGATTTTGGATTTGGCTAATATCCAAATCCAAATTCTTTCGGGTTTAAAAATCAAATTCAAATCCAAATCAAAAAACTCGGGTTCGGTAAGATCCAATCGGATCGAAATGGATCGGGTATCCGTCGGATCGATTTTTTTTTCCATCCCTATCTATTACCAAAATTTTGGCACTTTACTGAAACTTCACGGCATTTTTATAACAAATGTCAAAAAACATTGAATGGATCGTAATATATATTACATGTGCCGCCTTAGTGAAACCATAGTAAGAATAAATAAATTTACTAGACATGCAGGGAATATATTAGGCAATCTCGTCACCTTACAAGATATCCAATCTATATATATTATAATGCCTGGAGATCGGAAATGCATCAGAACAGTTCAAGGTATTTTTCTTGAATTTTGGTTTTTTTGATTTTTTTTTATTTAAATTCTTTTCTTGCATTAAATAGTTATTAATGACAATTTAATTAGTCATTAATTACACCTATTAAACATATATTACATTTACTTTATTTAATTTGTTTAAAAATTAGCAAACTTTATTTGAACATTATAGTTATTATTTCAACATAAAATATTAAATTATATGTAGTTAAGTTTATTTTTAGGTATAATGATGATTCACAATTGTTTATATTGCGTTATTTTTTATTCTCTATTCAAGATCACTATAATTTCTTTTCGGATAATTTTAAGGTAGACGACCTTAACTTTTCAAGCACTTTTTATTATGAATGATTGTGAAAATCGTACAAGATATTTACTTAATATCTGGAATTGTATACAAATAATACAGACAAATTTTAATTTTGCACATGAATAAATTATACATGAATTATGATCAAATCGATTAAACAAACCCAGCCATTTATCGAAAGATTAAATTGATAAAATACACCCATTGTTTAATTACATTGTGTCGAAATAAATTTTTACACTAATTAAAACAAATTCTTACACAATTATTGAATATGCATGTTATGAGAGGGGTATCGGCTTTAGAAAAACGTTATTAACCTTAACTTCTCAAGCAATTTTTATTATCAATGATTGTGGAATCGTAATAAATTATGGAAGCATACAGATCTTTACTTAATATCTAAAATTTGTAAACAAATAATGCACATGAATAAATTACAGATGAGTTATGACCAAACTAATTAAATTGAACAAACCAAACCATTTTATCAGAAGATTAAATTGATAAAAAATTTATACACCCGTAGTTTCATTATATTGTGTCAAATTAAATTAATATTCAAATTAAATAAATTCTTACACTATTATTGAACATTTATATTATGAGAGGGGTGTTGCCGTGTTGGCTTTAAAAAATGTTATTAAGTTATATTCAATATTTGTAACTTTTGATCATAAATATTACGTTCTTATCGTAATTTTTATTTTTATATGTTTGTGATATTTTTAAGATTATAAAAATTTTAGATATATAATGAGAGTATTTTTTCAACAAATAATTCATCTAAATTATTTTTAAATTAATTTTTTTAGAACATTCATAAGAGACCAATCAATTTTTAAGAATAATAAAAATTAATTTATCTATTACAATACTTTAAAATAAAAATTTATAAACCGCGCAAAGCGCGGATAAATTGGCTAATTATATAACAAAACTAAAAATATTAGTACTAATTACGTACGTAATCATAATTTTCCCCATTTATCTAATCCAAAGAGTTGCCACTTGCCGATCTGTCTACACAAAAATTAAAAGGGTAGCACTAATTTTGTTTAACAACAAACACACGTTTAGAGTAATAAAAACAGCATAATCAAAAGAGATCGAATCTATAATTATTTATGCAAAGTGAAGATCTCAATTGGGATTTAATTATTTAACCTCGCACTGGACCTTTTATTTTATGTTTCATACATACCAGATATTACATTTTGATAATTTTTAATAACAAAAGCGGTCGAGAAGATTAAATTAAATACATTTCGAAGTGTTGACCATAGATTTTTTTACATGCGCTTTCTGTTGCATACATTGAAACAAACAAAAAAAATAATATTTTAAGCTTGATATGGTAATGATTCGTCATTTAATTAATCTTCAGTAAATTGTCACCCGACACCATGACAAATCGAAATTTGAGTATCCATTTTTTTTATTTATCATTTGATTTAGACGTTTCTTAAAATTTACTAGTATGTTAGAGTAAGTCCAATGCAATGCTATATGTGGTGCTATTGCTATAATATAAAATCAAATGTAAAAATACTCAACTCCAAAGCCCAAAGGGGTGCTATACTTGAATGCAAAAATACATAAATGCATCTTTTGTTCTAAATTTAGAACCAAGGATGCATTTATGCATCCTTCCCACATCATCAATAACTCAAAATGAAATAAAAGGCCCGCAAGGGTTGTCTCAGTTGGTTAAAGAGAGGTCATCTCACCTCTTGGTCACAGGTTCGACTCTCATGGGAGGCGGATTTGTGATTATGTCATCCTGGGGTAGAGCCTGTCGCACTTGTGCGGTTTGCCTTGGATCACGTGGTTTGCAGGCTATTTCGTGAGCTCATGGGTTTACCCAGAGCGCATCCGAAGGGTAGCGGCTGCGGGTTCCCATGTTAAAAAAAAAATGAAATAAAAGTAGTTCAAGAATCATTGTATTGTATAATTATTTAATGAAAGTTATACAAGTTATGTAAAAGTTAAAAAAGTTGGTCAAATTTGAAAGTAGTTATAGTACCTAGCATTGGAGTGCACCATTTATTTTATCATCAAAAAACACTTTTTGGTGCTATATTATAGCAATAGCAATAACTATTTAGCATCTAGCATTGGACTTGCTCTTATACATGATACTCCCTCCGTCTCATAATGCTTCTCTCGTTTCATATGTCGGGATTGTTCATAACATGATACAAATTTATAATTTACGTCTAATTTATAAGACCAAATATAGTCATCAGTGATCTTGTTGGATTTGTATATTTGAGTATTTTAATACAGTGAAGTTTATATATTTAAAATTAATACGAAATTAAAGATATTAACGATTAAAAGTGTTGCGTTGGCAAACGTGTCAAACAGAAATGAGAAAAGTTTTTTGAGAAGGAGTATCATGTATGAATGTTATCGAGCGAGAGATATTGTAAAATTTATTTTAGTCGTATTTCAAGATCCAATATATTAAATTTTTATTACATGTGATTCTTGGAACATGTTTTTGATACGCATCTGTGTGCATTAATAACATTGATTTCTTTCATCTTTTTATTATTTAAGAAGAAAATTATTTTATAAATATAAGTCTCAATAAGGTACGTGTCAAATGTTTTTTTTTTCTTTTTTGAAACTAGGTACGTGTCAAAAGCCTGACGAAAGAAAAAAAAGGATACGTGTCAAATAATTTATATTTATTAAGAAAATTTATATTTTATTATTTCAAATTTTGAATTCGATTCTCATATATTGTAGATATGTTGAAAAAGAATACTATTGATTATTTTCTAAATAATGTTCAAAATAAAAAAAAGATGTTTTTTTTATAATTTTTGTCCCGTTTGATTTTTAATGACCAAATAAATTTGTATTTTGATGGGTATGATCAAATTAATTGAACATTTACTAACATTTAGATATTATTCTTTTAATAATTTAAAAGATCGTATAATATAGACTAAAATAGATTAAATACACTTTCAAATATTACAAATTTTATTAAATTCATAATATTATATGTATATATAATTAAAATTTGATTAATTCGATTATAAAAAAATCAAATAAAACAAAAAAAATCGTTCGAGAGGGTAGTAGCATGCAGTAGACAGTTTTTTTTTTTTTTTTTATAATAAAAATATATTATTAATTAATTAGAAACCTCTGAAAGGATTACAAAGAAACTTAACAAGGTACCCTCAAAAAAAAAAAAGAAACTTAACAAGGTTGCGCCCGTACAAGAACTAAGCTGCTCCTACCAGAGGTAAACCATAAACTACTACGACTAGAACTAGTACCATCTGCGAAAGAAAGCTGAAAGCCTTAGACCGGAACTGAAGATAATCGGAAGCTTAAAAAACAAAGCCCAGCATGCAAAACCAACACAAACACTGATTGCTCCTCTTTGTTACTTGCTTCCATGATTTAAGCACCGAATACTATTAATAGTTATTCATAGTACTCCACTGATTACTATTAATAGTTAGCACCAACCTGAGATTATTGCTCTCCTTGCAACCCCTTCTTTTGCCAAACGATCCGCTTCCAAATTGAATGATCTGTGAAGAAAATTAATGTTTTGAACAACTGAGAGTGGTAACTGTTGTGCCCAAAATTTGTAATGGGTTTAGTTTTGGGTCCATGGATGTTGGAGGCCTGGTAGGGTGTTTAAAAGGTAGGAACAAGGTAGCTGGAAGGAAAGAGGTGTACCTCTAGAGGGAAGCTCTGGAGGTGGAGGTTCGCTTTTTTGGGAAGCTGTGTAGGTGCAGGTGGGCTCATAGGTTCCACCTCTGCTGGCCGAACGGATAAGGATTGACTCCTAATTTGTAGGAAGTACGAATTGAGTCCTGTTAATAGTCTATTTTAATGAGGGATACGTTTCTAATATGATAAATATTAGAAATTTGTGATATATGTCTATACATACATGGAGTTCTCATATGAGTAGGATTTGGGAGTTCTACTTCGAATAGGACTCTACTAAGGGGCTAGCTGATTTAAGGAAAAGTCATATTTCTACACAAATACTTCGAGATTAACATGGATGGAGGGATTAAATCTTATCAATTTCGTGGCTTAATGGACAAGGAAAGGATTCCTAACCTAAAAGAACTACATTAGAGCTTGATTCCTATAAATAGGATATGTAGGCAATTAGCAAGGGGTCGGTTTTTTTACTTTCTGAATACACAAGGCATGTGTACCCTAAGTAATACATTCCTGGACATACTTGGCCGGATTTTTGCCATTATCGTCCTGTGAACTTGCTAACTCAGCCCAAAAAACACAAAATACCATTATTAGGTTCAGCTGCCCTGCTTTGGTACAGCTGTTCGGTTTGTTATTTATCCGAAAACCAAGGATAATTCCGGTTATTCCGGCGAGGCTTTCTCGGGGTGTTGTGTGAATTTTTTGCATAACATTTTTGGCGCTAGAAGGAGGGGCGTTTCTCTCTTGAATCAATGTCGGAAAATTCTGAACCTGTTCGAACGCCGAGCGGCGAGGATGGTAGGCATAAGGCCAATCCTGATGGTGAAGTAAAGTAACTGCTAAGGATATCCTCAACCATCTTCAAGCTATGGATGGTAGGATTGACCAGTTGGAAAGGAAATCATCGTGGAAAAAGAAAGGACAAAGAAAGCATAGGTCCTCGGAAAGGCGTTTTAGACGTCGTGAAGTGACACCAAGAAATTTGGACTTTGGGAGTGAAGAAGAGCCTGAACAAGAAGCTCGAAAAAATAATTTTTCTGATGTTGAAACGGATCGAGAAAATGTTGATCGGAAGGAAGGTCCTGTGAACTCCCCGGCTAGGAGTGTGAGCGTATTTGATCGAGTCGGGAGGAAGCTCAATAGTAAAGATTTACGGCATGTGTTGGATGGAACGAAGGAAAAGGTGGATGGAAATGACAACCTTGACAAGTCTCAGTCGAGGGGTTCTAAGAGCTATAGGAAGGAAAAATCTAGAGAGGAGGAGCGGGCTCATGACAGGAGGTCTAGGTCGACCAAGCTCCAATCAGCTGTCGGGAGTGAAGGTAGCTCCAGCTCCCGAGACAGTTCAGCTCACAAACAGAATGGAGACTCGAATGAAGATACAGATGAGAGTGAGGAATACCTCTCAGACGGAGAGGATGCAAATTATAAGGTGGCTGATTTGAGGAAAGCTCTGGAAAAAATTAAAGCTGATAAGAGGTCGACATCAGGGCTAGCTGTAGCTTCACCTTTCACTAAAAAGGTCCGGGATTCACCCCTTCCACCTAGGTACAGGGGGGTAGGAGATTTGAAGTTTGATGGCACTACAGATCCAGTGGAATATCTCAGCCGTTTTAGTACTGAGATGGAGGTGTACCAAGTCAGGGATCGCACAAAATGCCGGCTGTTGGCAGCTATGTTAGGTTAGGGGCTACACAATTAACGAGATTCAAACAAACAAATAAAACAAAGCACACACACAAATATATTTGACGCGGAAAACCCACGTCCCAAACTCGTATTATTAATCTTAACAATATCAATAATACATCAATCACTCGGTGTATCACTCACACAATACTCAAGCCAAACAATACTCAAGTATATATCAAAACATAATATGACTATGTTTATATAGCCACCCAAAACTTAGCCACCAAGACTTGCCATACTTGTTCTACAAGTCTTACTATACTTGTTATACATGCCATCCAATTCTTGGCACCTAATTACCTAACTTTGTGAATAAGACATACCATATATAATAATTGTGTATCTATACAATTATTACCTTACCCATATATGACTTATTTCACCAATACCCATACTACCGTATTGGGTTTAAGCCCAACAATCCTCCCCTTCAACCCAATACGGTTCCATGCACAACCGATTTAACGGTCACCATCAAGACATCGACGTCCATCCGCCAATGCCTCCCCTCGAACAATAACCACTCCTTCTAGCACAAAAAGATTTCTTTTATCCTTCCATCCTTTGAGTATCTCTAAATCCCTTTTAGTGACCTCCAAAATACCGTTCTTCATCATAACAGTATATCCCAAATCAACTAATTTACCCAATGAAATTAGATTTCGATTTAACTCCGGTACGTACCTCACTTGAGTTAACTTTCGAACACGACCATTGTGAAGTTTTATCATTACCTCACCAATACCAGCAACCTTTACCCTTTTACCGTTTGGTAAAGCAACCATCTTTCCATCACACTTCTTGTAGGACGAGAACCAATCCCTCCTAGCACATATGTGATGAGAACATCCCGAGTCAAGCACCCATTCTTCATTCGATCCCTTATCTTCTTGTACCAAAAGAGCATCACCTTCCACAAGCGAAACACTACCCCCTCCTCGAGTTTTCTTCAACTCCTTCAAGTCTTCTCTTGCCTTTGGACACCAGGATTGTATATGACCCAATTCATCACAATAAAAGCACTTGATATTAGGGTTATGTTTCTTACCGGACTTCTTTTTCTTGTCACGTGCATCCACCACGAGTGCACTTCCATCAGATGTGTCACTCGATCCTTGCTTCATCAATCTTTCGGACTCCAGAAGAACAACAATAGTCTCATCCAAAGCTAACTCCGTATTCCCAACCAATAAAGAAGTAATCACAGTACTATACTTCTTTGGTAGAGACACAAGTAGAAGAACAGCTTTGTCCTCATCCTTCAATTTTTCATCCAAATTATTCAGCTGGTTGATCAGGCCATTAAAACGATTCAGATGATCTCTCAAATCTCCATCTTCTTCCATCTTGAGCCCGAACAAATCTTTCTTGAGGAACAACTTATTTGCCAATGACTTTGAGTGATACGTCTTCGTCAACTTCTCCCACAATTTTTTTAGGGTTATCCTCCTCAAGAACATCATACTTGATTTCCGGTGCAAGGGCCAACCGGATTGTCGATGCTGCACGTAACTTCATATCTGCCCACTTTGGATCTTCCACATCAGCAGGCTTCTTGTCTTCAAGAGTTGCATACAACCCTCGTTGAATCAACAGATCTTTCACCGTGCTCTGCCACAAAGTAAAATTGTTTCTTCCATTAAACAATTCAATCTCGAATCCCCCGACCTTATCCATCACGAACCTCGAACCTCGGCTCTAGATACCAATTGTTAGGTTAGGGGCTACACAATTAACGAGATTCAAACAAACAAATAAAACAAAGCACACACACAAATATATTTGACGCGGAAAACCCACGTCCCAAACTCGTATTATTAATCTTAACAATATCAATAATACATCAATCACTCGGTGTATCACTCACACAATACTCAAGCCAAACAATACTCAAGTATATATCAAAACATAATATGACTATGTTTATATAGCCACCCAAAACTTAGCCACCAAGACTTGCCATACTTGTTCTACAAGTCTTACTATACTTGTTATACAAGCCATCCAATTCTTGGCACCTAATTACCTAACTTTGTGAATAAGACATACCATATATAATAATTGTGTATCCATACAATTATTACCTTACCCATATATGACTTATTTCACCAATACCCATACTACCGTATTGGGTTTAAGCCCAACAAGCTACGCTAAGGGATAATGCTCATCAGTGGTTCAAGAGGCTGCCATCTAATTCAATTCGCTCCTGGAGGCAAATGAGTGAACTTTTTGTGACCCAATTTCGGGCTACTGTGGCATTTGCACCTCCTGCTAACACTTTGGAAAATATCAAGCAAAGGGAGAAGGAAACTCTCAGAGAGTATTTTAAGCATTTTAACGCAGAGGTGCCCAAAGTGAGGAAGGCTACCGATGAAACCTATAAGAATTTTCTGATAGTTGGGATATGGCCTGGGAGTGATTTCTGGAAAGAGCTTCAAAAGGAGGAGCCTGTCACGCTGGCTTATTTTTATGCACGGGCTGAAGCTCATAAAGTAGTTGAGGAATCTATGGCTAAATTGAGGAAAGATAACAACCCAACTGGTTGGAATGGGAGAAAAAGGAGCAGGTCCTACAGTCCTAGGAGAAGAAATGTGGATAGGCGTGCTTCCTATCATGGAGCTTCAGCTTCCACGGAAAGGGAAGCTGGTCGCAAGGAAAGGACAGCACCTCTAACTGTGAATGCAACTGGTTCAAGGAGGTCTGTGGAATACAAGCCTCCACCCTTGAAGAATTATAATAGATATTCAGAGTATACCCCATTGGCGGCACCTCTTGAACATGTGTTTGAGGTCGGGGACAAAGCTGGAGTGTTCAGGAAGCCGACCCGTATCGGCCCACCTGGGAGGAGGGACCTAGGAAAATACTGTGCATTTCATGATGCAAACGGACACGAGACAGCTGACTGTCGTCACTTGAAGGATCATGTTGAGGATTTAATCAGGAAGGGATACCTTACAGAGTTTGTGGCGCAAGAGGCGAAAAAGTATAAAGATGAGAAAGAGAGAAAGGAGGCAGAAAAAATGGTATCTGGTCGTACAGCAAGGGCAAATAGTATCCGTACCATAATAGGAGGTCCATACATTGGAGGCACAAGGAGGAACTCTATGAAAAATTTTGCTCGGGAGGCTAAAGGAGTTCCCCTTACTAATGTCTTTCATCTGGCTGAAAGGCCCCCAAAGCTGTCTAAGGGGGAAGCTGCAGACATCACTTTTATTGAAGAAGATGCAAAGCATGTGCATCACCCACATAATGATGCTCTGGTGGTCATGTTCTCCATTGGGGGAATGAATGTGCATCGAATTTTGGTGGACAATGGAAGCTCTTGTAATATAATAGCTTACGATACCTACCAAAAAATGGGTCTCCTGGATAAAGAAATGTGTCCTTCTTACAACGATTTATATGGATTTACTGGAGGTCCAGTTCAGATTGTGGGACGTGTGAAACTCCCAATCAGGATGGGGAGTGAACCTTATGTGGCAACCCAGGTTGCAGAGTTTATGGTTGTGAACGAAGACATATCTTATGATGCTATCATGGGCAGGCCTTTCTTGAAGGAGATGCTTGTGGTGACTTCTATTTACCATCTCTCAATGAAAGAGCTTCCGCTTTGAGAGAAGAGGTGGACAGATTATTGGCAGCTGGTCTGGTGAGGGAGTCTTTTTACCCCATGTGGCTGGCAAATCCGGTGCTGGTCAAA
Organism: Saposhnikovia divaricata; assembly: GCA_036435485.1. NCBI lineage: Eukaryota > Viridiplantae > Streptophyta > Magnoliopsida > Apiales > Apiaceae > Saposhnikovia > Saposhnikovia divaricata. The sequence continues at coordinate 6,600,768 of CM071597.1, read as the reverse complement.
AAGCCCAATGGAAAATGGCGCACTTGTGTAGATTTTACAGACTTGAATAAAGCGTGCCCAAAGGATAGCTTCCCGCTTCCTCGTATTGACCAGCTGGTGGATGCAACTGCTGGGCATGCCCTGTTGAGCTTTATGGACGCATATTCAGGATATAATCAAATTCCTATGTATGGCCCAGACCAAGAACATACTTCCTTTATAACAGATAAGGGGTTGTATTGCTACATTGGGATGCCTTTTGGTCTAATCAACGCGGGAGCTACGTATCAGCGTCTGGTAAACATGATGTTCAAGGATCAAATTGGGAAAACAATGGAGGTATATGTTGACGATATGTTGGTAAAGTCAAGAGAGGCAGCTGATCATGTTTCGCACTTGGCAGAAATGTTTGACATATTGAGGAAATATAGAATGAAGCTCAATCCTCAGAAATGTGTATTCGGGGTAGAATCTGGGAAGTTTCTCGGGTTCATGGTTAATCACCGGGGTATTGAAGCTAACCCTGCAAAGATTAAAGCTTTGTTGGAAATGAGGTCACCTAGGAGCGTGAAGGAGGTTCAGTCATTAACAGGGAGGGTTGCAGCTCTGAACAGGTTCGTCTCAAAATCTTCAGACAAGTGTAAGGAATTCTTTTCAGCAATTAAGAAGGGGAAGAACTTTGAGTGGACGGCTGAATATGAAGCTGCTTTTGAGAAGCTAAAGGAACAGCTGGGTAGGCCCCCGCTCCTTTCTAAACCAGTTGATGGTGAGGCTCTGATACTCTACCTAGCAGTTTCTGAGTATTCTATTAGTGCGGTGTTGGTTCGAGAAGAAGGGAAGGTGCAGTTTCCGGTGTATTATGTAAGTAAGAGATTACTGGATGCAGAAACCCGGTACACCAACATGGAAAAGCTAGCTTATGCATTGATTCTTGCTTCAAGGAAGCTTCGACCTTACTTCCAGTCTCACAAGGTTGAAGTACGGACTTCTTTCCCGTTAAGGCAGGTGTTACATAAACCAGAAGCTTCTGGAAGGTTGATGAAGTGGGCTATTGAATTAGGATAGTTTGATGTTGAATACAAGCCGAGGTCTGCAATAAAAGGGCAAGCGTTGGCTGATTTTCTGTTGGAATTTCCTCCATCCTTCGAGATAGGTGGAAACGAATGTATACCTGCTGGTGAGCTACCTGCTGGTGAGCTACCTGCTAGTGAGCTACCTTCTGGTGAGCTAGCTGTTGGAGGGCTACCTGTTGCGATGGTACCTGTGGAAAATTGTGCTCCGTGGTGGACTTTGTATGTGGATGGGGCAGTTAACTCTAATGGAGCAGGAGCTGGCATAGTGCTAGTAAGCCCCGAAGGACACAAGTTGCAGAGTGCTATTCATTTTTCATTCTACGCAACTAACAATGATGCGGAGTACGAAGCTCTGATTGCTGGTTTGAAGCTAGCTTTAGAAATGAAAGTGGAAAATTTGACCGTCTTTAGTGATTCAATGTTGGTGGTTTGGCACATTAAAGGAGGGTTTCAGGCTCGAGGCCCTCGTATTGATTTGTACATGAGGTATGCACAGGAATTGGTGAAGAGATTCAGGGAGGTGAATCTAGAACAGATTCCTAGGTCGGAGAATGCGAATGCAGATGCGCTGGCTAAGCTAGGCTCTCAAAGGGAAGCTACATTGTTAGGAGTCATTCCCCTTGAGGTTCAGCGTCAACCGAGTATTTCAAAAATTGAAATTTTGAATATGGAAACTACATTGGAGGATCACTGGATGGTTCCCATAGTGGAGTACATCACTAAGGGAGTTTTGCCAGAAGATAAGAATGAAGCTCGGAAATTAAAATATAAAGCGGCAAGGTATGTGATCTATGAAGGAATTTTGTATAAGAGGGGTTTTAATAAGCCTTTGCTAAGGTGTATTTCTGGAGACGAATGTGAGTATATCATGAGGGAGATCCATGAGGGGGTTTGTGGTAACCACTCTGGGGGAACCTCATTGGCACACAAAGTACTTCGACAAGGATATTATTGGCCGACTTTGCAAAGAGATGCTCACAAGTACACTCGAGCATGTGATCGCTGTCAGAGGTTCGCGAAATTGGGTGTCAACCCAGCTGTACCCCTTAAACCCCTCACTAGTCCTTGGCCTTTTGCGGTTTGGGGTATAGATCTAATTGGGGAGCTTCCCAAGGGTAATGGCGGAGTAAAATACGCAATCGTTGCAGTGGATTACTTTACAAAGTGGGCTGAAGCGGAACCTTTGGCTACAATAACTGCTGCAAAATTGAAGGAATTTGTGTTTCGAGCTATAGTTTGTAGGTATGGAGTACCTTATAAGCTCATCTCAGACAATGGGAAGCAGTTTGACAGCAAGGAGATGCGAGGCTTGTGTGAGGACCTTGGAATTCAAAAGGGGTTCTTAGCTGTTTGCCACCCCCAAAGCAATGGTCAAACGGAGGCTGTGAACAAGATAATAAAACACACTCTAAAAACCAAGCTGGAGGAGCGAAAGGGAAGCTGGCCGGAGGAGCTTCCAATGGTATTTTGGTCTTATAATACCACTCCAAGAACTACAACAGGTGAATCTCCATTCACCTTGGCATATGGTTGTGAGGCAATGGTGCCTGTTGAGATAGGAGCTGGTTCATTCAGGAGGGAAAATTATAATCCGGAGGATAATGAGGTGAATCATCGCTTGTACCTGGATCTTGTTGAAGAGGTGCGCATGAATTCACAGCTGAAGCTGGCTGCATACCAGCAGCGTACACGGAAATATTTTGAAAAGAAGGTACGAGCTCGCCCATTGAAGGTGGGGGATTTGGTTTTAAGGAGGGTGCTACCCAACATGAGGGTACCTGGTCATGGTGCGTTTGGTGCCAATTGGGAAGGACCTTACCTTATAAAGACGGTTCTTTGGGAAGGTACTTATCATTTGATTGATTTGGATGGGAAGCTGATCCCTAGGGCATGGAATGCCGAACATTTGAGGAAATATTACCAGTAGGTGCTTTTTTCAGGTAACGCTTTTTAAGTAGACCTCTTTCAGGTATAGGATTAATAAAGGTAGTTTATTAGTTATAGCTGCCATCTCTAGGACAAGTAGACGATTTGATTTTGTCTTGCTATGCTCGGGGGGGTAGTGCATGTACACCTCACCGATAGGAAATGTCGTGAATTTTTGCTTCCATGAGGCCAATAAATTTGTTGCTTTCTTTTATATATAACATGTTTTGCTTATGAATTATGTTGTGTTCCTGATATACTTTATGGAATTAGTATGGAAACATATGCGTAAATAGGTGGTTTTAAGTTCTTCATCATAGTTGGTAACATGATTAAAGAACTTGGGGGGTAGTAGGTTATACCACCTCCCTTTCGAAAAAACTCCTGAATATAGGAAGCCAAAAAAAAAATTGGAGTATAACAAAAATCGGAAGAAAAATACATAAATATGGATTTTGGAATGGATTATGGAATGGATTTTGGAATGGATTATGGTACATGAGGAACCTCATGGAAAGAGGTTCGCAAAACTGGTCCACCTATGAGGAGGTTCCGGTATGGAAGCTGCTCTGGAAATATACTATCAGGTTCATGCGAATCCCAGGGAATCTGGACGCATGAAGAGCCAAAGAAAAAAAATGTATCATGTAGGAGCCAGAATTCAGGCTACATGAAATGGAATAACTTACATAAAAATTGGCAATAAGCTTCAGCTAGTTAAAAAAGCGAAGCTCACATATGAGGCGCATTGTGTTCATATTTTTGGAAAAAGGTTTTATGGATTCTTTTTACAAAATAAAACAAAGTCATATGGGAACCGAGGCATTGGCCATATGATCACTCTTTACGCGGAAAGGCAAGGTGCGAGCAAATGGGAAGCTCTACCTTACTTTGGAACCTTACACATCAATATGTATGATTGTTTAAGGACAATTATTCATAAGGATTTTAAGATGAATTGGATGGGATATCTTTAACATGGAAAAAGGATTGGTTGGGTGTCAAACTGGTATGATCACCAAACATATTAAATCATGTTAAGAGAAGCTTCATGATATATATATTGGAGGGATGTAATCGGTATTCGAAAAACAAGAATTATCTTATGTGGTTTTAGGTAATTCGATACGTTTTGATTATTGGCATTAATCATAAATGGACAATATTTACTTAACAGGAAGTGTTAAGATATAGAATTCATGACGAGCTAGACATTGTTTATGAAGCTGATCTAATTAATCTAGCTACGAGTGAACAATTCACATCCGGGTTAAAGTATGTGCTTTGTTACTGGCATATGTGTACTCAACATGGTAAATTCAGAACAATACGAGGGTATATGGAAATTAAAGATGCATAATTCAAAAGAAACCAAAGTTATGGATTACATCTTGTGAGGCAATACGAGGAGCCCACGACCTCATAAAATTCAAAGTTAATGGCTACCAAAGCCATTCAAAATGATTTAAAAGTTTAAACCCACGCAGGGGTAGGAAAAGTTTCAGATTTCAAGGAGTTAAGGAGTAGGGGTGTTAGGAGATACCTCAGCCCTTGGAGTAGGAGGAACAGGGGTAGCTGTGTTAGAGGCGTCTGCTTTAGCTTCAGCTGGATCTTCCGAGGGAACCTCCACCTCTTTCTCCATATCAGCTGGATCAATGGAGTCCACCTTAGCTGCAGCAGCTTCCCTCTTCTTGATGTCCTCCACAGCTTTCACAGCATCTTCGCCTAGCTGAGACCAGTCTAGATCGGGGAATCGGAGGTAGGTGGATTCGATATAGTCATTGATGGCCGCATTATAGCCTATACCATAGGCTTCCTTCCTCTTCTCCTTTTGAACGGACCTTTCCTCAGCTAGCTTGACATTCATAGCTTCCATTTTTAGCTCTAGCTCATGAATTTCCTTGGCGTGGGAAGAAACCAACTCCTCTTTCTCTGCATCAAGAGCAACAACTGAATTGGCCAGCTGGTCGCGTTCCTTTATCAACTTGGTTTCAGCAGACTTGAGCTTCCTATTGGCATCCATATACTTCTTCTTCTCATCATCCTTGGTTTTGATAGATTGCTTAAGCTGTTTCACCTCCTCAGCAAGCCTTTGGTCACCTCGAGCTGTTTCCACAATCTTCTCCCCATGCTTAAGATAATGAAATAAACTCTGGGCATTGGCATGAAGAGCAGCTCGTGCACCCTCAGCTAGTGACAGTTTATCCCAAGCAGCTATGGCCTCCTCAGGAATCTGGTTTCCTGCCATCTCGAAGAAATACTGCATATGGGGGCCAGAGTTTCCGAGGTCCAGGGAAGGAGATGTCTTAGCCCTTTTAGCAGAGCGAGAAGCAGAGGCAGAAGCTCGAGGTGCTTCAGGGAGAGGAGGTGGTAACTTTCTCTTTGAAGAGGTGGATGATTTTTCTACATTAGGAGACGGAACTTTAATCTTCGAGATAGGAGTAGCTGCAATAGGGGTGACCTTGTCATCTTCGTCATCAGTAAACATTTCTTCATATTTGGTGGTTTTCTTGATAAAAGATGGAATTCCTGAAGCCATTTCTGTAAAGATTAAACAGTATATAAATTGGTGAGCAAGTTATCAATCAACAATACTTAAAATTATCGTAAGTATATGCCAATATTATTGATGAGCATGGTGTGAGGAAGGAAAATAATTTTAGCTGGTCGGAATAGGGGTACCTCTCCCAGGAATGAAATTACAACTCATGAGGTTGTCACGGGTTAGCAGACTAAGACCGTTCCCTAGCCCAGCTGACAAACTTAGAGCCTCTACAGCACGCTCCAAGGTTCGACCTCTTAAGGAGGATTTTGCAGGTATTTTCACAGACAGGTTAAAATCAATTCTTAATTGAGGGCAGTCATAACAGTAAAGGAACTGTTTGAGCCAACCACTCATCCCTCTCTTGCAACTTCTGAAACATTGGCCCTTATGGACACTCCAGGCGGATAGATAAAAGAAACCTGAGTTCTTGCCAGTCTGTTTTAGCTGGTAAAAATAACCTAGCTCTCGAGCAGAAAGAGTCTTGTTGAATCTGGTATGGTAAAGGATATACATACACATCGCCATGCGATATGAGTTGATGGTGAGTTGGATAGGAGCTAAATCAAAGAATTCGAGAACCTCTTGGATAAAGGGGTGTAAAGGCAGAGATAATCCCAATCTAAAAAATTGGGCTGACAAAACAGCTTTAGGTAGAAGCTGGCCTGGTTCAAACATGTCGAATTTGTGACATCTCTCTTTAGGAGAGGGGATGACTAAAGAACAGCCTATGTGGTGCGATTGTGTCAATTTCTTTAATAAGGGGGCAGTCATGGAGCTACTCAAATTTTCACAAGATAGGGTGGCAGGGGGTTTTTCAAAGGTATTGTTTTCTAATTCACCTGTTACAGAATCAGTTCTAGGAGGAGCTGTTGAGGTAGTATGTGAAGGGGTAGCTTTTACAGAGGAAGCTTCATCAACAGTAAGAAGAAGGTTTGGCGTTGTGGATCCTAGTGACATTTGTTCATCTGAGGAGGATACAAGGATAGCTGGTCGAGTATCCTTGATATTGTGAGTGAAAAGGTTGGTGTTTGATAAACGAGTTTTTGAATGACCTATTAGTTTGACCTTGGAACGAGTCCTGGCGCTTATGGTGAAGGATGGGTTGGTTCTGGAAATTGGGTCAAGGGGAAGCTGGACTGTGTTAGGAAGTTCTGGGGAGTAGGCCATCTCCTCAGAGGTAGAATGCTGGGAGCTAGCTGCATCTGATCCACCAGACATCTGCACAAAGTGAAGCAAGATGAGTAGGTGATCAGCGAGTTTCCCAAGTGAGGTGATTTAACAGGTGTGTGCGGATAAGCACATATAAACGGTCAGGAGCGAATGAAAGGCCAGGTTCGCCTAAACAGCTAGCTAGGCACAGGTACGCCTATCAAGGAATCTATACTATTCTTCTTAAATTTGGTATTCGTGTATAATGCACACATTATGTATACAAATTTAATTAAAAACAAGGATTGGTACATGCATTATAACAACAAACAATCATTCGTTTTTTGGAAAAGGAGAATTACACATGGGTTTTTGCAAAAACATGTAACACTGATGGGTTTTCGAATGAAGATCAGTACGAATTGGGTTTTAGGGTTTTGAATTCTAGAGGGTATCATGGTCCAGAAAGGGGGATACTTGTTTTGATGATGAATTAACCATTAATAAACATGGTATAATGACATGCGTATGTGGAGATTAGTGTGTGTATCTAGGTGTGTATGCATAAATGCAAATTGGAGACAAATCGCAATATGTAATTAAGAACACAGTAGTAAATAAGTTCATTGAAAGGAGTAAAAAGTGATTATACCTGGATGATAGTTGGAAGGATTAAAGTGGCTGGAGCCGGAGAGTATTGCCGGGATGGTTCGCCGGAGTAGAGCTTCTCTTCGGGAGATGAACCGGTGAAATAAGAGGAGAGTGTGTGTTTGTGATAGAAGGAAAAGAAAAGGGGGATGGACTGGTGAAGAGGTATAAATAATATAGAAAGGGAGAGATTGTGGCGTGTAGGAGTTGGTATTGAATGGAGTTATTGTTGCCTTGGGAAACGAAACGGTGGAAGCTGAATTGTTGTGTGACACGGCTATTAACAAAGGAAATGGAATTTTATTTTTTGTTTTTTGGTGAAATTCTAATTTATGAGTTGCTTTTTAATAAATAAATTTTTGGGGATTGACTCGTGGTATCAGAAAGGTTATTTTGGAGAGAATTATTGAGAAGAAAGTATTTCTTGGAAGGAGTTAAATTAGAGGAACCTGGGTTTGAAAAATTTTGTTTTGATTTGCTAAATTCTTTAATAATGGGAGTAACTTAAATTTTGATTTAAAAGGAAATCATGGAATCTTTGGAAAGGTTTTACTGGATTAATTATGGCAAGGTTATTGCGAAATATATGGGATGTTAAGGTGATATGCTGGAGCTGGACATAAAAAGTGAAGTTGAAGCTAAGGAGAAATGGCAAGGTTCCTTGTGTATTTTATAGCTACAAGGAACCTGGGGGGTAGTTGTTGTGCCCAAAATTTGTAATGGGCTTAGTTTTGGGCCCATGGATGTTGGAGGCCTGGTAGGGTGTTTAAAAGGTAGGAACAAGGTAGCTGGAAGGAAAGAGGTGTACCTCTAGAGGGAAGCTCTGGAGGTGGAGGTTCGCTTTTTTGGGAAGCTGTGTAGGTGCAGGTGGGCTCACAGGTTCCACCTCTGCTGGCCGAACGGATAAGGATTGACTCCTAATTTGTAGGAAGTACGAATTGAGTCCTGTTAATAGTCTATTTTAATGAGGGATATGTTTCTAATATGATAAATATTAGAAATTTGTGATATATGTCTATACATACATGGAGTTCTCATATGAGTAGGATTTGGGAGTTCTACTTCGAATAGGACTCTACTAAGGGGCTAGCTGATTTAAGGAAAAGTCATATTTCTACACAAATACTTCGAGATTAACATGGATGGAGGGATTAAATCTTATCAATTTCGTGGCTTAATGGACAAGGAAAGGATTCCTAACCTAAAAGAACTACATTAGGGCTTGATTCCTATAAATAGGATATGTAGGCAATTAGCAAGGGGTCGGTTTTTTTACTTTCTGAATACACAAGGCACGTGTACCCTAAGTAATACATTCCTGGACATACTTGGCCGGATTTTTGCCATTATCGTCCGGTGAACTTGCTAACTCAGCCCAAAAAACATAAAATACCATTATTAGGTTCAGCTGCCCTGCTTTGGTACAGCTGTTCGGTTTGTTATTTATCCGAAAACCAAGGATAATTCCGGTTATTCCGGCGAGGCTTTCTCGGGGTGTTGTGTGAATTTTTTGCATAACAGTAACAAAGATGGCTGTTGAAGGACCAAATCTCTTCTTAATAAATGGACATTGTTTATTAAAGATTTTGAGTCTGAAAAAATGGTTATGTAATGTGAGTGGCCCTATATTGGCTATTTGCTGGAGTATTTTCTCTGAAAGAAAACATCAGTATAGCCTTTAGCAAATAAATCAACTAAAAGTAATTTTGTCTAATTGCTAAAAAAATTAAAGTTACATGGCATTACACCGAAAGTTCATTTGCGGAATTATTGTAAAATAAATGTCAGAAAAAATCACATCAATTATTTTAAAATATTTATATTTTGCCGCCTTAATGAAGCATCAATGACCTTTCGGTAATACGACGATAATTTATATGATGTGCCGGGAATATTAGGCAATCTCGTCACCTTGCAAAGACACACAATTATTTAATACTCCGTTTTGTTTTTATGTAATAAAATAATATTAAATTTATTTTCCATAATTATTGCTAAAAACTGGAAAAATAATAAAGTTAGATAATCTTCAGCTTCTTCCAAACCAATGGACATTGAGAACACCAATAAAAATACAAAAAAACATATTAAGCCACAAAGTAAAATAACATGTTACACATTTAGTAGGGTAAGATAATGAAAATAAAAATGAACTCGTAAAGATTGAGTAACGAACACTATAGCACACGTACATAGAAACAATTACATGCGTTTTTAAGAGGCTTTAAGTCCCGGTTTAAAGTGATTTTTAACTTTTAAGTTGAAAAATACTATGTATATATTTGTTTGTGTAATAAGAAACGAAACCTAATCCGTTATAATACCAGTCAAAGTGGTGTCGGAGGAGGGTAGATGTACGCAGACCATGCCCCTATATAATAGGGAGGCTGTTTCCGAAGGACCCCCGGCCTAGTACAGAATTACAAATATAGAAATACAAATACTGAAAGAAAACCTAATACAAACTAGGAAACTCACGCACACGCAGGAGTCGAACCTCTGACCTCCTTCAAAAGAGGTCAGTGGCTCAACCACTACACCAACATGTTGTTGGCTTTGTTTGTGTAATAAGCAATGTTCTAAAAATCGCTAGGCGGGTCTAGGCGGTGAGCCTACCTTCTAGCGATTAATCCACTACGCGGCGATTAATCGGAATGATTAATCGGAACATTAATCGGATGTATTAAAATATTATTTTTTATATAATTTAATTTTAATGTTTAAAAATATATTTTATATAAGTAAAAATATAAATATCTTCATTTTATTATTAAATATGATGAGTGAATTTTCCTTTTCATGTGTAAATTATATTTTTTTTAATAAAATTATTTTTAAAAAATTATTTTTAAAGTTCTATTCTTAATTTGACTGCTTTTTTTAAATTTGACCGATTAATCGCCGCCTAATACCGCCTAGGGCCGATTAATTGTAAGATACCAGGTTATTTTAATTTATTATTATTATTTTATTAATTATTATGTTAATTAGTATTTAAAGAATAGAATTGGATTTGAGAATATCGTTGTGGAATTCAACGATATTTAGTATTGAGTTTATATGAGTATATATTGAGTTCTATGTGCCAATGTGTGCCCCAGTATTTTATTGGTATTTTTAGTGATTTAAAAATATTTAAATCAAGTATTATTGATCTTCAAAAATATTTATTTAATTATCGGAGGGCTTAAAAATCATGAAATCTTTTGTAAAATTATCTTTATATATTTTGTTAGGTCGAATACACAATATATAATCAAGTACTGTATGAATAAGTAACAAGAACACACGTTTTAACTCTTAAAACTGTTTGGAATAGATAATTCCTCTCTCGGTGATGTAAAGTATCACAGAGAGCTGCTTAGGTTACAAGAATGTTATTCGTTCACAATGGATACCCTTCTAGGGTTAACCTAACTGTATTTATAAGATATACAGCTACGTACAATCGTAAATTGATTCTCCTAAAATTAAGCTATACAATTGATATCAATTACGATTGCTACACGTCTTCTAAGTCAACTCAATCTCTTTGATAGCTATCCAATCTTCAAAGATATCGCTTCCATATTAATATTAAATTAATCTTCAAACTCTGTTGACTTGTAGACGCTCCCAGTAGACAGACTTTAGCAAACTCTGTTCTCTCCATGCTAACAGTGTTTGCGCTTCCATGTATTCAGCTATCAGTGTTTACGCTTTCCTCTGTCAGCGTTTGCGCTTCCAGCAATCAGCATATACTCAAACTCTGTTACAACTGCTTTCAATAACAAGTTAAACTCTCTTTACCTGTAACACTTAAACACTGACATTAAATCACATCAATTATATCTAACAATCTCCCCCAACTTGTTCATTAGAAAAATGTACAAGTTCATAATAATTGATGATGTCAAAACTAACAAATAAAAACACAGTGTTTAACATATAATCAGAGTTTAAACTTGACTTAGCAAAATTTACAGAAAATTTGAATTACTTACAGATTCTGTCTACCTAACCTCCTCAAGATCTGGAGTTGTTCTGAGATAATCAATCAACAACCTCCTCTCAGCATTCTCAAGTTCAATCTCCATAGCTACCTTGATCTCTCTTAAATCTGGATCATTCTCATCAGTTTGAAAAATAGCAGCTCTGAGATCATAGATCTTGTTTCTTCTCATTTCATTTCCCAATTTGATAAACTTCACTTCTTCAGACTTTACATTAAAATCTAGAACAGTAATCCCAAGATCAGTCTTCAGCTTTGTAGTTCCCTTCTGCATTTCAATCAAATTTCCATTCCAGTCTCTGTACTTTGGAACATACTTGCTGTATTTCATATGTCTATTTGCAAGATTCTGTATCATCTTTTGTCTGAGCACATTTACAACTGATTGAGCTCTTTGATTTCTTACTCTGAAAATGTACAGAACATACTCTAGTTCTTCCCAGAATTTTAAATCAATATCATTCTCAGCAATCTTGAACACCGTTCCATCAGTCATGAAGTATAACAAGAAATCCTTCCCTAAACTTTTCTGATGAACAAGCTGTACTGACTCCAGTCTGTCTAAACTCTCTTGAGTGACACCACGACCTGGAACAGACAATGAAGAAGGATCTCTGGGAGCAACATTCTGTCTTTTATCTCTATGTGAGCCAATGCCTCCTTTGTTATATGCAATTTTACCAGATAAAGCTCTACCATCAGTAAAATCCATTGAAGCTGTAGCTGGAGCTGTAGCTGCAAGACTCGAATCATGAAGAGCACCTTTTCGAAATCTTGATTTCAACTGAGAAGACAGTATCGGTGTAGTCACAACTTGTGTAGCAACAGAGGTTGTGTCTTTATTCTTCTGTACAACATGTGTACCAACAGAGGTTGTAATTATCATTTTATTCCTGCTGTCTTCACCCATCACTCCTTTTAACTTCAGCTTGGCATCAATAGAAGACTTTCTAATCAGCTTTCCTTTATCCTCTTCTTCTTCTTCTTCTTGAATATCAGATAATCTCTCTTTGATCTCAATTCCTTTCATTTCATGCCTTGAAGACTTTGAAGCTTTAACAACTTTATTCACTTTCTTGGACTTTTGAGCTTTTAAATGCTCTTTCTGCAACAGCTTCTCTTCAGCTTGAACATCCTCAAGTGTAGCTTCAGCATTCTCTTCACGAAATAGTTTCACAGCCAATTCTTCATCTGTTTGTGGATTGTCAGAGAATGACAAACCCTTTGGCTTTGAACCAGAAGTACTCTGAGCATTTGTATCTATCACCAAATTAGGCTTTGACCTTGTAGACCTCCCATGTCCTTGTCTGGAATTTGCATTTCTTAAGCCCTTCTCAGCATTGGTACCTTCATCATCAAGATGATCTTTCTTTGGCAGAGTTTGAGTTTGCTTACACTTGGTTTTAGCAATTCTCTCCCCCTTTTTTACATCATCATCATCATCTTGAATCAGAATTGAGGTGATTAATTCAAGAGAGTTTGCAATTGAATCAACCTTCTCATTTAGTAAAATCTGATTCTTTTCAACTGTGCTCAGTCTGTCATTTATAGTTGCTTGAGCTTTGGCAAATTGTTGAAAGAGTTTAGCATTAGCTAAGTGAGCTTTCTCTTCATGAGTAGCAACTTCTGTTCGAAGATCAACAATAGATTTCTGAGTATCATCAAATCTATTATTCAAAGTTTTGATTTGAATCACTGTGCCTTGCAAACAAGTGAAAATTTCTGGATTTTTAATCTTCTTAGAATTGACTTCAAGAAACTTTTCTGCCCTTCCAGGAGAAAAAATACACTCTGACTTGTACCAATCAGCAGTTTGCTTGGCAAAATAACCAGCATCAATTTCATTATTAGAAGGGCCAGCAAAATCTGGTTTTTCTCCTGTTTTCTGACCATAGGTTCTTGAGCAGAAATAGGTTCTTGAGCAACCTGTTTTCCTTTATCAACTGGAGTTTGCTCTGAAGAAAGAACCATTTCTGGTTTATCAACCTCCTCATTATGAGCAGAACCATGATTAGCATCAGAGTTCAACTCAGTGTGTGATGCAACCACAGTGTCTTCAAGAACAACAGTAGGCCCATCAGCAACACCAGTATCGATAGAAAGTGTAACCTCCATGAGTGGTGGAGTAGATGCTTCATGATTAAAAGAAAGTGGAGTTTCAGCAAACTCTTCCATTGGAGACAAAACATCTCTAACAGCTTCATTTTCTTGAACCTTAACAACTTCTGGTTCAGAAAGCTTGACTTCAGATTCTTGTATTATAGATTCTATGATAACCTCTGGCTCACCAGTAGGAATATCAAAAGAGATTTTCTCTTGAGCCTCTTCAACATGCTCATCATCAGAATCAGTTAAAATAAGCCTTCTCCTCTTAGCTTGAGGTACTACAACAAATTCTTCTCCTGCACTAGAAGGTCTATTTGCCCTTTGTTTGAATCTTCTAGCATGTTTGGTGTTGATTGCAGTATGTATCTTTCTTTTTGGCTTTTGTGATGATTGTGGATGAGTGGTAGTGACAGGGTTTGTTGGTTCAGTAGTCATGTGGTCAGATTGTTGTTGAGGTTCTGTTTGTGTTTGAGGTGATATAGGTTGATCAGTGGTTGTTGGTATCGGCTCAGGTGATTGAGTAGGTTGAGATGGGATGTTTTCTGTACGATCAGTGGCTAAATGTTCAGGCATAGATTGTGGTTCTGGTTGATGTGGTTCATGTGAGTCATGGTTTGATGATGAAGAATCTTGTGGTTGATTGACAAAGTTCTGTAAAGCAAGTGGCAATACTAAAGGAGGTATGTCTTTTCCAACATCTTTGTTAGTCATATCAGAGAATATTCTCTTAGTGACTCGAAAAGGTTGAATTTTATCAGCTTCATCAATAGTTAACCCAGAAACACATGCATTGAACAGAAGTTGACAAAATCTAGCAAAGTAAACTGTAGTAGACTCTGACAACTTATCACCCAAATTCATTAAAACATATCTACCAAAATCAAAATTACTGCCATAGAGTAGAGAATACCCAATTTGCAGACTGTCCATTGGAATAGCATCCCAGTTGGTGATCTTCTTTTGGAATGTCCTGGTGATACAATCAAAGAAAAAATTCCACTCTTTTCTCAAGTTTGGCCTCTTCACACTGCCCAGCTTGGCAAGTGATTCCATGTACCCAATCTCTATTAGCATTTCCCTCAGATTTTCCTCAGTGACAACTTCATATGAAGTGTGTGTGTCGAAATCCATGACATCACGAACAGTTTGTGGAGTAATCACAAACTCTTGGTCTTCATGAGAGAAGATGATAGACGGAGTTTCACTCGCTCCTCCTTCTATATATCTTGAATTTTGCCAGAAACTAACAACTTGGGAAGCAGATAGAGTAGCCGGTTCAACCAGCGCTTGCCCAATCTCAGAATTTCGAAGAAAATTTTGCATTAGATGGAACGCCTCTGGAGCCCGGCCGTTCTCAAGTAAAGCTGCATAATTGTTAGGCACAAAACGTAGACCAAAGACAGTGAAAGGTTTAGTTGCCATTGAATCAAGAAATAAGCAAGAAGCAACTGTGAAAATGTTTTGCAAGAAAGGTGTTTGTGAAAATGCCAAAGTGAAGAACAAAGATGTTTTCTGTTTTGGTAAAGTGAATACGAGTGGGTAAAAGTGATTGTGAGAAAAAGTAATTTGAGTTTTAATTAAAAACTAAACTCAAAAGATTTTACTTGAAAACACACAACTGTTCCCTTGAAAAGTGTAAAAAATGAGACACATTGATGAGTGAGTGGGACACGTGTCACACATGCAACGGTTCACTTAATACATGCGCAGTAAAAGCCATTATTACCGCTGTTGTTCCGTTTATCAAGACACGTTACCACTAAGTACATCAATTAACAGTTGTCACTTACTCCATTTACTCCAAAATTTTCAAATTATCTTAATGAAAATTTACCTTAGAGTACATAACACAATCAATCAGTGTTTGTCCAATACTCAATCTTTATCACAAAAACCCTTTCAAAAATGCACAGTCGTGATTTTCGTGTGTGAGTAGCAGAGTTTACCAAATCAATTTTTATAGCATCTAATATTTCATAAAATCCATAAATCAAAACAATAAACACTGAATGCACAAACTCTCATATTAAACACAGAGTATATGATGAATGCTAAACTCTGTAGTTCCTTAATTACAGAAATCTGAATATCCCTGTTCCAGTTTATGTTCATGATTATCCAAGTAAGCACACAGTCATTATAGACAAAAATAACAAGAGATAAACATCAAAGCATCATTCAGTGAGTTACATGTCAAGGATTGTCTCACAAACTCTCACATCACACAAGTGTTTAGGTGAAGTGTTTACTCTCAGATTCATTCAGTAAAGGCAGATGCTACCATAAGCTTGAATGTCCACCATATCTACACCACTTCGATTATATTTATGCACAAATCAAAAGGACTTTGTTCAGGGTTATAATTGAGTGAAATCAAACAGATGAGAAGAAATGAGAATTCCTAACTGAACAATTTATTTGATCAAAATATTCAGTCAAATGATTAGTACATATTTGTACAAGATGATCAGTATATATACCCCCTTTTTTTTTATTATTATATATATATACTGAGTAAGATATCTTTTCTTAAGAAATACTCACCTGCTTGAATTTGATTTAACAAACGAATATAACTGCTCTTAATACTTCAGTATTCAAGAAAAATGAGCAGTTAATTTGGCTCAAAGGGGTTTACTAAGGGTTGTGTTTTATGAACAGTGTTTATGATCAGTGTTCAAAGATGTTTTGAACAGTGTTTGAAGAAAGATGGTTAATCCTAATGCCTTTATCATCTTCATGCACACATATATCATGTAGTCCCAAAATGGTTTAATGCAAGTTCTAGAGCAACATACTTACTGATGAACATCACACAACAATAAAGTCTGATTGATATAAAATGTATCAATCACTTATTCAGCTCAAAATCTCACAGGGTTCAGACATGAACTGTTTCTCACCAAAATAAACAATGACACATCTCAAGTTTTAAAATTTTCACAAGTGCAAACAAAGAATCATCAAGAATCAAGTATGACTTGAAAACAGAGTGTCACTAATCAGAGTTTAGAGTTCATCAATATCAGAGTTATTCATGAGAGGCAATGCATGCAGTATTCATAGATTCAGAGTTTAGGATCAAATAAACTAAGAGATGCTCTAAATATGAAACAGTATCATGCTGTGTTAACTTACTGTGCAGTTTCTGATTAGATTACAGTGACTCAAAAAGAATCTTGATTCACTGAAAATCATGTTCTATACATTTTTCTTCATCGGTATTTTCATTCAGACAAAAATCAACTCAGAATTCACAGAGTTCAACAAACGTATTAACAGTGTATGACCAACAATCATGCTGACAGAATTTAATTAATAAGGTTCACATAGCACTTTAACAATTTACAGAAATATGAGCAACACATTTTATTTGAAAGAGTTTGAGTCTAACCAACATGTTTAGTCAAAACCAGATACCATCCCTAGTTCATTGACCAATCTTGTAAATGTTGCTTCACTTAGAGGCTTTGTGAAAACATCTGCAAGTTGTTGATCTGTAGGCACAAAGTGAAGCTCAATATTGCCTTCCTCTACATGCTCTCTGATAAAGTGATACCTTATGCTGATGTGCTTGGTCATTGAGTGTTGTACTGGATTACCTGTCATTGCAATAGCACTTTGATTATCACAGAAAATAGGTATTTTACTATACCTCAACCCATAATCCAGTAGTTGATTCTTCATCCATAAAATCTGTGCACAACAGCTACCAGCAGCAATATACTCTGCTTCAGCTGTAGATGTAGATATTGACTTCTGTTTCTTGCTGTACCAAGACACTAGTCTGTCACCAAGAAATTGACAACTTCCACTTGTGCTTTTTCTGTCAATCTTACAGCCAGCAAAATCTGCATCAGAGTAACCAAGTAGCTTAAAATCTGATTCTCTTGGGTACCACAGTCCTAAGGTTACAGTTCCCTTGAGATATTTGAAAATCCTCTTCACAGCTGTTAAATGTGGTTCCCTTGGATCTGCCTGAAACCTTGCACACAGACAGGTGGCATACATGATATCAGGTCTACTAGCTGTTAAATAGAGTAGAGAACCAATCATCCCTCTGTAACTTGTCATATCCACTGATGAACCTGTATCTTTGTCCAGTTTTGTTGCAGTTGCCATGGGAGTTGTTGCAGATGAACAGTCAAGCATACCAAATTTCTTGAGAAGATTTCTGGTATATTTTGCTTGATTAATGAAAATTCCATCATCTGTTTGCTTCACCTGTAAGCCTAGAAAATAGCTTAACTCTCCCATCATACTCATTTGATATCTAGACTGCATGAGCTTGGCAAATTTCTTACAGAGTTTATCATTAGTAGATCCAAAAATGATATCATCTACATATATCTGAACTAAGAGCAGGTCATTACCAGATTGAAAGTAAAACAGAGTTTTGTCAATAGTACCTCTGTGAAACCCACTTTCTAGTAGAAATTTAGCAAGTGTTTCGTACCATGCCCTAGGTGCCTGTTTGAGTCCATAGAGTGCTTTGTCTAACCTGTAGACATGATCTGGATATTTTGGATCTACAAAACCAGGTGGTTGTTCAACAAATACTTCTTCTTCAAGTTTTCCATTCAGAAAAGCACTTTTCACATCCATTTGAAAAACCTTGAATTTCTTGTGAGAAGCATAGGCAAGAAACATCCTTATTGCCTCCAACCTGGCAACTGGTGCAAAAGTCTCATCATAATCTATTCCTTCCTGCTGTGAGTAGCCTTTAGCTACCAGTCTTGCTTTGTTCCTTGTGATCACACCATCACTGTCAGTTTTATTTCTGAAAACCCATTTAGTACCAACAATAGATCTGTTCTTTGGCCTTGGTACAAGGGTCCACACCTCATTTCTCTCAAATTCATTTAGCTCTTCTTGCATTGCTGTTATCCAGTCAGCATCTTTCAGAGCTTCTTCTACTTTCTTTGGCTCAGTTTGTGACAAGAATGCATGAAACAGACATTCATTTGTTGTTGCACTTCTTGTCCTTACTCTTGCATCTGGATCACCAATAATTAAATCAGGTGTATGTGACTTAGTCCATTTTCTTGCAGAAGGCAGATTGCTTCTGTCATCATGTGATCCTCCCCCTTGATCCATGCTTTCCTGATTTTCTTGGTGCCTTTCTTCACTTTCTGATGCTCCCCCTGAATGTGACTGCTCAGAATTTGAATGTTCAGAGTTTGAATCAACAGTGTTTGATTCAGAGTTATCAATTGAGTCACTATCAGTGTTTGAATTATCACTTTGATGTGATTCTTCATGCTCCCCCTCAACTGGTTCTTCCCTTGTTTCTGATTGAAAAGTTTCTTCAGTGTATACCAGTAGAGGTTCAGAATTGACCTCAACAGTGTTTGTCAGATCTATATCATCCGAGTTTAATAAATCTTCATTTTCAAAGTGCAGTTGATCATGCTCATTAACATCTTCAAGTCCAGTTATTTTCTTGTCATCAAATGACACATGAATAGACTCCATGATCACTCTGGTTCTCAGATTATAAACTCTGAATGCCTTTGTTGACAGTGGATAGCCAACAAAAATTCCTTCATCTGCCTTTAGGTCAAATTTGGTCAACTGTTCAGGATGAGTCTTCAACACAAAGCACTTGCATCCAAAAATATGAAAATATTTTAGATTTGGCTTCTTCTTCTTCACCATTTCATATGGTGTTTTACCATGCTTGTTGATCAGTGTTGCATTTTGAGTAAAACAAGCAGTTTGAACTGCTTCTGCCCAGAAATAAGTTGGCAACTTTGCTTCATCTAGCATGGTTCTAGCAGCTTCTATCAAAGTTCTGTTCTTCCTCTCCACTACACCATTTTGTTGTGGAGTGCCAGGTGCAGAAAACTCTTGTTTGATCCCTTTACTTTTGCAAAATTCTTCCATAGATGAATTTCTGAACTCAGTTCCATTGTCACTTCTGATTATCTTCACTTGATGCTCTGACCCTTTGTCCAGTTGGATTATATGTTCTGTCAGTGTTAATGATGTTTCATCCTTCTTTGCAAGAAAATATACCCATGTGAATCTGGTATATTCATCAACAATGACTAATGCATATTTCTTCTTTCCAAGAGACATCACATTCACTGGACCAAAAAGATCAACATGTAGTAGATGATAAGGATCAACAATTGAAGACTCAGATTTGCTTTTGAAGGAGACTTTTCTCTGTTTAGCCTTTTGACAAGAATCACACAGTCCTTCTACATTCAACAAGGACTTTGGTAGACCTCTTACAAGATCATTCTTGATTAGCTCATTGATGTTGTTCAGGTTCAAATGAGAGAGTTTCTTGTGCCATTTCCAACTCTCTTCACTGGACATTCTTGTAGACAGACACACTGCTTTTCCATCTGAGTTGGTTGACAATTTTATTTCATAGATGTTGTTGTGTCTGTTTCCAACTAGAGCAACTTTCCCTGTAGATTTACTGATTACTTGGCAATATTCAGGCTGAAAATCTACATGATATCCTCTGTCACAGATTTGACTCACAGATAGCAAATCATGCTTGAGTCCTGGAACCAGAGCTACATTTGTGATGATGACATTTCCAAGATTAATATTGCCATATCCCAGTGTATGTCCTATGTTGCCATCTCCATAGGAAACTTCTGGGCCAGCCTTCTCCTCATACTCTGATAGCAGGGCTTTATTTCCAGTCATGTGTCCTGAACATCCACTGTCCACGACTAGGGTACTGACCCTGGTGCCCTGCAATCACAAACAATCACTGATTATTAGTTTTAAGGATCCAGACTTGCTTGGATCCTTTGGCTTTCTTAATTCTGTTAGCTTTTGCAGCGGAATTCACATTAACAGAGTTTAAGCTAACTTTTTCAGAGTTTACATTTGCAGAGTTTACTTTAACCCATTTCAAATTTGGTTTGGGTTCATAGTAATTATAGTAAATAGCATGATAATCTCTGCAAGTGTAAATAGAGTGCCAAGTACTTCCACAGTGTTTGCATAAAGTCTGTGGTCTTGTTCTCACATAATCACTCTTTACTGCAGTTTTAGAGGGCAAAGAATTAATGTTTTTATTCTTACTGCAGAAATTAGCAAGATGATTAGTGCTACCACAGTTAAAGCATGTTTTCCTAGGAGCTAATGAAGCAAGCATTGGCTTTATTCCTGATGTTATGCCTACCTTACCATTTCTGTTTTTCTTAGGCATTCTCTGTTTGTTGACAGATTTTATCTCCTTAAGCTTATGCTTGAGTTGTTTATCTGTCATTAAACCAATGTTAGCCTCTTTAACAAAAGTTTTAGCATATGACTCTTTAACAGCCTTTTTCTGTGCTTCAGTCTTAGGTCCACCTGTTCCCATGACATTACCCTCAGATGAACAATGTGGTCTAACCTTTACCTGATTTTCAAATCTAAGTTCATCTCCTACAGAGTAACCTAGACCTATTGTATCTGACTGAAACACTTCTTGAGTGTCTTTACCAGAGTGTGTCCATGTTTTAATGATGTGTTTAGTATCCTCCAATTCAGATTCTAGTTGCTTATACTTACCTAGCAACTCCTGTTCAATAAACACTGCATCATCTCTCTCTTTTTGAATTTTATTCATGTTCTCTAGCTGTTCCTCAACAAGTTTATTTCTTTCTTTGAGTTGAGAACACTCAGACTTTATCCTCTCATTTTCTAAAGTCTGATCCCTATAACTGATATGCAATGCTTTAAGATAAATTCTCAATTCAGTTATATCATCAGTGTTATAAGCATAGGTAGTTGGAGGTACCTTGAGATCATCATTTTCAGTCTTAGTAGTAGCCATGAGAGCATAGTTGACTTCCTCATCTGAATCTGAAGTGTCTGCCCAATCTCTGCCTTTGGTGTAGAGTGCCTTTTCAGTTTTACCCTTCTTGCACTCAGGAGCATAGTGACCCATCTCCTTACACTTGTAGCATTGAATCTCAGACTTATCTTTCTTACCAGATTTGAAGTCCTTTCCCTCTGATTTCTTGAAATTCTTCTTGTCAAACTTTGAGTAGTCCTTGGAGAATCTCTTTCCCTTCTTGAAGTTCTTGTATCCCATCTTCTTGAAGGTCTTTACCATCAATGCAGCCATTTGCATCATCTCCTCATCATCTTCAGAATCAGATGATTCATCTGTGTTTGAGTCAACATCAGTGTTTGATGACTCATTCTCTGAATGAATGACTAAAGCTTTTCCTTTTGCCTTTCTTCTTGATGCTTCCTTCTTTGATGGTTTCTCCTCAGCCTTAAGAGCAACAGACTTTGACTTTCTACTAGATCTTTTGTTTCTCTGCTCCAATTCCAATTCATGGGTTTTGAGTAGTCCATAAATTTCATCAATTTCTGTTTCACCAAGTTCATAATTATCTCTTATAGTGGTTGTTTTCACATCCCACTTTTCAGGTAAAGAGAGAAGAAACTTGAGATTTGAATCTTCTAAATCATACTCTTTGTCCACCAATGACAAATCATTGAGCAGTTTACAGAATCTGTCAAATGTTTCTGTCATGGTTTCATCAGATTTTGCCTCAAAATGCTCATACTCCTGAGTGAGTATGTTCCTTCTGTTCTTCTTAATTGCAGGAGTTCCTTGACATCTAACCTCAAGTGCATCCCATATCTCCTTTGCAGTTGTGCAGTTTATCACTTTATTAGACATAACATTGTCTAACGCACTGTGAAGTAAATGCCTTACCTTCGCATCCTTTGCAATAGATGAAAGATCCTCAGCAGTTAGATCTTTCTTCTCTTTTGGAATAACTTTTGATTCCTCACCGGCAGCAGCAGTAGATAACTTTGTAGGTTTGTGAGGACCTTCATAAATTCTGTCCAGATATTCTGGATCTGTAGCCTCCAGAAACATGGTCATCTTCACCTTCCAAATTGCATACTCTAATGGCCTTAGTATAGGAACCCTAATTGTTTCATACCTACTAACAGTAGTAGGAGCTTTCTCAGATGGTGGAGGTATCTCTGCCATTGATTACTATTGCGTTTGGATCTTTAACTGTAATAAAGTAACAGATTTGGCTCTGATACCACTTGTTAGGTCGAATACACAATATATAATCAAGTACTGTATGAATAAGTAACAAGAACACACGTTTTAACTCTTAAAACTGTTTGGAATAGATAATTCCTCTCTCGGTGATGTAAAGTATCACAGAGAGCTGCTTAGGTTACAAGAATGTTATTCGTTCACAATGGATACCCTTCTAGGGTTAACCTAACTGTATTTATAAGATATACAGCTACGTACAATCGTAAATTGATTCTCCTAAAATTAAGCTATACAATTGATATCAATTACGATTGCTACACGTCTTCTAAGTCAACTCAATCTCTTTGATAGCTATCCAATCTTCAAAGATATCGCTTCCATATTAATATTAAATTAATCTTCAAACTCTGTTGACTTGTAGACGCTCCCAGTAGACAGACTTTAGCAAACTCTGTTCTCTCCATGCTAACAGTGTTTGCGCTTCCATGTATTCAGCTATCAGTGTTTACGCTTTCCTCTGTCAGCGTTTGCGCTTCCAGCAATCAGCATATACTCAAACTCTGTCACAACTGCTTTCAATAACAAGTTAAACTCTCTTTACCTGTAACACTTAAACACTGACATTAAATCACATCAATTATATCTAACATATTTATTGAGTTTTTAAAATTGTTGGGTGGATTAATTTGGGAGATTAAGTATTTTAAAATGATTTTAAGAGTTTTATTGTATTTAAATGATCAAAACTTTTAAAATTCATATTTAATTCATTTTTGATCCGAAAAATATTTTAAAAATATGGGTGTGTTTGTAATTTTATACTATTTATTTTAAAAATGGAAAGTTTTATTTTTCATTATTTTTCCATTTAAATTCGATTTCTAAAATGATTAAATTATATTTTTTTAATTGATTTTCAGTTGTGTGTATTTATGAAAACACCCTTATCTCTCCAATCCCTAAATTACCAGTGTTTTCCCCCAAATTCAGTCGGGAGGTCTGTTCTTTTCTCTAATCCTCTCTCAAAACATTTCTCTCTCCCAACAAATCTCTCAATCTCTCCACTATATCTCTCGTTCTCCTCTCCCTCAAGCTGTCATGGCTGTGGTCGACGTTTTCCTCACTCCCCTCAGTTTTCTTGAGTCTGGTCGCCTGTGTGGGTGCGGTAATTGTGTGTTGATGGTGGTGTTGTGATGTTCGTGCACATAGTACATGTATGTATAGTCGCGTGTAGTGTGCACTTCGTGTATGTGTGTTACTACAGATTGTGGAAACAGCAGAGGCGCGCGGAGGTGGTGACACGCAGGTGGCAGCAGAGAGAGAGAGAGAGAGCAGCGGGGAGAGAGATTGTTCGAGGTAGATGGACCGGTGATGACATCGTGGTGGTTCTCCGACGAGTTGACTTTTTGGGTGGATCGGATCGGAAACGAAAATGGTATAAATTCTTAATTTTTAATTATTTAATTTCCGTGTTAAATTTAGTTATGTAATTGCGAGTATTGTTTAATTAGTGTAATTATAATTAGATTTAAATGGTGAGATTAATGTGTTAATTTTCGTGAATTAATTCATAGATTATAATTGTTGTGATAAATTGTGAGTCCGAAATATGTTCGGATTAGTATTTGTTATTTGTTAAACATTAATTGCTAATTGTTGTTGCCGAATATAATATATTAAGTATTAATTGAGTTGGCTAAGTTATAGTTACTTTATGCTAAATATTATAAGTCGAGTTTGAGTAATTGTCGAAATTCGTAATTGTCAAGTACTTGGTATTGTTGAGTAAGTGGTTACTAATTTACCTTGATAATTGTTAGTGATTATCGGATATGTTATATGATTAGTAAATTGTGTGTTGAATTTGGAGTGACAATTATACTTGTTAAATCACTATTTGTGGATATGGGTTTTAGGATAAAAGAAGTTACATGTATATTTTAATTGGATTGTGATATATGCCCGTAATATGAAACTGTCTCCTGATTGTATAGTTTTCAAATGTAATCTATAGTAAAGTTAAACTGTTATTTAATTTTCTTTATATGTTTATCTGCGAGGAGTTGTAATGAGATCACGAGTCTTAAATGTCAATATTTAACGACTTGTGTAATTCTCTTCAACTAGTTCCTCGGGCTTACGAATATCCATGATTTGCTATCACGAGTATAATTAATATACTTGAGTGGTGTGATCATCGATATAGCATAAGTAATAGTTAGTGCTAGGGGTTGTTCCCTAGGGCTTACGAACATCAATGATTGATTGTCACGTGTATCATTAAAATGCGTGAGAAATACGATCATTGGTGTAGCGTAAGTAGTAGTGTAATGTAAATTATTATGTGTATGTGCCGCATGTCAGGGCGGGTACTTTTCATTAATTGTTTACTTTTATGTTGCTGCAAGTTGAGGCAGCTTTATTTTGTAAAAACAGGGTTGAATTGTATTTGAGGGGCTGTGCCCATAGTCCGATAAACGAATACTTCATGCCGAAATTTTCTAAAAATCCCCTGTATTTAAAGTTATTTAAATTATTTGATTTAAAGATTTAAAGGCATGTATGTGTATGAGTGATTAAGTACATATGTGATGATTAATGAGGTGTGGGTATATATATTTATGTATGTATTGCTTTGCGAGTTGCAAGTAATTAGTTATTAATTGGGTTATTTATGTACTAAATGGTACTTTACTATTATTTCGAGTATAATTAGGGATTCGATATGGACCCAGCGAGCGTGTTGACGAGACGATTGAAGGAGAATGAATGCATGACGAGTCAAGACCGAAGTATAGTAAGTAGCGAATCGACGCATTGGAATCGAGGCAAGTGTACTAACCCTCGCTTATCGTTTAAGCGAGATAAATATGTTTCTATTCAATATAAGAATTCCCTTCAAATCATTATTGCTAGTATCCTCTCCTTCAAATTATTGATAAGGATATATTTTATTCATATATCATGTGGAAAGTAGAATTTCAGTTTTATTGCCAGTATTATTCTTTCTTAAGTATTGTCAGTAATATTGTGTTAAAGTTTTTGCTGGTATTGCATTCTTACTCCTTGTTTTAGTATAATGTTCTTAATGTATATGGTTTCCCTGAGATTAATTGATAGTAAAGTAGTTTAATGGAATTGGAAGAATTTTATAAAAAATGTGGACCAGCTTCGTGGTCAGAGTAGTAAAGGCCAATGTCAATAAGTGCCTAGTGAGGGATCCCAGAATATTGTTTTTAGCTGGACTTTACGTGGCTGATCACCCGTAATGTCCAGAGTATGATGAAAACTCCAATTCCATTAAATGTTGTTTTTATGCAAATATATTCTTATGATAGAATGTTTAAGTTAAAGTACATTTTCATTTCCAAGTATGTTGGATATAAAGTTATGATTTGAGTTAAAAATTATGATTTGAGTTAAAAGTTATGATTTGAGTTAATAAATACTGTTAGTATAAAAATGGAAAGTTATTCATATTAGTGTTTTGAACGGTGAAAACTAATTCACGGTTATTATGGTCGCTGTGGCATTTGTTGCGCAGTGATAGTAAGGACCGAGAATGAATTGAGATCTTCTTATTTATTCAAACTCATGATTGTCAGGCCGGTTAGGCAGCTAGGTGTACAAACGCTTAGTGACATGAATGAAATTTGAGTAACTGAGAATTTCTTGGAGTTTTTGTTAAAGCGATAGTTAAAGTATTTTGCAAGTATTAAAAGTATTGAATCTAGTATTACGAACCTTCTCAGTTATTAAATTCTGATTTCGAGTTATAAATGTTTTAAATGATATTAATCTTCTGTTAAAGTTAAGAATCCAGATTTCAATTATAGTATTGATTATAAATTAATGAGCATTCCTTCGCTCATATTTATTGTTCCTATTTCTTGAATTGCAATTATTGCATTCTTATTTCATCCAGTTCAGTTCTATATATAACTTGCTGAGCATTCTTTGGCTCACACTTGTTGTTTTTAAAATCTAACTTTTCAGTAAGCTAGTTGGCGAGGCTTAGTCTGCGCAGTTCAGAAAGTGGAAAGAAGAAGCAGGATGCTGTTATGAAGCTGACGTGGATCAGGGTATTTAGATTTAAAGTTTGATTTGTTGTATGTATATATAGTTTTAGTAGTTATAGTATGTATTTGATTAGTTGGCCTGGTATACTTCTATTCGAAGTTATACCAGTGATTTAAGTCTGTATAAATTTTTGTATATAGAGTTGTATTTAAGTTGGTTTTGGGTTTTCTTGTTTCTAGAACTGTAACCTAAGATCCTTAGTTGGGAGTTGGGGTCAAAGAGCTTTTGATTGAGTTTTTATTTTTATTTCAGTTTTATTTTGATTTCAGATTTTTAGTTTAGTATTCAGCAGGTTTATGTTGTATTTACGAATACATCATGGCCAATTTTTTTGTTAGAATTATTGACTTTGTTAGCGTGACGCCCAAATCTACTGACCCCGGATTTGGGGGCGTTACATTAATCGCCGCCTAATCGATTATTCCTGCCTAACTAATTAAACCGCCTAATATCACCTAATTCGGCCTAGGTCCGCCTAGGCGCCGTCTAATCAAAAAAATGCCTAATGACCGATTTTTGCAAAATTTAGGCGTTTTCAAGCCGCCTAGCGCCTGGGCGGCGATTAATCGACCGTCTAGGCCGATTTTTAGAACACGGGTAATAAGTTAGAAAATAACTTAAAGTTAAAAAAACAGTTTAGAGCTAGAAGTTGGTATGAGGTACTTTTTGAATGAATTTTTTTATTTTGATGATTTTATTTGATAAAAATTAATATCATCATTCAAATTAATAATTATCAAATTTATTTTGATTTTTACATTTTTTAATAAATAATAAATTACTCATTATACAAAATTACCCAAATAGATATTGATTTAAAATTTTTCTTTTCCACTAGTCAGTTTAAGCAACTTTAAATCATAAATAATAATTCTAAGTTTACCTAAACCACCTCTAAGCATGGTTCTAAAAATCCCCGATTTAGCCAATTAATCCCCGATTAATCCTCTATAAGGTACCTAACCGATTCGATTTTTAAAATCCGACTAATCCTATGAATTTATTTAAAATGATATGTTTAATTGTAAATTAGACTAATAAATTAAATAATATTATAATATCCGATTAATACTCCAACTAATCCCCCATTACCCGATTAATCTTAAATCAGTACCTCAATCGATTTATACCGATTATCGACTTTTACAACCATGCCTCTAAGTCACAACAATTCAAAGTACCAGATGCCTAAGTAATCAAATATAAAACCACATTTTTGTTCCCGATTTATCATTACAACCTATGTATATTAGAATTTATATGTATATGTTAATAATATTAAAATATATATTATAATAACTAGCTTATAACCCGTGCAACACACGACTCTTTTTCTAATATTTATTATATTATTTTTATTATTATTTATTTGTTATTAGTTTACATATCTAATTGTTGTTACGAAACTGATATATATATATATATATATATATATATATATATATATATATAGTCCATATAGGGTAAAGAGTTTCTACCTGACACTGTAGTAAACTTTTCTACAGTGTCGCCTTAAAATCACGATTTTGCTGCACATATGATATGCAAACTGATCGTTGAGAGATGGAGAAAAATACAGTGAAGTCAGATTTCAAAAAAAAAAATTCACTAATTGACGGGAAAAATCAAATTAAAAATGGAGGAAATTAGGTGGGATTGTTATATATATATATATATATATATATATATATATATATATATATATATATATATATATATATATAAGATTTTACACGTTCAATTTATTATGTATTTTATCTTGAATTCTTAAAACTTGATTTGGATGATTTTACAGCCTACGTGAAATTAACAAAATAATATTTAATTTAACGATGATTGAACAATTTTCTCCAATTAAAACTACCAAGAAACAAAAAAGAGATGAAATTGATGATTTTTTATATTGAAAATTCTATTCAGTTTAGGAAATCTATTTATATTTTGTTTTAATTATCAAAATAACCTTCTTATTACTTGAAGATAGTTGTACTAACAACCAAATATAGTTTTTTTTAATGAGGGATTTTGTCCAAAACTTTAGTAGTTGGTAGTCTGGTCTTCAATACGATAAAATAAATAAGAACCGTTCTTAAAATAAATAGATAAAAAATGTTGGATCTAGCATAAAAAATATTTAATATTTTAACATGTAAATTAAAAAATTTATTTATATGAAATATGTCAATGATCTAAATCGTATATAATTAGGTTTTCGATATTGAATATGATTATTATTGTAGGTGTGCTACACTAAATAGGATTAATGTAAAAATTCGTAATTATACTTTCTCTTGAGATTCTGAGTATTTTCATTTGGATAATAATGGTTAAATCATCCAAATCTGATTTCTATATCTCGAGATAGAGCCTAAATGGTAAATATGAACCTTTTTTAATATTAATAAATAAATAAATAAAATTCAGTTCTAATACAATCTTTTATATCCTTTTTAGATTATAATTTCTTTTTAAAATTCAATTCTAATATAACTTTTTTAATTATATCCTTTTTAGATTATAATTTTTTTAATATGATATAATTTTGATCGTCTATTTTTAAAAATATAATATTCGATGGTTGAGATTATTTTGACGGTATAGTGACTAAACCAAAATTATGGATAAGATCCCTCTTAGACTTATTATATATAAGGATATAATTGGTATGGTTCCATTTTTTTCGGTCTGGTTAAATCCAAAACCGAAGCCGAATGCTTGTAACAGTGCAGTTTTTTGGTTTTATTTCGATTCAACTTTTAACAATTTAATTTTTATCAATTTTTACTAGTTTTCGTTCGATTTCAATTTCGTTTCGATTTTTAATTTTTAGCTCACCTCTATGGCTCTATAACCTAACCATCAAAATTTGCTTTATAAATACTTTGCCACCTGTCTTCTGGACAAAGCCTAAAATGGCAATGCTGCTAATTTTGTTTAGCAATAAAGACACGCGTCCAAAAGAGTAAAAACAACAAAATCAAAGAGATCATGTCTATAATTTTTTATGCAAATAATGATCTCAACTGAGATTTAGCCGGTACAAAGCAATCTATTTTATGTTTCGGACGTACCAGATGTTTCATTTAATTATATAATAACAAAACTGACTGAGAAGATTAAATTATATATATATATATATATACATATATATATATATTAATGTGTTGACCAATACTGTATTATTTTGTAGTATATTTTTTACATACGCTTTTTGTTGCATACATTGAAACAAACACAAGTTTGTTTTTTTAAGCTCGATATACTTAATTAATTAACGAATCATCACCATATCAAATTTTCAGTGATTTGTTTCCCGACAACATGACAAAACGAAATAAGGCATCCGTCTTTCTGAAAATTGATCATTTTTTTTCCTTAATTCTGGCTCATCTCGAAATTTGTTTTGTTAGAACAGATTATCATTTAAAACCAAACCAAACCTACCATACCCAGTATATCCCGCTCAGAGCAGGGTCTGGGGAGGGTAGGTTGTACGCAGATCATGCCCCCACTTTTTAGGGTAGGGAGACTGTTTCCGTGAAGACCCTCGGCTATGTGCACGACATATACGGTGTGTGATATATACAGAGGAATCTAAAGGATATGCGACATCGTTCACAGCAATACAATACCTGAGCCCATGGCTTTCTCCACACATGACTTACCTACCACGCCCCTAGTTACCACCAAGCGAAGCTCCCTGTACCTGCACAGCCGGGAAACATGTGATAATAAAAATAATAAATGTGAATGGAAAAAGATAACGGAAAAAGCCAAACTCCTATGATAAGGTCATCCGAGACAACCCAACTCTGAGGTTCTCCACTACAGAGCCGTCCCCTAGAAGAGAGTCCACCACTCTGATTTGCCGCCTCCACGAACACCTGTCAGCGGTCATGGTCTCACTTAGGTTCATAGCCTTCAAATCCAACCTAAGCTGCTCTTCCCATGACTTCCTCGGTCTGCCTCTCCTCCTCACCCCAACAACCGAAAGACTCTCGACTCTTCGCACTGGGGCTTCCGGCCGCCTCCTACGGACGTGGCCGAACCATCTCAACCTCCCTTCCCTAACTTTCGCGGAAAGAGGCGCCACTTCGAGCTCGGACCTGAACACCCTATTAGGGATTCTATCTAGCATCGTGCGGCCACACGACCACCGCAGCATCCTATTTCAGCTGCTTCCAACGTGCTTTCGTGGGTCTTCTTCGCTGCCCAGCACTCAGAACCATATAACAACGCATGCCGGATAGCCGCTCTATAGAATCTCCCTTTCAACTTTAAAGGAACCTTCTTGTCGCACATCACCCCGGACGCTGCCCTCCACCTTAGCCACCCAACATTGATACGATGCTTGACATCGTCTTCAACCTCACCTTCCTTCTGGATGATCGACCCCAGATACTTGAACTTATCCTTACGCGGGACGATCTGATCTTCGATCTTAACCTCCACCCCTTCGTCGATGGCCTCACCACTGAAGTTGCACCAGAGATACTCGGTTTTAGTT
This sequence comes from Saposhnikovia divaricata, assembly GCA_036435485.1. Classification (NCBI taxonomy): domain Eukaryota; kingdom Viridiplantae; phylum Streptophyta; class Magnoliopsida; order Apiales; family Apiaceae; genus Saposhnikovia; species Saposhnikovia divaricata. The sequence continues at coordinate 6,569,772 of CM071597.1, read as the reverse complement.
CTACTCACCCGCAAGCCTTGTGACTCCAAAGTTGATCTCCATAACTCCAACTTCTCGTTAACCTCTCCTCTTGACTCCGCCACTAGCACAATATCGTCAGCGAAGAGCATGCACCACGGGACGGCGTCTAGGATCCTGCGCGACATGCCATCCAGGATAAGAGCGAAAAGAAGAAGACTAAGGGCCGAACCCTGATGGATCCCAATCTCCACAGGGAAGAAACGTGAGTCACCCACTGGGGTCCGGACGCAAGAACTAGCTTGGGAGTACATGTCTTGAATCACTCTTACGTACGACGCCGATACACTCCACTCTACGAGGGTCTTCCAAATCGCTTCACGGGGGATACTGTCATATGCCTTCTCGAGATCAATGAACATCATATGGAGGTCTTTGCGGCGCTCCCTGAACTTCTCCATAAGGCGTCTGACGAGATGTATGGCCTCTGTCGTCGATCTCCCCGACATAAAACCAAATTGATTCTCTGAGATCACAACTTCTCTTCTAATTCGGCCTTCTACCACTCTCTCCCAGATTTTCATAGTATGGCTGAGTAATTTAATACCCCGATAGTTACTACAACTCTAAGCATCTCCTTTGTTCTTGAAAAAAGGAACTACAACACTACGCCTCCATTCTGCTGGCATCTTAGCACCCAAGAGGAGATCATTGAACAAAATAACTAGCCATTGGACGCCAACTTCGCCAAGACAAATCCACACCTCGATTGGGATCTGATCTGGACCCACCGCCTTCCCTTTCGCCATATTACGAATGGCCCCCTTGACCTCGTCCTCGCTGATACGCTCACATGGAGACGAGGGGGGATCTCTAGTTCCCCACCGGCCCAACTCCTCCTATTCTCATTGAAAATTTTATGGAAGTACGAGATCCACCTCTCCTTAATAGCGTCTTCATTTAGTAACACTCGGTCTGAATCATCCTTTATAAACTTAACAGCACCCAGGTCGCGCCGTCCTCTCTCCCTAGCTTTAGCTAGTTTAAAGATAGCATTTGTTCCTTCCTTGGTATCCAGACGCTTGTACAACCCCTCATAGGCTTCCCCTTTGGCTTTCGCCACGGCTTTCTTTGCCTCCCGTCTCGCCACCTTGTATGCTTCCATCTTCCGACTCTTCCCCGCCCCTGCACTCATAGACAAAAGCTCTTTAAAGAGCGCACGTTTAGCCCTTATGTTTCGTTTGAACCTCCACGTTCCACCACCATAAGCTTAAATAGTAAAAAAAACAATTAGTAACAATATGTGTTCGGTATACGAAATATATAATATTTTACATTTTTCAACATCTATATTAGATATTTTATCTCAAAAATAAGGTATAACTTTACATGCAACCTGAAATGTAGCTATCACGACTTTGAAATTGATAATTCCCACGGCCGATTAGAGGCTTCCGATCACTGTTCCGGGTGCTTTACCGGAAGTACTTCACCTGGGTTTGGGGTGCCTGCAAAACAATGCTTGCCCGGGGGTGGTGGCCGTCAAGCACCTCCGGTGTGAGAATCAGTAATCGGAAATAATAATAATCGGACTGGTGAAAATATATCGTGTGTGAAAGAGTATTGTAGAGAGCTTTTCTGTGTCTGAAAGGATTGTATCTTTTTTTGTGTGTTTTCCGGATCCCCTTATGTGTGTGTAGAATGGGGGTATTTATAGGTTGGGTTCTTCAATCACTGTCGCCCACTAGTTGTGCCGTTAAAGCTACAGTGAGCCACTATTGGAACAGTGATTGATGTCCCCTTAAACATACCTTGATTCTGCCACTTGGACTGCTTTGATCAGATTCTGTCTCTTGCACATGGGTGTCTTTGAATATTATATTGCTTCTTTGCCTTATGAAGTAAGATACCTTTATGCAAGTGGGCATGCAAGTGGGCAAGTGGGTGTACCTTTATGCAAGTGGATAAAGCAAGATATTTTTGTGCAAGTGGATTAGTATGATGATTTGAAATACTTTTTGTGGGTATTCTTTTGTTATTTGGAATAATACTTTTGAAATTAGATATACTTTGTCAAGTATTCCAGAATTGTGTTTTTAGAGGGTTAATGTTATTACGTATTAGCGGGTCCCCGCTGATGGCTATCAGCGGGTACTTATCATTGCCCCCCACTCCCTCTAGGCGCGTTTGCGGGTAGGGGGAGGAATAGGAAACGGTAAGCGGAAAAAATGCAAAATTACGGAATGTCTGTGCCCCCCAAGTGTTGGCGGGCAACACTTAGGTGGGCAGAAAGTTTTGTGCAAAAAATGAACCCCGCAAGTGTTGGCGGACAATACTTAGGAGTTAGAATTTTTTGTGAAAATGTGCCCCCCAAGTGTTGGCGGACAACACTTAGGAGTTAGAATTTTTTGTGAAAATGTGCCCCCCAAGTGTTGGCGGACAATACTTAGGAGTTATAATTTTTGTGAAAATGTGCCCCCCAAGTGTTGGCGGACAACACTTAGGCGGTATGCGGTGCTTGACGTATGTGGAGTTGAAAAGTTCTTTGTTTGATATGCGTAACTGTTATGCGAATAAATGCTTATTATTGTCAATTAATGCAAGAATAATATTAAATGCCAATAATAAGAGAAATGATAAGTGGCAGTGCGTATTAATGAGTGAAGTGACCTTTGGGTGGAGAGAGAGTGTACCTTTGAAATAATATGTAAGGAGACGTGGGGAGTTATTACCAAGTGAGTAGTTGGTGTTTTGTACCGAGGTGGTTACTGTTGTGCTTTTGGCGTGGACCAGTAAGAATCCGCCACGTTGCGTGTGATAGTGGTTTCCCCTTTTCACGCGCCTCACGTAATAAAAAAGGGGTTTGGTCAGTTATTTTCTCTCATCTTTTTACTGCCTTCATATCTCTTGCCATTGAGTGCTTACTCGATTGTTTTTTGTGGTGGTTGTGCTATTCCGGTGATCGGCGAGGTTTATAAAGCCGTTCGTATCTCCTGCTTTGTGGTAAGATTCGTTGTTCTTTCCTTGCCTTTCTGTTTTGTGATATCTGTTGCATGGATAATCGTGCCATGTATGTATTTATAATCTGGTGATGTCTGTTTAGGTAGATGTTTTTTATCGTGGTTTTGTGTTTGCTTTTTGTTTCGGTGGTAAGTGGGTATTTGTTGTTGATTTCCTCTTTTATGCAAAAGAGTTAGATCTATGTGCTCGATAGGTTTTTGGTCAAGATTTTCGGTGGTGTATTGTTTGTTGTTCATAGGTTCTGAGTTTGAATAATGTAATCTGTGGATGTTTAGGCCAGTAATGGTCTATATATATGTGCGTATATGTGGTAAATGTTGTGTAAATTGGGTTTGTGATGGTGTGTCTTCGATGTTTGTGGAGGGAAATGGAATATGAATCGTTTTTCCTATTTTTTAGAAAAAAGGAAATTGCTGTGAAAATCCACGTGTACCTTGTTAGTTGTAAGCGGTTTCTGTGTCCGCGGTGCAGGAATTTTACTTTTGAGTTTGTGTAGATGGGTGACGAATTTACAGATCCTGGGACCGGAGAGAAGAGACCGCTGATAAATGGGTACGGGCGGTGGGCGGACATTGGGCAACTGACCTATCCAGCGGTTCTTCGGAGAAATCGGTACAGGTACTTTGAGAGTAGTGAAAGTTTGTTCCGAGCGACCAATGTGGCCCCGACAGCGTACTCGAAGGCGCAGATGGATTCCGTCTTTTCTAGATTTCCTCACCTTCAACATGACAGTACGTTTCTGAGTGAGGAGTGGTCAGCGTATGTGAGTAGGATGTTCCGGATAGAAGATGGGTATTTCTGGAGGCGGGCGGAGCCGGGTGAGAGGCTGTATCACCGTTTTGATGATGGTTCCGTGTGTCTCCCCGTTAGTCATTTGAAGGCTGGTTTCCGGGTTCCCCCGCATAAATTTATCATGGATTTATTCCGTGTGCACTTTCAGTGCCCGTTAGCTCAATTCGGTCCCAACTCCATAAGGGCTATTAATTGGTTTATAGCTAGTTGTGAAGCAATGGGTAAGCAGCCGACTTTCAGGGCCTTTTTCTGTCTGTTTGATGTAAAAGCGAGTCGTTCGAAGCCTTTCTATGAGCTGCAATTTGTGAAACCAAATAGCGTGATTGGGAAGGCCTTGGAAGGATTTCGGCCGTGGTTATTTCCCAAGGGTATGGCGGGTTGGGCTGAGGAGTTTTTGGTTATTGGTGGCGGTGAGTTTGCTTGGCAGAAGAATTTCACGAAGAAAGTTGAGTGTTCTTATAAGGTGAACCGCAATCGATTGAGCCGTGCTGAGATTGATATTTTGGTGAGGCTTGTGAAGTCGTTAGGCGAAGTGTGGACGGAATCCAATTTTGTTGATCCGGCCGATCTAAGAAGACACTGCTGTAAGTCTTTGTTTGATGTAGTCTGTTGTTTTCGTTGTATTTGCTATTAACCATATTGTTTGTTTTTGTGTAGTATTGGATCCTCGTAAACCGGAGCTAGATGTGCACCCGACTTTGGGTTTGAATGAAGCGAGGTTGTATGCGAAGTTTATATTGACAGTGCCCCCCAGACCCAACCGTCTCCGTGGCGGGCATTTTTCTGCTGCAAATATATTAGATGCCTTTGATTTGTCAGGTGAAAGCAGAGGGGCTGGGCCTTCTGTTCGTTTTGAAGATCCAGAAACCGTTGTGGAGGAAGATGCGGAGGAGGAGGAGGATGAAGATGACATTGATTCGAAGGTCGAGTCACTATCTGAGGAGTTGCTAGGTGAGCAGTTTTTGGGTGGGGAAGGCCAGTCATTTGAAGAAAACATTGAGTTGGAGTTTGAGGGAGAAGAAGCTGCACAAGGGGAGAGTGAGAGGGATGAGGTTGAAGTGGAAGTTGGCGGGGCCAGTGTGGGGGTTGTTGAAGCTGGGGGTGAAGAGCCCGCTAATGCTGAAGAAATGGCCACTGAAAGCGGAGGCAATAGTCCCGGTACTGTGGCAAGGTTATATGCTGCCAGCCTAGGAGTTGATGAGCATGAACCGGACATTCTTTCCAAGGAGTATAGAGCATCCATTCGAGGAGTTGAGCGGGGTGTTTCTAATATTCCTGAAGCGGTTGGTGGCCCTGGGAGCAAAGAAGTTGTTGACTTAGATTCTGAAGAGACTTTGGGGGCCGCAAAGGAGGCCAATGTTGGGGCGGAAAAACAGGTTGGCATGGCGGGTGATGTTCCGCCGCCCAGTCTGAAACGGAAAATTATTGATGATGCTGGTCCGTCTAAGCGTAGACGGGTTGAGCCTTTCAGGGTAGGTGATTACGTTCCTCCCAACGTGGTTGTTGATGAAAGCGCAGGTACCGCATCTGATGGTACTGGGGAAGAAGATGGTAGAGACAGTGGAGAGTCGTCGGAAGAGATTGTTCATTATACAAGTAGTGATGATGAGGTGAATGATGCTGAGTTTGGCAGTAGGCCCGGATATGGTTTTCTGTTCAAGTCAGGGCCTAATACTTTCACAGCGGAATCTATGACTGATGATGATCTGCTGAGGATGAATGAGCTGAGTTGGGGGCAGATGTGTCGCCTTTCGCAGAAGTACGCCGCTCGGGTATGCCTTTGTCCAGTAGTTTGGTGTTTTCTCTTGCTTTTGCTTGTTGGTGACTTGTTAACCTTTTTTGCATTTGTTTTTTGTAGAACCAGTGCATGTATACGGGTTTGATGGCCCGGGGTAATATGTACCGCAGCAGTAATATAGCTTTAAGGGAGAGAGTGAAGGTGCTTGAGCGGGAGCTGGCCGCCGAGAGGACAATGAAGGATAATGCTGCCAAGGCTTTGTTTGAGATTGAGACCGAGAAAACCGACATTAAGGCAAGCTATGCTTACAGTTCTGAACTCCGAAGGTTTTTGGCGGAGGATAAAATTGAGCTTGAGGCCGAGAAGGCGGCTTTGACGGAGCAGATAAAGAACTTAAATACCTCACTGAAGTATGAGAGGGACCGTGCAAATGATGCTGAAAGCCACCTTGACTCCCGTCCGACGGAAGAGGCCGCGGTTAGGAAATTTAAGAACAGTGCCGAGTTTGCCGAAATTGTAAAAGAGGAAGCCGCGAAGATGCATGTAACGGTGTCGCAAGGTAGTGCAGAGATTGACCGGTTGAGAACCGAAATGGCTAAACTGAAGTCTAAGGCCAAGAGAGCTAAGCGTAAGGTGAAAGTACTGAAGGCCCGTCTAGGGGAGACGGTCAGAGTTAGTGTTGGCTGTCAAACAGAGGCCGTGGCAGGTGGAGTCGGTGTGCCAGTTACTGAGCGTGGAGCGGATGGAGATGAGGTTGATGTTGCCACTCCGTTGTCGGCCATAGCGGCCGTTTATGCCGAGGAACCGGATGAAAAGGGGCCGTTGATAGGCGTGTCCGGGTTGGAAGAGTTGGACGCCGTAGCGCCGTTGTCTGCAATAGCGGCCGTGTATGGCGAGGATTCGAATGAAGAGGAAACGTTAGTAGGTATGTCGAGCCCGCTGAGAGCTTCCCGCTGGGGATAAAGCCTTAGTCTGGGCGCCCGCTGTTATTTGTCCGCTTTTTGAAGTTGCTCTGCGGGTCTGTCCGTTTTGTGACTTAGAAAAAGATTTCTATTTCTCGTATTTGTAAAGTCTGGAATATTTTGTGTTTGGTGGGACATTTATTTTTGAATTTCTGTTGGCGAAATATATTTGCATCGTGTATATTTGTGTTTGTTTGTGAAAAGGGAAAATAAATATGAGTTTGGGAAATGTTACCTTGACTGTGGGGATTAGGCACGAGCATTAAATGCTGCATGGAAATCACGTTGTTTTGACCGTGCTTTTACTACAGTCTGCATGGGAATAGACATTTTTGACTGTGTGCGTTGTATTCCGTGGCTTGGAAATGGCAGTATTAACTGCGCGTATTTTAACTTGCTTTTACCCCCTATAAAAAGGGTTTAACGTGCTCAATGCTGAGCATCTTTTTTATTTCCCAGCTTGCTTCTTGCTTGTCACTAGCTATCTGGTCATGGATCCCCGCGTGATGATGTACGACTACGACAACAACAAAGTCATAATCGATGGCATGGTGTTCGACGGGCCGGAGTCTGAGGCCGATTTTCCTGAAGTGTTCAGGAAAATCGAGGAAGCCCTGGCGAAACGCCGGGAAGAGAGGGAAGCTGCCAAGAACCCACCTCCACCAAAGAAAGATGACGGTGGCGGAGAAGGTGGAAGCTGCAAGGCCTAGACTAGGGATTAAAATCTTGTATACCGTCTAGCCTTGTAATCATTAAATAAAAATGAATAAAATTGCCCTGTTTCTTTTTCCGTTTGAACTTGTTTGCAATTTTTCCTTCTTTGCATGTCTTTTGCATATCTTTGATACAGCGCCTCGCTTGAATGCTTGATAACTGTTGTTTCTTGCCTGTGCCCGTTTAGGGACGTATTATTTGTTTTTGTTGACGGAATTCCATCGGATGATTGCCCGCGTAGATTGTGTTGAGTAATAGGATGGTTGTCCGCAGGGATGACCTTGAGATAGAATGCTTTGAGTAGGCCGTGTGTCCGCTTAAGAGACTTTGTAATAGAATGTCTGTCCGTTTAGGGGACTTGGTGATGATAGGATGCTTGTCCACGTAGAGGACTGTGTAACAGAATGCTTGCCCTTTTAGGGGACTTGATAATAATAGGATGCTTGTCCGCGTAGAGGACTGTGTAATAGAATGCTTGCCCGTTTAGGGGACTTGATAATAATAGGATGCTTGTCCGCGTAGAGGACTGTGTAATAGAATGCTTGCCCGTTTAGGGGACTTGATAATAATAGGATGCTTGTCCGCGTAGAGGACTGTGTAATAGAATGCTTGCCCGTTTAGGGGACTTGATAATAATAGGATGCTTGTCGGCGTAGAGGACTGTGTAATAGAATGCTTGCCCGTTTAGGGGACTTGATAATAATAGGATTCTTGTCCGCGTAGAGGACTGTGTAATAGAATGCTTGCCCGTTTAGGGGACTTGATAATAATAGGATGCTTGTCCGCGTAGAGGACTGTGTAATAGAATGCCTGCCCGTTTAGGGGACTTGATAATAATAGGATGCTTGTCCGCGTAGAGGACTGTGTAATAGAATGCTTGCCCGTTTAGGGGACTTGATAATAATAGGATGCTTGTCCGCGTAGAGGACTGTGTAATAGAATGCTTGCCCGTTTAGGGGACTTGATAATAATAGGATGCTTGTCCGCGTAGAGGACTGTGTAATAGAATGCTTGCCCGTTTAGGGGACTTGATAATAATAGGATGCTTGTCCGCGTAGAGGACTGTGTAATAGAATGCTTGCCCGTTTAGGGGACTTGATAATAATAGGATGCTTGTCCGCGTAGAGGACTGTGTAATAGAATGATCGCCCGTTTAGGGGACTTGATAATAATAGGATGCTTGTAGACAATTTGTTGGTAAAAAAGTATTCCATTCATGACTGTTGCGTACAAGAAAGAGAAAGTACAGATTTGATCGACTGTCTACTGGTAATACTTTCTCAATTTATCCCCGTGCCAAGTGTTGTTGACTTCGGTGCCATCCAGGCATGCTAGTTTGTAAGAGCCCGGCCTTAAGACCTGAATGATTTTGTATGGGCCTTCCCACTTTGGCATAAGCTTTCCGGTGTGTCTAGGGTCGGATGCCTCAGTTGCCCTGTTGACTAGATCGCCTTCTAGAAAAGCCTTGATCCTGGCTCTTTTCCCGAAAAATTCCTTTGTCTTTTCTTTGTAAGCAGTCATTTTTTCGACAGCGGCTTCCCTTGCCTCATCTAGTAAGTCTAGGTTTGTTTTGAGTCCTTGATTATTGGGCTCTTCTTCGAAGTTGACAGCTCGGTAGGATGGGGATCCAATCTCGATTGGAGCAAGAGCTTCCGTGCCGAAAGCTAGTTTGAACGGGGTTTCCCCTGTACTTGCCCTAGCTGACGTCCGGTATGCCCAAAGGACGTTAGGCAACTCATGAGGCCATTTCTTTTTGGAAGTAGTCAGCCTTTTTTCCAGGCCTCGAACAATGGTGCGGTTAGTTACTTCGACCTGTCCGTTGCTCTGTGGGTGGCAGACAGAAGCTTTCTTGTGTTTTATCCCGTGGTCGGATAGGAATTTTGTAAATTTCGATCCAACAAACTGTGTCCCGTTGTCGGATATGAGTACCACCGGGATCCCGAATCTCGTGATGACTTGATCCGTGACAAAACGGATTGCATTATCCTGTGTGACGTTCTTAAGTGCCTTTGCTTCAGCCCACTTAGTCATGTAATCGATGGCGACCATTACGTATTGTAGGTCACCCTTGGCTTTAGGGAAGGGTCCCATTATGTCGATGCCCCAAACCGCAAAGGGTATTGGGGACAATATTGCTGCTGGAAGGGCTGGCGCTTTCCGGGACATGTTGCTGAATAGTTGGCATTGGTGGCACTTCTTTGTGAAAGCTTTGCATTCTTTGTGCATCTTGGGCCAGTAATAGCCTTGTCTGAGTATTTTATGTGCTAGTGCCTTTCCAGCCATGTGGTTGCCACAGATGCCTTCGTGGACTTCTCTCATGCAGTATAGAGCCTCTTCTTCATCAACACACTTGAGTATGGGAGAATCAAAGCTCCTTTTGTACAAAGTGTCTTCTTGAATAAAGTACTTTACCGCTTGAGATTTGAGTACCTTAGCTTTAATGTTGTCATCGGGCAGGGTGCCATCTTTTAAGTACCGGATATAGGGAGTCATCCAAGTATCCTGTTGCGGGCCTATCTCCATTACAGGCAGACTGTTAATGCTGGAAGTTTGCAGTTCCTCGAAATAGACTGTGTCGCTACTTGCTTTTTCTCCTTTTGTTAGTTTGGATAACATGTCCGCCACTGTATTATCCGTTCTGTCTATTTGTTCGAGGGTATGTTTCTCAAATTGGGATAGCATAACTTGTACCATTTCCTGGTACTTGCCGAGGCTCGTATCTTTGGTAGAATAATCCCCCGTCGTCTGGCGGACTATGAGTTGTGAGTCGCTGTAGATGGTGATTTCTTTGACTTGTAAGTTTCTTGCCAACGTTAAACCGGCGAGGAGTGCCTCGTACTCTGCCTGGTTATTTGTTGCTTTAAAGTTTAGCTGTATGGCCTGTCTGACTTGGAAACCGTTGGGGCTAGTAAGGATTAATCCTGCCCCACAGCGGGTGTTGGTGGAGGAACCGTCCACGTATAACTGCCAATTGTTATCGGTGATGACCCCGCTCTCCGCTAGTACTGTTTCTTCCCTTACGGTGAATGAACATTCGGTGACAAAGTCCGCCAGTGCTTGTGCTTTGATTGCGGTTCTTGGCTTGTATTTCAAATCAAATTGACCAAGCTCTACAGCCCAATTGATTAGTCTACCAGATAGGTCCGGTTTGTGCAGTATTTTTCTCAGCGGTTGGTCTGTGATAACCCGAATTTGCCTGCCTTGGAAGTAATGTCTTAACTTTCTGCTTGCCATTACCAGAGCCAGAGCAAACTTTTGAACATTAGGATAGCGAGTTTCTGCGTCTTTAAGTGCTTGGCTGACATAATAGACGGGCTTTTGCTCGGCTTTTTCTTCTTTGATCAGTACGGCTCATACAGCCTTGTCTGTTGCAGATAAGTATAGTGATAGCGGTTCGGAAGGAGCCGCGACCGTTAGTAGGGGAGCAGAGGAGAGATAGGTTTTAAGATCCTCGAAGGCTTTCTGGCATTCCTCTGTCCAGGAGATTTTCTTTGTTTTTGTTGCTCCCTTCAGGGTATCAAAGAACGGAAGACATCTGTCGGCCAATTTTGCTATGAACCTTCTGAGGGCTGCTAGTCTCCCTGTTAACTTTTGTATCTCCTTTAAGGTCCTTGGCGGTTGCATGTCGATGATTGCTTTTATTTTTTCGGGGTTGGCCTCAATGCCCCTGTGCGATACCAAAAATCCCAAGAATTTGCCCGCGTCTAGTGCGAACGCACATTTGTCCGGGTTGAGCTTCATATTGTGTTTTCTGAGGGTTGAGAAACATTCCTCCAAGTCTTGTAAATGATAAGTCGTTAAGAGAGACTTTACTATGAGATCGTCCACATATACCTCCATGTTGCGGCCTATCTGACTACCGAAGATTTTGTTCATTGTCTTTTGGAATGTGGCGCCCGCGTTGATTAATCCAAAAGGCATGACTTTGTAGCAATAGACCCTTCTGTGTGTAATGAAGGCTGTTTTCTCTCTGTCTTCCGGCGACATTTTGATCTGATTGTAACCGGAGTATGCGTCCATGAAACTCAGCATTAGGTGACCCGCTGTTGCGTCAATGAGTTGATCCATTGAGGGGAGGGGGTACGGGTCTTTTGGGCATGCTTTGTTTAGGTCAGTGTAATCCACGCACATTCTCCATTTGCCGTTGGCCTTTTTTACCAGTACTACATTCGCGACCCATTTTGGGTAGGTGACTTCGCAAATTAAATCCGCGTCTAAGAGTTTGTCAATTTCGACGTCAATTGCCTGTTGTCGCTCAGGAGCGAAATTCCTTCTTTTCTGTATTTTGGGGGCCTTCTCCGGGTCCACATTCAGTTTGTGGATTGCTACCGACTCGTCCAGACCTGGCATGTCCTTCGGGCTCCATGCAAAGACATCGGCATATTTTCTTAGGAGGTCTGTAAGGCCAGCCTTAAAGACTGAATCAAAGCCCGTTCCCACACTCACACTTTTGTTTGCTTCTCCGGGCACAACTTCTATTTTTTCTGTCTGCACCGCGGGGCTTATTGGCGGTTTCTCATCCCGTTTGAGACACTTCAAGAGATTTGCATCTATTCGTTGCGGGTCGGGCCCGTCGATGAACTATACCTCTTTCTTTCTTTTGCGGTTATTTTGTTGATGTTCAATGTGTCTTTGTCTTTTTTCCCTTTTCCTCTTATTTGCCTTTTCTCTACGGAGGTTGCTGGGTTCAGTTTTACCCAGGGTGAGTGCTATGCCGTAGCATCTTTTGGAAGTTTCGGAATCCCCCTTGATTTCTCCCACCCCGTTCAGAGTAGGAAATTTGATCTTTAGATGCGGGGTGGAGGTGACTGCTTTGAGTGTGTTCAGTGTGGGCCTCCCTAGAATCATGTTGTAGGAAGATGCAGTATTGATGACATAGAACTTGATCGTTCGACATACTTGCCTGGGTGATTTGCCGAAATAAACGGGTAGTCTAGTAATGCCCGCAATTGGGACAGCGTTGTGGCCAAAACCGTAAAGTGGTGTTTCATCAGGACAGGGTTCGAGTTTCTCGCCATTCAACTTGAGCCTGTCCCATGTGTGTTTGAAACAGATGTCGACTGAGGATCCATTATCCACAAGGATTCTCTTTACCTCGTTGTTGGCCACGCCCAATGACACAACTAGTGCCTCAGTGTGATTCGGGTTAATACCCTCATAGTCCGCGTCAGTAAAAGTAATGATATTCGGGGGTCCTTCGTATATCTCATAAATGTCACGCTCCTCTCTTGGCGGGGAGGATTGTCCGCCAAAAACGGTATGTACGATGTTTCTGTCCTGCCCTTGAGACGTGGCTGCCCCTTGTATTTGTCTGGGCAAGTATTGGGATAGGTTGCCCGCTTTTAATTGCCTTTCCAGGAAGTATTTGAGGGACAAGCAGCTCTCCGTAGTGTGGCCATGTGTTTCGTGGTAGTCGCAGTGCTTGTCCTTCGACCTGTCTTCAGGTAGTGTGTACATTGGGGCTGGTGGTAGGTAGAAAGGCTTTCCCCTGATTTCTCGTAGAATGGTTGCCCTGGGGAGTGTGAAGTCCGTCCATTTTGGCTCGGGACGCCTATCTATCCGCCGCGGGTTTGTTGGCCCTAAGCGGTCTCTTACTGGGATTGCGGGCTGTGTCTTTTGGGCAGGAGGTGACGGCCCGTGAGTGGTTTGTACCTGATTTAGGGCCGGTGTTTGCCTTTGATAGGGCGTGTATCTTTCTCTTTGGAAGTAGGATTGAGTGGGCGGTGCCCTGGATTGCCTAAGCACATTCAAAGATTTGGCTTCATTGATGGCCTGTGAAGCCAGGTCATATGCTTTTGCCAAGGTGGTAGGTTTAGCTTCCATGAGTTTGCATACATACTTCTCACATTCGTAGGGGTTGAGTCCTCTTCTTAGGTGAACCAAAGCTTCTGTCTCATTGACACAAACGACCTTGTTAACGGCCTCTTTGAAGCGGTCGATGTAGTTCTGCAAGGTTTCTTCGTTGCGTTGCGCGACTGTTTCCAAAAACACGGTGTGCACCTCGTGTTGCTGGTTTGCTTTGAACTTGTTTAGAAAAAGTTTCTTGAATTCTAACCAGGTATCAACGGATCTGGCGGTCAATCGACAGAACCATCTCTGGGCGTTACCGCGGAGAGTCGCGGCGAAGAAACGGCACCTTGTGAGATCATTATACTCGTAATGGAGGGCCAGTTGGTCGAAATAGCTGAGATGTTCCTCCGGGTCGCCCAGCCCGTCGAAAGAATTGAAGCTATGGTGCTTGATGTCTTTTTGCCTAGGCTCCGCTTCTAATCTTGCGGTAAAGGGTGACCCGTTTGTTTCTGGTTCGCTTGTGCCCTCTATTTTTCTCTTTAGCTCCATGATGGTGTGCATCATGTCTGCATTTGAGGGTTGGGTATTCTCTGTTTCGTGCGGGCGGATGGGGAACCGTTCTCCCCGCCTTTGGCTATCATATTCCGCTAACACTTTCTCATATGCGGTCTTCTTGTCGTTGATGATTTTTCTCAGGTCTCTTTCTTTTCTATTCTGTTCCCATGTTTCCGGCCTGTGGTGACCTTTTCCGTGTTTTTTGTGGTTTGTGTTCTGGGAGGAGCCTAGTCGAGAGAAAGCCGAGTTAGCCTTTTTAGGCTGACTGTGTACCTCTTGGTCTTGGTCGTTGTGAGAGCGGACTTGGGAGCCCTGTGGTATTGGCTGCCCTTGCTGCGGAAAAGCTGAAGTTATTTGCATGATTAAATCTACTTGTTGCTGGTTGAATCCTGCGAGGTTCAGGCTAAGCGGTTGTTCCTGGTTATCTTTGTTGGGGGGGTGATTTGTTAACTGATTATTTTGTGGGTTTGTGGGGGGGGACGTTTGTTTTTAGTTCTCTTTGCTGCTCCTCTTGGTTATCTGTCATGGTTTTGGATCGGGTACTCGGGGCTATTTTGGCAATGTGTATGTGTTTGGTTTCTCTCGAATGCGAGGTTCTTGTGTTGGGATTTTTGTCGTGTTGGTTAGAGCAGGTGAGGGAATTTTCTTCAAGAAAATAAACGCCCTCCTTCTAGCGCCAAATGATAATTCCCACGGCCGATTAGAGGCTTCCGATCACTGTTCCGGGTGCTTTACCGGAAGTACTTCACCTGGGTTTGGGGTGCCTGCAAAACAATGCTTGCCCGGGGTGGTGGCCGTCAAGCACCTCCGGTGTGAGAATCAGTAATCGGAAATAATAATAATCGGACTGGTGAAAATATATCGTGTGTGAAAGAGTATTGTAGAGAGCTTTTCTGTGTCTGAAAGGATTGTATCTTTTTTTGTGTGTTTTCCGGATCCCCTTATGTGTGTGTAGAATGGGGGTATTTATAGGTTGGGTTCTTCAATCACTGTCGCCCACTAGTTGTGCCGTTAAAGCTACAGTGAGCCACTATTGGAACAGTGATTGATGTCCCCTTAAACATACCTTGATTCTGCCACTTGGACTGCTTTGATCAGATTCTGTCTCTTGCACATGGGTGTCTTTGAATATTATATTGCTTCTTTGCCTTATGGAGTAAGATACCTTTATGCAAGTGGGCATGCAAGTGGGCAAGTGGATGTACCTTTATGCAAGTGGATAAAGCAAGATATTTTTGTGCAAGTGGATTAGTATGATGATTTGAAATACTTTTTGTGGGTATTCTTTTGTTATTTGGAATAATACTTTTGAAATTAGATATACTTTGTCAAGTATTCCACAATTGTGTTTTTAGAGGGTTAATATTATTACGTATTAGCGGGTGCCCGCTGATGGCTATCAGCGGGTACTTATCAGAAATGTAACTGGTCTAGCCGAACATCGTATACAATTGTTATCATTGCTTTGAAAGCAAATTTAAAAATACAAATATTTTTGATAATTTTTCTAAAATTATTGCAATTAATTTTATATCGCATACATACGTGTTAAAAAATCATGTTTTCTTTCATTTTTGTACGATTTATAATAGAAATTATAGGTCATACTTTCCGTGTAACCTGAAACCATTTTTTTCTTTCATGTTTTTTTGTGTTAAGAAGTCAAAAAATGCAATCCAATAATAGATTGTATATCAATTACTACTTCGATAAATAGGTAATTTAAACGTGTTAAATTGTTACTAGGAGTACAAATTAGTGAAATTGTATTGTTGCGATAAACAGGCAGGTGTAAGTTTCTAGAAACGAAGATATTGCTTACTGTGCTAATTAGTCCTGTGTGTCTCACTTTATTAATTTTAAAATGTATTTATAGTACGTAATAATTTCTAAATTAATCAGTGACTTATTCTAAATGTGGTACGTGTCAACTGTATCCAACTTGTTGTGGGCCGTTGACATTTCTACATTTATTCATTGGCGCGTGAAACTACATCAACGTGAAAATTATTTTAGTTATATTTGGCGTGACGCAATCTAATTTAATTATACAGTGTATATGGCCTCTTCTAAAATTTAATGTGTCAATGTTTTTTTTTTGAAATCTAATTTGTCAATGTTTTAATCAGGCTTTCAGACTTCGTTACTGCTGATACCAACGTTTAAAAACGAGATTATGTACGGAATGTCGAGATTTCGAACCTTCACACCAATGAATCAAGTTTAATGGAACTCATCTTAGTTGGATTCATAAGCGCAACAAAATCAGAAAAAATATCTGACTTTAAATTGTTTCGAAACGATCTTACCAGTTGATCGACTTCAAAAGCTCTTAAAAGAACTTTAATCACCTTTTCTCCTTTCGCTCTCAGTTTCTTCACTCCTGCAACCATTTTGGTCACCACTGCAAATCTGCAATGGATATTTCTATTCACACGCTTTCAAAGACCACTTTTGGTCAGCTCCTTTTTACCGGAACAGCCGGTTCCAAGTTCTCCTTTTACATACATGATACATCTCTTGCATACGCATCATCCTTTACACGTGTCCTTTATTCCACCTTCCAGTCACCTAATTTTAGCCAACCCCTTTTGTTCATTCAACTCACGTTGCCTTCTCTTCTCTCCTCTTCCTTATATAAACCCCTCCGCATTTCATTTCCCATCTTCAATTTTCTTTCAATCAAAATCTTATCCTTCACAAACCTCTCATCAACATTATATATACTATCGTATAATCGAAACTAAACATACTCAGTATATCCCGCTGGTGAACAAAATGACGAACCAGAAAGTCATTAAAACGGTCGTGACAGAAAATCAAACACGACCGCGACAAAAGTTAGAAACCCTACTACTACATTCGGATATAAACGTCTTAAACAACGAAGAAGATGTCGAATTCGTCCATCACCGGTTGAGTAGTGCCTCCGTCCCGAGCCCGCCTTTATACGACACACCCTCCGCTTCTCCGTACGTATTTTCTCCCTGGAATCAACCGATTTCTCCTTACGTAAATTCACCATGGATTCATCAACCATCTTCGGACATAAACGATACGTGTTCATGGCAACCAGGACTTATCGGCTCACTTGTTCGCGAAGAAGGTCACATATATTCGCTAGCTGCATCCGGTAACATTTTATATACCGGATCAGAAAGCCAGAATATACATGTTTGGAAAAATTTAAAAGAGTTCTCGGGGTTCAAATCGCACAGCGGATTAGTTAAGGCCATTATTGTTACGGGTAACAAAATTTTTACCGGTCATCAAGATGGTAAAATTAGGGTGTGGCAAGTTCCAGTAGGGCAAAAAAGAGTGTACAAGCGCATTGGAAATTTACCTACTAGTAAAGATTATATTAAAAGTTCGATGAATCCGAAAAGTTACGTTAAGGTTCGACGACATCGTAACGTGCCGTGGATTAAACATTATGATGCGATTTCATGCATGAGTTTAGATGAAGAAAACGGTTTATTATATTCCGGTTCATGGGATAAAACGGTAAAAATTTGGAGATTATCCGATTTAAAATGCATGGAATCGGTAAATGCTCATGATGACGCGGTAAATGCTGTTGCAGTGCATGATGGTTTGGTTTTTACAGGGTCAGCTGATGGTACGGTAAAAATGTGGCGTAGAGAGGTGGTAAAAAAGGTGATGAGGCATGTTTTGGTGCAAACATTGTTGAAACAAGAGTTCGCGGTGACGGCGGTTGCGGTTGCGGAAAGTGGGGTGGTTTATAGTGGCGCGTCGGATGGGTTGATTAGTTATTGGATGCGTGAGAAGAAGAGCTTGTATTACGGCGGCGCGTTGAAAGGACATAAGATGGCGGTGTTGTGTTTGGCTGTGGCGGGAAATTTAGTTGTGAGTGGGTCCGCTGATAAGAATATTTGTGTGTGGAGAAAAGAGGAGAGTGGGGACCACTCGTGTTTGACGGTGTTGGTGGGGCACACTGGGCCGGTGAAGTGTTTGAGTATTGTGGAGGAGGAGGGGAGTATTAGTGAGGAATCTGAGGAGGATGAGGAGCAACGGTGGAGATTGTATAGTGGGAGTTTGGATAGTTCCGTGAAGGTTTGGCGGTTGTCTGAACACGCGCATGAGGTTGATCATTACGGAGAATGAAGGGCACGCGCCGCCGTGGATGTCAACATGGATGGCTGAATGGCTGTGGTGTTTGGGTTGATGGTGTTGTGTCTATGTGTATTACTGGGTAAATATGAAAGGGAGAAATGAAGTTTGCATCATATTGAAATGAGTGGATTTCAAAACAAAGTTGTAAAATTGAACAAATTTTGATATCGTAGCTATGTAATATGACTGTGTTTTCATGAAATTTGAGTTCACATAGTATGACTTGGTCGGGGTACCCAACATCTGTGTAGATTGTGTTAGATCATCATTCATCGATATGTGTCTAACACTAGAAAAACTAAATTTGTGTGGTGTGTTTATTTTTTATTTTTTTGATGTAAACTTAAGTTCGAAACTTCTTAACAAATATCCCTCCATTTTAATTTTGTTGTGAAAAATAGTTAATCGCATTAGATGGTCATTTCACCCGTCCCGTCTATTCCTAATCGCGTAGCAACAAAGATGAATCGAGATCCAAAGCTTGATCACCGACCCAGTAGAAGTTTGTGTATCCAGTAATGCATACCACAATCAGCCCATATACGTGTAATGTCAAAACACACGGCTCAAATTTCTGTCTGACACTCTGACCTATTCTGTATGTTTACGTGGTTTAAATGTTGTACCATGCATAAGCCCTTGGTTCGACAATGTAAATTTTGTTCCCTATATTTCACATGTTTCACAATTCACATGCATGCTATACTTTTGTGCAAATACATTTTCCGTTTGAAATTTTATATCCTAGGAAGCTTTACATAGAAAACAGTTGTAATAATACAAATCAACAATTATAATAGTACATGTTCCAATAGATAATCAATATGGAGGCTTTGATTAGTTTTATGTTAATATTTTAATTTAAATATGAGTAAAATGTATGTAGATTAATCTTCTAAAATCAAGTAGTTTATGGTTATAAGATTATTTTATTAAAAGTAATAATTATTATACAATTTTCAATATTTAATTTTCAAAATAATATTCCAATGATTGGATGACTAATTGATAGCACAAATACATTTGTTAATTCATAAATTTGGTCACCTTTATTTCTAACATCATAAATGGAAATATTTTATAAAATTTCCTTAGTTTAATAGTTAACTTTAGGAAAATGATAACTGTAGATATATTTTATTCTTTAAATATAATAAGGTTATACATATAATTCAGAATTATATTGAAATATGAAAAATATATGATCATTTTAGAATTCGACTTATATCCTTATCATTTCCACTAATTTCCATTAATTCTTTAAACAATTAAGAAGTGTCAGTATTATATTCTGTAAGTATACTTATCAAACTTTCAGTTTCTTGCTAATTGATCAGAATTAAATGTATGTGCTTGACAAAGAAGGGGTACTACAAAATGTATGGTGGGTTGTATTATGAAGGCCCAATGATCCAGTACGACTGTACAAGTATAGGCCCCTTTCGTGTGAATAAACAAAAGAAATTAAGAAACAGGACACAAAATTTGGTCCATTTGCTTATAAAGACTGTAAATAATATTTTTTTAAACTTTTTTATTTCGTATAAAAATATAGATCCTACATTTTTACAAAAAACCAAAAAATCAAAAAAAATTATTTACAAGTGCCTCAACCGAACGCATTAAAATGCGTGAAAAAGTCAGAGTATCACATATATTGGAACGAAGGTAGTATACAGGGACGGATTTAAGGGGGGCATGCGGTGACCATGGTCCCCCCAAAACATCCTCCAAGTGCTTAGTTTTCTTCAATTTTATATATAAATTTTGATTATATAATGTATTTGGTCCCCCCATAAACTAATAATTCTTGATGGTCCCCATAAAAATATTTATAAATCTCTTATAATTTTGGTTTCAATACATATGTATTCATGAATTGCTCTTGAGAACCTAGAATGTCACATAGGTACTTTTGTCTTCCAAAATTTTATTCAAATTTCGCTCCTCCAAACCATATTTTCTGGTTCCGTCCCTGGTAGTATATAATATTATTATTGTTGGATACTTTCATTATTGTAATAATTTCCGTTAATAGGATAATTTTTTTTTATTAATATTCAGTTGTTGACTATATAATCGATAACAAGTTTCATTATAACAAAACCCTACTTTTCTGCTTTCTCCCCAAACTGTATCTTTATCATGGTATCTAGAGCTTGAATTGATTGATTGAGAGCTGAACGTGATGTCTTCCGTATGTTGAATTAAAACATGTGCTTCTATTATTTTTTCATCTCGTTTTCTTCTTCAAATCAGTTGTGTTTTTTTATTGATTTAGATTTCTAATCGTCATTTTTTTCCCCAATCAGTTAATATGAGTTCTTTGGTTTCGATTATGAATTTAGCTACAGTTTTGATTATTTTTTTTCTCCTTCATCTTTTTCTTCTTATTGTGTTCTTTGATCCAATTTTTTTCAGGGTGTTAGCCCCAAATATCACAATTTGAAAGCAAATGATCCCAAATATCATAACTCAAAAACTTGGCCCCAAATATCACTCCAAAACACAGTTGCGTGTAGCGTTTGGTTTTTTTTCTTTTTTTTAAAAAACACTGAAGCCTCTAGCGTTTTGGAGGAGAGAGGGGGTTAAAACGCTTCTTAAAATACGCGTCAGCGTTGGGGGATGGGAAACGCTAATTAAGGTGGTGTTTTGAGAGGGGGAACGCCACACTATGTGGCGTTTTGGTTTGTGGTTTTTTTTTTTGTTTTCTCCCGCACATATATTTGCAAATAATATTAAAAAATTTATAATCACATAGTCAATTCAAATTATGTTTTTGTATTAAATTCGGCGGATGGATTTTTAACCCTAAATTCGTATACCATTTATTCGTCGTTCCAAATATTTATAAAACCCAAAATAGAAACGTTGAACCCCAAAAGTTAACTGTTGAAATTCCAAGAGAATACAAAATAAAATTAAAAAAGTTATGATAAATAATTTTGTTTTAGGAAAACAATTTTTACCATTTTCCTAAGTAAAATGAAATAATGACAATCAAGGCTCAAGCTGTCCCTTAAGGAGAACGGTACTTATTATGTTAATTACATAAATTTAAATATCACCTAATAAGTGATAGCAACGACAGAAATGCGACATGAGCTAACTCCAACATGTAAACTATTATAATGTCCATGCACCACAATAAGACAGTAGGTGAAGGGCCCGTGCACACTGCTTTCAGTTCATTATTCCACAATTATGTTCTGAGAAGTTAGAAAAACCTGCTGTCAAAAAAAAAAAAAAGTTAGAAAAACACTGCCCATTCTTTTGTTTTTATACGTATGCATCCCCATCATCGGTCTTTAAAAATTTCCCTACCAAACGCGTTTGATTTTAATACCAAGAAATGGTCTTTGGTTTGCCTAACAAGTCTCACTCTCTCTAGTCTAGTCTCTACCCTTTTGGTAAGCAACAGATAAACTCAACATTTCCCATCCCTCTGTTTTATATTAATAAAGGATCTCGGTCTATAACAAACATATATTACAACATATCATATTAACATATCATACTATCGATGTCGAGCTAAGGTGTAAAGTAGATCTTTGGTGTGAATGCAGGGAGTTTATTTTTTATAGTATTGCTATATGATATGTTATAAAAATCGTTTGTAACGGTTCTTGTATAAATAGTATGCGCAGTCGCACATGTTATGTAATTTTTTTTATTTCTAGATAAGATTGTACTACAATTTCTTTAGTTCCACTAGATTTTATTTATTTGATCTACCCATGACAAGAATCATATCACCTCAGTTCAATTTAATGCTTAAGAGGGAAGATACGCATTTATCACTAGTTTGTTTCTTGTTAATCGTTATAACGTTCTAAACTGTATTCATTCACAGTAAATGAAAATATAAATAATGAATTTAGTCAACAAAAAAATAAATAAATACAGACTTGGTCAAGTGTTGTGTTTTCTCTGCTTAGTTCGTTCTTAGTTGAAAATGAGAATGAAAAGTTGATTCTTGTGTACATTGACTTGTAGTAAACTCATGGGTGTTCTAAAATATTTATTCTATTGCTTCAGCAATTTAGATAGATTATGGAGATTTAGTTGATATTCTTTGTCTTAAATTTAGTTGTACTTGTGAGCAGCTAGTTACTCAAAGAATCAAAAAGATCATTTTTTTTCCTTCAATTTCTGAAGGTTTTTGTTTTAACAGTTGAGTTGAATCTTTTGTCTAACAACAGGGATAAAGATTTAACTAGATGGCTAGTTTTTTCAGAAGATTTTTACCTGCTAATCCATCGGATTCGAGTTTCAGTACTGCTGATGATGAGTACAGCATGGAGTACTCATTTGCTATGCAGTATAGTGGCCCTCCTGTGACTTACGATATTCCCCGGGTGGTTCCTGTGGATGTTGGTAGGATTCCAACAGCTGCAGAGGTTTCCACTTCCTGTAGTTTGAGCAATTTGTCACTGCCAGTTGTTCAACCTGTAGCTAAAAAGAGGAAGGATCATATGAGCAAGAGATTGTCAAATGAGAGGATGTCAGATTTACAAGCAGCAGCTAATTCTCCGATTTCTGTAATCGATTCAGGTGGATTTCATGATGCTCATGAAGTTCGATTATCAAGTGGTCAAGGTACATCATTTAGAGTTGTTAATGTGATTGATGATTCTGGTGAATCTGGATATTCTGATGGTTGTGAGTTTATGACAAGGAGGGTATTGAATGGAAATGCAAGTTCCGGGACATTAGGGTTCTCAGATAGTCATGATAATTCACATGAATTGTCACGAAACTCGGATGTGGAGGGTGTAAGTGATGGTCAAGGGGAAGCACTTGCTTCGGATTTTGATAAAGCGGGATTGAGATCATCTGTTGTTTCCTCTGAAATTACAGAGGAAGAGGAGTCTGTTCATGAGGCCAAGTCTTCTCACCAAAGAACACAGATTGTGACGTTTCGTGATCCTGAATTGAGTGATATTGTTCATGGGGAGAATGATCACATTGAGTCAGTTATTGTACCACAAAAGCAAAGAAGCACATCTAGTGTTAGAAAAGGATTATGCCATTTATGTCTCAAAGGAAACCGATTCACAGAGAAGGAAGCTTGCTTGGTATGTGGTGCAAAATATTGCTACAAGTGTGTGCTAAGAGCAATGGGATCAATGCCAGAAGGAAGAAAATGTATCACTTGCATTGGTTATAGGATTGACGAGTCAAAAAGAGCAACCCTAGGAAAATGTTCTAGATTGATTAAACGATTACACGTTAAGACAAGAGCAAAAGAAATCATGAGGCATGAAATTTCATGCAAAGCTAATCAGTTTCCACCTGAACTTATCTATGTAAATGGGCGATCACTTAGTAAAGCAGAGCTGGTTGAATTACTATGCTGTCCAAACCCTCCGAGGAAGCTAGAACCAATAAAGTATTGGTATGACAAGGTGTCTGGACTATGGGGAAAGGTTAGGATTACTCATTTTCTAATATAACTTGGTGAATTTTAAGTTGGTAGGTTTATAACAGATCAGCTGTCTTGTTCAAACAGGAAGGAAAGAAGCCCTGCCAGATCATTAGCGCTCAACTGTCTGTAGGTGATCCGATCATGCGAAATGCCAGCAATGGCAATACAGACATTTTGGTAAATAATAGAGAGATCACTAAATCTGAGCTCTGGATGTTAGAGGTAAACACGACTATATATTGTTACATTGCATGTGAGCCAGTATAATGTGTTTTACCATATTGTCAAAACTTATAGTTAGCAGGAATTAATTGCGAAGGAAAACCACACTTCTGGATGAGTGCTGATGGTTCCTTGCAGGAGGAGGGACAAAAGAATGTCATGAAGCAAAAATTATCAAAGGTACGCAATAATGTTTCTAATGATATTTATGCTCGTTTACCCTTCACCTTAACTGGTTAATATAGTAATACATCCTTCCTCTGGCGGATACTATCTTTCAGCCTAGAATCAAACTACTTTGTGCTATTTTATCTTTGCCAATCCCTTCTGAGGCTGCACATTCTGGTACAGAAGAAGATGATAGAGTTACCAGCAAAGTTGTTGCGGGCAACCTTGAGCGGGAAAAACCTTATAAATTTCTCCTGGTTGGTTCTGAAAAATCTGGAACCAGTACCATATTTAAACAGGTGCGACATCATTCACCTTCATACTTGATAGTAATACGCGATATGCATTCATTTATTCGAGTAAAAGTTAAAGGTCTTTATTCAAGTCTTTAGGTCTCCATCTGCACATAGTACTACAATAGACACTTCTATTTTAGAAACTTGCCAGAAGGCCAATATTTTAGATCTTAAAGTTTTTTTTTCTGTTGTAAGAATTGCAATTTCATCCTCTTTTTGATTTATATGTCATCTACAAGTCATTGGACATGCTTTTTGAACAATTCATGACTCACTACATACAAGTATAATGCCGACACTGTGTTTCCCTATGTTGTTTATAGGCAAAAATTTTATACAATGCCCCTTTTTCTGAAGATGAGCGTCAAGAAATGAAATCGGTAATTCAGAGCAAGCTGTACAACTATATTGGTATTCTTCTTGAGGATCGTGAACGATTTGAAGAGGAAAGTTTAAACAAAATGAGGATGGGACATGCTGATCAACTTGGTCCATCAGGTACATAAAATAAAATTCACTCCTGTCAGCCATATACAGTTCATGTAAGAGATAACTGGACCTGCTTAATCCATCACAGCTCAGTTTAATAAATGAATTTAAATTACTGTTCAACTTCAAGGCTGTATCATGTATGTCAATTTCCTCATGCTCTGGTGTAAATTATTTACATTGAAGACAGGTCCTGTGACTAATATTGACCATCTTCTTTTAAATGAGATAAGCCTATAGGAGACCACAAATACAGAGAAATCGATCTAGTTAAATATTTGTGTATCGTTTACTGTAAAATGTTAAAATCAACTTTACTGTAAATTGTGTATCAAGAGCCGTGATTTGAACATACAAACAGTTTTAGTTTTAGGTTACAAGTTTGAGAACAAATTTGCTCCACTAGAATTAGCTTCCCTCACACCATAGCTTTTCTTCTATCAAATTGCTAAAATGGTCCTGCCTGGCATTTCAGTACTGAATATAGGATGTTGTGCTGCAAACATATGATGCTGTAGAAATGAATAGAAAAAGTACTGCTGGACGTTCTGCACTTGTACTAGGTCTTTTCGGTTTACAAAATTATATAAATTTTTGTAGTATTTACCACATAATTTGACACTGATACATTTATGATGCACATGTAGGCATACAGAATACTGACCCGATTTGTGAAGAAAATATTTATTCCATCAACAAAAGATTAAGAGCGTTCTCTGATTGGCTTCTCCAAGTTATGATGTCTGGAAATTTAGAGGCCATTTTTCCAGCTTCAGCTCGAGAGTATGCACCACTAGTGGAGGAATTGTGGAAGGATACAGCCATTCAGGCCACATACAACCGGAAAAATGAACTGCAAGTGCTTCCTCAAGGCGTCAGTTATTTTTTAAATAGGGTAAGCGCTTACAATCCTCAGTCAATGAAATTGATCCTACAAGTAACGAAAAGTGTGAATTAACACTAGATAGTTTAATACTTGGCTCATTCTACTTAAAAGTAACTTATGCATAGTTTGACGAGTTTCATTTTAAAGGCTGTTGAAATTTCGAGGGTGGACTATGAGCCTTCTGACATAGACATTCTGTACGCTGAGGGGATCAGATTTTCTAACGGGATTGCCAGTGTGGAATTTTCATTCCCGCAGTCAGTTCAAGACAGCTACATGGACACCACTGATCACAATGATCCCCTTAAAAGGTTTGGTCACAACTTCTCTTTATTTACACATATCATGTATTTAGTACCCTTATTTCTAGAAATTGTTTCATTGTCACTAAACAATTTCAAGTTTGAGAATCTTGGGTTAGAAGGGCATTTTATCAAGATCCTTCGTAGGCTAATGTCATAGACAAGCTTGATACAGTTTCAATCAATTTTGTGTAATTTTGCTTGTTTAGTTATCAATGAAATATCAATATTACAATGTCATAAAGTGTTTTTCGTCTATGGATTAAAGTTAGTTTAAGATTAGTCATTAGTATCTCTTCATATAACTGAGAAGTTGATTATTGAAATAATTTTCTACTTAAAAAGGATGTCTTATCAGAACGAATAAAATCTAGTTAGGTATGAAAGAACTAACAGACCTTACTTTGCTCTTGCAGATACCAACTCATCAGAGTACACTCAAGTAGCCTTGGAAATAAATGCAAGTGGTTAGAGATGTTTGAAGAAGTTGATCTTGTCATATATTGTGTTTCTTTGACAGATTACTGTCAATTTTCATACGATACTAATGGTGATGCTACAAACAATATGCTGAAGAGTAGAAATTTGTTTGAAACCATTGTGAACCATCCGGTCTCTTCTGAGAAGGACTTTCTTCTGATACTCACGAAATTCGACCTTTTAGAAGAGATGATTGAACAGGTTCCTCTCACTCGTTGTGAATGGTTTAACGATTTCAATCCAGTGATAAGTAGTAATCCGAACTCCAACATTAGCAACAATGCTAATGCTTCATTAGCTCAACGAGCATTCCATTATATTGCCTCAAAGTTCAAAGGAGAGTTTTATTCCTTAACAGGAAACAGATTATATGTGTCGCGGGTTAGCGGACTAGAAGCTGATTGTGTAGATGAAGCACTGAAGTATGCAAGGGAGATTCTGAACTGGGATTTTGAGAAACCAACTTATAACATGAATGAGTGGTCTTCTGGCAGTGTTGAAATCAGCAGTTCCACATGATTCTGACTAAATAAAGT
Organism: Saposhnikovia divaricata; assembly: GCA_036435485.1. Classification (NCBI taxonomy): domain Eukaryota; kingdom Viridiplantae; phylum Streptophyta; class Magnoliopsida; order Apiales; family Apiaceae; genus Saposhnikovia; species Saposhnikovia divaricata. The sequence continues at coordinate 6,543,301 of CM071597.1, read as the reverse complement.
GTTTGTTTTGTTAGCCAAGCATGTTTCTTGCTTGAGATTTTTTGTTCTGTAAATTTTGTAAATTATTAAATAATAAAATAATAATTTTTACAACGCGTACGTGCTGTAAATTGTAATTTTGAGAGAGAAAGTGTTACCGGTTTACTTTTCCTAAACAAAGTCGGTTAATAGTTTGTTCCATATGTTCCTTAATTTTTCCCAGTACATAAAGACTCGTAGCCTCAACAAAATTATTATTACATGCTCGGTCTGAATTCCTAATTCTCCTTACAAGACTAGGGTTCTGAGTTGAGTTTGGTCATGGGTAGGGAGACGATCATGGGGGTGATCTTGTTCTTTGCAAGATCACTTTTGATGTTTCGAAAAAAATCCCCTCTTTAAGTTGTCTTCCAAAAAATCCGACTCTGTTTCGAAAAGTGTCAGTGGGTTTGATCATGGTGGTGATCTTGTTATTTGCAAGATCACTTTCGATGTTTCGAAAAAATCCACTCTTAACTTGTCTTCCAAAAATTCCGATTCTGTTTCGAAAAGTGGCAGTAAAGGGGCCCAAAAGAAAAAACAGAGCAACAAGAATCTTGAAACAACTGCTAGTTCAACATCGAAAAGTGTGAATGCAGTGAGGGCCTGTGTTTTGATGGCTTTGGCGAAGAGGAGAACATGCAGTTTCAAAATTTTCCTCAAGAAGAGGAGCTGCTTGAAGATAGAACCATCTGCTGCCTTGGAAAAAGAAAATCTATCGTGAGGGATAATTCATGCCCAACGAAGAAGGTGTGTTTTTGATGATCATTAGCGACAGCAGCTTGAGTGAGTGATGGATCTGTGCATTACTTGTTGACCAGTACATAGGATGCTTACTATGATTTTCCTTATTCTTTTTTGTACTTCCCAATCACTCTGTAAATTTGTCTGCATAATTTAGCAGACTTAAATTTATGTATGATATTTACAAGATTGTTTATTAATGATTGTGTCATGATTAAGTTTTACTCGCTAGAATGATACTTAGTATAAGGCTAACCAAGTATTGTACTTGTACATGCTCTGCTGTTCAGATGGATCTGCTTACAGGAGAAAAAGAAATATACTAATAGAAAGTTTTAGATTTGTTATAAGTAGTGGTAGTAACATTCTTCAGGGATACTATTTCTGATTTAAGGAATCCAAGATGATAATGAATCTTTAGTGTAAATAGAGGCAGTATTAGGAAATAACTTTAGCTTCTTAATGTTGCTGGATTTGATCTTTAATAGTTGCTTCTTAAAAAGAGAACTGTAAAAATGGTGCATCCAGTGCTTGAGAGTTTTTTGGATTGATTCTACGTTAGGAAGTTTTTCAAACCTGTGCCTTCTGCAATGAGCTACCTTAAGCTTTCCATTTTGCGCCTATTTAAACGAGTGTCTTGTTTTGGTGCCAAATAGACTCTAAGTAGTCCTAATCTCTGTAGTGTTTGATGTAGTTTCCATATCCAAAACTTTGAAGTAATCTTATATTGGAATTCTTCATTCAACTTATTGCAGCATTGTAGAATCTGAAACATTTATTATATTTTAATATTTCCATCATCAATACACACATAAAAATATCAATTAATCTATATGCTCCAATCATGGTTATACTAGTTACAGTTGAATGAATGATCAGGAAGGAGCAAAACTGTCCATTAGCAAAAAGACAGTAGATTCCGAAAATGTATCGTCTTTCTTTGCTTTCACCTGCACTTGCTCTGCTTCTTCTACTTCCATGGCTTGAGATTCACAAGCTTTTTTCGATCTCGTACTTGTTTTGAGAAACACACATTTTTGTATCTTCACTTTCTCTCCAAGCTTTGCTAGCTCTCCAACCCACACATCTACTACACCTGCCATAACAATTTTTGACGATTGTTTGTAAATGTTATAATATGTTTTTCTCTAGGCTCAAGATTTTTTATTGAAAAAATAGTGGTTTTTGATGTTGAATATGAGGAGGAGAAGGTGTTATTTATATACGAGTGTAGAGATATTTGTTAAATTATGGAATTTTAGGAATGTTGTAAAATAAAATTAAAAAAAAATGTCAACTTCAAAAGAAGGAAATTATTGGAGGACACAGAATGGAAAGAACATGTATTTTGATTTATAGTGAGGGAGGGAAGGTGCATATGAAAAAAGTTGTTTTTCTTCCACGGTTCGAACTTCTGGAATGACGGCCAGATGTTCCAAATTAAAAGTCCCACAGTAACGTGTGAAGCATATCAATGAGTGATGGTTTTGGAATTAGTTTCATATATTTTAGTAATTTTGTTAAAGGGGATTGGTCGGGGCAAATATTTGTTGTGTTAAACGATAAAATACGTGCTAAAAAAATTTTCTACAATGTATACAATAGATTTTTTAGTGCTACGGATAATACCTGAAAAAAAAAAATTTGTTGATCACCGTCAATCTTTGTTAAATTATTGATGTGTTGAATTTATTTTATTTGATTATAATTTCATAAAAAACCTATACACAAAGATGATACTTTAATTTACATTCTGATGGAATATAATATCAATGTTAATCTTACTACTTCATATAAACATTTTGCAAATGCAAGAAAACTCATATAAAATTTTCAAACAAATTCCAAATTCCACGTATTTTTAACGATTGATTATAAAAATTGATGATTTCATTCAATATCAATTAAAATTTTCCATTTTACTATGTGTCTAAATTCAAATGACACATATTGAGAAAAATCGTTAAACACACATCGTCACGCCATTTTTAAGAAATGTTTGGAAATATTTTTATAACGAATTATTAGAATTTTTTATAGCATCAAGTTTAATAAATTAAAATATTAACAATACACATAACAATTATTAATTATCAATATTTTTTGTAAGAGGATAATCCTATTTCTCCCCGCCGTTTCTTTAGATAGCTGCTAGTTTTGCATGGACTCTTATCTAGACTTTACACCTAGGGCAAGTTGGGCTAGTTTCAAACCATTTGCGAATAGCCAGCAGTATTTTAAAGAAAGGTAAAAGAGTCACCCTCACACATGGGAATGACTCATCAGCCCATTGCATATCCTTTTTTGTGACTTGTATTCGATTATTTATCCGAATAATAGAATTGAGATAATTTTTCCGGATTCGCATTTTGAACTAAATGTTGGGTTACAGGTTCTCGAGTAATGTTTGGTACCCCAAAACGGTATCAAAAAATTATTCTCAAATGACGTGGCTTCGATGAGGTGGTAAATTAAAAAATTTTGAATGGGAAGGTTGGTGTGAATGCATGAGGATTCATTTTGTTATGGTCAATTAAAATAAGACACTTTGACATTTGGGAATTATTTTGATTACAAATTTGGGGTTTTATTATTTCAAATTCAATTATAAATATATTTGAAATTAAATATTATTATTTGACAAATCAATTCGAATCTTTAAGCTAGTCTGTCCGATCAACACAAACCAGCTAAGACACTTTGTCACTTTTTATACCAACAATTGTCACTGTTGTTTCACATTAGCCAAGTGTAACTTTAATCCAATGAATTTAACAGCCATAGCTTTTTTTTTTTTTTTTTTTTTCCATTCACCATTCAAAACATAAGCAAATGTTACATGACAATGCCAAAATTTACAAAACAAATTTATTGCTCATAACAAGTTAAAATCAACTATGGATTAAAGCAGGCCACCATCATAGACACTGTAGCCTCCGAGTAATGCAATTTGACAGGGAAGTTGAGTCGCGTAAATTGGATAATGGTGGGTGATTTTGATCCAGCTTCCTCAGAATGAACCACCTGATCAGCTTGGCTCGAACCGCTTGACAGCATGTTCGAACCCCAGGTTCTTAGCTTGGCTAGCTCATTGGTCCAGCTATCAATAACTCCCGGCATTCTTCAATATAATTGCTAAGTAGTAGTAGTAGTAGCAGCAGTAGTATCAATCTTTATAAGCTTAAGTGTGTGAGATTTGTTTGTAGTTGTGTGCATAATTTAGTGCATTATATAGAGACTACAGAGTCCAGACATACAATGTTATAAAATGTAGCTAATCCAACAAACTTTTAAACTAGCAACTCAAACCACAGGTAGCTGGTGGTATCAACTAGGAGTTAAACAGAGTATTGTATAGTGTAAACCATGTTCTGTCTGTGCAGAGTTTTTTTTGTGCAAGTAACGTCCAAAGTGCAGCCCAATTGCAATAATATCAATATTTAATTATATAAAATAATATACATATTTATTTTATTTTTGTCCCATAGGTTCCGGATCGTTCCTCTCTAATCATTGTGGGATAATACCGACTGACTTCGTGTCCCCACCTCCGGACCTCTTGTCCGTTGTGGGATAATACCACCAGCCTTCGTGTCCCCACCTCCGGCAACTTGACGAATCAAGCTTTCGAGAGACGGCTCTGATGCCATAATTGCTAGAGAGGAACGATCCACAACCTATGGGATATCCGTTAGGCCTGACGAGGACGTTAGGAGTTTAAGTGGGGGAGTTTGTAACACCTCAGTCTCACATCGAGGAAATTTGAGACTTTAGTTCAGTTTATACGACAAAGTACTACTACTAAGTGCACCAACAAATCATGATCTTTTGGGGCCTGTGGTGGGCTTGTGGATTACCCAAGTTGGCTGCATTGGGCCAGTTTGCTTTGACTTATTTCGGATTCGGAATCGGGACTTGACCCGATTTTTGAGAAAGCCTCGGGATTTGACCCAGGTTGTAACATATGGTATCAGAGAAAATTGTAAAATATCTGATTGATTTGGTTATCGAAAATTGTGACATCGAAAATAGATTTTAGAAAAGACTTTTAGAAATCCCCAGTTTTATTTGCGTATGTCACTGGATAGTGTGACATATAGAACTAGTTTACGCACGTTCCGGAACACATGGATACCTTGTTGAGTTTGACTTAACGAGGGACGTAAACTAGCCCCTATCGAATTATAGAAGCCGTGTCACTGGCATAATGTGACCGTATATAGAACTATGGGATAAAAATTCAAGTGCATTGTTGAAACTCTATCGATTTAAATTCTGAATATTGTTTTCAAAAATATTATTGTGAGCTATTGAGCGATAGTTACTTGCTGGGCTTTGTAGCTCATTATTGTGCAACATTTCAGGTTTTTGCTATCGGAAGGATAAGGAAGTCTAAGCATGCTAATTGGATTTTATTTGTTTTGCATATTATTATTGAAGAAATGTGGGAGCTGCGTCTCCAATTTTAGTACTTTAGATTTGGTTTTGATTTTCGATGTCTTATTTCGGAGGATTTTCAGGTTTTTGATTTAAAAATTGGATTGTTATATTTAAGTATTTATTTTAATATTCCGAAAATGGTCGGGATGTTACACTACAAACAGTGTAAAAAATAAACTTTAACTGGCGACTCAAAGTCTCAAACCAGAGGTAGGCAATGGTAATATGGTATTACAAGAAACAGATTCCGCAAACCATGTCCTGTTTTTGTGCATGCAATGGCAAAAGCGCAAAAGTATAGCCAAGTTGTCAAGTTTTTTTTTTTTTTTTGCAAGAATGAAACGACTTCATTTATAAATGATAGAGTTTACACCATCCAAAAAAGAAAAAAATGAGACATTCTCTTATCCACAAAAGCTTATCATCTAACCGAAAGGTATGCTTAACCAATCCATGGGTCGTAACCTAAATTACGACTGACTTGAGAAAGAGATTCCTCCGAAAGTTTAGACAATAAAACCTTTATATCAAAGAAGAAGACTCCTAACACAAGTAGGCCTCGTTAAAACCCCGCATGAGCAAAACCCTATGGGAAAAAAACTCAAGGGGGAAAAAGAGTGCCCACAATTCATCAATTACAAAGAGACTAAAAACAAAACAGGGACTTCTTGTTGTTCCTTCCAAAGTCAGAGATTCTGCCTACAAAGCCAAAATTCTGCCTCCATCCATCTTCCCTTTTCACTTCTTCCTACCCAAAGAAATCTAAAAAACCAAAAACACAACAAATAAACTAAGTCAAAAGAAAACATCAAAACAAAAATACTTAAAATTTATTTAGTGCAGAATACTTAATAAAAGTGAACAGTTCTTATATATCTCAACCAAAGGGATCCCCTTTGGTTAGACATATAAAAACGCCGCCTTCTCATTAACACTAAAAAAAATGACAAAACAAATTCTTCAGCCGACGACAAATTATACACCATATAATCCATATAAAACATTATATATATACACTACAGTAGCTTGTAATAATTACTACTATTAATTCCACTAAGTTACTAAAACCAACCAAAGGGGTATCCTTTGGTTAGACGCTAAAATCATCAATCAGTAGAGGTTGAAACTTCTAAAGTCTGTTAAACTTTGTACCGAAAAACCATTCCAGGTTACCGCTAAGATTAAAACAACCTTAAGATTGGATTGATTAAATATGACAAGCCGAATACTACAAATCCCAAACTCTCAATCCGAGCCATGGTCCTAAAAATGTCATATTGTTGACACCATTTTATGATTCTTTAAAATCAAACTTAACAAATACTAAACGAAATTGCATTTCTTTAAAATTATTAAGATTATTCATTGATATACCTATACCTTGTATTCCATATAAACTTTATTGATTCAATTACTATCTAAAATCTATAGAGGTCCTTTAGTCCAATAATTGTCCATGTAACACACTACTTATAATACAAGAACATAATCAAGGTCATTTAGTAACCAGTGAGATAGTTGTCAAAATAAAACATATTCATTACAATGGGGAACAGGGTGCCTCTGGTCCTGCATAACTATACTAGTTGTTATAGGGAGAATATTGTATAACAATATTTTGAAGGTTTGCTGGATTTATGAAGCAAAATACGGATATTTTGCTAACAAAAGAAGAACATGGGAGGAGATTGGTGTTTGTTTGTGGCTACACTTGATAGGTGTTTTCAGTGATGAACTATCAATCATCCCCTATCAAGGTGCCTACGTACCCTATTTATAGGGATCAAGCCTGACGTAGTTCTTGGAGAACAAGTTACCTAGGCGGGCTAGGGTTTTAAGAGATAAGCCAAAGTCCAAGCCCACTCGTTTAGGGCTGATGTGGCAATGAGTCATCAACCCTATCCGTGATCCATGGCCCAGATGTGGAAGCCTATAGTCTCGCACGAACAGAGTTGGCTAGTAGAGAAGTAACAAGGGCCTTGCATGCGACCTCGAGGAGTCAGGCCATGCGAAGCGAACCCTAGTGTCCAACTACTCATGCGACCTCGAGGGATCTGGCCATGAGCCTTCCAGAAAAGAGGAGATAGTTATCTCGTTGTAGTGACCCCGCATTGGAGGTTATGTGCGAAGCGATCCTTTGACGGGAGCCAAACGAAGCGATCCCCGGGTTGCGACCCCGAGGCTGAGCTAGCATGAGAGGCGCAGAGGCCTAGCGTGAGAGGCGCAGAGGCCTTTTCCTTTGTTATTGGCATGAGAGGACGCCCTGAATAGTAGCAGGAGGTCGTAGTGAGGAGACCCATGGGGTGAGTGTCTTCAAGAGATTTAAGAGATAGAGGTGAGGTGATCCCTGATCGGGCCTCATGCCTTGTTTATCCTTCTTCAATATTCGGGCCCATTTAGAGATATTTGAGCCCATTAGGAGATAATTGAGCCCATTAAGAGAGGTGGGCCCCTTGTATAATCGTTTGAGCTTGTTTAGGATCTATGCCGAGATTCAGGCATAACAACTACCCCCCGAGTCCATATTGCCATTGAAAATGCGATGTGGAGTCAAAACTTCGATGCGAGGCCTGTGCTCGCTATAGATTACTGTAGATGAAAGCATAGCTATCTCAAGTGCCTTGGGATTGCATTGCGACCCCTATGAATTTGAATGGTTGTAGACAACTGTCGTATTCTGAGATTTGCTCCCAGCTGCTAAGATGATGACATGTGTTGTGTGTCTTTCAATTAATGCGAAGGCATGTATAAGTGAGTGATAGTGACCTCGAAGGTATTTCCAAGCGCCATGTGGTTCTGCAGGGACTTTGAGAGGCGACCCCATAGGGCCTTGCAGTCATAGATTGTTATAATTGTATCTTCTGTCCAGCTGATATTTGAGCTCGGGTTTTCACATATATCTTCAGGTCTTCTTAAAGTATGATGAGAGGACTCCCCTCTACTCCTTGTTATTATGATGAGAAGCCTCCTTATAAGTTGAGAGGATTGCTTGCAGTCTCATATGCTGCGAGGCCTCCTTGCAGCCTTATCATTGCGAGGCCTCCTCGCAGCCTCTTACATTGCGAGGCCGCCTCGCAGCCTCATACGTCGCGAGGCCTCCTCGTAGCTTCTTACATTGCGAGGCCGCCTCGCAGCCTCATACGTCGCGAGGCCTCCTCGTAGCTCGCCTATAAATACCCCTTCATGGGTTCATTATTCACCTCTCTTCAAGAACACAAGTAACTTAACACCAAGCTTGCTCCAATATCTATGGTGCTTTGTTTAAGAGAGTTATTTAGTGCACACGCATCCAAGTTCTTCGCGTTCATCCAGATTTACATCTTCCGAAAAAGGTTTGATTCTTCAATCCTTTAAATTGCTTTTGTTTCTCCTCTTTGCAGTTTTTTCTCTTTGCTTGTATGATCACCATGATTGTCCATGCCATATGCTCTTCATGCTTGAATAATTATCACATACATGCTTCACACATACATTCATGCTTTTTGCTTAGTTGAGTTGTCCACCCCCCATGTTTCAATCTTGTGTTTGAAGAGAAGTGACAACGAACAGACTCATATGTAGCATAAAAGGACTAAAATCATTGTAGGTCCTAATAAAGGCTTTAATAAAGAGACTCGTCCATTCACTTGGAGATTGAAGAAGATGACTCTCCCTAGTTGTAGCTCCTCCCGCGTTCCCTTATCAAAGAGACAGCCTCTAAGTAAAGAAAAGGCTCCAGAGCAGCTCCAGAGGGCTCATGCTAAAAAGAATGCTCATCCTTCCTTGGCCTCCCCATCATCATATGAAAAGGTACAAGCTAAGGTGCATAGTGATTCAAGCTCGTGTTCGCAAAGAGGCATCGTCCATGCTCATGTCGCAACTGAAGTGGTCCCTCATCAGACCAAGATTACTGAGGAAAACCTCGAGGCGGAGACAGATGAAGAGGAGTCCCTTACCACAAAAGAGTTGGAGGATGTCACCCGTACAGTTAATCTTTGTAATTATGACAATGTTCCCGAGCTCTCTGATGATGAAGCTTATGTCCCTCCTGGTCAACCAATGCTTGAAGGTACCATGTATCCCCAAGGAAAGAAGAAGGTAGGGCACATCCTCTGCTGCAGAGATCTTCCAACCAGCCTCGATCAGGATACCCTATCAGAGGCCATCGAAAAGTATCAAGTAGAAGGTCGTATTATCCTTCATCAAGAGCATATGCGATGTTACTGCTTCAATCACAAAGAGAATGGGGGCAGGCCACCCCGCATGGTTATAACTACTACACTCCTTGAACTTGGAGTTTCTTCACCTCTTCATCCATTCATTCGTGAGGTGTGCGAGTATTTTAAGGTTGCTCCCATCCAAATTAATCCAAACGGGTACAAACTTATGATTGGTCTATTCATCATATATAACATCGAGGGATACCCGAGACTGACCGCTGAGCATCTCAACTACTTTATCACCAAAAAGAGTTGTAAAGCTAAAGAATTCGGTTATGTTTATTTCTCTGTCTGGCCAGAGTTCTATGGAAAGAACTTGATTCTGGGTGGCTCAAGAGATCCTAGAGACTGGAAAAGTCCATACTTCTATATTTATGATGTGCCGCGCATACCGACCGCCTTTAACATTAACAAAGGTAAGTTTCTCTGACTTAGCACCCTTTCTTCCTATGAAATTCATTAGTATTGTGGGTTGTGGCACCAACCATATTTACATTCATTTGCTTCATTACAGATACACCACGACGTCCCATGCTTGAAGGCGAACACAAGCAGAGAGCAGACAACATTCTTAAACTTCCTACCGAGAAGAGAAACCTTCAGCTCTTGCTTACCGAAGAAAATTTAGTTCGGTGTGGGTTTCTAAGGCAAAGGGCGAGAATGACCCCAAAAAAGAAGATCGTCAATCCTCCCGAGGGAGTAGACGATATAGGTGTCGTTGATAAATGTAATATGAGGCCATTACCTCTACTCCATATGCATTGCATTGTAGCTCGTATTGACTTGATGCATCACATACCACTTGCATTGAATCAATTTGTTGCTGCATGCCTTGCTTACTAATTTTGCCTGGTATTGATGTATTTTCTTCTGTATACTTGCAGACATGGCTTCCAAGAAATATTCTGTGATTCCTTTCTTGAAGAAGGACAAGGCTGCGAGTACCTCTCGTAATCCTTCTGGCGATCCGACTCACCATTCCTCCCTTGCTGGGGGTTTAGCTACCAAGTCTGATGTTGTCATGCCTCCTCCTAAGCAGACCACTCTCACAACGCCTCTTCAACAATCATCTTCTTCCCTCCATCCTAGCAGGAAAAAGCCCACTGAAATATCGATTCTTCATGAAGAACCACCACTAAAGAAGAACAAGGACGACAAGAGTTCATCACCCTCTCATCCTCCCCCTGGACTGGTCCGCCAGACATTTGGCGAGTTGGCACATGCCCATGTTTCTGAAGTTGATATGTATTCCTGGTCCCTACAATCTCTGGAGGAGTCCAATGCTTCCAAGACTAAAGCTATAGCTGAGCTTTTCTTCCATCAATTGCATCACCACAAGGAGGTTTGAGCCTTGGCTTCTTCCAATAGTAAGATGAGCGAAGAGATTGTGAATCTCAAATCCATACTTGCATAGGCTCAGGCTGACGCTGAGAACGCAAAGGATAATTGCAGGAAAGAATTTGAAGGCACTACTGAGAAGCTGAAGAGAGAGCTTCACGAGGAGAAGTCAGCTAGAAAGAAGCTTAAGCTGGATCATGACGTTGAGAAGGAAAAGTCAGACTCCCAGATCAAGGAGCTTACAGACCGCGTCGCTGAGCTACAGAAGGAAGTTAAAGATGCTGTTGATGCTCTCCCTACTATCATTGAGGAATCTGAGACCCAAGGATCTGTTGATTTCATGAAAGAGTTCCTCGAGAAGGTTGACGACTTTGATTGGTACCGGTTGGGCGAAGAGACTGGGAAGTTTGCTGATAACCTCAAGATGGAGATGTATGAGGAAGCGGCAAATGGATCCCCATGACTTCCTTTTATTGCTTTTAAACTTTATATGCTAGACTCAGTGGAGATGTGGGCACTCCCTTTATTTGCCTCGCGCTTGTAGACTTAATTCCTTTTACTTATTTGGATGCTCCTTGAACCTGAATTGACTTGCTTTATTGATGCTCCTTTATTTGATATTTATAATATTTCAAAGTACCATAGGCCTCGTATCTTCTTGCACAAGGGACTCATGTTGCATGATTTTAGCATGTATAGATTCCTCCATATCGCCTCTTCATATCTGTTAAATTTTTCCCAAGTGTTTTAGAATACCTGATGGGGTCTTCAAATGATCCTGATTGCGCCTATGGGGCCGAGAGGCCTCGCATCGCAAGGTGTCGAGTTTGCAGCCTCGCGTCGCTAGGTACGGCCTCGCAACGCTAGCTATGGCCTCGCAATGCTAGGTGTTGGCCTCGTAACGCTAGGTGCTGGCCTTGTCTTGCAATTTTTCAAATGTCCTGCTAGAAGTGGTGTTTATGTAATGCCACTACCCCCCCGTTCCTCATTATCATTGTAGATGTGATGAGGAATCAAAGTCTTTCAGCAACCTTGCATTATCATTGTAAATGTTTTAAATGCCTGTTGACTTTACTCCATTTGACCTGTTTTACCTTGCATCATTTGTGGCTTGCTTGAAGGGAGAGGAATGAGTTTTAGAAGTCCTTGATGGAACTGCAGAAATCAAGCGAGGAAGCTTCGAAGAAAAGTGTTGATGGGATCGCAAGACTGACGGGCGATCTGAATGCTGTCAAGGCCGAATTTGCAATTGCTGAATACACATTCCTGGTCAAGGGCCAAGTTACCTTCATGAAAGGATTCATCAGAACAATCCCTAATTTTGATTGGGACCATCTCGGGCCTGGTAATGCTGACTTCGCAGAGACATAGGAGAAGGAGATCGCCGAAGAGGATGCTGCTGAAGCGAGGCTAGAAGAGGAAGCAAGACTTACAGAGGAGGCAAGGCTGGTAAATGAAGCTTCTACTGTCAACCAGGATCCACCTGCTCCTTAAATTTATTTTGCCATTTGGTGAAGTTTCGAACTGCATCGGGATCGCATGGCGACCCTATGATTGTGAAATTGCATCGCTTTGACTCTTCATTCTGTGTTGTCTTTTTTTGCACATAACATACTTGCATGAGTAATTTTGCTTCGCAGTCGCTAAGCCTCAGGTTGATGTCATTTTTACTTTAGTTATTCCTTTAGACGTTGAGATGCAGTATGTGCTCGCAGGTGCAAAGTGCCTTTAATAGTTTCAGATTTGTGTTCCTTTTCTTAGATTCCTTTGATTGTTGTAGATAGCTTAGGATGTGTGTTGCTACTTTGAGATTGTTTCAAGTACGATCCCCATATCGTTGAGATGGCTTGGACCTTAAAAACAAGTAGGGACGAGGCCCTAAAGATGATACGTAGGGGCGCAGCCCTAAAGTTGACATGTAGGGGCGAGGCCCTGTAGTTGAAACGTAGGGGCGAGGCCCTGTAGTTGATACGTAGGGGAGAGGCCCTTAAGTAGATCAAGTAGGGGCGAGGCCCTGGCGTTGATAAAGTAGGGGCGAGGCCCTAAAGTAGATCAAGTAGGGGCGAGGCCCTAGCGTTGACAAAGTAGGGGCGAGGCCCTGTAGTAGATCAAGTAGGGGCGAGGCCCTAGCATTGATAAAGTAGGGGCGAGGCCCTGTAGTAGATCAAGTAGGGGTGAGGCCCTAGCATTGACAAAGTAGGGGCGAGGCCCTGTAGTAGATCAAGTAGGGGCGAGGCCCTAGCGTTGATAAAGTAGGGGCGAGGCCCTGTATTAGATCAAGTAGGGGCGAGGCCCTAACGTTGATAAAGTAGGGGCGAGGCCCTAATTTTGATAAGCTTTGCCTAGCTTGTATTAACTTTTTCGGAGCAGCAATTTCTGAACTATGTCCCACAAATTTCATAAGCTTCAATTTTGTACACGCCCCGTTGATCTAGTCAACTTTGCTCCAGCCATCCACTTCGCATGTGCATAGTTTTACCATTTTCAGCCCGTAGATTTCAAATGTCCCACTAGAAGAGGTGTTTATGTAATGCTACTACCCCCTGAGTCCTTATTATCATTGTAGATGTGATGAGGAATCAAAGTGTTTCAGCGACCTTCTTGTATTATTTGGAGTTGACACCATCTATAGTGAAGAAAATTTGATGTGATCTCGCTATGAGTAGACCTGACTTCTTCAACGCTATCCCGCTAGTTGGCCACATCACGCTATCCCGAGGCACTCCCAAGGCTAAGCGAGAGCACATGTAATAAGATATTGAGGTCTTGAGCTCATTTTGATCTTCAACTTCTTTGGCTTCTCTCCTTTCATCTCTAGTGCGAGCTCGAGGTCAATGATGAGAGCCTCGGGTTCAGCCTCGTTATTTGTTGCTTGCTCTTCCAAATGTCTTGAGATAGTTGATGACCTCCTCATTGTCGGCGAGGATCAGGGGCATCCCCCTCTCCTCGACAAGGATCAGGGGCGTCCCCCCTCTCCTCGACGTAGAGGTATTTCACTAGTGAAGAAGCATCTCATGTAGAAGTATCTCATTAATAGGCATCTCCCTAGAAGACATCTCGCTAGGAGGCATCTCAAGATCTCGATAGTTATTCCATATTGGGGCCTTGCTAGGAGATGTGGGTCGCTTAGAACCTTGACCCTTGCCTTGGCCTCGCTTCTAGTGATGTAGCTTATCCTTCTCGAACCCGGCCTTGCTACGCTAGGTGCAAGCATGGCCTCGCTCCTATGGAGTCGCTCCTAGGGGTCTTCCTCCTCGTGGGTCGCAGCCCGGGGTCGCATTTGGGTGTCATAAGCTATCCCAGGGTCTTGGCTTCACTCCTTGGGGGTCGCAGCCCGGGGTCATATGCTATCCCGGGGTCTCGCTCCTCGGCCTCTCCGTTCTTCTTGTTCGAGTTAGTCATCGTTTTCCCAAATTAATGACTGCCCCTCCTTCTAGCGCCAATTGTTATAGGGAGAATATTGTATAACAATATTTTGGAGGTTTGCTGGATTTATGAAGCAAAATACGGATATTTTGCTAACAAAAGAAGAACATGGGAGGAGATTGGTGTTTGTTTGTGGCTGCACTTGATAGGTGTTTTCAGTGATGAACTATCAATCATCCCCTATCAAGGTGCCTACGTACCCTATTTATAGGGATCAAGCCTGACGTAGTTCTTGGAGAACAAGTTACCTAGGCGGGCTAGGGTTTTAAGAGATAAGCCAAAGTCCAAGCCCACTCGTTTAGGGCTGATGTGGCAATGAGTCATCAACCCTATCCGTGATCCATGGCCCAGATGTGGAAGCCTATGGTCTCGCACGAACAGAGTTGGCTAGTAGAGAAGTAACAAGGGCCTTGCATGCGACCTCGAGGAGTCAGGCCATGCGAAGCGAACCCTAGTGTCCAGCTACTCATGCGACCTCGAGGGATCTGGCCATGAGCCTTCCAGAAAAGAGGAGATAGTGATCTCGTTGTAGTGACCCCGCATTGGAGGTTATGTGCGAAGCGATCCTTTGACGGGAGCCAAACGAAGCGATCCCCGGGTTGCGACCCCGAGGCTGAGCTAGCATGAGAGGCGCAGAGGCCTAGCGTGAGAGGCGCAGAGGCCTTTTCCTTTGTTATTGGCATGAGAGGACGCCCTGAATAGTAGCAGGAGGTCGTAGTGAGGAGACCCCTGGGGTGAGTGTCTTCAAGAGATTTAAGCGATGATGGGACCGCTCGCACTCTCTCCGATACACGAGACAAATCGAGACACCTGCCAAGTCCAGCCCCCTCTTTTTTCATGAACCCTAAATCCCTAAACAGTCACATACACATAATTTAGCTCTATTATTCCAGCATCCCTCCGATTTCGTCTTGTTATGAAATTCCTCCAATGACACTAGTATTATTCCACCACCACACGACAGTAACCATACTGCAAAAAAATATGTAATTGTTATACATTGATATATACCTTGACAACTTCAAGTAACCATATTGTCAATTATAATCAATTGAGAGCTCAGACTTGCTGCAGATGATTTATGATTGAGTATAGTTCATTTGCTAATCTAACCTAACCCGTTATACTACCGCCGCAACAAAACTCCAAAAGACCATATAACATATTGAAGCATAATTATTTATATCAAGGCAGAAGCATTACCTTTAGTCTTACATACATCTAATCCAACATTTGAAATTTTTTCCTTTTAGATCATCTATAAAAGCAAAACACCACCCTTACTATAAAAAATACCTCCCTAGGCCAGCTAGTTGCTATTTAAGTAAACTAATAAAATACATATAAATGTATTAACAGAAATAAATAGGAAACTATCAAATATATGATGTGTATCAGAAGAAAAGAATTAAAGCGAAAGCAAAGAAAGTTAAGTTTTATTTCTCCAGAAATATATCTACTCTTTGTTTTCACAGTAAAAAACTACTGTAAGTATAAATTGATGCAAGCTCAAAGTTCTTCCACATTTTATCCGTATTGATCGGCTTGATTTCAACTCTCCTGATTTCCATAGGGAGGGTCTGAAAGCAGATAAACATAATCTCAATTTTCGAGTTTTATCTTCATTCTCTTCTCTTAATTCTGTGAACCTTTCACTAGTTTAAAACCTTTTTATATCTATTTATGAACATCACAAGATATTTCGAAAAACCATACCTGATACCTTATTAGATCATAGATTGGTGTCGTCATGGTAAAGAGATCCCTCTATCCATGATTTTTCTTCGTGTAGCTTAAGGGCCTGCTTTGCCAAGTTATGAGCCACTACATTATATATACGATTAATGTAAGACACGGTAGCCTCACTGAAGTTCGTCAACAAATCTTTTATATCACTGAAAAGGATTCCAAGCTCATTATGATACGAATCTGAATTATTTAATGCTGACACCAGGCTTAATGAATCTAATGAAATTTTCTGGATTGGTATTCCGATAGTTTGAGCCCACCGCAGTCCCACGACGAGTGCTAAAGCTTCTGCATGAAAGACAGATAATAAACCTTCTAGAGGTTTTGAAAGTGTGGCCTGGATCTTCCTATTTGGAGTGAATATTACAGCTCCCAGTCCAACCATTTTGGTAGGTGTAGAAATTGCTGCATCCACTAATAGTGAGAAATTACTTAAATCTCTTTCCGAATTATTCAACTGTAAACAATTCCATCCCATTACAGCCTCACCTTCAGAGTTTTGTGCCATCTTTAATTCCTCTATATAAGAAAATATCCATCCTTTTAACTGGTGTAAAGTTCTAGGTTGCTGACCATGCGTTATCCTATTTCTTTCATACCATAGACTCCACGTCCCAATTAACATTCTTGCAAAAGCATCTTTCTCTAACAGCTCCGTTGCATAGAACAATACTCCTTTAAAGGATATGTCTTCTTTTTGCCCAACCAGAAAAGGAAAATCAAGAAGTACCCACAATTCTTGTGCAAACGGACACCAAAACACCGCATGTGCATTTGAATCCTTACCAAATCCACATAAAGGGCAATTCGTATTCGTTAAAATCTTCCTTGAGAATAACCCGGTACCTGTAGGTAAAATTTCATGGAAACCTCTCCACCCAAATATTAAGATTTTATGTGGAATTTTTAAAGTCCAAAAAGCTTTCCACCATACGGACATTACGTCTGATGATGTTGATTGACCAGATGTATTCATGTCAGCCGCTAGCTTATATCCACTTCTTACTGAATAGCTTCCATTTTTTGTGTATTGCCACATCCAAGAATCGGAGTGATTAAACAGACTTAGTGGAATTGTTTGAATCAATTGAGTATCAGGTACGAGGAAATACTGATTAATCAAGTCTCCATTCCATCAACCTTGTTCTTGTATGAATTCAGCAACTTTTATATCATCTGACCCTTGTGTAATCGGTACAAAAGAAGGTGGCCTCGGTATCCAAGGGTCACTAAACGCCTTTGTGTCTTGCCCATTTCCTATACGCCTTCTTAAACCTTTTAAAAGTAAAGTTTTCCCCCAGCAAATACTTCTCCAACTCAATGAAGGGAAATTTCCTTCTCTCGCCTCTAAAATATTAGTATTTGAGAAATATCTAGCTTTTAAAACTTGAGCAATAAGTGAATTGGGATCAATTAATAGTCTCCAAGCGTGTTTGGCCAATAATGCTTGATTATAGAGCACCAATTTTCGAAATCCTATCCCCCCTTCATTTTTTGGTATGCAAATGCTCTTCCATTCTTTCCAATGAATCTTTCGTTTTGATTGGAAAGAACCCCACCAATATCGTGCCATTAATCTCTCAATCTCAATGCATTGTCCGTCAGGTATTTTATATTTTTCAGAAGGGAAATTAAATACCTAGTGTGAAGGCCCTGACTTTTTACAGATCTGGAACATTTGCAGTGGATGTGCACTATGTTGATGTTAGTGAACTTCAGACACCAGCAATGATCAGCACATATACGGTATGAATTGTTTTTCCTCTGGGACTGCTGCATTGATGTTGCTTATAAGCTAGTTTTATTCCACATAGTTAGTCTATGGTTGATGTTACATTTGTGTTATCTCACTATTGTTATTGTTTTTTTTGTCAGATTGGGTGTTTTACTTAAATGCGATCTTTTTTATTCTCTTTCGACTCTTCTCTTTCTCTATTGTTACGTAATTCTTTTAGCTGCCCTTGCTATTTGTCTTCTAATCTAACATTACATGTCATTTAAAAAAAAAGAAAAGAAAATCTCTCATTTGAATATGAGATAGCACGTCAAATAAATGGGATTAATGTATTTCAATTCAATATAGGTTGAGGTTCCAAAGAAGGTGGTGAAAAAGACCAACATACCAGTGACTCAGTGAGAGAGCTAATTTATGGTGGAATGCCACCTGCGGATGTACTGAAAGCAGTGGAGTCGGAATTTGAAATGGCATTGCAAGATATAGTTATGGAAGAAACCAAAGACAAAATGAATGTTGTGGAGGCTTATTTCCATGACATAGGTAGAAGGGCCATATATTACTAGATAAATGCATTACAACCCTTCAAATTATAGTAGAAGGGCCAACTGATAACAATATAGCAGACTTATACTCACACCATTTTTTTCACCATTTCTTTGATTGCTTCAACTGTTTTGGTCTTCCTTTCCTTCGTTGGATTCTTGTTGAAAATTGCACCATCAAAACCGATAGCAGTCATGCGAATAAGTTCCTCAATTTCGAGGTTAGCGGCAACCTATATTAATAAAAAAATAATCATCAAAAGAAAACAATTTAAAAAAAGATAAGATGTAGAAAATACCTACATTCATGAGTTGGATGAGTTTGTTTTCCTTGATGAATTGGTACAAATTATATTCTTTTTCATCTTCTTCTTTTTCATCTTCCAACTTCATCTCACAAAATCTCATTGCTTTCAAAGTAATATCAGTACTAAAATTAACAGTGATATCAACTTCTCCCCTATGTATAGCTTCCTTGAGCACTAAAGACTCACAAGCAACATCTCTTTTAACTTTGATTTTCCCATCCTTGCATGTAAGTGTAATATCTTCCATATTTACTAATCTAGATTAATCAAAGTTTGTGATAATGATAGTATAGTCAGTTCACCTTATATAGAACTTCTACATGCAATATGCATGGTTAATGAAAATAATATGCACAACATATATCTTGAAAATTTTAACCAATGATATCTCAATGCTTTTGCTAATTAATCATGCAAATTTAACCATGCAAAGTCACACCTATGTGACCAAACATAACACAAATGATTGTTGTCTGACAAAAAAAAGAATAATAATAACACAAGATTGTTGCGAGTACTAAACATAAAATTTCTCAAGAGTAAGTACCAATTATTCGAGAAGTATTCATTTTAACAATGCAGGCAAGATTCTTGAAAATGCGTGGGAAAAAAACATTAATTAATGAAAATAAAGGAAGTATATAATTTATATACTTCTAATTAGAATTATCAGTCAAATGTTTTATTTGGAGACCTTGGAGACCATCAATGTTCTGCAATTAACACATTGCAAAACTAATTGTTTTGCAAATCATATTCTATAAAAACCACCATTTGATTGAAAAATCTAAAAAAATACATGTTTTACAAGTCGGACAAATTTTGCAGAACATATGTTTTGCAATGTTATGCATACAAAACATTTATGATTTTTAAGATTTTTCAATGAAATAATGATTCCCATAGAATATGATTTGCAAAATAATAAGTTGTGCAATGTATTAGTTGCAGAACATTGATGGTCTCCAAGGTCTCCAAATAAAAGTACTCTACATAAGTAAATAAAATATATATAATAAATTACATATTACATTTTGTTTAATAAGATTAACTAAAAATAAATTACATATTATTTTTAATATACTAAGTATAAATTAAAATGCATTCAATATCGCAAAATTTTTTAGATATATTAAATGAGTCAATATTATTATATTTGTTTATTAAATATAAAAATTGACCTTCTTATAAAGAAAAATTTAATATAAATAATAAAACTAAAAAAATATCGAGGTAAAAATTATAGAAAGGTATAGTCCGGTAAAAATTAAAATTAAAATTAATTGATAATACTAATGTTTTTTTATTTATATTTTTTAATTTTAAGAACAATCTATCAGTATGGAAATTAATCTATATAATAATATAATGTTAAAAAATTGTCATCTTTATTTAATATAAAATATTCGATTATAAAAATACGTAAAAAAACAAATTTTTGTTCCCATTATTGGACGTTAAACGATCTACAACGATACATAAAGTTTTTAAATTTTATACAAATAATGAAAGTAAAATGCGTCAAAATCACTACGATCAACGTTACTCTAAAAAAATATAGTAGCAATTTGATGAATAATGATAAATTCAATTTTTAAAATTGTTTACAAATTTTTGAATTGAACAAAAAATTTAGACCGAAATATTCATATAATATTTCGAATTTTTTTAAATAAAAAGACCCGTGTGCGAAGCACAGGCATATTGCTATAAATAGTAATCATATCTCATTAAAATCTCTTCTTACCTCTACACACTAACCTAAATTTGCCCACCACTAATTTATTTTATGTCAGTTACATTTATAGTAAAAATTAAAATTATAATTAATTGGCAATACTAATGTTTTTTTATTTATATTTTTTTTTATTTTAAGAACAATCTATCAGTATGGAAATTAATCCATATAATAATATAATGGTCAAACATTGTCATCTTTATTAAATATAAAATATTCGATTATAAAAAATAAGTAAAAAAACAAATTTTTGTTCTCATTGTTGGACGTTAAACGATCTACAACGATACATAATTTTTTTAAATTTTATACAAATAATGAAAGTAAAACGCGTCAAAATCATTGCGATCAACGTTACTATAAAAAAATATAGTAGTAATTTGATGAATACGATAAATTCAAATTTTAAAATTTTTACAAATTTTGGAATTGAACAAAAAAATTGGACTGGAATATTCATATAATATTTTGAAATTTTTTTAGATGAAAAGACCCGTGTGCGAAGCACTGACATATTGCTAGTATATATAAATTAATTCGGGTTTCGGTTCGAATTCGGGTTCGAAACGGGTTTCGGGTTGGGTTCGGTACGGTATGGCCAAAAATCGAACCCGACCCGAAAATAGCAAACCCAATCGCGAATCCAAACCCGAATTTTCGGGTTGGGTAAAATCCATTCGGGTCGGTACGGATAAAAATTGCCATCCTAGTATGAGGCGGTGGTAGTTGAAAAAGAAAAGGTGTGTGAGAGAGGGAGATCGAGATCGAGATCGAGAGAGAGAGAGAGAGATGTAACCAACAACGTAATATTTTTGGGTTTTCTAATTATTTATAAGAGGAAAAATTAATGAAGAACTGTAAATGACGAAGAACAAAAGCTTGACATTAAAAGTAAGATAAATCCGTACAACTTTTCTGGGTTTATAACTTTACAAAGAAAACAGAAAATGAAAGCAACAAAAGTGTGTATTCTCAGCATGCCCTCCTCTCATCACATGGTTGGGTTTTATTCCTTCTCCCTGCCACGTGCCATTATCTCACTCATTAAAACAAGTTGCTGTCAATGCTCAGGATTTGCTCAGAAAAGTTGTTACTCCAAAGTCAAGCTACGTCGTTTAACCAAAGAATTCTCCTACTCTCATTCCCGCCTTTGACTCCAATAAATTAATTAAATATTGTTGTAACCATTCTTCTAACAATTAGTCGAACAGTTACAATGCCTCCCCCTTAAGAATCCTTGTCCTCAAGGATTAAAATCTGGATACTGCTCAGCAATTGTTGCAGCGTCCTCCCAACTCGCGTCTTCGGGAATTGAATGTGACCACTGAATCAACCACTGTATCACGGCCTTGTTCCCCTTCTTGACCATTCGTTGGTTCAACAGTTTCACTGGGTATACCAAAAACTGCCCCTCCTGGCCCAATCTCGGCAAAACTGTAGTAGTAGTGAACCTTGATCCCACCTTCTTTTTAAGGACGCTGATATGAAAAACAGGGTGAACTGAGCTTCCCTCTGGCAGCTTTAACTTATATGCTACAGCACCCACTCTAGCCACTATTTGATATGGTCCAAAAAATTTATGAGCTAATTTGAGGTGTTTTCTCACCGCCACTGATAGCTGCCTATACGGCTGCAAATTCAAAAACACCTAGTCACCCATTGCAAATTCAACTTCAGTTCTCTTCTTGTCTGCATAAGTTTTATATTTATGTTGAGCTGAGCATATTGCTTCTTGCAGCACATGGTTCATTGCTTCTCTATCCACCTGGAAATCAGCTACTGTTTCTACTGCGGTTCTACAGTCAGATGGAACGCAGAGTTGTCGTGGTTTCACCCCGTACAGAGCTTCATATGGCGACATCTTAATAGCAGAGTTAAAGGAAGAGTTGTACCACCACTCAGCAAGGGGAAGCCACCTATTCCATTGTTTTGGTCTCTTGCTCGCCATTGCTCGAAGATAGTGCTCGAGACATCTATTGAGTCGCTCAGTTTGACCGTCCGTTTGAGGATGGTACGAAGTACTGAGGTTGAGTTGAGTTCCTATCGAAGTAAATAGCTCCTTCCAAAAATTACTTGTAAATATCTTGTCACGGTCGGATACAATTGACTTTGGCAAACCGTGGAGTTTGTAGATGTTATCAAGAAATAGTTGAGCAATCTGGGTTGCAGAATAGGGGTGTGATAATGAGAAGAAATGGCCCACCTTAGACAGTCGATCGACTACCACCATGATACTGTCCTTCCCATTTGAAGGAGGTAGCCCCTCAATAAAATCAATGGAAATGTCCTCCCATACTTGACTTGGAACTGGTAACGGTTGGAGTAAACCATGTGGAAAATGAGTACCCGACTTCACTCGTTGGCATAGATCACAAGTCTTGACGTAGTCATTAACATCCTTTCTCATTGAAGTCCAGTAAAAGAATTGTGACAGCTTTTTGAAGGTCACCTCTTGGCCCGAATGGCCCCCAATCACACTATCATGAAATTCCCAGATCAGTTTTTCTCTTAGCCCAGCACTGCTCCATACAAACAACTTATCTTCATACTTTATTAGGCCTTTGTAACACTGATACTTGCTGAATCTGTCATCTTTTGATGCCACCCCTTCAATGATCTGTAAGGACTCGCTATCTTCCACATAGCTGTTGGTGATATCTTGCATCCAACCATGAGTCACCGTGGTGATCTCATAAAGTTCACCCCCTTTTGGTTCTTCGTGGACTCTTGACAAAGCATCTGCCACGATGTTTTCTTTTCCCTTCTTGTATTGTATTTCATAGTCGAGCCCCATTAATTTCGCTAACCACTTCTGCTGTAACATGGTTGATAACCTCTGTTCTAGCAGGTATTTAAGAGACTGGTGATCCGTTTTAATTATAAAACGATGGCCCTGCAGGTATGACTGCCATTTGTGGGTAGCCAACACGATTGCCAATAGCTCTTTCTCGTAGGTAGACATTGATTGCTGCTTTGGTGTCAATGCTTTACTATAGTAAGCAATGGGCTGGCCTTGCTGCATCAAAACAGCCCCCACACCCGTACCACTTGCATCAGTTTCAATCACAAACGGCTTTGTGTAGTCAGGTAGGGTGAGTACAGGGGTAGTGACCATAGATGTTTTCAACTTGTCGAATGCTTCTTGAGCCTCTCTTCCCCATTGAAAAGTACCCTTCCTCAACAATTCGGTAAGAGGTTTGCAAATTATTCCGTACCCTCGCACGAATCTACGGTAATATCCCGTGAGACCAAGGAAACCCCTTAGCTGCTTCACATTATTGGGAACAGGCCAATCCAACATATTCTGGACCTTGCTAGCATCTGTGGCTACACCTTCTCTAGATATAACGTGGCCGAGGTATTCCAACTGATTTTGGCAGAAAGAACATTTACTCTCCTTGATAAACAATTGATGATAGTGCAAGGTGCTAAGTACCTCTTCCAAGTGAACCAAATGCTCCTCATAGGTCTTGCTATACACAAGTATATCATCGAAGAATACTAACACTGTTTTTCGAAGTTGTGGCTGAAATATCTCGTTCAGTAGAGCTTGAAACGAAGCTGGAGCGTTAGTTAAACCAAACGGCATCACTCAAAACTCGTAGAGACCTTGGTGAGTTTTGAAAGCCGTTTTGTAAATATCCTCATCCACAACCCGAATTTGATGGTATCCCGCCCTCAAATCCAATTTTGTAAACCAATGGGCTCCCCTCAATTCATCTAGCAACTCGTCAATAATGGGAATTGGGTACTTGTTTTTAACTGTAATGTCATTCAGCTTTCGATAGTCCACACACATACGCCATGTCCCATCCTTCTTCTTCACTAGAATCACTGGAGAGGCGAAGGGGCTTGTGCTGGGTCGTATCACCCCTGACTTTAACATTTCTTTCACTTGCCTCTCGATTTCATTTTTCTGGAAATACGGGACTCTGTAACTGGGTTGATTTACGGGTTGGCTGCCTTCGAGCAGGGGAATTCTATGGTCATGAAGCCTGCGATGAGGCAAGCCCTATGGTTCCTGGAATATACTTCGATATTTTTGGATTAAAGTCTTCACCTCAGGTGGTACTGGTGGTGGTTCCACAACTACTTCTTACTGTGGTTTTGCAGAAATGAGGCATAAGTAGCCTTGTGCAGCCACCCTCTTGCTCTTGATCAGTTTACTTAGCCCTTTTCCACTGATAGTTTTTAAACTTCCCTCCTTATAATCTCCTTTAAGTACTATCCTTTGGCCTGCTTTCATAATAGTGATGCTGAGTTCCCGATAATCAAACGTCACTGGATTATGTTCTTTCAACCAATCAACTCCCAGCACAATGTCTGAGCCTCCCAATGGAAATAACCTCAGTTCAGTCTTAAACATCTGTCCTTGTATACTGTACTCCAGTTGCTTGCAAGCAGTGTCACCAACTATCTTCGAGCCATCAGCAACACTAACTGCCAATGTAGGCACTGGTTCGACAATGTATCCTAGTTGCTTAATCAACTTAGCATCCACGAAGCTGTGAGTGGAGCCACTGTCGATAAGGATGCTCACTTTATGCTTTCCAATAGTGCCTTGTATTCTAATAGTGCTGGGGGTTTGATTTCCAGCAATGGCATTAAGTGATATTTCACCAGGCACACACTCTTCTTCACAGACAAGTTCTTCTTTCTCTTTATTAACCTCCAATTCCACTTCACTACCTTCCTCATCTTCTCCCCACATCGAATATAGCTTGGCTTTGCATTCTATGCCTGGGTGGTATTTGTCATCGCAATGGAAACAGAGTCCTTGTTTTCTCCTCTCTATTATTTCCTTGCTAGTCAGTGTCGACCTGCCTATGTTGGGTTCCTTCTTTATACTAAAACCATGTGAATACGAGGGTTTAAGTTCAGTGTTCGAAGTACTTTTAACAAACGTCTTCGTCGTATTGACCACATTTTTCTGTGACCTCGATTCTTCTTGTTTAGACAGGTACACTGCATCAGCCAATAGTTGTGGCCTGAACATCTTCACAGAGCTCTTGATGTGGTCTTTCAACCCACTAATAAAACTTGACACAAAATATTCTTCAGAGAGGTGCTTATTCTTAGCCACTACCATAGCTCGTAGTTCCTCAAAATTATCCTCGTACTCAGAAATTGTTCCAGTTTGTCTCAACTTATTAAATTGCTCCTGCACATCTCTGTTATCAGGATTTTCAAACCTGGTCAATAAATCTGTTTGGAACAGTTTCCAGTTGTGGTTAGCCCTGCTGCTTTGGTAAAATCTGTACCACACACTTGCCTTCCCTTCAAAGTGTAGCCCAGATAATTTAACCTTCTTGTGTTCATCAATATTGATGAAGTCGAAGTATTGTTCTGCTCGTACAATCCATCCTTTGGGGTCATTCCCATCAAACTTGGGGAATTCAATCTTTGGACTCGGGTTAAAGGGTGGATGATAATGTCCTGGAACAGGTCCATGCCCCATCGTGTGTGGAGAGTACGGAGCAAATTGAGGGATGGGTGGGTTTGAATATTGTGTGTAAGGTTGGGTGGTCATAGTGGTCGCGTAAAGAGGTGCAGACGAGAAGGTTGGAGTGGGGGTTTGATGCATCTGTAGTGTATATGGTGGTTGAGGGTGGTTTGACATATATATTGGTTGTGTGGTAGGTATAAACGTAAGAGGAGAAACTGTGGTAGGGACGGCAGTATAAGTAATATTAGATGAAGAAATGGTAGGTGAATTTACCTCTTCTCTGAAATTACTTGCAGATCCATTCCCAGTTCTCGTCTCCATAGTACTTCCTTGTTGAGGTTGAACCCCACCCGGTCGTAAGGGTTGTTGCCCCATTAAAATGATCTGCTTCAGTTCCTCAAATCTTCCATCCACCTTCCCTAAACCAATACTCAATTCTTCGATCCTTTGACTCATCTCCACCATTTTCTGATTTGTTTCTGACCTCCCTTTACTCGATTCCCCAGTAAGCTCAATGAACTTAACCTCCAACGCCCCCAGTCTATCATCCAAACTCTTACTACGAGTACCATCAACCATGATTCATACAAAATTGTGGCCAAGGATTTAGGGCTCTGATACCACTTGTAACCAACAACGTAATATTTTTGGGTTTTCTAATTATTTATAAGAGGAAAAATTAATGAAGAACTGTAAATGACGAAGAACAAAAGCTTGACATTAAAAGTAAGATAAATCTGTACAACTTTTCTGGGTTTACAACTTTACAAAGAAAATAGAAAATGAAAGCAACAAAAGTGTGTATTCTCAGCATGCCCTCCTCTCATCACATGGTTGGGTTTTATTCCTTCTCCCTGCCACGTGTCATTATCTCACTCGTTAAAACAAGTTGCTATCAATGCTCAGGATTTGCTCAGAAAAGTTGTTACTCCAAAGTCAAGCTACGTCATTTAATCAAAGAATTCTCCTACTCTCATTCCCGCCTTTGACTCCAATAAATTAATTAAATATTGTTGTAACCATTCTTCTAACAATTAGTCGAACAGTTACAAGAGAGAGAGCGAAAAGATGGTGGGATATCTGAGCCAGAGAGAGAGGATCGAGTTTATTGAAAAAATAGAGAAGTCGATTGATTTTCGTGCATCCAGGCGATTCTTCAAACATGTCCGTCAACTCAAAGTTGAACAATTGGAGGGTCTCCGTATTCGTAAAATTTTTATGTTTGTATCAATTCTTCTACTTTTGATTTCTACACTTATTTGATTATTTTGTTGATTATTAATCATGCCCTGATTTCTGTTTTTAGACTTGTAATTTTTGATGTTGCAGTTAATTACAGTTTTTAGGTTAAAATCAGCCCCTTTAAACATTCCTTGTTAATTTCTGTTTGTAGGTTCACTCTGTTAGGCTTGTGATTTTGGGAGACTTGATTTATAGGGTTGCTCTTGATTTTACGATTACTTTGCCATAGTCTATTAAAGTTGTGTTTATTTGATGTTGAATTAAGATACTAATAAGCGCTTGTAGTTGATGTCATTCGGTTTCCCCCCCTCTCCTTTAGATCTTAGAATTATCAGTCAACTGTTTTTCTTACTCGAACATGTTTCTTTTTGCTGCATTCCATTACCCTTCTTTTTTATTTATTTCTTTCTTTGTTTCAATTTGATTTTATTGCAGGCCAAAACATTTGACAACTTTCTTCAGTGTTGGCTATGACTCTAACTCTGCTTTATCCGACGAGTAGTGTTTTTTATATTTTATTATAGGTTTGCTTCTTTTTTGTTTCCTGCAAATTGTATTATCTGATGTTGTTGTCTTGCACCGTCATTAGCAGCCAAAGTTCAAACAACTCTCACTACAAGAAAATCCTCTTCTACTAACAGAAATTTCCGTTGGTAAGTTACTGAAATCCGTTGGTAAAATGGTTGTAAAGTGGTTTCCTAACGGAATGCTAACGGAATGCGGTCGTTGGAACAAACGTCGTTGGGAAGTCTCTAACAACGGAATTTATTTCCGTTACTAAACTTAGTAACGGAATACCAACAGACTGGTAACGGAATTCTTGTTTTTACAAACAACCATCACCCAACTGACTTCGCAACGGATATTCTGTTGGTATTTATTAGCAACCAAATGCCAACGGAATTTTAATTGTTATAAATTTGTAATGGATAATCTGTTAGTAGTTTAACAACCATTTACCAATGGTATTTTCGTTGTTAAATTTAGAAACACTCTCAACGGATAAAATAAAATAAAATAAAATAAAATGATACTAGCAAACAAAAATCTTTTTTATATAATACCAACATCTGAGTATATAATAATACAAATTCAAAATGGGATTAAGAGTTACAAGATCACTCTTACCCTATATTTAAATACTACCTATAGTATCAACAAAAACTTCATTGTAGCCACTTTAAATTTATTCCTGACAGGTACTAAAAGAGTAGCTATTCCATTGGGTAATCCAGTTTCTTTATCCTTTTGATCTTCTTGTTCCTGCAGCTTTGACCTCCGGCATAATAACCATTCTACTACTGCAGCAGAAGTCTGAGGTTCAGATAAAGATTGTTTGTTGTCCTCTGTAATTGCCAGAGCATGCACTAACTGATTTTTTTTCAACAAGTTCACTCTTAATGTGGTTCTCCAAGAGCTGAGAACAGACATAAAATATCATGATGCCTCGGATATGATTAAATACAGAACTCTAAACATTCTCAAAATGATAATATCTTCTATTTTCGTTTACCTGATCATCAAAACATATATTAAATATATCAGGTTAGTTTACGTAAATTTTTCTCTCATTTATAAATCTTTAAATGTAGCCTGCCACTTTAAATCTTTAAATGTAACCTGCCACTTTGCTAATCAAGACACGGGCAGCTTGGTTTTTTACATGAGCATAGTTTTTTTGTTAATGACAACATCTTCTTGCTACACAGCTTGCAATTGAATGGCTTGCAATTGATATTCTGATGCGTGATATCAATGAGAGTCTCCCATCATGAGCCAGAGACACTCTCAGACGGAATTCGAAACTAGAGATTATTGATAATGAGGTTACAATATTAATTAAATAAAAAAAACCCTTTACACATGATCATACCTGTGAGGCCTGGCCATTAGATCTTCTTCAGATGGATTAAGTAGCAAGTCAACATATGCTTTCCCGTTGGAGTCACTAGGTGGCAGAGGAGGGCTTTCATATCTGCTGGAAATTGGGATACATGCACACACCTCACTTGCATGAAAGTAAGCACTTGCATGATCGCAACTCATAGAACTCCATACCTAAATAACAGAATCAGACTAATGTGAACAATAAAGAATAACCACAGAGAAGCACAAAATGATTACTTCATCGACGATCTAAGTAAGAAAGAGTATATAACACACCATCAAAGAAAATATCAACGGCATCTGATGAAGCTGGGAAGTCACCACCTTTAACAAGCACATTTCGGAATGAAAATCAACAAATTATCAGTAACACAACCTTTTAAATAGTAAGCAGATACACAAAAGACGCTTATGTTCTATCTGAACAAGAAAAAATGAAACTAACCGTGCATACATGCCAAGATCACTGGTAGGAATAACTAGAACACGAACCCCTTTCCCCGCCATTGTCAACACTCCCACAGTATTCTCCGGATTAGACTGTACCAACACAAAACTCACTTTCATACAACAAACACATTCTAATTACCAATTACCATAACAATAACCATCAAAACTACAATTTACCCCTAAATTCAATAATTATCAACACTACAGAAATAAACTATAACAGAGAAAGAGAGGGGGAGAGAGACCTAGACACAATGATAAGAAAAGATGGGCTGCAAATATAGACAAATACATAGACTAAAAAATGCATAGCTCCATGATAATACTAATGCTTATACTTGAAGTTCTGATAGCAATCAAGAGGAAAATGATACAGTGCTCTTACCTTAGGAACTGGCGGTGGCTTGGTACTGCATGCGTCACTGAGGTCTTTACAAAGATAATCAAGCAATTGAGTAATCTGAGGTTTTTTCTTGTACAAGAATTCTGCAACATCTGTATCATAATACCCCATGACCTGCAATTAACCAAGATAAATATGTAGGTATATTTAGTAACTAGTAAAACAAAATTCCTGAACATTTCAAGCTTTAAACTACACAGAGAAATACAGCAGCAATAACACATATCAATGTCATCAGAAACTTTACCTCTTGACAAGCCCGCTCGATTGTTTTACATTCTGAATTGCACTGTCCTTCAGAGCCATATTCAACAAGCTGAAACAATAAAATAGGTAAGACTTAAAAAACTGTTACCGAATTATATTTAGTTGAGCACATTAAACACATCAAAGAAAGATAATTTTCAGTTCTCAAATCAACAGTGGCATCAATAGTGGCATGAAGCATTAGCTATAAGGTTTTCACTAGGGGAAAAAACATCCAGGAACATATATAAATGACCAAATTCTATGAAGCACCAGACACGTCATACTCTTGGGTAAGCTCAAACCAGGAGAGATCCCTTTGCATACTTATTAAAAGTTAAAGTTGAACATTAAGAGTTAAGTAAATACCATTCCGAAATATGTAAATTACCACAAATCTATAACAAAATCCTGCAGAAGCTTGTTAATAAACTCCTCCATTGCAGCCTCTATTATGGGAGAATTGATTTTCCTCTTCCTTTTAGGAGGGGGTAGCATGGCAGAAAGACGAGAATCATTGAAAGATAACTGCTTCTTTTCTAAGTGGGATAGATATGTTTTTTGTTGGATATTTCGAACCTTCCAATGGAAATCGACTTCATTTAGTATAACTCGTAAACCAGAAACCATAAGAACAGATATTGGGATATTCATCCACATCGATTTACTTGTATCTGCACAATAGACAGTGACAAGAAATCAACAAGAGTTCAAGTTAATATAAAAGAAATCAATTATGGCATTACATATATTTAATTCAAGAAACCAAGTTTGATACTACTTGTTAAATCTAATCATCCTTTCCACAAAGCCTACACTGAATTAAAAGCGTGGTTCCCCAGCTAACCTATAACACAACTTTAACAATTTCTCAACATACGAAACCATAATTATAAACAAATAAAAGAGGAAACTGAAGCATAATCATGGGAAAGACCAATTAATCTCACTGTAGGAGAAATTGAATTCACAAGTAATCATTTATACAGATACAAAAGAACAAATCGAATAAATGGGGTATTAGATAGATATTACTTGCTAATCGAATAGCTAATCGAGTAGAGAGAAAAGTTAATCGAGTAGAGCGAATAGCAAATCGAACAATCGAGTTAGGGCTTCGAGCAGAGAGAGACGTTCTTGATTAAGAGTAATTTTTGTGTTTTCGATTTAGGGTTCCCAGTAGAGAGAGAGGTTTTAGTGTTTTGTGTGAGTGTGTTTGTGAGCGGGTTCCTCAAGCGGGGTTAATTGGGGGGAATAAACTGAAAAATTCTAAGTGAAATTTTGGTTTCAGGGGGAATGAAAAAAAGAACCAAGTCAAATGAAATTTTGGTAGTTAATGGGGGGAAATTTTGGTAGCTAATTGGGGGGAAAATTTTGGTAGTTACCGGAAGCTATAATTATAAAGTTTCGTTTAAGATGCGGCATAATCGAGCATTTATATTTTTTGATTATTTTTTCTCAACACTAGAATGATTATTTATTTGATTTGATAATTTAACGGTCAACTAGTATTTTAACCAAAACCCCCAAAACAGGGTTCGTCAGGGTTTAGTGTTTCGATTTTTAAAAAATATTTCTCGACGACCCAACCGTACGGAGGTCAAGTTCCATCCCTTTTAATGTTATTGCAAAAATTTCAGAAAAAATAAATTTATTTGGTTTGGTAATTTAAAAGTCAACTAGAACTTTGAATAGAACCCCTAAACAGGATTTCGTCAGAGTTTAGTGTTTCAATTTTTTAAAAAATATTTCTCGACGACCGAACCTTATGGAGGTTAAGATCCATCTTTTTTAATGTTATTGCCAAAATTTTAGAAAAAAATAAATTTATTTGGTTTGGTAATTTAACGGTCAACTAGTACTTTGAATAAAACCCCTAAACAGGGTTTCGTCAGGGTTTAGTGTTTCGATTTTTAAAAAATATTTCTCGATGACCAAATCGTACGGAGGTCAAGATCAATCCCTTTTTATGTTATTGCCAAAATTTTAGAAAAAAATGAATTTATTTGGTTTGGTAATTTAACGGTCAACTAGTACTTTGAATAAAACCCCTAAACAGGGTTTCGTCAGGGTTTAGTGTTTCGATTTTTAAAAAATATTTCTCGATGACCAAACTGTACGGAGTTCAAGATCCATCCTTTTTTATGTTATTGCCAAAATTTTAGAAAAAAATAAATTTATTTGGTTTGGTAATTTAAAGGTCAACTAGTACTTTGACTAGAACCCTTAAACAGGATTTCGTTAGGATTTAGTGTTTCAATTTTTTTAAAAATATTTTTCAATGACCCAACCATACGGAGGTCAAGATCCATCATTTTTAACGTTATTGCCAAAATGTTAGGAAACAATAAATTTATTTGGTTTGGTAATATAACGGTCAACTAGTATTTTGACTGGAACCCCTAAACAGGGTTTCGTCAAGGTTTGGTATTTCGATTTTTTAAAAAGTATTTCTCGACGAACCAACCGTGCGAGGTCAAGATCCATCTTTTTTAATGTTATTGCTTAAATTTCAGAAAAAAAATAAATTTATTTGGTTTGGTAATATAATGGTCAACTAGTATTTTGACTGCAACCCCTAAACAGGGTTTCGTCAGGGTTTAGTGTTTCAATTTTTTAAAAAGTATTTCTCGATGACCCAACCATACGGAGGTCAAGATCCATTCTTTTTAATATTGTTGCCAAAAATTCAGAAAAAAATAAATTTATTTGATTTTTCCCCATTTTTAAATAGTTTGTCAAATAAATTAAAATTTAAATAAAAATAGAAAAAATGCCAAGTTTTGAACATAAATTCATACACCAATTAAAGTAGTCATACTCACTATTTGTGTGATGAATTTTACCCAACTTTCACTAATTTTCAATTTTTTTGATTTTTTTCCCATTTTTAACTAGTTTGTTAAATAAATATATTAAATTTTATGATTAATATTACCGACGGAATGGTAACGGATCTATCTACTCTTACAACGGATTAGTAACTGAATATAGAAATTGCAAATTCCGTTGCTATGGGGTTAGTACTCCGTTACTAAACTGTTATTATGTCAATAGTATTCCGTTGGCAAAAATCCGTTGGTAAACCATTAGCATTTCCGTTGGCATTATTTTTTGGCCTCTATTTTACTAACGGAAATTTCTGTTGGTAAATATCCGTTAGTGATCCGTTAGGGATCTGATGGCATATTTTTGGTTTTTCAAACTGTTAGCAATCCGTTGGTAATTAACAACAGATAAAATTCTGTTGGTAAATTCCATTGGTATAATCGGGAATTCTTGTAGTGTCTAGTCGTAAAGAATGGTCACAAGTCTTTGACAGGGATGGGCGCTTTCGTTTCCATCACATTCTTTCTTTGTTTCCTCCTTCACATAATCTTTCTCCTCCTGAGAAGCACCAGTATGAGCAAACGATTTTGTGGTCTCATTTTGCAGTGTCAAGTTACAATGAAAATCATGTACTCTCTTAAATTTCATTCTTCTGTCTGCTATATTTATTCCTAGGTATATTGTTTGTACTAATCCAGTTGAGTTTGATTATCTAATTTTAGGGTGCCGATTACGAGCTTGTTGCCCCTATAGTAAGTTTTCCCTTCTGTAAACCGGTGTATGAAGTGAATGCTTATGTCAATTTCTTTGCTAAGCCTAAATACAGTGATTCCTCTCCCGACCTCTTTTTTGCCGAGTTGGTGGCATGTGGTTATTCAGCTAATCAAGTTGTCAGGTGCTGTATCTTGAAACCTCGTCCTTTTCCAGGTAGAATTCTGTGCACATGTAAGTTGTAACTACTAGTACATGTACATTTCTTTGTAAAATTGACTTATGTTCATCTTTTCTTCTTCCCTGCAGTTGCCAAAGCTTTTGACATTGTTGAATTTTGGCTTCCTCCTGGAGAAGAATACCATTTCCCAAGCGTTATGTTTTGATTTCGAGCGATTGTTCTCATCTTGTTATATATCAAACTCGATTGTCTCCTCCTTGGATTGTTGTTTACTTTAATTCATACAATTATGTTCTTGTAATTGAAATTTCAAGTAGTTTAAACTATTGTCTTGCTGCTTGTTTGGTATAACTTGGGAATTCACTACCTAGAATAAATTATGGTTCTGGTCTTTTTTATTAAGTTCCTAGGAAGTGATATATTTTATTTTTATTAAGCATATCGACATTGATTGCCATTTTGTTCGAGAGAAGCTTAGTTCTGGTTTAATTTCTTTGAGTTTTGTTCCAACAAAATTACAGCTTGCAGATGTGTTTACTAAACCCCTTACTGGCTTGCAACATCACACTATCCTTTCCAAGTTGGGAGTGAATTCTTCACCCTCCAACTTGAGGGGGGGTGTTGGGAGTGTTACTTGAATATTAAGTTATTAATAATTAGTTTAGCTTAATTAGTTAGTAGCTTAATTAGCCAGTTGTTGTAACTGATTTTCCTGCCTAAGCTTGTAACCACTATAAACAAGTTGAGGCTTATAGAGTTTTGTACAGATTGTAACAAACACTTTTGGTAATACACAATGATAGAGTTTTCTCTCTCAAAGCTAATTCTTTTCACAACATTCACAATATGATTCCTTGGTCTCCTTAACAGTGAATACTTTACTAGCAAAAGGATTTATAAACTTCTTGGCTCTCTTTTTATGAGCGGCAGGCAGCCTAACATATCCTCAATTTCCTGAAATACAAGTCTACTACTACTATTTTTGAGGTTTTCTGACCGTAAACTGAACACAACAGCAATAACAACTAAAAACGATCTCAAATCAAATGAAATTACTGCCAATCAACAGATCTATCTTTATCTACTACAGATCCATGAAGAACAGTTGAGAAACAAAGGACCTGAGAAGATTTCATCATAACTGGAGATTCACAACTGCTATTTCTCTGAGATTACAACCGCTCGAGTTCGACTCGGTTTAACTAGCAACAGTATAGAAGTAGTAGCTCGATCAAAATCAAGGCTATGATACCAATTGTCAGGAATCCAAGGTTCCTAACTTGTTTTCTATAGTATTTTTGTGATTTTTTCTGAATTCAAGTAAGAAACAGTATTAGAGAGAGATATGTAGGCAGATTAGAGAAATAGATGGAGAGATTAAAGCAGAAATGAAGAAGAAAGCTAGGGTTTTTAGCTGACTTGCAGAGTAAGATAAGAATATAGAGAGAGAATGCTGTTAGGGGGGAGAGAGAGAGAGAGAGAGAGAGAGAGAGAGAGAGAGAGAGAGAGAGAGAGAGAGAGAGAGAGAGAGAGAGAGAGAGAGAGAGAGAGAGAGAGAGAGAGTGTTTTGGCGGAATTGTATTACTTTTCATATATATATTCGACATAACAGAAATTTAAACATACAGCTGGAATTTGTACTAACACTTCCCTTACTACGAATCAATTATCAATCTACCCTATACTACTACTGAATATACTTATACTTGTACTGCTTCACAGGATACCTCTCATGACATACCAAAAAATCAATTATTTAATAAAACACGTCGCTGCTGATGAATCTAGTGAATGATGAACTAGCAATTCAACGGATCGTGAGTTGGTGACAAAACTTGGACATGTGGATTCTTGTCATTAAATACTGTAGCTGAGATCATAGACTACAGTTGTGGCATGCTACTGCTAACACCATTATGGTGACTTAATTTATTCTGTCTGTTTGATTTAGATAGATAAATCTCTTTCTTCTTGAACATAGATTTCACATGCACAAGAATTGCCTAAGATTGTCAGGTTTTTGTTATTGTATCCATGTTTGATTACAGGGAACTACATTACTCCTTTTTCCTTATGCCCACTTCAACTTTGACATCATCTTTTATCACCAATCTATATCCCTGCATTTGATTAATATAATGTGCCTGTTATGTATTTACCAAAATGGTAAATAACTTTCTTATTATGTCTTGTTAACAGCAGTATTTACCAAAATTTCATATTACTTTAGGTATTTAACTTTTTTTGTGGTGGCCGGAAAGATATATTTGTATAATAAATTGATAATATTTACTTAATAATTGATGTAGTTAAGCATATTAGTTCTTGATAATATGCATTATTCTATGTAGTACCAATAATCCACAAAGTTCTGTTTAAGAAGCTAGCTGTTTAAGCGTTAGAAGGCTATCTGCTTACCGCTTAAATAGAACACTGCATTAATGCAAAAATGAGATTTGCGTGCACTGAACATCCTTTAACTGTTAAAAAGTTGTGACAATTAGCCAGTGTATATGCGCCTATAGTTATTTTGCATTATATTGATTATATTTGGTTTGACTCTCTACAGCTTGCGAATAAAGGAGAAAAGTTTTTAGACCTACCATATGCCGTAAAAGGAATGGATGTTTCATTTTGAATATTAAGTTACATAGAAACCACTGCCGAAGAAAAGCTAAAAAATAAAGAGTGCACGCCAGCAGATTCATGCTATTCCCTGAAGGAAAAACTTTCACATGTCCTTCAATTAATTCTTATATTCATATTTTAATAGTAGAAGAAAATTTTGTTAGTTGTATGTGTCTACCTTAACGCTTTATTATAAGCAGTTTGTATTACTTAATCACAGAATATTTGAATTTGACACGCCTTTTGCCTTTTGTTTCAGGAAACTATGTTTGCAATGCTTGTGGAGATTACAGAATGAGCAATGGCACATTGTGACAAGAAAGACGTTCTTATTGTTGGTGGGGTGGGCTGCAATGAGCGGTTGCATGCTCATGGTTTGTCGACCCCTATGGAAGAATCAACTCTCTCACAACAGTTCAGAACTGATGAAGTGCTAGCAGTCTGGCGAGAGAAGGAATCATCCAACATTAATATTGTCATTGGAGAAGCCTGTTGAAGAGCTAAAGCTATAGTGAGGTAAGTATATATTTTACACACATGCACACTAATGCAAGTGATCAAGGCCGCACAATAAGGCTTTTAGAGAAAGATGTCTTTGAACCACATAGTTGGATCACATGAAGACACAGTACCTTCCCATGCCCTATATCCTTCAGAAAATCCTGCTGAATAATGTACACAATCTCTTCATGGTTCCTTTGTCTGCTTTGCCTTTATTTGCACTCCGAAATTCTTGAAGGAAATGTTTCAGATTTGAAAATTATAGCAGAGAAGAATCTGAATGCAGCTGCGGAGGATTGCTGCATTGGGATTCCTATTTATTTTATTGATCTTCAAAGACGTGATATTCTAGATGCTGCAACAATTGCGGGGTTGCACCCACTTGGAGTCATTCATGAAACCACAGCTACTGCTCTTGCATATGGTATCTATGAGACGGATTTTCCGGAGAATGACTAGCTGAATGTTGCATTTGTTGATATCAGTCATGCTAGTAGGTTTGAAGAAAGGCCAGCTGAAAATATTAGCCCATGCGTTTGACCGATCACTGGGTGGCAGAGATTTTGACGAAGTGCTCTTTCAGCACTTTGCTGAAAAATTTAAAACCGAATACAAGATTGATGTTTACTAGAATGCAAGGGCTTGCCTGAGGCTCCGTGCTGAATGTGAGAAATTGAAGGAGGTTCTTAGTGCCAATCCAGAAGCACCTTTGAATATAGAGTGCTTGATGGATGAGAAAGATGTTAGAGGCTTCATCAAAAGAGACGAGTTCGAACAAATTAGCATTCCTATACTGGTACGAGTTAAGAAGCCACTGGAGAAAGCTCTTTCAGAGGCAGGGCTAACTGTAGATAATATTTATGCTGTTGAGGTTGTTGGTTCGGGCTCCCGTGTACCTGCAATAATGAAATTTTTGACGGATTTCTTTGATAAGGAACCTCGGCGCACAATGAACGCTAGTGAATGTGTTACAAAAGGTTGTGCATTGGAATGAACCCACAATTGGTTTCCTCACTCAAACGAATCCGATTGAAAGCTAAATGAGATTTCTTGTACCAAAGTGTTGGAAACGGAGTGTTTGTGAGTTTTAGGGGTCAAACAAGTCATAAATGAACCCACAAGTGGTTTCCACACTCAAACGAATCCAATTGAAAGCTATATTGGTTTTCTTGTACCTAAGTGTTGGAAACGGTGTGTTTGTGAGTTTTAGGGGTCAAACAAGTCGTAAATGAACCCACAAGGGGTTTCCACACTCAAAAGAATCCAAATGGAAGCTAAATTAGTTTTCTTGTACCAACATGTTGGAAACGGTGTATTTGTGAGTTTTAGGGGTTAAACAAGTAATAAATGAACTCACAAGTGGTTTCCACACTCAAACGAATCCAATTGAAAGCTATATTGGTTTTCTTGTACCTAAGTGTAGCAAACGGAGTGTTTGTGAGTTTTAGGGGTGAAACAGGGTCATAAATGAACCCACAAGTGGTTTCCTTACTCAAACAAATCCAAATGAAAACTAAATGAGTTTTCTTGTACCAAAGTGTTGGAAAAGGAGTGTTTGTGAGTTTTAGGGGTCAAACAAGTCATAAATGAACCCACAAGTGATTTTCATGCTCAAACGAATCCCAATGGAAGCTAAATTAGTTTTCTTGTACCAACGTGTTGGAAATGGTGTATTTGTGAGTTTTAGGGGTCAAACAAGTCATTAATGAACCCACAAGTGGTTTCTACACTCAAACGAATCCAATTGAAAGCTATATTGGTTTTCTTGTACCTAAGTGTTGGAAACGGAATGTTTGTGAGTTTTAGGGGTCAAACAAGTCATAAATGAACCCACAAGTGGTTTCCTCACTCAAACGAATCCAATTGAAAGCTAAATGAGTTTTTTTGTACCAAAGTGCTTGAAACGGAGTGTTTGTGAGTTTTAGGGGTCAAACAAGTCATAAATGAACCTACAAGTGATTTCCACGCTCAAACGAATCCAAATGGAAGCTAAATTAGTTTTCTTGTACCAACGTGTTGGAAACGGTGTGTTTGTGAGTTTTAGGGGTCAAATAAGTCATAAATAAACCCACAAGTGGTTTCCACGCTCAAATTCATCCAATTGAAAGCTATATTGGTTTTCTTGTACCTAAGTGTTGGAAATGGAGTGTTTGTGAGTTTTAGGGGTCAAACAAGTCATAAATGAACCCACAAGTGGTTTCCTCACTCAAACAAATCCAATTGAAAGTTAAATGAGATTTCTTGTACCAAAGTATTGGAAACGGAGTGTTTGTGAGTTTTAGGGGTCAAACAAGTCATAAATGAACCCACAAGTGTTTTGCACGCTCAAACAAATCCAAATGGAAGCTAAATTAATTTTCATTTACCAACGTATTGGAAACGGTGTGTTTGTGAGTTTTAGGGGTCAAACAAGTCATAAATGAACCCACAAGCGGTTTCCACACTCAAACGAATCCAATTGAAAGCTATATTGGTTTTCTTGCCCCTAAGTGTTGGAAACAGAGTGTTTATGAGTTTTAGGGGTCAAACAAGTCATAAATGAACCCACAAGTGGTTTCCATACTCTAACGAATCCAATTGAAAGCTAAATTAGTTTTCTTGTAGCAAAGTGTTGGAAACGGAGTGTTTGTGAGTTTTAGGGGTCAAACAAGTCATAAATGAACCAATAAGTGATTTCCACGCTCAAACGAATCCAAATGGAAGCTAAATTAGTTTTCTTATACCAATATGTTGGAAACGGTGTGTTTGTGAGTTTTAGGGGTCAAACAAGTCATAAATGAACCCACAAGGGGTTTCCACACTCAAAAGAATCAAAATGGAAGCTAAATTAGTTTTCTTGTACCAACGTGTTGGAAACGTTGTATTTGTGAGTTTTAGGGGTCAAACAAGTCATAAATGAACCCACAAGGGGTTTCCACACTCAAAAGAATCCAAATGGAAGCTAAATTAGTTTTCTTGTACCAACGTGTTGGAAACGATGTGTTTGTGAGTTTTAGGGGTAAAACAAGTCATAAATGAACCCAAAAGTGGTTTCCTCACTCAAACAAATTCAATTGAAAGCTAAATGTGTTTTCTTGTACCAAAGTGTTGGAAACGAAGTGTTTGTGAGTTTTAGGGGTCAAACAAGTCATAAATGAACCCACAAGTGATTTCCACGCTCAAACGAATCCAAATGGAAGCTAAATTAGTTTTCTTGTACCAACGTTTTGGAAACAGTGTGTTTGTGAGTTTTAGGGGTCAAACAAGTCATAAATGAACCCAAAAGTGGTTTCCATACTTACACGAATCCAATTGAAAGCTATATTGGTTTTTTTGTACCTAAGTGTTGGAAACGGAGTGTTTGTGAGTTTTAGGGGTCAAACAAGTCATAAATGAACCCACAAGTGGTTTCCTCACTCAAACGAATCCAATTGAAAGCTAAATGAGTTTTCTTGTACCAAAGTGCTAGAAACGGAGTGTTTGTGAGTTTTAGGGGTCAAACAAGTCATAAATGAACCTACAAGTGATTTCCACGCTCAAACGAATCCAAATGGGAGCTAAATTAGTTTTCTTGTACCAACGTGTTGGAAACGGTGTATTTGTGAGTTTTAGGGGTCAAACAAGTCTTAAATAAACCCACAAGTGGTTTCCACGCTCAAATTCATCCAATTGAAAGCTATATTGGTTTTCTTGTACCTAAGTGTTGGAAATGGAGTGTTTGTGAGTTTTAGGGGTCAAACAAGTCATAAATGAACCCACAAGTGGTTTCCTCACTCAAACGAATCCAATTGAAAGTTAAATGAGATTTCTTGTACCAAAGTATTGGAAACGGAGTGTTTGTGAGTTTTAGGGGTCAAACAAGTCATAAATGAACCCACAAGTGATTTGCACGCTCAAACGAATCCAAATGGAAGCTAAATTAGTTTTCATTTACCAACGTGTTGGAAACGGTGTGTTTGTGAGTTTTAGGGGTCAAACAAGTCATAAATAAACCCACAAGCGGTTTCCACACTCAAACGAATCCAATTGAAAGATATATTGGTTTTCTTGCCCTAAGTGTTGGAAACAGAGTGTTTGTGAGTTTTAGGGGTCAAACAAGTCATAAATGAACCCACAAGTGGTTTCCATACTCAAACGAATCCAATTGAAAGCTAAATTAGTTTTCTTGTAGCAAAGTGTTGGAAACGGAGTGTTTGTGAGTTTCAGGGGTCAAACAAGTCATAAATGAACCCATAAGTGATTTCCACGCTCAAACGAATCCAAATGGAAGCTAAATTAGTTTTCTTATACCAATATGTTGGAAACGGTGTGTTTGTGAGTTTTAGGGGTCAAACAAGTCATAAATGAACCCACAAGGGGTTTCCACACTCAAAAGAATCCAAATGGAAGCTAAATTAGTTTTCTTGTACCGAAGTGTAGGAAACGGAGTGTTTGTGAGTTTTAGGGGTCAAACAAGTCATAAATGAACCCACAAGTGTTTCCTCACTCAAACAAATCCAATTGACAGGTAAATGTGTTTTCTTGAACCAAAGTGTTGGAAACGGAGGGTTTGTGAGTTTTAGGGGTAAAACAAGTCATAAATGAACCCACAAGTGATTTCCACGCTCAAACGAATCCAAATGGAAGCTAAATTAGTTTTCTTATACCAACGTGTTGGAAACAGTGTGTTTGTGAGTTTTAGGGTCAAAAAAGTCATAAATGAACCCACAAGTGGTTTCCACACTTAAACGAATCCAATTGAAAGCTATATTGGTTTTCTTGTACATAAGTGTTGGAAACGGAGTGTTTGTGAGTTTTAGGGGTCAAACAGGTCATAAATGAACCCACAAGTGGTTTCCTCACTCAAACGAATCCAATTGAAAGCTAAATGAGTTTTCTTGTACCAAAGTGCTAGAAACGGAGTGTTTGTGAGTTTTAGGGGTCAAACAAGTCATAAATGAACCAATAAGTGATTTCCACGCTCAAACGAATCCAAATGGAAGCTAAATTAGTTTTCTTATACCAATATGTTGGAAACGGTGTGTTTGTGAGTTTTAGGGGTCAAACAAGTCATAAATGAACCCACAAGGGGTTTCCACACTCAAAAGAATCCAAATGGAAGCTAAATTAGTTTTCTTGTACCAACGTGTTGGAAACGATGTATTTGTGAGTTTTAGGGGTCAAACAAGTCATAAATGAACCCACAAAGGGTTTCCACACTCAAAAGAATCCAAATGGAAGCTAAATTAGTTTTCTTGTACCAACGTGTTGGAAACGATGTATTTGTGAGTTTTAGGGGTAAAACAAGTCATAAATGAACCCACAAGTGGTTTCCTCACTCAAACAAATCCAATTGAAAGCTAAATGTGTTTTCTTGTACCAAACTGTTGGAAACGGAGTGTTTGTGAGTTTTAGGGGTCAAACAAGTCATAAATGAACCCACAGGTGATTTCCACGCTCAAACGAATCCAAATGGAAGCTAAATTAGTTTTCTTGTACCAACGTTTTGGAAACAGTGTGTTTGTGAGTTTTAGGGGTGAAACAAGTCATAAATGAACCCAAAAGTGGTTTCCATACTTACACGAATCCAATTGAAAGCTATATTGTTTTTCTTGTACCTAAGTGTTGGAAACGGAGTGTTTGTGAGTTTTAGGGGTCAAACAAGTCATAAATGAACCCACAAGTGGTTTCCTCACTCAAACGAATCCAATTGAAAGCTAAATGAGTTTTCTTGTACCAAAGTGCTAGAAACGGAGTGTTTGTGAGTTTTATGGGTCAAACAAGTCATAAAAGAACCTACAAGTGATTTCCACGCTCAAACGAATCCAAATGGAAGCTAAATTAGTTTTCTTGTACCAACGTGTTGGAAACGGTGTGTTTGTGAGTTTTAGGGGTCAAACAAGTCATAAATAAACCCACAAGTGGTTTCCACGCTCAAATTCATCCAATTGAAAGCTATATTGGTTTTCTTGTACCTAAGTGTTGGAAATGGAGTGTTTGTGAGTTTTAGGGGTCAAACAAGTCATAAATGAACCCACAAGTGGTTTCCTCACTCAAACGAATCCAATTGAAAGTTAAATGAGATTTCTTGTACCAAAGTATTGGAAACGGAGTGTTTGTGAGTTTTAGGGGTCAAACAAGTCATAAATGAACCCACAAGTGATTTGCACGCTCAAACGAATCCAAATGGAAGCTAAATTAGTTTTCATTTACCAACGTGTTGGAAACGGTGTGTTTGTGAGTTTTAGGGGTCAAACAAGTCATAAATGAACCCACAAGCGGTTTCCACACTCAAACGAATCCAATTGAAAGCTATATTGGTTTTCTTTCCCTAAGTGTTGGAAACAGAGTGTTTGTGAGTTTTAGGGGTCAAACAAGTCATAAATGAACCCACAAGTGGTTTCCATACTCAAACGAATCCAATTGAAAGCTAAATTAGTTTTCTTGTAGCAAAGTGTTGGAAACGGAGTGTTTGTGAGGTTTAGGGGTCAAACAAGTCATAAATGAACCCATAAGTGATTTCCACGCTCAAACGAATCCAAATGGAAGCTAAATTAGTTTTCTTATACCAATATGTTGGAAACGGTGTGTTTGTGAGTTTTAGGGGTCAAACTAGTCATAAATGAACCCACAAGGGGTTTCCACACTCAAAAGAATCCAAATGGAAGCTAAATTAGTTTTCTTGTACCGAAGTGTAGGAAACGGAGTGTTTGTGAGTTTTAGGGGTCAAACAAGTCATAAATGAACCCACAAGTGTTTCCTCACTCAAACAAATCCAATTGACAGGTAAATGTGTTTTCTTGTACCAAAGTGTTGGAAACGGAGGGTTTGTGAGTTTTAGGGGTAAAACAAGTCATAAATGAACCCACAAGTGATTTCCACGCTCAAACGAATCCAAATGGAAGCTAAATTAGTTTTCTTATACCAACGTGTTGGAAACAGTGTGTTTGTGAGTTTTAGGGTCAAAAAAGTCATAAATGAACCCACAAGTGGTTTCCACACTTAAACGAATCCAATTGAAAGCTATATTGGTTTTCTTGTACATAAGTGTTGGAAACGGAGTGTTTGTGAGTTTTAGGGGTCAAACAAGTCATAAATGAACCCACAAGTGGTTTCCTCACTCAAACGAATCCAATTGAAAGCTAAATGAGTTTTCTTGTACCAAAGTGCTAGAAACGGAGTGTTTGTGAGTTTTAGGGGTCAAACAAGTCATAAATGAACCAATAAGTGATTTCCACGCTCAAACGAATCCAAATGGAAGCTAAATTAGTTTTCTTATACCAATATGTAGGAAACGGTGTGTTTGTGAGTTTTAGGGGTCAAACAAGTCATAAATGAACCCACAAGGGGTTTCCACACTCAAAAGAATCCAAATGGAAGCTAAATTAGTTTTCTTGTACCAACGTGTTGGAAACGATGTATTTGTGAGTTTTAGGGGTCAAACAAGTCATAATGAACCCACAAAGGGTTTCCACACTCAAAAGAATCCAAATGGAAGCTAAATTAGTTTTCTTGTACCAACGTGTTGGAAACGATGTATTTGTGAGTTTTAGG
Organism: Saposhnikovia divaricata; assembly: GCA_036435485.1. Taxonomy (NCBI): domain Eukaryota; kingdom Viridiplantae; phylum Streptophyta; class Magnoliopsida; order Apiales; family Apiaceae; genus Saposhnikovia; species Saposhnikovia divaricata. The sequence continues at coordinate 6,499,025 of CM071597.1, read as the reverse complement.
GGTAAAACAAGTCATAAATGAACCCACAAGTGGTTTCCTCACTCAAACAAATCCAATTGAAAGCTAAATGTGTTTTCTTGTACCAAACTGTTGGAAACGGAGTGTTTGTGAGTTTTAGGGGTCAAACAAGTCATAAATGAACCCACAAGTGATTTCCACGCTCAAACGAATCCAAATGGAAGCTAAATTAGTTTTCTTGTACCAACGTTTTGGAAACAGTGTGTTTGTGAGTTTTAGGGGTGAAACAAGTCATAAATGAACCCAAAAGTGGTTTCCATACTTACACGAATCCAATTGAAAGCTATATTGTTTTTCTTGTACCTAAGTGTTGGAAACGGAGTGTTTGTGAGTTTTAGGGGTCAAACAAGTCATAAATGAACCCACAAGTGGTTTCCTCACTCAAACGAATCCAATTGAAAGCTAAATGAGTTTTCTTGTACCAAAGTGCTAGAAACGGAGTGTTTGTGAGTTTTAGGGGTCAAACAAGTCATAAAAGAACCTACAAGTGATTTCCACGCTCAAACGAATCCAAATGGAAGCTAAATTAGTTTTCTTGTACCAACGTGTTGGAAACGGTGTGTTTGTGAGTTTTAGGGGTCAAACAAGTCATAAATAAACCCACAAGTGGTTTCCACGCTCAAATTCATCCAATTGAAAGCTATATTGGTTTTCTTGTACCTAAGTGTTGGAAATGGAGTGTTTGTGAGTTTTAGGGGTCAAACAAGTCATAAATGAACCCACAAGTGGTTTCCTCACTCAAACGAATCCAATTGAAAGTTAAATGAGATTTCTTGTACCAAAGTATTGGAAACGGAGTGTTTGTGAGTTTTAGGGGTCAAACAAGTCATAAATGAACCCACAAGTGATTTGCACGCTCAAACGAATCCAAATGGAAGCTAAATTAGTTTTCATTTACCAACGTGTTGGAAACGGTGTGTTTGTGAGTTTTAGGGGTCAAACAAGTCATAAATGAACCCACAAGCGGTTTCCACACTCAAACGAATCCAATTGAAAGCTATATTGGTTTTCTTTCCCTAAGTGTTGGAAACAGAGTGTTTGTGAGTTTTAGGGGTCAAACAAGTCATAAATGAACCCACAAGTGGTTTCCATACTCAAACGAATCCAATTGAAAGCTAAATTAGTTTTCTTGTAGCAAAGTGTTGGAAACGGAGTGTTTTTGAGTTTTAGGGGTCAAACAAGTCATAAATGAACCCATAAGTGATTTCCACGCTTAAACGAATCCAAATGGAAGCTAAATTAGTTTTCTTATACCAATAGGTTGGAAACGGTGTGTTTGTGAGTTTTAGGGGTCAAACTAGTCATAAATGAACCCACAAGGGGTTTCCACACTCAAAAGAATCCAAATGGAAGCTAAATTAGTTTTCTTGTACCGAAGTGTAGGAAACGGAGTGTTTGTGAGTTTTAGGGGTCAAACAAATCATAAATGAACCCACAAGTGGTTTCCTCACTCAAACAAATCCAATTGAAAGCTAAATGTGTTTTCTTGTACCAAAGTGTTGGAAACGGAGGGTTTGTGAGTTTTAGGGGTAAAACAAGTCATAAATGAACCCACAAGTGATTTCCACGCTCAAACGAATCCAAATGGAAGCTAAATTAGTTTTCTTGTACCAACGTGTTGGAAACAGTGTGTTGTGAGTTTTAGGGTCAAAAAAGTCATAAATGAACCCACAAGTGGTTTCCACACTTAAACGAATCCAATAGAAAGCTATTATAGTTTTCTTGTACATAAGTGTTGGAAACGGAGTGTTTGTGAGTTTTAGGGGTCAAACAAGTCATAAATGAACCCACAAGTGGTTTCCTCACTCAAACGAATCCAATTGAAAGCTAAATGAGTTTTCTTGTACCAAAGTGCTAGAAACGGAGTGTTTGTGAGTTTTAGGGGTCAAACAAGTCATATATGAACCCACAAGTGATTTCCACGCTCAAACGATTCCAAATGGAAGCTAAATTAGTTTTCTTGTACCAACGTGTTGGAAACGGTGTGTTTGTGAGTTTTTGGGGTCAAACAAGTCATAAATAAACCCACAAGTGGTTTCCACGCTCAAATTAATGCAATTGAAAGCTATATTGGTTTTCTTGTACCTAAGTGTTGGAAATGGAGTGTTTGTGAGTTTTAGGGGTCAAACAAGTCATAAATGAACCCACAAAGGGTTTCCACACACAAAAGAATCCAAATGGAAGCTAAATTAGTTTTCTTGTACCAATGTGTTGGAAACGATGTATTTGTGAGTTTTAGGGGTAAAACAAGTCATAAATGAACCCACAAGTGGTTTCCTCACTCAAACAAATCCAATTGAAAGCTAAATGTGTTTTCTTGTACCAAAGTGTTGGAAACGGAGTGTTTGTGAGTTTTAGGGGTCAAACAAGTCATAAATGAACCCACAAGTGATTTCCACGCTCAAACGAATCCAAATGGAAGCTAAATTAGTTTTCTTGTACCAACGTTTTGGAAACAGTGTGTTTGTGAGTTTTAGGGGTCAAACAAGTCATAAATGAACCCAAAAGTGGTTTCCATACTTACACGAATCCAATTGAAAGCTATATTGTTTTTCTTGTACCTAAGTGTTGGAAACGGAGTGTTTGTGAGTTTTAGGGGTCAAACAAGTCATAAATGAACCCACAAGTGGTTTCCTTACTCAAACGAATCCAATTGAAAGCTAAATGAGTTTTCTTGTACCAAAGTGCTAGAAACGGAGTGTTTGTGAGTTTTAGGGGTCAAACAAGTCATAAAAGAACCTACAAGTGATTTCCACGCTCAAACGAATCCAAATGGGAGCTAAATTAGTTTTCTTGTATCAACGTGTTGGAAACGGTGTGTTTGTGAGTTTTAGGGGTCAAACAAGTCATAAATAAACCCACAAGTGGTTTCCACGCTCAAATTCATCCAATTGAAAGCTATATTGGTTTTCTTGTACCTAAGTGTTGGAAATGGAGTGTTTGTGAGTTTTAGGGGTCAAACAAGTCATAAATGAACCCACAAGTGGTTTCCTCACTCAAACGAATCCAATTGAAAGTTAAATGAGATTTCTTGTACCAAAGTATTGGAAACGGAGTGTTTGTGAGTTTTAGGGGTCAAACAAGTCATAAATGAACCCACAAGTGATTTGCACGCTCAAACGAATCCAAATGGAAGTTAATTAGTTTTCATTTACCAACGTGTTGGAAATGGTGTGTTTGTGAGTTTTAGGGGTCAAACAAGTCATAAATGAACCCACAAGCGGTTTCCACACTCAAACGAATCCAATTGAAAGCTATATTGGTTTTCTTTCCCTAAGTGTTGGAAACAGAGTGTTTGTGAGTTTTAGGGGTCAAACAAGTCATAAATGAACCCACAAGTGGTTTCCATACTCAAACGAATCCAATTGAAAGCTAAATTAGTTTTCTTGTAGCAAAGTGTTGGAAACGGAGTGTTTTTGAGTTTTAGGGGTCAAACAAGTCATAAATGAACCCATAAGTGATTTCCACGCTCAAACGAATCCAAATGGAAGCTAAATTAGTTTTCTTATACCAATATGTTGGAAACGGTGTGTTTGTGAGTTTTAGGGGTCAAACTAGTCATAAATGAACCCACAAGGGGTTTCCACACTCAAAAGAATCCAAATGGAAGCTAAATTAGTTTTCTTGTACCGAAGTGTAGGAAACGGAGTGTTTGTGAGTTTTAGGGGTCAAACAAATCATAAATGAACCCACAAGTGGTTTCCTCACTCAAACAAATCCAATTGAAAGCTAAATGTGTTTTCTTGTACCAAAGTGTTGGAAACGGAGGGTTTGTGAGTTTTAGGGGTAAAACAAGTAATAAATGAACCCACAAGTGATTTCCACACTCAAACGAATCCAAATGGAAGCTAAATTAGTTTTCTTGTACCAACGTGTTGGAAACAGTGTGTTGTGAGTTTTAGGGTCAAAAAAGTCATAAATGAACCCACATGTGGTTTCCACACTTAAACGAATCCAATCGAAAGCTATTATTGTTTTCTTGTACATAAGTGTTGGAAACGGAGTGTTTGTGAGTTTTAGGGGTCAAACAAGTCATAAATGAACCCACAAGTGGTTTCCTCACTCAAACGAATCCAATTGAAAGCTAAATGAGTTTTCTTGTACCAAAGTGCTAGAAACGGAGTGTTTGTGAGTTTTAGGGGTCAAACAAGTCATAAATGAACCCACAAGTGATTTCCACGCTCAAACGATTCCAAATGGAAGCTAAATTAGTTTTCTTGTACCAACGTGTTGGAAACGGTGTGTTTGTGAGTTTTTGGGGTCAAACAAGTCATAAATAAACCCACAAGTGGTTTCCACGCTCAAATTAATGCAATTGAAAGCTATATTGGTTTTCTTGTACCTAAGTGTTGGAAATGGAGTGTTTGTGAGTTTTAGGGGTCAAACAAGTCATAAATGAACCCACAAGTGGTTTCCTCACTCAAACGAATCCAATTGAAAGTTAAATGAGATTTCTTGTACCAAAGTATTGGAACGGAGTGTTTGTGAGTTTTAGGGGTCAAACAAGTCATAAATGTTAGGGAGCAAAGCACGAGATAATCAACTAATGCAAAGCACACACAACAAAATTATATGACACGGAAAAACCCGCATCCCAACTTGTATTATTAATCTTAACAATATCAATAATACAATCAATCTCACCAAACGGTGTTTCACTCACACGATACTTAAGCCAAACAATACTCAAGCATACCTATCAAACATAATAGGACTATGTATTTTTAGCCATCACAAACTTAGCCACCAAGATATCCTAATTATACTAGGTTTCCAATTACAATCCTTATCATACTTGGTATCTGTTGATGAGTGGGTTTCGTAACAACTTTTGAGAGGTTTATGGTGAGTTGTAAAGGATAACGATCAACTAATCTATGGAGAATGGAGGTTTTTTGTGGGGGTTGAACTGAGCTCGAGAGCGTTTACAAGAATCTCGCGAGTTCCCTTGAGGCTTGTGTCGTGTGTTCTCAAGAATATCGTAGGTGTATTGCGAGGCTTGCAACCGTGTTCTCAAGGTGCCTACGTACCCTTGTATATATAGGGATCAAGTTCACGTAGTTCTTTTTAGACTAGAAGTCTGGTTAGGCGGCAATAAGCTAGGTTCCTAATTCGTGGGGAACTCCTTTTCTCCAGATTTCAGCCACGAATAGGCGACCTAAGTCGAATAGAACTCGAGTTCTAGTCCGACTAGGAGTATATTTACTAGTTGTAGTTCTATTAGAAGTATTCAAGGATCATCTACGCCCAAGGAATACATTCCAATAAGGAATTGACGTTCATAACTTGCTCCTAAAGAATATGAGGCTTAATCATACTAGAATTCTGCTGGAATAAATCTGTTCTCGTACAGGAACCTGTCTGCAGGAACCTGTCTTATGGGAAGCTGTCTGCAGGAACCTGTCTTTCGGGAACCTGTCTCTTCGGGAACCTGAACCTGTCCAGATCCATTTCACATGCTATTTGGCCCCATTTATCTTAAGGGACCTCAATCATAACTCATATTAATCATACGGATTGGATCCTTAAGCCTAATGGGCCTAAATCTAGCCCATGGAGATTTTGGACACAACAAGTACCCCCCAGTTCCTCGAAGTCATAGGATGCGAGAGGAACCTAAATAGCCTGATCTTTTAAGGTCCAATCCCTTCAGTGCTCCTATGTTTCTTCTGAGTGAACCATGCGGGTCTTTATCTTCTTGCTTGAATTGTGACAAGGGCACAAAGTGAATCTAATTAGGCGCTGAGTGAATCCTTTGACAAGGGCACAAAGCGAATCTAATTGGGCACTGAGTGAATCCTTAAGAATGTCAAGGGAACCACGTGAATCCAAATAAGGGCATAAAGTGAACCTACTTGGGCGTTATGTGAACCTATGTCGAGGGCACAAAACGAATCCAATAGGGCACTAGATGAATCCTTAAAAGGGATAAGGTGAATCTTACGATTGTTAAAGGAACCACGTGAATCCAAATAAGGGCATAAAGTGAACCTACTTGGGCGTTATGTGAACCTATGCTGAGGGCACAAAACGAATCCAATAGGGCACTAGATGAATCCTTAAAAGGGCACGAGGATAACCTTGAAAATCATAACTTGATTGCTCGAGACGTTGCTTCATCTTCTAAGCTGCTTTTCGTTTGACTATCTAATGCTTCTCTATTAGAGGTAATCTAGGATCAGTTGCGTCCTAGGAGTAATCTCCAATAATAAGTCTGCTTCTTTCTAGCTGGCTTCTAGATCTTTTTGCTGTCTAATCTCAGGAAACTGGTGCTCAGGATCTTCTATCTCGGAACCTGGTTCTCAAGAACCTCTCTATAGGAAACTTTACCTGCACAAATAACAAATTTGTTAGTCTGGGGAGCCTTTCTGTGGTTCCCATGTACTTCTTGTTGTCCTCATTGCTGCTGCTAGGCGACTCGGGCTCTTCCACGGGAAGGAACCTGGTCCATTCGTAATCTGCTCAACTACTGCTTCATCAGGAACGTCTCGATACTCATAATCTTTTGACTGTCTTCTCAGCTAGTGCTCATTTCTCCGCGTTTGGTCTTCATATCTAGCACTGGATCTGTCTTCTGATTTATACACTACTTGTGGATTGGAACCTATGACTTAATAGGTTTAAATCGAGCCCATGGTAATTTTGGGCACACCACTAAGAAAACTAGAAAAAATTGATTAGTAACACGAGCTGAAGAGCTCACATATAAGTAATGCATGTATGAATGATTATCTACATTATATACGTTGCTACCTTCTCAAGTGGCGTATCAATTAACTACTTGACTCATTCAACTAACAAGTTCGAGATCATAAACTAAGCATATATGTTGCGTAAACTGTAAACCTATAGGGCATGATAACATCCTAAGTACAAGTTCACATAAATTTCATTCCTAAACAGCATGCAATATGCGCATTAAAAGCTACATGCATCTAAGCATGACAGAATATAAGCTCTCGTTGACAGAAAATGTGCATGATAGTTAAGGATATAAATGCATGAAAGTGGAACTTATCTGTGTTTCCTTGTGCCAGTTTGGATTGAGGTTCCGTTACTGAACTTGGAAGATGAAGCTCTTTTCTATGCAAGCTTACATAGAGGAATTGAGCTACCCCCCGAGCCGTCATGACGCGTGAACCTCCTATAGCTTTTTGAATCGGTTGACTGAAAACTGCTTGTTTCGGCTAAATATCAATGAAATTGGAAGCTGTAGCTATAAACTATGGGTTGGAAACCGGAAGTTAGAAGCTATTAACTGGAAGCTTCTGATGATCATCAAGGATGCTGCAAGCTGCTTTATCAAGAACCTGTTAGTAGTACGATACATGTTTCAATCATATACAAGCTTTAGAAGTGGGAGTATTCATCTATGTATCACTTTGATAAGGGCACAAGGCGAATCCAATTGAGCTCTAGGTGAATCCTGGGAAGGGCACTTAGAGAATTCAATTGGGCGCTAAGTGAATCCTTAGTAGGGCATAAGATGAATCCAGTTGAGCTTTAAGTGAATCCTGAGAAGGGCACTTAAAGAATTCGACTGGGCGTCAAATGAATCCTTTTGGCTTTAGGGAGCACGAAGTGAATCCATCCGGGCTCTAGGTGAATCATGGCAAGAGCACGAAGAGGATCCGGTTGGGCACTAAGTGAATTCCTTTGTGGCATCAAGTGAATCCTTATAGGATCTAAGTGAATCCTGAAGAGGGCACAAAGAGAATCTATAGGGCACATGATGAATCATTTCAAATGCTAGGGGCACCAAGTGAATCCGTAAGGGCACAAGGTGAATCCCTTTAAATGCTAGGGGCACCAAGTGAATCCGTAAGGGCACAAGGTGAATCCCTTTAAATGCTTTTCAAGTACAAGCGAACTCTAGGTTAGGTTACCCATGCTTAGGTTCCCAAAACCTTTAACTAGGTGCCCACATGCTTATGGGACTTTTGAATGTGTGCCTACGATTCATAGGGCTTTTCAAAGTGAATCTTTCATGCTTGCAAATCTTTTCTGTCTATCGAGTTCCTGCAGCTGACAAGGCTTTTCAAAGTGAATCTTTCTGGGCTCTATGCGAATCCTTGTAAGGGCATAAGGTGAATCCAACTGGTCATTATGTGAACCTCTGCTAAGGGCAAAAACCGAAACCAATTGGGCACCAAATGAATCCCTAAAAGGGTACAAAGAGAATCCATCAAGATACCAAACAAATGCGCGTGGATGCAGGAAGCACCAAGTGAATCCTTTTGGGCTCTAAGTGAACCTATACGGGCACATAGAGAATCCATAAGGGCACTGGGTGAATATATGAAAAATTCTCGGGGAACCTAGTGAATCCTTATGGGCTCTAAGTGAATCCTTGAATGGAGCACAAAGAGAATCCAGAAGGGCACTAGATTAATCCTCTAAAGGCATGGAGCTCTTGCTGTAAGTACACTCTCATCTATTCAGGTATCGGCTGGCTGGGAACTTCAAGCAGGAAGCTGCTAATCAGAAACTATCAACAATTGGCTTATAACAAATTTCAATGAACTTGCAAGATGTCAGTTACAAGAGAATAACGAGTAATCTACTAGACACATATAAATACAACTAGACCTGGGAGCTACTACCTATGAGCTTCAGGTGAGAAACACGGAACCTGTTAATTAAAGGTAAATACATGGAACCTATAAGCTGCAGGTAAATATCAAGGAACCTGCAAGCTGCAGATAAATAACAAGGAACCTGCGAGATGCAGGTAAATATCAAGGAACCTACGAGGTGCAGGTAAATATTAAGGAACCTGTAACCTGTTAGGTACATTTGCATTTTAACATCAAGAAACATAATCAAGACATGATCATAGCTTTATCGCATATAAGACCTCAACAACATAAATATTTCAGCATGCTTTATGAATAGTAAGAGTTTGCTAAGCGTACCAGGGAGGTTTTCTACGAATATGTAAGCATAAAAGGAGAGGAATCACCTGGATCTTTCTGTAGACTGATCAGATGTGAAGTGGAAACCTCCGTTAAGATTTCAAAACTCATTGACGTGTTCATGATGCAAGCATGCTGCTCTTCAAGATACTAGACCAAATCAATCCTCAAGGTTCCTGAACCAAATATGAGCTATGATGTTTCTAATCTGCATCCTAGCCGTGAGGTTCCTGAATCAAATCGCGAGCTTCCTGGACCTGATGGTGAGGTTCCTGATCTGAATTCTCAAAATTTTGAAATCCTCAATTTTCAAAGTACTATGTGCTATAGTAATTATACTACCCCCCAGTTCTTCAGGGAAGCTTGTCTTTGATGAAGAACTAACTCCGGGAAGCTTCACAATTCTTCGATAATCTCTAATAAGTCGTTGAATATTCATTCATGAAGTTGAGTACTGTGTGTTTTCTTCAATTCGAGCTTCACCTTCTTTGCTTTATCATCTTAATGCAGAATTTTTACTCAGAAACGTCCATTCTGGACAGCTTGACCACCCCTTACTAAAAGTGGGATAACTTTCTGTAGGAAAAGTATTTTTACGAGCCGTAAATTTTGCTGAAAACTAGACTCCGATACCTTTCCAACGGTATATCATACTGCACCTACAACCCTCCAGATCAAAACAGTTTATTCTGCGAAGTTGGCTCAAAAACAGGAGTCTCAGAATTCTGATTTTCTGCATTAGGTTCCTTATCTTCAAACATCTTCCTCGCGCAAGTAATCCATCCATAGCTTCCTCACGTCGCTTTATGGTTCCTCTGATACTTTGTGCTTGAAACCCCATGTATAGCTTGCGTAGGGTTAGTGCAAAACTCTTTTTTTTTCTCTTTTTTATTTAACCTCTAATGACACGTGTTGAGAATGAACCTCTATATCTAATACAAGTATCCCAATACAGCACCTCTAAGCTTACGCGAGCTAACTCATTGTAAGAAACAAGAGATACTTAAAGAGATTACTTGCAACGTATTTCTAGCATCTCTGAATTACGTTCCTTGTTTTACAAATTAAATATAAGCTCATGTATGATGTAATACAAGGAAAAGAACTACTCATAATTTGGTTGAAAACTACTCGAAAGAAATAGGTTTGCTTGATAGGGAGATATACATGCACTACCCCCCAGTTCTAAGAATGAAATACATATATAAATAAAGGTCTCTCAACTCTACTTTAAGGAAGTTCTCAAACTTTCAGCTACTGGTCACCTCGAGCTATCCATTCCGCGAGCTTCCCAGCTTTAATCAAATCCTCAATTTGGTCTTTCAGTGCTCTACATTCGGAAGTATCATGGCAATTATCCTCATGAAAGTCACAATATTTCTTCATATCTTTCCTTGCTCCTACAGGTAAAGGTGCAGGCTTCACAAATATTCCTTCTTTCCCATAAACCGTGAAGATGTGGTCCACTGGAGCGACCAAAGAGGTATAATTGTCACACTTTGTCTTCAAATTTGCTTTACTTCTTTTGGAGGAATGATTCTTTATAACATATGCTTGCGGGCTTGGAGACCTCTCTCGCTTGCTTACTTTGTGACTAGCTTCATCTCCAAGATCTTATGTTTCTCTTAGCTTCAACAGGGATTCCTCCACACATTTATACAGTTCAGCTTGTTGGTAGAACTCAGCTAGTGTACCAGGTTCACGTACTTGTAACTCTTTCCAGAAGTCTGAACCAGCTCTAATTCCAGCAATCAGGAAACTCGTAATGATCTCGTCAGGAGCTTTCTTAACTCTGGGAACCTCTGCATTGAAACGTTTGAGCTACTCTGTCAAGGTCTCATCTGCTCTCTGCTTGATGTTGGCCAAGGTATGGGTTGGGGGTGCAAAAGCCACGGAAGCTCTAAACTGAGTAATGAAGAGCTTCCCCATATTCTCCCAGGAATCTATAGAATCTGATGGTAACCTCTTGAACCACTGATGAGCTCCACCATGAAGGGTTGCAGCCAATAATCTACACCTTGTTGGCTTCTTAACTTGATAAACTTCCATCTCGGTATTGAAACGACCCAGATACTCCACAAGATCCGTAGTGCCATCAAATTTAAACTCGTTTGACATACGATAGGATTTAGGTAAAAGGGATTTTCTAACCTTCTTAGTGAATGGAGATGAGATTATTGCACCTGTTGTTGACTGCTTTTCTTCCCCGAGTTTCACTAAAATCTTCTTGAGAACTTCAGTATTCAAATCATTGGCTCCACCATCCGTTGCTTCTTTATCTTTATCATCGACTTCCTGCGAATCTGCTATGCTCGAATCGTTCGCGGTCTCTTCTGAACTTGAATCATCTTTAATTATCTCGATGGAAGGTTCCTTCGTTTTTTTCTTTTTCTGAGAAGATGTTCCTGATTTCGTAGCCTTCTTACTCTTAAGTTCTGCCAAGATCTGCGATCGAGTTTTCTTAGCAGGAGGTTGTTTATTCTTGGGTTCACCATCTTCTTCACCTTCGGCATCTTTCTTTGGGTCTTCGATCTCTTCCTCAGCCTTTTTTTCACATTCTTCTTCATCAACGTTCAACCGCTTGGGATTAATCTTAGCTTTTTTACCCTTCTTACCTGATGCCAACTTCGACTTCTTCTTCTTCTTTTGTGTTGTCTGTTCGAGGGTTGTAAGTCTTTCTCCTTGGGGTTCCTTCTCTACAGATTGTGTTGCTTCGCTATCAGAACTTCCTGCTATCTTTCCACTCTTAAGATAATAACTCTCCCCTCCTTCTAGTGCCAATGTTGATGAGTGGATTTCGTAACAACTTTTGAGAGGTTTATGGTGGGTTGTAAAGGCTAACGATCAACTAATCTATGGAGAATGGAGGTTTTTGTGGGGGTTGAACTGAACTCGAGAGCGTTTACAAGAATCTCGCGAGTTTCCTTGAGGCTTGTGTCGTGTGTTCTCAAGAATCTCGTAGGTGTATTGCGAGGCTTGCAACCGTGTTCTCATGGTGCCTACGTACCCTTGTATATATAGGGATCAAGTTCACGTAGTTCTTTTTAGACTAGAAGTCTGGTTAGGCGGCAATAAACTAGGTTCCTAATTCGTGGGGAACTCCTTTTCTCCAGATTTCAGCCACGAATAGGCGACCTAAGTCGAATAGAACTCGAGTTCTAGTCCGACTAGGAGTATATTTACTAGTTGTAGTTCTATTAGAAGTATTCAAGGATCATCTACGCCCAAGGAATACATTCCAATAAGGAATTGACGTTCATAACTTGCTCCTAAAGAATAGGAGGCTTAATCATACTAGAATTCTGCTGGAATAAATCTGTTCTCGTACAGGAACCTGTCTGCAGGAACCTGTCTTATGGGAAGCTGTCTGCAGGAACCTGTCTTTCGGGAACCTGTCTCTTCGAGAACCTGAACCTGTCCAGATCCATTTCACATGCTATTTGGCCCCATTTATCTTAAGGGACCTCAATCATAACTCATATTAATCATACGGATTGGATCCTTAAGCCCAATGGGCCCAAATCTAGCCCATGGAGATTTTGGGCACAACAGTATCTAAATATACCATCTATAATAATTATCTAAACATATAATTATTATCCAATTCATATATGTTTTGGATCACCAAAAACCAGTATTGGGCTGAAAACCCAACAATCCTTCCCTTCAACCCAATACAATTTCATAACCGAATTAACGGTCACCATAACGGTCACCATCAAGCCAACGACGTCCATCCGTCAATGCCTCCCCTTGAACAATAACCTCTCCTTCTAGCACAAAAAGATTCCTCTTGTCCTTCCAACCTTTGAGTATCTCTAAATCCTTTTTATTGACCTCCAACATACCGTTCTTCATCATAACAGTATGTCCCAAATCAACTAATTTACCCAATGAAATTATATTTCGATTTAACTCCGGTACGTACCTTACTTGAGTTAACCTCCGAACACGACCATTGTGAAGTTTCATTGTTACCTCACCAATGCCATCAACCTTTACCCTTTTACCGTTTGGTAAAGTTACCATCTTTCTCTCACACTTCTCATAAGACGAGAACCACTCCTTCCTAACACATATGTGATGAGAACATCCTGAGTCAAGCACCCATTCTTCTTTCGATCCCTTATCTTCTTGAACCAGAAGAGCATCTTCATCAGCTGCTACAAGCGAAACACTACCCGCTCCTTGAGTTTTCTTCAACTTCTTCAAATCTTCTCTTACTTGTGGACACGTGTATTGTACATGACCCAATTCTCCGCAATAAAAACAATTAATATTAGGGTCACGTTTCTTAGCATACATCTTATTCTTGTCACGCGCATCTACCACAAGTGCACTTCCATCAAATACGTCACTTGATCCTTGCTTCATCAATCTTTCGGTCTCTAAAAGAACGACAATGGTCTCATCCAAATCTAACTTTGTTTTCCCAACCAATAAAGAAGTAATCACAGTACTGTACTTCTTTGGTAGAGACACAAGTAGAAGAACATCTTTGTCCTCATCCTTTAAATTTTCATCCAAATTATTCAGCTGGTTAATCAATCCATTAAAACGATTCAGATGATCTCTTAAATCTCCATCTTCTTCCATCTTGAGCCCGAACAAATCTTTCTTGAGGAACAACTTGTTAGCCAAAGACTTTGAGTGATATGTCTTCGTCAACTTCTCCCACAAATTCTTAGGGTTATTCTCCTCAAGAACATCATTCTTGATTTCCGGTGCAAGGGCCAACCGGATTGTCGATGTCGCACGTAACTTCATGTCTTGCCACTTTGCAATTTCCACATCAGTAGGCTTCTTATCTTCAAGAGTCGCATATAACCCTCGTTGAATTAACAGATCTTTCACTGTGCTCTGCCATAACGTAAAATTATTTCTTCCATTAAACAATTCAATCTCAAATTTTCCTCCACCCATATCCATCACGAACCTTGGCTCTTGATACCACTTGTTAGGGAGCAAAACACGAGATAATCAACTAATGCAAAGCACACACAACAAAATTATATGACACGGAAAAACCCGCGTCCCAACTTGTATTATTAATCTTAACAATATCAATAATACAATCAATCTCACCAAACGGTGTTTCACTCACACGATACTTAAGCCAAACAATACTCAAGCATACCTATCAAACATAATAGGACTATGTATATATAGCCATCACAAACTTAGCCACCAAGATATCCTAATCATACGTGGTTTCCAATTACAATCCTTATCATACTTGGTATCTAAATATACCATCTATAATAAATATCTAAACATATAATTATTATCCAAATCATATATGTTTTGGATCACCAAAAACCAGTATTGGGCTGAAAACCCAACAATAAATGAACCCACAAGTGATTTGCACGCTCAAACGAATCCAAATGGAAGCTAAATTAGTTTTCTTTTACCAACGTGTTGGAAACGATGAGTTTGTGAGTTTTAGGGGTCAAACAAGTCATAAATGAACCCACAAGTGGTTTCCACACTCAAACGAATCTAATTGAAAGCTATATTGGTTTTCTTGCCCCTAAGTGTTGGAAACAGAGTGTTTGTGAGTTTTAGGGTTCAAACAAGTCATAAATGAACCCACAACTGGTTTCCATACTCAAACGAATCCAATTGAAAGCTAAATGAGATTTCTTGTACCAAAGTGTTGGAAACATAGTGATTGTGAGTTTTAGGGGTCAAACAAGTCATAAATGAACCCACAAGTGATTTCCACGCTCAAACGAATCCAAATGGAAGCTAAATTAGTTTTCTTGTACCAACGTGTTGGAAACGGTGTGTTTGTGAGTTTTAAGGGTCAAACAAGTCATCAATGAACCTAGAAGTGGTTTCCACACTCAAATGAATCCAATTGAAAGCTAAATTAGTTTTCTTGTAGCAAAGTGTTGGAAACGGAGTGTTTGTGAGTTTTAGGAGACTCAAATCTACTAAAACGACATTGCTCATGAGTGAAACACTTTGTCCTAAAAAGAAGCTACCCGAAACACATGATTTTTTTTCCTCTAGGATTATCAAACTCTTCCTCTTTAGATTTCAAAGATAAACGATTTGAAAAAAATCGACTCATGCTAACCAAAACTACAAAATAAGTTAATAACTTCTAGCCACAAATGCTTTCTACACAAACCACCCGACGCCAAGCACTACAACTCACAAGTAGTGATAAAACACGACATAACAAGGAATCCACAATTGAATCACATACAACAAGAGGTCAATAGCCAGTCCAATAATTACGCAATTAAAAAGCAACACACTAGCCAATCCGCACATCGTAAAACCTTACTAAAACATCTACATTACCACCAACACATCATTGCTGAGCATGTCCACATCATCTTATATTAAACATCCACAAGCCTATATTACTGAGCATGTCCGTACATGTTCTTTATAGTTTTGGGGAGGGGCATAGTGGGCAAGCAACAATTTTGGGAAGGCTTTAGTAATGCCTTGGATTTAACAGCTTCACCACGCTTTTGGGGTTTTGTCCAGGAAACGCATATGTTACCTTTGGTTTCACTGTATAATTCTAATTTCTTTTGTATTCCTTTTTAACTGCTTTTATTTTGGTTCAAATCCCGTCTCTGACTCTCCGCAATATCTTTTTTTTTTGCTTTTAGGGGTCACAAATATTTCTTCATAGATACACACACATATATACATATTACAAAATTTTGTTTCTGGGTTCATAAATACTAGTAATATTTTCTCAAATATATATAGTATTGTTTTTTGTGGTGATAAAAATTATGAATAAATTTTTGTTTTTTTATCAGGTTGCTTATTTATTTTATCCTCATATGTATTTCTTCCTGTGTATATGTCCTACCTTTCTATATGAATTTACAATTGTGTATAATATAATGATATTATATATTTATATGTTAGCAAAGTACTTACTATAAATATCATTCATTGGATGCCTGATTTGCCTAATGGATGCTTAGGCTCATCTAAGCAGTTCGCCAACGCTTTGGTGCACCACCCCTTAATAAGTATGGTGCATGGTACACTGTTACGTCATCCTTCATCCTTGGACATCCGATGAGGTGGGTTTTTCTGAAAAGTCTTTCGGAGGCTTGGGAAGGGAGGTTGAAAATTAATAGGAGGAATATGAGGGCAGTTTGGTGTTGTCTTATGCTGGACAAATTATTCTCTAAAGTTAATTTAGTGGATGTTTGATGTTGTTTTGATGATTGGTTGAGTAGATGTTGGTTTTCACTATTGTTCTTGAAGTTTATAACTTAGTTAGATGTTAAAGGAGTTGGTTTGCTGATTGTATTGGTTGGGTAATGATTTTGATGAAGTTAAACTTTGGAAAACGTTATGTTCTAGCCGTCGTAATGCCCGTTTGTAATTAGGAATATGTAACGGACCGGCTTGTACATGGGCTGTTATTATTAGTATGGGCCACTAACCAGTCTCAAGCCCATTACTAGCCTACAAGTACTGATCCTGTGCTCACAGCTGAAACTACCGAAGAGAATGAACATTTAGATTTGTATTGTTTTTCAATTGTGCTTTACACTTCTATCTTCTCTTTCGTCATTTTAATTCTTGTCTTTCAATACTTGTAATTCCTTTTCCAGTTGTTCAATACAGTTTATTTTCAGTTTATCAATTCATTTAAATGGCTTTTCCTTATTATTACCCGGTTGTTCCAAGTACTTGCGTTAACAGTCATGTTTTGAGTAGTAATAACGTAGCAGTTGGTTACAAGTGGTATCAGAGCTGTCCTTCCTCGGAAGTGGATGTGATGGCTGCTTCACCGTGCTTTTATCCGGTAAGTCTTCCTCCGATTTATTGTCCGGGTGAATATAAGCCACCCGAACCACCTCCCACTGATTTTGGAATTTCATACACTTCTGAGTTACCTGCCTATAAGCTGTTTGATACAAGTTCCGAACGAGAATTTGTTTTTGCTTCGCCATATACGCTTACATGTCATACAACTCTTTCCACCAGCCAACTGTATTACGCTAATGAATCAACACATCCACTAACCACACCTTGTTCTACTGGTCCGTCGATGTCTTCGGACAAGTATGAGTGTCTTGAGGCGTTACAGATTAGTGAAGCGGATGTTATTATTGGTGATGGCAGTAAATTGGTGGAGAAGGTTGTTGAAGTACAGAAGGATTTGGCTGTAGATGATGTTGAGGTTGAGACTCAACTGTTTGTTAAAAATCCTATGAGAAACTCTAATTCCCTGGCTGAGAAGGTGAGTGGAGATGTACTGGATATTACTACTCAGAGTACATATAAAATCATCCAGACGACCGATAGAATTTTACTCCAAATGGAGGAGATAAAGCATCTTATATTACAGCTGTCTCCTCCCAGTAACAAAGGCGAGGTGCTTCCTAAGGTTGATGTTGATGTGTTTATTGGGAGCGGGTCTGAATTGCACGATGTTGCGACAGATAGAAAAAATGGTGGAGGTATCACGAGAAAGGAGAGTGTGGCTAGTGACACTTCTCAGCAGAAATCAAATTTGAGTGGGGAAGTGGCTATTGATATCACTGAGCATGAGGAAGTCGATTTTGAGGAGGCAAGGCATGAGCAATTGGATTTGGGGGAACGGATGTTGTTAGCAAGTGGTGACTCTGTTCCAAAAGCTTCGGTGCCAGGTATTACAAATGAAGTGACCGACTGGGAAGAACATCAGGACACTGAACCTTTTGATGACACTATTATTGCGGATAGTCCCTTGTCAGAGACCCCATTGGAAAGTCTTCATGCTGATGTTGATGCTGAGGTTTTAGATGGTGATATTGATAAAGTTGTGCTGGACAGTGATGATGAAGAAATACAAACAGCTGAGGTGGTTAGTTTGATGAATAATCTTCCTTCTGTAAAATCAGATACAAGTCTAAAAGGGGCGAAAGTAATTACAGAAAAGAGGCAGCTAAGTCCAGCTACTAATCAATCTTATGTAGGATATTTCAGGAGACGAGGTAGCAAAATACGAAGCTGTTCAATATTCGATGTCTGGAAGAACATCGATGTGGACAGGGAAATTTCCACAGCAGATGTTCAAGCTGAAATGGAGGTGCCTTTATGTAAATATGAGGTTGTTGATGGGAGAGAAGTTACTCTATTGGGAACTGATGGTCATGATCTTTCAACACTAAGTTACATTGATTCTGAAGAACTGGGAGAGCACTCACAAGCTACTGCATTGGGTGTTGTGGATCACTATTCATCAGTTAGTGCTGCTGCTAATGATTTACATAAGCAAATAACGAAGAATGTCAGTGTTAATTCTAGCCTTAGTGTGATGCAACTGATCACCCAACCTAGAGCAGCAACAATTGAGAAAGCTTTGGATAAAAAGGAGAGTGACCTGAAGATATAGCCCTTAATTATTGTATGTGAACCTGGTGAGAGGCTAATGGTTGGTTTTAGTTCTAGGGGTGAAGAGAAAGAAATTGTTGCTGAAAATATACCTTCAACGTTTTCACCCAAATTCAGAGAGATGGTCAAAGCTTTTCTTGACAATGTTAGTGAAAGGAATGTGCTTATCTATGACCCTGGTGGGTGCACATCTGGTACGTATTTTAATAATGCTAAAGAGATATTATTTGATGTTAAGGTCATGGCTAGTGATACTCATTTTGGAGGTAAAGACATTGATAATAGGAAGTTTTTTGTTAAGGAGTTTGAAAGAGATAATAAACAGGATAATGGTTATTATCATGATGTAATACTGATGAGAATATTGAGGACTACATGTGACAAGGCATACCAAACTCCTTCTTTATTTCCTGAAGCTATTGAGATTGACTTTGTTCTTAAGGGTTTTGAAACAATTTTTGTGTTCACGTTTGATCCGGGTGGTGGTGTGCATAACAGACATACAATATGCCTTAGCGTAACCATAAAAGTGATTGGGAATAAGAATGTTAGTTCAGGAGTTGTTATATTGGGTGTAGTACTAGATTGCAGTCATGTCAAGGAATCAAAGGAATTGATCAAGTCTGCTTCTACTCCTAGAAATCCGTTTGTTATCATATCTCATGACAGGGGGTTTTCATGACCAATTATGTGCTAAGGTAGTTGAAATGTGTTTGGCTGTATCCAGGACTTACTTTAAAGATTATTCTGAAATTGTCATCCGAACGGATTCCTGGATTGAAGCTGAGTTTGTAGCATGGAAATTTCCAAATAAAGAAATCGAGTACAACAAGAATTTAGGAAGCAGGCTAGGTGAGGGACTAGGTTCAGGCTGTTATGCAATTAGTGAAAAGAAGCTTAAGAATTTTCACCACATGGATCAAGTTGATAAGCTGTTTATTCGAAAACATATCAAGATCAAGTTTCGGGAGAGTGAAATAGAATGCTAGCTGTGACAATCAAGGAACTGAAGTTTAGTTACGGTGATCAAGTTCTCATTCTGAATGCAAGTTTAGCAATTAGCAAAAGGGATAAATCTGTTATTGTAATCCTCGATGGGTGTGGTAAAGTTGAAGCCCTCGACCTTGATGAATTAGTTTTGGATAAAGTAGCAGTAGTTGAGGAATGGACACTACATGTTGATGTAAAAGGGTTTACTAGACTAAAAGCAGCCTGTCTGGGTGATGAGCATCTTCGGGGCTGCAATCTTAGTAATGGGACTGACGTAAAGCTTAGAGTGCAGTATGATCTTTCAGAAACAACCACTGTTGGTGATCTTCAACCTCTGTTTTACATGATAAGCTTGAATGTGTCGGTATTGTCAGCTGCTCATAAGGGTCTGTGCTATCCGTCAATCAACATACCTTTCGTTAAGAACTTAGCCCTTTCTTGGTATCGGTTGTTTGTTATGTTGGTATTTGATCCAGGAGGAGACTGCAGTTGTTACCGAGTCTTGTTCAATATGCAATTCTTGAGGACAAGAATTCTTTTAAGGGGAATGGATTGTAACGGACCGGCTTGTACATGGTCTGTTATTATTATTATGGGCCACTAACCAGTCTCAACCCCATTACTAGCCTACAAGTACTGATCCTGTGCTCACAGCTGAAACTACCGAAGAGAATGAACATTTAGATTTGTATTTTTTTTCAATTGTGCTTTACACTTCTATCTTCTCTTTCGTCATTTTAATTCTTGTCTTTCAATACTTGTAATTCCTTTTCCAGTTGTTCAATACAGTTTATTTTCAGTTTATCAATTCATTTCAATGGCTTTTCCTTATTATTACCCGGTTGTTCCAAGTCCTTGCGTTAACAGTCATGTTTTGAGTAGTAATAACGTAGCAGTTGGTTACAGAATATGAGACAGCTACAGACACACGTGAAACTCTACACAGACACACGTACCGCAGAAAGTTTCTGCGGTACGTTGAGGAGGGCAAAATGGTAATCTGCCCGTACGTTTTTTTTTTAAATCCTGGCCTTTGGATGGGCCATCCAATGGCCAGGAAACCACTTGCCATGAAAACCGTCCCTGGCAAGTGGTTACCAGGGATTGGTGCCCGTTACAGAAAGTATTGGAATGTTATAATGGGCCTGTTTGGCTACGGCTTTTTTTCTGGCTTCTCGGGTTTTTTCGGCTTTTTTTTACGGGTTGGCAATTTTTTTTGATATTAATATTTAAAAAGATGAATAATTGTAGCTTCTTTCCAGAAAGAAGTGCTTTTTTCAGAAAAAAAGCTAGAAATCCTAGCTTCTTTCCAGAAAGAAGCAGAGCCAAACACCCCCAATATCTTGGTAGGTTTTTCCACACATTTTTTATACAATTACAATGGCATAACATAACAACCATGACCCGTCGTAAATAACACGATTCTACGAAACTTTATAATGTATACTAGAAAATGGCACGTGCCTTGCACGGGTTTTTATGCTAGTATATAATAAAGATGAATCACTTTGTTGGAGTTGAAATTAGTTAAATATATTCTAAATTAATAAAATGGAATTACTCCCTCCGTCCCAACGGATTCTTTACGGTTACTATTTTGGGTTGTCCCATCCATTTCTTTACATTCCCAAAATAGTAAATTTTAACACTATTACACCCACTACTTCACTTATTTTAACAATACTTTACACTATTACACTCACTACTTCACTTATTTTAACAATAAAATCACTATTACATCCACTACTTCACTTATTTTAACAATAAAGTCACTATTACATCCACTACTTCATTTATTTTAACAATATTACACTCACTTTATACCCACTATTATATGCTTGTCTTGTCCTTCGTGCCCGGCTAGGATGTAAAGATTCCATCAGGACGGAGGGAGTACTAGATATCAATGGAAGCATCCGGTTTGTATATAAAACAAGCAGATTTGTGATTAAACACCTCCGAATTTCAAACATTTCATATGATCAACTCCTATACTAAAGCGGCCCATCATGCACTCTACTGATCAAACTCGAGTTGCACTCTCATATTCATGATACCCAAAGCCCAACTACCTCAGCCTTTGGTCCAAACTCAAAAGTACCGAACATGCCTCTTCTCCCCCACTCATATTCCCCAAGCGTGAAAGCCCGGCATCATCGCAACCATTCAATCATCCACGTGTCGAAATCTAAATCACACACATAAACACCCATTGACGTCAACAGACAAAGCCCCTAAATCCACGTACTCCAGTGGCACAGCTCGTAATAAAACCCGTCTTCAAACGCACTTTCATATCCGAAATTTTCGCAAATCTATAGCGATCAAGTAAAGTCTCTTCGGTGTTTCCAAAAAAAAAAAAAGTAAAGTCTCTTCGGTGGCTAACCTATACATACAACCTATACACACAGAAAAGTCTAGCTGAATTCAAGTCCACCGTCTTCTCCAAGGTACTCTCTGTAATTTCCTGCTTAATTAATATAAAAGTTAATAAATATATATAAGTTTGTTGAATTTGTATATATTTATGTGTATTGTGAATTTGTGATAGTGTAAAATGGGGAAATGAAGACCTAGGTCAGTAGAGAAAGGTGGATTAGGGCAAAATTCAAGTGTAGGGTTAGTTAATTCGATTTGTATACCATCTGCGCCTGTGTATTATCTAACTGAAGATGAATTTAAGGATCCTCTAGAGTTTATTTACAAGATTGGGCCTGAGGCTGAGAGGTTTGGGATTTGTAAAATCGTTCCGCCCGAGAGCTGGAAGCCTCCGTTTGCACTTGATTTGGATAAGTTTATGTTTCCGACTAAGACGCAGGCCATTCATAGGTTGCAAGTGAGGGCTGCGTCGTGTGACTCGAAGACGTTTGAATTGAAGTATAATAGGTTTTTGGAGGGGAGTGGGGGGAAGAAGGCGAAGGAGAGGGTTGTCTTTGAGGGGGAGGATTTGGATTTGTGTAAGTTGTTTAATGCAGTGTAGAGGTTTGGGGGGTATGATAGGGTTGTCAAGGAGAAGAAGTGGGGGGAGGTTTCAAAGTTTGTGAGGTCGGTGAGGAAGGTTTCGGAGTGTGCTAAGCATGTGTTGTGTTAGTTGTATAGGGAGCATTTGTATGATTATGAGGTTTATTATAGTGAGTTGAATCGATTGGCGGAGAAGTGTGGTGTGCGTGATGAGAGGAAATGTGAGTCGGAGGTGGATATGTTGAGTACGAAAAGGAAAGGGAAGAATTAAGGGGAAGGGGGAGTTGAGTTGGTTAAAGTGGAGGAGGGAGAGCTTGATCAAATATGTGAGCAATGTAGAAGCGGGCTGCTTGGTGAAGTAATCAATTGAAATATAAGAACAGAACGTAAAACAAAGATATAAAATACTAGGCATCAATTGTAATACTCAAATGAAATGATAGACGGAAATGAAAGACAACGGAATTAACTTGATAGTTTCTCCATGCCTACTCTTTCCTGCAGAACATTATTTATATAGACTAGTATATGTCAAATGGGCCTCTAGTTGGACTGAATTTGTTAATGCCAAACTAGCTTGGTGGCCCAACTCCAAATTAAAAGATTATTCGGCCCAACTGGTTACAATCTCTTGACCATCCTCTTCGATTTGAACATCTCTTGAGCATCTTTTGAGCTTCTATTTCAGTTAGCTTACCATTTCCTAATTTGGATTTTGATTAGCGCCCATGTGATTTTATATAATATGCTTATCTTATCTGTTATGTATACTTAATTAGATTTTTAGTTCGAGAATCATATTTTGTCTTAGATTTTGATGAATCTAATATACTGAATTTGATTGTGATTGTGTGACTGTGATGTGCTCTGCTTCATAACTGTGTTTGGCCTAGATTCTGTTTTAGTAGTCTGTCAATCTGTGATTGTATATTTGTATTATCAGTCAATTAGCACTTTAGCAGTACTCTGGCCGTTTATGTTGATTTTTAACAGATTAGTAAAAAAAAGACTAGTAAAATATATAAATAAGCTAAGTAATTAAGAGGGGTATCTGAATTTTAATCATTTTCTATAGAATATACTTGCTACTTTAGTCCCGGACTTGACAGTGGAGAAAACAAAGGGCACAATAGTAAAGCAAAAGAGTTGAAATAATTGGAACATAACTGGAGAAGAGGTGTAGACTCTCTGGGACTGCAGTACTCTGTAAAACTTACAGTATTGCTGTATTGGCTTGGTCCTGTTCGTGCTGTGCTGCTGCACACATGTTAATATCTATTATGCTTTCCTCAGTATGATTTTCTAGCAATTATAACCAGAAACTGAACTGAACTTGTTAAATGAAAGTTCTGTGGACTCTGATAAACTTTTATAGAAATACTAGGTTAGTCCTTTTTACAGTCAAATTGTGAAAATCTACAAGAAAAATTTCTTCCAACAATTTTAAACAGTTGAATCAAAATAGTACCAGAAGGAAGTTGGAGCAGACCCAACAAAACATGGACTATCCAATTGATGAGAAAATGACCAAAATAGGTTGACAATTGTACTGGGTGAGAAAGTGAAGGGAGGGTAAAGATAGTCATTTTTAAACTCTTTGTATTCAGTAGTTCAGATTATACTTGTTGACGGAGGAATTTGGGAACAACAAAATTTGAGGTACTTCGCCGGAAACAAGATTTGAAGCGGTGGTTCTTTGTCGGAGAAAACGGTGGTGTGTGGTTGTTGAGCGTGATTGGTGGTTGAGATTGGTAGGGTTAGTGGCGGCTATTCAGAGCTCTCGACTTCCAACCCCCCAATCGGCCTACGTACCCCGGTATTTATAGGGGATCAAGCCATACGTAGTTCTTGGAGAACAAGAAACCCAAATGGGCTTGGATAACGGACCAGCTTCCGGAATGTTCTACTATGAGGCCTAACCACAAAGGCCCAAGGCTCATCCAAGATCTCAAGACTTCACAGATAAGGAAACTTCCCCCGTCGAGGACTAGTCCCATCCGTTACCAGCTATTTCTTGATTTCAAGGATGCAGGTATAGCCGTGGTTTACCCCAAGTGCAGAACGCATCCCTGTCCCCCGAATGAGAAGCACCCACCAGATAGCAGGACAGGTGATCCAGAGCTTTTGGGTGCAAAGTGCAGGATTACTCCAAAGTTCCCCAATGAGAGCGCGCCCATTGGCTACAGGAACAGAGCTCCCAAAGCACACACCAAAAAGTCCCCATCTTTCCACCTTAGGGCGCGCCCTTAGTGTTTAAGAAGGGTCCTTATATCCAGGCAAACCCCTGGAGGCCTTCTGCGACGGACATCCCCCTCCTGAGATACGACAGGAGGGAATTCTTCAACTTCTGGAATCCCAGCTGGAGTGGAATCCACTCTTGAGTGAAATTCATACTTGAGTGGAATCCTAGAAGAGATTTCTTCGATGTCTTCTCACAAAAATCAACTTGAATAGATTTGTCACCATGTTTCTATACTTAGGGCGCGCCCTCTTTGTAGAGAAAGAGAGGGCGCGACCTGATTCCTCCATTTTCTATAAAACCCCTAATTAAACCTAGAATCCCCCAAATCGAACCTGTAATTTGACCCGAATCCATCTTAAAAAACCCGAACCGAATTTTGGCTATAACAATACTCAGTATTGATTAGTTGATATGCAACTAAGTTCATTTCGGTTGTTCGCAGTAAATGGAAAACAGAAATGATATTTTTCATTTTTCGTGGCTAAATAAAGAATATCGCGGAGCAATTTGCATATCTAAAGTTCGAGATCAAACAGATGTTGGTCCTGGTAAGTAACGAAGTTCTATTGTTTCTTGTTATGTACCCTTTTTATTGAAGTGTGGTATTGGATTTTTGTTAAAATTTTGTGTTTTTTTGTGAGTGCACAAATACATAACATGTTTGATAGAAGTCCTAAAAGAAATATTATTTCATTCAAGATAACTTGTAATATACCAATACTTTGTTTATGGCACCCTTTTTATGTGTATTGCATTATATAGGTTAATTAATTGAAATTGGGTTGCAAATGTGATAGCTACCTCTTCAGACCTTTCATATTCAAACAATCAAACCCACCTTATATCCACAGCACAGCTGCATTAATATACTATATATAAATAATACAAAGGTCTAATTTACCTCAAGTCCATTCAGCCTGCACTCCACCTTTTTTACCCAAAATGACAACCATGCATAATGTATTTCGACAAAATTTACCCAAAATATTAGATAATTAAGAAAAATCATAAGGTACCAAATATACCTTGAATTTTCAGAAGAGTCCCATCTAAACATCCAGCACAAACGCCCGGTCAATGCCAGTCACAAACACACGACGGACTCCACTTCCCTGAAAGGTAGTACGATCTGGTGATACGGTCTCTAAATGCTCCCAAAACGGGTGGAAATTGTTGTCAATCCCAAATCCAACCACTGCTACAGAGTGTCTAAGCGGCCTAAAAACATTAGGTGAAGTGGTGAGAGTGTATGTGACAGGTTGCCCATCACATAAGTAAATGTCTTGGACCCCATTGCTTACATGATCATATTTGATAGTGAAAACCCCAACAAATGGACCGTGCTCAAACAATTTTTGCAGAAGAAAGGAAACACCTCCAATGTTGTCTAAAGGCTTCACATCCGTAAAATCTTTGAGCTTGAAGACCTCAGGTCCGTCTTCGGCCCTTGCATCATTATCTTTTAGCCATTCCAGCAATTTCTTTGTTGAGGATGGACCACAAAGACCCTCAGAGTTTCGATATTTAATATATCGATTATACATATCTTCAACATCAAGATCCTTTCGCTAATCAGCCCTCCCTTCTTCTTGAAGCTTACGCCACTGCATCATCTCCAAACATGCCCCCACACTATGATGGGGACAAGAAGCTAAAGAGATATATGGTATGGTCAGTTTCATTTTAATTAACCTATATAATGCAATACACATAAAAAGGGTGCCATAAACAAAGTATTGGTATATTACAAGTTATCTTGAATGAAATAATATTTCTTTTAGGACTTCTATCAAACATGTTATGTATTTGTGCATCCACAAAAAAACACAAAATTTTAACAAAAATCCAATACCACACTTCAATAAAAAGGGTACATAACAAGAAACAATAGAACTTCGTTACTTACCAGGACCAACATCTGTTTGATCTCGAACTTTAGATATGCAAATTGCTCCGCGATATTCTTTATTTAGCCACGAAAAATGAAAAATATCATCTCTGTTTTCCATTTCCTGCGAACAACCGAAATGAACTTAGTTGCATATCAACTAATCAATACTGAGTATAATCTGAACTACTGAATACAAAGAGTTTAAAAATGACTATCTTTACCCTCCCTTCACTTTCTCACCCAGTACAATTGTCAACCTATTTTGGTCATTTTCTCATCAATTGGATAGTCCATGTTTTGTTGGGTCTGCTCCAACTTCCTTCTGGTACTATTTTGATTCAACTGTTTAAAATTGTTGGAAGAAATTTTTCTTGTAGATTTTCACAATTTGACTGTAAAAAGGACTGACCTAGTATTTCTATAAAAGTTTATCAGAGTCCACAGAACTTTCATTTTACAAGTTCAGTTCAGTTTCTGGTTATAATTGCTAGAAAATCATACTGAGGAAAGCATAATAGATATTAACATGTGTGCAGCAGCACAGCACGAACAGGACCAAGCCAATACAGCAATACTGTAAGTTTTACAGAGTACTGCAGTCCCAGAGAGTCTACACCTCTTCTCCAGTTATGTTCCAATTATTTCAACTCTTTTGCTTTACTATTGTGCCCTTTGTTTTCTCCACTGTCAAGTCCGGGACTAAAGTAGCAAGTATATTCTATAGAAAATGATTAAAATTCAGATACCCCTCTTAATTACTTAGCTTATTTATATATTTTACTAGTCTTTTTTTTACTAATCTGTTAAAAATCAACATAAACGGCCAGAGTACTGCTAAAGTGCTAATTGACTGATAATACAAATATACAATCACAGATTGATAGACTACTAAAACAGAATCTGGGCCAAACACAGTTAAAAAGCAGAGCACATCACAGTCACACAATCACAATCAAATTCAGTATATTAGATTCATCAAAATCTAAGACAAAATATGATTCTCGAACTAAAAATCTAATTAAGTATACATAACAGATAAGATAAGCATATTATATAAAATCACATGGGCGCTAATCAAAATCCAAATTAGGAAATGGTAAGCTAACTGAAATAGAAGCTCAAAAGATGCTCAAGAGATGTTCAAATCGAAGAGGATGGTCAAGAGATTGTAACCAGTTGGGCCGAATAATCTTTTAATTTGGAGTTGGGCCACCAAGCTAGTTTGGCATTAACAAATTCAGTCCAATTAGAGGCCCATTTGACATATACTAGTCTATATAAATAGTGTTCTGCAGGAAAAAGTAGGCATGGAGAAACTATCAAGTTAATTCCGTTGTCTTTCATTTTCGTCTATCATTTCATTTGAGTATTACAGTTGATGCCTAGTATTTTATATCTTTGTTTTACGTTCTGTTCTTATGCCACGTCAGCAGTGCTGACGTGACACTGCCACGTCATCAGTGACGTTAGCAGTGATGACGTGGCACTGCCACGTTAACAATGATGACGTCACTGCTGACGTGTCAGTGACATGTGGCAGTACCACGTCATCACTGCTGACGTGGCAGTGATGACGTGGCAGGTCAGAATTTTTTTTATTTGAAATTTAAAAAAAAAACTTTTTTTGCAATAAAAAATTAAAGAAAAAATTTGGTTCTACTGTAGAATCAGAAAAAATTGTATGGTTCTCTCCAATTCTCTATCTAACAAGTTCTCTCTAGAAGGGGACTCTATATATATATATATATATATAGAGAGAGAGAAGTTATATGGAGTCCACATTTAAAGTGGAGTTTTGGAGTCCTCTATTCATAAAATATAATATGATAGTTTCAATTTTAATTTTTTTTGTTCTACAATATTTTTAGACATCGGACAACCTGAAGACATGTTCTACAACGTAATCAACAAGTATTACAATTACTTTTATAAATCGCAGGAAACTATGTTCTACAGTATAACTAACAAGCAGAACGATCATCTTAATGATAGAAGCAGGAAACTATGTTCTTTGCAAGCAGTCATAGGAACAGAACGGCACTTAAGCAATAATAGAAGCCATCAGTTGTCGCCAGCTTTCGATGAAGACGGTAGCAGTTGATTGATGGTGGCGGCAGTATGCGGTTGGTTGTCCGCTACGTCGAGAGCGGTGAAGTCGCCAGAGACGGGTACTTATCGATGATGAAACTTCTTGAGTTTGTTAAGAGAATCGTCTACGCGATGTATAAAATATATATAAGCATGATTTGTACGCGTGTATGTGTATGCAAAGGCAGATAGTCGTGGGAGTGATTGTAACTGGACCAATACATAGAATAGTTACTTTATCTTAAAAAAGGCAACTACATAAGGCCCTTCTAAGACAGTGAAACAATGAAAATACCTGTTCTCTTCTAAGACAGTGAAACAATGAATATACCTGTTATATTGCTTTGTGAACGAGGTAACACAATACCATTGTTAGGCCGAACAGAGTACTTCTTCGGGTTAGTAGTCTTTACGACTTTAAACACAAAAAAATCAAACTCCGAATACACAGACTACAAGAAAATTGATGAATATGATATTATCATAACATAAAGAAAACTTTCCAGAGTTTTCTCTTGATGGGATTTTTACTTTTCCATTTTCGGTAAGCTACGGTGCAAAACATATCAAACGCTTTGAGATGAGAAACTGCCTTAAAATATATCCTACAACTTGCACTCTAGGAAGCATGAGCGAGGGTACGTAGCGCCAGGAGAAAGAAATTTTAAAATTATGAGAATTCGGGTGTGCGGGCCGGGGATCAACATATATTAATATATTAGATATAAATGTTGCATATATATATTCAAGAGTTTCATTCAAATTATATTAAATAGTCAACTAAATAAGTTTATTAATCATTAATAATATGTGTAGTTTTTACTTGGTAACACAACTAATGCATTTTAACGTACATAATCGATTAAGTTTTGAAGTATATTCATTATTTTCTTTCACTTGTGGGTGAGAGAAAAATTCTCGTGCACCCAAGAATCCCATCCCCAAGTATTGGGCAGACAGTGCGGAGGTAAGTGAAGGAAGGTGAAGAATCCATGCTTTAGAGCTTGTACTTAAAGGTTAAGCCAGTAAAAACAGAGTATAGAAGTAGCTTAATTTATTGACGATAACAACATTTCCCTTCATTGCTCTTTCAAAAATTTTGTTCGTCGACATATCCAATGATAACACATACAAAATTGGACGGATTAAAAAAAATACACTCAAAAAAGAACCATTACCCCATTATGCTTACAATTTAGATGCTACTTCAACTAAACCAATTGAGCAATTTCATCCTAACAAAAAAAGGGCTTGTTTGGATAACCTTAAAAAAAGTTACTTCTGGCTTATAAGTGATAAGTGGATTATAAGTGATAAGTAGAAGATGATTTATAGT
Source organism: Saposhnikovia divaricata (assembly GCA_036435485.1). NCBI lineage: Eukaryota > Viridiplantae > Streptophyta > Magnoliopsida > Apiales > Apiaceae > Saposhnikovia > Saposhnikovia divaricata. The sequence continues at coordinate 6,469,212 of CM071597.1, read as the reverse complement.
GTATGTTTGGCCCCCGAGAAGCTCGGCTTCTCGGGGTTGAAATGAGGGCTTCTGCTTTTGCGTAGTGGTTGCCAAAATAAGCAGACAGTGCTTATTTTGCCAAAATAAGCAGAAGTAAGAAGCTGCTTATGCTAGCTTCTTATTTTTACAACTTCTGCTTCTTTTCATTCTACTTCTCTAATAACACTCTACTTATTTAAATTACCAAACATTCTAACTAAAATTACCCAAACACTTAAATGACTTATAAGTTACATTATCCAAACACTTTGATAACTTATAAATCATCTTCTACTTATCACTTATAAGCCGGAAGTCACTTATTTTAAGGTTACCCAAACAAGCCCATAGTATTTGGATAATGTAACTTATAAGTTATTTAAGTGTTTGGATAATTTTACTTAGAATGTTTGGTAATTTAAATAAGTAGAGTGTTATTAGAGAAGTAGAATGAAAAGAAGCAGAAGTTGTAAAAAAAAAAAGAAGCTAGCTTTTTCAACTTTCAACTTCACCTTCCACAGCTTATTAAAAGTGCTTCTGCTTATTTACACAAACAGTCATAAGAAGTAGAAGCCAGCTTTTTCAAAAGAAAAAGCCCTGCTTATATGTAGCCAAACACGCACAAAGAGAGCATATTCATAGTGAGGAAGTTCGACCCTGATGCAAAGCAAACTAAGCCACCGGTTAGGACCTCACAAATTTTGTGGCGCCATATATTTTATACCGGTATAAATATAAACATTAATTTAATTATTTCAAATATTTTTGTGTTTGAAAAGAAAACTAGAGTATGTAAGCTTTCTTAAACCTTTAAGCTCAATTTTGAAAATTCCAATTACTATTTTCGGAAAAAAAAAAACACCAAAGCTTTCTTTTTACTCTAAAGAAAAGGAAGTAGTAAGAAAAAGTAAGCGTAATGTTTTTTACTTAAAAAATTAAATTTACGTCCAATTATTCGAGCTACAAGCCTATTGCTAAACAAAAATTGAAATATTATAACAAGGTCAAGGATACCAATTAAATATATGGAATAATTGTAAATCATTAGAGAAGAAAAAAAAATTATCGTGATCATAGTACTCTTCAAAAATAAATTATCTGTCTTATTGTTTAATATTGTCTTTGCAGATTTCTACTAAAATTCTAAAAACAATCTTAAAAACAATTTCCAACTACTTATTCAACTAACAGATTTGTATTAATGTTGTAACGTAAACAACCAAACTATGAAACATCCCTGTAACTTTAAATTAGGATAATTACTACATGTATATACTACTCTTAACAACTATCCAAAAAAACTAATAAACACATTAACATATAAAAAATAAACAATGACATCAGAGCCTCACCATCCAACTGTTACAATTTTGTAATTAAATTAAACTACCTAAACTCTATTCTAATAAAAGCAACTTATTCCGCCAAATTTCTGTTTAAAAGATTGACAACATTTTAGAGAGTTCATATCTGTTAAACTAATTTAATTCAATACGAGAAAAACAAAAGTTATACCTGTCCTGAGCACTCAGAATAGAGAGTAAAAATGCTTTGAATAGATTGTAAAGATCTTTGTGATGCTGGGAAGATAATCATACTATCGTCTGCAAAAAATAAGTGACTTATTGATGGTGCACTTCTAGCAATTTTAAACCCAATATGTCTCTCCTCCCCTCCGCTTGCCTTAGTAGTGCTGAAAAACCCTCTGCACATATAAGGAACATATATGGCGAAAGGGGGTCTCGTTGACGCAATCCTCTTGATGGAGTGACTTCACCATAAGTCTGCCCATTTATTTGGAAGGAATATCGCACTGAAGTAACACATCTCATAATCTTTGTCACCCACTGGTTTGTAAAACCCAACTTCAAAAGCATCTTTTCTATAAAAATCCACTCAACTCTATCATATGCTTTACTCATGTCTAATTTCATTGTAGTGTAGCACCTTTTTCCTACCTTCCTTGATCTCAAGTGGTGTAGACATTCATATGCTATTAAAACATTATCTGTTATGAGTCGGCCAGGAACAAAAGCACTCTGAGTTTCATTAATAATTAAAGGCAAAATAGGCTTTAGCCTATTGATAACACCTTTGATATTGCTTTGTACAACACATTACACAGGCTTATTGGACGAAAATCACTCACAGACATTGGCTCTTTCACCTTTGGGATAAGTGTAACAAGTGTTGAATTGATTTTTACCAGATCTTCCTTCTCATTTAAACAATCCATGATTGCTTTAGAAACAATTGGACCAACAATATCCCAATGTTGTTGATAAAACATAGCATTCATTCCATCTAGCCCTGGACTTTTATCTGTCAATATAGAGAACATAGCTTTTTTTATTTCCCGTAAGGTGAAAGCCTTCGCCAGTGAATTGTTCATCTCTTCCGTCACTAGAGGTTGTACAGCTGTTAATAATTCATCTATCCTCACATCTGAAGGTGATGTTGTTTTAAATAGATCTTCATAAAACCTTTGTACTATTCCGCTGATCTCCATCTCATTTTGACACCACCTATTCGGTTCATTCAGCAATCCTGTTCCAAACAATCCTTCAATTTATAAATATCAAATTCGCGGACAAAAGAAACAGTCGTTATATCTATATCAAACATCTTTCATTGTTTTAATCTTTACATATATTTTTAGCTCATGAAAAAAATTACCCTCCTTAGCATAAAAATAACTTATTATTCCATGATTTATCTTTAATCTATTTCTGAATCAAATACACTGTTCCATCATTTATAAGACTTAACATTTATTAGTAATTTAAATACATAAGCTATTACCAGAAAGCATTCCTCATTTATCGAACTCAGTTTTTAACAAGTAATCTAATATTCCTAACTCAAGCCTTTCCCTTTATTCAAATAGTCCTGGTAATTCACTACCTCAGAGGTGAATCCTTATAGAATATCGGTTTTAATCAAGTAATTCCTTATGCCTTACTGAGCCTTTGGCTTTACCTACGGATTTTTATCTCTCAATACTTGTTGATGTATAAATTTTATGACTTTAGCTCTATTCAAGCTTCACTTCTTCATTAATTTAAAGTATCTTTTACTTTAAACAGAAACATATGGATGAAAATTATACCTTAAATTTTCTTATCATTTGAAACTATTAGACTATATGTCCCTGCACCCTATATAAGATTGTATTTGTCATTTCTATATCTTTATGATTACCCTATCTTCCTAGCTATTTCTCTTAATAGAATTCTTCTATCTAACCCAACAGACAATCTACAATCAAAAAATGGCCTTATTTTATTATAACCTTAAGATTTCAGACATTTTATAGACATTTTAATTCTTAACACCTGCTTTCAACAAGTATAGATAAAATATCGACTTATATAGCATCTTTTTACTAGTCTATAATATCAGAACACAAAACAAAACTTTATGTACCTTTGATAGTATTGTTCTTGTGTCTTGTCTTGGCCCTTGCATGAAAAAATTTCGTATTCTGATCTCCCTCTTTTAACCATTGAATTCTGGATCATTGCTTCCAAAAAATCTCTTCATGACTTAATAGTTCATTTAACTTTTGTTCCATCTTTTTCAGTTTCTCAGCCATTCCCGCCTTCTCTTGAATATTCCGAAGATGTATAACTTGTTGGTGGGTTTCTTTTATATCTCTCGCCATAGATCCAAACTTTGATTGATTCCATAATGAAAGATTAGTGGAACATTGTTGAATATTGTTGATTGTTGCCATGAGTGCTGATTGATCTGTCGACTTCCAGTTTGAAGTTATAATCTTTTTACACTCTGGTTCCCTAACCCACATATTCTCGAACCTAAACCTAGATCTTTTCCTATTGTTTGGCACTTCTGGTCTTAAAGGATCTTGAAGAAATAATTGCAGAGCTCTATGATCCGAGTTAAAAAAGTCCAAGTGTACTAGAGAGTTATTTGGAAATAGGTCTAACCAACCTTCATTAGCCATTGCCCAATCTAGCCTTTCTTTAATACAACCGTTACTACTGTTTTTAATCCAGGTGTAGTGGTCTCCTTTGTACTCCAGTGGTTGTAATTCACACACTCCCAGGGAATTTCGAAATGCTTCCATTTGTGAATCACTCCTAGCTCTTCCTCCTTCTTTATCTACCTGACTCAAGATTTCATTAAAATCTCCCATGACGAGCCATGGTCCATTCGAAACGGTTCCCAACTTTTGAAGTAGATCCCAAGTAAAGTGTCTATTAGCTACTTTCGGATCTCCATAGAAGCCACTAAAGTGCCAGAGTGGTTTTTGGTCATCAAACTTTATAAAACAACTAATATGGTTAGATGATGATGATAGATAAGTGATGATCACATTATCTTTCCATAGTAGCATAATTCCCCCTCCAAGTCCAGTTCTTGCAACCTCAATCCCCTGATTGAAATCAAGCTTCTTTCTAATTGCCTCTACTTTTCCCTCTGATAATTTTGTCTCCATTAGAAAAAGAACATCTAGTTTGTGATACTTAACAAGTAATTTAATCTGCCTCAAAGCTTCATCTCCATTTAAACCTCTTGCATTCCAACTCACTATTGCCATGATACTAAAAAACTTCTAACCAACCAGCTTATATAGCACATATCTGCCTATGCAACTCTTGAAAAAACATCTTTTGTTCCTATACTGATTATTCTCTACTTACTCAAGTTTATATTTTATCCTTACGCCTCTTCACACATTATTACACAGCCCTTTAAACTAGCTTTCCTTTTCAAATTAAACTTGTTCTTTACCTTATACTTAATATTCTTATAATCCCAAAACTTTAGCATCTTTAATAGTCATTATTAATAACTGCTTATATGTTCCCTGATTGTATCATATTTACTAAGGTCTTTTTTTATATTTGGAATTCTTTTATCTTTTAAAACTTACATTGCTAAGTGAATCATTTCAGTTATAAATCATACCTTTCGGTTTTAAGTTTTAAATATATTTACTAGAATTCTAACCATACTATTAAACTAACTCCATTTATCAGAGAAAAATCCCCAGTCCTCCTCTGTACTTCTAATTCCAGTTTGTATCAATCCACAGTGATTGTCTTTCATTCCAATAGTGTAGGATCTCTTAGATTTTAAGTTCAAACCTTTCTGTTGGCCACACAGCTTCTTCATAAAATACGGTTATAAACCAAAATACAAATTTGCTCAACTAAATTCCATTCTTCACCTTAACTCGAAAGTTGCTTCAAACAATAAACGTACCTATTCCCCTTCTAAACTACATCTCTCCATCTCTTCCATTACACACGTACTTAGCATATCATGTATGTAACCACCCTGCTTACAAGGTCTAAGTTATACAATTTTGAGTTTATTTCTTAATTCCTTTAAAGCCTTCTTTTATTAATATCTTCTTATTATTAATATAATTTAATAATTTTGAGTTTATTATATACATATTTTGTAGAGTTTTAGTATATTACTTTTGTAAACTACACTCATCCATATAAAACGTGAAAAGAAACATTATTATTATATAAAACCAAAGTTAAACTTGAAACTTAGAAAAGGCTTGAATTACAAAGGATTCTTTTATTCAGACCTTGGTAGACAAAACCGTAACAATTGCCATAAAACTAGAAAAAGAAAACATTATTCTTCTGCTCATTTCCTTGGAAATTCTTTTCAAAAGAAATTGCCCTTTGTCCTCTACTTTTTGGCTGCTTCCTCTTGACCCCCATTTTGTAAAATCTGAAAAGTATTTACTTTCCCTCCTTTGGAATAACATTTTGGCACATTTGAAAGACTCATATTGTTCCCCTCCTCCTTCTGCTTAATTGTTTGACCGCCTTCCATTTTCTCTTTAGCTTCACCATTCAAAGTCGTGATAGCCTTTCCTAGACCTAAACCAAAGCATTAAAGGAGAAAACTAAACTAAATTGTTTATCTCACATTGTTAGAATAAAATAAAAGAGGTAAACGCGCTAAATTGACTTACATAAATTTTTTGTTCTCACTCTCTTAGCATTATTGCCATTTACAGTTTCATTTGGGCACTTGCGAACAACCTCCATTCCCATTAGATATCCCATGTCCTAGACCAGTAGTTTTAAGGGAGTCATCATACTGCAGAACTGGTTTGCGTCCACTTTCAATTTCTTCAGCTTTCAATTTCTTCAGCTAACAAAACACACCCCTTCTGAATGTGATCTAAATGGCCACAAAAATAGCAAAACTTGGAGAGCCTCTCATACCGAAACCTTACCCATATGTTATCCTTATTTTTGTTTAGATTTAAAAATTTTCCTCTAAAAAGAGGTCGAGAGGAATCTATTCGAACTTGAAATCGCATGAAATTGGTTCGTTCATTCTGATCATACTCCATAAATTCTCCAATTGAGTTAGCAATCACCTTTCCCAACTTTTCCCCATGTGGTTTTATAAGATGGCCTGGAGGTATCCCATGGACTTGAACCCAGAAAGGAATTTGTTTGAACAGTTCCGGGGTAATTTGTGTGGTTGCCTCCGTTTCAACAAAAATGTGGTAGCTTCCTGCAAAGTGCCAGGGTTGTCCTTTCAGAACTCTATTCTTCCCCACTTCATCTTCAAAAGTGAGTGTGATAATACCATCAACATAATCTTCAATCACCACACTTAACTTGTTCTGCCACAACGAGTCAAAAAGGTTCTTTAGACCTATTTTGTTTACAGCCTTTCCCGTGAGCAATCTTCCATAAACAACATTGAGGGAGTCAGCTATTCCAGTGTCAAAAACTAGGGATGGGTCAGAGATGACCTCTAATTCCTGAGAATTAAGTTGTACAGTTTGTGATGGGAGGTTATCAACAGTATCCATTTTTGTATATACTTTCTGAAAGAAAGTATAAGTTACTTTAAGATTATTTTGTATCCTATATGATGTATATATAACCCCGTCCTCTCAATCTCATCTTTACTGAACCTTAATATCAGAATATGAAATCCTAAATTAATTAGCATTGATTTAGGCGTGATAATAGGAAAAATGTAATATTCCCAACCTAACTTATAGTTTATCCAAATCAACATTATATACTATCAGATAACATTCCAACATATGCTTAGTTATCTGCATGATCTATGTTAAACTAAAATCCTCAAAATAACTAATTGATTTTGATTCAACCTTATTTAAATCAATTCCCTAAATCTCTGTGCATGAGTTAAAACATCAGATTCCCTTTTAAAATCCATATTCTTTTCAATAAATCTTAACGTACATACTAAAACACTACAAACTCACGACCAATTTTTTAGGATGACACGTGACCCACTTCTTGTTTCACAATTCTCCTTTATTTATTTAACTTTTTTATGTAATAGGTTTGTATACTAGAATAAAACTCAATAACTCACCATACCTTTGTTCCTTTTTTATCATATTTTTATAATTCTTCTTACTATAATTTATTATTTAATTTGTTATCCTATACTAATTGAATTTAGTTAATACGGATGAGTTATAATTTTTAGAGAATATTATTATATTTCTGTTTCAATCGATCATAACATATGTTTAAACTTTTAATTAGATATAACTACTTTAATTTAACTATTTGTGAAATTACAAGATTTAATTAATTTCAATATCAATGAAATATGTTTTTTATTTTAACTATTTGTGAAATTACAATATTTTGATTAAATTTAACGATATATTTAATTAAAATATTTTATTTTAATTATGATATGAAAATTCTTTGATCAGTACAAAACAATTTTGATTATGAACTTTCAAATGAAAAGTAGTTGATTATGAATTTCAAAGTGATTAAATTTACCGATATTATTAATAAGAAGATAGATATCTATAAAACACAAAAGGTTAGAAATCAGTTAGTAAACTCAGAAGTCAAAATGAATATCAGTATCCAACCGTCTCCTATTAAATGGGTCGTGTGTATTTGTAGTGTTTTAGTATGTACGCCAAGATTTACTGTCTTAAGTAACTGCCTAAAATTTTCAATCCAGACAGCCACCCCATAATTTTAGTTCGTGCTCAATTACCTATTTAATTATCATTGATATCCTTACCTTATTTAATTTTTCTTCGGACCTTTGACCATATTACCTAATTTCATTGTTTAGTTTTCCCCTTAATAATATCATTTTTAACCTGTACTCTTTAAATACCAAATTTCAACTCAATCCTGTTTTTTAAAAGATAATGATAAGTCGGTTAAGGAATCAATCACTATATAATCAAAAGTCAAAACAAAACGACCCTAAATAAATTTAAATTTAAAACTTAACCATAATTGTAGCCCACTTAGCCGGATGGATCTCCACTATACAATCATATAATCATTTCACCCGTAATTTTAGCATTTTTTAAATATATATTATCCTTGAAAATTTATTAGTTAAAACTTATAACAGTTCTTGTATTTTTATTATCTATAGCTAAAACAAATTTTGCAATGCAAAAGGAAATTCTATTCCTAAAAAAACATTTAAATGACTATTATTCCTAAGTTAAAAACCACACATAGTGTAAAGTGCTAGAATTGATAAAACTGTTAATGATCCATATTATTATTACTTAATACCACTTTTTCCAAAATAAATGCTTCAACCATTCAAATAGTTATTTCTTTTGACCAAATTTTAACTACCCTTATTGCCAAGTTGTCAAGTTGATATATCAAATACACACTATTAAAGTTTTAAAAAAAAACACACACGCTATTCAATTTTAGAGTAGTGCTAGAGGCACAAAATTAGTTACAAAAAATAGTTCCCAAATGACAAGGCATAATGATGACGTGGGAGTTAAAATATTTTGATTGGTGTTATTGGTGTGAATGCAGGGGACCCATTTATTATTATAACAATTGCCACATGGGAAAAAAATTGGGAACTAAATTTGGTACCCCTAGCATTATTCATTTTTTTGCCAACTATGTTCGAAAAATCAATAAATCCCCGATCAGTTTTCATAACAAGTTTTAGCAGAGCGGTTTTTCATATGACAAATTATTTGAATTAATGTTAAATGATACTCAATGTTTTATGCTCCACTAGATTATAGCCCGTGCTACGCACACGGTATTTTAAAAAATTATTTTAAAAAAATAATAATATGTAATAATAATGGTAAATTAAATAAATCATATAATTATATATTTATAATCAAACAATACAATTGTGAAAGAAATAATATAAATTAAATAAAGTGTTACTTTTATACGTTATAACAAATGCATCTAACCAACTAATTCAATTAGATATTTTATTGTATAGATTATGTGATAATTTGCATTAATGAAGTTACCAAAATTAAAAGATTAATTCAATTTTCTATTATGAGCTTACCATAAATATTATAAATGACATTTATGATATTTAAATTTACATATCGACTTTCTGTGGTTAAATATGTAGATGAATCTTATACAAACCAAAAATGGATACTAAACCTAAAAGTGGATAATCCATGGATCAAAATAAAACTAAAAATATTACCCAAAACAAAATATGGATACCAAACATGAAAACATGAGATATGGGTTATGCACCAATTTATAATACTCCCTCCGTCCCATTTTTATTGTCCATCTATCAAAATCCACCTTTTATTCAATCATGTCAATTAAACTCATAGTTACCAAATAATTGTATTATTTTTTATAAAAGTTAACATAATTAACACATAATTTACCTTATTAATCAAATGTAGACAATTATTTTGGGACAAAGAAAATAGGAAATAGTGGACAATAAAAATGGGACGGAGGGAGTACTAGCTTAAAACCCGTGCGATGCACGGATTTGTTTTTAATATTATATGAATTTTTTTATTTATTTAATTATTATTTTTAAAACATAAAATTTGGATGCTTAATTTTTTTATGAGATGATTTGATAATAAATATATATGTTATCCGTGATATTTATTGAAAATGAGAGACTTTAGTTCGAAAATATAGAAAAGATGAGGGTGAGTGCCCTAAATACCCACTTTTCTTGTTTGATGTCCAAAATGCCTAGATCCCGTGCTGCGCACCCAAAATACCCATGGGATACGCCTATGACAGAGGATTATCCCCGAATATGCCTTTTACAGATGAGCAAATGATAGGATACGCCCATAACTAAGGCGTAAATAAAAGATTACCCACATGGATGAGCAGTATTTACTTTAGATGCGCATTCTGGTAAGGCGTATCAGGGGTTGAATATTCGCGGCAGGCGTGATGACGTCATCTGACGTCATCATCGCATTTCTCAGAAAAATCACGAGCTCCGACGATTTGGTGATTTCTGGCGACTTCTCCGGCGTGGCTCGTTCTCGACCATCATTCAGTTTCCGTTCAACTCACATATATCACTAGATTCGTCTTTCAAATCTCTACAATCCTATGTCAAATTTAAACGATTTCTATTCCCGGATTGTAAACGCCCAATTCGAACCCAAAACCCAATTTTCCGACGAACCACTCCTCGTCCGTTCGTCTAGTTCCTTTAACGTTACGTTGATGTGTTATAGGTCATTAGATTCGTCTCTAGACGATCTACAATCCTATACCAGTATTAGCCCAATTCGATTGCCAGATGTTTAAGCCCCAAATCGGCGATTAACGTCGGAAAAGAGAAAGAAACGGAGAGAGAGGAAGAGAACGACTGCTACAGTAAAAACGAAGGATACGCCATCCTGAAGCGCAATAGGTGGGTATTTTGGGCAGTGTTTTGAAAATTGGGTATTTTGGGTAGTGGGTACTAAAAAAGTGGGTATTTTGGGCAATTTTTCAAAAGATGATAGGTTTTAGTTGAAAAAGGTAATCGGTGAATTGTTAGTAATTATAAATTATTATTTTATTTTATTAAATAGAAGGTCCGTGATATGATTGGAAAAGAGAGGATTTAGTAAATTAAAACGGTAACATGTTCTAGGTGAAAAAGGTAATTGATTAGTTTATAGGAATTGTAATTAAATTACGTTATTTTACTAAATACAATTACTCGTAATATTTTTAGAAATTGAGAAATTAATATTGTCCGTGATATTTCCATTAAAAGAGGGATTTTAGTTAGAAAATATAAAAAAAATGATACGTTTTAGCTGAAAAAGGTAATCGATTAATTATTAATATTATAATATTAGTAGTTTATTGTATTAAATAGAACCGCATGTGATATAATTGAAAAAATCGAGATTTTAGTTAGAGAAAATAAAAAGGTAACATGAAAATTAAAAAAGTGACATGATTTATGTGAAAAATGTAATTGAATAGTTTATAGTAATTATAATTTAATTATGTTATTTTACAAAATAAAATTGCTCATAGTGTTTTTAGAAAATGAGATATTAATGTTGCCCGTGATATTTCTAGAATAAAAAATGGAATTTAATTTGGAAAAAATAGAAAAGATGATACGTTTTAGCTGAAAAGGTAATCGGTTAATAATTAGTATTATGATATTATTATTTTATTTTTATTAAATAGAAATGCCCGTGATATAATTGGAAAAAGAGAGGTTTTAGTAAGAAAAAATAAAAAGATAACGTGTTTTGGCTGAAAAATGTAACATTCCATGATATAATTGGAAAAAGAGAGATTTTAGTTAGAGAAAAGAGATAAGGTAACGTGGCTGAAAAGGGTATGAAAAGGGTAATTGATTAGTTAATAGTAATTATAATATAATTACGTTATTTGATTAAACAAAATTGCTCGTACTATTTTAAAAAAAGGAATGTAAAAGATATTGTATTTTACCTAAAAAGGAAATGATTTTGTTTTTGAAAAATAAAAAAGGTAATATATTTAACCTGAAAAAAGAAATTGATTAATAATGAGAAATTTTAGTTAGATAAAATATATAAGATATTATATTTTACCTGAAAAAGGAAATTGTTTAGTTATTGAAAATTAGAAAAGATAATATGTTAAACTTAAAAAAAGAAATTGATTAGTTAGTAGGATGTGTAAGGGTAAATAAGTAAAATCAACAAGTACCGTACCTACCGACCGACCAAACTTTTAATGTTTCGGCTTTTTATATAAAACTAGCCTAAAACTCGTGCGATACACGGATTTTTTTTTAAAATTATATTTAAAAAAATCATTAATTTAAATTAATTTTTTTAAAACATGAATTTTGGAGGCTTACATTTTTATATGAGATGATTTGATAATAATTATATAAATGTTATCCGTGATATATCTAGAAAAGTAAGGATTTTAGTTAGAAAATATAGAAAAGATGATTGGTTTTAGTTAAAAGGAGTAATCGATTAATTATTAGTAATTATAAAATTATTACGTCATTTTATTAAATAAAATGCCCGTGATATGATTAGAAAAATATAGAATCTAGTTAAAGAAAATTAAAAAGGTAATATGTTCTAGGTGAAAAGGTAATTGATTAATTTATAGTAATTATAATTTAATTACGTTATTTTACTAAATACAATTGCTCGTAATGTTTTTAGAAAATGAGAAATTAATATTGGCCGTGAAATTTCTATTAAAAGATGGATTTTAGTTAGAAAATATAGAAAAGATGATACGTTTTAACTGAAAAAAGTAATCGGTTAATTAATAATATTATAATATTATTATTTTATTTTATTAAATAGAACCGCCCTTGATATAATTGGAAAAAAAGAGATTTTAGTTAGAGAAAATAGAAAGATAACGTGAAGATGACATGATTTATGTGAAAAAAGCTAATTGATTAGTTTATAATAATTATAATTTAATTATGTTATTTTACTAAATAAAATTGTTCATAGTTTTTAGAAAATGAGAAATTAATGTTGACCGTTATATTTCTAGTAAAAAATGGAATTTAATTAGACAAAATAGAAAAGATGATATATATTTTAGTTGAAAAGGTAATCGGTTAATTGTTAATATTATAATATTATTATTTTATTTTTATTAAATAGAAACGCCCGTGATATAATTGGAAAAAGGGAGGTTATAGTAAGAGAAAAGAAAAAAAGTAACGTGTTTTGGCTGAAAAAGGTAATCGTCCATGATATAATTGAAAAATAGAGATTTTAGTTAGAGAAAAGAGAAAAGGTAACGTGTTTTGATTGAAAAGGTAATCGATTAGTTAATAGTAATTATAATATAATTATGTTATTTTATTAAACAAAATTTCTCGTAGTGTTTTGAAAAAGGAGAAATTTTAGTTAGATAAAATGTAAAAAATATTCTATTTTACCTAAAAAGGAAATTATTTAGTTATTGAAAAATAGAAAAGGTAATATGTTTAACCTAAAAAAGGAAATTGATTAATAAAGGAGAAATTTTAGTTAGATAAAATATAAAATATATTGTATTTTACCTGGAAAAGGAAATTATTTAGTTCTAAGATAACATGTGTAACCTGAAAAAGGAAATTGATTAGTTAGTAGATCTGTAATTGAGTAAGGGTAAATAAGTAAAATCAACAGGTACCGTGCCGATCGACCGACCAAACTTTTAATGTTTCGGCTTTTATATAATAGTATAGATAGTATAGATAATTACCTCTTAATCTTAACTATTTAGGAGGTAAAATCAAAAATTTTTTCAATAATTCATTTTTTTTACTAATTAACTACATTTATACATACTTTCCATTACGTAGTTTTATTCTAGGGTCTTTTTCTAATATGTCCCATTTTACAAGGTCAATTATAATTATGTCCCATTTTTATTTGTAATTATAAATATATCCCAAATTATGAATATGTCCCATTTTTTAATATAACCATGATTAATTCATTAACCACACATAGTCAAAAGACATTTTTATCCTATTTTATTAGTTACATAAAATTAAATCGGATACCATATGAATCGAAGATAAGCTATGTGGGGAAGGTGTACACCTACTAGGCTTGTATCAGGTAATTCACTGTGTAGATGGGTGTTCCTTACATGTACGTTTGCATATTATGTAACATTTTAGTGGTGCAGGTTGTCAATTACTGGGTATATCTGGCTTTGGTACTGTTTATAAATTTCAGCTTAAGAGGCTTGAAAGGCAGTTTTCTTCAAATACATGATGGAGGGGATGAAGAACAGTGCCCCTGCGGGGCCGATGTCGGAGGAGTGGTGCCGGGGGTGGCGGTGGTGATGGTAATGATGGTGGGGTTAGATAGAAGGAAAAGGATGGATGTTTTATTATTTTGGGTATTAATGTCATAATATACACATAATAAATCTATAATTAGATGTATATGAGTTAAGTTTAACTATAGGACATAATTACAATTATTCAATAAAGAGGAACATATTTTTAAATGATCTTTAGAAATGGGACATATTAAACAAATATCCTTTATTCTATTATTATGTTATCTTAATAACATGAACTGGATGATGACAAATGATATCAATATTAACAGGTACATTCGAGTTTTATTTATATCAATATTGATGAATTTAGATTAATGATATAGACTCAATTCGGTGCACCCGTAAAAAAAAAAAAAATTCACCCGTGACTTCAAGTCACGACAGTGCACCCGTGACTTGAAGTGACTGCAGAAATAATGGGTCAAGCCTTCACAAACTTAGACTCGGGCTTTGCATTGTAACAGGTTGTCCAACTTATTTGATAGGCCCACAATTGTTTAGGTGGAACAATAAAATGAGACTTTGGCGGGGGACTTGGGCACCCGCACTGCACTTGCTCTTATGCCCTTCAAGCCAGCGTATCCATCTAAGCAGTAGTATACCAGCCAATTGCAATTACCTTCGTTATCTCTCATAGACTATTTTATCACATTAGCTTAAAACACGTGTGATGTATGTTTTTTTTAATATTATATGATTTTTTTAAAATTTGAATTACTTTTTTTAAAATATGAATTTTGGAGGCTTAAATTTTTAAATGAGATGATTTGATAATAATTATATAAATGTTATCCTTGATATTTCTAGAAAAAGAGAGATTGTAGTTAGAAAATATTGAAAAGATGATAAATTTTAGTTGAAAATGATAATCGGTAAATTATAAGTACTTATAAAATTATTATTTAATTTTATTAAATAGAATGCCGTGATCTAATTGGAAAAAAGAGATGTCTTAGTTAGAAAAATAAAATAAAAAGGAAACATGTTTTAGGTGAAAAAGGTAATTGATTAGTTTATATTAATTGTAATTCAATTATGTTATTTTACTAAATAAAATTGCTCGTAATTTTTTAAGAAAAGGAAAAATTATTGTTGCCCGTGATATTTTTAGAAAAAGAGAGTTTTTAGTTAGAAAATATAGAAAATACGATACATTTTAGCTGAGAAACTTTATTGGTTAATTATTAATATTATAATATTGTTATTTTATTTTATTAAATAGAACTGCCCGTGATATAATTGAAAAAAGAAAGATTTTAGTAAGAGAAAATAGAAAAGGTAATGTGAAAATTGAAAAGATGACATGTTTGAAAGAATGACCAAAATGCCTAATTTTTCACTACCCACTAACCAAAATACCCAATTCTGAAAACACCGACCTCTGTACCCACGGGATACGCCACTCCCGTGGGCGTATCCGTGCTTTACTGTAGCTGCCAGAAATTGTCGTCTTCAACTCTCTCTCGTCGCCGGCGATTTTTCGCCGCTCTCGTCGCCTCACTCGTTCTCTCTCTCAGGGACATCTCCAACCAACAAACTACCACCAAAGCATGAAAACCTCATCTCCTTCCTCCTCCCAACATCTGTTTCTCTCCTTCGGCCCCGCCAGGGGCTGTGCAAGCTCTCGCCGGAAACGGAAACTGTAAATAGTTAGATTTAGGCGTTTAAAATCCGGGTATTCAAATGGTATGAAATTGATATTGACTCGTAGGGGATCGAATGGTGATTCGTTTGGTATATAGAATGTGTATGGAAAACGTCTAGATGGTTGTCAACCGGGACTGGTCGGATTTTGAACAAAATCGCCCGATAATCGCCTGTAAATCGCGAATCGCGATGCTGGGAGAGAGAAAGAGTACATCTAATACGCCTTCATGAAATGTGTATCTTCATATACGCCTCCTGTACTAGCGTATATGGTGCCTGATGTGCTGGAAATGATATAATTAAAATCGCAAGCGCACGATCATCGTTTTAGTATTTGAGATTCGATCCACAGGGAATAATATTTTCGCGATTCTTAATTTTTAATTTAATCGGACTAGAACAAATAATTTGGGAGAGTTTGGTTTACCGATTAATTAACTAGATAATAAAAGATAAATATAATTGAAATTAAATGCACATAATATCAAATAATTGAAACAAATACACTATGAAACTAAAATGGGCTTCATTTAAAAAAAAATAATGACTAGCTAATGATTAATTAATGATTGAATTAAACAAAATTGTGAAATAAACATGGCATGCGGACTAGAAACAAGATGATGGGCTTAATAAATTAACATGGACTAGCAATTAAAGTGAGTTGTACTAAGGCCTCATTTGTTTATCACTGAACGATACTATATGAACTGGATGAATGGGTTTTCTTTCGTTCAGACTGTTTGATAAATATTTAAAGTATTTGGATGAGTCAATTTTTCTCTGGACGACACACCTTAAAAAAGTTAACTGAACCATCCATATACTTGAGGTAACTTTAGTTTTGCATTATCATTTTGCACCTACTACTAGTCTCCTACACTCATGTTAAAAAAAAAGAAAAAGAAAAAAATCTTTTACACTATTTTATAATATATGTTAATTTTCTTATTCTTAAATTACTACTTACAAAATTATTTTTAATACAATCATTATTTAAAAATATTTTCATTATTAATAATAAATATATTCTCATAGATTATTAATGAAAAAAATGTATAAGAGAGTCTAGAGTTGAGAGTTGTGCATGTGGATCTTTTTTTGGATGTGGTTAGAATTTATTTTTTATCATCTCATATTTTTGGTTGGATTTTCGCTCATTCCAAAATTTATTAAAACAAATCCTTATTTATATGACATATAAGTCTAAATATTCAAAAAATTTATTCAAATCATGTGCATTATTGGAGTAAAAAACTATAATTTTAAATCCAAATTTAATGATATTAAGTTTAAATTTTTTAAATTTTGTCATTCAGATAAAATGAAATTGAGCTAAACAAACAATATCACTCGTTCAGCATTCAGATTATTCATTCGTTCAGAATTTCAATCATTCAGAAAACATCGTTCAGATTTAACAAATGACCCCTAAATTAAACAAACAAGAAAATGAAATTGGGCCAGAAGATGGTTTGGGTTTAGAAAATCAAATGGGCTAGGAAAGGTTTTGGGCCAGATATTAGACTTAAGTTAAATAAAGTATTAGCAGAATGGACAGAAGTAACATGGATTAGCTGTTAAATTTTGGACAATAAGAACTGATATAACATGAATGAAAATCAAACTAAGCCTAACAGTGGCTAAACAAAATGTAATCAAAACCAACATCAATTCTGGAGTAACTCGGCACAGCAACTCGCGATTCAGTACACATAAACAATTACAAGCTCAAACACGAACCATGAAATTAAAAAAAAAAAAAAAAGGGTAAGCTCGCATAAACTCGAAAAAAAAAACCAAAAATCGCAGAAAAAAAAAAGTTCGAACGAGGAAACAAAAAAAGAAAAAGAAAGAAGGGGAGGGGGAAATTTTTGATCTCTGAAGACGAAGGAATAAAGAAAATAGGGAGAAAGTTGGGTTTTTGGTTTGGTGAAAAAGACAAGAGAAACAAGGGAGAGTGCCTATTGATTAAAACAAAATGTAAGGAAATGTTGTGGAATAAAAACTAGGCTACTAGTATTGCGGCTAGGGTTTATGTATTTAATGTAAGGGTGTGTGAGCTTCGTGCTTTAATGGCTGCTCTTGTGCTCGTGGCTGATTCTGCCTTCACAAGATGCCTACGTACTTTGATGAATATCAAAGATCAAGCCAAAAAACGTAGTTCTGAGGTGAGGGGTCAGGCCCTTTATATAGGCTGAGGAGCCTTTAGAATTATGGTAGGAGTTAGAGACTTGGTAGAAAAGTCTTTGAGGAAAGTTCTAGATCTATTCCTTATAGGAATCAGTTTCCATATGAAATTGGATGCCTTGTAGGATAAGTCTGAAGGGGATATTATCCTTATCCAACTCTTATTTGCTGAGCTATTTATTTCCCCCAATATTAATTACGAAATTAATATTATAATAGGGGTTTTGGGCCCATCTGGTGGGCCCCACGTTTGGACTATTCAGGGTCTAATTAATGCCATATTAAATGTGTCTTTAGGGCTTATTTTCAGCCCATATCATTTGCCCCCCAACTTCTAGGAAAACTGATCAGGTTTTCCTTGAAGTTTTATCTGTCTTTCGTGAGACTTGGGTCCGGGCTTTGTACACTAGTGTTTCACGAATGTCGTCTTGATGTAAAGTGTGGAGCGACCAACACGTTTACGACGATATGCCTTATTCGAGGCTAAGCAATTTCCATAACTTTAGTTACAGAGTCTTTTTTTCTTCAAGGAATTATCTATGAAATTCCTCGTATTTCCATTTTTATCCTATTATGGTACCTACAGGTATCAAAATTCCATGTCTGTGAAGATTAGCTGTCAGAAAATCAATTTTTATAGCAAATTTCGACCAGGACTGAGTATTTTCGATCAGAAATTCGACCAGGAATTCGACCAGGAATTCGACCAGGAATTCGACCAGGATTCTGGTCGAATTAAGGCCTTCTTTTTCTTCCTGATCGAAGAGATTTTCGACCAGGATTCCTGGTCGTTTCGACCAGGATTCTGGTCGAAATAAGGGTCCAATTTTGCTCTGGTCGAAGGGTTTTTCGACCAGGATTCTTGGTCGTTTCGACCAGGATTCTGGTCGAATTAAGGGTCCAATTTTGCTCTGGTCGAAGAGTTTTTCGACCAGGATTCTTGGTCGTTTCGACCAGGATTCTGGTCGAATTAAGGGCGTTTCCAACGCTTTGGTCGAAGGGTTTTTCGACCAGGATTCTTGGTCGTTTCGACCAGGATTCTGGTCGAATTAAGGGCGTTTCCAACGCTTTGGTCGAAGGGATTTCGACCAGGATTCTTGGTCGTTTCGACCAGGATTCTGGTCGAATTAAGGGCGTTTCCAACGCTTTGGTCGAAGGGTTTTTCGACCAGGATTCTTGGTCGTTTTGACCAGGATTCTGGTCGAATTAAGGGCGTTTCCAACGCTTTGGTCGAAGGGATTTCGACCAGGATTCTTGGTCGTTTCGACCAGGATTCTGGTCGAATTAAGGGCGTTTCCAACGCTTTGGTCGAAGGGTTTTTCGACCAGGATTCTTGGTCGTTTCGACCAGGATTCTGGTCGAATTAAGGGCGTTTCCAACGCTTTGGTCGAAGGGTTTTTCGACCAGGATTCTTGGTCGTTTCGACCAGGATTCTGGTCGAATTAAGGGCGTTTCCAACGCTTTGGTCGAAGGGATTTCGACCAGGATTCTTGGTCGTTTCGACCAGGATTCTGGTCGAATTAAGGGCGACTTTAGCTTTGGGCCTATTCTTATGGGGCCTGGTACTTTTCTTTTCAAAAATGGGCTTATCCTCATAGTTGTTATTGGGCCCATCCGGGCTATTTGGATTCAAATTCAGGATTTATTGTCTATTATATATATTTTTTTTTTAAAAAATACCCATAATTTTCTTCAAAATATCTAAGATATTTTCAAAGATATTTTCCTAAGAATGTCCTAGAATCGGGCCTTAATTTGGGCCGGTTTTATGGGCTTTTCTGACCTGTTACTGTAGGTTTTCTGACCGCTTGGAGGAATTTCAACCGGCTGAAAAGTTATATATAAGAGTGAGAGTGGAGAGTTCACTTTCTCATTCTCACTTTTACTCAAACACTTCACTAGAAATTCTCTCTATAGTTCTCTTCATTTCAAGGCGATTTCCGGCGAGAGTTTATCGAAGCTCCTCCTCTTCACGGTGGTTTCTGGGTTTCTCCTTGAAGATTTCTTCATATCTTCATAGCTTCTGGGTTTTCTTTGAAGATTTCTTCAAATCTTCATATTTTCTGGGTTTTTCAAGAGCTTCGAACCTTTCTTCAAGAGCATCAATGGAAGACAAAGCTAAGTCTCGCCTTGCAAAGATGAATTCTGCCTCCTCCAAAGGTACAATCACCATTCGCTCTTCTTACACATCTCTAGTAGATATGTTAAATCAACGTGGAGATGATTACCCCTCTTTGTCAGAATTAGATGCATATGACTGTTGTAGCTCTTATCATGATGTTGGTGAAATCACTAGATATAACAAGCTTTTCAAAATTAAATCACCTTATAAACTTGTCCCAGCCGAGCCAGGTGACAGACCTTGTCACTGGAAACCCAATTCTTTGTGTGTTTATAGGGAGAGTCTAGTGGCTGGCCTTCGTTTTCCATTTCATGAATTCATTCCTAGACTCTTAGCTGATGTGCAAATTAGTCCATGTCAACTCCCGCCAAACGCGTGGAGAATTATATTATGTTTTATGGTTTTGTGTCTTCGACAACAACTCCCTTTATCAGTTGCTCTTTTTCGCAAACTTTTTCAATTTTACAATAGTCCTGCCACGAACCCTGGCTGGGTATATGTTAAACTCCGTCCTAGAGTCCCCCCAATCTTTAATGGCAAGTCGATTCCTGATAATAATGCGGGCTGGAAAAATGAGTTCGCATACTTAGAATGGGATGGAGGTGATTGGGGCACTCTCTTTAGGCAGACATTCTCGAGAGTCTCAGATGGAAGTGCTAAGGGAATCGTCCTTAGTACCGAGGAACAGGCCGCTTATAATACTTTGACCGAGGCAGACGGTAGTTCTATTACCTGCCTAAGTCTTTTAAATGAGGAGTCTCTAAGGGGAGTAGGCCTTTCCAGAGTTTCTGAGCGGGGTAATTTTCTTACTGGTCTTTGCCATTTACTTTTTAATACTAAATTTATTCCAACTCTCTTTTTGGTCGTTCTTGCAGTTGCTAAATTGATTGTGGAGGCTGCACCCTCTCCTGATGAAGAGACGGCCAGGATGGTTCGGGCTAAGAGGGTTGCTGACCCTCGCGGGAAAAACACGGAGCCTCCTTTCTTGCGCCCCCACAAGGTCCATAAAGGGGAGCTGAGATATGGTGATATAGCTGGACTGGAGGGGAGCTCCCAGGTCAATGTCCAGTCGACGGTTTTCAGGCCTCCTTGGGGCTTTAGGAAGCAGGATTCTGTGGTGGGCTCTACGAAGCACTCCATGGATTGGTCTTTAAACTCGATCACCACCCCTGATTATAAGGACATGGTCCTTGGTGGAGGTATTGGGGAGTCAGAGGCACTTGGTGCTCAGGCTCTCGCTGTGGTAAGTCTCAAACTTTTATCTTTCAATACCTTTACGGCTTTTAAGTTCAATACTTGATTTCAATGCTAACCTTTTATGCAGGCTAATGTCCATTTCCAAAGCTTGGTTCATAAAGCCAAAGCTTGGAAAGAGAAGTCTAAAGCTTTTGAGTCTGAGTCTCAGAAGAAGACTCTCCATATTAACCGTTTGGAAGAGCAAATAAAGAAGAAAGATGAAGAGATGGTAGGGATGCATGCGGAGTTGGTCGCCCTAAGAGATGACAAGGAGAAGCATATTGATGAATATCTGGATTCGGAGGAGTACAAGACCCTCATGGATCAGCATGATGAGATGCTCTTTCCTAGTCAGTTTTCTGATGGGTGGACCAAGGCCCTTGAAGCAGTTCTGAGGCAGCATCCAGGGTTATTCTTGCCTTCTGCTTTTCCTAGCCCTCACCTTCCCCATGCCTTGACACAGGAGCCTGGTTCCAGTGAAGAGCTGTTTGGGGAGGATGACACTTTGGTTAAGGAGCATGCTGCTGCCACTTCTTCAGCTTTGGATCCCGAGCCTACTCTAGCTCAGCCTGGTGCTGCTGTCTCTGCCGACGAGGGGTCTACTACTGAGACTAGCTCTGAGGATGCTTCTCCTGCTAAGGAGGCCCCTAAGGCCCCTTAGACTTTATTTATTTATTTATCATTTACCTTTCTGAACTTTGGGTTTCAAACATTTGACTTAATAGCCTTCGGGCCTTTGTAATTTCTAACTTAACTATTTATGCAGTTTATTTCCGCTCATTTTTCTTGCCTTTGCTCATAGTTTGTTAATACTTTAGAATTTTTGAGTACTTGGCCTCCTGGCTGGTACTTAAACTTATAAGTCGGTCCAACATTCGTCTTTCGTTTATTTTAGCAAGGAAAGATAACCAATAGAGAAAACAGATTAAATCCCATTATGCTGTCAAAGGACATTAATAAAATGGGTTCAACCCTTACATAGATACTTTATCAACTACTGGGAGCAACATGCTCTATAATGGTTTCATTCGAACCTTATTCCTAATAAATAGATAAAAGTTAGGTCTTTATCAAAAGACCTCAAACATAATAAACTTTGAGGTTCACAGCATGCCAAGTCCGGGGCACCTCAACCCCATCCAAGGTTTCTAACTTGTAAGATCCTCGTCCTAACACCTTCCTGACCAGATACGGTCCTTCCCAGTTTGGTGCTAACTTTCCTTTTTGGCCAACTCCTGAGGCTTCAATCTTCCTTAGGACCATGTCGCCTTGTCGAAAAAATCTTTCTTTAACTCTTTGGTTGTAATGAAAAGAGGCTCTCTTCTGATACTCAGCATTCCTAGCATTAGCTTCATCTCTAACCTCGTCAATTAAATCCAGGGCAAGTCTCATCCCTTCTTCGTTAGTTTCTGGCTCATATGCCTCGATTCGAGGTGATGCCTGCATGATCTCCAAGGGCACAACAGCCTCGGCTCCATAAGCCAGCAAAAACGGGGTTGCTCCAGTTGTTACCTTACAAGTGGTACGATACGCCCAGAGTATGGGCAGCAGTTCATCTACCCAAGTGTTCCTAGAGCGTTCGACCCTCTTCTTCAGTCCATCAAGGATAATTCGATTAGCTACCTCAGCTTGCCCATTGGCTTGTGGATGTGCCACTGAGGTAAAGCGGAGCTCAATCGCATTCTCTTCACAATACTTCTTAAACTCCTCATTATTGAACTGTGTCCCATTGTCTGTCACAAGGATTCGTGGGATTCCGTATCTGCAAATGATGTTCTCCCAGAAGAACTGGGAAACTTGCTTGGTGGTTATCTTGGCCAGGGGTTTAGCCTCAATCCACTTAGTGAAGTAATCAATGGCCACTATCAGGAATTTCCTCTGTGCTGAAGCCATGGGAAAGGGTCCAAGTATGTCCATCCCCCACATTGCAAACGGAATGGGAGAGTTGATAGAGGTCAACATCTCAGGCGGTTGCCTCACAATTGGGGCATGCTTCTGGCATCTCTCACATCTCTTGACATAGTTTTGTGCATCAGCCAACACCTCCGGCCAATAAAACCCTAAACGAATTATCTTGTGAGCTAGGGCTCTGCCCCCCAAATGTTGCCCACAAATCCCTTCATGAACTTCCTCTAATGCTTCCATTGCCTCTAAAGGCCTTAGACATTTCAAGTACGGGATGACAAACGACCTTTTGTACAGAATACCCTCAATCAAAGTATATCTCAACGCTCTTACTGAGAGTTTTCGTGCCTCCATGGCATTGTCTGGGAGCCAACCGGTCTCCAGGTGTGCCTTGATAGGATCTATCCAAGAGCCTCCTATATCAATTGGTGCCATTAGCTTTGCATTAATGGTTGGAGCCTTCAGGACCTGAAAGTAGACACTCCCAGCATAATTTTCTATTTCAGAAGAAGCAAACTTAGACAGGGCATCGGCCTTAACGTTTTCTTCTCTCGGGATGTGCTCAACATGACATTCCTCAAACTGAGACATAACTGCCTTCACCACTCTCAGGTATTTCGCCATAGTCTCATCCTTAGCTTCGAACTCACCATTTACTTGGGATATCACAAGTCGTGAATCTCCACAAACTTTAAGGTTTTTGACCCGCATGATTCTAGCTAAACCCAAACCAGCTATTAATGCCTCATACTCTGCCTCATTGTTAGTAGTAGGAAAATCCAGCTTTAATGCATACTCAACTATGAACCCATCAGGGCTTTGCAAAACCAAACCTGCACCACTAGAATTTGTTTTTGATGCTCCATCAAAATAGAGCACCCAATATTCCTTTAGATCGGGTGTAAGTTCCTCTTCTTTTTTCTCTTGCCCCGGGGTAGTCATTATCTCTTGCCCCCCGACTTCTTGGTTGTTAATAGTACATTCAACCACGAAGTCAGCCAATGCCTGAGCCTTGATGGCTGTCCGAGGCTTGTATGTGATATCGAATTCTCCTAACTCAATTGCCCATTTAATTAGCCTTCCACTGGCCTTTGGGTTATGCAATATGTTCCTCAACTGTTGGTTCGTCAGAACTTGAATCTTGTGTGCCTGAAAGTAAGGTCGCAATTTCCTTGAGGCAGTTACTAAAGCCAAAGCAAACTTTTCTATGGGTGAGTAATTCAACTCAGCCCCATGCAACACTTTGCTTACATAGTAGATAGGTTTCTGGACTTTCCCCTCTTCCCGAATAAGGACAGCACTCAGGGCTTGCTCAGATACCGCCAGGTATAGGTAAAGAGTCTCTCCAGGACTTGGTTTGGTCAATAATGGGGCTTCAACCATGTATTTCTTCAATTGCTCGAAGGCCTCTTGGCTCTCAGGAGTCCACTCAAAATTTTTCACTTTCTTCAGTGCTTGAAAGAAAGGCAAGCACTTGTCACCAGACTTGGAGATGAATCTTCCTAAAGCCGCTACCCGGCCCGTCAACTTCTGCACGTCTCTTATAGAGCGCGGGGGTTCCATGTCTAAGATTGCCTTGATCTTGTCGGGGTTGGCTTCTATGCCTCTTTTAGAAACCATCAGACCCAAAAATTTGCCTGATCCAACGCCAAAGGCACACTTGGCTGGATTCAACATCATCTTGTGGTGCCTCAGCACTTCAAATGCCTCTCTGAGGTGCTTGATATGATCTGTCTTGACCAAGCTTTTAACCAGCATATCATCGACATAAACCTCCATGGTTTTTCCAATCAGATGGGCAAATATCTTATTCACCAATCGTTGGTAAGTAGCTCCTGCATTCTTTAAGCCAAACGCCATAACAAGATAGCAGAAAACACCAAAGTCGGTTATGAAAGATACCTTAGGGATGTCATCCTTGTGCATCTTAATCTGATTATAGCCGCTGAACCCATCCATGAAGCTTAGCATCTCATGTCCAGCTGTGGCATCTATCAACATATCTATCCTTGGCAGAGGGAAACAATCCTTTGGGCATGCATCATTCAGGTCAGTGAAGTCTATACACATCCTCCACTTCCCATTCGCTTTCTTGACCATCACTGGGTTTGCTAACCATTCGGGAAACTGAATTTCCTCAATAAAACCAGCCTCCAAGAGCTTATCCACTTCTTGCTTAATGGCTTCTTGCCTTTCCGGAGCAAAATTTCTCTTCTTCTGCTGTACTATCTTCCGATTAGGGTCAACATTCAATCTATGAGTTATAAGTTGAGGATCAATCCCTGGCATGTCAGCTGCTGTCCAAGCAAAAACGTCACTATTCCTTTGTAAGAACTCTATTAATTTCCCCTTCAGGGGTTCTTTCAAAGAGGCTCCAATATAAGTAACCTTCTCAGGGTCGCCTAGCTCCAGAGGGATAGGTATTAAGTTCTCCGCTGGCTTTCCCCGGTATTCATCATCACGGACATCCATGTCTTCAATCGGGAGTACCTGCCCCCCGGTTCCGTCAGCTCTTAAAGCAGCCACATAGCAACTCCTGGCCATTTTTTGATCTCCTTTTTGTTCCCCAACACCGTTCCTAGTTGGAAATTTGACCTTCATGTGATAAGTAGAGGCAACAGCCTTGAATGCATGAAGTCCGGTCCTCCCTAAAATTGCATTGTACGTCGAGGCAGCCTTAATTACTAAGAAGTTTAGCATCTGGGTGGCCTCCTTAGGTTCTTGCCCTATTGTCATAGGCAGATGAATGGTCCCTTCAACCTTGGACTCAACTCCATTAAATCCGTAGATTGGCATGTTAGTCGGGGTTAGTTGAGAGTCAGTATACCCCATCCTCATAAAAGCATCATGAAACAAGATATCGACGGAAGCTCCATTGTCTATCAGGACTCGCTTCACTTCCGAGTTTCCAATTACTGGAGTTATGACCAACGGGTCATCATGGGGGAATTTCACCCCTTCAAGATCTGAATCATCAAAACCAATCACTGCCTCAGTCTTAGCACGCTTCGGGGCTTCTCCTGTGATGTGCATCACTTCCCTGGCATAAGCCTTTCGAGAGTTTCGGGTAGTGCCGGCCGCTGTTGGTCCTCCCCAAATCATATTAATTACTGGCCCTCGAGGCTGCGGGTTACGATTGCGATCGTTATCCCTCCTATCATTATTTCTTCTTTCATAATCCCTCTTCTGGGTTCCACGGTCTTCACCTTTAGTGAACTTGTTTAACTTTCCCTTCCGGATTAAAAACTCAATTTCATCCTTCAACTGTCTGCAGTCATCTGTGTCATGCCCCACATCCTTATGGAACCTACAGTACAGATCTTTGTTTCTCTTTTCGGGATCACCCCTGAGCGGTTTAGGCCAGCGGAAGTCCTTATCCTTCTCAATGTCCAACAAAATTTGGCTCCTAGGAGCGTTCAACCTTGCGTAATCAGAAAACCTTGACCCAAAACCCTTCTTAGGTGATGAATCAGAGTCCTTGCCAGTCCGGGGATACTTGTCCCTAGCGTCGTACTCTTGTTCTGATTTTCTTTTCTTCGAATCATTAGAGCCCTTGCCATTACCTACTGTGGTTTCCTTCTTAATGCTGTCCTCGGCCTTGATATATTTATCGGCTCTTCTTTGGAGTTCGGCCATGTTCTCAGGAGGATGTTTTGCCAAAGACCTTTTGAAGAAGAGGTCAGTGGTTCCGTGTTCCAGGGCTACCATGGCCACCTTATTTTCCAGATCGGTGATATTTAGCGTCTCCTTGGTGAATCGCTTGAGATAATCCCTTAAGTTCTCATTCTTCCCTTGCACCACATACATAAGAGACGCAGAACTTTTCTCATGAATTCTCCCACTGATGAACTGGCTGACGAAAGCAGCGCTCAACTCCTTAAAAGAGCCAATCGAATTTGCAGGTAGACGGCTATACCATCTTTGAGCCATTCCTGACAGAGTTTGAGGGAACGCCCTACACTTTAAGGCATCACTAGCAGGCTGTAGCAGCAGTGCGTTCGAGAAAGTCCTGACATGATTTGCGGGATCGCCCGTTCCATCATAGGCCTTAATGGTTGGCATCTTAAACTTCCTTGAGATGTGGGCATTCATCACCTCCTCAGTAAACGGAGGTGTGGGATCGTCAGGGTCCCCAAGTGGCATCAGATCTTTGGGGTTACCCCTGGGGGTTTCCACCCTCATAGCTTCTCTTGTTGGGACATCAGCCCTCTTTTGTCTTCTTGAAGACCTCTCCAAATCTATAACAGGAATCCTTTCTGAGATTGGAGGGGGTCGAATCAGACTCTGTCTTGCCTGTTCCCTTGCAATATCATCCTTCAACCTTTGGATCTCAGCCTCATGAGCCTTAATCCTCTCCTCAATCGTTTGTGGAGGCCCATCATGGATTCTCCGTATTCTTCTTAGGGGTTCCTTGCTAGCTCGTCGCCTTCTCGGGGCTTCATCTCGATCATCATCCTCAGATGATGATGAATCATCAGTATAGGGACCCGAGTAGTCATCATATTCTCGATCCCGGATCTGTAAGGCGTGTCCGCTCGGTCCAGGTTCCCTTCGTCGAGGGGGATAGTTAGGTAGTCCATACATAGGGTTGGTGTTCAAAGGGAGATCCGTAGTGTGGATCTGTACCCCCGCGCGATCAACATTACCAAGAGGGGAAACCACCATCTGGAGAGGGTTGGTTTCTTGGCCCTGATGGACGATCACTGAGTGAGTCCCCTCTACATGGGGAGTCGTCCCTGGGGGTTGAGTGGGCAGAGGTTGAACGACCGTCCCTGTCGATGGGAGTATTTGTCCTTCCTCAGTGACGATCAGCGAATCTGAAGTGGCTGGTTGAGCAGAGTTAAGGGGCACGGCCTCGGTTGACGTTGTCCTTCGTGTTTGAACCATGGTTGATGTTGTCTTCCCACAGACGGCGCCAAATGTTGTGGAATAAAAACTAGGCTACTAGTATTGCGGCTAGGGTTTATGTATTTAATGTAAGGGTGTGTGAGCTTCGTGCTTTAATGGCTGCTCTTGTGCTCGTGGCTGATTCTGCCTTCACAAGATGCCTACGTACTTTGATGAATATCAAAGATCAAGCCAAAAAACGTAGTTCTGAGGTGAGGGGTCAGGCCCTTTATATAGGCTGAGGAGCCTTTAGAATTATGGTAGGAGTTAGAGACTTGGTAGAAAAGTCTTTGAGGAAAGTTCTAGATCTATTCCTTATAGGAATCAGTTTCCATATGAAATTGGATGCCTTGTAGGATAAGTCTGAAGGGGATATTATCCTTATCCAACTCTTATTTGCTGAGCTATTTATTTCCCCCAATATTAATTACGAAATTAATATTATAATAGGGGTTTTGGGCCCATCTGGTGGGCCCCACGTTTGGACTATTCAGGGTCTAATTAATGCCATATTAAATGTGTCTTTAGGGCTTATTTTCAGCCCATATCAGGAAACCAGAGCAATTGAAACTTAGGGCCTCGAATTAATAGTAATAAAGACAGATATTTGTTGAAAAGAAAAAAAATTTGTTTACAATAGCTACAAAATAAAAATTACAACTACAATTTGAGGAGTGTTCTACTACTACTCCTAATTCTAAGTGGTTTTACAAGAGAAAAAATGAATCTATTTATAGGAAATAGATTGAGATTTGTGGTTGGTGTGGATTAATCCCCACCATTCATTTTTGTTTGGTGGGATTAAATCCTAGCCCTCCATTTTTATTTATTCTTTTTTTCTTTTTAGTTTTTTTTTTAAATAAAAATTCAGCTTTTGCACCAAACTCCCTCTTCTTTCCTTTTCTTCAATTTTGGTTCTTCTTCTTCTTCTTCTTCTTTTTCTCTTCTTTGACCTTTATTTCTTTATTTTGCAATTTCTTCAATTTTTCTTGAATTTCCTGAAATACAACAAAATAATTTATTAAAATACGAATTCAAACAATAAATAGGTAATAAAAATATGCAAAAATATGCACTTATCAATGCCACATACGCCCATGCTGCCAACGTATCTTGAAGCCGCGCCGTTCAGAAACGCGTATCACCACATACGCCCATGCCAGTGGCGTATGTGGTGGGTATTTAAGACAGTGCTTCCAGAATCTGGGTATTTTGGTAATGAAACATTAAAATTTGGGAATTTAGGTCGTTCACCCGACATGTTTTAGGTGAGAAAGGTAATTGATTAGTTTATAGTAACTATAATTTAATTTATGTTATTTTACTAAATTAAATTGCTTGTGGTGTCTTTAGAAAGTGAGAAATTAATGTTGCCCGTGATATTTCTAGAAAAAATGAATTTTAATTATGAAATATTGTAAAGATGATACGTTTTAGTTGAAAAAGGTAATCGCTAATTATTAGTATTATAATATTATTATTTATTTTATTAAAAAGAGCCACTCGTGATATAATTGGAAAAAGAGATATTTTAGTTACAAAAAAGAGAAAACGTAATATGTTTTGCCTGAAAAAGGTAATTGATTGGTTAATAGTAATTATACTATAATTATGTTATTTTATTAAACAAAATTGTTCGTAGTGTTTAACTGTTTATAAGAAAAGAGAAATTTTAGTTAGATACATATATAAAGATATTGTGTTTTATCTGAAAAGGGAATTAATTAGTTAGTGAAAAATAGAAAAGGTAACATGTTTAATCTAAATAAGGAAATTAATTAGTTAATAGGATGGATTAAGTAAGGGTAAATAAGTAAAATCAATAGGTACCGACCAACCAAACTTTTAATGTTTCGGCTTTTATATAATAGTATAGATATAGATTGTACTGTAAGTGAGTTTAGTTGTTTAGAGTTTTGAAAATGTAGTAATAATAAAAAATATTTTTTTTGAATAAAATATCATTATTACATTTTTAATTAAAAAGAAAAGTTTAAACAATAAAATTATTATTTTGAATATATTCGATTATATTTTAGATAAATTATTTTGGTTAAATCTTTATTAGTGGATTAATTTATAAATATCCCAAATAATTTGAATTGATTCACTACAAATGAATTGATTCACTGCAAATAACAATTGATTATTTTATCGTTCCACTAAGGCCCTACTCCTCAATCATGAGAGGGTGAAGGCCCTAAATAACTAAAATTTAAATCATCATTACCAAAATGCCTACGGATGGGAAGGACGGCCTTAAATGCCCACCAGTCACGCTAAGAGTAGTAACGTATCAAATGTTGCGCCTTACCCACTGCTGTATCTTGAGGACACGCTTGCTTACCTATATGAAATTTTAACTGTAAGCTTACATATTTTTACCAAATCCATAAAGAAGATGCGCCTCGCATAGTGGAGTGTTGAGAAACACGCCTTAAAAGATGACGTATCACACAGGAACACACTACTACAGAGTACTACTCAACCTGCATAGACTCTTTTCATCGAGCATAAACTATTTGTATAGATATAGTTTTACACGAAGGTAAGGTTTGAAGAGTAATATCCATTTAACATATAATTAAGGCCCAAATTAAACCCTAATTTGTATGTATTAGTATGTATTGCAATTAAGAACCCTAATTTGTATGTATTAGTATGTATTGCAATTAAGATTACGGGAAAGGTTAATTAGAACTAGAGACTAAATGACAGTGTTCACAAAGAGAAGATCAACAACTACAATAGCAAGCAGGCACAGAAATTTAAGAGCAAAGAAGATTAGAGGAGAGTGTATGTCTCTGAAGTGCATATACGCCACTGTAGATAACGTATTGGATGAGTATTTTGGGCCACAATACCGCCAACGGGCATATTGGGCCATGGTATAGTAAAAAAAGAGTATATCGGTCATTTTTTCCTTTTTTTTTCTAAAGAATCATGAGTTTTTTAAACGAAAGAAAGTAGTTGGTGTTTCATCCCATTTTTGATAGACTTTTAATTTGCATTCATTTTCATTTATTTTCGTTTTATTTAAACTTGGAAACACAAATATGACTGAAAGTCAAGCTATTTTATTTATCTTTCACTGCTTCACTATTTAAAACTGGGGAACAATACGTAAAATAACATAGAACCCGAAAATCGAAGTTAAACAAATCTACAATCTTATCAAATATTTAAATACACTCGATTATTTTTGCAAAAAAAATTAAAAATACACTCGATTATTAAATTCGAACCAATGCTCTGGATGCAAAAGCAAAACAGAGTGAAACCAATTTTTGATTGGGCTTGATGTGCCTGAGGTTGTCCTCAAGGATTCTTTCATGAGTTAAAAGATTTCCAATATATATTTAAGATTATATATGTAAATTACTATAATAAAAACTATATTTACAAAATTGCCCCTGCGAGATCACTTATTTTATAGTAATAAAATCTTTTAACCTCGAGTTGTTCCAACCTCGGGCCTAGTTTTCTGATTTTTATTACTCACTTAACAAACTTCCCCAAATAACTAAACCCTAACCCTCGCAAAACGATGTCGTACGACGACGTGGAGATCGAAGACATGGAGTGGAACGCAGAGCTCGAAGCCTACACATATCCATGTCCCTGCGGCGATCTCTTTCAAATCACAAAAGACGATCTCAAACTCGGCGAAGAAATCGCTCGCTGCCCTAGCTGCTCTCTCTACATCACCGTCATATACAATATGGAAGATTTCGCCGGCGATAATGATCGGAACAAGAATATTCAGCCACCGCCTCTTGCGGTTGCGTAAAGTTTCCATCTTTTTTATGTTTTCGACACGTAGTGTATGTGTTTTTTTATGAGGAATTTGATTTTTGATGCTCGAGATTAGTGATTTGAGCTAGTTTGAATACTTATGAAATATCGATGAATTTTAATGAAATATTGATTTTGATTGGATGAATATGTTGGTTGTTTTTTGTTAGGATTGAATGTATTTGAGTGTATGATTATTGATTATGTTTTTGATGTGTGAAATTAGTAATTCGAGTTAGTGTGAATATTTGTAGCGGTTGAGTGTTTCGATTATTGACGCAATGATTTTGTTACGGAGGACAAGTTACGAAAGTAATGAAATGCTATTGATCTTGATTGGTTTGATATGTTGATTGTTTTTTGTTACAATCGAATGTATTAGAGATTGAGTTTGTGATTATTGATTATGTTTTTGATTTGAAGTGTGTGGATTTTCGTTATTGTATTTGTGATTTTAGCTGGTTTGTAGATAATAGAATGATGGTAGTAGGGTTCGCAGTAAGGTTATTGTTACGGAAATTGAAGTGTTTAAGTTTATTAAGATTACAAATGTCAGTTGGAATTGTAGAATTGAAGCTTTGAAGTTACTGTACGAGGTCTGGGAACCTAAGTTGGGTATGGTTGGTTAGATACTGATCTGGATGTGGACCTTATAACTTATTGTTAGATAGGTACAGGGTTGTGAGTTGGGTAAGATTGCTTATTCTGTTATAATTGTTATTTCGTTACAGCAAATTTAGGATATGTCTCGTGTAGTGATATTTAAATGAAGAAGATTTTAAGCTTAGAAATTGATGAGTTAGGCAAGTGAATAGTCAAGGAGTTTTTGGAAAGATATAAGAAAGTTAAACAACTCTACATTAGATTCAGGAAACGAACCATCAATAAATTTTTACCAGTAGGTCAGTTATGTTGACACTTGACAATCAATGAGATGGATACAGTATATGTAAGTTGCCCAGTTGGGTAAGATTAGTAACCTGAGATGGAATTGAACTTCCGAACTTATTGTTAGATATAGGTCTGAGGGTTCTGAGTTTGGTAAGATTACTAATCTCAATTGGAATTGCACCATCTTAAATATTATAAGAAAGAACCTTATCAAGAGTGTTTTGAATTTGCTCATCTCAATTGCGATTGAACCCCTTGAACAAATTCTAAGACGGTCACATGGTTTAAGTAAAAGGGCTTAAATAAGCTATAGGCGTAAACTTTCCAACTCATTGTGTATAATAATTGAGCAAGGGTAGTGAAGGAGTTGAATTGAAGGTCCGAGTAAAACACTTCAACATCTTAATAGATTCAGGTACTAGATATGGTAAGAGTTCGTACTGAGGCATGTTTCCCAAGCTCACTGGTGTTAGTCAGCTAATGAAGGACGGTGGACACACTGGCTTGGTAGTTACGGCTAAAGATTAGGCTAGACTAAAGACGTAAAATTAGTGATGTAGGACAATATGTAACAAACACTTGTATTAAGAGAAGATTACAATTACAGAAAATCAAGCAAAGAGTTATACAATATCCCAAGAATAATGTTAATATTATTCTCAAGAATTTATGTATATCAAGTCCCCTACAATGGTTGATAAAACTCAGCATATATAGCTGAATTAATCAGCTATAGTGGGCTACACACAAAGCTGGAAAGTAAACTAATAATGCCTTAAAACAAGGGCACCACTCAATACAATAATTACACACAATACAATAATTAAAGATTCAATAATTGACACACAATACAATAATTAAAAAGATAATGACAGCTGATCCCTATCAACTCTCTCCGGCTAAGAAAAGTTCGGCTCTGTCGAACTGAACTCCGTATAACTCGCAAAAAGATCAGGGGCGAGTCGGCGAAACTCTGAGGTGCTGATCCAAGTACGCTCATCCTCCGATCTACCACTCCAATGAACCAAGTACTGTCGATAACCACCACCACGTCGAGTTGGCACAATCCTCTCATCCAGAACGTCAATAGGCACATCAACTGGCTGCGGTGAAGAAACATAAGGGGGTATAGGAGGCACCAGTACCGGTGGGGTAGATATAGGCTCAATGGGGTCAGAAGGAACTGATGTAGTGACAGGTGGTAAAGATGAAGGTATATCAGGTGAAGAAAGTGAAGAAGATGTATAAATATCAGTTGGTTCATGAAAAGGAGTAAGATCTTCTACATTAAATACAGGGCCAATAGACATACCACTAGGAAGATCCAACTCATAAGCATTAGTACCAATTCTTTTTCGAATTCGAAATGGTCCCGTCCTCTTAGCATGCACTTTCTTCCAAGCACCAGGAGGTAACCTCTCAGTGCGGTGTCGCAACATAACCTGATCACCTTCATTATATTCCCGAAACCTGCGATGAACATCTGCAGCAGACTTATAATTTTCATTGCTTAAATTAATTTTCTGTCGTATCTCAGCATGCAAATCATGAATGTGACGTGCAAAAGACTCGGCAGACTCGCTAGATCTATAAGCAGGTGGAAGAGGAACCAAATCTATGGGTTTCCTAGGCTGATGACCAATGTAAGCCTCAAAAGGACTGACTCCTGTAGACCTATTAACAGAACTGTTATAGGCAAACTCGGCTGTGGGCAGAACCCTATCCCAACTAGACACATGTTCTCCTACAAGACACCTAAGCAAATCACCTAGACTCCTATTAACGACCTCAGTCTGTCCGTCGGTCTGTGGGTGATAGGCGGTAGAGAACTTGAGACTAGTCCCAAGTAACTTCCAAAGAGTCCTCCAAAAGTAGCTCACAAACTTGACATCTCTGTCAGAAACAATAGTCAATGGGACACCATGTATCCTAACTACCTCACGAAAGAAGATGGAGGCAATATGAGCAGCATTATCAGTCTTACTACAAGGAATGAAGTGAACCATCTTAGTAAAACGATCCACTACAACGAAGACTGAATCATGCCCACTACGTGTCCTAGGCAACCCTAATACAAAATCCATACTAAGGTCCTCCCAAGGAGCATGAGGAACCGGAAGAGGGGTGTATAAACCCGTATTCTGTTTCCTACCCTTGGCCGTCTGACAAGTACGGCACCCTGCAACTATACGAGCGACATCCCTCTTCAAGCTAGGCCAATAAAACCTATCCTCAACAATGGCAATGGTCTTATCTCGACCAAAATGACCAGCTAACCCTCCCGCATGCAACTCTCTCACAAGATGATCCCTCAAAGACGTACTAGGGATGCACAAGCGAACCCCTCGAAACAAGTATCCATCATGAACACAATACTCTCTCGAAGGTGGAGAGCTAGTATCCTGAAAGCTAGCATAGATCTCTCCAAAATCTCGACATAACGGATAATCCTGGATCATATGTGTAAATCCGACTACCTCTACACTCAAAGTGTTAAGGAGAATGGATACCCTACTCAGTGCATCAGCGACTTTGTTCTCGCTACCTTTGCAATGCCTAAGCACAAAGGTATACTCCTGAACAAACTCAAACCACTTAGCATGTCGATGATTAAGCTTCTTCTGGGCGTTAATATACTGTAACGCTTGGTGATCGGAATAGAGTACAAACTCTTTAGGCAACAAATAATGTCGCCAATACCTAAGCGCCTGCACTACAGCATAAAACTCCCTCTCATAGGTGGTATATCTCTTTTTGGCCTCGTTAAGCTTTTCACTGAAGAAAGCTATGGGATGGCCCTCCTGACTCAATACTCCACCTATACCTACGCCAGAGGCATCACATGCTACCTCAAAAACCTTACCAAAATCTGGCAAAGCGAGGACTGGAGCATGTGTCAGCTTATCCTTCACCTCAGTAAAGGCCCTCGCAGCTGATTTAGACCAAACAAACTCCCCTTTCTTCATGCTATCAGTAATAGGAGCCATAATGGTACTAAAGCCTCTGATAAATCTCCTATAGAAGGTAGCTAATCCATGGAAACTACGCACCTCATGGATATTAGAAGGTTCTGGCCACTCTGCAATGGCTTTTACCTTCTCAGGGTCTGCAGAAACCCCATCTTTGGAAACGATAAATCCAAGGAATATCACGGAGTCACGCACAAAAGAGCACTTCTTCAGGTTCACATACAACTTCTCACGTAAAAGAGCTGCCAGAACCTGTCGCAAGTGAGATAAGTGTTCCCCACGCGTGGGGCTATAGATGAGTATGTCATCGAAATATACGACAACAAACCTACCAATAAATGGACGAAGCACCTGGTTCATGACCCTCATGAACGTGCTCGGGGCGTTGGATAGTCCAAACGACTAACCACTCGTAAAGCCCATCCGCTGTCTTAAAGGCAGTCTTCCACTCATCTCCCTCCCGGATACGAATCTGATGGTATCCACTCCGTAAGTCAATCTTTGTGAAAAATTGAGCTCCAACAATCATATCTAGCATGTCATCAAGTCTGGGTATAGGGAACCTATACTTGACGGTGATCTTGTTGATAGCTCGACTATCACAACACATCCTCAAACTGCCATCAGCCTTTGGTGTGAACAAGGCTGGTACAGCACAAGGGCTAAGACTCTCTCTCACAAATCCCTTACTCAACAACTCCTCAACCTGTCGCCTCATCTCATTCTGTTCAGTAGGATTCATCCTATAATGTGGTAAGTTAGGTAACGAAGATCCAGGGGCCAAGTCTATCGCGTGCTGGATATCCCTAAGAGGTGGCAACCCCTGGGGTAGCTCATCGGGCATGACATCCGTAAACTCATCCAGAATCCGCTGAACATCTCTAGGAAGCTCACTACCCTTCTCTACAGGAGCATCTCTCATCTCTCTAGCAACTAGCATATACACAACCTTAGACTCTAAGGCACATCTCTCAAACTCGCTCTTCTTCAAGATATGGAGAGATTTAGTTGGTTGTGTAGGGACGCTGTTGACCTTCACCTCACTACTGGGAATCTCACGGGGCCTACTGGGGCACAAAGTGACCTTCTGCCCGTTGTGCATGAACACATAACTGTTCTGCCTCCCATAGTGAATCACACTGTGATCAAATATCCATGGTCGTCCTAAGAGAATATGAGCAACATCCATAGGAAGGACATCACACCATACGCTCTCCTCATAACCCTCAAGGTGTATAGGTACAAGACATCTGTGAGTCACAGCAATAGATGTCTTATTGACCCAAGCGACACTATAGGGATGTGGATGTGGCTCAGTTTTTAGCTTCAACCGTGCAACTGCGATCTCAGCCACCACATTCAAACAACTCCCCCCGTCAATAATGACCTTAGAGGACACTCCTCCAACTCTGCTGTAGATATGGAAGATAGAAGTCCTCCTCCAATCGTCCTCCCTCACTTGAGTATACATGCATCGCATGACACCCAATTGACGGTCTACCTGCTGCAGGCTTTGCTCAGCCTCATCGTCCAATGGGTCATGAGGATTATACAACTCATCATCTATAGGGATGTCATCCTCTACCTCTCCTTCTATAACTCCACCAATAAAGTTCATGCTCTTCTTCTTCGGGCACTCAAATGACCTATGCCCTGGTTCATGACAGTAAAAACACTTCATGGTGGAAGTACCTACGGATTGTTTCGTGGAGGTACTCACAGTGTTACTAGCCCTAGAAGTCCCCTGAGAGGCAGGAACTGTCCGACTCTGGGGTATAACTCGACTCAATGGCTGACTCTGATATGAAGAACTCCTCCGCTGAAAGTTGTCCTTCAACCGATACTCATGCTCTAGTGCAACTTGAAAAATGTCCTCTAAGGTGTTCATCTGATTAATAAGCACATGTTGCTTGATCTCTGGACGCAGTTTGTTGTGAAACTTAATGAGGGTCATACGAGCCTCCTCCTTAAGATCGCATCTGTGGACAAGCTCCCTAAATTTGCTGATGTACTCAGCAACAGGCATGGTACCCTGATAGAGGTTATCAAACTGCTCCATCAATCTATCCTTATGCCCCCTCGGTAGGTAGTATCGAGACAGGCGCATCTTCATCTCGGTCCAATGCCTAATAGGCGGTTCTCCCACACGCTCTAGATCTCTTTCAACACTACTCCAGAAAATGTTAGCTTGCTTCACAAGCTTCATCTTCGCGAATCTAACCCTACGCCCATCATCCATATCATGCCAATCAAAGAACTTCTCCATGCTGGCTAACCAGTCAGAGAACGCATTAGGGTCAAATCTCCCGTCAAACTCTGGGGCATCTACCTTAATCTTCGACACATCGTTTTGCCTCTGGTCAAACCTATTATGGTCCCTGTAATTACGGTAACCCTCCTCCTCGTAATCATACAAGTCTACCCTAGGTTCTCCACCACGTCCTCCCCTTGCCCCTCGCTCTTGACGTTGAGGTTGAACGACAGCCTCTTCGTCTCTATCCTCCACATTGATGACAGGCCTCCTAACCTCTAAAGCGTCTATCCTCTCATGTACCTCACCCAACTTAGTGTTCATTACCCGAGTAAGATTATTAATGCTCTCCATAAGCTGAGCCATAGTCGGCTCAGTAGGTGGGTCAGGGGTAGTGTTGGTACCGCTACGTGTTCCTACCATGATTATTTTAAATGCAAAGCCGAGATATGATAGAAATTAATTAACAACTAAATCATGATTCGACTACAGATATTATCACTAATCTCGAGAGAAAATAATAAAAATGACAGATAATATGCAACTAAGATGGAATAATAATGCAACTAAGAAAACTCCACACGAATTAGCTTAGAGAATTAATTACTTCTACTACGAATTAAATACTCTAATAATATGGGGAATGGTCCTAATATTTAAAATAGAATTTTTTTTTTTTTTTTTTTAATAATGAACCAAACTAATACTTAAGTAAAACAGATGGGGCTCAAAAGTATTACTCGAGGCTGATTAAAATGTGGGATCTGGTGTAAAATGAAATAAAACGTGGAACCTGATGTATATATATGAATGGATGTATATATATGAGATAGAGATAGATACGGGTTACCCTTTTGTTTCTTACGCACAAACCAGAAGGATGCACAAACTGATGTTTGGAGAAGAGGCAGTGAAGAACTCGTCGGACTGAGATGGTGCCAGCAGTAGCTTCGGTGGCGGCAGCGAACTCCGGTGACGTCTCTGAACTCCGGCGAACCTGTCCAAGCGCGAATTCTGCTCTTCCCTCGATCTGATCTTCTTCCTTTTCCTCCTTTGGATTTCCTGATTGTTGGGTCTTGGGTTATTAGGAATCTGATTTGGGAATTAGGATTTACAGCGGGGTTTTGGTGGGTGAACAGCGGCGATATTGGGACTGTAGGCTGCTGGTTTTATAAGCAGTAAAACCAGTGATGAACAGTAACAGTGAACAGTACCGGAGGCTGTGAACAGTGAACAGTGAGCAGCAGTAGCAGTTCCTGCAGCGGTGTTGGGTTGGTTCTGGTGGCAGTGGTGTGTATGGTGATGGTGTGTTGGTTTGGAGATGAAAGCTGTGGTGAACAACTCCGTTGGATGAACAGTGAATATGATTCTTAACAGCAAAACCAAGAATTTTGGCTTTGATACCAATTTGATGTAGGACAATATGTAACAAACACTTGTATTAAGAGAAGATTACAATTACAGAAAATCAAGCAAAGAGTTATACAATATCCCAAGAATAATGTTAATATTATTCTCAAGAATTTATGTATATCAAGTCCCCTACAATGGTTGATAAAACTCAGCATATATAGCTGAATTAATCAGCTATAGTGGGCTACACACAAAGCTGGAAAGTAAACTAATAATGCCTTAAAACAAGGGCACCACTCAATACAATAATTACACACAATACAATAATTAAAGATTCAATAATTGACACACAATACAATAATTAAAAAGATAATGACAGCTGATCCCTATCAATTAGTATGTGCTCGTGGCAAAAGAATGTGAAGATGTAGGCATTTAGGCAAGTTCGAAACTAACAAAGAAGGCAGCATGTTAATTTCTGGAAACAAGTTACTAGCCTATGACCCACCCAGAGACTGTCTACAGTTTGTGTTTTATGATTATTTGCAAGATCAGGATACAGCAGGCTAGGGAAGTTTGCTAGGTTATGGGAAGCATTTCAGTAAACTGCAAACGCAGGATTTAGGTTTGATTTGCCTAGTTCTCCCAAAGAGCATCCAAGAGATTATATGGATTGTATTTTGGCTGCTGGGAATTGAGCACAAGTATTGATGCCTCGGAGTGCTGAGATAGTATTAAGGGGTGGATGAGACTTTCTGAACTGTCTGGAAAAAAAATGGAACCCGAACCAAAAAAAAAAAAAGAGTAGATAGAGAGCATCTCCCTTTGCCCAAAAGACTGCTCTCAATTATATATAAATTCAGCAAAACATATAAAAATCCTGACCATGTCTGTATAAGCTTACGAAACTTGTTATTTTTCACCAGTTTTACCTAGTCTTTGTTGTTGACTCAGATTGATCTGTAGTTTGGAATAGCATTCTTTTAGACACTATGAAATGTATGTAAGCCGTATTTCTTATGACATCTTAACCATTAATAGCAAGTCTTCTTAGTTTTTACGTGTTAAGGTCAATTGCAATATTACTGTATTCAGAGATGTTGGTGCAATTTGGATTTATTGAACTGTCTTTGATTTCAGTCTCAGTTAATAGAATTTTTCAGTTCTGTAGTGTCAAGCAGTCAGGAAACAAACCAGCTAGGTGTTGTAGCTTGCCTTTGTTTTTTTCTACCTGGTTGTATCGTCAGTTGGGGTTTGTCCCGACGGTGTGTTTGTTCAATTTAATGAAAATCTTCTTCTTTCTGGCAAAAAAAAAATAGCAAGTCTTCTTGGTTATTCGTGGTCTTACAAGTCATTCTTGTAGACTTGTTGTCTGCGTGCACTTAATAGGTATATAGGTATCCAGTTCAATTGAAGTATCACCTATGTTTAAACTTTCCCCGGAGTTTACCCGACTTGGTAGCACATAGATTTTGATTATATTGCTTTTCTCCTCTGCACAAGTCATTACATATAATACTTTCAAGTTGTAGAAAAATATTATTAGAATGGACTACATTGTGATTCAACATCTTTCTGAAAATAGTTTGTTCTACTCCAAAAGATGGATAGGCCGTTGTCACCACACCAGAAAATCATTTCTAGAACTCCAAAAGAGTTGCCACTCGGTATTTTTATTTCCAACCTGAATTATAAAAGCAATATTGTATGCCTTGATGATAAAAACAATAAACGCGCCAGGAAGGGGTCGAACCTTCGACTTTCTGCTTAGGAAACAGACGCTCTATCCACTGAGCTACAGGCGCTTGATGTGTATATTTGTTCTGTTTTTGGCCACCTTCATGCGCTTGCAGTCTACCTAAATTCTTTATATAAAAATTCTCATCTCTAAATTCTTAATCCTTTCATCCTAAATTCATCAATAACATTAAAAGCTGGAATAATTACGTTTATATGTCTTACAAGTGAGTATTACAAGTGAGTATCTGTTCTAACAAATCTCGACATGAGCGAAAATCGAATCCAATCTAGAACGACAATAGATAATCCCTATCACTTGAACTATCTCATCCCGAAAGGCAAAGATAACATTTAAAAGATGTAATTAATAATTGAATAATTCACATTTTAACATATTATAAGATATTATACTACTAGAAACAAACTAATGAACAATAAGCAAAAGTGTAAATGACAAATCCAGATTGCTGTTTAGGGTTCAAGTGAACTATGTCCTTAATATTATTAATACATTGAACAAAAATATAGTTGAAGCTTAGACAGAGGCGTAATCTCTATTCTAGAGAAGAAGTCACCATTTTGCTAAACTTACGACGAAACCAAGTCGTCTTTACTGCAATTTGTACCACCAGCCAGTTGAAGACGACGAAACCAAGCTGTCTTTACTGCAATTTGTACCACCAGCCAGTTGAAGACATTCTCAAGAAAGCGATAGTAAGTATACCTCCATGTTCTGCTAAAATGTAAACTACCACAGAATCCCAGGAATCCAACCAAGAAACCAGGTCCCATGCCGCTATACAACCAAATATGGTAATCATCCCATCTTCCTCGTCGTCTTGTTTGTATTTGTGGTTATTATCAGACGGTTCAAGTTCACTAGGGATTCTTTAAGATAGGAAGTCCACATAGCTGATCATTTCCCATGTAGATAGATTGATCCGTCAAGGTCTGCAACTGTTGCCCAGTGGGAAGCTTACCAGAAAGATCATTAAATGACAGGTTCAATCGTGTCAAAAATGATATATTAGACAGACTTGGAGGAATACGACCAGAAAGCATATTTCGGGATAAATCAAGAGATATCAATTCTCTTAGATTTCCGATCTGGTCAGGGATCAATCCGTTTATGAGATTTCCTGAGACATTCAGTTTTATCAGACCTAAAAGATCCATCAATTCCTTTGGAATCACTCCAACAATGTTATTGTTTGACAGATCTATAGATAACAAATACGGGAGAGATGTTGAGTACTCGCGTTGCGTTCCATCTAAATATTCTATAATTTTCTCCCCGTAATAAAATGTAACATTGCGGTTACGAATAAAAAATTCATCATTGTGCTGATTGCTTACCATGGCAGTGAGATTGCTTAAACAAGAAGGGATTGATCCGCTAATATTGTTCCCTGCCAAATTTAGGAGCTGAAGGCTGGAAAGTTGACAGAGTTGTGGGGGAATGGCACCATGGAATTTATTGGACTGAAGACTTAAAATTTTCAAATTAGAAAGACTCTCTCCAATCCATGGCGGAATCAAACCGGAGATTGTGTTTTCAGCCATGTCAAGTGTAAGAAGACTAGTTAAATTCTGAAATGTAGGAAGGGAGCTCACCCCGAAACATATTGCCACGCAAGTGAATCCGAGAACAGATAGAGATCCTAAAGGACTTGGAACCTTTCCAGATAAAGAATTATTGGTCAAGTCCAACGCTTGCAGGTTTTCCAATCTCCCTATGCATGGTGGAAGTCTTCCAGACAATTGATTATTTGAAAGATCAATTTTCTCTATAGTTGTAAGATAGCACAAAATTGTTGGGAAGCCACCCACCAGAAGATTATTTGAGGCATGCAACGACGTCAAACTAAAATTCTGAATATCATTGCTACCATTAGCAACCATTAATCTAGAGAGTAAGTTGTTGGACACAGAGAGTCTCTCCAGCTTGGGGGAAATTGATGACAACCAATAATTACCTGTAATTTTGTTTTCAGACAGATCTAGATCATGGACATTTAGAGTCCATTCTGGAATATTGTCTGCAACGCTTCCATTGGAAATATCCAGCATATATAGGTCTTTTTGGTTCCGAATCCAGTTGGGAAAT
Organism: Saposhnikovia divaricata; assembly: GCA_036435485.1. Classification (NCBI taxonomy): domain Eukaryota; kingdom Viridiplantae; phylum Streptophyta; class Magnoliopsida; order Apiales; family Apiaceae; genus Saposhnikovia; species Saposhnikovia divaricata. The sequence goes on along the minus strand of CM071597.1, from coordinate 6,426,035 downwards.
CTAGGTCCTACTACACACGACGACAAGTCAAGGTAGTGGAGTTGGAACGGAGGATCCCACACGGAGCTGAAATTCAATACCAGGCCTGTATTTGCTCCCATGTATAAGCTTTTCAACATAGTGAGATTGTGGAAGATATTCTCTGAAACAACACCAGTCATCACATTTCCACCCAGATCCAATTCTTGTAGTTTTGGAAGTTGTCCAACTGACAGAGGAATTGTGCCACTCATTACATTACTGCCAATATACAATTCCTCCAAAAAAGATAGTCTATGAAATGTTGGTAGCAGGTTTCCAGTAAGTTTATTATGACCAAGATAGAGGTATTTTAGTTCGGTAAGATTACTCATCTCAGTTGGAATTGGACCTTGCAACTTATTTCCAGATAGGAGCAGGGTTTTAAGTTGGGTGAAATTATTAAATATTTCACCCGGAATTGGACCTTCTAACTCATTTCTTGAGATATCCACATAATCGAGAATTTTAATAGTACTCAGCTCATATGGAATTGGACCTTTCAAGCCATTGTGCGAGAGATCCAAATAAACAAGATTTCTAAGATTACTCACATGAGCTGGAATTGGACCTTCTAACTCATTGTGTGAGAGATCTAACCGAACCAGATTTCTAAGGTCACCTATCTTAACTGGAACTGAACCCTGTAACATATTGTCAGATATCGACATGGTTCTAACTTCTAAGTATGGTTTTATTTTGTAGGATCTGACCTGAAATTGAAACTTGTAGCTTGTTACTACTCAGTTCCAGATCAAGAAGATTTCCAAGGTGGGCAAGCGTGTTGGGCAACAAATTTGTAAAGGAGTTGTCCGAAAGATCCAAAAAGGTGAGAGACCTCAACATTCCAATAGATTCTGGAATTAGACCATCATATTTGTTCCCATGAAGGTTGAGTTTGACAAGGTCGGTGAGGTTCAATAACCAATGAGGGACTGTGGATGTTTGGTGGATATTACCACTGAGATCTAGAGAGACGAGGGATGTAAAATTAAAAGATGCACTCACAGGAATGTAATTAAGTCTACAATGCCCCAAGTTCAAAAATAGCAGAGAAGGTAGCATATTAAGTGCTGTAAACACATTCCTGGACTTGGATAGGTCAACGTTGGAGAGGTCCAGATGCTTGAGCGAATGAAGTTTTGATAACCACCGTAAATCATCAACATCTTGCAGTCCATAATTATCAGAAAGATCAAGATGTTGCAAGAGGGAGAGGTTTCCTAGAGTATGAGGAATCTTACCAGCAAAAGATGCAGTGGAGAGGTTCAGATATCTCAGATTAGTTAGAGAATCAATGAAATCAGGAATATTTGAAAACTTGTTCAAACTCAAGTCTAGGTAAGTAAGATGTTTCAGATTCCGTAATGAAATATTTAACTCACCTCTTAAACTGTTTCTTCTATAGTTTTCCGTATCAGCATCCAAGTAACTGAATGGATTACGAAGATCAAGCTTCACAACATACCCTGTCTGTCTACTACACCGTACACCATGCCAAGCACAACAATAGTCTCCATTCCAAGATGATAAGCGATTAGAGTCATCAATGAGACTTCGCTTAAACTCTAAAAGAGCTTTTTTCTCGCTACTTAAGCAACTTATGTTGGAGGAACCAGAAAATGTAGTTCCACTAGCAGAATGAAGCCACTGAATGACGAGAACTAAGAAGATGGTGACAAAATCAAACGCGTTATTACTATTTGTTAACATGGCTAATGCTTTTATGATCTTATATCTGGATCAATTGATAAGAATGACAAGATTAAGTATTTATTTGTAATGAGAACATACTGTACAACTAATCGACCAGTGTAGATTTTTCCTTGAGAAGACTCACTTTTCAAGTCCTCTGACAGAAAATAAGGGTAACATTGTTGACGGGGAACACAAAACAATCAAGAAAAAGTTAAATATTGTTTCACTGAGTTATCTTCCAGAGGGAGTACCCATGTTTGAAAAAGTTGGTCACCGTGATCAAAAAATAAGATGCAGTACATGCATGCACAAAAAACGTGTCATAACCAGGGTTGTAAAAAGCAGGAACCGGACTTAATTGGTCGAGTCACCGTCCAGGGATTGAAGATAATCCAGAAAATGAACCTTTTGGTGACATTTTGCAATTATTAGTAGATGTCAGTTTTGAGCTTAGTAAATAATCTCGCTTAATTCAGCAATACAAACATACTCCTACATATTGATCTATAAATTTGAAGATCAGCAACAGGTAGGTATTGGCTCTGGCATTTCAGAGCAACTCCTCAGATGCAGTGTAGGTGCATAAGATGTTGCAGCTATAAACTTCATTGCGAATAAGAAAAAGAAGAAACAAATATAAATCGAAACTACATCATAAAGCATCAAAGAGTTTGACGTTAATACTTCAGAAGACTTGCAATTAACCGCTGTCAGCGACAACAATTGCTATGAGTTTATCAAGACAATAACTAGTTTAATGTCCTGATTAACAAAATATAACAGAAAACCCGATCAACATATAAGTTTCAAAGCAAAGAAAAGCAAATCACTTAACTAATGTGCAAGACCGTGTGGTCGAGACCAATGTCTTGGGACTTTTTGATAATATCAACCTGGCCAATACCATACCACTCAGCTTGAGCTTTGGTTCCTCTCATGCGTAGCAACACGAACAGCTTCTTGCAAACGCTTCAACTTATCACGGGCAGCTTCCAACTCTTTCTCCTTAGACTTTATCTTGTCATCCCTTTCCTTCCAAGCCCTTTCAGCCTCAAGCTCACACTTCTCCTCAGTTGACCTCGCTCTTAGACGTATTTCATCTATCGTTTTGTCAACCGAGTCAAGTTGCTCCCTCATCATCCTGGATGTTTCAACAAGCTCAGCATCCATCTGAGCACTCTCTGGGGCAGCCGCGGCCCAGATCATGGCCTGAAATCACAATCACAGAGTAAGTCAGCAATGTAACTAGCAATGCATGGTGGAAAGGCAATGAAACAGGATTAAATTAAACAACACCTGTGAGAGATGCCCTAAGAGGCCGTCTGTAATGGAAGTAGATGGTTGCGCCTTGAGAAAAGGACGATCACCAGGGACTTGGAGAGACTGAGCTTTCCTCTTGCAAACCATCCTACTAAACTCCTCTGCATGTGCTCCTATCTGATCTGATACAGTGTAAACTTGCATAAACAATGCTAAGAATTATAAGATAAGATTTCAGGAACTTGTAAATCTATTTCATTCATTTTCTTGATGATTCTACAATGATCCTTGAAAGACATATATAGCCAAACTAGAGCTAACAACCCTGATCACTAGAGACAACCTCAGAGAGCAGACAAAAGAGTTTAACAGACAAGCTTTAACAACCAAGTAAGACAGCTAGGGCTAACAGACAAACAAAGCAAAACAGACAAACATAGAAGACTTTGACACATTAAATGATAGTCCTAACTAGATGATACTTTGCTTGCTTTCAATACTCCCCCTCAAGCTGTGAGGAAGGATTCTGAACTCCTAGCTTGGAGAGAAGCTTCTGGTGCTGTTGAACAGAGAGAATCTTTGTAAACACATCCGCCACCTGTTCTGATGTTTTGACATAGGAAGGATTAACTGTGCCATCTTTAACTTTGTCTCTAATAAAGTGGCAATCAATTTCAACATGTTTAGTTCTTTCATGCTGAACTGGATTGGCTGCAATTGCTAATGCAGCTTGATTATCACATAGAAGATCAGTTGAGCCTAATGATTTTAGGTCTAGATCCTTTAGGAGTTGTTTGATCCACATTACTTCACAGATGGTCATGCCCATTGACCTATACTCTGCCTCTGCTGTTGACCTGGCCACAACCCCTTGCTTCTTTGCCTTCCAAGAGATAGGAGAGTCTCCCAGAAATATACAAAAACCTGTTGTAGATTTTCTGGTGATAGGACAACCGGCCCAATCACTATCACAGTATGCTGTAAGCTTTGCTGCAGACTGAGATGCAAGAAGAATGCCTTGAGAGCTAGAACCAGATAAATACCTTAACACTCTCTTTGCTGCTTGAAAATGAGTGGAGGTGGGAGCATTCATGAACTGACTTAATGTATGAACAGTGTAAGCTATGTCTGGTCTGGTTATAGTCAAGTATATGAGCTTCCCTATTAACCTTTGATACTCTTCTGGATGCTCCATAGCAGAACCAGATTTTTGAGTGAGTTTAGTATGAGTGTCCATTGGCAGTCTGAGAGGCTTACATCCTACTAATCCATGCTCCTTCAGAATGTCTTTGAGATATTTTTTCTGAGACAAGAAAATTCCAGCTTGAGTTCTATCTACCTCAATTCCTAAGAAGTACTTTAGTTCATTCATATCCTTCATATGGAACTGAGTTTTCAGAAATTCCTTTGCTTTCATAATCACTTCTAGATTACTTCCTGTGATCATAAGATCATCCACATAAGCTAGAATTGCCACAAATCCCTTTTCTCCATTATGAGTAAACAGAGAATAGTCAGTTTTAGACTGACTGTAGCCATTTTCCACTAAGACTGTACTGAGCTTTGCAGACCACTCTCTAGGAGCTTGTTTAAGCCCATAGAGAACCTTGATCAGTTTGCACACCATGGTTGGAGAATTGGCTACCACTTCTCCTTCAAATTTCTTGCCAAACCTAAACCCCTTGCCAAGGTACCCTGGAGGAAGTTTCATGTAGACTGTTTCCTTTATACTTCCATGTAGAAAGGCATTTTTTACATCCATTTGGTGCACATGCCATCCTTGCATTGCTGCAACAGCCAATAATGATCTCACTGTAGTCATTTTTGCTACAGGAGCAAAAGTTTCCTTGTAGTCCACTCCATATTTCTGCCTATTCCCCAAAACTACCAATCTAGACTTGTATCTTTCAATTTTCTCAGTCTTTGGATTATACTTGGTGGTGTACAGCCATTTACATCCAATAGCTTGTTTGCCTTTAGGCAACTCAGTTATTTCCCAAGTATTGTTTTCTTCAAGAGCATCAAGCTCCTCATTCATAGCTTCTTGCCAGTGCTTGTACTTCATTGCTTCCTTAAAGTGTACTGGATCAGGTTCTTTCTCTTGAGATGCCATCATGCAGATGAATTGAGGTGTTACAGTTGCAGGTGCCACCCTTTTCACTACTTCAGCATAAGTACAAGTGGCCTTAGGGACATTGTAGTCTTTGTGCCAAACTGGTGGTCTACGATCCCTCATAGATTTTCTGCTAGTTGCCTGATCATCAGACTGATTGTCTGTAATAGCATCAGATTCAGTGTTCTGATTAGAAGAAGACTCTGACTCTTGTGTTTCAGTAGGACTGATAGTAAAATCATCATCCATCCACTCTTGTGCTTGAGCTAGATTCTGAGTTTGTTTTTCTGATTCTTGAGCTGTCTTTGTGAGAAGAGCATGATAAGGATATATATTTTCATAAAACCTCACATGTCTTGACACAAACATTTGATTGTTTATCAAATTCATGAGTTTATAACCTTTTTGAGTTGCTGGATATCCAAGAAACAAGCATGGAATGCCCCTAGCCTCCATCTTATCATTTCCATTGTTGGGATTCGAAGCCATAGCAAGGCAACCAAAGGCCTTCAAATGATCATAAGTAGGTCTTTCTTTATACAGCATTTCATATGGTGACTTGTCACTTAAGACCACACTAGGAAGCCTGTTTGTAATGTGAACAGCAGCATGAGCACAATCACCCCAGTATTGCAATGGAAGACCTGCCTGAAATCTGAGAGTTCTTGTCATTTCAAGAATGTTCCTGTGTCTCCTTTCTACCCTTCCATTTTGCTGTGGAGTATCCACACAGGATGTTTGATGGATAATTCCCAGCTTGTCAAAGAGAGATCTGCAATTTTTATCCTTAAACTCCAAAGCATTATCTGATCTTATCACCTTCACTTCTTTATTGAACTGTTTCTTTACCATTCTCACAAATGTTCCAATAACCATATATGCATCAGATTTATGGACCATCAGGTTAATCCATGTCATTCTAGAGTAGTCATCCACAACAGTTAAGAAATATCTATACTTCCCTTTTGTGCATACTCTATATGGACCCCAAGTGTCTAGATGTATGAGTTCAAATGCTTTACTTGCTCTTGACTCACTCACATTATATGGAACCTTTGTGAACTTAGCTAGTGGACATGTCAAACAGACTTCTGTTGCATTCTTAGAATTCATCCCTTTTAGCCCACTTATTTTCTCAATTCTTGCCATAGGAGCATGACCTAACCTATGATGCCACAAAGTTCTGCTACTTAGGTTAGGAGCATTTAGGATCAGAGTAGGAACATCCCTATAGGTGCTAGCATTCATAGCTTTCTTTCCACTTCCTTCTGAGTTCTTATCAGACATAGTTTGTTTTCTAAGCTGAGTTATTATACTCTCTACTGGTTCATTAATGAGGTAGTACAATCCATTTTTGATTCTTCCTATCCCCTTAATAGTTTTAGACTCTGTATCCTCAATAACACAATATTCTGGATAGAACATTATCTTGCATTTTGAGTCTTTTGACAGTTTGTTTACAGAGAGTAAGTTATGCTTGAATGTTGGCACAAACAAAACATTTTCTAGCAGCAAAGAGTTCCCTAACTTAACATTCCCAGAGTGTGTAATCTTAGCTGTCTGACCAGTTGGCAGATTGATCTTAGGATCATTCTTGCTTTCAACAACATTAAACATACTATCAACACTACCAGTCATGTGATCAGATGCTCCAGAGTCAATTATCCACTCATTAACTACAGAATCAGCATAATAGCAAGAAACCATACCTGCATAGCTTGCATCAAATTCATCATCTGTATCAGTTGTTCCTTGCCTTGATTGGGTTGGAAGCATTCTGAGAAGGGCCTCTATTTGTTGCATAGAGAACTGACTTGTGGTGCTTCCATTTGTCTCACTCTGAGCACTGCTTTGCACATTTGCTGCAGTCCTTGTGTTTCCAGGTTTGTTCTTACTCCACTTAGAATTTCCTGGATAACTTTTACCTTTTCCTTTCTGAGGAGGTTGTTTAGCTTTAGCATGCCAGCTGGGGTATCCCACAACACTCCAACACTTATCTCCTGTGTGCCCTGGCTTACCACAAGCTGTACAAGCTCCCCCTGTCCCTTTACTGAACATGGCTAAGGTTTCAGGTTCTTCCTTAATATTTCCAAGCAAGTTTCTTTGTGCTTCTTCTTGCTCTAAGAAACCACATGCTGTTTCAACAAGAGGTAATGTCTCCATCATAAGAAGTTGACTTCTCTGGGCTCCATATGCATCATCAAGCCCATTCAAGAATTGAAAGAGCTTCTGTTCTTCTTTTTGTTTTTCCAGAACATTTAGAAATGTTGTCACTTCATCTGTTGTTGATGAGATAGGAGGTAGAGTATTGATTGACTCTAATTCTTCCCAGATTGCCTTCATCTGTGTATAGTATTCACTGATGGACCTTGTTGATTGTTTAGTCTCATACAACTCTTTGTTAAGTTTGTATTTCCTGGATCCATTTGTAAGAGAGTACCTCTTTTCTAATTGATTCCAGATCTGATGAGCATTATCTACAAACATGATTGATTTTTTAATGGACTCAGACACAGCTCCTAGAATCCAAGAAATTATCATGCTGTTACATGTTTCCCATGCCTCTGCTTTCACTGCATCAGTCTCTTTCTTTACAGATCCTTTGACAAACCCTAATTTTCTTTTGGAGGCTAGAGCTATCTCCATAGATCTCTTCCATGACCTGAAGTTGGCTGATCCTTGAAGCTTCTCCACCACCTGGAAACTACTTCCATCTGAGGGATGCAGATAAAGAGGACTAGTTGATTCTATTCTTGTTGCCATGATATTAATCTACACTCAAGAACTAGTTCTGATCTAAAGTGTTTTCAAAACAACAATACTTGCTAGGCTAAATTATCGAGCCTCAAGCTCTGATACCATGTAAACTTGCATAAACAATGCTAAGAATTATAAGATAAGATTTCAGGAACTTGTAAATCTATTTCATTCATTTTCTTGATGATTCTACAATGATCCTTGAAAGACATATATAGCCAAACTAGAGCTAACAACCCTGATCACTAGAGACAACCTCAGAGAGCAGACAAAAGAGTTTAACAGACAAGCTTTAACAACCAAGTAAGACAGCTAGGGCTAACAGACAAACAAAGCAAAACAGACAAACATAGAAGACTTTGACACATTAAATGATAGTCCTAACTAGATGATACTTTGCTTGCTTTCAATATACAGTGATTCCTAAGTCGCCTTTCATGGTCACTAGCTCCTGAGAAGGGTTGATCGAGACCTTAGTCCTAATAACTTGGGGGGATTGAGGGGTTCGACATTGGTAAATGTCATGTACAGGATTGTTGCCAGAGGAACCACCATGTCCTAGCTCAGATTTACTGAATTGAACCTTTTGCTTCTTTTTATTGGCACGATCATCCTCGTACCGTCCAGCAATTTCCTCTACTTTGGTCTTGGACACTGCAGCAAAAATCAAACAACATAACAGCACGTAAAAATCCTTATCCAGTTATCAGTGACCTAAGATTAAAATAGAGAAAATTGCAGAGTTGTGATCAAATTTAATCGCACATAGCATTTTAATGGCCGGAATTTCAAAATTTCAGAAATATAATCATCATATTGCAAATTTTAAACTTCAACCCCCAAAGTGCTACAGTTGATAATGTATGGACGAGTAATTGAAAATTACATGTAATAACCTTTTTATTTAAAAATAACACTGAATAATATTATACACGTCCCACTATTATACAAAAAATAAATCTAAGTTTCAAAAAATTATACGAAAACTAGAGTACTTGGTTTTGCGAGTTGTGGACAAAAGACAAGAGTCGGCAAGATAAATTTATAATTGCATTCAGTGAAAAAAAAATAAACATATAAATATGATCAATCATTATAATTTATTCTAAGTTAAATTATACGATTATCTTATATAACATTATCAAACTTATATGATAAAAAATTTATGCAAAAATATACCTGATTTCATGACGATAAATTATGATTTAAGAATGCGAATTATTGGAATTGATATGTCTCAGCTCGCTCGCGCATCAGCAAAAATTCAATTGTATTTCTCGCTCGCATCAACAAAAATTCAACTGTATCTCTCACTCGAATCAATGGAAATGTAGCGAAAGTCCGAAAGTTTTGGGACCAAATATAATTGCATAATTGAAAAATACAACAGCTTTATTAACAGTTTCTATTAAATATAATCAGTATTGAAATTTAAATATCAAAAATTAAATTATACCAAAGTAAAAATATTTCACTTAGAATAAAATAAATATCGTACAAATATATAAGTATCGTACTAATTTAAAAATTTATGCAATTTATTCTAAATATATGAATCAGTCGATTAGTTCCGGTTTTCAATTTTCACGAAACTGTACATCTAAGATAATGAAATTGATCATTTGTTCATAGACTACATGAATCTGATATGTATTAATATAAAAATATTCAATAACAAAGTGTTAAAAAAGTCTATTACATTGAAATATTAAAATTTTTCTATTATTAAATAAGAGAAAAATGGTCGAGATTGATTCACTGATTCATGACACTTACCCGAAATTACATTGATTACTTACGTTGATTGTCGATATAAATGGTAAATCACATTTTTGTAATGGTAAAATTTATTCATTTATATTTACAAAAATAGTTCAGTGCATTATGTCTTAACTTCAGAGTCTTAATTTTAGAATTGTTACCGTGAGTACTCGGTATTCTTGATTGTTTGTAAAAAAAACTCATTTTTGATCGAACTGGACCCACTTGGCCTGCCGAATAAACCGTCTTTGTGTTACTCGCAACACGTTGTACTATATAATGCAAACCTATTAATCAAACCCCGAATTTGAGTTACACTCAACCCATCTTTACTAGAATCAATCCTTTTAAGTTATCAAAAATCTTGATTTAATTTTATTAACAATTTTTTTGGATCCCGTATCAAACAAAGATTCAATCTTTCTTCTGGTAAGCTTTACATGTTCTTTGAATTTTCATTTTCTTTCCTTAGAAATTTTTATGTTACATATCTGATAAGTGTATAAATGAATGCAAGATTATTTGATCATTTCTTGAATTTGTTGTTAAATTCCAGCTGTGGCTTTTGATGCATTATAACATTTTAGTATGTGTTTTTTTCTTTGTTTTTGTCACCCTGTATATGTGATCATGACATTTAATCTATGAATTTGAAATTTAGCAATTGGTGGAAAGTATGATGAGGAAGGTGATTGTGTCGATGATCATGATGATGATTGTGATTACGTGCAATGGTGAAGACTCGAATCCTGTATATGAACCATGTTCGGATACTAAAGTCAAGAAAGATGATGGATTTACATTTGGTCTTGCTTTTGCTGCAAAGGAAACATTTTTCTTGAATCAAACTCAGCTTTCGCCTTGCGATAAACGTTTACCCTTGGTTGGGAGTGCCAAGGTTGCCCTCTTTAGGCCAAAAGTTGATGAAATTTCTCTTTTATCTGTCAATAGCAGTGAATTCAGACTGGTATGTCAAGTTCCCTTCTAAAACGCTTTTCTGCATTTTGTTGTCGTGAATTTTGTGTTCTGGGGCGTTTAAGAGTGTAAAATTGGGAGTGATGCCTTGAATCTTGGTGTTGCTATAGTCTCTTCTGATCAGATTTACTCCTGTTGTAGATACGGCAGATGCCATTTATCTTAATTAAAATTATATATGAGTGGTTCGTGTTGGTATTAACTATTAAGTTAGGTATATCATGATTGTCGAGGTGGTTTCTATGAGATACACTTCATTTTTTTCTCTAATTTCTATTGAACACACTTTTTGGACTATATAATCCTACGCTTCTCATTTTATGCAATGTAATCACATCAAATGGATGTAAAGTATAAAATTGGCATTCAAAGAGTATGGTTGTGGTCAGTGGTCACACAGTTTTTTCCTCAGAGAGTTGTTTCATTTTCCGGAAAAATTACATCTACTAAAAACATGTCTGTACTACTTGGTTCTTGTGGACACTGCTGACTTGTTTCTTTGCCCATATTTGAGTTATTTATATGATCTAAGCTTGAATGTTTAATTTACATATCAAGGATATAACTACTCGGCTTTCTGGAAGTGTTCAGATCACCATCTTCAAATCATGATCCTAGTCTATTCTGTTTATTATATACTCCTACTTATATGTACTATGTAATTCTTAGGGTACATCTGGTGGACATATGGTAGCATTTGCTGGGAGACAGTTTGCTGCAAGATCTCCACCTATCTTTGTTGCAGATGGTACCCACACCGTGAATAGCTTTACTTTGGTATGACCACTTGCTCTCATTACTCTACCTTCTTCCATTTTTATCTGGTCGATTTGTACCATGTTTGTCAATTTTTTAGTAGAAAAACTGTGGAAAGAAAAGAATACCTTCCTGAGAAAAGAGTAAAGATTAGAATATATATTCACGATTTGTCTTTTTTTTTTTTTTTTTTTTTTGAGTTTTGGAGTGGAATAACATGTTTGAGAAGGGGACTGCTCTTTGCCTATCAATGTTTCTTATGAGACTGAAAGAAAGAATGAAGCTTCCTTAGTTTATATTAGCATGATTCGCACCCATCTAAGAAGCGTTTTCTTATGCCTTCTGTATATTCCATTCTCCCTATGAAGCTGCACAATCTATCTTGTTTTATGTTACAATTGCAGGTCCTTGAATTTCAAACTGGTACGCTTCACAACCTGTTCTGGAAAAGGTATGGTTGCGGTTCTTGTTCAGGGGACTATGTTTGCGTTAACAATACAGACTGCGCAGTACCATCATCCAAGTGCCAAAGCAATGGTGGCACTGTTGATTGCAATCTAGGCATACAGTTGGCCTTTTCAGGCACGGACAAAAACCATAATGTGCTTAACTCATGGTATGAGGTAGCAAATCTCAGACAATATTCCTTGTTTGGTCTGTATTCCAATATTCGCAATGTTTTTAGATAAAGCTATCAAAAAAGTTGAACAAAAGAGGAATAACGAATTTGTGCTAATGCACTCAACTTTAGCTGTTGTACTAGTATACAGGCAGTAGTAGATGTTTATATATCTGGAAAAATCTTGTTCACCTCGAAACTTTGATGTAATAATATACGAGATCTTAGTCACATTTTCGACAGGACCATTGAAGGCCAAAACATCTAAAACATTTCGCAAAAACGATTAAAGGCCCGATTTTTATAGTTAGCACTGTATTTTCCATATGCAAGTGTTTGTGTACGCAGGATGTGGATTTTCTCTTGTTACAGACTTGCAGTATGTGTTTGTGTTTGAGTTTTGGAATAGAGAAAAAGGAGGCTGAGATTAACCTCAACAAAGTTTCCTAAAATACTTAAAAAAATAAGTTTTAAATTTATTGGAGACTAATTAATAAAATTTTAAATGAATCATGATTTTACAAAAAAATTAAAAATTGGTAGGAAGTACTTTTTTGAATGACTTATTTTGTTTTGAGAATTTTATTTGATAAAAGTTAATATCTTCATTCAAATAGATAATTTATCAGATTTATTTTTATGTTTACATTTTTAATAATTCATAATACAAAATTACCTAAACAGATATTGACATAAAATTGCTACTTTTCACTTATCACTTTAAACAACTTTAAATCATAAGTAATAATTTTAAATTTAGCCAAACTACCACTAAATGAAGTTATTTTAAGTTTAGCCAAACTACAGGGCATTGTAGTAAAATTAAAGAAGGCCCAATTTGGAAAAGCCCGTGATCTAGTACAAATATACAGACCGGGGTAAATATACTGGGCCGCAGGGAATGGATAAGATCCAACTTGACTTTAGAGTGGAATTAGGCCTTTTATTATTTGGATCTGAGATCCAACTTTTAAGATCTCAGAATTAATGGAATTAGGCTTAATTCTATTATTTGGAATTAGGCCTATTATTATTTTGAATTAATATAATGTAATTATAACTTTTTCAGAAAAAATGTAAAAATGATAATTCTCACTAGTTTTTTACAAATATTTTAAAACAAAGTAGGACCTGGTTTTCATAGACAGGGATGAAAAAGCAAAAACCGGATGCTTTAATCAAAAGGCAAAAGAAAGAGAGAGAACAAAACAATGGGCTATTACCACTGGAGCCCGCCATAAAATAATATTAATATTAAAGAAGATAAATATCTTAGTTTATCACTGGTTTTGAGATGTTTGTTTTTAAATAAATTAATTTCTTAATTTGTATTTTATAAATTACAATGTATCAAGTATGAAAAATTTCATAATGATTTACTCTTTCTGTCCTAATTTATGTTATTTTAATTTTTTAATAATTAAATTAATTAATTTTTTGATTAAATATTAAAAATCATTCAATTATTATTTTTAAAAATAAAAAATTATTTTAAAATAAATTATCTATATTTTTGTATTATATAACATATATATTTAAATTAGGGAGCCCTTCCACAACCACGGGTGGTTCCGGATTGCCAACCATCAGGCGCAATGTTTCATTGCGCCTGGGGCAATGTTACATTGCGCCAGGTCACAATGTTTCATTGCCCCAGGCGCAATGAAACATTGCGCCAAACCCATATTGTGCAATGTTTCATTGCGCAATGTTTCATTGCGCCATGTGCATTGAAACATTGCTCCATTTTTTTAATATATATTTAATTATTTAAAATTAAAAAAATCATTATTATCGCATTATAAATACTTAATTTAGTTCACTTAACTTAATTTAGTTGAATAAAAATTCAATTCACTTAATTTTAATATTTAGTTGTGAATTTTGTTTGAAACAGACGATAGTAGTAATATAGATGATAGTTCATTCTTAAGAAGTTAAAATAACTCTTAACATATTATTGAGACCTTATCATTCAGTTAGAGTTAAAATAATTCTATTGGATATGATTTGAAACTAGTTTTAACTAGTTTTTTTATTTTCCCCCCATTTTAACTAGTTTGTTAAATAAATTAAAAAATTAAATAAAGATAGGAAAAAGACCGAATTTTAAACTAAAATTCATACACAACCAATGGTCATCCTCACCATTTTTGTGATGAATGTTACTCTACTTTCAATAATTTTCTTCATTTTTAACTAGTTTGTCAAATAAATTAAATAAATAAATAAATATAGGAAAAAGGTAAATTGCAAAAAATATATAATAGATTTATTATAAAAATAATTAATATTATCAATTATTTTATTTTTATTTTTATTATTAATTTAAATTTAAATTTGTTGAATTATTAATAATACAATGTAAGGAAAAATTATAAAAACAAAACAATAATATTGAAAAGACAAATAAGCCCTTACTGTCCCCGCAATGATTCATTGCGCCAGACGCGAACTAGCTTTTACCTCCTGTCGCAATGTTTCTTCTTCATTTCAATTTTAAACCCTAAAAACACACAGACTCAAGCGATTCCGGTTGATTCTCAGGTGATTGCTTCGATTTCAGTCTCTCCAAGGTGAATTCACTCTCTCTGCCTCTATTAATAGCTTTTGTTTTCAAATTTAATTTGTTGCGTTTATGTGCCGTTATTTGTGTGTATGTTTGAATTGATATATTTAGAACCTGAAATGAAATACATTTTTAGCTGTGTCTATCTTTCGTACTGTGATTAGTTCCTTTAACACACACTTAGATGGATTAATTAAATAGGTACACTGCCTTTTGCAAACTCAAATTTTCCTACTTAGTATTATTAGTGTCTTCTAAGTGTTTGATGAAAGTTCCCTATGAAATGCTTTAGTTCTTTCCTCTGTGTGTAACCATACATTATAGAGGTTTGTGTTGATCAACTCCACTGCCTTTGTGGGTTAGCATAATCATACATTATAGAGGGACTACCTTCTAGGATGATTCACTATGTTTCCAACCCAGACTTGCCAGCAGTCGACACATCCATGCACCAGAAACTATATGTACATTGTCAATGAATGATTATGTGCAGTGCGACACAGTTACAAGGATTTCACTAGCAACATTAAAGCATAAAAAAAATGCAAACGAAACAATACAAAGCATGCTGCAACAGGGGTATAGTCAGACTACCGACCCTGTGAGCAGAGACAACATGAACAGAAAATATATTATTGACCTGTAGCTGTTGAATATTCTATCTAACCCGTGGTAATTTTCATGATAGTGCATAATAAATCAGCAAATTATAATAATCTGCAATTGAATATCTTTTTAGTAAATCTATTATAGTAGTTCCCTATATTGTATTCTCCAAAAAACATGGGTACGGGAAACGCCTCTTGATTGAGGAATATGAGAAAGTTCGTTGCTATGCATGTCTAAGATTAACTAAACATCCAGATTGTGTAGTGTGAAGCTCATATGCAAGTTATAGTAATAGACTTATCTAAAGTTTTCCCAGTTAATCATATGATAGACACTGAACTATGGAAGCTACCTCTTGTCCATTTTCAAAGGCCCTTTATTCAGTTTCTAGGATAGCTGAAATAGCTTCATCTGAAGGTCCTTCCTCCTGAATAGATCTACAGAATGATCAACCTTTAAGAAAGATTTATAATACGTAAACCATATTAACATAAATGCATAATGACTCTAGCTAATTAGATATATATACCTCTAACAGAAAGTAACTGGAAGCATGATTGGTATTCTTATTTCTTATTCAGGACCTAGATAACTTAATTGCACCTCTAATTTACCAGTTTACCACACCCAAAAAGAAAGTCACGATCATGACTATGTTGGTTTTGTTTCCTGCTAAACATTGCACTAAATCACTTCTACATGATTAATGATTATATTCAACTCTTATTTAACAAGAAATCCTTACATCCACCTCCTTGAAAACCCACAAAATAACTCCAATTGGGTCTATTTTGTAACACCTGAGTTTGACTTTCTTTCAAAGTCACAGCACACTTCCATAATAGATAGTATCAATACGAATGTAAATATTTTTTAAAACCATTTACAGATGTAAATATTTTTTAAAACCACCAACAGACCCAAGAATGTTAGAGGTTTCACCAAGAGTTGGATGGCATGAAGCATCTTTTGAATAAGTACAGTTTGTAATTAAGATCTTCTAACTAGTGTGAGTTTGGTGCCCATGGTTTCCGAATAAATATAGTTTAATGTGAATTTGGTCAAGAATGTGCCTAGGGCCTTTAATGAGTTTTGTTTGTTGATCTCTTCTGGTAATCTTATAAACTGATCACGAAGTACATGAAGAAGCAAAACAGTTTTAACATTTTGTATGTTCTGTTCTGGTAATTTTGTAAGCTAATAGAGTTGCAAACAATAGAGTTGCAAGTTTTTTTTTTTAATTAATCAAAATGATAAAACTGTTACAAATGTAAGAGACATGTAACCATGCTACTAATCCATGTTGATGAATGCTTTAGCTAGTGGTTTTTGTTTACGTTATCTATGTTTTTAACCATGTTTATGAGATTTGTCTAATTTTTTCATTTTGCACATTGCAGATACTATGGATATGGAGTGCGGGCCTCTCGATAGATCGCTCTTGACCATGCAGGACGAGCATATTAGTACTGTGATATGGCAGGGGGGTAAGCGGGATAAGGTAGATGTCAGACAGTTGACTACTATGCATTGGCAGTGGGATTTCAGGGAGCGTCAGATTGATTTGCTAGAGTTATGGGGTTTCAGGGCATTTGCATACCCTCAGTCGATTCCTCAGAACGACATTAGATTGATCACGGCCATGATAGAGAGGTGGAGGCCAGAGACGAACACCTTTCATTTCCCATTTGGTGAGCTGACCATCACATTAGAGGATGTTTACATGATCTTGGGCCTGCCTGTTTATGGTCGTCCTGTGACTCATTCGGAGCTTAAGAATCCAAAACCATATTGGATGACGAAGTGGAAGGATTTGAGGCTGACCAAGAAAGAACGTACAAATATGTATGATGATGGGGTGATTCTTCACAAATTGAGGGAAAGATATAAGAAGATACCGAAGACGAAACGTCCAGAATACATGGAGCAGGATGATATAGTTTACACCCGGGCTTACCTTCTGTACATCATTGGGGGTGTGTTGTTTCCTTCAGGGAAACGAGACGTGGTTCATCCTCGATATCTACAGCTCATCCAGGATACTGGTGAGATTGCTGGCTATGCATGGGGAGCCGCTGTATTGGCTCATCTGTTCAGGAGTTTGACCAGGGCAGCGCATAAGAGTGCCAAGGCTTTTAACGGATGCAGCATGCTTCTTATATATTGGGCATGGGAGAGGTTGTTACCTGGTGCTCCGGAGATTGCACCTCATCAGGAGTTTACACATCCGAGGGCATTGGCATGGATTGAGGCGCGGAAGAGGGTTAACCCCCACCACCATACAGGTATGTACAGGGGTGACTTTGATAGCTTCGAGATGTGTTGGCTGGCATGGCGGCCTTATGAGAGGTTTTATGATCGCATTGATGTGGATGACGAGTCTCATGACAGTGAGATGTTGGATGCATTGCATATTGCCCTCGGCCGACTCCCTCTTGTGTCTTTTGATATTATCGAGTATGTCATGCCAGACAGGGTCATGAGACAGTTTGGTATGCTACAACATATACCAAAGGATCCAGTGGACATGTCTCAGCTGCGGAGGGAGAGGTTGTCTCGTTATGAGCGGGAAGATCATATTAGTTTTTTGAGCCAATTCCGAGATGAGTGGGATAGTTTTATGGCTACGGGTTTGCCTGTCGTTGAGGAGGTTGCAGACGCATCCATAGAGGAATACATGGACTGGTTCAGGCGTGTTAGTAAGTTGAGGATTGCTCCATGTTAACACAAAATCACGCAAGCGTACGTGGTCACAAGTAATATATAAGGTTAAGTCCAAATTCGTTCCCACAGGGATCAGGTTATGGTTCTTTTCAGTAAATGCACCTATTCAACAATGTATGATCTTAATTCACTGCTAAGACAAGTAATTAATTGAGATTTTAATTAACTAAATTTAACTAATATGCAATTTTAGAATTAACTAGCTAATGAGATCTAAAATCAAATTACTTATATGAGAATAACATGGAATTCTAACTTCATTATCTACTTCACTTAGAGTCGCAGCCTTTAATCAATACATGTGATGGTTTTGATATCTGATCGGACAACACGAAATAAGTAAAAGCTACCTCTCGGTATACTAATACCAAACTACGCATGCATCCACAAAAGAGATAGAAGATGGGTAGACACCAATTATGTTTAGACCCTATATCTCTATAGAATTTGAAAACATAAAGGTTTAAGCACAAGTTATCCACTTAGATCACATAGGGCAGCATAATATCTCTATTTACGCCACAAATCATGATGTTAAAACATCAACCTATCCTATGCTAGCATGGCAAGTTCTAAATCTCAAGATCCACTCTCGTTTAGCAAGAGATTAACAAATTAGATGTTCGCGACGCACCTAAATACATGAAACACAACCATACGAGGATATCAAGAATTCACCACACATAAATCTTTAAAGCATATAAACTACTTAGCTACATAGATAACTCCGTTAGAATCCCATGACAACGATTAGCTCATAATTGAACTGTTCATCGTCATGGGTTTTGATGAAAACATGATATAAAACAAGATATGAATAAAAGAAGTAATTATATTAATAAACAAAGAGTTAAGAAAACAAATCTATAATCCAGAATAACACAAAGGCTGAAGTAGATCTAGATCCGATGCTTGTCACGAGCGTTGAATCCTTCTCTCCTTTTCCCCCTTGCAGATCTAAGCTATGTTACAATAATAATAACTAATAATATGTCTATATCTATTACAATGGTATGATGTGTTTATATAGGCACTACAAGTCTTGCCCAGCAAGAAAATACAAAACAGAATTATAATAGAATTTCTGCAAGATACGTTTCCTAATTTGATTATGTTTTGTAAGGAAAATTCGAAGTTGACTTTTCTTCAGATTTACTGGAACGTTTCCCACGTAATTGGACCTCTGGACTATCTTAGAATGATAGGAAATCTCGTTATCTTCGCGTGGACTGCTTACGGGCCTAAAACGGACTTCTAGAACTCAAGATATGGCCAAAACAGTGTAAACTGTGCAACCCTTCTCGAAAATCCGAATTTTAATCAATTAATTCCCAAAAAATTATAAAAGCATCCACCTTAGTCAACATTCTCGTAATCCTGCACAACTAAGCAAAACACATCAAATCTACAACAACTTGAGCCCAAGACAATCAATTTAAGCCGAAATTAAGCGATCCAAGTGGATATAAAATCCACTTATCACACCCCCAAACTTAAACCGATGCTTGTCCTCAAGCATAAACAATTACAACTAACTAACTAGCTAGTACCACTTCCGTAGGTGATCACGGTTGCATTTGGCATATGCAACAAGCCCTTTAAACCCCTAGGCAGCCCTAGTGGACGAGTAAGGTCTCGTGAGGGCCTATAGCGAATGTACCCACAAAATCCATTTAACCTAATGCAATGCAATGCATGAATGCAACTAGAATGAAAAATGCAACGATCCCCTTCAAACTAACCAAAACCAACGAGCAAGCAAATATCTCAAAGAATGCAAATAAATCCAAATAGAGTTCGACCAAGTTCCCGTATACTAACAATACCTGAACAGAAACGTGCGTGTGTGCAATGCTCATCAGAAATACTCCCAAAACTAGGTCAAAAATCATACATGCTTTTCGTCAAGACAATCACAGGTTTATAAATAGAATAGACCGTAGACACTTCATAACCTAAGAACACCTCCATCCTTATCCAAGGTAGACAGAAATTCATGCTTTATTAACGACAAACAACTATGACACATAATATACAAACATGCTTATTTAACCGTGCAATGGATGAGACCCCGAAAGGCTTATACAATAATACCCATGTAGCGAGCGTTGGGTTAGTGGATCCCAGACTATAAAAGCCTTAGGTCACTAGGCACAAAGTCCCCGCGAACTTAATTGCTCGAGTATTAAAGAGCTCACCCTGGTTAATTTTGCATATAAACAATTGACATCATTTTTTTTTTCTCTTTTTTTTTTTTCTTCTTTTTTTTTTCTATGCAATCTGGAATGAGAATTCTCAATTCCAACCCTAGACTACTCATATAAATATGAGCCGGCTACTAGCCATTTGACGCCTAGCCATTATTGACAATTATTTACAATTTAAGCATGAAATCCCTGTTTTCCCCCAAACTTAGACTTAATTGTTCTAGGCCATCAAGGGAATAATGAAAATTCTAAATATAATCAAGTGATTAAATCTCAAAACATCCAAACAAGCATGATCTCAACCTAGCTCAAAAGCACCCAATGAGACTGTGAAAAGATTTTGTTTCTGAAGCATGCAAGTCAATTTCATAGAAACTATAAATCAACCCTCTACTCATCATTATCACACTCAATTAGACACCTACCTACCAATCAGAATTAGCTCGTTCTAAGGGATCATGAAACATGCATGCCATGAAACAGGATGTCCTACATGAAACAAACGTAGATAATACGAACATAATATGAATGAATTACTACTAAGCATGCAAAACATGATATCCTACATGAACACATATATACAACAACAACTACTAATCCCTCAAACCACCCCCAAACTTAAAATATTCAATGTCCGCATTGAATGGAAGTAAATACAAGGGAAAGTAGAAAACATACCTAACCAGCTGAATTATAACCCTCCTCGGATGAATCTGGTGGAGGATAATGCGTACGAGCTCCATAGACTAGCCCTCTCCCAAATAACAAGAATCCTACAAAACCCCCAATTACAAGAACACAAATTCGTAATAAAAATAATATTAGAGAAGATTTAACCCAATTACGAATCAAAGAGGTGAACTTGTAATTAATTCCTCTTTAGAATTGAATTTAAATAAATAGAAGAGGAATTGGATTTGTATGTATGGGTGTGTATGAAATTTGATGTAGGATAGAAATAGGATTTGATGAATTAAAGAAAAAGAATTAGAATAGGTTTCGAATTTTAGAAGAGAGATGGGGGGTTTGGAATTAAAATAGGATTAGGATAAAATTTGGGGTTTGAATTTTTGTTTTGTTTTGTTTTTTTTTTTTTTTTTTTTTTATACAAAGGGAAGAAAAGAAAGGAGAAAAAACAAAATAAAAAAAAATAAAAAAAAACTAAAAAATTTTGACCTGCGCAGCCTGCATAAAGCAGGCGCAGCCTGCCTACAGATCAGTCACGCAGGCGCAGCCTGCGCGACATCCAGTAACGCAGGCGCAGCCTGCGTAACGCAGGCGCAACCTGCGTTACACGCCCGAAATATTTTTTTTTTTTTTTTTTTTTTTTTTTTTTTTCACACAACACTCACAACACTCATTTTTTTCACACAAATTTTTTTTTTTTTTTTTTTTTTTCACGAAGACGTGGGTTGCCTCCCACGGAGCGCTTCTTTAACGTCAATAGCTTGACGTTACTTCCTCAACTCATGGCGGTTTCAAAAGAATAACTGAACCGTCTTCAACAGATAGACCATTCATACGAACGTTGACCTCTTGATTGCTTGCTTTCCACAAATCACTTCCATCAGATTTCAACCTAATTTTACTACCAAATGGCCAAATCTTCTTCTTTTTCTTCTTCACACCTCTCAGGTGCTTCTCTGACTCAACCGGTTGAACAAAAATTTCCTCATCCTTATCATCTGCTTTCCACCTCAAATATGGTGGAAGTTTTCCAAGCTTTACTTTCGAAAGATCACGAACCGAAGAACTGTCCGATTTCTCGCTCAGCAACTGATCAAACTTCTTTTTCTGACCCGTATCAACTATTTCCACACTACAACACTCTTCATCCTCTGTTGGAAATTTCATGGCCTTGAACACATTAAAGGTGACACTCTGATCTTGCACCCTCATTGTAAGCTCTCCTTTTTGCACATCAATCAAAGTATGGCCTGTAGCTAGAAAAGGCCTTCCCAAGATTATGGGAATCTTCTTGTCTTCTTCAAAATCCAAGATAACGAAGTCAGCAGGAAATATGAGCTTATCAACTTTCACCAAAACATCCTCCACTATGCCCCTAGGATAAGTGATTGACCTATCAGCCAACTGCAAAGAGATGTTGGTTGGCTTTGGCTCCGGCAGACCAAGCTGCTTGAAAACAGACAAGGGCATGAGATTGATGCTAGCTCCCAAATCACATAAGCACTTGCTAAAAGAAAGGTTGCCAATAGTGCAAGGGATGGTGAAACTTCCCGGATCTTTAAGTTTAGGTGGCAACTTCTGCTGCAGAACTGCACTACACTCCTCCGTTAATGCCACTGTTTCAAATTCTTCCAACCTTCTCTTTCGTGACAAAATATCCTTCATGAACTTTGCATACCTCGGCATCTGCTCCAATGCTTCAACAAAAGGAATGTTAATGGACAATTTCTTGAAGACATCCATAAACTTCTGGAACTGAATTTCTTGACTTTTCTGCACACGTCGAGGAAACGGAGGAGGAGGATAGATTTGATTATTCTTTGAAGATTGCTCCGGAGTAGACTTTTCAACAGGTTTCTTGCTCTTCTCACCATCAAGCTGATCAGCCACTAAATCAGATTTCTCAATTTCTGGCACTGCAGATTTTTCAACCTGCTGATTCTGAACATCTTCATCTTCTTCAGCTGCTGATTGAGGGCCTGCTGTAACCTTTCCTGATCTCAAAGTCACTGCATTAACCTGTTCTTTGTTCCCCCTTCTGCCTGGATTTGTTTCCGTATCACTAGGAAGAGTCCCCTGTTGCATGTTCAACAAAGCACTTGTAATCTGTCCCATCTGGTTTTGCAAGATCTTTTGAGAAGCTTGAAGGTTCTTCAACATCATCCTCATATCATCCATTTCTGATTTTTCATTAGATGATTGCCCCGCTTGAGCCTGGGGTTGTTGCTGCTGAAATCCAGGAGGTTGATATGGTGCCCTTGGAGCATACTGTTGTTGATAGCCTTGATTGAATGGCCTAGCTTCCTGACTTTGAAACTGCTGATAAGACTGCTGAGGTTGTTGAGCACTTTGGTTGTTGCTCCAGCTGAAGTTAGGATGATTTCTGTTGTTCGGATGATAAGTGGCTGGGACTGGTGCAGCAGGTCTTTGGAAATTACTAACGAACTGTGCTGATTCAGAAGAGATAGCACATTGACTTGTCTCATGTGCGCCCGCACATAGCTCACAAATACTAGCCACCTACTGAATCCCATAATTAGCAAGAGAATCCACCTTCATCGTAAGAGCCTTCAACTGAGCTGCAATAGCTGAAGCTGTGTCAACTTCAAGAACACCTGCTACCTTACCTTGAGAAAGCCTCTGGGTTGGATTTTGATATTCATTAGCAGCCATCATCTCAATAAGATCATATGCTTCCTCATAGCTCTTAGCCCACAGAGCTCCACCTGATGCTGCATCTAGCAAAGGTCTAGACTGTGCTCCCAACCCATTGTAAAAACCATTAATAACCATCCAATCAGGCATGCCATGATGTGGACACCTACGAAGCATCTCCTTGTAACGTTCCCATGCCTCACACAAAGACTCGCCAGATTGCTGCTGAAATTGAGTTAACTGGTTCCGTATTGCTGCAGTTTTCACCATAGGGAAGAATTTAGTAAGAAACTTCTGAGCAAGATCATCCCATGTAGTAATGGAACCAGCTGGTAGAGAATGTAACCAGCCTTTAGCCTTATCCCTCAAAGAAAATGGGAAAAGTCTCAACTTGATAGCATCCTCCGACACACCATTAAATTTGAAAGTGTCGCAGATCTCGATAAAGTCCCGAATATGCATGTTAGGATCCTCCGTAGAAGCACCCCCAAACTGAACCGAATTTTGCACCATCTGAATTATGCTCGGCTTGATCTCAAAGTTGTTCGCTGCAATAGCTGGCCTGACAATACTAGATTGTATGTCATTGATCTTTGGCTGCGAATAGTCCTTCAAAGCCTTGACTGCTGCTGGTAATTCTGCCATCTCTACAGTAGTTTCAAGTTCCTCTTTCTGATTATCTACTACAAGACCGTCTTCTGCCAATTTTTCCTTACGAGCCTGCAAACGTGTTCGCATACACGTTCAAGTACCTGAAAATACCACGAAACAAACAAATAAGTAAGAAATCCGAGTCAGTGAACGCTAACGACCACTGATGACAAGCACATAAACTAAACAAAACACCGATGATCCCCGGCAGCGGCGCCAAAAACTTGTTAACACAAAATCACGCAAGCGTACGTGGTCACAAGTAATATATAAGGTTAAGTCCAAATTCGTTCCCACAGGGATCAGGTTATGGTTCTTTTCAGTAAATGCACCTATTCAACAATGTATGATCTTAATTCACTGCTAAGACAAGTAATTAATTGAGATTTTAATTAACTAAATTTAACTAATATGCAATTTTAGAATTAACTAGCTAATGAGATCTAAAATCAAATTACTTATATGAGAATAACATGGAATTCTAACTTCATTATCTACTTCACTTAGAGTCGCAGCCTTTAATCAATACATGTGATGGTTTTGATATCTGATCGGACAACACGAAATAAGTAAAAGCTACCTCTCGGTATACTAATACCAAACTACGCATGCATCCACAAAAGAGATAGAAGATGGGTAGACACCAATTATGTTTAGACCCTATATCTCTATAGAATTTGAAAACATAAAGGTTTAAGCACAAGTTATCCACTTAGATCACATAGGGCAGCATAATATCTCTATTTACGCCACAAATCATGATGTTAAAACATCAACCTATCCTATGCTAGCATGGCAAGTTCTAAATCTCAAGATCCACTCTCGTTTAGCAAGAGATTAACAAATTAGATGTTCACGACGCACCTAAATACATGAAACACAACCATACGAGGATATCAAGAATTCACCACACATAAATCTTTAAAGCATATAAACTACTTAGCTACATAGATAACTCCGTTAGAATCCCATGACAACGATTAGCTCATAATTGAACTGTTCATCGTCATGGGTTTTGATGAAAACATGATATAAAACAAGATATGAATAAAAGAAGTAATTATATTAATAAACAAAGAGTTAAGAAAACAAATCTATAATCCAGAATAACACAAAGGCTGAAGTAGATCTAGATCCGATGCTTGTCACGAGCGTTGAATCCTTCTCTCCTTTTCCCCCTTGCAGATCTAAGCTATGTTACAATAATAATAACTAATAATATGTCTATATCTATTACAATGGTATGATGTGTTTATATAGGCACTACAAGTCTTGCCCAGCAAGAAAATACAAAACAGAATTATAATAGAATTTCTGCAAGATACGTTTCCTAATTTGATTATGTTTTGTAAGGAAAATTCGAAGTTGACTTTTCTTCAGATTTACTGGAACGTTTCCCACGTAATTGGACCTCTGGACTATCTTAGAATGATAGGAAATCTCGTTATCTTCGCGTGGACTGCTTACGGGCCTAAAACGGACTTCTAGAACTCAAGATATGGCCAAAACAGTGTAAACTGTGCAACCCTTCTCGAAAATCCGAATTTTAATCAATTAATTCCCAAAAAATTATAAAAGCATCCACCTTAGTCAACATTCTCGTAATCCTGCACAACTAAGCAAAACACATCAAATCTACAACAACTTGAGCCCAAGACAATCAATTTAAGCCGAAATTAAGCGATCCAAGTGGATATAAAATCCACTTATCACTCCATTTCTGGCTGAGCATCCCACGGAGATAGTGCCTCGTGATTGGTACCCCCAACAGGACATGGCTGATGCGGTATGCTTCTAGACTTTCATTTGTTAGATTTTTGCACTTTAGTCTTTAATTTCTTTAGTTCTTGCATTTTAGACCTTCATTTGCTATATTTTTGCACTTTAGTCCTTAATTTCTATAGTTCATGCATTTTACTATTTTAGACCTTCATTTGTTAGATTTATGCGCTTTACTCCTTAGTTTCTATAGTTCTTACATGATATACATGATAATGATAAATGCAGCTAGATTGTGGCATGAGGATACTTCATGAGATGCACCTTCGTAACCCCCCTGACTGGTTCTATGATCTCATCCCTGAATTTTTATATCGTTATGATCGAGTCAATGCCGAGTGGAGGGGTCTTGCATTTAGCAGGCCTAGTTTTGATAGACCCCCTAGTGCACATGATACGGATATTGACCCCAGCGCTCCTTCATCTTCGCAGCAGCCTCCACTATCTAACTCTCAGAAACGTATGCGTGAGGTAGTAATCTTTTAATTTTATTTGATACTTGTTATCTTTGAATGTAGTGGATTTGTATTACCATGTTATGTTATTGCAGGCCGAGACTACTGATTCTCGTGCTTCACCTACGCCAGATGCCACGGGTGATGTCTTCTTTAAACGTCCTCGTCAGGTAGTAATCCTTAATGCTAGGTTTAATTCAAGGTAATTAGTATGTGCATTTGGCGTTGATATCATTGATAATTTGACTTCTTATCAAAATTGTGGTTGCAGGTTAGTAGTACTCCTCCTGTTACAGAGCCGACCTAGACATCTGTCCAGCCTGATATCCATGTTGAGGTACTAATCCTTAACGGTTGGTTTAATTCGAATAATTTGTGGAGAATTATATGTATATATGATCGGTATATTGACATGATCTTGCAGGTTGAGAGTACAGCTACTACAGATGCTCCTTCTCCTTCACAGCCGACCCCGGCATCTGTCCCGCCTGATGTCCATGTTGAGGATGAGACTACTGATTCTCCTGCTTCACCTAAGCATGATGCCACACCTCATGTCTCCTTTAAACGTCCTCGTCAGGTAGTAATCCTATTGTATCTATATTGTTGTCTCCCACTCACACAAACTGATAATCATTGATAATTTGACTTTATCAAAATTGTAGGCTCCAGTACCATGTGAGTTGGCCGTGGATAGCATAGAAAACAAGGTTGCATTTGGCATGGCATTTCTAGATGAAGGAGAAATGAGTAGGAAAGTACATGGCAAGCCTATGCCTTCTGGATGTCATAGAGTGTCGGTGGATGGATGGATTAAACCAGAAGCCTTGATTCCAGTTCCGGTAGTTGGTGAGATGGAAATGGTCAAGCAAGCTGTTGGATCTCATGTCGCATGGCCTAAGGAATGGATCATACCTCGAAATACCGAGGTTTGTATTTCTATAAAAATAATATTGTGGTTGATGTGTAAACTGCCAACTTATAGTGATTTCCCTTCTTATATGCCAACATTGTGGTTGCAGTTTAGTAGTACTCCTCCTGTTATTGAGCCGACCCCGACATCTGTCATGCCAGATGTTCATGCTGAGGTACTAATCCTTGACGCTTTCTTTAATTCAAGTCACTTGTGAAGAATTACATGTATATATATGATTGGTTTATTGACATGATCTTGCAGGTTGAGACTACAGCTGCACCTGCTCCTTCACAGCCGCCGACCCCAACATCCGTTCCGCCGGATGTCCATGCTGAGGTACTAATCCTTGACGCTTTCTTTAATTCGAGTCACTTGTGAAGAATTACATGTATATATATGATTGGTTTATTGACATGATCTTGCAGGTTGAGACTACAGCTGCACCTGTTCCTTCACAGCCGCCGTTTACCCCTATATCACTCCGTCCCATCCCTCCTGGTGTCAACCTTGAGGTAATAATATTTGTTATTAACTTTACTTCTAATTATTGCCTTAGGGTTCTTTGTAGTTAAAATATATATGATGTTTGTATCTCTCTATTGATGGTAGATTGGCAGCACTACTCCGGGTTCTTCTGAGCTGAACTCGCTGTCAGGTTCTAGACCTGCCTTTGTGGATTTTGGCACTATCAGTGGCTCTCCTTCTGATGAGTTAAAGCCGATATTGGGTGTACGTATCTTGGATCTTATTTGAATCTTATCTTTGTTTTTGTTTGATATTTTCTCCTTTCTATGATGAATATTCATCTGATTGGGGCTCTTGACATGTATTTGCAGTTGGACACAGATACAGATAAATTCAACGATAAAATGAGGCGGGGAGGTTCAGGCCGGAGTGGTGATCTTACGAGACCATTGAAAAGTCGAAAAATGAACTTCCTACTTAAGCATTGGTGGGGTAAGCCTGAGGATTATGTATGGTATGATCATCGTGGGCGTGGGTTTAATCATACTCTTTCTCATAAGAATGTCGAGTGCCTAAAACCCGAGAATGATGTGAGCTGCGCTATAATAGATGCCTATTCTGATTTGTTGAAGATTAGGGAGAAAAAGGCACATAATGGGGGCGTGTTCCATCCTCCGTGCAAGAAGTTCTTCATTTTCTATAGCTATTTCCTTACTCTTGCCAAAAATTATTGCACAAACTGCAAGGTAAATCATCTATTCTCTTGCAAATTTTGTTTTGCTGTTTCTTTTCTCGATGTTGCTGCGTTTGTTTTCGTTGATATCTTTTCCGTATTGTTTTCGATGTTGCTGCAAGGTAAATCATCTATTCTCTTTTCCGTATTTTCTGTAGACTCTACGACTCTGTGTCAATTCTACCAAATTCTGTGAAAGTAAGCCTAATTTGGATTAACAAATGATATATTCGAATTAATAAATCATTTTAAATCTATTTATGAGAGATCTAGCCTAAATTAGGAAAATTAAATAAAAATTAGGGAAATGAAGCATAATTTGGATTAATAAATGATAAATTTGAATTTATAAATCATTTTAAATCTATTTATGAGAAACTTAGCCTAAATTAGGGAAATTAAATCAAAATTCGGGAAAGTAAGCCTAATTTGGATTAACAAATGATATATTCGAATTAATAAATCTTTTTAAATCTATTTATGAGAGATCTAGCCTAAATTAGGAAAATTAAATAAAAATTAGGGAAGTGAAGCCTAATTTGGATTAACAAATGATATATTCGAATTAATAAATCTTTTTAAATCTATTTATGAGAGATCTAGCCTAAATTAGGAAAATTAAATAAAAATTAGGGAAGTGAAGCCTAATTTGGATTAACAAATGATATATTCGAATTAATAAATCTTTTTAAATCTATTTATGAGAGATCTAGCCTAAATTAGGAAAATTAAATAAAAATTAGGGAAATGAAGCCTAATTTGGATTAATAAATGATAAATTTGAATTTATAAATCATTTTAAATCTATTTATGAGAAACTTAGCCTAAATTAGGGAAATTAAATCAAAATTACGGAAATGAAGCCTAATTTGGATTAACAAATGATATATTCGAATTAATAAATCATTTTAAATCTATTTATGAGAGATTTAGCCTTAATTAGGAAAATTAAATCAAAATTAGGGAAATGAAGCCTAATTTGGATTAATAAATGATAAATTCGAATTAATAAATCATTTTAAATTAAATCTATTTATGAGAAACTTAGCCTAAATTATGGAAATTAAATCAAAATTAGGGAAAGTAAGCCTAATTTGGATTAACAAATGATATATTCGAATTAATAAATCATTTTAAATCTATTTATGAGAGATTTAGCCTTAATTAGGAAAATTAAATCAAAATTAGGGAAATGAAGCCTAATTTGGATTAATAAATGATAAATTTGAATTTATAAATCATTTTAAATCTATTTATGAGAAACTTAGCCTAAATTAGGGAAATTAAACCAACAGGACTGCAAATCTTGATCGAACCAACAGGACTGAAAATCGCCCAAATTTCACCCTTTCTATATGTTTTTCTCTCCTCTATGCGTGTGTTTGTATAATTCAAGAAGAAGAATTGTGTTTCTGTGTGTTTAAACAACCACTACATATGGTTCGTATGATATATGTTCAAGTGCTAATTGGTTTCGTGAGTGATATGAAATTAATATTGCAATATACATCATAATTATTGCAGGTGCATCCAGAAATGTTTAAAGCCGAGGCTGCGATTAAGGATCAACAAGCTTTCTATAACACTTATAGGAAACAACACATCGGGGATCCATTAGAAGCTTGTGATTTTGCTTTCCTTCCCGCATGCGTAGGACATCATTGGATTTTGTTTATTGCGGACCTCCAGAATTGGCATGTGATGATAGTTGATCCTCTCCGGGAGGAGAAGCGGGATGGCTTACGGAAGGCGTACGCACATGAAATTTATGTGATGGTACATTATTTTTTTAGAGTTATCTTATTAATCGATTTATTCATATCCGAATATCTTGTTACTAATAATGATCGTTTGTAGGAACGATTCCTCCCCTGCATGCTTCATCACTTGGACAAGGAAAAATTCCCTAACAAATTTAAACCTATGAGGGCAAAGTTCATGGAAAACCGACCGAAGCAACCAAATGGTTATGATTGTGGCGTGTATGTTTGCAAGTATATGGATGCTATCCTTAATGGCATATCGTTACATGAGGCGGAGTGGGGATCCACCCTTACGTCTACCACTTTCCGGTATCGCATAGCGTGGGAGCTTCTTAGTGGGGAAGCTCGAAATATTTCTGAATATGGGAAGTTGCAGAGGAACAAGGGCCTTTAGATTAGTGTTTATTCGTGTTTATTAGATTTAATGTTGGATTGTAATTATTAGATTTGATTTTGGATTGTAATTTTGGATCATAAATATGTAATTTTGGATTGTAAATTTGATTTTGTTTTGATTTTATTTTTTAACAGGTTTATTTGGATTTTTTAGAAACAGACTGCACTTTTAGCAGTTTTTTAAAAGTTATACAGAATGCATTTTGCAGTTTTTTTTTGCAGAATGACCTGGAGCATTGATACAATGCGCCTGGCGCAATGTTTCATTGCGCCAAAACTTAAAAAACTGGATTTTTAAGGAATTTTGATTTTTCTTTAATTATAATAAAATATTACATTTTTTAAAAAAATTTCAATTATTATAACATTTTAAGATTTTAGAAGGTGTAAAACATTTTTTTTAAATAATTTTGGCACAAGATTCCAAAAATTAGTAAAAACAGCCATTTTATGCAGTTTATAATCCTCTGTTTTACTCTGTTTCTGGACCTGGCGCATTGATACATTGCGCCTGGCGCAATGTTTCATTGCGCCAGGACTTAAAAAACTGGATTTTTTAAGGAATTTTGATTTTTCTTTAATTATAATAAAATATTACATTTTTTAAAAAAATTTCAATTATTATAACATTTTAAGATTTTAGAAGGTGTAAAACATTTTTTTTAAAATAATTTTGGCACAAGATTCCAAAAATTAGTAAAAACAGCCATTTTATGCAATTTATAATCCTCTGTTTTACTCTGTTTCTGGACCTGGCGCATTGATACATTGCGCCTGGCGCAATGTTTCATTGCGCCTGTACTACTTTGATTTTTTTATTAAAGAAAACTGCATAAACTGCGTTTTACTAATTTTTTCATGATTTCAGTTATTTTATTAAATTTAATTTTACTAGTTGCTCATGAATAAAATTTAGAATAATTTTAAATAGTACTTAAATATTATGAATACGAATAATACATAACATATTCAATTGTTTTTTGGACAATTTCTTCTATCATGATTTGTTCCAACTTCTCCGCACTTTCCGCACTTTCTTGGCTTCGTATTTGAAGTCGAAGTTTCAATACCACTTTTATATCTTTCCGCTTTCTTTCTTCCCTTCGTTTTTGACATTGGTGGATCAAATATTGGATCATCTTGATGGTAATCATCTTGATAAAACGAATCATTCATCCTTTCCTTACGTTCTTCCGGGAAAGCATTTTTCACATGACATTTCTCTCTCTCAATCAAATTCATCACGTAATTGAACCGTCGTACGGAACAACTACCAATAGCACCCAAACCTTGAAAAGATTTGCACAATGCACTATACCTTGATGATTGTGATGCACCAACATTTGCAAGAACGGGAGGCGTATATGGTAGAGGTCCGGCAATTTGGTTGCCTTTCATAGTCCACCTAGGCATGATGTAATCTTTTGGTATTTGGGTTTTTTGTTGTTTATCGAGGTAACGGATCATGTGTCTACAAATCATTCCGGAATGTTCGAACTTTTTACAAGCACATTCAATCATTTGGTCGATATGAACCGTCAATTGATAACTTCTTCTACGATTCTCCGGTACGGTAGACTTCTCCACCAAATACATTTTAAACAAGTAACATCCCAACCCTTTAGCTTTCTTCACGACATAAGATTGACTTTTTAAAAGCTCTTTTTGAAATTTTTTAAACATTTCCTTTGTGTAAACTTCGGATGCATGAATTTCCAAGGATGAGTGCAATACTAGTCTTCTTTCGGTTTCCTCGGTGTCGAAATCACATTTAACCTCCTTAAGATATTGTGTCTCCAAAGCCTTTTGTGAATTTTCGATGAATTCTTTCAAACCGGTAGATGCTTGCACATATTCATCAAAAAAAGCATTCATAGACTCGCTCCTTGAGGTAGTGGTCATACCGGCGGAAAAATAATTTCTCGTGTAAGCACCGATCCATTGATCTCTAATAGCATACATTTGATTTAACCAAACATGATTCTCAAGTTGGTACTTCTCGACCAATTCCTCCCACTTACCTTGGAATTCCGTTGGTGACAACGACTTGTACACACATGCATTGAAATCCGATTTGAAATCCGGATAGTTGGTGTACAAATTAGACAACTTCTCGGGAAACTTATTACTTATATGCCATGTACAATATATATGCTTTGTATGTGGCATAATCTCAGCAATAGCATTACTCAAAGCGAGGTCTTGATCGGTGATAATTGTCACGGGCGGTTTATTGTCAACGGCTTCTAACCACGTTTTCAAACTCCACTTATAAGATGGCTCTTTTTCATCCCTTATGAGTGCAAATCCAAACAAAATATTTTGGTAGTGATGATTTACCCCCGTAATGGGTATGAAAGGCATACAATACCTATTCGTCCGATAAGTCGAGTCGAACGTAACCACATCACCAAAATTTTTGTATGCATTCATGGATCGAGGATCTACCCATACCAAACCCCTAACACGATTCTCCTCGTCCACATCCACTCGATAGAAAAATTTTCCAAAATTAGTTTCTTGTTCTAATTCCCGAAGTAAGACCAAACCACACTCCGCATCTCCTAAATCAAATACCCGGCGTCGAATGTCACGTATGACATTACGCACGTCTTGTGGGGAGAAACCAAGATTTTCAACACCGCCACATGTCTCGCTTAGATATTTCATCACTTTTGCCGTCTCGATGCCGGATTTGTTAAACAACTCAATAATTGATTTAGTGATTGGATCTATGTTTTGAGACCTTTGAAAAAATTGAACCTTATCCGGTGTCACCATAGCATGATTGTGTTTCAATTCGACCGAACTTATAATCCATTTATTTGTTTGCACTTTATGAACTACGCACATGCGGGCTTGACAATTTGTTCGTGGAATTACATCTCTAATACGTTTTCCTTTATCACGACCCATTAAATTCAATGGTTTTGTTCTTCCACCCTTCCGACAAATAAAAAACCGGGATGATGGATCCTTAGTTCCTAAATGATTATGCGTATTCCTAATTATTATCTCGAATCCGACACTTCGACCATAATCCCTATAAAATTTTGTCGCCTCATCTAATGTGTCAAAAATCATACCAACACTAGGCACAACATCATTAATATTCGGAAATGTAAACCCACAATTTTCGTTTCCGATATTAATATCACCATCATCTTCATTATAATCTTCACCATCATTTTCTACATTCACCTTATTTTTACCTTCATTAACATCATTTTTTCCCGCATCATCATCATCATCCACATTCATCTTTTCCTTACCCACATTATCATAGTCATCAACATCTATTATTTCATCAATAAATAATTTTCGAGAAACCGGATTTTTTCTAGCGGGCGTAGTAACTTCATAATCATAATCATAATCATTATGATCCTCACTAGATGAACTAAAATCATTAAATAAAAATGTTGCCATAAAAACTAACCTTTTTTGATAATATTTGACCTCCAAATGATAAGCAAAATTGCACTTTAAACCTTAAAATATAATTTTTTAAGGATGTTAGGAGAATGGAAAATTTTTAAGGATGTTGGGAGAATGGGAGAAATTTGGAAGAACTTTGATTTAGAAAGTGATGGTAGTGAGTTAAGTAGTCCATAGTTGAGAGAATGGATTGAAGAATGGGAGAATGAATGAATGTTTGGAGGATGGTAGAATTTTGGAAGAATTTAGATTTAGGAAAGGTTAAAGTAATAAAGTGTAAAGTAGTAAAGTGACAAACAGTGCCCCATGGTGAGTAACAGCCACCCAGCACCACCAACATAATGAAATTAAAGATATCTACGTTACTGGCGCATTGTTTCATTGCCCCAATTCCCCCTGGCGCAATGTTTCAATGCGCCAGGCGCAATGAAACATTGCGCCAACTCCATATGGTGCAATGTTTCATTGCGCCATGTGCATTGAAACATTGCTCCATTTTTTTTAATGTATATTTAATTATTTAAAATTAAAAAAATCATTATTATCGCATTATAAATACTTAATTTAGTTCACTTAACTTAATTTAGTTGAATAAAAATTCAATTCACTTAATTTTAATATTTAGTTGTGAATTTTGTTTGAAATTTAAATGTATGTAGTTATGCAACTGTGACCTTATCAATTTAGTTTGAGTTTATTTTTGTTTTTTGTATCTTTAACTTAAATAATCGTAAATGGCGATATCTAAAAATTAGAGATACCTCTTCGTTGAAAAACAGACAATAGTAGTAATATAGATGATATGATAGTTAGATGATAGTTCATTCTTAAGAAGTTTAAATAATTGTTAACATATTATTGAGACATTATCATTCAGTTAAAGTTTTATTTTGTATTTTGTATCCTTAAGTTAAATAAACGTAAATTGATATGTAAAAACTAGAGGTACCCCTCGTTGAAAAAACAGACGATAGTAGTAATATAGATGATAGTTCATTCTTAAGAAGTTAAAATAACTCTTAACATATTATTGAGACCTTATCATTCAGTTAGAGTTTTATTTTGTATTTTGTATCCTTAGATTAGTTATTTTTAATTTCATAATTAGTTTTAATATCCAATCTTACATTTTTTAAATTACATTGAATTAAAATAATAATAAATCATAGGCAACGTTACATTGCGCCTGGCGCAATAAAACATTGCGACCTGCGCATTGTAACATTGCGCCTATACGCAATGTAACATTGCCCCATGTCGCAATGTAACAATGCCCCATGTAATTTTTCAGCAGTTCTTGGCGCAATGTTACATTGCCCCGAGCGCAATGTAACATTGCCCCTAGCGCAATGTAACATTGCGCTGGGTGGATGTCCACCCGTGGTTCTTGACCTGCTCGCTTTAAATTATTATGATCAATTTTATCGATTGTAAAATTTTTAAAAAATATGTATAATATAACGGAAGGAATGGAGTACTAAAATATCTCATCCTTATCCATAGTTGATCCACCTTGGCTCTCTCATCTCTTTCTCCCGTGCATATAATACACCCTTTTATTCTACACACACACACACTTATATCTGACATTAGATAAGATTGTACTTTCACAAAAAATATCCTAAACACTAAACACACTTGTATTACTACAATGATTACAACAAGATCTTCATCATCTTCTTTGTTTCTGGGTTGTCTTAATGACCTCAAATCCTATTCGAAATCAAATTCTTCATTAATATTTATGCATGCTCCATCCATTACTACAAAAACAAGTACACTATGCTGTTGTTCGAGAAACAACAGCCATGGTCACGTACCAAAGCTTCAACCTTTTAGTACCAGAACCAAGTTTGATCGTGTTCTTCAAGACCCTCCTTTGATTGAAAAATCTGAAACTGAACTTGCAGGTGTGTAGCTTGTGTGTTGTGTAATATATTTTGTTTGTTATATCATGAGTTATTATATAGTAATCTTTTCCCTTCTTTTTCAGATTATTGTTCTACACTTGAAGGAGAAAATTCTTATAGTTGCTGGCAAGCTTATTTTGAACTCAAAGATCTCGAAGTAAGTAATGAGTAGTGCTAGTGTATATTTCATACTGTTTTTAATGTACCCGAAAATATGAAATTTGTAGATTAGACCAACACATATTTATTGGATTTTATGATTATTTCTGTTTGTCTTTTGGAAGATCTGAACTTTGAACTTTATGGTTCGTCCTAAGCCCTGTTATTGAAATCGGTCGATAAATTAGTCAAAAATCGGACAAAATTTTGGAATTGATGATAAATCGCCGATTTTTTTTTTAAAAATAACCCAATAAATCGTAAATCGGTACCTCAATCGAATAGTTCTGATATCCGAAATCTGCAACACTCCTAAGTAATAATTAAGCTAATTTTCTTCTTATTTTTTGTTATTTGTAGAACAAAGAGCCTAAAGATGAGGTCGAGAAAGTGATACTTCAAGCAGGGGGGATAAAATCGTTGATTGGATGTTTACATGGGATATCTGCAATTCACAAGGCCAAAAAGGAAGCAGTCAATGAGTCGGACAAGGCATCAGAAAATGCGAAGAAACAAGTGGAAAACCATTGTCCAGTGCCAGATGGATTGCCGAGATCAGCTGCAGAAATAGAGGAGGAAGAAAAAGCAAGAATGCCGGATTCACCGTTCACCAGGTTGCTTAGAAACAAAGGGAGGTTTCCGGCTTGGTACTCCCCTGCACCTGACCATGAAACAGACTAGGAACATGAATGTAGATAGTGTGTAGTTTGTGATTTTCTATAAACTAAAATGTGGCACTTGAGAATTATGAATTAGATTTCTGTTGTTTTTGTTAGCATATTGGGTAAGTTTTGTACCTTTTGTCAACTTGTATGGTTGGATTTTAATTCGAAATTGTAGTTGCAAAAAAATTTACCCAGTAATAGGAAATTTCAAGTCCCTGTTTTCAAAGATATTTGTTCTCGTTAGATGTACATTGAATTCGACTGCGAATGGCCCCTGGTAATGTCTGTGGTAGAATGCTCATAGTCTGTCCTTGAAATCTCAGCTTCCTTCATTTAAGGAGATCTGCAAACCTGTGAATGAATTACTAGATAGTAGAATGATCCGAATTTAACTATCTACTGTCACGTCATGATTTTTGTTAATTACAAATACATCTCTGAGCAAGAATTGTAGGAATTACCTGATGAGAAATAACCGATGGCTGGAGAATGCATTGTAGTTCATTTTTACAGTTGTACTTTTTTCTTGATACAAACTCAGCTTTCGCCTTGCGATAAACGTTTACCCTTGGTTGGGAGTGCCAAGGTTGCCCTCTTTAGGCCAAAAGTTGATGAAATTTCTCTTTTATCTGTCAGTAGCAGTGACTTCAGACTGGTATGTCAAGTTCCCTTTTAAAACGCTTTTCTGCATTTTGTTGTCGTGGTTTTTGTGTTCTGGGGTGGTTAAGAATGCAAAATTTGGAGTGATACTTTGAATCTTTGTGTTGCTCTAGTCTTTTCTGATCAGGCTTTACGAAGACTTCTCATATTGTTGAATCAAGAGTATATATAGTTTACAAATTCATTAATATATAACCTTTATTTGAACTTGGCCTGAAGACTATACTTATGAATCCTTAGACAAAACTGCATAGACTTATACAGATTTACTCCTTAGTTGTAGATATGGCAGATGCCATTAATCTTAATTATAGTTATATATGAGTGTTCTGTGTTGGTATATGTTAAGTTAGGAATTATGATTCTGAAGAGCTGGTTTCTATGAAATACACATCGTCTTTTTTCTCTAATTTCTATGAAAGTTGAAACACACTTAAGGAGCAAGTCCAACAGATCCCTTATATGGTCTCCTAACTCAAATTATAAGGAATATGGTCTAAAAGTATGCTCCAACAGCCTCTTAACTTTTCCTTAACTAAGAGTATCATGTCATCCCTTAAAGATAAGGGCTCCCTTATTTCACTTTTATTAATAAAATATTATTTTCTCTTCTCTTTCCAATTGTTTCCCTCTTTTTTTGTTCTTCCTTCCTTCCTTTGTTTTATTATTTAATATTTATAAGGATCAAATATAAGGAAGCTTGTTGGAGTTGTCGTACCTTATAATATCCTAAATCACTAAGAGCCTAATATTTTATAATATTTATAAGGAAAATAATGGCTGGTGAATGCATTGTAGTTCATTTTTACAGTTGTATGTGGATTAGAAGGCTTTATTTATCCACAATTCTTCTACTAGTGTTGCATACTCTTGAGTGGCATCTGGGAAAATGCTCTTCAATTTCCAAACATCAAAACTTGGAAATGCTGATGCCTAGCACAGAATGCTCAATACTTTCTTTACCAACCTGGTCAGTATTCTGTGTGCCAACATGGTGTACAAGTACAAGCGTCAAGATATGTAAAGGTATGTATTGAATCCAACGCCATGCTACCTTATTTACTCTAAATTTGAAGGAATATATGCTTTGATTTATATCATCTTTTTCAGTTCATTCCTGTGGTACAATAATACCTCCTTTCATATATAGTAGACTGTAATTCCTATTAGAAGTGCAGAAGATATAAGATTTGAGTCTGAGAGAACTTTTGCCATCCTTTTTGGAGCTTCTGAGTGTAAACAAGCTCTGGAAATCTTTAAAGGGATTAGAAAGTTTTGAAATAGTAATGCATTTGTGTTTGTTTTTATTTGAATTCTTTGGTGTCACTGAGTTGTCTCTGTTTAGTTAGGCAGAATGCAAATCACTGTAGAACTGATACTTAATCATGGGAACATAAACCTGATCAAGTGATTATATATCGACCCACGGTGGTTTAGATTTTGTTTGTACTCAGTTTATCTGTGTATCGTCTCACTAAAGACTTTGACATTTGACAAACTTGCAGATTTCTCTACTAAATTGTAGATCAATCTTAAAATTTGAGTTGAGAGAGGTGGAGAAGATTAACTTTTTATTTAGATGCAAGTTAAGTTTTTCCAACTAAATCTAGGCAATTGAATCTTTTGATAAAAAAATATACAAATCAGTCATTTAGTCTTTCTAACTCGTCTTGAAAGGTTAATATAGGAGTTAAATACGCTGTATCTGAATTATCCTTGCAAAATACTGTCTCTCACATCACAACTTATCTTCGATATTAGATTTGGCAAGATGCTCATTCTAGAAAAGCAAAGGAGGATAGCTTTGCATTTTCCAGGTTCCTTGTATCAGTCGCAGACCTTAAAAAAGGGAAATTCTACTACTGGTTTGTTTGTGCTGTCCTGGTGCTTAATCCTGCTATAGCTATTTTGAAACCTGTCTTGTGCCTCCCTCCTCTAGATCCTACTTTTGAATGAGATATACTTAA
Source organism: Saposhnikovia divaricata (assembly GCA_036435485.1). Lineage (NCBI taxonomy): Eukaryota > Viridiplantae > Streptophyta > Magnoliopsida > Apiales > Apiaceae > Saposhnikovia > Saposhnikovia divaricata. The sequence goes on along the minus strand of CM071597.1, from coordinate 6,386,670 downwards.
GTACATTTTCTTGGTTAAATTGTTCCGTCTATCCTTGTACTAGAGCTCTGAACACCTGAAATGCGACATTTTAGTCCATCACTTGGTACGAATTTCGTGCTTCTCTCTGATTCGCTACATGTGCTTTACCCATAGAGATTCTTCAGAAGTGTTTTAGTGTAGAATAAGTGCACAAGTTTTGGAGAAGTATATATGTAGTTGTAAATGCAGTATCAATCTTTTGGAACCTTCTTGTTACTTTTCAACCCTGAGACCCGGACAGCAGCTTGTACTGAATAGTGGAATCCAAGCTCAGCCGCAGGTAGAAGACGCTTTTTACTCAGAATTGAAACAACAATATTGATAGACTGTTTGGCTAGCAGTGTTCTGAAGATGAATCTTACAACAGGGTGTCTAGGATATGGAGTCTCTTTAACACATGAAATGAGTCTCTCCAATAAATTTATTGTGACTAAATGAAACAGAAAGAAATGAATTACTAATAGGAAAAACTAATGATCATACAAATGCTAGAAATGTTAAATTACAGTTAATAAAAATATAAATTAAAGATGTGCACAATTACTAAAAATAACTTTTTTTAAGTATATATTGAATCTGATTAACCGGTAATTAGCTTTTATATAAGACTTGGTCATTGCCAATATTAGCAAGCATGATCCTGTTCCATTCATGAAATTAACTGAAAACTAATCTAAAATATATCATAGTCCCAAAATAGTCTTGCCAATTTGTGGTTTAGAAAGATGTTAGGAGGAGAAATGAATTAAGAGCCCTTCAATTTGGTTGGTCATCTCAGTTCAGCCTCAATTCTCAATATTAATAGGTACATCCCTTCATGATTCCTGAATAGTATTAAGCAGCCTTAGGCTTGTCCAAGCAGGTTTAGTAGGCATGGGTAACTCAAGAATGTTGAATGATATAGGCTGCCTTCTTTTTCTTTCTTTTCTTTCTCTGTCTACTGTATCATCAACACCTGAAGGTGTTCCTATAGGAACCGAAAAGGATGTTGATACCAAAGCATTTGCCAATCCTAGGCTTAAGAATGCTTACACTGCCCTTCAAGCATGGAAGACGGCTATTTTCTCTGATCCACACAACATGACGACCAATTGGATTGGTCCCAATGTATGTACTTATTACGGTGTTTTTTGTGAACAGGCACTTGATGATCCTAGCTTGACGGTTGTTGCTAGCATTGATCTTAACAAGGGAGATATTGCTGGACACCTGGTGCCACAGCTTGGCCTCTTGACTGATATGGTAGTTTTTCACGTTAATAGTAACCGTTTCTGTGGAATCATACCCGAGGAGTTCTCAAAGTGCATTATTTTACGTGAATTTGATGTAAGCAACAATCGTTTTGTTGGTGCATTTCCAGACGTTGTTTTAAGGTTACCGGCCCTTATATACCTCGATCTCCGTTTTAATGATTTTGAAGGGCCTTTGCCATCAAAAGTCTTTGAAGTTCATCTTGATGCTTTGTTCGTAAACAACAACCGGTTCACAGACAACATTCCTGAGAATCTTGGCAATTCACCTGTTTCCGTGATTGTGTTGGCCAACAATAATTTTACTGGATGTATTCCAAAAAGCATTGGCAAAATGGCCAAAACATTGAACGAGTTGATATTTATGAACAATAACCTCACCGGCTGCTTGCCCGAAGAAATTGGGTTGTTGTCAAACTTGAATGTGTTTGATGTTAGCTTCAACAATTTTGTTGGATCATTGCCTGTAGGCCTAAACGGGTTGAAGAACATCAACATGATTGATATATCTCACAACAAATTGGTTGGTTCTGTTCTTGATTCTATTTGCTCATTGCAAAGTTTAGAGAACTTCACCTATTCATATAACTTCTTCAAGGAAGAGATGAAAAGTTGCCAACATCCAAGGAATGGTCTAGTACTAGATCACAAAATGAATTGCTTACCTGATGTGCCAGACCAAAATTCTGTGGAGGCGTGTATGCCTGTGGTAAAACAAACAGTCAGTTGCGAATGTAGAGATAGCCCTGGGCACGAATCGCCTGTCCAACCACCACCATCTTCATCAACACCATCTTCATCAACACCAACTCCATCAACGCCTAAAGCCACCCCCAGTCCATCAACACCAACTCCATCAACGTCTAAAGCCACCCCTAGTCCATCAACACCAACTCCATCAACGCCAACTCCATCAACGCCTAAAGCCACCCCCAGTCCATCAACACCACAAATTTCACCTTCACCAAGTCCAAAATCAATTACATATCCAGAAGGATCATATACGCCTTCCTCTCCCACTCCCAGTCCATCAACACCAACTCCATCAACGCCTAAAGCCACCCCCAGTCCATCAACACCAACTCCATCAACGCCTAAAGCCACCCCCAGTCCATCAACACCACAAATTTCACCTTCACCAAGTCCAAAATCAATTACATATCCAGAAGGATCATATACGCCTTCCTCTCCCACTCCCAGTCCATCAACGCCTAAAGCCACCCCCAGTCCATTAACACCAACTCCATCAACGCCTAAAGCCACCCCCAGTTCATCAACACCACAAATTTCACCTTCACCAAGTCCAAAATCAATTACATATCCAGAAGGATCATATACGCCTTCCTCTCCCACTCCCAGTCCATCAACACCAACTCCATCAACGCCTAAAGCCACCCCCAGTCCATCAACACCAACTCCATCAACACCAACTCCATCAACGCCTAAAGCCACCCCCAGTCCATCAACACCACAAATTTCACCTTCACCAAGTCCAAAATCAATTACATATCCAGAAGGATCATATACGCCTTCCTCTCCCACTCCCAGTCCATCAACACCAACTCCATCAACGCCTAAAGCCACCCCCAGTCCATCAACACCAACTCCATCAACGCCTAAAGCCACCCCCAGTCCATCAACACCACAAATTTCACCTTCACCAAGTCCAAAATCAATTACATATCCAGAAGGATCATATACGCCTTCCTCTCCCACTCCTCAATCACCAAAGACTCCATCATCTCCATCACCAGCTTCTGATGTTAAGCCAGTAACACAAATACCACCTCCATCTAGTTCTAAACCTAGTCCATCACCTCCAGTAAAATCCTCTCCCCCAGCATCTCCACCTCCGGTAAAATCCCCTCCTCCAGCATCTCCACCTCCCGAACATCCAAAGGCCACACCACCAGCTTCTGATGTTAAGCCAATAACACAAATACCACCTCCATCTACTCCTAAACCTAGTCCATCACCTCCAGTAAAATCCCCTCCACCAGCATCTCCACCTCCCGAACAACCAAAGGCCACACCACCAGCTTCTGATGTTAAGCCAATAACACAAATACCACCTCCATCTTCTCCTAAATCTAGTCCATCACCCTCACAATCACCTTCAGGACAATCCTCACCACCATCTTCTCCAACACCTCAATCATCAAAGACACCTTCACCTTCAGGACAATCCTCACCACCATCGTCTCCAATTCCTCAATCATCAAAGACACCATCACCTTCACCTTCACCTTCCGGTGTTAATTCGTTAACACCTACACTATCTCCACCACCTCCAGTTCACTCCCCTCCACCTCCAGTTCACTCCCCACCACCTCCCAATTCCCCGCCTCCACCTGTCCACTCACCGCCCCCTCCCCATTCACCACCACCTCCTAAGTCACCACCACCAGCTCCTGTACATTCGCCACCACCACCTGTACATTCGCCACCACCACCACCTGTACATTCCCCACCACCCGCTCCTGTCCATTCCCCACCACCAGCTCCTGTCCATTCACCACCACCACCAGCACCTGTCCTTTCGCCCCCACCAGCACCTGTCCGTTCGCCACCACCCGCTCCTGTCTCACCACCACCAGCTCCTGTCCATTCGCCCCCACCACCAGCTCCTGTCCATTCTCCCCCACCAGCACCTGTCCACTCGCCACCACCACCAACACCTGTCCAATCGCCACCACCACCAGCACCTGTCCATTCTCCCCCACCAGCACCTGTCCGTTCGCCACCACCAGCTCCTGTTCGTTCGCCGCCACCACCAGCTCCTGTCCGTTCGCCACCACCACCAGCTCCTGTCCATTCGCCACCACCAACACCTGTCCGTTCGCCACCACCAACACCTGTTGTCCATTCTCCACCACCGGCTCCTGTCCATTCGCCACCACCAGCACCTGTCCGTTCGCCACCACCAGCTCCTGTTCATTCTCCTCCAACTCCTGTTCCTTCACCACCACCAGCTAATGACTTCGTCTTACCATCGAACCTGGGAGCCTTGTACTCATCACCGCCACCACCAATGTTCGCAGGATATTAAGCAATATTTTATGTTTCAATGCTCTTTTTTGTTTTATCTCCATTTGTAGTTCAGAATGCAAAATGTTCAAACATTTGTCAGGAATAATTTTTTTACATCTTTTCTCAATAATTTGTCTATATATTCTTGAGTATCAGTCAATTGCTTGTACAAATGATCCATTAAAATAAGAGCTTTATTTCTTTATTATGATCGAGCTTACACACAAGTTATTATTGTTTAACCAAATAGTTCTTGAGATGAATTAACAACATTTTTCGAATTTTATATGTGATTCTACGACATCAAAGTTTCTTTGATGGGAAAAAATCAATGTAATTACCAGAAAAAGCCGGTTATTCCAAATCTTGAATCATCTCCACAACTTGATCCATGGAAGGCCTCGCTTTCGGGTCACTTCGAAGACACAGTCTTGCAATGCCAATAAGAGCAACCAGATTCGGATTTACGTCTACCATTCTCTTATCAGGTATTCCCTCTAAGCCTTCTCTTCTTTTCTTTTCTTTTATGTACTCCCCTAAGTTTGTAACTGAAGCTTTTTTCCCCGTGACAAGCTCTAAAAGCAGTACTCCAAAGCTGTAAACATCAGACTTTTGTGAAAAAACTTTGGGAACTCTATATTGGTTGTGTGTTAATTCAGGTGCTATTCGACCAGGATTTCTTCGGATGATTGTTGCAGGTGGTATAAGGTAAGGTATCTCGTAGCTAGAAAGGCGTGCAGAAAAGTCTACGTTGATCAAGATATTAGAAGCCTTGATCACTCCACATACAAGAGCTTTGCCATTTTCTATCACTTGTTTGTGTACTGCAGTCACTGCCTTCGCTGCATCAAGTGCTATTTTCTGTCGAATCTTCCAGGTTAATGGTGTATATTGAATTCCTTCAGTCCCTACATGCAAAAGGAAACCACTTCTTATTTTATTTTTCAACTTGAAATGTTATGAAATTATGTTATGTATTTTTATGGTTTCTAAATTCAGATCTCTACGACATCTTTGGAATAAGGGACTTAAAAAAACTTTTACCCGATCCTACTAACGAGTGAGATATAGGAGTTTGTAAGGTCTGATATCTTAGACTGTAGAAACATTCATATACATTTGTAGAGGTTTTACTTCGGGTAAAATATTATTCTCCTTCGATTTGAATTTGATTATCAAGGAATGTTGTTAGAGATAGGGAATAAGAAAAGCCAAAAAAAAAAAAAAAAAAAACTGACTGACAATTAATATACTAACCATGTAGAAGCTCCTCCAAACTCCCTAAACAGAAGTACTCATGCACAACAAATGCTTCCCCACCATACCAAAAACTAAAGATTAGTTTTGCAATTGAATCATTTCGTAAACCTCCAAAGAACTTGATCCAAAACTCAAAATCATCTGAACTAGCCACCTCCGGTCGTATCTTTCTGATAGTTACAGTAGAGCCAAATTTGTGCACAGCCTTATATAAAGTCCCCAGTGTCCCCTCCCCAAGCCTAGGTTTAGGAATTTGAGCTAGCTCCAAAGGATCATACTTCTCTACAATAGCTTCATCACCAAATATCACCCTTATAGGACGTGACACCGTGACTTGTAGTAACGATACTGGACTTTCATCGATTTGTTTCTCATTCTCTGCTTCGCTTTTCGGTTTCACCTCATAATATTTTTCTAGCTTTAACTTGATCTTCCTGTAACCACAGCAAACCATTACCACCAATATGAAACTCAAGAACAAGTATTTGGCCTCGAATCTTTTCATATTTGTTTAATGTGATATTCTGATGGGATTTCTTGTGGTGCATTCTTGACAGGATCAACGAGATGAATCTGAATTATCATTGGTTGTTATTTCTTGTTTCATCTGAATCTTTGGAATCTTCATCCAAGTTGAAGTAAAGAACTTGTTAATGTCAATAGGATGCTGTGAACTCTGTTTTCTAAATGTTGTTGCATAGTACAAACAGAATATCATGTATTATATTATTACTAGCCAATGAAATTTCTTGTGTTAAGTCATGACCATCTTGTGTTAAATTACAAGATTCACAACCAAAGATGAAAGAACCACATGAATGCAACATTGTTTTAGTAGATTGAATTAGCACATTATTAAGAGTACAAACATGTGTTAATTATTTGAAGAGAGTAAACTTTTTTAATTATTTGTTAACTTTTTTTAATTAACCATTGAAGACTCATAGTCTGTCCTCAATCTCAAAAGCTTACAAAGTGAAACTAGTCAGACTATGCATGAATTACTTAAAAGCAGAATGAATCAAGTATTAAACTATCTTGTGTCATTTTATAAGTTTGTGTCAAGATATGTAATGAACACTAGAGCTTCTTTTAACTTAATAAACTGTAAAACCTAATTGCAGAAGGCAAAGGGAACGATTCTGGCAGAAAAAAATGCAATTTCATTTCTTAAAGCATCATCTGTTTACAGCAGAACATTCTATATTCAGTACCTGACAAAATATACCAGGCAGAACCATGTACAACAATTCGATAAAAGAAAAGCTATAGCGCGAAAGCTGGTTCAAGTGGAACATGTAAACTTACACTTGATTGTATCTTAATATTAGTAGTCTAGATGCACACTTTGCTGCAATTTCTCGTAGTTGTACAATCTTTGCATGACCAGTGAATTTTTTAAGTATTCGAATGTAAATAATTGATACCAGAGCACGAGCAATATGCGATACATGATACAGCCTTAGAGGTCTTTGATTGAGGTGGTCGTGACTGCTTAAGCAGGTACCTACGTCCTTACATGAACAATATATTGCTGACAAAAGAGTGAATCTTACTTTGCTGTACCTAAAGGACGAGGCTAATTAGTATGTTTCATCGTCATTTTGTTCAAACTCCTTGAATAGTTCATGATTCTCAAGAAAGAATACCAATATAGTTGTACAGCTTGCTCTGAATTATGGATTTAATTAAAACAAGTTAACTTATAATTTAAAATTTAATTTTGCAATAATTAATATATACTCAAAAATATCTTTCATTAAGCTCAACGAAGGGTTCAAAAGCATATACAATATTGAGATGCAGAGCACTTTCTACAATCTTAAAAGATAGCTACAAGAGATATTACAAAGATGATTTTTCATTCAATTTCCATACAGTTAGCTGTCCCGTGGCATCCCCAGTGAAAAACAGACCTCCGGTGCCTATCTGTAGTGTTCTTACTTCCCCCTTGGCATATATCCTTCCCCTTTCACTAAATGATGGCAACTCATATAGACGCACAGAGTTATCATTACAAGAACACAGCAAAATTGGCTTGGCTTCAGCATCAGTTATCCCGCAAAATCCTAGAATACCATGTCCTTCATCACATTCGTTGACAACTTCCAAATTTCCACTTTTAGTGGCAGCCCAAACTTTGATTTGGCCGTCCAAGGAGCCGGATATAAGAAATCTATCCCAGCAAATAACTGACATCACGACTTCAGAATGCCCACATAGCGTCTGCAAACACTTCAAAGTCTCGAGATCCCACACCTTTATTGTTTTATCCATGGACCCAGAATAGAGTCGATTGGCTCCAACAACAAGTGACACTACAGCACCAGTGTGACCTTTTAGTGTTGCTGCCACTTCAGAGGTACCGGATTTCCACACCAATATGTTTCCATCCTGTGTACCAGCAAATAACATATTGCTTCCCACCTCCATCGCATAAACTTGACCAACCACTGGTCCATTAAGAGCCACTTCAGCTTGACACTCAAAATTCCATGCCTTTACAGCTTTTGGCAATCCAACAAAAATACATGGACCATCACACATCAAACTTCCACATTCATCATCAAAGTAGACAACTTCACCACACTGGCCAGTATGGCAATTCCAAACTCGCACAGATTTGTCCTTGCTGACTGAATAGAGCTTGTCAGAACCAGAAGGAAGAGCGATCCCCGTAACAGCCTTAGTATGCCCATTTAACTTAGCCAACATCGTAAACCCATCTCCATAGTACCATGAATGCAAGTTCTTGCATTGATCACCATAGACGCAGTTCCCCGTGACCCAGTACTTGCATAGCTGCTTCTTCGGTTCCTTATTCTGTCTCTTTACCACATCTTTTGTTTCACTTATCAGAGCACTTTGCGTAACATTACAAGGCTTTTTAGCACTCTTAACCTCAAATTTAAAATCCTGTCTCCTCGGAACTCCAGTAATCTGGCTCGTCTTAGGCACATGGTAATTCGGGTTCTTCGATTTCTCTTGATGTAAAAACCTACAATAACTTCTTTTACAACACCCCGCCCTCCAAAATCTACAAACTCCATTAGTAGCTGAACTGCCTCCAACTTTCACCCGATCAAACTCCAATGGTACTCTCCTAGCTGCTTTGATATCCATAATTCTGAATATGAATCCAACAAATCACCGTAGAAATCTTGGCGAGGAGAATTTTCTAAATTACGACTATCTTTTTAGGATTGGGTTTGATTACAAAAAATACGCAAGCATATGTATATATCTTGCGTATTGCTTGGGCTGCAAGTTGCGTGGGCTGCAAGCTACTCAAAAATATTTTTTCAAATTACTATAGGATTGGGTTTGATTACAAAATCAAATTACTACTAGGATTGGGTTATTACAAAATCAAATTTCTACTAGGATTGGGTTTGATTACAAAAAATCACCTTTCATAAAAAAAAAAAAGTATACAAATAAATATTTGCAAACAATACGATTTACAATTTTACATCACATAAAATATAGATTCTAAATTTTAATTTAATATAAAAATTAAATTTCATAATAAACATGAATACCATCTTAGTACATCGACTGGATCCTAAAATTGTAGCTAATCCTTACATTTTACTATAAGATACAAATGATAACGTAATCTAACTATTAATTAATATAATTGTGTCAGATAAAAAATTGAAACAATATTATATTGTAGATGGACCTGACAAATTTTATCCCGACCAGAGAAATCGAAATAAAAAACAAAGAGTAGAGAATCAATTTTTTTATCCAAATTAAATAATTCAATAATTAAACTAGTTTGAAGCAATCATATCTAATCCAATATCGATTTATTAAGTCAAATTCAATAATAGACCCGAAAATCAATTGGAACCGCACCAAAAATGACATAAGGTGGTGTTTGGAAACTTGAATTTCATTTCAAATCCATGATTTCAAATTCAGAATTTGAAATCCATAATTTCAAATCCAAATTTTTCGTTTGGTAAGTACGAGAATTTTAAATTCAGAAATTTTAAATATGGAGAAAATTTTCCTGGAATAAATTTCTCGAGAAACTTTTCTCGGGAAAAAATTTCTCGAGAAACTTTTCTAGGAAAAAAATTTCTCGAGAAAATTTTCCCGGGAAATAATTTCTCGAGAAAATTATTATGGAAAAAAATTTCTCGACAAACTTTTCCTGGAAAAAAATTTCTCAGTAAAAACTTTCCGGGAAAAAATTTCTCGAGAAAATTATTCTGGAAAAAAAAATTCTCAAAAAATTTTCCAGGAAAAAATTTTCTCGAGAAAATTTTCACGGGAAAAAACTTCTCGAGAAAATTTTCCCGGGAAAAAAATTTCTCGAGAAAATTATTCGAAATTTCTCGAGAAAATTTTCCCGGAAAAAAATTTCTCAAGAAAATTTTCCCGGGAAAAAATTTCTCCAGAAAATTTCCCCGGAAAAAAAATTCTCGAGAAAATTTTCCCTGAAAAATATTTCTCGAGAAAATTTTCCCGAAAAAAAAATCTCGAGAAAATTTTCCCGAGAAAAAATTTCTCGAAAAAAAATTTTCCAAGAAAAAAATTCTCGGGAAAATTATTCCGGAAAAAAATTTATCGAGAAAATTTTCTCAGAAAAATTTCCTCGGGAAAAAAATTCTCGAGAAAAAAAGTTTCAAAAACTATTTCTATAAAAAATTTCAAAAAAAGGAGTGATGGTAATATAGTTTGGTGGAGAAGAATTTCAAATGACTACCTTTTATTCGTAATTTCAAATTACAAAAAAATAGCTAATATTTAATTAGTATGGAATTCATCAATTCCAAATCCAAATTTTTTTAATCTTGCCAAGCACTAAATTTGATCTGGGAATTCTAATGAATTCCAAGTTACCAAACAGACCATAATATAATTTGCTAATGATCCAAAACTTATGAAATTGAAATAAAAAATGAAACATTAAATTAGTTCACTTAGAGCATCTCCAATGGTAAAACCTCTTAGTTAAATTCATCTATGTGTCACCTACATGGCATCTATGTGGCACATTTTAGATATTAGGTAAAAATTCAATACTCCAACCATTATCCATTAGCAAAAAAATATAGATAACTAAAATTGGGCTAGCTACATTTGTAAAACCTCTAAATCTATTAGGTATAATTTTAGATAATATAATTATACATAATACCATTGGAGTAAACCTAAAACTTCTTAGCTATAATTTTAGATAATTATCAATATATTATATTATATATTATAGCTAACAAATATACATAACACCCTTGGAGCATCTCCAACCACCACTACCTATTAGGTAAAAAGTCTAGGTGGCACTATGATATACATATTAGCTAAAAAATATACACCTCCAACCACAAGTTCTGTTAGCAAAAATTATAGATATCCTTTATTTCATCTTCTATATCTGTTGAATCTGTAGTCATTATCTAAAATATCCATGTCACCTTTTTACCTTATTTAAATTATATCCATGGTGAATAACGAAAAAGGTGAACCAAAATAATAATAAAATACTGTTTTTGAATTGTAGCTAACCATTATTGCTAACACCACTAGAGCACAATGTGTTACAGCTTCAACAAATTTTAGCTAACACTTATTATAGCTAATCATTATACCTAATGCCGTTGGAGATGTTCTATAAGCATTTTCTTATTCGAAATAGTTTTATTGTAAAAAAAATAACATAACAAAATTAATCAAATTTTTTAAGAAGTTACATCATTTATGTTAATTTTTTTTTTAAGAATTTCTTTTCTAAGTCTCATAAATTAAAAAACGAACAAGTACAAGAAGTAATACTTCAACAAATTTACTTAAAAACCTTAATTTTACGATAATCCAAAATTGATTCAATATTAATTGAAATCTTACTTCTCTGATCCAAACAAAACCTAACCGAACCGAATTCAATCCAAAATTCATCTGATTTTTATCAAGATTTGAACCAAACCGAAACCAAATCAAATTATGCATAACTAGAACTAAAGTAGAACCGAATCAGATCCAATCTTATCCGTATCCAATATACCATCCTACCCGGTCTGTGTGCAAAAACTAACACACAAAATAAATAACCAGAAAAAACTTTGAGCTACATCTCACCCAAAAAATAGAAATATAAGAAACAGCCAGTATTTTATCTCAATGAAACTGAGCAAGAGAAGGAGCTTATTTTCTCAACAACATATAGTTAACAAAAGCTAGATTTGTACAGATAGGCACTGGAGGTCTGTTTTTCACTGGGGATGCCACGGGACAGCTAACTGTATGGAAATTGAATGAAAAAACATCTTTGTGATATCTCTTGTATTACTAAAGAGCTATTTTTAAGATCGTAGAAAGTGCTCTGCATCTAAATATTGTATATGCTTTTGAACCCTTCATTGAGATTAATGAAAGATATTTTTAAGTATATATTAATTATTGCAAAATTAGATTTTAAATTAAAAGTTAACATGTTTTAAAAGTTAACGTGTTAAAAGTTAACAAAAGCAAGATTTGGAATAATGGTCCAACAATTTCTCCAATTTTTCGACAAGATACTGGTTCTCACTGCAGCAGAATAATAACTTGTATAGTTGTAGATATGCTAAGAGAGAAATGAAGAAGAAAGAAACATTGTATTGATATTGATAACTGAATATTGTAACAAACTTGATGAAATGAAATACAGGACATCTGTTTATATAGTAACAAAGATAGCTATACTATTTTGACTTTGACTTTTAACTAACTAACTAACTAAAAGCCACCAATAGTTTTTTTGGAATATTAATATCTTTAGCCTCCCCTTGATGAGAAACCTTAGCAGCAACAGCATCTACATGAGCAGGTGTTGCATCTATACTAGCATTAGCATTAGTCCCCCCACAAATTGAAGACTGAGACAATAAGCAAAGACCCAATTTGTGTGAGAAAGTCCAATGTAACACTTTTCCCAAGCCTTTGGTTAAAATGTCTGCAACATTATCCTTTGTAGAAATTTGAGAAACAGAAACCAGACCAGACTTGATCTTTTCTCTAATAAAATGCACATCAAGTTCTATGTGCTTGGTCCTGGCATGATAAACAGGATTAGCAGTTAAATCTATTGCAGCCTTACTGTCACAAAACATAGCAGTAGGACCAGAAACAGGAAGTTGTAAGGCCTGTAAAAGATTAACAAGCCAAATCACTTCACAACTAGCATCTGAAAGAGCTCTATACTCTGCCTCTGCAGAACTTTTAGAAGTAACATTTTGTTTCTTAGATCGCCAAGAAATAGCAACAGGACCAAGAAGTAAACAATAAGCTCCAACAGATTTCCTATCATTAGGATCACCAGCCCAATCACTGTCACTATAGACCTTTAATTGAAGATCATTATTAGCTGGAAAGAACAAACCATGTCCTTTAGTGCACTTAAGATAACGAAGAACTCGAACTGCTGCATCCATATGCTTCACTCTAGGAGCATGCATAAACTGACTGAGAAGTTGAACAGAAAAAGAAATATCTGGTCTACAAGTGTTTAAGTAAAGTAACTTGCCAACCCAAGCTCTATAAACAGAAGGATCTGTCAACAATGTACCAGACTCATCACTATCATACAGCTTCAAATGAGGATCTAAAGGAACAGCCAAAGGTCTACAATCAGTCAATTCTGCTACAGCAAGAAGATCAGATATAAATTTTTGTTGAGACACAAAAATTCCAGTTGCATCCCTGTGAACTTCCAAACCCAAGTAATACTTCACAGCACCTAAATTCTTAATGCCAAATTTTGTATGGAGCAACTGCTTCAAAGCATTAATAGTAGAACTATCATTGCCAGAAATGAGGATATCATCAACATATACTAAGACTGCCACAAACACTCCACTTGTGGATTTATAAGTGAACATAGAATAATCCAATTTTGACTGAACATAGCCAATATCAATCAAACATGCAGAAAGTTTAGCAAACCATTCTCTAGAAGCCTGTTTCAAGCCATAAATTGATTTAACCAATCTACACACAGGATTCCTTCCAGATTTATTAATATACCCTAAAGGTAACTTCATGTATACTTCTTCTTGTAAATTACCATGTAAAAAGGCATTATCAACATCAAGTTGTTCAACAATCCAACCTTTTGCTGCTGCTATAGCTAACAAACTTCTGACAGTTACCATTTTAACCACTGGTGCAAAAGTATCATGATAATCCACACCTTCTGTTTGTGTATATCCCTTAGCCACTAACCTAGCCTTATACCTTTCAACCTGACCATTAGGTAGATATTTTACTTTATATACCCATTTGCTATCTACAACAGATTTTCCAGGTGGCAAAGGGACCAAATCCCATGTATGGTTATGCTCAAGAGCTTGCAATTCCTTTTGCATAGCCTCAATCCAAAGAGGATCCTTGACAGCTTGAAAATAATGTTTTGGTTCAACAACCTTTGTGGAATTAGCTAAGTAAACTGTGTCTGAGATATTTTGTGGAAGTGTTGAAAGAAAAGTTGACAAGTTTGCTTTTGAATTAAGAACATTGAGAGAAGAAGATTGATGATTATTTGAAATCTGATAATCATTCCACCATTTAGGCCTAACAATAACTCTAGTGGACTTTCTGGAAACAAATAAAGAGGGTGAAGAGGATGAAGGTGGATCCTCTGAATTAGAGAAATCATTGAAATCATTGAAATCCAAAGTAACTGATGGAGAAAAATTGTGAGGTACAGAATGTTCAGCAACAGGTGTAGAATGATCATGAGAAACAGAAGTAGTAGCATGAGGTAAAACATTGGTAAAAATAGATGAATTAGTAGGATTATCAAGACACCAATCTTGAAAAGTAGAAAATGATGAATTTGTGCCAGAAAGATATGGAAAAGTGGTCTCATGAAAAACCACATGCCTACTAACAAATATTGTATAAGTAGAGAGATCAAGTAATTTGTACCCCTTTTAATGAAAAGGATATCCAAGAAAAATAGATTTAATTGCTCTTGGAGCAAATTTATCCATTGAATGAATAGATGCATAGCATAAACATCCAAAAGCTCTCAAAGAAGAATAATCTGGAATTTTATCATATAGCATTTGGAAAGGAGATTTGTAACCCAAGACTGGAGTAGGTAACATATTGATGAGATAAGCTGCTGTAAGAACACATTCTCCCCAGTATTTTGAAGGTAACCCTGATTGAAACCTTAAGGCTCTACTCATTTCTAACAAATGTCTATGTTTTCTCTCCACTTTAGCATTCTGCTGTGGTGTATAAGGACATGAAGTCTGATGAATGATGCCAAGACTTGAAAGATAATCAGCAAAAGAATGACTCTTAAATTCACTCCCATTATCAGATCTAACAATTTTAGGAGATTTCTGAAATTGAGTCTGAACATGAGAAACAAATTTCTGAAAAATACTAAGAACTTGTTGTTTATTTGGCATTAAAAAGATCCATGTAGCTCTAGTATAGTCATCCACAATTGTAAGAAAGTATTTACAACCACTAGTAGTAGCAACATGATATGGACCCCAAATGTCCATATGTAACAAAGAAAAAGATTCAGTAGTAACAGTAGAACTGAATTTTGGAAATGGCAGTTTACATTGTTTTGAGAGAGGACAAACAGGACACTCTCTAGTAGCAACATTATCAGTAGAGATAGGAATGTGATGTAATATGGCATCAGGTACATGTCCTAACCTGAGATGCCAAACTTTGCTATCTACCATATGAGAAGTAGCACTTTGAACAACAGAAAATCCAGCATGAGTAGATTTTGATGAAGATGGAGAAGACAAATAGTATAGACCTTCAAATTGTCTACCAGTAGCTAGCACCTTCTGTTGACTCTGGTCCTGAAACAGACATTCATTTTCCAGAAAAGAAATAACACAAGCATGATCTTGTGTTAATCTTGAGATAGATAGAAGATTACAAGAAAACTCAGGCACAAACAAAACATTCTGGAGAGTAATGTGTTGATTTAAAACAACAGTCCCAACAGAATTAACTGATATGATATGTTGGTTTGGAAGTGCAACATGAAAAGGTTGTGAAATGAATTTAATATCTTGAAGTAAATCCTTATTACTGCACATATGGTTCGAGGCTCCAGTATCCACTATCCACAAATGAGAAGAATTTGGTAATGAATGAGAAAGAAAACTATATGCCATACCTGCCATAGTATGAACATGATCTTCTGGAGAATTAGGCTTATTTTGCATCATCATCATCATATGATTCATTTGAGACATCTGATGTTGCAACTGTTCAAAAGTTGGAGTCACAGAGCCAGAACTGAAACTCTGTGATTTTTCAGGTACAGAATTATTCTGCAACTGCATTGGAAAATTGCTAGCAAATTGATTGGTATAAGTACTTGGATAACCAACATTCATAGCCTGAGGCACCTGTCTGAAGCCAGTACTAGCAGTAGAAGAAGAAGACTGTGGAGCTGGAGTAAATTTCCCTTTTGCTTTCTTCTTATCTGGATAACCAATGAGTTTGAAACAATTTTCCTTCAAATGTCCTTCCTTATGACAATAGGAACATTTGAGACCAGACTTATTGTTTCCAAAGTTCTTGTGAGTAACTCCAGTTCCTTGAGAAGAATTGGCAACAGACTGTGGCTTAGATGCCTCTGTCACTGCACCAAGAAAAGAAGTAGAAGCATTCCTACCCTGTTTCTGCTTTTCATCTTGCTTAATCAATGAAAAAGCTTGAGATAAACTTGGCAAAGGATTCATCATAAGTATCTGTCCTCTAGCCACTGCATAACTGTCATTCAATCCCATAAGAAACTGTAAAAGCTTCTTTCTCTGCTCTCTTTCTTCTTGCAGCTTAGCAGAACCACAAGTACAACCACACTTGCAACCATTTACTGATTCTAAAACAGAATACTCATCCCAGAAATTCTTCAGCTTATGATAATAAATCTCAACTGACTTATCACCTTGTTCCAAAGCATGAATATCCTTTAGGACTTGATAAACTCTGTGACCATTCACACTAGGAAACTGACCATGAAGCTCCTCCCACATTTCTTGGGCAGAAGTAACAAAATCCATACCATTACTAATCTCTTCTGAAACAGTGTTCAATATCCAACTGATTACCATGTCATTAACCCTATCCCATTGAGAACTAAGTGGTGAACTAGCCTCTGGTTTGGGACAAGTACCATTAACAAGACCTAGCTTGTTTTTCGCAGACAAAGCAATAGTAATTGACCTTTTCCAAGGTCCATAATTCTTTGTTCCAGTTAATTTCTTAGAGATAAGCACAAGTCCTGGATGATCAATATTTTGCAAATACAACGGATGAAGATTTGAGTCAATGGAGACCTCATCAACAACAGGAACATGTTGATCAACATGTCTACGTTCGTCAACATTTTCTCCATTATTTTGAGTCGTCGAAGTATTGTTTTGATTCGAAACAACATTAGCATACGAAAGTTGAGGCCTAATTGAACTATTAAACCATAACATTTTGCAGAACAATCAAAACAACATGTATTTTTAACACGATTGCAATCTTAACAGCGGAAACTTAATCAAGCAACAAGCGACGAAGAACACACCAAATCGCGTAATGAACAATCAATCGACAGAGAATCGCGTAATCATAGATGTAATTCTTCATCAAAACAGCTCAAAATAACAAGAAACACAGATAAAAAATACAGATTCGTCGATGAAACCTGATGAAGAATTGGAAATGAAGACGAGAATCGTTGATAAACTACGAGGACGAAGCAGATCTTGATTCTCTATGGCTCTGATACCATAATAACTTGTATAGTTGCAGATATGCTAAGAGAGAAATGAAGAAGAGAGAAACATTGTATTGATATTGATAACTGAATATTGTAACAAACTTGATGAAATGAAATACAGGACATCTGTTTATATAGTAACAAAGATAGCTATAGTATTTTGACTTTGACTTTTAACTAACTAACTAACTAAAAGCCACCAATAGTTTCTTTGGAATATTAATATCTTTACAGAAAACAAAGAATAATTTCTTGTAAGTTCCGAGGTAGCGCACTGATTCTATCTTCCTTAAATCAGTCCGACTGACTTTTCTCCTACTAGACTCAGCCATTCTCTTCTGCAACAAGAAAATGTGTCATGTCAATTTCACTAAATAATGGACAACCTCAATAGTCAATACTTCCTCCCATCCATGGCAAAAATTTCATATTTTATTTCTAATAGTAAAATTATTGAAACATTGATGTTTTTATGTCTAAATATATTTTACCGTTTGTTATAAAGAAATTAATAAAAATTTTGCTTTCCGTAAATGTTAAAAATTAGTTGTTCTGAAAATTATGGAAAGATCTGCTTTCTTTTATAACAATTTTTTTAGCTAAAAACACTTTTGAATATTTTTAAAAATTATCAAATAATTTGTAGTTATATTTTTCAGGAAAAAAATTATTACTAGCCAAACTGGGACGTTGGTCTTTCTTTTGTTTTGTTTTTTTTTTTTTTGCATAAATGAAACCATTTTAAAAGGATAAAATACAAATAAAAACCAAACTTTTGTGTTACTTTGTGTTGGGCCTGTTGGCCCCCCAGTCCAACACAACTGATGTAACAGGACCCCTAATTCTCCCTTACCATACACCCATTTCTATTACTTTATCTACCAAACAAATTTTGATAAAAATGGATTTGTTACAAAATTAATTGCTACCAATAATTTATATCCTCCCGTTTATTTAAGAATTCTACGCAATTAAAAAAATGCAGAATAAATGTTATAAATAAAAAAAGATTTTTTTCATAAATATACAAGTTTAATTTTTTTTTACAAAATTACTTTATTTTAAAAAATATTTTACGAAAATATCATCTTATTTACAAAAATATGATTTGCAACCAAATTAACCAAACACAACGGTTTGCGATCACATATGCAACTGCGATGATTGTATTTATGTAAATAAGATGGTAGTTTTTGTAAAATATTTTTTAATAAATTATATTTTTATAAATATTTTAAAAAAAATAGTAAAATAGCAAAAAATAGAAAAAATGTTAATTTTGATAAGTATTCATAAAACAGAACACGTTAAAATAATGTATTTGAGGCTGCAAAGAATGAGCTGATTTTATTATCATTTTGTTTCATAAAATATATTTAATTTAACAAATTAAAAATGGACTTTGGATATGTCAATTGTCAAACCGATTCAAATTATAGCACATTTCGGTTGGTACGGTAGGGTGCAAGTAAACGACGTCGTAGCTTGAACACATTGAGAGAGAATGGAGGGTGTAGATTGATCGCAACAGTCTGTATCTATCGATCTGAGTGAACAAGATATCAAACTTGAATCGTGGTGGTCACTTGATTGTGTTGAAATGGAGAAGAATGATGTGAAATCAGAGAGTGAAGCGATGAAGAAGCCTGAATTACAAGAAATCGAACAAGTTACGCCGCCAATTGAAAGCAGTGGTAGTGGTGGTTGGGGCGGTTGGGGTTTCTCTTCGGTTTTCTCCGATCTTCAGAAGGCTGCTGAAGAGATCTCTCGCAATGTACATCTCTCTCCCCCCTCTCTCTCTCCTCTCTCTCTCTCTCTCTCTCTCTCTCTCCTCTCTCTGTCTCTCTCCCTCTCATCTCTCTCTCTCCCTTCCTCTTTCTCTCTCTCTCTCTGCTGTCTCTCCTCTTCCTCTCTGCTCCCTCTCTCTCTCCCTGCTCTCTCTCTCTCTCTCTCTCTCTCTCTCCCTATCTATCTATATTGTAATCCATACAAACTTATAGATGTATGTATATCTAATGTTTTTCTTCTTATGTTTTGTTGGGAAATGATGATGATAATTTCAAACTTGTATGCTAATGTTTTAGTTTACGGTGTTATTTGACGAAATTGTTTTGTGTTATACTTTGAATTGAGAATACTTGGATGAACGATTACTTGGAATTTATTAATTAAGGAATGGATATGGTTCAGTAGAGACAGTGATTCATTTCATTTGTTTAAAAAATGATGGATAATTTAATTATGTAAGACGGGTGGGAAGCTAGCTATTACTTGGATTAATAGGAATGTTGAAGATCAGTGGTGGTCGTGTACAAATGTTGTACTTGAAATGGAAGCTTTATTTGTTAGGATTTTGGAATCTGATTAAGATTGGAGGGTTGGAAACTGATATCTTTTCATGATTTTAAACCGTACATACCGGTTTGTGGTCATTTGAATGTCATCGGTGGACTCTTAATCGTCAAATATTTTGGATTTTACTGCTGTTACTATATCTGTTAGGTGGACAACCTTTGTTAGTTTTACACATTTCTGCAGTATAGTTATTGGAATTTTCCTTGATGCAGGCTGCAGAGGCTGCCAAGACAGCGGCACAGAGCATTGCAGATATGCATATCGCGGAGGAAAACTCGGAATCTTCAAAGGAGGATGAAATAGAAACATCTGGTAAGGAAGACGACACTGAAGATGAGGAGGTCACTAGACGTAAGGCTGCTTTGGACAAGCTAGAGAATGCTAGTGAGGATACTCTCCTTAGTCAGGCAAGTTAATAGTTATCAATCTTGTTTGATATTAGCTTATTACCTTTTGCATTGCTGTGCTATTTGTCCCTGTATATGCTTCCTTTGTAGTTTGTTGTAAGACTTAATGATCTTCTTTGCTCGCTAGTGACTACCTTGCAGATTATATCATGCTAATTGCTATCATACCAGTAAAATATGATATCTATATATATACATTAATTAGGTATTTACCGTTAGATAGTATGGCAATGTTGGTGTCTTTCTTATCATAATGTGTTGATCACCCGACAGCTACTAGATAAGTGCAGGATCTATGAGTGATATTACAAATATGTAATGCATGAGTGTCCGATTAGTTGACTTTAGCATTTTGTATTTTCTTAATGTTCATACAGTTGTGTACAATCTTCCATCCTACAGGGTTTGAAAGCTCTCGATAGTTCTGTGGAGAATATTGCGTCAGGAGCTTGGCAGGCATTTGGAAATGCATGGAGAGGGGGTTCTACTTTTGTTCAGAAGTATGTCTATATATCGTCTTGGTATATCATATAGTTTGTGTATCGTTGTCTTCATAAATTATGGTGTTGCAGCATGTTTAGAAAAATCATCAGTAACTAGTTATTGTTAAATGTGTTCAACCTTCTTAAAGTTCTAAGTTATGTTCCCAGTCAAAGAAGTTGAAAAATAGGCCTGTGGCCAAGTATTGATTATGCCTCTGGAAGCTTGTGATCTGCATTTCTGAACTTCATTACTATTAATCTGTGCACACTTATGTATTTATATCTAGACTATTCTTCCACTGTCATAGACTGTATTCTGCAGGGTGAAGGGAGACCTTAATAAAATTTCCGTATATTAGTTCTACATCGTCTCAATCAATAGTTTAAATATAAGTGTTTGTATGTGTTTCTGTTCTGCTCTTTATTTTTTCCTTATATGAATTGGCGCCTGCAGTCTAGTGTTTCTAATCACAGTTTAGAGAGCTATTAGTCTATTAGTTATTGTGTGATCAAAATATGTCATAGTATTGCTTTTCAACGCAATTCTTTATGTCATATAGAGTGAATTGCTCGAGAAATTACCTGTGTGGTGTGTAGTATGTTATATGATGAACTTAGTTACTTTGCTCTGCATTTTGGTACTACATTGCGACATGGAGCTATTTGAGTATAGAAAATGTGGTTCTTTTGATGTTTAAAATGATGTCATTTCATATGTCAAACCAATGATCCTGACTTGTATACTTCAGACTGGAAAGTTCTGCAGCAAGTCTTGCTGATTCTATTAATCACGGTGATGCAAGTTCTGTTGCCCCATCTTTGATTGAGGTTTGCACAATGCCTTTCAGATTACTTGTTTTCTTTTACTTCTGAAGAATTTGGCTTAATATTTCCTTCATTTTGCATTTCACTGTCTTCCTTAAATTAGAGCGGTAAAGCATTTACTGCAAGGGGAATGCAAGTGCTTGAACATGTTAGCAAGGAAACCATAGATCTGCTAATTGCAGAAACTGGTATTGAAGTTGACAAAAAATCCACCGAACTAGCAGATGAGGATCAATTGCTTGAAGAAGTATCATTTGATCGGTACTTTTATATATATGGAGGTCCTGAGCAATTGGAGGTCATTTTTTATCAATGTACTTGTTGTACATTCACATTTATCAGTTACGTAAGAATAGTCCAATCTGATACTTTTGAATCATACTGTCAGGAACTGGAGGCATTGTCCAGCCATTACGCACTGTTATTTAACCGGAGAAAAACAAAGCTTTCTTCTGAACAGAAGTCTGTTTATGATTCTAAGCTTAAACAGGTGCAACAAATTTTCAGTTTGAGCTCTGAATTTGATGGAATTGGTTCAGAGCTAGAAAAGGGGAAGCAGGTAGAAACTAGAACTGACACCACCATTGATGAGATGAAGAATCTTCATGATTCTAGTGTCAGTAAAGCTGCTGAGTTGGCTGCGGGGTAATATATCATCTTCCTTTCAGTGATAAAATTAATTTTGATTGCTAAGCGTATGTTTGTTTCTCAGAAAATATTTTTCCGGAAAATTATTTCTGATTTTCTTGTGCTTGTTTAGTTTAGAAATAATATTCTCCAGAAGGAAAATATAAAAGAAAAGTATTACGTTTGTTGCGGAAATAATTTTCCCTTTTCAAATTCTGAACATTTTCTTACCCAATGATTATGAAGTTTTTCTTACCCAGTGATTATGAACATTGTTTTTCTCTTGAATTTATAATGATGCCTTTCTGCTGACAAATATTTTCCGAGGAAATATTTTTCGGCTAAAAAAAATCCTGAAAAGTAATCTCCTTTGCGAAACGGAGCCCTAATTTAAAGTTGTGATGTTCTTGGTCTAGTGGTATATCTTCCTCGTTGAGCCGTAGTATAAAGTTGTGATGTTCTTGTCTAGTGGTATATCTTCAACGTTCTCTTTACGGGAGATTGAGGGTTCGAACCTTCAACCTGGTCAAAGACGAGTTTCGATATATATATTTACTCCTTTTAGATTCAAGTACAGTAGATGGTGAAATAAAAAGTGCTGTGGCGATGGGGTTGTTTTTCATCATTAAGCATCTGCTTTTGTGACAATCAAAGAAACTAGTAATTCCACAACGTCCATCCCAACCTACTTGAATTCCTGTACATTTGGAGCTCCCTGAAAAATCACTATGATCCATAACTTTGATTTTATGACTGCAGTCATTTAGAATTTCAGATGTAAGGTCCATCCTATGCTTCACTGTTCACATGCGAGTAAACATCAATAGAGGATTAGTTTAGCCCACTCAGAGGCTTGCTCACTCTTGATCCGTGAAGTGTGTTTCCTTTTAATCCTCGTCTTTCATGAATCCCTCTCCCTTTTATTGAATAAATGTTAAATAAAACCATAGTTACAAGTCAGTCCTCAAGGACGACAGAGATAATTGTTATTAGGTATATGGCTGATAAGATCTGCTGTTGTTCTGTCATTTTAAATGCCTGTTTATGGTTTTATTCCTATGGTAGTCACACAAACAAGAGTACAAGTCAATTAAATAGTCTTTTCACCTTAAAAGTCATATAATTTTATAGAAGTAGGGTAGTAAGAAGCAACGTGTATGGAAAAGATCTTCTGATTTTTAGGCCTCAATTGCTGGCTACAAATTTATCATATTTTAATACCTGCATCTTGTGTATCTTTTAAGTTTACCACATAATACCATCACGTGACAATTGATAATAATTAATACATTCATGGATGCTGCAGCTTTGCAAGTGCCCTAGTAGGACAAACTCCCAGTGATATAATACAAAGAACTGCTGGCAGACTAGATTCTCTTCACTCGGAGGGTGTTCATGTATGCCAGATACATTCTCTCTATTGGTCACTTTTAGAAAGTGACAAAACATATTCCCATTCTTTTTTTCTCCTATATTGATGTTATTCATATGAATATCTTACAGAGACTTTCGGAAATGTGCTGTTCTGCGGTGTCCCAGCTTTTAATGATCGGGAAATCTGTCATATCTGATTCAAATAAAACTCAAGATAATGATGATGCTGATGATATTTTGAAAATTGATTGGCCCGAGGATTCTATTGAAAAAGCTAAGGTAATCAGAATCAGGGTGCAATCAATGACCGGAAAGGTGGAAGAAGTTTCCAACAGTTTTATAACAGGTACGCATATTCTTGGTTGCGCTCCTTGCTTGCCAGAGAAATTTTACTAAGATACATATATATATATATATATTTTCTTTTCTTTATTCTGTGGTGGTTAGAAACTGTTTGTTTTTGTCTTGGACCCTTGGTATATCATATAGTTGGTGCTTCGCATATATGCACTAAACTATTTATTACCTTTGTGAAAGCGTGTGGTAAAATCCGTATGGCTAGTTTAAATATAATGTCTGATCATTGTTTGTGCAGAGGCATGAAACTCTTCACAAGAGTTCTTGTTTGTGTAGTTATATTATTCGTCTGTAAATATTTCTAGTCTTGTGATCTCCGCAGTTCGTACATCCAGACCCTCGAGTATGTTTCTTCACTTGAGTAGTTGGAGTAATATCATTTTTAGAGAGTATCCATGAAATTATCAAATTTTTAGGCAAGTAATAAATATCTCTTTTCTCGTGGTACCTGTGATGCTATGTAGTAGATTTCTACGCTGTCGTGATCTGCAGCTCGTACATCCATACCCTCGAGTTTCCTGATTCACTTTGAGAGTAGTTGGAGCATTTTTAGAGAGTGTAGCAAGTCATAAATATCTCTTTTCTTGTGGTACCTATGAAGTAGAGTTTGTGTTTCGTACAATTGCTTTAGTTTTGTATAATTGATAATCGACTAATTCTGTTATCAACATCCGGAAAACTGATTCTAGAGACAGCTAGATGTCAACATGCCAAATTCTCGTGTATAAGCCGATGTGTGTAAATGTAATGTATCTAATCTCTTCATGCTAATTGTTTAATCAGGCATATCAGAAGTGGCTGAAGCTTGTTCAGCAGCCATTAAAGCCGCGACCACTGATTCAGCTGTGTTTCTTCAAGAGAAACCAATTGAGGACAAGACACGTGAATTTTCTGAGAATCTTCGTGTCGATCAAACCACGGCCGTAGGAAAAATTCAGGATGGGCTTCAGTACTTGTCCTATCTTGTTATTTCTACCTCGATGCCTTCTGCTTAGGTATCTTGGAAAACTCTTGATTTAGTGCTACACTTGTATTTGATGTACATAGTTTACATGTTGAATTAAGTGTCACATGTAGTGCCAGTTACACGAGTCTTCTATTAGTCTGGTCTCCTGGAATCCAACTTGCATACAGTTACTAGCTCTGAATCTCTATTATTGTAGAACCTCCATACTATTCTTAGTTGTTCAAGATATTAATTCCTTTAAATTTTATGAGTAGAAAACTCCACTTGATGTTGTTGAGAAAATGAGGCTCCTTCTGCATATCCTTGCTCAGTTTCGTTGAGATAAAATACTGGCTGTTTCTTATATTTCTATTCTTTGGGGTGAGATGTAGCTCAAGTTTTTTCTGGTTACTTATTTTGTGTGTTAGTTTTTGCACACACATATATGTATTAAATATATGTAAAAATCAAGACTACATGTCCACAATTAGACCTGGCAGATGGTATATTGGATACGGATAAGATTGGATCTGATTCGGTTCTACTCTAGTTCCAGTTTAGCATAATTTGATTTGGATTTGGTTTGGATTGGCTCCATTTCGATTTGGCTCAAATCCAGATAAAAATCAGATGAATTTTGGATTAAATTCGGTTAGGTTTTGTTTGGATCAGAGAAATTAGGTTTGAATTAATATTGAATCAATTTTGGATTATCGTAAAATCAAGGTTTTTAAGTCATTTTGTTGAAGTATTTCTTCTTGTACTTGTTCGTTTTTTGATTTGTGAGACTTAAAAAAGAAATTCTTAAATGTATTTTGGAACATAAAATATGTAACTTATTAAAAAATTTGATTAATTTTGTTATGTTATTTTTTCTACCATAAAACTATTTCGAATAGGAAAATGCTTTTAAGTGGACTAATTTAGTGTTTAATTTTTTTTATTTCAATTTGATCAGTTTTGGATCATTAGCAAATTATATTAGGTCATTTTTGGTGCGGTTCCAATTGATTTTCGGGTCTATTATTGAAATTATTGAATTTGACTTGGTAAAACGATATTGGATTAAATATGATTGCTTCAAACTAGTTTAAATATTGAATTATTTAATTTGGATAAAAAAATTGATTCTCTACTCTTTGTTTTTTATTTCGATTTCTCTGGTCGGGATACAATTTGTCAGGTCCATCTACAATATAATATTGTTTCAATTTTTTATCCGACACAATTATATTAATTAAAAGTTAGATTACGTTAGTATTTGTATCTTATAATATGTAAGGATTAGCTACAATTTTAGGATCCATTTTAAGATGTACTAAAATAGTATTCATGTATATTATGAAATTTTAATTTTTATATTAAATTAAAATTTAGAATCTATATTTTATGTGATGTAAAATTGTAAATCGTATTATTTGCAAATATTTATTTGTATACTTTATTATTAGTGCCAAAGACATGGAAAAACGACTTGTGAAAAAGCGTTGTAACTTAGAATAGATTAACATTATAAAATTTTCTTCTCATAAAAAAAATGTTGGGAAATAAAGAACATAAATATAAGATTACATCTCAATCCTCAACTGTGTGGTAGCAAAACTTTTGTGCATATATGATACAAAAACTAATCTCTTAAGGACTTAAGGTAGAAGACCAATATACAAGCTATTGTAGTGTGGTGTAGACGAGTGTTCTTGATGTTGCAACATAAACATAGTAGAAACTGATTTAACAAACACCATTGCAAACTTGAAAAAGAGGTTCAGTATTCTCCTGCATGCTTCTACTCTTTGGATCATCACCATTTCTCTCTCTTCCTTTGTTTATAAAACGATCTCTTCTTTAGAACGGGATATACTGTATATGTTTGGTTTACCAAAAATTTCTTGTTTGAATCTCCAATTCACGGCTGCAAACTTTCACTTTTAAAGAACATGTACTACAATGTGTGTGTATTTGTGTGAATGCTATCATTGCTATGAACACATTTATATGTGTGTTCTAGCCCGGCCCTTTGACAGATGAAGGGGCACTTTTCTTTTTTATGCGATTATAATAAATAAATTAATAATACGGCTAATTAAACAATAATACTTTTACGTCCACAAAAGCAACTTGTGTTGCAACTATTTTTGTAATAATATAAAAAAATTATTAATTTATATTTAAAGTTGTCGTTTAATGTTATGAGTGGATAGCCATGAAAATAATAATTTGAACTTTTATTACTACCTTATCCATTTTCTTGTCTGAAAATCATTGTTACAAATATTTAAATATATGGAAAGTAATATGCCACTTGTACAATCTAGTGACACTTTTTGGTTTTTAATTTCTTGTTGATAAGGATTACTTTCTTGATATCGTCAACGACTCGCGAAAAATATTAATGACATAAAATTGAGTACAAAAATTTTAATAAAATAATATATATGATTGATTATAATTCAATTAAATATAATATTGAACTTGCATTCATACCAATATTAATCAATAAAAAATTTCTTCATTATCATATCATCTCTACCACATCATTTGTAACTATTTTTTCTACACAAATTTTTACACCGAACATTACTTTTTAGAGCAAGTTCAATGCTGAAGCTAAAATGATTATAGGTATTGCTATAATTTGAGATCAAAAAGTAGTTTTTGATCTTAAAATACAACTAGTGCTCCAATGCATAGTTTAAACTAGGTTGGTTCTAAAATAGGCCCAACTACAATCAAACTAGCATTTAAAATGTTTAACATTTTTTGATAAATGAATAGAATTATGTGATTAGTTGGAGATGATATGGCAAAAATGGCTATAGCCATTTTTAATCGTAAATATAAGACTAACTATCCATTTTTGCTATTTGGAGCAAATTCAAAGCATAGCCATATTTAGTCTTATCTATACTATATTATAATAAGCGAAAGGGGGTATAATTTATAGTTAGCTACCCCTTATTTTTGGTTATCTCCTTATTTTTGGTTATCCTCATTCACAACACTTAGATCTTCAATTCAAATAGATCATGACCGTTATATACAACAATACTAAAAGTTGAAGGTCTAAGGTTCAAATCCCGCCAACAACATTTTAATATAAAATTAATACTAGATTATGTTATATAGAAAGGTTGAAGGTTCGATTCCCACCAACAGCATATTAATTTAGATTTAATACTAAACTAAAAATAATGTTTAAAATATTATATATACCAAACTATAAACAAATTAAAAAATATAAAAATAACCCGTGCTTTACACGGGCTATAAGCTAGTAGCTATAATATAGAACTAAGTTTGCAAAATCATCACTCCAATACATAGCTATACATAATCCTATAATAACATTAATGGATAGTTAGTCCTATATTTAGAACTAAAAGTGGCTATAGCCATATTTGCCATATCATTTCCAACCAATCACATAATTCTATTCATTTATCAAAAAATGTTAAAATACACTTTAAATGTTAGTTTGAATGTAGTCCTATTTTAGAACTATGCATTGGAGCACTAGTTGTATTTTAAGATCAAAAACTACTTTTTGATTTCAAATTATAACAATAACTATAGCCATTTAACTTTAGCATTGAACTTGCTCTTATAAGACTATGTATAGTTATGCATTGAAGTGATGATTTTGCAATCTTAATTCTATATTATAGCTATAAGACTAAGTACAATTATGCATTGGACTTGTTCTCATCAAATGTGCATGGATCAATCATCAAGAAAGGTTTGTATTTTGTAACGTAAAGATGGGTGAATGTCACTTTCGAAGCTCAAGCTCTATTATTGACATCAATATCTTTTTTGATGAATAATTTTTTTTTATTAATATTAAAATATTGGAATCTAGCTGGGATAAACTCCCGAAAATGGAGAAGTGTATGCTAGAACCTAACTTATGACATCAATATTGATCTAAAATGATTCTTTGTAATTATTTAGGGAAATGTTTAAATCATTATAATCTCAATTTGAATTTAATTATTTAAAAAGATTGTAATATATGATTTTTAATCAGTTTTTTTTTTTTTGGATTTATCGAACACGTTCTATGTCAATTTAATACTTTTCAAATTATTTCAATAATTAGATTTATTGTGACATGTGGGTGGAAAAAAATATGCAAGTGTTCGTCATTTAATGATTTGTTTTTATTTTTCCACAACAATCCGTATTTCTTTGAAATTTTAAATTGACATGGCGACTCTTGACCGGATTGAAATGTTTTTTTGTTGGGGATCGGAAAGAAATATTAGTTATATGAGTTGGATGGACGTCTAATTTGGCACTTTTTCCAATAATAATCACATGATTAATGTTTTTTTTTTGAGTAAATCACATGATTAATGTTACTATTTTATAAATTAATAATGATAAGATTACTTTTGTTTTTTATTGACTGAATCACTCTAGGATCACTATATAATACTATTCTTTACTGAAAATAGTTTTTAAAACTAACTAATTATCCAATGCATAATATTTACAATAGAGCGGGATCGGATTGACACTAATAATTAAGTTGAACCATATGCTTTATAAATTTCTATCTTTCAGAAAATAAGCAAAGTTAAGCTGATGGTTTGCGATCCTAAAAAACTCATATTCTTCCCACTTATTTGGAAAATGTAAAAACAAAAAAAATGAAGTGTGATTGAACTCTCTGTTTACATATCAATAAACTCAAAACTTAGTTGTATTTACACATTACACAAAATGAAGTAATCAAGGATGGAATGCCAACATATAAGCTGCTATTACAAAGTAACTAGTCAATTATGCCACAGAAAATTATCTTTAATAATTCATAAATATTATTAGAAAATCGTGAATTGTACATATAATTTATATATGATATTAGTCAAAAGCTTTTCAAAAATATAAGAAATAAACTTTTGTGGTATTAAAACAAATTATAAATTAAATTTTGAAATTAAACAAATATCTAAAAACTTTTCAAGCATTATTTATTGAAGGGTAATATTAAATTTTAATAATTTGAAGGAAAAAAATAAAATCAAGACACAAATTTTTATTCTAAAGAAAACACTGATAGTCATTTTTAGATTTTCTCTTAAAATTTTATTCAAGCAGTTTACTTGAATTATTAGTTGGAAGAATACTTTCATAATATATTTAAAATTTAACAATTTTGAAAAAAAATCATAAATATAAAAATTAGTGATTGCAATATGATCACTATTTTTATGATAAAAAATTATAGATATTAAATACTCCCTCTGTCCCTTTGAAATCTTTACATTGTATTTTTGCACGGAGACCAAGTAGGTGTATTATTATTAAAATAAATGAAGTAGTATGCGTAATAGTGAATTTATTGTTAAAATAAGCGAAGTAGTGGGTGTAATAGTGTAAAGTGTTGAAAAAGTGGAGTGAAGTACTGGATGTAATAATGTATTTTATTGTTAAAAGTTACTATTTTTAGTAATGTAAAGAATTGGTGGGACGTCCCAAAAAGGAAATTGCAAGGAAATGAGAGAGACTGAGGGAATATAACTAAATAACGTTCTTAAAAGCCGACATCCCTCTCATGATAGACATGCTCAGAAATAGTGTAATAATTTAATTAATTATGATATTAATTTAATCCGCCACAATTTGTTAGAACAACGGATGTACAATTTCTTTATCAATTTAATCGCCCGAGAAAAAGATAAGATTGATTTAACTTAATCGAGTTGGTCACATCTCATGTGTAATTTACTCATGCGCAAAACTAAAAATCTCAAGATGTTTCTTGTGTAGGAAATTTTAAATGTTAACCGTAAAAAATTATTTACTTCCATAACTTATCACTATTTACACGATTTATATGACAACTGATAAGGAAGTTTTTGAAAAGTTAACGTCGTCTATATTTCAATCGCTTGAAAAAATTGCAATAATCTTAAATATGAAATAGAAAATAACATGATACAGTTAAACCTCTTTAAAGTAATACCCTTGGGACCGGAAAAAAAATATTACTATATCGGATTTATTATTATATCGGTATAATAATAAAATATTACTTTATCGATAAAGTAATATTTTATTATTATAAAGAGATTTATATGTATAATTTGTTATTACATTTTATAGTTGGTAGAAAGTTTTGGTGTAAATTGAAATATATTTATATTAGGATAGTCAACTTACACCAAACACATAAAGAAATTTTAATCAGTTAAGTATTAATCACGAACAAATATTAGATACATTGTATTTACTTATAATATAAACAGTGATCGTGAAATCACTTATAAAGTAAAATAATTTAGTGGATTATAACAAAGTTATGTCAATAGTTGTCATCTCAAGTGATTACAGTAAAGAAATCCGATGATAAATACCACACGATTATTTACTATACTACGAAAAATATATATAAGAGATAAAAATTGTACATGTCACTACTACAGAATAGGCTTTAGGCGTCGGTCAAAATAGGCTTTAGGCGTCGGTTATTGGGCGTAGTATATGAAGGCGACGCTATAGGTATACATCTATAGCGTCGGTTAAAATGGCGACGCTAGAACATGTTAGTGTCAGTAATAGAACCGACGCAAAAGACTGAAAACCGACGCATAAGGACCGCCAAAAGCGTCGGTTGACAGAAATGCCGTTGCATAAAATATACTCTGTTGCGTCGGTTGTTCTTAGAAGCGACGCATATGTCCCTTACATATGCGTCGGTTTTATTAAATGCTGACGCCTTTGCTTATGATCTTTAGCGTCGGTTCTGTGAAATGCGACGCCTCTGTACTTCACTTATAGCGTCGGTTCTGTTAAAATGCCGACGCCTATGTACTTTGCTTTTAGCGTCGGTTCTGTCATATGACCGACGCCAATGTGGTTTACTTTTTGCGTCGGTTCTATCGAATGACCGACGCCTAAAGTATTAATTTTTTTTTTGTATTGATATGCAATCATATATCAGTAGACCCATTACAAACTTTACAAATAATCTGAAAATAACTAAAACCAGAACACAATCTAATTGAAAATTTGATTAAAATAAATTTAGAATATTTTATTTCCAATTAGAATAAAAAGTACAATTCTTTCTAGTAATTTCTCTTACAAAAATAAATAATTATATCAAAATCATCTAATACTAATTACAAACAAGGCAAGCCAATAGGCAGCTATTATACCCATTTCCCTTGATCACTAACTTCAGGCAGCTGACATATGATTCAAAAATTGAATAAAATAGATTCCCATCCTCCTTGTCAAACATTCAGACAACTCAAAGTTATTCTCCTTGACATTTATCTGCTACAGCAGATTCAGTCTCCATGTCTCCCCAGCAGGAATCTCACTGGTTACAGCCTGTGATGTGATAATTATGCCAAAAGAAAATGAAAACACTTCATGCGCACAGAATTTTCAATGTTATGTGAGCCAGAGTACGATAACATAAAAAATAGTAAATAAGCCAAAAAATTTCTTAATAAACAGTTGTGATAAGAAATCTGGTTATACTTGTTCCATCCAAACTCAGCAACTAACATTGGCTTGTAAGAATTTTTTAACACAAGCCTTCATAACTACAAGTCTTTCTTATATGTACGGTCTCCTCATTGTCATTTATTGTTTTTATGATCTAACAAACTTCTATATTACTAATTATAATCAACTTGTTGAACATGCTTTGATCACTGAGATGGCTTCTTACATAAAATCAATTGATAAAGAGCATCTGCTAGAAGTTGGTTTGGAAGGGTTTCATGGAGAGTCAGCACAAGACCAACAATTCAATCAAAATATCAAACATGGAACAAATTTTATAATGAATAATCAACTCCCTGAAATTGATTTCACCACCATGTACTCATATCCTGATCAATGGTAACTCATAGCTCTAACGACTAACGTGTAACATTAATTGTATCAAGAAGTAGAACTTGAAGATCTTTTATTAATCTGAACTCCGTTGTCTTTAATTTTGACAAGCAGGTTAGCAGCTGGTGCAAATAAAGATTCACAACTTTCGTTTACAAGCAACTGGATTAACACTCACATTCAAGAACAGATAGTGCTACAAAAGCCGACGTTAGTTACTAAGATTGGATGGAACAAGTCTAGATTCAACACAAGCAAACCATTCTTACTAATCTAGATGGAAATCTGGTTATATGTTGGCTTAGATATTCTCAGAAGAAAAATAAACCAAACCTCTGCCTATATGTTTGCTGCATGCAAACAATTCTTACTGTAATGATAGAAAAATAATTAATGCCCATATAAATATTTTCTCTTCTTCATTTTCTCTGCATCAATATTATAATGATGCTATTTTCAATTAGAAGATGCAACTAAACATATATGACAAAACATAAGGCCACATTCTGGTTATATTTTATCATATATATATATATATATATTTTTCTGATATTACTATTTGTGCTTCAAGTTCTCTTTTAAAACTTGTTTCAGTGGTATTGCTCTTCTAATTCCAACCTGTACTGCAGATTATTTTTATTTATAAAGTCATAACTTTAATTTCTGGCTATTTATATAAAGTTTTAGAGTTATGCAACTAAGCTAATTCTTGTACCCAACCTTCTGACTAAGTTAGTACCACGGTGGGTTTCTGATCAGCGTATATGTTTAACAAAGACATGCGTAATCAATAACGTAAAGACATGCGTAATCAAGGTTAATAACAGATTGACTACCAGCAGTAGTATATTAGGAATAACAAAATTAAAGAACATATCCGCAAAATGATAGTAATAGCTGAGAAATCAATATATACCTTAATATCATCCCATATTGCATCTTTCAATCCTTCAGTAACTACATCCCAACTCTCGATATTAATATCAACTTGGAATCGAACAACTGATCCTACGTACTTCCTGAAATCTCCACCCATGTCCCCAATTGGGTCACCTAGATCATCAAAATCAATGCTACACTCTGAATTTTGCAATCAATGCAGAAATCGCATAATTTCTTTATGCAATTAACACAAATAAGACGCAAAATTGTTTGATCATAAGTAGGCTGGCAACCAAAATGCTCATTGTGTAGTTTAAGATGATTGGACAAAGCACACAGAATTCACCCCAGACCTTATCAAGTTGGAACATAATTTTAAATACTAAACAAGAAGAATGCATAGTGAATAGAAGCAATTTGTCAGTGATTCAAGATTCAAGCATCTGGAAGAAGCACTCAAAATTACGATCACTTATTTCGACTAAATTAATTCTGAACAACGAAATGGCCTCAAATAGAAAAACAAATTATGCAATATCACACAGAGAAGACTAGTAGCAAAAACAGAGTGCAAGAGCAGGTTTCATCAAATAGACTTGTAAATGAAGCAATGAATTATCAAATGCACAGGTTGACAAAAAATATACTGTAAGCATAGTCTGCAACATATAAAATAAGAACTGGAACTTTAATTCATCCATAGTGACTCACATATCTGATAAATTTGGTCCCAGATTTCTCATTAGCACGTCTTTTATTTCTTTGAAGTGACAAGGAACTGCCTAAGGCATTGCTCAGTAGCACTCTGGTCCTAATCTTATTACGTGGGGGGAGTAAATGTCCTACCACTAGATGTACTGTTAACTGGGGTTTTCTAGTCTGGTTAGCCATTAGCATGATATTAGAAATATTAATTAATCCATTTAATTCCTATGACTGATGAGTAAGTTTACTACCGGAAACCATTAGTCTAGTGTCCGGTGGAACATTATTTTGTCAAGCTGATTGCCTATATTGTTGAATCACTTTTGTTTATTTTTTCCTGTTTTATACTATGAATTAAATTGCTTCTTTTGAAACCTATATGTATAAAGTGAAATGATAACTTAGTGTCTCATATTGAATTAACTATGCAACAAATGGAAATAGCTAAGAATCTAATTCAGGATGCTTAGCCTATAGACGGTAAGCAGGTTTCAAGTAGTAAAGGATAGTTCAAGTAGCCTTCATGGTAAAAATGATACAGGCCATAAAACAAGGAGCAGACCCAAACCAATCTCTAAAGAGACGGGCCATAATACAAAATACACACGCAGTGAAACACAGAAAAAAAAAATCCTAAACCCATATGGCCATATACACATACGGCCTTCATCCCAACAGAATAAAACCTAGATAGTCAACTCGAAATCGAAACAGTAATCTAGTTCATATAAAGTTACGTATACTCGTATAAAAACAACAAAATAAAACACTACTTCAATCAACCAATTAAATATATGAGAAACCAAGAAACGGGTCATCAAATATTCAATCGGGTCAACCCAAATAATCACAAATTCACATAACCCATATATACATACATGTATATACATACATATACCAAAAGAACAAATCGACATAAATAAATGTAGAAGGGATACAATACCAAATTGAAACAAGAAACCCCTTTTTATGTTGATACAGAAACCCTTAAGTACATACCCTGATTTTGATAGACCAGAAAATCGAGCAATTGAACCCAGCAATCCAGCAGTTCAGAGAAGAATCCCGGCCGATGCTTAATACCTGGCAATTGAAGGTATTTATGAGAGAGAAGCGCTATAAGTGAAGTACTGTATTGGTCGGTCCTAGTCTCCTGGAGAGTTGTAATTCTGTATGGCAAATTGGCAATTTAGCAAAAAAAATAAAATCAAAGGGTTTAATTAAGGATTAAAAATATTTTCATACTTATTCATAAAATTATTTTTATATTATAAAAAATTAATATTGTAATTGATTTAATGTAATATTTTAATATTTCAAAATAAATAAATATATTAAAGTTTTTTGTCATAGTATAATGCAAATAATGAAGTGTGATTCGAATAGAGTTTTGTCATAAAAAATGATTCAAAATATTAAGTAGGAATTATTCCATTTTTATTATTTGTGTAATGAAAATATTAAAATTTAATTTTATAAATTTAATTTTATCTGAATAGACTTCTATCTTAAATATTTATTTAATGTTTATATTTTATATATTTAAAATAATTATATATATATATATATATATATATATATATAATAATATTAAATAAATTTCGATCATTTTGATTAATCCCCGATTAGCCGATTAATCCATATTGCGTGCCTTCACCGACTACTTCCAAAATATTCCTCTTTTTATTATACCGGTCATTATTCATAGTCATTTAAAAAATTCGCTTTCAACTTTCCGACGTACCCTTTTCCTTACCAAGATCTTTATTAATGAACGATGTTGTTTGCCCAATGACCAATAATATCTAACTTTTTTACTAAAAAAAGCACTTTTTTTAGTAAAATTTAATTTTAAATTGTAAAATTTAAATTTTACTCATGTCACCACTAAAATAATGGTTAACATTGTTTATAATGTAAAGAGTTGAAAAGATTGGGAAAAAAATGGATAAAAGTGTTTGTATTTTAATACATAAAAGATAAAAAGTCAAATATTAGGAAAAAAGAAAAAAAAAACAAGCAACTTAAACATGAGGACTTTTGACAAAAAAAAACATTGTTTATAATGTAAAGAGTTGAAAAGATTGGGAAAAAAATGGATAAAAGTGTTTGTATTTTAATACATAAAAGATAAAAAGTCAAATATTAGGAAAAAAGAAAAAAAACAAGCAACTTAAACATGAGGACTTTTGACAAAAAAAAACAGCAGCAAGGACTCGAACTCGAGTCTTCTTGTAGGAAACCACGCACAAAGGCCAACTGGACTACAGGCCCAATTGTTTAAAAAGGCATATTAGTTACTTTTATTACCAGCAGAAATATATTGAAACCACTCATTTTTTATGTATATTTTAACTTTTTCTATAATTTTTATTTAAAGCTTTAGGCGTCGGCATTCCTGGCCCGACGCTATAGGTCAACTATAAATTATCTTTTGCGTCGGTTGAGTAATAACCGACGCTTATTTGTCGATTTTAGGCGTCGGTTGAGTAAATGCCGACGCTAAAGGGTTGGTTTTTAAGCGTCAGTTGACTCAAGACCGACGCTAAAGGGTTGGATTTTAGGCGTCGGTTATTTATGCGACGCTAATGGTTGATTTTAGGCGTCGGTTGAATAAAGACCGACGCTAAAAGGTGAGTTTTAGGCGTCGGTTGTTTCATGACCGACGTAAAAGACCCATCACAAATGACTTTAAGCGTCGGTTAAGCTAGAAACCGACGCCTAAAGTAAGTATAGGCCACGGCTCTCTAGATAACCGATGCCTAAAATGCGACACTAAAAGCCTATTCTGTACTAGTGTGTTCTATAAATATTAAGAATGAGATTTATTTTGATTTGGTAGAAACTTAAATAAAAATGAATATAAAATGGGTGAAATCCCCAAATACCCATATTTTCAAACTAAACAACCAAAATACCCACTGGCGAAATGGGGCGCCAAAATACCTTCTGTATACGCATTTTGTGTTTGCATGGCTGAAGGCACGCATTGATCTCTTGCGTGATCATTTTAAATTTTTTTTTTTTAGTTAAGGTGCATGGGTGCGCATTAGTCGCATGCGTGATCAGTTTTTGTTTTTTTTTAGTTAACTTAAGTACGCATTGAGCTCATGCATATAGGCTGGTACGCATATTCCTTATGCGTATTTGTTCTACTATTTTTTTTGTCAGATATTAATTTTTTTTATTTGGATGCCCTAAACCCTAGATCCTAAACCTAAACTCTAAGTTCGTATACGGTTCATTCGTCGTTCTGAATATTTCTAAAATAAAATGGAACTATTAAACCCCAAAAATTAATTGTTGAAACCCCAAGGGAATACAGATAAAATTTTAAAAAAATTTAATTAAAAAATTGAATCCGGCGGCCTGATTTTTAAAAAATCGGGGGCCAACCTCGATTTTTTAAAAATCAGGATAAATTAGGGTTTTGGGTCTCTAAACCCTAAGTTCGTATACTGTTTATTTGTCGTTATAAATAGTTCTAAACCCAAAATGGAACTGTTGAACCCCAAAGGTTAACTGTTGAGACCCCGAGCGAATATAGATAAAATTTAAAAATTTGAATCCGGTGGCCTGATTTTTAAAAAATCGGGGACAAGCCCCGATTTTTTAAAAATCTGGATAAGTCAATTAGGATTTAGGGCCTAGGGTTTAGGGTTGCCCTAAACCCTAAATTCGTATACGTTTTATTCGTCGTTCTGAATATTTCTAAACCCAAAATGGAAACGTTGAACCCAAAAATTAATGATTGAATCCCTAAGATTATTTAAAAAGTAATATTCGCAAACAAAACTACAAACTACAAAGTGGGAAAAAAATGCACACGACACGCAATACTGACCATGTGCCTTGATCAAACAAATCTTTTGTCAATTTCTTAAAAGCAATACGCATCATGGACCTGCGTGGAGGGAGTACGCATGTCCAACATGTGTCTTCGGTGGGTAAAAAAGACGGCTCTCCCGCCGGTAGGTATTTTGGGTAGTGGGTTCCCAAAAGTAGTGTAATTTGGTAATTTTTTCATATAAAATTCACATTCAGAAAAGAAATGATAATTGTATAATATATATGAACATAAAATTTAGTAAATATTACTTTATATTTTCATTGGGCCCTTAAGTACTTTTTTTATAAATTATTATCTTATGCATTTAACGAAAAAATTACTTTATCCTATTGGCCCAAGTCGGGACCGGACAAAAATATTACTTAAGCGAGGTTATTACTTTATCGGATATTATTTTATCGAGGTTTAACTGTATAGTATAATTTTATGTTGTCAACTTGCTTGAAAATATTTTTATTTTTCTATAGATAATTAATTAATATTTTATATTAAAATGATAATTATAATGCCTAAATAAATTTTGCTAAACTTTTGTATAAATTAAATATAGTAAACTACATATATATTTAAAAGCCGTGATTAAAGAATAATTGTAAGACTATTAAATGCAAGTAAAAAATCCAGAAAAGAGATAACTAAAGAAAAATACTTTGAAATCGTTCCAAGCCTTTTTGAGTTTTTGGTCTTCTGTTATTTACGATATTTTAATTCTAATTTTAGTTGTATATCTAAATTTTTTATAATTTTAATAAAATCATAAACATACAATACTATTTCTTCATAATCTAATAGAACAACAGGATATAATTTCTTTATCGATCTAATCATTCGAAAAAGGGGTCGAGTTGATTTAATTTAATCAAGTTGGTCAGAGTTTGTGCAAAAGTGAAAACATGTCGATATTAGTTTTGTATCAATTCAAGATATTAGTCGATATTCTGTCGTAATTAATGATTGATTAAGATACTATAAAAAAATAACATAAAGGTTTATTAAAAAATTAAAAAAAGAGGAATTGGATTTTTCGCATTGATCTTGAATATGAAATAAAAAAATAAAACAATATTAATAAATTTAAGTCGCATTTTATCTAAAAATAATCTTAATGGGTTGGAAAGCTTTAGTGTTAAATTTTAAGTCATCGTTTTAAATTGAGAAATTTGTTATATTGCTAAAATAAAGTTTGCTAAAGTTTTGTGTAAATAAAATAAATTTAATATTTATTTAATAGGTGCAATTAATGACTAATTAAGGTGCTATTTAATGTAAGAAAAAAAATTAATAAGGAAAAATTTAAGAAAACTATCTTAAACGCTTCTAGTAACTTTTCGATCTTCTCTTCATATATCTAAAATTTTCATAATCTCAAAAATATCATAAACATAAAAAGTACCAATTATAATACAAACGTAATCTTTACGATCAAAAGTTATAAATGTTATGTATAATAACACTTTTTAAAGCCGACGCTCCTCTCATAACATACATATTCAATAGTAAAATAAGAATTTATTTAATTAGAATATTAATTTATTTCGACAAAATATGATGAACAACGGGTGTCTAACTTTTTTATCGATTTAATCTACCGATAAAATTGAGTTTTTTAAATTTAATCGGTTTGGACATAACCCATGTTTAATTTAATGAAGTGTAAAATAAAAAACTAATCGTATTAATTTTATTAGAGCTGTTAAGCGAAGATTTATATACTTTTAATTTATTACGATTTTCATAATCACTAATAATAAAGATTGCTGATTAAGAGTCGTCCCAAAAACTTGTTAACATAAAATCACGCAAGTATACGTGGTCACAAGTAATATAATCAAGTTCGTTCCACAGAGATCTGGTTTGGGTTTCAATTCAGTAGATGTACCTATTCAACATTGTATGGTTTTAATTCACTGCTAAGATAATTAATAAACTGAGGGTTTTGATTATCTAAATTAAACTAAGAGGCGAACTATCAAACTAAGAATTAATTATCTACTGAGATTGAAGGTAGTGTTTTTCGTAGTTCGTTCACAGGGAAGGACTATCAATATCGATTTCGAGTAGATTATCTCTTACAATCTAGAAATGTGGAAAATGGGGGGTTTTAAGTTGATTGTGGTGTTTTATCGAACACCTTGCATACAATAACTAAATTGCTACAAAAATACAACTAAGTTAATGGCAACTATCCAAATTTACCAACACAACACAATGAGTGAATTAGCAAGATATAAGGATATTCGACCAAAGGATAATGGCAACTCAAGCACTTCAACCCAACAACAAGCAAATATATCCAACTCTACCTAACCATAATTGGTGAAGCACACAAGCACTTATTTCTCTTCTATTATAAACACTAATTTAGTGAAGCACATAAATTAGTTCTCTTGATACTAGCAACCAATAGTGAAGCACTACCAATTTAACCAAATCAAGGAATCAATCAAATAGAGGTTAGGACAAACCCAATGATGAGAAGCTCAACCTAGGTATTTGCACTTAAAGCTTGAGAATTTATGTACACTAAACTTGTGCTACTATAATGAATGTATTAACAATTACGGATTAGCACAAACAATTAGCAATTGATATTACAAGAAGAGCAAATTGAAGCAACTTACAATTCTCCAAGCAAAATCATAAACAATACAACTCAAAAATTCAAGATAGAGTGAAATAGATCTTACTTAGATTGAAATGGGTTTAGTACAAGAATTCCTCCTTGAGCCAAATATATGGAGTTAGTTACTCATAATCAATGCTAGATTATGAGTAATTGATATTTTTCTCTCTACTTGACTAACCCTAATTTTTATGTTCTTGAAGAGGCTAGGTTAGATGAAGTTAGATGTAGGTTTGAAGATGTTATGTTTACTTCTCATTTAATACACAACATGACTTGTACGGCCTGTGGAACGGCCGTACAGCAACCCGTACAGAAAAACTGCTCCTTTGAACGGCCTGTCGAACGGTCGTACAGCAGCCCGTTCGAGACAAAATCTTCAAGATAATACATTAAACACCTCCCGACATCGCGAGCTTTCATCTTCTAACTTCCCTCTTGAATAATCTTTGCTTTCATGCCCGAAATAAGCCATCTTTTCAACAATTAAGCATGAGGCACTGAAAGATGAAAAACATAATTAATATCGATAAAACTACATTCGAAACGAACAAAAATGCAAGAGAATAAAAGACAAAACGTGTATAAAATACATATTATCAAATCTTTCCCCACTTAAACTTTGCTAGTCC
The DNA here is from genome assembly GCA_036435485.1 of Saposhnikovia divaricata. Classification (NCBI taxonomy): domain Eukaryota; kingdom Viridiplantae; phylum Streptophyta; class Magnoliopsida; order Apiales; family Apiaceae; genus Saposhnikovia; species Saposhnikovia divaricata. The sequence continues at coordinate 6,345,432 of CM071597.1, read as the reverse complement.
CGAGCAAACTAAAATTAACATAACCATATACTCCTAACTAGTACCACTTCCGTAGGTAATCATGGTTGCATTTGGCATATGCAACAAGCCCTTGGAACCCCTAGGTAGCCCTAGTGGACGAGTGACGTCTCGTGAGGGTTTATAGCTGATGTACCCACAAAATCACAAAAACCACTAATAAACAAGAAACTAACAATACCTACTAAATAAACTAACTACTACACTCACATGTCCGAATCGTCTACTTGTAACTAAAATCAAACATATAGAGCTATTCACCTTGTCATCCACTATAACGAGCTAACAACCAATTCAAGAATCAAGATAACACACCTTGTGCAAGATGTAACCAAGACATTAAAGATAGAATGAATGCACTTCAATCGTGAACACTAGACAAGATTATCACAACGCATACATTGCTTCGCATTAAGAAGATGAAATTATATGGTGAAAAATCTCACATCTCTCAATTATGTATCACACAAGTATGGGCTAGAGATTTCACTCAACTCCAAGTCTAAATGCATGCGCTCTACTTAACCTTGCATGTCCACCTAAATTCCGGATTGCACCAAAAACAAGGAATTCATAAAATGGGTTGTAATGAGGCTTGGGTGAAGGTGTGAGAATTTAAGTTCAAGGAAGGTGTAAAAGTCTCGCTAGTTGAGTCAAAATGACGCTTGTTTTCTTCATCCACCAAATTCTCAAACTAAAGAATGTCTTCACTCATTTACAATTACAAAACACAACCACATTTACCAAGAAAATTGAAACAAAATAAAGTACAAAGATTTATTGCTTTTTTTCTATTTTTTTTTACATCCCCTTTATTATTATTATTTTTAGCAAAGGGAATGCATAACATAAATAAATATTACAAAGAACTTTGAACCACATCTAGATATACACATCAAACTAGTTCCCACTTACAATAATTAGAATCCTTCCTCTTCACAACTTCTCCAAATTCTCATGCTCATCAATCAATTCTTTCCAAGACTCAACTAGCTCAACTAGGTCGAGAGTGAAGTATTTGGCTTTAACTCATGTATAAAAGGAGAAAGTTACGAAGAAAAATATGGATATAAGCTTCAAAGGGCAAAAAGGTCAAAAGGGTTATCCTAAATAGAATTTCCTTTTTATGGTGCATCCATGAATAAAGGTTTAATGCAAGCCCTAGAGCAACAAACATACATAAATACGGAGAAACACAGAAGCAAAAGAATCGTCGTTCAAGGCCTCACAAGGTTTAAGTTGTAATAACATCTTCTCGATTTGATTCCATGCATTCTAAGAGATAATCGTCATGTTTACAATTTAATTACAACAATCTAGACTTTTCATGCCATTTTAAGTGAGTGTGTGCAAAAAAGGTGCATCAAACTTATCGATTCACATCAAATTGATAATGCTAGACACGAGATATGAAGAAAACAAGACTACAAGCTCACAATGTCATAAATTTTACAAACAAACAAGCTTTATGACCACACTTATTTACCACGTGCAAACAAAACGGACATCAAATGAAACAAAAGATAGTACTAATACTAACTACATATTATACTACTATTATGAACATAAGCAATCCTTCCCCCGCTTAAAACATGGCATGTCCTCATGCATGACAATAAAAACGAAGTAGAGATATGAGTGAAAGAGAACTCCCCTGAAAATAAATAACAAGAACCAGGAGCACCACTCATATTTGCGAAAATCCAACTCCGAAATTGCACGTCAAGAATTGAATAAATGCCATCAATCAACTCAACAAAAATAACCGAAAAGCCAAAATCCAACACCCTACAAAACCCTGCAATACACTAATTAAGAATATATAATTAGTTAAAATTTTTGTTTTTTTTAAAAGAAAAAGATAAAATAAAATAAAAATAATAACCAACTAATGATAAAGTCAAAAATCAAAAATCAAATTTAAAGTGATTTAAATCGATTCTTGAATTTACATAAATTAATTAGTTAGAAAATGAAAAACTAAAATCACAATTAAAAAGAATTAAAATTTTCATTTTTTGATTTTTTTTATTAAAAAAATAATAAATAAAATAAAATAAATCACTAACCAATTAATAAAAAAAAATCAAAAATCAAATAAAAAAATGAAATACTAATAAAATCAAAAATCAAATTTAAAACTAAAATAAAATAGAATAAAATAAAAAGAAAATAAAATAAACTAACTAACCAATTATTAATAAAATTAAGAATCAAATTTAAAACTAAAATAAAATAGAATAACTAAGCAATTAATACTAAAAAAATCAAATTAATAATAAAATAAAATTGATTTTTGAATTTATATAAATTATTTAGATGTAGAAAATTAAAACTAAAAATCTAAATCAAAAATAACAATTAAAATAATAATAAATAAATAAACCACATAAAAAGAAACAGGGGTGGGGGAGTGTATTGCAGACGGCAGGTGGGAGTATATGAAAGAGGGGTGGGAAGAAGGTTGGGAAGAGGGAGAAAACGGAGGGAATGGTAGATAGACGGAGAAGAAAAAAAATCAGGGGTGGGCAGTTAAGGGTCGAATGGATACGGAGGTGGCTGGTTGAAGGAGAAAGGTAGAAGAAGTGAACGAAATTGAAGAGTGGAGGTACGGCGTTGTCGAATGGATACGCATAATTCAACTCCATCTCCTGATAATTCCATTCGATCTGATATTCCTGTTAATCCTCAAACTATCGATTCCAATGCACATCCATTATTTTTACACAACAATGATCATCCAGGCATGATTTTAATCTCTAAGAAACTAATTGGATTTGAGAATTATACATCTTGGAAACGATCATTGCAAATTGCATTATCTGCAAAGAATAAACTAGTTATAGTTACTGGTGAGTTCTGTTCTGTTAGTGATGATTCTCATTTGTATCCGCATTGGAAACGTGTGAATGATATGGTGATTACATGGATTTTAAACACTGTATCTGGTGATATTAGTAGTAGTATGAATTACTTAGACAGTGCTCAGACAGTCTGGAATGAATTAAGTGAGAGATTTGCTGCAGTTAGTGGTCACACAGTGTATGAAATTCAAAGGGATTTTTTTAAGCTAGAACAAGGAAATGATTCTGTGAAATTTTATTTTCACAAGCTGAAAGGTCACTGGGATGAGTTGAAGGCTTTACAGCCAGTTATCAAGTGTACTTGTGGAGCTACTAAAGAATGGGATGATCAACTTGAGAAAACGAGGCTTATTCAGTTTTTAATGGGCCTTCACTCTAGTTTTACTGCTGCTAGAGGACATTTACTGATGATGAATCCTTGGCCTAGTGTTAATCAGGCTTTCATGTTGTTAAAACAAGAGGAGAAACAGAGACAAATTCATAATTTGCCAATGCCTTCTCCAGCTGCTATGATGGTAAATTTGCCCAAATCTGCAATCCCTAGTGCTTCTAAGTTGACTGAGAGCAAGGCCAATGCATAGCTATAGTTAGTCCTATAGCTATAATATGGAACTAAGTTTGCAATTTCATTACTCCAATGCATAGCCATTCTTAGTCCTATAATAGCATAAATGGATAGTTAGTCCTATATTTAGGACTAAAAATGGCTATAGCCATTTTTAAAAACTCATCCTACCAACTAGAATATGGAGGGAAAATGTTATATAATCTATATGTTAGTTAGATTTGAATGTAGTTGGTCCTATTTTACTACAAAGCATTGGAGCATAGTTGTATTTTAAGACCAAAAACAACTTTTTAGTCTCAAATTATAGCTATAGCTATAGCCATTTTAGCTTCAAGCATTGGCCTTGCTCTGATAAGATGAGCTCTAGTGTTCTTGAGTGTTCTTATTGTCATAGCAAGGGTCATATTAAGGACAAATGTTACAAATTGGTTGGTTATCCAGCAGATCATCCTTATCATCCTAACAACAGAGGAAAGAAGAGGTTTGGTAACAAGTTTACACCTCATTCATCTCAGAATTCAACTTCTGCTGCATCCAAATCTAATCAGGCTATGCAAGTCTCCAATACTGATCTTTCATATGTCAAACCTTCTGCAGAACAACATTCAGATCATCTAGCAAGTCAAATGGAGTTATTGCAAAACCAAATGAGTTCTTTAATGCAGTGTTTCCAAAAGAGTTCTTCTCCAGTTCCAGTATCACATTCTTCTTTTCACTTTCCAAACAACATAGCAGGTACTGCTTATTCACTTTTTTCTGATGTCAAAATTACTGACAATATGTGGATTTTAGACACTGGTGCTACCAGTCATATGTGATGTAATAGTTCTCTTATGCATAACATTACAGCTCTTACTATTCCTCTTTCAGTCAATTTTCCTGATGGCACTAATGCCATGGTCACTCACTCTGGTTCTGTTTTATTACAACCTTTATCTTTGACTATAGATGATGTTCTTTTGGTTCCTACATTTCACTTTAATTTGTTGTCCATTAGAAACTTATCTGCAGCCACTCAATCCAAGATTTTCTTTACTTCTAATGAGTGCATTATGCAGGACCAAGTCCAGAAGAGGGAATTGGTTCTTGGTAAACTTGTTCAAGGTTTATATCAGCTTAACAACAATCCTCAACTTTCAAACATTTCTGATTCTTCAAAGGCTTTAGCTGTCTCTAGCAAATTGCCTCTCTCTATCTGGCATAAAATGCTAGGTCATATTCTTCCAACTGTGATTTCCAAAATTTCTGATTTGTCTTTGTCTAGTACAACTTGTAGTCATTCACAGGCTGTTTTACCTTTTACTTCTAGTCATTCACAGGTTATTTTACCTTTTGATCTTCTTCATTATGATGTATGGGGGGCTTATAGAGTTCCCACTTGTCATGGTTGTAAGTATTTTTTGACAATTGTTGATGATAATACAAGAGCTCTCTGGACTATTTTTCTCCCAACTAAACAACATGTTACTCAATCTCTTAAAGATTTTTATGTTCATGTTAACACCGATTATCATTCTTCTATCAAATGTATTAAAAGTGACAATGGTGGAGAATTTGTAAATTCTCAGCTTCATTCATTGTTTGCTTCTAAAGGCATTCGGCATCAAACTTCATGTCCGTGCACTCCCCAAAAAAATGGGAGAGTGGAGAGAAAACACAGAAATTTGCTTGAGTTGACTAGAGCACTTCTTTTTCAGTCTTGTTTAGACATCCACATTCTATCTGAGGGGGGAATATTATAGTTACTGTTGCTGTGATAAATAGTTACTGTGGGCTGCTACTTTAGCTTTTGTATGGCAACAGCTGTCATTCTGTTATCTTTTCTGTTATAATTAGCACATCATTAGTTTTGTATAAATACTGATGTGTGCATAAAAACTACAACAATAATATGTAAAAGATACTTTAGCTTTCTTCTTTAATATACATTTCTCTTATCTACTACATTTACTTTTCTGCAACTTTCTATGTTTCAATGGAATTCAAGAATGTTAAGAAAGTGATTATAAATCGAAAAACAAAAATTATAAATAATAAATTATTTTATATTTCAAATATCATTTCATTCATGTTATTCCAACTATATACGTGGAAAGGATCAAAGGAACATGCTACTCGATAAGTCTCGCAACACTTTCCATTTCTAAGAACTTTTTCGAAGTTTTTAAAATTTAATATTGCTGCTGATTTATATTATATGGAATTGTGGATATACATCACGTAGTCATCTGACAACAGTAGTTGCATATTTAAAATGAGTATAACGTCAACAGATAGATTCATATGTTCCTGTATACTCCATTTCTTATATCTTTATAATTTTTCTTCATTATTAGGCTCTTGGTCGAAACAATTGGTCTCTAATTTAATATGGACAATTGACCTTGTCTCGTAGAGTCGTAGTTTACGATTGGGGTGTTTGGGAAAACTTTTTTCCAGAATAGGTCAACTTATTTTAAGACGAAGTTAGAGATTTCTAACTTTTTTTTGAAAAAGTTAACTTTTTTTTACAACTTATAGAATCTCAAACATACATTAAATACTTGTATAAAAAAATTTATCAAAATATGAAATTTTTACCCGAAAATAAGTCCATAAACACTTAATTTAAGTCCAGCCAAATAGACCAATGTCTATTTTACAATGCTAGGAGCTAGAATATTATTCTCAAATGCATAGATTGTTCAAGGAGAACAACCCTAATAAGCATTTTTCAATAATTTAGAAAAAAGTTATTAAAAATTAATTTGATATAATATTAATATATTTTAACATTAAAATTTATCAAATTTAAATTTAAGAAAATAACGAATGAACAAATAAATGATTAAAAATATTTAATATTTTAAAAAGAGAAAAATGGACTTGTGGATTAACTTCCCCGGTGTTATATCACTCGCCCGTATAAATTTAGTGACATTTTTGTAAATGTTAATGATATATCTTAATTTACAAATTTGTCCTCTTACATTTATACTAGAAAGTAGAAATTCTTATAATCTCAGGTAATATCTTAAGGTTAACCTCATGTACATGATACTCTTTTAAAAAATATATATAAAATCAGGAATTTATTTTACTCCAAAATATATCATAAACTGAAAAAGTATAAATATGTTAAAAGAAAATATATATTATCAACAATACAAGTAGTACCAAAAGATATATCGCGCGTATTTGATTTTGTTTTATAATTTGGGTAAAATGGATTAATCATAATTGAACTCGTGGTCACCATGCAAGTGGGTCACTAAACTGAAAAAGCTTGCTAACGGATCATTGAACTAGACTTAACTTGCTATTTAGTCATTGAACATTAAAATTTTTGCACAAACCTTAACTCATCTTTGACTTTAACGGAATCCGTTAAAGTCATTTATTTTTTTGCTTAATTATGATTGTTGAGTCAAATTGGTGGGTTGTATAGCTTCCCATGATTGTTAGAAGGCTAATTACAATATCAATTTCATCATTTTATCCCCAATTTGAGTAATTCGTATAATTAGGGTTCTTAGTTCATAATTTGGAGATTTTATTTCTATTGAATGTTTACTTAATTGGATGTTTTGTATAGCTTTAGGAGGTCATAAGTAACATGTTTATGTGATTAATTGGAATGTTATGTTTGTATAAAGGCATAAACTAGTTAAGAGGTTTTTGGGGTTTAAAATTTTAATTGTTCATGTTACTAAGTGATTGTTCATAAAATTTAAGGCCATAGGTAGTTTGCTTGTTCCTCTAGCTTCATTTTGGGACCTTTAACGCTCAATTTGGTTTAAAAAATAGGTTAAGTCGAAATTCTTGTTGGAAGATGGTAATTTTGCCGGACTCGAAGTTCCGGTGTGAGTTCGTGATTGTTGTTGTTATAAACGAGTTGTTGCAGCTGTCCTGAGCACGTAGATGTCGTTTAATGTGAATTCTGGCTACTAGAGAGTCGCCGGAAAGTTGTAATCGCCGGATAATTGATTCCATTAGTGCATATTAACGGCAGTTACCTAAATTCAAGTTTTAATCAGTTTCATGAATTAACTGCAAGTTTTTTCAGTTTAATGACCCACTTGCAAGATGACCACGAGTTCAATTATGATTAAGCTATTTTACCCTTTATAATTTGGCACAAATATTGAATTTGTTTGGAGTTCTCAAATTCTCAAAACCGGTCCTACACATACCTTTTAAAAATATTTCTCGCCATGTTACATTTTCAAATCTCTCATCTCGTACAAAAAAAACTCAATACCATGTTAAAGAAGTTCTTTTATTTTTTCTTTCCCTTCTCTTCTCTTCCAATTTTTTCTTCAACAAAAAACTTGGGAGCACACATTACTTCTTACATCTTATTACTTTTATTCACTATCAGAAATTTATTTTTCGTTCAATCAAATTAAATAAATCAACAATTGTAAAGAAAAGACAAGCAAAACAGGAAATATGGATAAAATGAGGGGTATTAGTTTGATATGTCCCAAATTAACAAACCAATTATAAATATATCCCTCTTTATTGAATAATTATAAATATGTCCTATGATTAAATTTAACTCGTATATAACTTATACACATATAATTATACATATATTTATATCAAATAAGATTAAAATACCCCTTCTATTTTTATCCCACCCATCCTCCCTCCCTCCGGCCGGCCCCGCAGGGGCACCCTCCCTCCCTCGTTCATTTTGTAAAACATGTGTGGATGTAGATTGCCCGACAATACCATAATTTATTTCGTAATTGTTGAGTTACAATATGTGGGTGGTCACAAAAGCAAGAAGTGGGGCAGCAACCATTACTATGGCGGCCTCAACCCTCAAATTATTTAAGTATTAATCGATCACAGGTATATGTATTAGATTTAATAAAATGTAATTGGTAAAGGAGGACAAAATCGTCTTTTGTAAATGTGTGATTAATAAATTAATCATGATTATACTTTAAAATGGGACATATTCATAATTTGGGATAGATTTGTAATTAAAAATAAACATGGGACACAATTATAAATGACATTTTAAAATGGGACATATTAGAAAAAAACCCTAAAATGAGTGATACTGAATATCTCATTTTAGATTTTGGTAAAAGTTTATATTTTGATAACTGGATCAACTGGAATATAATTTTTTGATCCATCAGAATTGTCCCAGCAGCCTTTTGTCAAATTACCCAAATAAAACCCAAAAGCAGTTCGGGCCTTGGAGCTCTCAAACACTGCAGCCCAGTAGCCCACAGTGATAAAACATCACATTTTTTCTTTGTTACTGCTCCTTCGAGTCTTTTGACATGGGCCGCCGTTATTTCTTACCGAGACCAAAAATTGATATTATATTTTGGGTAACGCTAAGAATAGTCCTTAGAACTATGATTAAGCATTTTTTTTATATATTTTTGAGACAGATAAGCATTTATTTTTACTAATTTTCCGAGACTTGAACTATTAATATTATTTTTTATTTAATTACTATAGTTAATGTAGTCAGCGTCTAAACAATTTACTTTCCTAAACTTATCATATGTGTTGAATTTCAAAGAACACAATTTATAATTTCATCAATATAAAAACACATACAAATATTAAATGTAATATTTAATAAATTATATTTATTTAATAAAAAAATCAATTTATTAATATTATAATTTTAACAATAGATCGTTACTGTTTTATACTTTCTTTATTAACAATGTTTATGGTAAGTAAAAACAATTACTAACCTCTTTTACTAAATAAACGAATTTTTCTTTTTTATATTATCACAATTAAAATTTTGGTTTATTGTAAAGTCAGTGATGTTTTATAAAATTATTAAACTTAATTTCAAAAGTACTATTTTATAATTTTGTATGATTAAAAAGTAAGTATGATAAATTTATTACTTCCTCCGTCTCAAATCAGATTTTGTAAATTAATAAAGGATAATACGTACTTGTTGATCAAAATTGGGTCGACTTAACCATAAAAACGTCAAATAAGACAAAAAATTTGAGACAAAGTGAATATATATATTTTCATAGTCAAACATTTTGCCTAATTCTTCCTATTAATATAAGAGCAAGTCCAACAATATTCTAGTACATTTCTTATAAATATTATAAAATAATAAATCCTAGTGATTAAGGACATATTTTTATATTTGAACTCCAACAATAATCTTTATACTCATTCCTTATTATTATAATTATAATAATAATAAATTTGGAAAGAGAAGGACAAAAAATGTAATGAAGAGAAGAAAATAAATTTAAAAAAAGCAATGAATTTTAAATTGATAAAAATATATAAGGGATGACTAGTGATTCTTTAAAGATAAAGTATAGAATGAATATGATTTAATGAATCACTAGACACCGTTGAAGTGTCATTTTGCAGCATATTCTTATATTTAAACTTAGTACATGATATTTTTTTTTTTTTTTTTTTGACGAAAAGACTTAGTACATGATATAAGTGTGAGATGTTGGACTTGCTCTAACGAGTAACAGTAGTTGGATTATTTGTGTACTCGGAATCAATTGTATTAAATGCTTAAACGTACAAAAATTAATAATAATAAATGTTTAACAATAATTTTAAAGGTTGTGGTTAGCATTTCCATTATATTTTATATTTTATGTTAATTTAATATTTGATCCACCAATGTAATCATTTACCTTAATTGAAATTATTTTCCCAAGCGAAGAAGATCGAATAAAATTTTTAAAATTCTTTAATTTCACTTAGAAATAATACCCATACAGAGTAAACCAAACCAAACCAAACATACCCAGTATATCCCGCTCAGAGCAGGGTCTGGGGAGGGTAGGTTGTACGCAGACCATACCCCCACTTTTAGAGCGGGGAGGCTGTTTCCGTGAAGACCCTCGGCTGAGTGCACAACATACATAAAGTGTGGTAAAAACAACGGAGATGATACGGAAATGAACAATGACATACCTGAGACCCATGACGTTCTCCACATGGGGCTTACCTGTTTGCGAGGATTTATGCTACTCCTAGCTTGAAACGCTCCAACCACACGGAAAGACCCGCACAGAGATACCACCGAGCCAAGCTCCCTGCAACTGCAAAACCAGAAAACAGAAAGACACTGAAAAAGAAGAGTGAGAACGCTAAAGCCGTACTACTAAAAAATCGCTAACCGGGACAAGGCTACTCGGAGGCTCTCGACAACAGATCCACAACCTAAAAGGGAATCCACCACTCTGATACGCCGCCTCCAAGAACACCTATCCGCGAGCATGGTCTCATTTAAGTCTAAGGCCTTCAAATCCATCCGGAGCTGCTCTTCCCACGTCCTCCTCGGCCTGCCTCTCCTCCTCGCCCCAACAACCGCCAGACTCTCGATCCTCAGTGACAAGTGAATATAATCAGATTTAACTTAGCAAAAAGAAATATATATAATCATCAAATCACGGCTCTCCATAACATAAACATTAAATACGTCATTTTAAAAATATATTTGTAATATCAAAATAAATCGAATACCGATCTTAATATCTATTAAGAAAATTTTCAAGAGACTCTTTAAATAAATTTATAAAAAGAAAATGACCAAAATACCTCATTTTCACTAACTCATGGTCCAAAATACCCATTTTCGGAACGTCTGGCCCTCACTACCCACTATCGTGTCTGCTGGACACTCCTTCACCAGTAGCGTGTCTCCATGTCGCTCCACCACTAGTAGTGTGTTTCGTGGGTATTTAGGACCGTCCAAACTGACGGTAGGTATTTTGGTCATGGATATTTAATTTGTGGTATTCTGGGCCTTCACCCATTCATAAATAAAAATATATAAATAATATGATAAAAACGGAATTTAAAGAGACTCCCAAGAACATTTTCAAGATATTATTAAATTATTCTTAAATTTAATATAAAATATATATTCATCTTCTATAATATTCTTTATGCTCGTTTCTTATTTAATTTTATATTATTAAAAATGAGTTAAATTCATAAAATATAAAATAAAAAGGCGGAGAGACAGTGTGTATCTTATGAATTTATTATAAAATATTGGTTAGAAATAGGAAAGAATTTTTCAGTTGATGAGAGAGGATATATTTTTAGTGAAATTATGAACGACTAAGTCTAAGAATCGTTTGGAGCGCATATTTTTCTTCTCTACTCAAATTTCAACTACGAGTTAAGATGAAGAGTCTTTTGAAAATGCTCCAATACAATTAGAAATATATACTTTTATATTATACAATACTATGATAAGTGAAAGGGGTATATTTTATAGTTTAACTATGTTGGAATTCGGGCATAATAAAGCAACGGAAATGACGTAAATAACAATTAAAAACGAATTCCAAAGCCCGGATCCATGTATAAAATGATAATCATGGTATAAAATTCTCAAGAACAAGATTGTACCTTGTTAAAGCTTTCCAATGGATGACAAATGGAGGTCCTAGCTTGTTGATCTTGAGAGCTAAAGCTTGTTGATCTTGAGAGCTAGAAGTGTAACTCCTCCACCGGTATCCACACTTGAATGCTTGCTTGAATCGTCGAACGATTACGCCACGGATATTGGTACTAGCCAAAATAAATAAACCGATGTGTTCTTGACTTGAGCTTGATTTCTCCCTTGTGTTTTACAACTGAAATTTCAGTTATGTTGTGTTCTATAACACTTGCCAACTCTTGGCTTATAAAGAGAAATAAAGTAAAATGAAGCCTTAAACAATTAGACCATTTTTATTTAAACAAATCTTATTTATTTAAATAAATTAATTAAGTCATACTAAATTAATCAATTAAGTCAAGAAAATACATCTTCAAATTTTATCTTTAACTAATCAAGTCTCACTTAATTAATTTTATAAAATTCGAATTATTATTTATTATTAATTTAAAATCATAATTTAAATTATTATTAATTTAAATTCATGAAATAAATTAATATCCCTTTTAAACATTCTTTGTGTGTGACCCTGTAGGTTATTATTTAATTGGCAACAATTTTATTCTCTAATAAAATTGTAAACAATAAGCGGCGTCTAGTAACACATTATTGCTACCCAATAAAACAATAATTAAATCAACGATTCAATCAACCTTTTATGACTAATGTTCCATGTAATATAATCCATTTAAATCATGATATTATAGATTAAACTCGAGGCATGTAATGTGTCATCCTCTTCATAATTTAATCTTCATTTTCTTGATCGATGAGTAGACTATTTAATCAAATCAACATTTGAGCATGGCCATGCATTTCATAGTCTCACTCAAACAAGAGGCCGATAAAATCACTCCTTTATCATGAGATTTAAATCCCATCTAGATCGTTCATATTTCTCACATGATTCATAATATATCCGATATTCACCTTTATCATTATCCGGCTAAAGATAACTTTTAACGAATTCAAAATATATATTAATTCTCATGTAGAATTATAACGACTTCAGGTCTAAGGATCATTACACCATTATCACTGTGAGAATACATATGACACATTTATTATTTACCATGATGTATCTCACTGTGGGTCTGTCCAGTACCCTGTACTCGTACAGTTACCTATGCATTGCTTTTAGTATCTTCATACTTATGACCAATGAGATGTGGTCATCTTGCCAATTAACATACTAGCCTTAGTGTATTATTATTGTCCTAAGTAATAATAATACTCGGCTAGGGACATTTAAGAATATGATACAATCATTATATAATCTCATGTTCAAGTCACATACTTGCAACTATATAATTTGTATCAAGGTTCTAAGGACATTTATTATACTTTATTTATTTCGCAGTAAATAAAGGCAATAATAAACATATATATATCGAATATATAATATCACTCAAACATAAATATAATGTATACATTGCCTCTAGGGCACCAATACTAACAAACTAATCCCTCTTTTTTTAATTTTGTGGTTATCACTTTTATTTTAGATCCTCAACTCAAATAGATGATCGTTAGATACAATGCTAAAAATTATTATATACTGAGTCTATGGCTATAAGATATTTTGAATAAAATTTATGAATTATGAGGCAAAATAAATAATATTATTTTAAATAATACGGTAATTTATTTACTAATTAGAGAAGAGTTTTATGGTTTATAATATATTTAAGATTCGATTAGGAAAAAGAGAGAATTACCAAAATGCCTATTTTTCACAAGTTTTTGCCCAAAATACTGATTTTGAAAAAAATGGCCCGAAATACCGACGGGATACGGAGAATCGTCCTCCGTGTTAGCATAATACGGAACACCGTGTTCCGTATTATGCATGATACGGAACACCATCTTCCGTGTTATGCATGATACGGAACACGGTGTTCCGTATCCGTGCATGATACGGAACATGGTGTTCCGCAACACCTCATGATACGGAACACGGTGTTCCGCAACACCCCATGATACGGAACACGGTGTTCCGCAACACCCCTCATATCACGGTAGACGGTGTAGCGTTTTCAGTCAGTAAAAAGGGCCAGCATGGCTCCCATATGAATATTTTGGGCCTTCACCCTAGGAAAAACTTGGAGATGCTATTTCTTTTCCAAACCTAGTAACTAAGTGGTTAATGAAATAATAACATTGTTTTCTCGATTTTTACTAAGGCATCATCGATCCTTCATTGAAAATGTAATAATTTAATTTTTTCAATAATAATTAACTTATTTTGTCTTACTCATCAGTTTCTCAGACTCCATATATTTTATCTTATAATATACATCAACTTTTTTTCGAGCAATTCTTATAAATCAGAGTTAATTTTTTTACTTCATATTTATTTAACAAATTTATTGTATTTAACAAATATAATATTTTGATCTCTCATTAAAATTGTTCTATTTGAACTAAATCGTATGTCGACAACATATACAAAATAATAATTTTTGGTAGTAATTATGATGATATTAATATTGAAGTAATAAAGTGAATAATAAAAAATGATGATGCTAATATTGATATCGAAAAAATGATTATAATAATGATGAAAAATGGGGTTTACTTTTAAATATAAATGCTGTATTTTTTTGTATTGATCAAATCAGCAAATAATGGATAATTTAGTGAAACAAAAATATTAATATAAACTATTATCGAAAGATAAGATTCGAGATAATAATAAAAAATATTCATAAATTTTGGAATATTTTACTAGTGCAACATGTTAATATGTCATATAACCCAATTCGAGCATTTAAATAGTTAATGGCCGAATTATGTATGCATATTCATCAATCTTGGATTAAAAAACTCCTTCAACCTATTCTTAAAAAATAGCAGGTTACTTGACATATTTGATAAGCTGACACCCTGGTAATAAATTGATGCCATGTTTGATGTTTCGCATTAAAGGAAAAATACTTGATAATTCATCTGACATTAAATTGTTTCATTAGTTTAACTAGCTTCTTAGTGTTGGAATTCCGGCATAATAACGCAACGGAAATGACGTAAATAACAATTAAAAACGAATTCCAAAGCCCGGATCCATGTATAAAATGATGATCATGGATTAAAAATTCTCAAGAACAAGATTGTACCTTGTTAAAGCTTTCCAATGGATGACAAATGGAGGTCCTAGCTTGATGATCTTGAGAGCTAAAGCTTGTTGATCTTGAGAGCTAGAACTGTAACTCCTCCACCGGTATCCACACTTGAATGCTTGCTTGAATCGTCGAACGATTACGCCACGGAAATTTGTACTAGCCAAAATAAATAAACCGATGTGTTCTTGACTTGAGCTTGATTTCTCCCTTGTGTTTTACAACTGAAATTTCAGCTATCTTATCCTCCAAATGACTTGCCAACTCTTGGCTTATAAAGAGAAATAAAGCAAAATGAGGCCTTAAACAATTAGGCCATTTTTATTTAAACAAATCTTATTTATTTAAATAAATTAATTAAGTCATACTTAATTAATCAAATAAGTCAAGAAAATACATCTTCAAATTTTATCTTTAACTAATCAAGTCTCACTTAATTAATTTTATAAAATTCGAATTATTATTTATTATTAATTTAAAAATCATAATTTAAATTATTATTAATTTAAATTCATGAAATAAATTAATTTCCCTTTTAAACATTCTATGTGTGTGACCCTGTAGGTTATTATTTAATTGGCAATAATTTTATCCTCTAATAAAATTACAAACAATAAGCGGCGTCTAGTAACACATTATTGCTACCCAATTAAACAATAATTAAATCAACGATTCAATCAACCTTTTATGACTAATGTTCTATGTAATATAATCCCTTTAAATCATGATATTATAGATTAAACTCAAGGCATGTAATGTGTCATCCTCTTCATAATTTAATCTTCATTTTCTTGATCGATGAGTAGACTATTTAATCAAATCAACATTTGAGCATGACCATGCATTTCATAGTCTCACTCAAACAAGAGGCCGATAATATCACTCCTTTATCAGGAGATTTAGATCCCATCTAGATCGTTCATATTTCTCACATGATTCATAATATATCTGATATTCACCTTTATCATTATCCGGCTAAAGATAACTTTTGACGAATTCAAAAATATATCAATTCTCATGTAGAATTATAACGACTTCAGGTCTAAGGATCATTACACCATTATCACTGTGAGAATACATATGACACATTTATTATTTACCATGATGTATCTCACTGTGGGTCTGTCCAGTACCCTGTACTCGTACAGTTACCTATGCATTGCTTTTAGTATCTTCATACTTATGACCAATGAGATGTGGTCATCAGTCAATTATCATACTAGCCTCAGTGTATTATTATTGTCCTAAGTAATAATAATACTCGGCTAGGGACATTTAAGAATATGATACAATCATTATATAATCTCATGTTCAAGTCACATACTTGCAACTATATAATTTGTATCATGGTTCTAAGGACATTTATTATACTTTATTTATTTCGCAGTAAATAAAGCCAATAATAAACATATATATATATATATCGAATATATAATATCACTCAAACATAAATATAATGTATACATTGCCTCTAGGGCACCAATACTAACAATCTCCCACTTGCACTAGAGCCAATCACCCATGTATCGAATACCCATGCTACTAGTGTGACATTCATGCTTCTGCTGCGACAGAGCCTTAGTCAGCGGGTCTGCAATATTATCATTAGTATGCACTTTACATATGTGAATATCTCCTCTATCATTTATCTCTCGAATAAGGTGATATCTCCGAAGTATATGCTTTGTCCTGCTGTGAGCTCTCGGCTCCTTGGCTTGTGCTATAGCTCCATTATTATCGCAGTAAAGATCTATGGGATCTGCGATCGATGGAACTACACCAAGTACTGTAATGAACTTCCGTATCCATACAGCCTCCTTGGCTGCTTCACATGCCGCAATATACTAGGATTCCATTGTAGAATCAGCTACTGTCTCTTGCTTCGAACTTTTCCAGCTTACAGCACCTCCATTTAGGCAAAACACAAATCCAGACTGAGACATAGAGTCATCTCTGTCAGTCTGGAAACTAGCATCCGTGTAACCCTTTACCGTTAGCTTCTCCTCTCCTCCATACACCAAGAATGAATCTTTAGTCCTTTTCAAGTACTTAAGAATATTCTTGACCGCCGTTCAGTGACCTTCACCTGGATTAGACTGGTATCTGCTCGTCATGCTCAAAGCATACGAGACATCCGGACGAGTACATATCATTGCATACATGATATATCCAATTGCTGAAGCATATGGTATCTTACTCATGCGGTCTTTATCATCAAATGATTTAGGACCATTCTCTTTTGAGATCGTTATCCCATGAGATATGGGGACATATCCCCTTTTTGCATCTTGCATTCCAAAACGATGCAAAATCTTGTCAATATATGTACTCTGGCTTAAGCCGATTAATCTACTTGATCTATCTCTATAGATCCTGATCCCTAATATATAGGTAGCCTCGCCCAAGTCTTTCATAGAAAAACTTTGTCCTAACCAAGTCTTTACAGCCTGTAGAGAAGGAATGTCATTCCCCATTATTAATATATCATCGACATATAATACTAGGAATGCCACATGGCTCCCACTAAACCTTTTGTAAACACATGGTTCATCCATGTTCTGAATAAAGCCAAAACCTTTGACTATTTCATCAAACCGGATGTTCCATCTCCGAGAGGCCTGCTTCAATCCATAAATGGATCTATGCAGCTTACATACCTTTCCAGCATCCTTTGGATTTCCAAAACCTTCAGGTTGTGTCATGTACACATCCTCTTCAAGGCTTCCGTTAAGGAAGGCTGTTTTGACATCCATCTGCCATATTTCGTAATCATAGCAAGCCGCTATTGCAAGCAAAATTCTGATGGATTTTATCATTGCCACTGGTGAAAAGGTTTCATCATAGTCAATACCATGAATTTGTTTGAAACCTTTTGCAACCAGTCGATCTTTATAGGTCTGTATTTTACCTTCCATGTCGATTTTCTTCTTGAAAATCCATTTGCACTCTATAGGTTTTACCCCTTCAGGTGGATCAACCAAAGTCCATACTTGGTTTTCATACATGGAATCCATCTCAGAATTCATGGCTTCTTGCCATCTCTCAGAGTCTGGTGAGTTCACAGCATCTTGGTAGGTGAGAGGCTCATCTTGGTCTATGAGCATCACATCGTCATTTTGAGTTAAGAGAAATCCATAATTCCTCTTTGACTCATGGCGAATCCTACTAGATCTACGAACGACCTGTGTTTCTTGAGCAATGTTATCTTGTATTTCTTGCTCATGCTCCACTTCTAGTTCAACGTTATCAAGTGGTTCTCGATCTTCATCGAGATCTATTTTCCTCCCACTGTCTTTTCTAGAGACTAGCTCTCTTTCTAAGAATACAGCAGTTCGAGCAACAATTACTTTGTTCTCCGAGGGACTATAGAAAGAATAACCCTTTGTTTCCTTTGGGTATCCCACAAAATTACATTTTTTAGATTTCGGTCCAAGCTTGTCTGATGTTAGGCGTTTCACAAATGCTTCACATCCCCATACTTTCATAAATGACATTCTTTGCCGTTTCTCTGTCCATATCTCATATGGAGTTTGTTGAACCGTTTTAGTAGGAACACGGTTTAGTGTATCTGCAGCCGTTTCCAGGGCATAACCCCAGAAACTGATTGGAAGATCTGCTTGACTCATCATTGATCGCACCATGTCCAACAAGGTACGATTCCTCCTTTCAGAAACCCCATTCCATTGTGGTGTTCCAGGAGGAGTTAGTTGTGATACAATACCACACTCCCTCAAATAGTTCTTAAACTCATGGCTTAAGTATTCACCTCCTCGATCAGATCTTAGAGTTTTTATGCTTTCGCCAGTTTGCTTTTCTGCTTCTGCCTTATACTCTTTGAACTTTTCAAATGCTTCGGATTTGTTCTTCAAAAGATACACATATCCATATCTACTGAAATCATCAGTAAACGTAATGAAGTAGAAATAGCCACCCCTTGCCATCGATCTCATAGGACCACATACATCGCTATGTATTAGTTCTAGTCGTACGGTGGCCCTCTTACCCTGTCCGGTAAAAGGAGCTTTAGTCATCTTGCCTAGTAAACAAGCCTCGCATTCATCATATGATTCAAAATCAAACTGATCCAAGAAACCATCTTGATGTAACTTGGAAATGCGTTTCTCGTTTATATGGCCTAGACGACAGTGCCAAAGGTATGTTTGATTTGAGTCATTAGTCTTAAGTCGTTTGTTATTTACATTCAAGATAGGAGTATCTAAATTAAGAACATACAAACCGTTAAATAATTGTGCAACACCATAGGTAATGTCATTCAAACCAAAAGAGCAACCATTGTCTTTAAAGGTAAATGAAAAACCTTTCTTGTCTAAACAAGAAACAGAAATAATGTTTCTACAAATAGAAGGCACATACAAACAGTTTTCAAGTTCTAATATAAGCCCAGTGGGCAATGATAAATGGTAAGTCCCTACAGCCAAAGCAGCAACCTTTGCTCCATTTCCAACTCCTGGGTCTACCTCTCCCTTAGCCAGTGTCCTACTCATTTGCAGTTCCTGCACATTTATACAAATGTGAGAACCACATCCAGTATCCAATACCCAAGATGTAGAAGTAGACAAATTGACTTCTATTACATAAATACCTGAAGCAGAAGTCTGGCCAGCAGCCTTCTTCTTCTTAAGTTCTTCCAAATATGCATGACAGTTTCTCCTCCAGTGTCCCGGTTTACCACAGTGGTGACAATCACCCTTTTCAACACCTCCTTTAGGCTTGGTAGCCTTCTTGAGAGCAGAATTAGGATTGGCAGCAGATTTGGACACATTCCTCTTCTTATTGCCCTTCCACTTTCTTTTCCCCTTGGCACCTCCTTTGTTCACCATCAGCATGGGAGTAGGAGATTCCTTCTGAATGTTGGTTTCGGCTGTTCTTAACATGCCCAACAATTCAGTGGGTGTCTTATCAATCTCATTCATGTTGTAATTCATAACGAATTGAGAGAAGTTCTTATTAAGTGATTGTAAGATCAGATCTATTTGAGCCTCCGGACTAATCGGGAAGCCCATGGTAGCTAGTTGCTCAATATACCCAATCATCTTAAGAACGTGTGGTCCAACCGGGTCTCGCTCTCCCTGTTTGCAAGCATACAATGCCTTGCTCATATCATATCTCTCCTGACGAGCTTGTCCCTCAAACATGCTTTTGAGGTGCTCAATTATTTCATAAGCATTCATCAACTCATGTTGCTTTTGAATCTCAGGAGCCATGCATGCAAGCATAAGGCATGACACATCAGTTGAGTCATCCAAATGCTTCTGATAAGCATTATTCTCGGCACGTGTGGCTCCAGCAGGAAGAGGATTTGGGTGAGGAACTTCAATGGCATACAGCTTTCGCTCCTGCCTGAGGACAATCCTCAAGTTCCTAAACCAATCTAGGAAGTTTGTCCCTGTCAGCTTTTCCTTTTCTAGGACTGATCGTATCGAAAAGTGGTTTGTGTTGTTTGCCATTTATTATCTACAATTTTGTAAAAGCGCATAAAATGAGTTAGTTTGCATGTTTCGTAAAACCAATTATGTTCAAGTTGATTTATAGCATATTCGTAATATACCTCCCACTATTTTTATCAAATTAATAGCCCTTACTATCAATTCGGAAAATGGTTCCCATAAAACCTTTCTTAGTGAGCCAAGATCCATATTTCGTCATATTTTAAGTCAGCTTTGGCTTTCCTCTTAAATATGATTATTTAGGTAGACCGTTATGTCAATTATATCGTATATAACTCTTGGATAGCTTAGTGAACAACATATTGCTCCGATCTATCTAATAGATTTCACTAAACTCTATGCTTATAAGTTCATAATCCTATTATGACGACTTATTTAAGTTGGACCCAACAATAACATTTCAAGTAAGCTTGTTTACTTAATCACATCTCACCACGATAAAAGAGAAGCCCTTGCTTTGGCAAATCCACTCCTCAATGATCTAGGATTTAATGAGTGTTATTTGTTGGAAAGCATCTGTTTAACTTAATATTCTTAAGGGATTTTTAGAAAAATTTAACGATCTTGATCGTTTGTTTAAATCTTAAATCGTTACAGATTTTATCTTGTTTAAACATGGCATATGTGACGTATCTAATACATACATTCTAAAATTTCCATACATCCATGCATCCATACATATATCTAATATATCCATGCATCATATGTAAAGTGCAGTTACGCAAAATTAAACGTGCGATGGTTATGGCCCGATCCTATGCGATCTTTTCGAGCTAATGAAAAGATCAAGGTCAATCTATGGTTGTAATAACTAATTATTACAAAATTCTTCTTTGCTTCCCAAGCCTCCATTGATTGCCTTCAGCTTCTTTTTGAAACAAATTACAAAAGAACTCGAGTTGCATTCGAGAAATAACAATAATTACAAGAATAACGACATGCAAGTCGTATTTAATTATTACAGACCATAAATAAAATTAAAACATTTATTCTACGGGTATTTAGGCCATAACCAATGCACCATGCTCATATAACAATTATAGACATTTTATCATGATCATATCATAGATAACAATTAATATTTTAACTCCTTAATTTAAATACCTAATTATTTAAAAGGAATATAATTAAACTAATTAAAATTTTAATCCGAATAAAAAAAATTAAATCGAAATTAATTAATCAAAATTCGAATTTAATAATAATATTCAAATTCATAATTTAAATATATTATTAAAATTCGAAATTAAATTAATTAATAAAATTTTGAATTAATAATAATTTTTAAATCCATGATTTAAATATTCAATTATTAAAACTTTAATCATTAAAAGCATTAGGAATCTAATGATTAATACCAATAAGTCTATAATGGCCACTAACAATTTCTTAAAGCAAAAGCAAAAGTAAAAGTAAAAAGAAAATGTTAGAATTAAATAAAACAAACAATTAACAACAGCACGTCCACTGCCTGCTTTAGTTATCAGGCTGATGCGCATGTCAGACATGCGCAACAGCTGCTGTATACCGCTGTTGCGCATGTCCGACATGCGCAACACCCGTTGTACACTGCTATTGCGCATTACAGGAATGCGCGACACCAGAATTCCCAGAATTTTCCAGAATCTGCAGGATGTCCAGAAACTATGCAGAAAGTTATATTTTCAGTTTTGATCAATTCTAAATTTATTCCAATGATGTGTTTAACATATCTAACATATAGTACATCATTCAAAACATGTTATAACAATTTATAACATTATACAAACAATCATAACATTTATAGAAAATCATTTGTATATAAAATGAAGCATGTCAAAAATTCATAAAATTCATGTATGATTCATTTTCAAGAACACAACACCAAATCATCCTTTTATACATGTAGCTCTGATACCATTGTTGGAATTCGGGCATAATAACGCAACGGAAATGACGTAAATAACAATTAAAAACGAATTCCAAAGCCCGGATCCATGTATAAAATGATGATCATGGATTAAAAATTCTCAAGAACAAGATTGTACCTTGTTAAAGCTTTCCAATGGATGACAAATGGAGGTCCTAGCTTGATGATCTTGAGAGCTAAAGCTTGTTGATCTTGAGAGCTAGAAGTGTAACTCCTCCATCGGTATCCACACTTGAATGCTTGCTTGAATCGTCGAACGATTACGCCACAGAAATTGGTACTAGCCAAAATAAATAAACCGAGTGTTCTTGACTTGAGCTTGATTTCTCCCTTGTGTTTTACAACTGAAATTTCAGCTATCTTATCCTCCAAATGACTTGCCAACTCTTGGCTTATAAAGAGAAATAAAGCAAAATGAGGCCTTAAACAATTAGGCCATTTTTATTTAAACAAATCTTATTTATTTAAATAAATTAATTAAGTCATACTTAATTAATCAAATAAGTCAAGAAAATAAATCTTCAAATTTTATCTTTAACTAATCAAGTCTCACTTAATTAATTTTATAAAATTTGAATTATTATTTATTATTAATTTAAAAATCATAATTTAAATTATTATTAATTTATATTCATGAAATAAATTAATTTCCCTTTTAAACATTCTATGTGTGTGACCCTGTAGGTTATTATTTAATTGGAAATAATTTTTTTCTCTAATAAAATTACAAACAATAAGCGGCGTCTAGTAACACATTATTGCTACCCAATTAAACAATAATTAAATCAACGATTCAATCAACCTTTTATGACTAATGTTCTATGTAATATAATCCCTTTAAATTATGATATTATAGATTAAACTCGAGGCATGTAATGTGTCATCCTCTTCATAATTTAATCTTCATTTTCTTGATCGATGAGTAGACTATTTAATCAAATCAACATTTGAGCATGACCATGCATTTCATAGTCTCACTCAAACAAGAGGCCGATAATATCACTTCTTTATCAGGAGATTTAAATCCCATCTAGATCGTTCATATTTCTCACATGATTCATAATCTATCCGATATTCACCTTTATCATTATCCGGCTAAAGATAACTTTTGACGAATTCAAAAATATATCAATTCTCATGTAGAATTATAACGACTTCAGGTCTAGAGATCATTACACCATTATCACTGTGAGAATACATATGACACATTTATTATTTACCATGATGTATCTCACTGTGGGTCTGTCCAGTACCCTGTACTCGTACAGTTACCTATGCATTGCTTTTAGTATCTTCATACTTATGACCAATGAGATGTGGTCATTTGTCAATTATCATACTAGCCTCAGTGTATTATTATTGTCTTAAGTAATAATAATACTCGGCCAGGGACATTTAAGAATATGATACAATCATTATATAATCTCATGTTCAAGTCACATACTTGCAACTATATAATTTGTATCAAGGTTCTAAGGACATTTATTATACTTTATTTATTTCGCAGTAAATAAAGCCAATAATAAACATATATATATATATATATATATATATATATATATATATATATATATATATATATATATATATATATATATATATATCGAATATATAATATCACTCAAACATAAATATAATGTATACATTGCCTCTAGGGCACCAATAATAACACTTAGTCCGTGCAAGATACGGACATGCTTTAGATTATAAATATTTATGAATTACTCGTGATCTCGTAGGATTGAATTGTTGATATCTTCGCAGCAATTATTGTGAGGAAATAGAATTTATGCAATACCCGATCGTGACATGCAAATTATAATTCTAGTTAAATTAAATCTGTTTTATATTTTACGCTATGATTTGTTTTGCTAAAGCAAACTTGAACGTGTAATAAATTGGTCAATGTTAAGATCAAAATCGTACTTCGAAATATAAATATATAGAGTTAACATGGATGGATACAGAGATACATACAAGTATAAATTACATAATAATAAATGCATATTAGTTCATATCAGTTATTATTATGTAATAAATATGTTAGTGTTGCAATACCTAAATAGCCCCCGGAAATATAACATAAATATAATTAGTAGGGGTATATATGACTTTTTATATGAATAAATTTGCTCATGGAACCCCCCCATTTGCTCAATTATATATATATATATATATATATATATATATGTTATATTTTTTTGTGCGTTTACGTATTAAAGATGTGATTGATGAGTTTTACGATAGTTAATGTTAATACAAGTTTGTATTATACTTATATACGCATGAATGTTCTTTTTTTGTATTGTGATCTTTTTTATAATATTTAATTCGTAAATAATTACGGTAGATCTAAAATGATTAATAAGATATGATATATGTTAGTGAATATTATAGTACATTATTATATATCCACAAAAATTTATATATGTGTGTATTTATGTTTGTATGTGTATGTATGTATAAATATGCATATTAATTATACAATAATTAATAGATTACAAATAAAGAAAAATTAATAGATTATACAACATAAATGTATGTAGGTATCATAAATGTATGTAGGTATGTATGTATGTATATAATATTATAGTATATTATTATATATCCACAGAAATTTATATATATATGTATTTATGTTTGTACATGTGTATGTATGTATAAATATCTATATTAATTATACAACAATTAATAGATTACAAATAATGAAATATTAATAGATTATACAACATAAATGTATGTATATATTCTATGTATATATGTATGTATGTATTTATATAATATTACAGTATATTATTATATATCCATAGAAATTTATATATGTATGTATTTATGTTTGTACATGTGTATGTATGTATAAATATGCATATTAATTATACAACAATTAATAGATGACAAATAATGAAATATTAATAGATTATACAACATAAATATATGTATATATTGTATGTATGTATGTACGTACGTATGCATGTATAATTAATAATTATGTATGTATGTATGTATACATGTATGTATGTACGTATGCATGTATAACTAATAATTATACATTAATGTATAATTATCTACAAATATACGTTATAATTAATACATAATCTGACGTAAGCCAACTGAGATTTATTTACAAATTAATATATATAAACAAAAATATATAGTATGTATATAATATTATAGTATATTATTATATATCCACATAAATTTATATATGTATGTATTTATGTTTGTACATGTGTATGTATGTATAAATATGCATATTAATTATACAAGAATTAATAGATTACAAATAATGAAATATTAATAGATTATACAACATAAATATATGTATGTATGTATGTATGTATGTATGTATGTATGTATTTATGTATGTATATATTTACGTATGCATGTATAATTAATAATTATGTATGTATGTATGTATGAATGTATGTATGTATGTATGTATGTACGTATGCATGTATAATTAATAATTATACATTAATGTATAATTATCTACAAATATACATTATAATTAATAATTATTCAAATGTACAAATATAATTAATACATTTCATTTTTTGCATTTTATCTATATTAAAATAAATACTCCTGTAAAATAGTCTAACGATCTTGATGAGTGTCTGGTCCTAAAATCATTAATAGAAAGTGTGGGAAGTTAAAAGGACAATGGGGTGTTTGAAAAGCCATATTTGGATTATAAATTATACAAATATTTATGTATGTAGTTAATTATTTTTAATATAAACTCAAATGCTCACACAACTCAACTGGTTATGATGTTGAATTTAGTTCCCCAAGGTCATGGGTTCAAACTCTTTGAATATAAATATTAGGAAAACCCTTGTTGCTGTATTGGATATATAATAGATAGATAATAGATATAATTTACTCCTGAAAATGAATATGTTTATTGGTTCATTTGATGACGAAATCATGAGCTTCACTAATTTTTTTCTTCAAGTTTTGAAGTATATTGTTAGAGTATCCCCAAGGAAAATCACTATTTTTTTTGCTAAATGAAAATCACTATTTTACTTACCTAAAATATAATAAAATAATGATTACCTAAAATATAGAAAATCAAAAAGTTATTTTACTCTCATTACCTATATGATTACCTCTAATTATAAAAAGTAATATATAATTAATATTTTAGGTATTGTGATAATATGATATCAACCATGTTCATTAGGAAATATATAACATTTTCAATTAGTATAAAAATGACATGTGTATTGTATTAGTTCATGTGAAAAAATTATTCGGGTTTAAATTTCCCTCAAAAGGTGCTAAAAATGTTGATCTTTAAGAATGCACATTTTCCTTACCCATATTTGATTTTGTGACAAAATTTTGAGATTAAGATTGAATTTCGACATTCCAACCATCCTCCCCATCTCCTTCAATTTTTAGCGGAAAGAAAACTCATATTTTTTTATAGGAAATTTAAAAATCAATCCCTATCACCTCATCATTATTTTTCTACAACATATATATATATATATTCCAACACTCGCACACTTCCCTCCCAACAACATATAACATACATTAACATCAAATTAAATTACATCTTCGTAATGATTATCGACTATGCGTGTATTACATCGATAAGTTTTCCTTTCATTAAATCCATCCCTTGCTTTTACAATTCTTTTGAAATTTAAAGACTAATAAAAATGAACAACGTTAATTGAAAATTTTATTCTTCTTTATGTGTCTAAATGAATAAAAAAAATCATCATCACGAACAATTATTGTGAATGAGAAGCTTCCAAAAACGTTATATTAATCATTATAAAATTGCAAATATTAAATGAAATTTTCAATGTTAACTCACTATTGCTAAATAATTTCAATCGTACATATAATGTTAAAGATAAATTATTACAATATCTAGACATTTCATGTTATTGATAGATTAAAGCAGAATTTAGCTACAAATGTATTTTGAGATTTTTTCATAAATATTCAAGCCCATATTTTTTTACAAAAATACCTTTTTTAAAAAATTATTTTTAAAAATATCAACTTTCATAAAATATTTGCAAAAATACATTCTACAACTTTTACAATCGTATTTGCAACCGACATCAACCAAAATCAAGCATAAATGCAATTTTAAAAAAATAAATAATTGAAATCATCTTTGGTTGCATAATAGTTTACTTAACAAGTTGCATCGATTAAATCAAATACAATCTTAAATGTAACCAAATTCAAACTCAAATGCAACCAAATTCAATTTTACATTATTTTTCAAAAAAATATATGCTGAGTCTTATTCAATCTATATTTTGTAAATATTTTCAAAAGATGATAAGATCGCATAAAAAATAAAAAAAATTGGTTTTTTTTGATTATTTTCCATGAATTTTCAATTTTATAAATAATTATATTTTTTATAAAAATAATCCAGTAACCATGGTAACAAAATTTAGTTCTAAACTTATTTTCATTTCACATTGATGATAAATTATATTATAGTAAAACGTATTTTTTAAGGGTGCTGATATATGCACACTCTAAACTTATTTATGCACATTCTAAACTTATTTATGCACATCCTCATTTTCTTTTGGACTAAAATACCATTTTCTTTATTTTTTTTATTGAGATGTATATCAGGTAAGTTGCCTGAGATACATGGGATTTATATGTAAATATGGGATGAGCATTTTTGTAAAATTAAATTTTTTTCGGGCCCAATCAAATTTAAAGTGTATTTTTTAAGTATCTCAGAAAAAGTTACATGAGATCAATCTCAGGGTCCTTTTTTCTCTTGATTATTTACTTTGATCATTCATGAGTTTTTTGGTGGTTTCACCAAGGATTTAGATGATATATCGTAATATCGTTAAAGATTTGTTAAAATTAAATTAAGTAACTGATTTTATGGTTTAAAAAAAAAGTAACTGATTTTATCAAATTACAGTACATAATGTTAAATTTTGTCATGCGAGTCATACCTTTTCCTATTGTTCAAGGATTGTCCAGATGCAATTTGTTCATGATTAGATAAAATTTGGATTGTTAAAACAAAAACCTTGCAAGGTAGATAGCTATTTGTTCTTCAATTTCATGTGATTTTTTTTTTAATTTTTGGTTGAGTTCAACATTTGATATTTTGCTATCAATTTGTTTAATCTATATCAAAAAGAAACTCTAATATAAGTTTTTGCATTTTTGGGGGCATCAATGCTATTATACTATTAATAAGGGTTTTGCTCAGGTGAGAACCCACTATTATTGTGATAACTGAGATCTAATCTCAACCCTATATTTTTATTATATATTTTAATCTCAGCCACACACAGATACACACAAACATATCCATACACATTTGTACAAACAGATCCCCACCCACCCACTGACCGATCACCGCCTCCCCCGTCCATGACCTCTGTTCACCGTCACCGACAGCAACTCCGGTGAAACCACCGGTGTCTTCAACTCCTCCGATGAAACCACCAACAATCTGCTGCCCGATCTTTCGTAATCTCGCTATCTCCTGTTCATCTTCTACAACAAATTCACCAAATCAATACTAAAAATAAACAAACCCACTGACTTTCATCATTTTGGGGCTTTTCAAATTAGCTACGAATTGGAGGTGTAAATGGGTGTTAAAAAGAGGAAGTGTTAGGTTGTTGATTGACAACAGAGGTTGAAGGAGAAGTGACGTCTCCACCGATTGGGGAGCTTTCCGGCGACTATGGTGTCTATGGTGGTGGTGCAGGAGGGATAGGAGAGGAATAGGGGCTGGGTTGTTGTGTGGGTGTAGCGGAGATGTGTGGGTGTAGCAGAGAAGAAGGAGGGGGGGGGGAGAGAGAGAAATGAGAAATTTGTGGTGGTTGGAGGTGGCCGGAGGTGATTTGTGTTTAAGAGTGGTGATTTTCTGCGATTATTACTGATTTTTTGTCATTTTTGTGGTGATTTTAGGTTGTTTCTGGTGATTTGTGTTGATTTTGTGGTATTTTCGGGTGTTTGTTGGTTTTGGGTGTATCTCCTGTGATTTGTTGGCGATTTACTTTGAAATCTCAAGCCCCGCAGGGGACAAGAGGTGGTGATTTTCAGGCTTCCGGTGGTGATTTTTGGTGGTGGTCGAAGGTGGTGGTGGAGATGAGGTGGTTTTGGTTGTGGTGATTTTCGTACACCGGTGGTGATTTTTTGGTGGTGGTGATTTTTTGGTGGCAGTGGCGGTAGTGTGGTAGTCGGAGGTGGCGGAGTGTGGTGATTTTCTGTTTACAGGCGGTGATTTTTGTTGGTGGTGGCTGCGGCATGGTGGTTGGAGTTGATGACAGTGCGGTGATTTTCTGTTTACCAGCGGTGATTTTCTAGGTTGGCCGGAATTGATCGTTGGAGATGGTGATCGGAGTTGGTGATCGGAATTGGGAAGAAGATGATGGTGGAAGATGATGTTGACTTAAATGAATAATAAAAAAATTAAAATTTTAAATATTAATTGTGGGGATATGCTTTGATTTAGATATAAAAAATGTATGGCTAGGATTAGATCTCATATATCACCAAAAGTGAGGGTTCTCAATGGAGCAAGACCCCTGTTAATAAAACTCAGCAAACTTTCGTATCCGTTGTTCCAAAGAAAAGAAAGTCAAGAATATTTTAGTACAAAAATTATATAAGGTGTGTATAAATAAATTTAGGATGTGTTGTTAAAAAAGAAAAAAAATTTAGGATGTGTACAGTAAGTAGACCACCCTATTTATTTTTTTTTTTTGGAATGGGAAATTTTATAAATCAAAGAGAATCCATAGCGATTACATCCAAAATAAAAGGAGGAGCGTTTATAGCCCACTCCTGCAACGAATCTGACATAGAACGATTGGCTCTTGCTAACAAATGCGCCACGTCATTCGCAGATCTACTAACATGAACAACTAGCACCTCGTCAAAGTGCTTAAGAAAACTAATACAATCATTAATCATCATGTGAAAAGGATCTCTCCCATGCCCACCATGAATCGCATCAACCACCAACTTCGCATCCGTTTCAAAGATACATCGTTCAAAATCCTTTTCGATGGCCCAGCAGATTGCCTCCTTTAGGCTCAACACCTCAGCATCCCTCGGAGTCAACAACCCTCGATATCTACTCGATCTAGCCATCAGAAACTCTCCTGTCTCTCCTCGAGCAACGCAGGCCAAACCTACACTTCGCATCTCTTCAAAGATGGCTGCATCTGTGTTGATCTTGACCCAACCAACCGGAGGCTTGCACCATTTTTTACCTTTACCATTGTTTTCTGCCTGCGTTTGAATCTGCCGTTTCTGGGCATCAATCTTTTTTGCATTCTTCCAGTCTTGCAGCATAATTGTTGCCCCAGTTTTGACTCCCTGCACCGACCCCTTAACCTTGTTCCATACCCAGTCATTTCGTCTCTTCCATATACTCCAACAGGCCAAACCGAACAATACACTCTTCTCTAAAGAAAGAGACTCAAACGCCCTTAATATCACGTAAAAAACTGCAACAGTACTGCCTAGGTGAAAACTGTTTTGCAGACCAAAAGCCCCCCATACTGCACGGGCAAAGTTGCAATCAAACAGCACATGCACATCTGTCTCGTCCGCATCTAGACACCATGGACATACTTGGTCTGTAGCTACCTGTTTCTTTACGAGGGCGACCTTAGTTGGGAGGCACGCACGACAGGCCCTCCATACAAAGTTTAAGACCTTCCCAGGGAGTTGCAAATTCCATAGTTTAGACCAAAATTTCGCATTCGGTTTTGGAGTTTCACCTTGAAGCTGTCTATACCCACTTCTTACTGAGAAATCCCCTTTTGGATCAAACAACCAGAACCAATCATCCTCCCTGTTTCGCACAGGGATAGGAATTTGTAGGATCAATTCTTTATCTCGCTCATTACACAAATCGCTTAAAATATCTGCATCCCACTTCGAGGCTGTTTCATCCATCAAGCCAGCTACCATTCCTTCCTCCAACTCCTTTGGCATCATTGTAGATAAGCAACCGTTCGTCGAATCTGGTAACCAAGGTACCTTCCAAATACGAGTACTCAACCCATTTCCTATACGTTTACGACACCCCTGTTTTACAAGATCTTGGGAGGCCATGATACTCCTCCACATAAAGCTTGGGTTTGTTCCCATCGTAGCATTTAAGAAGTCTCCCTTTGGATAATACCGCGCCTGCATTAATCTAGAGACCAGTGGGTTATCATTGTTTACCAACCTCCAACCTTGCTTTGCTAGCATAGCAATATTAAACTTATGCAACTCTTTCATTCCTAAGCCACCTCCTTCCTTGACTACACATAAGCGCTTCCAAGCCATCCACTTAATTCCTTTATTTGTTGAAGACCCGTTACCCCACCAAAACGAATTCATGATTCTTTCAATCTCATCACAGGTCGTTTCTGGGATTAAAAACAAGTTCATCCAAAAGTTCGGAACGGCCTGCCCTGCGTTTTTAAGCAATACCAACTTTCCTGCCTTCGAAATACTTTTGTTTCCCCACCCCTGAAGCTTCTGTTTAACCCTATCCTTCAAAAATTGAAAAACCTCCGCCTTCTTCCTACCCACTTTCATTGGCATTCCTAGATACTTTCCAGGATCATGAACTTCTCGAACACCCAATTTCTGGCAGATTTCCTGGCGAACTAAAGTTTCTGTATTTGGACTGAAGTTTACACTAGACTTATGAAAGTTTATTGTTTGGCCTGACATCCTTTCGTACCTATTCAAGATGTTCTTCATCTGGTTTGCTTCCCCATTTGAAGCTCGAAAGAATAAGTAACAGTCGTCGGCAAAGAGCAAATGTGAGATAGCAGGTGCCCCCCTAGCAATTACACAACCATGGATTAACCCAACTGCCTCGTTTCTTCTAATCATTGAGCTTAGTCCCTCCACACAGAGAATATACAAGTAGGGGGATATAGGGTCCCCTTGGCGCAATCCTCGCTCCGGCTTCACCTCTCCAAAGATACTCCCATTATGTGTAAACATATACGAGACCGAAGTAGTGCACAACATCACTCGCTTCACCCAGTCCTCTCTAAACCCAAATTTGCTTAACATTTGCTTCAAAAAACTCCATTCGAGCCTATCGTAGGCCTTTGAGACATCCAACTTTAATCCAACAACCCCCGTTTTTCCTTGAGTTTTCCGCTTAATGTAATGGTTCAGCTCAAATGAAATAAGGGCATTGTCCGTCAATAAACGGCCCTCAACAAAGGCGCTTTGCTTATCAGAGATCAGTTGGTGAAGACAAGGCTTTAGCCTATTTGCCATGACCTTAGACAAAACACGAAACACCACATTACACAAGGAAATTGGACGCATATCTGTCATTTGCTCTGGCGTTTTAACTTTTGGTATAAGGCAAATCAGCGTATTATTTACTCCCTCCGGTAGAAAGCCTTCGTTGATGAATTTATTACAGAAATTAACAACATCCTCACAAACCAAATGCCAAAAAATCTGATAAAACATTGGATTTAATCCATCCGGACCAGGGGACTTATCTGAATGCATAGAAAAT
The DNA here is from genome assembly GCA_036435485.1 of Saposhnikovia divaricata. NCBI lineage: Eukaryota > Viridiplantae > Streptophyta > Magnoliopsida > Apiales > Apiaceae > Saposhnikovia > Saposhnikovia divaricata. The sequence goes on along the minus strand of CM071597.1, from coordinate 6,312,554 downwards.
ACTGCTTGTTTGGCCTCTGCGTCTGTGACTGGTTGCATAAGAGAATCATTTTGCTCGTCCGTAATTTGATTTACAATCTCCCTTTCTGTAAGACATTCTGTGATACCCGATGCTCTAAAGAGCTCACCAAAGTAGTCACTGATAACATGTTGCACCTCTTGAACATCCTCTTTCCAGTCCCCATGCTTGTCTTTCAATCTGGTAACTGTATTATTTCTTCGACGGCTGGCCGCGTACTTGTGAAAAAATCGAGAATTAGTATCCCCTTCGCGAAGCCAGAATAGCTTCGCCCTTTGTTGCCAATAGACCTCCTGCCTCTTTAACAATTCATGGTACTCCTGTCTCGCAATGTCATATTTGCACACTCCATAATTGTCCGTACGAGCTCGAAACCTCTTCATCTCATTTTCTGCATTCCGAATTCTTTGTTTGAACTCCTTCACAATTCCCCCACCCCACTCTTCTAATTTATTACCACAGTTATGAATCTTCCACAGAATATTAGCATCCCTTTCTTCATTCCAACTGATTTCGACAATTTCTTTACAGTCTTTCTCCCGGAGCCATAGGTTTTCGAATTTGAACCTTCTACTCTTGGGAACGTAAATCTTCTTGTTCAGCTGTAAACACAACGGGAGATGATCAGATGTAGATACATCAATTACTTTTACTTCCGCATCCGGAAATAGATTCCTCCATTGATTATTAGCCAGTCCCCTGTCGAGGCGTTCTTGAATCCATTCACTAGTACCCCTTCCTCTTTCCCAGGTAAATCGATATCCAGTGAACCCCAAATCATGAAGAGCACACTCCTCAATTACATTACAAAAACCATATAGTAAACTACGTGGGTACTGTCGGCCTCCATCTTTTTCCATTGCATACATTAGGTCGTTGAAGTCGCCCATCACACACCACGGGAGGTCGGACCGCTGTGCTAAATTTCTCAGCAAACACCAAGAATCATACCTCCGCTGTCTCTCCGGATAGCCATAAAAACCGGTAAACCTCCATCTACCCACCTGCTCCACAACTATCTCCACGTCTATAAAGTTCTCACCAGCATCCCTCACTACAACTGAATCTTCTCCTTTCCAAAAAAGAGCAACACCGCCTCCATGGCGATTAGTATCCACAACACAGCAATTCGTAAAACCCACCTGCTTGCACACAATGTTAACTTTCGCTTTATCTACAAAAATTTCTGAAAGAAAAACTAACCCTGGCCTGAATTGTTTTACCAATTCTTTTAAGAACCTTACTGCTCGTGGGTTGGCCAGCCCACGACAGTTCCAAGCTAGGATGCTCATTGGACTCGGCGGGCCTGATCCACAGAGCCCACCCCAATCAAGTTTTTTGAATTGTCTTCCAATTTTGTTAAGTCAGCTGTTACCATCGTGTTCTCAGTCGGCCCATCCATTATCATTAAACTAGGCCCATTACTGTATTCTATATTTCCCTTCATACGTTTTCTTTTTAATTCCATCACAGTACTTTCCATTCCCGCCTCCACATTACTTTCCATTCCCGCCTCCACATAAACTTTTTGACTTGTGCAATCGTCTTTTTCCCCCTGTTTTCGGGATGTGACCATAATTCCTGGTGGGGTTCCGCTTTTTTCGCGCACACTTCCATCAATCAGCACAAAATCCGATCCCAAATTTGCCCGTTGGTCAGTTGATCGGAAACCGTGACTACCACCATGTCCCAGTGAGCTTGAACCATCCAATCCTGGATTTCGGAGCCATTTTGCTCCCGTGTTAGCCATAGCGTTTCTCGTTGGGGCTCGCAACCATGGACCATATGCTCTTTCCACTTCCTTATCCGGATTTGCATACACCACAACACAGTCTCTATCGGAATGACCCAAGATACCGCACACAAAGCAATAAGTACTGAGGCGCTCGTACTTGAAGTTTATCCAACCCCAGTTTCCTCCCTCTCTTTTAATCTGCATACGTCGCTTCAATGGTTTGGTTACTTGTATTGTAACCCTAATGCGGTAAAAGGATTTCCAACTACTTATGAAATTATTTGGGTCTGATTTGACAAACTTACCAATATAATTCCCCACACTTTTCAGCACATTTTCAGTCGCAAACCCCTTTGGTAAGTCATAAACTTGAATCCATATATCGCTTTCTTCCAATGTTACTAAAAGAGGATCTTCCCCTTCCAAGTATTGTTGACATACCAGCAAGTTATGTTCAAACGACCAAGGTCCCCCCTCCAGTACCTTCTTTACATCCAAGATATGAAAGAATATAAATGCATACCTTTGTTGTCCGAGGTCGTGCACCTCTAGCCCTTGCTTTGGTCTCCACAGGGCTGCGAGCACGTTCTGCATTGCATTGAAGTTTATGTTTTTCTCTGTTAGAAACCATCCAACTAATGGAAATTCCGTCGACTTTCTTACAGCTTCCTCTTCCTCTCCAAGTACGATTCCACCAATTCCCTCATCCTCAATCGAAAGCTTCGAATATAGCTCTTCTAGGTGCTGGTTACTGGTCGCCATTAGAGGAATAAAATGATAAAAGATGAAGAGATGAACTAATAAACTTGCATAAAAGCAAGACTTGCTTAGATTTTTAGAGAGGATTTGCTACTATTTGCCTTTGCTTTTAATGACCATCGACTTCATTAGACCACCCTATTTTAATCACGCACCAGCATCCACTAATCAAATTTGTAAGTAGCCGTTAATAGCCCTAATAATTTTGTCCAAAAAAATAAAAAGAATTAGCACACTAATTTATTACAAACCCCCCCCCCCCCCAAGCAAACCACTTCACTTTCAAATCTTTAAACCGGGATGTAAATGTTCCGTTAGTCTCCCCAAATTTCAAATATATACAAAATCTCAACCGTCCATTTCCTTCCAATCCCAAAAACAATTTGAAATTACGCAATCTCAATAGAAAGAGAGAGACACAGAGAGAGAGATTTGAGAGAGAGAGAAAGAGAGAGAGGAGAGACCCTAAATAACATTTCTATCGAGAGAGAGAGAGAGATTTGTGATTTGAAAATGTCTCAAAATTAAACCCTAGTTTGATTCAATTCATTCAGCTGAAACAATTTCAGGGAATCATAAGCTTCATCTCGTCTTTTTCACTACTTTCAGGTAAGATTTAACCTCTCATTTCTTGCTTAAAAATCACTTTTTTTCACTACTTCTTGCTTAAAAATCCGATCTTTCTTCATTTTCATCCTTCAAAAAACAGTTATTTTTTAATTTTTCTCGATAAAGATACAATCTTTCTTGATTTTTATCCTCCATTTCTTGTTATAAGGCCTTTTTACTAGCATTTTCTCATAAAGATCCGATTTTTCTTGATTTTAACTCTTCAATTTAGTACTTTTATATAAAGATCCTGTCTATCTTGATTTTTGATATTCAGAATGATGAGGGATTACAAATTGACGCGTCGAAACTCGGGGAAACATCCGAATGTAGAAGATATCGAAAACATTCCTGTAAATCACAATAGAATTGAAGAGCAAGAAGTGGGGAACAAGACTTCGAAAGTCGAAAAAACACCTGTTAAGCCCACCAGGAATCGATATTCGGATGCTGGTACACCGCTTAAGACTCCGGATAAAAGGGGAGTTACGACAGGGAATCGATTCGGGTGGGCTCAAAAGAATGAATCAAGCTCAACTGCTAGTGAAATTGGAGTTGATTTGAATTATAATAGGAATACTCCTAGGTCTACTAAAGCTGTTGTGAGAGGTAATTCGAGTAATTCGGAGAGTAATTCAACACAAAGTACACCTACTAAGAGTGTAACGAAGCCTCCGAATCAAGGCATGTGTTTGACCACTGGTCATAGGCCTCCTCCGGCTAATGGTGGTGCTCGAATGGCTAATTTTGCAGCATTGTCTAGAGGAATATCGAGTTATGGTAGTTCAACGACTTATGTTAATACTGTCGAGGTTCCGCATTTTGAAATGAAGGAAGATCCATCATTCTGGATGGATCACAATGTTCAAGTAAGCAGAACTATTTAACTAAAACTAAAAGTTGTTAGTAAGAAGATTTTGATGAAGTGGTTTGAAGTTTATGTTTTTGACATTTTTATTTAGGTCTTAATTCGAGTTCGTCCTTTAAATAACATGGAGAAAAGTACTCAAGGTTATAATAGATGTTTGAAGCAAGAGAGTTCACAATCCATCACCTGGATTGGACATCCAGAGACACGGTTTACATTCGATCATGTAGCATGTGAAAGTGTTGAGCAGGTTTGATGAAATATATGAATTATGAATATTTAGGAATTTCCTTTGGTTACTGATGATTTTGTCTCTTTCTTCAGGAAACACTCTTTAGAATGGTTGGTTTGCCAATGGTGGAGAATTGCTTGTCTGGATACAATAGTTGTATGTTTGCATATGGCCAGGTATTACGGTTTTCGCAACCTTGAAAACTGATATTATGTGAAAACACCAGATTTCATGCTCTATTAAGAAATCGTTTAATTATAAGTTAGTTTCTAATTTTGACTTTAATCCCTTTGTATGAATCTACATAACCAGAATTAAAGGCGAGATCAGGAAATTTGACATGTAATATCATTTCCGACTGATATTAAGATAACTTAAATATAGATGTATCGAGTGCGAGTCTGATGTGTGTCATTAACTTGAATCAGATGAAAAAGTCGGCTAACATAGACTTGTTTGTTATAAATGTTGTGTACACTGAAAAACAGTTACGATATCCATCTTCATACATCAAGTATGTCGTTTGTTGGCACCCTAATATTAATGTAAACTACTTATGACAGCTGTTGATTTCCTAGGTTGCCTCTTAATCTAATTTCGTTCTTCACTTCGAATTTCCAACAAGCAACCACACAGTTTATCGATCAATTCCACAATTTTTCGTTCTTCACTTCGAATTTCAAACAAACAGCCACATGGTTTATCGATCAATTGCCACAATATTTTTAGACTTTAAGTTTTACATTTACTATTTCCGAAATTTGGAAATGTTGAATGTCTGCATGTAAACTATTCGAGTTTTTTTTTTTTTTTTTGTAAAACACACACACACCCTCCCCTGTCTTTGACAAGGTTCGAATCCTCGACATCCTGTTAAGGGAGCAAGGGAGATCCCGTAAAAAAGTACTTCGGACTCTGAAATACAAGTCTATCTATCTATTATTAGTCTTCAGTTTATTTTGATCTTCCTTCTGCCTCCTTTTTCTCTCTCCTCTTATCTCCGACACTGTTCAATTGTCAAACATCTTACTTCTTTATGTCCTGTTACCTTGTAGACTGGAAGTGGGAAGACATACACAATGCTGGGCGACATAGACGAGTTGGGGATCAAGCCGAGTCCCAATCGTGGAATGACTCCACGTATATTTGAATTTTTGTTTGCACGAATAAGAGCGGTAATTTTCTCTAATAATTGTTTGTGCTTTTATTTATTGTTTGTGCTTTTATTTTAACCTCATTTGGACGTAGCATTTAGAATGTCAGGTGGTTTATGAATCCTTCCAATTTATATTTTCTTGCAGGAGGAGGAAAGTCGTAGGGATGAAAGGCTGGCGTACCATTGCAAGTGTTCTTTTCTGGAGATTTATAATGAACAAATAACTGATTTACTTGATCCATCATCAACAAATTTACAGGTAAGAAGATTAACTTTTTATGATGATTACACGTAGTGAAATTTTAAATGACTGTTGTTCATTGTGCTATTTATTTCAGCTTAGAGAAGATACTAAGACAGGTGTATACGTTGAAAATCTCTCAGAATTCGAAGTTGAGACTGTAGCTGATATTCTTAAGCTTCTCAGTCAGGTTTGTTTACCTTCTGATTCTGGAATTTTTTAGCACAGTTTATATTGACCCAAATGCCCAACTATGCAAGTAATTCCTTGTATATGTGGCAGTATGTGTTTCATTGTACTTAGTTGTTGCTTGTTGCCATAGGGTTCTGCGAATAGAAGAGTAGCTGCAACGAACATGAATAGAGAAAGCAGTCGATCTCATAGTGTATTTACATGTGTCATTGAGAGTAGGTGGGAAAAAGATTCTACGTCAAATCTACGATTTGCACGATTAAACCTTGTTGATCTTGCAGGTTCAGAAAGGTAAGCAGTCTGACGAAAGTTTCAAGTCAACTATCTTTCATAAATCATAAACTAATATTTGTGTCACGACAATCAAATATACTAATCTTATCATTAACTTTTCAGACAGAAAAGTTCTGGTGCTGAGGGAGAACGCCTTAAGGAAGCTGCAAATATTAACAAATCATTATCTACACTGGGGTAATTAAATTGCCTTCAAAAGTTTCCATTTTGTAGATTGTTAAATTTATATGTCACAAGATCTTCTAATTGATTTGGTCAAATACTTCTTTTCAGTCATGTTATTATGATTCTTGTGGATGTGGCACATGCTAAGACAAGACATGTACCTTATAGAGATTCAAGACTCACATTTCTTCTTCAGGTAAATAAATGATATTTTATCTTCTTCATACGTATTTTCTTTCCCCGTTCCATATCAACTCCCAAGAAAATGCAGGACTCCTTAGGTGGAAACTCCAAAACAATGATTATTGCCAATGTCAGCCCTTCTATCTGGTTTGTCCCTATACACCTACATGTTTCATGTCCATTACTGGCTGAAAACTATAAACTTTAACTATATATTCATTTTCAGCTCTGCTGCTGAGACTTTAAACACCTTAAAATTTGCACAACGGGCAAAGCTTATCCAAAATAATGTAAGATTTATATTTAATTTCTACTTAAGCAAGCATATCTTTTAGGAAGGCTAATGTACTCAATTTCTATTGTCTTCATGATGAAAGGCTGTTGTAAATGAAGATTCTTCTGGAGATGTTACTGCACTACAACACCAAATACGAATTTTAAAGGTTCTTTCTTGTTCATTGCTATACTAGAAGTCACGCGTGAAATAAAGTTACTTTATGAAACTTATGAGTAATAATTTGTTCTGGAGCAGGAGGAGGTTCTTGCTCTCAAACGTCAAAACGTGTCCCGGTCTCTTTCATTTGGTTCAACCATTGTTGGAGGTGCAACACAAAAAAATGGCAGTGTTGATGGTATGCATAGTACTGAGGAAATGCTTGGATCGGAATCTAAAAGCAGCTTGAGTATTTCTTCTAAACAGGTACGTTGAGCTGGCTGGAGGCAGTTTATATTTCTTAAAACAGGCATGCATACATCAAGTGAAGTGATTAGTTTCTGTTTGAGTTAGCATAGTAGAACATACCCATACTGGCCCATCACACTACAGAGCAGGGACATGTAAATATTTAGTTCATCCCTGCTCCGCTCCCTTCCTAAAAAATTTAAAATCAAATGATATTATAAGAATTAAACATGTAATATACATATTTACGTTGTGTTTTTAATACCTCTGAATCAAATATGTATTATATGTAATTTAAGCTACATAATCTGTATAAGGTATATAATTTAGGTTACTAAAATTTTGTGATTTGATTAACTTTTATCTTTTTTGTTGTAACTTTTTCAACTAAATGCTTACTTGATGAGAATGTTAACTATGTGGAATTGCACATAAACATAGTCATACAAAAGTATATTGTGAGTGCCGTGGCCCTGTGGACGCCTTGTAGTCATGGCTGCCACCGAATTGATGCTTTTAATTTTATCGTTCTTTAAGTATTTACACCTTTTTAGCGATTCAATTGCATCAATCTTACTTCATTAATACAGTGCTAAAATATTTCATTCTGTGAAATGTTTTCTAGTTAAAATTCCTGGAAACTACACTTACTGGTGCCTTGAGAAGAGAAAAAATGGCAGAAACTACTATTAAACAGCTTGAAGCCGAGATTGAGCAGTTGAATAGACTGGTAATAGTCCTGTTTCTGAGAATCTCTTGCATATCCATTGTTCTAAATGTTGATTTTAGTAAGACGTCAGACGATGAAGGTTAAAAATGTTTGCGTCAGTATAGAGTTTATGAATCTGATTTTGAGTGCTAAAACTGCCTTTAATAGGTTCGTCAAAGAGAGGAGGATACCAGGTGCACAAAGATGATGTTGAAATTTAGAGAGGAGAAAATTCAGCGGATGGAGATCCTTCTTGGTGGTTTAATGCCAGCAGACACTTATTTAGTAGAAGAAAACAAAGCACTCTTTGAAGAAATTCAGCAGCTTCGAGCTAAAGTGGATAAAAATCCAGAAGTAACTCGCTTCGCGCTGGAAAATATCAGGCTTTTGGAACAACTGAGGAGGTATGTGCGTTAAGGACAATCGTTTAAGAGGATTTCATGATTTTTAATAATAAATGTTATTCATATAATGTTTCTGTTGAAAAGATATCAAGATTTTTACGAGGAAGGAGAGAGAGATATGTTGCTGACTGAAGTGTCTGAATCTCGGGATCAGGTATCTTGACTCTATATTTATTTGCCTAACATTATAATGTATGTTTCTTTGTATGTAATTATCTGACTGAAGCTATTTTATTAATAGCTGCTTCTATTTCTGGATGGGGACTTGAAGCAGCACAACTCTCCTGATAAGAATTTACCTTCAAAGGTCGAACTTGTATTTTATATTTCCGCAAATGCAATTTTTAGAATGTTTTAGCAATTTGGAGTTTTTGACTATATGTCTGTTGCATTATTTGAATCCTAACATCGTCATCCCCATTGGAACAGGAAGCAGAGTGTATCAGCGCAGAAAATGATTCCCTACATCTGGAGGTTGCTTATTCATATTCGATTAATATGTGAATCTTTCGTTGATCTTGAACTTCATTTTTCTCATTATCATATCCTTAATTTCAGTTGAAGAAGACCCTTAACGAGTTAGAGCAGTGCAGGAGTAACCTAAATTCTTGCTTAGAGAACAATGCAAAACTCAGCAGGTAATATTCTTTTTCAAATTTTGGTTATCATTGAGCATGTAACCATGGTTCTAGCTCCTTACATATATTTCTGCAGAGAAATTGATGATCTACAAGCTTCACTAAAGCACCTCAAATCTGAAACAAACGACAACAGCAATATTGATGTCACAAAGGTACTCTTTAAGATTAATCTTAGACATGGATTAATATCTATATATCTGCTGTCCATGATTAATGTTAAACATTTCTATGTATGTTTTTGGTGATTATTAATCAAAGTATGTATAATAAAATTGGTAATTTGATACTTCTATAAGTATAGGGGAAGGGGGAGGTGAGAATCGAACTCTAAAAAATTTACTTACATACTTATGTTGATAGAGGATACTGAATAATAATCATATTTCAGGAGTCAGTTCTTGAACTTCCTGAACAAGAATCAGAATCTGTTCAACAGAAGAATGAAGAGATGCTTGAAGCTTTAATGAAGCAAGCACAAGAAGTCATGGATTTACAGCTGGAGTTGGATATTCTAAAAATCATTCTGAAAGAAGAGAGGTCCTCCCATGGTGACCTGGAGGAGAAGGAAATTTGTTTAATTAAGGATCTTGAAATGGCAGACAAAAAAGCTTCTTTGCTAACAAAACAATATGAAGATGCCAATGAAGAGCTTAGAGAAGCAAAATCAGTAATTGATGCACTGGAGAATCAACAGCTTCTATCAATTAGTGAAATGGAGGTTCTTCGGAACAGTAATACTCGGTATACGAAACTCATGCACAAATTGGAGCACGAAATCTCTACTCTAAAACAGCAAGGTTTGCGTAAAGAGGTAAAAGATGCGGCATCTTTTAAACTTTCAAAAACAAAAGATTCTCCATTACAATTGAAGTTAAAAAAGATGCATGATTCTCTTGATAATGCTAAGAGATTGAATATGTGTTACCAAAGTGATCTTGCCTCTCATGCATCTAATGAAGAAGAAATGGATGAGGTCCGTAGGCAAGTTGAGGCCGAAACTGCTGAGGTGATAGTTTGCTTGCAGGAAGAACTTGGCAATCTTCAGCAGCAATTCCTAGACAGTACATTAAAAGAAGAAGAGGCTGAAGGGAAATTGATGCATCTGCATACTGAGTTAAAGAAATTACAGGAAGATAATGAAGCATTGACCCATGACAACATAATTCTATGTGAAAAGCTCTCAGAGAAAGATGAACAGTTCAGAAATTTATCTGCAGAGTGGGAAACAGTGATAAGTGAAATTGAAACTGCTCTTGCTGGTGGATGTGAGGCACTCAAAGATGCATCTGATCAACTTGATGGCATCTCTGGTTCATTACCTCAGAGAAGAACTTGGATATCTGAACAAGTGGGCAAAATGACGAAGAGCATATCTGAAAAAGAGTTACTGATTGAAGAACTAAATTGCTGTTTGGAGGATGCAAATAATAGGAAAAATGACCTGGAGGTAATGATGAGGTCATTAAGGGGAGCTGCTTTAGTTATAACTGAAGAACACCAAAAAGATTGCACCGAAAAGGAGAAAGAGATCATGCAATTGACATCAGAAATGAGTGATATGAGATTGACCATCGCAGATCTAGAAAACAAAATGAAGTACGGGGAAGAGGAGCTCATGAAAGTCTCAAAATGTGCCACTGTTGCTTTTGTTATTGTAAGCAGGTTGTCCGAGAAAAACTCTGGGTACCTTCATGTGCTCGAGCATAAGGATATCCAGCTTACAGAATCTAATGGAGTTCATATGCAGAAAGATGCACTTCTCCTTAGTCAGGCTGTAAAATTTGATGAAGCAGAGAAAATGATAAGCTCTCTCAGTGGAGAACTTCAATTTGCAAAAGATGATTGTGGTATATTAAGGGAGCAGCTAGATGAGGAGAAGAAGCGTGTCACTGATTTGGAAAATAAGCTGGATGAGAATGAAGGAAATTACATTTTGGAAACAAGAGAGAAGCTCTCTGAGCTAAAGCATGGTATATCAACACTGGAGTCATGTTTGACCAGTGCAGAAGTTGCTAATCCTCAGAAAGACAATGCTGCTGACGATCCTGTACGTCTGCAATCTGATGACAAAAGTGAAGAACGGGTAAAGTTCGTAATTTTTGAAGTCAAATGTGTATTTCACTGAAGTATTCTAAATTTATTAATTCAATTTATATCGATATTGTTGCAGACAGGTACTGGAGAAAATCAAGAGATCAACAACCTCAAAAAATATGCTGCTCCAGTAACTGAAACTGACAGACTAGAGTGTCTTTCTGAAGTCGGCAAATACTCCAGTGAGCAGAAAAGTTTGGCAGGCGGAGCTGGTAGGGATGCTACAGTTGCTCTTTTAAGAGAAGAAATAGAATCTGATGTCGTAAGCGTAAAAAGGGTGCACTTTAAAATGGCCAACTTACGCAAGGAGCACAAAGCGGTCTGTGATTCGGAAAAAAGGACTCGACAAGTTATGGAGATCATTATATCACAAGTACTTTCTTTACAAGAAAGCATTAGTAACTTCGAAAATCAAGCTGGTTCCAAAATGAATTGTTTGGATCATAAGCTACTAAGGATTGAAAATGCTGTAAAAGATACTGTAACTTCATGGGATCAGAACAATGAGGTATGCTAGTGCTACTATAACAAATTATTGTCCTATGTTTCAATGTTTGATTTATTCCTGCCCTATTTTCTTCAAGCAGCTGTGGAGAGTACCTCTCCTTTTTGCCTAAACAAGTTTCCTTTTTGCCTAATAAAGTTTGTAGTATCTAAATCTTAGCTGTACACAAACACACACACGCACACACGCACACACACACTATACACCTGCACACACAATTATAATTGAGTCCTGAACTAACAAATGCATGAATTTGTGACTCACTGCAGTTTTTTGAGCATGAAGTTAGCGATTCGAAAATACTGGCCATCCAGAAATCTGCAGAAGCCTCTTGTATTCTTGCTAAATTTGAAGAAGCTCAGCACACAATTTCAGAAGCAGATTTTATGCTGAATGAGCTAATGTTGGCAAATAAAAGCAAAAAGGTTGAAGTCAAATGGTTGAATAAGGAGAAATTGGTTTTAATCAACGAAAGGGATTGCTTGATTAACGAGGTCCGGAGATTGGAATCTAGCAACAATCAAAAGGATTTTCTTTACGAAAATTTTGAAAAACAAACTGAATCTGATATTATAGCAATGAAAGAACTTGTGCAGGAGCTGGAGGGTATAGTTTCACAGGCCCAATTCACCTGTAATGAGCATTTTGAGTCCATATCCTCTGATTTTCTATGCCTGAAATCTCAAGTTTGTGACTCAACTATGATGGTGCAGTCGTGGATTGAGGAAATCTGGTCCGAGACTATATTAAAGGACTGTGCCATGTCTGTATTACACTTATGTCATATGGGAATACTGTTGGAAACAGTCACTGGTCTGAATGTAGAGAATGGTCTACTTCACCATGGACTACATGAATCAAATTCTCTTATATATGAATTGAGAGAGCACAATTTTAAATCAAAGAGTGATCTTGAAATGTGCAGAGTCCTTGAGGGGAAATTACTAGCTGACATCAAGAATAATTTTGATCGCATCTCGAGAAAAGAAAATGAAACTGGGCAGCTTAGCTTCAAACTATCCAGTTTTGAGAAGAGGATATTTGATCTGCAGCAGCAAGAGGAGATAATGTTGCAGAGATCAAATTATATGGGATCTGAACTTACAAAGCTAATGAAGGAGTTGGACAATAGCAATCAAAATGTTTTGGCAACTCTTTTAGATCGAGAAAAATTGCTCAAGGATAAAGAGGATAGTTTAGAAGATCGGGAGGATCAGTTTTTTATTGATTTGTCAGAGAAAGAGTTTCATTTGCTTGTCTTGGTTGCAGAGATGAATCAGCTGGCATTCCAAAAAGCTAAACTGGAGGATAAGCATATATGTTATGCAACTGGTCTTGACAGACTTAAGGATGATTTGGTGCTTTTGCTGCTAGATACAGAGTTGAAGGAACTGATGCTGCTTGACAATGAAGTTGAGCTTACTTGTCTCGCGAGTGAACTTGAACAGGTAAGAATGGAGCAAAATGATTTTTTGTCAAAGATCAGCCTACAAAGTTTTGAAATTTCTGAATTGAAAGAAGCTAATAATGCTTGTGAGCAGGAAATCAAGTTAATGAAGGAGGTTTCTTGTTCAAATGATATTCTGAGAAATGAACTCGTAGAAATGACTGCGGCAAAGAAGAAACTGTCATGCCAGTTTCAAATCCAAGTTGCTGAAGTTGATAATTTGAAGGAAGACATAATTTTCCTAAAGAATGAACATCTATCACATGAGAAGAATAACTCTGAAGCGTTTAGGAAGTTGAGCTCCAAATTTGAGAATTTTGTTAATGAAATGCAGAAATATGCGGAAGGAGCATCTGAGTTTCTAGAAGAGATAGAATCAGTGGAAATTCTTTCGGAAGAGGTTATCTCTAGAAATTGCTACCTTGAAGCTGAGTTAGAGAGGAAAGATAGTGTTCTTGAAGGATTGCTCTTCGATCTTAAATTGTTACAAGAATCTGCATCTAGTAACAAAGATCAGAAAGATGAATTCGAAAATTTACTGGCGTCGTATGAGGATCTGGAGAATGAGCATGATGAAGCTGTTGAGAAAGTTCAAATTCTTGAATCCCAGTTACAAGAGAAGACCGACTTCATCTCCACCCTCGAGTTGGATGTCTCAAGAGCGCAAGGGAATGTGGATTCACTTTCAAGCATCAATTTGAAGTTGACAGAGAGTATTGCAAATGCTTTACATGAGAAAGAGTTCATTGAGAAGGAGTTGGTTCAGAGATGCAAAGATAATCAAATTTTAGAATCAGAACTCCTTGAAATGCGTACAGCTCTTGAACAAATGAATGAATTCACGGAATCCTTGAAGATCAATCTGCAGTCAGTTGTTTGTGAGAGGGATTCCACGCATGCCGAACTCTTTACTTTGAAGGAGGAGTTTCAGATGGCACAAAACCTTGCTGATGAAAATGGAGCAATTGCAATAGAAGCTCAACAGGTGCATGCTAATTTCAATATTTTTGAGTGTGAGATACCTACTTTCCGTGGGAGACTTCTTAGATCTTTAGGGTTATGTCATATTGTCATATTCAGGTAGCTGAGACCAGAAAGCTCTATCTTGATGAAAAAGAGGAGGAGGTGAGGCTTTTAGAAAGATCTGTGGAAGAACTAGAACATACAGTCAATGCACTTGAAAGCAAGGTAAGTTCTTCCAGTCAGATGATATAACCTCTATTTTTTCATTAAAGAAACAATTTCCTGAAAACATGGATTTCAATATGTAAGGTTGACATTCTCAAGGGAGAAACAGAGCTTCAACTGATGGAAAGACAGGATTTAGAAATGAAGCTTCAATCCATTAAACAAAAGATGCAAATAGTTGAAAGTGGAAATGACGAGATGAAAAGGTATAAAGAACTGTTATCGAAAATTAAGATGAAGAACCAGAATTGCGTTTATTTTTAATAAATTTTCTGTTTAAGTAGATGATACCTAAATATTTTCAACAGGGGCTTAGATGATAAGGAGAAAAGGCTTCAGGAAGGTCTCCAGCGTATGCAGATTCTAGAGCGAGAGATAGCTGCTAAAGATACTGAGGTTAATTTACTGCTTTCTATTTATATTCACATGAATTGAGTTGGAGTTCATCATGTTTCATAAAGTGATTACAGCACCAAAGCTTTTTGAATTTTTATTTAATAACAATATTTTGAAACAGATAAGCAAATGCAAGACTCATATCTCCGAGTTAAATCTGCATGCAGAAGCTCAAGCTTGTGAGTACAAGCAAAAGGTACGTCATAAATTAGTTGAAAGACAACACTAGATAGTATTACTTTATGGTAACTCATTCCTATATTATTGGGTTTAATACTTTGTAATTTGGGAACAGTTCAAAGCACTAGAAGTCATGGCTGAACAAGTTAAGTCGGATGGATTGTCATCAACTAATAGCATAAGTTCAGCTCCTCATAGCACAAATTCATCATCTAATAAATTAGAAAAATCTAATTCAAGGCCGAGGGGTTCTGGTTCCCCTTTTAAATGCATCGGGTTAGGATTTGTGCAACAAATGAAATCGGAAAGGGATGACGACGAGCTTACTGCAGGGAGACTTCGTATTGAAGAGCTTGAGGCCTTGGCAGCCAGTAGACAGAAAGAGGTAGGCTTGATGCATATGCTTAAAAGCTTTTTTGCACATCCTTTGAGCTTACAACAATAACTGTAATCTCTATTCTGCCTTCGTTTTCCCCTAGATATTCATGTTGAACACAAGATTAGCTACTGCAGAAAGCATGACACATGACGTACTACGTGATCTACTGGGAGTCAAGTCGGACATGAGTGGTTATGCGGTACATTGACTACTCTAGAGTTGTATAATATTGCTTCCTGTCATAAGAGTGTACAGTAAATTATATTCCTTAACTTTTTCAATGCCAGTCGATACTAGATAACCAGCAAGTTCAAAAGATAACAGAGAAGGCCCAACATCATTATACTGAAGTGCACAACAAGGTACTTATGCATTGGAGGTGCAGTTTAACTATGTTCTGAGACCTTCCCTATGTTAACCGTGAGTGCTTCTTTCAACAGGACCTGGAAGTTTGTAATCTAAAGAAGCAGCTGACTGAGTTTGTTGTGGAGAGGAAAGGGTAAGTTGTTACCTTCAATGTCGACGTCAGGTCTGAGGATCAATTACTTCCCGTGTTCCCTTCTCATACCTAATTTTATCTTCATCTTTTATCTAGATGGCTTGAGGAAATAGACAGAAAACAGGCTGAGCTGGTTGCAACACAAATTGCATTAGAGGAACTCCGACAGCGTGATCGATTACTCGTCACCAAAAATGACATGCTCATGGTACTTATGCCTTGTGTTTAACAACATCTTTTAACATGCAAAGTTTTTCTGGCTGCTTGAACTCATTTTTCTTCCTCATTTGCATGACTGGCAACTTGAATTAATTTTTCTTCCTTAGATGGAGAATGTTAATCAGAAAAAGAAGGTAGTGGAACTTGAACTTGAAGTAAAGAAGTTATCGGGGCAACAAAACATTCAGCAACGTATTCATCATCATGCTAAAATAAAGGCATGTTTTATTATTCATTACTTCTGAATAGAGGCTAAAGTTAGAAACACTTCAAGGTTTTCTCATCCTTTGGTCAGAAAAAATGTTATGTTCAAAAAATGCGAATTTCTATTTTTCTTATGTTTTTGAGTCTGTAACAGGAAGAGAACAATTTGCTGAAAGCTCAGAATGAAGAGCTTAGCAGCAAGTTGCGACGCAGTGAAGGCATTCTTTCACGTGTCAAGGAAGAACTTGCCCGTTACCGTGCAGCCAATGGTAAAAACCCATGTATTCATATTGAAGAAGAGCAACGTCTCAATAACAAGTTGAAGGTTAGTTTCGTCTTGGATTGTTGTATTCTTTCTAGCATATGGCGCGTGTATACGACAAAGAGTTGGTTGTGCTAATGCTTTAGCTGCACAGGAAATTGAAGAGGAAAGGCTGCAATTAGCACAAAAGCTCTTGTCTCTGTGTACCAGCATTTTAAAGGTTCATGTTATTTCAAACTTTGTACACGTTTCTTGTCCAGAATAGATAGCACAAATTTAACATTAATAACACTAGTCTACTTGGCATTCCTTCAATATATTAATTGTTTCAATGATTATTACAGGCTGCTGGAATAACTAGACCCATATCTGACATAAGTCTTCCAGCTGCAGAAGAAGCTCTAGAGCAGCTCAAGGATCGTTCAAATGTACTAAACAAAGAATTGCAAGAACTAAAGCTTAAGGTCCAAGTGATTTCTTGTCGAAAACTACTCAGTAGAATAGTACACTCTTCTTGTCAAAATGCAACAATGACACCTACATTAGCGCCAATGACTAACACGATTTCATTGATTATCTTTACAGAGTAGAATAACTAACGAAAGGAATCGGTTGTCAGAGCTCATGCCACAACTACAACGCTCACCTTCAAGATCAGAAGGGAGTCGACAAAGTACTCCGAATAGAGCATCTCAAAGTCCATTTCTTTCTTGTTTGGATAGATAACAACATTATAACACCTGTAAAGGGAGTAGCTGAACACAAGTTAGTTTTTCGCTAGCAATTCAGTCCCTTCAAGACTGCAACAAGCATAGCTATGTAAATAAATGTTAATTCCTTGCGAAAGTTGATTCATTTTTGCATGCTACTGATACAATGTATAAATGTAAATAGCATATATGATATATGATTAAAGTAAAATTTCACTCTTCACTTGCACGAGATGTAGTTATTTCATAGTGACAAGATACCATATCAAAATCTTATCCTTGTATAATTTTATTTACTTTTAAAGTGATGAGAAATCAAAATCGAAAGTTATTTTTTTTGATAATCTGGTATTCGAATCAGTTTTCGTAGACTAGTTCGAATGATTGCTAGGATTCCAATTTTAAATTTTTTATTTTTAAAAATGACACAACTTAAAATTATGTCGGAAAATAGTATTATTAACTTCATGATAAAATATGAAAGTTTTGTTTTGAACCAATTATTCTAATAAACTTTGAACTTTCAGTTGTCTTTCATATTATTTTAAGTAAGTTTTAAATTTCTTAATCGAATAAATATTTTCTAGTTTAGGTTGTCATTCCGTAAAAATATATACCAGGCATTATTTATTAATTTATACTCCTATATAATAAAGATTCCTAAAGCCGTTAACTAAGAGATAATTTTAACCTGCGAACCAAATCTAATATTGAACAATCCATCTTCATAAAAAATCAGAGTACTTAATTAAAAAAGAAAGTATATTATATATACTTTATAACCTTTACAACCTTTATAAATCAAGTACATATTATATATACTCAACCCCAAATATGTAGTCAGTTCCCAAAATTCTAATATTGCATAACAAATGTCAACTCCGCTATCAATCATCATCAGATTCAGCTCAGTTGTTGGGATTTGTTATAAATTTCTTGGCAAACATGAAATGAAGCATCATCAAACATTTCACAGCTACATTAAATTACTTCTCTTGAAATTTCAATATGTATGTCAAAATATTCAGAATAATTTAAGTGCCTATAGTTGATAAAATAGTAACTCAATAATTTGTCCTTGGGACTTTGTTCTGTACTCACTTACTTGGAGAAATTTGGTGCAACTATTGAATACTCTTTATAGCATAGTAATTAAAGCTAGTTAAGTCCCACTTAGAGAGCTATTCAGTGTGCTTACTAAGATGCATAGAGAGTTTGAAGGACCTTCTTATACGCCGCAGTTCTAGTGAGATGTTCTAGGATTTGGAAGAAAATTTATCAAGCTTTTTGGAACATTTGGTTAGAACAAGCAACAGTAGGGGAAGTACAATGAGAAAAAATCATAGAGTACAACCAAAGGTCAAAACAAAGAAGTTCTCCCCTACTAGAAAAGGTAGCTATAACATCAGTCCATTAACATCGGTTAGAAATGTCATTGATGTTAAAAGTATTTTTGATATCGGTTATTATTTTACCGATGTTAAAATACGTTTTAGACATCGCTTATTATAACAGCCGTTGTCTAATCTCCTTTTTTAAAAAATTTGAAACTGACGCGTACTTACTTCCCCCTTATTACACAAACAATTTCCCCCTTAAACAATATTTTATTTCCCCCCTTAAACACGAACCCCATTTTTTCACTTCCCCATTTTCCCCCTTTTCTCACACAATCAACTCTCTCAATCTCTCTCTCTCTCTGTAACCAACTGCTTGGTTATGATCGTCAATAACGGATCTCTCAACATAAGGTTTCGGAACAACCGGATAATAAATTGGAAAAGACATTGAATTAAACTAAATACTGGAATTAAGAGATTGGAAATGAATAAACTGTATTTAATAACATGTGCTGAATGTAAATCATAGGAATGTAAAATACAGAAAATTAAATGACGAAAGAGAGATACAGAAATGTAAAGCTGAAAAAGAAAGCAATACAAATGACATGATCATCATCTTCGGTGCCCCTCTCCTTTCCTGGAGAACAAGTTATATAGCCATCACTTGAATCTTTTAATGGATTGGGCTTGTAGTCCACATCAGTCAAGTAGCCCAAAAATAATAATAATAACAGGCCCATGTACTAGCCTGGTCCGTTACAATCCATTCCCCTCAAAAAAATTCTTGTCCTCAAGAATTGTAGTTTGAAAAAGAACATTGTAGCGTTCCAGCCTCCAGAATAATTCATACGGTCGAATCGTAATGCTTCTGTCAGAAGGCTTCTAACAATTGGCTGAGACGGCCAATTAACCTGATTGAGGACCACAGCCATGGAGACAAGACTTGGGACGTGCTTTGGCTCTTCCTCTAAAGCAATTTCGAAAGCTCTTAGAGCTTTTGTGTGAAGCCCCTTCTCTTCATAAAGCACACCAGTAGCATGCCATCTAGATGCATAATGCTGCCTAATGGCCTTGGATTTTGAAAAGTAGATCTCAGTGGCTCGCCATTGCAATAAACTTATGTATACAAATGCCGGATCATGCCATGCACCCATTTCTAAGCTTTTCTTCCCATTAACAGCATCCTTTAGAAGTTTATTCTCAAATCCAAAGCTTTTACTTCGGACCTGGAGAACAGCAAGAAGTTCCGTATATGTCTTAATCGTATTCTTTAATTGACCCTGTGCAAATTGCAGTTTAGCTTTAGTTCGCAGCAATTCTCCCTCATCCCATTTTCCAGTCTGATCCAGAGCAGCATTTGTAATTGTTTCAGCATCATCAAATCGTTTCTTCGCTGACAATAGCCGAGCTACCAATATCCACGTTGCAATTTTAGAACCCCCTTCTAACTTCAGAAGCAATTTTGCGTAGTATAGTGCAGCATCCAACTTCGTTTGCTCTGCATTCTCTAAGCTGAGATGATAAACAATTCTCGGATCACTCAGTTTGGTCATTCTCCCAGCAGTTTCAAGGGGCAAAAGTGACTCAGATTGTATCTTAGCCCACTCAGAATCTGTTACATCTGATTTCGATTGTGCCAATAGTGAAATGCGTAATAAAGAATTGGCATCACCAGCTCTCTTGTCACATGTTCCCTTCACATTCTCTAGAGCTCTGAGAGCATCATCAGTTCCCTCATCATAACTAGAATTCTCATCACCGATTTTTGAAGCCATCAATAATGCTTGAATGTTAGCTGAATCATGTCCACTTCTCAGCAATTTTCTCCACAATTTTAAAGCACCCAAGTCATCATCTTCTCCATAGTGACAAAGAGCTAGGGTGTGGTATCGATCATTCCGCTTAATATTCCCAGGAAGCAGTTGCACTAATTCAGTATACAAGGCACCTAGTGCTACGTTCCAAGCAGCAGCACCACAAGTAATGGCCACACTCGTCCATCCACTAAAATCTTCATTGACACACATATCAAGTTCTATAACTCTATTTTCCTCACCCTTCTCAAACCATTTTGTGTAACCATTTTTTTCCACCAGTTTTGAAGAGCTGTTAATTTCAGAAATATTTCGCTTTATGCCTTCACTTTCATCATCTCCACCCTTCAAGACCCTCTCGTTCCTTTCCTTATTACGTACCGTGGAGTCATTCTCCATTGCTTTGTGGTAGCAACAAAATGCAAATCCATGATAACTATAAACTAGTGAAATAAGTATGAACGCAAAATTCTTTAATACGAGATATTCGAGCTGTAAAAGATGACCATTACTAGCACTAACATCTGCCTGAATTCTCATCATAATATAAACTTTTAACACCCACTCTAAAATGCACTCCACAAAAGTGAAATGTGATGCAACGATTGTGCCTCCTCCCGGATCAAAGTTCTTGACAACATTGCCATACCCCTTATCTGACTCATTTGGAATTGTAACTGCTCTAGGCTGGTTGCTAAACTGCATCACATTAAGGTTACAGATATCACCAACATTCTCGGTTGTTTTCTGCAGTGAGTCAATAACACCAGCAAGTCTGCTAAGATTCTTATCTCTATGGATTTCACCAGGCAACTCATTAAAACAATTAGTCCTGGTACAAACTCCCGTTTCAACTTGCGAATCTAACTCTATAAGCCTTATAAGCCTTGTATCAGATTCCATTTCTACATTATCAATCAACATGCACTCTTCAAGCCATGACTCCTGAAGTTTAGCCAGATTAATAGCCTCTTGTAGAGTTCGAAGAGCAAATAATTCCAAGGTCTCTCGAACTTCTCCTTTCTCTTTAACTTCATCATCTTTTTCCATTTCACTGTCCCAATCCCACGACCTATCCCACAGCTCACATCCCTCTGAATTATCCCAATTCTCCTCACCCCCATCACAAACATTCCCACTATCCCTAAAAACAACCGTTTCACCAAGAACCGACTCACTATCAACTTCAACTGCCGTTTCTATCTCAACATCACTTTCATCGTCCCAATCCCACTCCCTATTCCACGGCTCGTACCCCGCTGTACTCTCCTCACTCCCATCATTTTCAGCACCTAATTCACTCGCAGCAATCACATCATTTCCACTCCTCACCTCTCTAGTAGCAACGGGCAGCAACACAACATTTCGGACTCTCTCAGGACTTTCATCAAACATGAGAGGCTCAGCTTCAACTTCATCTACACCTACTTTTCTCTGTACGGTAGCCTCCACTAATTTACAGCCATCCCCAATAACATCAGAATCAGAACTATTTTGAGGCAATGGACTTACTAATTTTGTGGATTTGTCTTCTGGCTGACGTTGTAAGGTGCTTTCATCAACAGCTATTGATTTCCCTTGTAATTTCTTGTCAACCAATTTTGATTTGTCTGTAAAATCGTCTTGCATCTTCTCAATTATCGCAACTATTTGAGTAATTTTGTCTTCCCACTGGTTCCACGTAACACTAGTAGCACCTTCATTCACATTGTCAATAAGGGAATCAGTTCTTCTCACAGGAATTTCATCAAACAGCGTGGGGGCAACTTTGGTTTGAATTGTAGGGCTATGTGACATGGTAGGTGTGGCAAATTGTGGTGTGTTTGGAGGAGTTATTTGTTGACAAAGAGAAGAATACATGTAGATGGGAGGTGTATCCACACATGTAAATGAGGGAGGATACAAATAAGAGCTATGCGTGATAACAGGGGAATTATTGGGATATGGCATATGGGCTTCAACTGTATTAGAACTTTCAACAAACATATAAGGGACACAAACTTCAGTAGTGTATAGATGAGGTGACTGTGGTGGTGGCTCGGGTGGTTTATACTCAACTGGATAGCACAAATAAGGGTTACACACCTGTTGTGGGAGAAGAGATGGATCTGTTGCAGTGCCATAACAGGAAACAGAAGTTACGTATTCTGTGTTCACCATGTCCGAGGAAGGCAAGCTCTGATACCACTTGTAACCAACTGCTTGGTTATGATCGTCAATAACGGATCTCTCAACATAAGGTTTCGGAACAACCGGATAATAAATTGGAAAAGACATTGAATTAAACTAAATACTGGAATTAAGAGATTGGAAATGAATAAACTGTATTTAATAACATGTGCTGAATGTAAATCATAGGAATGTAAAATACAGAAAATTAAATGACGAAAGAGAGATGCAGAAATGTAAAGCTGAAAAGAAAGCAATACAAATGACATGATCATCATCTTCGGTGCCCCTCTCCTTTCCTGGAGAACAAGTTATATAGCCATAACTTGAATCTTTTAATGGATTGGGCTTGTAGTCCACATCAGTCAAGTAGCCCAAAAATAATAATATTAACAGGCCCATGTACTAGCCTGGTCCGTTACACTCTCTTTCGCTCTCACAGCTCTCTCTCGATTCTCTCTCTGTTCTCCCTCTCACCATCTCCCTCTCCTCTCTCTCCCGTCTCTTTTCCATTTCACTCTCACCATCTCCCTCTCCTGTATCGCTTTCAACCCATCTCAAACCCTAATTTTAAACCATCTCTTACAAATTAGTACTCACCATCTCACAAATTCAAAGCACAAATCCTTTATTATAATACCTGAGTCTACCACATATCAGTTAACCAATCAGAAAACTATGAATTATTTTAGAACCAATCACAACGCATTCCTAAATTTTAGACCAATCATGTTATGTTAATAGTTTTCCTTATTTACATTCTCACCCTACTTAATTAACTATGGTTAGTTAACACTTCTATAATTTAAATACAATAATGATTTTATTTAACATATCCATAAATACATATTTTTAAATCAAAAAATATTTACTAAAAAATCACAATTTTAATTTGAAATCAATCACGATATACTATTATATATTTTAAATTAAATTTCATAATTAATCATTCATTAATCAACCACTCTTTTAATATAAAATCAATAACAATCATATTATCATACACTATAAATAGATTTTCATAATACATGATGTACAATTAAAATTTTTTAAATAATTATATCTAACTCAACTATAAATCTGAAAAATCAGATTTGAATTCAGATTTGAAATAATTTGGATAAAATCCATACCTTCAAAGACTATTCTACACTATTAATAGATTTTCATAATACATGTTGTATAATTAAGTTTTTTTAAATAATTACAATCCAATTCAACTAGAAATCTGAAAATTCGGATTTGAAATCAGATTTGAAATAACTTGGATAAAATCCATACCTTCAAAGAGTCAATAGTTTTAAAAGCTCAAAAATATATTTATTCAAAATTTGTTAATAAAATTAATTATTTAATAAATATAAATCAACACTACAAAATCTGATATGAATAATATTTTAAATAACTTGGATAAAATTCATATCTTCAAAAACTCAATTTTTTTGAAGGCTCAAAAATATATTTATTCATAATTTGTAATAAAATTAATTAATAAATCTTTTATTAAATTAAAAGTTTTCTTTATTTATCATTCTTATCTTATTATATTAATCATGATTAGTTAACAATTTAATACCTGAGTCTACCACACCGATTAACCAATCAAAAGCGAGGAATTATTTTAGGACCAATCAGATTTCATTCCTAAATTTTAGACCAATCGTATCATATTAAAAGTTTTCCTTATTTATCTTTTTGTACCCACTTTACTCATTGTAGTTAACAATTCTAATTAAAATATATTAACTATTTAATTTAACATGCTTATCCTTTATTATAATACCTGAGTCTACCACAGTACACAGTTAATATGCAGTTAACCAATCAGAAAACTATGAATTATTTTAGGATTTTTAGATTAATCGTATTATATTAAGAGTTTTCCTTATTTAACATTCACAACCTACTTTAAAAACCATAGTTAGTTTACAATTCTAATTTAAATTCAATAATGCTTTTATTAACAAATTCATATAATACATAATTTTTAAATCAAAACATATTTACTAAAAAATCACGATATTATTTGAAATCAATCATGATATACTATTACATATTGTAAATTAATTTTCATACTTAAACATTTGTTAATCAACATATAATTCAAAATTAAGTCACAAAGTTGTATTCAAATTGTACGTACTCTATAACAAAAAAGAAAAGGAAAATAAAAATTATAAAATAAGGAAGTTATGACTTATCAATCAAAAGACGGAAAATAGCTCCAATATTTATGGATAAAACAATTTTTTTTATATTCCTTCCTTTTTCTAATAAAACGTCCTCAAAGAAATTAAATTTTGTGGTGTCAATTCAACTATCACATCCAAAATCAAGTTGATCTCTTATATCCTTTATTAATGCTTTTATTAACAAATTCATATAATACATAATTTTAAAATCAAAACATATTTACTAAAAAATCATGATATTAATTTAAAATCAATCATGATATACTATTACATATTGTAAATTAATTTTCATAATTAAACATTTAGTAATCAACCTTTTTTTAGTTCACAATTCTAATTTAAATTTATTAATTATTTTATTAAAAAATCCATATAATACAAAATTTTTAAATCAAAAAATATTTACTAAAAAATCACGATATTAATTTTAAATCAATCGTGATATACTATTACATATTGTAAATTAATTTTATAATTAAACATTTATTAATCAACCTTTTTTTAATATAAATTCAATCACAATTATATTACTATATATTATAACTATGAATTATTTTAGGATGAATCATAGTCCACTCCTTTCTTTTAGACCAATCGTATTATATTAAGAATTTTCCTTATTTAACATTCACAACCTACTTTACAAACCATAGTTAGTTTACAATTCTAATTTAAA
Organism: Saposhnikovia divaricata; assembly: GCA_036435485.1. Taxonomy (NCBI): domain Eukaryota; kingdom Viridiplantae; phylum Streptophyta; class Magnoliopsida; order Apiales; family Apiaceae; genus Saposhnikovia; species Saposhnikovia divaricata. Next base: position 6,287,389 of record CM071597.1, on the reverse strand, counting down.
TTCAATAATGCTCTTATTAACAAATTCATATAATACAAAATTTTTAAATCAAAACAGATTTACTAAAAAATCACGATATTATTTGAAATCAATCATGATATACTATTACATATTGTAAATTAATTTTCATTCTTAAACATTTGTTAATCAACATATAATTCAAAATTAAGTCACAAAGTTGTATTCAAATTCTACGTGCTCTATAACAAAAAAGAAAAGGAAAATAAAAATTGTAAAATAAGGAACTTATGACTTATCAATCAAAAGACCGAAAATAGCTCCAATATTTATGGATAAAACAATTTTTTTTTATATTCTTTCCTTTTTCTAATAAAACATCGCTCAAAGAAATTAAATTTCGTGACGTCAATTCAACTATCACATCCAAAATCAAGTTGATCTCTTATATCATTTATTAATGCTTTTATTAACAAATTCATATCATACATATTTTAAAATCAAAACATATTTACTAAAAAATCATGATATTAATCTAAAATCAATCATGATATAATATTATATATTTTAAATTAATTTTTATAATTAAACATTTATTAATCAACCTTTTTTTAGTTCACAATTCTAATTTAAATTTATTAATGATTTTATTAAAAAGATCCATATAATACAAAATTTTTAAATCAAAAAATATTTACTAAAAAATCACGATATTAATTTTAAATCAATCGTGATATACTATTACATATTGTAAATTAATTTTATAATTAAACATTTATTAATCAACCTTTTTTAATATAAATTCAATCACAATTATATTACTATATATTATAACTATGAATTATTTTAGTACCAATTAGAGTCTACTCCTTTATTTTAGACCAATCTTATTATATTAAGAGTTTTGCTTATTTAACATTCACAACCTACTTTACAAACCATAGTTAGTTTACAATTATAATTTAAATTCAATAATGCTTTTATTAACAAATTCATACAATACATAATTTTTAAATAAAAAATATTTACTAAAAATTCACGATATTAATTTGAAATCAATCATGATATACTATTATATATTGTAAATTAATTTTCATAATTAAATATTTATTAATCAACCTTTTTTTAGTTTACAATTCTAATTTAAATTCAATAACGATTTTATTAACAAATCCATATAATACAAAATTTTTAAATCAAAACATATTTAATTAAAATTCACGATATTATTTTGAAATCAATCGTGATATACTATTACATATTGTAAATTAATTTCATAATTAAACATTTATTAATCAAACTTTTTTTAATATAAATTCAATCACAATTATATCACTATATATTATAACTATGAATTATTTTAGGACCAATCAGAATCCACTCCTTTATTTTAGACCAATCATATTATATTAAGAGTTTTACTCATTTAACATTCACATCCTACTTTACAAACCATAGTTAGCTTATAATTCTAATTTAAATTCAATAATGATTTTATTAACAAATCCATATAATACATAATTTTTAAATCAAAACATATTTACAAAAAAATCATGATATTAATTTGAAATCAATCGTGAGTAAATTAATTTTCATAATTAAACATTTATTAATCAACTTTTTTAGATATAAATTCAATCACAATTATATTACTATATAATATAAATTGATTTTCGTAATATGTATTATATAATTATAACCGATATTAAATACTTATATTTTAACTCAACCCAAAATTAGAAAATTTTGGATTTGAACACAAACTTTAAATAATTTGGATAAAATCCATAACTTCAAAGACAAGATTTTTTTAAAGGCGCAAAAAAAATATATTCAAAAATTTTTAGGGGTGAAGGCCCAAAATGCCCCAATTTCAATCTTCACCGCCCTACCTACCCTATTTTAGAAATTTGGCCATAAATACCCCGCACATACGGGGTTCCATCTGCCACATTAGCTGTCACGCAGTTTCGTGTTGAGTATCAAGAGAAGAAACGACATTTCGTGTTGAGTGTTAGCAAGGATGCCGTGTATGGTTGATTGTTTTCGTGATTTTTCGTCTCCTCCACAAATAGTGTTGGAGAACCTTATGTATGATGCTTCTTTGAATTAATGCAAATCTCTATTTTGTAAAAAAAGAAGAAGAGGGGATGCGCCATTTTCTGTGCAGAATTAAAATGTAACATGGCACACGCATTGCCCTGTCAGGCTGTTACGCCACACGAAAATGCGTATCTTGCAAAAAATCTGATATGGTGCACGCAACAACGAGTTTATGGGGTAGAAGAGGGCCAGACTTTTGTGGATAGGGTATTTTGGTGATTATCTCAAATTTTTAGTAATATGTATTTATAAATATTATATATAAGCCAACACTAAATTGACCTGACAATTTGTTTGAATTATTCAAAATACTAAATATACTCTTAATTAGTATTATTTGGTGTATAAGTTATAATCAAAAAATAAAATTCATTACATAGTTAATGAAACTATTGTTAGTGAATACTGTCATAGCAAATTGGTCAACTCAGCACAAAAAATCTTATAATTCAGTATTTTCTTGATAAATAATTAATTAATCAATAAAATGACATGACACCTACAAAAATAATCAAAATTTAAAATTTTCTTATAAATCACAATTTTTAATATGTAATTATATCATCAATAAAAGGTAATACAACATCTACAAAAATAATCTAGATCGGACAAACATGTATTAAAATAGATCATTTCAAGGTTTTTCTTCATCCAAACTACGATCGTTAATAAGATTTTAAATTGTGGTACATCCCTCGCTTATATCACGAAAATATATAGCTGTTTTGGTGAGATAATCCAACAATTTATTGTAATTGTGAGGAAAATATATATCTGATTTGTCAGAACGTATTCGAACAATCAACCATAATTGTGATTCTATATTATCCAAATCAATGAATTAATATAATAAAATCCTGTAGATCTAAGATCCAGATGTCGGAATAAAAGAACATACTCTCACAAATAGAAAGAACGTAGCCCAATATGGGTAGACAAAATTCACTAGCGGGGCACTAAAATTTCAATGAAGAGATATTTTTATTGAAAAGCAAAGTAAAATCAAGGTTGAGAAACCGGAGTTATCAATCACAAGGAGAAAGTACAAAATTCAATATATCAGTAGATAAAACCCACCAACGGGGTAATAGACTCTAAATAAAAAGAGATATTTATAGTAAAACAAAGCAAAATAAAGGAAAATAACAAAAAGAAGGTTTAACATCAACCAAAACGTTAATATCAACCCTTAAACTTTAGTTTAGTGTTTATGTGAGAGGAGGAGAGAGAGAGAAACCACTACGACATTCGTTATAAAAATAACTATTATTGAATTTTCGAATTATATATTGTTTCGAATAAAAGGTGCCCTTTTTTAATTTGTATTCTTGAATAAAAGTAATAGTAATTGTTAAGAACCAGTCCATCTAAAATCTTAAGGTGTTAGACGGAGACCATATATGGATCTTATATTATATTTTAACACTCCCCCTCACTCGAAAACCCATTTATGGGCCGAAGAGTGGATCACGGACGCTCATCTTTGGAGCATAAATTGCCTTCATGTCCATATTAAATATTGTGAATATTGGGGATCGCGGAGAGTCGAATCTGGGACCTCCGCGTGCCTGAGCTTTGATAGCATGTCAAGAACCAGTCCATCTAAAACCTTAAGGTGTTAGAGGGAGGCCTTATATGAATCTTATATTATATTCTAACAGTAATCAATTCACATATCCTAATCTAAGAGCAGACATATCGAATTTGTTCGGTTGGTTGATAATGTTTATTTTTTAATATCAATAAAACCTTAAATATAGGTAAAAAATTAATAACTTGGCAGATAGATTCTAGACAAACATAGATAATTATTAACAACAAACATAATTAAAAAAAAGACCTTCATTTTATGTACTCTACTCTTAGTTTTATTGTGTAGCATCTCAATGTTGTTTTCAATTATATAGTAACATACATAAATAACTTGGGCTTAAAGTAACTTTATATGTGATTGTCACATTTTTTCTTTTACGTACTATTTTCGTTTCGTGTACAATGCAAAATTTGTGTAGTTTAGTAGCGTTTTGATTTCGAATTTTGGGTAAAAACAAAATTCATCTCATTTTCATACAAGATCCCAAAGACACACGTCATGAATTAATGTACACAACACAAACGATTTGTCAGATCTACACGTAAGGCTTTCTCTAACTTATATACTCATTGTTAAAGAAAAATGAATTTCATGTTTTCTAACCCGATAATTAAATTACAAGGACACATGTAAAATAATGTGATTATGTTTTATATATAACACATTTGATTTTATTTCATGTACAGTTTTCTATTTTAACATGATAGTCAATTGGAAAAAAGATACGTGGTACTCAATTTTCAAATTTCTTATTTTACGCGTTGGGATGACAACGGATTAGGTTCAGTTCGAGTTTTGTAAAATCCAAATCCAAATCAAAATCGGGTTTTAAAAATTAATTCAAATCGTAATCCAAAACTCAATATCCAAAACCAAATTCGTCGGGTTTCGGATTAGATCTGATTTTTGCGTGTATCCAAAATTAGTAATAATGTAGTCAAATTTAAAAAATTGCTACACACAAACAATATTTATTATATGTATAAAATACTTAAAAATTAAAATGATTAATTTAAGTAAGTAGTTAAATGTAACATATTTTACGAATTAAACTAACATACTAAGTAAAATTTGAAATTTGCCAAAAATAATTCTTCGTATACAACACAAATGAAAATTTTATGTAAATTAAAAAAAAATTAAATCTTAAATATTTCAATGAAACTTGAAATAGTGATATAGAAGTTCTAATTACTATATTAGTTTTGAATATTTCTAATGAAATATTTAAATAAAAATAAATTAATTATATGTGTTATATCTAAAATATTACATTTAATAATTTCAAATTTTGATTTTTTTATATTATTTATGTGTCGGATTTCAATATTGGATCGGGTTTCGGACTGGATATCGGTTCGGTATAATTGAAATCCAAATCCAAATCTTAACTATTACGGGTTTAAAATTTAAATAATAAAAAAATTCGGGTTCGATATATCCAAAATTTTGGGTTTCAGATTGGGTACCACCAGATCGTATTAATTTGCCATTCCTATTTATGTGTAAAATAAAATTAAAATTTAATATACCATATTCTAAAAGAGAAAGAATAAAAAAAATTAACATACAAACTCTAAAAATTAATATACACATTTTAAGTTGTCATTAAAAATAGGCTGAGGGCAATCAACATAAACTCTAACAATCATATATTACTCCAAGAAAAAGATATGTTGGATATATTCAATTGATTGATAATGTTTATTTTTATATATATAGTAAATCAACTCAATAATAAAAAAGCATACAATTTGTAAAAATGATATTGAACGAACACATTAGAAGAAAGTTTTCTTTATCATATCAACGTTCATTTAATGGATCTTGCAAAGTAAAGATCTTTTCTTATATCGCTGAAATTTTTGAGAGACAATAAACATGCAATCTTTTTTTGAGAAATAATGTAATGATTTATAACGGTCTTGAAAAATAAATGTTTATGAATTTTTAATATGTATTCGAAAAATTGACCGCGACTCCTACAATTTTTTTAATGAATTAATATAATAAAAATTATAGAAACCCACAAGACTACACATTTAAATATACCGAATTTTACTTGAAAAAAAATATACAGAATTTCCAAAAGAATAAAACTTAAAATACGGGTAAAAAAGCTTATGAACTTCGTAGAAAGATTCTCAAAAATGAGAAAAACCAAACGAAAAACAAAATTAAAAAAAGCAATAAAGACGGGCTTAGAACGTTTCAGTGGGGGATTTGAATGTTTTGATAATTGTTCGATAATATTAATATTAATGTAATTGGTATAAATTGACGAATAGGTAATTTTGTACTTAAATTAATTACATTCTATTATTTAAATTATGCTCTTTTATAAATCATGATTATAATAATATATTTATACTAATTAATTAATAAATTTAACCGTTCGGTGCGTAGCACGGGTAGAACGCTAGTTCTAATTAAGCACAAACCTAGCTTGAATTTGGTTTAACTCGTTCTAAAATAACTTTCAAATCAGCTTGTCTGGTTCGATTAATGTGAATTAAGTAAGTAAATTTCAAATTTATTTTTTGATTTTTAATTTTTTCACAAGTTTGGAGCTTTATGGAGCATGGAACCGGCTTTCAATTAGTATTTGATTCCACACTTGCACTCAGGATGGGCTGTAGACCAGGCTATTCTCGCTGAAGAAGAGCGCCCCGTTATTCGCTTTGGTCACGATTGGGATGAAACTTGTATGCAGGTACTTATTTCTAAACCTTAATTGTACTTACAATTTTTTTATTATGTATCTCTTCTTGTTTTTTTATGATTTGATAATTGATTGCTAGTAACGTTGATTATGATGTGCAATTGACATGAAACAACCCTAATTACACGAATTAAATTATTTTTAAGAGATGTACATATAGTTGTAGCCTAGCGGATATTCCTCTTTTCGATTGAGCCACCGGGATATGTCTGTTCTGTTTTAAAACAAAATTTTCTGAATATACTCGTTATAACTGTTTCGATATGGTTTAATTGCAGATATTTATGTTTTTATTGAGTTCAAGTAAAGGCGTAAGTAGACTTGTTTTTGTATCTGTTGTAGATGGATGATGAGGACAATGGAAAAACTCGAACTGCAAGAGTAGCTGAACGAGAGTTGACTGCCGAAGCTTTAGGGGATGACAATGTTGTGCCTGATCGTGACCCAATCTGGACTTCTTGGAGTAATGCAATGGCTTACCTAGCTAGGTATAGAGAGGTAACTAACTATAGTTAGTCCTTGCTCTTGCTGATATTCTTACCTGGTGACATTGGTGTTGTATCAGTCTATGATCTTCATGTTGAGTGTGTTAACATTTTACAGTCATGAGTTTAATCTAACATTATGTTTTTCTTCCCATCTTTGGTTTGGTTGATGGTGCGTGGAATTACGACCACACAGTTAGAGGTATGTATTCATGGGACTTTCTTTTCAGTTCTCCTTATCAATGCAGAGCATCTTTTTTTATTAGTTACTGTAGGAGTCTCACTGGTGTGCTGATATACATGTCTCAGGGTGATACGAAGGGATCTGCCCGGGGCGGAGATGGATCTGCATCTGCTAAGAAGGATCCGGTTGGAACTCAGCTGTCAAATCATCAAGTAAATTTTTAGAGAACTGTTTTTCAGATTTTCAGTTACTTTCATATTTTTATTAGCAAATCTGATCACATGGATTGCAGTAATTAACACTATGTTATCATCTATTACAATGACAGTATGCTCAAGGATTGAGCATACTTAATACTTTATTAGCAAATCTGATCACAAGTATGTTATCTTGCTATGTGCTTTACTTAATACTTGTAATCAATAATTTGTGCAGGTATTATTAGCTCCAGAAAGGATTGAACACGATGAAGAACTCATGTATGAGGTATTCAATATTTAATTGTTTTCGAACTCCTTAACATCCAACATGGTTTATCTTGGTTTCATTTCACTTTCTGCAGCAATTACTTGCTCTGGAAACAAATTTAATCATCGATGGCCTTGGTTTTTATGATCGGCACAGAGACATGAGACTGGATATTGAGAATATGTCATATGAGGTTTGTAATATTCGTTTGAATGTCACTCTGCAAATGAATAATTGGATGTCATGTTGACTACCTGTTAAGAAAAACTTGTGCATGCCTGTTTCTCATCTAATTTTTTCATTTAAATGTCAAAGAGTAGCTGAATGAGAGTTGATTGCCGAAGCTTCTTGGAGTATTGCAATGGATGTCCTCCATGTAGGAGATATGGACTCTGCTTTTGCCGAAGTCTTGTCTGCCGGGGACGATCTCCTGCTTGTTAAATTAATGGACAGATCTGGCCCAGTTATTGATCAACTCTCCAGTGAGGTAGCTAATGAAGTATTGCATGCTATTGCACAGTTTTTGATAGAGCAAAACTTATTCATATGCTTATCGTGGATTCAGCAGGTACATTTGAATTATTGAGCTTTGTGGAATCTGTAAATTACTCTATTATGATGATAATATAAAACGTGTTAGGTTATATTGTATTAGAGACACGTAGAACTCGTGTAGCTATAGATAGGTTCACTGTTTGCATTTGGATTGTAACTTGGTATACATTCACCTGAGATTTGCTGGTAGATGAATGCCCATACGTTGCAAAGACTATCATGTATCAGAAAGACATAGGAAGGTCAAAAAGCATTCAAGTAGTCTACATAAGCCACTCACTTCCGAATGTCCTTCAAAGAAGCATCTCTGTCTCACAGAATTTATAGCTCTATCTCCATCTGCATATTGAGCCTCGTAACTTTAATCTTAAAAGTAATAATTTAGTTTTAAAATACATATCTCCTACTTTTACGAACAAAGTAACATTGCAACTATATCTTAACAGAAATGAAGTAATCATTTTCTGCTAGGTCTGTCTTAATTTCAATGCATTGCTAGCTTATGAAATGCCTGGTTTTACTTTTTATCATATTAATTTAGCAAACTGTAGGGAAATAGGTAATTGGGTACGAAAGTTTTTGTAGCTTAATTAAATTTGTCCGATTAATAAATATTAACTAGATCGTCCAAAATAAGCATCAGGTGAATCTATGTATTAATCGAATAATAGTTCAGTTGAACCTTTTTTATGAGAAAGGATCGTGAAGCATTTAAAAAAGAATATCTCAAAGTGGTGATCTCATTAGGGCATCAATGCTCGTGCTTGTATCTGACTTGTTTTCGTAAGTACTCTTGCAGTATCCACTGCTCTTTGTAACTTAAATTATTTGCAGGTTGATGAATCTGTTCACAAGTTGGACAGTCGTGTTCCCCTTGCTGTGAAACAGCTATCAAGCCGTGCCTTATTTGCAGCTCAGAATGTTCCTGCTACTGCTCGGGCTGTGGTTTCTGAAGTAAAGAATGTCAACTACTTGGTGGATACTACTTCTGGACTTGCCAAAACTTGCATATGCTAAGTACGAGCCTGCTGCTAAAGGGATCTATTCTAAGTATGAGCCAGTGGCTGAGCAATACCCAGCCCCAACTTGGCACTCGCTCAATCAGCTGCCTCTCTTCCCAGTGGCTGCCAAGGGGATCTATTCTAAGTAGTGATAACATGTCCGAAATCCGAGTGCTTGTAGCTATTCAATTTAGATATTATGTCAATATAGTTTCTATATTGGATGGTTTGGATTATGTAATTAGTTTCGATATTGGATGATGTAGTTAACCGATTGAATGCATATTTGGTTTTGACATATCGATTTTTTGATTTTGGTATATTATTTATTTGGTTTTGGTATATTATTTATCGAGCACTGTGTAATAAACCGATGCTAAAGTTGGTACATATACAAGTATTAACATCGGTTTTGTAACAAAAATTGATGTTAAACGTTGTATTTAACATCGTTTATTTAATCAGCTAATGTCTAAACTAGTATTAAACATCAGTTCTCCTATTAAAACCGATGTTAAACAGCAGGAAAGACATCAGTTTCTTCTCGGGAACCGATGTCTATAGACATCTTTGACATCGGTCAGGATTCGATGTTAAAGACCCCCCTTATCTACACCGACAAAGACATCGGTTCTGAAACACTTTTAACATCGGCCAAAAACCGATGTTGTAGGGGGTTTTTCCAGTAGTGCTCACGAGTCATTTCGACTCATTTATAATCCAGAACATGCAGAATGTATGAGAAGAGATAAACCACACAGGAGGATGGAGAGACAAGCTACTATGGCAAGAGATCTCAAGATTTTAAACACCTTAAACTTAGGTATCTTTGACTTAAGGAGCATGATGCCTTGTAGTGTTTGTTTCCTAATTTACTAGTTTCTTTGGATTTTACTTGGAGGTCAAGTTTTAAGGATTTAATCCTATATATATAAGGTTATATAATCATTTAATATAGGAAAGATCTTAATTGATTAGTAAAATTGAGATTGTTCCCTTGTTATAAGTTGCTATCCAAACAACTACAAATTATAATTCAGAGTAATTCAGCACAAAGAGAGGAGATAATAAAAAAAAGGTCTATGATATGAAGTTGATTATAATTCAGAGTAATGCAAGAGAATACTAGGATGGATGAAGGATTTAATAAGCTAGGAGGCTGATATTTAGATTTTACGGAAAGAATGGCTCAACATTTTGATATATGAAGGTAGCAACTTAGTTGTGCCTGTGTGAATAACTTTAAAAGTTTGGGGGTGGATTTTATTCTATATAAAAAAGGCCAATCACATCTACAGAGCAAAAAGTATTATGAGGGTTTTTCTAGAGCATAGGGAAAACGTTCTTACAAGTTACAACTATGTTTATACGAAAATTTACGTTTATACTAAACTAGTTGTTCGCGGCGGCGTTACAATATTTTTAAAAAAATTCAATACATTTACATTATATTATAATATTAATATTAAATTTTTATAATTAAATAATCTTCTCTAATGAATCAATTTCTTGTTAAATACGATTCTTTCGATTGAGCAGCTCTCTCGTTAAAACGGAAATCCCAACTTTTTAACATATATTATAAAGACTTATATAATATTTTTTATCTATAAAATCAAACCGTAAAAATAAAAAAAATTATGACTTCAGTATCAAATTCTTAAAGCTAATACAATCTTTTCTAGCGATCCGTCTTCCCGTTAAATACGTTTCGAGCCCCTCTTATTTGAAACCGAAATTCTAACTTCATTATATAAAGAGAGTAAATTCCAATTTTTATATTCTTTAAACTTTCTAATATTTATGGAGTTTTAAAAGATGAAAATACATCTTATATTTTCTGTATATTATAGATATTCTTGTATTTATTTACAGTTTTCGCATGGGAATGTCTTTCTGTTATGTTAACATATCAAAAAAAAGTTAAAATACTAAGACTTTTCGTTACGAGAATAATATTACATTTATGGATATATTTTGTAATGCAAGTATAATTAAATTGTATAAAAAAGTTAAAATAAAGGATTTCTAGGAAAAAAGATGTATAGTTTTAAAAAATCGTATAAGACGTCTCCACCGTCCTCGTATTCTACTTCCAATAAAACATTTTATTTTTTGTATTAATTATATATTTAAACACCTTAATACGGTTTTATCTAATGAACCGTTTTCTTGTTAAACACAGTTATTACTATTGACCAAAAACCTAACTTTTACACATATTACTTGTATGATAATGTTTATCCATAAAAAATCAAATATAATTTATAATACAGTACAATTTTTTATAGTGAACCGTCTTCCCGTTAAACACGTTTCGAGCCGCTCTCGTTTGGGATCTAAATTCTAACTTCATTACATATTATTGATGATACTTATCTTACACAACAATTTTTTTTTCCTTGAAATCAAAACCTAAAAAATAGAGTGAATTCCAATTTATACTTTCTCTAGATTTTCTAAAATTTTTGGAGTTTTAGAAAATGAAAACACATTTTATTTTCTCTTTATTTTATAGATACTCCTGTATTTATTTAGGATTGCTGCATGAGATTGTTCTTTTACTCATTGTTCTTTTATTATGTTAACACATCAATTCTTTTCTTTTTAAATACGGTGACTTTTTTCATGACAATAGTATTGGATTTATGAATAAATTTTCCTAATATAAATATAATTAACTTATATAAAAAATATATTTTAAGAAGATCGTACTTTCTATAAAATATTTAATTATATGTCTGCTCTATATATTCAAACACCTATTCTAGTTCTAGTAGAACTTTTATTTATATATTTTTTCTATAAATTCGAACTCTTATTCTCTATAAATTCGAACTCCTATTCTACTTCCAATAGAACTTTTAATCGTATGCCTTATAAATACTTATTATACTTCCAATAGAACTTCTAATCATATGTCTTTCCTATAAATTCGAACTCTTCTCCTTTATAAATTAGAACACCTATTAGTTCTAGTAGAACTTTTATTTATATATCTTTTCTATAAATTTGAACTCTTATTCTCAATAAATTCGAACTCCTATTCTACTTCCAATAGAATTTTTAATCGTATGCCTTATAAATACTTATTATACTTCCAATAAAACTTCTAATCATATGTCTTCCCTATAAATTCGAACTCTTCTCCTTTATAAATTCGAACACCTATTCTACTTCTAATATGCTAATTGATATTTTTATATTTATTAGTGTTTAAAATTCTAGAAAATTAAAAAAATCGATTGAGACGATATTAGAGCGCCACCTAAACTTCCGCTATCCTCCTTTATATATATATATATATATATTGATGATTTGCTAAGTTCAAATCCAAAATCTACTAAAATATAAATTGAAGCGCACAATTTAAACTATTGCTCACCAAAGATGCAAGTATAAAGATTATCGGGAAAAAAATTTACAAAATTTAACAATCATTTAACTCTTTTTTTAACATTCAAAGAAACTAGAAACAAATTTCTTAAATTGTTACTAAAGAAACACTTATTTTGCCAATTTTTGTTTTTTTTTTGTTTTTGAATCTTGAGGTGTATTAGTATGGAAACATAGTATGGAAACATCACAAAAGAGAAAAAGAGAAGAAATTGATACTTGGCAAAGATGCATGCAAAAATGTTCTTTACAATCTCCATGACACTTGACAAGTTGTTGTCTGAGCTTCATAGCATAAAAACATACACATTTCCTCGCACACAGTTTTGGCTCATAGCATCCCACTTAAATTCAAAATATTTGGGAAGCTTTTGAATGCGATCAGTTCCAACAAAGTAAAGATTCTTCAATTCAATGTGGACTTTGTTAGTGGGGGTATTGTTATCTATTGAAGAATCAACCTAACAACAATATATAACACATAATTAGAAATTCAACATTGAAATAAATAAATAAGCAGTAAATTAAACATTGAATAGTTGTTCGTTTAATATTACACACACAAAACCCAATCATTTGTTCCCAGAAAGAATGAGTTGGTACCTTTTCTTGAGAAAAATTGAGAGTAGTACAAAAACTAGCATGAGTTGCACCCTCATATGTCTTCTCCACTGTTACAAACATTTGCTTTTGGGGAAAACATGATACAAAGATGATGTTTTCTATTTGTTCGGGTTCGTTCTCATATAATGTATAATCCACATCAACACGAACACAAATCTGCAATAATCAAATCAATATCAAATGAGACATATATCGATATTGTATACTAGTACTATTTGCTAAATAAGATTATCTTACATCATCAATGTTGTGCATCATAAAAGGAATACGTTTGTAAGTATACTCCACAACCACATTTTTATAAAAAATGTGTTTGACCTCCACACTTCCCAATGCTCATGATCCAAGAGCTTGGTTCTTAACCCTCTAAGATGAATAAGAAGGACAATGGCTCTGCTCCGGGTCTACCGAAAATATCGGTTGAAAACCTAATTGAGGTAATTAATTTTTAATTTTCAATTTTGTTATTTCTTGCAATTTTTGTTTTTCTTGTTTCATAGATTATGTCTTAACCCTAGATATGTGCTTAAGGTATTTTATAAGTGTACTATAACTTTCATGCAATCTCTCAAGTAGTAATGCAGGCTCATGGTCTTTGAAAAATACATCCATAGCTTGTTTCCCATAATAGCATCGTTGAATACTCTCTGAAGCTGCACCCCCATCCATATTGTAACAACAAGCAGATCAGTGGTCTAAAATTGCCTTCCCTATCATGAGCTGAGATATTGTCACATATCCATTTTGCAAACAATTTTATGCGAAGTGGTTCGCAGAAATACTGAGTGTGATGTATAAGATATGAAGGGATAACATAGTAGGATCGTCCTAAACCAATTTTGACATAGTAGGATCGTCGCAGAAATGATGTATAAGATATATTGATGATGATGAAAATATATTGATGATGATGATGATGTTGATGATCAAGCGAGTCTAAATATACAATTTCCACATGTCTAAAGTATATTATATATATTCTAATAAATAGAAGAAAATACGCCAAAAAATATGAAACGGTAAAATATATGTTAGGCTAAACCTTAAAATATAATTTAGAAAAAAATCATTTACCAAATTAAAGTGTTTTAAGAAAAACATTATTTTAATAAAAATTATTAAAGATTCAATTTTTAGGTTTGACAACAAATATGTTTCTAAAATTAACAAACAATGATAAAATAGCAAAAAACCATAATTGAAAATAAGTCACAAATTCATTCTTTATTTATAATAAAAACGTAAACAAGGCAAACCATAAAAATTTCAATTCAAAAATAATTTTTTAAAAAACAAGTGTTTACATTTAATTACAAAAACAAAAAAAAGTCTTTAAGAAAATATATGGTAAAAAAAGATATTAAAAAAGTAATAAAAAATATGTTATAATTGGAAATGACACAAAAATTTAACAATATATATATATATATATATATATAGGGCTTAATGATCCTATAGTTAACTATAGGAGAATTTTCTGCAGTTAACCACTGAAATAATGACACATCATATAGTTTCCTAAATAAAAATACACACCTTTAATGCCCCTGCGGGGCCCATATAAATAAAAGGTAACACTCAAATGTTTTTAAAGGTTAACTTTAGGAAATTCTCCTAAAGTTAACTGTAGAAACATTTTTCTCATATATATATATATATATATATATATATATATATATATATATAGGGTAAAATGGATCTATAGTTACCTATCTATAGTCACTTTTGTAAAACTACGTCGTTTTGATTTGTTTAGTTATTTAAACAGAATGCTGCTCTTCTAAAACACCGATGTCCAGCTTAACAAAAACAGTATTTGTCTAAAATTATTAAAGGTTAGGAATTAAAATTGAATTAGATAAATGAGTCTAAAATATGGATGAAATTCTAAAATTAGAATAATTAGTAAAAACTGAAATTAGGGTTTTAAAATACTATATATTTGATTAATTGTTATTTAGAGGATTCTAGAATTTCTTTTTGTACAAGTTATCAATATATCTATCTATTATATATATAAAGGAAGATTGTACAAGTTATCAGGAAAGGAAGATGGAGCACGCTTGTAGAAATGGAGATAACGGGAAGAAAACGGATCAAATCTCAAATTTGAATTCAGGTAACGGTGACTTGAGATCGGAAAAAAAATCCAGAAGTCATCAACCGGTTAACAAGAAGGAAGGCGAGCAGATACTAAGGGATTTTGTGGAAGCATACGAAGACATAATCGATGTAGATGTTATTAGCAGATTTAGGCAAGGAGACAATCAGGCAATCAACATAGCCTTAAACCAGATCCATTTGAGAAGCATATCTAACAGGAGGCATGATACCAAGCTCTCGAATGGTGATGGTTTGCACAAGGGTTCATTTGCGGAAGTGGTGAAGAGCTCAAGCACAGCAGATGTACAAAATCACCAAGCTCCAGGGAATTGGATTGAAGTCAGATCAAGAAAAAGAGCGCATAGCCAGAAACCAGCCATAGGGGAAGGCACTTCAATCTTTATGGCAAACATACCACCAGAGGTACATGCTAGAACCCTTTGGGAGTTTTTTAAGAAATGTGGAAAAATTAGGGATATCATATTGCCAAGAAAGAGAGACAAAAACAATAAAAGATTTGGTTTTTTGAAAGTAAACAATGAACTAGAGGCGGGGGCTATAATCAACAATGCTAAAGAGCTGGGGGGTTGGGGCACTAGAATTCATATGAGTATCAATAAAACTCATAACTCTGATAATACAAAAGAAGAGGTAATAGGCAGGGATAAACAGTCAGTTCCTCCCCCATCCAAGGAGGTAAAGAAGGTTGATTCAAACCCTACAATGAAGGAGCAGTTTGAAAAAAAAATGTTTGAATTCATTGAAGCAGAAATTGATGAGGAAGTGGAGGAGGGATTATTTCAAACGAAGGTAGGTTTTACTTGGAAAGAAGAAAATGCAGATTCTCTACAACTTAATATTGAGAAGGCAGGTATGTCCTTAAAAATAACTGGTCTGACTGATAGAAAGTTTTTGATCAGAAAGGAATGTGAACGGGATTGGGACTCTTTTGATCCCAAAGTGCTGTCAGAATGTTTTATAAGGATTCGAGATTTTAACGAGAATGATCTGATCTTACCAAGAACAGTCTGGTTGGAATGTATTGGTCTACCAATGGGGGCCTGGCTGGAGGGTAATCTCAAAGCCTTCACAAAAAGGTTGGGTGAATGGATCTCATGGTCTTTTCAGATAGATGAATCCAACTCTTTTGTCAACCCAATAATTTGTCTGGCAACAACGAATTACAAACTGATTTACGAAGAAATGAAAATTCTGGTAAAAGGTAAAAGTTGTGAGATAACCTTTAGAGAGGTGGAGGATATAAAAGATTTCCTAGAGGCCAGAATTTGTCAAAAAGCGGAGGTAGAGGACACGGAGGATTCTCAGAAGGATAGGGGAGTAGAGAACAAGGGCTCGTCTAAATCAAAAAATGATTCTAATGAAGGCTTGGAAGACCATGTATACAAGAGCGTACATAAGGAGGTGCATAACCTAATTAATTCTAAAGAATTGAATGAGGGCCCAACTGAAGTTCAGGATACAATTGTTGAAGATTCACTATCAATCCACTCAAGGTTGAGAGAACCAGAATTTAGCCCTAAACAAACCTCGGCTTCCATTCCGATGACTGTTGCTCCAACTATAAACAATGTGAAAGAGAGAGGGATTAGTGTCAACACCACGAGTTATGAAACATCTGAAAATTCAAGCGGTGCTATTGCAAAATCAAGTGAGATAAGCAGCAACTTGGAAAAACTTTCTTCTCAAAGCACACTTTGTAATCACATTGGCAATCTCAAAATGGGTAGAGCTAGGGGCAGGCCGAGGAAGAAATTGAGATATTTTAAAAACCCCTTTGATCTAGGTCTGAAAAAAATTAAATGTGCGAAGAATAAGGGAGTCTGCAAAAAGGTTGATGTCAAAAAAGATCAAAGATTGGATTTATATACAGTGGAAGAGGATAAGCATTCTAGGTTGAGGAGGGAAGCGGATTTAGTCGTTGAAAGTGCAGAACTTTTGGGTCTATTGTTGCCAATGGGAAGGGAAGCTAGCAAGGAAGAAGTACTAAAGAGGTTAGAGGTGGAAACATCTTAAAACCTTAGTCCTCTCTCTTATTGAATAGTACTATAGTTGAATGTTATTAATGGAAGTTTCATTATTATCATGGAATGTTAGAGGAATCAGAAACATGGTTTCGAAGGGTAATCTTAACATCATGGTGAAAAAAAGAAAGATCGACATTTTATGCTTACAAGAAACCAAGTGTTCATCATGGAATGATTCTTTAAAGCAGTCAATCTGGGATCTTAATTCACATGGTTGGGTGATTCAAAAATCGAAGGGCTTGTCAGGGGGATTAGCAATTTCATGGGATAAGGTGAAGTTTGAATGTATAGGTGTAGCCCAAGAAGAAAATTGGATTTGGGTCCAGCTGAAAAGCATCAACGGAGAAGTATTTTTTAATGTGGTTAATGTCTATGCTCCTCAAAAACCTAAGAGAAAGCTAAGACTTTGGACTCATCTCACCTCAATAATATCATGTATCTTGAATCAGCCATTATGTATTGCAGGGGATTTCAACTGCATCAGAGCTGCTGAAGAATGTGCCAACTGTAATTACAGGATTAAGGACAGTGATAAGTTCAATCTGTTCATCAACAACTGCAATCTCTTTGATGTAAAACTGCTGGATGCAACCTTTACTTGGTTTGGCCCTTCCAATAGGAAAAGTAGACTGGATAGGATCTTACTTAATTCTTCATGGATGGATAAAAAAGAGTGGAAGTTACAAACTTTGGATAGAAGCAAATCAGATCACAAAGGGTTATGGTTATCAGCTACTAAGCTAAATTGGGGCCCGAAACCGTTCAAAATCTTCAATTGTTGGTTAGACAACCCTGAACTGAAGTTACTGCTGGAAGGATTTTGGTCTAGGGAGGCATCTGATGATGGTAATGTTCAACAAACCTTGAAAAATTTGAAGAAGTCCATCAAGGAGTGGTCTGTTTTCTGCTTAGGGGATTTGGACACCAAGATACAGGGATTAGAGTCTCAAATTAATGAAGAAGAACAAAAACAATTCCCCCAACAAGACATTCTTGTAATGAGAAAGCAACTAGATAGTCTAACCGAAATGAAAGTTGCTTCCCTAAGACAAAAATCAAGAATACAGTGGCATGTGAAGGGGGACAGAAACACAAGGTTCTATCATCAAGCAGTCCAAAGAAGGAATTTTGTAAATGGAATAAAAAGAATCAGATTCAGAGGCGCCTGGTTTTCAGAGGTGGCAGAGGTTAAAAAGGTATTCTTTGATCATTTCCAAAATTTCTTTAGTAACTCGGGTAAACAACAGATTTTTTCTATTGGGGACCTACGCTTAAACAGATTGAAGCCAGCGGATAGTATTTGGTTAGAGAGAGACCTTTCTTTAGAAGAGATTGAATGGGCGTTAAATCAAATGGCAAATGAGAAAGCACCCGGTCCAGACGGCTTTAATATTGGCTGTCTAAAGAAATTTTGGCCTAACATTAAGAGTGAGGTACTATCTTGTTTTGCAGATTTCTCTCATGGAAAGCCTTTTCCAAAGGGTTTTAATTGTTCCTTCATAGCCCTCATTCCTAAAATCTTGGAGCCTCACGAAGCTAAAGACTTTAGACCTATTAGTTTAATCAATTCAACAGCTAAATTGTTCACTAAAGTCCTAGCCTCAAGATTAAATCAAGTGATTGACCAGTTAGTTGATGACACTCAGTCAGCGTTCATCAAAGGTAGGCAATCTTCTGAAAGTATCCTTCTTGCTAATGAAGCTTATCATTCAATCAAATATAGACATAAAGATGTGGTTATCCTCAAACTAGATTTCGAAAAGGCCTTCGACTCGGTTAATTGGGATTTTCTCTGGGATCTATTAAGAAAAATGGGATTTGGAGATAGATGGATTGACTGGATCAAGAGGTATTTTGAGGGGATTACAACTTCTGTTTTAGTTAACGGTGCCCCAACGGAAGAATTTTCTCCTTCAAGAGGGCTCAGACAAGGTGATCCGCTCTCCCCACTACTGTTCAATCTAGTTGCTGAGGCTCTTAACAAACTACTCTTGAAAGCAAATCAGATAGGTATGTTCAGGGGAATAAAGTTCTCGGAGGTAGGTAAAGAGCTCACTCATCTCCAATTTGCTGATGACACAATCTTGTTTATCAAAGGAAATGTAGAAGCCTTCTATAGAGTTAAAAGTACTCTCCAAGTATTCCAGTTGCTGTCTGGTCTGAAAATTAACTTCAATAAAAGTAATGTCTATTGCTGCAGCCGAAATAATGAGTGGGGTAGTATTTGTTCGAACATCCTTCAATGCAAAAAAGGAAGTTGGCCATTGATTTATCTAGGTGCTCCTATTGGTACTTCACCATCAAGAAAAGTTTTTTGGGCACCTCTTGTAAGGAAAATGGAACACAAACTAGCTTCTTGGAAAGCTGAATCTCTAAATAAAGCCGGAAGAATGGTTTTGCTTAAGAGCGCTTTAGATAGTCTACCTTCGTACTGGTTTAGCTTATTCAAACTGCCAATTGGAGTCGGTAAGAAGATTGACAGATTAAGAAGAAAATTTTTCTGGGGTGGTGTTAGTCATAATATCACGGTCAAAAGAAAGTTGCATTTGGTTCGATGGAACAAAATTACCAGGCCTAAGGATAAAGGTGGTTTAGGGATTGCTGATTTATGTCTCAGAAATAATGCAATGTTATGCAAATGGGCTAGTAAATGGTACAGTGAAGGAGATAGGAGCTGGAACAAATGGCTGAGAGACAAATATCATCCAAATAGAGGTGTTTCATTAGTAGAAGGATTTGCTAATGCCAAAACATCCTTTATCCTTTCTAGTATCCTGAAAGCAATTAGAAGTAGCACATCACTCTCTTCTGCTAGTAAGGAAATCGAAATGGATCTATCAAACTTTCTTAAAACTGTAGGGGATGGAAAATCTATCCTTTTTTGGACTGATCTCTGGTCTAAGGAGGGTCAGATGGCCAAGCTTTTTCCTAAGCTCTTCTCCATTTCAAGTTCTAAAGAAATCAGCCTTTGTGATTTTGCTTTAAAGATAAACTCTTCTGCAGTAAACGCGGACCAGATTTGGAATAGGCCACTTAGGAATTGGGAACAAGAAGATGTGGTCAAACTTCAATCTTGTATCAATGGTGTGAAACTCAAATCTGGTAAAGATGTTGTAATTTGGAAACCCTCAGGTAAACCTTTTACAGTCAAGGACTGTTATTCACTACTCTCGCAAGACCATAGCCCTTATCTCAAGAGTTTTAATTTGATATGGTCTCTAAAAGTTCCCCCTAAAGTGCACATTTTCCTATGGTTAATGATGCATAATGCTCTACCAACCTCTCATTTGGTTAAAGTCAGGATGGCCAGTAACTCTTTTGATGATAATTGTGCTTGGTGTAGTAATGCCCTAGATTCACAATCTCACATCCTTTGGCACTGTGAACCAGCTACATGGGGCTGGTCTTTTATTGATTCCTGGTGGGAGATGAGGGTGAGAGAGTCTGGCTGGTGGGAATCAATTAAGTCATTCAAGTCACCTACTGTCAACCTGGCCTGGGGCATTGTCTTAGCCTCCACATTGTGGACCATTTGGCTAGTAAGAAACCAAAGAGTTTTTGAAGGGAAAAAAGTGGACAGGAGAAGTCTGGAAAATCTAATTATCTCAAGAACTCTTAGTTGGTGTGAAGCTATTAACATCATTGAACCAAACAATGAGACGATATGGAGGGTTAACCCGGTTGGATTAGTTCTAGCTAGTAGTAAAATAGCAAGAAATATGCTAAGCACAAGTCAAGCGAAACTGTTTGGATTTGTGGATGGCTCTTGGACTGGTAATAGCTCTCTTCTCCCAAAGGCAGGCATTGGAGGCTTCGTAATAGATGACCAAAGGAATTTAGTATTTATTTTCTCTGGTCCAATCCAAGCTAACTCAGCAATGGAGTGTGAATATGAAGCATTGGTATTTCTTCTTACACATCTCGGCAACAGTCAGTGGTTAAAGTCAAGCTTGGTAATCTTTTCAGACAATCAGTTTTTAGTGGATTTGGTCTTGAGTAGTAGCTTCTCAAAACGCACATCGTGGCCTTTGGACGACAATTTCTTCAATTTGGAAGCCAACTGCAGGTTTGTGCTAAAAAAGGTGCCCAGAAATCTGAATGGGGGAGCTGATTATTTAGCATCTCAAGGTGCTTCAAGAAACAGAATGATTTCTTCTTGGTGCTAGTGGAGTTTTTCAGTCTTTTATGCAGTCAAGGCTTAGCAATCCATGGGGCAAATACTTGGGATCATAGCAGTCTGCTTTAATAAACCTGGGGAAGGAAGGGGACTGAGCTGATTTAAAAATTATTGTTGAAAAAACAAATGGAGAGGAGATTCAAAAGGAGTAGAATTGAACCAGAAAATTAATGAAATTACAGCAAAGCTTGGTGAACCTGTAGCCAAGAAGGAGATGAAGGAAAGATTGATCTCAACATTGTCGTATTTAACTGTGTTTGGTGCTCAGACAATTTATCCCTTTTAGCTCTGCAGCATGGAATTATAGTGCAAGGTTGTTTTTACATCTCAAAGCTAGAGGCTACTATTAATATAAATTCTTGGGTGGACCAGATTGGCATGGAAAAGGTCGATGCAGTGTGCTCTGTATGATGTTTCTGGAAACTGTTTCTGAGAAGTTGCAGAGGGGTGGTTCCATTCGTTTTTTAAGGATTTGTAAATCTTCTTCTGGATAGTACAAGATGGCTGCTTGTTTGTGTAAACCTGGTTTGAGGGGGTTGTCCGTTTTCCGAGATTTTCCAACTCTTAGTTATCGCAGACAGAACCGTATCTATGTAGTACTAGCCTCTTATCAATTCAGACTCAATCGGCAAGGAAGAGAGCTGTGGGTTACATGGTCTTAAATGAAATGTGTCTCCAGATCGCTATGTTCCTAGCTTGGCGATTACTTCTCTGCATGGTTTCACTGTTTTAGTATTGTAATGGCTAGCTATGTATTATGGTCTCAGTGGTGTTTAGTCTGGATAGTTAATTTCCTTCCAGTGGTTGTAATGTCCTGAGATTGGCTTTGTTTTCTAATATATCCTCTTTGCTTTTCAAAAAAAAAAATATATATAAAGGAAAACCCGCAGGAGCTCTAGAATTGCTCGATTCATATTTATCTATTTTTCTAGAGCTCCTCAATTTTAAATAATTAAAATTAAATTTCCTTCTTTAAGTCCTATTTTTTAGAAAAGAAAGTCAAAACTTCCTTTTTTAACATTAACATTAACATCTTCAAATTGGAAAGGTTTTCGAATTTGTAGGAAAGAAGAAGTCGAATTTGTAGGAAAGAAGAAGTCAAATTTATATATGCGAAATAGCTAGAAAAAATATATATATATTTCAGAAATTCCTTTATTAACATTAACATATTTGAAATAGGATAGGTTTTTGAATTTGTATGGAAGAAGATTTCAAATTTACGTATTCGAAATAGAAAATAAATTTTATATTCTTATATATATTCAAATCAGTCGAAATATTCATACAATAATATGATATGATCTACTTTCAAAGTTTTATCATTACAGTGCATCTTATAGACATGGAGTTCGTATTTTCCATTATAAAAGTTGTAATATTGTTAACTGTATACTCTTAGATGCAACGTTAGATGTTTTCTTGGTTACGTGGTCTAATAAAGTTTTGTTGCTTCTATCTATTCTATTTTTCAAGGATATTGTCAAAATTGATGCACACAAAAGTCAGAGGCCGAAAACAAGGAGCATGCTAGTATTAACTACTTTAATTGCTCTTCTGAGATCTTTTATGCTTTCTTTAAGAATTTTTTTTTCGAAATCATGCTTTCATATAAACAATTCTTAAAGACAATTCTTATGCTTTCTTTAAGATTTGTTTATATACATGAACGTAAATATTTGTATTTTGCTTCTCACTTACCTATGTAATAGATTATTGAGAAGCTATTGAGAGGGAAGTTAAAATTTTGAATTTAGCGAAGCCGAAAATTGAGAGCCCTGATCCTTTATTTCTTTGTTTATTTTTCCTTTTTTTATTTTTGCATGCATATTCTCTTTTAATCTAGGTGTTTTCTCTATCGCTTAGCTTTTTATATACATGCACAATTCTCTTTCATGAGGTAAAGATATTTTTTAGATTTAAGAAATTATTATTTTAATATTTGACCGCATATACGTCCATATATCTCAGTAGGTTGTGAAGAATCCTAGGGAGTATTTATTTATCTAACTTCCGTTCATTGTATGCATGTAGGAAAAATACAGTAATGATGATCAATTCATTGACCGAAACATCTAAATTCTGAGATACATGTGTGAGGCGATTGGTAGTCAATCATGACTTTTCAAGGTAACATAGATTTTCTTTAAATTTTGTGATTTATAGAAAAGAAATTTTATATTCTTATAATATATACAATTATTGTTTGTAACGATCAAATTTTTTATAACTCTTTTATTGTTTTTGTTTACTTTTGTCTTCATCTATTTTCTTTTAGTGGTTTTTATTATTCATATTTTGTTAAATTCTTAATGTACATGACTATGTGTGTGCACCACTTATTTTTTGTGATTTTCAGGTTTTTTTTGTTGGTTTTAAGGATTGAATTTACTAATTTAATATTTGTTTTTTCGTTTTATTTTTAAATTTTATGATTTGTTATGATTTTAGTTATAATTATGGATTATTAGTTACCAACTTACCATTGGGTGTTCTTTACTTTGGCTTTTTATATATTTTTTGTTAGTAATCTTAGTACAGTACAGAAAAACCTGATCGTATAGACAAGAATAATGAGATCTTTCTATGTTTGAAAAAGTAGAGAAACTTGGTACAAAAGGTTTGAACATTGACAATTCTCTTTATTTATTTATTGTTAATTTTTAGTTTGTCGTTATTATCTTCACATTGTTCTTGATCATAATATTCCAACGTCTTTTTTTAATTAATTCAATCAAATCTGTTTTTTTATCTATATATATTTATTACAACGGGTGTCGGCCTAAGAAAACGTGACACAAAATCGATGTAAAAGATAAGTATATAGTTTATTTTGTTATATATATATTTATATATATATATATACAATATTTTGTTCACTAATTTATTTATATAGATATATATTTTTTTGATTTCTTTCTTAAAAAGTCTACAATTTGAAAAAATTTAAAAAAAATGACAAGTTTGCTACGAAACACGACTAATATGTATTTATTACAACGGGTGTCGGCCCAAGAAAACGTGATACAAAATCGACGTAAAAAATAAGTATATAGTTTATTTAGTTGTCTTAACATTAACATTAACATCTTCAAAATTGAAAAGGTTTTCGAATTTGTAGGAAATAAGAAGTCAAATTTATATATGCGAAATAGCTAGAAAAAAAATTATATTTCAGAAAATTCTTTATTAACATTAACATCATTGAAATAGGATAGGTTTTTGAATTTGTATGGAAGAAGATTTCAAATATATATATTCGAAATAGAAAAGAAATTTTATATTCTTATATATACTCAAATCAGTCGAAATATTCATACAATAATATCAAAATTTATACAATATTGTGTTCATTAATTTATTTATAGATATTTTCTTTTTGATTTCTTTCTTAAATTTATATTTTGATTTTTTTAAAAAAATATTATATGGCCGCTGCGAAGCGCGGCTTAGTCGACTAGTATATATATAAAGGAGGATACAGGGGAGTTTAGGTGGCGCTCTATAATCGTCTCAATTTATTTTTTAACTTTTTTAAAATTTTAGAATTTTAAATACTAATAAATAAGAAACTATATATCATACTAGAAGTAGAATAGGTTATATAGAAATTTAAGTTAATGGAGGAGAAGAGTTTCAGTTTATAAAGAAGATATATTAAATAACATATTCTAAGTTGAAAAGACTTGAAAATTTATAAATGAACTCGAACTCTAATTTATAGGAAACGCATATAATTAGAAAAGTAATCCAAATTTATCTTATTAGTCTTACCTGACGACTTTGAGCTATATAACGCCATTAAGGTAAGACGACGATATATTTTGTTTTATCCATATGCGTTTTCCTTTGCTTTTGTTTTTTAATATTAAAAGTGCATGTATTTATGATCATTGTTAGCTGCAGTGCAGTCGGTACAATTTTATTATTATTCATGGTGCTTATTTTATTTAAATTTATGAATGTAGGTGTTTTAATTATATTTGTAGTTATTTTTATTTGTGGCGCTCTAGAAAAATATTTTTATTTTTATTTGTTTTAATTATAAAGGAGGATAGCGAGAGTTTACGTGGCGCTCTAATATCGTCTCAATCGATTTTTCTAATTTTCTAGAATTTTAGAATTTTAAACACTAATAAATACAAAAATATCAATTAACATATTAGAAGTAGAATAGGTGTTCGAATTTATAAAGGAGAAGAGTTCGAATTTATAGGGAAGACATATGATTAGAAGTTCTATTGTAAGTATAATAAGTATTTATAAGGCATACGATTAAAAGTTCTATTGGAAGTAGAATAGGAGTTCGAATTTATAAAGAATAAGAGTTCGAATTTATCGAAAAAATATATAAATAAACGTTCTACTAGAAGTAGAATAGGCGTTTGAATATATAGAGCAGAAATATAATTAAATATTTTATAGAAAGTACGATCTTCTTAAATTATATATTTTTTATATAAGTTAACTATACTTATATTAGGAAAATTTATTCATAAATCCAATACTATTGTCATAAAAAAAGTCACCGTATTTTTAAAAAAAAAAAAAAAAAGAATCGATGTGTTAACATAATTCACCGTATTTAAAAAGAAAAGAATTGATGTGTTAACATAATAAAAGAACAATCTCATGCAAGAATCCTAAATAAATGCAGGAGTATCTATAATATAAAGAGAAAATAAGATGTGTTTTCATTTTCTAAAACTCCAAAAATTTTAGAAAGTCTAGAGAAAGTATAAATTGGAATTCACTCTATTTTTTAGGTTTTGATTTTAAGTAAAAAAATTGTTGTGTAAGATAAGTATCATCAATAATATGTAATGAAGTTGAAATTTCGATCCCAAACGAGAGCGGCTTGAAACATGTTTAACGGGAAGACGGCTCACTATAAAAGATTGTACTAGCTATTAAAATACCATATTGATGTTATAAATTTTATTTTATTTTTAGGATTTGATTTTT
Source organism: Saposhnikovia divaricata (assembly GCA_036435485.1). Taxonomy (NCBI): domain Eukaryota; kingdom Viridiplantae; phylum Streptophyta; class Magnoliopsida; order Apiales; family Apiaceae; genus Saposhnikovia; species Saposhnikovia divaricata. The sequence goes on along the minus strand of CM071597.1, from coordinate 6,261,009 downwards.
ATGGATAAACATTATCATACAAGTAATATATGTAAAAGTTAGGTTTTTGGTCTTAACCAGAAAGCGGATCAATAGTAATAATCGTGTTTAACAAGAAAGCGGTTCATTAAATAAGACCGTATAAAAAGTGTTTAAATATATAATACATAAAATAAAATGTTTTATTGGAAGTAGAATACGAGGACGGTGGAGACGTTATATACGATTTTTTTAAAACTATACATCTTTTTTCCTAAAAATCCTTTATTTTAACATTTTTATACAAGTTTATCTATAATATACAGAAAATATAAGATGTATTTTAATCTTTTAAAACTCTATAAATTTTAGAAAGTTTAAAGAATATAAAAATTGGAATTTACTCTCTTTATATAGTGAAGTTAGAATTTCGGTTTCAAATAAGAGCGGCTCGAAACGTATTTGATACTGTAGTCATAATTTTTTTTTATTTTTACGGTTCGATTTTATGGATAAAAAAATATTATATAAGTCTTTATAATATATGTTAAAAAGTTGGGATTTCGGTTTTAACGAGAGAGCGGCTCAATCGACAGAATCGTATTTAACAAGAAAATGGTTCATTAGAGAAGATTATTTAATTATTAAAATTTAATATTAATATTATAATATAACGTAAATGTATTGAATTTGTTTAAAAATAAAAATTGTAATGCCGCCGCGAAGCGCGGCTTTATCAACTAGTATTTCTATAATTATCAACAGAAACTAGGCAGAAAGACGAAGATATAAATATGGTACACATTGTTAGCACGTTAGCACCGGGCTTTGTTATAGGTAATTATGTAGGACATTTTAATATAAGTTTCCTACTATGCTTTATAGTTTAGGAAATGATTCTAAAATTATTTCAATCAATTTTTTAATATTTTAGAATTTAAAATAAGCAAGGTAACATGTAATTAATTATGTAGTACATATATTAAATTTCCTATCCTATTTTGTAATTTGAGTGGCATCTCTAAAATCATCTCAAATTATTTTTGTATTATTTTAAAATTTTAAATACTAATTAATAAAAAAAATTAACATTGTAAAAGTAGAATATGTATTCGAATTTATAGAGGAGAAGAGTTTGAATTTATAGGAAAGACACATAAATCAACGTTTTATTTGAAATAGAATAGATGTTTGAATTTATAAAGGAGAATAATTCGAAGTTATAAGCAAGAAATATATTTAAAGGTTCTATAAGTAAATAGGTGTTCGAATTTATAGAGAAAAATAGTTCGATTTTTTAAAAAATACAGACATTTAAAAGTTTTATTGGAAGTAGAATGGGTGTCAATAAGACATAATTGGAAGTTTTATTTTTGAAGTAGAATATGTATGCAAATTTGTAAAGGAAAAGAGTCTAAATTTATAGAAAAGACACATAACTAAATTTATTAGAAGTAAATGTTTGAAATATATAGAAGAAAAAGTTTATATAGTTTGAATTTATAGAAAAGATGTACGATCATAAAAAAGAAGTTTTATTGGGAGCAGAAGAAGAGGGCGTTGAGATGACATTTTTTACGATTTTCTAACATTATATATCTTTACTCTTAGAATACTTTATTGTAAATATTTTAATCAAAGTTAACTGTACTTGCATTAGGGGAATATATCCGTAAATTTAATATTATTTACATACCAAAAAGTCTTCGTACTTAAAAAGAAAATTGATGTTAGCTTAAAAGAATGACATTTCAATGAGGAACCTGCATTAGGAAAATATATCTATAAATTTTATATTATTTGCATACGGAAAAGTCTTCATATTTAAAAAGAAAAAAATTGATGTTAGCATAAAAGAATGATATTTCAATGGGGGATCCATAAATTTTCTCTTTTGGGTCTATATAAACCTAAAATCTAAAGTATAGTTTCACCACTTTATCAATTTAACAATGTATGATTTATATTTTTTTTATCTAAAGAGTAATAATCTATTGTTTAATTTCATAAAAAAATTGAATGGATCATTATGACTAGGTTTGTATATGCACAGTGATGCTTCTTTTATATTGGAATTTAAATATAAGTGTTTTTCAATTAAATTTTGTTGGATAAAACGTTTCACTTTACAAACCGATATATTCATGTATCTATTCGATTTTCGTATAATTATATTTTTATCTATCTCGGGGTGTGTTTGTTGGCTAATCAATATTTTTTATTAGAACATATATGCATGCATATATTTTTGTGATAAGAGAAAAATGGACCTGAGGTTGTCCTGAGGGATTTCTCCTGAGGTTATAATATAAATAGCCAATAAATTAAGTGGCCCCATAAAGGAATTTTTGTAAATTTTAATTTTTTCTCAGTAAATTTACCTAAACACCCTTAAATTTGTATTGAAAAAGCTTCAACCTCAGAGCCCTGAGGTCACATGAATCCCTTTGTGATAATACCTTTTTACATTGTTTAGAATTTTTTTTAGAGTGCGCAAGATTTGTCTCCATTCTTACAAATTTGTGATAATTGTGTTCGTGGATTTGATTTTTTAATGTATTTGAAATAATCTTGCGAATGTTTCTTATAATTTCTATTTTTGCCGAATTTTTAATTTTCAAGTTTTCTTTATACGAGATATCAAGTTTGAGAAATTTTTATAATAATAGATTTACTTTCTTTTATGATCGCTAATTTAGTTAAGTTTTGACTTGATTATAATTTTTTTTTGTTTAAATTTGAAATTAGTATACTTTAAGTGGTAAGTAGCAAATTTAGTTGTCAAATTTAATAGATTTATCGGATCAAAAGCTTATATAAAAACGATACGAGAACGGTAGCATATTTAACCTAAAATTGATCAAAATTAATTTTTAATTGTCTAAAAGTTTTGTAATTTTAAATATTTGCAGCTAATTTTTTAACATATTTAAAATACAAAAGATATTTGAATTTACAAGAAAATAGAATTTGATTCTATAAAAAAGACAAGTATTTTAGAAATTCATATGACATATTCAATATAAAAGGTATTCAAATTATAGAAAATAAAAGTTAATAGGAAAGGATTGGATATGACATATTCAATATAAACGGTATTCAAATTATAGAAAATAAAAGTTAATAGGAAAGGATGGGATTTATAAAAAAACAATTAAAATTTATTGGGAAGACATCTAATTAAAAAAGAATTACATTTAACAAAAAATAAGAACTTTTTTTTTTTTTTACATATTTGAACTAGAAAAGGAATTCGAATTTATTAAAAAAAGTAGGTGTTATTCAAATATTAGAAATCCTTAATTTTGAATTTTTTTATATAAGTCAATAGTACTTGCATTAGGAAAATATATCCATAAATTTAATATTATTTCTACAACAAAAAATTTTCGTATTTAAAAAAAATGATGTGTTAACATAATAGAAAGACATTCTCATGCAAAAATCGTAAATATAAAAACAATCAGATGTATTTTCACTTATTAAAACTCCATAAATATTAAATATTAGAAAGTTTAAAACGTAAAAATTGGAATTCACTCTTTTTTTTAGGTTTTAATTTTTAAAGAAAAATTTATCATATAAGATAATTAAGTATCATTAGTAGTACATAATGAAAGAATTTCGATTTCAAATGAGATCGGCTCGAAATGTATTTAACGGAAATGCGGATAACTAGAAAAGATCGTATTAATTATTAGAATTTAATATTGATATTATAAACTTTGTTTTATTTTTAGGATTCGATTTTTGTGGATAATTTTTTTTAAGTCGTTATAATATATGTAAAAGTTGGGGTTTCGATTTTAACGAAAGAGCGATTTAATAGAATTACTGTATTTAACGATACAACGTTTTATCACAGAGGACCATGTTAACTTTTTAAAGTTTAATATCGATGATATAAATAAGATGAATCTATAATGACCTTTTTTTACAAAAATTATTACGCCGCAGCGAAGCGCGGCTTTAACGACTAGTTTGGATTAAAAATAAGATTTGTTATTTGTGGAAAGAAGCTTTAGAATGTTTTTAAAAATCAATATCTTTTTATTTATGTTAATTGTGTGTGATAGAATATTATATTTTTGGAATTAAAGTTGTTAAACATTATAAATACATCATATTCTCCTTCCTCATCTTTATTAACAAAATTCGTAGGGTTTTTTTTACACACAATTCAGCAGCATTGTAAAATTCGTAGAAAATTCGTAGAAAATTCATCGTAAGTCGGAATTCGTTGATTCTGAACTTTTCGGAAAGGTCTTTTCGTGCTCTACAACTTTCGTTCTTTGAGTTTTTCAAGAAAACATCGTTTAGAAGATCAACAAGGTTAAATACAGATCTGGTCAGAGTTGTAATCATGAAGTCTTTCAAGATTTTAGATGTTTTGTTTCTGAGGGGTTGCTACATGTGTTCTTATGTGATTATGTGAATTCTTGATTTGCGTAATTAAGGTAAGTAACTATTCGTTGCTCCGTATTATTGTAAGTAAGTATTCGTTGCTCCGAATTAATTTGAAACGTATTGGATTATATGTTCTTCAATATATGTGCAAGTAACTTTCCGTTACTCTGTATTACTGTGAAACGTGATTTATGTTGTAATATTGATTACATGTTCTCGAATATTTGTTTTAGTTATCGAAAATATGATATTGATATGTGATTGATAAGATAAGAACTTTGTTTTGATTCCCCAGTTTTAGTTGCGTATCGAATCATAGAATCCGGTCACTGGATAGTGTGGCATATAGAACTAGTTTACGCACGTTCCGGAACACATAGATACCTTGTTGAGTAAGACTTAAGGAGAGACGTAAACTGGCCCCCATCGAACCATCGAATTATAGAAGCCGTGTCACCAACATAGTGTGACCATAATTTAGAACTGTGGGAATTAAAAGAAGAATTTGATGTTAAGATTTATTTGTTCGATTCGGATTTAGATTATGTGAGTTATTGAAAATATGGTGTATATCGATTTGATACTTGTTATAGACTATATTATGTGAATTTTTATCGTAATTGTTATCGAGTATGTTGTGTGAAACTATGTGATAGATGTTATGTGCTACATGTGGAAATCGTGTTTTTTGAAAATTATAAAAATATTATTTTGAGCCGTCGGACGGTAGTTGCTTGCTGGGCTTCGTTGCTCATTCTTTTAATATTTCAGGTTCGGTGTACGATCGAGTTTGCTAGTGTCGGAGTTCGAGGATCTTAGAATTAGGCTAGATTGACTTTTCGATAGATGTTAGCTGCGCTTTTGTAATAAGTACCTTTGTAATTGACTTTTTGATTGATAAAATTGTATTTCCTTTTAGTTTCGATTTAGAATTAATAGTCCGAAAAGTTGGGCTGTTACAATATAAGTTATCGATTAAATAAATAAACAAAATGCATCGAATTATAATGTAGTATTATAAACAAGATTATATATACTAAACAAAGATGTTAAATTATGTATGACTACCTATAGCATAATGATCGATTAGTGATATTTTAAGACAGTATAAAAAAGATGGCATTTTTCACTGTAGCGCATATTAGTTTGTATGGATACATCATACATTTTAGTTAATTTGTCCTAATATTAAAATAGTTTGTGCTGTTGTTGTCATAATACATCTCCTACCACATATGTAATGATGATCCACCTATCTATTCTTGCTGGTTTACTATTGCTACTGGAAATAAACTAAATAAAATATCATTATCGTGATAATATTTTAAAAATTGCTGCTAAAAAAACTAAACGACACATTATTGTTGTAATAGTACTTGGACGATAATGAATAACTTTCATGTATCATTATTATTGGTAATTTTTCTTACATTGAACGAGTACTGCTACAAATATGACACCTACGTCGAATCTGAGAAATTGAAAGTTTTAAGTGAATTTGAATCTTGTACTTAACTGTAAATCAAAATCACATACATGCGATTTATTTTTCGGCACTCCTTATATCTTAAACAATTTTTGGTGCTACCTTGAACAAAATGTGTCCCGAATATCATTTTTTGTGCCTCTACGTACTTTTAAATTTTTTTTACATATAAGAAAAGATGTGTCCCTAAATTACATCATCTTCATGGTACCCCATTTATTAACTTAAGCTGCTTAATCTCAGGATTGATTGTGTAAGATACTCAAAATTTAGAATTCATTAATATTTCAAAATTTGAACGCTTACCAACTGTTGACCTTAAATAAATCAAAGCATATGAAATAGATTGACAAAAAGATATGATGACCGACTATTTACAAAAGGAATTGGACGAATTAGAATCTTGCACGGGCTATCATGCTAGTTTAATTTAAATTTACAAAAAAATACTAAGATTATATATTATTTTTTATGTGTATTTAATTAGAAAACGCAACTTCTATTAAAGCAAATTCATGAAAATTTGAAATATTAGAATTGTAATTATTATTACAAAGTAGTATATTTGTGAGTTCATTAAAATCTCAATACAGTTTATTTATAATAAATTTAAAAATAAAGTTAAACTCAGTAGGATTCATTTCAACGAGAGAATTAAATATTAACATCTGTGAGCAGCCTCAAGTACGTGCAGATACCCGCCTTCAAGACACACACGGACATGAACTCTTCCTATATATATATGGTCTGCTCTCATCGCTTACCAAATTAAACCACCTTGACCTTGCCTCTGACTTGTCATCATTCCGCCTATCAACACTCGACATCTGTACCACCTTGACTTTGCTTCTTTAAAATTGTATTTCCATAGGTATTTTCAGTTTTTGGGTTCTCTAATTTTTTTCATTTGAAAGATCTTATTTTATAAATATTTCTGCTTTACAATGCTCTCAACATTTGTTGTAGATTTGTAAGTCGAAATGGGCTTTTCCATAAATAATTTGCAGGTCCAACTTACTATCGCATAATTGCGGCTGGAGGTGACCAGGTCCACCCGGATGCCCAGCAATATCTGAAGGAATGTTAAGAGTGCAACTGAGAATGAACTAGTCATGGATTTAATTAGAAATTTTATACATAGGTTATGGTGAATAGAGTCAAAAGTAATATTATCTGTAAGTTTGTAGAAGACCGACTGTATCTCCACCCTTGAGTTGCATGTCTCATTACGAGAATGTGGATTCACTTTCAATCATCAATTTTAAGTTGAAAACGAGTATTGTGAATACTTTAGTCTTATGTCGTACTCAGAGTAGAGCATTTCAAAGTCCATTTCTTTCTTGTTTGGATAGAACACCTGTAAAGGGAGTAGCTGATGAGCACAAGTACAGTTATATAAATGTTAAATCATTGTAAAAGTTGATACAGTTTTGTTTGTTAAGATAAAATGTATGAATGTAAATATTAGAAGCAAAATTTCGGTTTTACCTTGCACGAGCTGGAGTCGACCGTTTTACCCTTTTTGGACTATATATACACATATAGGCCTCACTGAGACAAACAAGCCTACATTTGTTGTAGGTCTGTCAATGAATCGGGTTCGAATCTAATTGCATAGTTGTGTTTCATAAGCCTCACAAAAGACTAATGAAGCAAAGCATACATCACAAAAATTATGAAGCAGGACTATCAATAAGCATGTTCACGAGTATATTATTCTTTGGCCTAGTTCACGAGTACATTATTCTTTGACCTTGTTTACAAATTTTTCAGTCAAATCATATGGTGCTCAATTTTAATTTTTAACGCATCTATTAAATGAATATTAAAATCCTATTTATGTTCCGATCGACTATACTTAAACCAAACTTTCCCTGGATCGAATACCAAAATGTTTGTAATATAACAAGATAAAACGTCAAAATGGGAAAAAAAATATATAAAAAAAAAATTATTTCATTATATATAACTAATTTCTATACAGTATAAGAGTTTAGAATCTTATATACACACTTAACTTATATATAGTATAAGATTTTATAGTACCTGTAAAACCCCCGTTAAATTTTTATTTTATTTTATTATTAGATATAAGATTTTTAAGTCATTTTAGTTAGATAATTATTTTAATTAGTAATTTTTAGAATTATTTTTGTGCAAGATATTTTGAGTAAGGATGATATTTGTTATTATTGGAAAGAAGTGTGAAAAGATTTTAGGAAATCGAGATCTTTTGATTTAGAATATTTGTGTGGATTAGAATGTGCTAATTTTGGTATTACTTGAAAGAGTGGTTAAATTATTAAAAATAATGATTACAATTGGCTTATAAAAAAATAGGGATTATGTGTCTGTCTATATAACAAACCTATACGGTTAACCAAAAGCTTCGTAGAGAAATTTCATCATCATCCTGAGGTACGTTTACTCGATTGTGGTTTTATTAAGTACTTTTGCATAATATTTATTCTTCTAATATGCATCACCTATTGTGTTTCTCCTGACCAATTTGTTTCTATGTATGCTTCGATTCTTTATTTCTTTATGCGACTTAAGCTTTATAGTATTTCATGCTATTGCCTAACATGTCTATATAAAAAGTTGTAATAGTGATATATGTCAATAAAGGATCATGACATGTCCTTACATGTTTAGATGATTTTGGTGCTAAGCAGTACAATTAGTAAAATCTAAGATTTAAAATACGTGTATTATGTTAATGATCAATTTTACATATTAAAATCGAAGTACACCATTGTTATTTTTGTAACTTGGATTAGAATGCATATATTCAGTTTAGGATGAATTAGTGATGTTCCGTCTCGTTACATTAATATTATTTGTTAAATTATGTATATAAAGAATTTGTGTTTTTTTTTATATATATACAATCTTGCCATTGTTTTGTTTAATTGTTAAGTGGATAATGTTCTATAATTTTCATATGCAAATTATTAATTATGTTAGATTTTATGTAAGTGTGATTATAATTTTGTGATTAAAATTGTTACATCTTTCTAGCTTTAATTATTAAATATAATACATGCATTTATATTATAAATAGTGGTTAGAAGTCAAAATTATTTGTGGGTTCAGTAGTTGCAACCGTACATGTTTTCTAAGTGCAAATAGTTGTTTAATTAATATAAAAGTGACATGTTGATGCTAGAAACAGTGGTACTTTTTGCATTTTTACTATAATCTGGACTAGGCCGTAAGTTTGTGTATTTGGGCTTCAAGGCCCGATTGGTTTGATTTTAGTTGTTATACTATTTTAATTGTGTGTTTATTTGTTTAAAAGTAAGTGACTAATTAAATTTTGTTCTGTTAACTAAATATAGGATCAGTCGGTTCGTGTGTTGATTTTATTTAGTGTTCAGTCGCTTTTGAGGTAAGTACTTTTTGACTTACTTTTAATTTCGAAAAGTATATTTTGATGCTGCAAATTTCGATTTTCGTATAAGATATAAGAATTCTGTTTCGAACTGTATAAGATATAAGTATTTTTAGAACCCAGTCTCTACGTTTCGAACCCGTTCGTAATTTACGCTATAGTTCCGGAACTAGCCTTAGATACCCTTAGTTGGCGCACAAGTGTGCAATTTTAGATACCTATTAAGGGCGCGTGATTATTGAACTTTAGATGCCGGTCACTGGCAAAGTGTGGCGAAAGAATAAGAATAAGAATAAGATGCCGGTCACTGGCAAAGTGTGGCCGTAGAGCAAGACTGTGGTATTTTCGATTTTCGTTTCGTGTTATTTCTGTTTTCTGCTTCTGCTTCTAGTTTAAACTCTGTATTTTGAAAATATAAAACTTTGGGTTGGAATTGTTTTCGTAAATGTTTTGCAAATTATATTTGATTCTGAAAAATTGTTTTATTAAAACGCCCATTGATTTTTAAGAATATCTGTTAGTCGATTGTACTTGCTGAGCTGTGTAGCTCATTCGTTTCTAAAATTTCAGGTTTCAGTCTTGGAAGCTTAATGAGAATAAGGATGTGAATTTTGTGGACTTTCGTGCTAGCTGTTAGATGTCTTTATTGGATTAGACTCTTTAAATTATTAGAATAAAGATTGTTATTGAATATTGGGTTTATGGAGCTGCGTCTCCGAATTTATCTTTTTGAATTATTGAATTTGACCGCTGCGTTTGACTTTCGTGGAATTTTGATTTATTTGAATAAAGAATTCAGTTTATTTAAGTTTCGTAATTAGAATTAATGTCCCGAAAATCCAGGATGTTACAGTACCAAAAAACAGGTACCAAAATTTTCAATATTTCAGCTTTTATAATATACTAGCTTATAACCCGTGCAATGCACGAGTTTCTTGTATTATATTATAATTTTTATTTAATATTATAATTATGTTTTTGCATAATCATTATTTTTAATAATTTTTTAAATTTTTATTTAATATAATTTAATATACTCATGTTTACAGATTATATTCATGTTTCATTATTATAAACAATGTATACGATTTTTAATATATTTTATTAATAATTGAGAAATATGATGTGATATTTTCATGTATATATTAATGATTGTAAGATTTGTTGTAAATTAAAAAGGTAACGTAAAAATATTAATGATTGAAAGATATGATAAAATTGATGTTTTTAGGTGTTTATAAAATGTAATATGTTCAACTAAAAGTAAATGTGAAAAAGGCAATCACTAATTACCATTAATTTTATTATATTAATTTGAAAAAGGCAATCGACTAATTACCATTAATTTTATTATCTTAATCGACTAATTATCATTAATTATAACGTGTTTTAATTGGAAAGAAAATATTAATGATGGAAAGATATGATACGATTGATGTTTTTAGGTGTTTATAAAAGGTAATATCTCGACTAATTACCATTAATTATATTATGTTATTATTTATTTTAGGTGTATTTATGTTTTTTTATAATGAAGGGTATATAAGTAAATTCACTAAATACCAAAAAACAGGTACCAAAACTTTCAATGTTTCGGAATTTATATAATAGTATAGATACTAATTATCATTAATTATATTATGTTATTATTTATTTTAGGTATTATTTTTTTCTTGAAAATTATGGTGTGATATTTTCGGGTATATATTAATGATTGAAAGATTTGTTTTAAATTAAAAAGGTAACGTGTTTTAATTCGAAAGAAAATATTAATGGTCGAAAGATATGATACGATTGATGTTTTTAGGTATTTATAAAAGGTAATATGTTCAACTAAAAGTAAATGTGAAAAGGCAATCGACTAATTACCATTAATTCTATTATGTTAATTGACTAATTACCATTAATTATAACGTGTTTTAATTCGAAAGGAAATATTAATGATGGAAAGATATAATACGATTGATGTTTTTAGCCGTTTATAAAAGGTAATATCTCGACTAATTATCATTAATTATAAGTAGCAAAAATATAGATAACAAAAAATGGGTACCAAAACTTTTTTATATAATAGTATAGATATAGATTGTATATCCTTTAAATACATGTATTTAGGATATAAAATAAATATTTTGTTAATTATTTTTTAAATTATGTGTAAACATGCATGACGCCCCCAGCCACATGCTAAGCTTTGAAGTCAAATTTGATAAACTCCTGAAAAACCCTAAATTTCCCAGCCCCCTCTAAATCTTTAATTCCAAGAAGTTATGAAGATTGCTTCTTTTTGTGGGTACAAGGCTAGATTTATGGTGAGGAAATCTATGGCTTCAGTGGGGGTTTCTACTCAATCTGCCTCATTTAAGCCCCCTTTTCCTCCCTATATTTGGTTGTCTTCTTCTCGTTTCTTCTGGCGCGCTTCCTCAAAAACGCCTTTGCTAAGGTGAACACCCCCCCCCCCTTTTTTTTAAGGCCCCTTTAAGTTATTTTTGAATTACCCTTTTTTATTTTCTTGTTTTGACTATGTCATGTGCAACCATATTGTTAGAGTAATATAGCAAATTGTTTGAAATTATATGACTACGACCCTGTGTTCTTTTCTTTACTAGCTTGCTGTTGTCGTAGTCCTATGGTTGGAAATTTTGAGTTCCGGATCGTGCTTGTAAATATGTTGATTTTTTGTTGTTTTAAAACTTGCATTGTTCTTGCTCTTGTGGGGTTTTAAAGAGGTTCTTCTTTCTTTGGTTCTTCTTTTTAGACTTGATGGTGTTATTGTCTAAACGTCCGGGGCAACATCCGTGCCCTTCGGTTAGATGATGAACTTTCTTGATCGAAAGAAACTCCTTATTAAGATATTGTATTCCCATACAATTCATCTATGTATATATTTCATACCTGACAAAAAAAAAAAAATCTTGCATTGTTCTCATACTTACTAAAATTTTGATAAAGTAATAATAATACTTAATTAGATTAAGTGAATAAAACTTCATTAAGAGCATCTCCAACGGCGTTGGCTAAAAATAATTGGTTAAATTACATAAAATATTGATTTTGTAAAATTTATCACATTGTGCTCCAAGGGTATTGGTTATAATGATTGACTATATTTTAAAAATGGTATGTTATTAATATTTTCAGGTTGTTATTAAATGGAATATATTATTTCAATATAGAAATAATTGATGTGGCAATTCACTACAGGTCTCTGGAGGTTCGACAAATATACCCAACATCAAGAGATTATTTTTAATTATAGACAAGGATTTTGTCCCATTAGAGCATCTCCAATGAGAGAGATCTTTTAGGTAAAATTTGAAATTAATTACCATAAATAAGAATTATAAAGAATGTGTAAAAACTTTTGCATTCCAATGGGACAAAACAGTTGTCTATAATTATAGATAATTTCTTGATGTTGGCTATATTTGTCGAACCTCTAGAGACCTGTAGTGAATTGCCACATCACATATTTCTATATTAAAATTATATATTCTATTAATAACAACTTGAAATATTAATAACATACCATTTTTAAAATATAGCCAATCATTATAGCCAATACCATCGGAACACAATGTTTTACGGGTTCAACAAATTTTACATAATTAATATTTTATGTAATTTAGCCAATCATTTTTAGCTAACGTCATTGGAGATGCTCTTAGAGTGGCTATTTTTTTACATATTATGTATAAGTTTTATTTTTGGAAAGTCACGTAAACTTTTAACTAAGGGCTTGATATGGTTGGAGATGCTCTAAGCGGGTCATATTGGGGTTAGTGTGAATTTTGTCTCTGTAATCGTGTGGATAATGGAGTTGGGTTGGGGTACGTTCCCCCCTAGATACTCTATATTTAATGTTTATTTTTGGATAATCTTTAAATAGGTTAGCTGGAATACATGAAGTGAAAAATAGACAAAATATTTTGTAACATGTGATAATTTGATAATCAATGCAAGAATAGGATTATGTAGGTTTATGTGGTTTGGGGGGGGGGGGGGGATCATGGTAAGCTGAAACCAGATGACAAGCTCTGAGCAGTTCCTTGTGTTCACTCAAATGGTTAGTGAAGAGTTTATTTTGCTATTGTTGTTTGGTTTTATGGGTAACAGGTGCTCAAATGAGAACTTTTCTTAAAATGAGATATGAGAACTAATCTTAGTCACATATTCAATTTAATCTAATGGCCCCGCAGGGGCACCCACCCACAAATCAAATACACCCTCACACACACAACCCCGCCTAATTCCCTCCGTTTTTAATTTGATTTTTCCTGTCAATCGGCGATCTTTTTTTCAAATCTAACTTCACCACATTTTTCTCCATCTCCCAACGATCAGTTTGTATACCATATGTGCTATATTTCGACGTGATTTATATAAAATTTCAATTTAGTTCTCATAGTTCTCATTTTAAAAAGTTCTCACTTCTCACTGGAGCATGACCCCTATATATTGTTTATCTTGCACCTCATACTTAGATAGCTTTCTCCTATCTTCTCAAATCTTCATGTTTCAAATTGCAGATCAGAAGTTTGCACAATTGTGAGTGCCAAAAATCCTTCTCTTAATCTGACCACTACTATTGGTTCAAAAAAGTCAACTGGACTAGAACAGAAAAATGTTGGGCAGTTTAAATTACATTCCTCAGTAGCGCAGCAAAAAGTTGATAGCCAAAGATACGAAGCTAATAATACGGGCGAGAGGCTCTATATAAATGGGTTGTCGGGAGATGCTTCTACCCAGCAACGCTATACAATGTCTAACAATGATCATAGTAGTCAAATACTTGGCAACGAAGCGGAACAGATTATCTCTGTGACATGTATACCTAAAGCCGAACCTAATGGATTATCAGTGCAACACTTGATGGGAAAGAGTCCAGGAAAAGATGAAAAAATAGCCATTGGTGGAAACAAAAAAGATCCAGATACAAGTGAAACCTATGTTGTGGAGACAAGTGCTGAACAAACAAATGTTCATCTTCATGAGAAACTTAATCATATATATGACAAGGTTCTTGTTGTTGACAATGTTGCTACGGCCAAGGAAATTGTCGAGAAGCTTACAAATCAGTACAGGCATCTCGTCCATGCATGCGACACAGAGGCATGTATTTGCTAAAAAAATATTCTTTTTTGTTCCCTAAACACTCTATTATTGTAACCTCATTCTCTCTGTGCACAATTTTTTTTACAGGTGGCCCGAATTGATGTAAAGAAAGAAACCCCTGTTAACCATGGAGAACTTATATGTTTCAGTATTTATTCTGGACCCCAAGCAACTTTTAGAAATGGAAAGTCATGTATCTGGGTAGATGTCGTTGATGGTGGTGGCAAGGATTTGTTAGCCATATTTGCTCCATTTTTTGAAGATCCATCTATTAAAAAGGTAATGTTTCTGGAATCAGGTTTGTCACTACTGTGTTTAGTGAATTTTACGGTTTTACCAGATGTTAAATGTTATGAAATCTAAATTTAGTGGGACAATGTATTCTTCCTTTTATCTTTCATGATTTTATGAAACTAGGTCCAACACCATCAACATGCATAATTATGATGAGTTGCCACATTGCATCTGTAGGTCTGGCACAACTATAGTTTTGATAACCATATTATAGAAAACTATGGGCTTAAAGTTTCTGGTTTCCATGCTGACACTATGCATATGGCTCAACTATGGGATTCTTCAAGACAAATCCTTAGAGGTTATTCTTTAGAAGTACTTACAAGTGATCGTAATGTTATGTCTTCTGCTGGACTCTGCCCTAGCGAAGGGCTTATCGGTAAAATCTCAATGAAAACCATCTTTGGAAGGAGAAAGCTGAAGAAAAATGGATCTGAAGGAAAAGGTATCATCATTCCCCCTGTTGAAGAGCTTCAGAGAGCGGAGCGTAAACCATGGGTTTCTTATTCTGCCTTGGATTCTATTAGAACACTCCAGCTCTATGAGAGCTTGAAAAATAAATTGTCTTGCAAGGAATGGAAAATCAATGGAGTTAAAACAGGGTCAATGTTCACATTTTATGAGAAGTACTGGCGCCCATTTGGTGAGCTCCTGGTTAATATGGAAACTCAAGGGATGCTAGTTGATCGGGCTTATCTTGCTGAAATTGAGAAAGTGGCTATAGCAGAGCAACAAATTGCTGCGGATAGATTTAGGAATTGGGCATCTAAGTACTGTCATGATGCCAGATACATGAATATTGGAAGTGCTACACAGCTTCGCCAGCTATTTTTTGGTGGCACCTTCAACAGGTACAAGTTGTGCCTAATATGGACTATATCTAACTCTACATAACCTTAATTTAGCACATTGAGGTTATACAGGGTCTATTAGTCGGGACCTCAAAACATTTCAAATTTAAAACGTTACCTCCGCCAGAACAATAATATATAAAAGTTATATGTACAGAGCTGAGGCATTCTGTTTGTATGAACCACATCCATTTTGTTGTTTTATCCTTATGTTCTTATAATGTCACAATAATTTTATTTTTCCTTTTTGGTTTATATAACACAAGCTACAAGTCAACTGATCAAAGCCTTTAATCTGGAAGCAATTGATGTGGCTCAAAACAAGAGGTCCCGTTTAAGTAATAATTATTGTGTGTATACATTCACTAGTAATAACAATAACATCAAACAATAAATACATCCACCTGATACATTTTATTGTGTTATGCAAACAGTTTGATACACATACGTCTAATTATATTTCAGAATTTCATTACTTCCAATGTTCAGACCTAAAATATTGTGTTTACAACCTGTCTAAAAAAATTGCGTACTTTCTAATACAATGCAGCTCATACTCCATGCTTTGTACTGACTTGTAATTGTTTTACTGTTCAAAATATAGGAAAACCGGTGATATACTTCCAGAGGAGAAAGAATTTAAAATTCCCAATGTCGATAACATTATTGAAGATGGAAAGAAGAAAGCCACAAAGTTCCGCAAAATTACTCTGCACAAAATTGGTGAAGAAATGAAACCTGAAAAGTACACTGCAAGTGGTTGGCCCTCTATGAGTGGAATGGCTTTGAAAGCCCTCTCTGGGAAGGTATCAGCAGACTATGAATTTGCAGATGAATCCCTTGACTTCGATACAGAAGAAAGTATTGAAATACCTGAAACGGAGGTAAATGAAGGAGCTCTCACTGATACCTCAGCATATGGCACTGCTTTTTCTGCATTTGGAGGGGCGTCAGAGGGCATGGAGGCGTGCCATGCCATCGCTTCTCTATGTGAAGTTTGCTCCATCGACTCGTTGATATCCAACTTCATCCTCCCTTTGCAGGTTTGATCATTTCCTCCTTTATTATTTTTGGTTATGCAGTCTTAACTTGCTATGCAGTTTATTAAGTGATTAAGAATCACTAAGAATTCTAAACATCCTACTAAATATTTGCTTCACTCATACATATATGTAGGATTAGGTTCAAATTAGAACTATATTCTAATTTAGAACTTAGAACTAATCTCAGCCTTAGATGGGTACTTAATCTATGGCTGTAATTTATATGTTCTGTTGCAGTACATGGCTGCAGCCTGCAGAACACAATATTTTCTTTTGTAAATTATAGAAAATGGTGTTCTTCTGCTGAACATTTTTTTTTTTTTTTACAAATTATATGCTATATTTTAAAATTAATTGTTTTTAGCATGACACGATATTTCTCTATCTATTATCTAACCTAGGTCTTTCCTATATGTATCTCAGAGAATAGTTTCACAGATTTGAAACGAGGTCGTCTGCGTATGTCTCTTAACACCTAGACCAGTACACAGTTAATATGTAAATGCATCCTGATCTTCAGGTATTATAATATCTTGGTCAGCCCACGTTATCTGATAGCATTGTAATAAGGCTTGAGTTAATACTTTCCAGGCTGTACATACCACTTCAAGTACAATGCAACTATGGTAGGAGATATATAGTGTTTGTGAGTCTTATCTAGCCTGTGTAGAGCATATGCTCTCAGGTTGAAGACAGAAACAAGTTGTATCATCATGAATCATATTTTGATTGTTTATTTGCTGTCGATTAAATATGCAGCTGTGTATTTAGCAAAAAAAAAATGCAGCTGTGCAAGTAGTTACTCTTAGTATACTTGTGGAATAGTTCAAAGAGCTTCATTCAAGGTCCATACAAATATTAGAAGAGATAACTCCTCAAAATAATATGTGGGGCCTCAGAAAATATTTACCCACTTGAAACTGAGAGTTTATTTGACTCATTTAAATTCAGGGCGATCATATATCTGGAAAGAATGGTCGCATTCATTGTTCACTAAACATCAATACTGAAACTGGAAGGTTATCATCTAGAAGACCAAATCTGCAGGTACTATTTTATGTTAATATGGTTTTTGTGTTATCTCAAGAAAGTGACCGGTTTCTTCTGAAATTGTTATGGAAATTACATACTAGCTATACACAGCCTAGAATGCAAAGTTGAAGAGGGGATGTGTTTGTTTATCTTGAAGGATACAAGCTAACACATAGTTTCAAATTAACACTTTGTATGGTTTTTTACTGTTTTTTTTATTTTTGCATGCAACGACCTTCTGCAAATAAGAATCAACCTGCTTTAGAGAAGGATCGGTACAAGATCCGCCAAGCATTTATAGCTGCACCAGGAAACTCCCTTATAATTGCTGATTATGGGCAGGTGCATATAATTTTTTACCTGCTAAACTACGATCATTTAAACTCGTTTTTTGGGCACGCTGATTGATTTGACTATTTAAGTGGTTGGAACTTAGGATACTAGCACATCTTGCCAACTGTAAGAGCATGTTGGATGCCTTTAAATCTGGTGGAGATTTTCATTCGAGGACTGCAATGAACATGTATTCATACATCCATGATGCCGTGGAGCGCAAAGATGTACTTTTTGAATGGTATCCTCAGCCCGGTGAAGATAAACCTCCAGTTCCTTTATTAAAGGTAACTATCAAACCTTTCCTCTAAATTTGAACACATTAGGATCGAGAAACAAGAACACGAATAGTTTATAAAAAGATTGGATACCTTATCTATGTGTTCGTGGGTTATAACTCCCCCACCCCACCCCACACACACACACTCACTCATGCACCCTTTAGTCTGATATAGTCTAAGTTGTCTTCAATCTTCCTAAAGGATTTTTGAGCAATAGATTTTTTTTGATGGAGCATGAGAGATTGTTACACCAAAAGAACAGCCTAAATGAGTTTGTCGCAACCTGTAGCAAGATGGTCTGTAGTTTCTTGTCTTTCCAACATTGGATGGTTTAAGTATCTACAGAAATTACATCCATATTAGTAACCCCGTAAATATAGTAGTCTTGGTTTTAAAGCGAGCTTAACTAATATGAAGTATGAACCTGACCCAGTGAAGTAGACATTCAGTGGAAATGCTCAAGTTTTGCAATATAGTTTCGTTGGTCTATACCCAGCTGATTAATAGGATATGTAAAGTGACAAAGCTTTTCCTCCAAGGGGTTCAACATATCACTAAACCAATTCTATATTTGCAGGATGCTTTTGCTTCTGAAAGAAGGACAGCGAAGACGCTTAATTTCTCAATTGCTTATGGGAAAACTACTATGGGGCTAGCCCGCGATTGGAAGGTATTCTTGCAATTCAATCTCTGGTCTATTAAATGTCCGCAATTCAATCTCTGATCTATTAAATGTCTTCTTCTCCTTTCCACTGAGGCAATGATTAATTAGAGGGTGGTGGTTACCATCTGTATTTTCAGATTTCTTTGAAGGAAGCAGAAGAAACAGTTAAGCTCTGGTATAGCGATAGAAAAGAAGTGTTGAACTGGCAGGAACTACGGAAAAAAGAGGCTCGCGAGACGGGACATGTTCACACATTGCTGGGACGTGCTCGCAAGTTCCCGTCAGCTTCTACTAACGCCCAAAGAGGTCACATTGAGCGTGCTGCAATTAAAACCCCAGTACAGGTGCGTGAAGTGTTCATTTTTAAATCATTTATAGGTTTCTCTATATCTACTATCTATGCTGCAAGCATGATATGCATATTCTTTATTGAAAAGTGAGCTTCTGATCTTATGACAATGATGCTA
The DNA here is from genome assembly GCA_036435485.1 of Saposhnikovia divaricata. Classification (NCBI taxonomy): domain Eukaryota; kingdom Viridiplantae; phylum Streptophyta; class Magnoliopsida; order Apiales; family Apiaceae; genus Saposhnikovia; species Saposhnikovia divaricata. Next base: position 6,241,684 of record CM071597.1, on the reverse strand, counting down.
TCATTCGAGAAGTTGATTAAAAAAAATCTTATAATGCCCCATCCTCCTACCTCCCTCTTTTCTATTCTTCGTCAATATTATATTCTTCTTTCCCTTGTACAGAGTTGTTTCAGTAATCTGATTGAATTTTATTGATCCACATAATTAGCTTTAAGTTATCTCATTAAATGAGCTTGTACAGAACAAATACAGTGGTAGGTCCTGTTCTTTCTACTGTGTCCTTCCCCTCTTCATAGCATGTGGCAAAAAGTGAGGCATATACACATAAAGAGGATTAAGTGTATAATACAAGTATCTGACCTTATTGCATCTGAAAATATCAACTAATGTCTCATTGCGATCTGCTTTGTTTTAATTCTGACAGGGTAGTGCTGCTGATGTTGTTATGTGTGCCATGTTAGAAATAGTAAAGAATGCTCGTCTAAAGGAACTTGGGTGGCAATTACTTTTACAGGTTATATCTATGCTCTTTCTTTTTGCCATGACTAAAATAATTACAAAAAAAAAAAAAAAAAGCAGAGAGAAGTCCGTGCCTTGATCATAATCTGTCACTTTTGTCTATCACTTTATCTTGCTAATAAGGGAAAATTTTCTAAGATGGAATTACCAATAGATAGCAAAAACGTCATTCCAATTATATGAATTTGGATGTATTAGTTTGTGCAATGAAAAATTTCAGTATCATCCCCCTGGATGCTTGTGACAAGCTTTACTCATTATACTCCAGTAGTGGATTATTAGCTCACATAAACTGAAACAGGTTCATGATGAAGTAATCCTCGAAGGGCCGACGGAGTCTGCTGAAGTCGCCAAGGCTATAGTTGTTGATTGCATGTCCAAGCCATTCAACGGCCAGAATATTCTTAAAGTTGGCCTACCAGTTGATGCCAAATTTGCTCAAAATTGGTATGCTGCTAAGAAGTAGATTGTGGACTATAGTGATGTGACATAACTGAAGCATTGTGATTTGTTTCCAATTCCATTAGATACAGTTTGAGTTAAATACAGTTTTCCTGAAATGACAAACAAGCATATGAGACCAATATACTGTTAGGTTAATGTGATCACATATACATACTGCATTCACATATATATAATGCTTCCCAAGGACTGGTATTTGCTGCAACCATTATATCTAGCACTAGAGAGAATGCTTTTCAACCATAGTGAACCATCATATCTTGCACTAGACTAGAGAGAATGCTAACAGCCAGATACTGTGAAAACTGATAAATATTATAAATAATTGTAATTGGAAAAGAAAAGAATCTTAATGGTAACATTCAATATGGACACAGTGCATCAGCACAGCAATTCAACAAACCTGTATGTCAAAGATCTGAACAAGGCACTCCACGGTATTAGAGCATAGACGAGCTTGCTGGACTCCATGAACTCATCAGCATATACATTATGTCATGAATTCTGGGATTTAGTATCAATATATATGTAACAGAACCTATAAAAAATAATCTTTCACTCAAAAACTCACTGCAAAACTAAAGGAGATTCCCCTTTACAGAATGAATGTCGGAAGTAATCAACCAATACCCCCTAGGTAGTATTTGACACAAGTAGCAGTCACTAATGAAAATCTCTGGAAAACAATCAGCGGGGCTAGAAAATAGCAGCTAACAGACATTCAAAACAGCAAGACTTCAACTGTGTTAAGTGTTATATAACAAACATGCCAACTTTTTACTCAAAAAGCTGAAACAAATGCACAATTACAAACACTTATATATGCATGCACGAGTATACACATATACAGACCTCTGCCACGCTGCCGAAAACTTAGTAAAAAAATATTGTTCTTCTCCTAATTCTGTGAATAAATATATCTACAATGAATAACATAAAGTAAATGGAGAATCTTAATTGAAAGCAGAGGTACAATAATCAATTAAAATTTCAATACAAATAAAACACTAGAAGATGTTTGAGATTCCAAGATGAAAACACCACGATTCTTTAAAAAAAAACACACACAAACAGATCAACAACATTCAATCCCTTCACACGGATCATTATATGTCGATAATATTGAGTCCATATCACCCCCCAGGTAACTCTTACACGGATCTTATTTGAAGGATCAAGTAAATCAACAACGCCATCTTTTTGACACTCAAAGGCCAATCTTCCATTGAAATCCTTGCCATCAAAATTCAGTGAGAAGTCCACATAGAGGGTAGTATCCAACGGCACAGCGACACGGGATTTGAACAACGGAAACTGTAAATCATGGTACGGACAAATGGTGTGATCAGCATCCTTTGCAAAGAGTGTACTTGCAAAGAGTGTACTTGCAGCAGAAGGGAATCCGCTGTTGCTAGCAGAAACAACTCCATAAGCAAATTCGATAGAGTCTGCATCTAAACAATTAATTTGGATATGGGCTACCCTGGCATAAGGGAACAACCCAAAATGAACAGCAATACTTCCGGGGCCATCTTTTTGACCAATCCTTTTCTCCCAGAAAGTTGGCTCAGTGAAAACCGCATTCGTGCAGTCCATCACAATAGTGCCCTTGTAGGCATGGTTGAAGAGATCAAACTCAAAATAATGATATTCACAACGAATGGTGGGTGAATTAACCGTGACCAAGATTTGATCTCTGCGTTTTAGAGATGGGGTGAAATAAGGGTGCACATAAGTTGCGTTGTACAGGTACTGAAAACCGTGATCAGAAATCATTTTGATAGTTCCAACCTGATCCTCTGGATGTATTTCATCATCACCCAGGTAAACAATTCGAAACACCTCCATTAAGCAGTGGGACCCATCTCTTTCATCTCCCTGAAAAGTAAGAATTTATAACTCACTCGAGTAAGAGCAGTCATGCCAAAATAACTCAAAATAAATCCAGTAGTACATGATGATGATGATGATGATGATGATGTACACACACACATATATATAGAACAGAGACACAAAGGCCATACATAGGTACCAAACACAAGGTTATATAAATGAATTTGATGGAAACAAATTAATCAATTAAAGAAAACCAAACCATTTGTTTCCGTCGCTTAATAGCTAGGGTTAGGGCTTTCAATGGGATTTTGGGGGTTAGGGTTTTCATTGGGATTTTGGAGGTTACGGCGTACACGTACTGAACACAGTGATTAGAAATCAATTTGATAGTTCCAACAACCTGATCATTTGGATGTATTTCATCATCACCCTGGCAAACAATTTGAAACACCGAGTTCTGTCATGTTTTGAGCGGGAAGTTTAAACTATTAAGCTAAACGATATCGTTTTATTTAAATAAGTTAGTACTAGGAATGCTAGGTGGCAGCACGTGATTTGCTAGTGAATTGTAGTAACTAACATTCCTAATGAGCCAATTATTGGCAGCTGTAGCAACAAACTCCTATATGTCCCAGGAGTGGTCTCATGTTTGATTATGGAATGAATGATATTGTTATTTTCTCCCTTTACATTTTGTCTTTTTCCTTTTCTTGATTTTCTTAGATCTAGTTTTGTATTCAATTGCTTACAACTGGTATCAAAGCAGCCGGTTCTTGGCTTAGAAATGGCAGATAAAAATGTTGTTCAGAGGCATGATCAAGCTATTACAAACCTAGAGGTTGGTGTTGAAGGGTTGAAGGTAACCATGGAGGCTAATAAAGCTCAAATATCTACCATGGATGGTACTTTATCTAAGCTGACGGAGTCAAATGAAGAACTGAGAAAAAACTTCTCAGAACTAGTCTCGCTTTTGAAAAAGAATACAACCTTTGAAGGGGATGGTGAAGCCAGTTCCACACATCTTGATAAACGCCCGTTACAAACAGATAAACAACCTATAAATCTTCAGACTCCTACTAGATTTGGTACAATAAACAGCCCTACTGTCTTAGATGAGAATGGTAAAGCCATAAACCTTACACCTGCCTCTGTAAACCAATATGCTTTCTTTAACCCGGATGGAAACATGAATACTTGAGCTATTCCTGCACCTCACCTAGAGGTCATTAATGGTTGCCCTCAGTATAGTCAAACAACAATGCCATCAACACAAGCTAGATCTAACTTCCAGCAACCACCACTCTCAAACCCTTTGAACCCCTACTTGTATAGTCTTCTGGGAACAAGTTTTGTCCCAATGACCCTTAACCCGTACTCAACACTGCCACCATATACCACCATGAAAAACCCTTACCAAGGTCAAGGTTCGACATATTCACATGTTAATGGCCAGACCCAAGCCTATCCTTCTATCCCCCCACCTATTACTAATGCTACTCATGTTAACAACTCTGGATGGCATCATTCTGATTTGGGGCCACCTAGATTCACCTCAGCAACTCTGTTTATAAACCACCAAAAGTGGATTTTCCCAAGTTTGATGGGAAGGATCCAAGATCCTGGATAGGCAAATGTGAAAAATATTTTCAGTTAAATCCATCCTTGGATGCTAGGGCTAGAGTCATCTGTGAAACCCTATACCTTGAAGGAGAGGCAGATGTGTGGTACAGGTCATTGGAGGAAGATCAACCTAACATGTTGTGGCCTGAATTTGCTGCAATGATTTATAATAGATTTTCTAAAGTTGGTTATGAGAACTTAGTTGGCCAGTTCAACAAACTCACTCAGAAAGGCAAGGTTGAGGACTACATCACTCAGTTTGATGAATTAAGAAGCCATGTGATGGGCCAAGAAGGGCATCACAGGGAATCCTACTATGTGGACACCTTCATTAGTGGATTGAAGGAAGAGATTTCTCAGTCATTATATAACAGCAGGCCTAGTACACTACAAGAAGCTAGGAACCTGGCAAGAGGACAAGAGTACCTCCTAAGTGTGTTTGATAAGAGATACAAGGTCAACAGCAAACCTTACTCACCAAGCTCAGTAACACCATATAAATATGGGTATTCTACTAACAAGGGTTCCTCTAATGTGAAGATAAGCAAGGCTGTTAGCAGGGCTCCAACTGAGACTAAAAGGTTGACTTTAGATGAGATCAATGATAGGAAGAAAAGGGGAGTGTGTTTCCATTGTGATGAGAAATTCACTCCTGGTCATGACTGCAAAAAAAAGAGGCTCTATGTCATTATTGATGATCAGGCAGAGGCAGAAAAAGAAGAATTGGCTGTCATATGGGAATCTGATGAAAACAATGGAGAGGAGCAACCCAAGGAAGGAGAGACTGGCATTTCCCTACATGCAGTAATGGGATCAAAGGGCAATCATGCCATTAAGGTGAAAGGCCAGATCAAGAACAGAATCATTTCTATTTTAGTAGACAGTGGGTCAACCCACAATTTTATCTCCCAAGGATTAGCTAAGCAACTCAAGCTACCTACAAGTACCTGCATACCCTTCAATGTAACTGTTGCTAATGGACAGCAATTGGTGTGTGACACAAGGTGTAGCAATGTAGAGTGGAAAATGGCTGGCAAGGTGTTCAATGCAGACCTGAATATGATTCCACTTGGAGGGTATGATTTAATCTTGGGGGTGAAATGGATGCAAACAGTGAGCCCCATCACTTTTGATTTCTCTGCAGGCCACATCACCATCAACTGGAAAAATGAGACAGTAGTATTGCAGCAAGACAGTAGTATGCCTGAAATTAAGGTAGTGCCAGACAGCAAGCAGGAATTCAGGTACAAGGAAGATGAGGTGTATCTACTGTTGCAGATTACTGCCCTAGAGGGTGAGGGTGAAAAGGATAAGGACCTTCCAAGAGGCATTCTGAACATCTTACAAGAATATGATGATGTGTTTCAAACTCCTACTGAGCTACCTCCTGATAGGTCTCAGAATCATTCAATACCTATTAAGCCTGGAAGTCAGCCAGTAAATTCAAACCCCTATAGGTGTACCCTTTCTTTCAAAAGGAAGAAATTGAGAGAATAACCAAGGAAATGTTAAATAATGGTATTATCAGGAACAACTCCTCACCATTTGCATCACCAGTGCTACTGGTGAAAAAGAAAGACAACAGCTGGAGGTTAGTAGTGGACTACAGAGCCCTGAATGCCATCACAATTAAGAACAAGTACCCTATCCCTAACATTGAAGAATTGTTAGCTGAGTTAAAGGGAAGTGCAGTATTTACAAAGCTTGATTTGAGAAGTGGATACCATCAAATCAAGGTGAATGAAGGAGATGTATTCAAAACTGCCTTTAAAACCCATCAAGGGCACTATGAGTTTTTGGTGAAGCCATTTGGCCTCACCAATGCTCCTGCCTCCTTTCAAAGTCTAATGAATGAAATTTTTAGTGAACAGCTCAGAAAATTTGTTCTGGTGTTCTTTGATGATATATTGATATATAGTAAGGATCCTCAGGAGCATGAGAAGCATTTAAGAGCAGTCCTTGACATTCTCAGAAGTAATAAGCTATTTGTCAAGAGATCCAAGTGTGCCTTTTGGGTGTAGCAAGATAGAGTATCTTGGACACATAATTTCTAAGAATGGAGTAGCTGCTGACTATTCCAAAATTCAAGCTATGTTGGAGTGGCCAAAACTAGTGAATATGAAGTCACTCAGGGGTTTCCTTGGACTCACAGGCTATTACAGAAGGTTTGTGAAGAATTATGGTGTCTTAAGCAAGCCTCTGACTCAACTCTTGAAGAAAGGAGCATTTAAATGGAGTGTTCAGGCAGAGGAAGCTTTTAGCAAATTAAAGGAGGCAATGACCAACACTCCAGTCTAAACTATGCCTGACTTTGAAAAGGTTTTTATAATTGAGACAGTTGCTTGCAAGTCAGGAGTTGGTGCTGTGTTAATGCAGGAAGGAAGGCCTATTGCTTACATGAGTAAGGCATTAAGTGCAAGGCACTTGGGACTATCAACTTATGAAAAGGAGATGCTAGCTGTCATTATGGCAGTCCAGAAATGGAGGTCTTATTTGCTGGGGCACAAGTTTGTAATCAGAACTGATCATGAAGCTATTAAGTACCTCATGGAGCAAAGAATCACTACTGGAGTACAACAAAAGTGGCTGTCCAAACTGTTGGGGTATGACTATAGTATTACTTACAAGAAGGGGAGGGAAAATATTGCTGCAGATTCCCTATCCAGAATTCATGAGCAAAATGAAGAATGTACTGCTCTAACTGTGATACAGCCTGCATGAAGAGAAGAGTTGCAATGTAGTTATGTGGATGATGAAACTGCCATTGACTTATTTTCTGGAAACATCATTGATGGAGGCACCACTGGAGAGTTTAAGATAGTGCAAGATGAGATTAAATGGAAGGGGAGATACTATGTGGGCACTGGAAACAATCTCAGAGCTAAAATCTGTTTGAATATCCATAGCAACATGGAGGGTGGTCATTCTGGAATTGCAGCAACAATTAAAAAGGTGGAACAACTATTTTACTGGCCAGGGTTAAGAGATGATGTCACTAGGTTGGTTAAGGAATGTGATACCTGCTTAAGAAATAAGACAGAGAAGGTAGCTAGCCCTGGGTTACTCCAACCAATTCCTATACCAGACAACACCTGGGAGGTGATATCTATGGATTTCATAGAGGGATTACCAAAATCCAAGGGCAGAGACTCTATTTTGGTGGTTGTGGACAAATTGACTAAATATTGTCATTTTATTCCTCTCACACACCCCTTTACTGCCAGCAAAGTTGCACAGGAAGTGCTCAATCAGGTTGTCAAGCTTCATGGAGTACCAACTGCAATTATTAGTGATAAAGACCCTATTTTTGTTAGTGCCTTCTGGCAAGAGTTATTTAAAAGCATGGGTACTGACATCAGGTTGAGCTCAGCATATCACCCTCAATCAGATGGCCAAACTGAGAGAGTGAATCAATGCATTGAGATGTATCTCAGATGCATGACTGGCCAGAAACCTACAGAATGGTTTAATTGGATTGCAATGGCAGAATGGTGGTATAATACCACCTTTCACACCTCTGCTGGAATGACACCTTATCAAGCTCTCTACAGTCAGCCTCCACCCTCAATTTCTTACCAATGTGCAAAATGCCATGATCCAAGTGTAACTCAGTTTGTCAAAGACAGGATCAAAACTCAAAGTTTGCTCAAGGAGAATCTTAACAAAGCACAGGAAAGAATGAAATACTTTGTAGACCAGAGGAGAAGTGACAGGGAATTTGAAGTAGGGGATGAGGTATATCTCAAGCTTCAACCCTACAGGCAAATGTCTGTTAATTTCAGAAGTAATCAGAAATTGGCTGCAAGGTACTATGGCCCTTACAAGGTATTAAGGAGAATAGGAAAGGTTGCTTATCAGATTGAGTTGCCTGCTGGAACTAGAGTGCACAATGTATTTCATGTCTCACAGCTTAAGAAGAAATTGGGTAGTAACAAGGTGCCACGGATTAATCTACCAGGAGTGAATGAAGTTGAAGAATTGGAGCCTAAACCAGTGAAAATCTTGGACAGAAGGATGGTTAAGAGAGGAATGAAACCTGCTGTTGAAATTCTTGTGCAATGGGAGCATGGTGAACCTGGAGAAGCTACTTGGGAAAGCTGGGACAAGTTCATTAGAAAACATCCTCAGTTTAATCCTTGAGGACAAGGATTGTTCGAAGAATAAGGGAGTTGTCATGTTTTGAGTGGGAAGTTTAAACTATTAAGCTAAACGATATCGTTTTATTTAAATAAGTTAGTACTAGGAATGCTAGGTGGCAGCACGTGATTTGCTAGTGAATTGTAGTAACTAACATTCCTAATGAGCCAATTATTGGCAGCTGTAGTGGTCCCGTCGAGCAACAAACTCCTATATGTCCCAGGAGTGGTCTCATGTTTGATTATGGAATGAATGATATTGTTATTTTCTCCCTTTACATTTGTCTTTTTCCTTTTCTTGATTTTCTTAGATCTAGTTTTGTATTCAATTGCTTACAAGTTCCCATCTCCTTCATCTCCCTGAAAAGTAACAATTTATAACGATGATGATGATGAGTACACACACATATACGAACAGAGACACAAAGACACAAAGGCCATAGGTACCAAACACAAGGTCATATGAATTTGACGAAACAAATTAATCAATTAGAGAGTTGAAAAGAAAACCAAACCATTTGTACTATTGCGATTTTGGGTTCCATTGCGATTTGAGTTTTGTGGAGAAGAGGGGGGATCATATATTGTGAATGTGAGCCCAGAGCCAAAAAAGTTAATTTATATTGGCGGGCTCAAGTTCATCCCTACTTATAGTAGATTCCGACGGTACCACAACATTTGTTAATAAATAGATACTCATTGTAAAAGGTTATAAGTAGAAATATTCAAAAAAAAAAAATTATTTATACAGTAAAACCTCTATAAATTAATATAGTTGGGATCGGAGAATACAATTAATTTAGAGAGATATTAATTAATTATTCGATAAATTAATATTTATTAATTTATAGAGGATTTTTGTTATCAAAGAAAATTAATTTCCAATTATATACATTTAAATATAATGAATTTTACAATGTATGTTTTATACTTAATTCATTAATTTAATATATATTTTTTTCAAATTTAATGAGTATTTGCGAGATACAAAGTAAATATTCATGTATATTTAAATGATATCAAGGATAAAACAACATTTTTTAACCTTTTTCACGTAAGTAAATACCTAAGACATCAGAAACATTGATTAATAACTTTTTGATGTTTTACGAAAATACCACATTCGAATTTTTTGGATGTAACAAAGATGGTCAAAGATGAATTTCATATAGATTCAAATTTTAAGAACCCTAGAATCATATTTTACAAAAAGGTAATACATATATTTTTATGATTATAAGGGAATTATTAATTTATAATATTATTTTGGATCATATATTTATATAAGGTTTTCAAAAAAAATATTATCTTATTATCTTATCGAAATTGATCATTTTTGAACTGGCTCAAGTTGAGACCGGAAGAACTTATTAACTTAGAGAGATTATTAATTAATTTAGTATTAATTTAACGAGATTTTACTGTATCTACACTCTACTATTATAAACTAGACTAATGCTAGGGAACCAAAAATTTGTTCCCAAAAACATTTCCAAAATGACGTGACAAACACTTGTAAAGTTTTAATTGAATTATTGGTGTGAATGCAGGGAATCATTTACATTATTATTTACCTAACCAATAATAGAAAGACACATGTAATTTTGGGAACTTTTTTGGTGACATTTTTTTGATTCTCTAGCATTTTTCTATAAACTATTATTATTATTATTATTATTATTATTATTATTATTATTATTATTATTATTATTATTATTATTATTATAATTTTCGTTGGTTGATTACCATAATTATAAGCGGAATGAGATTTTGTTGATTGGTTTGGTTTGTTTTGGTTCACACATTACAAAACCACAAGCATTTAAATTTATTTTAAATTTCATTGTGCGACTCGTTTTGAATAGTTATGGCCCCAACTGAGCCTTAACGTATTAATCCGGATTCTTAACTTTAATATCCAAACCCGATCCGAGCTATAATACCTGGGCTTGGATGACCGTTAGGCTCAAATACCACAGCTTGGGAGACAAGTAAACCTTGGTTCGTGTCTCCGGTACTAATCCATACTTGAAATATCCGAACCCGATCCGAGCTGTAAGTCCATACATGCTGTGCTCACATCTCTCCTTCTAATTACTTTTTCCATCTAGATTTGTGATTATATGCTCTTTGTACAACTTTAGGGAACCAATGGTTTATGTGTGCACTGCATCTTGTTGGATATTTTTATTAATTTCTAATATCTTAAAAAAAAATTTAAAAATTTATTTTACCTTAATATTTTATTTCTTACCAAATATAAATATGCAATAAATAAGATTTGATCCGTCAAAGATTTTAAATCTACACCTGTTGTTCTCCTACATTGCAAAGTTGTTACAATCCCACAATTCTTACCTTACAATTATGGGATTAATTATATTTGTATCAGTTATAAGTTTATAATCCTTATAAAAAGGAAGGCTAAAAATCTTTTCAGAGCATCGAATAGCCAGCAAAAGCAAAAGATACATAGCCTCTGTTCTAATCAAAACCTGTTATAACCAACCTATTTCTCAACTTAATTACATACATCTTTTACTTACACATATATATCTATTAGCTAATTTTTTGCTATTTGGAGCAACGGAAAATCTTTGTTGACATCCTTTGTCGTTCGTACACGGGAAAGGAAGAATTGAATTGTGTGTTGTACCGCTAAGGAGTTGCCGATAAAACCTTGCACGAGAAGGGGCACGATTCCTTAGGGCAGCGTTTACACGTGCCTCACCCACCAAGAACCCCCATATCCTTTTATTAGTTTAATTTCTTGTTCAATTCTATTATTTATGATTTTACTTTATCGCAAATTACGGCTGTAAACAATTAATTCATGTTGTGATATTTATTCGTATATTTACAGACTAAGAAACTCTAATTTCCTAACAATCTAAGGAATCATATTTGTTATCTTATTAGTTTCTTAGCTTTTGATTTATTGTATTAACCTTCTAATGAATTGATTTTTCTCACCGGAAGAAATATGACATTGAAGTATCTTCTGTTGTTGTAGTCCATTGTCCATATAGTTCACAAGATAGTTCACAATGTCTGCGAACCAAGGTTCTTCATCTTGCACTCCAAAAAGCTGCTCATCGGGAAAAGATTCATTAGTAAGAGTGTTATCCCGTGAATCCTTACCGTGGCCCTCCAATCATGATAGATAATCCGCCACCTGGTTTTCTGTACCTTTCTGATCCTTAATCTCCAAATCAAACTCGTGAAGCAAAAGAACCCAACGAATCAACTGAGGCTTTGAATCTTTCTTCGAAATCAGATATCTAACGGATGCATGATCTGTATAAACTGTCACCTTCGTCCCAAGCATATAAGATCTGAACTTCTCAAAAGCATAGACAACTACCAACAGCTCCTTTTCCGTTGTGGTGTAATTTAGTTGTGCATCATTGAGGGTTTTACTAGCATAGTAAACCACATGAAAAACATTATTATTTCTTTGCCCAAGCACAACTCCCACAGCATAGTCACTAGCATCGCACATCAGCTCGAATGGTTCCTCCAAATTAGGTGCGGTAATTACAGGTGTCGTAGTCAACTTCTTCTTCAACAGCTCAAAAGCCGCTAAGCAATCTTCATCAAACTTGAAGGGAACATCCTTCTCCAACAAATTGCACAAGGGTTTAGAGATTTTGGAGAAGTCTTGAATGAATCACCTATAGAATCCCGCATGACCAAGAAAACTGCGAATTCCTTTAACTGAGATAGGTGGAGGAAGATTTTCAATAGTCTCCACCTTAGCCTTATCCAATTCAAGCCCCTTGCTAGATACCTTGTGCCCAAGAATGATTCCTTCTTGCACCATGAAGTGACACTTCTCCCAATTAAGCACCAAATTGGTCTCCACACATCTTTTCAACACCAAGCCAAGATTATGCAAGCACTCATCAAAAGAAGTACCAAAAACTGAGAAATCAACCATGAAGACCTCCACATTTGTGCCAATCATGTCCGAGAATATAGCCATCATACACCTTTAAAAAGTGGCAGGAGCACCACAAAGTCCGAAAGAAACTCGTCGGAAAGCAAAAGTGCCAAAAGGACATGTGAATGTGGTCTTCTCTTGATCTTTCGGAGCGATGCAAATCTGGTTATAACCCGAATAACCATCAAGAAGGCAATAGTATTCATGGCCAGCCAACCTGTCTAACATCTGATCAATGAACGGAAGAGGGAAGTGTTCTTTTCTGGTGGCTTTGTTCAACTTTCGATAATCCATGCATACTCTCCACCCTGTGACTGTCCGAGTAGGGATGAGCTCATTCTTCTCATTAGCAACAACTGTTATGCCTCTTTTCTTAGGCACACACTGCACAGGGCTCACCCAATAACTGTCTGAGATATGATAAATGATACATGTATCTAGCCACTTAAGATTTCTTCACCACCTCTTTCATTATAGGATTGAGCCTTCGCTGATGTTCAACAGTCGATTTACTTCCTTCTTCAAGCAGAATTTTATGCATGCAATAAGAAGGGCTGATTCCCTTGATATCTGCTATGGTCCAACCAATTGCCGATTTGAACTCTCTCAAAATTTGCAAAAGCTTGTCTTCCTCACTACCAGGCAGGTTAAAAGCAATAATAACAGGTAATGTAGATGCATCACCTAGAAACGCATACCTCAAGTGTTCGGGCAATGGTTTGAGTTCAATTGTGGGAGCTTCTTCAATAGATGGTTTAAGATGCCCCTTAGAGTTCTTAAGCTCTGCTAATCCAAGAGATTCGAATGGCATGTCAAATTTCCTCTTCCACAGAGCTGCATTCAACTGTTGCAGTTGTTCGGCTACTTCCTCATCTTCAAAATCAAAGTCCCCAACTAAAACTCTCTCCAAAGAATCTGACTTAAGCAATTGCTCAATTTCCGTAGTAACTACAGAATTGACCAAATCCACCTTAAAGCACTCCTCTTCATCTGTTGGAAACTTCACTGCATTGAACACGTTGAAAGTGACATTCTGGTCTTGCACCCTCATGGTGAGCTCTCCTTTCTGAACATCGATCAAAGTCCTACCCGTAGCCAAGAATGGTCTTCCCAAGATGATGGGAATCTTCTTTTCTTCCTCGAAGTCCAAGATAACAAAATCAGCAGGAAAGATGAGCTTATCGACTTTCACCAAAACATCCTCCACTATACCTCTCGGATAAGTGATCGACCGATCGGCTAGCTGTAAGGAGATGTTTGTAGGCTTTGGATCCGGTAGACCAAGTTGCATGAAAACAGAAAAAGGCATGAGATTGATGCTAGCTCCCAAGTCACACAAACACTTGTCGAAAGATAAGTTGCCAATAGTGCACGGGATGGTAAAACTTCCCGGATCTTTAAGTTTATGAAGCAACTTCTGTTGGAATACAGCACTACACTCTTCCGTCAGAGCTACGGTCTCCAATTCCTCGAGCTTCAACTTCCGTGAGAGAATACCCTTCATGAACTTGGCATAGCTCGACATCTGTTCAAGAGCTTTCGCGAAAGGTATGTTAATCTGCAACTTTTTGAACACCTCTAGGAACTTAGCAAACTGCTTGTCCAACTTCTGCTTCTGGAGTCTTTTAGGATATGGAGGAGGAGGGTAAATCTGTTTGTTCTTTGTAGACTGCTCCGGAAAAGCTTTTTCAACAAATTTTTGGTTCTTTTCCACTTCACCATCTAGCTGATCAGCCACCAATTCAGATTTTTTAATTTCTGGTGCTGCAGAATTTTCAACCTGCTGATTATGAACTTCTTCTTCTTCCTTAGCTGCTGATTTAGGATCGTTTGTAACCTTTTCAGATCTCAAAGTTACTGCTTTCACCTGCTCTTGACTTCTCTCTTGCCTGGATTAGCCTCCGTGTCACTAGGAAGAGTCCCTTGAGGCCTATTCAACAAAGCATTAGCAATCTGCCCAATCTGATTCTCCAAAGTTTTGATAGAGACTGCTTGGCTTTTACACATCATCCTCAACTCTTCCAATTCAGATTTTTCAGTAGAAGATTGTCCCGCACTTGCATGAGGCTGTTGCTGAAATCCCAGAGGTTGAAATTGTTGCCTTGGAGCATACTGCTGCTGATAACCTTGATTGAACGGCTTAGCTCCATATTGCTGACCTTGAAACTGCTGATAAGGTTGCTGTATACCACATTGATTGTTGCTCCAGCTGAAATTAGGATGGTTCCTATTGTTAGGATGATAGGTGGCTGGAGCTGTTGCGAAGGTCGCTGAAAATTGCTCACAAACTGTGCTGATTCAGAAGAGCTAGCACACTGATTCGTCTCATGTGCACCCGCACAAAGCACACACACACTAGCCACCTGCTGAACTCCATAGTTAGTCAAAGAATCCACCTTCATAGTTAAAGCCTTCAATTGAGCTGCTATAGCTGTAGCTGCATCAACTTCCTTAATTCCAGCTACTTTGCCTTGAGATAGTCTCTGAGTTGGATTCTGATATTCGTTAGCAGCCATCGTCTCAATTAGCTCATAAGCTTCCTCGTAGCTCTTTTCCCATAAAGCTCCACATGATATTGCATCTAACATTGGTCTTGATTGTGCTCCCAGCCCATTATAGAAACAATTTATCACCATCCAGTCGGGCATTCCATGATGAGGACACTTCCTAAGCATTTCCTTGTAGCGCTCCCAAGATTCACATAAAGATTCTCCTGACTGCTGTGCAAATTGAGTAAGAGCGTTCCTGATCGCTGTTGTTTTTGCCAAGGGGAAGAATTTAATGAGAAATTTCTGAGCAAGATCCTCCCATGTCGTAATAGAACCGGCTGGTAAAGAGTATGACCAACCCTTAGCCTTATCCCTAAGAGAGAATGGGAAAAGTCTCAATTTCACAGCATCTTCCGACACACCATTGAATTTGAAAGTGTCGTAGATCTCGATGAAGTCCCAGATGTGCATATTAGGATCTTCCATTGGAGCACCCCAAAACTGAACTGAATTCTGTACCATCTGAATCGTGCCAGGCTTGATTTCAAAGTTGTTAGCTGCAATGGCTGGTCTGACAATACTAGATTGGATGTCATTGATTTTCGGCTGAGAATAGTCCTTCAAAGCCTTAGCTGTTGCCACTGCTGCTGCTGCTGGTTCTCCCATCTCTTTAGTTGCTGTAAGTTCTTCTTCTTCCAATTTACGAGATTGAGAACGTGTTCGCATACACGTTCAAGTACCTGAAACACACAAAACAAAACAAACTAAGTAAGAAAATAATCCGAGTCAGTGAACTTTAATGACCACTGATGTGCACATAAACTATAAATAACACCGAGTCCCCGGCAGCGGCGCCAAAAACTTGTTCACACTAAATCACGCAAGCGTACGCGGTCACAAGTAATATAGAATAAGTTGAGTTCGTTCCCACAGAGACTGGTAAATTTTAGAATATGCACGTATGCAACAATGTATGATCTCTATTCACTGCTAAGACAAATATCAAATTTGGGTTTTAATTATCTAATTTAACTAAGATGCTCTTTAACAATATTAAGATCTAATTAACTAATGAGATTGAAATCGAATTACTTATGAGAGAATAAACATGGGATCCTAACTTCATTAAATATTTCGCTTAGAGTTGATGCCTTAATCAAGGTATATGATGGTTATGATATCTGATCGGGCAACACGAAATAAGTATTGGTTACCTGTCAGTATACCAAACTACTCATACATCCACAAAAGAGATAGAAGATGGGTAGACACCAATTATGTTTAGACCCTATATGTCTATAAGATTTGAAAACATAACGGTTTAAGCACAAATTATCCATTGAGATCACATAGGGTAGCATTAGATGGTTAAAATTATGCTACAAATCATGATGTCAAAACATACATAATCCTATGCTAGCATGGCAAGTTCTAATCTTTTAGATCCACTATCGCTTCAAGAAAGATAAACAATTTAGATGTTAGCTACGCATCCAAAAGGATTAAGTATAACCATACGAGGATATCACAAATTCACCACACACAAATCTTTAAAGCAATCAAACAACTAAACTACATAGATAAACTCGTTAGAATCCCATGACAACGATTAGTTCATAATCGAACGGCTCGTCATTATGGGATCTGATGAAACCATGGTAATAAACAAAGTCTGAATAAAAATAACAGTGCTAGAGTAATAGAGTTAAGAAAATAAATCCAAAAACGAAGATCCAAAGTAACGCCTAATTAGGAGAATAGAAAAGATGTAGATCTAGATCTCCGTTGCTTGTCACGAGCGTTGGGAATCCTTCTCCAAGTCTCTCTTGTCTCCCTCTCTGTAAAAAAAACTTCTTCTCTCTATTGTCTACATGTGTTTATATAGCCCCCATGTCTTGTCCAGCAAGAAATTCCCCAAAACAGAATTAAAATAGAATTTTCTGCAGTTCGGTACAAAATACGTTTCCTAAACTGATTCTGTTTTGAAGAAAAATTCGTAACTGACTTTCTTCAGTATTTCTGGGCCGTTACAGTTGTAATTGGACATCTGGACCACTTTAGAATGAAAGAGAATTCTGTTATCTTCGCGTGCGCTGTTAAATCATCCAAAACGGATTTGTAGAACTCAAGATATGGCCCAAACAGTGAATCAGGAATTCTACCAGCCGACAGCCGTGCCCCCGCGCACCTACACCGCGCCCCCGCGCACCTGGCCCGCGCCCCCACGCGATCAGGTTCTGCCCCCACGCACCTGGCCTTCTTCCCGCGAGCCCGCGCAACTGGCCCGCGCCCCCGCGCGGTCAGGTTTGGCCAGAATGCTGATTTTTCTACATTTTGCTTGTTTTCTTCATTTCTCCTCCGTTTTCTCATCCGTTTCTTTTGCTAATCAATTCTTTCACTTCTTGCACTTGAATCCACCATGAATTATGCAATTTTTACCTCACCAATACAAGATAATAACCATGCACAATCTCTCTAAAAACGAATCAAAAACACGACATACTTAAGGTCAAGTCATCAATTTAATCCGATTCGAAGCGTTCCAAGTAAATATAAAATCCACTTATCAGGTTTGAATCTAACTATATAGTTGTGTTCCATAAGCATACATCACAAAAGACTATAAATCAAAGTGATAGGCCATAACCAATCCCGACTGAACTCGGTCCAAGGTCCCATGAGACCGGCCCGCATATAATCCGGATGGGGCCCAAGCCAACTCAAATGGCAACCCAGCCCCAAGGAGTGTGGGAGCATGGGAGACACGAGTCATGACTAGGGTCCTACATGACAGCGACAGATAAGGGAATCCTAGTATTGGCATAATCATGTCCCCATCAAACCACGTGCTGACACGCCCTGGACATACGCAACCACAGATATCGCCTGGACAGGTGGGAATTATCAGCAAAGGACAAGTGTCCCACCTACCTCGGATCCGACGCTCATGATTGCAGGTACCAACCCCTAAACCCTAATCCTTGGCCTATAAATAGACAAGGAGAAAATGGTGTGGGGGTTACATTCTCTTTTACACACACTCATATATACACACCCTCCATAATTAGATACTCTAGTCCTTATCTTTACTCTCCAAAGCCGAAACTTATTCTCACGCCGGAGGCACCGCGGGGCAAACCCCCTTCCGGTGTTGTTTTGCAGACGCCCAACCACCAGCTTCACCTCTCACCGGGCGTGGAAAAGGTGGAGGAGGCACTAGATCGGGTCTTGGAGTTATCATTGGCGCTAGAAGGAGGGGGGCTCTGTCCTTTGGTCTCGGTGCCACTGGACTCGACTTCACCAACAAGCTCTTGAAAAAAGAGTCCTAATCAAAACCAGTAAGATCTAAAACAATCTTAAAACCTTTACCAAAGATGTCACCTTTGCACATTTCTTTGCTGTGTGTACGTGTATTCAGCATTATTTAGCCTTTCTAGCTCAGATCTTGGTAAAGTTGCGATTTTTAGCTTCTAGACATAGCTGACATGCAGATCTGTACTCTTAGTCACCCACTTATCTGTTTATACCTGCCTACCCGTGTTCATATTTGAATATTTAGTGCATACACAAGCTGCTTTACTCGAAACTTAGCCCCGTTCTATTATAATCGATATTTTGTGAAATATTTTGTTTGGAAACTTGAAATCATGCCGAGAGGAAGTGCTCGATCTAGTGGTATTTTTATGGGGATTCTATCTATCGCTGTAGGATCCCTATTCAAGATCACTGCAGTTCCTTTTCGGGCGGCTGTAGGACAGACGGCCGCCTATAGGTGGTAGGGTAGGCAAATCTACTCAAAGAAACAATACCCGAGACCAAGACCCTAATCCCCTCCCGAACCTGCCCTTGGTGCCGGCAGAAACAGCTCCAGCTCTGGGAAGGGTAGGGATTGGTCCTGGGGATGCCCGAATTGACATTGAAGTCAACCAATACAAATATACATATGTACCTCTGGCTACGGCGCACATGCAAAATCTTACCCGGGACGAGTTGGCGGATGCTATCCAGGCATATCGAGCAAACCGGATAGCACCACCTCCCGAACCGGAGCAAGCTCAAAATTCACAAGGCTCCGAACACTCTCACCGATCCAGAAGATCAGTTTTCGACCGAATCGGCAACCAAGGCAAAGAAAAACAAACTGCCAACAAAGCTCAAAGTAAAAATCATGAAGCGGAAAAACTCAAAAAGCTAGCTGAACTCAAAGAAAAGATCAGGCAAGAGGAGGAAGCAAAGCTCGAACTCAAAATTCAGAAAAGAATCCAGGAGGAAGAGGACCGAGTATTGAGGCGGTCCGGATCCAAGAGAGCTATGAGATAAATCAGTCCTGAACTTATCTCAGATGAAGCGGGGGGCACAAAGATGGTTCAGCCGAATCCCCTCTCGGAGCATTCACTCCTGGAAGCAGTTTCGAGAGTCTTTTCTGAAAAGATTCAGAGCAAACCGGACACATGAGTTACACATGTGCCATTTGGAAACCATTCGACAATATGATAATGAATCCCTTTCGGATTTCATGAAGCGCTTTCAGGAGGCAATCAATAAAATCTCGCGCTTAGATGAACGCGAAGCTCTCAGTATCTTTCGGAAAAACCTGGACCCCGACCAAAATGAAAGATATGTCTATGAAGTAATCAACAAAGAGCCCGAGAGCTTGGCTGCAGCGTACTCCATGGCCGCTCGATTCATCAAAGAAAGTGATGTTCTCCAGGCAATGAGGATGACTCGTCAAGGGAATGCTTTATCCCGGATTACTCAAGACGACCGCTCTCGAGGAGGGTACCGGTCCGAAAAAAGATTCAAACCGAATATACAGACTAACTACATTCAAACTTCCCAACTCCCGGCCTCGGAAAGAGCCTCGGAACCGGTAACAATGACAACCAAATCGGACTCAGAACCTCAGAAACCACCCAAACCTGATCCAAAGCCTGAACCTCAGTGGACTCCACTCAGCCGAACTCGCTCTGATATCCTGAAAGAGGTTCGGGATAACCCATACTTCTACCCACCTAAACCAAAGATCAATGCCCCGGAAAATCGACCTACTCACAAACAATGCGACTACCACGGCATTCACGGTCATACCACTGAGAACTGCCTATCTCTCAAATACTTCATTGAAGATCAAATCAAAAAAGGAAACATGGGGCAATATATAGCTCGAAAAACCATGGAAAAAGGGGAGGTATCCGGAACAGGAAAAAAGCATATTGTCAATGTGGTGATGGGGGTTCTAGTTCTCCTCCCCCCAGTCCGGACTCAGCTGATGAAGTAATGATGATCCAGTCCTTTCCTGAACAAGTAATAACTTTCAGCAACGCTGATTTTGAAGGAATTGATCCAAATCACAACGAGGCCTTGGTGGTTAGTTTAGATGTCGTAGAAAATGAAGTCAAGAGAATTCTGGTCGACAACGGATCCTCAATCAACATCATCTTCAAACATACATTCGACAGAAAGCAACTGGGCAGTGTAAGAATGAACGAATGCAGAGAAGACCCACTCTTCGGATTCGGGAACAACTTAGTCCCGATCCAAGGAACTTTATATTTACCTGTCAAGTTCGGAACCTACCCAAAGCAAGTCACTCACATAGTGAAATTTTACGTGATCAACACCCCTCCTCGTACAACATGATACTTGGCCGTCCAGCACTAACCAAGCTTCGGGCAATAACCTCTACACCACATTTGAAGTTCAAGTTCCCTACTCCGTTCGGAATTGGGGAAGTCAAAGGAGATTCAGAAACTGTCGGTCGATGCTACGGCCAAGCTTTGATCATGGCCGAAACCGATCCGAAAAATAAAAGAAAAACAACCTTGTACCAAAAGAACTTGAGCCGCAAGAAGCATAGAGCCTGTTTCAAGAAGGGACCCGAACACGAAGTCCAGAATATTGAAAATATCGAAGCCAAAACCAAGGAAGAACTGATTACCAAAGCCCGAAGCTACTTAGAGTCCAATACCCAAGCCCGAGTTCAATAATTTATTTCAAAGAAAGACCTCGGAAAGGTAGAGCCCGCGGTTGAAACCGAGATGATTGAGCTAGAGGAAGGAAACACGGATAAGAGAATAAAGATAGGATCCGGACTGGATCCAACCTTCAGGCGGAACCTTATACAGCTACTCAGAAGTTATGCGGTCATTTTTGCTTGGAGCCTGGAGGACATGCCCGGACTCAAAGAATCTATAGCTATGCACAGCCTTGATGTTAATCCGGACAAACGACCAGTAAAGCAAAAAAGAAGGAACTTTGCCCCGGACAGACAAAGGGCCATTGATGAAGAAGTTGAAAAGCTTCTCAAAGCGGGAATAATTTGTGAGATAAAATATCCAGACTGGCTAGCCAATGTCGTCTTAGTCAAGAAACCTAATGGGAAGTGGAGAATGTGTGTGGACTACACCGACCTCAATGCGGCATGTCCTAAGGATCCCTATCCTCTCCCAAGCATTGATCAACTCATTGATGCCACCGCTGGTCATGTGATGTTCAGTTTCATGGACGCATTCTCTGGTTACAATCAGATCAAAATGAATCCGGCAGATATCGCAAAAACCGCCTTCATAACTCATAGAGCTGTCTATGCGTACAAATACATGCCTTTCGGATTGATGAATGCTAGATCAACCTACCAGAGAGCAATGGTTGAAGTATTTAAAGATCAGTTGGGCCGGAACCTGGAGTCTTTTGTAGACGACATGATAGCTAAGTCAAAAACAGTGGAGGAGCATATCCCAGATTTACAAGAATGCTTTGATAATCTGAGGAAACAGGAGATGAAGCTGAACCCGGAAAAGTGCACCTTCAGGGTGGGAGTGGGGAAGTTCCTAGGATTCATGATTAGTCAGAGAAGGATTGAAGCCAATCCGGAAAAGATCAAAGCGATAATAGAAATGGAACCACCCCGGACTCAGAAGAAGATACAAAAACTGGCTGGCTCACTAGCTGCTCTGAGGAGATTTATCCCCAAGTTAGCGGAACGATGTTTACCATTCTTTGAGTTACTAAGGGGGGCGAAAAATAAAAAAGAGATAAACTGGAGCCCGAATTGCCAGAAGTCTTTCGACTCTATAAAGAACCTGTCGTCCCCACCAATTCTATCAAAAGCTGAGCCCGGACAAGCGCTGTCTCTTTACCTTGCCGCGAGTCCGTTAGCTGTAGGGGTAGCTCTGATCCAGGAGCATGATGACCAGCAAAAACCGGTCTATTATGTCAGCCAGGTGTTAAAAGATGCAGAAACCAGATATCCCAACTTGGAAAAATTCGCTTTTGCCCTGGTAACAGCCTCTAAGAAGCTAAGGCATTATTTTCAAGGAAGAGAAATTAAGGTTGTAACTGACCAGCCCTTGAGAAGAATAATCCACAAGCCAGATGTATCCGGTAGACTCGTCAATTGGGTTGTGGAGCTCAGCCAGTTCCAACTCACATTTATACCCCGAACAGCAATAAAGGCTCACGTGTTGGCCGATTTCATCATGGAATGCTCTTTTCCCGAACCCCGATCCGATCCTATGGTCGTAGATACGGGGGTGGAAGGTGACTCTAATCCGGAAGCTTGGTCTTTATAAGTTGATGGATCTGCAACAAGCGAAAGATCCGGAGCAGGCTTAGTTCTAAAAAGTCCCCACGGTTTTCAGATACAGCAAGCCATAACTTTCAATTTTTCGGCTACCAACAACCAAGCAGAATATGATGTGCTTTTGGCTGGACTCCGATTGGCCAGATCCTTGAAAGTCCAGAACCTGAATGTTTACAGTGATTCTCAGGTTGTAGTCAAGCAAACGAAAGGAGAATACATTGCAAAGGATCCAAGGCTAGCTAAATATCAAGCTTTGGTAAAAAGTTACCTGACTACAATCCCAAAATTTGAGATGATGCAGATTAATAGAGAAGAAAATGCGGAAGCCGATTCATTGTCCAAGCTAGTCCGGAATGATGCCGAACTGGACAGCTCCGTCTACTTTGAAGAAATAGAGAAGCCTACCCTTGAAAATGGTGAGTTAATGGAGATAGATAATCAACCCAACTGGATGACTCCTATGATTTTATACCTAAAAAAAGGAGAGTTACCGAAAGATAAGAACAAAGCCCAGAGACTCAAGGCCAAGGCTGCCAAATTCTTTGTTGAGGAAGGACAACTTTATCGTAGAACATTCTCTAGTCCGGTCTTGAAATGTGTGGGACCTACCGAAGCGGAATAATGTTTGCAAGAAGTTCACGAAGGGATTTGCGGGGATCACCTATCTGCAAAGGCTTTAGCTTACAAGATAATAAGGCAGGGCTATTATTGGCCAACGATTCACAATGATGCAGTGGAGTTTGTCAGAAAATGCAAGAATTGTCAGATATTCAGCAATGTGCAAAGGCAGATCCCAGTTCTACCCTCTTCGGTCCTCTCTCCTATACCTTTTGCAGTTTGGGGAATCGACATCATGGGTCCTTTTCCCCGGGCTAAAGGGGATTTGAGATACTTGTTGGTGGCAATTGATTATATGACCAAGTAGGCAGAAGCCAAAGCTATGAGAACCATAAATCAGTAAGATTGTATCCGATTCATGGATAACATATTGATGAGATTTGGGCTTCCCTAAGTGTTAGTCTCGGATAATAGACCTCAATTCGTGGGTTCAGACTTTGAAAATTACTTGAAGGAGAGGGGTATCAAACACAAGAAATCCTCGGTGGCATACCCCCAGGGAAATGGGCAGGTAGAGGTAACAAACCGAATCCTACTAAGGGCAATAGAAAAGAGGCTTCAGGAGAGCAAAAACAAATGGCCCGAAGAGCTACCAAATGTGCTATGGGCTTACCGGACTAGCCCACGAACAAGTACGGGAGAGACACCTTTCAAACTAGCTTATGGAACTGAAGCAATGCTACCCATTGAAGTGGGATCACCTTCTCACAGGGTCATTAACTTCGAAGAAATTGCAAATGAAGAAGGGCTCCGAATCAATCTGGATTTGGTGGACGAAGTTCGGGATGAAGCTGTGGCAAGAATGGAAAAGTACAAAGAGAAGACAAGAGAATATTTTGGAAAGAAGGCTAGGGTCAAGAACTTTCAAGTTGGAGACCTAGTCCTTCGAGACACCGAAGCTTCCGAGCCGACAAACACCGGAAAGCTAATGCCTAAATGGAAAGGACCTTATAGGGTCAAGGAAATTCTTCGTCCCGGAACCTATAAGCTCAGCAACATGGATGATTCGGAGGTTCCTAACACCTGGCACGACCTCCGACTCCGGAAGTTCTATCAGTAAACAAAAGACCTAGCCCCGAAGAACCAATCAAGGAGCTGCTTCTGAGCCCAAAAAGTCTTCAACAAATAGGTTAATCTCTGTAATGAAGCGAGAATAAGTTGTTTGTAATTTGAATATAAGGGCTAATGAAATATGGCCTAGCCTCGCAATTTTCATCTACTATTGTTAAATTATTGTATCACCAACACACACAAGTCCCCAGCCAGGAGCCATAGGCAAAGTCGGAACCGGGGCAAGAGCAATATGCAACAACCACTCTAGTCCGGATCACTTTCAACAAAAAAAAAAATCTGGACTGGGGGCAAATACGATAAAAAATTTCTAAGTAACCCAAAGTTTTCAAACTTTGGACTTAGCTAAAAACAACCACTCTAGTCCGGATCACTTTCTATGAAAAGAATCCGGACTGGGGGCAAATACGATAAAAATTTTCTAAGTAACCCAAAGTTTTCAAACTTTGGACTTAGCTAAAAACAACCACTATAGTCCGGATCATTTTCTACGAAAAGAATCCGGACTTGGGGCAAATACGATAAAAAATTCCTAAGTAAGCCAAAATTTTCAAACTTTGGACGTAGCTAAAAATGACCACTCTAGTCCGGATCACTTTCTACGAAAAGAATCCGGACTGGGGGCAAATACGATAAAAAATTTCTAAGTAACCCAAAGTTTTCAAACTTTGGACTTAGCTAAAAATAACCACTCTAGTCCGGATCACTTTCTACGAAAAGAGTCCGGACTGGGGGCAAAACAACAAGAAATTTTCTAAGTAACCCAAAGTTTCAATCTTTGGACTTAGCTAATAACAACCACTCTAGTCCGGATCATTGTTTGCTAAAATAATCCGGACTGGGGGCAACTACAACAACAATCTTTTAGGCTTTAACCTTATACCACAATCCGGATTCTATTCTTCTAAGAATAAATCTGGATTGGGGGGCAACACACATACACAAATAGATATATGCGAATAAAAACAAGAATAATTAGAAAGGAACATTCACAAGTTCAGAGCGCACATAAGGCGCAAAATCCAGAATTACAAGACATAAAGTCATAATAGCCAATGGTCAGATTACAAATCAGGAGTTTAAAAGATTAAAAGTTTAAGCAGTACGACCATCCGGGTTCTCAATGGCAGGAGGAGGAGTTGCGAGGGTTGGATATGCAGGAGGGATGGCAGGAATGATCGGATTAGGGCCAGTATAAGGTTACGGTTCTGAACCGTCCCGATCATGAGCTTCTTCAGCAGAGACATAAAGATCGGTAAACTTGTCCCAAGAAGGCTCGGGATCAGTTTTAATTAGTCTTTCTGCAACAAGCCAGCACCGGTACAATTTCTCCGCAAAAGACTCAGCAACAGCATCTGTATAGTTTTCAGAATTTTTGTACTCAGTGATAATCTCCTCCGCCGGCTTGCGAGCACTCAGTTCGGCCTCCAACTCGGTTACCCACTTCCTCAACTCCCCGGATTCAAGCTCAGCGGTGCCAACCCGGTCTGTAGCTGACTTTATCCCATCCTCCAACTCAGAAACCTTTTTCTCCAGCTCGCTAATCCTCAAATATTTCCCGGAGTTTTCAGCCAAAGACCGCTCTAGATCACCAATTTTTAAGTCCTTTTCGGTGCTCTCCCTTTTCACAGTGTCCAATTGTTCGGACAACTCCTGGATCTTCTCCTTCTCAATATGGGCATTAGCCGCAGCTCCGGCAAGCATAATCCCGGACTGTATAACATATCAAAGATCAATAAAATTTTACAGCAGAGAATGGAAGTGGTCGAAGGAGTAAAATGAGTTACCTGAGCCCAAGTAACAAAATTCCTCTTGATAATCTCGGACTTGGAAAGTCGTTCCATGACTTTCCAGTCTTTCTCTTCTGCAATGGAACCAGCCATCTCAGCTATCTCCCTTATACTGAAGTTCCCAACTCGGAAACCCTTCTTCTTGCTAGTCCCAACCTCCCCTGGCGGGGTGGCATCCGTACCTACAGAGGGGACAGCCCCAACATTTATACCTTGAAGCGATCCCGGTTCAAAGTTATCATCTGCTTGGAATAACCTTGGTCTTTTGGCAGGAGGCGAATGAGTTTGGGTTTGCTCGCGTGGAGGCTGACCACCAACTGTACCCTGAACCAGGGACTCGCCACCCACTTCCTTCGGGACATTGGAACCGCCCCCGGTACCGGTTTCAGAGTCAGTGGGAACCCGGTTGTTAGGGACCTTGGTTTGATGGATTCTAGCTATCCTTTTCAGCTTGGAGGCAAGAGCTTTGGTAGCGTCGCTCTTAGACATTCTCTCGACTAGCCTTGGGTCGTAAAAAGACAAACCTGAAAGAAGCAAACGAGAATAGAGTCAATACACAAAAATAAAAAATAGTGCGAAGCAAGGAAGGGGAACAGCTTACATCCAAGTCGGTACATCTTTTCGTGATCCATGAAAGTATCCCGGGTCATTTGATAACCAACACTCTCACAGAACTTGTGCATTTTGTCGAAGGCAGCTCCCTCGAATTCAAGCATCTCTCTCACGGGAATATTTTCCACACGCTCAGCAAAGAGGGGCATAAACTCGAGATCTACCCCCTTTATATAGATCCATTCCCGGTTCCAACCCTTAAGAGAAGATTGGTGGATGACTGGTTTAGCGGACCCGGACGAATAACCACACTCATCACCCCGGAACCTAAACTTATAGAAAGGATCTTTACTCGGATGGATAATGGTGAAGATATTGTGGAACAACTTGAAGCTAGGAAAAAAGCCACTCTGATTACAGGCGGCCAGGAACCAAGATATCCATTTCACGGCATTGGGGGTTAGTTGCATCAGTGGTATCTCGTATTCATACTTACAGAGCTGTTTGATGAAGATGTGGCACTCCGGATTCCAACCAGATCGGAGATGCTCTAGCCAGACTCCTACATACCCATCTCCCGGCCTGTGATAAATTCTCTCACCATACCGGGGCCACCTCCATTCAATTTTGGGTCCAAGGTGGAACACGGACCGGATCGCATCGTCCATATCGGACTTAGAGTATGCAACGTAAACCGGAGATTGGGGATAGGGGGCCTCACTCAGCACAGTCCCAGAAAAGGTTGCATCAAAACGGGCCTTATCGTAGGGACCGGGCACCCCAAGCGGCTGCTTATGTTTATATTGGAAGCTAAGGTCATTATAAAAGAGAGTCTTTTCGACCTCATATTTCCGAACAAAGAAGTATTTACTGTCTACCCAGAATCCATCGGGAGTCATACAGGCCTGTCCGGGACCCCGATCCTTAATGCAGAGCTGGGTCAATACCTGCTTGCCACTCTTCTTCTTCCTGGCCATCAAACACCACTCTAAATCTAGTACTGGGGAGGGTTGATTTACGGAACTAGTACTACCGGTGCTACTGTCAGAGCTAATAACCAAAATATCGGAAGGAGGCTTCGATTTCCTTGCCCGGCTTTTGAAACGAACCATAAAACCTGAGGAAATTACCAAAGTTAAGTATTTTTCCTTTAACCCTATTCCACATTTATCTGCAAATTTTCGTTTTACAATATCTTATTAAACCTAATTCGGGCAAGGATTTACTCTAACCAGTTAATCTAGTCCGGGTTAGCGTGATTCCCCCTATAGCCCTAAACACATTAGATGTCTAGTCCGGACTGGGTGGACCATCCATTATCAGATAGAACGCCTAGTCCGGATTAAGCACATACATGAAACCCAAAAACACGGTACAAAGGGCCAAAAACATCCTACAAAGATCTAAACACATACATACACACTCACATACAGGTACGAAAACCAAGAACTCAAAAAGTAACAAGTAAAAAACCCCTTAACCCAGATCCAACAGGCACCCAAAAAATCTCAATTCTGAAAGGATTGGCAGGCAAAATCGAACAATCAAACAAAGGAAACTATAAACCCACACGCGATAATAAGAAACCGAGGATTCCATGAAGAAGGCAAAATCAAGGAGACGAATAGCCACAAGAGAAAAATGGAGGGGGTCACAGCGGCATGCAAAAGAAAGGAAAGCAACAAAGACAAAGGAAGAAAGAGAAGAAACTTACAGATAAAAGCTTTCCCAAGAGGGCCGCGTGGAGACCAAAGAGAGCACAAAATCAGATAAAAGAGGAGAAAGGGGTCTTCGCCTTTTGGCTCTCTGGAAAACGAAGAATGCAAGTACAATTGAAACTTAAAAGAAGTTATATATAACTTCTGAAAGGAAACGGCTTAGTGGGCCACGCGGCATGTTTTGATGGGCTGGGAAATAATTAAAAAGGTGAAAAGACAACTGCTTTAATGACACACAGCTGTCGCATGTCTTTTTAGGAAAAATGGAGTGATGTGATTTCGAAATGAATAGAGGGAAAACCCCCAAATTCGCTTGAATTTCTGCAGTACACTCCAGTCCGAACTGCCTTTCTCTACAAACTACTTCAATCTGAATTGTCTCCATTTGGAAACAATTCGAATTAGGAGGCAACATTCAACCAAAATTTTTTTCTACAAACTACTTCAATCTAAATTGTCTCCACTTGGAAACAATTCGGATTAGGAGGCAACATTCAACTAAAAAAAATTTCTACAAACTACTTCAATCCGAATTGTCTCCACTTGGAAACAATTCGGATTAGGAGGCAACATTCAACCAAAAAAAAATTTTCTACAAACTACTTCAATATGAATTTTCTCCACTTGGAAACAATTCGGATTAGGAGGCAACATTCAACCAAAAAATTTCTCTTCACAAAGGTTTAACTAAGAAGCCATTTTCAGTGCTACTCTTGAACTCTCACTCCCCCATACGGAAAATCCGCATAAGGGAGTGGGGGGCAAATGATAGGCCATAACCAATCCCGACTGGACTCGGCCCAAGGTCCCATGAGACCGGCCCGCATATAATCCGGACGGGGCCCAAGCCAACTCAAATGGCAACCTAGCCCCAAGGAGTGTGGGAGCATGGGAGACACGAGTCATGACTAGGGTCCTACATGACAGCGACAGATAAGGGAATCCTAATATTGGCACAATCATGTCCTCATCAAACCACGTGCTGACACGCCCTGGACACACGCCACCACAGATATCGCCTGGACAGGTGGGAATTATCAGCGAAGGACAAGTGTCCCACCTACCTCGGATCCGACGCTCATGATTGCAGGTACCAACCCCAAACCCTAATCCTTGGCCTATAAATAGACAAGGAGAAAAAGGTGTGGCGGTTACATTCTCTTTTACACACACTCATATATACACACCCTCCATAGTTAGATACTCTAGTCCTTATCTTTACTCTCCAAAGCCGAAACTTATTCTCACGCCGGAGGCGCCGCGGGGCTCAAACCCCCCTCCGGTGTTGTTTTGCAGACGCCCAACCACCAGCTTCACCTCTCACCGGGCGTGGAAAAGGCGGAGGAGGCACTAGATCGGATCTTGGAGTTATCACAAAGCATACATCACAAAAGACTATGAAGTAGGACTATTAATAAGCATGTTCACGAGTATATTACCTGTTGTTCACGAGTACATTATTTTCCAACCTTATTTACAAATTTTTCAGTCAAATCATATGGTGCTCAATTTTAACGCATCTATGGAATGGATATTAAATCCTATTTATGTTCTAATCGACTAGACTTAAACCAAACTTTTCTTGGATCAAATACCAAATTGTTCGTAATATGACAAGATAAAACGTCAAAATGGAAAAAATATATATATATTAAAAAAAATATTTCATTATATATAACTAATTTCTATACAGTATAAGAGTTTAGAATCTTATATACACACTTAACTTCTATATAGTACAAGAGTTTATAAATTAAGTTCCATGTAATATATTTCCTCCGTCCCATAATTTTCGTTTAAATTTGAATATTTAAAATTAAATTTATCAATTTTGATCAAGAAAAACGCACATTTTATAATATATTAATATTTTTTAAAAATATCATGATAAAGTTTGAGTATTCTATTATATAAATTAATTTGTAAAATTATTAAATTATAAATAATTATTTTTAAATAATTATTCAAATTTAAATAAATTTAACTTTTTGCGAAAGCGCCAACCAACGACTAATATTTCGCCTTCGTGATTCCCACCAAATCTTGGTGCCCTCCCGAGTACCTGCAAGATGGTTAGTAGCACAAGATACTTCGAATGGAAAGAGCCACACGATTTACGGGTTTCCCCAACCTTTTTATTAGCTCAAAAAAGACCCTAACAACTTAGGCCTGATGCCTTACAATTTGATCAAGAAAAACGCACATTATATAATATATTAATATTTTTTTAAAATATCATGATAAAGTTTGAGTATTCTATTATATAAATTAATTTGTAAAATTATTAAATTATAAATAATTATTTTTAAATAATTATTCAAATTTAAATAAATTTAACTTTAAAAAATCAAATTAAAATAATACTTAAGGAATAGAAGGAATCTATTATATTATTAATAGCACAACAAGGGTTTTGGGAAGACAATTTAATCCACGTCAGCTGCCACTTAGAAGCCACGTCAGCTGCCACCTAGATGCCACCTCAACTACTATTTGTATTAATAATAAAAAAAAAATTAATCCTGGTAAAAATTGAACCCGTGATCTCTAACGTAAAAGTGAGAGTCATTACCACTATGCTAGACATGAGACTTAAATATATTTTAAAACTCATCATTAATATATCGTGAGACAACTTTCATATATAATATTAATGTTAAAAAATCGTTAATAGAAAGAATTGAACCCTTGACCTCTAACATAAAAGGGAGATTCCTTACCACTAGGCTACACAACAATTTTAAAAATATTATAAAACAAATTATTAATATATCACGAGACAACCCCCATATATTATATTAATGATAAAAAAATTGATCCTAATAAGAATTGGACCTCTAACTTAGAATGAAGATTCCTTATCACTATGCTACATCAATTTTGAATATATTATAAAACTCATTATTAATATATCATGAGACAATTTAATTATTATTAAATTAGTAAATTACCCCTTTTATATTATATTAATGATAAAAAAATTGTTTCTAACGAAAATTAAATCTCTTACCTCTAACTTATAAGTGAGATTTTTTACCACTATGATAGATATCATTTTTGAGAATATTTTATTTTTGGTTATATATATATCATGAATAGATAATCTTTTAGATATATTTTGCGTACTAAGCATTAACATGTTCTAGCACCATTTAATTATAAAGTAACATAAATACATTATAAGCGAGAATCTTTACCATTATGCTAGATATGAGTTTTGAATATATTCTAAAACTCATTATTAAGATATCGTGAGACAACCCTCATATATTATACTAATGATAAAAAAGTTTTCATAAAGAGAATTGAACCATTGACCTCTAACTTAGAAAAAATATTACTTACCACTATACTAAGATATTAGTTTTGGATATATTGTAAAACTCATTCTTAATTTATCGAGAGACAATTTAATTATCATGAAATTACTAAATTACCCCTCCTATATTATATTAATAATAATATTTCACTAATATACCGCTAATGTAATAAAGCGAATTGAACCCTTAACCTCTAACTTAGAAAAAAAGATTAATTATCACTATACTAGACAATAGTTTTGGATATATTATAAAACTCATTATTAATATATCGGAAGACAATTTAATTATCATAAAATTACTAAATTATCCCTCCTATATTATATTAATAATAACATTTAACTAATATATCGCTAATATAACATTTCACAAGCATACATACAACTGCACAACATGGGATGTTAGAGCATGCGGGCTACAAAGCTAGTAATAGTTTATATCTAACTTTCATGGGAGTAAAGGTTTATTATCTAACTTTCATGGGTCTAGGTATTGTCAGACCAATTAACCAACAAATACTTTGTTGAGAACAAATTCATCTAAAACTTGTAATAATTTAGTAGTATATCTAACTTCCTTGGGAGTAAAAGTTTGTAATCTAACTTTGATGGGTCTTAGTATTGTCGGACCAATTAACCAACAAATATTTTATTGAGAATCATTCCATCTAAAATCTTAATGTGTTAGAGAAAGGCTCCAAATAAATTATATTTCAACATTTTCCCTCACTCGAAATCCCATATTTTGGATTGAATAGTGGATTACGGGCGCTCATCTTTTGGAACAATAATTATCTTTGTTTCCATAATAAATTGTGAAAATATTGAAATGGCAGGGAGTCGAACTGAGACCCCCGCCGAACTAAAACTTTGATACCATGTTGAAAATAAATCTATCTAAAAATTTTATGGTGTTAAAGAAAGGCCACAAATGAATTTTATGCCATATTTCAACATACTTTCTTAATCGTTGAATCAAATTTTCAAAGATCAAGATTAAAAAAAAATCAATCACTTTGCTAGTATAATTTTCCGAGAAACCACTTACTATCCTGAGTATCCTCTACTATCTCAATCACACCCATTTATTTACATATTTTCAACACTGTTTGTCACGTATTTTAAGGTGTATATAAAGTATAGTTTCATAACATATTTAAAATTTTCTTTTTTTTAATAAAAAATTAAATATTAAATTTTTGTTTAAAAGAAAAATAAATTAAAAATAAATTAACGAACTATATTTTACCGGACGTGTCAAGCCCACAATGTAAACAACCTGATGTAACGGACAGTACAAGTTTTCGCGTATTATAGTCAAACAAATCCCTGAACAAAACTTGACCCAAAACGGCGAATAGCATATGCTTTCTCTAAAATGGCAGCAAATCTCATGTGTGTTTTAGGACATACAATGCTACGCCAATCACACTTGATGGAAAAGAGAAATTGGGAAGGAGGGATTATGGGATTCCATAACTAGTACCTTCTTCAACTGCTCATTAAGGATATGTTGGTTGTTTATCAATTGTTCCGTGGAAATTTATAAAGAATACTTAGTGGCTCCGCGTCGGAAAATTATAGCGGAATTAGTGATTGAATATTTTCTTTTAATCCTGATCGTTGAAAACTTGATCCAACGACTAAGAAATTGATTGTTGGTTAATTGGTCCCTGACAATCAGGACCCCTAGTTTAAAAGCTAATCGCCAAAAAAAAAAAAAAAAATTAAGGAGTCGTTAACCATGTCAATTCAA
The DNA here is from genome assembly GCA_036435485.1 of Saposhnikovia divaricata. Classification (NCBI taxonomy): domain Eukaryota; kingdom Viridiplantae; phylum Streptophyta; class Magnoliopsida; order Apiales; family Apiaceae; genus Saposhnikovia; species Saposhnikovia divaricata. The sequence continues at coordinate 6,208,333 of CM071597.1, read as the reverse complement.
GTCAACCCCTGCACTTTGCCTTTAAGCAATAGTTTGTTTTCTTTTTTTGACAAAGCCTTTGAGCAATAATTGTTCTTATAAGAATCTCATCTACTTGCAATCCTTTCATTGTTAAATATCAGCCATCTATCTTCCTGACAGGCTTTAAAGATAACACTATAGCAGGTTGTTGGAGCTAGAGTTGTGTTTTAAAAGATATTCTGTTCAGGTACGAACTATGTCATTTTTATTAGGATATACAAACATCATAGTGAATGGAGTGATTATTCTTGTCACTATCTTAAATTTTGTGGTTTTTAAGTTGCTACAACTCCAAGAAGCACGATTTGAAGAGCTTAACAGCCGCCTCTTATCATTGTCTGATCAAGGACTGTGCTGTCGGTTTTCACTTGATCAGATACAGCATGCCACATCTAACTTCTTGGTTGATTTAGTCATTGGAAAAGGCGGGTTTGGGAAGGTCTACAAAGGTGCTTTCGGGCCAACTTCAGTTGCCATAAAACGGTTACATTCCATGTCCAGTCAAGGATCAAGAGAATTCCAGACTGAGATCGAGATGCTTTCTAAACTTCGACACAGCCATCTAGTATCTTTGATTGGTTACTGTGATGATGGAGATGAGATGATTCTGGTTTATGAACTTATGCGAGGTGGCACACTAGCTGATCATCTGCATAGAAGGGTTAGAAAAGGTGATAAATCTCATCCACCTCTGTCATGGGTTCAGCGTCTCAAGATTTGCATTGGAGCCGCACGTGGGTTGGAGTACCTTCACACTGGTACAGGCATTCAGCACAGAGTTATACATCGTGATGTAAAGACCACTAATATTCTCCTGGATGAGAATCTCACAGCTAAGATCTCGGACTTTGGATTATCTAAAATAAGTCCTGCAAATCAGACGATTACATTCGTAAGCACTCATATCAAAGGCACTCCCGGTTATTTGGATCCATATTATTATGCAACTCATAGACTGACAAGGAAGTCCGACGTGTATTCCTTTGGTATAGTGTTACTTGAAGTCTTGTGTGGACGACCAGCAGTCAACGGGAGCCTGGATAGAGATCAAAAATTTTTAGCTGAATGGGCACAACAGTGCTTCAGGGAGGGATTCATTGACCAGATTATTGATCCCAGAATAAAAGGGGAGGCCTATCAAGAATCTGTAGATGTTTTTGTGAAAGTTGCAATCCAATGCTTACATATTGGACCAAAACAGCGTCCCACTATGGCTGAGGTTGTGGCCTGTCTTGAGTCTGCCCTGGCTTTACAAGAAAAGAGCACAGAATATTGTCCAGCCGAAGTGGAAACTGAAAATTCTGAAACGAGGATGGTAGATGTTTCTAACAAGGTGCATCCCTATGAGCAGTTCTCTTCTAAAATGACATTTTGGAAAAGATTTTTTAATTACAATAATAGTAATAATTATAAGAATAAAAATCGTGATGGGGTGTTTGATAGAGATAGGTTGTTTTGGTATAAGGATACAGGTAAGTTTGCTGGTGGACACTTTTCAATGGCTGTAATTCAAGCTAATAATGTTCTTGAAGATCAGTGTCAGATTGAATCTGGTCTTTTTGGGACCTTTGTCGGTGTCTATGATGGTCATGGTGGCCCCGAGGCTGCTCGATATGTTTGCGATCATTTGTTCGGGAACTTTCAAGGTTTGTGATTATTGATTTTATTTGTTTTGTTGGTTTTTGATGCGAAATGCGGTATTCTGATTGGGATTTCGGTTGATTCTAGTTGGTGAGGCGAGGTTAATTAGTTTTAGATGTTCAAAAGATTGTTTTAGCTATTGATTGATAGTTTAGGGTGTTAGTGGAGGGTTGTCATTGTAATTGGATTGCGTAGTTGGTGCATTGGGTTGTCAATGTCAATGTTGGGTTGGTAATTCTATTTTTTCTTTGTTTACATGCTGCTTGTTAGTGAAAATTTGTTGGGCTGTGTAGGGTAAAGATAATGTCTTAATACAATGTCTTACTTATGGGCTCGCAAGATGCAATCCTACACTTGATAAGTTTTGCACGATCACTAGGAAATGAGGGTCTTATTAGGTGCTCTAATTTTCAGTTGTGGTGTAAGTCTTTGTCTTCCCCGTCCGTTTGCCTTTTCCTTTTCCCCTCCACCATCAAATCCCCAAAATGATCTATGGGTACTAATTAACTTCTGTTTTTTTGTATTTTTACAGAATTGACCTTTTGTTGGTGTATAATCAGGTTTGGTGTTTATGCAGCAATGTCAGCTGAAGACAATGGTATTGTGACACCTGATACAATCAGTAGAGCTTTTCTGGCAACAGAAAGAGGTTTTACTACTTGTGTGCAAGAAATGTGGCCTATACGACCCAATTTTGCGACTGTTGGAGCATGTTGTTTAGTTGGAGTTAAATATCAGCAAACTCTGTTTGTGGCAAATCTTGGAGATTGTCGTGTTGTTTTGGGAAAGAAAGTTAGCGACACTGGAGTTATAGCTGCTATCCAGTTGACAACAGAGCATAATGTCAATGTTCTGGAAACAAGACAGGACCTTCAAGAATTACATCCTGATGATCCTGATATTGTTGTTCTAAAGCATAATATTTGGAGAGTAAAAGGCATCATTCAGGTTATTTTAGATTACAGTTTATACATTTACTTTAATGATATTTTGCATCCATTTCTGTGATAGATTTTCCAAAGTTTATAGGGGGGCTAGTTCATTATTTAAACTGCTCTTGATTTGTGTTATACTAATATTTTTGCAACTACAGTACTTTAGCTCTCAAGGAGTCACTAAATGCAAACTTTGGTAGTATTGTAGATGATGCAAGTCCATTCAAAATTTATATGGGCAGTAATGCAGGGAGCAGTTTTCAGCATTTTGGTGTTCCTTTGAGGAACTTTTATTAAATATATGTGAGAAGAGTATGTTGAACTACATATCATACTGATCTGACTGCTATTTTGCAGTTATTTTATACTCTGATCTATATTTTTAATAAACGTATTAAAGGTTGCTTTGCTGTTGTGTGGATAAGATACCAGTCATGCCACGAGCAAATCAGCTGGCATTAAGATAGAATCAGTTGTTTTTTTGGCGTTTCTTTAAGACTACACTGGCAAAAAATGCAAAATATAAATATAATACAAATAATAACTTAGTGGATTTAGTACCCTAAGAGTCCAAGTAGAAGTTGAAGGCAATACTCGTAGTTGGGGAATTTAATCCCCTGTTCCTGTCAATTAGTAGACAATATGTTTTCAGCCACCAGTCTTACTTTCTCGGTGAGAGGCCGTTCCTTTGTTTAAGTGAAAGTTTCCTATTCATATTAACTAGTTTTAAATCACAAAGAACTACTATATTTTTTATGCAGGTTTCCAGATCTATAGGTGATGCCTATATGAAATATGCACAATATAACAGGGAGCCACTTAATAAAAGATTCCGAGTTCCTGAACCAATTAAGATGCCCATCATGAGTTCAACACCATCTATACTTTCTCATCCTCTTCATCCAAATGATTCTTTCCTTATATTTGCTTCTGATGGTTTATGGGAGCACCTGAATAATGATGAAGCTGTGGAGATCGTCCACAATAATCCTCATGCAGTAAGCACCTGAATTATGAATATGTTTAATTCATTCAATTATTATATGTGCTAGAGGTAATTTATGTCGAGGGTAAACTGCTTTACATTCTTAGAATTCCAAGAAATTGCAAATTTTTACCCCGGATTTCAAAATTTCTATGTTACTTAAAGTTCAACTGGGAGCGGAAGGCAAGGTATTATTGGTGAAGCGATTCTTTGCAGTCAATTTGAAAGGCCCAATGATAATAGTCCTCTTACTAGCATTAGTTAGTTGTTTCTTCTCGGTCATAGTATTTTGTGTTCTTTGTTAATAATAAATATTTCAGTCATGTATCACTACTGCTTTTTTCTGCTCACAATGTCTTGATTTTGAAACAGGTAAGTGCCAAGAGGCTAGTCAGGGCTGCCTTCCATGTAGCAGCTAGAAAATGGGGAATTTCAAATTCTGATCTTAGGAAGATTGACAGGAGGATGCCGCGTCATTTCCATGATGATATGTCTGTAATCGTTTGGTTCTTAAACCATGACCGAATATCTACAGAAGTGGGACTACATAGTCGACTCTCTGTCAAAAGTCCTCTAAATCATTGATTGTTTTTTGTATCAGAACATATTACTTCCACTCCTAATTTCATTCAGATACCACTTTAACATATGAACGGCTAGCGAGCGGCATTCAGAAACCATTATTTTTCCGTATTACTGACAGAATGTTGGAAAATACTACTACTACTACTATTTTGTATATCATGTGGTCGTTGTTTATGTTTTCTAAAGGATCAATGAATATTGTGCTAATTTTTATTTCGTGTGTTACATTTTTAAGTGAATGACGGAAGTCTTACATGATGCAGGAGCTTGATGAGTTTTGTCTCGTGCTTCTCTAGTTTATCCGAGTTCAAAAGTAAAAGCTTTTTACATTTCTTGGAATATTAGTTGGTTTTGACAATGTATATTAGTAATTGGTTTTGATTAGGCCGTTGTTGGTTTTGACTATGTTGTTACATAGTTTGTTTAGATAATCAGACGTTTTTGAGTTGGAATACTAGTTGTATCGATTAGGACAATTTGTTTAGATCGTCAGTTGTTATTTTTGGGTTGGAATGTTTGGCGGTTCATTATGTTAATGTAGCTAAGTTATTTTGATGCTTAATCTTGAAGTTCTCTTTGGTAAGGATTCAAATAGTTGAGCTTTCCATTACCAGCCAAATCAGTGCAAATATAGCTTTCCATGATATAGAAATAAATTTTTGTAGCCGACCTGGAGAGCAAACTTGAGTCCCTCTTTTCAAAGAACTATTTAATTTGAAAAAGAATTTTCAATTCTAAGGTCCTTTAAATCACTATTTTAATTTAAAATGGCCAAAAATATCACAATTGAAATAAAAGGTCCCTTACATTACATCTTAGAAATAAAGAAAGAAAGAAAAAAAAAGGAAAAAAAAAAGGGGGTCCCTTACATCACAAAGAAACGTACATTAAACTTGTGTTTCCGGTCTCACATGAGTTGCAGGTCCCACTCTCACATTTGTTTGTATTTTACTCTAGTAAAGGAGGAGGAGGAGGAGTTAATTGATCGAAAATCAATTAAATTGATAAAAAATTAATAAAATTTATCGAGATTAAATAAAATTAAATAATTTGAAATTTGAATAAATAATAAAAAAGAATGCTATTTTATTCATATTTAAGATGACCAAATCTCGAATTGTCTTAATTTATTTTCTCAATTTAACTTCAAAATCAAGGATCATTTTCTTTGTGTTAAATCAAATTAATAAAATAATTAAATTTATAAAATAATGTATAATTCATAAATTAATTCAAATTAAATATTTCAATAAATTCCCGATTAATCTTCCATCAATTAACTCCAATTTCCCCATAAATCTTTCTTCTACTCTACAAAAAATTGAGACTAGTTATTCTAATAAAGTTCTACCTTTTTTCATCCTTTTTTTAAAATATTACAAATAAATCAAAAATTAAAAATAATAAAATCATATATAGCACCACCAATAAAATAATTCAATAAAAAACTAATTAATTTTTTTTGTATCTATTTTTTTCTTGTATGTTACAAAATGAGAAAATGACCAAAATACCTCAAAATAAGGTACCCATGATCCAAAATACTGATTTTCGGAACAGATGGCCCTCACTACCCACGAGCGTCGATGGGTATAGGCTTGTAGATCGTCGAAAGACGATTCCAACGATGTATAGAATATACACGAACGTTACCTGAATCAATCGGAAGAACTCCGTCGTTATTGGTCAAAACGTCGCCTGAAAATCGACAGAACAGTGTTTTGGAGAAGACGGTGGATACGCAACTCCAAAATGCGTATCAGCAAATACGAGTAAACGACTACGTGACTGCTTGTTGCTCATTTTCCAATGGCGTGTCTACATAACACTCCGTTACCAGTAGCGTGTCTTCAAGACATTCCTTCACCAATAGCGCGTCCCGTAAATATTTAGGACCGCCCAAATTGACGATAGGCATTTTGATAATGGAAAGTGGAAAAAAAGATATTTTGAACCATCACCCTTACAAAATAAATATTCCCTCCGTTTCAAAATAAGTTTCTTATTTCCTTGTGACACGTTTGCCAATACACATTTTTAATCGTTAATATCTTGAATTTCGTATTAGTATTAAATATAAAAACTTCACTGTATTAAAGTACTCATAAATACGAATCCAACAAGATCACTCATGACTATATTTTGTCTTATAGATTAGACGTAAATTAGTAATTTTATCTAGTATCATGAACAATCCCCGACATCTGGAATGGAAACTTATATTGAAACGGAGGCATTATTAAAAACAAGCAGCAGCGCCTACATAAGAATAAGAACAAAGGGGCAGTGTATGAGTCTCTCATCCTGTTTGTTTTCTTGACCAGAGCACATACACACACAGCTTCCCAACTAAAGCTTTGATCTTTTACCGGGTACACATATACATACACATATACACACAAGCACAGCTGAAAAAGGCTGTGGATTTTCACCTGTGGCATATTTGATATAAGCTTTAAATTTCTATAGCCATTGCATTTTGTAAAAATCGATTCTTTTTTTTTTTTTGCTTTTGATTTGGTGAAGAGATGGGCTATCAAGGTTTAATTTTACCTGTCCAATGCATCTAAATTTAGTTGATTCTTGATAAACCCTGAAAACCCCACATTTTAAAGGTGCCTAAAAACATGGGGTTTCAAGATTTTAGCTTTATTTATTTTTAATCCAGCTTTGTTTTGTTTGTTTTGGTGCAGATGGGTTCAATTGCAGCTGTTGGTTCCATTTCTAACAATGGAATTTGTTTGCGGAAAATTCAGGTTGATGGTTACTATCTGTAATTAAAGCTCTCTTTTTTATGTTCTCGATAATAAAATTGGAGCTGTTCACTTCATTTGTAAGTAGTTTAGGTTAGATAACAGTTATATACTCGGAGGTAAAATGAAAAACTAATATAATGAAATAATGAATCCTTTGTTGTTAGCTTTGATTAATGCTTATAGGATATTTTTTATTCTAGTTTCGGTTGCAGGTTCTATCTCTTTGTCTTTCTGGCTTGATTATAACTTGGAAACTTAACATGTTGCTGAATTGTGCGGCTTTTTCTCTATTTGCGTTGTTTTCTTGTTTCAGTTTTACTATTTCCTTTATTTTCTAGGTGCATTATTTTGTAAACTCAATGTGTTAACTCAGTTGACAAAACAAGAAAACTTTACGGCCGGTTTGAAAATAAAGAGGAAATGAAGAAAGATTATTCCTTTTAATGGTTCACTGTTGTGAAGGACAAATGGACAATGGCTCTCTTCTTTGTCTTTTATATTAAACCATTTCTTGCACAGTTGCACTGTGGGAGTATCTGGTGCACATGTTCGGTACAGAATCTATGCTTTGTCGATTTCCTTTTTGAAGTTAACTGGCAGCTGTCTATTGCATCCATCCCGCCCTTCCTCAATTAAAGTCTCATTTTCAATAAAAGCTGCCAAAATATTTTTTTATATCTATTACCTCGGAGTACTAGTCTTATGTTTCACATTTTAAATGTATACATTGCCGTTGGTGCTCAATCATTATAGATCAGGGACGGATGGCAGAATAATATTTAATCTTCAAATATGCAATAATTTGAAAAGGGTGTTTTAGTATTGCATGGAAACAACAATATAAATATAAAAAAAAAAAAGAAATGAGAATATGGGATCATAATTAGATAATCACTTTAGCATTTCCCTTGACTTGTAAATTTTGTCTTTAAAAAAATAGTATCTATAATCCAATTTTCTACGAAATTCAGGATGAAACATGGTACCCCAGGGTTAGGAATTTGAGGGTTCGAAGTTCTGTCGCCTCAAAACAAGAGAGCTTGCAATTTTCTAAGGTTGAATCTCATAAATTGGAGAAAACTGTTCGAATTGGTGTTCTTGGAGCGAGTGGTTACACTGGATCAGAGGTATGATATTCACTGAAACTTTAACTCCAGGTTGAATTGCAATGCTGTGGAAATGAACAATTTCTAATAAAGTACAATTTATTACATTTCAAGGTAATGCAGAAGATTTCATAACTCATTTCGGAGAGCACTTGTTAAGCTGTTCGCATATGTGGTTAAATTTTATACTCATCTTTTTGGTTGTAATCAGAATAAAACTAACTGATATCAACTATTCAAACATTGGAATTTTGAATTTACACTTGAAAATGCCACGTTATTTCTTTCTAAACTGTGATTAGGTGTAAATTGTTGAGAAACCTGATTTGCAAAAAGAAGAAATTAATTAGGGGAGGTGAGCGGAGAATGGAGCAAAAAGAGTTGTAGTATACATTACAGCTTAGTAATCCAACTGATTGTATGTGTCTTTATATGTGCCTTACATGTACAAAATCTTTGTTATGGTGTTCCCTTATCTGTACTATACTAGTAAAGTCAAACTGGAGACGGTCCATGGTCGGTCGGTCTTCCATAATTTGTGGCTAATAAGAAGTTTTAAGTTGGGCTTTAGCAATAGTTTAATAAAAATTCCAGCCCTTCCTATTATATCATATTGGATTATACCCTTTAATCATATTACCCCAAAATTGGGGTATATTAAAAATTTTAAAAATGGACTTCTAACACCTAACAAGTTTAGATAGGGTGTAAACTTTTGTTACGCGGACTTGGCTAAAAGTGTCCAACATTGATACGTGTCCAAGTATCGGACTCGGCAACATTTTGAAAAATATTCATGTTTTTGGCCTAAAATAAGTGTCCAAGTCCGAGTGTCGAGTGTCCGACACGGGTACTCGAAGGTAAAATGAAGAGTCCGAGTAACAATGTAACATAGGTGTAAACAACATGAGTTACAATAATTATTTATTTTATAATATATGGTGTGGCTAAAATGGAAGATGGACTTCAAAAACAGTATAGTTAGACCAAATCTACTGCACAAAGAAAAGAAAAAATAAAAGGGAACAGAGAAATGAAAGGGGAAGATATGGTGGTGGTAGTGATGGGTGGCCCGTTGTAAAAAGATCACTACCTCCACCGGGAGAAGGTGAAAGCCGTATCACGCTTCACATTCCTCACACCTGCCTGTAAGAGAATGCTGTAATTGTTGTAGCGCATAGTCTGCATCGAATCACACCTCGGATGCTTCTGGTTCGGCTATTTTTTAATCTCTGTCACCACTGGAAATATCAAACACTGCAGCATCTCACCTTGTGCTATGAGTGACAGAGATCAAGCCACAGAAGAATGACGTGCCACAGGTGTAACTTATTGGAGGTGATTTTGCTACACCGATGCAAGCATTGCGCTCAATTTCTGGGTTGGTGGCTTTCAGTTTAAACTGCCATCTGTTAACCTTCTGCCTTCTTTCTTTCTCTTAAAAAATAACTCTCTTTAAAGCTTCTCCCTCTAAGTTTAACAGGCCGGCTTTTGACACGTGCAGCAAGTGCACTGGCACAGTGCCCACGATTCTGGACAAAATTTAAGGGGCCCATTTTGTACTTGCTTTCCTCTATTATACTCTTGACAAATATAACAGCCTATCTATACTTTTTTTTGGTCAATCAGCCTATTTATAATTTAATATGCGTGTATGAAAATATGAAATTGACATTCATTATATTATTACTTTATTAAAACACTCATTAGTTCCAAAAAACAAGCCGTGTATGACTCTTCCAATCCTCCTCTCCCGCCACTAATTAGCATAAGCAGTGCCATATTCAAGTGATAGTTGTATCTTTCTTGAGACTTGGAAATAGAATTATGTTTTTTGCATTAGTTTCAGTCAAGTAGCTGTTCAATTATAGTAGTACATCGTCGGAATAATATTTTGTTACTGTGGAAATTTATGAAAATTTAATTTTGCTATTTCAGAGGAGCCTCATTTCTATTTTAGCACAGAGCGTCAGAAAAGTCCAAGACGGCCCTGTCTAAACTTTAAGTTGTATCATGTCTCACACACATTCATCCCTCCTTGCTTCTAATTATTAGCTTCCTCTTGCAAATTGGATTTCATAACAATAATTATTTAAACACAATTTAAACTTGGATAGAATTTACATGACAGTATTACCTGTAGCACCAAAGGTTTAGTTTATTATTCTTTTTTGGCTAATAGCTGATCCTTATTTTTTCAGATCGTTCGGCTCCTTGCTAACCATCCATATTTTGACATTACCTTGATGACTGCCGACAGAAAAGCTGGTCAATCAATTGGATCAGTGTTTCCGCATTTGGCCACACAAGTATACATCACAATCAATCTTATGTGTTCTTAACTGTTCAGAAGTGTTAGTCTTGTTTTCATTTGTTTAATTATATATAAGTTAGAAGCTTATGATTCTAATCATTGAAATAATTGTTAGTAGGACAATTTCCTTCTGCTGGAAGTCTATTATTTTTTTACAGTCTCTTTCTCTCTCTCTCTCTCTCTCTCTCTCTCTCTCTCTCTCTCTCTCTCTCTCTCTCTCTCTCTCTCTCTCTCTCTATATCTATATCTATATATATATATATATATATATATATATATATATATGTTAAAGTTACACAAATTATAATAGAAAGTGATTGATCATAATATCATCATTAGGTTTATAATAAGCCATGCACCTCTAGGTTCTTACAATATCATTCAACGAGTCTGGACCACACTTAACTGAGTTTTATAGTTCTTTCATGCAGTTTTTTAAATTGCAACTGCAAGAGGTGACTAAATGTAAGATTTATTTGCAATAAAGAAAACTAGTTAAAACTACTGTAGTATATATGCAAATATGTATTTATGTACTTCGAAGAAATTTGTTGATTGTTGATATATCTGCACATATATATCCTAGTTCTATAACAAATTTGTTCTTACATATATGTATATATGTAATGCTCATTCATTCATTTATGAGAGTGCCATGATGTTGTTGATATATCTTGAAAGAAGTATATTTCTTAGCTATAAGCTTCTATTATGCTTAGTTTTGTTAGTTATATTTGTAATTTATGTATGCACTTAACATGTCATGTTTCCTGTATATTTGCAGGATTTGCCAGATATGGTTGCCGTAAAAGATGCAGATTTTTCTGATGTGGATGCTGTGTTTTGTTGTTTGCCACATGGAACCACTCAGGTCTGCAAGCGATTTCATCATATGTTGCTAAACTTAAATCATAATGTCAAGGATGCGAAGCTTGTACAAACTTATCAGTTTTAGTTAAATATGAAGGCTGTATTTTTTTTTCTAACCTAATTATACTGTTTTTTTATTGCAGGAAATTATCAAGAGTCTTCCTACCAGGTTGAAGATTGTTGATCTTTCTGCGGTAATTATAATGAGATATTCCTTGGGATTTTGCAACTACTCTGTTAGTTGCTGCACTAACCAGAAGTAATATAAACTTTTATGCAGGACTTCAGGCTGCGAGACGTCAGTGAATATGAAGAATGGTATGGTCAGCCTCACAAAGCAACAGATTTACAGGTTGGAATATGTGTAGCTCGAGTCAGTACACTCAGTAGCATATGCATAGACATTATCTTCATCTTTGAGTTTTCCTATTTGTTTGGGAAACTAAGAAACATTTTGATTTTGTTTAACCAGAAAGAAGCTGTATATGGTTTGACAGAGATATTAAGAACTGAAATTCAGTCGGCCCGCCTGGTGGCAAATCCTGGCTGTTTTCCTACTTCCATCCTACTTCCTCTAATTCCCTTGATAAATGTAAGAGCCTTCTCATCTTTGATATCTTGCTGCATCACAAGGCTGCTGTAAGATCGTACTTCATGATACAGTTTTTCTTTTTGCTGTAGGAAATCAGTTACCATGTGTCACAGTTTGATGTTACAAATTAGACTTGTGATTTTGCCATAGTTGGAACAATTTTTAAATATTATGGAATTTTATGTGACATATTTTGCATAACGAATGACTTAGCAGCAGCCCAAAAATGTCCTGCCATTGTTTTGCAGACTTTTGATATGTTTTTGACATGTTTAATTTTAGCATGGATATTGTATTATTGCTCCAAGGAAAACTTTTTTGCAGAAAATTTACTTTACTATCTTTGAAATTATCAAATCTTGGTGAACTGACTAAACTTCTCTTTGTAGAGTAGTAGTTAATATATATATATATATATGTATGATCTTGTGTTTTGCTATTTGGATTGAGTAATTCTTGAGAGACATCTGATTTGCCCTTATCTATATTGAGTGTGTCTTGCCTTTGTTATTTGACTATGTTTCTGCATCCGTGTCTTCCAGGCTAAGCTTATTGAAGTTAAAAATATTATCATCGACTCAAAATCTGGTGTTAGTGGAGCAGGTTTATATTTAAAGTTACATCCTTAGATTTAATTAGCAATATATTCATGATGCCATATGCAGTGTGCAGCTTTTGATACTGGGTACTCCTGCAGGACGTGGTGCAAAAGAGGCAAATTTGTACACTGAAATTGCTGAAGGTATTCATTCTTATGGTGTTACCAGACACCGTCATGGTAAGCAGTCTCACGCTAAACCTCATTACATGATTTGATTATGTGGTCCTGCTGAACTCACTTCATATTCTGGAGCCTCCTTTTGTCAATTTTTCTGTTAAACTTTTGTGACTTTCATAAGTTTTGTTGACATTTCCAACATAATTGAGCATTGCTTTGAAGTTTCCTATTTCATTTTCACGGGTTGTTGCATAGTGTAAGCTTTAAATTTAGACCAAAGAAGCATTAATGTTTCTACCTGACTTTCAGCTCCAGAGATTGAACAAGGATTATCTGATGCTGCACATTCGAAAGTGACCATGAGCTTTACTCCACACTTGATGCCAATGGTGATGGTCGCACTTGTATATGTGATAAACTTTCGATTTTTTCATCTGTTTAACTCATACAACCTTTTATAGAGCCGTGGTATGCAATCAACTATTTACGTGGAAATGGCTCCAGGAGTATCTAGTGAGGATCTGAACCAACATTTAAGGAGCTTTTATGAGGTAATTAGGATAATCTTAACTTTTTCCATGCTATCTTCAGCTAGATTCTGTTTGTTCCGTTGCCTTCTTAGTTATCGTCATCCTTTGAACACCTGCATGGCAGATGAGGATGACAACCGTTGGCTGTAATAGCCTGTAATATGCTCTCAATTATAACAAAAATTATATTTCTATTACTTTTAATGAGGTTCCAAAGTAATATAATATATTCGAGTTATTCTCTTTGTTTTCGATCGGATTTATTTTAAAACTAACACATTGGTTTGAGATAAAGTACCGTTCTTCTTTAATAGCTTTTGTAGTCGTTTTACTAGATGAAATATGGGCATGGGTTAGTATTAGTGGAGTCACATTCTATGGAGTTCACACTATTATTGTCAAACTTTGTTGTTTTGACTTTGGAGCAATCTTAGTTACAATCTAGATACAAGGGATAGAGGAAAAAGGAAGAAAAAGGGCCAACTTAAAATGCAAGTCAATACCAATAGTGAGAAATTATATGTTTATTGTTATTGATTATTGTCTATTGACAGTGTATTTAAAATTTTCCTTTTTTCCTTTTTTTTTTGTGTATGCAGAATGAAGAATTTGTCAAGTTGATGAAGGATGACAAACCTCCTCATACTCGACATGTCCGAGGATCAAATTACTGTTTTGTTAACGTTTTTCCTGACCGAATTCCTGGAAGAGCAATAATTATATCTGTTGTATGTTTTTTTAATTGTTGCAGCTTTTGTAGTCATTTGTTTCTGTAATTATTTCTGTACATGTCAGAAGACTGAGAGTTTTCTTGCAGATTGACAATCTTGTGAAGGGAGCCTCGGGTCAAGCTATACAGAACTTGAACTTGATGATGGGAATTCCAGAGACCACAGGGCTTCTCTACATGCCGCTGTTTCCTTGATGCATATTTCTCTTAAAACCGCACGAGTAAGCAGATTAATGTTATCACATTTTTGTATATTTGTATCTAAATTTCAAAGTTCTAGCACGAGTATATACATGCTAGCTGATATTGTGCATTTGCATTCAGGTACTTGTGGGACAATCTCTGTGAAGGCCTCCCATAATTGCCTTAAGGACGCTGCATGAACTTTTGATTCTAAGCCTCGAGTAGGTTTGGTGTTTAAGAATTTTGTATCAGAATTTCATATGGACCATTAGATGATGTTTCTATTTTACATTTTCGCAAGGTAGTAGATGGTACAGATACTACCAGAAATCGTGTGTATCCTTTTAAACATTAGTAATATTCCGGTGGTTATTATTATGCCTTTGTAGTCTATCCTAAAGCTCGGAATCATTTCCAAATTTTTGTTAGTGTGCCCATGATTTTTAGGAAGGCTATATCAAAACTAACTCATTATTGACACTTTTTTTTGTGCCAAGTGACACATTTTCTCTCCTGCGTTTTTTTTGCTGATATTGGCTGTTCATTTCTGCTGACATGGTTGTATCATATACTCCCTCCGTTTCATAATAAGTTTCCTCTTTTTAAAAACACGTTTGTCAGCGCACACTTTTGATCGTTAATATCTTGAATTTCGTATTAGTACTAAATATAAAAACTTCACTGTATTAAAGTACTCATAAATACGAATCCAACAAGATCACTCAGGGCTATATTTTGTCTTATAAATTATGCGTAAATTAGTAGTCAATCGCTTATAATGAATAGTAACAAAAGTCAAAATGGGAAACTTAATAAGGTACGGAGGGAGTACTATCAAACTAGTGGTTTTATCTTTAGCTACTCTCATGACATGATATCAAATAGGAGTATCAATTATGTTATTATTAATTCTCTCTCACAATTTATACGTGCTTTTAAACTTATATATGTGTAGGAAAGTTTAATTATTTTTTTGGCAAAATAAGAATCTTATTTATTATAATATATTAAAAATTAAACATTGTAATTATATTTACAATCTTGTTTTTGCCTTTTTGGAAAATGTAATTAGACAACTTTGTTACTCATTTTATATTCTTTTCACTAAAGTAAAGGCCAATTGTGTATAAAGCAGTCTATTATGATTATGATATACTAGCGTAAAGCCGTGCGATGCACGGATTTTTTTATTTTAATATTATATAAATTTTTTCATTTATTTAAATTAATTTTTTAAAAGATGAATTTTGGAGGCTTACATTATTATATCAGATGATTTGATAATAATTATACAGATGTTATCCGTGATATTTCTAGAAATGGAAGGATTTTAGTTAGAAAATATAGAAAAGATGATAGGTTTTAGTTGAAAAAGGTAATGGATTAATTATTGGTAATTATAAAATTATTATTTTTATTAAATAGAATGCATGTGATATGATTAGAAAAATATAGGATTTAGTTAGAGAAAATTAAAAAGGAAACATGTTATAGGTGAAAAATATAATTGATTAGTTTATAGCAATTATAATTTAATTACCTTATTTACTAAATACAATTGTACGAAATATTTTTAGAAAAGGTGAAATTAATATTGTCCGTGATATATATATCTATTAAAAGAAGGATTTTAGTTAAAAAAATATAGGAAAGATGATACGTTTTAGTTGAAAAAGGTAATCGGTTAATTATTAATATTAAAATATTATTAGTTTATTTTATTAAATAAAACCTCCCTTGATATAATTGGAAAAAGAGAGATTTTAGTTAGAGAAAATAGAAAGGTAACGTGAAAATTAAAAAAAATAACATGATTTATGTGAAAAAGGTAATTGATTAACTTATATAATTATAATTTAATTATGTATTTTTACTAAATAAAATTGCTCATAGTTTTTAGAAAATGAGAAATTAATGTTGTCCGTGATATTTCTAGAAAAAAAAGGAGTTTAATTAGAAATAGAAAAGATGATACATTTTAGCTGAAATGGTAATCGGTTAATTATTAGTATTATAATATTATTATTTTATTTTATTAAATAGAAACATCTGTGATATAATTGGAGAAAAAGAGATTTTAATAAGAGAAAAGAAAATAGGTACCGTGTTTTGGTTGAAAAAGATAACCGTTCATGATATAATTGGAAAAATAGAGATGTTAATTAGAGAAAAAAAGAAAAGGTAACGTGTTTTGGGTGAAAAAGATAATTGATTAGTTAATAGTAATTATAATATAATTACGTTATTTTATTAAACAAAACTGCTCGTACTATTTTTAAAAAAAGAGATATTTTAGTTATATAAAATGTGAAAGATATTCTATTTTACTTGAAAAAGAAAATTGTTTAGTTATTGAAAAATAGAAAAGGTAATATGTTTAACTTGAAAAAGGAAATTGATTAATAAAGGAAAAATTTTAGTTAGATAAAATATAAAGGGATATTATATTTTATCAGAAAAAGGAAATTATTTAGTTTTTGAAAAAGAGAAAAGATAATATTTTTAACCTCAAGAAAGAAATTTATTAGTTAGTAGAAAAGGTAATATGTCTAACCTGAAAAAGGAAATTGATTAATAAAGGAGAAATTTTAGTTAGATAAAATATAAAAGGATATTGTATTTTAGGAAATTAGTTAGTTAGATAAAATATAAAGGGATATTATATTTTATCATAAAAAGGAAATTATTTAGTTTTTGAAAAAGAGAAAAGATAATATGTTTAACCTTAAGAAGGAAATTGATTAGTTAGTAGAAAATGTAATATGTCTAAAAGGAAATTGATTAATAAAGTAGAAATTTTAGTTAGATAAAATATAAAAGGATATTATATTTTAGGAAATTAGTTAGTTCTTGAAAAATAGCAAAGATAATATGTTTAAACTAAAGAAGGAAATTAATTAGTTAAATTATCTGTAATTAAGTAATGGAATTTATTAGTTAGTAGAAAAGGTAATATGTCTAACCTCAAAAAGGAAATTGATTAATAAAGGAGAAATTTTAGTTAGATAAAATATAAAAGGATATTGTATTTTAGGAAATTAGTTAGTTAGATAAAATATAAAGGGATATTATATTTTATCATAAAAAGAAAATTATTTAGTTTTTGAAAAAGAGAAAAGATAATATATTTAACCTTAATTGATTAGTTAGAAATTGATTAGCTAGTAGAAAAAGTAATATGTCTAACCTGAAAAAGGTAATTGATTAATAAAGTAAAAATTTTAGTTAGATAAAATATAAAAGGATATTATATTTTAGGAAATTATTTAGTTCTTGAAAAATAAAAAAGATAATATGTTTAAACTTAATAAGGAAATTGATTAGTTAGTTTATCTGTAATTAAGTAAGGGTAAATAAGTAAAATCAACGGTACCGACCAACCGACCAACCGACCAACCGACTAACCAAACTTTTAATGTTTCGGCTTTTATATAATACTAGCTTATAACCCGTGCGGGTTTCTTTTGATAGGTTATAAAATTTATTTAACATTATAATTATATTTTTATATAATCCTTATTTTTAATATTTTTTTAATTTTAATTTAATATAAATTTATATAATGATATGCATGGTTTGAAATTTATTTTGTAAAATTCTAAATTAAAAATGTCGTTGACGGGTTCTAACTTTGAATTTTTAGTAAATTAATCATATAATATATCTTATTATTAGATCTAACGATTCTTATTTATTACTAAAAATAATGATTTGAATATATGGTGAGATATTTTTGGGTGTATATTAGTTATCGCAAGATTAATTTTAAATTAAACGTAACTTGTTTTAATTACAAAAATTACTACTAAAATAATTACGGAAAGATATGGTGTGATATTTTGGATATATATTAATTATTGTAATATTATTTTTAAATTAAATGGTAAAGTGTTTCAATTAGAAGTAAAATCTTTAGAAAAAATGGGTAATTGAGTTGTTGGAGCTGAAAAAAGAGTCCAAGTAGAAGCTCAATATGGATAAAGGAATTTTAATCTGAATATAATTACGTTAACCTGCGCACGGGTTTCTTTTGATAGGTTATAAAATTTATTTAACATTATAATTATGTTTTTATATAATCCTTATTTTTAATAATTTTTTAATTTTAATTTAATATAAATTTATATAATGATATACATGGTTTGAAATTTATTTTGTAAAATTCTAAATTAAAAATGTCGTTGACGGGTTCTAACTTTGAATTTTTAGTAAATTAATCATATAATATATCTTATTATTAGATCTAACGATTCTTATTTATTACTAAAAATAATGATTTGAATATATGGTGATATATTTTTGGGTGTATATTAGTTATCGCAAGATTATTTTTAAATTAAACGTAACTTGTTTTAATTACAAAAATTACTACTAAAATAATTACGGAAAGATATGGTGTGATATTTTGGATATATATTAATTATTGTAATATTAGTTTTAAATTAAATGGTAAAGTGTTTCAATTAGAAGTAAAATCTTTAGAAAAAATGGGTAATTGAGTTGTTGGAGCTGAAAAAAGAGTCCAAGTAGAAGCTCAATATGGATAAAGGAATTTTAATCTGAATATAATTACGTTAACCTTAGTAATTAGCTTTTTAAGATATTTTTATAATTTAATTATCTGTGAAAACCAAAATAAATGGGATAACCAAACCGAAAACCAAACCGAAAACCAAACCTTTCAATGTTTCAGCTTTAATATAATAGTATAGATAGATTGAGAGATTGTAGATAAATATGTTTCAATAATTACAGGTGAAATAAAATTTAAAGATATAGATTAATTGAATGTAAAGATTATCGACTCAAATATCTAATGATAAGTAAATGTGCAAATTTCAGGTAAGAGTTTGCTAGTTGAAATTCCTTGAAAAAGAAAAAAATGTGACTGGATGCTAAATTCTTTAGTAAAACAAAGAAGCCAAGTAAAAAGTCAAAAATATACAAAGAAACATGCCGTAATTATGAAATTCTGTCTTTAAATAGTAGTAAAGAAACTAAAATAAGTAGCATTTTTTTATGTATCCTTAACTATTAAAATGAAGAACAGGATTGAAATTAAATTTAAAAAAAAATAATGTGCAAGACAATTTTTAGATATTATCCATGAATCGATTTTTTTTTTAATTTAAAATTACTCATAAAATCGGCCTCCCACACAAACAGTATGAAATGAGTGATTAAAAAAAGAAAAAAAAATTATAAAAAATACTACTTTTTGAATTTTTTTTATGCAATTTAGCTACGGTATGCAAATGCAATCAAAAGAAATCAAATACAACTTCATTTTACATTTTTTAAAAAAGAAATTGAGATTACATTCTTTTTTTTTGACTAAAAAATTGAGATTACCTTTGGATGCATTTAAGGTTGGTTTTAATTGCATCCAACTCCATTTGATTGCAAATTCATATTTTTGCGAAAAAAATTAAAAAGAACTTATTTGCAAAAATTTAAACAAAAACATTTTTTTGTTTAAAAATTAATAAATAATCAAATTTTCCAAAAAAAAATTATCTACCTAAATCCAACAGTGTTCACAAGTGGATAAAGAGGCTTCACTAAAAGCCTGCACATAAATTTTTAGTTGAACATAGGGGTCTTTTTTAGCTCATCTGTTAAAATCTAATTAGCTTCCCTCAAGAAATATGAAAAAGTGAGTTATTTGCTGCAAATAGCTGAAGCCCAAGAGAGGTCTTTCTCAAGATGTCAGCTGCTGCTTCTTTTTCTGCTGCTGCAATATCCCCCACCTCATTCAAGGTTGCTTTTTCTTGAATTCTTATATTTTTATATTGGGTTTCTTTAAATGTGTTGATTTTGGTTAGAATATGAGATTTTGCATCAAGGGTTTTGTTCCATTTTATCATTTTCTTTGTGGGATTATTTGTTTTGCACTAATATTTTTACCTCAATGAAATGGGTTTATGTTTAATTTTGGTTACTGGGTGGGTTTTTTTAATTTTCGAACATTAGGGGTTTTACTGATGATGTTACATCAGTAGGTTTTGTTTGGTTGTTAGGGAATGGAATGAAAATTTATTCGATGATGTAGATAGAGAGGATAGATAATGTTAAGGTGGAAATGTGAGGAAGAATTGGCGTTTTCTTGAAATTCGGAGAATATAATTTTAACTAGGAAGTTATGGAACGAAAGGAAATATGAGGAAGAATTAGCATTTTCTTGAAATTCGGAGAATATAGTTTTAACTAGGAAGTTATGGAACGGAATAAGGAAGGAATAGATAGTACATTAGTGTCAAAAAATAGCCTATGTTTGATTTCGTCGCAATCCCCTTTTTATCTTATCGGACCTGCAAGAGAGATAAACCAAAACAAAGATCAACTCAACAAATGTGGTATGTGCTACACTCTTTGTTCAACGAAGGGAAATGATAAATGCGTAGGCCTGGCAGTTTAATTTCCCTTATAATATGTGTTGTTGGATGGAAGCTGGGTATTATATAGAAAGTTGTTTCCTGTAGCTATGTGCCAATTTTTTAAGTAGCGGCATCTTGTAAATTTTATATTTAATTTGTATAAAGGCAGCTGCCATCTGATTGATGGTAGACTAGTATGTTTATGCTAATAAGGTGTAGTTGCTTCAAATTTATCTTTCATTTATGGTGTATATGCATGTTAGATATGACAAATTTATTTGTGCTTCAGCAGGGTAAGTCTTGGTCTTTTAATTCAAATGGCTTCTTATTAAGTGTGAATACAAACAAGGGATATAGAAATCCCAGGCAAAAAACTATATGCGCCATAAACATGACTTCTGGAGGGTTGGGTGAACCGATAAAAGCGAAGTTAGACCTCTTAAGTCAAAAGGCAAGATCAATTTGGGATAGTTCACCGCAGCCAGTGCAGAGTTTTCCCTGGAACAAAGTTGCAGAAAGTTTCATCCAGCTCATTCTTGACTTAATATTAGCAGTAATGAAGTATTTGAGTGTACCCGTGCTGGCAGTTTCCTCCCTGAGTGAGATGTCGTACTGTGCTCATGAAAGAAAGCTATTTCTTGTACCAATTCCTATTCTAGTTGGTGTTGCTTTAGCGGGAATCCTAAAAGAGACAGCCTTAGAACTATCTCCGCTTCTCAAGGTACAGTAATTTTACAATATAGCTTGCTGAGTACTTAAGATATGACCATGTATGCTTTTGTCATTTGTACGAAAATCTCCACCCCCCAAGTTATATATAAATGTATGCACACACATATATATGTATATATGATACTTCGGCTGACTATCACGATCTCTAATGTTTTTCATTAATTTTCAGGAAGCAGAAGTTCCGTGGCATCTAATTGCTGTAGCAATTTTCTTCACGTTAATTAAATTGCCAGGTCCCTATTATCCATATTGGGGCCGCATTTTAATTCCACATATCGCAAATGGGGGGCTACTGAGGACTCTATGGTTTACATTTGTGTGGTACGGGAGGCCCAAACAAGCAGCGGCAAGACCAGAGACCTTAAGTGACAATATTCCTGAACAAAATGCGGCTTAAGTATGCAAACAAAACTATTTGAGTGGGTGCCAAAAGTCTATTACTGAGAGAGGTGCTTAGTAAACATGCTGAATGTGTTGTTAGAATACACTAAAACTTGTAAGATTGGTTTTTCTATAGGGGACTTCATGAATCTAAGCCATCTCTTCGTAAAGAGAATTCAAGTTTTTAACTGACACCAGGTGTGTTTTGATTGAGCTAAATTTTGTTGCATGTCTTAGACATGTCTCCTTGTAATAATACTAGAACATGCCAATCTTCCCAGTAGCGGCTTGGTAGATCTCCTGTGGCTGCGTTATTGGTAATTTATTGATTAAGAACATTATTTCACCTTGATGATGTACTGAGTTTAAGTTTGAATATGACATTCAAAAATTTTAGCAGTAAGCATTTTAACATATAGAGAATCTCTCCAGTCTGTAGTTGTGGCAGAGATCCAAGGGGGCTGATGCCCCAGTTTGAAAATAGTTGGTATAGAAACTGGTTACTTGGGAATATGGTCGGATGCAAGGGAACTGAAGCCCCAGTTCTTGAAAATTATTAAGCATGTAACCTAGTTAAGCCCGCTAATAGATTACCATTTTTTGTACTGGTTTCCCTTCGGATAATTGTTAACAGAAATGATAGAGTTCCCACAAAAATTTCCAAAACGGTTCCAAAAGCTTAGTTGTCAAGTTCTGATTGGATATGTATTTTAAAAATAAAGAAACCCTCCATGTATCCATATGAGTTCCACTAATTAAAAGATACCACTTGACATGCGGGAAGAATTTTGGGAACCATTTCGGGTTCCCTAGCATTACTCAATTGTTAATTATGTTCTTTATTTTGTGTCGATATTGCATCGTCCCACTTTAATTACATGACGCCTATAATTAGAAGTAATTGAATTTACATCACCAGTATTTTTCTTTGTGCATTGTTTAACACCTGAGAAGCAAGTACTTGAAAGAATGGACAATAAAATATTTTTGGGTCAATTTTGAAAAATGTAGACCTATATTAAATCAATTGGCATATCGTGGTACTCTAAAATTGGATAGTAAACCCCTCTCAATGTTTTAGCTTTCGAAATCAAGTTTTTTATTTGTTGAAAAATTGAAGCAAATATATTCAGTCCAACAATCAGGACAAAGCCAAAACAAAATGCTGAACTCTGGGAAAAAGAAGGCAATATTACTTTGAACTGCTTTATAACACCACTATAGAATAAGACAACGTATTATACAGACTTGACATATTGCAGATTTTCTGCTCGTCTCCATGATAATCTAGAAGGCAATGTTACAAATAAATTAATAACTAGGATACATTTCTTTTACTTCTATAAAGATAATATACAACACTAGTAATTGCAAGTCACTCAGCCGGAGCTCGCAGAGAGGTCTCCTGAAAACGCACTTGCACTTCCATATGACGCTGATCCAGTTTGTGAACCAGTAGCACGAGCTTTCCTCATCTGGCGTAACTTAAATACATCTTTAGGAAGTGGTTGGCTTTGTACAGAAACAGTATCATTGTCATCTTGCCCTGCAAATAATATACAAGATATCAGGAATCCAAAAACACAATTGCTATTTGCTGTAAAACTCTACCTCTTTACACAGCCCAGTTATGTATTATGAAAAGGCAAAACAAGAAGAAAGTGGCTTACATTCAAACATGGGTGTAGAGTTCCCTATATCGTTGTGTTTATAAGGCATGGTGCTATATCTATACAACTCTATGGCTAGACCGATAAATCAAATATTTAAAAAAAAAAAAAAAACTACTAAGGGCATAACTCTATGTGGCTAATCAATTACTACACTGGAAGATGTAGTAATTGGTAGATAAGATAATATAACTTGATAAGCTCATTCGAGTTAGAGAACCAATAAAGTATCAAAGTGCGTCCTTAAAAACTGGATGAGATAAACAAAAAACTGTAATCTGCCAACCCACTGGATGAAAGATGTCATAACTCATAATTATAGCTTATCACTTCGACTAATTAATTTTCTGAATGGCATTTTAAATGCCACATATCACATCGCCTTCCTCAGAAAATGTCTCCGATGTTTATTCTTCTTAGGTTGCTTATCAGATGTTAGTCCAATAATTGAAACAGATTCCCAGTTTCATGTATACATCAACATTACAACACACCATATAGTGAAATACTTTAAACATGCTCATATATAAAAGACATAATCATAGAGAATGAATTATGTTAACATACTGTCAAAATCTTTTCTTTTGCCAGTTTGTCTGTCCCTGGTTGGTTTGTATGTTGAACTGTTTGGAACTAGATGCGATTTGTTCGATCCTGAGATATCACTCAAACTTGGGGCAGTGACACCCTGCGATTGTTTTGAGGTAGTACTTCCAGTTTTTCCAGCTTGCTTTGCTGGAAAGTTGCTTTGCATACATATTGACAGCACAAAATCAACGTCAGGAGATGGACCTGGCCATTTTAGGAATCAACACATCAAAGATTAGCAATTCATAAGTTTACAATACTTTTTCTAAAAATAAACTGAAATCAAACAGTACATTAATTGTATAGACCACTAAGCAATTGTGAAAAGAAAATCCACCATAGGCTATAGACTGTAACAGGGTAGTTTCAGTATTAGAAGAAAACAAATTCACAGCACATTCTAAAGACGCGTTTATCCCAATTCACAAGCACATATAAAAAATTAATGCAACAAAGGCTTCATATTGACACTAAAAATACCAGTTGGATTGATACATATATGGACCAGAAAAAAAAGAGGAAAAAATGAGGGAAAAAGCTGGACCATCACGATTTTTTGCATTTCTGCTCTCAATTTAGTCACTGAAACTTAGAGCGTGTGGAAAGATCCTATTAACAAAGCCTTAGTTATCTTCCATATTTACAAAAAAGCATAAAAACGTTTTGCTTTTGTTATTCACCCCTGCTGCTAATAAATTTAGTCAGTGGCGTTATTCTAATCGCTAAGATCGGTAATAGGCATCCTCAAACATAGAAGTTAAAATTAAATACCTTCCACGGCTGGCAAACTTGCAATGAAGGACGCCAGAGCAGGCGGGGCAGCTCTTAGAATGTTGTTAGGACTATTAGATGTTCCACCAACAATAGACGGCACACTTAAACTTGATAAGGTGGCTGAATTAGATACTTCAGGTGCAGACGCTCCTGGGTTACCAAGAAAAAAGGTCAGCTTCTACATTAATACATTTAGGCTTCAGGGGAAACAAGAACACTGATATTTATATGAATGAGTATATAATCAGATTCAAACAACCCAAAAAACTTTGTACAGTTACTCGCACCCTCAAAATTCCATTTATCACGATCATATTTAAGGCTGCTTAGAAGTTGAAATAAACCTTGTATCTAACTAGTGAACCAATTGTCAGGAACAAATGACTATTTAAGTTTTCTTTCATTTTACGGTACATAACAGTAGTTATCTGCATTTTGGTTCTGTAATTTTACATGTCCACTGAAAAGGGTAAAAGAAGTTTAGACACGCAAACATGTTCCTCAGAGTAAATCTTAACTTTGGCAAGTACATCCCTCGAATTTGTGCACTCAAGACATATGAGAGATGGAGCTCATTAACTTCCAAGTTAAGTTACTTGAGTCCAGTTGACCATCATTTTACTTCTCTTTACTTAATTTGGTCTATATCCTCGACATATCAACATCTTCTCCGTTCAACTAAATGATGCTAGCTGGTCTTAGCCAATAAACTATGAACTACACTCCACATACCAGGCTTCTGTCTTGGATCGTAAACCATCATTCTTGAGGTATCTGGATAAATAACCTTTGTAGATTGATTTGAACGAGTTGCCAGTCCTGAAGAGGCCTTATCTGTGTGACAAAAGGAGTTTCATTAGACCAGGTGCTGTACTATTAACTTTTTCAGGAAAACAATACTTGAGTTGAAATATACCTGTCATAGTAGCTCCATTGGAAAGAGAAAAATTTTCACTTTTCTTCTTGATATTTTTTGAAAGCCACTACAAAATCAAGAAAGCAAAACTATAAATGCAAATATTACAGTGTAGATTTCAGTTCTGTAAGATAGAATGACAATATACATACATACACATATATATATATATATACACACACAAATATATATAATAATCATACATTTTGCAGTGGTTCAAACTTTCCAGCTGTGAATATATAAACAAAAAGCACATAGGTATACCATGTATATGTTCTCAATCACAACCCTTAGCAGTATAACAAGTAAAAGATAGCGAAACATACATCTTGTCTGACCAGGTTGTCTAAATCATTAGAAGAGCAAGGCCAAAGATCCATGAAACTATAGCGTGATACAACTTCTTGTAGCGAACTTTCTAAAGCTGATGCACTCTCCTCCCCTGTTCCAGAAAGAGCTTCCTTCCGCCTTTGCTCAACCTGCATAGGGGAGCCATATCATATCATATATTCATATGTAATCAAACATCATGCATAGAGTGTTGTACTCATTAAGCTTGATACTTAATCTAACCCCTACACATACAAAAAAAAAAAAACAAATAGATAACGAAAAAAGTTGTGTTATTACTACTGACATGCAGTGCGAAGCTCTGAAATTCAAAATTTAATATTAAGTCATTTGAACAATAGAGTTCAAGACAGATCTTCAAAAATGAAAGAAAGAAATTAATAGGTAAATAAAGATCAACTAATGGTTTTAGCAATGTCAAAGCTACATGAAAGCTTGTCGGATTGTATCATAGAAACTAATGAGAGAGCAAAAGTTATAGGACTTTGCAACATTTCCTAGTCCAGCAACAAAGAATATAATGAGCTGGAAGAAAGTGGAGAATAAGTCAATACAAACAATTATTGACGTTATTGCAGACAATTTTTAGTGGGTAGCATACAAAAGCTTGTCAATACAAACAATACATACTGTACATCTAAAACACAACATATCATCACTACCTTAAGCATGCTCGCAAGATCTCCATAGGTATGCTCAAATTGCGAAAATCTTTTCCAGACCTGCACAAGGAAATAGATGTTAAATTCAACCAAAACATCATTTTTCAGAAGGGAAAACTGTAGGCTAGGGATCCTATACAATAAAGGACGGGGCACAAGTTGAACACTTTCAAGTAAATAAGTCACAAGTTATTTTTTTATTTTTCTTTAATCTCTAGGCAATTATCGAAGATCAAAGAACATTTAAAGGACGGGGCACAAGTTGAACACTTTCAAGTAAATAAGTCACAAGTTATTTTTTTATTTTGCTTTAATCTCTAGGCAAGTATCGAAGATTAAAGACTATAGATGAACCACGTGATTGCATACTGAAACGTCCGGAAACCACCAAGTAAAATGCAACCATGGTTTGGACCAGAACTAGGCACCTTAATCCTTCAAACACCAAAATAAGGCCAACAAGCGGACACAGATATACATTGTGACTTGTGAGCTACGGAAAACACAAGAAATTAAAGCTAGAAACTAAACTCAATCAGGGAAAACAACGTAAGGATAGGAAGTAGCCACTCTGCGTTAGCACTACATCACACTGTTACGGTGTTGTGTCGAACAGGGGACTCAACATTGGGACATGGACACTCCATACTTCATTTTAAGCCAAAAGCATGAGAAATCATAAAATTTCAACATATCACTGAGTCCAACCTTGGATACACTGGGAAGATAATCACGAAAAGTTGAGACCTAAAAATTACAGACAATTGTGGGTTCAAATGGCAAAGACATTGGTGAAAAAATGATGCTCTTCCCAGGTAAAATGAATTAGTACAGGTAACACTTAACAGATCCCTTTAATTTATAGTTACAAGCTAGAAGTGGAAGGAACTAAAATGTTCTAAAATCTGGCTGCTATATTCTATCTCACTTCCTCCTACTTGTACACCATAATCATCCCAAAACATAACTAAGGTCCTAAGGTCGGCACAAGAATTTGGAAGTTAGGAACATATGTATGAAGGGTGAGAGTGAGTTAGGAACATATGTATGAAGGGGGGGTGAGAGAGAATAATAGGAGAAAATAAAAGCATTCATATTCCTAAATCATAAATCTTACAATCACAAAATCAGGTTATGATGGAGATTAAGTATAGATGGATAGTTATTAACTTTTAAGTTAACATAAACATCTTTAAGTTAACTTCATTACAAAGAGGATAACATAGTAAAAAGCTAAGTGTACCTCAACAGATTTCTCAGGCGGAAGAGAGCTCAATGCTCGTTCAAATAAAGCCCTGATATTTCTATCATCATTTAAGCGAGACAAAAAATCTGCATATCTGAAACTTTGGGTCAGGATAAAGTAAAGATAAAGTTTATTCAATTTTTTATTAGATGACAAAGTGGTAAAAATAATTGATGCAGGACAGCGGGTCAAAAATCCCGAAGAAGTATTTTGGAGCAATATAATAGGTTTTGGAAGCCCATTTATTAGAATATTTTAGAATAGGTCTAGTATTATTATTGACAAATTTGATTTAGAGTTTTAGATAAATTAGGAAATTAGATAATTATATATAGGAGTTTAGTTATTGTTATTCAGCAGAGTTTTTATTGTTGAGAATAATATATCGTTGAGTTTTCTACTTTAAATCCCTTGCCTCCCCTATCATTAATTATGGCACATTTACTGACTTACAATAGATTAGGTACATAAGAAAGGAAAATGTAAGTCTGCTACATTCTTTCACTGTTATAATGTCCAATGTCTTCATAACTACTGTGCATTTTTAGGTAACCATCACGTCTCAGGAACCCGACAAAATAATCAGCTCTCAGAAATCTTAATTGATTAAATTACCATAATCTATATATTATATTTAGACTAGACACATACTTTTATTGCAAGTACAACCTAAATCACAATTCACAACATTAATAAGCGTCATGTATATAAGAACAGGGCAACTCACTCAAGAATATATCCAGGCTCCTGCATATAGTGCTTCAGTCCTAATTCAAAAACGTTGTGTGCAACCTGCATTAAGATTAAGCAATGGTCAGGGAAATTATACTAATCAGACTTCTGGAAGTTAATCCAAGGAGTAGCTCAAGAGTATTGAGCTACTTTATGAATGTCTCTACTTGCAATGGATATGAAACTACATAGAGATACACTAGGCAAGGAAGCACACCCAGGGAACTGAAGGAGGTAACCTTCAGTGAACCACAAAGTTTAAAAATAAGAAAACTAGATAGTTGAAAATCAAGGTTCGCTTAATAAATATTTATCTGATTCTGATGACCCCTTATAAAAACCGCACGGATAAAAAACTTTAGCCGGTATACTTATTTTGACCAGGGAGAGGTATACAACCGCAGACAAGAGAAACTGTAAAGTTGTCAAAATTTAATACACAGATACTAACTTCACTCAGCATTCTTATGTTTGATCCTGAATGACTAGATGCAAACACTTCTCTGGTCATAGTGTCCTAAGCCTGTACCATTATCTAGTAAGAATGTAAGATAACAAATTTATCAGTATTCAGCTCACCTTGGCATCCTTATCAAGACAAAATGCCACCATAGCATATGCAACATAAACTTGGTAAGTGCAACTGGGAGAATCTCGCACAGCTAAGAAGTATCTACGAGCAGCTTCGACTCCTTCGGTTCTTCTCAGAAAACGAATAAACTGGACATCGAACATCACGATTTCAGAACTGACAAGTATTCTAAATATTGTTTTCCACAGGAAGCTCAAGTGTTAATACCTGTATATGTGATAGTGCTGTTGTGTTTGCTGGATCCTTCAAAAGGCCCTCATATGTTTTCTTTGCAAGCTACATCATTAAGAGGAGCACCAGTCAGTAAATAGATAAATCAGAAATGTTGACAAAGAAACAAAAATGACGCAGTTCTACCTGAATCGATCCCCGAGATTCTTCTAGCTCTGCATATGCATATCTCAGCAATTCAGAGTCTGCATGCAGGGCAAGACTCTAAGTAAACAGAACAGAAATACATATGCAAAAAATTTAAACAAATGTTTTGTAACAGTAAGATAGGTTGTTCCACTAAGCATATATATATTCTCTTAATAATTTGATTGAAAACAAGGAAGTAGTCAATCCACCTCTTTATAAATATAAACACAAAAAAGAATCGACAGTTCAATCATGTAATTTTATACATATATGTAGCACTCCAAGTTTTAAATACCAATATAGTTAAAAACCAGACAAAACATACTCACTATGTCCTAGTCAAAAGTACGGTGTGAAAGGGTGAGATATACATGTAGTCGAATACCTTCACCCTACTCATATGAATAGAGAGGCTGTTTCTGTGAAATCCTCCGGGTTTCTAAAATTTTGGGGAAATTATAGTAAGATAATAAATATCATAATCTCCTCTGGAAGATTTTTTCTCAAAAATGACAAGCTGCAGAAACTCATAAAAAGACTAAAGACAGTGTGAACAGTGGGATAAAAATCCTGTCTTGGCAATAGGTTGCTGAAAGTGAATATCGATTTTTAATACTTTTTCCTATCAGAATACAATCACTACAAGTTTTCTTTCTCTAATAAAATTAGGGTTCCCACCAACCACAAATCTGTAACCAGTTATCTAACAGCATCCTCGTCATATATACCATATAAATACGGTCCTAACATAACAATTATTTATAAAGATATCATATTTTTCAATACAGTTATGGTAATAATAGGTCTCCAATATATACAACACAAAAATACTACCAAGTTCTTTTTTTCCCTAATATAATAAGTATTTAAATATAAATGATACAAAAAATAGTCAACAATCATAAAACTAAACACTATATACTGATTAAATTTATAATTTGTTTTTTTTTACTTTAAACTTTGTCAAAATGAAAAAACACATTGCATTACAATGATCCATTTTGATGTACCAATATATTACATGCACATGAACAACGTAAAAACCTAAGTTTGTCTTGCACATAATATCACATTTATTATGATGTAATATAAAACAGAAGTCAACCCGATGTCTTGCCACTGGTCCCCTTCCTGTAACAATAATGAGTCTTTTAAATGAACATACAAGCCTCAATTGAAAATCCAGTGTACAAGTCAAAGTGATAAATACCTGGAAGAGCCTTCAAAGCTCGATGAAATATTCTAATGGCGGAATCTACTGAACCACTTTTTGCATGCCATGTAGCATAGTCATACCATACATCAGGATAATGATATAGATACATGAGGCACTGGAAGGAAAAAACAAAAAATAAATATTTAAATAAAAGAAGATGAAAATGCAGATAAAGCAGGATGACCGAACAAAAGTTGTGATCCCACAGTAACGAGTCACATGTTTGCAGAAGTACGATACATCTACACACTGGACCAAAATTTGTGTTATCATTCACATGGTAAATAAAAGGGAGGCGTACAACCAATGACAGAATGATAAAGGAAAAAAAACAATACGTGTGTATCGGTACAAAATTAATTCCTAAGTTATGAAGGTTACTATTGGGCATTTCCGGAAACCCTTGAGCTCTTAAATAATATTAGATACATTCATGTGTGTGTGTGTGAGTGAAAGTCGGGCCTGGATCAGTAGTCTAGTGTTTGCTGGCCATTTGCTAGTTTACAAAGATAAGGGTAAGGCTGCGTACATCAGGACCATTCCCAGACCTGGCCCTATGCTGATGGGAGAGCACTTTGGTATGACCTGTATGTGTGTGTGTGTTTCATTCCCTAGCGAACAACCAAATTTGGACTTCCAATTAAAATAAATATGAAGAAGAAAAGAAAAAATTTCTTGCCATTAAGTTAATTTACTTCGTTCTTAGGCGGAAACATTAGTATAGTGGGACTAACTACCGGTGTCCCAGTTAACATAAATTCAAGATAGACAGTCAATTAAAAACAACTCTAAATTTGTCTTTCCCCAGCTTCATGGGCGTTACAGATACTCGTATTTTAATATATAAATAGCCAATTTATATATTAACGAGTCACATGTTTGCAGAAGTACGATACATCTACACACTGGACCAAAATTTGTGTTATCATTCACATGGTAAATAAAAGGGAGGCGTACAACCAATGACAGAATGATAAAGGAAAAAAAACAATACGTGTGTATCGGTACAAAATTAATTCCTAAGTTATGAAGGTTACTATTGGGCATTTCCGGAAACCCTTGAGCTCTTAAATAATATTAGATACATTCATGTGTGTGTGTGTGAGTGAAAGTCGGGCCTGGATCAGTAGTCTAGTGTTTGCTGGCCATTTGCTAGTTTACAAAGATAAGGGTAAGGCTGCGTACATCAGGACCATTCCCAGACCTGGCCCTATGCTGATGGGAGAGCACTTTGGTATGACCTGTATGTGTGTGTGTGTGTTTCATTCCCTAGCGAACAACCAAATTTGGACTTCCAATTAAAATAAATATGAAGAAGAAAAGAAAAAATTTCTTGCCATTAAGTTAATTTACTTCGTTCTTAGGCGGAAACATTAGTATAGTGGGACTAACTACCGGTGTCCCAGTTAACATAAATTCAAGATGGACAGTCCATTAAAAACAACTCTAAATTTGTCTTTCCCCAGCTTCATGGGCGTTACAGATACTCGTATTTTAATATATAAATAGCCAATTTTGCGAGAATGTTGAGCCATAATACAGTTAAACATCTTAACAATTATGTAATTAGTTCAATAAGTGCCAAGTAAACACAATAAAATGCTCAACAGAAATTGATAAAGAGTTTTCTGCTAAACATAAATTGACAAGTTATGACAACTATAAACATGTATGCTCTCAATACCTGATCATACGTGAAGACAATTCGTTTGTTAGCAAAAGTGCTATCTACCCTCTGAGGATTTTCTCTGAAATACAAGCACAAAATTTGGCTGATTAGATAGGTAAAGAATCATGATACCTTTGTATACCAGAAACGGGGAAGGGAATATGCCCTACAAGATTCAAGACATTCTATCCAGATAACAAAAATAGTTTTTATTGGAGAAGAAAAGGAGTAATAAAATCTTATAAAAAAATAAAAAATACTCGAAAATAATACTGTTCATGCATAGTTTAAACACCAAAGTTCATAGACCAAACAAGTTAATTACACCATCTTATAGTAATATCTGTAAAATGATAAAAAAAATCCTAATCACTGATCTTAATATTGGAAAATAATTCTTCAATATATTGTACATTCAATGAAACAGGAAGACAGGATGATTTAGTAGGCTGGCGACTTACTAGGTATCCGGAACCCAAATTTGTATTTCCTCAAGAACTGTTTTTATTAATACTACATACTCCTAAAATGACACACATCTCACTTAAATTTCACATTTATCTTGAATTAAAATTTACTGTCATTTTTCATACTACCACTTAGTGTTTATAGTACACATTAACATATTTGTATATCAAACTTTGATCTACCCAGTACATGCCAAATTTCCCCCTTTTTTACTTCATAATATGCAGCAATTCTGAATCAATGGTTCGCAGACCCAAGCATAACCTAATAGCTCAAACCAATGCTTCTCGAGTTCTTGTTGCATTTACACACACACACATATATATAATATTTCTTGATGTCCAGTTACGTTACATATTGATTCAAATGAGTACACTGAATTTCTAAACCCAGTCCTGAATTGCATGGTTTAAATGTGCAACTGTGCAAGTAGCTATTTCAAACACTAAACGGAAACTATATGTTTTACAGCTAGAAAAATCACATTAAGAAAACCCATTTACAGTTCCCAGATAGCACATCAATTTGTGTTGATCATATTAAGAAGAAAAGAGTATTGCTTCTTACTTTTCAAATGCTAAAAGCCTTTTCCAAGCGACCCATTGCAATTCTTCCTGCAGAAGAACTATGAAAAGTAACTAAACGGTTGAAGATACTTTTCAAAGATGTTACCAAATATCAAGAACAGGCAGCAGCCAAAATTAGGTATATATATAGTTACCCTTACATCTACATACCCACTTGGTTACTAGCATAAATATTTGGAGAAGGAAAATATATGAAGTTCAACAAGAAATGATTGTCTACCACTTTTTGGTTGAAACAACTAAGAGAGCAAATTTTCTGCACAAATAACGTAGGGATACATTATAGCATCTTTAAGATATAAGATTCATTTATGGGTTTTCCCAACCTTAAGGTTTTACACTTTTACTTGTTGGTAATAGGTATTAGAGCACTAGTAAAAACGGATGTTTATAGTTCGAGCCCAGATATCCCCAACATTCTCAGAAAATTAAACTGAATCTCTACGATTGAGGATTGAAGGCCTCCTAATGATCCACTCTTCAATATCTTATGAATGCTGATAACTAGCTTAAATAGAAAAATACAAAATGCTAAAATTTGCCTTGTTAGCTCCAGATGGCGGAACAGCAAGCATATTCCAATCGATTTCATCCACATACTTCTTTCGCTCCCTGTAAACTGCTCTTGCACTGTTATATTTCGGTTGATATTCCGATATTAATCCTTTTGCCTGCATTGCATAATTGACAAGAAAAAATCAAATTCCAGCACAAGTTTAATTTGATGCATACACAACACCAAGATTAATATTGCGAACTTCATGATGCTAATCAACACAAACTAGGAATTACAAAGTGTCAGGAACTGCAGCACTTATGAGAGAACAGGTTGAGAGAAAAATAAAACAAAAATAAAGAGAGAAGAAACTAAGTTTCTAAAGAGAGTAGAAAGTAGTAATGAAGGAAGTCTGACAGTAGTCTCCAATACAGATGCCTTTTCTGTATTTATCCCAATCAAAAGCATAATAAAGATAACTAAGTTCCTCTACTATTTACAAGCAACTGACTTTGACTATTAATGGTGGATTTGAGTTGTCTGATTCAGGTGAACTACTCCCTAGCTTTACGACCTAGCAATCAAGCAGCTATTTTGTAATTATAGCTATCCTGACACAAACTGAGGAGACAGATCTCATATTTCGAAAGCTCATCTGTTACATGGACTTGGAATGCCTAGAGCCTAGAGGTACTCCTAGAAGTGTCCAACACATGACCATGTCCTATTACATATCCAGTTTCTGACTCATCTAAGGATACTCCCAACTTCCGAGGATCTTAGATTACCAAGGTCATATATATTAGCTCCAAACCGCAACATGATTAGACGGAAACTTTTGTCTAGATCAGGGCATTACTGATAGTAACTTTTTAATTAGGAGTTTAGAAGTAGAAGTACTGAAAACGGAAGTACATGTTGCAATGAGAACTCAAAACCCTTAAGAGAGAAATCCTGATTCTGTCAGAGAAGCCATTCCAATTTCCGACCACTAGAGTAAAATACAAATGGCAAATATCCCAAGCTATTCAAAATACAGATTGCACAAATATATCATACAAGCAAAACATTTTATATATAAACAAGAATACTAAATCAGCTTCACGTTAGTTATAAACATAAAAAAGAGTACCAGTTGACGGCTGACAGTATTTTCAAAATTTTCATAGTCTCTCCAGAGCTGTTCGACATGGTGAGTAGGAGTAACGATAGCTTTTTGATACACTTTTCGCACAGCAATCATTCGCTGTGACTCTTCTTGTGCACTATGAGCCTGCCACAACATTTTAAAAAAATGCTCAAAATGAATGAAAGACGTAAAACGAAGTCAAAAAACTGGAATAGGATTCAAAAAAGAGTTATACATACAGGCAATGACTTCAGAAAGGTAATGTATTCAATCCACACAGGTCCGGCTGCAATATCTTCACCTGTTAGACCATGCCAGGGATTAAAAAACGGAAGGAGAAAGAATATAGTTAACATGAAAACAGTCGTTAACATCCATATTCGTACTCGCCAACCAAAAATTGAATCTAATATACCCCCTATCAACAATATACCAGAAACAAGCATTATACACATTGAAATTTCAATGGGACACACATCTTGCTATTACAAACAAGCATACAGTATCTGAGATCGATCATCTCATGAGCAGAGCTATAACATGCCAAGTAGCATGTATACTTCAAATTTTTCTAACTCGGATGATGGGAAACAAAAGTGCAGAACTTTAAAATATGTTATTGATTAGTTTAAATGTAGGGATAAATAAAATATTTATCTATAAGTTTTATATGTGGGGCTAGTAGTTTATATATAATACGCCCAAACGCCTACGGCCTCAGTCCATTAGGTTATTTTATTAGGTGTTCTATTTGTTGGGCTTGCTAAGCAAGCCTAACTCCACAATAGTATGATATTGTCCGCTTTGGGCCGAGCCCGCACGGATTTGTTTTTGGCTACATCCCAAAGGGCCTCATACTAATGGAGTTGTTATCTGCTTATAAACTAGCTATCTGCCCCTCCACAACCGATGTGGGACAACTCCTAACAATCTCCCCATTCACACATCGGGCTTGACACCTGCCAAATCTACCACCATTCTGTGTGATCTGCTCCCCTTGATCCATACTGGAAGTTCTTGGCCATCTGGCTCCCCCTGGGCCCATACTAGAAGGTCCATCTGCTCCCCCTTGGCCCATACTGGAAGGTCCATTTGCTCCCCCTTAAACCCAACCTGGGATAGCCCATCTGCCTCTTCCTGGATCCATTCTGGAGCCCATTGAGATTGTTCTGGACCGTTACAACCGAGATTGTTCTGGACCGTTACAACCTGGAGCTCTGATACCACTTGTTAGGCTTGCTTAACGACCTTAACTTCACAATAATATGATATTGTCCGCTTTGGGCCGAGCCCGCACGGATTTGTTTTTGGATACATCCCAAACGGTCTCATACTAATGGAGTTATTTGACTGCTTATAAACTAGCTATCTGCCCCTCCCACAACCGATGTACCGATGTGGGACAACTCCAAACACTATTATCTATTTATCATGATGTAATCCCCACTTATCAAAAAAGACTTGTGATGTAGGACAGGGGTTGAAAACAAGGATTTATGGAACAAAAACTATAAAAAAGGATAGATATTTATGGATTAAAAGTAGAAAATCCACGTCTAGGGTGTTACCCCTAGAGTTTCTCAACCGCAGAAGAGAAGGATTTGTTAGGATCGCAACCCATAACAAAAGAGAAACAATTCTCATTTTCAATAATAATTCAACTCTCCATAATAATAAAGATCACAATTGTTTATATAATAAATCCTAAAACTTAGTCACCAAGTAAAGATCTTCTAATCTATAATCTAGAACATTCTTAATAATCTATTTACCTAATATATCATTCTTAATAATCTATTTACCTAATATAATTAATACCTAATAAATTACAATCAAATCTATTCTTAATTAATAACATATAATAGAAACCAATTAATGTTTTAATTCCTTGTTCCGCATCAACTTGATTATTGAAATAATATTAAATTATTTAATTGAGTCTTGTATTTGGGTTGCGATCCATCTAAATTTCTCCCTTCTGCGGTTGGGAAACCCTTGGGGTAGTGAATTTTCTGCGATTTATCCACCCAAGATATCTTTGTTACCGTATTTTCATCATAGATCATTTTTTCTACAAGTTGTCTCGCATCATTGGACAAAGCCAGTCCATTTTAAACAATGCATAGAGTTGAATAATATATTGACACGCTAATACCCTAGCCATCCGTAGAATGTCATAGTTAGCCATGCAAGAAATTATGATTGACATAATGTCTAGATAGTTAGAGATCTCTTGTATGTGTGTGTGTATCCGTCTCTTTATCTCAATTTTTATTGTTAAAATGTCTTCATGTCTTACTTTTTGGGCTCTCTACTTATTTAGATTATGGTCCGCCTGACACAATTTACCCGAATTGCAACACAATTTACCTTGACAGCCCGAATAGACACAACTAGATTATGAGTAAAAATGACTTGTTAAGTGAAAATTGGGACCACATGTTTATACTACTAATGCATAACGTAATTTCACTAGAAGTAAAATTTTTAGGTGATATATGGATTCCTTGCTTTACTTTCCTTAGGCTAGAGTCCATAAATGCAAATAGCTGAGAAAAATTGTTTTTAGTCCAACAAATACTGACCTCTTATTCGTTAATCTTTGGTTGACCGAATAAAAGAATTGAGTTTTTCAAATATTATCAAATGGACAGAATGAGACCAAAACCATTGCTTCTATAAGTGATTAAAGTTTAGCTTATACACTAAATTATACAATAGAGGACTGTTATCCTACCTTATCCTTAACATTTCTCGGACTTTAGTAACATCTATATACATTAATATGTAGATATTGACTTTAAATTTCAATTAAAATAGATCAGTTATTGTAATAATGTATTATGAATTAATATACCTTCGGTTTTTATTCACTGATATCATTTTTTAAAAAAAATTGGTTTTATTTACTCGTTATTTTGTCACGTTAAATTTATATTATAGTTCTATATCAATTTTAATCATACAAATTAAACATTTTCAGCTACTTTTTTTAAAAAAATATTAAACTCTAATTATGATTTTTATTTAACTTAAGTACAATGATTTATTTTATATCAATAACAGTTTTAAGAATAATAATGCTATTGTCAAATATATGGAGCAACCAATAAAAAAAGTTTATTTAAACGAGTTAGATACACTTTAATAACTTTTAGTAAGTTATAACTAGTTTTCCTGATTAAATGAATTTGAACTATATAACTTTTACTAACAAACTTGCATAACATAGATAAGAATATAGCTATTATTGTATTTTGCAATAATATATGCATAATTGAATATTATGAAATACATGTACATATGGATGTATATTGAAGGAAAAATTAAATTAATTGTTTATTGCAAAAAATATGTCAATGATTTATGTAATTTTTTTTAATTCATCTTTCATACATTAGAAAAATCGATTTACTATACATTTAAAAACTGAAAAGTGAAACTATACCTATTAACTTGTAAATATATTTCCAAAATTTGTCATATTGATATTTACCCCTATTATTATATCTTTATATTTATCTTGTCCACCAGTAAAATAAATCTCAAGGAAAAAATAAATATAAATCCCTTTATATGTTTTAAATGTAATTCAATCACTAATTCAATCACTTAATCATATCAAACAGGGCCTAAGTTATAATTTCAAATCACTCGACCTCGGAGATAGGTAAGATTTCTCTACTTCAGATCTACCGGAAACAGCAAGTAACATGTTTCATGCAAATCCGCTTAGTCAGTTAACAATAAGTGGTACTTATTTAAAAACAATTGACATTAAGGCAAGTTAGTTAAGGAAAACAGTACCAACACAGTTGAGCATGAAATCATAAGCTTTCCTAGTCTCTTCCTGACCTTCTATCCCCTTCTTATCATTTGCTTTCCTGATGAAACGTATATAACACCGCCTACAACACCAATAGTTTTACACAATGAGAATTACGTAAACCAGATTTTCTGATTTTATGAAATTCAAAAACACTACTACCAGAGATCATACTGTGAAACATCACCAATTTGTTTTCCTAGTATACAAAGGAAACCACTCATGGTAACCTTCCACAATCAGTTAACATAATAATAAATATTATAATGCTGGGACAGGTAAACGTTCCTTTGGCTTTTTTGTAGATACAGTAATTGGCACATCTAAGTTGAAAGAAAAATCATACCAAAGAGAGATTTGGAGACAGTCCAACAGGCATCGGCTGAAAAGTTGCTTTACTGCATCATCGTTATTCTCAACCATGTGTGCTTCCACATATTGTTTCCAGAATTTTGCCTGCAGTTATAGATATTAGAAGTCATGTATTATTAAACAGAGATGTTTAAGTAGCTCAAAAATAAATTTTTATATTAAAACATGTATCTGCATGAAAAAATAATATTATTTAATGTATAGTTAGTTAGACCTTGGTATGTACTGTAATTAATAATTATATTTCATATTGTTTTATTATAATATAATGATTATAAACAAATCTTTATGTGATTAATAAATGCTAAGAATACTATATAGTCTATTTTATTAATAGTTTAAGTACATGATTAATACATTAAAAATAAACTAGTACTACATATTCCAGAGTGGCTGGCAGTCACATAAGAGGCATCTAGTGAATTAAAGTTGAAATTTTTTAACTCTTCTAATCCCAGGGAATAATAATCCATTCCAATCTCAACAAATATTGTCCATTTGTAACAGGATCTTGGAAGATAATCATGATGTAGAGATAAATAATAAAACATGTACCCAAATATAAAATAAAAAGGTTGGAGTTTCATTTATCATTACAGAACAATAGCATATTCAATTATTAAGCACAATACATCTTTTACAAATGACCACTTACTATTTTTAAGACATAATTGTAGTTTTTTTTATACAAGTGAACACAAAAGATATAATCAAAAGCTCACCGCCGTTGGATAAGTAAGTAAAAGTTGCTCATATATTGGCACTGCTGCAGAAACTGGTAAATGCTGCAGAAATAAATAGAAAATAGTTAGAAAATATTAATTACATGTATCAAAAATTTAAAACCAGAAAATTATAATAGTACGCACCAATGCCTCATTGGCAAGCTTTTCGGCAGCCTCGACATTATATTTATCAGACATTGACTGTGAAGCTTGTAGTCAACCTGCAAAATAAAATCAAATCAAACAAACATGAAATAACTATAATACATAATCACGAAAATCACGAAATATAGGCCAATCTTTACTACAAATTTGATTATCACATGAGGAGTGTACCCCACCAAATTCCATAACATAAAAAGGAATATGATGCGGAGCAAGAAGTTAGAAGATTAGTTTGTATTTATTTCAAATTTAATTGTAATTTTTATATACGTTGGTTACACTAGACTAAATAGTAGACAACGAAAAAACATCACAGGTAATGGCAATAAAGTAACTAAGAGCAAGTCCAATAGCCTCCTTGTGTTTTCCTTATAAATGTTATAAAATATTAGGCTCTTAGTGATTTAGGATATTATAAGGTATGACAACTCCAACAAGCTTCCTTATAGTTGATCATTATAATTATTAAATAATAAATAATAGGAAGAAAGCAAGAACAAAGAAGAGGGAAACAATTGGAAAGAGGAGGGAAAATAATATTTTATTGATAAAAGTGAAATAAGGGAGCCCTTAAAGATAAGGGATGGCAAGATGCTCTTAACTTTTTAAGGAAAAGTCCAGAGGCTGTTGGAGCACAATTTTAGACCTAATTCCTTATATAGTTAGGAGGTCATATAAGGAATCTGTTGGACTTGCTCTAAAGGAGCTATTTCCATTCTTTAATTATAGTCGAGGTTAGCATTAAGAATCACATATCGATTAAGTTCTCTAATTATTTGATTTAGGGGGTTTCCTAGTATCCAATATAAGGTACAGTTGTAATCTTGTATTATCTTCGGATTTTGATTAATTACTAAAATCCTTCTTTTACTGTGTGCTGCAATCCAAATTCCAAACAATTTTTCTCCCTCTAGCAGTTCGGGAATCCTTAAGGTAAAATCAAGCAAGACTATCATCTAATTAATTTAGCTCAAAAATCCCTTCTTTATATATGTCCTACACCAAAGAGTTTGCATAACAAAACACCGAAACCTAAATACAATCTCCGAGTCTTCTTATAAGTCAAACAACTAAGTCGATATAAAGAAACGTAAATGTAACCAACTACTTCGTTTGTAAATTTTCTTAATGATAAAACAAGGAAATTAACTAGAAAATAAAGGGAGAAGCCATTAAAACATATATTAAAGGAAGAGATAATACAACTTTGTGCTACTGGTTGCAGAGGTACAAGAGAGAAGAAAATGGAAACAAACAAAATAAGAAATGCATAATTCCAGTCTAAGTCTCATTCTCTCTCTCCTGGCCTATTTCTACTCCTTCCCTAGTCCACGTGTCAGCTTCTAAGTGGAGAGACTATCTCATTGTTATAGCCTGCACCCCAATGTCAAAGTCATGTTTATTCCCTCTCAATTGATGCCACCTCATACTACAACTCCCGCCAAAACAAAAGGTCCAATAAATTAATTAAATATTGGGACAACGGTTACATTGCCTCCTTCTGAAAACAATCCTTGTCCTCAAGGATTGAAATCTGGGTATTGCTCAGAGATAGCAGCTGCATCCTCCCATCTTGCATCCTCCGGAATGGAGTGTGACCATTGGACAAGCCACTGTACTACTGCACTGTTTCCCTTCTTGACTATTCTTCGATCAATGACTGCAGCTGGACAGACTAAAAACTGCCCTTCCTCTCCCAGTTTGGGTAGCTCGGTAGTGACATGGAATTTTGATCCTACTTTCTTCTTGAGTAGACTGACGTGGAACACCGGGTGCACCAAACTGCCCACTGGTAGCTCGAGTTTATAAGCTACCGTACCCACCTTTTCTATCACTCTGTAAGGCCCAAAGAACTTATGTGCCAGCTTCAAATATTTCCGAATGGCCACAGATAATTGCCTATGCGGTTGGAGTTTCAGAAACACCCAATCACCCACCTCAAACTGCACTTCCCTGCGTTTTTGTCAGCATATGTCTTGTATTTGTGCTGGGCATTATGAATAGCTTCCTGCAAGACATGGTTCATGGCTTCCCTTTCAATTTGAAAGTCAGCCACTGCCCCTACAGTAGTCCTACAATTCGAAGGAACACATAACTGGCGAGGTTGCACTCCATACAAAGCCTCATACGGACTCATTTGAATTGCAGAATGGAACGAAGAGTTGTACCACCATTCGGCCAAGGGCAACCACTTACTCCATTGCTTGGGTCGTTTACTCACCATAGCTCTTAAATAGTGTTCGAGGCATCTATTGAGCCGTTCCGTTTGTCCATCCGATTGG
This sequence comes from Saposhnikovia divaricata, assembly GCA_036435485.1. Taxonomy (NCBI): domain Eukaryota; kingdom Viridiplantae; phylum Streptophyta; class Magnoliopsida; order Apiales; family Apiaceae; genus Saposhnikovia; species Saposhnikovia divaricata. The sequence goes on along the minus strand of CM071597.1, from coordinate 6,166,051 downwards.
GGGTGGTACGACGTGCTGAAATTCAATTGTGTACCCATCGTAGAAAACAGCTCTTTCCAGAAATTACTTGTGAAAATCTTGTCTCTATCGGAGACGATAGACCTTGGCAGCCCATGTAATTTATATATGTTATCAAGGAAGATTTGAGCCACCTGAATTGCTGTGAAGGGGTGAGATAGTGCAATAAAATGACCTACTTTGGAAAGTCGATCCACAACTACCATTATGCTGTTTTTCCCTCCTGAAGTAGGCAGTCCTTCGATAAAGTCACAAGAAATGTCCTCCCAGACCTGGTTTGGGACCGGTAAGGGTTGTAATAGCCCATTTGGAAAATGAGTTCCCGTTTTCACCCTTTGACTGATATCACAGCAGCGTACGTACTCATTGACATCCTTTCTCATTGTCTTCCAATAAAAGAACTGTGATAATCTCTTATAGGTAGCATCTTGCCCCGAATGTCCTCCTACCACTCCATCGTGGAATTCCCATATGAGCATGGTTCTGAATTCTCCACCCTGTCCCACATACAGTTTATCACCATACCTGATCAACCCTTTACTGTACTGTAACTCATTGAAGTTCTCATCATTAGTTGCAACTCCTGAAATGATTTCTACAGATTCTGGGTCATTGATATAGCTGTCAACAATATTAGTAAGCCACCCTGGTTGAGCCGTAGTAATGCTTTGCAATTCCCCTTCAGCCACCGGTTCGTGCATCCTAGACAATGCATCCGCAACCGTATTTTCCTTCCCCTTCTTATACACGATCTCATACTCTAAGCCCATTAGTTTTGCAAGCCACTTCTGTTGGACGAGAGTCGAGAGCCTTTGTTCCAACAAATACTTCAAGGACTGGTGGTCCGTCTTAATTATAAAACGATGGCCTTGTAAATACGAATGCCACTTATGCGTAGCCAATACAATGGCTAATAACTCATTTTCGTACGTCGACATAGCTTGTTATCGTGCTGATAAACTCTTGCTATAATAAGCAATTGGTTTACCTTGTTGCATCAACACAGCAGCCACTCCGGTACCACTGGCATCCACTTCTATGGTAAAAGGTTTAGTGTAGTCTGGCAGAGTGAGGACGGGCGTAGTAACCATGACCTGTTTTAAACGATCAAAGGCTTGCTGAGCCTCTTGGCTCCACTGAAATGTTCCCTTCTTAAGCAGCTCTGTAAGAGATTTGCAAATAAGGCCATAGTTTTGGACAAATCTACGGTAATACCCCGTAAGTCCTAAGAACCCCCTGAGTTGCTTAACAGTTTTTGGAGTTGGCCATTCCACCATTGATTTCACCTTGCTTGCATCCGTAGCAACCCCCTCCTTTGATATGATATGACCAAGGTATTCTAGCTGATTTTGTCCGAAAGAACACTTGCTTTCCTTAATGAACAGGTTATGCAGTCTCATAATCTTTAAAACCTCCTCCAAGTGGACCAAATGCTCTTCAAATGTACTGCTATATACCAGAATATCGTCAAAGAAGACATGTACCGTTTTTCGCAATTGGGACTGGAAAACTTCGTTCATAAGAGCTTGAAACGAGGCCGGGGCGTTCGTCAAGCCAAACGGCATAACTTTGAATTCATATAACCCTTGGTGGGTCTTAAATGCTGTCTTATATTCCTCACCTTCAGCCATCCTAATTTGATGATACCCAGCCCGTAGATCCAACTTAGTGAACCAACTTGCTCCTCTTAACTCGTCCAACAATTCGTCTATTACCGGTATAGGGTATTTATTCTTCACCGTTATATCATTTAGCTTTCGATAATCGATACACATTCTCCACGTTCCGTCCTTTTTCTTTACCAAGATAACCGGAGAAGCAAACGGGCTAGTGCTGGGTTGGATTACCCCTGTTTTGATCATTTCTGCCACTTGCCTTTCTATTTCATTTTTCTGAAAATAAGGTACCCTATAGCTTTGCTGGTTCACTGGCTGACTTCCTTCCATCAAGGGTATTCGATGATCATGGTATCTATGGGGAGGTAGGCCTTTAGGCTCTTGAAAAACGTCACTATACTGTTGCAACAGTAGAGAAATCTCAGTTGGAACAGGGGAAGCTGTTTCATCCTTTTGTTCTTCCTTGCAAGCACTGACCATGCATAAGTACCCCTGTGATATTGTCTGCTTTCCTCTCATGAGCTTACACAATCCTTTCCCACTAATGGTTTTAAGTGCACATTCTTGATTCTCTCCTTGTAGCACTACCTTCTTTCCCTCTTTAAGAATCGTGATACTAAGGTCTTGATAGTTAAAAGTAACTGGGCTATTTCGTCTCAACCAATCTACCCCAAGAACCAAATCTAACCCCCCAAGTGAATATAGCCTTAGTTCATTTGAGAATGAGTGCCCCTGTATACAGTAAGTGAGATTTTTACAGGCCAATTCACTTACTGATTTCGATCCATCTGCTACACTAACCATCAGTGTGGGTACCTTTTCTACTACCAATCCCAAATGCTTAACCACCTTGTCATCTATAAAACTGTGAGTTGAGCCGCTATCGATTAGAATGCTCACCCTCTGCTTCTTAATCTTGCCTTGTAGACGAATTGTGCTTGAGGTCTGGTTACCAAACATGGCATTGATAGAAATTTCCCCTGGGTTACACTCTTCGTCCTCCACTATCTCCTCAACTTCCATGCCTTCTTCTCCACAGCTATTGTCCTCCTCTCCGATCATAAAGTACAGTCTTGCTCTACAATCTTTACCCGGGTGATACTTATCGTCGCAATGGAAGCATAGACCCCGTGCTCTCCTTTCCAAAATCTCTTTACTAGATAAAGTAGACCTGTTAGCAGGCTGTTCCTTCTTGACCCCTGTATTCACAGAGTAGTTCCCACAGTCTTGCTCTACAATCTTTACCCGGGTGATACTTATCGTCGCAATGGAAGCATAGACCCCGTGCTCTCCTTTCCAAAATCTCTTTACTAGATAAAGTAGACCTGTTAGCAGGCTGTTCCTTCTTGACCCCTGTATTCACGGAGTAGTTCCCCTTATTCTCTACCCCCATGCTTGAACTTGTCTTGGTCGTGAAGGTCTTGATTGTGCTACTACTATTTCTCAAAGTTTTGGATTCTTCTTGTTTTGCTAAGAACACTGCATCTACCAAAACTTGTGGCCTGAACATTTTCACTGCCCCTTTTATATGATCCTTCAAACCACTGATAAAACTCGAAACGAAGTATTCTTCTGATAAGTGCTTGTTTCTAGCTACCACCATTGCACGTAACTCTTCAAATTTGTCTTCGTATTCTGTAACCGTGCCCACTTGCCTCAGCTTATTGAACAGGTCCTGTACATCACGATTTTCAGGATTTTCGAACCTTGACAATAGATCAGTTTGAAATATCTTCCAATTAGAGTTTCCCCGGCTGTTCTGATAGAAGCGATACCACACACTAGCCTTCCCTTCAAAATGAAGGCCAGCCAGCTTCACTTTCTTGGTCTCTTCGATGTTAATGAACTCAAAATACTGGTCAGCTTTTACAATCCATCCCTTAGGGTCATAACCGTCGAACCTTGGGAATTCTATTTTAGGGATGGGATTAAAATTCGGTGAGTGAGGGACAGCATGTGGTTGGGAGTAAGGTGGTCCATTCGGAGTGTGAGTATAGAATGGAACCTGAGTTTGGGGATTAGTATATGAAGGTATGTACATCTGTTGTGGCACTATAAAACTAGGATTAGTTGAACCAGCCTGTGTAGACATGGTAGTGGAGTAATAAGGTGGAGCGGAGTAGATCGGAATTGGTTGTGCTGAATATTGTGGGCTTTGAGGATGTAAGTTATTTGGGTGAGACTGATTGAAACCCATGGTGAAAGGATGTGGTGACCCCATAGATGTAACAGGAATAGCTGGAATAGTAGTTGAATACAAAGGATTAATAAACCCAGAATTAGGTGGTACCTCTTCTTTGGATCCATTCTTCGATTCTGGCCTAGATCTGGCTTCGGCAGTACTGCTTTGGCTGAGAGGCGAATCTCCTTCCCTTCCCCGTTGTTGCCCATTTAAGATCAACGCCTTCAACTCGTCAAATCTATCATCCACTTTACTCAACCCAACGCCCAATCCTTCAATTTGCTAACTCATTTCTCCCATTTTTTGATTAATCGCTGTTCTTCCTTGAATGTTTTCTTCAGTCATCTCTTTGAATTTCCCTTCTAATACTACCAACCTCTCATCCAAGCTTTTCATACGAGTACCTTCAACCACGTTTTACTCACTTTTTGGCCAAGGAACAACTGCTTTGATACCACTTTGTAACCAACTACTTCGTTTGTAAATTTTCTTAATGATAAAACAAGGAAATTAACTAGAAAATAAAGGGAGAAGCCATTAAAACATATATTAAAGGAAGAGATAATACAACTTTGTGCTACTGGTTGCAGAGGTACAAGAGAGAAGAAAATGGAAACAAACAAAATAAGAAATGCATAATTCCAGTCTAAGTCTCATTCTCTCTCTCCTGGCCTATTTCTACTCCTTCCCCAGTCCACGTGTCAGCTTCTAAGTGGAGAGACTATCTCATTGTTATAGCCTGCACCCCAATGTCAAAGTCATGTTTATTCCCTCTCAATTGATGCCACCTCATACTACAACTCCCGCCAAAACAAAAGGTCCAATAAATTAATTAAATATTGGGACAACGGTTACAGTAAAATCAAGCATCTAAACCTAAAACAACACAAAAACGAAAGAAAAACGATACAATGCCACTCAACATTACTCTCCAACCATATTCTAACGCTACCGAAACCCGAAAGACGACGATAACAAAACGCCCAAAAACACAACTAAGAGTCATACTCAATGTACATTCTTCTAATTCTAAACAATCTTCCCCAAATTCATCATATTTTGAAAATAATCGAAATCTTAAATCATACACCATTACGAATCAAAGACTTCAACACGATATTACAATACACACACACACATATCAAATTAGCATTAAAAAAAATTAACAGATATAATTGAATAACGAGGAATTAAGAAAGAAAAAAAAAATCAAATCTCACCTGTAGCAGAAGATACGATTGAGTATAATTACCCGCCAAAAAGAAACCCTAAGTTAAGCAAAATTGATTGATAAATTAAGCTCAGTATAAAACCCTAATCTGTATGTAAATACATGGCTATGTATGTATAATGTATTGTTCATGGGGTTCTTGAAATAGTTTTTGTGTGAGAAATTAGAAACTGATTCGTATTTGTATTTTCACAAAAAGTATGACTTAATTTTAGGGATCAGACAACCAAGATATGATACACAGATTGTGCAAGTATTGGGCGGTTATTTTTGTAAAATCATGATTTATTTAAAATTTTACAATATTATTAATTAATTTTGCAAATTCAATAAATTTTAAACCTTTTTTTTTAAGTATCTGAATTTAATCTTAGGATTCTTTTTCCTTTATATAATTGTTTACGTTTAGTTCAATTAATAATCCAACTAACAGGACACACGTGGTGGGTTTATTTACGGTTGAAATTAACTTTTTTTCATAAAATTTAATTAGGTTTTTTTTTAATATTTGATGATAATATATTATTTTATTGGTGTATGTTTTGTGAGATTTGAAAAAAGTAATTATTTTTTATTATTTACCTGGTGAGGAATTTATGGATTAACTTTTATTATTAAAAAATCAGCTATAATAACTTTTTAGATTTATGTTGAATTATCAATTATCAATTGTGTTTAGGAAAAGAGGAGCATATTGAAAATTGAAATTCTATTCGGAGTAGGAAACAAAACATTAAAATTCCTTTAGAAGTAGACATATGTATCATTCATTAGCAGCTTTTGTTAAGTGTGTATTTAATACATTGAGCCTACACATTCTTCTCTGTTTTTTTGTATCAGATTTTTGTTCAGTCATTACATCACCATGATTATTACCAAGGGTGGTATATGGACTAACATGGAGGACGAAATCTTGAAGGTGGCAGTCATGAAATTCGGCACAAATCAATGGCCTCGAATTTCGACTCTCCTGTCTTCAAGCTTTTTTCAAAAATCAGCAATGCAGTGCAAGGCACGGTGGTACGAGTGGCTCCATCCGAGAATTAACAAGACGGAGTGGACAAGACAAGAAGATGAGATGCTGTTGCATGCTGTTAAGGTCACCCCAGGGCAATGGAGGACAATTGCAGGAAGAGTTGTGGGACGTACTGCATCCGAGTGCATTGAGCGTTATGAAAGGCTTCTTGGTGCAGTGGTGTGGATGATGATGTGCGGAAGTTGTATCATGGGGAGAGAGTTAGTAATCAGGAGTCAAAGCATGTGCGTCCTGATCCTGTTGATATGGAGGCGAACGAAGTACAGATGATTTCAGAAGCATGGTCTCGACTGAGTAATACTATGGGAACGAAGGGGATAAGAAAAGCTAGGGAGAAGCAGCATGAAGAGGGGAGAAGGCTTGCATCTTTGCAGAAGAGGAGAGAATTAAAGGCCGCACAAATTGATGATGGGAACGAAAAGAGGAAAGGGAAGGGCATTATTGACTATAATGCTGAATCTTTATTTGAGAAGAAGCCTCCTCTGCAGTGGCGGAGCCAGCCCGCGGAGTGAGGGGGGGGCAAAAATGGTTAGTACGGGATTAATTTTTCCGCGCGAAGCGCGGATTTTTTTTTCCCACTAAATCAAAGGGACATTTTATCGAACACTTGGGGAGTGTGGAGATCATCAATATCACTAATTAACAATTCTAACATATATATTCAAATTATATACTTAAACAAAGACACAATTGAATATGGGCTATGTAAAAAAAAAAAAAAAATTGGGAAGAAAATTTTTTTCAGGGGGGGCACAGGCCTACCCTCGCCTGTGTGTGGCTCCGCCACTGCTCCTCTGGGCTTTTATGATGCTACTGATGAAATATATACTGTTGAAGAGCCAAAGTTCCCAATAACAATTGAGGAACTTGAAAGTGAAAAGAGGTTTGATAAGGAAGCTCGGCTAAGAAGGGAGGACGCTGCAAGGAACAAGACGCAGAGGCAGGATGTGCCATCTGCTATACTGCAAGCAAACAAGCTGATTGATCAAGAAACGGTTAGAAATAGGCCAAAAATAAATCTCCCTGCACCACGGATACCGGATCATCAATTGAAGCATATTGCAAAGTTTAGGCCTCTTGATTAAAACAAAGCCCTGACATAAGGGAGTGGTGCAACGTGTGTCTTTCTGCTAGCTATGCATCAGAGCAATCAAGTTATTGACTTGAAAGAGAACCCAAGGATTGGGTTTCAATGTTCAGTTATGTGATCTCTTACACAGTTTAACTGGCATTTTTTTCAATTATTTTGATAGAGAATTAAACCTTAGTCACATTGTATATGGTTGTATGCTCTAATCACTGATCAGTGATCAGAACCTAATGACTATTCCATTACTTTCCAGTGTCAGAATATTAACTTTTATCTATCGTCTTTGTTATTTCTTGAAAAGCATTAATTCATGTGATGTTGTTTAGGAATGTAAGATTTCTTTTCAGATTTGAATGTTCTTTTTGAAATGAATGTTAGGTACGCTTTAATGTTTGATGCATCTATTAACAGACAAGGCATTTACCTGATCTGTGTCAGATATATGCTGATTAGAAACATCTGCAAGGCTCGTAGCTCGTCTATCGAACAGTAAATGGTTTTGTCTCCTGTTTTATCTTCAAATTTTACCAATACTTTGCATTTCTGAAGTTTGGTAGAATCTCATGTTTAATGCATACATAATCTCCATGTTATGAAGCTTATCGATTAATTCAGTAATGCTACTTGAGTGAATTTTCTTTTGTTGAATCTATAGCATGGTAGATAATACCAGCCTTAAATCAGGTTATTGTCCTTTGTATTCTTGGTGATTCGTTGTTTATTTATCTTGGAAGTACGTAAAGGTCTACGGTCTACCCACATCTCACACTCGCCAGACCCTACTTTCAAGTAAGACATGCTTGAAAATACACCTAGAGGGGGGGTGAATAGGTGTTATGACTAACAATGACCAAATAAAAATTATTCTGCCTAAGAAAATATATACTGGCAGTTAGCTGGGTACGATAGGCAGCTAACTGGGTTCACCAAAAGAGACAGATTAATGAATAGGCAGCTAGCTGTGATATGCAATGCAGAAGGACAAAATTGCAGTAAGTAAAGAACACCAAGACTTTTAGCTAGGTTCGACCCCTAATCGTCTATGGTCTACGTCCTAGTCCCTTACCAACTTGGTAAGAGAATATATTATTGATCACAAGAAAAACCAATTACAAGACTCAATAATATATCTCCCTTATCACCCAGTTACTAACTGCAGCTAGCTGGAACCTCTTGTTTCCTGAACACAGCTCTCTAAGTTCTATACTTAAACCAAGTATAAACTTCTCTAGCCTAATGCTCCTTGAATCCTTGTTCCACAAGCTCAACAATTCAGCAACTACCAACTTTACAAGTTGAACAATACAATGAATAAAAATAATTACAACTCAAGGATATGAACTCTATAAAAACTCGATGTATATAATATAGTACAGGAGCTCTTTTGAAATGATGTGCAGAGTTGTTTCTTGTATTCTTGAATATAGCTTGAAGGTTCTTATTCTCTAGTGTGTCTTGTTCATGAATACTCACGCAGCCTTTTATAGTGAGTTGTAGGAGATGAGATTTTGAACAATCTTTGCAACGGTCTTGAAGATATCTTCTCACGTGTGGCTTTGTTCAATTTAACTGCCCTACTAACGTTCACCTGCAGGTTTTATGAGTATTAAACTGGAGATTATAATGATTCTTATTTGAGAGAATAAACCAGAGGAAAGAGAGAAGAAAGTGTGATTAATGCTTGAAGAAAACCGTTAGATAGAAAATGAGGAGCATAAGGAATTTGATAATTAGTACATGTGTTTTCTTCTCATACTTTCTACTAGACAATCAGTGGTGGAGGTGTAGGATTAAGGAAAGTTTGAGTATTAAAAAGTGCATGCTTGAAAAGTAAGCACATGGGTTGCTTTTTAGAAGAACATTAAATAATACAAAGATTCCCTTGCTAAGGAAATATGTTTTTGAGAAAAAGCTATTGAATGAAAAGTGTTTTTAAAATATGAATATTTCTATCATGAATGTTCAGACCACTCTTGATTAATTATGACTTAATTAAAAAGTCGAACTTCCCTGTTATTCTGGACAGACAGCCAGCTAACTGAGATACTGAGTCAGCTAGCTTAGATACCTTGCCAGCTAGCTGAGATGCCCTGTTTTCTGCTGAGTAATTAACCTGCAACAACAAAGTTTATCCAGAACATATTCTCAGCTTGCTACCTAGGTATGATCATCAAAATTAGAGGGTTTCAATCTCCCCCTTTTTGATGATTATACACCAATTTTAGGAGAAATACAAAAACTCCCCCTAAATCTAGCAACCATATTAAAGACAAATAAGTACCAGCTAAAATGTCATAGATTTAGACATAGAAACCACATTCATCAGAGTTTAAAACTTAAACCAACATCATAGGCAAATTAGTTGAGCACACATAGGCCAAGTTCAGAAAACCAAAGTTAAAAAACACACATAACAAAGCAACATAAGCAGTTTTAATCAGCAAAGCAACATAAGCATTTTTTAATCCTAAAATGATTCTCCCTGTTAGGAATATGTTGTACTTGATGATAACTTCACAATCAATCAAATTGTTTAAGGTTTTGTAGCTGTCAACGGATGAGGATTTATAACTCTATCCGTTGACAGGTAGCTCATCAACGGATGAGGTTTTGTAGCACACTGCAGTATCTCTATGTTATCAGTTGATAGTGTTTTTATCCACAGTCATGTTGACTATCAACGGATAGGCAGAATAGGGTAGCCAATTGTAAATAAGCTATGCTATGTAATTCTGTCTAAGTGAAAGTGTATCAACGGATGAAGACTAAACTCTATCAACGGATACAACTCAAATTCACTCTATCAACGGATACAGCTCAAGTCCCAATATCAACGGATACTGCTCTATACATCATCAACGGATGTCAGTATACATCATCAACGGATAATCATTGACACTGTTTTCTATGATTAGCTGGAGATTAGCAGTTGATAAGGACATGTTTGACTGACAGATCACATGAGTTTATAGTAGATACAAAAAAGCAGTATGGCAGCCATACTTTGGAAACACAGAAGAAAGAAGCATTCCATTTACACTATGAATACAAGAAAGGTGCAGGAGACATGTCTGAACACAAGGACAACCTTTCGGCTACATATGTATTTGGAGTGTAGTAGCAAGTCAACTAGAATTAGATTAGTATTATCTTATTCCAGTAGTACTTGTAAAACTTGGGATATATAACCAAGTGTAGCAACTCTTTGTAGGTTAAGAAAACAGACATATTTGCTTAGGGTTTCTTGAATATCTTTAGAAGCAAAGAGTTGTAAAACGGCAGCTGTGTACATTTTGTATCACAGAGTTTTCTTCAAATAAAAGCTTCAGGTGGTGCATTTTAACCACCTGATTTTATATGTGTTTGTGTATAATTCTTACATTGCAATTATCTCTTCATAAGTTTCTGAAGTTCTTATCAGAAATTTATAAATATCAAGAATTGTATTCAACCCCCCCTTCTACAATTATACAAGTGTGTAATCTGGGAATAACAATTGGTATCAGAGCAAGCTTCTAACATATTTGAAGTTTAAAGATCAACACACTTCCAACATGTCTAAGAAGGATTATGGAGTGAAGATTCCAGTTCTTGATAGAGAAAATTACTTTCACTGGAAAGTAAAAATGCGTCTACATCTCTCGTCTATTGATGAGGGTTTTGTGGATTGCATTGACAAGGGTCCTCACGTTCCAATGAAGACAGCAACAAGAGTTGGCCTGGCTGATGATGTGCCTGACACTTTCATTCCCAAACCTGTTTCTGAGTGGAGTCTTGAAGATATTGCAGAAGTCCACAAAGACAAAAAGGCCATGAATATTCTGTTCAATGGTCTAGAAACAGACATGGTTGACAATGTTATTAACTGTACTACCGCCAAGGAAGTATGGGACATTGTTCAAACCCTGTGTGAAGGAACAGAACAGGTAAGGGAAAACAAGATGCAACTACTAATCCAACAGTATGAACACTTTCACTTTAAGAGTGGAGAAACATTGAATGATACATTTAGTAGATTTCAAAAGCTACTAAATGGTTTGAAACTGTATGGAAGAGTCTATCAGGTTAAAGACTCTAATCTCAAATTTCTGAGATCACTGCCCAAGGAATGGAAGCCAATGACTGTTTCTCTAAGAAACACTCAAGAGTACAAGACATTTACTCTTGAAAGGCTCTATGGAACTTTAAAGACCTATGAGCTGGAAATGGAGCAGGATGAAGAGATTGAGAAGTCTCAAAAGAAAAGTGGGTCAGTTGCACTCGTTGCCAATTTGGAGCAAAAGGAGGAAAGGACAGAAACTGCTAGTTCTACACCAAACAGGGAGGTTTGTAAAGGTAGAGCAGAATCAAGCGGGAGCAAGGTAAAGGTATCTGAGGAATTGAATGCCCTTCAGCAGGATGAATTGGATGAGATAGATGAGCACTTAGCTTTTCTATCTAGGAGATTCTCTAAGCTGAAATTCAAGAGAAACTCTGGGATGGCCAAGCCATTTAACAAGGATTTTTCCACAAACAACTATGTGGATAAATCCAAAATTAAATGCTACAATTGTGGGATTGCTGGTCATATGATAAGTGAATGCAGGAAACCTAGATCTGAGAACAAGGGAAAGCCAACTGAGGTTGTTGACTATAAGAAGAAATATTTTGATCTTCTCAGGCAGAAAGGAAAGGCATTCTTGACCCAAGAGTATGACTGGGCTGTTGATGACAATCATTCTGATGATGATGCTGAGTTAGTCAACCTTGCTTTAATGGCTGATTCTGGAGAGCAGGAAGCAAGTTCAGCTAGCAATCAGGTATTTTCCACTAATCTCTCTGAGCTCACAAAAGAGGAATGCAATAGTGTTATAGATGAAATGTCTACTGAACTATATCACTTAAGTGTTACTCTTAAATCACTTACTAAAGAGAACAATAGAATTAAAGAGTCTAATCTGTTTTTAAGTGATAGAAATGCTGCTCTAGAATCTCAATTTCTAGAATTTGAGAAAATGAGAGTTGATTGCAATAATGCTAAAAGTGAACTTGAAGCTGTGTTAAAAAGAGAACTGATTTTAAAAGACCAGCTTGAAAAAGAACAAGGGATAATTGCTAAATTTCAAAGTAGTAGGAATGTTTCTCAAAACATAATAGAAGTTCAGGGAATAGAATCTTTTGTAAAGGATACCTGGACTCAAAAGAAAAAGGAGCTAGAACCTGGCCTTGAGGATCTAGAGACTATTTGTGAATCAACGGATAGTGATCATCCGTTGACAGATGAACCGTCAACGGATGAGAGGTATCCGTCGACTAACAAAAAGTCTGTTGGTAAGAAGGAACTTAGGAAACTGGACATCAAGTATGGTCCAGTAAACAAGAATTTTGTTAGTGGTGAGTGCAGCAAAACCAAATCCAGTGGGAAGACTAAGACAGGTGATTTACACAACATAAAGGCTGTTGGTAAATCAGACAATGAAAAGGTAGAAATTGAGGGCAAAAAGAAAAAGAACAGAAATGGTAAGATAGGCATCAACAAGAAAAACAATTACTCTCCTGACAAGTTTGCTCCTAGGAAAACTTGTAGTAATTGTAATAGTGTCAATCATTTATCTTCTAATTGCAAGATTGTTAACAAGGCTCCTGTTCATATACCTCAACCAATGCCATGTATGCCTGCAATGCCTGGTTTGTATCAAAATGCTAGTTTTTCAAATCCATATGTGAACATGCCATATGTGTCTAATCCATACTTTCAATCTATGAATGTGCCACAAATGTCATGGAACCTACCTAACATGAATAATATGTATGCCAATTTTCCACACATGCATGCATCCAATATTCATGCAAATGAGCATTTGTCAAACCCCATTACTCAAGCATCTACACCTAAGATGAAGAATGCTAAGAGTGCAAAGTCAAAGGCTAACAAGAAAGGACCCAAGGAAGCTTGGGTACCAAAATCAACTTGATTTGTTTTTGAAATGTGTGCAGGGAAACAGAAGGAATCTATGGTACCTAGACAGTGGATGTTCTAGGCACATGACAGGAGATTCAACCCTGCTCACAGAGTTCAAGGAAGGAGCTGGCCCTAGAATTACCTTTGGAGATGACAGCAAAGGATATACTAAGGGATATGGCCTGATTTCAAAAGACAATGTCATCATTGAAGAAGTGGCTTTAGTTGAAGGTTTAAAGCACAATTTGCTGAGCATCAGTCAGATTTGTGACAAAGACTATGAAGTAAAGTTCACAAAAGAAGCCTGTGTTGTTTCTGCCAAGGAAGACAACAATGTGGTATTGACAGGCTTTAGAAAAGGAAATGTTTACATAGCTGACTTCAATTCAGCATGCTCAGAATCCATTACTTGTCTCTTCAGCAAAGCAAGTAAGGATGAGAGTTGGCTATGGCATAAGAAGCTGTCACATTTGAATTTTAAAGTTATGAATGATTTGGTAAGAAAGGATCTTGCTAGAGGAATCCCTCATTTGGAGTTTGTCAAAGATGGGCTATGTGATGCCTGCCAATTAGGGAAACAAAAGAAATCATCTTTCAAAAGCAAGACAGAGTCATCCATTGTTAAGCCTCTTCAATTGCTGCATATGGATTTATTTGGTCCAGTAAATGTCATGTCTATTTCAAAGAAGAAATACTGTCTGGTGATTGTAGATGATTTTTCTAAGTTCACATGGACTTTCTTCCTGCACTCCAAGGATTGTGCAAGTGAAATCATTATCAATCACCTCAGAATGCTAAACAATGGTTCTGAAGACAGAGTTCAAAGGATCAGAAGTGACAATGGTACTGAATTCAAAAATTCCACAATGAAGATTTTCTGTGAAGAGAATGGAATTGTCCATGAGTTTTCTGCTGCCAGAACACCTCAACAAAATGGGGTTGTTGAAAGGAAAAACAGAACTCTCATTGAAGCAGCTAGAACAATGTTAAGTGAATCAAGATTACCAACATATTTCTGGGCTGAAGCTGTCAACACTGCATGCTTTACTCAGAATATTTCCTTGGTCAATCAAGCTAGAGGAATGACTCCTTATCAGTTATTAACCAACAAGAAACCAACTTTAGCTTTTCTACATGTCTTTGGATGTAAGTGTTTTGTGCTAAGGAATCATGGAGATAATTTAGGCAAATTTGAAGCAAAGGCAGATGAAGCTATTTTCGTTGGATATGCAGCAGGGAAAGCCTACAAGGTCTACAATCTAAGAACCAACATTGTTATGGAGTCTGTACATGTTGTGTTTGATGATCAAAAGATTCTAGGCCTAAATGATGAAGGCTACCATGAAAAGTTGGAATTTGAGAATGAAGGTGAAGGAAGAATGTACTATGATGATGATGAGGAGAATGAAGATCATGACCACAGAGATCCACCTAGAGCTGTTACACCAACTAGAAGTGATGCTTACACTGTAAATGAAGCATCTGTTGATAGTCATTCTGGAGCATCCGTTGACAGTCATTCTGCAACATCCGTTGACACTATTAGAGATGCATCCGTTGATAGAAATTCTCAAGCATCCGTCGACAGGCAAAATGATGCATCCATTGACAGTCAACTTCATAACTCAGCAAGGACAACAAACTCAGGGGGAGTTTCTCATGGTCAAAGTTCAATGCTAAATCAACATGATCATGGAAATGAAGCAACCTCATCAAGATCAAATCTTCCACCTGCAAGAAAATGGACTAGAAATCATCCATTTGAGTTAATCATTGGTGAATCAAATTCAAGAGTCCAAACTAGAAGGGCCACTCAAGCTGAATGTCTATACAGTAGCTTCCTATCTCAAGAGGAACCTAAGAAAGTGGAAGATGCCCTTCTAGATCCAGATTGGGTGTTAGCAATGCAAGAAGAGCTAAATCAATTTGAAAGGAATAAAGTATGGAAGCTTGTGCCCAAACCTGATGATAGAAGTGTCATAGGTACTAAATGGGTTCTCAAGAATAAGACAGATGAAAATGGCATAATTGTGAGGAATAAAGCTAGATTAGTGGCAAAGGGCTATTCTCAAGAAGAAGGAATAGATTTTGATGAAACTTTTGCTCCAGTAGCAAGACTTGAGGCAATAAGAATCTTTCTAGCCTATGCAGCACATGCCAATTTCAAAGTCTATCAGATGGATGTCAAAAGTGCCTTTCTAAATGGGGAACTGGAAGAAGAGGTCTATGTCCATCAACCTCCTGGTTTTGAGGATCCAGAATTTCCAGAATATGTATATCTTCTCATGAAAGCACTTTATGGTTTGAAGCAAGCACCAAGAGCCTGGTATGACACTTTATCTCAATTTCTTTTGGAGAACCACTTCACTAGAGGTACAGTAGATAAAACCTTATTTCATAGGGATATTAATGGCTCTTCAATACTTGTTCAAATCTATGTAGATGATATTATTTTTGGGTCTACAGATGAGAAGCTTTGCAAAAAGTTTGCCAAACTTATGCAAAGTAGGTATGAAATGAGTATGATGGGTGAATTAACTTACTTTCTTGGCCTACAAGTAAAGCAAGTTAATGAGGGCATTTTCATAAGTCAAACAAAATATATTTATGATCTCTTAAAGAAATTTGACTTAATGGATTGTACATCTGCTAAAACACCTATGGCCACTGCA
Organism: Saposhnikovia divaricata; assembly: GCA_036435485.1. NCBI lineage: Eukaryota > Viridiplantae > Streptophyta > Magnoliopsida > Apiales > Apiaceae > Saposhnikovia > Saposhnikovia divaricata. Next base: position 6,150,265 of record CM071597.1, on the reverse strand, counting down.
ACTAAGCTTGAGTTGAATACTAAGGAAAAGTCTGTGGACATCTCAAGTTATAGAGGCATGGTAGGTTCACTTTTATACCTAACAGCTAGTAGACCTGATATAATGTTTTCTACCTGTCTTTGTGCTAGATTTCAAGCTGATCCTAGAGAGTCTCACTTAATAGCTATTAAAAGAATTTTCAGGTATCTCAAGGGAACACCAAACCTTGGCATTTGGTACCCAAGAGAATCTGGTTTTGATCTAACTGGCTATTCAGATGCAGATTATGCAGGTTGCAGAGTTGATAGGAAAAGTACTACAGGTTCCTGTCAATTTCTAGGAAACAGGCTTGTGTCATGGTTCAGTAAGAAACAAAACTCAGTCTCCACTTCTACAGCTGAAGCTGAGTACATTGCGGCTGGAAGCTGTTGTGCACAGATTCTATGGATGAGAAACCAACTCATTGACTATGGTCTAAAAGTTGAGAAGATTCCAATTTTCTGTGACAACACAAGTGCTATTGCCATCACAGGGAATCCAGTGCAACATTCGAGAACCAAGCACATTGACATCAAATACCACTTCATTAGAGAACATGTGATGAATGGTACAGTAGAAATGCACTTTGTGCCAAGTGAAATGCAGCTTGCAGATATCTTCACCAAACCTCTTGATGAATCCACATTCACAAGATTGGTAGGTGAGCTAGGTATGCTTAATTTGTCATAATTCCTAGTGATATTTGATTTCAATGATTTGAAGCTGGAAATGTGTTTTGATTTACTTGAAAGTGAAAACTTTCAGAAAAAAATTTTCTGCAGAAATTTTGCCTAAGGCAAAATTAGCTTATCAACGGATATCCTTTTATCCGTTGATAGTATAAACACATTACTAGATTTTTGCATGTCAACGGGTAACAGGCTATCCACGTCATCAACGGATAAACTGTATCTCAACCGTTCATTCTATATCCGTTGATATACATTTTTTTTTTTTTCTTTTCCGTTGGTAACCGTGTATATCTAATCATGGCTGTACTTATTCTCTTTTTATTTACTATCTGACAGTTACTTTTGACCAATGGAGTAATTACTTTTAATTATTTCATTTTTAATTCTTGAAAAATATAAAAGGCGGACTTGTACTCTCACATCTCACTTTTATTCATTTTCAAGCATATCAAAAGTTAACTGCATCTTCTTCCCTAAAACTCTCTGTAACCAAAGTTCAATCACTTCAATGGCGCCTATTGTTAAGATGATGTCCTCCACTGGGTTTACCTATGAGAAGAACAATTTCGCGGCCTTTGTTGACACAGTGAATGCTCCAGAAGCTTACCACACTTTGATGAGTTTCGTGAAGAAATGCAAACTGTCATATGCTATGACGGCTACCACTCCCTTAATCCACGAGGTAATTGAAGAAATGTGGACATCTGCTGAGTACAATGGCACAGACGGTACAATTGCTTTTTCTTTAAAGGGTAAAAACTATGTGGTTAATTCTGATGTAATAACTGCTTGTTTAAAATTGCCTGAGAATAACTGTCTGAAAGTACCTACTGATGCTGAAATTGTTGCCATGCTTAATTCTATTAATTATGCCCTTAGTACTGAAAACTTAGGGAAAATTGCTAGAAAAGGAATGGTTAAAGAATGGAGCTACTTCTGTGATGCCTTCATTAAAACTTTTTCAGGAAAAATTAGCAATTTTGATGCTGTTACCCTGTCCATGCTAACAATGATGTGTATGCTTTTAAATGATAAATTCTATAATTTTGGCACATTAGTTTTGTATGAGATAGCTGCAAAGTTGGGTAAAAAGGAAACTAGGAGCAAGAATATCTACTTTGCTAGATTTTTAATGCTCTTAGCACTGCATGTGTCTGAGAATAAGCTATCCATTGCTAACCCGGATAGCAAGTTCCAATGTTTTGTTCAGGAGAAGAGAGTCTTAAGTGACCTGATTCGAATGAACCTCAATGCAGGAGTACAGTTGGTATATCTACCAATTGTTCAGGTAACTATCTCTAACTTTGAAACCTCTATCTCCAACCCCCAAATTTCTTTACCTTCTAGTGTCACAATGGAGTCTGTAGTTGTGACCAAACAGGCTCCTACCAAAGTGACCAAATCCAAAGTTCCAAAACCACATTCTAAAAGGCAAACCTCAAGTGTCTCTCAAAAGACACCTGTTGTAAAAACTACCAAACCTCTTGAGGGGAGTGTGAAGGTGGTAGTGAGTGGTGAGGGACAGGGTGAACATCAAAGAAGCCCTAAGGATAAGGAAGGAGAGATGAGTGCAACCACCATTTCAGTCTCTCAAAAGACTGCTAATGTAACTACAGGCCAAATTCTAGTCACACTCTCCCAAAAGAGTGTGACTACTGAATCAAGTTCCCCACAAGGAACACTGCACAAGAGGGTTAGGGACACATATAGCCCAATCTCAAAAACCTATGGAAGAAGAGTGAAATCTAAAACCACAGGGGAATCACAGGGCACACACACTGTACAGGAAACTGTACCTTCTCAAACTCAGTTTGATGTGACTTCAATAAATGTGGAGTCACAGCCCCTTGATCTTAATCTTCAAATCGATACACATTACAATCCACCATCACCAACTCCTTCTCTGGATGTGGATATGATATCTACATCAATTCCTGATTCTCCATCTTTAAGATTCTTGGAGAAGCCCCACTCTATAATTGGTGGTCATCATCTTTTAGATGATTTGTTGGACCATCAATCTTCCCTTCCAGAATTCTCAACACAGACTGTGGCCTCGAACTTAAAATCAATCTCCACAGATTCAGTGTTGGTTTTCTCTTCAACGGATATAATTATTCCTTCCTCAACGGATATCCTTCATCCGTTGACAAGTGTTTCTCCATCAACGGATGCGCCTCTATCTAGCCATCCGTTGACAGCTATAACTACTTCATCAACGGATATTCCTTATCCGTTGATAACTCACTCTACCACTGCTATATCTGACATTCCAGTGTCAAGTGTAGAGGAGTTCTCAGTAGTTGAAACACTTTTAGGTTTGAGGGAAGGGAGTGAGAGGCTGCCTTGTGAGCAGGCAAAAGGAGAGATAAATAATGAGAGGCTGGCCATTTCTTCCGGTCAGGCAAAAGGAGAGTTGGAGAGTACCACCTTAGTAGGTGAAGGTGAGGGTGTGAGAGGTGTGAGCCAAGGGGAGCCCTTGATGCAAGAAAAGAGAGATGAGGTGAGAGAAGGGACTACAGGAGAGATAAGGATGGAAGAAGCAGCCATTGCTAGTGAGTCAATGGGGGTTGAGGATGCATCCAAGGAAATGGAATTTCAAAGAGAATATCAGTCCATGATTGACTCCATTTCTCTGGATGCTGAAACCTTTACTCACCCTGTTCCTGCCTATCAAATTCTGGCACAACAGGGCAATGTGGAAGCAGAGGAGGCACTGCACCTAGTGCACACCTCACAATCTCTACTTAGAGCTAAGGAATCTATAGCAGCTCTGCCAACCACTGCTGAGAGTGATGAATTTGACAATTCTGAAGATGAAGACAGCCAGAGCTCTGAAGATGAAGGTGGTAGCAGTATTCATGATTTTGCATTTGCTCAAAACTACACCTATCACCAACTTGATATGGAAATCATAAGGCAATATAAATCTGCCCTGGCTGAGCACCCAGAAGCAGATCCACAGAGAAAGGTTGTTCTTCAACAGGCAATTGACTCCCTAAAGTTACAAAAGATGCAAATGGTGATTCAGAGATCCAATTTAGAGGAGGTCAAACAAGAAATCAAGGATGTGGAAATCTCTGTGGATTCCAAGCTAGAGCAACTAGCTCCTACAGCCACTCAGAGGGTGTTGCAACAAAGGTTTCTCAAAGAAGACAACCTGGCTAAATCTGTGCAACTTCTCACTTCAAGAGTGGAAAAGATGGAATCCCAGATGGAGCAATTTCTTCAACATCAGAAACTGCAAACCCAACTGCTAGAAAGGTTAGTTGCAGCCCCAACTTCTAGTCAAACCCTTGATGCTAACAAAAAGGGGGAGAAAGTAAAAGAGGCTGTGGCAACTTCAAGTCAAATCTTAATTTCTGAAAGAAGGGAAGCAGCAAGTGAGGGGGAGCAGCAGCCTACCATAGTGGTCAATCCACAAGAATTCATTGTCACAGCTTCCCCCAGCAAATCCAAACCTCTATATGGAGAGTTTGATCTTTCAAACTTGACAGAAGAAGAAAAGCTAGCCAAAATTGAAGCTCTCCAAAAGATGAAAGAAGAAAACTATGAAAGGATAATGAGGACAGAAAGATTGATCAATCAATCTATTGCATCAAATCTGTTCTCTAGCCAAACCTCAGCTCCAACAATATCTACAACAATTCTGAAGGTGCTCACTCCAGCAATTGTGGCTCCTACATTCTATGATGCTGAGCCTTCTCATGTTAAGGAATTTGAACCCTACATCAAATCAAGACCCTTCTCACCACCAAAAGCAAATGGGAAGAACAAGTTACAACTGGACTTTCCATTTCCCAAGGATGATGAAGAGAAGTTGATGGGTAAGGCAATCAAGGAATTCAAGGAGAAGGCTAACAGTTGTGTAAGAGAATGGATGGCTGTAATCATAAGGAATGGAAAAGTTCTAAACATATCCAACAGCCATCCTAGATTTGTTGAAGCTAAGAGAGAAGAAACTTCAAGGCTGCTAAGAGAATCTCAACCAAGCACTGAATATCTATATGAAAACTCAGATGAGAAGCAAGCAAGGCTGGCTCAAGAGTTATTGGATGAGGTAGAGGATGAATTGAGGGAACCTGAGGAAGTCCCCAAATTCAAAAAGAAAGGGAAATCAGTCCCCAAATCCAAGAGATTAAAATCACATGCAAGGAGGCCTGTCTCTCCAGAAACTGAAAACAAAGAGACAGTTGGTTCATCACAACCTATTGATGTGAAAGTATTCAACCCAGATGTAAATTTCCATGGTGGGCCTATAGTACCTAAAGAGGAACCAATGAATCTTGACTCCATTGAGGTTCCTTCATTCTTGCTGAAGCCTCAACAGAAGCCTACACAGAAGAAAAGGAAACCAAGGAAGCAACCTTCAAAGGAACCAATTCAAGTTGCTAGGGTACCTGCAATTGTCAGGCAGCCAATCTTGGAAAACAAGGATGATTTTATCTATCAGGCAGATATTGAAGAATACTCTGACATGAATCTTTATCTGGATGAATTGTCAGAAGTAAGAGGAATTGACAAATATAAACATTTGCCTGAAAGATTGGTCTTTGTATACAAGGGAGGAACGGAAAGGACATGGCCACTACAAAGGGTTCTTGGAGAAAATTATCATACCTTAACCAAAGTGTTCTCTGCAATCAAGAGATACACAGGGTTCTCCAAGATAGCAAAAGGGGAGATACTGGACAAAATAGAACAAATAAGGAGGGATTGGAACTCACCATCAAGTCTACCAAGGAAAATGAAGATCCCATACAATGGACAGAAAATCCACCTCCAACCTTTCTGGATGATGGAGTTCAGGGATGAAGATGGTAACAGGAGATTCTTCAGGTTAGAAGACCAACTGCCAAAGGCTAGTTCTCAATACCTGAGATGGCTACAACAGAAGCTAAATCCAAAGGTAGATGAAGAAGATGCCTTCTATAGGCAACTCCAAATACAGATTGAGTCCAACTCTGCCAAGGAAGGAAAATCAAGGGTGATGCCAACGAGAGGAAAGAAACAGTCCTAATCTGCTCAGTCTAGAGGAGCACTTCTCTGTAAATTTCTCAAACTTTCAGTTTTTCAATTATTGTAGCTTAATACAATTTATGTATTGTTCTTTATATATCTTTAGGAATGTTTTGTTATCATCAAGGTCCTGAATTTATGCTTTATTGCCATCAAGTATAAATTGGGGGAGATTGTTAGGAATATGTTGTACTTGATGATAACTTCACAATCAATCAAATTGTTTAAGGTTTTGTAGCTGTCAACGGATGAGGATTTATAACTCTATCCGTTGACAGGTAGCTCATCAACGGATGAGGTTTTGTAGCACACTGCAGTATCTCTATGTTATCAGTTGATAGTGTTTTTATCCACAGTCATGTTGACTATCAACGGATAGGCAGAATAGGGTAGCCAATTGTAAATAAGCTATGCTATGTAATTCTGTCTAAGTGAAAGTGTATCAACGGATGAAGACTAAACTCTATCAACGGATACAACTCAAATTCACTCTATCAACGGATACAGCTCAAGTCCCAATATCAACGGATACTGCTCTATACATCATCAACGGATGTCAGTATACATCATCAACGGATAATCATTGACACTGTTTTCTATGATTAGCTGGAGATTAGCAGTTGATAAGGACATGTTTGACTGACAGATCACATGAGTTTATAGTAGATACAAAAAAGCAGTATGGCAGCCATACTTTGGAAACACAGAAGAAAGAAGCATTCCATTTACACTATGAATACAAGAAAGGTGCAGGAGACATGTCTGAACACAAGGACAACCTTTCGGCTACATATGTATTTGGAGTGTAGTAGCAAGTCAACTAGAATTAGATTAGTATTATCTTATTCCAGTAGTACTTGTAAAACTTGGGATATATAACCAAGTGTAGCAACTCTTTGTAGGTTAAGAAAACAGACATATTTGCTTAGGGTTTCTTGAATATCTTTAGAAGCAAAGAGTTGTAAAACGGCAGCTGTGTACATTTTGTATCACAGAGTTTTCTTCAAATAAAAGCTTCAGGTGGTGCATTTTAACCACCTGATTTTATATGTGTTTGTGTATAATTCTTACATTGCAATTATCTCTTCATAAGTTTCTGAAGTTCTTATCAGAAATTTATAAATATCAAGAATTGTATTCAACCCCCCCTTCTACAATTATACAAGTGTGTAATCTGGGAATAACACTCCCCCTTAATCATTAAAAAGAGGACATTTAGGACTCATCATCAACTTCATTATCCTTTGCTTCAGACGGCTTAGCAGCATTCTTTGAACCAGATGCATCCAGAGAAGGATCAGCAACACTAACCACTGGCACAGTTGCAGCAGTTCTAGCAGCAATATTGGCAAAATCATGAAGAACAGAGATGTCTGCAGAGTGAACTCCTGTCCTAGTGGAGGCAGAAGTGCGAGAACCAGTAATTGCCTCTCGGAGAGATGACATTTCCTCAGCCATGTCTGAAACCTGATCAGATAGCTTCTGAATTGCAGCCTTGAGATACTTGAAATCCTCAGAATGATCCATACCAGCCACATTAACATTTCCAGCAATAACATGAGCAGACGAAAGAGGGGTAACAGGTGGAGGAGGGAGAGGATCCATGCGAATAACCTTACCATCAGAATCAAGTTTGAGATGGGATTGCAATAGACTTTTAGCATCCAAAAACTCTCTAGCCAACTCACAGTCTTCATCCTTGAGATTAAGTCCATACCACTGAAACACCCTTGTCAATAGACAACCATAGGGTAGTGGTGCAGTGTTTGTTTCAAACACATCCATCATATTTTTCAATATGAGACCAGCCAAGTTAAAAGGTTTCTCAGATAATAGCATAGACACAACAGATACATGACCAGAAAAATTCGATCGAGTGCCAGTACGAGGGTTAACATTATCAATGCACACTTTAAACAGCACATGAGCCAAGGGAGTCACAGTGTTAGTTGTTGGAGGAGTATATTCTGTCAAATCATCCATCCCACGAATAATTTTCAGTTGGTCCAATTCAGAAAAATTTTCTAATTCAGTAGGGCCCTTTTTAGTTCCAATAGACACATTAGAGGGTTGTTCAATGCTTAAAATAGAGCTAAGCACAGGAGCATTTAAAGAAATTCTTTGTCCACGAACATAGGAGACAAATAGAGCAGGTTGTTCAATGACTAAGTTCGCATAAAACTCATAGACACACGAGGGATAGCATTCTCGGGGTAGGTCTTTGATGAATGACTCAAACCCTAATTTAGTAAAACAACTAATAGCTCCACATTTAACATAGGAGTTACCTGCAAGCGGCCGACCAAACACAATACGTCGATTGCCCAAATCAAGTTGCTTGAAACGTGATTCCAATTCCTCAGTCGTGAACGAGATCCCATACTTTGTTCGTTTTGCAGACACACCATCTCGTTGTCCTGATTTCTGAATTTCCGACATTTCATCACCACTGTCCACTTGAACCCGTGTGATTTCTAGGTCATCATCTTCATCGAATAGCCTCTTGTTCTTCCCCTTTTGAGTTTTGGAGACAGTAACTGGGGTTTTCTTGGAAGCTCGAGTTTTTCCCATTGTTGATTGTTAAGCAGGTGAAGGGTTGTGAGAGAGATCTGTGTTTGTCGAGTGGGTGCGGCTTGAAACCCTAATCTTAATTGAGGGGAGGTTAAGTGATAATAAGAGTCAGACACTAAGTGACCCTCTTTTATTAATTAAGGGGTAAAATCAATTTCTCTAAATTAAAACCAATATGATTTGACCCAATAATAAAATAGAGACAACACATATGCATAATTTTATATAGATAAGCAAGATAGAATATTGAAATAATATCATATAGAAAATCAATTTTAATATCAACACTTAAGAAATATAAACAATTAGCACAAAATTTTGAGCATGAAATTGTACATAATATCATAAAAATGTACCGACTTTCCATGGCAGCTAGCTGGCTAGACATAAAAATTCCATCCTTCCATAGCAGCTGGCTGGCTAGACATTACACATGCCTAATTCTCTACGCAGCACAGAGAAACCCTCCTCAGCTAGTGGCTTTGTGAAGATGTCAGCTAGCTGGTACTCTGTACTTACAAAGATTAGCTCAATTTTTCCCTTTGTAACATTGTCTCTCAAGAAATGATGTCGAACATCAATATGCTTTGTTCTTGAGTGATTCACTGGATTCTTTGATATGTTGATAATGCTTGTATTGTCACAATAAATGGGGACTTTGCCACATTTAATTCCAAAATCTTGAAGTGTTTGTCTCATCCATAGCATTTGCGAGCAACAACTTCCAGCTGCTAAGTATTCCCCTTCAGCTGTGGATAATGCAACAGAGGTTTGCTTCTTGCTTTGCCAAGATACTAAACTCTGTCCTAAGAATGCACAAACACCACTTGTACTCTTTCGATCAGTTTGACAACCTGCATAATCTGCATCACTATACCCAACAAGATCAAATGCATTTGTGATTGGATAAAATAAACCAAGAGTAGTAGTTCCACTTAAATATTTAAAAATTCTTTTAATAGCATTCAAGTGAGATTCTTTTGGTTGAGCTTGAAACCTAGCACAAACACATACACTATACATAATATCAGGTCTAGAGGCTGTAAGATATAATAAACTACCAATCATACCTCTATACTTTCGAACATCTACATCTTTACCTCTTTCATCTGCAGCCAGCTTGCTGGCAGAACCCATAGGTGTAGATTTTGCCTTGATATTCTCATATCCAAACTTCTTTAGCAAGTTCTTGATGTATTTGGACTGATGTACATATATTCCATCTTGAGTTTGCTTGATTTGGAGCCCCAAAAAGTAGTTGAGCTCACCCATCATACTCATGTCAAACTCACTATGCATACACTTAGAAAACCACTTGCACATCTTATCATTAGTTGATCCAAATATAATATCATCTACATATATTTGCACAACTAGAATATCATTACCAGTAAGTTTAGTAAACAATGTAGGATCGATTTTACCTCGAATGAACCCATTCTTTATCAAAAACTTACTTAGCCTTTCATACCAAGATCTAGGAGCTTGTCGTAATCCATATAATGCCTTCTTCAATTTGTAAACATAATTAGGAAATTTGTCACTCTCAAATCCAGGAGGTTGCTTGACAAATACTTCTTCTTTCAAGTATCCATTAAGAAATGCACTTTTCACGTCCATTTGATATAGCTTGAACTTCTTGAAGCATGCAAATGAGAGTAGCATTCTTATTGACTCTAGCCTTGCAACCAGGGCATAAGTTTCATCAAAATCGATTCCCTCTTGTTGATTATATCCTTGAGCAACAAGCCTTGTTTTATTTCTAGTAACCGTTCCTTCTTCATCAACTTTATTCTTGAACACCCATTTAGTTCCAATGATTGAAGCATCTTTAGGTGGCTCTACAAGTTCCCAAACATCACATCTTTCAAATTGATTAAGTTCTTCTTGCATTGCCATGATCCAATTTTCATCTTTCAGTGCTTCATTGACATTCTTTGGTTCCTCTTGAGCTAGGAAGGCAGAAAATGCACAAAAGTTAGCTTGGCTTCTCCTTGTCTTGATGCCTTCTGATTTATCACCAATAATCAACTCTGGAGGATGATTCTTTACTATCCTTGTTGACTTAGGAAAATGATGATGAGCCATAACTTCTTCATTGGCTCTAATTCTCTTGGATGGAGGAGGGGATTCATCCCCATTATAAATTGGCATCTTTTCTTGTGATCTCTGGCCTCTGGAATCTTCCAAGGTGAGTTTTGACACCTTATCACAAGTTTCATCTACTGGAGGAGAGATTTCAGCTTGATTATTCTTAGCTGAACTTGATTCAGTTTCTACTGCAGCTCGCTGGGTTGCTGCATTTCCTGAGTCTGCTTCATTGGCAGCTCGCTGAGTTGCTGTATTTTTGGAATCTGCTTCTTTGTCAGCTAGCTGAGTTGCTGTATCTGACCTTGGCAGCTCGCTGGCATCATCTGAACCTGCAATATCTTCCTCATCTCTTGACAGATCAACATTAGATTCTTGAAATGAGACATCAATTGACTCTTCAACAGTACGTTTAGATATATTATAAACTCTATATGCACGACTTGTTGTAGAATAACCCAAAAATATAGCTTCATATGATTTGGCATCAAATTTACCATCTCTATCAATGGATTTGAGTACAAAGCACCTGGATCCAAAGACCTTGAAGTAGCCTATGTTTGGCTTCTTGTTCTTTAGCAATTCATAAGGAGTCTTGTTGAGAATAGGTCTGATTAGTACTCTGTTAAGAACATAGCTAGCTGTGTTCACTGCTTCTGCCCAAAAACTCCTTGGCAGCTTGCTCTCTTGCAGCAATGTTCTAGCTGTTTCTTGTAATGACCTGTTCTTTCTCTCCACAACTCCATTTTGTTGTGGGGTTCTTGGAGCAGAGAATTCATGTGAAATGCCTCTATCTTCACAATATGAGATAAAGTCCTTTTGGAATTCACCACCTCGATCACTCCTTATTCTCACAAGTCTTAACTTAAACTTGTTCTCAAGTAACTTAATTAGTTTTTCAAATTCACTGAAAGCACAATCTTTAGTACGAAGAAACAATACCCAAGTATATCTAGAATAATCATCTACTATAACAAATGCATATTGTTTACCTCCAATGCTTTTATATGCTTCCGGACCAAATAAATCTAAATGAAGTAGTTCTAAAGGTTTAGAAGTTGATACCATCTTCTTTGATTTATGTGGAGTCCTGATTTGTTTGCCTAATTGGCAAGCTGAACAAGTTTCCATTTTGACATACTTCAATTTTGGCAATCCTCTAACTAGCTTCTTCGAAGACAGCTTGCTGAGTAAGTCCATATGAGCATGTCCAAGCCTTCTATGCCAAATTTCTGGATTTGAATCAACAGCAGCTAGACAACAAGATGAATCCTGCATTTCAAAGTCCAAAATATATATATTTCCTTCCCTTCTAGCAACTAGGGGGACTTTGTTAGTGCCAACAATAATAGTACACTTTTCTTTATCAAAAAGAACAGAATGTCCATCATCATATAACTGACTTACACTAAGCAAATTATATTTAAGACCTTGAACATATTGAACTTTATCAATAGAAATGACACTATTACCAATTTTCCCTTTCCCAAGAATCTGGAGTGTTTTGCTATCACCAATGGTGACATTTCCACCCTTTTTCTTACTGAGAGACAGGAATTGTGATTTATCACCACTCATATGTCTTGTGCATCCACTATCCAAAATCCATTGATTTGATCTCACTTTGACAACAAGACATACCTATAAAACAAATAAAGAGCCAACTCAACGTTTTGGTACCCATATTTGTTTGGGTCCAGAATGGTTAGTTGATAGAACATATAAAACATTTAAATCAGATTTCTTGATCCACATTTGGATCACTTTAGAAGCTTTATTTCTTGTTCCATCTGTTCTGTCAGCTAGCTGCCTGTGACATGTCTGTCTGTTCCAGCTAGCTGGGTTGGCATTCTGAATTTTGCAATGATTTGCCAAATGGCCTTTATTTCCACATTTATGGCAAATTCTCCATGGCATGGCATAGTCATAGGGGATTCCATGTTTGCCATCATACTTTTGAAGTGTTTTGGAAGCCGATCCAACTCCTTCTCTTTCGATTGGAACTTTTGCATATCTCATCATTGTTTTAAGAGTATCTTCTCCTTGAATGAATTTTCCCATTCCTTTCTGGAGGTCCTTGATTTCCGTTTCCAATTCTTTGATTCTTTCAGCTTGTTAAGATATTTCCTTTGAGCATGATTCCCTTGGACTAAATGCCTCTAAACATGCATCTTGAGCTTCTATTTCTGTTCTCAGCTCGCTGAGTTCCTTCATAAGTGTATCATTTCTCTTGATAAGCACTTTGTTTACACCTTCAAGCTGGGATATCTCAGCCTTAAGATCAGTAAGCTTTTGAGTATGATTTGTAGCAGGTGTCTTCTCATCCATTAACTCAGATATGATCTTCTTAAGTTGAATATTTTTCTTCTTGAGTTTATCATTCTCATATCTTAATTCTTCAACCACTTCATTTGATAAATTACTATGATCCTGCATGGTTAATTCATCTAACTTTGAGGAATGAGAATACATATCAGAAAAATAATTTACCTCACTATTGTTGTCATCCGAATCCGAGACATCACTATCTACAAGGCCATCTTGAAAAATTCCTTGAGCATTATTCTCATCATCAAGACCAACAAGAGCTAGGTTCACCATCTCATCACTTGACTCATTATCAGAATCCGAATTTTCATCATCACTCCATGTCAAAAATGCCTTAGCTTTCCTCTTGTCTTTAGAGGCAGCTAGCTGCTTCTGCTTATTTTTCAGCTTATAGCAGTCTCTTTTGTAGTGTCCTTTCTTGCCACATTCAAAACATGTTTCATCTTTGACATCTTTCTTTGTTCCAGAAGCTCTACCTTTTTCCTTCTTTAGCTTGTTCCTTAAGTCAAGCATCTTCTTGATTTTTCTGGATAAAAGTGCTAATTCTTCATCAGAATCTGATTCTGATTCTGAATCCAGCTTGCTGCTACTGGAGTGCAAAGCTAAATTCTTCATCTTTTCAACTGGAGCCTTGACTGATTCCATCTTGCTACTGTTGATTTTGCTTTCAAATTGTTCCAATTCTGCAAATACGGCCAAATGATCCATAGAATCAATGAAGGGACTTGATTCTAATGCAGTGACTTTAGCTTTGAATATAAATGGAACTGCACTTAGAATTTTCATGTTGATTTCATCTTGAGGAATGGTTTTTCCAAGTCTCTTCAGAGTGTTGATAGTAATTTGAAACCTTGCTTGGCTCTCTTTGATAGTTTCACCATTCTTGAGCTTGAAATTTCCGAAGTCATTCATCAATTTGCTAAGTTTAACTTTTCTCAAAGTTTTCGAACCTTCATGATAGGATTCCAAAGCATCCCACATTTCTTTTGCTGTTTTTAGAGAGGATACCTTGTCATATTCAGATTGATCAAGTGCATTCATTATGGAGTTTCTTGCTTCTCCATTATAGCCACACTTGATAATCTCATCGAGAGTGAGATCATCAACATCTTTTGGTTCGTTTTTGTCGTTGAGAAATTCATAGTTCCCTTTCTGCACAACTCTTAGAACCAGAGGTTTCTTGGACAAATAAGTCTCCATTCTGCATTTCCACCAACTGTAGTTCTCTGATCCAGTGAGAAGTGGAGCCTTATAATCCGACCTGCCTTCTAGATAATTGTCAGCCATTTGATCGATACTTTTCCTGTTACAGAAATATTAGTATACCAAAGCTCTGATACCAAATGAAAATACACCTAGAGGGGGGGTGAATAGGTGTTATGACTAACAATGACCAAATAAAAATTATTCTGCCTAAGAAAATATATACTGGCAGTTAGCTGGGTACGATAGGCAGCTAACTGGGTTCACCAAAAGAGACAGATTAATGAATAGGCAGCTAGCTGTGATATGCAATGCAGAAGGACAAAATTGCAGTAAGTAAAGAACACCAAGACTTTTAGCTAGGTTCGACCCCTAATCGTCTATGGTCTACGTCCTAGTCCCTTACCAACTTGGTAAGAGAATATATTATTGATCACAAGAAAAACCAATTACAAGACTCAATAATATATCTCCCTTATCACCCAGTTACTAACTGCAGCTAGCTGGAACCTCTTGTTTCCTGAACACAGCTCTCTAAGTTCTATACTTAAACCAAGTATAAACTTCTCTAGCCTAATGCTCCTTGAATCCTTGTTCCACAAGCTCAACAATTCAGCAACTACCAACTTTACAAGTTGAACAATACAATGAATAAAAATAATTACAACTCAAGGATATGAACTCTATAAAAACTCGATGTATATAATATAGTACAGGAGCTCTTTTGAAATGATGTGCAGAGTTGTTTCTTGTATTCTTGAATATAGCTTGAAGGTTCTTATTCTCTGGTGTGTCTTGTTCATGAATACTCACGCAACCTTTTATAGTGAGTTGTAGGAGATGAGATTTTGAACAATCTTTGCAACGGTCTTGAAGATATCTTCTCACGTGTGGCTTTGTTCAATTTAACTGCCCTACTAACGTTCACCTGCAGGTTTTATGAGTATTAAACTGGAGATTATAATGATTCTTATTTGAGAGAATAAACCAGAGGAAAGAGAGAAGAAAGTGTGATTAATGCTTGAAGAAAACCGTTAGATAGAAAATGAGGAGCATAAGGAATTTGATAATTAGTACATGTGTTTTCTTCTCATACTTTCTACTAGACAATCAGTGGTGGAGGTGTAGGATTAAGGAAAGTTTGAGTATTAAAAAGTGCATGCTTGAAAAGTAAGCACATGGGTTGCTTTTTAGAAGAACATTAAATAATACAAAGATTCCCTTGCTAAGGAAATATGTTTTTGAGAAAAAGCTATTGAATGAAAAGTGTTTTTAAAATATGAATATTTCTATCATGAATGTTCAGACCACTCTTGATTAATTATGACTTAATTAAAAAGTCGAACTTCCCTGTTATTCTGGACAGACAGCCAGCTAACTGAGATACTGAGTCAGCTAGCTTAGATACCTTGCCAGCTAGCTGAGATGCCCTGTTTTCTGCTGAGTAATTAACCTGCAACAACAAAGTTTATCCAGAACATATTCCCAGCTTGCTACCTAGGTATTATCATCAAAATTAGAGGGTTTCAATGCTAAGATTGTTCAGTTGGGGTTGGATAAAGTATTAATATTTGAATTTAGCTCCTAAGCAAGTAGTCTAATTTTTTAATTTCTTACAGAGAGCAACCAACTATAGAAATTGTAAGCATTTCCTGTGTAAAATGTTCCATTGAGCTACCTTTAGATCAAATATTAGTGGTGTAGATAGTACTATGATCTAAAAAGCAACTGAAATTTTGGCTTACAAAAATGCATGTGGTCATCCAATACCGGAGAAGTCGAAACTTTTCACACTTTATAGCAGTTTCTGTTCAAAACCTATATACCTCAGTTTGGTTGAGGTATCTGACTGGATTGATTTTCTCGGCAGTTCTTCGATTCTTGTAGGCTCTTTGCAAATTTTGGAAATATAGGATCCACTCTGAGCTTTTGTTGTCTGCTTTGAGTTTGGCCTTAATTTCTGTTCCAACCTCTGTATTTAGATCACATGAACTATGTGAATGTTGTGCTTGTGGTCGACTCTTTAGAGCATCTCCAATAGGTGTTGCCAAGTGGTTGCCAAGTCCTATGTGGCATGGCACCCTTGGTTGTCCACCTATTGGAGGATCAATGTTGTCATCAAGTTGCCAATCAAAGTTGACAAAAGTTGGCAACTTCCCCATTTAGTTACAACACATACAATTCCCCAAAAGTGTATTTAACTTTACCCTTTTTTATATCTCCCACATTTTATTATCTATTTAAATGTTTTTTTCTTTTTTTTCTAAATATCTCACATATCTAATATCATTAATGCACATGAGAAGAAAAGAAAAAAAAATATCATTTTTTTGCACTATTTTCATTTAATCAAATGATATTGATGTAAAGATAATATTATTTTATATTTAAAAATTTAAATCATTTGATATTTTATATTAATGTACTGTCAAAAAAAGGAAAGAAAAAAAAATCATTAAGGGAGGGAATTAAGTATTTAAATATCCAAATTTTTAATTTTATTTAGAATATATAAATATAATATGTGTTTATAAGATAATATAAAATTGATGTATGGGACCACATTGACAACTTTTAAAGTTGCCAACCATTGGAGTAGATTTGTAACAAAAGTTGCCAACAATGAGATGGAGGAGAGAAGAAATAATATTTGTAACAAAAGTTGCCAACAATGAGATGGAGGAGAGAAGAAATAAAAAAGTAATATTTGTGATGATGTGTTAGAAGTTGGCAACTATGTTGACAACTTCTATTGGAGATGCCCTTAAGTCTTTCTTTTGTCAATAGGGGCAGCTATGGTGTTGATATAGTAGTTAAGATTTCTTTTGTAAACTGGCATTGCTATTTTGTGAACTGTCCATTTGCATTTGAACGCAATTTTTCTTCTAGTAAGACTCTCAAATTCCAAGGCCGATAAGAGTTTATATAGCCTAGTAAGAGCATCTCCAAGAGTCTCTTAGCTCACTCCTAAATATATTATAAATAATTAAGCTCTTAGCAAGTTATTACATTGATTTGTGTGTCAACTCCAACAATGCTCTCTATTATGACTCTTTATTTTATATTTTATTCATATTTCAATTCCACTTGGATAAACAATCAATAGATGAGAGAGAAGAACCACTATTTTACTAATAAAATATAAAATCAAGAGCTACTAGTTGCTCCTAAAATAGAGGAGAGAGAAGAAGCTCTTAACTTTTTAAAGAGCCTCTAAGAGTCTCTTGGGGCTTGATTTTTATTCTCTCTCCTCATTTTTTGAGTTAAGAGCTACAATAGAGAGTCTCTTGGAGATGCTCTAAGACTCTTGATTTGGCTTGGCAAGACTCAGTTAATTGTGTGAATCATACACACTAAAGGTAGTCATAGTTTTATTGTTGTATTTTTAAAGTTCAAGCACACTTAAATGATTGTAATAATGGTACACAAATTATATGCAATTAAGCATGGTGTTGGTAATTAAACATTAACTAGCATGAAAGCCCGTGCAAGGCACGGGCCACATTCCAATTTGCACAATTTTTTTCGCAAATTTTGTTTAAGTCGGTCATATCTTCTTTTCAATCTATTCTATGTGCTTCGATTTATTTAAGGCCAATAGTTGGTAACCGTTCAAATTTTGAAATATTATTGAATTCTATATTTTGAATATCACACAGAGACAATCCTTAAATTAAGTCACTCATGCAATGGGGCACCGAGAAGATGATGTAATTTAGGGGCACGTCTTTTCTAATAAGTAAAAAAATTTAAAAGTACGTAGAGGCACAAAAATGATATTTTGGGCACATTTTGTTCAAGGTAGCACCAAAAATAGTTTAAGATATAAGAAGTGCCGAAAAAATGTATGTGATTTTGATTTTTAGTTGAGTACAAAATTCAAATTCACTTGGAACTTTCAATTTCTCAAGACCGACCTAGGTATCATATTTGTAAACAGTACTCGTTGAATGTAAGATGAATGACCGATAATAATGATACATAAAAGTTACTCATTAGTGGCCGGCAAGTACTATTGCAACAATATATAATGTGTCGTTTAGTTTATTTTCTAGCAATTTTTTTAAAAGATTATCACGATAATGATATGCTATTTAGTTTATTTCCATTAGTAATAGTAAATCAGTAAGAGGAGATAGGTGGATCATTACATATTTGGTAGGAGATGTAATATGGTAGCAATAACACAAATCAATTTAATATTAGGAAAAATCAACTAAAATGTATGTTGTATCCATACAAACTAATATGTGCTACAGTGAAAAAAAAAATATTTTTTATACAGTCTTAAAATATCACTAATCAATCATTATGTTATAGGTAGTCATATATAATTTTACATCTTTGTTTAGTATATATAATCTTATTTATGATACTACGTTATAATTCAATTATGCATTTTATGCATTTATTTAATTGATAACTCATATAGAGTCCAAATCTAACATATCAGCTAATTCTGATTTTTTATAAAGATATATATTGTACATATTATCAATCATATTAAAGGTCTGTTTGGTATTGATGTTACAGATCGCAACAACAATTTTTTTGTAGAAAACTTGGTTCAAAACAGCTTAGTAAATCTAAAAACAATTTTTCAACAACATTTTTATAAAAATAAATTGCTTTAGCAAAAACATTTATTTTTCACAATTGCAACTTTTGTAGACAACAATTTTAAGTAATGGTATCAAACCCCAAAAATCATATATTAAATAAATTTAATAAAAGTTAATTTAAAATAAGATATAAACAAAAACTAAAAAAGAGATAATTTATTCAGTAGTTGTGAATTTAACTCCATTTGTATATAGAGGTCATAAATTCAGTTTCTTTGATAAGAACGAAAATCATCTCGTGTTTCCGTATATTCTGTATCATATGTCCTAATTCGATGGTTGAAAAAATCACGTTGTCTTGTGCACCACGTGAATGCATATCTTATTTTCATGGCATATTCATTATATAGATAAAATATTATTGTATTATAATTTCATAAAACTATAATTCTAATTTCAGAACAAATTTTTTTCCCCGATAATAATTTTCTTTTGTAGTTGTTAAAACACTTTTATCTTAGAATTTTAAAAGTGAAATTATTATGATAGCATGATAGTCGTGTAATGTACGACCTGCATTTTAACTATGATAATTTTACATGCACATATTCGTGTGAAATTATCACTATATGATTATGAGCTAATTAGGTATAAAAATCTTTAATTGCCATATCCCTCGTACAATAATCTTATACATTTACTTCTTTCGAATGTTGTTAACATTATAATTTTTAAATTTTAATTAAACTCATCTAATGTTTGTCAATAGGATTGATTAACATGCTATTATCAACTATTTAGTTCTATTACCATTTGTTTTTAAGTTGGCAAAAAAAAAATGTTGTACCTATTCTCTTGTTAGTATTTAATTGAGATATAAATGTTTGCAATAAGCATTTTTTATATCTAGATGTCCAAATTTGACAGTAAATGAATTCATGTTATCTTGTGTATCTAGGAGTGGCATCAGTTCAATTTAGGATCGAAGAGTAATATACCTATGGCAACCCCCGAATTCGAACATTATCATTGAACCTGTCTAGGTTCCTGAACGAAGATTATTTTGCTCTCCGATTTTTACCCCGGACGGGAATGAGGATTATGAGCTAATTAGGTATAAAAATATTTAATTGCCATATCTCTTGTACAATAATCTTATACATATATTTTGAATGTTATTGTGTCAACATTATATATATTTTTTTAATTTTAATATAATTAATAATTAAAACAGTTAATTGTCATACCTCTTGCACATTAAACATACATAGTTCTTTCGAATGTTTTTCTGCTAACATTATAATTTTTAAATTTTAATTAAACTCATCTAATATTTGTAACAGGTTAGATTAACATATCATTATCAACTATTTAGTTCTATTACCATTTGTTTATAAGTTGGCAAAAAAATGATGTACATATTCTTATGATAGTATTTAATTGAGACATAAGTGTTTGCAACAAGCATTTTTCATATCTCGATGTCCAAATTTGAAAGTAAATAAATTTATGTTATTTTGTGTGCCTGGGAATGGCATCAGGTCAATTTAGGATCGAAGAGTGATATACCCATGGCGATCCCCGAATTCGAACATTGTCATTGAACCTGTCTCGGTTCCTGAACGAAGATTATTTTGCTCTCCGATTACTGCCCCGAACGGGAATGAGGATCCCCGGAGAAATCGTGATATTTTTTTAAAAAAAATCGAAATATAATTTTTAATTTAAATTTCGAACATAATCATTGAACCCTTATCAATTCCTGAATGGGGATTATTTCACTACACCAAAAGGGGAACGAGGATCCCCACGAGAAATTGAGAATTCTTATTTTTTTAATTGAAATTTATAATTCCTTAATATATTTTATAATAAAAATAATTTGATAAATCATGATAAATATTATTATTATATCATAAATAGCGATTCAATTTTTTTTTTTATAATAAAAACTGAAAGATATAACTTAAATTATTAAAATTAAAATTTTATTTTGTTATTTTTTTTGTGAAATTTTAAATTTATCAAAATTTTAAAATTTTGAATTATAATTTTAAAAGAATACTTTATAATTTTAAAATTTCATGAAAATATAATAATAATAATAATAATAATAATAATTTTAATTAAATGAGATGGAAATATATTTTTGATAGTTTTATCATGCATAAATTTTAAAAAAAAACAAGGAAAATCTAGGAAGTAGGTTCTTTGAAAATGTAGTTAATGATTTTTAAGTAGGTATAAAAAATTGTTGTGATGTAGTGGTTGTGTGCATAAATTTAAGTTGTTTGTATCATAGGGGGGATTGTAAAATCTATTCCTAATAAAAATATTTTTTTTAACATTAATATAAAGAGGGGTATATTGATAAATTACTAAATTGGCTTGAAAGTGCATTTTCTATTACTATATATTAAAGGACACAAGGGTAAAAATTGCCAATAAAATTGCTGTGAAATGTCCATTTTACCCCTTCATATTAAAAATTACAAAAGTGCCACCATTTTATAATTTATACAAAAAATATATTACTTTGTGTATTCAATGAGAATCGAACCCTTAACCTCTGCTTAGAAATCTCATGTCATAACCAAGTGTGCTACATGAGATTACTTTAAAAATCTCATTAGATTAATCACATCTTCTTTTCTTGTCCTATTTTATTTTTTTGTTATAACTTTTGAGTAAATGAAATATTTTTTACATTATTTATGAAACTCCGTTTTTTTTCAATTTCCGTAATTTTATATATAACTATATAAAATTTTGGTTTATATTTTTATGTAACTCCTTTTTTTAGTTTGTGTATATAATAAAACTATACATTCAATCATTATTAAAAAAAATTATTATTTTTTAGTTTTTTTCAATTAAATGGATATCAGTTACGTTGGAATTGTTATATTTTATATTTTTAGATAAAACTATATCTCTCACTAAACTTAATACAAAAATGCAAACAAGAATCACATTCTTGATGAAAATCGAACACAAATCTATAATAATTAGGTCAATTGAATATATCGAACTCGCAGAAGTTAAAGAAGCGACAAATCTATTATCTATTACTTCTATCTATCTATCAATAGGATTATGTTTTAATAAATATTTTTATTCTATTTATAAAATCAAACATAATTATAAGTAGATCCTATAATTTTAGGTTTACAAAAATTTAAAAATGTGAGATAAATTATAGATTTTTGATCGAGCAACCATTTAGACTTTGAACGATTTAATATATAATTGATATAAGAAAGATAAAAATTTAAAAATGTAGAAAAACTTTTGAAGTTATGTTTAAAAAGAACTTTAAAAATAAGATCTATGTTGTTTATAAAAAATTACGTTATTAATGTCTAATGTTAGATGAAAATAAGATATGATTTTTTAGATCATAAATATTATAAAATTACACTTATTATTAGTAATAACCCATTGTATTATTACTTGACTATGAATTATGATAATACATTAAAATGATCATTATGTCATATAATTTAGATTGATAAATGAAATTTTAAATATATGGACACCACTTAACATATAACATAAATATCAATATACTTGACATATAACATAAATATCAATATACTTATATCAATGATACTTATATCATATTTTAAATATATGGACACCACTTAAATGAATTATAACATATACTTGTATCAATATACGTAATACGATTAAACCAAAAAAAAAAATTGATCATAAATATCATATACATGCAAAAGTTATTAAGGTCGTCTAATCATATTTTACGTCGATTGAAATATTAGGAAAAATTTAAAGTTGAGTTAAAAAATAATTTGAAACTATAATATAAAAAATGTTTCAATTTACCTAATTTTTAAAACAGAACTCCGATATTTTGTAATAAACATTAGACTAAAACTAATTATTTAAGTTTAAAAGTGTACAAAAATGCATATATATGGAAAAAAAAATGAGTGAAACAACCACAATGCTGACTTTCACATAATATTAAGAGATTTTGTAATATGTCTCTAACTAATTTAAAATTGCATGATTTTACATAGGACTATGTTATAGACGGGCAATTTTACTAAAGTAATTATTTATATTATAGTCAAATGTTCAATTTGATAAAGTTCATTCAATGCCATTGAAAATTAAATTAATACTTTAGCAATTAAAAAATATTTATGAATAATTATCGTATAACTATTTATCCATATTTTATGAAATCTAATCATATTAAAAATATTTGGTTCATGAAATTGGTATAAAATATTACAAAATTATTATAAAAATATAAGATAAAATCGAAATCTTACCATTTATCGTATTTCTAACTAAAATATTATCTCATTATATTAAATCATGTTAGTGTTGGTAATCAAACCACTAATCTTCGCCTATCAATCTCATGTCATAACTATTGTACTATACTTATTTTTGAGTTCTCTTTAAAAACTTTATTAGATAAACATATATTCTCCACTTATCTCATATTTTTTTTTGAGTAAATAAAATGTTGGTTTATATTATTTCTAGAATATTGCGTAGTATTTAATTAGGAAAAAAATATTTTAATCGATTGACCTTACTCTACAATTCTCTTCCACCATTTTAAATAATTGTATAAAAAAGATTTAGATTAATACTCTACAATTCTGTTTTGCCATTTTAAATGATTGATGTAAAAAATAAAATTTTAAATTATACATAAATGTAACCGAGTCCGAGAAAAAAATATGAATTTATTTACATTCGTTTCCATGTAGATATTATATTATTGAAATAAAAAATAAGATTTGATTTCAAGAAATATGTAAATTTTATTTATCAAATCATACCTAATTAATAATTTCATCACACAATTTTTAGGTATATAAAATTACAAATATGTGAGTCATAGTAAAAAAATTTGGTCTACGAACTATTTAGACTTTTGAATTTTTATATAACATAGTAAATTGACCAATAATTTATAATGTTCAAGTTATAACATATACTTATATCAATATACGTTATACGATAAAATCAAAAAATTTGATCATAGATATCATACAGGGTCGTCCAATCATATTTTACGTTGACTGAAATATTTGGGAAAATTTCAAGTTGAGTTAAAAAACAATTTGAAATATAATATAAAAAATGTTTCAATTTACCTAATTTTTAAAATAGAACTTCGATACTGTGTAAATAATATTGGACTAAAACTAAACATTTGAGTTTACAAATGTATAAATATGCATATATATGAAGAAAATAAAATTGAGTGAAACAACTACAATGATGACTTTCACATAATATTAAAGAGATTATGTAATATGTCTCTGACTATTTTAAAATCACTTGACTTTACATACGCCTATGTTATATACGGATAATTTTACTAAAGTAACTATTTATAGTATACTCAAATGTTCAATTTGATAAAGTTCATTCCACGCCATTGAAAATTAAATTAATACTTTAGCAATTAAAAAATATTTATGAATAATTACCGTATAACTATTTATCCAAATTTTATGAAATCTAATCAAATTAAAAATATTTGGTTCATGAAATTGGTATAAAATATTACAAAAATACTATAAAAATATAAGATAAAATCGAAATCTTACCATTTGTCGTATTTCTAATTAAAAAATTATCTCATTATATGAACTGCTTCGGATGAGAAATTATTTCAATGCCCGTGCCTCGCATGGGCTTTTATGCTAGTGACCTATAATAAATGAAAAGAGACATTATTTCATTTGTTTTCTTTGAAATTATTTCTAAAATAAGTGTTAAATAAAATGAAGAATTAAGAGCTATTTAAGAATCTAGTGGATGAGTTCCAAAATTTTCATGAAGTGGGCTTCTAGCATGATGGTCATGGTGTGACCATCAATTCCTAGCAAGAGGTCAAGGGTTCAATCCATGCCAACAACAATATTTTTAATACATTTATAAAATCTGAGGGTATTTTAGTAAATTACTAAATGGCATGGAAAGCCATTTAGTAAATACTAAATTTAAGGAGTCTAGGCCTATAATCTAATTAAGACATATAATTATAAGTATTATAATTTTCACACCATTTTTGCAATTGCCTTCTTAATATCCTCAAGGTTCTTTAATTCCAATTGTTTAGGACCGGTTTGGCGACGGAGTGCACGATCAAATAGACGGATTGTCATCCCACTAAGTGAGTAGATTTTGAGTTCAATAGCAACCTAAAACAAATTATAAAACATGAAATTATGAAGAAGAAGAAGAATCACAAAACAAAATAATAAGAAGGTTCTTACATCCATGAGTTTCACCAACTTATTATTTTTTATGAAGATGAACAAATTTTCATCCTCAACACCATCCACTTTCATTTCACAAAATGCCATAACTCTTGACATGATATCTTTGTCGAAAGAAACTTCAACATTGATTCCTCCTCCTTCTATAGCTTGCCTTATCACCAAGGACTCTAATGCAACTTCTTTTCTTACTTTCATCTCACCATTTGAGCACACAAGAGTAATATTTTCCATAGCAATTTATTGTGCACTAAATTTTTTTGCTATCTAATTACAATAATAACAATAACACAAGTTTAGTTTATATAGGCATTTAACATGCAACTTGAATGTATTCTACAACATTTTTCATGGAACAAAATTACAAGTACACATATAAAATTAGTGTTTTTTTTTGGATAATGTACAAAGGAATCAATATTCCTATATGCATGAAATTTAAAATATTAGTAAAATGTAACATACATTTTGTTAAAACTACAA
The DNA here is from genome assembly GCA_036435485.1 of Saposhnikovia divaricata. Classification (NCBI taxonomy): domain Eukaryota; kingdom Viridiplantae; phylum Streptophyta; class Magnoliopsida; order Apiales; family Apiaceae; genus Saposhnikovia; species Saposhnikovia divaricata. The sequence continues at coordinate 6,125,026 of CM071597.1, read as the reverse complement.
GAGATAAAGTGTAGGGAATTTTTCCAATATTTATTCTTTTATGTGTTATGATTTGCCAACTTAAGCTAACATGAGTCATGATACAAAATATGTATGCCATATCAATTTTCAAATCAGATGCTACATGAGTTTTATTTCTAGAGCACATCTTTTAGTCCAAACTGGACAAAATTCCTATAAACAATTAATAAATCATGTCATGACAACAATTAATAAATTGTACTTTTTCCAATGAAGTAATACTAATTAAAAAGCTAATAGAATAAGGATCTATATCTATATATATTATAATGCCTGGAGATCGGAAATGTACTTAAGGTATTTTTCTTGAATTTTCATTTTTTTGATTTTTTTTATTAAAATTCTTTTCTTTCATTAAATAGCTATTAATGACAATTTAATTAGTCATTAATTACACCTATTAAACATATATTAAATTAACTCTATTTAATTTGTTTAAAAATTACCAAACTTTATTTGAATATTATAGTTATTATTTCAATATTAAATAATAATTATATATAATTATGTTTATTTTTAGGTAAAATGACAAATAACAATTGTTTATATTGCGTTATTTTTTATTCCCTATTCAAGATCATTATAATTTCTTTTCGGATGATTATAGGCTAGACGACCTTAACTTCTCAAACAATTTTATTATCAATAATTGTAAAAGTCGTAATAAATTATGGAAGTTCAATATATTTACTTCATTTCTGGAATTGTATACAAACAATGCAGACAGATTTTTAATTTTGCACATGAATAAATTATACATGAGTTATAATCAAATAGATTAAATTTAACAAATTCAACCATTTATCGGAAGATAAAATCGATAAACAAGCTATACAACCGTTGTTTCATTATATTTTATCAAAATAAATTAATAATCTAATTAGAGATAGATGTGCCTGAGCTGTGAGATTCAAAGCTTTCTAAACATAAATATAAGGGCATTTAAGTAAATTAAAGTGAAGAAAATTAATATTTACAACATTGTCACTCAGAATTTGTATTGCAAACACATATAACTTCAAGGAAAGCCCTAAGGTCATCATGAGGAGCAGTTTTCTCTTCTAATTAAATAAATTTTTACATTATTATTAAAATTGTATATTATGATAGGGGTGTCGGCTTTAATAAACGTTGTTAACCTTAACTTTTCAAGCAACCTTTATTATCAATGGTTGTGGAAGTCGTAATAAATTATGGAAGTACATAGATCTTATCTTAATATCTGAAATTTGTATATAAATAATACAGAAAAATTTTTACTTTTGCACATGAATAAATTACACATGGGTTATGACCAAACTAATTAAATTGAACAAACCCAACCATTTGATCGGAAGATTAAATTGATAAAAAATTTGTACACCAGTTATTTCATTATATTGTGTAGTAAATTAATATTTTATTTAAATAAATTTTTACACTATTACTGAACATGCATATTACGAGAGTATATTACGAGAGGGGTGTCGCCTTGAAAAAATGTTATTAAGTTATATTCAATATTTATAAATTTTTTTTTGGCTAATCAATATTTGTAATTTTTGATCGTAAAGACAACATTCATATTGTAATTTTTATTTTTTTATATGTTTATGATATTTTAAGATTATCAATACTTTAGATATATAATAAGAGTATTTTTCCAACTAATAATTCATATAAATTGTTTTTAAATCAATTTTTTTAGGAAATTCATAAGAGACCAATCAATTTTTAAAAGTGATAGAAATAAATTTATCTATTTTCATTATTTTAAAAGATATAGGTAAGTACCATAGGTTGTGCAATTGCAGTGGAACTAATGTTTGATTAACTACATTAAAGATTTACATTATTGTATTATATTTTTGGTAAGGACTTTAGGTAATTGAACGGTGTAAGGGTATGGTTCGAAATGGATTTGATTGCACCTAAGTGTGTAGTTGTGATACGAGGGCTGTAGTATCCATTAGCCTATGGTATTTGAAAGGAAAACGCCTCCAATGTACCATATCGAAATTAATAGCCCTGGAACAAACACATCCTCTAATATATTCGTAAGATTGCATGCGAGCAGAGGGGTAAGTATTGCAGCATTACTGATTAAGAAAAAGCCTGGAAATTAATGGCTTTGGAAAGAGAAAGTCACAAACGGTACGTAAATAAAATAGAGTTTTAGAGTGCTGTTTCTTAGACAGACAAGAAAAGTAAATATTCTGAATCGTCCGTGGAAGTGGTTAACCGAGTTTCTGCTTCTTGTTGACATTGGGCTTGATGGTAGTTTCAACGCTTGTCGAGGCAGGTACTATGTTGATGGCAGGACCTTCGGCATTGACACTCAAAATTGGGTCCTCAATTTGTACTTCAAATTTTTTTTCTAAATAAAATAACTATCGAAATAAATTGTAAAAAATAATTACACTTGTAATGAAATTAAATTGTTCACTTTTATGAGTTAAATTGTTCACTTTTACGGCAAATAGGCCACAGGCACCCTTGACAGTTTACATCACAAGGAGGAGACTTTCCAAATTTGATGTTCAAAAGGGGATGAGCATTCTTCCTTACTCTACTGGCGAAATAACGAGGTGAGAACAATATCAATCAAAATCACTGTAATAGCGTTCCTCAATCAATGCATTCCTTACAGTCTTCTTCATCTTCAAGAGGATGCCAAATGTCTACAGAATCACAAGTCATGTCAACTGCAAGGAGAAAGAAAAGATAAACACAAGTCAATTTGATAAAGAAATGAAGTATGTAGCAGTAGTCATGGTGTCCATAGAATTCTACCTGGTGATGGTGAAGGACGAGGTGTCAAGATACAACACTTGTTGACTTCATTAGCTCTAATCCCCACTGCTATCACCTCAGCGAAAAAGAGGTCGGGAGGGGCATCACTGTTTTTAGGCTTAGCAAGGAAATTAAGATGAGCAAGGTGGTTGTCAGGCCAATTCTTCATGCCAATGAAGACATTACTCAGCATAGGAGCGACAAGCTCGTAGTCGACACCCTAAAATTAGATAATCAAAGGCTACTGGATTAGTAGAATCGATAAACCTAGGAATAAAATTAAAGAAGTCAGAGAGAGGGAGAGGAAAAAGGACGTGTTTCTCCTTGTAACTTGACAATGCAAAATAAGAAAAGTAAAGACTTTGCCAAAGTTGATTCTTCTCCCGGTTAGTAAAATCATCAGTTGAGGGAGGAATCAAAGAGAGAATATGATTGAAGCGTAAGCGCCCATCCTCACCAAAGACTTCTGACCATTCTTTGACACTAGAGTTGTCTGAACTTTCACTGCGGATGACGGTGGATAAAAAACATCAGATGACAACTTTCAAGAAAACATTAAAGAATCAAACACGGTGGGGGTGGGGGGAAGTTAGAAAAAAAATTACCTGGATGTATCCGAGTCAGAGGAGGAGGCATAGCCAACACTGATAAGAGTTGGCAAAGTTTTTGGCCTGCAATAAAATCAAGTTTAATAAACCTGTTTTGACGGGATAAAATTAAATTGAGAAGAGGGCAGGGGGTTTAGCAAAAGGGGCAAATTATAGAGCAGAGCGGATGATTGATTATATACATACGGAAAATTTATGTAAAAAGGAAAAGAAAAAGATAAAAAGCAAGGAGGGAAATCGTAATATTAGGACAATAGATAGATTCAACAGCAAGCCCCAAATTCGACGAACTGGTAATATTATTGTTTGTAACCCTAACAGAGTCTTAAAAAGCCCCAATTCTAAAATCAACGAAATCCAATTTTCATCTAGATTCAACTACAATTGAAATTTTAACCTAAAAACTGCAATTAACAAGCACACAAGACAATCGACACTATCAGAAACAATAACTGTAAATAATCAACAAAACAGTTAATTGATAGGAGGAGAAGGAGAAAATACAAACATATTAATTAGCGGAATATGGAGATCCGTGATTTCAAGCTTTCGACCGAGATGTTTGAAGAATCGACTGGCTTTTTCACTATCTATCCTCTTCTCGATTTCTCTCACCAACTCATTCGCCTCCTTTTCAGTCAGAAACCCCATTTTTTCAAAATAGGGGGGTTAGTGCGGGCTTTACACCGTATATATACCAATTACAATCCGACCCGTTTCCGTTTGGCTTTGCTCAGGGATGAGCCTAAAAATCTGAAAACCGGATTATCCGATTTTCCGATCCGGTATCCGATTATCCGGAAATTAGGATATTTGATCCGGACTTTTTTTATGAATTCGTATATGGATTCGGATCACAACTTTTTACAAATTCGGATATCAGGATTCGATCCGATTTTTTATATTTATTTAAAAATAATTTATATATTTAATAAATATTGAACTTATTGTAGAAAAATAATTCAACACTGAACATATTAAATTAAGTAATGAATTATCACTAATACATTAATGAATTTGTTGTGTATTACCTAAGTTCATAAGCACATAAAAACGTAAATAGGGATGTATTAAGTGTGAATTTATAAATATAATTACATTTATTTGTATATGAAAATTTCGTAACCACGTCTAAGTTTTCTTAAATCAACCTTAATAAATATTTTCTCTTACTTAATCATTTTATCCAAAGTGATTGATTAAGAAGTTATATTATTAAAAAAACATTAAAAACAAAGTAAATGGAAGAATATTTTCTTTTAATAATATTTTTCACTTAAAATTATGAATTTGATAGCTAGCATGTTACTCCCTCTATCCCGTTTGCATACTTTGAAAAACATAACATTATTGGTACTTAATTTTCTTTATTTTTGAAATGTGGTCACTACTTTTGGGACATGCAAAAAAGAAATTGTGGCCAATAAACAGGACGAATGGAGTATTAATATTTCTTAAAAAATATTTATAAGAACTCGTCAAAGAAATAAATAGTTGTTCATAATAGATCAAAATAAAATTAGGAATGGGATATCGAAGTTCTGAATGATATCTTTAATCAAGGGGATGTGAGTAAAATCTTAAAAATTCCGCTTTCGATTTCCAATCAGGAGGATAGGTGGTTGTGGCTAGAAGATGGAAAGGGTCAGTATACGGTAAAAAGTGGTTATCGAATTCTCAGTAGCTTGAACTATCAGATGCCAACTGAAAATTCTTCTTTTAGCTGGCTAAAACTCTGGAATTTGGCTATACCTCAAAAGGTTAAAATCTTTATGTGGAGAGTTCTTCAGGATTGTCTGCCCATTCTTGAGAACTTAAGGAAGAAATTTGTTGATGTCCAACCTTTCTGCCAGGTTTGTAAGGTGGTGATGGAGTCTGTGACTCATGCTCTAATAACTTGTCCCTTTGCGACCAGATGCTGGGAGCTTAGTGGTTTGCATATAAATTATGTCACTGGTTTATCCTGTAAAGAAATGATTCTGCAGCTTTTTGCTTCTTCTCCTACGAAAGATTTGGAAATTTTCTGCTCTGTAATGTGGAGCATTTGGAATCATAGGAATTTGACGGTGTGGGAGAACAGATTTAAAGCTCCTTCTCAGGTGAATAATGAGGCAAGTGTTGGCCTGTTCCAATGGCAACAAGCCCAGGTAACTCAGATTAGACAAAGCTCGTGTTTTGAGCGTGAAGGTTTGATGGTTTGGAAGCCTCCTCCCTCGGGGTAGCTAACTTGCAATGTAGACGCTGCTTTCCTCGGAAATAATGGCAGATGTTCATATGGTTGCATAGTGAAAATTAAATATTACCCCGCTTAAGCGGTACACACAAAGACATCATGTGTATTATTGAAAACACGTATAGATGAGTGCTTAGGTTGTTTAAGGAAATATTTATATAGTAATTTATTATTATTATTATTATTATTATTATTATTATTATTATTATTATTATTATTATTATTATTATTATTATTATTATTATGTTGATTATTATTGTTATTACAATTTTGTAATATAATCAAATCATATGTTATGTATCGATAATTGATATTTTGATAGAATATATTATAGTCCAAATCAATAAATATAAAAGTAAAATCATGACAAAAAATTATTAGTATGTCGCAATAATTAAAATATTAGAATTTTTTCGCTCAAACGACACACACATTCATCTATGTTGTGTTTGATTTAATACACAAGTGATTGAGTGGTGTAGTGGTAAAAAAAATGAGTGAATTAACTTGGAGACCTAAGTTCGATTCTCGCCAAGCACAACTTTTTCAAAAAATTGAGAGTAGAGGGATAAATTTGTAATTCCTTAATATAAGGGGTAAATTGGACATTTCAAGTACATTAAAAAGTCTCACAATTTTATCTTGTGTTGGTCTATTATATAGATATAATAGATAATAGATAATAGAAGTGACTTAAATAGTTATAGAGAAAAAGGAAGGGAATTTTTCTTAAGATATATACAAAGTAACCTTTTAATTTTGCTGGGCCCGCGGGGCTAATTAAAAATCTCTGAATTTACTAAAATGTCCATCCCATTTTTATATATAAAAATTAGGTATCTCAGGGAACTTAACTGAGATATATCTCAGGCTCCCTACTCTCATAGTTATATATTGATAAATTGTGATGGACATTGTATTAAAATGATTTTTTTACTTTTAAAATTTTAACTTCTATTTAAATTAAACAATAATGTCACACTTAATCTATTTAACTAACAAGTTTACTAAGCCGCGCTTCGCAACGGCTTTGTAATAATTTCTCAAATATATTTTTAGATAACATGATATTTCAAGCATAAATTAGGATTTTTTTAATTCTCCGTTTCGTATTGATCAATAACCAAAATTTTGGATAAATATAGAAAAATACAATTGTTTAATATTTTTCATTATTTTAATATTATATCAAATATTAATATATTTATCACTTTTATTTTTCTCAAAATTCATACTCCAACTTCTATTTTAAAATACATAATATAACATCAATATAACATTCTAGCATATAATATTCCTCCTAATAAATCGCTCTCTCATTAAACATGTTTCCGCCCATTGACCCGCTTTCTCGTTGTTACCAAATCTAAACAGAAACTAATTTACTAAATAAATTACATCATCTAGTATATCATAAAATTTAATTCAAATTTTTATTGTTTAAAATTTAGGTACTCGAGAAAATAAAGGTAAAGAAAATAAGACTTTTATATTTTATTTTATAGAAACTTGTATTTTTTATAAGTATTGTCTTCTATAGAAATTAGAATGTAAAATTTAAAAAATGATTTTTAATATAAATGTAAAACATAGAGATAAATTAAACAGTGGGGTTTTTTTATAAAAAATTATGAGAACATAAAAGAACTGCACTGCCTAAGGCATTATTTAACTTGGATGTAGGAAATCAGTTACCATGTGTCACAGTTTGATGTTACAAATTAGACTTGTGATTTTGCCATAGTTGGAACAATTTTAAATATTGGAATTTTATGTGACACATATTTGCATAACGAATGACTTAGCAGCAGCCCAAAAATGTCATGCCATTGTTTTGCAGACATTTGATATGTTTTTGACATGTTTAAGTTTAGCATGGATATTGTATTATTGCTCTAAGGAAAACTCTTTTTCTGAAAATATACTTAACTATCTTTAAAATTATCAAATTCAAACTAGCAAAAAAAAAAAATTATCAAATTTCGGTGAACTGACTAAATTTCTCTTTGTAGAGTAGACTGAGTAGTAGTTGATATTACTGCTACAAATTTGCACTTGCATAGCGTTTTTTTGCACTTGCATAGCGTTTTTAAACGCTATGTAAGCCTCATATTTTTTGCACTTGCATAGCGCTTTTAAACGCTATGTAAGCCGCCGCTATGCAAGTACATATGATTTCTATAGCGCTTTTTTTGCAGCGATGCAAGTGAATCACTTGCATCGCTTGAAGTGATGTAACTTAGATAACGCTTTTATAAATGATATGCAAGTAAATGATATCTAAGCGCCATAGGCTCTACAATAGCGTTTATTAAGTTATACATAACACCACTTGCGTAGCACTTTCTAAAACGCTACGGAAGTGATTTTTTATATTAAAAAAAATTATAATTATTTTTGCTTTCTTCACCTGTAACAATCCCAATCATAAATATTGAGTGTGTCTTGCCTTTGTTGTTTGACTCTGTTTCTACATCCGTGTCTTCCAGGCTAAGCTTATGGAAGTTAAAAATATTATCATCGACTCAAAATCTGGTGTTAGTGGAGCATGTTTATATTTAAAGTTACCTTAATTAGATTTAATTAGCAATATATTCATGATGCCATATGCAGTGTACAGCTTTTGATACTGGGTACTCCTGCAGGACGTGGTGCAAATATGTACACTAAAATAGCTGAAGGTATTCATTCTTATGGTGTTACCAGACACCGTCATGGTAAGCAGTCTCACGCTAAACCCAGGCCCGTCTAGGAGGGTGTGCAAGGAGCCCAACAGCACAAGGGCCCAAAATTATTAAGGCCCCCTGTTGGAACCAGATTTTTCCGAGTGGGTCCTTCGGTCAACCTGCAAGACAAAAGAATGCGAGGGTGTTGACCCTCGATTCACCTCCGGCGTAAGAGTAAGTTTCTGGTTGTTTAGATAATAGGGTAAAACGTAGAGAGATTATGATAGAGAATACTTGAGTAGTGATAATAAATTTTATGTGTTGATTGTTGCTTACTCTCTTCTTTTTATATCCTTCGGATGTGGGTCCTATGAGGTGATGAGGAAAGAACAGTCATACCCCACATTCTGAGGTGTCACTTGTCGATTGGACCGAAGCACCCAAGGGATCTCTATGTCTTGGATTCGGATCTCTATGTCTTGGATACTTAATTTGGGTGTACAGTTATGGGCTTAATATAGCCTATTGGGCCGATGGGCCTCCAACATGTCCCAGGGCTTCGGTAAGAGGTATCCTCGGACCGAAGGCCGAAACCAATAGCCCATCTTCGGATTACCTTTTCGGCTGCCCTTTTTCGGACATGGATGACAGCTATTGATGAGAAGGAGTCGCATGGGGAGTCGTGTCCATTAATGATGACAGGTATCCTGCCTTAAGATTTGTGCTCGAATCACAGCCGTTGAATTTGTAACGTCTTCTACTTTCAAGGATCGTGTCTATTTAAAACCTCAAAAAACCCTTTGGCTGTTTTACTTTTTCTCCTTTTCACATTGGCTACTTGGTAAAAAATTTCTTCTCAACCTCTCTTCCAATATTAACGATTGGGAACGCGGGTTCGATAGATATTGCTGCTCCAACTCCAGTTGCGGTTTATCTTCAAACAAACTACCCCCAGGAACTCGACCTTATCTCCTACTGGACAATCAGTAAGTTCTTCTTCTTTCTTTCATGATATCTGTTAGTATGAAGATTCGTGATTTTATCTTGTGCAAATGCATGTATGTTCGTATATGTATATGTAAATATAGTGGGGCCTTTTGACGATAAGAGGTTTCTGGGGATATGGGTTTGAGATATTGAACCGTTTTGGGCGTTTAGTAGTTTTTTGTGGGTTTTCGTTTTTGTTTTGGGAATTTTGGGGTAAGAACTTTCCTCGGTGTCCCCAATACTTAAGAACACCCTTCGGTTCGTATGAATCATAACCCGGATTTTATTCGGCCGATTGATCCAAGCCCTCTGTACTCGGTTACTGACCGAATAAGTTTTTTTCTCGAAGTTTTTCTTATTTTCCGAGTACATGGCTGACTCCTCTGTTTCCGAACGCAGGAGATGGCTCAATCAGGTGCGGCTCCTTCGTATTCGGTGATGGCGCATTTTGGCGATGAGTCAAAATTTCCAGCAGCCAATCTTTTTTCGGATATGTCCGAAGAAGAAGTTTTACACATGCATAGTATATATGACTTCCCCGAACAATATGAGGCATACCAGGCCGAGGAAGATGACCTCGTCTATCATACCCCTGTTTCCCCTTGTCCTCATGGAAGTTTTAAAATAGGCATCTCTGAACGAGCCTTCCATTGCGGCCTTAGACTTCCTCTTCTTCCCATCATTAGGAGGTTCTTGATTCATACGAGGGTAGCTTTAGGTCAGCTGGATCCAAACAGTTTTATTCATTTCAATGCTTTTCAGACTAGATGTATCAAAGCCGAGGTTGAACCCCGATTGGTCCTCTTTCTTCATCACTATGATATAAGGAGGAATCCTAAGTCGGCGGGCTTCTACACAATAGCCCGAAGATCTGGTCGGGCAGATTGGGCTGCCACCAACTCTAGTAATCATAACACGCATACTAAGTTGTTTTTCATTAGTGGTCCGAGATTAGATAATTACCGAGTATGGAGAGAGATAGAACCTCGTAATGTACTTGCACCTGAGATGTCTGATCAAGATAATGCTGATTATTACAAAATTAGCCGACCGATGATTCCAGATAAGATTCCCCTAGCTATGAGCCGAGACAAGGGTTATCTTGACGCTATCCATTGGCATGGTGGTAACATATCTTTTTGTTCTTCAGTGAGTTTTTATTCATAAATGATATTTTGCTGATTTTGTGCTTTGTTGTTGTAGTGTCTTCTAAAATGGATTTGGCTCGGAGGCAGGCCGAGAAAGCGGCCAAGAAAAAGGCCGAGGAGGAAGCTAGATTGCTTCGGTTGGCTGAAGAGGAGGCTAGGCAGCATCCTTTGATAACCGAAAGAGCTGAGGCCGATCCGAATGATCCGAAGACATTATCCAAGTCCGGCCATCCAGCTGGTTCTTCGTCTGGCGGAACTGCTGATAATGTGAACAAGAGGATTCGTAATACCGAAGAGGTTATTCTGTCCTATCGACCTTCTTGGTCGATTATGTCCACGGACAAGTTCGCTGCCTCTGCTCCTGCGGAAGCGAAACAGGTTTCCGACGACTTCCTTCACGCCATGATTCTTCCTGCCGATCGATCTGTCTATGAATCTGCCGATCCTGTGTCGGCTTGTGCCGAGCTGTTGGGGCACCTTACCATGGTATATTTCTTGTTACTTCATACTTGTATTTTTTGCATGTTTTTTCACTCGTTTCATGTTTGCTTTCTTGTTTGTTTCAGACTGCTCCTTGGGCTGCGGCTGTTCAGGACAAGGTAAAGGATATGTCCAAGCAGCTGAAGGAGGCAGAGACTCTTCGAAGAAAAAACGCCGAACTCCAGACTCGTGTTGATAATTGAACGTAAATCTCTGGAGCTGGAGAGAGATGCTCAGATGAGGCTTGTGGCGAGGAGGACCGAGCAGGCCAAGCGGGGTCGACGACTGCTGAAGAAGTCCGAAAAGAAAATGATCCAATGCGAAGACAGGAGTTACGCGGCTGGCTTTGATGAAGTAGTGGTTCGGGCTCATCAGCAGGGTTGGGACTACAAACAGATTTTGGGCATGTTTGAGGATCCCGTTACTCGTCCCCCAGAACCCGATCTTCCTCTTGAAGTCAGTTCGGGTTCCGAGCCTGATCTTTCTGACTGAATTTTCTTCTTTTGTTTTCGATCATATGATGTAAGCCTTCGGGCATAACTCTTTATTCGGATTTGAACCTTTTGAATATTACTATGTCGCTTATTTTTCGTCCAATTATATTGTCCTTAGCATAATTTTTAGTTTTATGCGCCTTTGGACTATTTTTGCGTCTTCGGCCGGAGCCTAGCTGTTTATTGTCCTTAGCATAATTTTTATTTTTATGCATCTTCGGACTATTTTGCATCTTCGGCCGGAGCCTAGCTGTTTATTTGTCCTTAGCATAATTTTTATTTTTATGCGTCTTCGGACTATTTTGCATCTTCGGCCGGAGCCTAGCTGTTTATTTGTCCTTAGCATAATTTTTATTTTTATGCGTCTTCAGACTATTTTGCATCTTCGGCCGGAGCCTAGCTGTTTATTTGTCCTTAGCATAATTTTTATTTTTATGCGTCTTCGGACTATTTTGCATCTTCGGCCGGAGCCTAGCTGTTTATTTGTCCTTAGCATAATTTTTATTTTTATGCGTCTTCGGACTATTTTGCATCTTCGGCCGTAGCCTAGCTGTTTATTTGTCCTTAGCATAATTTTTATTTTTATGCGTCTTCGGACTATTTTGCATCTTCGGCCGGAGCCTAGCTGTTATGTCCCCAAGTATTTAAGGGATTTGTAAATGATTAAGGCTTTCTTCGGTTAATGAAAAATATTTCCTCCCTGCCTTAATTATGTCAAAATATCATAAATACTAAACCAGAAATAAGAACACATGTTTTATTCGGTCTGCCCCAAACATGGGTTCCTTATATTCAGTTTATTTACAATAAGATGAAAAGATCTTACTGGTAGAAATGACGAAGGCGGGATGCATGCCATGTATTTTTTATAAGATTCCCGTCCGAATGAGCTAGCTTGTATGTGCCTGGACGAACTACCTCTATCACCACGTAGGGACCTTCCCAATTCGGCATAAGTTTACCTTATCTGGTCGGCATCGAAGTGGCTAATTCTCGGAGGACTAAGTCTCCCACGTGGAATGATCTTTTCTTTATTCCTGAATCGTAATATTGGGCTGCCTGAAGTTGGTATCTTAAATTTCTCTGATAGGCCGCTTCCCTTTCTTCTTCAAGCAGATCCACATTTTCTCGGAGTCCGAATTCATTTGTTTCCACGTTGAATACCTGTGTCCGATATGATTCTAGGCCGACCTCAGTTGGCATCAAAGCATCGGTGCCGAAGGCGAGTTTGAATGGAGTTTCTCCGGTCGATGATCTCGGAGTTGTTCGGTAGGCCCACAAGACATATGGCAATTCTTCAGCCTAAAGTCCTTTAGAATCTCCTAGCCTTTTCTTTATCCCGCCGAAAATGATCTTGTTAGCTGCTTCGATTGCTCCATTTCCTTGAGGATGGCCAACCGAACTGAACCTTTGCTGAATTCCGAATTCAAATAGGAATTTCCTGAATTTGCTTCCAATGAATTGTGTCCCATTGTCTGACACACATATCATCGGGATTCCGAACCTTAGAATAATTTGTTCTAGAACGAACTTTTGAAAGGCATATGACTCAGCCTATTTGTAGTTCGAGGATCCTAATCCAATTAAACTAGATTGTAATAAGTAAATAATATCATCTGTCACAGGAATCTCAAATGATGATAACCGTCAGAAGAAAAATCAACAAGTCAATCTATAGTTTTGATGTTTTACACTGGAAGAAGATTCAGATATCTGATCAGGCCTTAAGGTAGCATTGAAACAAGTGGATTCATTTAAGAAGACAGAGATTTCTATAAGTGATAAGAAACAATTTCAGTACCGAATGATTGATGAAAGTGAAGAGTATAAAAAGACCACAGTGTTAAAGTCACGATGAAGAACAGAGATTGGAGTTAGTCGTTCATGAACCAGACAGTACATCGAGCGTCAACATCATTCCAGTGTATGTTCCTTATCATAATTACGTGGTTTGCAGCGGAGTATTGACTATTAAAGAATTTATATTAATTCTATTTTAATTGATTAAATCAAGTAATTAAGTTAATAAATAAATTAATTCTATCAGAATTAAAATATTTGTTAAAGTGATTATTAGATTAATTAAATAAGAATTAATATGAAAAAGGAATAATTAGTTAAATGATTTTTATAAGTCATTTAATTAATTATAAACTGAAAAATATGATGATATAACTATCAAACTGAAAGTTATACCTATAGTCATATACAGTTCAAAGAAGAGATAGTCATATTCAGTTCAAGAGGAGATAGTCATATGCAGTTCAATTGGATAGTTATATCTCATTCAAATGGTAGTAATACCGAATGTTATATTGAAATGGAGAGTAATACCGAATGTCATATTGAGCTGGTTAGTTATACCGAAAGTTATATTTAAACTGGACAGTCATATTACATTCAATTGATAGTCATACCGATTGTCATATTAATGTAAAATGATTGTTATATCAGTTTAAACTAAGTAATATGACTATGGCTGTGTTATATAAAGAAGCTGAATGCAGAAGAAAAACAATCAGTCGAGCAATACAGAAATATTACACACAGCAGCCTATCTCTCTCTCTCTCTCAAGCTCAAGAACACCTACAAATTTAATTCTGTAAATTCAAGTTCATCTCAGTTGTAATATCCTATCAATTGGAACTTGTTTACTTGTGATTCTTGTACTACTAGCGAATTAATTTTCCTAGTTCACAAATTGATATCTTGATTTTTATTAACTAAATTAGCAAAGTTCATGTTGAATTTTCTAATTAGTTATTAATTACTTGATAATCGTTTGGACTGATTTTGTAACACCCATCAAGTTAATATATTGTTATATTCAACTTGAAATTTGTGTTATATTATTCCGCACAAAATATTAGTTTAAGTGAAAATTGTTTAACGAATAAATTTTGAAAAAATGGTATAGATTGTATTCAACCCCCCCTTCTACAATCTTATCGGACCTAACAATTGGTATCAGAGCCTATTGATTGATACACAAATCAAGATCCTATTTTTACTCAATCAAAAATCAAGCTCGAATTTTTAACTCTCTTAAAAATTCATCATGTCAGCCAAAGGCAATGTTAAAATTCCTATCTTTAATAAAGATAACTATGACATGTGGAAAAACAAAATGGAGTTATTTCTTGATGTAGCAAATCCAAGATTTTTGTGGGTTTTGAAAAATGGACCAGTAACTCCTATGCAACATGATACTGAAACAGTTACAAATGGAACTGTAACAATACCTGCCAAATCCTATCCAAAGGACCCTAAGAACTTTACCTCTGAAGATAAGGAGGAAGCTGGATTGGATAAAAATTTGAGACTCATTCTATTAGATTCCCTAGATGCTGTAATGTATAGCCATGTAAGGAATTGTAAAACTGCTAAGCACATCTGGGAAACTATTGAGATCATTAATGAAGGGACTGATGAAGTCAAGGAAAATAGACTTCAAATTCTGACCTCTGAATATGAACACTTTAGAGCTGGCCCTAATGAAGGCATTCAGGAAGTGTTCGAAAGGTATAACAAAATAATCAACAACTTGCAAGTTCATGGCAAGCAATATACTCAGAAGGAGATCAACATGAAGTTTTTACTGACTATGCCTACTCACTTGGAGCATAGAATCACTGCCATCAGAGAATCTAGAGATCTAACTCAGATTGCTCTTGAAAGGCTGTTTGGTGTTCTGAAAACATATGAATTAGAACAAGTACAGCAAAAGGAATTCTATGGCAAAGGCAGAATGGCAAATTCTTCTACAGCTCTAGTGGTTGAGGTTCCTAAGGAAGTGGAAACTAAAGTTGTTCAACCTAACAGCTTCAACAAGGAACAAACTGAAGTGGAACATGGCCAAACACCAGCTACTCAGGATGGTGGAGAATTTTACTCACTTGAAGAGCTGGATCAATTGGAAGATGAATCTATGGCAATGATGGTGAGACAATTCAGTAACTTCAGATTCAGAAGAAATCCAAAGTTCAGGTTTAAGTCAAATAACAGATTTCAGAGAGGAGGTTCTTCATCCTCTAGTAACAGGGGAGGTTATAAAATTGGAACTGTTGACAGAAGCAAAATCCGTTGTTTCAATTGTAATGAGTTGGGACATTTTGCTACTGAGTGTCAGAAACCCAAGCAAGCACAGAAGAAAGATTATGCTTCTGAAAAGAAGAAGAGTGGAAGAGCTTATGTAGCTGCTAGTAAAAGCTGGGATGACACAGATAGCGAAGATGAAGAATATGGAAACTTTGCGCTGGTGGCAAATGCTGAATCATCAACTTATTATACCACACCAGTAACTCTTACTGATGCTGAGTTAATTGATAGTTTACGTAATTGCTTGAATAATGCACAAAAAGGGTACGAGAGAATAAGTCTTGTTAACACTAACCTTGAAAATGAAATGTTAGATTTAAAAAAGGTGCAGATTAATCAAGATAAGAATTTAGAAGAAATAGCTCGACTTAACTACAAAGAAAAGGGTCTAGGAGAATACATGGTAAAACAAGTCGATAGGATTGCTGAACAAGAAACCAGGATTAGAGAACTTGAAACACAGATTAGAGCTTGTTATAATACTGTTAAAGTTTCTAAAGAGTTCTTCAACAAACAAGCAGTAGAACGAACTGTAGGAATAGGATTTGATTACAGTCAAGCTGTTGGTTCTTTGAGTAATCATTCTCCTAATCCTATCTCAGCTAAAGAAAGAGGTATACCACATATTCTCAAGAATGTTGAAAAACCAATGTTTGCAAAATCTGATGCTGGCCCACCAGATATTCTTTCTATGGTTATACAAGAAGAAATGAGAAATGAGGATAGTGCAAATGGCACAGTCCTTGTTAAGGATAAATGTGTTAATGATAAAACTGTTAAGAACACTAATACAAAGAATGTTTCATTCAAGAAAAATGTCACAGTCTTTGTTAAGGCTAAATCAGTTGAGGACACTAACACAACGAATGTTTCATCCAAGAAAGATGTACCTAAAGTATCAGTCAAAATTGTTGAATCAGCTAGTTCTTCTAAGACTGGATTAGGTAGTAATAAGTTGAAACAGAAAAATACCATGTCTACTATTGATTCTAATCATAAAGCATGTGGTATTATCAATTGTATGCCTTGTGCTTTTAACAGTATGTGTGCTTATTTTAATGGTAATTATGCATGTGTTAAACAGAATGCTCCTCGACGGCACATGAACAGGAACAATAATGTTCGATCTAAGACTGCTTTTCCTCCTCAAGTTAGGAGAGAGACATTTGCACCTAAGACTAAACAAAAGATTACCAAGAATGTCTACCAGGTCAAATGTCCAGTCAATGACACAAGTGTTACTGCTGCGAGAGAAACATGGATACCCAAGATTAAACAAAAGATTTTCAAATCTGTTTATAAGGTTAAATGTTTATTGACTAAAGAGGTTAAAATTAAAAATGTTGTTTTGCCTGATAAAGGTCAATACTTTAAATACGCAGGACCCAATCAAATTTGGGTCCCGAAGAAGGTTTAATTCATTTGTCATTGCAGGGTATTGAACAGGTTGATCGAGTAACCTGGATCTTGGACAGTGGATGTTCAAGGCATATGACTGGAGATAGAACCCTGCTGACAAATGTGGTGGAGAAGGCCGGCCCAGTAGTTACCTTTGGAGATAACAGCAAAGGTAGAACTGATGGATATGGCAGACTTGAAGCTGGAAATGTTATCATTGATGAAGTTTCTTTTGTGAAAGGACTTGAGCACAATTTGATCAGTGTCAGTCAATTCTGTGACAAAGGTTATGAAGTTCATTTCAACAAGAAGAATTGTCTAATTTCACACAAGAGACATGAAAAGCCACAACTGACAGGAGTTAGAAAAGGCAATCTGTACGTAGCCAATATGAACTCAGGAAGCACTGAAGAAGTCACTTGCTTCTACACTAAAGCATCTAATGATGAGAGTTGGCTATGGCACAAGAAACTTTCTCATCTTAATTTTAAGACAATGAATTCTCTGGTTAAAAGAGAATTGGTGAGAGGTTTGCCTTCAATGGAATTCACTCAAGAAGGACTGTGTGATGCATGTCAAAAAGGCAAGCTAAAAAGGGCAAGTCACAGGAGCACTGATACATCTTCAATAACTGAACCATTACAATTACTTCATATGGATTTATTTGGTCAAGTTAATGTGATGTCTATGTCAAGAAAGAGATATGCTCTAGTGATTGTTGATGATTTTTCAAAATACACATGGGTTCTGTTTTTGAATTCTAAAGATGAGACTCCACAACTGGTGATTGATCACATTAAATTAATTGAGTGAGATTCTACGTATCCAGTGAGAGCTATAAGATCAGACAATGGAACTGAATTCAAGAATGCAGTTCTAAATGACTTTTGCACTGAGAAGGGTATAACCAGACAATACTCAGCTCCAAGAACTCCTCAGCAAAATGGGGTAGTGGAAAGAAAGAATAGAACCTTGATTGAAGCTGCACGTACTATGCTAAGTGAATCAAGGCTTCCATTGTACTTTTGGGCTGAAGCCATCAATACTGCGTGCTATACCCAGAATCGAACTCTAATCAATAAAGATCAAATGAAGACACCCTATGAAATTATGGCTGATAAGAAACCATCACTCAAATACTTTCATGTATTTGGGGCAAAGTGCTTTGTGCTTAAAGAAGGTGATGATCAAGGTGGTAAATTCGATACCAAAGCATTTGAAGCAATTTTTATTGGTTATTTAATGAGAGCATACAGGGTGTATGTGATTGATGAACAGAAGATGATGGAAAGTGTCAATGTAACATTCGATGATACTAAACTCCCTAGTATCCAAACTGAGAATCCATCTGAAAAGCTATCTTTCGATGACATGACAGATACAAATTCAGATGATGACAATGCACCTGAGATTTTTGCTGATGCTAATGACAACAATGATGATCAGGGTAATGGTGATGAAATCAATGATAGTAGTCAAAATTCCCCTGACTCTTCTAATCAATCATCATCTAGTCAACCTGGCAACATCTCAGGGGGAGAAAATGAAGGGTCAACTGGTCACACACAACATCTCAATGAAGATCAAGGCGAATCATCAAGATCTAATCTTCCCAGACAGACTGTTTGGAATAGAGCTCATCCTTTTGAGTTAATCATTGGTGATCCAGTTGTTGGTGTAAAGACTAGAAGAGCTTTTCAGAATCAATGCAATTATTCAGGGTTTCTATCTGAAATGGAACCTAAGAAAACTGAAGAAGCACTTTCTGATCCTGATTGGGTGATTGCTATGCAAGATGAACTCAATCAATTTAAACAACAAGAAGTTTGGAAGCTGGTACCCAGACCTACAGACAGACCAGTAGTTGGCACAAGGTGGGTATTCAGAAACAAACTTGATGAAGATGGCACAGTGACGAGAAATAAAGCAAGACTGGTAGCAAAGGGTTACTCCCAATCTGAAGGCATTGATTATGATGAGACCTCTGCTCCAGTGGCTAGACTTGAGGCCATAAGAATATTCTTGGCATTCGCAGCATTTTCAAACTTTAAAGTTTATCAAATGGATGTCAAGAGTGCTTTCTTGAATGGCAAGCTAGATGAAGAGGTTTATGTAGAACAGCCTCCTGGTTTTGAAGATCCAGATTTAATTGACTATGTCTACTTCCTTTTCAAGGCTGTCTATGGTCTTAAGCAAGCACCAAGGAAATGGTATGACACTCTCTCTGAATTTTTACTTGAAAATGATTTTGTTAGAGGTGTCATAGACAAAACTCTCTTCACAAAGAAACATAAGAATGATACAATTATAGTCCAAGTCTATGTGGACGATATAATATTCGGGTCTACTAATGATCTTTTGTGCAAGAAATTTGCGAAGTTAATGCAGGGTAAATTTGAAATGAGCATGATGGGTGAGCTGAAATTCTTTCTTGGATTGCAAATAAGTCAAAGGACAGATGGAATATTTATCTGTCAATCCAAGTATGTCAAAGAGCTTCTCAAGAAGTATCAAATGGAGGACTCTTCTTCAGCAAAGACACCATCATCCACAGCTGTCAAATTTGGAGCATGTGAAAATTCTGCCAAGGTAGATATCACAAGCTACAGAGGTATGATAGGCTCATTACTTTACCTTACTGCGAGTAGACCTGATATTATGCATGCTACGTGTTTGTGTGCAAGGTTCCAATCGGATCCTAGAGATGTTCATCTCATTGCTGTTAAACGAATTCTGAGATATCTTAAGGGTACGCCTAACTTAGGCATCTGGTACCCTAAAGATTCTGGTTTTAATCTTGTTGGATATACAGATTCAGACTATGCAGGAAGTGTTGTGGATAGAAAAAGCACATCTGGGAGTTGTCAATTCCTAGGTGGTAGACTGGTTTCCTGGTACAGCAAGAAACAACAAACAGTTTCCAACTCAACAGCTGAAGCTGAATATATAGCTGCTGGAAGCTGTTGCGCACAGATTTTGTGGATCAGGAATCAGCTGAGAGACTATGGCTTTGTGCTTGATAAAATTCCAATTTTATGTGATAATACAAGTGCCATAGCAATCTCTAACAATCCTGTACAGCACATAAGGACAAAGCATATTGACATCAGGTATCATTTTATTAGAGAGCATGTCATGAATGGTACCGTGGAGTTATTTTTTGTACCTACGGAAGAACAAACAGCAGATATTTTTACTAAGTCTCTTGACGAATCCACATTTACCAGAATTGTTGGTGAATTGGGTATGTTAAATAGTCCTAGTAATTAAACTGGTTAATATCTGAGGTTTGATCTTTAATAATTTACAAGTGATTGATGTGTTAATATTTGTTATTAAAATCACTTGTATAATTATTTTATCAACTTATACTCTTGCTTGTTTCATCTTAAATCATTGTTATTATCTTCTCTATATATTGTTAATTACTTCTTGTGTTTTTAGATTAATTCATTTTCTTTAAAAATATTTTTCTCGAATTTTACAAGCTGTAATTTATGAGAAATCTATTTTTCTTGAAAATGTTATTGTTTTAAATTCAGTTTAATTATTTTTGTTGTTTAAATAAATCATAGTTTCTTTTTGAATAATTTTCTATATGGAAATTGTTTTATTAGAAAATTTATAAATTTATTAATTCATCAGAAATAATTATGTAAATATTTAGTATGTTATTTGATTTTATTTTATTTGATTTGTAGTTTTTGTCCTTTTGTTATTAATGTTTGATTTCGTAAAAGGGACTACATATGATCGTTTTTATAATTTTTATTAGGTTTTATAATTTTAGTGTAAATTAATTTGATATTTTTTGGCTTGTGTAAATAATTAATTTGATTTTCTTGTTAAAATTCTGTTAATATTCAATTTTTAGGTAAGTTATATTAGCTATTTTGTTTAAATATAAGTATCGGTATAACAATCTATTTGATTGTTATATTCGAATTTGTGTTAGTTATATTAGTTAAAAGTAGTGTAATATAACTTAGTAATAAAATAATTATAATTTTGTTTTCTGTAAATATAACTGTTATTAGTTAATAGTCATATTGTGTGTTTTACTCAGAATATGACTATCGGTATAACTATTTATTCGATTGTCATATTCCTTGTTTTTCGATAGTCATATTATTATCATATTGTTATTTAAACTGACATATAACTATTAATATAGGATAGTCATATTACGTTTACACGTAATATAACTATCGGTATGACTATCAACCGATAGTCATATTAGAACTGATTAGTATATAAATCGATAGTTATATTCCATAGTTATATCAGTTCTGTTTCTCTCAAACTCGAGTGTTAAGTCACCGAGAACGATACATACATACATATACATATATCTCTAAGTCGAATTGCTGCCCGATTTTCCTCTCAAATCACGTTTCTAAGAACTTTAATCGATTACCCAGTCGATTATCATCAAAACCACGGTTTAAACGTAAGATTTGGTCGAGTTTTATGATTTTGAGTTTGAAAATGTCGAATTTTCGATCTAAAATTCTAAACAATTGGTGATGATTTTACAAAATCTAAAAATATGTGTGTGATTGTACTGTAATCAAGATCCTTGTCTCAAATTTTCAGAATTTTTGATGAAGATTTTGATTTTTCGAATTTTTATTTATTTATTAATTCGAATTTTATGATTTAATTGGGTTAATTGTTGAATTTTGCAGATTTCTTAATTTTAATCCCTGATTTGGAATGGCTGGTGCTTATAATAATTTTGAGCTTGTTAATCACAATTATATTGGATATTTTAATCCCGAGGATTGCCCAGTGGATCGGTTCAAGTCCTGGATAAAATTCCTAAACGAACAAAATATCTGTAGCCACTCTATAACTGCAAATGTTCCCATGAAATTTGGTCCACTTAAACTAATGTGTACTACAGCTGTCTCAGATGAAAGATCGTTTTCATTCAACTTTAATGACAAGACATATACAGTGGATGAATCTGTCTTCAATGCTGCTCTGAGGCTTCCTACTGAACAATTTGCTGAAGTGCCTTCAAATGATGAGTTGACTCAATTCTTTACAAATCTCAACTATCATGGTCAACTGAATCTTAAACGTCCACTCAAAAGCAATCTTGTTCAAGAATGGAATATCTTCTTCGAGATCATAGCAAAGGTGTTTGCTAATTCTACAAAGAGTAACAATACTGTCATCACAGGTATGTTACAGTCAATTGGTTTCTCAATTGCTCACAATAGAAGAATCAACTTTGGCAGCTTGATATGGCCTATTTTCCTAAATCGATTGAAGAAGGCTAGAAAGAACTTTGGAAAAGGTAAACTGGTTAAGTGTCATTATCCTCGGTTTTTGACACTAATTTTTAATCATCTTATGCCTAAGGATCAACCTGCTCCGTTTCCAAATGATCGAATTCAATGGTCTGGTAAACCAAACAAGAAGTTCTACACTAGGCTGGATACTTCTAAGGTCTTGTTGCATGTTCCGGTGGTCATAACACCATATATGTCTACATACATAAATTTGCCAAATGTCATGCCACAGCCAGCTGCTGAGATACCTTTAACTCAACAAGCTCCACAACCTGAAGCAGAACAAGTTCCAGAACATCAACCTGATTCTGAACTCTTGAATGCTCTTGAACATCAACTTCCAGTGGATCAACCCACTCAGAATGAAGATGATGTACATATCAATGATCAGGTATTTGACTCAACTACTTTGCAGTCTCAATATCTTTCTGATAGTCAAATAATTGTGAGAAGTGACCAAGGGATTGTAGATCCGCAACCTTTATCCCAGGTCAATGCACCAAACACTGATCCTAAATTCTCCAAACACTATCGTAGAAAGAAATTGTCATTCAAAAGAGCTATCCCTGGTAGTGATATCTTGAGTGAAACAGATTTGCCATTACAAAAGAAAGGTAAAACCATGTCAAAGGCAATCATAAACCCATTTATTCCTTCAAGTTCACCCCTGTTACTCACAATGGAGGAAGATATTTTCTTACATGAAGCTGAAAACATTGTTATGCAAGAGGAGCAAGATACAGTGCCTGCCATTGTTACGGCAGAAGAACCTTCACAGGTTGATCGGGATTTGCGAACTCCCATTGCACCACCACTGACCTTCCAAGAGGAGGCTAGGGTGATTTCTAGTGCAGGTACAATGGATGCAGCTCAGGATTATGAGAGGAGTGATGTGAGAATTACTTCAAATCTGAGTGAAACACTAGCACGTGAGGTGAGTGATACTCAGAAAGCGATTGAGGTGAGAGCACACAATGACACATACACTTTATCTCTCATAGCACAACTCGATCAAATGAAAGAAAGTCTTGCTCAAGCTGAAGAAGACAATAAAAACTTGAGGTTTGATATGGATAACGTGAGAACTATCTTCAACAACAAGATCAATGCACTTAAACTCTCTCAACAACAAGCAATCGAAGACTCTGGAGATGTCACAGTGGCTCAAGATCTTATTATATCTTCTATGTCTAATCAGATTGAAGATATTCAGAATAACATAAATGAGAATCACTTATCCACTGAACATCGTCTCAATCAGATTGAAAGGCAAAATGATCATCAAGCAAAGGGGTTGAGACACTTATATAATATCATTAGCAGAACTCACTCACTTACAGCAGAAGAGAAGAAATTCTTTGGAAGTAGTGATGGAAGTGACCCTGGAGCTGGTACAAGCCACAAAACTGTAGAGGATTCCTCAACTAAGGGGGAGAAATCTAGAGGGGGAGGGAGTGTAAGTAAAGAGAAAGATGAAGACAGGAGTGAAGGGAAGAAGAAGACAACTCATCAAGCAGCAGAACAGGAAGATGATGATGTTGTAGAAGGTTTTTACTATACAGGTGAACCTGATATTGATCTGTTTGCTGACTTACAGTTTCCGGATGTTGGTGAAGAATTCGATGAACCAGATCTCAGTTTTTGGGATGATGAAGAGCCAATAATTCCTGATTCTGTTGAAACACAAAGAATGAATTTTGAAGCAAATAAAGAACTTGAACAGAATGAAGCTAATCTGTCTATGAGAGAAGAAAGACTCAAGAAGACACTCGAACAGTTAGCTCATAATGAAAGACTTCAAAAGGCTGAACAGGAAGCACTTCAAAAGCAACATGCTCAAAAGCTGGAAGCTAGGAGATGTACATCAAGTACAAAAATGGTGATAAGTGGGAACGTGCTCAAAAGGTAATAGACTCACCACAAACTTCTGACTATGATGATCGTCGGATGATTGCTATTTTTGAAAGCTTTAAAAAGAAGAACCCTGTACATGACATGTACTTGAAAGCTTTGAAGACAGAAATTGTGAGAATAACCACTGCATCTGATCCTAAGAATGGTGAGCTACTAATCTTTGTTGAATGTCATAAGCTCGGATCTCACAAAGTATCGCTTCAGTTCTTTTATGATAGATCTCTGTCAGAGCTTTGGGTGTTGAGACCAAAAGTAAGAACATCTTCTGAACTAGGCATACTGCTTCATGAAAAATTTCAAGAGTTTGCTGAAAGAGCTGGTCCTGAAGTTATAAATAACCCTCCACAAGTTAAAATTCTTAAGGGAGAAGTTATTCACACTGTTAATCTTCAGACAGAAGAATTATATACACACCTTGCCAGACATTTGGTATATGTTGAATATGCTCTTCGAAATCATGGTTTTGCATCACAAGAAAAAATTGAAGCTGCAGATCATATTCGATCCTATGCCCAGACCAACATGAAGAAATACAAGCAGTATCAAGGTGAGTTGAGAAAGAAACTTGAAATACCACTGGTTTATCCTACAGATGTGTCATCCAGAAGGGAATTACTTGTTGACTCCGAATTGATCAAGAATCTACCTGATATGGATGAACAAGAAGAAGGAGAAATCAACGAGGAAGAAAGTGGTAAATGAAGATTAGCTCTACAAATTATATCATTAGAGCTTTGATAGAACAAGATAGGATAATTGTCTTATATGATCAGTCTAGAGGATCATCTATCTTGTATTTATCTTTTCTGTTTGAATCTGGATAATGTTAATATGAACCAGAACTTTTACATTATTTACTTAGTATTTAAAGTGTTTTCTTTTACTTGTTTAATTGGGATTAGTTGAAGAATCCTCTAGGTATTTGCTTGTTATTGTATAACAAACAAATAGGGGGAGATTGAAAGGCATATGACTCAGCCTATTTGTAGTTCGAGGATCCTGATCCAATTAAACTAGATTGTAATAAGTAAATAATATCAACTGTCGCAGGAATCTCAAATGATGATAACCGTCAGAAGAAAAATCAACAAGTCAATCTATAGTTTTGATGTTTTACACTGGAAGAAGATTCAGATATCTGATCAGGCCTCAAGGTAGCATTGAAACAAGTGGATTCATTTAAGAAGACAGAGATTTCTATAAGTGATAAGAAACAATTTCAGTACCGAATGATTGATCAGAGTGAAGAGTATAAAAAGACCACAGTGTTAAAGTCACGATGAAGAACAGAGATTGGAGTTAGTCGTTCATGAACCAGACAGTACATCGAGCGTCAACATCATTCCAGTGTATGTTCCTTATCATAATTACGTGGTTTGCAGCGGCGTATTGACTATTAAAGAATTTATATTAATTCTATTTTAATTGATTAAATCAAGTAATTAAGTTAATAAATAAATTAATTCTATCAGAATTAAAATATTTGTTAAAGTGATTATTAGATTAATTAAATAAGAATTCATATTAAAAAGGAATAATTAGTTAAATGATTTTTATAAGTCATTTAATTAATTATAAACTGAAAAATATGATGATATAACTATCAAACTGATAGTTATACCGATAGTCATATACAGTTCAAAGAAGAGATAGTCATATTCAGTTCAAAAGGAGATAGTCATATGCAGTTCAATTGGATAGTTATATCTCATTCAAATGGTAGTAATACCGAATGTTATATTGAAATGGAGAGTAATACCGAATGTCATATTGAGCTGGTTAGTTATACCGAAAGTTATATTTAAACTGGACAGTCATATTACATTCAATTGATAGTCATACCGATTGTCATATTAATGTAAAATGATTGTTATATCAGTTTAAACTAAGTAATATGACTATGGCTGTGTTATATAAAGAAGCTGAATGCAGAAGAAAACAATCAGTCGAGCAATACAGAAATATTACACACAGCAACCTATCTCTCTCTCTCAAGCTCAAGAACACCTACAAATTTAATTCTGTAAATTCAAGTTCATCTCAGTTGTAATATCCTATCCATTGGAACTTGTTTACTTGTGATTCTTGTACTACTAGCGAATTAAGTTTCCTTGTTCACAAATTGATATCTTGATTTTTATTAACTAAATTAGCAAAGTTCATGTTGAATTTTCTAATTAGTTATTAATTACTTGATAATCGTTTGGACTGATTTGGTAACACCCATCAAGTTAATATATTGTTATATTCAACTTGAAATTTGTGTTATATTATTCTGCACAAAATATTCGTTTAAGTGAAAATTGTTTAACGAATAAATTTTGAGAAAATGGTATAGATTGTATTCAACCCCCCCTTCTACAATCTTATCGGACCTAACAACTTTTTTGCAGCTTCTTCGGTGATGGCTGAGAGGGGTCTTGCTTCTACCCATTTGGTCATGTAATCAATGGCCACAATGCAATATTTGGCCTGTTTAGTACTAGTTGGCAGAATGCCCACAATATCCACCGCCCACATAGCAAAAGGAATCGGATTGAGTACCGAGGTCATTTCTTCGGGTGGTTGCTTCGGAACGTTACTGATTAATTGACATTGTTTGCATTTCTTTGCGTACTCCGAAGCGTCCTCCCTTATCGTTGGCCAATAGAAACCTTGTCTTAAGATTTTGAAGGCAAGTGACCGTCCTGTGAGGTGTTCACCACAAATGCCTTCATGAATACTTTCTAATGCCATCTTTTGCTCATCGGGATCCAGGCATCGGAGCAATGGCTGAGTGGCTGATCTCCTAAATAATCTACCTTCAATGATGGAGTAACTGGCCGATCGGTATCTGATTTTATGGGCTTGTTTTTTATCAAGGGGAAGGGTGTCTTTTTCTAAGAAAGCTCTGATTGGCGTCATCCAATTAACTCCTTGATGAATTTCCAGGCATTGTTTTTTGTCTATCGATGGATCCTTGACTTCGGTTAAATAAATTGAACCTGTGAGATTCTGAGTTTCTGCCGAAGCTAAACTTGATAACGCATCGGCTCGGCTGTTGTTTTCCCTGGCCACTTGGCTTAATTCGAATGATTCGAACAATATTGAATTTTCACGCACCTTCGTGGCATAGGCTTTTGTTCGGGGATCTTTTTGTCCGTATTCTCCTGAAAACTGTTTGACAACTAGCATAGAATCGCTGAAAACTCTTAAGTGCTTCACCTCCAAACTTTTTGCCAAATCTAGACCTGCTAATACCGCTTCATATTCGGCCTCGTTATTGGTTAAGGAGAAAGCGAATCTGATCGCTTGACATATCTCAAATCCTTCGGGACTAGTTAATATGAGGCCTGCACCACACTTCGATCCTGCTACCGAACCATCTACAAAAAGTTTCCACTTTCCTGGTGAATGTATTAATTGTTCTTCAGGAGTCAAATCCTTCGGACCAGAGAAAGAGCATTCCGTTATGAAGTCGGCAAGGATTTGAGCTTTGATTGCTGTTCGGGGAACAAATTCCAGGTCGTATTCTCCTAATTCGACCGACCAAGCAACCACCCGGCCCGAAGCTTCTGGTCTTCGCATGATCTTCTTTAGGGGTTGATCGGTTACTACTTGGATCGTTCGGCCTTGGAAGTAGTGCCGTAACTTTCTCGAGGCCATTACTAGCCCATAAGCAAACTTTTCGGCATTGGGATACCTTGTTTCCGCATCTTTTAGGATGTGAGAGACGTAGAACACTGGATGTTGGTTCCCTTCATGCTGTTTAATCAGTACCGCCCCGAGTGTTCGGTCGTTCACAGCCAGATATAGCTGAAGAGTTTCCATCGGGCTCGGTCTCATTAAGAGTGGGGTGTTCACCAGGTATTCTTTTATTTCCTCAAAAGCCTTTTGACAACTCGTTCCCCATTCGAAGTTTTTTGTTCCCCGAAGCACCTCAAAAAATGGCAGGGCTTTTTCAGCTGATCGAGAAATGAACCTTCTCAAGGCTGCCATTCGTCCGATCAATTTCTAGATATCCTTGATCGTCCTCGGTGCTTCCATGTCGATGACTGCTTTAATTTTTTCAGGATTTGCTTCAATTCCTCGGGCACTGACCATATATCCTAAAAATTTTCCACTATTAACTCCGAACGTGCATTTGTTCGGGTTAATCCTCATGTTGTTTTTCCTTAGTGCTTCGAAGCATTCTTTCAGATCTTCGGCATGATCTCTAAACAAGGATTTGACAATCATATCATCCACGTAGAATTCCATGTTTCGGCCTATTTGGGCTTTGAAGACCTTGTTGATCATCTTTTGAAACGTTGCCCCTGCATTTTTTAGTCCGAAGGGCATTTTGATGTAGGCATAAGTGCCATTCGGTGTAATGAATGTTGTTTTAGGAATGTCTTCGGCATTCATAGCGATCTGATGGTATCCGGAGAACGCATCCAAGAAGCTGAGTATTTGATGGCCCGAAGTGGCATCTATCAACTGATCGATGTTCGGTAAAGGGTAGTGGTCCTTCGGACAATGCTTGTTTAGGTCGGTGTAATCGACACACATTCTCCATTTCCCGTTTGATTTTTTGACTACCACCACGTTTGCCAACCAATCGGGGTAATCTATTTCTTCAATGAATTTGGCTTCTAGAAGTTTTTCGACTTCGGCTTGGATGACCTTTTGCCTTTCCATAGCGAAATTTCGCTTCTTCTGCTTCACCGGTTGGGCATCGGGTTTCACGTTGAGGCAATGTTTAGCGACTGATGGGTCTAAACCTGGCATGTCTTCGGGATTCCAAGCGAATATGTCGTGAAATTCCCGAATGACTTTGATAACTCTCGCTTTCAGTTCGGGATCTAGATTCTTGCCTATCTGGATCATTTTGCCCGACTGGCCTACGTATAGCTCAACCTCCTCGGTCTCAGTTGCTGGTTCGGCAATCGGACTAGATAAATCGACTTCGAATTTCTCCAGCTCAATATTCAGCAATTGATGGCTGCTTCCAGTGTCATCGTTGATCCTCTTTCTTTTGCCAGCTTCGGTCATCTCTATGTCCTTGTCTTTCTCTAGGTCTTCCAAAATTATGATTCGTGCGGCTTTCTGATCGCCTCTCATTTCTCCGACCCCGTGCTCGGTTGGAAACTTTAACTTTAGATGCGGTATGGAAGAAACGGCTTGAAACGAAGATAAAGCTGGCCTCCCGAGGATCCCATTGTATGGACTGTCAACCCGAACCACGTAGAATTTTGCTTCCTTCGTTACAGTGTATGGTGCTTTTCCTAGAAAGACGGAGAGAGTGATTGTTCCTTCAATCGGTATGGGCTGATTTCCAAAACCGTACAATGGTGCTTCATGGCAGGGTTCTAATTCTTCTCCTCCAAGATTCATCTTGCAATATGTTCGGTGGTACAAAATGTTTACCGAACTGCCTTCGTCTATTAGCACTCTCCAAATCTTATTTTCGCCGATGACTGGGTTTATGAAAAGTGGGTCTTCGTGCGGCCATATTACGTCCTCGTAATCGTCTTCGGTGAAGGATATAGGTAAAGGCTGCTTCGCTGTGTTTGATTGACAGAGGTTGTAGATTTGTCTGGCATACTTCTTTTGGGCGGTTTTACTATCCCGATCGAGAATCGTACCTCCGGAAATGGTTTTCACTTCCCCTCGGTATTTTTCCAATACTTCGGCCTCCTTCTTTTCTTTGTCGTCCAGCTTCTCCCTCATATCTCCGATGAATTGTGCTAGGTCTCCCTCCCTGATCATTCTTTCTACCAGCTTCTTTAGATGGTAACAATCATTGGTGTTATGACCTTTATCACGATGGTAATCACAGAACTTATTTTCGTTTCTTCGGTGTTCGGGAGCTCGCATCTTAGGTGGTCGAGTGAATCCAGGCCTTCCTTTAATTTCATGAAGAATTTTTGAGATTGGAGTGTTGAGAGGTGTAAACACGGCATTATCTCTATCTCTTCTTCGTTTGGTTCCTTTATTGGGCCTTGCGTCATTAGGCCTGCTTCTGATATCCCCACGATCTCTTCGGTCGTCCCTTCTGTCGTCTCTTCTATCACTTTTATCATTTTTCTTATCTTTGTACCCATTGATGGATTCTGACTTTCTTCGGATAGCTTCTCCTCGTAAATATATATCGTTCAAGGATTTTGGAGGTGCATCATACAGGGAGGATCGAAGCTTTCTCCCTTTAATGGGATCGAGTCCGGCCGAGAGGAACCCGGCAGCCTTGACTTTGTCCAAGTTCGTCACCGTCCCTGCTTCGTCTTTGAATCGGGCCAGGTATTCCCCCAACTCCTCGTTCGGTCTTTGTCTGCAATGAATCAAGGCCTCCGTATCTTTTTCTCTTCGGCACATGTGGGAGTAGTGCCTTATGAATTTCCTTTTGATTTGTACGTATGAACCAATAGACCTTGGTCTTAACGAACGATACCACATTGACGCCGATCCTTTCAGATATGTCTTGAACATTTTGTACAGCATGACATCACAATGTCCCATACCGGTCATGAGCGATTCATATTTCTCGCAATGATCTTCGGGATCACCTTTTCCATTAAATTCGTTCATCTTCGGAAATTGTCTCCCTGGCGGAGGTCGGTATTGTTCCACGTCTATAGTCACCACAGGTTCATGGCTCATCCTTCTTTCGCCGAACATAACCTTTTCTAGCCTTCGGATTCGGTCATCTGTGCGAGGGCCTTCTTCTTCAGAATCCGAGGAATAATTGGTTTTGGATTTTGCTTTCTTAGATGGCGATTCCGAATTCCAAGATTCGTCTTCGTCATCTCTAGTTCTCTTCTCTCTTTCATCTTCGGCTTTTGGATTTTCGGCCTCTAGGGCCTCACGAAGCAGTTTTTCTTGTAGCTCGATCTCTTCTCTTTGGAGCTTGAGGGCTTCTAATTTCAATCGGTAAGCCGCCTTTTTCTTAGCTAATCTTCCGGCTTCTTTATTGTTTACTTCCTTCTGCTTTCCTTTGGCCTTCTACTGCTCTCTCCATTTCATTAGCATTTCTTGTTGCTCTTCGGGAGTAGGCACGTCTCCTTCATCATCAAAATTCAATATCCTTCGGGCAACAGAAGGATTTTCCTGGGACATAGGGGCGACTCTTTGGATGGTAGGAGTGATGGGACTGTCTCCAGCTACGGTGCTGGCGTCTGGTAAGGGCGTGTCTTCAGCTGTCATAATTTTTGATAAACTCGAACACAATCGTTTCTCTACGTTCCCACAGACGGTGCCAAATGTTGGAACCAGATTTTTCCGAGTGGGTCCTTCGGTCAACCTGCAAGACAAAAGAATGCGAGGGTGTTGACCCTCGATTCACCTCCGGCGTAAGAGTAAGTTTCTGGTTTAGATAATAGGGTAAAACGTAGAGAGATTATGATAGAGAATACTTGAGTAGTGATAATAAATTGTGTGTGTTGATTGTTGCTTACTCTCTTCTTTTTATATCCTTCGGATGTGGGTCCTATGAGGTGATGAGGAAAGAACAGTCATACCCCACATTCTGAGGTGTCACTTGTCGATTGGACCGAAGCACCCAAGGGATCTCTATGTCTTGGATTCGGATCTCTATGTCTTGGATACTTAATTTGGGTGTACAGTTATGGGCTTAATATAGCCTATTGGGCCGATGGGCCTCCAACACCCCCAAATCAGAAAAATCCATATTATATATGTCCATTTAATTGTCAGCAAAATTACACCAAACCTTGACATATTCAGACTTCAACTTCAGTTACACACATCTAAAATCAAAACCTCCTCTAATGTCTCTTTAAATATCACGCTTATTTTTTAGGAAATTGCATCAGCTATGTATATACGTGTATATCTACATCTTTTGTGCCATACATACGTGTATATCTACATCTTTTGTGCCAATCAATTTTAATGCTTTATTTTAATAAAATAATTCTCTTGTAAAGGTGTTGGAAAATATAATTATTTTCTAAAACTTGTTTAAATTTTAAATAAATTAAGGACCCAATTTATAATTAGCACAGGGCCCCCGTAAAATTTAAGACGGGCCTCGTTATATGATTTTATTATGTGGTATTGTTGAACTCTCTTCATATTCTGGAGCCTCCTTTTGTCAATTTTTCTATTAATCTTTTATGACTTTCATAAGTTTTATTGACATTTCCAACATAGTTGAGCATTACTTTG
This sequence comes from Saposhnikovia divaricata, assembly GCA_036435485.1. Taxonomy (NCBI): domain Eukaryota; kingdom Viridiplantae; phylum Streptophyta; class Magnoliopsida; order Apiales; family Apiaceae; genus Saposhnikovia; species Saposhnikovia divaricata. The sequence goes on along the minus strand of CM071597.1, from coordinate 6,092,761 downwards.
ATGTTTCCTAATTCATTTTCACGGGCTGTTGCAGAGTGTAATAAGCTTTAATTTTAGACCAAAGAAGCATTAATGTGTTTCTAACATGATTTTCAGCTCCAGAGATTGAACAAGGATTATCTGACGCTGCACATTCGAAAGTGACCATGAGCTTTACTCCACACTTGATGCCAATGGTGATGGTCGCACTTGTAAACGTGATAAACTTTAGATTTTTTCATCTGTCTAACTCATACAGCCTTTTATAGAGCCGTGATATGCAATCAACTATTTACGTGGAAATGGCTCCAGGAGTATCTAGTGAGGATCTGAACCAACATTTAAGGAGCTTTTACGAGGTAGTTAGGATAATCTTAACGTTTTCGATGCTATCTTCAGCTAGATTCTGTTTGTTCCGTTGCCTTCTTAGTTTTCATAATCTTTCGAACACCTGCATGGCAGATGAGGATGACAACCGTTGGCTGTAATAGCCTGTAATATGCTCTCAATTATAACAAAAATTATATTTCTATTACTTTTAAGAGATACCAAAGTAATATAATTTGTTCGAGTTATTCTTTTTGTTTTCCATCATTTTTCTGTTTAATTCAAGCGGATTTATTTTAGAAATAACACATTAGTTTGAGGTAAATTACCGTTCTTCTTTAATAGCTTTTTTAGTGGTTTTACTAGATGAAATATGTTATAGCCAAAATTCGGTTCGGGTTTTTCAAGATGGATTCGGGTCAAATTACGGGTTCGATTTGGGGAATTCTAGGTTTAATTAGGGGTTTTATAGAAAATGGAGGAATCAGGCCGCGCCCTCTCATTCTCTACAAAGAGGGCGCGCCCTAAGTATAGAAAAATGGTGAAATTTATTTAGGTTGAATTTTCTAAGAAGACGTTGAAGAAACATACTTTTAGGATTCCACTCAAGTATGAATTTCGCTCAAGAGTGGATTCCACTCCAGCTGGAATTCCAGAAGTTGAAGAATTCCCTCCTGTCGTATCTCAGGAGGGGGATGTCCGTCGCAGAAGACCTCCAGGGGTTTGCCTGGATATAAGGACCCTTCTTAAACACTAAGGGCGCGCCCTATGGTGGAAAGATGGGGACTTCTGGTGTGTGCTTTGGGAGCTCTGTTCCTGTAGCCAATGGGCGCGCACTCATTGGGGAACTTTGGAGTAATCCTGCACTTTGCACCCAAAAGCTCTGGATCACCTGTCCTGCTATCTGGTGGGTGCTTCTCATTCGGGGGACAGGGATGCGTTCTGCACTTGGGGTAAACCACGGTTATACCTGCATCCTTGAAATCAAGAAATAGCTGGTAACGGATAGGACTAGTCCTCGACGGGGGAAGTTTCCTTATCCGTGAAGTCTTGAGATCTTGGATGAGCCTTGGGCCTTTGTGGTTAGGCCTCATAGTAGAACATTCCGGAAGCTGGTCCGTTATCCAAGCCCATTTGGGTTTCTTGTTCTCCAAGAACTACGTATGGCTTGATCCCCTATAAATACCGGGGTACGTAGGCCGATTGAGGGGTTGGAAGTCGAGAGCTCTGAATAGCCGCCACTAACCCTATCAATCTCAGCCACCAATCACGCTCAACAACCACACACCACCGTTTTCTCCGGCAAAGAACCACCGCATCAGATCTTGTTTCCGGCGACGTACCTCGAATTTTGTTGTTCCCAAATTCCTCCGTCAACAAATTGGCACTAGAAGGAGGGGTGCCAATCAAGATCTACATCTTAGGAGGAAGAGATGTCTCACAATCATGGCAGAGGTTCTCAAGAAGAAGATGGTTACGATTCTGAAGATAGCTTGGGAGATAACCAAGCGTGTCATGAAGCTTATGTCCCGGAAAATATTGCTGCTCCTCCGCGACATCATGGAACTCCGGCCGCCATCGGTGGACAGCCGCCCGTTCTCATCAGTAATTCGGCATTAATGGAACAGCTGTATGTTATGCAAGATGCCATAAATAATTTCGGGGCGAGATTGGGTTCTGTGGAGGAAGAGCAAGAATCAAGGAGAAAATCTCGGAGTATCCCACGAAATCATCGCCGATCAGGAAAATCCCCTCACGTCGAGGAAGATTCTCGAAGAAGGGAGGAAAGTCACGAAAGGAGATTTCAGCTGGTCACTCCTCGAAGGTTAGATTATTCTGATCCTATTATTGAACATCCTAGTGAAAATAATTCTGAGCGCAGGTTGGTGAATCCCCAAGAGAGGGCGCGCCCTCATCCTCACCGTTCAGGGCGCACTCCTCATGAGATTCAAAGGGATGAGGAGCAAATGGCTAAAGAAATGAGAGATTTTGCTAGCTTGAAAGAACGCCTTGGAATAAGGCTTGATGACGATGATTTGAGGATGGTGCTCCTCGAGCTTCAGAAGAAAGACAAATATACGGAATCGAGGCCCCATGATCCACAGCGCGTGCCCCCTGATAACAGGTCGAGGCCCCTTGGACATGAGTGAGCCCTTCCTCAGAGTCATGATCCACAGCGCGTGCCCCCTGACAACAGGTCGCGGCCCCTTGGACATGAGAGAACTCTTGCTCGAAATGATAATCCACAGCGCGTGCCCCCTGTTCAAAACAGGTCGCGGCCCCTTGGATTCCACCAAACCCCTCATCGCGATAATACTGGAAGAAGAAACCGTGATAACGGTGACAGAAGAATGGATTGGTACCAGGGAAATAGGCGCCCCCGTAATCAGGGCGCGCCCTCAGGTGGGAGATCCCCCCGCATCCATCAAATCCCTTCAAGTACCTCCAGTGAGTCCAGGTCAAGGACGCACTCTCACTCGGGAGGACAGTATCAGAGAGGTTCTCAAGGGAATCCACAACCTCATGGAAATCCTGAGGGTCATCAAATTCAAACTCAAGAGGTTGTGACTCAACCACAAGTTGAAGTTCAAGGAGGCATTCAGACAGCGGCTCCACCGCCGCCTCCACCCCCGGGGGGTACTCAGACTGTGGAACAACCAAATATCCAGAATATCCCTGGAGTGGGAACATTTAATGTGGATGATTTAAAGAAACTCCTTGCTCACCTAGATGGAGGAAGAATATCTGCAACTGCGCCAACATCTTCTCCCTTCTCGACTGAAGTTAGAGAGGCACAGCTCCCTGCTGGGTATAGATCAATGACGAATGATTTGCGATTTCATGGAAACGCAGACCCTGTGGAATTCCTTGGGCGTTTCGATATCGAGATGGATGTCTATCAAGTTACGGAATTGGCTAGATGTCGATTGTTGGCAGCAACTTTCAGGGAGAGTGCTCAGCAATGGTTTCAGAAGCTCGGTCCAGGGGTAATTACGTCGTGGCAGGTGATGAGGAACTTGTTCTTGACTAAGTTCCAGGCTGCAGTAAAATACGCTCCTCCGGTCACAACCTTGGCCAACATCAAGCAAAGGGAAGGAGAGAGTTTGCAATCCTATTTCAAGAGATTCAACTCGGAATCCACAATGGTGAGAGGAGCGACAGATGAAACGCTCAAAAGTTTCCTAATAGCTGGATTGTCAGTGGGAACTGATTTCTGGAAACATCTTCAAGGACGGGATCCACCTACGTTGGCTGATGTGTTTACACAGGCTGAGTCTTTCAAAATTGTGGAACAATCCTTGGCAGACAACCGAAAAACTGACAGTCAGAACGGTTCTAAGGGAAAGACCGGTAAAAGGAAGGATAGGTCTCCTAGTCCAACTCGTCGTATAGCAACTGGTGCTAACCGGGTAAATTTAGCTGAAACTGGAAGGAATTGGGGTCCACCTGATACATACACTTACGATCAAAGGCCGGGTAATTATACTCCTTTAGCAGCTTCTATTGAACATATCTTTGAGGTGAATAAGAACAAAGGGTTCTTCAGAAAGCCGGAACCATTGACCTCCTGGCAGAGTAAGGATAAGAAAAAGTATTGTGAATTCCATGAATTCTCAGGGCATAACACTCATGAATGTCGTCAACTCAGGGAAGAGATTGAGGATTTGATTAAGGAAGGATACCTGACGGAATGGATTGTTAGGGAGGTGAAGAAGCATAGGGAGAATCCCGACAGGAGAGATGGGGGGCGCGCCCTCCACGGAGATGATAAGCCGGAAGAGAAGAAATTCGTCAAAGAGGGGAGTATTCACACCATCTTTGGAGGGCACCATTTAGGGGGAGATAGTAATCACGCTATGGAGAGATATTCCAAAGAAGCGAGGTATCGACCTCTCACAAATGTGAATAGCTTGGAATTGAGGCCACCTAAGTTGTTCAAGGGAGAATGTGCTGACATTACTTTCACCGAAGAAGAAGCTAGGTGGGTACATCATCCTCATAATGACGCTCTGGTAGTAGCAATTCAGATTGGCTCGAAGAATGTCCATCGGGTTTTCGTGGATAATGGAAGCTCGGTGAATATACTCTACTACAGTACTTATAAGAAGCTGGGACTCTTAGACAAGGATATGATTCAAGACAACGGATGGATCTATGGTTTCTCAGGAGAATCAGTAAAAGTTATGGGAGCTATCAAATTACCGGTAACTCTTGGGGAAGGAACCCTTTCTGTGACTCAAATGATGGATTTCATGATTTTGAATGTGGATTCCTCACATAATGCTCTAGTAGGACGACCCCTGTTGAAGGAAATGAAAGTTGTGACCTCCATCTATCATCTCGCGATGAAATTTCCTACGCCAAATGGTGTGGGAACTGTACGGGGCTCTCAGCATGACTCAAGAGATTGCTACCATAAGGCAATTAAAGGGTTTAGGAGACAGCAGGATGGAGGGCGCGCCCTACGTGAGAGTAGTTCAGGGGTCATGAGTGTTGTCTCAGAAGAGGTAAAAGCCCATTATCTTGTCCAGGAACCTGAAGAGGAAGAACTGCTATGTAGGGCGCGCCCTGAGGATGATACCTCGGTTCTTGATGAGCTTCAAGAAGGAATTTTGGAGGAAATAGAGGAATACGCAGAGGAAGTAATCTCATTTGATCTCAAGGGTGAGCAGGTTGAAGGGAGGCGAATGTTACTTGAAGGTTTGGTGCATACCCTTGTCGAGGAAGACTTCCCTCTTAAAGAGGACGTGCCCTCCAAGGATGTAACGCCGGTTGAAGATCCTCGAAGTTTTGATTTCGACCTTGACCCAAGGACACCGCAACCGGTGGAAAAGACTGGTCCTGCAGAGGATACAATTTCTATTTTAGTAGATGAAAGGGATCCAACTAAGGTTCTGAAGATTGGATCGCAGTTGAACTCCAAGTTAAGAGGCATGCTCACCAATTTCCTTTTAAACAATCTGGATGTTTTTGCTTGGAGTCATGCTGATATGGTTGGGATTGATCCAAAGGTTATGTGTCACCGTCTGAATATAGATCCTACCAAGAAGGGAATTCGCCAGAAACGCCGGCCAGTAAGTGGAGAGAGAGCCATAGCATTGAAAGAAGAGGTGGATAGACTTCTAGATGTTGGGCTGATCAAGGAGTCGTATTATCCAGATTGGTTGGCTAATCCAGTCCTTGTGAAAAAACCAAATGGGAAATGGAGGACTTGTGTGGATTTCACTGATCTGAACAAGGCATGCCCGAAGGATAGTTTTCCACTCCCGAGGATTGATCAGTTGGTGGATGCTACGGCAGGACACGCTCTTTTAAGTTTCATGGATGCTTACTCTGGTTATAACCAGATTCCTATGTATGAGCCGGATCAGGAGCACACTTCCTTTATTACAGATCGAGGATTGTATTGCTATATTGGCATGCCTTTCGGGTTAATCAATGCTGGCGCAACCTATCAGAGGTTGGTGAACATGATGTTTAAGGATTTGATAGGGAAAACCATGGAGGTATACGTGGATGATATGCTTGTTAAATCCTTAAGAGCGGAGGACCATGTAAGGCATTTGGAACAGATGTTCGAGATTTTGAGGAAGTTTAGGATGAAGTTGAATCCTCAAAAATGTGTCTTTGGGGTAGAATCCGGGAAGTTTCTAGGATTTATTGTTAATCATCGTGGAATCGAGGCAAATCCAGCAAAAATAAAAGCTCTTCTTGACATGAAATCTCCGTCTAGTGTGAAGCAAGTTCAGAGTCTCACGGGAAGGATAGCTGCCCTTAATCGTTTCGTGTCAAAATCGTTGGATAAATGTAGAGAATTCTTCAAGGCGATAAAGGGGGCAGCCAAAGATTTTGTATGGACATCTGAATGTGAGGAGGCTTTTCAGAGAATAAAGGAGCATTTGGGAAATCCTCCTCTCTTAGCTAAGCCCGTGGAAGGAGAGACGTTAATTTTATACTTGGCAGTTTCGGAACATTCTATCAGTGCGGTACTAGTAAGAGAAGAAGTTGATCATCAGTCTCCGGTTTATTATGTGAGTAAGCGTTTGCTTGATGCGGAAACCAGATATACTAGCATGGAAAAGTTGGTTTATGCCTTAGTTCTGGCATCCAGGAAGCTTCGGCCTTATTTTCAAGCTCACAAGATTGAAGTTCGTACGGCGTATCCATTGAGAGGCATTCTCCACAAGCCGGAAACCTCTGGTCGAATGTTAAAATGGGCGATTGAGTTGGGACAGTTTGATTTGGAATATACTCCAAGGACAGCTATTAAGGGTCAAGCTCTAGCTGATTTCATTCTTGAATTCGAGTCGGAAAATGAAGAAAAATCAATTGTATTGGTTGAGCCTGAAATTCTGCTTAAGAGGGCAACCCCATTCGAAGAAGTTCCTCAACCTTGGTGGAAGTTACAAGTAGATGGAGCTGTCAACAATGGAGGAGCTGGAGCTGGAGTAATCTTGTTTACCCCCGAAGGGAATCAACTCATGAGTGCTATTCATTTCAAATTTCAAGCAACCAATAATGATGCAGAGTATGAAGCCTTGATTAATGGGCTGAAGATGGCTTTGGAGATGAAGGTAGTGAATCTCATTGTGTTAAGTGATTCAGAACTAGTGGTTGGACAAGTAAAAGGTGGATTTCAGTGTAGAGGTCCAAGGACAGAGCTTTACATGAGGTGCGCTCAGCGGTTGATCAAAAAGTTCCGAGAAGTACGGATAGAATGTATTCCACGAGATGAGAACTGTAGTACAGATGTGTTAGCCAAGTTAGGGTCGCAGAAAGATGCTATGCTGTTGGGAACAGTACCTTTGCAAGTACAGGAAGTACCTAGCATCCCAGAGGTTGAAGTTATGGAAGTGGAATCTATTACCAATGTTACTTGGATGACTCCCATTCAAAAATATATTCGAGAAGGTATACTTCCAAGTGAGAAGCTGGAGGCCAGGCGGCTTCAGTATCAAGCAGCTAGATTCGTGGAGTATGATGGGATATTATATAAGAGGGGTTTTAATCAACCACTTCTCAAGTGCATAGATGGAGATGAATGCAATTACATCCTTAGGGAGATTCATGAAGGGATTTGCGGCAATCACTCGGGGGGTGGTTCGTTGGAAATGAAGGTGTTAAGGCAAGGATATTATTGGCCTACCTTGAAGAAGGATGCTTATGAATTTGTTAAGGCATGTGACAAGTGTCAGAGGTTTGCCAATTATTCTACCAGCCCTGCTACTACTTTGACTTCTTTGATGAGCCCATGGCCATTTGCTATGTGGGGAATAGATCTCATTGGAGAGCTCCCTAAAGCTAAAGGAGGAGTGAAGTATGCTGTTGTTGTTGTGGATTACTTTACCAAGTGGGCGGAAGCAATGCCCTTGGCCACAATTACTGCAAGGAAGATTCGAGATTTCGTTTTCAACTCTATTGTGTGCAGGTTTGGAATTCCGTATAAACTTGTGTCGGATAATGGAAAACAGTTTGACAGCAAAGAATTGAGAAAGTTGTGTGATGATTTGGGGATAAAGAAGGAATTTGCAGCTGTGTATCATCCTCAAAGTAATGGGCAGACAGAGGCTGTCAACAAAATAATCAAGCATACCTTGAAGACGAAGTTGGAAGAAAGCAAAGGGAATTGGCCTGAAGAACTTCCCATGGTCTTATGGTCGTATAACACAACTCCAAGAACCACAACTGGAGAATCTCCTTTCATATTGTCTTATGGATGTGAGGCAATGGTGCCAGTGGAAATTGGAGCAGGATCATTCCGAAGGGATTTTTATGACGAAGAATCAAATATGGTAAATCAAAGGTTAAATCTTGATTTCCTAGAAGAAATAAGGGCAAATTCGCAGTTGAGGTTGGCAACTTATCAGCAGAGAGCTGCACGGTACTATAACAAGAAGGTGAAGGCTCAGCCTTTCAAGGTGGGTGATCTAGTTCTGCGGAAAGTTATGCCAAATACAAGGGTAGCAGCACATGGAGTCTTTGGTCCCAACTGGGAAGGACCTTACAAGATCAAGTCTATCATCTGGGAAGGGACTTATCATCTAGAGGACTTGGATGGCAACACAATTCCAAGGGCATGGAATGCAGAACATCTGAGAAAATATTGTCAATAGGGTGCGGCTTTGGCCCCCTATTATATGAAGGCTTATATTTAAGTTATAGACTAGCATAAATAAATATTCTCCTAGTCTAGGGGGGTAGTACACATACGCCTTCTTTAGTTCTAGTCGAGACTTGCTGTTTTTATTCCACGCTTTTTCGAAGTTTATTCTCCTTAGCTCGGGGGGTAGTTCATGTATACCTTCCCTTGTTCTGTTGAGATTTGAGTTTATTTGAAGATTAATAAAGTTTATCAAGACATTTTTTTCAAGTTTTTTGAAGATTCTTACAAGAGGTCGTGCTCTATGCCTTAGGGCGCGCCCTGTGAAATTCTGTGTAATTACAAGCAATAATTGACAAGTTAAAGGAATATTGAAAAGGGTAATGCCTTAGGGCGCGCCCTCAACATGAATGAAGATTTTTAATTCTATGTGTTTCAATGTTTTCAAGAGTTGGAAGAATATTGGCTGATAAAACACAAGAGGCCGCGCTCAAACTAGGGCGCGCCCTGTATTTACACTGAAGAATTTACAAGTATTTTAGTTAACAAACTTTTCACATCATATGATGTTTGCACAGAAGAATTATCTGAAAATTTTTGAAGATGTGTTTTAACAGTGATAAAGAAAATTTTACAAAGGCCGCCCCCTATATGTTAGGGCGCGCCCTATAGCTGTTTTACGGCAAAAGTAATTTGGCAGTTGACAGAATTTTGCAGAAACATAACATTTAAAGTCATTAAAGGCATAGATAAAATTCAAATTTAAGTTACAATTTGCAGGGTTTTACAAAGGACCCGCGCCTTGGAAGTTAAAATAAATTCGGACAAATTTGAAGATAAAATTCTAGGACGCGTCCTTGGGGGGAGAAGGAGGCGCGTCCTTAGCATCACCAGGGGGAACAATAGTAAGAGGAGAGATCATTTCAGGAACGGAGTTTTGGTTGGAAGGATCGATGGTTTGGATTTCTGGATCTTCGATTCGCTCAGATTGTAGGGGAGCCTCTTCAGTTGAGGGCGCGCCCTGTGGATCCTTGTCCAATCCCAGCTCGATCCTCTTTGCCTTGATGGCATCCGCGTGCAGTATCTTAAATTGCTTAATGTCCTCAGCACTTTCTGGGCCAAACTTTTCTTCCCAGTTATAATCGGGGTCATTTGCAAGAAAACCAAGAAGATAGAAATCAAACCCAGCTTGGAAATTTCTATCTTCCATGGCTTGCTTCTCATCTTTCCAGCAATCAGTTTTCTCGATTTCAAGAGTGTCTCGCTGCACCTTCAAATCTTCATTCTCTTTCTCCAACCTGTCATTCTTGTCGGCCAGAAGTTGGCGATGATTGACAGCATCTTGTAAGTCATTTTTGAGATCCTGGATAGTAGCATCCTTGGAATCGCACTCTTTCTTCCATTTGTTGTCAGCCTCCACAATCATCTTTGCATATTTTCTGTTCTCCCCTTCGAGTTTGTTGATGTGAAGCTTCTCTTTGTAAATCCTTTGGGCGCGCCCTAAGGATTGAATTAAAAGCTGAGCAGAAGCTTTAATCATGGAGTTTGTCTCATCATCAGCATTCATGTTTTGCCAATGATCAACCTCCTTTTCATTGACAAGAGACGCAGCAGCTGGCCCAATGAGGGTTTCAACGTACGAGGGCGCGCCCTCAGTTCTTTGTTTTTTGCCCTTATCAATAGGAGGGTCTTGGGCCTCAGTATTCCTCTTCAAAGATCTGGAAGAAGTAGGAATTGCTGGGTTGGATTCTTGCTGGATTTGACTAGGGCGCGCCCTAGTGTCAGAACCCGCTTTGTCAGTTGATTTTTCCTTGTCATTTTTCTTTCTGGATCCAAAGCCACGAGGAATTTGGGGGGCCATATCTGCATGAGAAAAAATAATAAAAATGTTAAGTCAAAGAATAAGTTACTCATATAACAAGTTACAAGATATATAACAAGAATAGGTTGCAAAATCAAAAGGTTAGGGCGCGCCCTAATTTGAGATTTCATACCTGCATCCTGATCAGAGTCAAGATTTTCGTCGTCACTAGCAGTGGATAGGGGGACGGCGATACCATTTCTAAATTTTCTAAATCTACAAATTGAACCAACCCTATCAGAAAGGATTCCAGCCCTTTTTAAGTTTTCTTCAGTAATTAAGGTTTGGAGGTTGAATCTTTCTGCTGCAATTTTAAGGACGGCATTTGCTCGAGAAGAGGCCGCGCCCTGAAGAGTTTTTTGGATTCTTCTATCTGTTTTAGTTTTAAAAAAGATTAATAAGAAGTTAATGAAGATGGAAGGAAAGGATAGGAAGAGTGTAGGGCGCGCCCTCACTTACATGGATTTGTATTAAATTGAAGACGGACTCTAGGAACATCCCAAACAAAGAAATAAGGTTCTTTCCATCGCTTGATATGGCTAATCCTTCCGTCAGAAAAGCCTTTGTTGTTGTGAAGTTTGTTGATTACTAGATAATAATATCCAATATTTGATTGGCGGATGCTGAAGAAGTAACTAATTTCTGGCATCGAGGGTGCTTCGAATCCCAAGTCACGGTAGAGAATTAACAAACCTAAAACAAGTTTGTAGCTGTTGGGAGAAAGTTGGATTGGGGCCAGATTGTACCATTCAAGGATTTCCCTAAGGTATGGGTGCAAGGGCGCGCCCACACCAAGGGCTACAAGTCGTGGGGTCAAAACCATCCTTGGAATTCTAAAGTTTCCACCGTAGTTGAAAATGTGAGGACGGTGGTGAGAATGTGGAATGGCCCAAAGTCCTTCCTGACCGTAGTATTTCATGGCCCATTCTACTTCGTCATTTGTTGCAGTAGAGGACATGTTCACACAAGCCAATTTGCCTTGTTTCTTTCGGAGTGAATTCTTCTCTCTTTCAGTCATATCTCCATACCTTCCCCATTCGAGGTCAATTTCTTCGTCACGAACTTCCCAGTGTTCAAAGGGAGTTGGGGAAGGTGGTGGAGATGTTGGCTCAGAATTTATTGGAGGAGAAATAGAAAAGGCTGAAGGCGCGCCCTCGGTTGAGTATGTGTCTGAAGAATGTGAGTCCCCAGATGTTTCCGAGATTGGAGCAAAATCACTATCCTCCCTGGAATTGTAAGAATGGTTCGCTTCAGGGGGTGTTTGAGATTCTTTGGAAGGTTGAACATCAAATGTGGTGGCATTGGAGGAGTCTTCACTAGAAAAACTCATGGTGCCGTCTTCAAATTCTTGAATAAGGCGCGTCCTATCTTCTGGAGAGATGAATGCGAAAGGAAGTCTGTAGCGATTAGGTGGAAGCGGTGATGGCAAGGGTGAATAGATTCCAAGACGTTTGTTAAATTCCTTAAAAGGATGGAAGGGAGAGGACACGCCCTTGTCCTCCAGCTGCAAAATTAATAAAAAGGGACTTAGGGCGCGCCCAGGAGCTTAATAAATGGAGATTAGACATTTGCAATAAATATTCTAAAAATCTAAGGCGCGTCCTAGTGTATGGTGTTAGTAATATGAAAGTACGCCCAAAGAGGATTTTCTAAAGTATACTAGAAGGGTCATGAAGAACTAGGTTTCTAAAGCTATATTATGGTATCAGAGGAATCCAAGGCGCACCCTGTGTCGAAGGCGCGCCCTGAGAATTGATTAAACGCATTGTTTTATCAAAAACAGTATGCGGGAGAAAAATTGTAGTCAAATACGATCAAACAGCAATACATACATATATACATACAGAAGAACAATGAAGAACATGGAAGACAACCAACAGTCAAAGTACAAAATCAGCCAAAATATACGGTGAAACAACAGATTAAAGATATAAAAACGTACCTTAGAAGTTCTAGAACAAGATGTGTGGAAAGAAATCGAAAGAAACCGTTGATATTGACCGGATTTTCGTTCGGAAAAGTGGAGTCCGGTGAGAGTTCGGTTTTTAGGAGAGAGAATAGAAAAAGAGTAAAGTAAGAGAGAAGGGTGGTATTTATAGAGATTTGAAAAGTGGTGGATGACAGCTGTAAAATCGTTTGGAATTCCCAGGACGCGCCTTATTTTAGGGCGCGCCCTGAGGGAAATCTTGAGGGAATTTTGGGTTTTATAGAAGAAATTCCGTACATCATCTTTGATTTCGTACGGAATTGGGGGGTAGTTGTTATAGCCAAAATTCGGTTCGGGTTTTTCAAGATGGATTCGGGTCAAATTACGGGTTCGATTTGGGGAATTCTAGGTTTAATTAGGGGTTTTATAGAAAATGGAGGAATCAGGCCGCGCCCTCTCATTCTCTACAAAGAGGGCACGCCCTAAGTATAGAAAAATGGTGAAATTTATTTAGGTTGAATTTTCTAAGAAGACGTTGAAGAAACATACTTTTAGAATTCCACTCAAGTATGAATTTCGCTCAAGAGTGGATTCCACTCCAGCTGGAATTCCAGAAGTTGAAGAATTCCCTTCTGTCGTATCTCAGGAGGGGGATGTCCGTCGTAGAAGGCCTCCAGGGGTTTGCCTGGATATAAGGACCCTTCTTAAACACTAAGGGCGCGCCCTATGGTGGAAAGATGGGGACTTCTGGTGTGTGCTTTGGGAGCTCTGTTCCTGTAGCCAATGGGCGCGCTCTCATTGGGGAACTTTGGAGTAATCCTGCACTTTGCACCCAAAAGCTCTGGATCACCTGTCCTGCTATCTGGTGGGTGCTTCTCATTCGGGGGACAGAGATGCGTTCTGCACTTGGGGTAAACCACGGCTATACCTGCATCCTTGAAATCAAGAAATAGCTGGTAACGGATAGGACTAGTCCTCGACGGGGGAAGTTTCCTTATCCATGAAGTCTTGAGATCTTGGATGAGCCTTGGGCCTTTGTGGTTAGGCCACATAGTAGAACATTCCGGAAGCTGGTCCGTTATCCAAGCCCATTTGGGTTTCTTGTTCTCCAAGAACTACGTATGGCTTGATCCCCTATAAATACCGGGGTACGTAGGCCGATTGAGGGGTTGGAAGTCGAGAGCTCTGAATAGCCGCCACTAACCCTATCAATCTCAGCCACCAATCACGCTCAACAACCACACACCACCGTTTTCTCCGGCAAAGAACCACCGCATCAGATCTTGTTTCCGGCGACGTACCTCGAATTTTGTTGTTCCCAAATTCCTCCGTCAACAAAATATATTACTAGTAATATTCCGGTGGTTATTATTGTGCCTTTGTAGTCTATCCTAAAGCTCGGAATCATTTCCAAATTTTTGTTAGTGTGCCCATGATTTTTAGGAAGGCTGTATCAAAACTAACTCATTATTGACATTTTTTTTTAGTGCTAAGTGACACATTTTTCTCTCCTGCGTTTTCTTTTTGCTGATATTGGCTGTTCATTTCTGCCATCTTCAGCTACTCTCATGACATAATATCAAATATCAATTATGTAGCTATTATTTCTCTCTCACAATTTATATATACCTGCTTTTAAATTTATACATGTGTAGGAAAGTTTAATTATTTTTTTGGCAAAATAAGAATATTATTTATTATAATATTTTAAAAATTAAACATTGTAATTATAATTTAATTTAAAATTTGTTACATTTTTATTGTTTATTTTTACATGTATTCTTTTGTGATGGTAACAAAATTGTTTTGTTTTTGCCTTTTCGGAAGAAGTAATTGGACAACTTTGTTACTCATTTTATATTCTTTTCACTAAAGTAAAGGCCAATTGTGTATAAGCAGTCTATTATGATTATGATATATTAAGAGATTGTAGATAAATATGTTTCAATAATTACATGCATGTGAAATATAATTCAAAGATTATATTAATCGAATGTAAAGATTATCAACTAAAAACCAAACCAAACCAAACATACCCAGTATATCCCGCTCAGAGCAGGGTCTGGGGAGGGTAGGTTGTACGCAGACCATGCCCCCACTTTTTAGGGTAGGGAGGATGTTTCCGTGAAGACCCTCGGCTATGTGCACGGCATAAATGGTGTGTGAAATAAACAAAGGAATCTAAAGGACATGTGATAACGTTCATAGCAATACCTGAGCCCATGGCTTTCTCCACACGGGACTTACCTACCATGCCCCTAGATACCACCAAGCGAAGCTCCCTGCACCTGCACCTGCACAACCGGGAAACATATGATAATGAAAATAATAAATGAAAAAGGACAAGATATCGGAAAAAGCCAGACTCCTATGAAATGGTCATCCGTGACAACCCAACTCTGAGGTACTCCACTACCGAGCCGTCCCCTAGAAGAGAGTCCACCACTCTGATTTGGCGCCTCCACGAACCCCTGTCCGCGGTCATGGTCTCACTTAGGTTCAAAGCCTTCAAATCCAACTTAAGCTGTTCTTCCCAAGACCTCCTCGGTCTGCCTCTCCTCCTCACCCCAACAACCGAAAGACTCTCAACCCTTCGCACTGGGGCTTCCGGCCGCCTCCTACGGGCGTGGCCGAACCATCTCAACCTCCCTTCCCTAAGTTTCGCAGAAAGAGGCGCTACTTCGAGCTCGGTCCTGAACACCCTATTAGGGATTCTATCTAGCATCGTGCGGCCACATGACCACAGCAACATCCTCATTTCAGCTGCTTCCAACGTGATTTCGTGGGTCTTCTTCGCTGCCCAGCACTCCGAACCATATAACATCGCAGGCCGAATAGCCGCTCTATAGAATCTCCCTTTCAACTTCAAAGGAACCTTCTTGTCGCACATCACCCCTGACGCTGCCCTCCACCTTAGCCACCCAGCATTAATACGATGTTTGACATCGTCTTCAACCTCACCTTCCTTCTGGATGATCGACCCCAGATACTTGAACTTATCCGTACGAGGGACGATCTGATCTTGGATCTTAACCTCCACCCCTTCGTCGATGGCCTCGCCACTGAAGTTGCACCAGAGATACTCGGTTTTAGTTCTACTCACCCGCAAGCCTTGTGACTCCAAAGTTGATCTCCAAAGTTCCAACTTCTCGTTGACCTCCCCCCTAGACTCTGCCACTAGCACAATATCGTCTGCGAAGAGCATGCACCACGGGACGGCGTCTTGGATCCCGCGTGACATGACATCCAGGATAAGTGCGAAAAGGAGAGGACTAAGGGCCGAACCCTGATGAAGCCCAATCTCCACTGGGAAGAAACGTGAGTCACCCACTGGGGTCCTGACGCAAGAACTAGCTAGGGAGTACATGTCTTGAATCACTCTAACGTACGCCGACGATACACCCCGCTCTACGAGGGTCTTCCATATCGCTTCCCGGGGGATACTGTCATAAGCCTTCTCGAGATCAATAAACACCATATGAAGGTCTTTGCGGCGCTCCCTGAACTTCTCCATAAGGCGTCTGACGAGATGAATGGCCTCGATCGTCGATCTCCCCGGCATGAAACCAAATTGATTCTCTGAGATAACAACTTCTCTTCTAATCCGGTCTTCTACCACTCTCTCCCAGAGTTTCATAGTATGGCTGAGTAATTTAATACCCCGATAATTACTACAACTCTGAGCATCTCCTTTGTTCTTGAAAAAAGGAACTACAACACTACGCCTATAATAATAAGTTTCGAGGACTGAATGCTAACTAAAGGTTATAACTATGGTGATCACTTATTCTTTAGTCAAACAAAGATGCCAAATAAAAAGTCAAAAATATGCAAAACAAACCATGTCGTAATTATGAATTTCTGTCTATAAATAGTAGTAAAGAAAGTAAAATAAGTAGCATTTTTTATATGTATCCTTAACTATTAAAATGAAGAACAGGATTAAAATTAAATTTTTAAAAAATATTAATGTGTAAGACAATTTTTAGATATTATCCATGAATCAAATTTTTTAAATATTAAATTACACAAAAAACCGGCCCCACACACAAGCAGCGAGAAATGAGTGATTAAACAAAGAAAGAAATTATCAAAAATATTATATTTTTGTATTTTTTGTACAATTTAACTATTCTTTAAAATATTTATAAAAAACACGGTTTACAATTAAAAGGAATCAAATATAACTTTATTTTATGTTTTTTGGAAAAGAAATTGAGATTACTTTTAGATGCATTTAAGGTTGATTTTAATTGCATCCAATATATTTAATTGCAAATTCATATTTTTTGCAAAAAAAATTCAAAAAATCTTGTTAGCAAAAATGTAAATAAAAAACATATTTTTGTTAAAAGAAATTAATAAATAATCAAAATCTCCAAAAAAAATCCTAAAAAAAATTATCTAACTAAACCCAACAACAGTCTTCACAAGTGGATAAAGAGGCTTCACTAAAAGCCTGCACATAAATCTTTACTTGAACATATAAATTGGGTGGGTCTTTTTTAGCTCATCTGTTAAAATCTAATTAGCTTCCCTCATCAAGAATAATGAAAAAGTGAGTTATTTGTTGCAAATAGCTGAAGCCCAAGACAGGTCTTTCTCAAGATGTCAGCTGCTGCTTCTTTTTCTGCTGCTGCAATATCCCCCACCTCATTCAAGGTTGCTTTTTCTTGAATTCTTATATGAGATTTTGCATCAAGGGTTTTGTTTCATTTTATTATTTTCTTTGATGGGACTACTTGTTTTGCATTAATATTTTTGCCTCTAGGAAATGGGTTTGTGTTTAATTTTAGGTACTGGGTGGGTTTTTTTTTTTTTTTTTTTTAATTTTCCAACATTAGGGGTTTTACTGATGATGTTATATCAGTAGGTAATTGGCGGTTTCTTGGAATTCAGAGAATATAATGCTAAGGAAGGAACAGATAGTACATTAGTGTCAAAAAATAGCCTATGTTTGATTTTGTCGCAATCCCCTTCTTGTCTTATCGGACCTGCAATAGAGATAAACCAGACCAAAGATCAATTCAACAAATGTGGTACGTGCTACACTCTTTGTTCAACGAAGGGAAATGATAAATGCGTAGGCCTGGCAGTTAATTTTTCTTATAAAATGTGTTGTTGGATGGAAGCTGGGTACTATATAGAAAGTTGTTTCCTGTAGCTATGTGTCAATTTTTTAAGTAGTGGCATCCTGTAAATTTTGTATTTAATTTGTATAAAGGCAGCTGCCATCTGATTGAGTTATAGACTAGTATGTTTATGCTAATAAGGTGTAGTTGCTTCAAATTTATTTTTCATTTATGGTGTATATGCATGTTAGATATGACAGATTTATTTGTGCTTCAGCAGGGTAAGTCTTGGTCTTTTAAATCAGATGGCTTCTTATTAAGTGTGAATACAAACAAGGGATATAGAAATCCCAGGCAAAAAACTATATGCGCCATAAACATGACTGCTGGAGGGTTGGGTGAACCGATAAAAGCGAAGTTAGACCTCTTAAGTCAAAAGGCAAGATCAATTTGGGATAGTTCACCGCAGCCAGTAAAGAGTTTTCCCTGGAATAAAGTTGCTGAAAGTTTCATCCAGCTCATTCTTGACTTAGTAATAGAAGTAATGAAGTATTTAAGTGTACCTGTACTGGCAGTTTCCTCCCTAAGTGAAATGTCTTACTGTGCTCATGAAAAAAAGCTATTTCTTGTACCAATTCCTATTCTAGTTGGTGTTGCTTTAGCGGGAATCCTAAAAGAGACGGCCTTAGAACTATCTCCGTTTCTCAAGGTACAGTAATTTTACAGTACAGCATGCTGACTACCTAGAATATGACCATGTATGCTTTTGTCATTTGTATGAAAGTCTCCACCCCCCGAGTTATATATAAATGTATGCGCACATATATATATGATACTTTGGCTGACTATCACGATCTCTGTTGTTTTTCATTAATTTTCAGGAAGCAGAAGTTCCCTGGCATCTGATTGCTGTAGCAATTTTCTTCACGTTAATTAAATTGCCAGGTCCCTATTATCCATATTGGGGCCGCATTTTACTTCCACATATCGTAAATGGGGGGCTACTGAGGACTCTATGGTTTGCTTTTCTGTGGTACAGGAGGCCCAAACAAGCAGCGGCAAGACCAGAGACCTTAAGTGACAATATTCCTGAACAAAATGCGGCTTAAGTATGCAAACAAAACTATTTGAGTGGGTGCCAAAAGTCTATTACTGAGAGAGGTGCTTAGTAAACATGCTGAATGTGTTGTTAGAATACACTAAAACTTGTAAGATTGGTTTTTCTATAGGGGACTTCATGAATCTAAGCCATCTCTTCGTAAAGAGAATTCAAGTTTTTAACTGACACCAGGTGTGTTTTGATTGAGCTAAATTTTGTTGCATGTCTTAGACATGTCTCCTTGTAATAATACTAGAACATGCCAATCTTCCCAGTAGCGACTTGGTAGATCTCCTGTGGCTGCGTTATTGGTAATTTATTGATTAAGAACATTATTTCACCTTGATGATGTACTGAGTTTAAGTTTGAATATGACATTCCAAAATTTTAGCAGTAAGCATTTTAACATATAGAGAATCTCTCCAGTCTGTAGTTGTGGCAGAGATCCAAGGGGGCTGATGCCCCAGTTTGAAAATAGTTGGTATAGAAACTGGTTACTTGGGAATATGGTCGGATGCAAGGGAACTGAAGCCCCAGTTCTTGAAAATTATTAAGCATGTAACCTAGTTAAGCCCGCTAATAGATTACCATTTTTTGTACTGGTTTCCTTTCGGATAATTGTTAACAGAAATGCTAGAGTTCCCACAAAAATTTCCAAAACGGTTCCCAAAAGCTTAGTTGTCAAGTTCTGATTGGATATGTATTTTAAAAATAAAGAAACCCTCCATGTATCCATATGAGTTCCACTAATTAAAAGATACCACTTGACATGCGGGAAGAATTTTGGGAACCATTTCGGAATCCCTAGCATTACTCAATTGTTAATTGTGTTCTTTATTTTGTGTCGATTATTGCATCTGTTACGACTGGATTTCCACCGGGTCGGCCTTCGGGTTGACCCTGAAAAGTGAGAAGAATGCGAGGGATTGTCCCCCCGATTCACCTCCGGTGTGAGAGTAAGTAAGTCGTGTTTTTAGAGTACTTTGAACGTAAAGAGAGTGTGTGTGTTCGTAAATTATGAGCATGTCTTCTCTTGTAGATTCAATCTATATTTATACCTTAGAAATTATGTCCGTTACCTTAAAAGGGCCCCATGGGCATCATTGTGTTTCCCACCACCGAAAGTAAATAAATACCGTTCAAGAAAAGAGGAGACCGTTAGCCATTTTGGGCTTCTTCTTGTTGGGCCTTCGGTTCGGCCCATAATGGGTATAGGGCTTCCAACAGCATCGTCCCACTTTAATTACATGACGCCTATAATTAGGAGTATTTGAATTTACAACACCTGTATTTTTCTTTGTGCATTGTTTAACATCTGAGAAGCAAGTACTTGAAAGAATGGACAATAAAATACTTTTCGGTCAATTTTGAAAAATGTTGAACTATATTAAATCAATTGGCATATCGTGATACTCTAAAATTGGATAGTAAACACCTCTCAATGTTTTAGCTTTCAAAATCAAGTTTTTTATTTGTTGATTATTAACCAAGACGATATTAAGTATAATCCGGTTCTTTATATTAAAAAATTGAAGCAAATATAGTCAGTCCAACAATCAGGACAAAACCAAAACAAAATGCTGAACTCTAGGAAAAAGAAGGCAATATTATTTTGAACTGCTTTATTAACAACACTATAGAATAAGACAATGTATTATACAGACTTGACATGTTGCAGATTTTCTGCTCGTCTCCATGATAATTTAGAAGGCATACAAATAAATTAATAACTAGGATACAGATTTACTTCTATAAAGATAATACATATACAACACTAGTAATTGCAAGTCAGTCAGCCTGAGCTCGCAGAGAGGTCTCCTGAAAACGCACTTGCACTTCCATATGACGCTGATCCAGTTTGTGAACCAGTAGCACGAGCTTTCCTCATCTGGCGTAACTTAAATACATCTTTAGGAAGTGGTTGGCTTTGTACAGAAACATTATCATTGTCATCTTGCCCTGCAAATAATATACAAGATATCAGGAATCCAAAAACACAATTGCTATTTGCTGTAAAACTCTACCTCTTTACACAGCACTGTTAACTATGTATTATGAAAAGGGAACACAAGAAAAAAGTGGCTTACATACATGGGAATAGAGTTCCCTATATCGTTGTGTTTACAAGGCATGGTGCTATACAACTCTATGGCTAGACCGATAAGATAATACCAATTACTACACTGGGAGATGTAGTAATTGGTAGATAAGATAATATAACTTGAATAAGCTCATTTGAGTTAGAGAACCAATAAAGTATCAAAGTGCATCCTTAAAAACTGGATGAGAGAAACAAAACACTGTAATCCGCCAACCCACTGGATGAAAGATGTCATAATTATAGCTCATCACTTCGAATAATTAATTTTCTGAATGGCATTTTAAATGCCACATATCACATCACATTCCTCAGAAAATGTCTCCGATGTTCGTTCTTCTTAGGTTGGTTAACAGATGTTAGTCCAATAAATGAAAAGAATTCCCAGTTTCATGTATACATCAACATTACAACACACCAAATACTTTAAACATGCTCATATATAAAAGACATAATCATAGAGAATGAGTTATATTAACATACTGTCAAAATCTTTTCTTTTGCCAGTTTGTCTGTCCCTGGTTGGTTTGTATGTTGAACTGTTTGGAACTAGATGTGATTTGTTCGATCCTGAGATATCACTCAAACTTGGGGCAGTGACGCCCTGCGATTGTTTTGAGGTAGTTCCAGGTTTTCCAGCTTGCTTTGCTGGAAAGTTGCTTTGCATACATATTGACAGCACAAAATCAACGTCAGGAGATGGACCTGGCCGTTTTAGGAATCAACACATCAAAGATTAGCAATTCATAACTTTACGATACTTTTTCTAAAAATTAAGTGAAATCAAACAGTCGATTAATTGTATAGACCACTAAGCAATTGTGAAAACTGAAAAGAAAATCTACCATAGGCTATAGACTGTAACCGGGTAGTTTCAGTATTACAAGAAAGCAAATTCACAGCACATTCTAAAGACGCGTTTATCCCAATTCACAAGCACATATAAAAAATTAATGCAACAAAGGCTTCATATTGACACTAAAAATACCAGTTGGACTGATACATATATGGACCAGAAAAAAAAAAAAAAAAAGGAAAACATGAGGAAAAAATCTGGACCATCACGATTTTTTGCATTTCTGCTCTCAATTTAGTCACTGAAACTTAGAGCATGTGGAAAGATCCTATTAACAAAGCCTTAGTTATCTTCCATATTTACAAAAAAGCATAAAAACGTTTTGCTTTTGTTTTTCACCCCTGCTGGCTGCTGCTAATAAATTTAGTCAGTGGTGTTACTCTAATCGCTAAGATAGTAATAGGCATCTTCAAACATAGAAGTTAAAATTAAATACCTTCCACAGCTGGCAAACTTGCAATAAAGGACGCCAGAGCTGGCGGTGCAGCTCTTAGAATGTTGTTAGGACTATTAGATGTTCCACCAACAATAGACGGCACACTTAAACTTGATAAGGTGGCTGAATTAGATACTTCAGGTGCAGACGCTCCTGGGTTGCCAAGAAGAAAGGTCAGCTTCTACATTAATACATTTAGGCTTCAGGAAAAACAAGAAAGCTGATATTTATATGAATGAGTATATGATCAAATTCAAACAACCCAAAAAACTTTGTACAGTTACTCGCACCCTCAAAATTCCATTTATCACGATCATATTTAAGGCTGCTTAGAAGTTGAAATAAACCTTGTATCTAACTAGTGAACCAATTGTCAGGAACAAATGACTATTTAAGTTTTCTTTCATTTATGGTACATAACAGTAGTTATCTGCATTTCGGTTCTGTAATTTTACATGTCCACTGAAAAGGGTAAAAGATGTTTAGACACGCAAACATGTTCCTCAGAGTAAATCTTAACTTGGCAAGTACATCCCTCGAATTCGTGCACTCAAGACATATGAGAGATGGAGCTCATTAACTTCCAAGTTAAGTGACTTGAGTCCAGTTGACCATCATTTTACTTCTCTTTACTTAATTTGGTCTATATCCTCGACATATCAACATTATCTCCGTTCAACTAAATGATGCTAGTCTTAGCCAATAAACTATGAACTACACTCCACATACCAGGCTTCTGTCTTGGATCGTAAACCATCATTCTTGAGGTATCTGGATAAATAACCTTTGTAGATTGATTTGAACCAGTTGCCAGTCCTGAAGAGGCCTTATCTGTGTGACAAAAGGAGTTTCATTAGACCAGGTGCTGTACTAATAACTTTTTCAGGAAAACAATACTTGACTTGAAATATACCTGTCAGAGTAGCTCCATTGGAAAGAGAAAACTTTTCACTTTTCTTTTTGATATTTTTTGAAAGCCACTACAAAATCAAGAAAGCAAAACTATAAATGCAAATATTACAGTGTAGATTTCAGTTCTGTAAGATAGAATGACAATATACATATATATACAAATATATATAAAAATCATACATTTTGCAGTGGTTCAAACTTTCCAGCTGTGAATATATATACAAAAAGCACATAGGTATACCATGTATACGTTCTCAATCACTACCCTTAGCAGTATAACAAGTAAAAGATAGCGAAACATACATCTTGTCTGACCAGGTTGTCTAAATCATTAGAAGAGCAAGGCCAAAGATCCATGAAACTATAGCGTGATACAACTTCTTGTAGTGAACTTTCTAAAGCTGATGCACTCTCCTCCCCTGTTCCAGAAAGAGCTTCCTTCCGCCTTTGCTCAACCTGCATAGGGGAGCCATATCATATCATATATTCATATGTAATCAAACATCATGCATAGACTGTTGTACTTATTAAGCTTGATACTTAATCTAACCCCTACACATACAAAAAAAGAAAAGAAATGGCAAATAGATAACGAAAAAAGTTGTGTTATGACTACTGACATGCAGTGTGAAGCTCTGAAATTCAAAATATAACTAGTTATAATAGGTAAATACTCTGAGTTCAAGACAGATCTTCAAAAATGAAAGAAAGAGAAATTAATAGGTAAATAAAGATCAACTAATGGACTTTTAGCAATGTCGAAGCTACATGAAAGCTTGTCGGATTGCATCATAGAAAATAATGAGAGCAAAAGTTATAGGACTCTGCAACATTTCCTAGTCCAGCAACAAAGAATATAATGAGCTGGAAGTAAGTGGAGATTGAAAAAAAGGAGTGAGAGAGACAACAACAACAGAGAGAAGGGGTTACGAATTTGAAGAAACGTAATTATTGACGTTATTGCAGACAATTTTTAGTGGGTAGCATACAAAAGCTTGTCAATACAAACAATACATACTGTACATCTAAAACACAACATATCATCACTACCTTAAGCATGCTCGCAAGATCTCCATAGGTCTGTTCAAATTGCGAAAATCTTTTCCAGACCTGCACAAGGAAATAGATGCTAAATTCAACCAAAACATCATTTTTCAGAAGGGAAAACTGTAGGCTAGGGATCCTATACATTTAAAGGACGGGGCACAAGTTCAACACTTTCAAGTAAATAAGTCGCAAGTAATTTTTAGGCAAGTATCGAAGATCAAAGAACATTTAAAGGACGGGGCACAAGTTGAACACTTTCAAGTAAATAAGTCACAAGTTATTTTTTTATTTTGCTTTAATCTCTAGGCAAGTATCGAAGATTAAAGACTATAGATGAACCACGTGATTGCATACTGAAACGTCCGGAAACCACCAAGTAAAATGCAACCATGGTTTGGACCAGAACTAGGCACCTTAATCCTTCAAACACCAAAATAAGGCCAACAAGCAGACACAGTTATACATTGTGACTTGTGAGCTATGGAAAACACAAGAAACTAAACTCAATCAGGGAAAACAACATAAGGATAGGAAGTAGCCACTCTGCGTTAGCACTAGATCACACATTGTTACGGTGTTGTGTCGAACAGGGCACTCAACATTGGGACATGGACACTCCATACTTCATTTTAAGCCAAAAGCATGAGAAATCATAAAATTTCAACAAATCACTGAGTCCAACCTTGGATACACTGGGACGATAATCACGAAAAGTTGAGACCTACTAAAAAATACAGACAATTGTGGGTTCAAATGGCAAAGACACTGGTGAGAAAATGATGCTCTTCCCGGGTAAAATGAATTAGTCCAGCTAACACTTAACAGATCCATTTAATTTATAGTTATAAGCTAGAAGTGGAAAGAACTAAAATGTTCTAAAATCTGGCTACTATATTCTACCTCACTTCCTCCTCCTTGTACACTATAATCATCCCAAAACATAACTAAGGTCAGCACAAGAATCTGGAAGTTAGGAACATATGTATGAAGGGTGAGAGTGAGTTAGGAACATATGTATGAAGGGGGGCGAGAGAGAATAATAGGAGAAAAATAAAAGCATTCATATTCCTAAATCATAAATCTTACAATCACAGAATCGGGTTATGATGGAGATTAAGTATAGACTAGATAGTTATTAACTTATACGTTAACATAAACATCTTTAAGTTAACTTCATTACAAGGAGGATAACATAGTAAAAAGCCAAGTAAAATGCAACCATGGTTTGGACCAGAACTAGGCACCTTAATCCTTCAAACACCAAAATAAGGCCAACAAGCAGACACAGATATACATTGTGACTTGTGAGCTATGGAAAACACAAGAAACTAAACTCAATCAGGGAAAACAACATAAGGATAGGAAGTAGCCACTCTGCGTTAGCACTAGATCACACATTGTTACGGTGTTGTGTCGAACAGGGCACTCAACATTGGGACATGGACACTCCATACTTCATTTTAAGCCAAAAGCATGAGAAATCATAAAATTTCAACAAATCACTGAGTCCAACCTTGGATACACTGGGACGATAATCACGAAAAGTTGAGACCTACTAAAAAATACAGACAATTGTGGGTTCAAATGGCAAAGACACTGGTGAGAAAATGATGCTCTTCCCGGGTAAAATGAATTAGTCCAGCTAACACTTAACAGATCCATTTAATTTATAGTTATAAGCTAGAAGTGGAAAGAACTAAAATGTTCTAAAATCTGGCTACTATATTCTACCTCACTTCCTCCTCCTTGTACACTATAATCATCCCAAAACATAACTAAGGTCAGCACAAGAATCTGGAAGTTAGGAACATATGTATGAAGGGTGAGAGTGAGTTAGGAACATATGTATGAAGGGGGGCGAGAGAGAATAATAGGAGAAAAATAAAAGCATTCATATTCCTAAATCATAAATCTTACAATCACAGAATCGGGTTATGATGGAGATTAAGTATAGACTAGATAGTTATTAACTTATACGTTAACATAAACATCTTTAAGTTAACTTCATTACAAGGAGGATAACATAGTAAAAAGCTAAGTGTACCTCAACAGATTTCTCAGGCGGAAGAGAGCTCAATGCTCGTTCAAATAAAGCCCTGATATTTCTATCATCATTTAAGCGAGACAAAAAATCTGCATATCTGAACATTTGGGTCAGGATAAAGTAAAGATAAAGTTTATTCAATTTTTTATTGGATGACAAAGTGGTAAAAATAATTGATGCAGGACAGAGGGTCAAAAATCCCGAAGAAGTATTTTGGAGCAATATAATAGGTTTCGGAAGCCCATTTATTAGAATATTTTAGAATAGGTCTAGTCATATTATTATTGACAATATTTGATTTAGAGTTTTAGTTACATCAGGAAATTAGATTATCATATATAGGAGTTTAGTTATTGTTATTCAGCAGAGTTTTTATTGTTGATAAAAATATATCGTTGAGTTTTCTACACTAAAATCCCTTGCCTCCCCTATCAATAATTATGGCACATTTACTGACTTACAATGAATTAGGAACATAAGAAAGGAAAATGTAAGTCTGATACATTCTTTCACTGTTATAATGTCCAATGTCTTCATAGCTACTGTGCATTGTTAGGTAACCATCATGTCTCAGGAACCCGACAAAATAATCAGCTCTCAGAAATCTTAATTGATTAAATCACCATAATCTATATATTATATTTAGACTAGACACATAATTTTAATGCAAGTACAACCTAAATCACAATTCACAACATTAATAAGCATCATGTATATAAAAACAGGGCAACTCACTCGAGAATATATCCAGGCTCCTGCATATAGTGTTTCAGTCCTAATTCAAAAACATTGTGTGCAACCTGCATTAAGATTAAGCAATGGTCAGGGAAATTATACTAATCAGACTTCTGGAAGTTAATCCAAGGAGTAGCTCAATCTTGAGCTACTCTATGAATTGTCTCTACTTGCAATGGATATGAAACTACATAGAGATACACTAGGCAAGGAAGCACACCCAGGGAACTGAAGGAGGTAACCTTCAGTGAACCACAAAGTTTAAAAATAAGAAAACTAGATGGTTGATAATCAAGGTTCGCTTAATTAAATATTTATCTGATGACCCCCCTATAAAAACCGCACGGAAAAAAACCTTTAGCCGGTATACTTATTTTGACCAGGGAGAGGTATACAACCGCAGACAAGAGAAACTGTAAAGTTGTCAAAATTTAATACACAGATACTAGCTTCACTCAGCATTCTTATGTTTGATCCTGAATGAACAGATGCAAACACTTCTCTGGTCATAGTGTCCTAAGACTGTACCATTATCTAGTAAGATAACAAATTTATCAGTATTAAGCTCACCTTGGCATCCTTGTCAAGACAAAATGCCACCATAGCATACGCAACATAAACTTGGTAGGTGCAACTGGGAGAATCTCGCACAGCTAAGAAGTATCTACGAGCAGCTTCGACTCCTTCGGTTCTTCTCAGAAAACGAATAAACTGGACATCGAACATCAGGACTTCAGAACTGACAAGTATTCTAATTTCTAAATATTGTTTTCCACAGGAAGCTCAAGTGTTAATACCTGTATATGTGATAGTGATGTTGTGTTTGCTGGATCCTTCAAAAGGCCTTCATATGTTTTCTTTGCAAGCTACATCATTAAGAGGAGCACCAGTCAGTAAATAGATAAATCAGAAATGTTGACAAAGAAACAAAAATGACGCAGTTCTACCTGAATCGATCCCCGAGATTCTTCTAGCTCTGCATATGCATATCTCAGCAATTCAGAGTCTGCATGCAGGGCAAGACCCTAAGTAAACAGATCAGAAATACATATGCAAAAAATTTAAACAAATGTTTTGTAACAGTAAGGTAGGTTGTTCCTCTAAGCATATATATTCTCTTAATAATTTGATTGAAAC
This sequence comes from Saposhnikovia divaricata, assembly GCA_036435485.1. NCBI lineage: Eukaryota > Viridiplantae > Streptophyta > Magnoliopsida > Apiales > Apiaceae > Saposhnikovia > Saposhnikovia divaricata. The sequence continues at coordinate 6,065,130 of CM071597.1, read as the reverse complement.
TAAGGAAGTAGTCAATCACCTCTTTATAAATAAAAACAAAAAAAAGAATCGACAGTTCAATCATTTAACTTTATACATATATGTAGTACTCCAAGTTTTAAATACCAATATAGTTAAAAACCAGACAAAACATACTCACTATGTCCTAGTCAAAAAAAAGATCTAATATTAAACAGGGACGTAAGACAGGGCATATGCTTTTCTATATGGTACAGAATATATAGGAAAAATGTACCATCAACCAATTTTTAATTGTGGATATATTCTTAACAAACTAAAACGGCTTCCATTATTGGTATTAAACCAATATCTATTCATACAAGCTAAGTCTTCTAATCGATAATTAGGCCAAAGAAATAACTTTAATTTAATTAATTCATTTTTATCTCTATCAAGATGCTTTTTTGGATCCAAAAAAGGATTCCTGTTTTTTAGTAGGGTGTGAAAGGGTGAGATATACATGTAGTCGAATACCTTCACCCTACTCATATGAATAGAGAGGCTGTTTCCGTGAAATCCTCCGGGTTTCTAAAATTTTGGGGAAATTATAGTAAGATAATAAATATCATAATCTCCTCTCGAAGATTTTTTCTCAAAAATGACAAGCTGCAGAAACTCATGAAAAGACCAGAGACAGTGTGAATAGTGGGATAAAACCTGTCTTGGCAATAGGTTGCTGAAAGTGAATATCGATTTTTAATACTTTTTTCTATCAGAATACAATCACTACAAGTTTTCTTTCTCTAAAAAATTAGGGTTCCCACCAACCACAAATGTATATCCAGTTATATAATAGCATCCTCGTCATATATACTATATACATAAGGTCCTAACATAACAATTATTTATAAAGATATCATATTTTTCAATACATTTATGGTAATAATAATTTTCCAATATATACAACACAAAAATACTACAAGTTTTTTTTCCCTAGTATAATAAGTATTTAAATATAACTGATACAAAAAATAATAAACAATCATAAAACTAAACACTACATACTGATTAAATTTATAATTTGTTTTTTTACTTTAAACTTTGTCAAAATGAAAAAATACATTGTATTACAATGATCCATTTTGATGTACCAATATATTACATGCACATGAACAATAACGTAAAAACCTAAGTTTGTCTTGCACATAATATTACATTTATTATGATGTAATATAAAACAGAAGTCAACCCGATGTCTTGCCACTGGTCAACTTCTTGCAACAATAATGAGCTCTTTAAAATGAACATACAAGCCTCAATTGAAAATCCAGTGTATGAGTCAAACTGATAAATACCTGGAAGAGCCTTCAAAGCTCGATTAAATATTTTAATGGCGGAATCTACTGAACCACTTTTTGCATGCCATGTAGCATAGTCATACCATATATCAGGATAATGATATAGATACATGAGGCACTGGAAGAAAAAAAAACAAAAAATAAATATTTAAATAAAAGAAAATGAAAATGCAGATAAAGCAGGATGACCGAACAAAAGATGTGATCCCACAGTAACGAGTCACATGTTTGCACTGCAGAAGTACGATACATCTACACACTGGACCAAAACTTGTGTTATCATTCACATGGTAAATAAAAGGGAGGCGTACAACCAATAACAGAATGATAAAGGGAAAAAACAATATAGTGTGTATCGGTGCAACTGCAAATTTAATTCCTAAGTTATGAAGCTTACTATTGGGCATTTCCGGAAACCCTTGAGCTCTTAACTTAATATTGGATACATTCATGTGTGTGCACGCAAGTGTGTGTGTGTGTGAGTGAAAGTCGGGAGCAGTAGTCAACTGTTTGCTGGCCATTTGCTAGTTTACAAAGATAAGGGTAAAGCTGCGTACATCAGGACCATTCCCAGACCTGGCCCTATGCTGATGGAAGAGCACTTTGGTATGACCTGTGTGTGTGTGTGTGTATTTCATTCCCTAGCGAACAACCAAATTTGGACTTCCAATTATAATAAATATGAAGAAGAAAAGAAAAGATTTCTTGCCATTAAGTTAATTTACTTCGTTCTTAGGCGGAAACATTAGTATAGTGGGACTAACTACCGGTGTCCCAGTTGCTTGATGGGCGTTACAGATACTCATATCTTAATATATAAATAGCCAATTTTGCGAGAATGTTGAGCCATAATACAGTTAACCATCTTAACAATTATGTAATTAGTTCAATAAGTGCAAAGTAAACACAATAAAATGCTCAACAGAAATTGATAAAGAGTTTTCTGCTAAACATAAATTGACAAGTTATGACAACTAGAAACATGTATGCTCTCAATACCTGATCATACGTGAATACAATTCGTTTGTTAGCAAAAGTGCTATCTACCCTCTGAGGATTTTCTCTGAAATACAAGTACAAAGTTTGACTGATTAGATAGGTAAAGAATCATGATATCTTTGTATACCAGAAACGGGGAAGGGAATATGCCCTACAAGATTCAAGACATTCTATCCAGATAACAATATTATAGTTATTAATGGAGAAGAAAAGGAGTAATAAAAGCTTATAAAAAAAATAAAACATACTCGAAAATAATCCTGTTCATGCATAGTTTAAACACCAAAGTTCATAGATCAAACAAGTTAATTACACCATCTTATAGTAATATCTGTAAAATGATAAAAAAATTCTTAATATTGGAAAATAATTCTTCAATATATTGTACATATTGTACATTCAATGAAACAAAGAATGATTTAGTAGGCTGGTGACTTATTAGGTATCCGGAACCCAAATTTGTTTTTCCACAACAACTGTTTTTATTAATACTACATACTCCTAAAATGACACACATCTCACTTAAATTTCACATTTATCTTGAATTAAAACTTAATGTCATTTTGCCTACTACCACTTGGTGTTTATAGTACACATTAACATATTTGTAGATCAAACTTTGATCTACCCAGTACATGCCAAATTTTCCCCTTTTTAACTTTATAATATGCAGCAATTTTGAATCAATGGTTCGCAGACCCAAGCATATCCTAATAGCTCAAACCAATGCTTCTCGAGTTCTTGTTGCATTTACACACACACACACACATATATAATATCTCTTGATGTCCAGTTACATTACATATTGATTCAGATGAGTACACTGAATTTCTAAACCCAGTCCTGAATTGAATGGTTTAAATGTGCAAGTAGCTATTTCAAACACTAAACGGAAACTATATGTTTTACAGCTACAAAAATCACATTAAGAAAACCCATTTACAGTTCCCAGATAGCACATAATTTGTGTTGATCATATTAAGAATAAAAGAGTATTGCTTCTTACTTTTCAAATGCTAAAAGCCTTTTCCAAGCAACCCATTGCAGTTCTTCCTGCAGAAGAACTATGATAAGTAACAAAACGATTGAAGATACTTTTCAAAGATGTTACTAAATATCAAGAACATGCAGCAGCCAAAATTAGAATATATACATATATATAGGCTAGTGATCCAATAGAAACTAGAAACTAATCTTAGCCCTTAGATCTATCTAATCTAACAGCCCCGCTAGGGGCACCACACACAAATCCAATACACCCTCACATACACAATCCCAACTAATTACCTCCGTTTTTAATCTAATTTTTCCCGTCAATTGGTGAGTTTTTTTTTTTTTGAAATCCGACTTCACTGTATTTTTCTCCATCTCCCAACGATCAGTTTGCATACCATATGTGCTATATTCCGACGTGTATATATATATGTATATATATACATACATACATATAGTTATTCTTACATCTACATACCCACTTGGTTACTAGCATAAATATTTGGAGAAGGAAAATATATGAAGTTCAACAAGAAATGATTGTCTACCACTTTTTGGTTGAAACAGCTAAGAGAGCAAATTTTCTGCACAAATAACGTAGGGATACATTATAGCATCTTAAAGATATAAGATTCATTTAGGGGTTTTCCCAACCTTAAGGTTTTACACTTTTACTTGTTGGTAATAGGTATTAGAGCACAAGTAAAAACGGATGTTTATAGTTCGAGCCCAGATATCCCCAACATTCTCAGAAAATTAAACTGAATCTCTACGATTGAGGATTGAAGGGCTCCTAATGATCCACTCTTTAATATCTTATGAATGCTGATAACTAACTTAAATAGAAAAATACAAAATGCTAAAATTTGCCTTGTTAGCTCCAGATGGTGGAACAGCAAGCATATTCCAATCGATTTCATCCACATACTTCTTTCGCTCCCTGTAAACTGCTCTTGCACTGTTATATTTCGGTTGATATTCCGATATCAATCCTTTTGCCTGCATTGCATAATTTACAAGAAATAATCAAATTCCAGCACAAGTTTAATATGATGCATATACAACACCAAGATTAACATTGCTAACTTCATGATGCTAATCGACACAAACAAGGAATTACAAAGTGTCAGCAGAACTTATGAGAGAACAGGTTGAGAGAAAAAAAAAACAAAAATAAAGAGAGAAGAAACTAAGTTTCTAAAGAGAGTAGATAGTAGTAATGAAGGAAGTCTGACAGTAGTCTCCAATACAGATGCCTTTTCTGTATTTATCCCAATCAAAAGCATAATAAAGATAACTAAGTTCTTCTACTATTTACAAGCAACTGACTTTAACTATTAACGGTTGATTTGAATTGTCTGATTCATGTGAACTACTACCTAGCTTTACGACCTAACAATCAAGCAGCTATTTTGTAATTATAGCTATCCTGATTCCTGACACAAACTGAGGAGACAGACCTCATATTTCGAAAGTTCATCTGTTACATGGACTTGGAATGCCTAGAGGTACTCCTAGAAGTGTCCAACACATGACCATGTCCTATTACATATCCAGTTTCTGACTCATCTAAGGATACTCTCAACTTCCAAGGATCTTAGATTACCAAGGTCATATATATTAGCTCCAAACCGCAACATGATTAGACGGAAACTTTGTCTAGATCAGGGCATTACTGATAGTAACTTTTTAATTAGGAGTTTTAGAAGTAGAAGTACTGAAAATGGAAGTACATGTTGCAATGAGAACTCAAAACCCTTAATATAAAGGAATCCTGATTCTATCAGAGAAGCCATTCCAATTTCCGACCACTAGAGTAAAATACAAATGGCAAATATCCCAAGCTATTCAAAATACAGATTGCACAAATATATCATACAAGCAAAACGTTTTATATATAAACAAGAATACTAAATAGCTTCATGTTAGTTATAAACATAAAAAAGAGTACCAGTTGACGGCTGACAGTATTTTCAAAATTTTCATAGTCTCTCCAGAGCTGTTCAACATGGTGAGTAGGAGTGACGATAGCTTTTTGATACACTTTTCGCACAGCAATCATTCGCTGTGACTCTTCTTGTGCACTATGAGCCTGCCACAACATTTTAAAAATTCCTCAAAATGAATGAAAGACGTAAAACGAAGTCAAAAAACTGGAATAGGATTCAAAAAAGAGTTATACATACAGGCAATGACTTCAGAAAGGTAATGTATTCAATCCACACAGGTCCGGCTGCAATATCTTCACCTGTTAGACCATGCCAGGGATTAAAAAACGGAAGGAGAAAGAATATAGTTAACATGAAAACAGTCGTTAACATCCATATTTGTACTGGCCAACCAAAAATTGAATCTAATATACCCCCTATCAACAATATACCAGAAACAAGCATTTTACACATTGAAATTTCAATGGGACACGCATCTTGGTATAACAAACAAGCATACAGTATCTGAGATCGACCATCTCAATGAGCAGAGCTATAACATGCCAAGTAGCATGAATACTTCAAATTTTTCTAACTCGGATGATGGGAAACAAAAGTGCAGAACTTTAAAATATGTTATTGATTAGTTTAAATGTAGAGATAAATAAAATATTTATAAATAAGTTTCATATGTGGGGCTAGTAGTTTATAAAATATAGTTTATAAATAATACGCCCAAACTCCTACGGCCTCAGTCCATTAGATTATTTTATTAGGTGTTCTATTATCTATTATCATGATGTAATCCCCACATATCAAAAAAGACTTGATTATCGGAATAATATTAAATTATTTAATTGAGTTTCGTATTTGGGTTGCGATCCATCTAAATTTCTCCCTTCTGCGGTTGGGAAACCCTTGGGGTAGTGAATTTTCTGCGATTTATCCACCCAAGTTATCTTTGTTACCGTATTATCATCCTAGATCATTTTTTCTACAAGTTGTTTCACATCATTGTACGAAGCCAGTCCATTTTAAACAATGCATAGAATTGAATAATATATTGACATCTAAATACCCTAGCCATCCGTAGAATGTCATAGTTAGCCATGCTAGAATTTATGATTAACATAATGTCTAGATAGTTAGATATCTCTTGTATGTGTGTGTATTGGTCTCTTTATCTCAATTTTTATTGTTAAAATGTCTTCGTGTCTTACTTTTTGGGCTCTCTACTTATTTAGATTATGGTCCCCCGACACAATTTACCCGAATTGCAACACAATTTACCTTGACAACCTGAATAGACACAACCTGATTATGACTAAAAATGACTTGTTAAGTGAAAATTGGGACCAAATGTTTGTACTACTACTAATGCATAACGTAATTTCACTAGAAGTAAATTTTTTAGGTGATATATGGATTCCCTGCTTTACTTTCCTTAGACGTAGAGTCCATAAACGCAAATAGCTGAAAAAATTGTTTTTAGTCCAACAAATACTGACCTCTTATTCAATCTTTGGTTGACCGAATAAAAGAATTGAGTTTTTCAAATATTATCAAATGGACAGAATGAGACCAAAACCATTGCTTCTATAAGTGATTAAAGTTTAGCTTATTCACTAAATTATACGATAGAGGACTGTTATCCACTTATCCTACCTTATCCTTCTTAACATGTCTCGGACTTTAGTAACATCTATATACATTAATATATGTAGAAATTGACTTTAAATTTAAATAAAAATAAATCAGTTATTGTAATAATGTAGTATGAATTAATATACCTTCGGTTTTGATTCACTGATATCATTTTTAAAAAAATTAGGTTTTATTTACTCGATATTTTGTCATGTTAAATTAATATTATAGTTGTACATCAATTTTAATCATACAAACTAAACATTTTCAGCTAGTTTTTTTTAAAAAAAATATTAAATTATAATATTATGATTTTTATTTAACTTAAGTACAATGATTTATTTTTTATCAATAACAATTTTAAGAATAATAATGTTATTGTCAAACAGTATGGAGCAACCAATAAAAAAAGTTTATTTAAACTAGTTAAATACACTTTAATAACTTTTAGTAAGTTATAACTGGTTTTCCTGATTAAATGAATTTGAACTAGATAACTTTTATTAACAAACTTGCATAACATAGATAAGAATATAGCTATTATTGAATTTTGCAATAATATATGCATTATTGAATATTATGAAATACATGTACATATGGATAATTGGATATATATTGAAAGAAAATTTTAATTAATTGTTTATTGTAAAAAAACATGTCAATAATTTATGTAATTTTTTTTAATCCACCTTTCATACATTAGAAAAAATCGATTTACTATACATTTAACAACTGAAAAGTGAAAACTATACCTATTAACTTGTAAATATATTTCCAAAATTTGTCATATTTGCCCTATTATTATATCTTTATATTTATTTTGTCCACAAGTAAAATAAATCGCAAGTAAAAAATGTAAATATAAATCCCTTTATATGTTTTACATGTATATTATCTAACAATATTTTTGAATCAGCATTTTCTCATTCACATACACTAATTCAATCACTTAATCATATCAAAGAGGGCCTAAGTTATAATTTCAAATCACTCGACCTCGGAGATAGGTAAGATTTCTCTACTTCAGATCTACCGGAAACAGCATGTAACATGTTTCATGCAAATCCGCTTAGTTTTCAGTTAACAATAAGTGGTACTTATTTAAAAACAATTGACATTAAGGCAAGTTAGAGAAGGAAAACAGTACCAACACAGTTGAGCATGAAATCATAAGCTTTCCTAGTCTCTTCTTGACCTTCTATCCCCTTCTTATCATTTGCTTTCCTGATGAAACGTATATAACACCGCCTACAACACCAATAGTTTTACACAATGAGAATTATGTAAACCAGATTTTCTGATTTTATGTCAAAAACACTACTACCAGAGATCATACTGTGAAACATCACCAATTTGTTTTCCTAGTCTACAAAGGAAACCACTCATGGTAACCTTCCACAATCACTTATCATAATAATAAATAATTAAATATTATAATGCTGGAACAGGTTTACATTCCTGTGGCTTCTTTGTAGATACAGTAATTGGCACATCTAAGTTGAAAGCAAAATCATACCAAAGAGAGATTTGGAGACAGTCCAATAGGCATCGGCTGAAAAGTTGCTTTACTGCATCATCGTTATTCTCAACCATGTGTGCTTCCACATATTGTTTCCAGAACTTTGCCTGCAGTTATAGATATTAGAAGTCATGTATTATTAAACAAAGATGTTTAAGTAGCTCAAAAATAAATTTTTATATTAAAACATGTATCTGCATGAAAAAATATTATTATTTAATGTATAGTTAGACCTTGGTATGTACTGTAATTAATAATTATATTTCAAAGTGTTTTATTATAATACAATGATTATAAACAAATCATTAAGTGATAGATACATGCTAAGAATACTATATAGTCTATTTTATTAATATTTTAAGTACATGATTAATACATTAAAAATTAACTAGTACTACATATTCCAGAGTGGCTGGCAGGGCAGTCACATAAGATGCATCTAGTGAATTAAAGTTGAAATTTTTTAACTCTTCTAATCCCAGGGACTAATCCATCCCAATCTCAACACATATTGTCCATTTGTAAAATGGATCTTGGAAGATAATCATGATGTAGAGATAAATAATAAAACATGTACCCAAAATATAAAATAAAAAGGTTGGAGTTTCATTTATCATTACAGAACAATAGCATATCCAATTATTAAGCACAATACATCTTTTACAAATGACCACTTACTACTTTCAAGACATAATTGTAGTTTTTTTTATACAAGTGAACACGAAAGATATGATCAAAAGCTCACCGCGGTTGGATAAGTAAGTAAAAGTTGCTCATATATTGGCACTGCTGCAGAAACTGGTAAATGCTGCAGAAATAAATAGAAAATAGTTACAAAATATTAATTACATGTATTGAAAATTTAAAACCAGAAAATTATAATAGTACGCACCAATGCCTCATTGGCAAGCTTTTCAGCAGCCTCGACATTATATTTATCAGACATTGACTGTGAAGCTTGTAGTCAACCTGCAAAATAAAATCACATCAAACAAACATGAAATAACTATAATACATAATCACGAAATATAGGCCAATCTTTACTATAAATTTGATTATCACATGTAATTATAGTCGAGGTTAGCATTAAGAATCACATATCGATTACTATAATCGTTAATTATAGTCGAGGTTAGCATATCTTTAATCACATATCTTTAATCACATATCTTTACTGTAAAATATTAATCACATATCTTTACTATAATCTTTAATTATAGTCGAGGTTAGCATTAAGAATCACATATCGATTAAGTTCTCTAATTATTAGATTTAGGGGGTTTCCTAGTATCCTATATAAGGTACAGTTGCAATCTTCTATTATCTTCGGATTTTGATTGATTACTAAAATCCTTCTTTTACTGTGTGCTGCAATCCAAACGATTTTTTCCCTCTAGCAGTTCGGGAATCCTTAAGGTAAAACTACGCAAGACAATCATCTAATTAATTTATCTCAAAAATCCCTTCTTTATAGATGTCCTACACCAAAGAGTTTGCATAACAAAACACCGAAACCTAAATACAAGCTCTGAGTCTTCTTACAAGTCAAACAACTTGATCGATAATTCGATATAAAGAAACGTAAAATCAAGCATCTAAACCTAAAATAACACAAAAACAATAGAAAAACGAACAATGCCACACATGATACAACAACACTCTTCAACCATATTCTAACGCTACCTAAACCCGAAAGACGACGATATCAAAACGCCCAAAAACACAACTATGAGTCATACTCAATGTACATTCTTCTAATTCTAAACATTCTTCCCCAAATTCATCATATTTCGAAAATTTCGAAGATAATCGAAATCTAAATCCTACACCATTATGAATCAAAAACTTAAACCACGATATTACAATACACACACCCACATATCAAATTAGCATTAAACAAAATATAAAACAGATATAACTGAATAAACGAGGAATTAAAAAAGAAAAAATCAAATCTCACCTGTAGCAGAAGATACAGTTGAGTATAATTACCCGCCAAAAAGAAAGCCTAATTTAAGCAAAATTGATTGATAAACTAAGCTGAGTATAAAACCCAAATTTGTATGTATTTATGTATCTATGTACGTATTGTTCATGGGGTTCTTGAAGAGTACAAATCCTCTAAGCCACTTTAGGTGTGCCACTTCATGTGCCACTTTAGGTAGTTGTTTTTGATTGGCTCACCTCTCATTAATATAAACTAGTTGATAAAGCCGCGCTTCGCGGCGGCATTACAATTTTTTTTTAAAAAAAAATTCAATACATTTACGTTATTTTATAATATTAATATTAAATTTTAATAACTAAATAATCTTCTCTAATGAACCAATTTCTTGTTAAATACGATTTTGTCGATTGAGCCGCTCTCTCGTTAAAACCGAAATCCCAACTTTTTAACATATATTATAAAAACTTATATAATATTTTTTTATCCATAAAATCGAACCGTAAAAATAAAAAAATTTATGTCTACAGTATTAAATTCTAATAGCTAATACAATCTTTTCTAGCGAGCCCTCTTCCCGTTAAATACGTTTCGAGCCGCTCTTATTTGAAACCGAAATTCTAACTTCACTATATAAAGAGAGTAAATTCCAATTTTTATATTCTTTAAACTTTCTAATATTTATAGAGTTTTAAAAGATGAAAATACATCTTATATTTTCTGTATATTATAGATAAACATGTATAAAAAAGTTAAAATAAAGGATTTTTAGGAAAAAAGATGTATAGTTTTAAAAAAAATCATATATAACGTCTCCATCGTCCTCGTATTCTACTTCCAATAAAACATTTTATTTTATGTATTATATATTTAAACACTTTTTATACGGTCTTATTTAATGAACCGCTTTCTTGTTAAACACGGTTATTACTATTGATCCGCTCTCTCGTTAAGACCAAAAACCTAACTTTTACATATATTACTTGTATGATAATGTTTATCCATAAAAATCAAATCCTAAAAATAAAATAAAATTTATAACATCAATATGGTATTTTAATAGCTAGTACAATCTTTTATAGTGAGCCGTCTTCCCGTTAAGCATGTTTCGAGCCGCTCTCGTTTGGGATCGAAATTCCAACTTCATTACATATTATTGATGATACTTATCTTACACAACAATTTTTTTCCTTAAAATCAAAACCTAAAAAATAGAGTGAATTCCAATTTATACTTTCTCTAGACTTTCGAAAATTTTTGGAGTTTTAGAAAATGAAAACACATATTATTTTCTCTTTATATTATAGATACTCCTGTATTTATTTAGGATTCTTGCATGAGATTGTTCTTTTATTATGTTAACACATCAATTCTTTTCTTTTTAAATACGGTGAATTATGTTAACACATCAATTCCTTTTTTTTAAAATACGGTGACTTTTTTTATGACAATAGTATTGGATTTACGAATAAATTTTCCTAATATAAGTATAATTAATTTATATAAAAAATATATAATTTAAGAAGATCGTACTTTCTATAAAATATTTAATTATATTTCTGCTCTATATATTCAAACACATATTCTACTTCTAGTAGAACGTTTATTTATATATTTTTTCGATAAATTCGAACCCTTATTGTTTATAAATTCGAACTCCTATTCTACTTCCAATAGAACTTTTAATCTTATGCCTTATAAATACTTATTATACTTACAATAGAACTTCTAATCATATGTCTTCCCTATAAATTCGAACTCTTCTCATTTATAAATTCGAACACCTATTCAACTTCTAATATGTTAATTGATATTTTTGTATTTATTAGTGTTTAAAATTCTAAAATTCTAGAAAATTAGAAAAATAGATTGAGACGATCTTAGAGCGCCACCTAAACTCCCGCTATCCTCCTTTATATATATATATATTGATGGGACCCCCTGCATTCATCCCAACCACCCAATCAAAAACAACCACCTAAAATGGCACATGGAGTGGCACACCTAAAGTGGTGTAGAAGATTTGGACTCGTTCTTGAAATAGTTTTTGTGTGAGAAATTAGAAATTGATTCGTATTTGTAGTTTCACAAAAACTATCATAATAACCGGTGCCTCGCACGGGACATCTTCTAGTAATCAATAAAAATTCTGTATTTTTTCGTAATTTAAAAGATACTTTTGAATTCAATTGTGCCTTTTCTGTTCATACATATTATAATATCATTATTTTAATTTATAGATTATTTTATTTATGTATAGATCACAAGAGCACTAAAAAGAGGATGTTTTGTAGCATATAAATATATTATATAGGTTATAACACAATTTCTTTTTGAACAAAGATAAAAGGACATAATAAAATTTGATATTAAAAATATGTAAAAATTGGTTATATACATAATCATATATGATATTTTTGATAATTAAAATACAAAATTTTATAAATAATATAAGTTGTCATTTACATAATTACTCAAAAGTTAAATTAATAACAAATATAAAAAAAGATCGAGACCAGAGGTTTAAGTAATATGTTTTTTAGTTCAAACTCAAAAGCTTATTTAGCTCAATGGTTATAAGGATGAGTTGGCTTGAAGACGACATGAGTTCAATTCCACACAACAACATCCTTTGTCTAAATTTTTCCCCTGTGTTGCTCTATTATATATAGAAAGAGAAGTATGACTTAATTTTATATAATTGTTTATTGTTTTGGTTCGATTATTATGATCTGGTATTCGAATCAGTTTTTTTTATATAAATTTAATTAGTTTTTTTAAAATATTTGATGATAATATATTATTTTATTGGTGTATGTTTTGTGAGATTTGTAAATAGTAATTCTTTTTTATTATTTCCTTGGTAAGGAATTTATGGATTAACTTTTATGTTGAATTATCAATTTCGTGAATTGAAATTTTATTCGGAGTAGGACACAAAACATTAAAATAAAATCCCATTAGAACTAGACATGTGTATCATCATTCATTCATTAGCAGCTTTTGTTAAGTGTGTGTTTAATACATTGAGCCTACACATTCTTCTCTGTTTTTTTGTATCAGATTTTTGTTCATTCATCACATCACCATGATTATTACCAAGGGTGGTATATGGACTAACATGGAGGACGAAATCTTGAAGGTGGCAGTCATGAAATTCGGCACAAATCAATGGCCTCGAATTTCCACTCTCCTGTTCATAATTCTCACGGCCGATTAGAGGCTTCCGATCACCGTTCTGGGCACTTTACCGGAAGCACTTCACCTGAGTTTGGGGTATCTGCAAAACAATGCTTGCCCGGGGGTGGTGGCCGTCAAGCACCTCCGGCGTGAGAATTAGTAATCGGAAATAATAATAACCAGGCTGGTGAAAATATATCGTATGTGAAGAATATGTAGAGAGCTTTTGTTTTGTAGGAGTTTTTATGTGTATGAAAGATTGTACATATCCCTTCTGTGTGTAGAATGGGGGTATTTATAGGTTGGGTTTCCCAATCACTGTTGCCCACTAGTTGTGCCGTTAAAGCTACAGTGAGCCACTATTGGAACAGTGATCGATGTCCCCTCAAACATACCTTAATTCTGCCACTTGAGTTACTTCAGTCAGATTTTGTCTGTTGCAACTGGGTGTCTTTGAATATTATATTGCCTCTTTGCTTATGGAGCAAGATACCTTTATGCAAGTGGGCAAGTGGGTGTGCAAATGGATAAAGCAAGATATTTTTGTGCAAGTGGATTAGTATAAGAGAGATGATGCAGTCAGATTTTGTCTGTTGCAACTGGGTGTCTTTGAATATTATATTGCCTCTTTGTCTTATGAAGCAAGATACCTTTATGCAAGTGGGCAAGTGGGTGTGCAAATGGATAAAGCAAGATATTTTTGTGCAAGTGGATTAGTATAAGAGAGATGATGGTTTGAAATACTTTTTGTGGATATTCTTTTGTATTTGTTGAAATAATACTTTTGAAATTAGATATACTTTGTCAAGTATTCCAGAATTGTGTTTTTTAGGGAACTAGTATTTTGTTGTTAGCGGGTGCCCGCTGATAGCTATCAGCGGGTACTTATCATTGCCCCCCACTCCCTCTAGGCGCTTTAACGGGTAGGGGGAGTAAAAGAAAACGATAAGCGGAAAAAATGCAAAACTGCGTAATGCATGTGCCCCCCAAGTGTTGGCGGACAACACTTAGGAGATGGAAATGTTTTGTAAAAATGTGCCCCCCAAGTGTTAGCGGACAACACTTAGGAGTTAGAAAATCTTTGTAAAAATGTGCCCCCAAAGTGTTGGCGGACAACACTTAGGAGTTAGAAAATCTTTGTAAAAATGTGCCCCCCAAGTGTTGGCGGACAACACTTAGGAGTTAGAAAATCTTTGTAAGAATGTTCAAGCTTGTGCGGTTTGCGGTGCTTGACGTGTGCGAAGTTGAAACGTTTTTGTTTGATATGCGTAACTGCTATGCGAATAAATGCTTATTATTGTCAATTAATGAGAGAATAATATTAAATGCCAATAATAAGAGAAATGATAAGTGGCAGTGCGTATTAATGAGTGAAGTGACCTTTGGGTGGAGAGAGAATGTACCTTTGAAATAATATGTGAAGAAAAGTGGGGAGTTATTACCAAGTGAGTAGTTGGTGTTTTGTACCGAGGCAGTTATTATTGTGCTTTTGCCGTGGACCAATCAGAAGCTGCCACGTTGCGTGTTATAATCTCTCCCCCCCTTTTCACGCGCCTCACGTAATAAAAAGGGAGGTTTGCTCAGTTATTTCTCTCATCTTTTTAATGTCTTCGTATCTCTTACTTTTGAGTTTTTACTCGGTTGTTCTTGGTTGTTGCTGTGCTATTCCGGTGATCGACGAGGTTTCTGTCCCTTAAAAGCCGTTCGTATCTCCTGCTTTACGGTAAGATTTGTTGTTCTTTCCTTGCATTTTCTTTTGTGATTTCTGTTTCCTAGATAACCGTGCCATGTATGTATCTCCAGTTTTGTGATGTCTGTTTAAATAGGTGGTTTTGAATGTGGGTTTGTGTTTGTTTTTTGTTTCAGTGGTAAGTGGATGTTGTTTCGATTTCCTCTTTTATGAAAAAGAGTTCGATTTATGTTTTTGGTAGGTTTTTGGTCATGACTTTTGGTGGTGTATTGTTTGTTGTTCATAGTTTATGAGTTTGAGTACTGTGATCTTTTGATGTTTAGGCCAGTGATGGTGTGTATATATTGATAGCCCACTTGATTTTGATGGTTAATTAACTACATATATTTTGCTATACTAACATGCTGTAACAGGACATTCAGCAAGCCGTTTCAGGAAATATTTACACAGGAACCATACGAAATCAGCAAGCTGATTTCATCCTTCAGCAAGATGTTATGACATTCAGCAAGCCGTTTCTGGGAATACAGAAACTGTCAAGAACAAGTCCAGAAATACAGAGAACTGCTATTTAGATTTAAATGTAAGGACTCTTATATATATATTACGTGTATTATATATACTAAAGAGCTCAGAAATATCACAAACAAAACACTCAAGCATGGGGATACACTAAACAATGTTATATGACATGTCTCCATCCTAGCACACCAACTTAGACTTCTTTGCATGAGAATCATTCTTGAAACATACTACCACAATCTCAACACCCAACTTAGACTTCTTTGCATGAGAATCATTCTTGAAACATACTACCACGATCTCAGCACCAAACTCAGATTTCCTTGTATGAGAATCTTCTAACCACGCTCTTCATTCATAAACTTTGAAGAAACAACCAACGGCTCCTTCTTGAACAAATCCGAACGTTGGACCTTGCTAGTATTTATACTTCTCTTGTATAAACGAAAACTCTACTGAAACTTACATACACAAACTTGAATATTCATCAAATCGTTTATACCTTCAGTCACCTCAAAACAGTTGTTTAACATTGCCATATTCATAAACAACACACACACAAGCTCTAAAGATATATTACACGTTTATATATATATATATATATATATATATATATATATATATATATATATATATAAGGGTCTATATCTTTGAGTTGTAATTTCAATCCTTCAATCTGTATTGTACTTATTGTAAAGCATAGTTGCTGGGCAGTGGCTTGTGGAACAAGGGTTTGGTAAACACGAAGCTAGAAAAGTTTGTACTACAGGGAGTGGTATAGTTCTTAGAGAGCAGGTTTAGAAACGGGGTTTCAGCAAGCCATTTTGACAGTAGCTAGGGAAAAAGGGAGATATATTATTGAATCTTGTAATCGGGTTTATAGTGATTAATAATATATTCTCTTGTCGTGTTTGGTAAGGGACTAGGACGTAGACCATAGAGATTAGGGGTCGAACCTAGCTAAAATCTTGTGTGTCAAGTTCTTCTATTCTGTTGGTTTATTTCTGCACTGCATTAGTTAATATCAGCAAGCTGAAACATTCTGCTATAATCATTTCAGCAAGCTGATATATTTCTGGAAGAATTTCTGTAAAAATAAAAATAGACTATAGTTAACCTAATACACCTATTCACCCCCCTTCTAGGTGCATACTTTCATTTGGTATCAAAGCCTTGCAATACTAATCATTTCTGTAACAGGAAAAGTATCGATCTAAATGGCTGACAATTATCCGCTCGGAAACTCAGACTCCAGGGCACCACTTCTTCTAGGTACTGAAAATTACAACTGGTGGAAAAGTCGAATGGAGAATCATTTGGCCAGAGAACCACTGGAATGGAGAGTTGTAAGCAGAGGACCATACGTCTTCAGAGATGACAAAGGCATTACAAAGGATATTGATATTCTCACCGATGCAGAATTGAAGAAAATAAGCTACAACAACCGTGCAAAGAATACTATCTTAAATGGTCTTAGTCCAGCTGAAAGTGACAAAGTTTCATCATGCAAAACAGCTAAAGAAATGTGGGACACCCTCGAATCGTATCATGAAGGTTCTAAGGGAGTGAAGAAAGTGAAGCTTGGTACTCTAGTAAGAGAACTAAACGGTTTCACTATCAATGAAAATGAAACCATTAAAGAAGCTCAAGCTAGGTTTCAAACAACCTTAAACAGTCTTCAAGTGCTTGGCAAAAGGATACCTCAAGAAGAAATCAATATGATCATCTTAGGATCCGTCCCATGGAGCTTCGCCCCTAAAGTCACGGCGTTGGAATCTTCTCCCCATATTGACACTATGGACAGCTTGGCTTTATTCTCTGAGTTAGAGCAGTTTGAGTCAAAAATTAGGGCTAGCACATCAAGGATGACTCAAGTTTCTGCAGCCAAAGTGAAGAATCTAGCCTTACATTCGGATAACAGCAAGCTGGAAAATAACAGCAAGCTGGAAGATGAAGAAGATTCAGATTCTGATGAAGAAATTGCACTTCTCACAAGAAAACTCCAGAAAATAATTCAAAAGAGAAACCTCAAGAAGAGAGGCATGTATTCAGAAGCTAAGAAGGAAACAAATGATGAAGGCTGTTTTGAATGCGGAAAGAAAGGCCATTTTAAAAGAGATTGCTTCAAACTAAAAAATAAAGCAAAACAGCGAGATGACTTCAAAAACAGGAAGAAAGGGAAAGCATTCCTAACATGGAGTGATGATGAGGAATCCAACGACGATGATGAGATAGTGAATCTTGCTCTCATAGGTTTTGATGAAGAAAGCAACGAGGAAGCTCAAACCAAAAATGATCCCTCAATCTTGGATGACAATAACAGTGAGGTAAACTCTTCTAACTCTTCGTTTGATTCTCCTATAGAATATGCAGTAGATAGCCTAACCATGCAGGATACAAGTAGCAATTCTATGGATGATACCGTGGAACTAAAAGAAGAAATCAGTAAACTGAAAAAGAAGATTGGCTACCTAAGAGAGATCGTTTCTGACTTAACGAATGAAGAAGATCACGTTAAGGATCATAATGAAGTTGCTAATCTAAGAGCTAAGCTTGCTCAAGTCGAAGGGCTCAACAAAGTATTGCTGAAGAGAAATGACACCATGATGAAAGAATTCAGCGTGCTGAATGCTAAACTCATAGCAAAAGATTTACACATTGAGTCGCTACAAAGACACTCAACCCCCAAAGAAGAAGAGACAAAGCAGACACAACAATCTGAGAAGATACTTGAACTAGAAGATGAATTAAAGAAGTGTCAAGAAGGAATGGGAAAATTTGTCCAAGGCGAAGAAATCCTAAAAGCAATTATGAAGCAAACAAGATCATCATTGAGTAAAGAAGGACTTGGATTTAATTCAACACAGAAGAAAAAGAAGTTGAAGTATGAAGGCAAAGATGGAGTTCCATATGAATATGCCATGCCTTGGAAAATCTGCCCAAAATGTGGAAAGAAGGGACACCTACCAAAGTACTGCAAAACAGAATCAGCTTGCCGATATCATTCTGGCAGAACTCATGAAACCAGAAAAACAACATCAAAAGTGATCCAAATGTTAATCAAGAAAACTGACTTGAATGTTTCATATATTCCTGATGCTAACCATGTTGGACCCAACATAACATGGGTACCAAAAGGATGAGCTGTTTTTATGTTTGTTTTTGTAGATGTGTCTTGCCACGAAGTTGAAAACTGGACAATGGATCTTGGATAGTGGGTGCACTAGACACATGAGTGGAGATAAAACTTTATTCAAAAATCTCAAGATGAAAAAGGGTGGACAAGTAACAATTGGAAATAACAAAACTCTTCAGATTCTTGGAAAGGGCTCAATAGGTAACAATTTTATATCAATTGATAAGGTACAATATGTTCAAAGACTTTCATATAATTTACTTAGTATTAGTCAGTTGTATGATGATGGTCATTTAGTTAATTTTGGTCGTGATAAATGTATTGTTACTATTTGCACTAACAAAGTCCCCCTAGTTGCTAGAAGGGAAGGAAATATATATATACTAGACTTTGACACGCAGAAAACAGCATGCTGTTTAGCAACAACGGACTCATCTCCTGAGATTTGGCATAGAAGGCTTGGTCATGTTAACATGGAACAAATCGGCAAACTGTCTTCGCAAAAGCTTGTTAGAGGATTTCCAAAACTCAAGTATGTCAAGCTGGAAACTTGTGGTGCATGTCAACTAGGCAAACAAATTAGAACTCCACATAAATCAAAGACTATGGTATCCACTTCTAAACCCTTAGAACTTTTGCACTTAGATTTATTTGGTCCGGAAGCATACAAAAGTTTGGGAGAGAATTTGAGTCTTTAATAAAGCTACTTGAGAAAAAGCTCAACACAAATCTTATAAGAATAAGAAGTGATCGAGGTGGAGAATTCCAAAAGGAGTTTGTTTCTTATTGTGAAGAAAAAGGTATCACTCATGAATTCTCAGCTCCAAGAACCCCTCAGCAAAATGGGGTAGTTGAAAGAAAGAATCGATCTCTTCAAGAAACAGCAAGAACTTTATTGCAAGAGAGCAAGCTACCAAGAAGTTTCTGGGCAGAAGCAGTAAATTCAGCAAGCTATATTCTCAATAGAGTCTTGATAAGGCCTATTCTCAACAAGACTCCATACGAACTGTTAAGGAATAAAACTCCAAACATTGGATACTTCAAGGTCTTTGGATCAAGGTGTTTTGTACTTAAAACAATCGACAAGGATGGTAAATTCGATGCTAAATCCTACGAGGCAATATTTCTTGGTTATTCATTAACTAGTAGAGCTTATAGAGTCTATAATTTATCTAAATTAACTGTTGAAGAATCTATTGATGTTTCATTTCAAGAATCTAAGCTTGATCTACCAGAAAATGAGGAAGATTTTGCAGGAACAAGAGATAATGACAAGCTGATATCTCCAGAAACTCAACAGACTGCAAATCAGCAAGCTGAAGTTGCAAAACAGAAAGCTGAAATCTCTACCGCAGATAAAGAAACGCAAGAATATGAAGAGATAGTACCACATTCATTGCCTAAACCACCAAGAACAGTCAAGGATCATCCTCCAGAGCTAAGCATTGGCAACAAAACTGATGGAATCAAGACAAGAAGGGCTCAAGCAAATATATGTGGATATGCTGCTTTTGTAGCTCAAGAAGAGCCAAAGAAAATAACCGAAGCACTTCAAGATGAAAATTGGATTGTGGAAATGCAAGAAGAACTCAACCAATTTGAAAGATGTGATGTTTGGGAACTTGTAGAACCACCAAAGGATGTATCAATCATTGGCACTAAATGGGTCTTCAAGAACAAAGTTGACGAGTTTGGTACAATAATTCGAAATAAGGCAAGACTTGTTGCTCAAGGTTACAATCAACGAGAAGGGATCGACTTCGATGAAACCTATGCTCATGTAGCAAGGTTGGAATCAATCAGAATGTTGTTATCATTTGCATGCTTCAAGAAAATAAAGCTTTATCAAATGGACGTCAAAAGCGCATTCCTAAACGGCGTGCTGAAAGAGGAAGTATACGTCAAACAACCTCCTGGATTCGAAAGTCAGGAGTTTCCAAATCATGTTTACAAGATGAAAAAGGCCTTGTATGGACTACGGCAAGCTCCTAGATCATGGTATGAAAGATTAAGTGAATTCTTAATCGAACATGGCTTTACTCGAGGTAATATTGATCCTACTTTGTTTACCATGCATAAAGGTAAAGATTTATTAGTTATTCAAATCTATGTAGACGATATTATCTTTGGATCAACTAATGCTTCTATGTGCAAGTGGTTTTCGAGATGCATGCATAGTGAATTTGACATGAGCATGATGGGTGAGCTAAATTACTTCTTGGGTCTTCAAATTAAACAAACCTCAACTGGAATATATGTTCATCAAACCAAATATGTCAAGAATCTACTCACTAAATTTGGTTTTGAGAACATAAAGGCAAAATCAACACCAATGACTCCAATCAGCAAGCTGAATTCTGATGAAACAGGTATTAGTATTGATATTCGAAAATATAGAGGTATGATTGGTAGTTTACTATATCTTACTGCATCTAGACCTGATATCATGTATAGTGTATGTGTTTGTGCTCGTTTTCAAGCTAATCCCAAAGAATCTCACTTAAATGCTATTAAACGAATATTCAAATATTTGAGTGGTACTCAAAATCTTGGATTATTTTATCCTATTACAAATACATTTGATCTTGTGGGATATAGTGATGCAGATTATGCAGGTAGTCAAACTGATCGTAAAAGCACAAGTGGTGTCGGAACATTTTTAGGACAAAGCTTAGTCTCTTGGCAAAGCAAGAAGCAAACCTCTGTTGCTCTCTCTACTGCAGAAGGAGAATATTTGGCTGCGGGTAGTTGTTGCACTCAACTACTTTGGATGAGGCAAACATTAAGAGATTAAGGAATCAAATGTGGCAAAACTCCAATTCGTTGTGATAGTACAAGTGCAATCAACATATAAAAGAATCCAGTAAATCACTCGAGAACAAAGCACATCGATGTCCGTCATCATTTCCTAAGAGATAATGTTGCTAAGGGAAATGTTGAACTTATATTCGTGCCAACCGAATATCAGCTCGCTGATATATTCAATAAGCCTCTTGCAGAAGAAAGATTTACTGTTCTAAGAAGAGAATTAGGCATGTGTGAAGTGGAAACAGCAAGCTGAATTGGAAAATGGCAAGCTGAAATGGGTAACATCGATTTTTGTTATCACGATGATTTATTATGTTTCATGTCTTCCAGTTAAATGCATAATATCAACCTATTATTCATTTGCTGTATTCTACCACTATGATTATATGTTCACCTTTGTTTTGAATAGGCTAAAATGTTACATGAATATGCTAAGATGGTAATGAAGTTGATGCTACTGCTCAGTCAAGGGATGACATAATCTAATGAACTCTGCTTCTATTTACTCCTTTTTAATGATTAAGGGGGAGATATCATTTGGGGTTAAGTTAAGTTAAGTTAAGTATATTGCTCAAATATGCCATGCCATGTCTATATGCATGAACTTAGGGGGAGAAAAAGAAATATATTCTCTCTTATTTATAATATCTTTACAGGGAAGCATATGTTGAGGGGGAGAAATTCCCTCCCAAAAATATATGTTGGTAATCATCAAAAAGGGGGAGATTGATAGCCCACTTGATTTGATGGTTAATTAACTACATATATTTTGCTATACTAACATGCTGTAACAGGACATTCAGCAAGCTGTTTCAGGAAATATTTACACAGGAACCATACGAAATCAGCAAGCTGATTTCATCCTTCAGCAAGATGTTATGACATTCAGCAAGCCGTTTCTGGGAATACAGAAACTATCAAGAACAAGTCCAGAAATACAGAGAGCTGCTATTTAGATTTAAATGTAAGGACTCTTATATATATATATATATATATATATATATATATATATATATATATATATATACTAAAGAGCTCGGAAATATCACAAACAAAACACTCAAGCATGGGGATACACTAAACAATGTTATATGACATGTCTCCATCCTAGCACACCAACTTAGACTTCTTTGCATGAGAATCATTCTTGAAACATACTACCACAATCTCAGCACCCAACTTAGACTTCTTTGCATGAGAATCATTCTTGAAACATACTACCACGATCTCAGCACCAAACTCAGATTTCCTTGTATGAGAATCTTCTAACCACGCTCTTCATTCATAAACTTTGAAGAAACAACCAACGACTCCTTCTTGAACAAATCCGAACGTTGGACCTTACTAGTATTTATACTTCTCTTGTATAAACGAAAACTCTACTGAAACTTACATACACAAGCTTGAATATTCATCAAATCGTTTATACCTTCAGTCACCTCAAAACAGTTGTTTAACATTGCCATATTCACAAACAACACACACACAAGCTCTAAAGATATATTACACGTTTTATATATATATATATATATATATATATATATATATATATATATAAGGGTCTATATCTTTGAGTTGTAATTTCAATCCTTCAATCTGTATTGTACTTATTATAAAGCATAGTTGCTGGGTAGTGGCTTGTGGAACAAGGGTTTGGTAAACACGAAGCTAGAAAAGTTTGTACTACAGGGAGTGGTATAGTTCTTAGAGAGCAGGTTTAGAAACGGGGTTTCAGCAAGCCATTTTGACAGTAGCTAGGGAAAAAGGGAGATATATTATTGAATCTTGTAATCGGGTTTATAGTGATTAATAATATATTCTCTTGCCGTGTTTGGTAAGGGACTAGGACGTAGACCATAGAGATTAGGGGTCGAACCTAGCTAAAATCTTGTGTGTCAAGTTCTTCTATTCTGTTGGTTTATTTCTGCACTGCATTAGTTAATATCAGCAAGCTGAAACATTCTGCTATAATCATTTCAGCAAGCTGATATATTTCTGGAAGAATTTCTGTAAAAATAAAAATAGACTATAGTTAACCTAATACACCTATTCACCCCCCCCTCTAGGTGCATACTTTCATATATGTATGTTGAAGGTAGTGTTTTTCGTAGTTCGTTCACAGGGAAGGACTCTCAATATCGATTTCGAGTATATTATCTCTTACAATCTAGAAGTGTGTAAATGGGGGGTTTTGAGTTTGGTTGAGGTGTTTTATCAAACACCTTGCATACAATAACTAAATTGCTACAAAAATACAACTAAATCAATGGCAACTATCCAAATTTACCAACACAACAAATCAATGAATAAATTTGCAAGATAAGAGATATTTGACCCAAGGATAATGCAACTCAAGCACTTCAACCCAACAACAAGCAAAATTATATCCAACTCTACCTAACCAAGATAATTGGTGAAGCACACAATCACTTATTTCTCTTCTATTATAAACACTAATTTAGTGAAGCACATAAATTAGCTCTCTTGACACTAGCAACCAATAATGAAGCACTATCAATTTAACCAAGTCAAGGAATTAAACAAAGAGAGGCTAGGACAAACCCAAGGATGAGAAGCTCAACCTAGGTATTTGCACTTGAATCTTGTGGATTTAGGTACAGTAAATCTTGTGCTACTATAATGAATGAACTAACGATTACGTATTAGAACAAACAATTAGCAATTGAAGATACAAGAAGAGTAAGGTGAAGCAACTTACAAATCTTCAAGCAAAATCATGAGCAATACATCACAAGCATTCAAGATAGAGTTAAATAAATCTTACTTAAATTGAAATGGGTTTTTGTACAAGAATTCCTCCTTGAGCCAAATATATGGAGTTAGTTACTCATAATCAATGCTAGATTATGAGTAATTGATGTTTTTCTATCTACTCTACTAACCCTAATTTTTCCTTAAAGAGGCTAGGTTAGATGAAGAAAAATAAGATGTTGGTTAAGTTAGATGATATGTTATGTTTTGAGCCCTTCTCTTTAATACACAGCAGCTCTGTACGACCTGTTGAACGGCCGTACAGCTGCCCGTACAGAAAATCTGCTCCTTTGAACGGCCTGTTGAACGGCCGTACAGCTGCCCGTACGAGATAAAATCTTCAATATAATGCATTAAACACCTCCCGACATCGCGAGTTTTCATCTTCTAACTTCCCTCTTGAATAATCTTCGCTTTCATGCCCAAATTAAGCCATCTTTTCAACAATTAAGCACGAGGCACTGAAAGATGAAAAACATAACAAATATTAATAAAACAACATTCGAAACTAACAAAAATGCAGAAGAATAAAAGACAAAACGTGTATAAAATACACATTATCATATGTATATGTGGTAAATAAGGTGTAAATTGCTTTGTGATGCTGCGGCTTCGATGTTTGTGGGGGAAATGGAATATGAATCGTTTTTCTTATATTAATAAAAATGGAAATTGCTGTGAAAATCCACGTGTACCTTGATATTTGTAAGCGGGTTTTGTGTAGGCGGTACTGGTTTTTTACTTTGAATTTGTGTAGATGGGTGACGAATTCACAGATCATGGGACCGGAGAGAAGGGCCCGTTGATAAACGTGTACGGGCGGTGGGCGAATATTGGGCAAATGACCTACCCAGCGGTTCTTCGGAGAAATCGGTATAGATACTTTGAGAGTAGTGAGAGTTTGTTCCGGGCAACCAATGTGGCACCGACCGCATATTCGAAGGCGCAGATGGATGCCGTCTTTTCTAGATTTCCTCATCTTCAACACGATAGTACGTTCCTGGCTGAGGGATGGTCAGAGTATGTTAGTAGGATGTTCCGGATAGAAGATGGCTATTTCTGGCGGCGGGCGGAGCCGGGTGAGAGGCTGTATCACCGTTTTGATGACGGTTCTGTGTGTCTCCCAGTTAGTCATTTGAAGGCTGGTTTCCGGGTTCCCCCACACAAATTTATCATGGATTTATTCCGAGTGTATTTTCAGTGTCCGTTAGCCCAGTTTACTCCCAATTCCATAAGAGCTATTAATTGGTTTATAGCCAGTAGTGAAGCAATGGGTAAGCAGCCGACGTTCAGGTAGTTTTTCTGTCTCTTTGATGTGAAATCGAGTCGTGCAAAGCCTTTATATGAACTGCAATTTGTGAAGCCGAATACCGTAATCGGGAAGAGCTTGGATGGGCATCGCCCGTTTTTATTTCCCAAGGGCATGGCGGGTTGGCATGAGGAGTTTTTGGTTATCGGTGGTGGTGAGTTTGCCTGGCAGAAGAATTTTACGAAGAAAGTTGAGTGTTCTTATAAGGTGAACTGCAATCAATTGAGCCGTGTTGAGATTGATATCTTGGTCAGGCTTGTGAAGGCGCTAGGAGATGTATGGACGGAATCCAATTTTGTTGATTCGGCTGATTTGAGAAGACATTGCTGTAAGTCTCTATTTCATGTATTTTGTTGTTTTTGTTGTGTCTGCTATTGACAATATCGTTTATTTTGTGTAGTATTGGATCCTCGTAAACCGGAGCTGGATGTACACCCAACCCTGGGTTTGAATGAAGCGAGGTTGTATGCAAAGTTTATATTGACAGTGGCCCCCAGACCCAACCGTCTCCGTGGTGGTCATTTTTCCGCTGCAAGTATATTGGATGCTTTTGACTTATCAGGTGAAGGTAGAGGGGCTGAACCTTCTGTTCCTTTTGAAGATCCAGAAACCGTTGTGGAGGAAGATACTGAGGAGGAGGTGGACGAGGATGACATTGATTCGAAGGCCGAGTCGCTATCTGAGGAATTGCTAGGTGAGTCTGAGGAGTTTTTGGGTGGGGAAGGTCCGGCAGTTGAGGAAAGCATTGAGTTGGAGTCAGAGGGAGAAAAACCTGCACAAAGAGAGAGTGAAAAGGATGAGGCTGCGGTTGAAGTTGACATGGCCGCTGTGGGAGATGTACAAACTGGGGGTGAAAAGCCCGCTAATGTTGAAGTAGTTGCTGAAGAGGAAATGGTCGCTGAAAGTGGAGGAAATAGTCCTGGTACCGTGGCAAGGTTATATGCTGCCAGCCTGGGAGTTGGTGAGCATGAACCGGATATTCTTTCAAAGGAGTATAGAGCGTCCATTCGAAAAGTTGAGCGGGGCGTTTCTGACATTCCTGAAGCGGTTGGCACTCCTGGGAGCAAGGTAGTAGTTGACTTAGATTCTGAAGAGACTCTGGCGACCGCTAAAGAGGCCGATGTTGCGGCGGACAGACATGTTGATGTGGCGAGTGATGTTCCGCATCCAAGTTTGAAACGAAGAGTTATTGATGATGTTGGTTTGTCTAAGCGTAGACGGATCGAGGCTTCCAGGGTAGGTGATTACATTCCTTCCAACCTGGTTGTTAATGAAAGCGCAGGCACCGCTTCTGATGGTACTGAGAAAGAGGATGGTGGGGATAGTGGAGAGTCTTCTGAAGAGATTGTTCATTATACAAGTAGTGATGATGAAGTTAATGACGCTGAGTTTGGCAATAGGCCTGGCTATGGTTTTCTCTTTAAGTCAGGGCCTAACACTTTCACAGCGGAATTTATGATTGATGACGATCTGCTGAGGATGAATGAGTTGAGTTGGGGGCGGATGTGTCGCCTTTCGCAGAAGTACGCTGCACGGGTATGCATCTGTCTAGTAGTTTGGTGTTTGCTCTTACTTGTGCCCGTTGTTGACTTGTTATATCTTTTGTGTTTTGTGTAGAATCAATGTATGTATACGGGTCTGATGGCCCGGGGTAATATGTACCGCAACAGCAATATTGCTTTAAAAGAGAGAGTGAGAGTGCTTGAGCGGGAACTGACCGCTGAGAGGATAATGAAGGATAATGCTGCCAAGGCTTTGTATGAAATTGAGACCGAGAAAACCGATGTCAAAGCAAGCTATGCTTATAGTGCTGATCTTCGAAGGTTTTTGGTGGAGGACAAAATTGAGCTTGAGGCCGAGAAGGCTGCTTTGATGGAGCAAATAAAGAACTTAAGTACTTCGCTGAAGTATGAGAGGGACCGTGCAAATGATGCTGAAGGCCATCTTGACTCTCGTCCGACGGAAGAGGCTGCGATTAAGAAATTTAAAAACAGTGCCGAGTTTGCTGGAATTGTGAAAGAGGAGGCCGCAAAGATGCGTATAGCGGTATTGAAAGATGAGCTTGTGGAGCTTGGTGAGTTAAGGCGGAAAGCCGCGGAGAATGGTGCAGAGATTGACCGTTTGAGAAACGAAGCGTCCAAACTGAAGTCTAAAGCCAAGAGAGCTAAACGCAAGGTGAAAGCATTGAAAGCCCGTCTAGGAGAGACAGTCAGGGTGAGTGTTGGTTGTCAAGCGGAGCCTGTGGCAAGTGATGTTGGTGTGCAAATTCCTGAGCGTGGAACGGGTGGGAATGAGGTTGATGTTGCTACTCCGTTGTCGGCCATAGCAGCCGTGTATGGCGAGGAACCGGATGAAAGGGAGCCGTTGATAGGCATGTCTAGTCTGGATGAGTTGGACGCTGTAGCTCCGTTGTCGGCCATAGCAGCCGTGTACGGCGAGGATCCGGGTGAAGAGGAAGCTTTGATAGGCATGTCCAGTCCGCTGAGAGCTTCCCGTTGGGGATGAGTCTTTACTATGACTGCCCGTTGTTAATTTGTTTTGATGTCGCTGTGCGGGTCTGTCCGCTGTGTGACTTGGAAATAGTTTGCTATTTTTCGTACTTGTAAATTTTTTCTTTAAAGTCTGAAATACTTTGTGCGTTTGGTGGGATATTTATTTTTGAATTTCTGTGGTGAAATATAACTGTACTGTGTGTATTGCATTTGTTTGTCAAAGGGAGGAAGAAATAGGCTTTCGGGAAATGTTACCTGGAAATTATGCGTTTGACTGTGGGAATTTGCTACAAGCATTAAATGCTGCATGGAAATCACGTTCTTTTGACCGTGCATTTACTGCAGTCTGCATGGGGATGGATGTTTTTTGACTGTGGGTTGTTTTAACCCTCTTTCACCCCTATAAATAGGATAGTTTAGCTTTTCACTTGGATCATACTTCCTTTGCTTTTACCCGAATTATTTTCTGTCACCTCGACCAAAAATGGCCAAGCGCGAAATGGATGCAGACTTTACCCCCTTTTCCTGGGGTCGCAAGCTCCAAATTTCTCAGGAAACGGAGGCTGTTTGGCTAGAATGGGCCCGTATTCACGAGGAGCAGGGTGATCTGTACTCAGCTGAAAAACTGCGGAATCATGCTCGAAAAATCGCTCGCCGTCGTGCTGCGGAGGAGGCGAAAGAGGCGGAGAAGGATGGCGGGTTGAACTTTCGTTTCCGTGCCCCTCCACAGGGTGAAAGTTCTGAGAAGGGTACGGATGCTGAGAAGAAGGCTCCCCAAGCATGAAAGGTTTTAGATGTAGGAAACTATATCTTTGTACACCCTGCTTGTAATAAAATTTATTTAATATAAATAAAATTTCCTTTCCCGTTGCATTTGTTTGTCTTTGTCTTTATTCTGCATGTATTGCACGTATGCTTTTGCACATTCGTTTTGGTAGACGTCTGTTGATGAGTCCTGAGCGGATATGTCCGCAAAGAAAACCGGCCTTTGTTGTGCGTCCATTGTGAGCATGGCAGATAACGTGGCCTTTGTAGTACTGAGCTTTTTGTAGGTAGTCGTTTGTCTTTTGCAGTAGATGTCGTAGATGGGTGCTTGCCCTCCAAAGGATTTTTCCATTGTAGGTGGATCCCCTTAGGTATTTTACCATTGTAGATGGTTGCTTTTCCGTCTAGGGAAGTGCTTTTGTAGTCGTATGCTTGCCCGTCTACGGGACTTTGCTATTGTAGCTATTGTAGTCGGATACTTGCCCGTCTAGGGGACTTTGCTATTGTAGCTATTGTAGTTGGATGCTTGCCCGTCTAGGGGACTTTGCTATTGTAGCTATGCTTGCCCGTCTAGGGGACTTTGCTATTGTAGCTATTGTAGTTGGATGCTTGCCCGTCTAGGGGACTTTGCTATTGTAGCTATTGTAGTTGGATGCTTGCCCGTCTAGGGGACTTTGCTATTGTAGCTATTGTAGTTGGATGCTTGCCCGTCTAGGGGACTTTGCTATTGTAGATATTTTGTAGAAGATTTTTCATTCAGAATAGAATAATCCCGGGTTACAGAAGTGTAATGGGCTACTGATAATACTTTCTTAGTTTATCTCCGTGCCAAGTATTGTTGACTTCCGTCCCATCTAGGCGGGCGAGTTTGTAAGAACCTGGCCTGAGAACTTGGGCGATTTTATAGGGGCCTTCCCACTTGGGCATGAGTTTGCCCGTATGTCTTGGGTCGGATGCTTCTGTTGCTCGATTAACCAAATTGCCTTCCACATAAGCCTTGATTCTAGCCCGCCTTCCGAAAAATTCCTTTGTTTTTTCTTTGTAGGCGGCCATTTTCTCGACGGCGGCCACCCTTGCTTCGTCTAGAAGGTCAAGGTTTGTTCTGAGTCCGTTATTGTTTGCTTCTTCTTCGAAATTGATGGTGCGGAACGATGGGGATCCTATCTCGATTGGGGCAAGAGCTTCAGTGCCAAAAGCCAACTTGAAAGGGGATTCACCCGTACTGACCTTGGTTGTTGTCCGGTAAGACCACAGGACGTTGGGTAGCTCATGCGGCCATTTTTTCTTGGAAGTTGTTAACCTTTTTTCTAGGCCCCTGACAATGATACGATTGGTTACTTCAACCTGACCGTTGCTTTGAGGGTGGCATACTGAAGCTTTTTTGTGTTTGATCCCGTAGTCGGATAGGAACTTTGTGAATTTTGACCCAACGAACTGTGTGCCGTTGTCGGATATGAGTACCACTGGAATGCCAAATCTTGTAATCACTTGTTCTGTGACGAAACGGATTGCATCATCTTGCGTGATGTTTTTGAGTGCTTTTGCTTCGGCCCATTTGGTCATGTAATCGATGGCGACCATTACATATTGTAGGTCACCTTTGGCCTTGGGGAAAGGCAATGATATCGATGCCCCACACCGCAAACGGTATAGGTGACAATATTGTCGCCGGGAGGGCTGGTGCTTTTCTAGACATGTTGCTAAACAGCTGGCATTGGTGGCATTTCTTGGTGAATGTCTTGCATTCCTTGTGCATCTTGGGCCAGTAGTAACCCTGCCTGAGTATTTTATGTGCCAGTGCCTTCCCAGCCATGTGGTCGCCACAGATGCCTTCGTGAACTTCTCTCATGCAATAGATAGCTTCTTCATCGTCGACACATTTGAGGATGGGAGAATCAAAACTCCTTTTGTACAGGGTGCCTTCTTGGATGAAGTATTTTGTTGCTTGAGATTTGAGTATTTTAGCTTTGATGTTGTCCTCTGGCAACGTGCCATCTTTTAAATAACGGATGTAAGGACTCATCCAAGTTTCAGTCGGTGGATTTATTTCCATGATATCGAGGGCGCTGACGCTGGGAGTGGTAAGTTCTTCAAAGTATATTGTGTCTGCTTCTGTCTTTTCCCCTTGGGTTAATTTAGATAACATGTCCGCTATTGCATTGTCTGCCCGGTCTATCTGTTCTAGGGAATACTCTTCGAATTGAGGGAGCATGGCTTGCACTAATTCTTGATATTTGCTGAGATTGTTGTCTTTGGTTGCGTAATCCCCCGTTGTTTGTCGAACAACTAATTATGAATCGCTGTAGATGGTGATTCTTTTCACTTGTAAGTTTCTGGCCAGTGTCAAGCCGGCCAAGAGTGCCTCGTACTCCGCCTGGTTATTTGTAGCTTTGAAATTCAATTGTATGGCTTGTTTAACTTGAAAACCGTCGGGGCTAGTGAGGATGAGTCCCGCTCCGCATCGAATGTTTGTGGAGGAACCGTCCACATATAATTGCCAAGTGCTGTCTGTTGTTGCAAGATTTTTTGCGGTAACTATGCTTTCCGTTGCTGAAAACGAACATTCGATCACGAAGTCCGCCAATGCTTGCGCTTTGATAGCGGTTCTGGGCATGAATTTTAGATTGAATTGGCCGAGCTCAACGGCCCAGTTGATCAATCTGCCTGATAAATCCGGTTTGTGGAGAATTTTTCTGAGTGGTTGGTCTGTGATGATCCTGATTTGTCTGCCTTGGAAGTAATGTCTCAATTTTCTACTTGCCACGACCAAGGCTAGAGCGAACTTTTGGACATTCGGATAGCGGGTTTCCGCATCTTTGAGCACTTGACTGACATAATAGACCGGCTTTTGTTCGCCATTCTCCTCTTTTATGAGTACTGCTCCCACGGCTTTATCTGTTGCGGATAAGTATAGTGATAGGGGTTCTAAAGGAGCTGCAACCGCGAGTAGGGGAGCCAAAGATTGATAAGTTTTGAGATCTTCGAAGGCTTTCTGGCAGGCGTCCGTCCAAGATATAGCTTTAGTTTTTGTGGCTCCCTTCAAGGTATCAAATAACGGAAGGCATCTGTCTGCTAATTTAGCGATAAACCTTCTGAGAGCGGCTAACCTTCCTGTTAATTTCTGTATATCTTTCAAAGTTTTGGGCGGTTGCATGTCGATTATAGCCTTTATTTTTTCCGGGTTGGCCTCAATACCTCTGTGGGATACCAAGAAGCCAAGGAACTTTCCTGCATCTAGTGTAAACGTGCATTTGTCGGGGTTTAGCTTCATGCTGTACTTTCTGAGGGTTGAGAAACATTCTTCTAAGTCATGAAGGTGGGAAGCCGTTAAGAGAGATTTTACTATGAGATCATCCACGTATACTTCCATATTTCGGCCTAGTTGTCCGCTGAAGATTTTATTCATGGTCTTCTGGAAGGTGGCGCCGGCGTTGATTAATCCGAAGGGCATGACTTTGTAGCAGTACACCCCCCTATGTGTGACGAAGGCTGTCTTTTCTCTATCTTCAGGGGTCATTTTGATTTGGTTGTAGCCGGAGTAGGCATCCATGAAACTTAGCATTAGGTGACCCGCTGTCGCATCAATGAGTTGGTCTATTGAAGGAAGTGGATACGGGTCCTTTGGGCATGCTGCATTTAAGTCCGTGTAATCCACACACATTCTCCATTTCCCGTTAGATTTTTTTACTAGCACTACATTTGCAACCCACTTGGGGTAGGTGACCTCGCAAATTAGATCTGCGTCCAAGAGTTTGTCGATTTTGATATCGATTGCCCGCTGTCGCTCTAGTGCAAAGTTCCTTCTTTTTTGTATCTTCTGAGGCTTATTTGGGTCTACGTTCAACTTGTGGATCGCTACCGACTCATCTAGACCTGGCATGTCTTTTGGACTTCATGCGAAAACATCCGCATATTTTCTTAAGAGGTCTGTGAGGCCCGATTTGAAAACGGACTCCAATCACGCCGCTATGCTTACACTTTTGTTCGAGTCACCAGGTATGATTTCTATTTTTTCTGTTTGCACCGCAGGGCTTATCGGCGGCCTTTCTTCTCTTTTGAGACATTTCATGAGATTCGCGTCGATGCGAGGAGGGTCTTCTAGCAGCGGGTTATGCCCGTCTATGAATTGTACTTCCTTTCTCCTTTTGTTTTTTGCGCGCTGATTGTCGGCATGCCTTTGCCTTTTTGCTTGTTTTCTCTTGGTTGCTTTTTCTCTGCGGAGATTGCTAGGCTCTGTTTTTTCCAGCGTGATTGCTATGCCATAGCATCTCTTAGATGTTTCGGAATCTCCCTTGATCTCCCCGACCCCGTTTAGAGTGGGGAATTTGACTTTAAGATGGGGGGTGGAGGTGACTGCCTTTAGCATATTGAGGGTAGGTCTTCCGAAAATCATGTTGTACGAGGAAGCGGTGTTGATGACATAGAATTTGATCGTTCGACATACTTGCCTGGGCGATTCACCGAAATAGACGGGGAGTCTGGCAATGCCCGCAATTGGGACGGCTTTGTGCCCAAAACCGTAAAGTGGTGTTTCGTCGGGACATGTTTCGAGTTTCTCGCCGTCTAACTTGAGCCTGTCCCATGTGTGTTTGAAACAGATGTCGACTGAGGACCCGTTATCAACGAGGATCCTCTTTACCTCATTGTTGGCCACGCCCAATGATACAACTAGTGCCTCAGTGTGGTTCGGGTTAATACCCTCATAGTCCGCATCGGTAAAAGTAATAATATTCGGGGGTCCCTCGTATATCTCATAAATGTCATGCTCTTCTCTTGGCGGGGAGGATTGTCCGCCGAAGACGATATGTACAATGTTTCTGTCTTGCCCTTGCGGGGCGGATGCCCCTTGCACCTGTCTTGGCAAGTATTGAGTTAAATTGCCCGCCTTTACCTGTCTTTCCAAGAAATATTTGAGGGACAAGCAACTGTCCGTGTAGTGCCCATGTGTCTCGTGATAATCGCAGTGTTTATCTTTAGGTCTGTCCTCGGGTGGAGAATGCATTGGTGCAGGTGGGAGATAGAAGGGTTTCCCTCTGATTTCTTTCAGAATGCTCGCCCTGGGGAGGGTGAATTTGGTCCATTCCGGCTCAGGACGCCTATCCGGTCTTTGCGGGTTTGCCGGCCCCAAGCGGTCTCTGACCGGGACTGATGATTGTGCTCTTTGTGCGGGCGGGGGTGGTCCATGAGTGGTCTGCACTTGGTGTAAGGCCGGTGTTTGCCTTTGATAGGATGAAAACCTTTCTCTTTGAAAACATGGCGCAGGTGGAGCCCTGGACTGCTTTAGTACGCTCAGAGATTCGGCTTCGTTGATGGCTTGGGAGGCCAGGTCATATGCTTTTGCTAATGTGGCGGGTTTTGTTTCCATAAGATGACATACGTATTTCTCGCATTCGTAGGGATTAAGACCTCTCCTTAAGTGGACCAAAGCTTCTGTTTCATTGACGCAAACAACTTTGTTGACGGCCTCCTTGAAGCGGTCAGTGTAGTCCTGCAGTGTTTCCCCGTTGCGTTGTGCGGCGGTTTCCTGAAACACGGTATGAACCTCGTGTTGCTGGTTTGCTTTGAACTTATTGAGGAATAGTCTTTTGAATTCCAGCCAAGTGTCTATGGATCGGGTGGTTATTCTGCAGAACCACCTCTGTGCATTTCCGAGGAAAGTTGCGGCAAAGAAACGACATCGCGTCAGGTCATTGTATTCATAATGAAGAGCTAGCTGATTAAAGTAGCTAAGATGCTCCTCTGGATCGCCTAACCCGTCGAAAGAATTGAAGTTGTGATGTTTGATTTCCTTTTGATGGGGCTCCGCCTCCAATCTAGTGGTGAATGGCATGCCACCCGATTCTGGTTCGCTATTTCCCTCTATCTTTTTCTTGAGTTCCATAATAGTTCGCAGCATCTCTGCATTGGTGGGTTGCACGCTGTCGGTATCTTTTGGGCGGGGAGGAGAACGTTCTCTTTGTTTCTGTTTTTCGTACTCGGCCAGAACCTTTTCGTAGGCAGCTTTCTTGTCGACAATCACCTTCCTTAGGTCTCTCTGCTTTCTGTTTTGCTCCCATACTTCGGATTGGTGATGGCCTTTGTTGTGCCTCTCATGGATTGTCTCTTGGGATGAGCCTAGGCGAGAAAAGGCGGAGTTTGCTTTGTGCGGTCGGCTGTGTGCCTCGCTTTGGTCGTCGCGTGGATTTATTCGAGATTCTTTTTGTTCGGGTGGCTTTTCTTGTCCGGCCTGGGGAAATGCAGAGGCTATTTGCATGAGTAAGTTTATTTGTTGCGGGTTGTAGCCTGTTAGGTCGAGGCTAAGAATTTGATCTTGATTTCCTCCTCGAGGAGGGTTTGTTTGTAAGCGGTTTTTAGTATTTACTTGCGGGTCCTGTGGCGGGATGCCAGTGTTATTTCCTTGTATCTCTATTGATTGTCGCTCGTCAGGGTTTGCCATCACGGTTTTTAGGTCTGGTATTTGTGTGATTATACGGATGATGTGTATCTTGCGTCTTTGAGGTTGACGCTTGTGCTTTGTCGTGTAGAAGTAGCTATTCTGGTAGAGCAGGCGAGGGATTATTCTTTAAGAAAAAAGCCCCCTCCTTCTAGCGCCAAATGATAATTCCCACGGCCGATTAGAGGCTTCCGATCACCGTTCTGGGCACTTTACCGGATGCACTTCACCTGAGTTTGGGGTATCTGCAAAACAATGCTTGCCCGGGGGTGGTGGCCGTCAAGCACCTCCGGCGTGAGAATTAGTAATCGGAAATAATAATAACCAGGCTGGTGAAAATATATCGTATGTGAAGAATATGTAGAGAGCTTTTGTTTTGTAGGAGTTTTTATGTGTATGAAAGATTGTATATATCCCTTCTGTGTGTACAATGAGGGTATTTATAGGTTGGGTTTCCCAATCAATGTTGCCCACTAGTTGTGCCGTTAAAGCTACAGTGAGCCACTATTGGAACAGTGATCGATGTCCCCTCAAACATACCTTGATTCTGCCACTTGAGTTACTTCAGTCAGATTTTGTCTGTTGCAACTGGGTGTCTTTGAATATTATATTGCCTCTTTGTCTTATGGAGCAAGATACCTTTATGCAAGTGGGCAAGTGGGTGTGCAAATGGATAAAGCAAGATATTTTTGTGCAAGTGGATTAGTATAAGAGAGATGATGGTTTGAAATATTTTTTGTGGATATTCTTTTGTATTTGTTGAAATAATACTTTTGAAATTAGATATACTTTGTCAAGTATTCCAGAATTGTGTTTGGGAACTAGTATTTTGTTGTTAGCGGGTGCCCGCTGATAGCTATCAGCGGGTACTTACCACCTGTCTTCTAGCTTTTTTCAAAAATGAGCAATGCAGTGCAAGGCACGGTGGTACGAGTGGCTCCATCCGAGAATTAACAAGACGGAGTGGACAAGACAAGAAGATGAGATGCTGTTGCATGCTGTTAAGGTCACCCCAGGGCAATGGAGGACAATTGCAGGAAGAGTTGTAGGCCGTACTGCATCCGAGTGCAATGAGCGTTATGGAAGGCTTCTTGGTGCAGTTTGTGGTGTGGATGATGATCTGCGAAAGTTGTATCATGGGGAGAGAGTTAGTGATCAGGAGTCAAAGCATGTGCGTCCTGATCATGTTGATATGGAGGCGAACGAAGTACAGATGATTTCAGAAGCACGGTCTCGATTGAGTAATACTATGGGAAAGAAGGGGATAAGAAAAGCTAGGGAGAAGCAGCTTGAAGAGGGGAGAAGGCTTGCATCTTTGCAGAAGAAGAGAGAATTAAAGGCCGCACAAATTGATGATGGGAACAATAAGAGGAAAGTGAAGGGCATTATTGACTACAATGCTGAATCTTTATTTGAGTAGAAGCCTCCGCTGGGCTTTTATGATGTTACTGATGAAAGATATACTGTTGAAGAGCCAAAGTTCCCAATAACAATTGAGGAACTTGAGGGTGAAAAGAGGTTTGGTAAGGAAGCTCGGCTAAGAAGGGAGGACGCTGCGAGGAACAAGACGCGGAGGCAGGATGTGCCATCTGCTATACTGCAAGCAAACAAGCTAATTGATCAAGAATCGGTTAGAAATAGGCCAAAAATAAATCCCCCTGCACCACGGATACCGGATCATCAATTGAAGCATTTTGCAAAGTTTAGGCCTCTTGATTGAAACAAAGCTCTGACATAAGGGAGTGGTGCAACGTGTGTCTTTCTGCTAGCTATGCATCAGAGCAATCAAGTTATTGTCTTATTGACTAAAAAGAGAACCCAGGGATTAGGTTTCAATGTTCAGTTATGTGATCTCTTTCAAAGTTTAAGTATACTGACATTTTTTTCAACTATTTTGTTAGAAAATTAAACCTTAGTCACATTGTGTATGGTTGTATATATGCTCTAATCACTGATCAGTGATCAGAACCTAATGACTATTCCATTACTTTCCAGTGTCAGAATATTAACTTTTATCTATCGTCTTTGTTATTTCTTGAAATATAGCATTAATTCATGTGATGTTGTTTAGGAATGTAAGATTTCTTTTCAGATTTGAATGTTCTTTTTGAAATGAATGTTAGGTACGCTTTAATGTTTGATGCATCTATTAACAGACAAGGCATTTACCTGATCTGTGTCAGATATATGCTGATTAGAAACATATGCAAGGCTCGTAGCTCGTCATATGCAAGGCTCCTGTTTTATCTTCAAATTTTACCAATACTTTGCATTTCTGAAGCTTGGCAGAATCTCTAGTTTAATGCATACATAATAATCTCAGTGTTATGAAGCTTATCGATTAATAAAGTTATGCTACTCGAGTGAATTTTCTTTTGTTGAATCTATAGCATGCTTAAGTAACTTAAGTTAAGTTATGCTACTCGAGTGAATTTTCTTTCGTTGAATCTATTTTCTTTTGTTGAATCTATAGCATTCTTAAGTCAGGGATGATTCCTTTGTATTCGTTGAATTTAGCTCCTAAGCAAGTAGTCTAATTTCTTACAGAGAGCAACCAACTACAGAAATCGTAAGCATTGCCTGTGTAAAATGTTCCATTGAGCTACCTTTAAATCAAATGTTAGTGGTATGATCGATAGTACTACGATCTAAAATGTATATTGCTTTGTAGACCTACTAAAGAAAACAATATTGTGGATGCTGAATTGAAATGAAAAGGAGGAAACAACGTCATATTCATGACCGGGTGTATGCTGGAGTAGCTGGGAGGATGCAAACGAATTTTGCTGCGACAAGGATAAGAAAAGAGCATCTCCAATAGTACAATAGAGGTTATCACATATAGGGCCTATTTGGCAAAACTTATAATAAATCTTTATGTACTTATTTTCGGTTTAAAATTTCATATTTTGATAATTTTTTTTTATATAAATATTTAATGTATGTTTGAGATTCTATAAGTTGCAAGAAAAAGTAAAACTTTTTCAAAAAAAGTTAGGAATCTCTAACCTTGTCTTAAAATAAGTTGAGTTATTCTGAAAATAAGTTCCCCCAAACACCCCTATTATGTGCCTGTTTGGGAAAACTTTTTTTAAGGATTTACGGACTTATTTTCGGGTAAACATTTTATATTTTGATACATTTTTTTTATACAAGTATTTAATGTATGTTTGAGATTCAATAAATTGCAAAAATAAGTTAGAAAATAACTTGTCTTAAAATAAGTTGACTTATTCTGGAAAAAAGTTTCCCCAAACATACCCTATATCTGATCCATCTCATTATTGATAACATTTGTTAAAAATTTACTCCAATAGTTAACAACGTTAAAAGTTACTAATATTGTTCCATACATAAATTTTAGAAAAATGATAATAATACGAGTGGAACATAAAAATGGATAGAATTAAATATATATATATATATATATATATATATATATATATATATTTATGCATGCTTTTAACTATATGAGAAAGTTGGCAATTATACAACTCTAATAGATTATAATTAAGGATCACATACGATTTGAAAATCTCTTATCAATCCCTATAGTAAATGCTCTGAATACATTTTGAAAACCTTTTGTTAATTTAAATGAAAATAGGCATTGACTAATTATAAACAAGCAAGAAGATAAAACGAAGAACAAAATAAAATAAAAAGAATCTTTTTTTTTTCGAAAGGTAAGATTGGCCCCACTTGTTCACGGAAGGGCAGAAAGCATCGCCGTTGCTTATGCGGCGAATTGATTCCCACTACTGCCTCGGCTCTTTTCCTATCATTTGTCGTGTAATAAAATTTCTTGAAATGTCTCGGAAATTTTATCAAAATTTATGTGATACGACAGGATGGATAATTGATTTTATTTTGTGCACGCAATATTATATTATTGTTATTAAAAAAATTATCGAATTCAATATTTTAAAAAAATGAGACCATTTTTAGGTTCTTTAGCGTTCTTCATGCAACAATAATATTCAATTTATTATATATCAGTTCAATATGCAATCAATGACTCCTTGATCGGATAATATATTTATCTTTTTTTCTATGAAATGTTGAGGGTTCGAATTTAATCGAGAAATGTTGAGGGTTCGAATTTTACCGAAAAATAAGGCGATACGTGGGTATTTTTACTTAAAAGAAATCGGCATGCTACTTGCTAGGCATTTTCTGGATAATTTCATTCACCAGTTCAAAGTAATGCGGATGAAAGACTTGCACAAATCCAAAATGACAAAAAGATCCCCTTAAAAGGCCAACAACTACTAAAATACTCCCTCCGTTTTTAAATATAGGTTATTTGACTTTTTGATACGCATTTCTAAGTCTTTTGATCGCATATTTAAAATATTAATTTTTAAAATTTTCTTTTTGTAAATTATAATATAAATCAAATACTTTTATTTAGAAATTTTTTTAAAAAAATTAATGATTTTAACTATGCGATCAAAAGACTTAGAAATGTGTGTCAAAAAGTAAAACGACCTATATTTAAAAACGGAGGAAGTATATGGTACCAACACACCAAAGATTCCATGTTTTAATGGAAGATAAATAAATAAAGAAAACTGAAAAACAAAAGACAAAACGATTGGTTCAAAGGTCACATAAAATGCCCATGAATAATATAAAGATATAGTTGTCAATCACGTGAAAGATTCTTTTTTGTGGAGTTGAATGGATGATATGTTTGTATATTTTTCCCAAGCAAATTCACTTTGGTATCTATTCTTTTTTCTTGTTTTAAATGTTTGGATCCAATCAATTTGGTTCTTGGACCTTTCTATCTAAAAAAACAAAAAATGCAATGATTCATTCCCAAGTGAATCTTGTAAAGATCTTGTGATTTCTTATTTACAATAATAGTATCTTGCTTTTTACTAAGAGTAATGCTATATTTTTAAAAAATATTCTAAAAAAAATTTGATGGATATATATGACTTGATTTTATTCGAGAGAATTATTAAAATGAACCATTTCCAAGACAGATGATCCTTTACTGCTCCATAAACATGATAGATGCA
This sequence comes from Saposhnikovia divaricata, assembly GCA_036435485.1. Classification (NCBI taxonomy): domain Eukaryota; kingdom Viridiplantae; phylum Streptophyta; class Magnoliopsida; order Apiales; family Apiaceae; genus Saposhnikovia; species Saposhnikovia divaricata. Next base: position 6,024,667 of record CM071597.1, on the reverse strand, counting down.
ACAATTTTTTCAAAAAAAATGTATGATGTTCATCTTTGTATGTCCCATCAAGGGGTATTGCGCAACACTCGAATATATAATTTAAGTGCTAAAGAGCTTATCTCATATTTTCCAGATCCATCTCGAAAATTTATAAGAACATGTATTAATTTAAATATAAATTTATTTATTAAAAAAAAAGGAAAAAAAGGTTACCGGATGCTTTGCAATTGTCGTTTAGTGGAGCATGACTGTGCATATTGTCACCTGCGTCAACTAATTTTATCCGATTCCAGCTATAAAAAATGGACCTTTCTCGAACCGATAAGAACTGTATTTAATTGTATGATCGAGTCCGAACACGCGTCTCTAATATTCTTTGTCTGCAGGTGGAACCAGGGAATTGTTGACAAGAATCTTAAATTATGGGCTTTTAACTTGAAGATTCAATTCTAAATTAGCATGATCGTCCGTGCTTTTTGACGAACCATGTAATAATTCATAAAAAAAAAATTGTGTTAATCTATTTCACGTATTTTAATCTATTTAAGATGTTATAATTTTAAAATATTATTAAATACTGAATTGTAAGAATTATATTTTAGTTATGTTTGATCAATGACTAAGCGGTAAGTAAGAATTAATTGTAAGTGTCAAGTATTACCACAATAATCTTGGTATATTGAAATGCGTGAAAAAATAGCTGGCTTATTTAGTTTTGGATGGACTTATTTATTTTTGGATGGAGTAAGAATTAAATATTATATCATTTCTAATTTTATTTTGTAAGAAATAATGTAATGTGACGGAGAAATAAAAATAATAGAGTTTAGAAAATCCCAACGCAGATTTCCAATTTTGGATCTCAACGCACATTTTCAATTTTGGATCCTTTTTTCCAACCAATTTCAGAGAACAAATAGTTGTGCACTTCCAAAATAAATATATGATGTGTGCTTTTCTAGTATCATGGTATTTGACCATCTCAGATGTATCCTTTCAATAGCAAATTGACATAACAAAATATTTTCTTCAAATACATTGCACCATCTATTTTCATAAGTGAACTTTAAAAAATCCAAGGTAATATCTCAAATTTCATGACAATGCATTTTTGGATCCTTTTTTCTAACCAATTTCGGAGAACAAATAGTTGTGCACTTCCAAAATAAATATATGATGTGTGCTTTTCTGGGATCATGGTATTTGACCATCTCAGATGTATCCTTTCAATAGCAAATTGACCATAACAAAATATTTTTTTCAAATACATTGTGTCATCTATTCTCATAAGTGAACATTCAAAAACCCAAGGTATTATCTCAAATTTATTGACAAAACATATTTAGACATGTACAAATTCAATCAAATACACGAGTAACTAAAATTAAAGTGTCATATCTCATAACGGATTTTTAAAATGAGATGTGTTAATGTATACACCGAATGAATTATGTTGTAAAAGTTCACGTGTACAATAAAATTCATTTTTATACATCTATTTTCCCTCTTTTTTATGAAATTAATAACATTGGTTGTAAAATACATTTTGTATGAAACTAATAACATTGACATATTACGAAAATGCTGCAAAAATATAGTGCGAGAGACTAAAGATATCAAAACCATATTGACATTTTTTTTACCTACCAAATTCCATATGTAAATTATTTCTTATTTTTAATATTTTAATCTTTATTATTAATCAATCTATGAATTACCCGATGATAATAGGATTAACCGATATAGTGCAAATATACTTAAAATAAAATATTATACTGATATCGAGTAAAAATATGTTATACACTTTATTTATCATTTTTTGTTTTAATTTAATAATAAAAATATTCTGGTCATTCGACTAATATAGACATAATTGTTAAAAGAGAGAAATATTGTTATAAATTTTTATATATTTATTTTCACTTCCGCCCATTTACCTTGAGAATTAAGATAGACTTCAACTAATTTTCCGTCACCTACCTCCTCACTTCAATTTTTTTTTTTACCAATTTTCGGGCACCTCAATAACTTTCATACTTAAAATAAAATATTATACTCATATCGAGTAAAAATATGTTATACACTTCTTTCATTAATTTTTATAAAAATTTAATAATAAACATATTCTAGCCATTTGACAAATATATAGACATAATTGTTAAAAGAGAGAAATGTTGTAATAAATTTTTATATATATATTTTTACTTCCGCCCGTTTACCTACTTGAGATAGACTTATACTTATTTTCCGCCACCTACCTCCTCATTTTCATTTTTTTTTTGACCAGTTTTTGGTCACTCGGTACTTTTCTTAATTCTCACTTCAACGATATCATATCTGTCAATTCATATTTTCTCTTCCCGACTACCATTTTTTACTATTATATAAGAAAAATATTTTACTAATGTTATCGCCAATAAGTCATAAAAATAAATGTGTGCCTAAATTTATGAGTATATGAAAGTTTAATTCTTATCAAAATTCAAATTATTAAAGTTAGTAGAATTATGTGGGCACTTTTATCCTGAATAAATTAAAACTAAATATTGCTAATAAATGAGTTATTTGAGTAGTGAACGATTTTAAAATGTGATACAAAAAAGTGATTTGGTTTAGTGGTTGTGCATGTGAACACAAAGTCATAGATGTTGGAAGGTCATGGGTTCAATTCCTTTTAACTTCAAAATTTTTAACATTAATATAAATTTAAGGACAAAATCGTAATTTACTAAATAGCCTTAAAACCCATGTTAACCTATAATCTACTATATATATATAATAGGGCTCAGGTATGCCCCATGTGGAGAATGCCATGGGCTCAGGTATGGCTTTGATCATTTCCGTATCAGCTGGTTTCCTTTGTATTTTTCACACTCTTGGTATGTCGTGCACTTAGCCGAGGGTCTACACGGAAACAGCCTCCCCACTCTATAAGTGGGGGTATGGTCTGCGTACATCCTACCCTCCCCAGACCCTGCTCTGAGCGGGGTATACTGGGTATGTTTGGTTTGGTTTTATATATATAATAGGGCAACATGTCACATTTTATTCATGTGTAATTTATAATTATGTCCTCAACTTATTATGATTTTACAGTTATGCCCCCAATAGTCAACATCAATAAAAATAGTGAAATGTCTTCATGTTATTGTTGGGAATTGAACCTATGACATCTAAATCATAATTTTAATAAATTTAGTTCACCACTACAACCACTGTACCGGATACCTATTTGGTTAAATATTAGAATCCATTAGTTTTATCTAGCGGTGCCTTTTAAAAAAAATCTAGAAAATATAATTGTTTCGCTCAGGTGCCCCATATTATTCACATATCATGTGTCAATTAATTTTTATATCATAATTTTAATAAATTTTGATAAATTTAGTTCACCACTACAACCGCTATACCAAACGCCTATTTCGTTAAATATTAAAATACATTAGTTTATGCAGCAATGCTATTTTAAAAAATCAAGAAAAAATAATTGTTTCGCTCAGGTGTCCCATATTATTCATATATCCCGTGTCAAATAAATTTTATATAATTTTATATATCTCTATACACACACTAGAATCATATATTTATTCTATTAATAAAACTTGTATAATTTTATTTAATGTAAAAGTTAAAAATTGAATGTAAATATTTTATAGAATATTTAGAGGGTCGTTTATTAGTAAAAAAAAAAAAATCATTACTCTAATTATTTGCAAAAACACTTAGGTCCCGTTTGGGAAATTTTATTTCTCATAAATAATTTACTTATTCTGGAAAAAAGTACGTAAATATGTACTTTTTTCTAAAATAAGTAACTTATTTTTGCAAGATAACGAATATTAAACTCCCCATACACATTTTTCTCTAAAAGAGTATGTAAATACGAATTTTTTCCCTGAAATAAGTAACTTATAAGTCGAGTTAAGATTTGTTTAACGAAGCCTTAGTATTGTGATGTCTGTCCAATGCACGCATATGCATTTAAGTAAATTCTTTGTATTTTTGTCATGTGTGATCCTATTTCAAAATCAAAAATTGCACAAGTTGTTTGGGTATGATGCTTTTTTGTTTTTATATAGCAGGAATTATAGAGCATGAAACTAGCAAAATTTATCGAGTCTCTCATGTCACTCATACCTAAAATGTGGTGAAATTATAACGAGGATTAAAATTGCACTTTAGGTCATACTCGCTTCTTACAATTATTTAGATGACATTGCCAACTTAGAGATGGAAGAAAATATAAACTATGCAGACATAATAGCCGCAACACAATTTTCACTGATAAGATCATAATAAATTATGATGAAATAAAGTCACAATAAATTGAAAATTGTTCATCATCATAACAAATTTTACTAACATGTAATGTAAAATGCATCAAATATCGAACCGTCAAACACATAAATACAGCAAACAAAATCAACAAAAAATAATTTAATCAAATTAGAACATTCCCGTGCGTTACACGGGTATTGAAGCTAGTAGATATAATGGAAGAGAAAAAGGTTTTGGATCTTCGGTAAACTAATAATTCATATATAATAAATTATATAATATACATTCCGGGTCCAAGATATATATTCAAACTTGAGTTAAGTTGGTTAGTGAAGTGGGTCTAAAATATCAAATTGATCACCAAATTAAAAACGATCTCAAACAAGTCATTAAAGTCAACGACGAGTACATTCTATTAAATAACTTATTTTTCTAAGACAAAAAATACTAATATTAATGCTGATTTTTTGAATCTTATTGTCTGAAATGAATATGTTATATAGATTATAAACCATAAAATTCAAGAATCAACATTAATATAACATTAATATTAGTATTTTCGATCTAAGAAAAGTAAGTTAGTTAATACCCGTAACTGATTTTAATGACATCTTTGAGATTGTTTTCAGTTTGGTGACCATTCCGATACTTTAAAATCACTTTAATGGTCAATTTGATAATTAACCCTATTCAACTTTGATTTTTTAATACTTTCAATAATTTAATAAAAATTTATGTACCGAGATTATTAGTTTATGAAAAATAATTCATGAATCATAATAGATTATACAACAACAATAACGAATCAACTATTTATTTCGACTTTATTAAACGGGCTTCAATTTATTACTAAAGTACTGTGGGGGGTTTGGTTTTCCAGAAACAAGATAGTATGGGAGGGCACGTCTGTTTCTCCATAACTAGCAATGGATTGGAGCAACAAGTTCTTTGCTTACTGGAAATTAGCAAAAAAGACCATGTTGCAGGTTAAGAACTCCAGTACACCTTCTGGGATTAGACATCAAACAAGGTGGTTGCCCCCTGAGGAAGGGTGTTTTAAACTTTATGTTGACGCCTCTGTTCCTAATGGCTTTGATAAATTTTCTATTGGTATGGTGTTGCGCAATCATCTAGGTGAGTTCATGGCTGGGAAGATGTTGTGCTTACCAGGGGTTGGCTCGGTTTTGGAGGCTGAGGTAAATGCTATTGCATAATGGCTTTCTTGGCTGGTATCATTGCCTTACCAAAAAATGCTTGTGGAATCTGATTCTTTGTTGTCTGTTCAAGCTATCAATCGAGGTGGTGGTTATGAGTTTGAGGTTGGGCACATCATTAATCATTGTTACAAGTTTCTTCAATCGTGAGTTGATTTCTCTGTTTCTTTCGTTAAAAGACAAGCAAATATGGTGGCCCATAATATGGCTCGTATACCCTGTTTGCTAAATTGTCAAAATGTGTTCATATCTCCGCCCTCTATATTGTTGGAGATCCTTTTGTATGACTTTTCTTTTTAATGAAAGTTTACTTCTTTGTTTCAAAAAAAATAATAATAACGAATCAACTATTTATTTCGACTTTTATTAAACGGGTTCAAGTCTGTAATCTAAACGCCTCTAGAAATGTTAAAAAATAGTCGGGGAATATTCAAAAACCATACCTTTATCTTGTTGTCATTATGAAATGTTTCCTTAATATATACTCTTTATTAATAACGGAAACTTCAATTTCAAAGAACACAAAAGTACCAAATTATAATCTTTGAATAACAAATTCGAGTTTAACTATACATGATTTATTTATAATTTGGTAATCATTGGACCCGGATTCACTTCTGGTTAATATTTTCTAAACTACATAACTAAATCATATTTATTTATTATATATTTTCATGCTAGTTTCAGATTTAAATCTGTACGGATATATAGTAAAAAAATACTTAATAATTATATTTGCATTCAATAATTTAATTTCTAATATTTTAATCTTGATCGGCTTGTACTTTACTTGGGTTATGAGTTTTTAATTTTAAAAAGCAGAATCTTGTAATAAATGTCATTTTTCGATTGATTATATTATTAGTAACGGTTTATATTATATTTGAGTGTTTATTTTAATTTTAGTTAGTAATTTAATAAATAATATAACTATATAAGTAATAATTGAATAAGATGTGACAATATTTGTAAACTAAATATGTTAGGTTAGGGGACTTACACAATCCGAGATTCACAATCACCAATACCGAGCACATACATAACCAATCGATTAATTGACAAGATCCACTAAAGCGCAGTTAAACACTATTCAAGTATTACTTCTACTTCTATCAACAATAAGTAAAAGCAAAACATGAACACACACAATATTTGACGTGGAAACACCCACGTCCCAACTCTCGTATTATTAATCAAAATAGTTATCAATAATACATCAAAACAATAATCAAAACGGTTATCAATAATACATCAAAACAATAACACCTTAACGGTGTCTCAAACCCTGATACTTGAGCCAACAATGCTCAAGCATCTCCCAAACAATACTTAAGACTACATCTCTTAAGCTTTTTCCACATCAAACAAATACAATATGACTATGTATATATAGCCCTCCAAAACTTAGCCACCAAGACTTACCCATACTTGTTCTACAAGTCTTACCATACTTGTTATACAAGTCTTCCAATTCTTGGCACCTAATTACCCAACCCAGTGATCAAGACATCCATATATAATAATTGTCTACACATACAATTATTATCTTTCCCATATATATCTTGGACCACCCAAACCCATAACATCATATTGGGTTGAAACCCAACAATCCTCCCCTTCAACCCAATACCCATATTGGATTGAACGATAACCTTCAAGCCATTGACGTCCATTTGCCAATGCCTCCCCTCGAACAAGAATCCCACTTACTCTTCCAATCTTGAGTGTCGCTAAAACCTGTATAGTGACCCTCCAAACCACCGTTCTTGATCATAACGGTATCCATCTACAAAATCACGTGCATCAACCACCACAAGTGCTCTTCCACATGTTAAGTCACCTGATCCTTGCTTTCATCAATCTTTCGGACTCTAGAAGAACAACAATAGTCTCATCCAAAGCTAACTCCGTATTCTCAACCAATAACGAAGTAATCACAGTGCTATACTTCTTTGGTAGAGACACAAGTAGAAGAACAGCTTTATCCTCATCCTTCAAATTTTCATCCAAATTATTCAGCTGGTTGATCAGGCCATTAAAACGATTCAGATGATCTCTCAAATCTCCATCTTCTTCCATCTTGAGCCCGAACACAGGATTGATCCACGGTGCAAGCCAACCTTCAAACCGCACGTAACTTTGTCTCTACCCGCTTTAGCAGCAACCTCCTTACCAACAAATCCTTCATTGTACTCTGGCATACCAATTAAATCTCGAACTTTCCCTCAACCTCATCCATCACGAACCTGAACTTTGGCTCCTGATACCACTTGTTAGGTTTGGGGACTTACACAATCCGATATTCACAATCACCAATACCGAGCACATACATAACCAATCGATTAATTGACAAGATCCACCAAAGCGCGGTCAAACAGTATTCAAGTATTACTTCTATCAACAATAAGTAAAAGCAAAACAAGAACACACACAATATTTGACGTGGAAACACACACGTCCCAACTCTCGTATTATTACTCAAAACGGTTATCAATAATACATCAAAACAATAACACCTTAACGGTGTCCCAATCCTTGATACTTGAGCAAACAATGCTCAAGCAAGCATCTCCCAAACAATAATTAAGACTACATCTCTTAAGCTTTTTCCACATCAAACAAATACAATATGACTATGTATATATAGCCGTCCAAAACTTAGCCACCAAGACTTACCCATACTTGTTCTACAAGTCTTACCATACTTGTTATACAAGTCTTCCAATTCTTGGCACCTAATTACCCAACTTAGTGATCAAGACATACACTATATAATAATTGTCTACACATATAATTATTATCTTTTCCATATATATCTTGTACCACCCAAACCCATAATATCATATTGGGTTGAAACCCAACAAAATATGCTAATTTAAAAAAAAAATTAGTAAGATATTTTTAAAATTAGTTAAAATACAAACAATTAATTCAACTAATTATTTACAAAACAGTTTCATTCATTCGAATAGGTACTTCAATTAATTAGTTACAAGAGTTACCAATAATTAAATAGCCGATTTCCAATTGTCAAATAAGGTTATTATATTTTGTTAAATCTCCTAAAAATATCCGAAAAAAGTATATTAATAATAAAAATATTAATATATGAATATTATCATTGAGCATATTCGATCACTTAAATTTAATATTTTTATAAACATGCAACTATGTTAACATTAAATTCTACTATAAATATTTTTATAATGTGAATATCAATAATACGAATATCATCATATTCAATTATATAAATTTAATGTTTGTACAAACATACATCTATGTTAACATGTATTAAAACAGACGTTATTACATTAACATGCATTAAATTAATTATTATTCTTGAAACTTGGGTGAGTTTCCAAAAATTTGAAATGATATTGATATTTTAAATCATAACATTAAAAATAATAGTATAATTAAAAAGTATAATTAACTAGCAAAATTTCATTAATTTGTTTGTTTGGTCATTCTCCCTTCTTTTATAATATCAAACATAATTTGTCATTCAATTATTAAATAAACATATTATTATTTATACTCTAGTCACTCAAAATTGTAAAATTTTACATATTTTAACCAAATAAACACAACAAAAAAAAAAAGCCTAGAAGTTACCTGTGTCATTCTATAAAGCTAGATTCCTTTTACAACATAAAAATATACATACACATATACACACATATATTTTTACGCCAAGACCCGGCGTCGTGTTACAGAATCTTCCTTATATTAATTTCATTTTTTCCTCGTCCCTCCTCTCTCCCATTCACACAATACATACATACATAAATATCATAATACAGATCTCACTGTTTATGTTCTCATCTGAAATCGTGATTAACCGATCATTCAAAAAGATAAAGATGGTTTTGAATACACAAGAACTGAATTTAAATATAAAACCAAGCTTTATTCCCAAGACAATCAGTGATTTCTTGGGTGAAGTTTCAGCGATCCGTAACGTATCGGAGAAGTTATCGAAACTAGATCATTTTATTAAGAGATTAGAAGATGAAATGAGAAAGATTGATGCTTTTAAACGCGAGCTTCCTATTAGTATGCTTCTCATTAGTGACGGTTAGTTTTTGAATTTTTTTTATTGGTTTTGATTTGTTTGTTTGATTGTTTTGTCAAGTGGGTTTGTGTTATTTTGTTGTTTTGTTAAGTGGGGTTGTGTTTAGATTGTGATTTTTGATGTTTTTTGATTGGTGGGTTGTTTTGAAATGATGAATTTGACTAGTTTTGAGATGGGGTTTTGTTGGTTTGATTGATTTGGGTGGTTTTGTTTGTGGGTTTTGGTGTAAATGTGATGTTAATGGTGTTTTGATTGATCATATGTGTAATTCATGTGTTTGTTGGGTCATTTATGAAGTAATTTAGCATATAAAATGGTGATTTGTGTGAGACAATTGATTTGTAGTACTCGGGTGATTTGTAGTACTATGATCGATGATTTGTATTGATAGATGGTTTGTTTGCTGAAGTGGTTTGTAGTGGGACAGGAATTTATATCTGTGTGTTTGTAATTGTTGGTATTGAGATGATGTTTTGTTGTTGCAGCAATTGTGGCTTTGAAGGAGGAACTGATTCAGTGTAGGCGAAGAAATGTTGAGCCAGTGTTTGAAGAATTTATACCGTTGAAGAAGAGTTGTGATGAAGCTGAAAAAGATGAGAAGACGAGAATGGAGAAGGAGAGTAAGGAGAAGAAGAATTGGATGAGCTCTGTGCAGCTTTGGAACAATACTGATGATCAGAATAAGCAGGTTCATGATTTGGATTCTAGTCGGAAACTAAATTCAGTAGTTGAAATTGCCAAGGTAGTTAACAATTTTACTTAAGATGGTAATTATATTTGAGGTTAACATTTGGCTTACATGTATGAGATTTTTTGATTGAGTTTGTGTTGTTTTGATGATAGAATTCTGACCAGGAAAATAATGCAAAGATGAAAGATGTCTGTCAGTCCTATAAGGGTAGATCAGAAGCAAGTGCATTCATGCCATTCAAGGGATATTCGGCTATTCCACTTGCTGCAGTTAGGATGGAGTCAAAGGTAGAAGATAAGGATGCATTTCCAGTTGCTGGGCTTTCGCTTGTGACTCCTGGAACTAGTAAACCGAGGCTAGAATTGGGGTCTAGTGTTTTGAGTCCAAAATCTAGTAGTAGCATAGCAGTTTCTTATTCCAGTCCAAATGTCCCATCAAAATTACAGACTAGCTCCTCCCAGACGTCTAGGAAACAAAGACGATGCTGGTCACCAGAGTTGCATAGGCGCTTTGTTGCTGCCTTGGAGGAACTTGGAGGTGCACAAGGTTAGAATCTTTAGTTGAACTTTCACTATTCGGACTTGTTGTTTTGATAAAAAAAACTTGTTAATCTTTGTCTTCCAAAGATTGTTTTGATAAAAAAAACTTGTTAATCTTTGTCTTCCAAAGAAAATAGCTAAAGTATATTAAACATAAACGTATTGTAGATGAAGCTTATATATTGTTTATGTTGATGCTATACACTTGGAAGGCACATTTAGCTTATAAACTTGTAGTTTGCAAGGTTCAATTCTTATTGTGTATGCTGTTAACTGTTTTCCCTTAAACTTGATGTTAGATTAAAATTTGAATTTTCTTATTCATCATCTTTATGTTTAGCATATTCAGTAATAGAATTGACTTCTCCATGGGAATTTATTAGGTTGGGTTTCTTTCAATAAATTATCACATAAACTCATTATATATTGTTTCTCTTCTCAACTTTCTCAGTTGCAACTCCGAAGCAAATTAGAGAGCTAATGCAAGTCGATGGTCTTACAAATGACGAGGTGAAGAGTCATTTGCAAGTAAGTTTAAGCTGTCCATCTGATAGTTTTCAATAATCCTCTAATTTTTGTGAAATGCTAAAATGGTCTCTGATTATTTCAGAAATACCGACTTCATGACCGTCGATCCCCAACAAGCAAATCAGCAGATTCAGCACTTACTTTGGGATCAGCCTTGCATATCTCTGGAAATGGTGAATCCTCAACCAAGGCTCGTTCCAAGTCTACTTCTCCTGAGGGTCCACTTCAGCTGACTGATACCACTGGAAGGACTTGTACTACAATTGGTGATAGCATGGATGACGATGAAGCTGAAAGATCCAAAAGCTATAGCTGGAAAAACTGAGTTCAAGCCTCCTGGAAAAGTTGCTGTATAAAATATATCCACCATACATTTTGCAGATAAAATTATACACCGGAGAGATGGACTACAAAAATAATACAGTTGATAATATGGTAGATTATAGGGAGGCCTAGAAATTTTGCAGATTTTAGTTTTTGTTACCACCTGTCTTGACTTTTAGTTGTTTTAATGTTTTCCGGTATAAAGAACTTCAGTTGAAGTGTAACTGTGCTGAGAATGAGAGACAGGATGAGTTTTTACTTGCATGAGAGCACTTTGTATACCTGTTTTGTTGCGGAAATCTGAGTTTTTCTTTCCTTTAGTTATTTCTTGTTAGGTGCCATTTCACTTTCTTCAATTTTTTTAAATATTCTTCTCAAAGGTGGATTTTGGTCTATGAGGGGATTCAATGCACTCATGATAGAAGAGATTAGGAAGGAAAAAACATTTTATTCTCCTGTCTTCACGTTTTGCCAAACACACCCTTTACTCCTCTGCAAGAATGTTGATGGTGGTTGAATGATTCTAGTCATGTTGTAGAATGTATATTATATTATATTTAACAGATTCGGCTGCCAACTGGTTGGTGCATCTTCTTTAATTATTCTACTACGAAGGAGTCAATTTGTTCTCTCAAGAATCGTCTCACGAAAACTGTCTGTGAAGTTTGGTATGCATATCAGGGTGTTTGTGTTGCGGGCGATGCGAGTTTTCATTAAATCTGTAAACTAGTACGTATTTATCAGTTTTTCGAATCATATTCGTTTCGTGAAAATTTACATTTTTGCAATAATACGGTTAAATAAACATCCTAATTCCCTAATGTATAAATCTCAATGACATTAATTTTGGGTGAAACAAATTTTGTGACAATTTCGAGTCTCTTATTTCCAATAAGACATAAAAGGCACATGGAGTAAACTTGTTATCCATATCGTAGTTTCGACCAAGTTGTATGGAATCCATTGGCCTTTATTAATTTTGTAGTAATAAGAATCAATACCTTTAAGCTTATTCTTAAAGTGTTTCTTTGCCGATAATCATTTTGTTAAGTACATAATGACAAGTTCGTTCTTTGCGTAGTTTGTAGAAACTGGAAAGAGTAGAAATTGTATATAATAATCATGGATAAATTTAGTTTCTTCATTTGACTAGTCCACTGACATTCTTTTGTCAAATGATTAAAAAATTAATTAAAGGATTATCTAGATGGGAAAAGTTGTTAATCACATCTTTAATCTTGGTAGTTATTTAGTCATATTATCCCACTTGATGGCCCATGTGTTTATCAAGTATGCAAGGACAAAAGATTCTCTCACAGAAGAAATAATTGAGAGAAGAATCTTGAGAACAAGATTATCTTTTGTGGACCCCACTTTGATACAGCCCATATACGGCCATCTTTTCACATATTTGGATTATCCGTTCGGTGCCTCTTGGAATGGATTTTAGCAAAATCGGTATAAAATCGTTTAAAAAATGGTTAATAAACTGATAATTCGGTTAATAAACAGTAAATTCGATCAAAAAACGGTCAAATTCGATTAAAATTTAAAAAATATATTAAATTTAAATTTTATGAACTATTTATTTAAAGTTATATTATATGTTAAAAATAATTTCATATAAAAAAATAATATTAAATTAATTTCGTTTAATGATCTAATTAATCATTCCAATTAATTCTCCATTGTTCGATTAATTCCTGTTCTGTGTCTTCACCGTCTTGTTCCCAATTCCATTTTTATAACACTGGAAGAATACAAGAAACAATTCACTTGTATGTAATTAGTGTGAGATTTTTTAAAATCTTTCTATATTAAATTATAATAATCAAAAGAGAGTATATTTTTTAATATGGTACCCTCATTTTTGGTTATTTTCATTTTTTTGTTATCACTTTCATTCACAATCATTATATCTATCCCTCAAATAAATGATGACTATTGGATTAAATACTAAAAATTGTTATATTTAGAGGTTTAAAGTTCGAATTCCGCTAACAACATTTTATTATAAAATTAATACTAAATAATACTATATAGAAAGGTTGAAGGTTCAATTTTCCCCAACAACATATTAATTTAGATTTAATGCTAAAAAATATTTATATACAAAGATTTAAAATTCGAATTCTTCCAACATATTAAAAGTAATACAATATTTATAATTTTAATCATACTATACTATAAATAAATTAAAAAAACTTAAAAGTATCCATACCTTGCACGAGTATAAGCTAGTATGTTTAAAAATAAACTTGCGGGAGTTTGACCCAAGTTAAACAATCCAACCATCAAATATTTTTCCACAACTTTATTTTTTGCCATAAATTTATTTACATCGTCTTGCACTACCATTATTAAGAACTAGCGTAATAACTCGTACGAGTCACAGGTTATTTTTTAGAAGTTGATATAAACTTGTTTATTTTTACGATTTAAAGAATATATATTGACATGATTCTATAGTTTTCGTTAAAATGTGTTTGTTATAATGTTCCGATTTTGTTTTACAGAAAATTTGATTTAATTGTTCAGATAAGCACTCAAAATAAAATATTTCATGGCATATAAATGTGTTGGATATAGAATAACACATTTACACCAATTTGTATAAATTTATGTCACAAGTAGAAAACATCTAGTAATTTGTTATTATGATAAATTTGGGTAAGAGAACATAATTAAATAATAAGGGGGGTTTTCTGTTTAATTCTTCTTAGTATTTTTCATCACTATAAATCAATTTTTGGAGTGATATTTTTTAATATTTTATCCCCTTTTTTAGTCATTCTTTCATAAAGAATCTAGTCAATACATAAGAGGGAGAAATAAAGTTCTTTTGATGTTTTTCTCTTTCAAGTTATATTTAAGAATACAATCATAAAATAAATGAGGCGTACACGAATGACATATTTATTCATATTCCAGTTATAATTTTGACAACTCAAGAAACCTGTTATTTACCCACGTAATGTTTCATAATAAAGATGTTGTCCAATCAGTATATAAAAAACTAATTGCATAATTTTAAATTTTATCATTTTAGGCAAATAATTTTAACTACCTCATAGTATATAATGTGATTGATCGATCATAATATTTTGTGTATGTGCATGCTATGCAATATACTAATTTATAAGATATTTGTTAACTTGACTGTATTTTTAATCCTTTTTACAATTTATTTTGAATTTTTTAATATTCTTTCCAAACAAAATTTCTCTATGTGTATTATACGACTTTTAATCGATGTACATATGATATGAACTGATTCCTATATTTTATATTATTATATATTATATGATTTTTTTTCAAGGAAGTTTTCTCAACTTATCTACAAGGTTAATTTTTTTTTAACTTTTGTACTATCTGACATTTTTAAGGATCTCATCTTTTAATTATATATTGTTATGTAAAAATATAAATATATTATAGTTAATATTATATGTAAGAAATGTTTAATTAATTGAAAATAAACCAATATACATTGCGTGATATTATTATCTAATTTTTAAATTAGTTGTATATATAATCACGTACCATGTTTTGTAAACTAAAATACAATATTTTAAAAGTAACGTGAATCACCATTATCTTTTGCTCAAAAATTAAAGTAGCACAAAAAATAGAATAAATATGAGGTCGAATTTATCTAAAAACCAAAAATATATGTAGTACAATGATCGAAAGGATGAATTGTTTGGACGAGGTTAATGATTCAATTCACAACAAAAATAAACTAACTCATTTAAAATAAGAGCGTGGAATAAAATTTTGAAATTAGTGTATATAATTACGTACTGTTGTGGAACGAAAAGTAGGGTGTATTTATTGCGTATTGAATACTAGGGTTTGTGGAAGCTTCGAGCTTTAATGGCTGATCAAGTGTTTCGTGACTTACTCGGTCCTCACAAGATGCCTACTTATCTTGCAAATATCAAGAATCAAACCAAAAAACGTAGTTCTGTTTGTATGGAGTCAGATCCTTATATAGGTGTTGAGAACCCTAGAATCAGAATAGAATTAGGTGTCTTGGTGGGCAAGATACAACTTAGGCCCAATTCTAGATCCTTCCGGATGGAAGGTGGATAAGTATTGAATTTGTATGTCTTGGAGGTTACTCCAAAGATGCTTTGACTCCTTTTTGGAGTCAATAACGGAGTTTTTTATTTGACTGATTTAACAGCTACGAAATTATCATTTAATTAGGGTTTCGGGCCTCATTAATGGGCTTTGACCCTGGTCCATCCTTAGTTCATTTAATGTGTCATTAACTATATTTCTAGGACCTACTTTCAGCCCATATCATTTGCCCCCCAACTTTTAAGACAACTGATCAGGTTTTCATTGAAGTTTAAATGTTTATGTACACTAGTGTTTCACCGATATCGTCTTGAATGCAAAGTGTGGAGCGACCTACACATTTACGATGACTTGCCTTACTCGAGACTAATCAACAATTTCCATGTCTCATAGAAAACTTATTTTATAATTTTCTTGCATGTTTTGGGATTTTTCCTAGTGCCCACAAACATTTTCTTTATTTTTGATAAATTTTATCAAGAATATTGTGGGATAACTGACTTTTGGAAAAAATTTTCTGAAAAAAGAAGCTCAAATAATACAACATCTTTCGACCATGATTCCTGGTCGAATTTCGATCAGGATCCTGGACGACTTATCCCAAAAACATCATTTTGATCGAAGCCTTTTCGACCAGGATTCCTGATAGAATTTCGACCAGGATCCTGGTCGACTTAAATCATTTTTTCCATACTGCTCGAAGACCTTTCGACCAGGATTCCTGATCGAATTTCGATCAGGATCCTGGTCGACTTAAGTCGTTTTTATAACACCCCCCAAATCCGGGGTCAGAAGATTTGGTGGTCACGCGAAAATTCTCAAAATAAAACATCTGTTTAATAATAATCATTCACTTGCAGTTGTCCAACACTGGGAATATACATCTGTGACCCCAAACATACCAAGATCTTTTAAGGTTATAGGGCTAGAAACAAGAATCCAAATTCCATTAAGTAAAAAGTATTCAATCTTTACAACATTCTCTTTGATCAAATCTTAAATCACTGGTGTAACTTCGATAAGAAGTACGCCAGGCTAACTAGACCATCACATAATAACAATAAATACTATAACTCAAATATATAAAATAGATCTTACACTAAATCCAGACATCCTGAGCCAAGTCATCTTCGAAATAGCATCACGCTTCTTCTCTTTCTGAGTTGTGCGGATACGTCTCGCCAAACTACCTTACTGAAATGTTAGAATTTACAACAGCAAGTATGAGCGAAAGAAATGCTCAGCAAGCGTATAAAAATTTTGATACAAAAACCAGGATAAGTGGGGCATAAAATCAACTGAAATGTAAAACAGTTTATAGAGAAAACTGAATCAACAACTGTGATATAATTCAACTGTAACTGAAATCATTTGGCATGTCATAAAAATGAATCATCTGCCAATTCACAATATATAATAGCCATTCGGGCGATATGGATTGGATACACTTTACTGAAACACCATTGCCCCCTGATCAGGTTCAAAAGCAATGGGACCCTTTATACTCCACTGGTACAGCTATACCCGTGTGTATAATCCGGATTTCATGAGGGTACCAAAATAGACAAGTAATGTTAGCCTATAGGAAGATGGAATGGTTACCATATCCTCCTTAAATATTGCTGGACCATGGCAGCTACCATGGCCTCCTACGCTTTATCATTTTCCAATCCAATAGAGCAATTTCCGAATTCAACAGGAAATGCTTAGTTTCACATACAGTTCACATCCCTATTATTTACTACGATAATAAGGATATGAAGAGTTTATTATAAACAATTCCCCACATCAAGGGTACCAATATCAAGTAACTTTGTTCGCACAAAAATATTTAAGAATCACAAATATCTCTGAACAATAACTATTTGTCATGATATGAATCAATGAAACATAAAATAAAAGTGTTTGAGATGATCAAGAAAATACTTGCCTCTGATCCTTAGCTGTTACGTAGCGCCAAAGTAATACAACTATCTTTTTCTTCTATCTCACGTCATCATGTCCTCTGTTTTAATCATTCGTTGGCTTGACGCTCTTGCGATTGCCACGAGTCTGATCTGTCGACATCGAGCCCACGCGTCTACTTCTATAGTCAAACATAAGCTGGTACTTCAGTCTTCAAACGTCAATTTCTACTTTCTATGAACGTTTATAAACTCAACTCGAACATATTAACCATGCTTACCAAAATCTCTGTCGGGAGAAAATAATTAGAAATATCCCCTTTGAACATAGACATTTTCTGATAGGTGTTAAAACACCTCACAAGTAACCCAGCAATTCCACCAACAATACTGCATTCACCTCCACCTTTTCATAACCCACAAAGAATACCACATCTATCTCCAACCCTCTTCATTATATCTCCGCTAACAAACCTAAGTCAATACTTACAAATTAATCCTCGATAAAGAAATAGAAATATAATTACAACGCTTAACCCTCGAAGTAAACACTTTGATAATTCACATCGCACGTAAAGAGACTAATAAGTAGATCACATAATCACATAGCACGTTGATCAGATCATAAAAAGATTTTATCCAATATTTTTAAAACAGAAAACGGGTCAAAACCCTAATTATCGGATATAACCGACTCAATAAAAAGGTTTGGTAAAAAGTCAATCCAAATTTAAAAGTTGAATTTTAAATTAAAATCAATTTTATAATAATCGGGTCATATTACTGATTCCAAAAATATTTGTCTCGTTTAAAACGGACGAACGGTTGAATTAATACGCAATTAATAAGAATAATTCAATTAATAATTAAAGTAATTGAATATTCAAATTAATTATTTATTAATCAACTCATAAAAAATAAATCTAAGAATTTTAAAAATATTTTTTTCACTCCCGGATTATTTTTAGAATTTTAAAACAATTTTATTTCATTTTAAAAAAATAAGGGAATAAATATTAAAGGTAAAATGATATTTATAAAATAAATAAATTATTTTATTTTTCAAAATAATTAAATTTGATTATTTCTCATCATATTTAAATAATATTTAATTAATTAAATTAATTGATTATTATTAATTAATCAATCATTTTAAATTAATTAAGATATTAGCTAAATATATTTAAAATAATCAAATAAAATAAATTTCGAATTAAAAATAATTTATTGAAATTTTAAAACTATTTTTCGAAATTAAAAATAATTTTTCGAAATTTAAAAATAATTTTTCGAATTTTTAAAAGTATTTTTCGAATTTCTGAAAATAAAATTCGAATTTATAAATAATTTTGAAAAATAATTTTCCAAAACCATTTTTCAGAATTGGATTTTCAGATTTTAAGGATCAAACAGGTACTATTCATCACCATCTTAACTTGAATGCTCCAAGAACACCACCTCCATTAATGGAGGTTGCCCAGTTTCCCGGTCACCGGAAAAATTTTCCGGCAACCTCCGATCTTGCTCAAAACGTACTAATTGTTACGTTTTTAAGTACCAATCTAACTCCAAATCCCATTCTAAACTCAATTATACCATTCATTCAGTCCCAGATTCGACCAAACTAAAAATCCGGCCAAAATCAAACTAAATCCGGCCAAAATCAAACTAAATCCGGCCAAAAAACGTTTTTCTACAATTCGAAACCAAATTGTATGTTTAACATCACAAAATGAAGCTTATAACTCATATAATCTAACCCCTAACACCTTACATACAAACAATCAACACAAGCTTTGCAAGAATGATTTGAAAATTGGGCATAAACTAACAAACTTGAATATCACAATCTGGCTATAGAATGATACAATTAACTACATGAATCGACTCTAAATCATCATATAAAGCTATTGGAATCATCAAAACAACCGGAAAATCACTCAATCAAAAAGCCCCAAATTAGGCTCAAGAACCCTAATTTTCGAATTGATTAAACTAGCAATAGAACAATGAAATTGGACATATAATTGGACTCCTGGAATCAATATGAAGCTATACAACCAATGAATTCAACCGGAAAATCAAAGAATCGAAAAGCCCCAAATTTTATGAAGAACCCTAATTTGCAGATTCAAAAGAAAATTGGTATAAAATCGAAAATTTACCCTATGATGAAATTGATTGTAGATTATGAAACTAGAGATCAAGAGCTTCGATTTGAGCATAAGAACACCAAAATCCGATATCAATAACACCTTCAAATTTGGGTTTGATCCTCAAGAACATGAGAGAGAAAATATATTTTTATATTTATTTATATAAAAAAAAATCTGATTTTATGAATTATTAATAAAAAAAATAAATCTGATTCCTATTTATATTAATCGAAAATTAATACCCCAAAACTATTTTTAACCCCTAATTAAAATTATTATGCCTTAAAATAATTTTTATTGGATAAAAATGTAAAATTTTTATTTTTAAACAAATGTAATATATATATATATATCAAATTTTCCCAAAAATTATGAATATTACAAAAATTACAAAATAATGCATTTTTATATATCCTATCATTGTACAAAAATAATTTTATCAAAAACAAGGCCTCTAATTCAGAACAGGGGTTGGGTCCGAAAATTAAAATGCGAAATAACCGTATTCTAAATATATAAAAATTATAGAAAAATAGAATAAAATAATCTATGCTACACAGAAGTCACATAACACGTATGGGATAATTTTCCTATTTAATAAAAATCATAATGCGTTTAAATGCATTAAAAATAAATCAAAACACAATAAAATCAACTAAAAATATATTTTAATATAATAAATTACACGAAATTTTCCCTGATTGATCAAAAATATAAAATACAAAATTTTCAAATATTTTAATAATGCACCCAAATATTAATGGGGCACGGATAAGATACCGGGTAAAATTTTTGTACCAATAAAATACCAATTCGATCAATAAAATTTTAAAACAAACTCAATTTATCACTATTGATAAAAATATAAATTTTTAATAAAATAAACATTTTTACTAACACAGACAGTACCTAATACAGTCTATCCGAATAACCTATTAACAATTAAACACATAACTGCATTCAAATTAAAATTAAATATTCACAATCTTATTATTCCTTTATGGAAAACCAATAAAATATTTAAATAATAATAATAAATCCAGAAAAAATCGGGATTGTTACAGTTTTTTCCATCCTGCTCGAAGACCTTTCGACCAGGATTCCTGATCGAATTTCGATCAGGATCCTGGTCGACTTAAGTCATTTTCTCCATCCTGCTCGAAGACCTTTCGACTAGGATTCCTGGTCGAATTTCGATCAGGATCCTGGTCGACTTAAGTCGTTTTTTCCATCCTGCTCGAAGACCTTTCGACCAGGATTCCTGATCGAATTTGGATCAGGATCCTGGTCGACTTAAGTCATTTTTTCCATCCTGCTCAAAGATCTTTCGACCAGGATTCCTGATCGAATTTCGATCAGGATCCTGATCGACTTAAGTCGTTTTTTCCATCCTGCTCGAAGACCTTTCGACCAGGATTCCTGATCGAATTTCGATCAGGATCCTGGTCGACTTTTTCTTGGGTTTTCTTCGAAAGCCCTATATTTTTCAATGGGCCTGTAAGTTGGGCTTGAATATCCTCTTGGGCCTGTATTATAAATTTTTACTGGGCTTTTGGACCAATGAATCCTGGTCGAAAATCGATCAGGATTCTGGTCCACTTAAATGCCTTTTTGCCACTCTAGTCGAAGTCATTTGGAGCAAGATTCTTGATCGAATTTCGATTAGGATCCTGGTCGACTTAAGCCATTTTTAACATTTTGGTCGACACTATTTCGATTGGGATTTCTAATCGAATTTCGATTAAAATCCTGATCGAAAATCTTTTATACTTTTTGGGCCCAGTAAGCCTACTGGGCTTTATTGGGCCTTATTTGGCCTTTTTTTGGGCCTTAACCGGTTGTAGCCGGTTACTTAGAATTTCAACCGGCTATCAACCTGCTGAAAAATTTCTTTAAAAGAGTGAACTGAGATTCATTTCTCACTTCACACTTAAACACTATACTTTCCACCAAAATCTTTCCTTAACCCTTTCTAATTTCTCTCTAAGTTAGGCGATTTTGGCAGCATTTCCGACGAGATTCATCGCTTTCTGGGTTTTTTCTGAAGAATTTCTGGGTTTTTGCTTGGAGATTCATCTTCTTCAATCATTTTCTGGGATTTTAAGCATTCAACTGTTAAAGATCAATGGCGGACAAGAACGCGCAGCGCCTTACCAAGATGAATTCTGCCTCCAAAAAAAGAAACAACATCTAAATTCGTTCAACTTACATGAATTTAACTCAGATGATCAATGTTCGTGGGGATGAATACCCTTCTTTATCTGATCTAGATGCATACAATTGTTGTAACAAATTTCATGATGAAGATGTTATCAAAAGTTATAATAAAAACTATAGTGTCAAGGCCCCCTTTAAGTTGGTTAAGGCTGGGCCTGGCGACAGGCCTTGCCATTGGAGGCACAATACCTTATGTATATTTAGGGATGCTTTTCTTGCTGGGCTTAGATTTCCCTTTAATGAATTCGTACCCCGTTTGTTAGCCGATGTACAAATTAGCGCATGCCAACTGCCACCAAACGCATGGCGCTCCATTTTGTGTTTCATGGTCCTATGTCTTAGGAACAAGTTTCCACTTTCCGTTCCTCTCTTTAGGAAAATCTTTCAATTTTACAACAGCTCATTGAACCAACCGGGGTGGGTCTATGCTAGACAACGGCCCAAGATCCCACATATTTTTAACGGTCATTTTGTGGTTGATAATAAACCCAAATGGAAAGAAGAATTCATGTATCTAGTTTAGGAAGGGGGTGATTGGGGCACCCTTTTCAGAAAATCTTTTGGAAAGGTGTCTGATGGCAGCCCTAACAAGACTGTTTTGAACACGGAGGAGCAAGATGCCTATGACTCCTTAACCGGAGAAAATGGGCAAACTCTTTGCTGGGACCTCATCAATGAGGAGTCTTTGAGGGCTGTCGGCCTTTCCAGCGTATCCGATCAGGGTAATTTTCCATTCTTTTGTGATTTTTACTTTCTATGCTATCTTATACCAATGTTTTTGTTTGTGTTTACGCAGCTGCTTTGAAGATTATGAAGGCTACTGAGCCTAACGATGATGTGACAGCCCGTATGAAAAGGGCTAAGAGGCCCCTTGACGTGAGGGGGAAACCCACCGAGCCCTCATTCCTGCGCCCACACAAAGTGCAGAAGCAAGATTTGATATCGGTTGACCTAGAGGGTGGACCTCAACAGGTGAATGTGCAGTCCACTGTTTATAGGGCCCCTTGGGGCTTCAGGAAACAGGATTCGGTGGTGGGATCCACCAAACATTCCATGGACTGGTCCTTGAACTCCATTACTCCATGTGATTACAAAGATTTCGTATCGGGAGGTAATATGGTGGAAAATGAGCATCTGGGTGCCCAGGCCTTAGCCTCTGTATGTTTTTCTTCCTTAACTCTTTTTCAATTTAATGTTACTTGATGTTACGTCCCTTCTTGACTTAACTCCTTTGCAGGCTAACGTCCACTTTCAGGGCATGGTTCACCAGGCTAAGTCCTGGAAAAACCAGCCCAAGGCTCACGAGACTAAATATCAAAAGGAGAAAATACGCAGCAAGGAGTTTGAGGACAAGCTGAAGGGGAAAGAGGAGGAGTTGGCATCTGCCCATGCAGAGTTAGTGGACTTGAGGTCTAAGAAGGAGGACCTCATTGATTCTTACATGGACTCAACGGATTTTCAGATTTTGATGGAGAGGCACGATGAAGTTCTTTACCCCGTCCAGTATACTGATGGCTGGAACGAGGCTTTGGAGGCGGTGCTTAAAAAGCATCCTGGTTTGTTTGTTGTTGAGGATTTCCCGAGTCCACATCCTTCTATTACCCTTCCTACTGGGGAAGAAGAGGGTGAGGACGAGGATGAGGTTCTAGGTGAGAGGGGGAGGATTCTTGATCCCGAGGCTACTCATCTCCGAGGGGACTCCGACACCACCAAGACCTCTCCTTCTCGTTCTGCAGGGGGTTCCAAGACCCAGAGAAATGAGGAGGAGTCAGCTTCGTCCCAGGCCCCTTAGGTTATTTTTGTTGCCCTGCGTGGCATGTGTTTTTGTAACTATTTATTTTGTAACTTAAAACTTACGCCTTCGGGCTTTTGTTTATTTATTTCATGCACTTTCTGGTTTTTCCTTCGTTTTGTCTTTTGTATTTTGGCTTACTTTAGCTAGCAATTTTAAGCATGCTTTGACACATAATAGACAAAGAATAGTAACCAGGAGAGGAGAAAACCAAATTGCAATAAAACTTTAAATGGGTCAAGCCCTTACATAATACTCTACTTCCTACTCAGAGTTGAAAAACTCCAGAATGGTTTCGTCGACCTTATTTATACTCTTCTAATAGATATGAGCTATATCCTACTTAGGATAATCAAACATAATAGATTTTGAGGTTCGAGGCATGCCAAGTACGAGGCACCTCGTTTCCTTCCAAAGTCTCCAACTTGTACGATCCTCGTCCTAGTGTGCCTTTGACCCGATACGGGCCTTCCCAATTTGGAGCCAGCTTCCCCTTCTATCCAACTCCGGATGCTTCAATCTTTCTAAGTACTAGGTCCCCTGACGGAAGAACCTTTCTTTCACCCTTAGGTTATAGTAGAAGGATGCTTTCTTCTGATGTTCAGTATTTCTAGCATGGGCTTCATCCCTGACCTCATCAATAAGATCGAGGGCTAGTCTCATTCCTTCCTCGTTGGTGTCTGGTTCGAAGGCTTCCACTCGTGGAGATGCATGCATAATTTCCACGGGTACCACAGCTTCAGCCCCATAAGCTAACATGAATGGAGTTGCTCCAGTAGTCACTTTGCATGTGGTTCGGTATGCCCAGAGTATGGGTAGTAACTCATCCACCCAAGTATTTCTGGAGCGTTCCACCTTTTTCTTAAGTCCATCTAGGATGACTCGATTGGCAACCTCAGCTTGGCCATTGGTTTAAGGATGGGCAATCGAGGTAAACCTAAGCTCAATCCCGTTCTCATCACAATAATCCTTGAACTCTTTGTTGTTAAATTGTAGTCCATTGTCCGTAACCAGGATTCGTGCTATTCCATACCTACACATGACGTTTTCCCAGAAAAACTGCATAACTTGCTTGGTTGTGATTTTAGCCAAAGGTTTAGCCTCAATCCACTTTGTGAAGTAATCAATAGCCACAACCAGGAACTTCCTTTGAGCAGTAGCCATAGGAAAGGGCCCAAGTATGTCCATTCCCCACATAGCAAAGGGAATGGGAGAGCTAACAGATGTCAACATCTCCGGTGGTTGCCTAACCAATGGTGAATGTTTCTGGCACCAAACACACCTTTTCACATACTCTTTGGCATCAGCCATCATCTCAAGCCAATAGAAACCGAGTCTGACTATCTTGTGAGCTAGGGCCCTGCCCCCCAAGTGTTGTCCACAAATTCCCTCATGGACCTCCACAATAGCTGATTTGGCATCTTCAGGTCTCAAACACTTCAGATAAGGAATCACAAAAGACTTCTTGTAGAGTATCCCTTCAATCAGAGCATACCTCAATGCTCTCACAGATAACTTTCGTGCCTCTATGGCATTGGTCGGGAGCCAACCGGTCTCGAGATGTGCTTTTATGGGATCTATCCAACATTCTCTTACTCTGATAGGTGCAACCAACTTCGAATCAATGGTAGGGGTTCCCAGAACTTGGAAGTAAACACTTCCCAAATAATTCTCTATCTCGGAGGAGGCAAACTTGGATAAGGCATCAACCTTGGTGTTTTCCTCCCTTGGAATGTGCTCAATGTAGCACTCATCAAATTGAGTCATTATTGCTTTCACAAGCCTTAAGTATTTAGCCATGGTTTCATCCCTTGCCTCAAACTTTCCATTGACTTGGGCCACAACCAGCCATAAATCTCCACAAACTTTAAGGTTTTTGACCCTTAGGGCTCCTGCTAAGCCAAGTCCAGCTATCAGAGCTTCATATTCTGCCTCATTAATGGTTGTTGGAAAGTCCAACTTCAGGGCGTATTCAATCCTGAATCCATCAGGACTTTGTAAGACAAGACCTGCACCACTTGTTTTTGTTTTTGATGTCCCATCAAAATAGAGCATCCAGAATTCCTTCTCCTCAATCATGGGTTCCTTGTCTTCCTTATTGCCTTCCTGAGGTATCTCCTGCCCCCCGACTTCTTGGTTGTCAATGGTGCATTCAACCACGAAGTCAGCAAGTGCCTGAGCTTTGATGGCTGTCCTTGGCTTGTACTTAATATCAAATTCTCCCAACTCAATTGCCCACTTGATGAGCCTACCACTGGCTTTAGGGCTGTGCAAAATATTCCTCAATGGTTGTCCTGTAAGGACCTCAATCTTATGTGCCTGAAAATAGTGGAGTAGTTCAACTCTGCTCCGTGTAAAACTTTGCTCACATAGTATACGGGTTTCTGAACCTTGTTTTCCTCTTTTACCAGCACCGCACTCACAGCTTGACCTGAAATTGCCAAGTAAAGATAGAGGATTTCTCCCACACTTGGCTTGGCCAAAACCGGGGCTTCAGCCATATACTTCATCACCTGTTCAAAGGCCTCTTGGATTTCTTTTGTCCATTCGAAGTTTTCTACTTTCTTTCATGTTTTCAAAAACGACAAACACTTATCCCCGGATTTAGAGACGAACCTACCCAACGCAGCAATCCTCCCAGTTAGTTTCTGTACGTCCCTTATGGAACGTGGTGGTTCCATATCTAAGATAGCTTTAATCTTGTCGGGGTTAGCCTCGATACCTCATTTCGAGACCATAAGACCCAAGAACTTCCCTGACCCAACACCAAAAGCGCTCTTGGCGGGGTTCAACATCATCTTGTGGTGTCTTAAAACTTCAAATGCCTCTCGTAGGTGCTCAATGTGATCTGCCTTGTGCAGGCTCTTCACCAACATGTCATCCACGTAAACTTCCATAGTCTTTCCAATGAGATGAGCCATAATCTTGTTTACCAACCTTTGATAGGTAGCTCCTGCATTTTTTAGTCCAAAAGCCATGACCAGGTAACAATACACACCAAAGTCAGTGATGAATGCTACCTTAGGAATATCATCCTTGTGCATCTTGATTTGATTGTAGCCACTAAATCCATCCATGAAACTCAACATCTCGTGCCCAGCCGTGGTATCTATTAATGTATCGATCCTTGGCAAGGGAAAACAGTCCTTTGGGCATGCATCATTCAGATCAGTGAAATCTATACACATCCTCCACTTTCCATTTGACTTTTTGACCATTACTGGATTGGCCAACCATTCTGGGAACTGAATTTCCTCAATGAAGCCTGCCTCTAAGAGTTTGTCAACTTCCTGTTTTATGGCTTCTTGCCTCTCAGGTGTAAAATTCCTCTTCTTTTACTTCACCGCCTTCCGGTCTGGATCCACATTCAAGTTGTGTGTTATCAATTGGGGATCTATCCCTGGCATATCAGCTGTTGTCCACGCAAAGACGTCACTATTGTCTTGCAAGAAGGTGATCAACCTGCTTTTCAAGGGGTCTTTCAAAGATGCCCCGATGTAAGTAACCTTCTCAGAATCTCCCAACTCCAAAGGTATGGGAACCAAGTCCTCTGCTGGTTTTCCTCTCCGCTCTTCATTCTCTCAAACATCCATATCCTCGATTGGGAGGACCTGCCCCCCGGTTCCATCCGGCCTCAGTGTGGCCACATAACAACTCCTTGCTACTTTTGATCCCCTTTCTCTTCTCCTACTCCATTTCTGGTTAGGAACTTAACCTTTAAATGATAGGTAGAGGCAACACCCTTAAAAGCATGTAGTCCCGTCCTACCTAGGATAGCATTGTATGTGGATGTAGCTTTGATAACCAAGAAATTTAACATCTGAGTAGCCTCCCGTGGCTCCTGCCCTATAGTCATGGGTAGCTGAATTGTCCCCTCAACTTTTGACTCCACTCCGTTGAACCCATATATGTGTTGGGTTTTCAGCCCAATACAATAGTATGGGTTTTGGTGATCCAAAACATATATGGATTGGGTAATAATTATATGTTTAGATAATTATTATAGATGGTATATTTAGATACCAAGTATGATTAGGATATCTTGGAGGCTAAGTTTGTGATGGCTATATATACATAGTCCTATTATGTTTGTTAGGTATGCTTGAGTATTGTTTGGCTTAAGTATCGTGTGAGTGAAACACCGTTTGGTGAGATTGATTGTATTATTGATTATTGTTTGGATTAATAATACAAGTTGGGTCGCGGGTTTTCCGTGTCATATAATTTTGTTGTGTGTGCTTTGCATTAGTTGATTATCTCGGGTTTTGCTCCCTAACAAGTGGTATCAGAGCCAAGGTTCGTGATGGATATGGGTGGAGGAAAATTCGAGATTGAATTGTTTAATGGAAGAAATAATTTTACGTTATGGCAGAGCACAGTGAAAGATCTGTTAATTCAACGAGGGTTATATGCGACTCTTGAAGATAAGAAGCCTACTGATGTGGAAATTTCAAAGTGGCAAGACATGAAGTTACGTGCGGCATCGACAATCCGGTTGGCCCTTGCACCGGAAATCAAGTATGATGTTCTTGAGGAGAATAACCCCAAGAATTTGTGGGAGAAGTTGACGAAGACATATCACTCAAAGTCTTTGGCCAACAAGTTGTTCCTTAAGAAAGATTTGTTCGGGCTCAAGATGGAAGAAGATGGAGATTTAAGAGATCATCTGAATCGTTTTAATGGATTGATTAACCAGCTGAATAATTTGGATGAAAATTCAAAGGATGAGGACAAAGCTGTTCTTCTACTTGTGTCTCTACCAAAGAAGTACAGTACTGTGATTACTTCTTTATTGGTTGGGAAAACGATGTTAGATTTGGATGAGACCATTGTCGTTCTTTTAGAGACCGAAAGATTGATGAAGCAAGGATCGAGTGACGTATCTGATGGAAGTGCACTTGTGGTAGATGCGCGTGACAAGAATAAGATGTATGCTAAGAAACGTAATCCTAATATCAAGTGTTTTTATTGTGGAGAATTGGGTCATGTACAATACACGTGTCCACAAGTAAGAGAAGATTTGAAGGAGTTGAAGAAAACTCAAGGAGCGGGTAGTGTTTCGCTTGTAGCAGCTAATGAAGATGCTCTTCTGGTTCAAGAAGATAAGGGATCGAAAGAAGAATGGGTGCTTGACTCGGGATGTTCTCATCACATATGTGTTAGGAAGGAGTGGTTCCCGTCTTACGAGAAGTGTGAGAGAAAGATGGTAACTTTACCAAACGGTAAAAGGGTAAAGGTTGATGGCATTGGTGAGGTAACAATGAAACTTCACAATGGTCGTGTTCGGAGGTTAACTCAAGTAAGGTACGTACCGGAGTTAAATCAAAATCTAATTTCATTGGGTAAATTAGTTGATTTGGGACATACTGTTATGATGAAGAACGGTATGTTGGAGGTCACTAAAAAGGATTTAGAGATACTCAAAGGTTGGAAGGACAAGAGGAATTTTTTTGTGCTAGAAGGAGAGGTTATGGTTCAAGGGGAGGCATTGACGGATGGACGTCGTTGGCTTGATGGTGACCGTTAATTCGGTTATGAAATTGTATTGGGTTGAAGGGGAGGATTGTTGGGTTTTCAGCCCAATACAATAGTATGGGTTTTGGTGATCCAAAACATATATGGATTGGATAATAATTATATGTTTAGATAATTATTATAGATGGTATATTTAGATACCAAGTATGATTAGGATATCTTGGTGGCTAAGTTTGTGATGGATATATATACATAGTCCTATTATGTTTGTTAGGTATGCTTGAGTATTGTTTGGCTTAAGTATCGTGTGAGTGAAACACTGTTTGGTGAGATTGATTGTATTATTGATTCTTGTTTGGATTAATAATACAACTTGGGTCGCGGGTTTTCCGTGTCATATAATTTTGTTGTGTGTGCTTTGCATTAGTTGATTATCTCGGGTTTTGCTCCCTAACAATATGGGCATGTTTGATGGTGTCAATTGAGACTCAGTATATCCCATCTTCACGAAGGCATCATGAAACAGAATGTCCACCGATGCTCCATTGTCAATCAAGACTCTCTTCACTTGGGAGTTGCCTATCACAGGTGAGATAACCAGTGGGTCATCATGGGGAAACTTCACCCCTTCAAGGTCCGAATCATCGAATCCAATTAAGACTTCCGTCTTTGAACGCTTCAGGGCTTCCCCAACGATGTGCATCACCTCTCGTGCATACGCCTTTCTGGAATTTCTACTTATCCCGGCCGTTGTTGGGCCACCAAAGATCATGTTGATCACTGGCCCCCGGGGCTGCTGATTGCGGTTACGATCCTCATCTTTCCTATCATAATCCCGCCTTGGGTTTCCCCGATCCCCATCTTTGCAAAATTTATTCAATTTTCCCCTGAGGATCAAGAACTCAATCTCATCTTTCAATTGTCTACAATCGTCGGTATCATGTCCCACATCTTTGTGGAACCGGCAGTACTGATTCTTGTTTCTTTTCTCAGGATTAGTCCTTAGTGGCTTCGACCATTTCACGTCCCTGTCCTTTTCTATCTCCATCAGGATTTGGCTTCTTGGGGCATTCAACCTTGAGTATTCAGTAAATCTCTGTCCCGGATTTCCCTTTCTAGGAGCCGAGTCTGAATCCTTGCCCGTACGCGGGTACTTGTACTTGGTATCATATTCCTGATCCGTCTTCCTCTTCCTTGAATCATTGTTACTCCCTCCATTACCTGTTGTGGCCTCTTTTTTCATACTATCCTCGGCTTTGATATACTTATCAATCCTCCGTTGTAACTCAGCCATGTTTTCAGGAGGATGTTTTGCCAATGACCTCTTAAAGAAGAGGTCAGTGGTTCCATGTTCCAGGGCTACCATGTCCACCTTATTCTCCAAATCAGTGATATTCAATGTTTCTTTAGTGAACCGCTTGAGGTAGTCTCTCAGATTCTCATTCTTCCCTTGCACCACATACATAAGAGATGCAGAAATTTTCTCATGAACTCTTCCACTGATGAATTGGCTAACGAAAGCGGCACTCAATTCCTTAAAAGAACCGATTGAATTTGGGGGTAGACGACTATACCAACGTTGTACCATACCCGACAGGGTTTGAGGGAACGCCCTACACTTCAGGGCATCACTTTCCGGTTGCAACATCAGCGCGTTTGAGAACGTCCTTACATGATTAGCGGGATCTCCCGTTCCATCGTAAGCCTTTGTAGTAGGCATCTTGAACTTCCGTGATATGTGCGCACTCATCACCTCCTCGGTGAATGGGGGCGTGGGATCGCCAGGGTCTCCCAGCGGCATCAAATCCTTAGGGTCTCCCCTGGGAGTTTCAACCCTTGTTGATCTTCCAGTTGGGGTATCTACCGTTCTTTGTCTCCTTGAAGATTTCTCCAAGTCGATTAGGGGAATCTCCCTTGAATCCGGAGGGGGTCGATTCTGATTTTCCCTGGCTTGCCCTCTTGCCATGTCGTCCTTCAGCCGTAGAATCTCGGCCTCGTGTGCCTTGATTCTCTCGGCAAGTGTCTGAGGGGGTCCATCATGGATTCTTCGGCGAGCCTGTCCTATAGGCTCCTTGCTCGGACGTCGCCTCCTCGGGACTTCATCCCTATCTTCCTCCGAGGATGAGTCATTAGAATACGGGCCTGAGTAATCGTAGTATTGCTGACCTTGATTGGGTCCTAAACCTCTGATATAAGATGGATTGTACGGCTCGCGTATCTGGAGGGCGTGACCACTTAGCCCGGCTTGATACGGGGGATAGTTGGGCAAGCCATACACCGGGTTCGTGCTTACGGGAATCAAGGTCGTAGAGATCTGAGCGATGGGTGGAGCAGATTGTCCTCCGAGAGGGGCGACCACCATCTGAAGGGGATTCGTCCCTTGGGTGGTGGGATTCGTCACTAAGGGTAACGACCCATGAATTTTCGTTTCGGTTCCTTGAGGTTGAGTGGTTAGTGTCTGAGAATCCGTCCCTGGGGTACCTGTTCCCCAATCGGGGGTGCGGTGGTGCTGGTAATAGTTTCAGAAAGTGTTGGTGTTCTCTGGGTGGTAACCATGATTGATATCCGCTTCCCACAGACGACACCAAATGTTGTGGAACGAAAAGTAGGGTGTATTTATTGAGTATTGAATGCTAGGGTTTGTGGAAGCTTCGAACTTTAATGCCTGATCTAGTGTTTCGTGACTTACTCGGTCCTCACAAGATGCCTACGTATCTTGTAAATATCAAGAATCAAGCCAAAAAACGTAGTTCTGTTTGTATGGAGTCAGATCCTTATATAGGTGTTGAGAACCCTAGAATCAGAATAGAATTAGGTGTCTTGATGGGCAAGATACAACTTAGGCCCAATTCTAGATCCTTCCGGATGGAAGGTGGATAAGTATTGAATTTGTATGTCTTGGAGGTTACTCCAAAGATGTTTTGACTCCTTTTGGAGTCAATAACGGAGTATTTTATTTGGCTGATTTAACAGCTACGAAATTATCATTTAATTAGGGTTTCGGGCCTCATTAATGGGCTTTGACCCTGGTCCATCCTTATTTCATTTAATGTGTCATTAAATATATTTCTAGGTCCTACTTTCAGCCCATATCACGTATATTTTGAAAAGTACAATTTCAAATTTGAAACTAATATTTGTCATTACTATTTTTACTCATAAATTAAAATAATATTAAAAACAGGATAATATAGAGATCGAACTTATGTAAAAAAAAGTTTTAACTCCATACCAAAAAACGTAATGTAGCATAATGATTTGGAGGAAGAAATATATGGAGGAGGTTGTGGGTTCAATTCCCCACAAACACAAAATAACTTATTTTTCTCTTCAAATAAATAAGGGAGTGACAAATAAATGTAATTTTGTAATATATAAGGGCAAACTCGTAATTTCACAGAGGGTTTATTGGCTCAAAATGCCCCTATGTGTACCATATTGTGAAACCTAAAATATAATATTTTTAAAATAATGCGAATCACCATTATTTGTACTCAAAACTTAAAATAATAGTAAAAATAAGATAATGGAGAGGTCGGGTTTATGTAAAAGGTTTTTTAACTCAAAACAATAAAGTTCATGTAGCACAATGGTTAGTAGGATAACTTGTGTAGTGGAGGTTCTAGATTCGATTTAACACGAAAACAAACTCATTTTTTTTATTTAAATAAGAGAGTGATATTTCATGTAATTTTATAACTTGTAGGGGTTAAATGGCTCAATACCCCTAAATTATCCATGTGTTGCTCTATTATATATAGAAAGAGATATTTTTTGGAACAAACCACCCCAAAGATAGAAAAATAATAAATGATTCAGTATTAAAATAAATAAGAAATAAGATTTTAAAGCAAAAGCAGAATCTGCATGAGATAAGAGTACAGGACCAAATAACATAAGAAGGGCTAATGAAGTGACTAGTTTTAACTAGATTTACTCTTTCTCTAGACAGCAAGGCCCAATACATGATTGTAAAACGGCCCAATAGTTCTATTCTATAATTTTTTGTTGAAAGAAATGCATTGCTATGACCTTAATGAACCTGGTTCGCATTTTAGGGGTAGCTATTGTGTGACCAGAGTAAATAACCCAGAATTAGATATATCCGATCGAGGCTTGGAATGAATATCGTGTTAGATTATAATATAGAGGGTTACGTTAACACATGTTAGTACGAGAACAGTAAGATCAATGTGTTTATTACATTTTAAGCTATTTTAAAGGGCTCCGTTAAGAACACTTTCACAAAAAAGTCTTATAATTCTACCCTCTATCTATTCATAAAAAAATTTAAAAAATTAACAAAAAAATTAAAAAAAAAAAACTGTTGCCACGTCATCATTTTTTATTTTTATTTTTTAATTTTTTTTGATGAATGAATGGGGTAGAATTATAAGACTTTTTCGTATTTACTGTCCGTGACGAAGCCTTTTAATGTTCTTATTGTTCTCCAATATATACATGTTCTTATCTCTCGTAATATATGATCATGATAGAATATAGCGTATATATGCAATGCAACAATTTTGAAAGGTGTTGCTAAACTTTGAAATTATGAAGTCCATAACTTCTCTGTGTGTAGACGTACAAATTGAAATTCTCTGATTACAAAATCTCAAGGAATGAACGGAGAATAGTGAGGAAAGCACATGAATTCAACAAACAAGCCGACAAGAAAATATTGGATTCTAACTGCAGCAACTGCTACGAATAAAAAGTAGTAAAAGGAAATTAAAAAGCTGCATGTTCAAATTCCTCATGACTTTTTCTTGTACTATTATCAAATACTACATATATATACTCTGACCAAACTTTTGTAGTATTACCACATACCATGTATACATTTACACACACTATATCCATGATTCTCTCTCGTTGTCTCTGAAGAGTCATGTGTAGATCTTATACGTAGACATTGAAGTAATGAAATATACTAACGAATGGCGGAATCAGGTCGAAACTGATTTACGTTTTGAATTCATGTTCGGAAATTAATGTATCTTCTTTTCCGAAACCCGACATAATTTGATGAGTTGTTGGCAGAGGTCATAGAACTTTATGAAAATCACTAGGCCCAAGACTTGAAAACATAACAGTATTCTCTACCTACACACTGAGATTCTGCATGCGCCCTGCAGCTCAGTACTAACACCATTTTTATGTTTGTTTTTGTAATAGTAATATTATTCCATCATGAACCAGTAGAGCTATTGGAAACTTAAATTATTTTGTTTCTTCTTCTTAGATGGTCTCAAAAAAGAACTAACATTGGTATTGCTAACTAGTTGTAGTAGTTAATTATTTACATTCATAGATACACATAATTTATTGCAAACTACAAATGTAAAAGTAATCAGTTAATTTGCTGTAGTCAGTTGACTCAGTTTGTACCCTTCTTTTGGCTTCTTGTTCGATACTCCCTCTGTTTAAATATAAGTTTTCCATTTCAGATGTCGGGATTGTTCATGACACTAGACAAATTACTAATTTACGTCTAATCTATAAGACAAAATATAGTCATGAGTGATCTTGTTGGATTCGTATTTATGAGTATTTTAATACAGTGAAGTTTTTATATTTAATGCTAATACAAAATTTAAGATATTAACGATTAAAAATGTGTGTTGACAAACGTGTCAGAAGGAAATAGGAAACTTATTTTGAAACGGAGGGAGTAGTACTTTACAGAATCAACATTCTTCCACATGTTCTTACATACTAACATTAATCTATCATTAAAACATTATTATGATATAAAACCTTCCTCTTAAAGTTGAAATTTAATTTGAAACTGCAAGCTTTGCCCAGATAGTAATCTCTTCCTTGTTTCTCTGTCTCAAGCGTAAATGAATGATTTCTCTCTGCCTCGATTGCATGTGAATGACGTTCAAGCAGAGAAGTAATCGGGAATTGAATACGGAGGGGCGAAATTAAGAACAAAATTTTTAAAGACGAAAATACATGAAACATTCTAGATTTTCAAGAGCAATATTATGAATTTACGTGCATGAATCCAAAAATATATGAGATTTGTGAATATATTTTGAGAGACCATCAAGATTTATAAGTTTATGGGAGGACCAAATATACTATACAATCAATCAATTTTATGCAATAAAATTGAATCAATACAAATTTTGAAGGAGCATGATCACCTAATGTCCTCCCTTAAATCTGTTCCTACGTTCAAGATATATGATTCGGAAGATATATCATTCGAAAATTTATGCGTTCTCGTTCATGACGTTCGTGCATAGGTGAATGATTTTTTGTATTTAGAAAAAGAAACAGTACTTGTTAAATTAATTTGAGTAAATAACGAAGTGGTGATTGGATTTTATGCATTTTCGCATTTTGATGGCCATAATTTAAAATTTACAATATATTGACTAGACATTACTTTTACGTTAAAAAGGGTGGCGAAAAGTCAATTTTATGAATTATTTTTTTTATCAAAAAACTTATCCTCAGAGAAACTCTAACCCAAAACCAAAATATCAAAATAATGTCAATTATAGTGTAAATCTCACTCCAAACCAACATTATAATGGTGTCACAATTACATCAAATGAATAGCGTGACACCAAATTTGGTGTCAAAAGTATATTTGGTGTTAGTTTGACACCAAATTTGGTGTCTTTCTTAATTCCAATTATATCCTTGCATCTTCGAAACAAAACAAATCATTCCCTTTCTACTCCATTTATAGCTTAATTAATGCCAATAAAACATAACTTTTGATAAAGTGAAAATTTTATGACTTTTTCTAGATAAAAATTCTTTTTAGTGTAAAATATAGTGTAAATGGGTTTGTGTTGATTTTGTGAATTGTGTAATTTTGACATCAAAATAATGTAAAAGTTACAATATTTTAGTGTCATTGGAGATGGTCTTAGTCACCATTTTGAAACGTGAAAGCAATGTCTGATAATAAATTATAAATTTAAAATTTCAGACACCAAAATGTAAAATTGGATAAAATTTAATCACAAATATGTAATTTACTCAATTAACTTTGATTGATTAATTAAAATAAAACTAATACTATTAGTCTATTATCAAAGCAAAAGTATACGATTAGACTTGGTTCAGCAAAAGAAAAGTACACGATTAGACTTTACGATATTTCAAAAGCAAACCAGAAACATCAGATCGAATGCAATACCATTGGTACGGACAAACTAGAAATATTACTCCTATCTGATTGATAAAGTTTTACGGATTCAGGTGAGTGAGGATGATCTCAGGGTTTTCCACGAGATTAGAAGCTTTTCAATACATATTTAAAGATGTTTAGATAAATTTATTGAAGAAAAATTTATATTTACAAAAAATGCCAATGCAAGACCACTTAATTTATAGGTGATTTATGTTATAAACTCAGAAAAAATCCTTAAGAACAACCTAACACCCATTTTCCTCTACTTTTATTTACATGTCTATTATTGCAATACAAAAGGAGTAGAATGAGTGCATGCTGAACATAAAGTTAACACATAATGCTTAACTTTTTGACTTTTTTAAAAAGCAACCTTATTTGTAGTGTGGCAAAAACTGAACTTTCATTGATTTATTAAAACAATCTTGAGCAACTTTTTCGCGGATAAGTTATTTATAAGATAAGTCGGTTTGAAATGAATTTTGTAGCGATGTGATCGTGAATTTGTCCCCAAGGTTATGGATCGAATATTTTCATTCTCGAATTCGACTCGTTTCATGAATCAAATCATCAGATGTGTTTGATTTCGAATGTTAATAAAAGAATTGAGAAAACTTCAGGCACCATGAGTTTTGACTAGTGACTACCATTTCCGGTGTTTGCCAGGTGCATGGATTAATAATGAAAGAAAGCTTTAAAATCAAAAAATGCAGGAGAGAGCAATGTGTTATCATTTTCCAAATAGAATCTAAACCACATGTCACAGTGACTGGTACTAACTTTGCTATCATCCATTTACACATCCCCATAACTAATCAAGAATTTCTAGTGGTCCAAACATTGGTAAGAAACTAACTAGGATTCCTGAATTTATAGCAGTAGAAAGAGAGGGAAAAAAAAAGAGAAAGAATCAAATTTTCTACTATCAAATGTTGACTCTTGAGAGCAAGACACGGAGCTTACAGCAGCAGTTCTGTACAGATACCTCACTATTCCCTACCTGCATTCTGTAATGCTAGATTCTGATTTTGGGAATTTAACAGTAGATGTATTTTTAAGCTGGCCAACAACATGTTGGTGTAGTGGTTGAGTCACTGGACTCCTTTGAAGGAGGTTAGGGGTTCGACTCCTGCGTGTGTGTGAGTTTCTTAGTTTGTATTAGGTTTTTTTTTCTGTATTTGTAATGGCCGGAAACAACCTTCCTATTATATAGGGGCATGGTCTGCGTACATCTACCCTCCTCAGACACCACTTTGAGTGGTATTATAACTGAGTAAGTTTCGTTTTATGTATTTTTAAGCTCATCACACTATTAATATATATATATATATATATATATATATATATATATATATATATATATAGGCTAGCGTTCAAATAGAAACCAACCTTAGAATAGAAACTAAAAATCTACACTAAATAAATTATATTTCATTTATTTTAATGGCCCCGCTAGGGGCACCTTCACAAAAAACGTTTAAAATTCTTGGCTCTATTCAACAAAAAAATAAAAAAAATTTTTTTTTTTTTAATTTTAAACGTTTTTTGTATTGGAGTACCCCTAATTTGGTCATTAGGTTAGCTTGAAATATTTAATTTAGGTTTAGTTTCTAGTTTCTAGTTTCTATTCTAAGTTAGTTTCTATTAGAACAAGACCCTATATATATATATATATATATATATATATATATATATATATATATATATATATAGGGGCTACTCCAATATAAACCTTCTTAGAATACAAACCTAAAAACCAAATTTCAAGCTAATCTAATGACCAAACTAGGGGTACCCTAATACAGAAAATGTATAATAATCTACCCTCTATTCAGTAAAAAAATAAAAAAAGAATCACTGTTCAATGTGGTGATGTGGGAGTGACGTCAGCATGAACAGTTATTTTTTTTTTGTTGGACGTTGATGAGTTAATTTAGGACATTTTTTTATCAAGTGCCCGTGGCGGGGCCCTTAAAATAAATGAAATATAATATATTTAGTGTTTGTAGTTCTCATTTTAAATGTAGTTTGTATTTGAACAAAAGTTTATATATATATATATATATATATATATATATATATATATATATATATATATATATATATATATATATTCGAAAAGTTTAGTACCCTGTAGTATCATATCATATTAAGATCCCGTTTGCCATTTCTTAATTGTAACTTATAAGTTAGTTATTCCGAATTTTTATTTATATTTACATGTTTTTTTTAGAAAAAAATGTGTATGAGAAGTTTAACATTCGTTATTTTCCAAAAATAAGTTACTTATTTTAGAAAAAAGTACATATTTACGTAGTTTTTTTTAGAATAATTAACTTATTTTTGAAAAATAAGATTTCCCAAACGGGACCTAAGGCTACAGACCTACATTCCATATTGTAAAAATCGGTATAAATTGGCTGAGGTACCAATTTAAAATTAATCGGATAATTGGAGATTAAACGGAGGATTAATCGGATATTATAATAATATTTAATATATTAGTTTAATTTACAATTAAACATATCATTTTAAATAAATTCACAAGATTAATCGGATTTTAAAAATCAAATCGATTCCTTACCTTATAGAGAATTAATCAACTGAATCGGTGCTTTGAAACATTTCTTCAAATAAAAACGACTAAATGAGGGTAAATTTGTCTATTTCGAAATCTTATCCGAAGTCTTGCTTAAATCGGTTAAAATTTCTTCAAGTATGTAGTTTTGCTTAAATCGGTTTTACCTTCCCACGCTAGATATTATTATTTCGTGAAAATGAACTAAAAAAGATAATCAGGATGTAAATAAATGTGATAATTTAAGTTCAATATGATAATAGTCGGAGAATATTATTTTCACATGTTTCTACATACTAATTTAAGAGACGCTTTCTACACAATTTTTAATTACCACAAAGTTGTTTTCTATCATGGTTTCATGCACAACAAGAACATGTGTGTGAAAAAGCTTATAAATAACAGATCCAACATTTGACAAAAGCTCCTCTTCTCCTTTTATAACTTTTCTTCTTCCCCTTGGGTTTTACCCTACACTTTCTGCTTGCAGTACATTCTTCCCTTTACTCCTTTCCTCATTTGCTGCTCTCTTTCTTAACCCCATCCCATCCCCTCTCCCTTTCTCTTTTCCTTTACAGTTGTGTGTTACCACCACTTTACATTGTTTCCTCCCCTCTCTCTTTCTCTCCCACACAAAACACAAACTCTTCAACTTCTTAGACCAAAATTTCACTACACAAACCACATTTTTAAGAACACCCCACATATTTTTAATACATTTCATGAATAACCCAACATTTCATTTTCACTAATTATCTCCAAAACCTCAAAAAGATCCAATCTTTAACACATTTCAAGAACACCCCCATTTCATTTTCACCCCTCAACTCCAAAACCTTCACAAAACCTTAAAAAGATCCAATTTTTAACACATTTCAAGAACACCCACATTTAATTTTCACTATCCAACTCCAAAACCTTCACAAAACCTCAAAAATATCCAAGTTTTACCACATTTCAAGAAAACCCACATTCCATTTCCACTACCCAACTCCAAAACCCTCAAAAAGATTCAATTTTTAACACATTTACACAATCTTTTCTTTGTGGGCATCACTCAAAAATGTCAACACCACCAATACTAGAGCCACAACAACAAGCACCACCACTATTACCAACCCAACAAGCTTACACATCACATTCGGGTCATGGGTCAGTAGGACCCGTAATCGGAGTTTTAGCCATAATTATTATACTGGGTGTACTAGCTATAATGGTGGGTCGGCTTTGTTCGGGTCGGAGAATAATGGGTCATGGCCAATATGATTTTGAAAGCTGGGTTGAAACCAAATTTGCTACTTGTCTTGATGGTCGGGTCGACCCGGGTCCGACCCGGATTGTAATTCAACATCCGCCGGCGCCGGTGGAATTTCCGGCGGAGATGGAAAGAGGGGAAGAAAGGAAAGAAGAGGAGAGTGATGAACACAATACTAGTACCCATCATCATCATGAGAGAAATGAAGGGTGATAGATACACTTTTTTTTTCTCTATGTATGTATATTCCAAATATTGGCTGGTAATCCTGACAAAAAAAATATTGGCTGGTAATTTTTTATGGGTATTATTTCAGTTACTGTAGTGAATAGTGATAAAGCTCTATTAAATTTTATGGAGTTTTTTTCATTCGTATTTTTTCATTGGTAAATGGAAAAAAAATTAGAGGATGCTACTTTAAAACTCTGTTTCTGAATTTAGAAAGAAAAGGAACAAAATAAAAAATAGTTTCCCAATTCTTGGGATTTCTTTTCTATTATTTCCCCCTATCACCGATTCAATCCATTAATTCTCTATGAGATGCTCGACAGATTCTATTTTCAAAATTTTTTAATAATCTTTACGAATACTTCTTGATCTGAGTATTTATATAAATCATTAGGATAAAATAATAAATTAATCAAATATGAATAACTATACACTTTAGGATACGATAAACATATATTAGTTAATAAAGAATTAATAAAATCTGAATAATATACAAAATAGTATTATAATAGTAAAAATCATTTGATTTTCACTTCGATTAATCCTCCCGATTAATCCCCGAACTAAATTGGTGTCTCTACTGATTTCCGATTTCTATATCATTATTTATCGAAATATTAAAATTTTCTTTTTCTGTATTTTATTTTAGTAAGGACTTTATGAAGTTTCAAAAAAACAAAGTAAGGACTTTATGCATAAATCTTTGAAGGGTAATTTGAATGTAAGGAATATTAGGGGAATATACTATTAATTTCATTCCAAATGTTATTCCTTTTATTTTCCCTTATTTCGGTTTTCCACTTTTAAGAATTTTATCTCAATAAACATAAATTGTAACACGTAAATATTTTTCACATAACATTGTATATCAAAATTTACATGACGATAATTACAATTTATATATCGAGTCTCAAGTTAAAATGCAGTGCTGCTGTACTATGTGTGGATATGGGGTT
Organism: Saposhnikovia divaricata; assembly: GCA_036435485.1. Lineage (NCBI taxonomy): Eukaryota > Viridiplantae > Streptophyta > Magnoliopsida > Apiales > Apiaceae > Saposhnikovia > Saposhnikovia divaricata. Next base: position 5,983,230 of record CM071597.1, on the reverse strand, counting down.
TCTCATCAAATGAATATGTTGTCTTACTTAAATAGTTTATGAACCTGGTTCTAAAAATCGGTAATCGGTATAAATCGTTTCAGATGCCGATTTAAGATTAATCGGGTAGTCGGAAGGATTAATCGGAGTATTAATCGGATAATATAATAATATTAATATATTAGTCTAATTTACAATTAAACATATTATTTTAAATATCGACTAAATCGGGGATTTTTTTTTTTTTTTTGACGTAAAGAGGATTTTTATTACTCATCTAAATCAGCTTGCAAAATATTCATAAACTCAATAGGAACATTTCTTCTATCAAGAACTCGATCTGGAAAAGAATAAGACTCCCTCGCAATATAGTGAGCAGCCTCATTAACAGATCGTTTAACAAAGGACAACGATGTTGTTTGGAGTTCTGTAATCATGTTACGACAACTAGCCACCTCTTTACCAACAGTGGTCTCATAGCAACTCGGCTTTTAACTGCTTGAACAACCACTAGACAATTCGATTCCAACACCACCCTATTCCATGGTTTATCCTTCAACCAACTAAGCGCCTCTCTAATAGCAATTACCTCTGCAAGTTCCGGCGCTGCATTGCCTTGAAACAGACTCGAGAAGGCGTGTACTAGCTCGCCACCAGAATTTCGAGCCACCACACCAATTCCAAATGCTGAGTGCTCTGTGAAACATGCTGCATCAACCGAAACCTTTATTGTATCTCCCTGAGGCTTGATCCAAAGGCTAGCACCATTCCCCTCTTGAAACGACTGAGAGACAGGTGAGAAAAACTTACTCTGGGCATTCTTCCACTATAAAAGGTATTGCATAGCTGATGAAACCGCATTACTCACTTGAGCTTTAATACTTCTCCAAACTTTATCATTACGAGCCTTCCAAATTGCCCAGCATAACATAGCAACCTCTGCTCCTTTACTGGCACTAAAAACGTTCAACACTTGCCCCATCCACTCCATAAAATCTTCCCCCAAAACACACAGCACATCTGGCATAGCCAGTTGCCAGCATTGTAGAGCAAACGGGCACTGGACCAATGCATGAAAAATCGTTTCATTCTCCCCATCACAGTCCGGACAAAAATAAAACATTTTTACTTTGTATGCTTATTAGAGTATGCTTAGCATTGTACAGATTAAAGGGAAGTAGATTGTATTTAAAGAGTTCATCTTCCTTCTTAACAAATGATCACCGGATATTTAGAACCGGATGTTCGTTTTTTTAGTGTTTGATTGACCACATAGTATCTTTACAAGACAAAACAAACACTTCAGCTAGCTCTCCTCTTTATACAAACTTGTAGGAAAAGAGAAGAATCTATTGTTAGTGTGTTAATTTTTCGAAGTATTTTAGTCATTGTTTCCTTCAAAAATTTAAACTGTATCTAAATTAGACTAATTAAGTATTTGGTTTTGAGGTTAAGATTTTAAACCTTAAATAATTATAAAATAATTATTTTAATATTTATGTCTAGTTAATTTTGTTCTTATTTTTGTATCTAACCAAAGGGATTCCCTTTGGTTAGGTTTTTTATTTTTTAATATTATGTTAGGATAATTATTTTCTTTTGATAAGTTTCTTTGAGGATTTTTAATAATTTGTTAATTTTGTAGTATTCTAATTTTTGGTCGTTTGCTATTTCACGTGTGCATTACTGGGCGTTTTCTTCTCATACTTTAAAGATTTATAGTTTAAGCGTCTGGAGGTAACATGTTTGCCTTTCGGTTAGATCGTAAACTTTCTTGAATGAAAAAAATCACTTATCCTGGATCGTATTACGATACAATTTATGTACGAGTAAAGGTGACAAAAAAAAACACGCATCATTTTATTTGTTTGTACTTTGATTTAGTGATAAGATGCGAAAAACAAATATATCTAAACAAGCTTCACCCTTGTATGTATGAGCATAGCAACACTTTGAGACCAAACCATTTATGTTCACGAATGAGGGCATTCGAAAAATTAAAATTTTAACAAACACATTTTCTGTAATAACAAAATAAAAAAGATCTAAAAAATGTAAGAGTACAAAAAAAATAAAAATAATAAGGACATAATTTCTTTTGGAAAAAAGCACAAAAAACTATTAAAAATATAAGGAGTATCAAAAAAATATATTATACGCATTTGATTTGATTTTGAGGGTGTTTGACATTGCTTAAAATAAGTTACTTTTGACTTAATGAGGGTATTTTTAACTTAAAGGAGAAAGTAAAGCTGTTTACTTTAAGTTGAATGAAAGTGTTTGGATAATTTTACTTAAAGTTAAATGAGGGTTTAATAATTTTGGCTTAAAGTAAATTTCACTTAAAAAAAATTTAAATTCATGATATTTAAGCTTTACAAGAATTGTGAAAAAAAATAAAAAATAAAAAAAATCCAAAAGTCATAAGTACCTAAATGGAACTTATGGCTTAAAACAGTTTTTTAACTTAAAGCCGGTTTAAAACCGGAGGAGACAAACACCTCAAAAACGACTTAAAGCCCAAAACTCCTTAAAGCACTTCTTGCCAAACGGGCTCTTTATAATAAGACTTAACAGATTTATTTGCACACTGGACCTTGTGTAAGATGTTTGGAGCTGTGTAAGGACAGGTCGGCACGTGGGACAAAAAATATAATGGACATTTTTTTTTTTTTGCTAAAATGATAAATCATTTCATTGATATAAAATCAGATGATACATTTCAAGAGATAATAAAAGCTCATTATCTAACCGAAAGGTATGCTTAACCAATCCATGGATCGCATGATCCATAAGAAAGAGATTCCTCCGGAAGCTTAGATAATAAAAACCTTTATATCCACCAAATAAGGCCTCGTTAAAAACCCCACAAGAGCAAAACCCTATGGGAAAAAAACTCAAGGGGGGAAAAAAGAGTGCCCTACTAAAATATAAGTACATCATAAAACAAAATCCTAATAATTCAACTACTATAAACTTTTTGATTCCTCCGCTTGATACATCCGTTATAGTAATCCTAGTTCTCGCCTTCATTCTTCCAAAACTAAGTGAAATAGATATTCACAAAATATTTGTCAACGGCTTTGCTTCAAAGAAAAATGGTTGCTATCTATTCTCCCCCGCCTAAATAAATGCTTTCCTGAAATTTCAATAACAAAACAAAAATCAAAATCTGTTTACAGCAACATTAATCAAAACATAGTATTAAATATACTAAAACTTATATAAATTTTGAAAAAGATTGTTCACTCCTAACCAAAGGGGGTGCCTTGGTTAGACATGTACTTAGTATCAAAGTAAAATAAAATTTATTTTATGAATATATATTATAATTAATAATTGTCGATTACAAATATGACAAAACAACAATCATCAATAATGGCCCAACTCGTCAAATAGACGACATCAAAATAACCCTAAATTGGTCCAAAAAGCCACAATATATGGCACGCCCCCATAGGTACAGAACCATATAAAATGGTACAAAAACCATATAAAATGGTACAATCGTACTTTTTAAAACTTTTCAAAATAAAAATCAAATCAAAATTAAAAGAACAATCAATTAGCCCACTAAATATTCAAAGCCTCAATCAAAAAAGCAAGAATCAATTAGCATTTAATAAAATAACTGATTTCAAAATCCTCATTAAACCTATCAAAAAAACAAGAATCAATTAGCAATTAAAATATATGCATAAATAGGCATGACATTAAATACATGAATTTAATCGTACTTAATGACAATAAAATACTAGTTATACATTTTAAAGATGACAAGTAAATTACAATTATTAACATACCAATATAATAATAACAAAACATAAATCAATCCTAAAATTAGTCCTAGATATTTAAAACAAAAATCATGCCTAAAATTAGTCATATATACATGCATAATTAAACCAATTACCAATCACGAAATAATTTCAATATACCAACTACCATAATTCCTTAAAAGACTCCCTACATTATTGATCAAATATATACAGTAACATATTTTATTAGTCAACCACCAACAAATGCATAATCAACCCACATAAATACACTTTAAAACTTATAAATGATCCCCTAATCGGGTTAAATGGCTTAAACATCACTGAACTGCCCCCTAAGTTGCAGTTGAGTAACTAAACTCAAAAAGATTGCAGTCAACTCATTAAACTGATAAAAAGTTGCATTTAGGTCACCACCGTTAAAATACATAACGGGCCGTTAAAATACATAACGGAATAAACGAAAATCAGGTTAATATGATAAAAAGTTGCAATTGGGTACCTGAACTACTCCTTAAGTTGCAGTTGGGTAACTGAACTTAATTTTTTTTTCATAAAATCTATAATTTATAAATTTATAAAATTAATAAAATCTATAATTTGGTAAAATTTATTAATTTGGTAAAAAATAAGTCCTTATTTTGGTTAAAAAACAACTTTTCCAAATAGCCCCTAAGAGTGAAAATGAAAATGGTGCAAAAATGCGTAATTATGTATTTTTTTCTGAAAATAAGTACATATTTTTACAAAAAAAGGATGCCAAAAAAAAATAACGGATTTATTTAGTAAATAAAAACTAACAGATTTATTTAGCAAAAAAATAACGGATTTATTTAGTAAATAAAAAATAACGGATTTATTTAGCAAAAAATTAATGGATTTATTTAGTAAATAAAAACTAACGGATTTATTTAGTAAAAAAATAACGGATTTATTTAGTAAATAAAAACTAACGGATTTATTTAGCAAAAAAAAAATAACGGATTTATTTAGTAAATAACAACTAACGGATTTATTTAGCAAAAAAAAATAACGGATTTATTTAGTAAATAAAAACTAACGGATTTATTTAGCAAAAAAAATAACGGATTTATTTAGTAAATAAAAACTAACTGATTTATTTAGTAAAAAAATAAAAAAAATAACTAATTTATTTAGAAAAAACAAGAAAAATTGATTAATTGTTAATAGCAATGACATATATGCAACTATTTTTGAGTTCAGTTATCCAATTGCAACTTCGGGGCAGTTCAGTGATGTTTTAGCAAAGATAAGTTAACGGAATCCGTTAAAGTCAAACCTGAGTTAACGGTTGTGCAATTTTATTTCAGTGTAATGACCTGATTGCAACTTTTATTTAGTGTAATTAGTCGATTGCGAACTTTTTGAGTACAATGACCCAGTTGCAACTTGAGGGTGAGTTCAGTGATGTTTAAGCCATTTTACCCTCCCCTAATTATGCCCACATGTTAAAGCTAAACATGGAAACATATCAAAAATAAACTAAACTAAAACAAATTAGCCCAAAATCAATAATGCTACACACGCATGCAATCCAGCAATTTAACCAAAAATCAAATAAAAAATAAAATAAAAAACAACCAAATCGCATTATTAAAAACAGAAAACACAAAGTAAATTTTACACATCACAGCAACGGTTCAACTCGCAAACAGCAATTGACTCGGCCAAATTTAAACCTCAGAAACTCAGCAACAAATCTGAGAAACTAGAAAATCTTCAGCGAGAACTTATCGCACGAAGCAAAACACAACTCAGAAAAAATCAGTTCTGGCAAGGTGACTCTAAAATTCAATCCATAGCAAATAGGAGCACAACAAAAGAAAGACTGCCGGCTATACACTAAATGTCTCTATATATACTCTGCAACCAAAACTAAATTTTAATTAAAAGACAACTAAGGAAGAAATTTCAATCAGCAAAGAAAAGAAAAGATGATAATTAGCTAATTAAAGGCAAAAAATTGTCACTTAAAGCACATTAAAACATTATCAATTATCAATCAATTAAATAAAACTAAAAAATAATTATCAATCATTTTTAACAAATACAATTAATTACTCTAAGCACAATTAAGCCAATATCATGCCATTAATATTTCAAAGAACAACAAAAGTCAACTACAAGTAGGATGGAAACCTTGTAACCGATAATTAAATAAAAACTTGAAGACAACATAAATATTGCAGTCAAATTCAGTAAATAGAAAATAAAACAGCCAAGCAAACATTAATAGAGAAATTAAAGACGTAGCCATTAATGGGTAATTTTAACAAACAAAAACAAACCGAACAACTATCCAACTCAGAGAACTCAAAATTCACGGCATCGATACATCGAACTTCAAAACCCAGCAAAATAACAAGCAATTAAAAACAAAGAACTAGAAACTTGAACTCAGCTAAACGCAGACTGCAGAACTCAGCACAACCAGCGAAGCAACGGACCAAATCAAAAACTCACTGACACACAGACAGACGGCAAATGGACACAAATAATTCGACACAAACAGCGACCTACACACAGCAACTGGACACTCGATAACTCAAACTTGGAAAAAATCGCAAGCAAAAAACAAAAATGAATCACATCCTAATTCAAGATTAAAACAATGGGAACAAAATCAAAACTCAAGGCTCGGTAACATTAACAACTCGAACTCAGAAATTGGCGACGCGATTCAACACAGCAAAGACTACAGATTCCCAGTGAAAAACAAACAACAACTCGTGAACAAATAACTCATCAAAACTCTAACAAAACGCAGAAACAGAGACTCACAAAACTACTCTAAGACTCGGTATCCAGCTACACACAAAACTCTGAAAAATTAACAAATTCGAACATTAAACCATCCAAAATTGCTGAAGGGAACAAGAAATCGAATAAAAGAGAAAAAAAACAAAGGAAAAGGGGAATGAACTGGGGGTTTGTAGCTTTCTATCTTTTTTCGCTTAAAAATTATATAGTGCATAGAAGAACAAGCATGGCAACGGCGAACATGGAAGAAATCGGTTGTTTTAGTTACAGTATCTTTGGAACTATCTATCTACTAAACTCTCTCTCTATACACTGACCACCTGCTAGTTTGGCCTCAGTTGCGTGCAAAGCTTGCTTGCAGCATAGGCCCCCATGGACATTTAAAAGGACACATAATCATGATTTTAATAGTAGAAATCAAATAACAAGTGACTGAGAGATTTTCAAGTATACTTCAATTGTTAATTTTATACTCATATAGTCATACGAGTAATTGATTTGAATCATTAGCTACATGACTTGGAAAGAAGTTTTATGGTAGAAAACAAGCACATACCTAAGTAGAAGTTTGCATTGAGTTTTTTAATCAAGGATTTGTTAATTGAGATTGAATTATGAATTTATGTATTAGGTATAATTTATGTATTAGCAAGAGCAACTCATTTTACATTAATGTATAACATTAATGGATAGAAATGGGTTGTTAGTGCTCCTAAATTTATGTTGGATGTTATGATATTTGATTTAATTTAATGAAAGCAATTTATTGTTATTAAAAAATCACATCTCCTCTCGAAACCCCAATGAGAGTCGATTCCCTCTCTTTTCCATCTCTCTTCTCATCCATCGCATCCCCTCCCCCTCTACTCTAACCATAGCCACCGCAGGAGATCCATCTTCTCCTTTCTCTTATTTTCTTTTTTGTTTTTTCCTTCAATAATTTTCAATAATCTTATCTTTGGGTGAGATTTTTGATTCTTGCATCCATTTTTTTGGGTGTTTTATGTCTTTCCTTTTGGAGTGGTTTATGTCTCTCCTTTTGGAGTGTTTTTGTTGCGTTTTAGTTTGTTATCGTGTTGTTTTAAGAATGATTTCTATGGTGTATTGGGAGATCTGGGAAGCCCAATTCGAATCTGGAATGGTGGTATTATCGCGAGAGCTCACCTTGCACAACGAAAGATTGTTCAATATATGGGGGCATCTATACCCCCGACCTCAGTTGGTGTAACTGATGGGTATTAACAGTGGACTATCACCGATTTTTTTATGTGCGCAGTCAATTGTGATGTTACTATTTTCAGAAATGTTGGCGTCGACTATATTGCTCGGGAAACCTTTGTAATCATTTTTATTTTCAAGAATATTTATATTCTATGTGTTAAGCAATCTGAAAACGAAACGGCTATTTGCTTAGCTCGTTTTTTGTTTCACAATCAGGTTGTAGTTGACAGTTCGGGAGTTTGTCCCGGTTGGGTTTCAATATTCAAGTATTAATAAATTTTCTTGTTCGTCAAAAAAAAAAACACATGCATCTTATGAAATGATGGTCGGAAAGTTTTTTTTTTTTTTTTTGCAAGAAAAACTACATTCTTGTAAATGAATTATATCGAAATACAATATCCAATGCAAAGAGTTTCTTTTCTTCAAGAAAATTTATCATCTAACAAAATGCATGCAAAAATGTCAACTAAAATTTAGATAATAAAATTTTAATGTCCGAAAAGAGAACGCCTAGAACCATGCTCCATATCGTTCACGCACCTGAAAAAAATAAAATCCCATAATATATCAATTATAAAAAAAAGTTAAGAAAATAAAAGTAGCAAGTTGAATCTCAAATATACTACATTTTTAAATAATAAAAAATAATAAAGTTAAAATCTTTTTAATCCTAGATGCAAAGATTTACTGTAATCTTTTAGAAAACACCTAGGCCGAATGCACAATCCGTTTCTGTTGCCGGGGAAAAAGGGGTGAGTTATATATATCAACAGAACATAATAAGAGATTTCGAGTCTTTTATTGATCAGGCGACACCCGAATTTGAACTGCGGAAAAAGGATTTGCAGTCCCCCGCCTTGCCACTCGGCCATGTCGCCAAAATAATACAAAAAAATAGATGGAAATTTTTCTGCTTAAGGTTGGATTACTGAACCACTTTTTTGTACTTGTATATTGAAGCCTTTTTTCATTAATTCTTTTCCGAAAATAAGGGCCTATTTTTGATTTAATTTGATCCACTTCTTCGATTGATTCTATAGTATCTCAAAACACACAAACAGAGTGCCTAAAAACTTCCCCTCATTTTTCTATTGAAAAGTAAAATGTGTATTTAAAAAAAAAACAAGTTGATTGAACCATGAACTATTGACTTCTGGCCACGGTTGTAAAAATCGGTAATCGGTATAAATCGATCGAGGTACCAATTTAAGATTAATCGGATAATCGGGGATTAATCGGATATTATAATAATATTAAATATATTAGTCTAATTTACAATTAAACTTATCATTTTAAATAAATTCACAGGATTAATCTGATTTCAAAAATCGAATCGGTTGGTTACCTTATAGAAGATTAATCGGGGACTAATCGACTAAATCGGAAATTTTTAGAACCATGCTCTGCAAATTCATGAATGAGTCTTGGATTTGAATATTAAATTTTGTTTTCCTAATTACCCAACAAAATAAAAAATGATCTAATCAAGGAAATCCTTTGATTAGACACAAAAGAAAAGTCGAGGACCCAAACAATCATTACCATGTTATGATTGATTGTCATTATAGTCAAAAGTAAATAGTACAGTTAGGTATATGTAAAGGAAATGTTGCACTACATTTGACTCTTTTGCCTGTTCTCTACCTATAAATAGATTCATCCGATAATGGTAATGATACACTGAGCAATTCTTCCTCTGCTCTCTTTCTCTTTCTCTCTTTTGTTAAAGTTACTAGTAATATATTAATAGCTCTTTATTACAGTTAGTATATTACAACACGTTATCAGAACGAAGCCCTGCCGAAACTGAGAAGGTATAATTTTATTTTAATATATATATATATATATATATTAGACCTGGTTATGTCGTCTACTAAAAAAAGATATATGGCTGGAGCACCACCCACTAATAACTAATATATATTCGAATAAAGCTAATCCTGACATTACATGGAATGCATCGGGATTACATTTTCTAGATCCACGTACCGGTCAATGTGAAACTGAAGTTAAAAAGATTATTCATATGCAAAATATCGCAAACCAAATGCCTGACGCATTTAACGGTTCTAGAAAAATTATAAAATCTCATATACCTGCAGTAAATACTCCAGCTACAATAGATGTATCAATTCAAAAATCAAATACAAAAGACTTGGTTAAAGAATTAAATCCGCGCTTGAAGCGTGGTAGACCGGTCAGTGCAAAAGATGTTGCACCACGAAAATGAAAAACAAAGAAAAATCTGAAGTGGTACATGCTCCAGAAGTAGCAAATACCCCTGAAGTGGTATTATCTCCCGAAGAGATTCTAATCCCAAAATATGAGGGATTAAGTAATCATGAAATTTCAATAAATCATGCGCATGATATGAAATTATGGGATCGAAGTAAAGCCATAATTGATGATGTATTTGTGTACTCTGCGGCATTGGATGTCGATATAAATTTTGATCCTGAACCATAAAGTGTGGATGAATGCTGTCAAAGAAAAGACTGGCTAAAATGGAAAGACGCAATTCAAACTGAATTAAATTCATTGCGTAAGAGAGAAGTATTTGGACCTGTTGTCCAAACACCAATTGGTGTGAACCCTGTTGGAAATAAATGGGTATTCATAAGAAAACGAAATGAAAAGAACGAGATAGTGAGATACAAAGCCCAACTTGTGGCTCAAAGGTTTTCTCAAAGACCTGGCATTGATTATCAAGAGATATACTCACCAGTAATGGATGGAATTACTTTTCGTTTCATATTAGGTATGACATCTAATGAAAAACTGGAAACACGTCTTATGGACATCGTTACTACATACCTATATGGTTCACTTGATAGTGAAATTTTTATGAAATCCCAGAAGGGTTGAAAATGGATGAATTCAAGAAACCTCGTTATATATACTCCATTAAACTTCAACGATCATTGTATGGACAGAAACAATCTGGTCGTATGTGGTATAACAGACGTAGTCATTATTTACAAAAGAATGGGTATATTAGTAATCATATTTGTCCATGCATTTTTATCAAGAAATCACAATCTGGTTTTGTGATCATTGCTGTATATGTGGATGATTTAAATCTTGTAGGAATAGCTACAAAGGTTGATGATGTTGTCATATATCTAAAGACAGAATTTGAAATGAAAGATCTTTGAAAGACAAAATATTGTCTTGGTATACAAGTCGAGCACTTGTCATCAGGAATTTTTCTCCACCAATCCACGTATACAGAAAAGGTTTTGAGCAGATTTTACATGGATAAATCTCATCCTTTGACCACTCCAATTAGGGGTGAGCATCAGGTGGTTTGGGCGGTTTAGGACCGCCAAACCAACCAAACCATAAATTTCGGGTTTTTAATTTTTCAAACCATAACCAAACCAAAAACCATAACATTTAAAAAAAACCAACCTAATTATAACGGTTTGGTTTGGTTGGTTTCGGTTTAAAACCATGACATAATTTAGTTATTATCCATATGCATAGGTAGGTAGAGATCTATCCCATTTAGGAAGGAGAAACTATAATAAAATGAGTAGATGAGAGAACTCGACAAATACCAGAAAAAATTAAAAGAACCATATATATATATATATATATATATAATATTTATATATTATTTAATCTTAATGGTCGGGTTGGTTAAATCGGGTGGAAAAATTAGTAAAACCAAACCCAACCCAAAATTTTCGGTTTTTAAAAATTTAAAACCATAACCAACCCAAATCGAAAAAAACCCTAAACTTTCGGTTTGGTCGGTTTAACCGGTTTTCGGTAAACCGTGCTCACCCCTAACTCCAATGGTGGTTAGATCTTTAGAACCTGATAAAGATCCATTTCGACCAGGAGAAGATGATGAAGATGTTCTTGGTCCTGAAATCCCATATCTTGGTGCAATTGGTGCACTTATGTATCTTGCGAATTATACAAGTCCAGATATTGCATTTGCTGTGAATTTATTGGCCAGGTTTAGCTCTGCTCCGATGGACAGACATTGGAATGAGATCAAACATATATTCCGATATCTTCGTGGAACAGCTCATTTTGGGTTATTCTTCTCGGAAAACTCGACATCTCAATTGATTGGATATGCAGACGCTGGATATTTGTCAGATCCTCATTTTAGCAAATCACAAACTGGATATGTATTTACATATTGCGGTACAACCATTTCCTGGAAATCCATAAAGCAAAATACAGTGGCAACCTCATCAAATCACTCAGAACTAATTGCAATTCATGAAACCAGTAGAGAATGTGTTTGGTTGCGGTCTATCATCAAGAATATTGAAGAATCATGTTGATTACCGGACATTACGAGAAATCCTACTATTATGTTTGAAGATAACACTGCATGTATTGATCAACTCAAGGAATGATATATCAAGGGAGACAGAACGAAGCATATTTCACCAAAATTCTTCTACACTCATGAGCTTCAAAAGAATGGTGAAATTGTTGTACAACAAATTCGATCATGTGACAACCTTGCAGATTTATTCACAAAATCATTACCGAATTCAACATTTAGGAAGCTACGACATAATATTGGAATGCGTCGACTCAAGGACATGTTGCAACAAAACTCCAGTGAATGATCGATTTCTTCCAAGGGGAGATTGTACTCCTTTTCCTCCGTCAAAGTTTTTATCCCACTAGGTTTTTCCTTTGACAAGGTTTTAATGAGACAATCTATGATCCAAACTGTGATGCCAAATCAAAGGGGAATGTTATGATTGATTGCCATTATAGTCAAAAGTAAATAGTACAGTTGAGTATATGTAAAGAAAATGTTGCATTACATTTGACTCTCTTGCATGCTCTCTGCTTATAAATAGATTCATCCGGTAATGGTGTAATGATACACTGAGCAATTCTTCCTCTGCTCCCTTTCTCTTTCTCCCTTTTGTTAAAGTTACTAGTAATATATTAATAACTCTTTATTACAGCTAGTATATTACAACATACCATACATTAATACCATCACATATGGTCAAGAAGCCATCATATGTGGCATCCCTTGTATAGTTACAAGGCACAAAAATCATTGGCACAAAATTCGTAGTATAAGGAAAGTGAAAACAATAATTTTAAAATCATTTATCAAAAAATATCTAAAATTTGGATTTAAAATTTGCAAAACTATCGAAAATAAAATGCACACATTAATTAATTATTATATCTTAAAGGACTAATAAAAATTTAAATTTACATTTAGAATTGATAATTGAAAACTAATGGATGTCAACTGAAATAAGAAAATGATTCCAAAAAAATGTCCAAAATAACAAGTGTCTTAAATAATTAATGTGACGGGTCTCACGTCTATTCATATTTTATCAAATCACACATGACACATCATTTTAAAAACATTTTTGGAGAATTTTTTAAATTCTCCACCATTACTCATCAACTAAACCAAGTATCATAACAAAAAATATAAACACCCTAAAATTAGGAATTAAAGGACTTTAAAGTTGTAATAAATGGTCCAATAAAATCCTTTCACCAAATTGTAACATGCTAGTGTCCTTAAAAAAGTCGAGCATGGCAGAATGTAGTGGTGGAATCAGATTGTTTGGTGGCAGTGCAGGCAATTCGTAGCAAGGTTCCTATGCTGTCTCCATTTGGTCGGGTAGTAGAAGAGTGTCGAAGGTTGGTGCAAGAAATTAATACAGTAAAGCTGTTTTTTGTTAAACGGTCTGCTAATATGGCGGCTCATGCATTAGCTAGAGAGTCATATTCCTTTCCAGATCGAGCTTTCGATAGGAGTTCTGTTCCTATTGGAGTTGAGATTGTATTAAAAAGTGATGTTGCTTAAGTAATAAAAATCTCTTGTTCGTCAAAAAAAAAAAAAAAAAGGGAGATAACTCTATATTTAGTACTCCCTCCGTTCCACAATAAAAATCTCTTTTGAGAGATTTTTTTTTCCCATAATACATGTTCATTTCCAATTTTCAATGTAAATTTATGATCATTTTTTCTAAATTATCCTTTTTGAAAATTGTATAGTAATTAATGAGGAATGATCAAGAGTATAAAATAGCTCGTATTCTTAAAAATCAATGCATTTATAATGGGTATAAGAGAAAATGCATCATCTAATTAATGTTTTATTAAAATTCGTATTTTTTCAAAAGAGACTTGTATTGTGGGACGGAGGGAGTATGCACATCCAATATTGATTATGTAACCATATTTATTATTTTTTTTCAAAGTAATGCTACCTATCCCAAAACTGTTTTCAAAAGTAAAGTTCCCAAATGACGTGGTATGATTCTGTTCTCTAATAAAGTTCCCAAATAACGTGGTATGACTAACATGACATTTTGAATGATTTTAATTGAAGAAATTTATGTAAATATAAGAGGGTCCATCATAATTAATTGAATTAGTACCAATAAGATTCTGACATGTGGCATCTGAGAACAAATTTAGGAACGAATTTGAGAACTCTAACATTTTCCTTTTTTAAAATATACATAAATTTGATTCAATTAGAATATGATTGTGGTAGTTTTAGATGATAATCTTACTTCTATTTCTAACTAAATATGTAAAATATTCAAAAAAGAAAATATGACTCAAAGTTCTTGAGTAAATAAGTTTGTCATGAAAAATTCAGAGTATTTGTGAAAAGATTCCTTCTATGTTTTTTTTGCCACAAAGTGAAAAATTCATTAAAACTTCGAATCAAGAAAATTCTGGGTGGGCATCCCCTTTCCAAACATGGGACTAGAATGTCTCGCGAGCTACCTTTTTCGCGGATCATATTACAAAATTTAATGTTACGAGAGGAATAGCTTGCATTCATCCACCATCCTACCCAAATATGATAGGCTAATCGATGAGCAACGAATTGCCTGAACAACGGTGAGACAATCGGTTTCCAGCACTACTACTGGCCATTCTTTTTCCTTGACCCAGCTTAAAGCCTTGCGAATTCCAATAGCTTCTGCCATTTCCGGGGCTATATTACCTTGTCTAGAGCTTGATGCTGCTTCTAACAACTCACCTGTATGATTACGAGCAATCATGGAGAAACTATAACAGTTGGAGTCTCCGAACAAAGCAACATCAGTATTGATCTTAACCGTACCTTTATTTGGATGCTCCCAGTACTCCTTGCCATCTGCTTGAGTCATAAACCCAAAATAATTATCAAATGACCTATCTTGTGCACTTTCCCATTGGTTAAAGATTAAGCTCGCTGATTCTACAACTTCTGATGACTCCACTCCCTTTTGATTCCATATAATCTCGTTTCTATTGTTTCATATTGACCAACATAGCATACTGATCTTCTCGAGTCCCCCCTTTTGGCATGGCCACAGACAAGCAATGCATGAAACTCGTATAACCTTGGACTTCAGTATCATACCCTATATGATCCCAACATAAGCTAGCAAACAGACATAATACCAAAGCATGAAGAATTTTTTTACTTTGGTGGTGATTTTTAGGTTCCACATCTTTCTCCAAAAGCCCGAGTTATCACTTGAACTGCTCTCTTCTCTATTGTCCTGAATTGCTGCATATTGTCACGCCCCGCCAACATTTAGCCTCTCTTGGTGCGGAATATTCTAGAGAAGGCCGGAAGGGTCCGGATGACTCTAGAATATAGTGGAACATTGCGGAGTTCTCTAGAAGGTGCTGGGCAATTCAAGAAGAATCTAGAAGATGGCGGAACGTGGTGGAGCCTCGTGGAATCTTCCGGAGCCTTCAAGAGTTGGGAGCTTTCTAGAGACTTCCTATGTATGTTTGTATATTCTAGATATGGTAGGATCTAGAATTGTTTTGTAGAGGTTTGTTAATGGAATAATCTAGAAACATGTGGGGTGTACATGTTCTAGAACTCTCCAAGTGGTGGAGGAGCCTATAAATAGGTGAGACCCCTCATTTGGAGATAGAAAGATAAGGAGAAATAGGGGATAGAGTGGAAGAGCAAGAGGCAAAGTTAGAGCATTCAAGAGGGAGAGCAAGTGTGCTTCTCTTGTGAGGGTTGAGTGCTAAGCTTTGTAACTAGCAAGGGGCTAGTGTGGATCAAGGGGATCCAACTCTTGTAATATTGGGATCAATATATATATATAAAGGAGGATAGCGGGAGTTTAGGTGGCGCTCTAAGATCGTCTCAATCTATTTTTCTAATTTTCTAGAATTAAGAATTTTAAACACTAATAAATATAAAAATATCAATTAACATATTAGAAGTAGAATATGTGTTCGAATTTTTAAAGAAGAAGAGTTCGAATTTATAGGGAAGACATATGATTAGAAGTTCTATTGGAAGTATAATAAGTATTTATAAGGCATACGATTAAAAGTTCTATTGGAAGTAGAATAGGAGTAGAATAGGAGTTCGAATTTATAGAAAATAAGAGTTCGAATTTATAGAAAAAACAATCAATATATATATATATATAAAGGAGGATAGCGGGAGTTTAGGTGGCGCTCTAAGATCGTCTCAATCTATTTTTCTAATTTTCTAGAATTAAGAATTTTAAACACTAATAAATATAAAAATATCAATTAACATATTAGAAGTAGAATATGTGTTCGAATTTTTAAAGAAGAAGAGTTCGAATTTATAGGGAAGACATATGATTAGAAGTTCTATTGGAAGTATAATAAGTATTTATAAGGCATACGATTAAAAGTTCTATTGGAAGTAGAATAGGAGTAGAATAGGAGTTCGAATTTATAGAAAATAAGAGTTCGAATTTATAGAAAAAATATATAAATAAATGTTCTACTAGAAGTAGAATAGGTGTTTGAATATATAAACTATACATCTTTTTTCCTAAAAATCCTTTATTTTAACTTTTTTATACAAAATTATCTATAATATACAGAAAATATAAGATGTATTTTCATCTTTTAAAACTCCATAAATATTAGAAAGTTTAAATAATATAAAAATTGGAATTTACTCTCTTTATATAGTGAAGTTAGAATTTCGGTTTCAAATAAGAGCGGCTCGAAACGTATTTAACGGGAAGACAACTCGCTAGAAAAGATTATATTAGCTATTAGAATTTGATACTGTAGTCATAAATTTATTTTATTTTTACGGTTCGATTTTATGGATAAAAAATATTATATAAGTCTTTATAATATATGTTAAAAAGTTGGGATTTCGGTTTTAACGAGAGAGCGGCTCAATCGAAAGAATCGTATTTAACAAGAAATTGATTCATTAGAGAAGATTATTTAATTATTAAAATTTAATATTAATATTATAATATAACGTAAATGTATTGAATTTTTTTAAAAATAAAAATTGTAACGCCGCCGCGAAGCGCGGCTTTATCAACTAGTATATATATAAAGGAGGATAGCGGGAGTTTAGGTGGCGCTCTAAGATCGTCTCAATCTATTTTTCTAATTTTCTAGAATTTTAGAATTTTAAATATTAATAAATATAAAAATATCAATTAACATATTAAAAAAGTAGAATAGGTGTTAGAATTTATAAAGGAGAAGAGTTCGAATTTATAGGGAAGACATATGATTAGAAGTTCTATTGAAAGTATAATAAGTATTTATAAGGCATACGATTAAAAGTTCTATTGGAAGTAGAATAGGAGTTCGAATTTATAGAGAATAAGAGTTCGAATTTATAGAAAAAATATATAAATAAACGTTCTACAAGAAGTAGAATATGTGTTTGAATATATAGAGCAGACTAATTAAATATTTTATAGAAAGTACGATCATCTTAAATTATATATTTTTTTTATATAAGTTAATTATACTTATATTAGGAAAAATTATTCATAAATCCAATGCTATTGTCATTAAAAAAGTCACCGTATTTAAAAAGAAAAAAATTGATGTGTTAACATGATAAAAGAACAATCTCATGCAAGAATCCTAAATAAATACAGGAGTATCTATAATATAAAGAGAAAATAAGATGTGTTTTCATTTTCTAAAACTCCAAAATTTTTAGAAAGTCTAGAGAAAGTATAAATTGGAATTCACTCTATTTTTTAGGTTTTGATTTTAACGAAAAAAAATTGTTGTGTAAGATAAGTATCATCAATAATATGTAATGAAGTTGGAATTTCGATCCCAAACGAGAGCGGCTCGAAACATGTTTAACGGGAAGACGGCTCACTATAAAAGATTGTACTAGCTATTAAAATACCATATTGATGTTATAAATTTATTTTATTTTTAAGATTTGATTTTTATGGATAAACATTATCATACAAGTAATTTATGTAAAAGTTAGGTTTTTGGTCTTAACGAGAGAGCGGATCAATAGTAATAACCGTGTTTAACAAGAAAGCGGTTCATTAAATAAGACCGTATAAAAAGTGTTTAAATTTAAATATATAATACATAAAATAAAATATTTTATTGGAAGTAGAATACACGGATGGTGGAGACGTCATATACGATTTTTTTAAAACTATACATCTTTTTTCCTAAAAATCCTTTATTTTAACTTTTTTATACAAGTTTATCTATAATATACAGAAAATATAAGATGTATTTTCATCTTTTAAAACTCCATAAATATTAGAAAGTTTAAAGAATATAAAAATTGGAATTTACTCTCTTTATTTAATGAAGTTAGAATTTCGGTTTCAAATAAGAGCGGCTCGAAACGTATTTAACGGGAAGCCGACTAGCTAGAAAAGATTTTAGCTAGAAAAGATTGTATTAGCTATTAGAATTTGATACTGTAGTCATAAATTTTTTTTATTTTTACGGTTTGATTTTATGGATAAAAATATTATATAAGTCTTTATAATATATGTTAAAAAGTTGGGATTTCGGTTTTAACGAGAAAGCGGCTCAATCGAAAAAATCGTATTTAACAAGAAATTGATTCATTAGAGAAGATTATTTAATTATTAAAATTTAATATTAATATTATAATATAACGTAAATGTATTGAATTTTTTTAAAAATAAAAATTGTAACGCCGCCGCGAAGCGCGGCTTATCAACTAGTTACTAATAAAGAAAGGGTCTTTGTTAGTAAGTGTGGTTGTCTTCTACTCTTATATTTCTCTTGTATCCGCTGCACAAGTGTTGGGGAACACTTGGGGTTGAGGCTGGTCTAGTAGTTCGCTTGGTGGGCGACGAGCGCTAGACGCCGGCACGGTTGGCTTAGAAAGGGGACGATTTCTAAGGCCGTGACAAAGTGGTATCAGAGCTAAAGGTTACGGAGGGCGTAATCTTGACACGAATGGCAAAGCAAGGGTGCGAAGCCAAGAGTGGGGCTAAAGGCGGCGCGACGAAGGGATGTCCAAAGTCTCCTAGGGGAAATGGAGCCAAGGACGAGAGGCGTGTGTCGCCAAGCAAAAAAGGGCAACGTGGGGGCGTTGCAAGGCAGGAGTCGCAACGGGTATCTCCGACAAGGGCCGAGAGGCGGCACAAGGAGGTCAAGGAAATACTTGGGGAGCGGCTCGTGAAATTGAGGGGTGTAGCACCGAGTAAGGCAACGTGGGAGTTGGAGCCGAGCTTGGAGCAACACCAAGAGGCGTTGGAGCGCTATTGGGAGGCAACGACGTCGACGAGGGCGTCGACAGATTCGGTGGGGGAGAGTGTCACGCCCCGCCAACATTTAGCCTCTCTTGGTGCGGAATATTCTAGAGAAGGCCGGAAGGGTCCGGATGACTCTAGAATATAGTGGAACATTGCGGAGTTCTCTAGAAGGTGCTGGGCAATTCAAGAAGAATCTAGAAGATGGCGGAACGTGGTGGAGCCTCGTGGAATCTTCCGGAGCCTTCAAGAGTTGGGAGCTTTCTAGAGACTTCCTATGTATGTTTGTATATTCTAGATATGGTAGGATCTAGAATTGTTTTGTAGAGGTTTGTTAATGGAATAATCTAGAAACATGTGGGGTGTACATGTTCTAGAACTCTCCAAGTGGTGGAGGAGCCTATAAATAGGTGAGACCCCTCATTTGGAGATAGAAAGATAAGGAGAAATAGGGGATAGAGTGGAAGAGCAAGAGGCAAAGTTAGAGCATTCAAGAGGGAGAGCAAGTGTGCTTCTCTTGTGAGGGTTGAGTGCTAAGCTTTGTAACTAGCAAGGGGCTAGTGTGGATCAAGGGGATCCAACTCTTGTAATATTGGGATTACTAATAAAGAAAGGGTCTTTGTTAGTAAGTGTGGTTGTCTTCTACTCTTATATTTCTCTTGTATCCGCTGCACAAGTGTTGGGGAACACTTGGGGTTGAGGCTGGTCTAGTAGTTCGCTTGGTGGGCGACGAGCGCTAGACGCCGGCACGGTTGGCTTAGAAAGGGGACGATTTCTAAGGCCGTGACAATATGCACTCTTGACAGTATATAGGCCCATTTTCTCATTGTTCCAGTACCACAAATCTGTATTTGTATGACAAATAGGGGTCGATATAATCAGATTAGCATCCATATGCACTCTTGATCATCAATGTTGCTATCGATTTACCCTAAAGCTTCATGTACTGTATGCACATAAGGGTGTTCTGCGTTTGATAATCATGGGTCGTTTAAAACATCAACGTCACTGCCTGCCCCTACTCTGCGTATTGATTTATTTAGGTTAAAAGTTAGTACAAATTAAGTTTTATTAAGTTACCATTTGTTTCTTTACTGTTATAATACTAGCTAGAATAATCCGTTTACTGGGATTTGAGAATGGAAAATTTGATTGAAATCCACTCTTATACTGCCAGCATTTCAGATGGTGCTGCTTGCCCACAATCCAGTCACACCTGGTTGATCAATCAACATTCAACCATGTGTAAAGTACTTCCAATAACAATATTACACCGCAGCTTGAAGAAAATCCAAAACCATTGCCTATTTCTCATCATGTTTGCAGAGATATATCATATGATACAAGTGGCCTGCCTCACACACATCCAAAAAAAACCGAGTTGCATGCAGAAATTTGAAGTTTCTTAACGTAACCTATGCATTGTAGTTGTCGAGTCCTAAATCCCTGAGAGCATCTGTGGCAGCAGTTCTGCAGCTTGGATGATTTCTCTTGGCTGTCCGTATGATCTTCTCAATATCAAGACCAAGTAAAAGAGTTCTGTACAATGAAAAAAGTGGGTAGATGTGATCAGACCCATATGGAACCCAACACAAAACACACTGAGATATAACATAGGAGATGACTTGCCTGTTCTCTGGATTTCTAACCACAAGATTCCGAATCATGAGACACGCATGTTTGTGAAGCTGAGGTGCTTCAGGAAAATTATTCATAACTCGTATTGCAAGGTCTCCAGCTCCAGCTTCAATGGCACGAGTTGCATTATCAGGTGCTCTTAAGGAGAGGGTACATATGATAGACATAACCTGTACAAAAGTTGAATTATTCAAATCACTTTGCCCTATTTTGACGTCAGACACAAGTTGTAAAATTTTCTTCACTTCAAGAACACGTGTAAAATAAACATAAACATCTAATAACAGAAACTGTAGTTTAACATTTCTCGTAAATTCCATATTTCTTTCTTTGTAACACCGACTTACATAACTGTAGTTATATTAAAATGATTATTCAACTAACTCTACATGTATATATTAGAATAACAGTTCATTCACTTTAATCACAACAAAAATTCATAATTTCTGTGTAACCTTATGTCAACAATATGTGCACTGATACGAGAAGTCCTTTACCTCTTGCAGAACATATGGATCATCAGAAAATCGGGTTGCTAGTGTTATAAGCTTGTCCATACCTCCCTTCGCGACAATAGTAGTCTTATTTGCATCACTACCTGCCAACTAATCAAAAAATGTGCCTTTAAGTACTTGTGGTGCTTCCAACCAGAAAAGACACTAATTATCTTACAATATCATCCAGTGTGACTGTGTGAGCATACAACAAATTATCTACCTCTAGGGTCCTCAGTGGCGAGATAAAGTATCTTTGTAAGAATGAAATTTCACTAATTAATTTTACAAGGCATCTATGATGAAAGATAACCAGTAATTTTTACACTTAATTCTATAATCATACTTGTTGCAAATTCATCAATTTTTTTAAAGCTTATTGGTTACTCGTTCTTTGGTACAGCTACAACGGACGGAAATAACTATTAAATAATGCATTGTATCCAAGCTATGAAGGTCTGGCCTCACAATAAAACTAACAATTTAATGCATAAAGACTACTACCATGTATTCATCCTTATAATGCAAAACGCCTAAATCAGTATTCCGAAGGCGCAACCTCATTACTGGTGTAATTTGCATTACCTGCTCTCCAACTCAAAAACAACATTAAGGCAACAGCCCCATGGCAATACAAAAAAGTGGATTCCAAAATACATGTATATAACCTAGAAGAGAAAATGTACAAGCCCACAGATATAAATGATCCACAACATACCCATTACACATGTTACTTCACTCGAAGAAGGGGTCAATCTGACTGGTTAGTGTAGTAGAAGAATTAAAGCTCCTGGTATCAGTAGTTGAGTGTGATTGGCTGATTGCAAAGTTAATATTAACTTAATCGTTCAGCTGCTGGTATCTATGTTTCAGTGTGATCTCTAAATAATATTTCACTTGAATTGTTCAAATTGTATGACGAGGCACAGAAGATATCTGCGAGACCCTCAAAATATTTTCCCAATATATAGAATTGGAAGATAAAAAAGTAAACAGATCACTAACTTTTTCCCCAAGTCTTACTAGCTATTAAAAATAGCCCATAGTTAAGTATCAAACATATAACAAGCAGAAAATTATATAAACTTTGCTCAGAGTGCGAACCTTATTCAACAGTGAACATAAAGTTTGTGCCACGATTTGGTTTCTCTGTTCAATGCTATCATCAATGCAACAGAGAATTGCATCTATACCACCACTCTCAGCAACAGACCTACATATCTCATCCTACAATTTGAAGCACATGAATCAACAAATTGTCTAATATGCCAAATACGTATGATTAATTAAGTGGCGAGAGAAGAGACTCCAGATCTATATTCCAATAGTTAACCGGGATAAAAATTATAACCACGGCTGTTCATGAAAGTTGAAATTTACAGATCAAGGAAACAAACACAAACATAAGATTTATGAGTAAACTAGGTAAAAAAATATTACTTATCTTTTATCACTAATACCAGGGATAAATTGAAAAGAATGTAGCTTCAACTTGGAGTGAACTAACATTTTGGAATAGGTTAAAAAATGGAAAGTAGATTTAATACAGTTATCATTCTAGGAAAAGATACATATCCTGATATCCCAACCAATTACCGGCTGACTCACGACTATATTTATGGAAAAAAACCAAATGAAAAGATGTGCACCATAAAAAGCAATAATTATATACATGTGTGTGCGTTTTATGTTCAAGAATCAAGATCAATACTGAAAGCTTCACCTGCTATAAGTTTCTTGAAAGTTCTCAATATCCTAACAAATATGGTCCTAAATGAATCAATAGGCTACATTGGTTAACTTGTCTTTTAGCGAACATTATAATAACATATTAAAAATGATACTCGATCATGATTGACACGAATGATATGCAGCCTCCATTTACGAACTCACATTGACAGCAACAGCCTTTAATGCAATGCTTGCAGATACAAGACTTGGTGAACGAATTCCATCACGTAGTGAACGCACGAGAGCCTCAGCAATTCCAATCTTTGCAAATCTTCTGGCATAACCAAAAACCTAAATAATAATAAAACAAGTTTGTAACTCATTTTCAATTAAATTTGCTACCAACTAGACTCAAAAGAATCAATGCGCTGTAACTCTGGCTTTGCTAATGCCTAGCCATATTAGTATCACGAAATCTCAAATTCATCATCTATTGGGGAAAATTACAGCAAATATCAGCTACCTGTGAGGTTTTAATTTCCAGTTCTTACAACAATGTATAAAAGTTATTAGAACAACCGATGACTTACTTGGGAAGCCACAACACGATGATCATCAGCAGTTAACAGAACTCGTATAGCATCATAAAGACTAGAAATAGTCTCATTCTTCTGTTCTTTTAATACTGTGATCATTAGCTCATCAATTTTCAGGTCCATGAATAATTCCTTGAGGACCTCATTGCCAGTTGCAGCTGCAGCAATTACCGAAAAGCCACTACTCAATACTTTAACATTATCAGTTCCATCATTTAGAATGCGCACCACAACCTCTGGTCCATTGCTATTTCGAAATATTTCAGTACACTGAAGATCTGCAGACGAAAGATTTAAAAATCAGTAAAGTTCATATCTAAATCAGATTTAAGTGCAGGTCATATCACTTGCGCTTATGACTTTTTAAGTTATAATATTATACCATGTATCTATGTCCGAGTCTCTGACAGTATTTCTGTACATTTAAGTTGTTGATGCGCGGGCATCGTAATATCATGCAAGTATGATAAAACCAATAAAGATTACGACTTACGAATTCTTTGGATTTTAACAAACTCTTACCAAACTTATCATGTAAGTCGCTTCAAACACTTTGCAGTAAATAGCTTATTTTTTGATCAATTTTTCTTGATAATGTTAATATTCCTCTAAAATGACTTCAATTCCTAGTATTCTGATTACAAATATCTTTGTTTGGAGACAAAACAAGAAAAACCTATAAAAAAAAAAAACAAAGTAGATTATAGTACACACTGAAATCCAAATCTATAATTTGTTACTACCTCACTACAAACATTGATCAATAATGCAACACCATTATTACTTAAATCCTTGGTAAGCGGTAACTAACAATACGCACAAAACTATTTAACATTGCAAGAAACACAATATAAGTTCCCGAATATCAGTTAATAAGCACACTTCCTTAATTCATAAACTTAAAAAAACACAGTACAATAAGTGATCCCATACCATGAAGCAACGAAGCCAGCCCATTCAAACACGAAATCTGCCCCCTTCCACTCGGAACTCTCGAACAAATCTCACACACCAATTC
Source organism: Saposhnikovia divaricata (assembly GCA_036435485.1). Taxonomy (NCBI): domain Eukaryota; kingdom Viridiplantae; phylum Streptophyta; class Magnoliopsida; order Apiales; family Apiaceae; genus Saposhnikovia; species Saposhnikovia divaricata. Next base: position 5,958,558 of record CM071597.1, on the reverse strand, counting down.
TAATCCACCATTTCTAGTAGCAATAGCAGCATTCCCCGATCCCTCGACACAACACATTTCCGTCAATTCATTTAACAATCCAATCACTTCCTCCACCTCACAATCACTCTTGATTTTACAATTATCGCAACTCGAATCGAATTTAAACTTTTCTAATTTATGCAAACACTCGATCACCGGGTTACTCTCCCCAGGAACACAAGTAACAATACCTACATCACATAAAAATTACACACAGATCAGTTCAAAATTAGCTTAATAGTTATATATATGTGTGTGTGTGTGTGTGTGTGTATGTACCAGAGAGATCGACGCCTTGAAGAGTGAGAGTTTCGATAGCGTCTTCAAGGGCTTCGGTGGGGTCCATTCCGAGATCTTCGATGTTCTCTCTAACTGTCTCGTCGAAAGTTTGTTGTGAAATTGTACGGACGGGGACGGTTATTTGTGGTCCACCCATCTCTCTCTCTATCTCTCTCTATATCTTCCTCTCTGTCTCTCTCGATCTCTCTCCGGCGAAATGAAGATAGAGAGTGATGAGAGAGAGAGAGGTGATTGCGCGAGATGGATCTGTTTGATTTTTCGTTTTTAAAATCTCGAACTGGGCCTTGCGGGTTTTTTTATTTGGGCCGGCCTTTCGTCTATAAGGCTTATTGAATGTACAATAAGAATGTACAATAAGAAATATCTTCTTTTTTTTTTTTTTTTTGCCAAAGCAATAAGAAATATCTTAGTGTTTAAAAAAATCTAAAATCTTGTTTGTAAATATTTTTGTTTTTTGTGTTTGTCCATATTTAATTAATATGAAAATATGTTTTGTGTTGCTATTTGTTGTTGGTGTTAATTAACGTTTGGTGTTTTGTGTAAAACTTTTAATAATTAAATTGATTTACTTTATTCAAATGAATAAAATAATGCATTTTTAAAAGTTTGCATTTGAATAATTGCTTTAACTATGATTATTGTTGTTTATAATATTTATCAGAAGATTATTACGAATATCACAAATATCATAATTATGAATTTAACTTTGTTTTATTTTAAAAAAGTGAAATGAATTTCTAAATTATTTGAGTTTTTAGTGGTTTAAGATAAATTTTAATCAATTTTTTTGATTTCAGAAATAAATAATCACATTAATTTGGGTAAATTTTTTTGATGTATTTTTAATCTACATGCCTCTCATTAATAAAAAAAAAACAAACAATTAAGAAAAACTTGCCACTACATGTAAAAGAAAACAAACAATCCAGAGAAACGGGGACTTCATACATGCAAATATGGAAAGAGTTGGACTTGGAGACATTCATTCATTTATGAAAAGGGAATGGAAGGTAAGAATTGGAGTGCATGTAACACCTCTTGCAGAATATGACATTACAGGTTGCACATTGGAGGGCCGGTTCACCAAGGCATTTTGGGTTGCCACATCTTTCACAGCTACGATATTTTTTGTTTAAAACAAATGTGAGTCTGTGAGGATGGAGTTTGTCTATAATTATATCAGTAGCCCCGAATTTGACATATTTGTACCCGCTATAAGATGACTCTTCAATACAACGAGGATGAAATGAAAGATCACAAGTGCTACTGCAATGATAGAACCATGTGTTTGTGTCTATTTCTTTAGAGCAATACTCACAGTCAAACTCATGCTCATGTTCCTCCACCATGCCAGCATCATATCTCAATTCCAAGGGGTGTGGATCCCACCTGTGTTTGTATGTTCTTGCATACCTAATAATACATTCTCCACATATATAGAAGTTACATTTTTCACATCTGTACTTTAAATAGGGAATTAATTGACTATATCCGCATGCATTACATTTATCATAGCAAAAAACTAGATCAAGTTGGTGATGGTGAGCTTCGTGTTTGATAACTTTGGGTAAGCTCACACAATGAAGACAGATCTTGAGCGCGTAATAAGATGGTGTCATATATCTAGCATAGAATATACCATTACAGTGGATTTTACAACCGCGACACTGGAAAAGCTGGAATGGTTGGCTATACTTATTTGCAAATAGCGTTTTACCTGGCCAAAGGTGGTGCTCAATCTCTCTAGGCAACTCTGCACAGAATTTATGCATAAAATACTTACAAGGAACACAACCGTAGTAGGATACACCGTCATGGGTTCGGATAGGTTTAACACAACCTTCGCATAGCAATAATATTTCATCATCATCATTCTTCCCATCATACAACTCACCCACTGTTATGAGTTTAAGATCATGTTCTTCATGAGCCCAATGTTTAATGTAATTTGTCGCACCAGAAATGCTAATATTATTATAAGAATCAAATAGAGTAATCTTATCCTTGATAAATTGCTCAAGCAATAAATTTAGGGATAATTCGTCAGCTGCTGGGAGGTGCACCAAATTATTAGGAGCACATGTCTCATTCTCACCAGAGCTGAAAATACCAAAAAATATAGAGAATTAGTGTTTGTACACTGGAAAGATGAAAGTGGAAAATAATCATGTAAATATTTATGCATGTTTAAGCAAAGTACCACCTCAACATTGAACTTGATCTAGCACATCCAAAATGGGTGAAGTACCTGCAGCTTCGACAACAGTAAAGCCATTCTATCCAATACAGCCTTTTATTACAGATTCTACAGAACTTAGGAAATTTGCGGTAGACTTCAGGAAGAGAAAATGAGAGGATAAGAGGGTGTTTATGAAATTGAAATTGGAAAGGGTGAGGTGCATCACCACAACTTTTGTGAATCCAAAACTGACATTTGGTGCATCTATAAGACATGTCTCTGATATTATCATCTACTCTGCACGCATAACATTTGAATGAGGAAGGATGTTGGACTAAGGCTAATGGATGATAGCTATGACCTGGATGCACAAATATAGGGTCCTCTTTGAACTGCTGAACTTGGAACACAGCACATTTGAAGCAAACATAAATAATCGTATTAGTACTACAATAGATGAACCTGCCGTACCAGTTCGTTTCCAAGCCACATATTATACAACTTGTATACGAAAGTTTGGCCGACTTATGAAAAAAGAGAAACTCATTCAAGTCAATCGGGTTTACAATCTTTGGGGGTAACTCTGCACAGGTTTTGTGAAGTAAAAAACGACAACACTCATATTGACAACTATAAACAAATGATTTACCTGCAGAATCTATTTTTTCATAGCAGACACGGCAAAAATCACCCTCTTTAGCAAAGTAATTTTCATTCTGGATAAGCAAGTGGTCGTGAGCAAGGTGCTTAATACCTAAATCATTTTTCTCTTCCATCTATAATTTCTTGTAAAGCCAACGAAATATAACAAACTATATATAGAAAAGATTGTGTGATTTCATCAGGCTGGTACAATTAAGAAAGCTTTTAAATGCATGCTTAATTAGAGACATATCCGTATCACCAAAGACATGCATCCAATCTTTTAATAAAGAAAAAAAATATGTCAACAAGACTCTTCTCTTTCTTTCCCCTAAATTACTTTCTTGTAATGACCACCGTGCATGTTTATTTTGGTAATATTTTTGGTACGGGAGTACATAACTGTGAGAATGGTTTAGTCTTCCTTGACAAGATGAAGAGCTTGCTTGGATAGTTGGAAATGGCTTTGGAAAAAGATGAAGGTTCCTTACTTCCTTATTTGCTTGTGGTTGACAAGATGAAGAGCTTGCTTGGATAGTTGGAAATGGCTTTGGAAAAAGATGAAGGTTCCTTATTTGCTTGGGAAAAAGATGAAGGTTCCTTATTTGCTTGTGGTATATTTGGCTGCTAGATTTGTTTTCTTGGGTGATTGCTGATGCTACAAAATAGTTTATGTATACGGTGATGATGTTCTTATCTGACAAATTTGTCATGCATATTACATTATTACTAATTGAATCTTAAACTATATTTAAGTATTTTTCATACAAAATAAAGGAAACTACACATTAATAGTTCATTTCCTAGTATTTTTTGTGACTTAATTAGCCGGACTCCGGTCCCTTTGCTGTAGGCTGTCTATGAAAGCTATCCCGGTAAACCATATCTGGTAACTGTCCGGAAGCTATGTAATTTTGTTAATCTTCTAGATTATTTTGATCCTGTAATTTATGCGTAAGTGTACTTGAATCTTGATCATGCATATTCAAGGTATTTCGATCTTTTAACAAAATCAAATTGGTTATTGAGGCAACATTATTGATCATATTTAGATTTCAATGATCTGTTACCATCATGAGCAGAGGAGCCATAAGCTTCCCTAGAAGATTAACCAACTCCATTTCTTAGGACTTTGTTTTAACTTCAAACAATGAAAAGATTATAATTGAGTCCTTTTACCTCTGCAGGCTGCAGTCTCTGCCAGGCGCTTAGAAAAAAAGATTCGAAAAAAAAAAAAACAGAATACAAATCCGTTCAGCGTAGGATTTTGGACTTGATATATACACCACAAGAGTATCAGATTCATGAAACTATTATTACTGTGATACTGTATTTTCAGAAGGATGCACAAGTCTGCATATTGGATGCTCATCACATTGTAATTAAATGCACTATGCATTTGCTGCCTTCCCTTCAGCGTACAGCTGATCAATGCACTCCTGCAGAAACAAAAATTGAAATTTACAATTCAAAAGAATGATTTGGTGTTAAGGAGTACACGTTAAATACTTAAATACATGTACTGTGTGCAGGAGAAGGTCGTTGCACAGGGAGAATGTTTTAAGAAATACATGATATAGACATGGTGCATTAATACAATGTGGGGGAAGGGGGAGGGGGGGAGATTATGCATGTAAGGTAAATGTTATACCTTGTAGTGCTTAAGCAGTTGTGGCCTCTTCAACTTAAATGTCGGAGTGACCAACTCTCGCTCAATGTCGAAAGGAATTGGTTCCAAATAAACAGCTCTCAACATCTCAAAACCTCGAAGCTGTTTAATGACATATAAAAGAAATCACAACAGAGAACAGGATTTATACTATTAAATATGCAATCGCACAGATACATGTTTTTCTAATTCACATGGATATTATCTTTTTACATACTTTTTCTTTCCGGCCAAGGTTGTTAAGTTCTTCTAACATGTATTTTCTTGCTTTCCCATTTTTGCACAATGATTCGAAATCTCCAGAAAGATTATTAGCTGCTGCCCAATCCTCGAGGGGTTTTCTCTCAGGAACCACCACAGCCACAAGAAAAGACTCGAAACTGTTACCATAGACCCAAATCTGTGAAAAAAAATAAGTCCTCTGAATCACAGAATTGACAATCATTTTATGAATAGGCTGAGGACAAGTGAAATAAGAGCATACTGTGGTCACGAGAGGGCATCGCGAGTATGTGCTTTCAATATTTTCCACTGCTACATATTCGCCTTGAGATAACTTGAATATGTTTTTCTTTCTGTCAATGATTTTCATTGAACCATTAGGCTGCCATTCTCCAATGTCACCTACAATAGTTAATTTTGTTCTTCTTTAGCATTCGCAAAATGACAACATAATTTCCAGGCTTATGCAGAATACATGGATCAGTATAATACAATTTAATCTAAAAGCAGCGATGAACGAATTCTTCCATCACAAAACACATTGGCAGGTGGTGCCAACTAAATAATGTTTAAGACATGAGATGTATAATATCTTACCTGTATGAAACCATCCATCTACTAGGGTCTCGTTAGTAAGATCCTGTCGCTTGTGGTACCCAGAAAACAATGTTGTTCCCCGCAGACAGATTTCTCCACGTGGCACAGTGGCTAAAGCATCATACGCCATCTCTGGCACAGACTCAAGCCTCGCTTCAATGGTTGTCATGGGCGGGCCAACAGTTCCTAGCATAGAGAATACATTGGCTATCGAGGTGAAGCATCCACCACAACTTTCAGTAAGGCCTGTAAATGGATGAAATTAGAGAAGTAGCAATATGATGTGAATAGATTTTGGGTTAAGAATCATGCTGTATAACATAGAAGAAAATATTGGTGATGGAAAAGTTGACATAATAAGACATTATAACCTTGACAAGTTGTACATTATATTCTAAGAATAGATATTGCATGATTTACTCAACATGACGTTCTGACATACCATATCCTTGTGACAAAACGGTACAACATGTCACCCTAAGAAATTCCTCCAAATGCCTTGGCAGCGGTGCAGCTCCAGATAACATAAGACGAACTCGTCCTCCAAATGCTTGTTTGATCTAAAATGAGAAGTCCATAAGATGAGTTGCTTGCACTTAAATAATGTTAATAATGATGAACAATTTCACAACCTTATCAAAAACAATTTTATCCATGAGAGGAGCTGCTTCTTCTTGTTTGTAACCCTTCTCAAGATTTCCTAGCTTGCTGTTAGTTAACAGCTTCTTTGTTAGTTGTATAACAAGTGAAATGAGATTCATAATCGCCAAACTAGAACAATGAGGGAGATCAAAGGGAACACATACTAGCTATAAGCGTACTGATAGAGCATCTTCTTCAATGTACCCCCTTTTTCAATTTTGTCCATTACACCTTAAAAATTGAGAAAATATTTAAATACATACTCAGAATGCTTGATGATATACATGTAACAGTATTTTGAGTATTTTGTACCCGTGTATATGCGGTCATAAACTCTAGGAACCCCGCAGAATACAGTTGGCTTCAATTCTATAAGGTCTGGGATTAAGTATCTGATATCCTGCAAGTCAAAATCAGCACTGATATTATGAGAACAATTCTACACAAGTACATGAACTGTAATAGTGTTGGTTGAAATGTTATGTAAGATGTACCCCTTGCCAAAATCCTATTGAAGAACCACTGTAAATCCAGTAACTAGTAAGAATCTGATCCATAATATGTGCCAGGGGAAGGAATGAGAAGTATGTATCTTCAGGTGATCCCTGTAAACAATGTTAGCTTCATTAGATTCTGGGTTGTTAATAAAAAAAATATTCTAAATTCATCTCATAGTTTTGGCCTTCAGTTGGACAAAATGTCCAAATTTGAGTCAAAGGATCAGAAACTGAATAAATGTCGTGTCCAAGTCTTAATTAGACAAGTAAAGAGCTGGTAGTTGCGCTAAACAGTAATCAGCGTATTAACTTTTATTTAACTTCTGCGGTTCACTACCTGCTAGTTTGGATTCCCTAACTAGCCAGTACATAATATATTACATTTGTTGTATGTGCATCTAATGGTATAGCAAGAATATCAGACTTTGCGATAAGGGATATTAAGAGTAACATCTCATGACTCATTACGGCCATAGGATATTTACATAGTTATAGCATAAATATATTGAGAATAAAGTAAGTAGATTCTTACAGGTTTATCTGTTAGCGAAAGTAGTTGGTGCATTGACAAAACTTCTCCCATGAAAGACCCGTTACTTAAAATGACTCCCTTTGGCTCTCCTGTTGTTCCACTTGTATACATTATTGTGCAGGTATCAGTTCTCTGTCTAGCAGGTAGTTCATGATCTAGACGTCCCTGGAAGGATGAACAGGACTGAAGATTATACTGTGATCAAGTAAAACTAGTGTTTTGTTTGAAATTATTTTTCAGAATTCAATATATAGTACAAGAAGCGCAAACTCCTCCCAGGAGAAGCAATCTATGCCAAGTTCCTCAGCTTCCTTCTTTTGCATGCTGGAAACTTTTCCAAAGCTAACAATGGCTTCATGGAGGAAAAAATGAAAGAAAAATTATTCTCAAATACAGACTATGAATTTCCAAATTTTGTCTTGGGTTTATAGACAACACCATGACTTACTTTTAAGATGAGTTGTGCAATTTGGGAGGCATTTTAGTACCTGCAGCAAGATTTGAAGCTTAGTTACAGCAAAAGATGGAGATATTAAAGTTTCGATATAGTAAATGAAATAAAGTTCTTATTTAGTTTAGCAAAATAATGACAACATTAAATTTTGACTCCCAAATGAACAAAAATTAAAATTTTACTTGAGAATCCTCCCTGATATAAACATAATGTACTGATTACTGAATATGGCACTGTCGATTTGTGTCCAGAACTCAAAGAATAATTGGCTTGATATTGTTGTATAAATAGAACATACCGCTGGTAGTTTGCTCTCTTGGATAAAAGCTATTGAAACTTCCGCATGGTTAATGATAAACTCCACAGCATTAGCACCTGCAAGATTAAGAGGTTGTCAAACTAACAAGGCATAGCTTACACTGTTAATTTCGAAATAAAAAAAATAATAGTACTACAGAAAAATAGTTGAAGTAGCTAGGAATGGGAAAAAGCATTGGGGATATACCAAGTGTATCATAGAGCGGCACACAGGAGATAACATGGCTGTTACAAGCCTGTTGAGAAATGGAATAGAAAGAAAGATAAGATCGAATGAATATTCAGCAGTCGTAGTACAAATGAAGTTTGCTTCTAGATGTCAACTACAATATAAAGACATATAACATGCAAACTTCTAAACTATGTTATCTGTGAAAACTTGAGTCCCGTTCTTGCTAGCCAATAAGGGTGTACAGTCAAAATTTACTTGAAAAGGCCAGAACACAACACAAGAGCCGGTAATTCTGTAATCATGATTAGTCACAAATGCATGTGTATTAATCGTAGGCAGGATCATGGATTGTTTTTAGAGGGGCATGTTTCCCCACAGACCTTCCTACATCATCACACAGATAGTAGGCATATGTTATATTGCACATACCTCCATTGCCATTATCCATTCTGGGCAGTTAGCTCCATATATTCCACAATGATCTCCCTAGATGAAAGTAACCATACAGATGAATAAATACTACTGGAAAAAATTACACTGTGACATGTGATATTACAAAATGCAAAAATAATTCACAACTAGCACACATTAATCTGACATTAATAAAATCTTGTAATCGAGCTATCTTTTACTACTTACAGGATTAACACCACGGCCTCTGATGGCGGATCCAATGCGAAGAGTTGTTTCATAAGCCTCCTCATATGTGATCCATGTATATGGGCCTGCCTGTCAATTCACAATCCAAATGTGCAGCATTTTGTCATCTCATTGTTTTTTAAAACAAGTACGATCGTGGACTCGTGTTAATCATTCTTCATCGTGGAGTCGGATAAGTTGTTGGTAATATTAGATGTGAAAAGAAAGATTCATTACCTTCTTTTCATTTGGTTGGCGACGACCAAGCATTCGATTCTTGGGGTTTCTTTTAACTGATTCACTGACAAAGAAAGACATGTTAAATTTAAATCTCCACTTCATATGTAGTAGTAAGTAATAACTACAAATGCTGCAAACTTGGTTAATATTTCATGGTTGCATTATGTTTTTCAGCTTGAGCTGAAACAAAGAGTGAAGGACAACAAAGACTTGTGAAGGTTCAAATCTAGTAAAATTCCCCTGCTCTATGCATCACCAAAGCCCAGATTTTCTTTCTGTAATTGTTTCCAACTGATATTATCTGATTCACTACTAGGCAATAAACATACAAAGTATATCCATGTGATTAATTTTTCCTTTCGAAAAATGTTCTATAAATTTGCGATATTTTAAAATTATGTTATTTTTTCTCGCAAAAATCAGGACATGGGTATCAAGATAAAAACCATCTGAGCCGCTATGAAGTAGTATAAGTTCCGGTTACATCTCATCTTTTCATGCCCTACTTCCAGGTAAAAGTTTGGAGTTTCTCTGGTTTGAATGTGATTAATTTTCACATCAGATACTTACATACTCTGTTAAGTGGTAAGTTAGACAAGTAGTAGTCACAAAGTCTGAGTAAGTTACAGATTTAGAAATTTTGTGTGGTTTGAATGTGATTAATTTTCACATCAGATACTTGTTTACTTTAAATCTTCAACTAGTTTCTCAATTTGCACGTAGTTAAAGTCATATCATGTTGCAGAAAAATTTACTCCTTTTCATATAAAGATCGAATAATTGATCGATATCTCCCTCCTTCGGGAGGCAGATGGTTCGAATTACAAGGGGATGTGGGTTGTTTCAGTAACAACAAAGTAGAATCATTAATTTTACCATGGAAAAAAAATTTATAAGCATGGATGTTAAGACCACACATATTTAAGCATATAACAAACACATTAATCTTGGTTACGTAAGTATACGAAATATCGAGATTTCGAACATTTGTTCGTGGGTGTGTGAGCGTGTTTAACTATAAAAAAAACGTTAAACGGGGAATATTGAGAAGAGCTATTGTATACAACAACAAAAGATTACCTAAAGAAGTCCCAAGGAGAACTATATTGAGAGGGTATATCCATGAGACCATCTTTGGCATAAATGGACCTGTACACCGGCCCTGCCGATGGCTTCCCGTCATCGCTTGACGCCGGTCGAGATCCTTCAACTTCCACCGTATACACTGAAGCCGACGACATCTTCTTCTTCTTCTTCTTCTTCTTAAATTTATGTAGTAGCCTAATAATCTCACAATGCACAATGCTGCTTATATATTGTAGTACTACTAGCTAGCAAGTTTTGAAATATTTATGAGGGTGGAGATTTACTAGATATGGCTTGCAGCAACAAAGTTGTTGGTAGATATATATAAATTTGCTACTTAATTTCTTGCTCTACTTGACAACTTCCATTAGTTTGTGCATGTGAATGAGTATACATAGTACAATCTCGATAAATTAATAATCTCGTTAAATAAATAATTTTTTTCAATGTATTGATTTATCGAAATTTAATTTTATGTTGAATTTAGCTGTATGCATAAATGATATGGATGGATGAATACCAAACATTGCAGCTCATTTACTTGGGCAGTTGGCAAGCAATTAAATCAAACACCTCCCCATGCATTTTGCTTTTTCCTTTTATCACTTTGTTTTTTATTTTTCTTGCTAACACACTCTATTTTCTTGTCTATCCATTTATTACATACACCTATAACCTATAACCTGTACCTAAAGAGCTGCGGGCTGCCCAACTATTAACCATAGTATACGAAATAAAATGTGTCCATAAAATTCAAAAGTCAAGTCTAAAATTCAATCTTATGGGGTCAGTATCGCCATGTGACAACATGGGTACGTTAGAAATTTAGCTGCAACATATACCGATAACTTATAATGCATTGACTATGGGTCAACATAGAATTTAATGATAACTGAAAGATTTACTCCCTCCATTCCGTCGGTTTATATTGATTTGGTTTGGACACGAAAATCAAGAAAATGTATAAAAAATGAGTAAAGTTAAATGAAAAGTGGGTAAATTGATGAGGCATATCAATATTTAATAATAGATTTGAGATAGTGGAGGAAAGTAGTGGATGTAATAGTGTTTTATATTATAGATTTGAGATAGTGGAAGAAAGTTAGTGGGTGTAATAGTGTTTTTTATTATTAAAACTTTACTATTTTTGGAATGTACACAAATGATGGGACACCCCAAAATAGTAAGTGTATAGAAATGAACGGGACAGAGGGAGTATTTATTTTACTACCTTCCTCCCTCTCATTTCTTTACCATTTCTATTTTCATATTTTGGGAAGTCCCTCCCATTTCTTTACGTTACCAAAAATAGTAAATTTTCCCCACTATTACACACACTACTTTTCCTCATTATCTCATATTTAATAATAATAAACACTATTACACTCACTACTTTCTTCCACTATCTCAAATCCATTACTCCATCTGTCCCAAAATGATAGTCGCTTTTACTTTCTGCACGTGTTTTGAGGTATAATAAAAATGTATTTCCGCAAGTTGTTTTTAAAATTTTCTTTTTCTAAATTAAAATTTAACATTTATATTTTTATTTAGAAAAAAAAATATTTAAAAATAACATTTATAAGTACCTTTTTTTACACATAAAAACACGTGCAGAAAGTCAAAGCGACTATTATTTTGGGACAGAGAGAGTATTAAATATTGATAGGTCCCACCACTTTATCCACTTTCCATCTAACTTTATTCATTTTTATATCTTGTCTTGGTCTCTGTGTCCCTCTCCAATGTAAATAACATTAGGGGAACAGAGAGAATATTTATTTTAAAATAAAAAAATTTATATATTTATAATAAATATTTCTTTAAATAAATTTTGGAATGAGCGAAGAATCATGACAATAAAAGATAGGTCTTTTAATCATTTGAGTTGCTCAATTGAAAGATTTATTAAATTAATCAAGAGTAGCATATATCTGTTTACTCGATTTCGGGAGTCTTTAGGTCCCGTTTGTTATTGTTGGCTTGTTGCTTAGCTTATTTTTGAAAATAAGTAAAAAGTTGTTTGGTAAATTTTAAAAGTAGCTTTTTGAAAAATGGTTTTATCTGAAAAGTGTTCTTAGAGAAAATATATTCCTCATGTTTTTGAAAAAAAAATTGCTTTTCAACCTTTGTCGGAATAGCTACTAATTTATACATCAAAACTCACTAAAAATATTATTATTTATTAATTATATCCAAAACATGCATATATCAAAAATATTACCAAACAATTATCTGATTTTTACAATAATACTTTTCAACACTTTTTTCAATAACACATCATTTTTTAACAGCAATGTCAAACTTAGCCGTAGTTTAGCTACGTGTGGATTAGTCATTTTTTGATATTGTATTTGTATCGTCTCATGGTTAAAAGAGACTTTTAAAAATTTGAATACTTTTGTACAAGAATAAAATTTTGAATATTTAAATTTTAAGGCAACAAATCTATGGAACGGATTATTTCAAGTCATAATTATTTTGATTGAACTTTAATTGTATATTATATCCATGATTCTAAAAATTCCGATTTAGCCAATTAATCCCCGATTAATCCTCTAAGGTAACCAATCGATTCGATTTTTGAAATTCGATTAAACCTATAAATTTATTTAAAATGATATTTTTAATTGTAAATTAGAGTAATATATTAAATACTATTATAATATTCGATTAATACTCCGATTACTCATCGATTACCCGATTAATCTTAAATCGGTATCTCAACCGATTTTTACCGATTACCGATTTTACAACCATGATTATATCTCTTTTAATTTTGTTTTAATTTTAAATTAGTTAAAAATTAATTATAAACGTGTCTTTTCCCTAAAAGCACTTGAACTACAAATAGAAGGGATAGGGAACTACTGATACTTGTTTACATAATTACATTACAGTTCAAATGCTACTTGTTTACATAATTACAGTACAGTTCAAATCTATTTTTTGAAGCATTACTACGTCTGCGTCTTTCTTTGCACTGCTATTTACCTAGAACGGATTTCCAAAGTGTTGCCAAATAACACAATAATTTTTTTATTCATGGAAATACATTAATATATTAAAGAGTAATGCTACGGAACCATAAAAAAAGTTCAAAAAAATTTATCAATTAAATGTGACGATCCTGAAATGGCAAAATGAAGAATTTTAATTGGTGATTCATATGAATGTACGCGAATTCATCTCCTTAATTATTCAAATCAACCAATTATAGAAAGCCACGTGGCATTCAATAAATTTTTTAACATTTATTTGGTTCCCTAACATTTTTCATTAAAAAAATAACAATTTTGTAAATTTTCTTTTTTAAGTCAACAATACATTCAGGCCGAATGATACGAATAAGTTTCTGTGCCGGAATTGGACTGCATAATTTTTGTTATAAGTGCAATATACATAGCCCAGTTGACATCTACAGCCCAATTAAACCCACCCAGCTGACATCTACAACCCAATTAAACCCAAAAACTGATCCTCTAAGGCCCAAACAATTATATTTTCTAAACCAAAGCCCAAAAACATATCCAAGTGCATATAACAACACGCACGACATAAAAAAGGCCTAGGGTTTTAGCTGCTTAATCAATCTCTCTGAAATCAAATCCGAAAACAAAGAGGAAAGGCGAAGATGTTTCCAGGGTTTCAAAAACCAGACAAAAAAGCAGCTCTAAAGCAGCTTCGGATCCATGGAGCTATGTTCGGGGCATGGGTCGTGGCTATTCGGGTCACTCCTTATATTCTTCACTACTTTTCTCATCAGAAACAAGAGCTCTCTCTTGACTTCTAATTAAGCGAGTTAGTTTTTAATTTATTAATCGTTGAATTTTTTGTATTTTTTTTAGCTATTGTATTGAACAGTTTTAATTTTGTTTTTTTGGGTATATTTTGATGCATTGTAGTAGTAGTTATTTGAGTATAGTGAATGATTGATAATTTGAATCGATGAACTTTAATTACTAGACTATGACGAATCGGTGATTGGGGAGAGGAGGGTGGGAGGGAAGGCGGTGTTATTTTAGTTTAATTTGATATTACGGATTGGATTTTTCGGTGTTGGTGGGTATGCTGCTAGATATATTGCTTTGTTTTGAATGATTTAAATTTCTAGTTGTAGATGTTTGGTGTGTAAAAAGCTTTAAGAATTTAAATTTAGGGATTCGGTTGCCTTGAAAGTAGCCTAGTTCTTGACCTTCAATTGCGTAATGTCTTGATGTAGGACACAGGGTTTGATGTTTTAACGAAGCATGTGTATCTAATATAGTATTTCTTTCCGCTGTTGGTCATGAGCATTGGTATATATGTTAGTGTCAAAAAGTTTACAATGTCGTTTAACTATGATTTGATTTTTAGTGCTAATATTTATTATTTATGTTGTTTACCTTGCTTGATGCAGGGGTTCAAGGAAGAGGAGCAGAATGAATTGGATGGATTGTGTGGCACTCCATATTTTGTAGTTCTGTTTTTACGAGATATATTGTTGCCGACATTTATGATTTGCTTTGAGATAATTATGTAGCTAAAGTGTTTTCAAATTTGGCTTGTTGAAGAATAGATGAGATAACTTCGAATGCTTTTTGCGTATATTTTACAAGCTCTTATTTTGCACTGTGCTATCCTCTTAACTTTTAGTAACAGTCTGAGTTTTCTGAACAATAAAATTATTCTCTTTTGCGGCTATATATTTGCTTTTCGTTTATACTTTGGCTAATTGTAGTGTTTGATAATTTCTCTGTTAGCGAGTTAATTGAAGTGACAAATCTGTTCATGTGTCAATCTTCTTACTGATTGCTATAATTAAAGTGTTCATGTGTCAATCTTCTTACTGATGGCTATAATTGAAGTGATTATCTGTTCATGTGTCATTCTTCTTACTGATTGCTATTAGAGTTTCCTCAACCAAGACGCAGACTAAGAAAATAGATATAGGAGAAGAGACACTAGAGCAAACTACATTTAGACATGTTTGGTTGGGTTACTAGCTTGAGCAATTCACATTAGAACATGTATGGTTAGGTTCTGAAATCCAACCTTAATATATGAGGAAGGTATGTAGAAATCATTGTATATTCACTTGTTTAAATGAGTGAATCCTATTCAAACTGCTTTTAGTATGAAAGTTGTTTTAATGGTGATCTAACTGATACCATTAGGTTTTAGGGATATTTATAGAACTTAGAATTGTATCTGTATCCTTGGTGATAATAATTGTGGCCTAACTTTTAACCTTTGTTTGAGTGAACTTTTAACCTTTGGACCAAAAATAGCTGAGCCTGACTTGTTTTGTTATCAGTTATGAAATTTGCAAGTACCCAAATTAACGTGTTTCCACCCTGGCACCGGAAATCTTATAGAGACTAGGGTGGAAGGGTTTTTTTTTTTAATGTGTCCTGCGCTGCGCTTCAACACCCGATACAGGGACTAGGGAGTAAGCGTTTTTTTATATATAAACCCAAGCTGCCACAAGTCCCAGAACTGTACATTTTTTACTGACGTTAGGAGATGAAAGGAAGGAAAATCCCTTTTAAGTTACAGATTTTGAGCCAAACAACCTAAAACCAGAAGATGAATATAGGCTATAGAGTGTTCTCAACTTATGTAAATGCTCCAATGCACGCTAAGGTTGCCAAAATTGTTCAGAATGAAAACGATTCTATTTTGTGAACGAATCTGTGCAATCCAATAATCTGCTGCTGATAACAGTCGTTCACGGTAGCAACCAGCAAGATGAAATTATACCTTATCGAGTTGCACCACTGTATTTAATTTGATTGTAAATTATTGTGAAGTTCTTAAGCAATCGCTATAAAGTTATCGTAATTTTGTGATTCTATTAGTTTTTATTAGAAACAGAAACAATGTACGCCATTAGAGACAAACACGAGATTCAATTGGGAAACAGGAATTTCTCAAAACACACATTTATAAAACACAAAGCATAAGCAGTCACTCACTTAATCTTGAACTACAGAAGAAACTCGCAAACACACTTGAGTTCAACAACTTATTAAAAAAAGAACATTCCGGAACAATCTCAAAGCATCTTCGATCAAGCAATCTTCACCTCGATGATCTTAGGCTTCTTTGGCTCCGGAGGTGGCAACTTCTCCACTGTAACAGCCAACACACCGTCCTGACAAACTGCCTTGATCGTCTCCAAATTAGCATTCTCAGGCAACACAAACTTCCTCATAAACTTGCCAATCCTCCTCTCCAGTTTAACATACTTTACGCCTTCCTTCTCTTCTTTTCTCTGTCTCTCACCACACACCACCAGCACATTATTTTCATCCACCTGCACCTTTATATCACCTGACTTCAATCCCGGCATATCCATCACAAACACGTAGGAATTCGGAAACTCTTTAACGTCTGCTGGAGTTGATGCCATGGCTTTGGCATCTCGAACATAAGTACGAGCATGGTTGGATTTGTTGTTGTCATTGGCAGAGTGATTGTCATCGTCGAGAATGTGGTAGAATGTGTTGAGGAGTGGATCAAATCCCATTACCCTCAAGTCCATTTATGTATGCTAGCAACTCTAGAAACAGCAAAGTGATTTGTTTGTATTTGCGGAAATAGTTTGATATGATATGTTGATTGAGGAAGAGGATTGTTAAGTGGAGAATTTGTAAGTTGCGGTGGGAGGTGAAGGAAAGTTATGGAAAGGAGGGGATGGTTTAAGAGAAGGTTCTGGATTATGGACTTTCTACTTGTTTCAGGAGGCATCTGACTGGAATTAGAAAGGCCTAATAAAGCCCTGTCTGACTTGTTCAAAGATGGTTAGATTTTTTAACCAAACCAATTGAATATATGTCTGAAATATTTAAAATTGAAAAATTATACCAAGAAAAGAATACATGTCTGTGACATGTATCCATGTAATAATACTGTACTTGCATTGCTTTCCGCATTTCCCGGATGTAAAAGAACTGCAGATAAAACATTGTTGAGCTTATATTTACTCCTGGAGAAGGTCAAATTTCTGCAATGCCACTTCTAGTAGTTTCTCTTAAACAGCCTACGGGATGGTTTTGGGGGGTTGTCTAATAGTAAACATCTGCTCTCCCACACCAACAGCTTAAATTTTACGAAAGAGCCTCATCTGCAGCATTTGGCGAAGAGAAGTTTGTGCCACCTGCTTGTGATTTCAATCACCTAGTTTGCACAAATAAGGATCATCGAGCTCCTACGTAATTAGAACAGGGAAGGAAGGGGTATAATCAGGACAGGAAAGGAAGGTTCTTGCACATATGCTTCTGTGATAAGAGATTTTAATAGGACGAGGTCTTTGATACAAGACGAGAGAAGTAGTTGCAAAACCATAGTCCTACTTTCTTTCAGAGCCCAAAATTTAATCACCCAAGACCAGGGTTGTAAAAATCGGTAACTCGGGCCGAGTACTCGGCCGAGTACTCGTTTTGGACCCCTAAACCGATCCGAGTAGTGACTGATCGGACCAAAAACCGGTTTTTGCTATAACTCGGTCAAGACTCGGGTTGACTCCGAGTAATCGGGGTCAAACTCGGGTTTGACTAAATAATATTTTTTTTTGCTAAGTATTAAAATATAATTTTTATTGCTCAACTTATAGACTATAGTTATAATCTAGATTCGGTCCAATTAAAAGTCCTCTCTCCCAAAGATTCTATACATACACTTATATCACATTTAAATATTATTAGTAATATTAATATTATTACTTGGACACATGTACACTAAAATTAGAATAAATATTATTAGTAATATTAATATTATTACTTGTTAGCAGGGTTGTAATAATATTATTAGTAATATTAATCTTATTGTTAAGTTTTAATTTTAACACATGTATATTAAAATTAGAATAAATACATATAAATTATGAAAAAAAAAGTTAAAAAATAATATCCGATTAGTAGTCCGAGTACTCATTCCGAGTACTCGCCGAGTTTCCGATTACTCATTTTTCTGGACCAAAACCGATTTGGTCCGATTTCCGATTTTTACAACCTTGCCCAAGACCCTCTTAAAAGCTCCTTTCCTGCCACCAAGCTGCCAAATAATCATCTATAACTCATACTCTAATAGCTAAACCCCTTCTTTCATATGCCAAATTCATAGCAAACACCATCATGAGCATCCCCGCAATTATGTCTAACTGTGCAAACCAGTCCTACGTTGGTTGCTACAGCAAAAAAGGCACCAAGCTAATTTGTAAAAACTGCACAACCAATGCTACAATCAGAATCAGGCAACATCAAAGGGATGAATATGTAGTATACGGCGTTCAACTCATGGAAATACTCTTGAACATCATTGCCTACAGATGTATACAGCTTAGAGCCTTGCCAATATTTTTCAAGCAACGAAAGTGCAGAATGCAAAAACAAATTCTATTTTGTCAGTGCAATCCATGTTCCCTTCCCGCGTTCTACCAAAGCAGCAAGATTACGACCCAAGCAATCCAAAAAGCTGCTGATGATAACAGCCTTGATAAATTTAATCACAGAATCAGCAAAAAGGATGCATTTCTTCTGTAAGTGGTAGCCACAGCATTACACCACAGTATTGCAATTTCGAAAACAGGGTCATCCATGTACTTATGTTATAGTCTTTCGTGTGAGTTTTTGTATTAAAAGTGATTAGTTTGAAAACGCATATTAAAGAACTCTCATCATAACCATTTGTGAACCATAATATAGAGATTAGTTCAAATGAGAACTCCTTTCAGTCTTGGTCTCGAATCTAAGAAATTGCTTGCAAGTAAAATAACAGAACTGAAAGTTCTTCTCATAACTTAAATTCTTAAGGAGTCATCCACGGAACTCATCTCTCACAAAGTCACAATGTAACTTATTGTGAAAGTGTACAAACTACAAAGACCTAAAAACTAGATTGTAAATGAAATAACTGAAATTTAGTTTACACAAACACTGATCTAAACTGGTTATGATTTTTGATTAATTACACAATTGTTGAATGTGAAAGTTCTCAAGGAGTTCTCTACTGAATTCAACCGCTGTTCTAGAAATTCTGCTTCACCCAAATAATCATTCAATTGTAAAGTTCTCAAGCGATCGCTACTAAGGTACTGTAATTTCATAATTTTTTAAAAATTTTATATGAAACTGGAACAACATGCGCCATTAGAGAAGAATACGAGATAGATTGGGAAATGGGAACTGCTCTAAACACACATTTAAAAACACAAAGCATAAGCAGTCACTCCCTTAATCTTGAACTACATAAGAAACTCGCAAACACACTTGAGTTCAACAACTTTTGAAAACTAAAGAACATTCCAGAACAATCTCAAAGCATCTTCGTTTAAGCAATCTTCACCTCGATGATCTTAGGCTTCTTTGGCTCCGGAGGGGGCAGCTTCTCCACCGTAACAGTCAACACACCGTCCTGACAAACAGCCTTGATCGTCTCCAAATTAGCATTCTCAGGCAACACAAACTTCCTCATAAACTTGCCAATCCTCCTCTCCAGTTTAACATACTTTACGCCTTCCTTCTCTTCTTCTCTCTGTCTCTCACCACACACCACCAGCACATTATTTTCATCCACCTGCACCTTTATATCACCTGACTTCAATCCTGGCATATCCATAACAAACACGTAGGAATTCGGATACTCTTTAACGTCTGCTGGAGTTGATGCCATGGCTTTGGCATCACGAACATAAGTACGAGCATGGTTGGATTTGTTGTTGTCATTGACAGAGTGATTGTCGTCGTCGAGAATGTGGTAGAATGTGTTGAGTGGATCAAATCCCATTACCCTCAACTCCATTTTATGTATGCCAGCAACTCTAGAAACAGCAAAGTGATTTGTTTGTATTTGCGGAAATTGTTTGATATGATATGTTGATTGAGGAAGGGGGTTGTTAACTGGAGAATTTATAAGTTGCGATGGGAGGTGAAGGAAAGTTCTGGAAAGAAGGGGATGGTTTAAGAGAAGGTTCTGGATTATGGACTTTCTACTCGTTTCAGGAAGCATCTGACTGGAATTAGAAAGGCTAAATAAAGCCCTGTCTGACTTGTTCAAAGATGGTTAGATTTTTTAACCAAACCAATTGAATATATGTCTGAAATATTTAAAATTGAAAATTATACCAAGAAAAGAATACATGTCTGTGATATGTATCCATGTAATAATACTGTACTTACATTGATTTCCGTTCACGTAGCATTTCCTGGAGGTAAAAGAACTGCAAATAAAACATTGTTGCACTTATATTTACTCCCGAGGAAGGCCAAATTTCTGCAATGCCACTTCTAGTAGTTTCTCTTAAACAACCTACGGGATGGTTTTGGGGGGTTGTCTACAGCTTAAACTTTACGAAAGAGCCTCATCTGCAGCATTTGGCAAAGAGAAGTTTGTGCCACCTGCTAGTGATTTCAATCACCGACTTTGCACAAATAAGGATCATCGGGCTCCTAGGTAATCAGAACAGGGAAGGAAGGGGTAATCAGGACAGGAAAGGAAGGTTCTTGCACATATGCTTCTGTAATAAGAGATTTTAATAGGTCGAGGTCTTTGATAGAAGACGAGAGAAGTCGTGCAAAACCATAGTCCTACTTTCTTTCTGAGCCCAAAATTTAATCACCCAAGACCCTCTTAAAAACTCCTTTCCTGTCATAAGTAGCAGTTACCAGGAGGCGGTGAGTAGCAGTTAGCAGGAGAAAAATGTCATGGTCAACAGCCTGTAAGCGTAGTCTAGCACCAAGCTGCCAGATAATCCATAACTTGTCAAAACTCACAAGAAGACCATAAATAAGCACAATAATAATCATCTAACTCATAATAGCTACACCCCTTCTTTCATATGCCAAATTCATAGCAAACACCATCATGAGCAGCCCCGCAATTTATCGCCTCCACCGCTGCCCTAGCTTCCTCATAAATATCTTGGACCTTAATCCCTTGGCGGATCATTTCCCTGCGATATTCCCTGACATGATCATTGATGTGTTTTCCATGTGGTGTTCTGGACAGGAAAAGAAACGGAAATTACCAATCCAGAACACCACATGGGAAAACGCGTCAATGATTATGTCATAGAATATCGCAGGGAAATGATCTGCCAAGGGATTAAGGTCCAAGATATTTATGAGAAAGCTAGGGCAGCGGTGGAGGTGAGGAAAAAGGCGAAAAAGGCAAAGAAAGAGCTGAAGAAGAAAGTTCGAGAGGCTGAGATGCAGAAGAAAAGAAGTCAGCAGAGCGGAGCAGGTGATGGCAGAGAGTAGTCGCGTGTATCCTGACTAAATCAGGATTCTTTTGGACATTTATACAAGTAAATTTGAACTGTGAAAACGCTATTTGTGACATGGGGATCATGACTTCAAGCTAAAGAAACAGAGATTTGATGAAGGGAGATAGTACCTTGTTCACTGATAGTCCACTTATTTTGAGATTTAGATTATCTATGTAGCTTGACTTTAATAACTCAGTCCCTAAACGTCTGCTTCTTACTTGGTTGCAAATGTCTTCTAAAGTTGCCAGTAGTACCCCCAACTCCTAGATTCAGAGAAAGAAGGACAAATACAGGTGCTTAGAGATTAACATTACTACATAGACAGCTCGATCGGATGTACTTTGAGGATTAACAGAACTTCACTTCGCTTGTTTCAAACAAATAAGAAGTGGCAGATCAACTTGTTTTATTTGACAAATCAGATCACCAAAAACAACTATGCATGTAAATCATGTGTACATAATACTAACCAGTATGTAAAGACTTATTAAGTAGATGATTTGTATGACAGTGATATTAAAAGCTCGCGTTATGTGCAACTGTGGTAGGTCTCGTGACAAACTTGGTAAAGCATACGTCAAGCAAGATTCCAATAAATCATAAATGTAATGTGCAAGATACTTCGGCTACAAGTGCTAAATGTTGCTATAAAATAGAAATATATTGATTAAAAACATCTGAATATCAAAGCTGGTCTGACAAACACTGTATTGTTTATACTTTGTAGTAAAACACTACAAGGCTACAACAAATTTTACTAGAATATATGATCGATTAATAAACTTCCAAATCAAGGTGTAAATTGCTTCCGCAAATGACAGTTCATGACTCATGAGCATGCAGCACTACAAAGATATGACAACTAGGAAAGCAAACTATATTTAACAAATATGATTTGCATTAATGAGATAAAAGATTTATTCCATTAGTGGATTCAGCAATTTCTATCATACTAATCAACAGAATACAATTTACCAACATGAATTTGAAATTAAACTTTAAGAACTCACTTGCTATTCACAGTCAATGAATCCAAGTAACCCATATCTTTAAGCACAAGTCTTCCAATTTGAATTTCTTGCATTCCGAGCAATTCGCAAAAAATTCTGCTGAACCTTAGTACATTTCAAAAAAGGACAATTCTCTGCATAAATACAGCTTCATAGTCAATTAGTCATGAATAATCTCAAAGGTTCCAATAAAAGCGCCACAATTTAAAGTAAAATTTGTTTTGTTGGAAGCGTAAAGGATGTGAACAGAACAAATGTTGGACATTTTCAAGATAATTCAGCTTAACTTTCATTGCTAACCTCGTTGCATTACAACGATTACAATACAACGGAATCCTTCCACTTCACATGTGATATCGTTCCATTTTCCTACTCCAAATCATTCAAATACTTCAATCATCTTCTTCTTACACTCCAGCATCTTCTACATTCTCATCGCGGTCTCTTTAACCCTTTCCTTCCACATCTAAGTACCTTCAGATCATTCATTCCTGCATTGGGTACACCAAGGTATCCACATTCTAAAATATTAAAGGCATTGGACATGAGATCACGATTCAATTTCTTCCTGCTGTTCTTGCATATCAACCATCTCCTTCCTTAGTTTTCTAGCTTGCTCCTCGCTCCCTTGCTTCATGTATCCATCTATAAAAGCATTATATATCTCAGAATTAGGCTCATGCCCTTTCCCAACCATCTCAGCCTGAAGCTTTAATCCATCTTCCATCCTTCCCTCCTGACACAAACCCTTGATAACAAACTCGTAACTTGTGCCCTTTGGAACAATATCATGTTTCTTGACAGCATCCCGTAGATACTCCAATGCTTCGAAAACTTTATTCTTCCCACAAAGTCCCCTAATCACTTCATCAATTGTCAAACTCTCAGGTCTAAAACCTTTCCTACACAGTCCCTTGTACTTAAGCAAAGCCGACTCAACATCCCCAATCTTACAATATCCACTTATAAGATGCTCGAAAGTAACACAACTACAATCCACACCATCAAACTCCATCCCTCGAAAAAACTCCTCAGCCCTCTTAACCTCTCCAATCTTACAAAATCCACCAATTATCGTATTATAAGCAACCAAATCACGCTCCAAACCCTTCCTTCCCATTTCCTCCCACACCCTCAAAGCATCCACCATCCTCTCAACTTCACAATACGTCGCAATCAAAACACTAAAACTATACGAATTCGGCTCACACCCCCTCCTCACCATCTCCTCCCAAACCTCTTCCACATTCTCAACCAACCCTTCTCGATAAAAACCAATCATAATCACATTAAACGTATGCACATTCGGCACCACAACCCTCACGCCCTTCCCATCCAAATCCCCCTCGAAACCCCCAAAAATCTCTTTATACAAATCATAACCAACAAAACAATCAAGACTCTTACAAACACACTTAATCAAATCATTACAAGTACTAATCTTTAAAAACAGACCCCGAGACCGCAACATTCTCGCAACCTCCAAAGCCTGATCAATTCTTTTCGCCTGCAACAACGAAATTACAAGTAAATCAAACACAAAAGGAGCAGAATCACAAACCCTATAAGTCCTCATCAAACACTCAAAAATCTTGGGCTTTTTCGAAAAACCACCCAAATGGGCCTCTCTAAATTTCCCCAAAACACATTGTATCATCCTCTGAGCCTCTCTTTTTTGCCTACCACGTGCAAGAACATGAATAATAGTACAATAAGAGTCTAACGAGTGAGTACAAAGTGAGTGTTGAACAGTGAAGTTGAAATAGTTGAGGGCAAGATGGGGATTATTGCGAAGTTGGAGGGTAATTTGGGAAACTTGGGTGGGTGTAAAACCGGCCGGGAAGAGTTGCCGGAGATGGGTCCACCGGGATTTTGAACGGTGGTGTTTGAGAAGGGTGACGGCGGTTGAAATTACGGTTTTGTCCTCGGGGAGAAGGGAAGGGGTAGTGGAGGATGAGAAGGGGAGTGAGAGTTTTGGAGGGGTAAAATGGGGAATTGGGTTTTTGATGAGGGATGAAATAGATGGCATTGTTGGTCAAGTTTGAAGCTTTTTTGTGTTTGCATTTGGGTGCGTACAGAATGGAAGACTGAAGAGAAATACAAAGTGATTTATTACCTTTTCAATGGATGTTACCGTTTTTTTTGATTTCGAAATGGAAAACAAAATTTGACAAAAAAAAAAGAAATGGAAAACAAAATGATAAAAAAATATGGAATTTAAAAGAAAAGATAGGATTTTTTTTCACAAATAGTTAAGATTACACTAAAAAAACGGATTTTTCCTACCGATCATTTCTCACCGTCATCATTTCCTATCGATCAATTCCTACCACTTTTCCCCATTTTAAAATAATAGTAGGAATTGAACGGTAAAAAATGCCATTTTTTTTTATTTTTTTTTAACCGGGAACTACCCCACACACTTGTATGTGGGATTTCAAACCCGGGGAGATATATCGCTGAGCCCTACCACCCAGTACTCCCACGTCAATCCGAAGCTTTCGCTCCGAGGTAGGTTCGAACCCCTGACCTTGGCTAAACCAGGGAAAGGGGGTGTCCACTCAGCCTTACAAAGTGCCTGAAACAATTTCTATCGATGTGCGCAAAAGTAGTCGGTAGAAAATGACTCTGCACTTGCTACAATTCTAATGTAAGCAGTTGATAGGCTGATGACGTGTACGGGGTCCGCCCACGTGTCATCTGACGTGGTGCCATCGTCCAAGTTGGCATATGGATCCTCGCAATGTGACATATCACGTCAACATGTGGGGACTCACGTTGATTCGGACAGTATCATTTTCTACCAAAGACATTTTTCACTTAAGCAATTCCTACCGGAGGGGGCCGATAGGAAATGCGGCTTCTTCTATTGATTTAGTGCCTTTTCCTACCAATTTGACGGTAGAATAAGGCCGATTTTCTTGTAATGTTAGAAACTTTTTGCAAAAGAAATAAATAGATTTAAGTATTATCACAAACTTTATTAATTCCATATCTACTCAGTTTTTTAAATTTATATTATGTTTTATTAGTATTAATATAAAGTATAAATTAATATTCTACACTTTATAATACTATTATTTATTTATTTTATTATATGTTTACTAGTCAAAAATATGCACATCTTGTATAATTAGATTTTAGATTCTAGGATTGTACCTTTCTTACATCGAATTAAGTTTATATTTTGTTTTTGAATATGTTGGTTGAGTTCTTTGTACAAATCTATACTATTATGTAAAAGCCGAAACATTAAAAGTTTGTTTGGTTGGTTGGTTGGTCGGTCGGTTAGTACGGTACATGTTGATTTTACTTATTTACCCTTACTCAGTTACATATCTACTAATTAATCAATTTCCTTTTTTAGGTTAAACATATTATCTTTTCTATTTTTTCATGAACTAAATAATTTCCTTTTTCAGGTAAAATACACAACTTTTATATTTTATCTAACTAAAATATCTCCTTTAAGAAACAATTTCCTTTTTCAGGTTAAACATATTACCTTTTCTATTTTTCAATTACATATCTACTAACTAATCAATTTCCTTTTTCGGGTTAAATATATTATTTTTTCTATTTTTTCAAGAACTAAATAATTTCCTTTTTCATGTAAAATACAATATCTTTTATATTTTATCTAACTAAAATTTCTCCTTTATGAATCAATTTCATTTTTCAGGTTAAACATATTACCTTTTCTATTTTTCAATAATTAAATAATTTTTTTTTCAAGTAAATTAGAATATCTTTTACATTTTATCTAACTAAAATTTCTCCTTTTTAAAAACACTATGAACAATTTTATTTAATAAAATAACATAGTTATATTATAATTACTATTAACTAATCAATTACCTTTTCCAGTCAAAACACGTTACCTTTTCTCTTTTCTCTAACTAAAATCTTTCTTTTTCCAATTATATCATGAACGGTTACCTTTTTTAGCCAAAACACGTTACCCAAACCTCCTTTTTCCCAATTATATCACGGGCGTTTCTATTCAATAAAAATAAATAATAATATTATAATACTAATAAATAATCGATTACCTTTTCAACTAAAATTTATCATCATCTTTTTCTTTCTTGACAAAAAAAAAATTTATCATCTTTTTTTTTCTAATTAAATTCCTTTTTTGTAGAAATATAACGGACAACATTAATTTCTCATCTTCTAAAAATTATGAGCAATTTTATTTAGTAAAATAACATAATTAAATTATAATTACTAAAAACTAATCAATTACCTTTTTCATCTAGAACATATTACCTTTTTATTTTCTCTAACTAAATCCTCTCTTTTTTTAATCATATCACGGGCATTGTATTTAATATAATGTAGTAATAATTTTATAATTACTAATAATTAATCGATTACCCTTTTCAACTAAAACCTATCATCTTTTCTATATTTTCAAACTAAAATCCCTCCTTTTCTAGAAATATCACGGATAACATTTATATAATTGTTATCAAATTAATTTAAATGGATGACATTTTTTTATATAATATTAAAAAAATCCGTGTATCGCACGAGTTTTAGGCTAGTTATTGTTGAATTCTACATGAGTATTTATTTCGGATATGTCATATTTGAAAATGAAAATGTATTATGAGTTGCCACGGGTGTTTATGTTTTTTTCTAATATTTTATTGACGTTTACGATCGGAATTGTCACACAAAATTTTTCACTATCTTTCTTGCATCTTCAACTTGTCAATTGTCTAATTTTTGGAATTAGGTCATATACATGTGTTTTTGAGTTTATGTTTTATTTTTGCCTATTTTTTATTGTCATTATTACACCACCATCATCGGATCAATCTTGTGGTAAGTCTCAGGATCAAGGATTTTAAGGATAAATTGTTGGGTTTTTTTTAATATGTCCCATTTTAAAATGTCATTTATAATTATGTCCTATATTTATTTGTTATTATAAATATATCCCATTTTTTATTTTGTCCTTTTTTTTAATTGTAACCATGATTAAATAACTAATTATACATTTTTAAAAGACAATTTTATCCTCATATTAATAATTATAATATATTTAGTTTTTAGTGTAAATTTTACAGACAATTTAATACTAGTAAAAAGATTGGACAAGCATGAACTCTACTTTTACTAACTACTACTACCAAGTACTACCACTACTACAAAGAACAGGATATATATACATATACAAAAAACTAGAATGAGGTGTTCCATCAACACATGAAAGGAGAGACCGAGAAACTTGGTAACAGAACAAAATATTGGGTCGACGAGAAAGGGTGCTCTTACGGGGCCAGAGCTTGGAGGAGAAGTTGACGGTGGCGTCGGAAAAGAAGGGTGGGAAGAGGAAGAGGAGGAGGAGGGAGAAAGAAAGAGAATAGATATTATTATGTATTAGGGGTATTTTGGTCTTACTAAATATAAATATATGTATAATTATATGTATATGAGTTAAATAAGAGCTAAATTTTAACCATAGGACATATTTATAAATTATGAATAAAGTGGGATATAAACATAAAATCACCCCTTAATTTGCGACAAATTTAATAAATATCCTAAAATGTTTGAACAAATAAATTTCAAATGAAAAAAATTTCCTTTATCAGGACTAGTTAGTACGTTTATTAGAGTTGTTCGTGTTGGGTTTCAAGCAATCAAACGCAGCGGAAAAACGCGAAAAATAAAAATAAAATTGAAACCTACCGCAAGGATCCATGCGAGAATTGTATATTTAATTCTTAGTTCACAGAAATCAGTACCTTAAAGAGCTTTTCGATGTCTGAGAGTGAAAAATGGATTGTTCGATCACCACGTATCCCGCACGAGCGATGTACGTCTCTATGGTATCCACACGAACGCTTTCTTGAAGGAATCGTAGTGTACTGGCACCAAGAACTTGAATTTTCTCCTCTCTTGCTCTCTCATCTTTTGCTGTTAGTGTTTAGTGTTTTTAATGATAATAAAAACGTGTATCTCCTAGCAGCCACAAAAGAGAGTTATATAGCTGTAGATAAAAACGAAATTCTAACTCTAATCTCTTTAGAGTTTGTCTCAATCCAAATTCTGTTAAATCTCATCTTATTAAGTCTTACTTAATAAGCAAGCTACTGAATTTTGGATTATTAATAATTCGAATTTAGTTTCTTTAATTAATCAAGTCAATACTTAATTAATTAATTAACAATTCGATTTATCATCTTAATTTAAATCCGATTATTTAAATTAAATTATCCTTCAAGCGCTCTTGTGTGTGACCCTATAGGTTATTATTATATTGATAACAATTTTATTTAATAAATAAAATCGTAAACAATGAGCGGTATCTAGTAATACATCATTGTTACCAAATTAATAATAATTAAATCGGTGAATCGATTTCGCCTTTCGTGAATAATGTTACATGTAATATAATCCCTTAACCATGATATTATAGATTAAACTGGAGGCATGGAATGTGTCATCCTCGTCATAATTTAATCTTTATTTTTTTGATCGATGAGTAGACTATTCAATCAAATCACTATTTGAGCACGACCATGCATTTCATAGTCTAACTCAAACAAGAGGCCAATAATATCACTCCTATATATTTGTATATATTAAGGAGGGTTAAATTACATCTAGATCATTCACATTTCTCATACGATTCATAATATACCCAAGACCACCTTTATCATTACCCGATTAAAGATAACTTTTGATAGAATCAAAATATATTAATTCTCATATAGAAATGTAATGACTTCAGGTCTAAGGATCATTACATCATTATCACATTGAGATTCATAATGACACATTTATTCATTCCATGTCGAATCTCATAGTGGGTCTATCCAGTACATCGTACTCATACATGTACCTATGCATTGACTTTAGTATCATCATACTTATGATCATTGAGAAGTGATCATCAGTCAATCAACATACTAGTCTCGATGTATTATTATTGTCCCAATAACAATAATACTTGACTAGGGATGTTCAAGATTATTATACTGTATATTATCTCATAGTTATATAGTTCGTATCAATAATCTAGGGACATTTATTATACTAACAATTATATCGTAGCAAATACTAAGCATAATAAAACATCAATATAATCAAAATAGAACATAAATGTCAATGACGAAGTTTAAATAAACTGAAATGTATTGCCTCTAGGGCACCTACACTAACAATCTCCCACTTGCACTAGAGCCAATCATTCATATTCCTAATACCTATGGAACTAGTGTGACTTTCGTGCTTCTGCTGCGATAGAGGCTTAGTCAGTGGATCAGCAACGTTATCATTGGTATGCAATTTACATATGTGTATATCTCCTCGCTCGTTAATCTCACGAATAAGATGATATCTTCTAAGTATATGTTTCGCCCTGGAGTGCGATCTTGGTTCCTTTGCTTGTGCTATGGCTCCATTATTATCGCAATAGAGATCAATGGGATCTGCTATCGATGGAACCACACCAAGCTCAGTGATGAAGTTTCGGATCCAAACTGCCTCCTTAGCTGCTTCACAAGCAGCAATATACTCAGCCTCCATTGTAGAATCAGCTACTGTTTCTTGTTTCGAACTTTTCCAGCTAACAGCACCTCCGTTGAGACAAAACACAAAACCAGACTGGGATATAGAATCATCCTTGTCTGTTTGGAAACTAGAATCAGTGTAACCTTTTACAACTAGTCCCTCTTCCCCTCCATACACCAAGAACGAATCTTTAGTCCTTTTTAAGTACTTTAGAATGTTCTTGACAGCTATCTAGTGAGCTTCACCTGGATTAGACTGAAACCTGCTCGTCATGCTTAAAGCATACGACACATCAGGATGAGTACATATCATTGCATACATGATAGATCCAATTGCAGAAGCATATGGAATCTTACTCATGCGGTCCTTTTTATCTTTCGATTTAGGACTATCTTTATCTGAGATCGTTATCCCATGAGACATAGGGACAAATCCCCTTTTTGCATCTTGCATCCCAAAACGATGCAATACTTTGTCAATGTATGTACTCTGACTTAGGCCAATCAATCTTCTTGATCTATCTTTATAGATCTTGATCCCTAATATATAGGAAGCCTCACCTAAGTCTTTCATGGAGAAATTCTTTCCTAACCATGCCTTAACAGCCTGTAGAGAAGGTATGTCATTCACAATCAGTAATATATCATCAACATATAGAACTAGGAATGCCACAGTGCTCCCACTAACCTTCTTGTAAACACAAGGTTCATTTTCATTTTGAACGAAGCCAAACTCTTTATGTGACGCCCCCCAAATCCGGGCTCAGAAGATTTGGTCGTCAAGAGAAAAATCCTCAAAATAAAACATTTGTTTAATAATAATCATTCACTTGTGATTGACCAACCCTAGAAATATAACATCTGTGACCCCAAACATACCAAGATCTTTTAAGGTTATAGGGCTAGAAACAAGAATCCAAATTCCATTAAGTAAAAAGTATTCCTTCTTTACAACATTCTCTTTGATCAAATCTTAAATCCTGGTGTAACTTCGATAAGAAGTACGCCAGACCAACTAAACTATTACATAATAATAATAATAAATAGTAGAACTCAATTATATAAAATAGATCTTACACTAAATCCAGATCTTACACTATCTTTACTGAAATATTAAAATTTACAACGGCAAGTATGAACGAAAGAAATGCTCAGCAAGAATATAAAAGTTTTGATATAAAACCAGTATAAGTGGGGCATAAAATCAACTGAAATGTAAAACAGTTTATAGAGAAACTGAATCAACAACTGTGATATAATTCAAATCATCACTGAAATCATTTGGCATGTCATAAAAATGAATCATCTGCCAATTCACAATATATAATAGCCATTCGGGCGATATGGATTGGATACACTTTACTGAAACACCATTGCCCCCTGATCAGGTTTAAAAGCAATGGGACCCTTTATACTCCACTAGTACAGCTATACCCGTGTGTATAATCCGGATTTCATGAGGGTACCAAAATAGGCAAGTAATGTTAGCCTATAGGAAGATGGAATGGTTACTATATCCTCCTTAAATATTGCTAGACCATGACAGCTATCATGGCCTCCTACGCTTTACCATTTTCCAATCCAATAGAGCAATTTCCGAATTCAACAGGAAATGTTTAGTTTCACATACAGTTCACATCCCTATTATTTACTACGATAATAAGGATATGAAGAGTTTATCTTAAACAATTCCCCACATCAAGGGTACCAATATCAAGTAACTTTGTTCGCACAAAAATATTTAAGAATCAAAAATAGCTCTGAACAATAACTATTTGTCATGATGTGAATCAATGAAACATAAAATAAAAGTGTTTAAGATGATCAAGAAAATACTTGCATCTGGTCCTTAGCTATTGCGTAATGCCGAAGTAATACAACTATCTCTTTCTTCTATCTCACGTCATCACGTCCTCTGTTTTAATCATGATTCGGTTTACGCTTTAGTGGCTGCCACGAGTCTGATCTGTCGACATTGAGCCCGCGCGTCAACTTCAACAATCAAACCAATATCTCCGTTGGAAGAAAATAAATGGAAATGTCCCTTCTAAACATAGACGTTTTCCCCGGTGTTAAAACACCTCACAATAAATCCAACAATCCACAAATAATACTGTATCCATCTCCACCATTTTCATAACCCACAAAGAATACCACATCTATTTCCAACCCTCTTCATTATATCTCCGCTGACAAACCTAAGTCAATACTTACCAATTAATCCTCGATAAAGAAATAAAAATATAATTACAACGCTTAACCCTCGAAGTAAACACTTCGATAATTCACATCGCACGTAAAGAGACTAATAAGTAGGTCACATAATCACATAGCACGTATTTCACATAGCAGATACGACTCACAAATAAAAGAGCACTCAAAGTATTTTTAGAATATTTAAAAATATTTTTAAAGCAATTAAAAGAATTTTAAACGATTTAAATACCCCTTTTTGAATCAAAACGGATCATTAATAAACCCTCCTGGTAATTATTGGATCCCCAAAATATTTTAATAAGTATTTAATCCGGGTTTATAAATAATTTTAGAATTTTAAAACTATTTTTATCGCTTCCGGATTATTTTTAGAATTTTAAAACAGTTTTATTTCATTTTAAACAAATAAAGAAAGAAATATTAAAGGTAAAATAATATTTAGAAAATAAATAAATCATTCTATTTTCCAAAATAATTAAATTTGATTATTTTACATCATATTTAAATAATATTTAATTAATTAAATTAATTGATTATTATTAATTAACCAATCAATTTAAATTAATTAAAATATTAGATAAATAAATTTAAAATAATCAATTAAAATATATTTTTGAATAAAATAATTTATTAAAAATTTAAAAGTATTTTTCGAAATTGAAAATATTTTATTTTGAGTTTTAAAATTATTTTTCGAATTTTTGAAAATAAAATTCGAATTTATAAATAAATTATAAAATAATTTTTGAAAATAAAAATTTAATTCAGAAATAAATTCTGAATTTCAAAAATATTTTTAGAAGTAATTTTCTGAATTTTATAATTAAATTTAGAATTATTTAAAAGATTTTTAAAAGTAAATAAAAGTAAATAAAAGTAAAATAAGTAAATAAGTTTTTTTTTTCTTTATAACAGGCGTCTTCTTCAACAGACCCCCCCTCTACTGTTCATGCCGGACGGTGGAAAGTCCGGCGATGCTCCGGCGAAGCCCAAAACGTCTCCTATTCGATTGGTTTTTGCTTGTAAAACGTACCAAAATGACCCAGTACTTTAACCATAAAAATAAATTCGGAAACCAGTCAACTATTTGCCGATTCCGGCAAAAAAAATAAAACTTTCCGGCGAGCTTCTAACTTTCCGACGAACCGAAAATCAACACCAAACTCAATTTTCTTTACATCAAAACGAAGTTTAGGAGTTCAACAATTCATATCTAACATCAAGAACATCAAACAATCAACCAAGAACCCAGAAAATCAAAATCAAAGTTCACCCCACCAAATTTCGATTTTCTTATTTAGGACACTAAAATTCAAACAAAAACTATCACAATACTCCTGGGATCATAAGAAATCTATAGACACTAACCACTTCAACAACAAATCACTACACAATCCACAGCAAATTAAACAAATTCGAAAATTAAAATAAAAAAAACAAATTTTCGAACAAAACAATTTTGGTTATGAACACTTACATAAACATGTAGTAGAGATCAAGAGCTTCAGTTTGGTTACTCATACGAACGATTTGAATAACAGAATCACCTCCAAAAGTGAGTTTGATCTTCAAGAACACCAAGAACACAAAATAAAGAATTTCCAGAAAATAATTTTAAAAAAACTGATTTTTTAGAATTTTTATAAAATTAAAAATAATTATTCTGCTATTTATATTAATCAAAAAGTAATACCCCAAAAATATTTTTAACCCCTAATTAAAATTATTAAGCATTAAAAATAATTTTTATGGGATAAAAATGTAAAATTTTTATTTTTAAACAAATATAATATAAATATCAAAATTTCCCAAAAATTATGAATTTTACAAAAATTACAAAATAATGCATTTTTAAATATCCTATCATTATATAAAAATAATTTTATCAAAAACAAGACCTCGAATTCAATACAGGGGCTGGATCCGGAAATAAAAATGCGAAATAACTGTATTCTAAAAATATAAAATTTACAGAAAAATAGTATAAAATATTCTATGCTACACAGAAGTCACATAACACGTATGGGATAATTTGGCTATTTAATAAAAATTATAATGCGTTTAATTGCATTATAAATAAACTAACACACAGTAAATTAAACTAAAAATATATTTTAATATAATTAATTACACATAATTTTACCTGATTGATCAAAAATATAAAATACAAAATTTTCAAATATTTTCATAATGCACCCAAATATTAATGGGGCACGGATAAGATACCGGGTAAAATTTTAGTACGAGAAAAATATAGTTTTGATCCTTAAAATTCTAAAATAATCTCAAGTTACCAAAAATGTGAAAATATTAAATTTTAAACATTTTAATAATTTATACAAATAAATCTTTTTTTACACGGGTAGAATACCGAGTATAATTTTTGTACCAATAAAATACCAACTCGATCCATAAAATTTTAAAACAAACTAAATTTTTCACTTTTGATAAAAATATAAATTTTTAATAAACATTTTTACTAACACAGACAGTACCAAATACAGTCTACCCGAATAACCTATTAACAATTAAACACATAACTGCATTCAAGTTAGAATTAAATATTCACAATCTTATTATTCCTTTATGGAAAACCAATAAAATATTTAAATAATAATAATAATAAATCCGGAAAAAAATTGGGGTTGTTACACTTTAACTGTGTGGTCAAAACGAATATTCCATCTCCTTGAAGCTTGCTTTAGTCCATAAATGGACCTGATTAGCTTACATATCTTTCTAGCATCCTTTGGATTTACAAAACCTTCAGGTTGAATCATATATACATCTTCTTCAAGGCTTCCATTAAGGAAGGCTGTCTTGACATCCATCTGCCAGATTTCATAATCGTTGTAAGCTGCTATCGCAAGCAAAATCCTAATGGATTTGACCATTGCTACTGGTGAAAAAGTTTCATCATAATCAATACCATGAATTTGTTTGAAACCTTTTGCAACCAAACTAGCTTTATAGGTCTGGACCTTTCCATCCATGTCAGTCTTCATTTTGAAGACTCATTTGCACCCAATGGGTTTTACCCCTTCAGGTGGATCAACCAAAGTCCATACTTTGTTTTCATACATGGAATCCATTTCAGATTTCATGGCTTCTAGCCATTTCTCAGAGTTTGGACTGTTCATAGCATCTTGATAGGTAAGAGGCTCATCTTGATCCATGAGCATTATATCACCATTATCGACTAGGAGAAATCCATAATATCACACAGGCTCATGGCGAATCCTACCAGATCTACGAATAACTTGTGTTTCTTGAGAAATATTCTCTTCAAGACTATCTTGAATATCTTGCTCACGTTCCATTTCCGGTTCAATGTTATCTTGTGGTTCTCGAACTTCATCGAGATCTACTTTCCTCCCACTATTTCTTTTGGAGACAAATTCTCTTTCTAGAAATACAGCATTTCGAGAAACAACTATTTTGTTCTCAATTGGATTATAGAAATAGTAACCCTTAGTTTCCTTTGGGTACCCCACAAAATAACATTTGTCTGATTTGGGTCCAAGCTTGTCAGAGGTCAATCGTTTTACAAACGCTTCACATCCCCATATTCTAGTCCATATCTCATATGGAGTCTTTTGAACCGATTTTGATAGAACACGGTTTAGTGTATATGCAGCGGTTTCTAGGGCATCACCCCAGAAACTTATTGGAAGATCAGCATGACTCATCATCGATCGTACCATGTCCAACAAAGTACGATTCCTCCTTTCAGAAACGCCATTCCATTGTGGTGTTCCAGGAGGAGTGAGTTGTGATACAATACCACATTCCTTTAAGAAATTCTTAAATTCCAGGGTTAAGTATTCACCTCCTCGATCAGATCGAAGAATTTTAATACTCTCAACCTTTTGCTTTTCTACTTCAGCTTTGTATTCTTTGAACTTTTCAAAAGCTTCAGATTTGTGCTTCATTAGATACACATATCAGTATCTACTGTAATCATCAGTAAATGTTATGAAGTAGTAAAAGCCTCCTCTTGCCATAGAACGCATTGGACCACATACATCACTATGTATTAGTTCTAATCATTCAGTGGCCCTTTCACCTTGTTTGTTAAAAGGGGCCTTTGCCATTTTACCAAGTAAACAAGCTTCGCATTCATCGTATGATTCAAAATCAAATTTATCCAAAAATCCATCTTTATGGAGCTTGGATATGCGATTCTCATTTATATGGCCTAATCGACAATGCCATAGGAAGGTTTGATTAGAGTCATTTGCTTTAAGGCGTTTATTAACATTATAGACGAGTAAAATTTAAATCTAGAACATATAAACCATTAAACATGCGTGCAATACCATAAGTTAAATCATTCAAACCAAAAGAGCAACAATTGTCTTTAATAGTAAATGAAAAACCCTTCTTGTCCAAACAAGAAATAGAAATAATGTTTCTGCAAATCACAGGCACGTAATAGCAATTATCAAGTTCTAAAATAAGCCCAGAGGGCAACGATAAATAATAAGTTCCTACGGCTAAAGCAGCAACCTTTGTTCCATTGCCTACTCGTAGGTCAACTTCTCCCTTTACCAATGTCCTACTCCTTCGCAGTTCCTGCACATTAATACAAATGTGAGAACCACATCCAGTATCCAATACCCAAGATGTTGAAATAGACAAATTGACTTCTATAACATAAATACCTGAATCAGTAGAAATCTTGACAGACTTCATCTTCTTCAGATCCTCCAAGTAGTTAGGACAATTCCTCTTCTAGTGACCAGGCTTGTTGCAATAGTGACAATCACCCTTGTCAGCCTTTACGACATCTCCCTTCGGCTTTCCATCCATTTTGAAGGAGGGCTTGGAAGGAGTAAGAGCTTTTGATGCAACCTTTTTCTTCCCCTTCCATTTCCCCTTTCCTTTAGCACCTTTCTTGCCCACCATCATTATGGGAGCTTTCTCAGGTGCCTTGACCATATTTGCTTCAGTGGTCCTCAGCATGGCCAACAATTCCATAGGAGTCTTATCTTGCTCAGTCATATTAAAAGTCATAATAAACTGAGTATAGTCGCTGTTCAAAGATTGCAAGATTATATCAATTTGAGCTTCTCGCTGAAGCGGGAAACCCAAACGAGCAAGGTAATCACAATACCCAATCATCTTTAGAACATGTGGTCCAACTGGTCCGTTGCCCTGCTTGCATGAGTAGAGTGCTTTGCTCGTGTTAAACTTTTCCACACGAGCCTGTGATTGAAACATCGTTGAAAGATGTTCAAACATAGCATGTGCATTCATATCCAGATGCTGCTTCTGAAGCTCAGCATTCATTGTAGCAAGCATAATACAAGCCACATCGTTCGCATCATCAATATGCTTCTGATAAGCATTTTGCACAGCACGAGTGGCATTGGCAACAGGGGATTCAGGTTGAGGATTATCAATCACATAAGATTTCTTTTCCTGCATGAGAACAATTCTTAAATTCCTAGACCAGTCAAGGAAGTTTGATCCTATCAGCTTGTCCTTCTCAAGGACTGATCGCACAGAGAAAGTGTTGTTTGTGTTTTGTGCCATTTGTTATCTACAATGATAAAATGCATAAGATAAGTTAGATTGTTACAATAATTATGTTCAAGTGATTATGGTACATTCAACTTAATATACCTCCCACTATTTTTATCAAATTAATAGCCCTCACTATTAAGTCGGAAAGTATATGCGAAACTTTACTTTCTAGTGGGCCAAGATCCATATTTTATTATGTCTTGGGTCAGCGTTGGCCGATACTCCCAAAACACAACTATTTAGGTAGACAACATTTGTCAATTATATCTCGTATATAATTCTTGGACAGTTTGGTGAACAACAATTGCTCTAATTTATCAAATAAATTTTCCGCCAAACCTATGCTTCTAAGTTCTCATTTCACAATCCTATTGTGATAACTTAGTTAAGTTAGACCCAATTGATTAACATGTCGAATATCACATTTATTCTTTCGCACCTAACCACGATAATTAGGAATGCTTTACTTTGGCAAACCAACTCCTAATGATCTAGGCTTTGATGAGTGTTATTCAATTGGAAAGCATCTAATAACTTAATATTTAATTAAGGGATTTTTAATTAAAACGACCATGATCCCATCATAAAGAGATTCCCAATTTTTCCTTGAATTAAATATTTCAAATCATAGTTCGCTGAATTAATGATTTCCAGGTAGAAAGGTTAACGCACAAATGGCATTATTGACACCTTTTAACCTTACAAGAAATTAATCTCGTTGTTGACAAAATCATTTAATCTTTGAACTATAATAATTCATATTTAATTACCGTGTTTCATAAACACAGGAATCTCATGATCATTTTGTTTAATCTTCATCTTAAATCGTTACGGATTTTATCTTGTTTAGCATGGCATGGATGACGTATCTAATACATACATACATTCTACTTATTCTAATTAAGCATGCATATCTATCACTACGCATACATATCATCATATGTAAAGTGCATGAATATAAAACCGTGCTTGGTTATGGCCCAATCCTATATGATCTTTCCAAGCTAATGGAAAAATCTAGGTCAATCTATGGTGGTTAATAAAACTAAATTATTACATAGTTGGTCTTCATAAATACATGTCTTTATGTCTTCTTTGTGTTAACTGCCTTCATCTCCATTGATCCTTCATTGCAAGCCTCCAATGAACTTCTTATTACATAAAATATAAAACATAACTATACTAATGTAATTACATAAGAACTCGAGTTACATTCGAGATGAACTATTACAAAGGAAAAAGAAAACGACATGCAAGTCGTATTTATAAAACCAAAACAATAATATATAAAACCACTAACCTATGGGTCTCAAGGCCATAACCAATCACCATGCTCAATTAACACCTAAGAACATCATAAATCACATTATCATATCATAACATATCCAAATATGTGACAAGCCCAAATTAAAACAAAGCCCTAACCCGCGGATCGACCTTTGCAAAATCACGTATCATAATACAAGCAAAACATGTATCAGAATACAATTCCAGAAGCATGTATCAGTATACAGACGACCTTAATTCCAATTACCAGAAACATGTATCATTATACACGTAACCCTAATCCCTGTTTACGGATCATATCCAATAGCATCCTTTCGACAGTTTATATCATCATACAAACCAAACAGCATACATATGAGTCGTGGCAGATTCTAAACATACTATTATCGTTATATCAGATTACATGCAGATTCATTATATCATCCATATAACATAACTGTATCATGGCATAATATCAGAATAGTATATACAACATGCATAATATCATAATATTCATAGATAGCAATCTGACAGATTACAAACATGCATATATTCGGAAGCTTAAACACGTAAACGAATTAAATAACCTCTCGCAAGTAGCTTTGATACCATTGTTGGGTTTCAAGCAATCAAACGCAGCGGAAAAATGCGAAAAATAACCTCTCGCAAGTAGCTTTGATACCATTGTTGGTATCCACACGAACGCTTTCTTGAAGGAATCGTAGTGTACTAGCACCAAGAACTCGAATTTTCTCCTCTCTTGCTCTCTCCTCTTTTGCTGTTAGGGTTTAGTGTTTTTAATGATAATAAAAACGTGTATCTCCTAGCAGCCACAAAAGAGAGTTATATAGCTGGAGATAAAAACGAAATTCTAACTCTAATCTCTTTAGAGTTTGTCTCAATCCAAATTCTGTTAAATCTCATCTTATTAAGTCTTACTTAATAAGCAAGCTACTGAATTTTGGATTATTAATAATTCGAATTTAGTTTCTTTAATTAATCAAGTCAATACTTAATTAATTAATTAACAATTCGATTTATCATCTTAATTTAAATCTGATTAT
The DNA here is from genome assembly GCA_036435485.1 of Saposhnikovia divaricata. Classification (NCBI taxonomy): domain Eukaryota; kingdom Viridiplantae; phylum Streptophyta; class Magnoliopsida; order Apiales; family Apiaceae; genus Saposhnikovia; species Saposhnikovia divaricata. Next base: position 5,918,485 of record CM071597.1, on the reverse strand, counting down.
TTAAATTAAATTATCCTTCAAGCGCTCTTGTGTGTGACCCTATAGGTTATTATTATATTGGCAACAATTTTATTTAATAAATAAAATCGTAAACAATGAGCGGTATCTAGTAATACATCATTGTTACCCAATTAATAATAATTAAATCGGTGAATCGATTTCACCTTTCGTGAATAATGTTACATGTAATATAATCCCATAACAATGACATTATAGATTAAACTGGAGGCATGGAACGTGTCATCCTCGTCACAATTTAATCTTTATTTTTCTTGATCAATGAGTAGACTATTCAAACAAATCACTATTTGAGCACGGCCATGCATTTCATAGTCTAACTCAAACAAGAGGCCAATAATATCACTCCTATATATTTGTATATATTAAGGAGGGTTAAATTCCATCTAGATCATTCACATTTCTCATACGATTCATAATATACCCAAGACCACCTTTATCATTACCCGATTAAAGATAACTTTTGATAGAATCAAAATATATTAATTCTCATATAGAAATGTAATGACTTCAGGTCTAAGGATCATTATATCATTATCACATTGAGATTCATAATGACACATTTATTCATTCCATGTCGAATCTCATAGTGGGTCTATCCAGTACATCGTACTCATACATGTACCTATGCATTGACTTTAGTATCATCATACTTATGATCAATGAGAAGTGTTCATCAGTCAATCAACATACTAGTCTCGATGTATTATTATTGTCCCAATAACAATAATACTTGACTAGGGATATTAAAGATTATTATACTGTATATTATCTTATAGTTATATAGTTCGTATCAATAATCTAGGGACATTTATTATACTAACAATTATATCGCAGTAAATACTAAGCATAATAAAACATCAATATAATCAAAATAGGACATAAATGTCAATGACGAAGTTTAAATAAACTGAAATGTATTGCCTCTAGGGCACCTACACTAACAGTTCGAGGGCCTGCAATTTCTTGATCGCACTTCCCGGGAAGTGATAAGCGTGCATTTAATCTTAATATTGTCCCTATATTTAAGTTATTTTGCATTGATCTGGATTTTATTTAATAAATTATAATGTTTTATTGTAGGAATTAAGGAGTTATAATAAAGGAAGGCTTGGAGTTTAAATAGCAAGAGTTGGAGATAAATTTGATTAAAATTCGGATTTTCCGGGTAGCTTGCGCAGTGTACACTGTTTGGGCCATATCTGGAGTTTTAAAAGTCCGATTCTGACGATTCAACAGCCCACGAAAAGCTTATGAGAAGGGCTTTATTTTTGAAGTGGTCTTGTATTTAAAATCCAGCCGAATCAGCCCAGAAACAGAGCCAAAAAATCAATTACGAATTTCCACTTCTTGGAATTCAGTTTTTATTGGGAAATCTCCTTGTAAATATAGTAATAAATAAAAAATACTTTTATTAGAGAATATTATTATATAGACCTAATTAGAGAGACGCATCGTACGAGAAAGAGAGGCACAGGAAGAGAGAAAGAAGACGCTTGAGAAGGAGATTCAGCCATTGAAGACATTCAATTGGATTTGTTTCCTTCATCTTTTGTTCAGAATTCTCTCCTTAACTATTTTAATTATGTTTATGTGCTATCAATTCTTGTATGATTTTGAGAGTTCCATCATGAACTAATTTTATAAAGTTGGGATTTTTATGGAACCCTAGCATGGGATTATTGGTGTTTTGTTAAAGAGTATTGTATGCAGTTCTGTAGTTTATTCATTCAAGTATTTTTCATGCTAATACTTGCTATTGTCTGATCAACATTAGTAGGTTAACGAGTTAATTGTAATACCGAGAGGGTTATGGTTAATTGACATAAGACTTGAGTGGTGCATGCTTATATCTTTTGATTATAATATTGTTGCAGTATAGACATATATTGTGACCATGCATAGCTTTGTGAATTGGTGCTTAATTGTATTCTGAAGAGTAAATTGACATAGACGTATGTTAGTTTATTTGATAGGAATTATACCATAGTGATTTCGAGAGAAACCTATGACCGCTGAATTCTAGCTAGTAAATTGTGGATTTGCTACTGTGCTATGCAACTCTATTACCGATTTTCACGTGTTAGGGGGAAGTAATTATCCTGACTTATCTCCTCATATTTGAAACATATTACATTCTCTTCTCCAGTATAATTTAGTTGGTTAATTTAGTTCTAATAATTAGTTTAGTTATAAAAACTATCAACAATTTTTGTGCTCGATAACTGAATTGTTAGATATTATTTGCGATTAATACAAATTTGCGGTCCTTGAGGATCGATAACTGGTATTTACTACTGTATTACTTGTTTGCGATTGTGTACACTTGCACATATAGATTTTACGCAACAGGAAGCCAGAGTAATGGAGATCGGTATAAAATCATAAGATAATATTATTGATTGGATCATAATTGGATAGGGATTTTGATTATTATTAACTGTCAAACTACCGATGGTTGTGGTCATCACCATGGGAAGAGATAATACGGTAAAGGTAAGTCCTATGTGAAGAAAACCATGGACCAATGTATAACTTCAAGAGAAAAAGGATCCTGAGATTATCTCAGGAACTTTTCCTGAGATATTTAAAAAATACACTATAAATCTGATTAGGTCCGCAGAGCTAATTAAAAAACCTGATTTTACAAAAATGTCCATCCCAAATTTGATTATAAACCCCATATATCTCAGGGAACTTACCTGAGATACATCTCAGGCTCCCTAATCTCTTACTCCAACCTCTTAACAAATTATTTGATCAAATTTACATTTATTTTGTATTTGATGTATCATTCTTTATCTTTCTAATGTACTACACACATATCCACACACAAGCCGGTGTTGTTTCTGAAAACAGCGTCTTCATTTTATAAATGAAGATAAGGTTGTGTACATATATCTTATCCTTCCCGACCCTACGATAAGTGGGCAATATTGAGTATATTTAGTTGGTTGGTAAACGTTTTTGCAAAAATATCATGTTTTTAAAATCATTTTGTAAAAATACTGGTTTTCAAATTTTTTTTTTTGAAAAAATATCATTTGAAACTCTGCAACCATTTTTTCAACTGCTATCAACCCAAACAACCACAAATAAAACTTAATAAATTTAGTAATTAGAATCATTTTCGGTTGCATAATAGGTTACTTAACAAGTTTTACTGATTGAATCAAATGTAATTTCAAATGCGACAAAAACAATTTTAATTATTTTCCCCCAAAAACGTAAAAATAAGTTGCATTTAGTTGATTTGGTTGCAAAACGTATTTTTACAAATATTTTCAGAATAAGGCAAACTGCAAAAAAAATATTTAAAAGTATTTTTGATAATTTCTCGAATAATTAAAACTCGTAAAAAAATGACTAATGTTTAAAAAGGCCAAAAATAAAAATATTTGTATACACATGCTTAATATTCAAAAAAATCAAATTTTAATAATTATATATAATTTTTTATAAATAATAAATAACAATTTTTATTTTTTATTTTATGTTAATATAATAAATCTATTATATTATATAAAAACGAAACATTAAAACTTTTGGTACCTATTTTTTGGTACTTCGTGAATTTACTTAATTACCTTTCATTAAAATGAAAAATATATTCTATATCTATATTAGACATCTAAATAAACAATAACATAAAATAATTAATGGTAATTAGTCGATTACCTTTTTCACATTTACTTTTAGTTGAAGATATTACCTTTTATAAACACCTAAAAACATCAATCGTATCATATCTTCCAATCATTAATATTTCCTTTCGAATTAAAACACGTTACCTTTTTGATTTATAAGGAAACATTAGCATTAAAAAGAAAAATATATTTGATATCCATACTATTAAAACACCTAAAATAAATAATAACATAAAATAATTAATTGTAACCGGTCGATTGCCTTTTTCACATTTACTTTTAGTTAAAGATATTATCTTTTATAAACACCTAAAAACATCAATCGTATCATATCTTCCAATTATAATATTTCCTTTCGAATTAAAACAAGTTACCTTTTTTATTTAAAACTAATCTTAGCACATTATATTTTTCAATTATTTAATAACTATTTAAAACAATTATTTAATAATTATTTAAAACAATTATTTAATAATTATTTAAAACCAAAAAAAAACTCAAGCCTAACAAAAAAAAAAATAACTAAACTAATTCACTTAAAACAGAATAATAAACAGAGACAACAAAAGCGCAAATTGTCAAGGACATAACAAGACTACCCTAGCACTGTAGACTGTAGAGCTTTTGGGAAGAGTCCAAAAAGTTATGCATAGCAAGAGCATCTCCAACTATCCAACTATATAATATCCTCAACTAAAATTAATTAAAATATACTATAAATAAAAATTATTGAAATTCGATTGTCTTTTTTACATTTATTTTTAGTTGAAGATATTACCTTTTATAAATACCTAGAAAACATCAATCGTATCATATCTTACAATCATTAATATTTTCTTTCGAATTAAAATACGTTACCTTTTTCATTTATAAGGAAACATTAGTATAATTTTTCATTAAAAAGAAAAATATATTCGATATCTATACTATTAAAATGTAATATCCGCGAATATTTCGAATAAATTTTCCTATCGTTATTTAAATTTATTTAAGAGCGATTTGTTATAATATTTTAAATAGCGCTTTTTTTTTAGATTTTAAATATTCGTTTTATATTTAATTAGTTACATTTATTTAATGTTTATTAAAATTAGAAAAGTATTTAGGAAAATAGGATTTTTATTTTTATTTTGGATCGTATTTATTTTAGAAAACGGAATGAAAATCTCGTTTTAATTGACCAGCACGAGGAGGAGACAACATTACAGATTTTACGGAGCACGCCATCCACTTTTCATGATTTTATTCCCCAATTCCTGCTACCTTTTTAGTTTTTTAAAAGAAAAACCGAGCCTTTTATTCAGTCTATACAGAGACAAACTGAGATACCATTTTGTTTTGTCCAAAATTTCAAAACCACAATCCACTTTTTTCTTATTTTCCTCTCTGCGGCAAACAGAGTGACCACAGATAGTATGTTTTTTTTTTCCTTCTGTTAAGCTATTTTTTTTGTCTTTTCTTCTTTCCTTTTGTTTCCAATTTTGTGTTTAGTTTGTTGTGAGATGAATCGAAGTTAAGGGGCAGAGAGAGGACAGAGGTTTTGAACTTGGTTGTGTTGGGTTTGAATCGGAATTAATTACAGGGGGAGGGTGGTCTTGCGTGATTGTTAGAATCGAGAGGGGGGCGGCGAGATTTCGGTGGTGGGTATTGCATAGGGTGGCAGAGAGACTCATGGAGGTGGAGAGAGATGTGTTGGTGATTGTGTTGTTTTGGTTTGCCGGAGTTATAAGGGGGAGAGATGGCGACCACCACCGTGGTGGTGGTGGTGTTGGTTTTATTCGGTGAGGAAGAAACGGGAGGAGAGGAGAGATTGGGTGGTGGAGGTTTTGCCGGAGAGAGAGAAGAAGGAGAAGAGGGAGAGAGACGCCGGGAGAGAGAGAGAGAGAGAGAGAGAGAGAGAGAGAGAGAGAGAGAGGTGTTGCAGGAGAGATGAGAGATTTGGGGGGGAAGAAATAGAGAGAAAGAGAGACGCAGGGGAGGGGTTTTTCCGGACGGCGGTGGTGGCGCATGGGCCCCAAGCGCCGTCGTGTTTTTTTTTGTCTACTGTGAAGCTGTTAAACGGAGAAAATAAAAATATTGATAAAAATAATAGTTATATATATAAATATATAATAAATAATGAGTTAATAAAATAAAATAAAAGAGGTGAATGTTTTAAAATTATTATTATATTTTTAATAATTTGTTTACTATTTTAAAAATTTAGGGAAATGAAAATAGTTTGATAAAAATGGTGTAATAAATTATTAATTAATTAAAAAGGAATTATTTTGTGATTTTGGATGAAAATTAGAGATTTATTAATTTGTCGATAAAAGAGGAATAATTGTGAATAAATAGAATTAGAAAGCGGTATTATTTTAGGAGATTTATAATTAGCGTTTCCGGTTTATTCTAATTAACCGGATCGAGTCAGATTTAATTTAGAGATTAAAATTTGATCTATTTTATTAATAAGTAAAATAAATTAGAATTTGTGGGGTTATTTAAAAGTAGAATTCTTTGATGAATTATTATGGATTTAAATTGAATAAAAAAATGGATTGTTGAATTTTTCATTTTGAGAATGAATTGAGATTTTCAGATATTAAAAATAGGATATATTCTCCAGATTTAATTCCTATGATCGATGAAATATTTATTTATCCCAGAATTAATTTCTGTTATTTATTCCGGAGATTTTATGAGATATTATATTATTATTAATTAGATTGTCGGATCGGGAGTATTTTATTCTGAAGAATCGCTCATGTATTTTTGGTTGCCATTTTTTAGAAAATAATTCTCGAGACGTAGATCGACGCCAAGTTCACGGGTAGAGTATAATTTTTATCTGTATTCATTTGCACTTCGAGATCGAGGCAAGTTCATTCCTACCCTAACTTTTGGAAGCTGTGAATTTCTGTTCGTGTTATTTAATACCTTAATTATTTTCGAGATATTATATGTTGAGATTATCTGTTGCTCTGTATGATGCAATAATTTCTTTTGAGAATTATTTCTTGTTAAATTTTATTATGTTGTCAAGTTAGTTTATTTGAGAATTATAATCCCTATAAGCGTAGAAACAATTTAGTTGCTATCGGGTCGATCTCATTAATTCGAGACGACTATTATTTTGATTCAGTGAAACTAATCTCATTCGTCTGAGATAGTTAAATTTATTCTTTTCGATTGAATTTATTGTACAAATTCAATCGTTATTTATTGATTATCTTTCAGTCAGTTCCTCGTTTGAACTAACCGATAGGAGTTTAAAATTATAATTATTAGAGATTTTTATTCGTCGATCAAGTGAAAAATATTCTATTTAAACGTTCATCAATGTTGAGTATTATAAATATTGAGAAGTACTATTTGTTCAGTACGACTCCCAATTACTTCAATCTTAAGACTATTCTCATAAATTCGAGATAGTTGATCTTGTTGTCAAGGTTTGGCATTTTGTTCATGTCAACCGATAAATTATTATTGAGAATTTACATCAGTCCATTGTTCGGATTGGTGGTAAAATCGAGTCATACTGGCAGTCCGCCAGATTTGTAAATATTTTCTGAAAGAGTTATCTCAAGTTATCTGTACCCCAAATATTCGGGAATTATGTATTCTACTGGTCAATTTTGGGCAAGAGGCCCATTATAGAGAAAGAGAGACTCGTGTACCGTTTTACGGACCCGAGAATATTTAGGCATTTGTTGCCTTGGTTGAATTGATAACCATTATGATGCTAGCATTCATACATATATATTATAGTTGATATCGTATTGTAGCCGTGATCGGGCGAAGTGCGGTGTCATTGGAGGCCGGTATTCTTGGTTGGTTAGTTGATCGCCCCACCGAGATACGGAGAGGTGGAAGACCAGTTCATTCTTAAATCATGAGTTATCAGAGTTATATCAAATGAGTTATCGAGTATTCTGTCTCGAGATGAGTAATGAGTCTTTTGAGTATTCTGTTTTGAGATGAGTTTTGAGCCTTTCGAGTATGATATTTTCAAGATGAATTTGAGCCAAATCATATTGTGATATCCGATATTAAAATTTTGAGTATTTATTTCGGTGAACTTTATTATATTTATATACCGAGCGAGAAGAGAACTTGCTAAGCACTATAGTTGCTCATTCTTGCTTTACAACATTTTGTTCAGCTGTCAAGACGGAAAGAGGCGAGACGTCCAGCCAGGGCTATAAAGGCAAGGGGAAAGCGCAAGGCTATGGCGACAATAATTAGAAGATCCAGATGGAATCTTTATATTTCTACTGTTGTGAACTTTTGTAACATATTATTTCGAGATGTATCAAGTTGGTTTGTACTATGTTGTGAAGACAATCTTGGACCTGCGGAGTGGGATATTTTATGCTCCGTTGTAATAAAAATTTGGTATTGTTATTGCGTTATCATATTGAGACAATGTGACGACCCGGGTCCCCTGTCAGGGTGGATTTGGGGGCGTTACAGTTTTGGTACCAGAGCCTTAGTTATATTTTTAGGAATCGTACAAGCCTTGGAGTATAACCGGATGCGAGAATTTAGAGATATAATACGAGCCTAGAACTATAACACGACGTGAGAATTTAGAGATATATTATACGATGTTGAGATTTTGGCACTAAGCGCCTTACGCCTTTTTATATATATTTATAGGCATATCTAGTCGATTGAACCTGATCGAGGTTTTTCGTACTTTTGTAGATGTCTACTTCCAGACCAACTGACTTTCGTTCTACTCGAGATAGACTTCCTACACCTTATTCACATGGACCCCTAGTTCCCAATTAATTTAAGATAGGATGCCTAATTTCCCATTACAAATGAGATCGGATGATACCTTACAGAGTTTCCACATTTTGTAAATGTTGTCAATACCTTTACCAGAGTTAGAGTTGTAATAGCGCTGGTTACGTGCACCAGAGATATAATTTATTGAGGTTGAAATAGTTCTCTATGATATTGTGTTTTTAGTACATCCACTCTTAGAGATTTTCTTCCCTGACGAGCTGCCGGAATCTACGAGTGTCACTTTTATTCGAGAATCAATAGTCGATCCTAAGAGCTTATTGTGTGCTAGGAAATCGTTCCTTAAGTAACTTCCTTAACAATGATTATCGGTGATTTTTATCATTCGAATTTACCCAGGCAATATCTATCCTGTTTGAAAAGACTTATATTGTTCAAAGGTTCATTTGCAGAGCGTCATGTACTTCTATAAATATAAAACTCTTTCATATCCCTTCCTATATTTGTCACCCTTTGTGATATTGAGATGAACAACCCTACTTATACAGGGGAAGACTGTCTGTCTCTGTGATAGAAGTCTGGTGGGACGCCACCATTTGTACTGTTGTTTGTTAATTAGAGTACTAAAGGCTGGCCACCTTGTGTACTATGACGGTTGTCCTAATGATACATGCAACAAAACAAATGTTCGATGATCATAATGATCTCTCAGCTAATCCTTTCATAAAAGATTCTCACCATCAAAAATTGAGCGTGAACATGTGTTGTTTAACATCTATTCCTTATGAATTATCTCTATTCAATGTTCTTATGGATCCTATTATGATTGGGGCCTAAGAATTCTAAAAGTGGTATACGAAAATTTGAAAGTGATGAAACTTCTCTTCCAGAAATGGAAATTTCAACAACTCAAGTCGGAGTGACAATTTCTAAATAGAAATAGACCTTTGCGTAAACTCGCTAGTCTGATCTTCAAAACCCTACGTGGTGTTTCCTGGAAGTGTATTAAGGTTCTAAGACATTGGTTTGATTATGGAGCAATCATCGAACTCAATCCTTTAAAAGAGTGAAGCGAATCGATACCTATTGTACATTAATGATATATTACAAGTTGGTGAAAGAGTGATTGTTTTTCATTAATAAAAGGGAAGAGAACAGTAATGCATGCTTTCCCTATCTTTCTTCTGAATTTAGTAGTTGAACGACGATTTAAACTTTGGAAGTTTTGAGATTTACGTTGAGAAAATTTAACATGACCGTGAGCTTTTCTCCCAGTGGAGTTCGTGGGAAGTTCCATGAATTAGATTAAATCGACCTTTCTTCGACCTAATAAGGGGACTGGTACTATTATAAATGCAACCATTTACCTATTTCGTAGATTACTACACGAATTATGTCTTTGCCATGGAATCCTGAAGGCAAGATTGTATCTTTTGGAAGTGAATGAGAAGCGATACATATAGAATTAATTAGAGATATTTTTATTGAATCATTAAAGGATTCACGATGATTTATGTTGCATACTTGTCCTAACACCTGTTTTATATCACTACATAACTAGTTGTGATACTTCGAACCCTTAAGGCGTGGCTTATCGTATTTTGTAAAATTTTCCTACCACGAGTACGACAATTATTTTACCTCTATATACCTACAATATTTCTTTAAGGAACCACACCTCAATTAAGAATAAAAGTAAGAATATTTGGGTCATAAAGTAGAAGCAAAACCCCTTAATTTTCGTTAAAATGAGAAGACCCTATGAGAAGAAATGCGTCTTACAATTGAGAAACTCAAACCATATCATCACTATCAAGACTTATTGGTAATAAGAGATTGTTGAGACCAAAAGGATTACTAATTCTAAAGAAATGAGAAATGAGAGATTTGTTGAGAGAAATGAAGAATATATATTTTCAGGATACAGTGTGGCATAAGCTAGAACTATTATCGTTACTATGTATGTAGTGAAAAGTGCATCAAATTATTGGTGGGAAGCAAAGAGAGCAATGGAAGATAATACGGTTATACCTTGGACTAGAATTACAGAGTTGTTCCTGGAAAGGTATTTTCCTAAGTACTTAGAGAATCAGATAGAAATTAAGTTGTTCGAACTCAAGCAAGGGTCGATGACTGTTGCATATTATGAAGCTAAGTTTTTAGAACTCTCAAGGTTCGCACCTTATTAAGTAGACACCGAAGAAAAAGAGCTTAGCATTTTCAACAAGGATTGAAGCCCTGGATATAGAATCGAGTCGACGTGTTTGAAATCACCAGTTATACAATCTTGGCTTAGAAAGCGGCTATAGTCGAAAGTGGGAGTGAGTTGTAACCGAAGAATAGCACAAGAGGAAGTTTTAGAGTAGTGGGAGTAATTTTATGAAGAGATTTGACAACCAGAACAACAAGCCGACCGTAAGAACATTCAACATGACAGTGAGAGATGCCATTGATAACAGCGATGTGATCGTAGGTACGCTTTTAGTAAATTCTGGGGATGCATGTGTTCTAGTTGATTCTGGAGCTACCAAATCTTTTATTTCTGAGAACTTCATGTACAAGCTTAATCTTGAGTCTGTGCCCTTAGAGGAAATTTTGAACATAGAAGTAATTAATCAGGAAGTTATACCAGTGAATCGATGGTGTCTGAATTATGCCATAGAGATACATGGGCAACGTTTTGATGTAGACCTCATTCCTTTTAAGTTAGGAGAGTTTGACGTAATCCTGGGGATGGATTGGTTATCACGTTATGATGCTCAAATAGATTGTCGCCGTAAGAAGGTCAGCTTAAGTGGACCTAACGGTATAAGTATTTCGTTTCACGAACGGAAACCGACTAAGGATTTCCTGTCAATAATTCAAGCTAAAAGATTACTTCGGCAAGGATGTCAAGCCTATCTAACTTATGTGATAGATACCGAGAAACAGACCCCTATGATTGAGGAGGTCCCTATAGTTAATCAATTTAGAGACGTTTTTTTTTCCTCACGAGTTGCCTGGAATTCCACCAGATCGAGAGATAGAATTCACGATTTATTTAGAACTGGAAACCGCACCAATCTCAAAGGCGCCGAATAGAATGGCACCAGTGGAAATGAATGAATTAGCGACACACCTACAAGAGTCACTTGACAAAGGTATAATTAGACCAAGTGTATCCCCGTGGGGAGCTCCAGTATTGTTCGTGAAGAAGAAGGACGGAACTATGCGACTATGTATTATTTACCGTGAACTAAACAAGATGACCACCAAGAGCAGGTACCCTCTACCTCGGATCGATGATTTGTTTCGACCAACTTGAGGGAGCTATATATTTTCGAAGATTGATTTGAGATCCGGCTATCATCAACTAAAGATCAAGCCTGAGGATATTCCTAAGACTGCCTTTAGGACCCGATATGGACATTACGAGTTCATGTCTTTTGGATTGACGAATGCACCAGCTGCTTTTATGGATTTAATGAATCGTGTGTTCAAGAAGTACTTGGATAAGTTCGTGATTGTATTTATTGATGACATCTTAATATACTCGAAGTCTCCTGAGGAACATGCTGAACACCTCCGTTTGGTTTTGGAAGCGTTGAGAAAGGAAAAGTTATATGCAAAATTTTGAAGTATGAATTCTGGCTGAAAGAAGTTCAATTTTTAGGACACATTGTGAGCGACGAAGGGATTTTTATAGACCCCGCAAAGATAAAAGCCGTAGCAAATTGGGAGAGACCAAAGAATCCAATAGAGGTTAGAAGTTTCTTGGATTGGCTGGATACTGTCATAGATTTGTGAAAGATTTCTCAAGGATAGCTACGTCACTGACTCGACTTACCAGAAAGAGTGAAATGTTTGAATGGACCCCCAAATGCGAAAATAGCTTTCAGGAATTGAAGAAGAGATTGACTACTGCCCAGTATTGACCTTACCTGTTGAGAAAAGCGATCTCGTGATTTTCAACGATGCCTCTCACAAAGGTTTAGGATGTGTTCTGATGTAACACTGTAAAGTAATAGCTTACGCCTCTCGACAACTGAAGGAATATGAGTCCCGTTACCCTACTCACGACTTTATGGAGAGAAATGCGAGATTTACATGAATCACAAGAGCTTAAAGTATATATTCACGCAGAAGGAATTAAACATGAGATAGAGAAGATGGTTAGAACTGATTAAAGACTATGATAAATTACCTCCGAGGAAAGCCTCAACCTGTTGACAACCTCAGAAGAATTAGTCAAAGAATTTGAGAAAATGGAATTACGGATTAGGGTCCCAGTCCAAAACAATGAAAGAGTTTACAACATTCAGTTTCAACCAGAGTTACTCGAGAAGATTCACCGTTGGCAGGAACAAGTAATGGAAGAAAGAAGATTAGAGTTGACTGGAGAAGAATTTCTAAGTTCAAAAGATGATAAGGGAATTAAGCAATTTGCATCGAGAATATAGATTCATAATGTTACAGAGCTGAAGGAAGAGATTATGAGCGAAGCGCATAACTCGAGATATTCCATTTACCCAGGGAGCACAAAAATGTATCAAGACATCAAGCTGAATTATTGGTGGCCTAACATGAAGAGAGAGATTGCAGAATGGTTAAGCAAGTGTTTGACCTGTCGGAAAGTGAAAGCCGAACATCAACGACCTAGTGGACTTTTACAACCCTTAGAGATACCCGAGTGGAAATGGGAACATATCACCATGGATTTTGTCATAGAATTGCCCCGAACTAGAGCTAGCCATGATGCAATTTGGGTTATTGTCGACCGACTCACTAAATTTACGCATTTCCTACCAATTAGTGATAAGTACTCCGTTCAAAGATTGGTGAAGATATACCTAAAGGAAATTGTGGTTCATCATAGAGCGCCTATTTCAATTGTATCTGATAGAGATGCCCGTTTTACTTCTCGATTTTGGAAGAGTTTTCAGGAATGTCTTGACACGAAGTTAAATCTGAGCACTGCATATCATCCACAGATCGACGAACAAAGTGAAAGGACAATATTTAAACCTCGGAAAAGCACGGAGAGCAACCTCATTTCTTTTCTCTTCGTAATATTAAGAGTCTGTGCACTTGATTTCAAAGAAAGTTGGGATGATCATTTGCCCCTAATTGAGTTTTCTTACAACAATAGTTATCACTCCAGCATAGGTATGGCACCATATGAGGCATTCGAAGTGGAAGATAAAGCGATACTGAAAATTTCACCTTGGAAGGGAAATATGAGATTCAGAAAGAAAAGCAAGTTGAGTCGCAGATATATAGGACCTTTTGAGATTCTCAAGAAGATAGGACCCTAGCTTATCAGATGGCCTTACCTCCAGACCTCCAGCATATTCGTGATGTGTTTCATGTTTCTGCGTTAAGAGAATACCAGACATGTTATAACCTACGAACCATTGGAAATTCGTCCTGATTTGACATACGAGGAACAACCAGTATAGATCCTAGATCACAAAGTGCAAGAGCTAAGAACTAAGCGAGTAAATTTAGTGAAAGTACTTTGGAGAAACCACCAAGTTGGGGAAGCCACGTGGGAATTAGAAAACGAAATGCGGAATAAATATCCAGATTTGTTTAGTGTATAAATTTGATTCCGAGGACGGAATCCTATAAGGAGGGAAGACTGTAATATTCGCGAATATTTCAAATAAATTTTCCTATCGTTATTTAAATTTATTTAAGAGCGATTTGTTATAATATTTTAAATAGCGCTTTTTCTTAGATTTTAAATATTCGTTTTATATTTAATTAGTTACATTTATTTATTGTTTATTAAAATTAGAAAAGTATTTAGGAAAATAGGATTTTTATTTTTATTTTGGATCGTATTTATTTTAGAAAACGGAATGAAAATCTCGTTTTAATTGACCAGCACGAGGAGGAGACAACATTACAGATTTTACGGAGCACGCCATCCACTTTTCATGATTTTATTCCCCAATTCCTGCTGCCTTTTTAGTTTTTTAAAAGAAAAACCGAGCCTTTTATTCAGTCTATACAGAGACAAACTGAGATACCATTTTGTTTTGTCCAAAATTTCAAAACCACAATCCACTTTTTTCTTATTTTCCTCTCTGCGGCAAACAGAGTGACCACAGATAGTATGTTTTTTTTTCCTTCTGTTAAGCTATTTTTTTTGTCTTTTCTTCTTTCCTTTTGTTTCCAATTTTGTGTTTAGTTTGTTGTGAGATGAATCGAAGTTAAGGGGCAGAGAGAGGACAGAGGTTTTGAACTTGGTTGTGTTGGGTTTGAATCGAAATTAATTACAGGGGGAGGGTGGTCTTGCGTGATTGTTAGAATCGAGAGGGGGGCGGCGAGATTTCGGTGGTGGGTATTGCATAGGGTGGCAGAGAGACTCATGGAGGTGGAGAGAGATGTGTTGGTGATTGTGTTGTTTTGGTTTGCCGGAGTTATAAGGGGGAGAGAAGGCGACCACCACCGTGGTGGTGGTGGTGTTGGTTTTATTCGGTGAGGAAGAAACGGGAGGAGAGGAGAGATTGGGTGGTGGAGGTTTTGCCGGAGAGAGAGAAGAAGGAGAAGAGGGAGAGAGACGCCGGGAGAGAGAGAGAGAGAGAGAGAGAGAGAGAGAGAGAGAGAGAGAGAGAGGTGTTGCAGGAGAGATGAGAGATTTGGGGGGGAAGAAATAGAGAGAAAGAGAGACGCAGGGGAGGGGTTTTTCCGGACGGCGGTGGTGGCGCATGGGCCCCACGCGCCGTCGTGTTTTTTTTTGTCTACTGTGAAGCTGTTAAACGGAGAAAATAAAAATATTGATAAAAATAATAGTTATATATATAAATATATAATAAATAATGAGTTAATAAAATAAAATAAAAGAGGTGAATGTTTTAAAATTATTATTATATTTTTAATAATTTGTTTACTATTTTAAAAATTTAGGGAAATGAAAATAGTTTGATAAAAATGGTGTAATAAATTATTAATTAATTAAAAAGGAATTATTTTGTGATTTTGGATGAAAATTAGAGATTTATTAATTTGTCGATAAAAGAGGAATAATTGTGAATAAATAGAATTAGAAAGCGGTATTATTTTAGGAGATTTATAATTAGCGTTTCCGGTTTATTCTAATTAACCGGATCGAGTCAGATTTAATTTAGAGATTAAAATTTGATCTATTTTATTAATAAGTAAAATAAATTAGAATTTGTGGGGTTATTTAAAAGTAGAATTCTTTGATGAATTATTATGGATTTAAATTGAATAAAAAAATGGATTGTTGAATTTTTCATTTTGAGAATGAATTGAGATTTTCAGATATTAAAAATAGGATATATTCTCCAGATTTAATTCCTGTGATCGATGAAATATTTATTTATCCCAGAATTAATTTCTGTTATTTATTCCGGAGTTTTTATGAGATATTATATTATTATTAATTAGATTGTCGGATCGGGAGTATTTTATTCTGAAGAATCGCTCATGTATTTCTGGTTGCCATTTTTTAGAAAATAATTCTCGAGACGTAGATCGACGCCAAGTTCACGGGTAGAGTATAATTTTTATCTGTATTCATTTGCACTTCGAGATCGAGGCAAGTTCATTCCTACCCTAACTTTTGGAAGCTGTGAATTTCTGTTCGTGTTATTTAATACCTTAATTATTTTCGAGATATTATATGTTGAGATTATCTGTTGCTCTGTATGATGCAATAATTTCTTTTGAGAATTATTTCTTGTTAAATTTTATTATGTTGTCAAGTTAGTTTATTTGAGAATTATAATCCCTATAAGCGTAGAAACAATTTAGTTGCTATCGGGTCGATCTCATTAATTCGAGACGACTATTATTTTGATTCAGTGAAACTAATCTCATTCGTCTGAGATAGTTAAATTTATTCTTTTCGATTGAATTTATTGTACAAATTCAATCGTTATTTATTGATTATCTTTCAGTCAGTTCCTCGTTTGAACTAACCGATAGGAGTTTAAAATTATAATTATTAGAGATTTTTATTCGTCGATCAAGTGAAAAATATTCTATTTAAACGTTCATCAATGTTGAGTATTATAAATATTGAGAAGTACTATTTGTTCAGTACGACTCCCAATTACTTCAATCTTAAGACTATTCTCATAAATTCGAGATAGTTGATCTTGTTGTCAAGGTTTGGCATTTTGTTCATGTCAACCGATAAATTATTATTGAGAATTTACATCAGTCCATTGTTCGGATTGGTGGTAAAATCGAGTCATACTGGCAGTCCGCCAGATTTGTAAATATTTTCTGAAAGAGTTATCTCAAGTTATCTGTACCCCAAATATTCGGGAATTATGTATTCTACTGGTCAATTTTGGGCAAGAGGCCCATTATAGAGAAAGAGAGACTCGTGTACCGTTTTACGGACCCGAGAATATTTAGGCATTTGTTGCCTTGGTTGAATTGATAACCATTATGATGCTAGCATTCATACATATATATTATAGTTGATATCGTATTGTAGCCGTGATCGGGCGAAGTGCGGTGTCATTGGAGGCCGGTATTCTTGGTTGGTTAGTTGATCGCCCCACCGAGATACGGAGAGGTGGAAGACCAGTTCATTCTTAAATCATGAGTTATCAGAGTTATATCAAATGAGTTATCGAGTATTCTGTCTCGAGATGAGTAATGAGTCTTTTGAGTATTCTGTTTTGAGATGAGTTTTGAGCCTTTCGAGTATGATATTTTCAAGATGAATTTGAGCCAAATCATATTGTGATATCCGATATTAAAATTTTGAGTATTTATTTCGGTGAACTTTATTATATTTATATACCGAGCGAGAAGAGAACTTGCTGAGCACTATAGTTGCTCATTCTTGCTTTACAACATTTTGTTCAGCTGTCAAGACGGAAAGAGGCGAGACGTCCAGCCAGGGCTATAAAGGCAAGGGGAAAGCGCAAGGCTATGGCGACAATAATTAGAAGATCCAGATGGAATCTTTATATTTCTACTGTTGTGAACTTTTGTAACATATTATTTCGAGATGTATCAAGTTGGTTTGTACTATGTTGTGAAGACAATCTTGGACCTGCGGAGTGGGATATTTTATGCTCCGTTGTAATAAAAATTTGGTATTGTTATTGCGTTATCATATTGAGACAATGTGACGACCCGGGTCCCCTGTCAGGGTGGATTTGGGGGCGTTACAGTTTTGGTACCAGAGCCTTAGTTATATTTTTAGGAATCGTACGAGCCTTGGAGTATAACCGGATGCGAGAATTTAGAGATATAATACGAGCCTAGAACTATAACACGACGTGAGAATTTAGAGATATATTATACGATGTTGAGATTTTGGCACTAAGCGCCTTACGCCTTTTTATATATATTTATAGGCATATCTAGTCGATTGAACCTGATCGAGGTTTTTCGTACTTTTGTAGATGTCTACTTCCAGACCAACTGACTTTCGTTCTACTCGAGATAGACTTCCTACACCTTATTCACATGGACCCCTAGTTCCCAATTAATTTAAGATAGGATGCCTAATTTCCCATTACAAATGAGATCGGATGATACCTTACAGAGTTTCCACATTTTGTAAATGTTGTCAATACCTTTACCAGAGTTAGAGTTGTAATAGCGCTGGTTACGTGCACCAGAGATATAATTTATTGAGGTTGAAATAGTTCTCTATGATATTGTGTTTTTAGTACATCCACTCTTAGAGATTTTCTTCCCTGACGAGCTGCCGGAATCTACGAGTGTCACTTTTATTCGAGAATCAATAGTCGATCCTAAGAGCTTATTGTGTGCTAGGAAATCGTTCCTTAAGTAACTTCCTTAACAATGATTATCGGTGATTTTTATCATTCGAATTTACCCAGGCAATATCTATCCTGTTTGAAAAGACTTATATTGTTCAAAGGTTCATTTGCAGAGCGTCATGTACTTCTATAAATATAAAACTCTTTCATATCCCTTCCTATATTTGTCACCCTTTGTGATATTGAGATGAACAACCCTACTTATACAGGGGAAGACTGTCTGTCTCTGTGATAGAAGTCTGGTGGGACGCCACCATTTGTACTGTTGTTTGTTAATTAGAGTACTAAAGGCTGGCCACCTTGTGTACTATGACGGTTGTCCTAATGATACATGCAACAAAACAAATGTTCGATGATCATAATGATCTCTCAGCTAATCCTTTCATAAAAGATTCTCACCATCAAAAATTGAGCGTGAACATGTGTTGTTTAACATCTATTCCTTATGAATTATCTCTATTCAATGTTCTTATGGATCCTATTATGATTGGGGCCTAAGAATTCTAAAAGTGGTATACGAAAATTTGAAAGTGATGAAACTTCTCTTCCAGAAATGGAAATTTCAACAACTCAAGTCGGAGTGACAATTTCTAAATAGAAATAGACCTTTGCGTAAACTCGCTAGTCTGATCTTCAAAACCCTACGTGGTGTTTCCTGGAAGTGTATTAAGGTTCTAAGACATTGGTTTGATTATGGAGCAATCATCGAACTCAATCCTTTAAAAGAGTGAAGCGAATCGATACCTATTGTACATTAATGATATATTACAAGTTGGTGAAAGAGTGATTGTTTTTCATTAATAAAAGGGAAGAGAACAGTAATGCATGCTTTCCCTATCTTTCTTCTGAATTTAGTAGTTGAACGACGATTTAAACTTTGGAAGTTTTGAGATTTACGTTGAGAAAATTTAACATGACCGTGAGCTTTTCTCCCAGTGGAGTTCGTGGGAAGTTCCATGAATTAGATTAAATCGACCTTTCTTCGACCTAATAAGGGGACTGGTACTATTATAAATGCAACCATTTACCTATTTCGTAGATTACTACACGAATTATGTCTTTGCCATGGAATCCTGAAGGCAAGATTGTATCTTTTGGAAGTGAATGAGAAGCGATACATATAGAATTAATTAGAGATATTTTTATTGAATCATTAAAGGATTCACGATGATTTATGTTGCATACTTGTCCTAACACCTGTTTTATATCACTACATAACTAGTTGTGATACTTCGAACCCTTAAGGCGTGGCTTATCGTATTTTGTAAAATTTTCCTACCACGAGTACGACAATTATTTTACCTCTATATACCTACAATATTTCTTTAAGGAACCACACCTCAATTAATAATAAAAGTAAGAATATTTGGGTCATAAAGTAGAAGCAAAACCCCTTAATTTTCGTTAAAATGAGAAGACCCTATGAGAAGAAATGCGTCTTACAATTGAGAAACTCAAACCATATCATCACTATCAAGACTTATTGGTAATAAGAGATTGTTGAGACCAAAAGGATTACTAATTCTAAAGAAATGAGAAATGAGAGATTTGTTGAGAGAAATGAAGAATATATATTTTCAGGATACAGTGTGGCATAAGCTAGAACTATTATCGTTACTATGTATGTAGTGAAAAGTGCATCAAATTATTGGTGGGAAGCAAAGAGAGCAATGGAAGATAATACGGTTATACCTTGGACTAGAATTACAGAGTTGTTCCTGGAAAGGTATTTTCCTAAGTACTTAGAGAATCAGATAGAAATTAAGTTGTTCGAACTCAAGCAAGGGTCGATGACTGTTGCATATTATGAAGCTAAGTTTTTAGAACTCTCAAGGTTCGCACCTTATTAAGTAGACACCGAAGAAAAAGAGCTTAGCATTTTCAACAAGGATTGAAGCCCTGGATATAGAATCGAGTCGACGTGTTTGAAATCACCAGTTATACAATCTTGGCTTAGAAAGCGGCTATAGTCGAAAGTGGGAGTGAGTTGTAACCGAAGAATAGCACAAGAGGAAGTTTTAGAGTAGTGGGAGTAATTTTATGAAGAGATTTGACAACCAGAACAACAAGCCGACCGTAAGAACATTCAACATGACAGTGAGAGATGCCATTGATAACAGCGATGTGATCGCAGGTACGCTTTTAGTAAATTCTGGGGATGCATGTGTTCTAGTTGATTCTGGAGCTACCAAATCTTTTATTTCTGAGAACTTCATGTACAAGCTTAATCTTGAGTCTGTGCCCTTAGAGGAAATTTTGAACATAGAAGTAATTAATCAGGAAGTTATACCAGTGAATCGATGGTGTCTGAATTATGCCATAGAGATACATGGGCAACGTTTTGATGTAGACCTCATTCCTTTTAAGTAAGGAGAGTTTGACGTAATCCTGGGGATAGATTGGTTATCACGTTATGATGCTCAAATAGATTGTCGCCGTAAGAAGGTCAGCTTAAGTGGACCTAACGGTATAAGTATTTCGTTTCACGAACGGAAACCGACTAAGGATTTCCTGTCAATAATTCAAGATAAAAGATTACTTCGGCAAGGATGTCAAGCCTATCTAACTTATGTGATAGATACCGAGAAACAGACCCCTATGATTGAGGAGGTCCCTATAGTTAATCAATTTAGAGACGTTTTTTTTCCTCACGAGTTGCCTGGAATTCCACCAGATTGAGAGATAGAATTCACGATTTATTTAGAACTGGAAACCGCACCAATCTCAAAGGCGCCGAATAGAATGGCACCAGTGGAAATGAATGAATTAGCGACACACCTACAAGAGTCACTTGACAAAGGTATAATTAGACCAAGTGTATCCCCGTGGGGAGCTCCAGTATTGTTCGTGAAGAAGAAGGACGGAACTATGCGACTATGTATTATTTACCGTGAACTAAACAAGATGACCACCAAGAGCAGGTACCCTCTACCTCGGATCGATGATTTGTTTCGACCAACTTGAGGGAGCTATATATTTTCGAAGATTGATTTGAGATCCGGCTATCATCAACTAAAGATCAAGCCTGAGGATATTCCTAAGACTGCCTTTAGGACCCGATATGGACATTACGAGTTCATGTCTTTTGGATTGACGAATGCACCAGCTGCTTTTATGGATTTAATGAATCGTGTGTTCAAGAAGTACTTGGATAAGTTCGTGATTGTATTTATTGATGACATCTTAATATACTCGAAGTCTCCTGAGGAACATGCTGAACACCTCCGTTTGGTTTTGGAAGCGTTGAGAAAGGAAAAGTTATATGCAAAATTTTGAAGTGTGAATTCTGGCTGAAAGAAGTTCAATTTTTAGGACACATTGTGAGCGACGAAGGGATTTTTATAGACCCCGCAAAGATAAAAGCCGTAGCAAATTGGGAGAGACCAAAGAATCCAATAGAGGTTAGAAGTTTCTTGGATTGGCTGGATACTGTCATAGATTTGTGAAAGATTTCTCAAGGATAGCTACGTCACTGACTCGACTTACCAGAAAGAGTGAAAAGTTTGAATGGACCCCCAAATGCGAAAATAGCTTTCAGGAATTGAAGAAGAGATTGACTACTGCCCAGTATTGACCTTACCTGTTGAGAAAAGCGATCTCGTGATTTTCAACGATGCCTCTCACAAAGGTTTAGGATGTGTTCTGATGTAACACTGTAAAGTAATAGCTTACGCCTCTCGACAACTGAAGGAATATGAGTCCCGTTACCCTACTCACGACTTTATGGAGAGAAATGCGAGATTTACATGAATCACAAGAGCTTAAAGTATATATTCACGCAGAAGGAATTAAACATGAGATAGAGAAGATGGTTAGAACTGATTAAAGACTATGATAAATTACCTCCGAGGAAAGCCTCAACCTGTTGACAACCTCAGAAGAATTAGTCAAAGAATTTGAGAAAATGGAATTACGGATTAGGGTCTCAGTCCAAAACAATGAAAGAGTTTACAACATTCAGTTTCAACCAGAGTTACTCGAGAAGATTCACCGTTGGCAGGAACAAGTAATGGAAGAAAGAAGATTAGAGTTGACTGGAGAAGAATTTCTAAGTTCAAAAGATGATAAGGGAATTAAGCAATTTGCATCGAGAATATAGATTCATAATGTTACAGAGCTGAAGGAAGAGATTATGAGCGAAGCGCATAACTCGAGATATTCCATTTACCCAGGGAGCACAAAAATGTATCAAGACATCAAGCTGAATTATTGGTGGCCTAACATGAAGAGAGAGATTGCAGAATGGTTAAGCAAGTGTTTGACCTGTCGGAAAGTGAAAGCCGAACATCAACGACCTAGTGGACTTTTACAACCCTTAGAGATACCCGAGTGGAAATGGGAACATATCACCATGGATTTTGTCATAGAATTGCCCCGAACTAGAGCTAGCCATGATGCAATTTGGGTTATTGTCGACCGACTCACTAAATTTACGCATTTCCTACCAATTAGTGATAAGTACTCCGTTCAAAGATTGGTGAAGATATACCTAAAGGAAATTGTGGTTCATCATAGAGCGCCTATTTCAATTGTATCTGATAGAGATGCCCGTTTTACTTCTCGATTTTGGAAGAGTTTTCAGGAATGTCTTGACACGAAGTTAAATCTGAGCACTGCATATCATCCACAGATCGACGAACAAAGTGAAAGGACAATATTTAAACCTCGGAAAAGCACGGAGAGCAACCTCATTTCTTTTCTCTTCGTAATATTAAGAGTCTGTGCACTTGATTTCAAAGAAAGTTGGGATGATCATTTGCCCCTAATTGAGTTTTCTTACAACAATAGTTATCACTCCAGCATAGGTATGGCACCATATGAGGCATTCGAAGTGGAAGATAAAGCGATACTGAAAATTTCACCTTGGAAGGGAAATATGAGATTCAGAAAGAAAAGCAAGTTGAGTCGCAGATATATAGGACCTTTTGAGATTCTCAAGAAGATAGGACCCTAGCTTATCAGATGGCCTTACCTCCAGACCTCCAGCATATTCGTGATGTGTTTCATGTTTCTGCGTTAAGAGAATACCAGACATGTTATAACCTACGAACCATTGGAAATTCGTCCTGATTTGACATACGAGGAACAACCAGTATAGATCCTAGATCACAAAGTGCAAGAGCTAAGAACTAAGCGAGTAAATTTAGTGAAAGTACTTTGGAGAAACCACCAAGTTGGGGAAGCCACGTGGGAATTAGAAAACGAAATGCGGAATAAATATCCAGATTTGTTTAGTGTATAAATTTGATTCCGAGGACGGAATCCTATAAGGAGGGAAGACTGTAATATCCGCGAATATTTCAAATAAATTTTCCTATCGTTATTTAAATTTATTTAAGAGCGATTTGTTATAATATTTTAAATAGCGCTTTTTCTTAGATTTTAAATATTCGTTTTATATTTAATTAGTTACATTTATTTAGTGTTTATTAAAATTAGAAAAGTATTTAGGAAAATAGGATTTTTATTTTTATTTTGGATCGTATTTATTTTAGAAAACGGAATGAAAATCTCGTTTTAATTGACCAGCACGAGGAGGAGACAACATTACAGATTTTACGGAGCACGCCATCCACTTTTCATGATTTTATTCCCCAATTCCTGCTGCCTTTTTAGTTTTTTAAAAGAAAAACCGAGCCTTTTATTCAGTCTATACAGAGACAAACTGAGATACCATTTTGTTTTGTCCAAAATTTCAAAACCACAATCCACTTTTTTCTTATTTTCCTCTCTGCGGCAAACAGAGTGACCACAGATAGTATGTTTTTTTTCCTTCTGTTAAGCTATTTTTTTTGTCTTTTCTTCTTTCCTTTTGTTTCCAATTTTGTGTTTAGTTTGTTGTGAGATGAATCGAAGTTAAGGGGCAGAGAGAGGACAGAGGTTTTGAACTTGGTTGTGTTGGGTTTGAATCGGAATTAATTACAGGGGGAGGGTGGTCTTGCGTGATTGTTAGAATCGAGAGGGGGGCGGCGAGATTTCGGTGGTGGGTATTGCATAGGGTGGCAGAGAGACTCATGGAGGTGGAGAGAGATGTGTTGGTGATTGTGTTGTTTTGGTTTGCCGGAGTTATAAGGGGGAGAGAAGGCGACCACCACCGTGGTGGTGGTGGTGTTGGTTTTATTCGGTGAGGAAGAAACGGGAGGAGAGGAGAGATTGGGTGGTGGAGGTTTTGCCGGAGAGAGAGAAGAAGGAGAAGAGGGAGAGAGACGCCGGGAGAGAGAGAGAGAGAGAGAGAGAGAGAGAGAGAGAGAGAGAGAGAGGTGTTGCAGGAGAGATGAGAGATTTGGGGGGGAAGAAATAGAGAGAAAGAGAGACGCAGGGGAGGGGTTTTTCCGGACGGCGGTGGTGGCGCATGGGCCCCACGCGCCGTCGTGTTTTTTTTTTGTCTACTGTGAAGCTGTTAAACGGAGAAAATAAAAATATTGATAAAAATAATAGTTATATATATAAATATATAATAAATAATGAGTTAATAAAATAAAATAAAAGAGGTGAATGTTTTAAAATTATTATTATATTTTTAATAATTTGTTTACTATTTTAAAAATTTAGGGAAATGAAAATAGTTTGATAAAAATGGTGTAATAAATTATTAATTAATTAAAAAGGAATTATTTTGTGATTTTGGATGAAAATTAGAGATTTATTAATTTGTCGATAAAAGAGGAATAATTGTGAATAAATAGAATTAGAAAGCGGTATTATTTTAGGAGATTTATAATTAGCGTTTCCGGTTTATTCTAATTAACCGGATCGAGTCAGATTTAATTTAGAGATTAAAATTTGATCTATTTTATTAATAAGTAAAATAAATTAGAATTTGTGGGGTTATTTAAAAGTAGAATTCTTTGATGAATTATTATGGATTTAAATTGAATAAAAAAATGGATTGTTGAATTTTTCATTTTGAGAATGAATTGAGATTTTCAGATATTAAAAATAGGATATATTCTCCAGATTTAATTCCTGTGATCGATGAAATATTTATTTATCCCAGAATTAATTTCTGTTATTTATTCTGGAGTTTTTATGAGATATTATATTATTATTAATTAGATTGTCGGATCGGGAGTATTTTATTCTGAAGAATCGCTCATGTATTTCTGGTTGCCATTTTTTAGAAAATAATTCTCGAGACGTAGATCGACGCCAAGTTCACGGGTAGAGTATAATTTTTATCTGTATTCATTTGCACTTCGAGATCGAGGCAAGTTCATTCCTACCCTAACTTTTGGAAGCTGTGAATTTCTGTTCGTGTTATTTAATACCTTAATTATTTTCGAGATATTATATGTTGAGATTATCTGTTGCTCTGTATGATGCAATAATTTCTTTTGAGAATTATTTCTTGTTAAATTTTATTATGTTGTCAAGTTAGTTTATTTGAGAATTATAATCCCTATAAGCGTAGAAACAATTTAGTTGCTATCGGGTCGATCTCATTAATTCGAGACGACTATTATTTTGATTCAGTGAAACTAATCTCATTCGTCTGAGATAGTTAAATTTATTCTTTTCGATTGAATTTATTGTACAAATTCAATCGTTATTTATTGATTATCTTTCAGTTAGTTCCTCGTTTGAACTAACCGATAGGAGTTTAAAATTATAATTATTAGAGATTTTTATTCGTCGATCAAGTGAAAAATATTCTATTTAAACGTTCATCAATGTTGAGTATTATAAATATTGAGAAGTACTATTTGTTCAGTACGACTCCCAATTACTTCAATCTTAAGACTATTCTCATAAATTCGAGATAGTTGATCTTGTTGTCAAGGTTTGGCATTTTGTTCATGTCAACCGATAAATTATTATTGAGAATTTACATCAGTCCATTGTTCGGATTGGTGGTAAAATCGAGTCATACTGGCAGTCCGCCAGATTTGTAAATATTTTCTGAAAGAGTTATCTCAAGTTATCTGTACCCCAAATATTCGGGAATTATGTATTCTACTGGTCAATTTTGGGCAAGAGGCCCATTATAGAGAAAGAGAGACTCGTGTACCGTTTTACGGACCCGAGAATATTTAGGCATTTGTTGCCTTGGTTGAATTGATAACCATTATGATGCTAGCATTCATACATATATATTATAGTTGATATCGTATTGTAGCCGTGATCGGGCGAAGTGCGGTGTCATTGGAGGCCGGTATTCTTGGTTGGTTAGTTGATCGCCCCACCGAGATACGGAGAGGTGGAAGACCAGTTCATTCTTAAATCATGAGTTATCAGAGTTATATCAAATGAGTTATCGAGTATTCTGTCTCGAGATGAGTAATGAGTCTTTTGAGTATTCTGTTTTGAGATGAGTTTTGAGCCTTTCGAGTATGATATTTTCAAGATGAATTTGAGCCAAATCATATTGTGATATCCGATATTAAAATTTTGAGTATTTATTTCGGTGAACTTTATTATATTTATATACCAAGCGAGAAGAGAACTTGCTGAGCACTATAGTTGCTCATTCTTGCTTTACAACATTTTGTTCAGCTGTCAAGACGGAAAGAGGCGAGACGTCCAGCCAGGGCTATAAAGGCAAGGGGAAAGCGCAAGGCTATGGCGACAATAATTAGAAGATCCAGATGGAATCTTTATATTTCTACTGTTGTGAACTTTTGTAACATATTATTTCGAGATGTATCAAGTTGGTTTGTACTATGTTGTGAAGACAATCTTGGACCTGCGGAGTGGGACATTTTATGCTCCGTTGTAATAAAAATTTGGTATTGTTATTGCGTTATCATATTGAGACAATGTGACGACCCGGGTCCCCTGTCAGGGTGGATTTGGGGGCGTTACATAAAACACCTAAAATAAATAATAACATAAAATAATTAATGGTAATTAATCGATTGCTTTTTTCACATTTAATTTTAGTTAAAAATATTACCTTTTATAAACACCTTAAAATATACTATAAATAAAAATTATTGAAATTCGATTGTCTTTTTTACATTTACTTTTAGTTGAAGATATTACCTTTTATAAACACCTAGAAAACATCAATCGTATCATATCTTACAATCATTAATATTTTCTTTCGAATTAAAACACGTTACCTTTTTCATTTATAAGGAAACATTAGTCTAATTTTTCATTAAAAAGAAAAATATATTCGATATCTATACTATTAAAACACCTAAAATAAATAATAACATCAAATAATTAATGGTAATTAATCCATTTCTTTTTTCACATTTACTTTTAGTTAAAAATATTACCTTTTATAAACACGTACAAACATAAATCGTATCATTTCTTCCAATAATAATATTTTCATCGAATTAAAACACATTACCTTTTTGATTTAAAACTAATCTTATCACACCATATTTTTAATTATTTAATATAATATATTAAAAATCCATATACATTATTTATAATAAGGAAAACATTAGTATAATTCGTAAATATATTAAATTTTATTAAATTAAAATTAAAAAATTATCAAAAATAATGATTATATAAAAACATAATTGTAATATTAAATAAAATTTATAACATAATAAAAAATCACCATATCAATACATTTTATTTATAACATGATAAAAATTTATTATAGTTTTATAAATTTATATCTACCAATCAATAATATTTTTTCCTAATTTAAATACGTTAACTTTAAATATAAAACATAATCTTACAATAATTAATATATACCCAAAAATATCACACCATATCTTCTATTCACTAACAAAATATAATATAAATTCGTATATACTACGAATAATGACTATTAGATATTTAGTAAAAATCAGAACCGTTAGATCTAATGATTATATATATTATATGATTAAATTAATTTATTAAAATTTCAAGATTCAAATTCCATCAATGACATATTTATTTTAAAAATTTATATTATAAGTTTTAAACCATGCATATCATTAATTAATTTTTTATTAAATAATTTAAGTTAAAATTAAAATAAAATATTGTAAATAATAATTATATAAAAAATGTAATTATAACATAAAATAAAATTTATTACATATCAAAATAAATTCGTGCATCGGGTTATATGCTAGTATATTATAATTTTAATGGATAAGTAACATAAAATAAATTATTGGGTCACGCTCTTACATTAACATGAGGTCGAGTAACGTTTCATAATAGAATAATATAATAATGAAAATGTGAAAATTATGTAAAATAATTATTTTATAATTTTTAAAAGAGAGTAAAATAATTATTTGTATTATTTTTATATGTAAATTGTTCTCGCTTGAATTGTGATCTATTATTATTGTAGTATATAGTTGTAGTCTTATACTAATCGAGAGTCTCGAAAATAATTTATCTATTGTATTTAGATTACTAATTGTGGAATATTTGTTTTTTAGGTTAGGTTGTGGTCGATCAAATTCACCCTGATTTTAAACTTTTCTAAAATTCTATTTGATAAACTGTGGATATATCAATACAAAATTATACAATTTATTTAATTTTAAAACAGAAAAAAAGGATATTTACCAAAAATATCACTTTTTCTAAGCTCTTTTTTGTAATTTTCCCATCTTCTCAAAATATTTGCAAAAATACATTTTTCAAAAAAATATTTTGTAAAAATACCATATTATTTGCAAAAATACGGTCTTCAACCAAATGTAATATGGTTGCGAAGCAGGTTGCATGCAATTGCATAAGTGATGATGGTAAAATTTTTTACTTTGATACGGACCATATTTTTACAAATAAGATGCTATTTTTATAAAATATTTTCTTTTTAAAAGTAATTGTGTAAAAAAAATTCTGAATTTTAGTATTTATGAAAAAAAGCCCATAAAAGAATATTTGCCTTGATCAGGTTAGAGAGAATTGTATCATTTGTTGGATTTTTTCTGCCACTAAATTTGATTCATGTATTTTAAATAATTTAGATAATTATTATACGATTTTAACTCTTAGTACATAACGAGGGGTTCTCTAGAATAATGACCATTACATGCACTCACTGGAAAATAAAATTCACGAACATAAGACGTACCAAATGAAAAACTACTCCATTATAAAATAGTTTGAATGACAGTATTTAAAACAAAAAAAAATAATAATAACTGCAATAAACTCGCTAGCTACTCGGCCCACAAAATCTGCTGCACTTTCGCCATTGATCTAAATTTAAAGTCTCTTGCTATATAGCTTAAAAAACCTGATGTGTACATGCATGATCAGAATCATACATCAACATATCTACCCGTCCATTATCCAAACTTCCGAAAAATATCCCAACATCGCAGCTGCTTATTAACATGTTGATGTTCGTATCCCACCACCAGTTCTCTATCCAACGTTTGTACCTAATTCCAGGCCAATTCGCGTCAAATTGAACTTTAAATTTAACTGCTCCATGATTCTCAATTTTCTGCGCAATGCCTTGTACAGTACTCGTACCATCTACATTGGCTGATGATCCCCAGAAGTCTACTACAAAGTGAGCCGTGGGGTTGTTTGGCCTTACAACAAACGGTTTAAGACTTGTCATCCAAAGTGCATCGTTCTTGGTTTCGTGAAAGATGGAAATTTTAGTATCATGATTGAACTCGAAAGATATATCTATTAGAAAACAAACACACGCACACACTTGTATGTATATAAACTGGAAGAGAAATAAACTCTATTTCTTGAATAAAAGCTACAGCACACAAGAGAATAAATAGAAAGGAAAACAATGTGGTTACTACAAATTAGGAACCACTATCTAGAACAAACTCCACTACTTTTATTCTGATCCTACTTCTATGCTACTACTCCACGACTTAGTCTCAAGCCCATGACTTGTTCAACAAGCCCAACAGCTACATTTTATTTTACTAAAAACATGTTTAGATTATTTCAAATATCCAACACATCCCCCCCTAAGCTAAACATGTTACTGCACTGAGATCTTGGACTCCAATCAACGTCTTCATTTCTTCGAACTTGACCCTTCCTAGTGCCTTAGTTAGAATATCTGCTCGTTGCTCCTGTGAAGGCACATGTTTAATTACAAGCTTCCCTTGCTCGATACATTCACGGATGAAATGAAACCTAACATCAATATGTTTGCTCCTTCCATGCAGCACTGGATTTTTAATCAACTCAATGGCAGACCTGTTGTCTACATGCAGTACCACTAGCCCAACTAACTTCCCTGTGATTTCCTCCAGTAGACCACGTAACCAAACGCTTTGACAAGCGGCTGTTGTAGCAGCCATATACTCGGCTTCACAAGATGATAAAGCAACAACCCTCTGTTTTTGCGAGGCCCATGAAATTAGACTCTTATTCAAGTAGAAACACATCCCAGCTGTGCTTTTCCTGTCTATGACGTCTCCAGCCAAATCGCTATCAGTAAAACCAGATAGCACCTTCTTGCTTCTCTCATTTTCATAGATTAAACCATGATTAATCGTTCCTTTTACATACCTCAAAATATGTTTTACAGCCTGCTGGTGCTTCACTGTTGGCTTGCTCATAAACCTGCTTACCACCCCAACTGCGTAGGAGATGTCCGGACGAGTGTGTGTTAAGTAACGTAAGCTTCCAACAATGCATCTATACTCAGTAGCATCCACCAACTCGCCTTCTTCATCTCTATCCAATTGCAATTTATACTCCATAGGGAATTTAGACGAGTTACAGTTCATCATTCCAGCTCTATCAAGCAACTTTTTCGCATAAGCAGATTGCCTCAGCGTAGTAAATAAACTTGACTGACTTACCTCTATTCCCAGATAAAACGACAGTAGCCCCAAGTTGCTCATTTCAAACTCCCTGTTCATCTGCATTTTAAACTTCTCAACCTCGTGCTTGCTAGACCCAGTTACCAAAAGATCATCAACGTAGACCCCTACTATTGTTGTACCTTGATCAGTGATTTTTGTGTACACAGCCTGCTCATGCTTACACTTCTCAAAGCCCAACTCTCTTAGACATTTGTCCAACCGAGCATTCCAAGCTCTGGGAGCTTGACGTAAACCGTACAACGCCTTGGCAAGCCTATACACCTTTTGTTCTTCCCCCTTTTTCACAAACCCCTCGGGCTGGAAAACGTACACTTCTTCGCAAAGTTCTCCGTTTAAAAACGCTGATTTAACGTCGAGATGATGCACTTGCCAACCCTCCTTTGCAGACAATGCCAATAGCAATCTTACTGTATCGAGACGAGCTACAGGGGCGAACACTTCATCAAAATCGATCCCTCTTCTTTGTACGTATCCCTTCGCAACGAGGCGTGCCTTGTGCTTCACCACATTCCCCTCTGGATCCTTTTTCAACTTGTAAACCCATTTTAACCCAATAGCCTTTTGCCCAGGTGGTAGATTTGTAAGCGTCCAGGTTTGATTTTTCTCAATTGTTTCGAACTCCAGCTTCATTGCTTCTTCCCACTCCTTATCACCTGAAGCCTCTTCATACGACATGGGTCCTTCTATTTTCAGTAACATTAATTCATCAATCAGCTCAACAATCTCAGTTTCGTCGTAAATTTCTGACAGGGGTCTGTATCTCTTGAATGCACTGCTATCACTGGAGGATGCATCAGTTGTTTCTGTAGACGGCTCAGCAGTGGTGGCCGAAGATTGTGAAGGCGTCACAGGAGTCACAGGTTCCTCTTGTTCGTGCTCTGTCTCTGCACTACCATCGACATCCAACAAGCTAGCCATCTCGATATACTGTTCTGGAAATGATACTTCATCTTCAACTTCCTTAGTCTGTTTCCATGGCCAAAATACAGTTTCCTGGAACACGACATCCCTGCTTACGTGCACAGCTCCTGTTTCCGGGTCGTACAGCCGGTTTCCCTTTGTCCCTGGTTCCTTACCGAGATACACAGTCAACTTGCTGCGATCGTCCAGTTTCTTCACTTTTACAGCTGGGATTTTCATATAGGCAGTGCAGCCAAACACCCTTACATGCGACAGGTCTGGCTTCTTGTCACTCCAAGCTTCGTATGGAGTTCTACCCTTCAGGATTCGAGTTGGCAATCGATTCAGAATGTAGATTGAGTGACGTACTTCCTCCCCCCACATGTATGCTGGTAATCCTGCCTTCTTTAGAAAGCTTCTTGCCATGGCTACAACAGTACGATTCCTACGTTCCACCACTCCGTTTTGTTGCGGAGTGTATGGTGCCGTATAGTGTCTCTGGATCCCAGCCATTTCACAGTACAATTCAAAATCCTTCGAACAAAACTCTCCACCACGATCCGTCCTCAATATTTTTATACTTCTTTCCTTTCCATTTTCAACCAAAACTTTGAATTTCTTAAACATTGCAAGTGCACTACTCTTTTCTTTCAGCATATATACCCACATCTTCCTACTATAGTCGTCAACAAATAAAAGGAAGTAACGATTACCTCCCGGTGTTGCTGGTAGAATTGGTCCACAGATGTCAGCGTGCACAATTTCTAACGCCTTTCTTGACTCGAAACTGGCCTGATTTTGAAACGGTCGTCGAGTCTGTTTAGACATTAAGCATCCCTCACATTTCTTCACAGGTTGAATTAATCTTGGCAGCCCATGTGCCATCTTTTCTCGTGACATAAGTTCCAAGGCTTGAAAATTCACGTGGCCAAGACGATCATGCCACATCCAGGTGTCTTCTTCTGATTTCGCGAGTAGACATGGGATCTTACTCTCCTCCAAACTGATTTTATATAGTCGATTCTCTGTCCTTTTGACCTTCATCAACAATTTCCCACTTTCTTCATAAACCCACAAGTATTCCCCTTCAAGTATCACCTTGTTTCCTGCTTCAGATAACTGACCCAAACTTATGATATTATTACATAAGGTTGGGATGTAGTATACCTCCTCAAGTGTTCTCTCTTCCCCGTTCTTGCATTGAAAAGCAACCGTTCCCTTCCCCTTGATTGTCACCGTGGATCCATCACCGAATCTCACCTTCCCAGTCACCTTCTCATTCAGTTCCTTGAATTTCCCACGTTGTCCCGTCATATGATTACTGGCCCCGTTGTCCAGAAACCAGACTTGAGATTCCCTTTGACTGTCGTCACTCATTCTCAGTTTGGGTACTACTGAGTCTTCCTTCAACATCAAAGAGCATTCCTCCGTTTCTCCTACTTCAGCCAGCAATAGTGCAGGCTCGTCTTCTTGCACCTGAGATAGATTCGCTTCCCTTTGCCCATCTCTTTCCTTTCGTGGTTTACGACAGTCTCTTGCAAAGTGTCCGAACGCCTGGCAGTTGTAACACCTTACTCTGCTTCGGTCTCTCCCCCGAGTTTCTCCACCATTTTTCTTCTTTAGCCACTCTTCTCGAGTTAAAAGCAACAGCCCTTCATTGTTGTCTTTCTTCTTCCATTCCTCCGCTGTCAATAGAAGGTCTCCTTGGTTAGTCTCCACCGTACCTTTCACCCTCTCTTCGTGAGCCTTGAGTGAGCCAACCACCTCTTCTAACGACATCTCCTCCACATTCCCAAATTGCTCAATTGAGGATGCAATTTGCAAGAACCTTGAGGGAACTGCTCTAAGCAGTTTTTTGACAACATAGGCTTCCTCCACCGTCTCTCCCAGTGCTCTAAGGTTGGTGACCAGGGTGCTCAGTTTCAGACAGAATTCGTCCAATGGCTCAGTCTCCTTCATACACATGGTTTCGAACTCGCACTTGAGGGTTTGTGCCTTGGCTTTCCTTACCTTCTCTGCTCCTAACGACATTATTTTGAGTGCGTTCCAAGCCTCCTTGGAGGTCTCCTTTTCAGCGATGGACATTAATACGTCTTCTGGAACACATTGGTAAATGATTGCCAATGCTTTCTTATCAACCTTGTCCTCCACCACGGTTTTCGGGTCCTTTGGTTCTATGGCTTCCCACACCCCGTTCGCCTGCATGTACACCTTTAGCTTAAGTGCCCAAGCCGTGTAGTTTGATTTTGTCAACATAGGATAGCTCAACCCAAAAGAACCTTCTTTAGTCTTGCTTGTCGCCATTTGTCTCGAAACAACGTCTGGTAATCCTGATGCTCTGATACCAAGTATTAGAAAACAAACACACGCACACACTTGTATGTATATAAACTGGAAGAGAAATAAACTCTATTTCTTGAATAAAAGCTACAGCATACAAGACTTAGTCTCAAGCCCATGACTTGTTCAACAAGCCCAACAGCTACATTTTATTTTACTAAAAACATGTTTAGATTATTTCAAATATCCAACAATATCGTTATGATCGAACTTAGTGATGTTCATATTGATGTTCCAGTGGGCGGAAATAGGGTTTGAGAGGTTCAAGTTGGAAACCCTTATTGAGTCAATTCCTAGTATTGGATACTTGTGGAGGGGTATGGACCGTATGGTTGTAGTTATGTCTGTAATTAAATTAATCGCAGCCAAGAGAACACCTCCAAATAAAACGAGGCAAATTCCTATTAGAAAAACACAAAGTAATAGGAAAATTACTATAAAAAAAACATAACATAATTGTTCACAACAACCACTTGGTCTTGTGGTATCTGCCATTGTTAAATTTACGACGAACTATATATGATAAAAGAAGGTTGTATATATCGCAGATGTGATGAATGAGATGCATGCATGCTTGTGTGCATAAATATATAGCTAATTCTAAATAGAGTTCTAGTCTAATTAAGGTACATTTTTTTGTAAATAACTAGAATATGAATAGAAGTTACCTGCATGGGCTCTTTTAGTAGGAATATACGTGGAACTAGAATCAGAGCAGGTTCTGAGAAATTCGTCAAAGCCCCAAGCATATTTACATTTTGTGCCTAATTATAAATAAAAATCACTTATATACGATTTATTTTTGACAATCCTTATATTATAAATTATTTTTGGTGCTACTTTTAAAAAAATATATTCCTGATATCTTTTTTCGTACCTTTATGTAGTTTTATAATTTCTTGCTTATTAAAATGAAAATTGTCCCTAGAATTTGATCTGCAGGTTTTGAGTTCGGTATGCACGGTCGCGGTTAGCCAATTATATTGACTTAGACCTGCCAATTCATTGGTGTTGTGTATTTTCATGTCTTAATATTTTCGTATTTTATGTACTTAAACGTTAAATCCAAACACAATCCATTTAAAATTCGTATACTTTCGTGTTCATATATTTTTTTGTGTTGTATATATATTTTTCGTGTAAATTACCATGTCTATATTGACTATTACTAGCTTCGGTTAATTTAACCTTCTACCAGTCCAAAATTTCAAATGCAATTTGGGAGTAGTAGATTAAAGTAGGAGTCAAAAAAAAAAAAAAAAAAAAAAAGCTAAAGTGGAGTGGTGGAGAGACTAGGAAATAAAAGAACCAAGAATCTCATGCACCCTCTTATTCATTGTGTGTGTTCGTTCCTGTGAGCAAGAGCATCAAATTACTGGACATATCTTGTTTCTCATTTTTATATAATCCAGATGTTCCTTTTGTATCCAATCAAGAAAAATGAAAAAGGAAAAGTAAAAAAAAAAAGAAAAAAAAGATTAGTACTTGTACCAAAGATTCTGCCCATTCATGTTTCCTAACTGGTTAGACTAAATCATGATCTGATTCCCAATCTCGTAGTCTAATTAATACTTTCAATAATGAGTAAATAATAAGAGACCATTCCGGTACATGTAAATTTATAAATAATTGTTCACTATCAAACCATTGTAACCAGCAGCATATTATATTATAAATAATTGTTTAAGTTGTTTGGTGTGGTTAAGAACTTGCCTAATAATTTGGAAACCTGTACGTTAATTTTATTCTTCTTCGTCTTAAGCACTCTTTTAAGGTGAAATTATATATACACAAATTGAGAATCAGTTCCAAGTAGGAATATTGTACTTTACACTGGATTAAAACTGATTCTCGCTTCAATTTCAAACAAATCTTCGAACATTTGCTCCTTCTCTATTTAAAGAAATTACATACCAAAATCTAATAACTAAAATACTCAAATTATTCTCCAAAGCGAAGGAACTTATTCCTATAACCACATATCAACAATAATGAGTATCTCTATTTGTCATTATATACCCTCCTTTATATCATGTCATCTTCCTTTCATGCCACAGCATTAGATTCATCTCCCGTTAGTTTTAAAAAAACTACTTGGTTCCGTCAAAGTTTAGGTTAGTCCTACTTGGTTTTGGTTCCGTTCCTGTAATGCGCGGATATTAGAGTGTTGTGTTGAAATCTTGGTAGATGTTATAAAATTTATGTCGAATGACATTAATTCTTAATTAAATTGTCCACGATCATGGTTGAGCCACCCTGGTTGAACAACAATTAAACACGACCTGCAGAAAGATTGTCTTCCTCAAGAATTAAACTCCGGAGTTCATAAATTTTATTTTTGTCTTGCAATTCAATGCATGTTATGAGATAATGAAACAAGACATACATTTTTTGGAACCTTTGTCGTTTGTTTTGTATATGCATCAATGTATGGACAAATATATACTGTACTCTACAGTATGGTACTTTGAATTCCATGTCCACCTGAGTTGATTGACGAGATCTTGTAAAGTGAAAATTCGTATATATTCCCCCCTTGTGGGACATAAAAAAACATATTAATATGCCTTCTGTCTTATCATCCTCCCCTCCTCTTGACGTGAGGAATTCCTTTCTACTATATTACTCCCTTAAACCTCCACCATCACCACTATACCCTAAGCATAAATCCCCTTGTTTGCTTCACCTTTAAGCCATCTTATAAATATCCAATAAATTGGTAAAAAAAATACTCCCTTCGTTTCATAATAACATATATATGATTGAATTAATCATTTCGAAATTAGTGAAATGTCGTTTAGAACATAAGAACATATGTTAATCTATATTTAACGAACTGTTCAGATAAATTTCGTCTAATTTGGGAGGGTTGATAACTTAATATTTAAATTAGTTTCTTTAATATTCATTTCTTTATTTACTTATTACAACTCAATTGATCCCTAATACATATCTTTAGTTATTCTTATCCACTTTAATAAGTTTATATATATGCATGTTCCATAAGTACATTATGTTTACCAAAAACCTTAAAACCAAGCCATGAAGTACAGCCATGAGATCATCTCACACTTTAGCCACCCTCAACACAAGCTCAAATTCGAGTACACAGAAATCCCCTTCAAGTGTGATGGCTGCAAAGAAGTCGGAATCGGATCGAAATACAAATGTAGCACCTGTGATTATGATCTTCACATGCACTGTGCCATCCCTTCTGCATCACTTATCCATCCTTTTTATACCAAATGTTCATTCCAATTCATGGCACGTCCGCCTGGCCACGTTGCACGATACTGCAATGCCTGTCAGAAGGATGTCTCGGGGTTCGTCTACCACTGCAACTCATGTGGATTTGATCTGCATCCGTGCTGCGCGAAATTGCCAATGATGCTGGATGATGGAGAAGTGAAGCTTTATTTGTATAGGAAGGTGAGCTCGGCTTGTCATAAGTGTGGGAGAAAAGGTAGGAGTTGGAGTTATAGGTCAACTTGCAAGAAATATAATTTGCATGTGGCTTGTGTTAAGGAGATGCTTGTTGAGTCTTGGCATGACTTGTACTTTGGAGGTGGGATTAATAAAAAGAGTTATAGTGGAAATTATGATTATTATGGTGAAAAGGATGTTAAGTGTGATGGTAAAAGTGGGATTAACAATAACAATTGTAGGAAATTGGAGACAAGAATTCCAAGTTTGAAGGGGACATTGCAGAATCATCATAAGAAAAGTAAAGGGAAAGTAAAGAAATGTTGTGAGATGGCTGGATTGGCTTTGCAGTTTGTTATATCTGCAGTTCTTGGAGATCCTACTACTCTCATTGCTGGGGTTGTGGGATCTATGATGTCCAAGTAGTGGCAAGAGACTAAACGGTCTTGCGACGTTCTTAACTCAGCTCACGTGTGTGGTTAACGAAAAAAAAGTAATTAAGTATGTTAACAATATATTAATTCATAAAAAAATTAACGAATGTATTGGATTAGTGTACATTAATTAATTACTTATCGGGGAATGTTACAGGAGAGTGAATTCCAGATCTCTGTCACTCTTCGTAAGTCATGGCGATGCATGACTCTGTATTTGATTAATGTTATAAGAATATATTCCTTTGGATTGGTGGCTAATAATTTCTCGAATTTGATCTTCGTAGTCATAAATATCATCCACTTTCCACACTCTGTATGCACGCTTTTTATTCATGCACAAGAGATGTATTACAACATAAATTGTAGAGAGCCTCCAATACATTTGCAGTGCAGTCATGTACAAGTCAATTTTCTAACAATTTATATGTGGAATGAAATCGGATCCTCGATCCTTTGCAACACAAAGCAAGATTAACATAAACCGAGTAAGGTATAGTTGGTTTCATTGACGGAACCAGGATGATCGGGACTAAAATAAAATATCGCTAATTTTTGAATGTTAGACCGGACTTGATTAACAATTTCTACTAAATTTCAATAAAAAATCAAAACTTTGAAAGAAAAATTATACTAAAATTTTCGGCTTATCCGACACTTAAACCTAGTGATAATCCTCACGGCTGATTAAAGGCTTTCGATCACTGTTCCGGGATGTTTCACCTAAATTTGGGTGCCTGCAAAACAATGCTTGTCTGGGGGTGGTGGCCGTCAAGCACCTCCGGTGTGAGAATCAGTAATCGGAAATAATAATAACCAGGCTGGTGAGAATATATCGTGTGTGAAGAATATGTAGAGAGCTTTTGTATTGTAATAGTTTTTGTATCTCAAAATCCCCCCCTTTTCGTTTGTGTGTAGAATGGGGTATTTATAGGCTGGGTTTCCCAATCACTGTTGCCCACTAGTTGTGCCGTTAAAACTACAGTGAGCCACTATTGGAACATTGATTGGTGTCCCCTCCTGACATACCTTGATTCTGCCACTGAGCTACTTTAGTCAAATCTTGTCTGTTGCAATTGGGTGTCCTTGAATATTATATTGCTTCCTTGTCTTATGGAGCAAGATACCTTTATGCAAGTGGGTGTGCAAGTGGATAAAGCAAGATATTTTTATGCAAGTGGGTTAGTATAAGAGAGATAATATCTTAATGATAGCCT
This sequence comes from Saposhnikovia divaricata, assembly GCA_036435485.1. Classification (NCBI taxonomy): domain Eukaryota; kingdom Viridiplantae; phylum Streptophyta; class Magnoliopsida; order Apiales; family Apiaceae; genus Saposhnikovia; species Saposhnikovia divaricata. The sequence continues at coordinate 5,879,271 of CM071597.1, read as the reverse complement.
GAAGTACAATTTGTGAATACTCTTTATTTTGTGACCTGTATTTGTTGAAATAATATTTAACTCGATACTTTTGAAATTAGATATACTTTGTTAAATGCTCCAGAATTGTGTTTTTAGAAGACAAGTACCTTGCTGTTAGCGGGCACCTACTTGCGAGCGTGTGTCCGGTGAGCGGGCCGATCTTACAGCGGGTAGCTATCACCTAGGTTAGCTTCTAGCTAGTTCCGATCCTGGCTGGTTTCCATCTTACAAAAATGATACAGCTAAATATCCTTTGTTTAGAGATAAAAATAATAAGATTTTTATAAACACTTCCGTCGTGAGAATAAGATAAAAATATAAAGGGAAATTCTCAATGGTACCACTATACTTTTGGCTTTTGCCAGTGGTACCATTACGTTTTTGACTCCTCTAAACGGTACCCCTAACAAATTGACTTCTTAACAGAAATACCATTTTGTTAGAAAAACGTTATAGAAATGTTAAGTAGGGTTTGCGGCCGATATTCAACCTTTTTTCTTATTGCATACTGCAACGCATGGCCAAGATTGTTCTTATATTTTTTTAACAGGTTTGGGACCAACCAATATTCTTCAAATATATTTTAGTGAAATTCTCAATGGTACCACCGTACTTTTGGTTTTTGCCGGTGGTACCATGTCCTTTTGACCTTACTTAACATTTCTAGAACGTTTTTTTAACAGAATGGTATTTCTTTTAGAAAGTCAATTTGTTAAGGGTACCGTTAAGAGGAGTAAAAAACGTAATGGTACCATTGACAAAAGCCAAAAATACAGTGGTACCGTTGAGAATTTCCCAAATATAAATGTTGTGGATAGGTAGATTTTATATTTAAATATATAAATTTAAATCAAAAAAAAAAAGTAGAACTTTTATCTTGATTTTAGATGAGATTTTTATAAGCAAGAGCCAAGAGGCCTGTGTGACGAAACAAAACGCCCGTCTCATGCGGCCTGGTGTCTTGTGGGCTGTGGCTTGTCGGTAATCCGAGTTCCACAGGTGTTTGGACATGAGTTTTGTTGATATTGATAATGGGCTCAGTGTGGATTGGATCGTTGGACCAAATTTTATCAGAAATCGACAAAATTCACCGATTTATTAAATTTAAAGAAGTTTATAAATTTTAAATAACATTAAAGTTTTAAAAAAAATAAGTTTTAAAATTGAAAATTCCAAATTACTAAAAATAATTTTATTATTGAATATTTTATATAATTTAAGATAAAAATTTCTTAAAAAATAATTAATAATCATTAATGCTATATATTCTAGATTAATACTCTAGATCCCAGGAACGTAGTAATGTTCTTACCCCTTATACACGGAGTCCGTAGATGTATAATAAGAGAGAAAGTAAGAAAAATTAGATATACACTAATAATAAAAATTAATATCTAGATAATAGTGTTTAATTAGTAATTAAACTCTATTGATCTTGAGAATCCAATTTCGATAAGGTGTAGTAATCGATTAATTACTTCTCATAATAATAATAATAATAGGGTTTAACAGGACCTATATAAATAAACCACAATATTTGTATTTGCTCCATATCTACGTATATCTCAATTCAATTCTACCGTCTAGCCAGAAGCCCAGAACGTTGCAGAGAAACCATTACCAGGTACGTATTTTTACAGGGTTTTCTCTTCTTATGTATTGGATATTTTTCTTGTTTAGGACTTCAAGTAATCAACATGTTTTCTTGAATTTATGTTTAGATTTAAAGTTACTTATTGCGTATCATTCATTTTAAGAGTTTATTGTACTTCTAATACTAGGAATCAAAATAGTGGGATCTGCTAAGTTATTCTGTTCATCTGTTTCCATCTTTTTTCCTACTATAATGTTTCATCATGTACGTTTGTTGCATCTGTGAGAACGTATATTTCAATTATGTTTATGTAAAATCTTTTTCACTAATTGCAGACTTCACAAGGTTTTGACACTGATCATCGTAAAATGGCTGCACAACCAACAGACTCAGTTTACACAGAAGCCAGCAAAAACAATGGTAGCATCGGCATAAAGAAGCCCGGGACGATGAATTATCAATGGCGGCCTACGACAAGGAACGGTGTTGATCAGTTTACAGAAACGAACCTCGAAAATACGTTAGTTTCAACACCACAAATTAGCTACAAAGCTGCCACCACTAATTCACTACCACCTTTGCATTCGAACTCTTCGAAGAAAATCAGTCAAAATGGATCAGTACCTTCAAAATCTAACATGAAGTATCTTTCCAATTCAAAGACAGCAATGCAGCAGGATAAAGTAGCACCGATGACTTTGAGTAATTGTGACAATGTAAGAAATTTGCCACCAGCAGGCGTTGGTGCAGGTACTGCAGCCGATCACATAGGAAAGCTAGCAGAGCAGATGCAAACTACAACAATATCAGCCAAATCAAAGACAACGGATGACAGTGATAAAGTATGGTTGCCACAGATGGATGGCATTGGTGTAGTTTTGCCTTCGTCTTCTCTTACCACGAATCAAAGTTCTTCTAGTACTGCACCAACGTCGACAACAGACCAGAAGGTGAAAATGACTGATGAGATGTTGAAGACAGAGGAATATATAAATTCTGTCCTCTATGGTCCAAGGAAAACTAAAAGATTGCCAATCTTCGAAGAGATATGTCCCTCTAGTTTGTTCTCAGACACAGAAAACCCCCATTAGCAGACTTTTGTCCGTAACTTGATGCCAGGAGAACTTAGAATTCATTGCTTATATAATTATATAGTTGCTATTTTGCCTTGCAGCGGAATGAGAATAGGTTGCAGTAGATAATTACTAGTACATGTTTTGATTTTGAATATTTTGTAAAATACTTATATTTTTCTACATCTTTAGTCATATGTTCATTCTTTTTACACTATTTGTTGTTCTTCAGTTTCTCCAAATATTTCCAGAAATTTTCAAGAAATCTTATTTAACATCTTCAAAAATTCAAAACTCGGGTCTTTACGGAAATAATACCTCAAGAAATAAGGATGAAATATTGAAATCTGTGTTCATTCACACTTGTGACAAATATTTCGTATAAGTTAGGTTCGTTTTGTTACGTTTCAGTCATTCAGTTTCTTCTCATGTTTAATTTATGTTATGTTTAAATTATTTCGAGATTTTCTAGCAGACAAAGACATGAGAAGAAGAGCCTGGTACTGGTTTACCCAGGTATGGAGATGCCCTTTTTGTTCTTATAAGAACACCATTAACTATCTTAATAAGAACACCATTAACAGTATTAAGATTCAGTTTACAAGCATTGACTATCTTAATAAGAACACCATTAACAGTATTTAGATTTATTATAGCTTTCATCAGGTAGTTTGGTAATAGAAGGTGACAGAACCTATGTGCGAAACAAATTACAAGAAACCGTAAAGGTTATTTTTATTAACTGTAAAATGAGGAAAATGGGACATGCATAAAAACTCAAAATTTACTTCTAGTAGACAAGCTACATTTATGAATCATATATCTAAGTTGCTAGTACCTCATACAAAAAATCATTCCTGTCATTATATTGACGATGAAGGTGCCCTTTGTTTCATAGTTACGACCAACTGATCATAAGCTTCCCCCCAAGCATTCTTCATCTCTGGTGACCACATGTCTGGAACTGCTTCCTTGATTGTTTCCAACAACGCAAACTTGGTAACCTGTACGCGTTGATGAAATATTATCAACATTAAAGCCTTTTTACATCGATTTTTGTTTCATTTTGCTAAATTAATTTTATATCTTTATTTAAAAGAACACAATAACAAGTAATTATTACCTCAAAATGTTCATCAACAACACCAACCCTGGAATGAGTAGCACCCATATCTTCTAGAGTTGATTCCTTAACGGTTACTTTCCCAGCCTTGCGAAGTTGTACTGCTGTTTCACAGGTCTGCAATTGTGTGTGTGTGTTATTAGTTTTATAATCAATTGTTACTGTAATAAAACTTAAAATCTGGTTCCTCAAAAATAATCTGCCGCATATGATATTACACAAATATATACTTGTCAATGCATGATAAGTGGATAGAGTCTCATAACCCGAACAATGCTGTCTGGGATTGGTTCTGATTACTTGAACAGGCTGTACATTAGTAAACCTTAGCAATGAATTCTAATTTAGATTGTGTATCCGCTTAGTATCTATAAATACAGTTAAAATTGTCTGTATTAATCACTCTCTACATTCTTGAAACCTCTACATTCTTGAAACCTATAGAATATAGGTCTCATTTATTTGCGAGAACGCACTATAACATAGAAGCATGATCCCTGCCTGGTTGCAGGGCAGTATTAGCAAGCATAGATTGTAAAGTGAGTAGTATGAAATGGTGAAAGAGAAGTGATATCATAAACATAAAACATTTAATACGCTCGTGTTGAAGATTAACTGACCATTACAAAGACAGTCATAGCATGAGGTTTGAGTTTTGTATTCTGTTCCAGAGGAACATCCGAGTCCTTTAGAAAACTGAACATCTTTTTTGCAGTTGGTGCAATCTCGAATATCCTGCAACATTTGACCAATACTAATGACATTACTGCTGTAATAAGTTCATTGTTTTATTACAGCAAACACTTTTGTTAAAATGCAAAAAAAGGACCACACTCCTATTGTGTTATTTTGGCAATTATTTCAAGAAAATATGACAAGGAGAGAATGATTACTTTAAAAAGAACTTAAGCCCTAGTTCTGCTGCATCCTTCTTCATGACATTCCATGACTTCACAACCAGAGCTTCCTGCTCCTCTGTAAAAGCTTTAACTTCCAAATTTTCTCTCTTTTTCATAGCTTAAAAATACAAAGCTGATTAAAACATATTTACCTAAAAAATCAAATTGTACAAAATAAAAAAAAAATGAAAAATCATGAGATTACTAGTAATCATTCTCTGAGTTCTAGAAACAAGCCTACAGCCAGATCCATCCCTTCTCGCCCACGAAAAGCCTACGGAATCATAAAAAACTCCAGATTTTCCCACCCGAACATTGTCGAAAGAATTCGAAAAGGCCCGTGTACTGGTTCCTGCTATGAGTTACCATTAAATCAAACAAAATAAAACAAGAAAACACAAGATAGACAAAACCAATCACTAACCATTGCAGGAAAGCAGAGTAATATCTGAAGCAAGTGTTTTGGTAATCAGATTCATCCTAAAAGTTACAAAAGACAGAGGATTATTCTAATGAGGGTGTTTAAAAATATAATAGAAAGTTATTAAGATACAAACACTAATGCAGCACATATATAAAGTACTAGCACAAGGTTGATCTTTTAGGTTACCCAAAGGCCAAACAACAAATACATGCACTGTACTAAAGTTTTCAAGTTTTGACATTTGAATACAGTGGGCTTGCCCATGGATTTGCTGATGCACTTCACTTGTACACAATGGAACTTGGAAGTATCCTGTTCCATCAACTTATCGATATATCTAGAATTCATGGAAGACATAAAAGACAACTTGAGTCCTAAATGGATATGGGTGTATGCCATGGTGGTAATATAATTATGTCCAACAAGTAAAGGATGACAAAATCAACTTGTATACTTCAATGTTTTGGAGGATATTTTAGTAATCTAGTTAGTTATTTATAGCCCTCCTCAAGTAGTTTTTGATAACATCATCCAAAAAAAAAAAAAACTACATATGTAGGTTGATATCTAGAACCTATTTCATTAAAGCATTTCCAACAATTTGCTAGTTGCTTCTTAAATATAATATAAATTATATGATTTTTAACAAATTAGTACATAGATTTTCGTGTAAATTTCAATAATATTTTTTATCTTAACTCCTAACTTATATTTCATTAATATTTTAATATTTAACTATGACATACATTCAAATCTAACCGTGTACAAGTGAATATTTTATTAGTAAAAAATAGTTAAGAGCCTTGTAATAGCTTAAAATTGAGGATACAGAAGACACTCTTAAGCTTTTTAAGAGTCCATAAGTGTATCTTGAAACCCAATTTTTTCTTATATTCTTTATTTTTGAAATTAAGAATACATTTAAGAATTTCTTGAAGATGCTCTTATGAAAAACAAAAATAGAAATTGAATCAAATATAACAAAGTTTCCGAATCTCTAACATTCAATTGCTATATTCATCTGTTCGTAATTTTTGTATGTGAATGAGTGAATATAGTAATTTTTGTAAAGAAGCAGCTGCCTATATTAGATATCCAACAAGGCGACCCAACAGATTCAACATCGAGCACAAAGGTACCATAGGAGCACCAAATAATATTTTTAAGTGCAGTGATTGACTGGTGGTCCAAATTGTAATTTTCTTTTTTTTTTACAAAGAAGGAATTGTATTAATTTGCATCAATCAAGAACCCAGCCAGGACAAATTCCTGAACTGATACTACAATCTGAATAGAAACAAATAAACGAGCTAATCAAATAGTCGCTTATGTTTACAGACTGTTTTACATCATGAATAACAATATTCTCTGAAATAAAAAAGATTAGAGTAGCTTTCCGATCAATCCAATCTGCACCAATCCTGACACCGATAATATCGCAAATGACCTTCACATACGCACCACCTGTAGCCCAATGTTCAGAAACACCCCAGCTATCTACATGCCGAAAACCAGCTATAGACATGCCGAAAATGAAACTCCAGCTATCTACATGCCGAACACCAGCTATAGACATGCCGAAAATAAAATATCTCATCGGATGAACAAATTCTAGTTGTGAAAAGTAAGCTCTTGCAATATTCAACACCAGCCCAAAATCAATGCATAAATTACAGATCTCCCACCAAAGCACAAAAATCATTTTCAAAGTAGCCCGGAACAAAACCCAAACCAACATACAAACAAAACTCGCCAACAGACGAGACGAAAAACACGCCAAAAGACGAGACGAAGATCCAAAATCAAAGTTCTCGGAATAACACCAAATTTTGGTATGATGTTAAGGAGGAGAAATGGAATCTCAAGGTAATTTTTATTTTAGAAGACGGACTCAAAACCAAGATAGATCTGAGAAATAAATTCTAAAAATTTTGGTTTTGGTTCGATTTTTATTGAAAATTGAAAAAAAAAAGGTAGAAGATTGGGGGAGGATCGGAGAATCGATTGATGGGTGAAGCGGAGATGGAGAGAATGAAGAAGAGGGCGGGAGTTTCACTTGCCGACTCTCATGTGAGGGTTTAGTCTAGAGACAGAGAGAGAGAATTTCACCTTCCCGAAAAACACGCGTAACAAGTCAAAAGGTAAATTGTAATATTTGAATGTCATGTAAAATGGATTGTAAATAATTGTGTGTAGAAGACAAAATCCATACCGACCAACAAATGAAATTTTTGTTTACGGTTACATAAAACCCTTTAACAAAGCTTCAGCAATACACGTACAAGATTAGTCTTTGCTGAATACATTTCATGTAAAACATATGCAAATTGTTACATAAATATTCTGATTTAACCAAACACCTCATGTACAAAAAGCTTCACTGCAACCATTATAGAACTTTCACTTCAAATTATCTGCCCGAGGTTCAATCTCATATCGTGTCCGGTCGTCACGTAATAACTATTAACATATACATATTAAAGTTTACATACGAGGGTATGGTCTACATACATCTGATTTTATCATACCTTACTTCCGAGTGAGACATTCTGACTACGAATATATTCAGTGTAGTTTGGCCTTTTAAGTAAAACCAGTAGATGAGGTGAAACATGTGATGGCATAGAAATATGAATACATAAAATCCTATAACGTAAGGTATCTTTATCTACTGGCTAGTTCTGGCGCAAATAAATACCGAAAAGTGAAGTTATGAGGGATCCATTCGATTTTTTTCGAGAATTTATTTTCTTGATGAGGATGATGAAAGCTCTTTTGCAGCATATAGTAGGATGTTGAATGCTCAATCATCTTAAACAGACTAGCTGAGCATAACCCCAACTCCTTAGCATAAGAATCCACAATCTTTGGCAAAGCTATCTTCCTCTCGCTCTGTATCTTGCACGTAGTTTGAATGTACTCTTCTTTTGCCATTTCAAGTTCTTGGAACAGCTTCTTCGGTGTGTAAATCCGGACCTGCGTTGCACAGAAGTTGACTTATTTAGGGCTTTGGTGGTGTTTCGGAAGTTGAGTAGAAGTCTAGAAACTAGTTCTAGGCCAATCTAAAAACTTTATAAGCTTTGATAAATTTTGTTTGTACAGAAAGTATGAGAAATTGTGGATAGACTTTACCATTGGATCGCAGTAGCTTCCTGAAGTTAAAGCAAACTTTAGGAGAGGTTGAGGGCGCCTTATCGCGTATGCTTTTCTTGGGTCTCCAGCCTTGAATTTTGTTTTGGGAAATAACAATGACTGAAACCACTGTAAGAGAATTGAGATTTACATCAGCTTCAACAAACCGTATCATACATGAACTGAATATATGATAAAACAATTAACTGTTTACTCCCTACGATATGCAGGGAAGGAAATATACTTGACCAGGACGAGGCAAACGACATCCTAATATCGAACATTGTATCATGTCAACACTTATGGTATGGCCTCCAATGTCATAAGAAGCCTGGACAATACACTAGGTTTCAGGTTATGGAATCAAAAAATTGCAGCCTTTTTTGTGAATTCACTTGACGGAACCTGTTATATTAATTACCTTTAGGAGTAAGGAGGTCCGCTTGAGATTACTTCGCGGGATTCCATTAACCAAAAAGACCTAAAATTAGGCATTATTCATGGGGTTCATAAGGTTTTTGGCAATAACAATAAAGAAAAAGTAAAAAATAACAACATATATGTAGGGAGCAGTATATTACATGCATCACTAGCACATTGTGTACATTAATCCAGAAAGCTAACTTCTCCTCATGTTTTAGCTTTCTAGGATCAACTTCTTCTAACTGAGAGAGAAGAGACCTGCGAAATCCAAAACAACAGAGATGCAACTTTCAAGGAAAGAATAAATCAATGCATTGCTACATAGTATTCAGACTCAAGATGCTGAAATTGTGCAATACTAATCTTCCACTGTAAGATCTAGAACATAATAAGTACATATTGTAGCAAAAAGAGATACTCTGTCTAGCATTGCACATAACAAACCCTAAGGTCCCAAGGCATAGGAAAGTTGAATGGACAGTAAAAGAAATGTGATTTCCATATTTCTGTTCAGTGTAAAAACTTAAAGCACCAACCTAAAATGTTGCAGCATATGTTCAACACCTCTCAATCTCCAAGAATCTCTACAAATTCCGTGAATTTCAATCATTGAAGAAGTATAATAAGTTCCTGAATCTTCAACACGAAAAGAATTGCTAATCCATTTACTGAATAATGAGTTTTCTCTGTGTTGGGGACTCCTCCTATCATAATACTGGACTTGTGGAGGAGAGTCACTTAGCGACGATGAGAATGAAATCGGAGATGTAGGTAAACCACTATTTAACAAAGGGGGTTCAGCAAGTTGGCAATATATAGCTGTAATGCACTTGACCATTTCCTCAGAAAGCCGATTAGGTGTTTCCCTAACATGATCAAATGACTTAACTGTAGCAAGATGCTCTGCAAGACTAACACCGGAAGCATCTTGACCACGCTGGTGAATAATGTTGAGAATTAACGTTTGTTAGTGTCAAGTACACGATATCAAACTTTTTGCAAAAAAAAAAAAAAAACATTTGACAACTTCTATGTACAAAGAATTACCTCTAGCATTGACAATGGCAAGGAGTGGAATGAGTGCATAGCTTCAGCGTTAGTTGCTCTAGGAGGAGAAATTTTATAAGAGCAAGCTGCAGCTGCAGACTGAGATAGGGATGAGTGGCTACGGTACTGAATGCTAGAATCTAACAGTGGCTGCATTCTCAACATCCCACTACAATTGTTGGCTGGATTCTTGATTACAGCTGGGGGAAGCCGCGAAGACATTGAATCAAGCATGGAACTATCCTTTATTATATGTTTTGTTGAATTACAGTCCAGATTGTCTGCAGTTGTTTTTGACATGGCTTCCATTGAAGTATAGGATGATGCAGTTTTCTCGAAGGTTTTCCTATACTTCGCAAGAAGATATTTCTCCAAATTCTTAACTTCCATCTCCAGAATAGCAATTTCCTTTATTATATCTTCTGCAGGCTGATTGGAAGCAGAAACAAGTATACAGGTTATACTTGATATTGACTAAAAAAACAAACTCAAGAATTTCTCTTGCAAGAACACATAAAATTTTGTAATAGGAATTTTTACATGTAAGCTCATAGGGGTGGTTTAGAAGGCGTGGATCTTGCTACAATTCGTGCAAATCAGTTCATCGAATACGAAGAATATAAATAGTGCTACTTCTAACTCTGCTTATGCCACTAAAAAATTTAAACTGCAGTCTTCAATAATATTCACATATGTACAAGATTAATAGGTATCTACCTTTTCCATTAGAGGCCTTTGAGCATCAATACTTTGAAATTGCCTCTTTCTGGCCTCATTACAGCTCCTTATCTCTCTCATTGGCTATATGGAAAAAATGTAATACAAGAAACCAATAAATAAATTCATACATAAATAAATGTAGATACTCAAACAAGTAAGAGATAACAGCTGAATATCACCTACATAGCTAAGTTGTTCACTAAAGGATAAAAACTAAAAAGACAGAATAAAGAACAGACAAACTTATAGAATATCCAGAATTTGATAGAATCACCACACAAAATAAGAGAAAGGGGTGAGTACTCACCAAATGAGGATAACCTGAAGCTTTGAAGATGACATTTAGCTTATCCTCCTCCATGGTTTTGTTGGTGAAATCACTGTCACCATGAAAAGCCAAACTTTGAAACCTCAACATAGTGTCCATATAAAATATCTTTATCTTACTACTCTTCACTCGTGATTCGATTGTCAAGTGTCTACTTTTAACCACTACGTCAAGCGTAAAGATGCGTAAATTAGGATACTTAGCTGACGCATGAGTCTTGTGCACTAATTACGAACTTTTTATAAATCTTAAAAGATTAGCACTAGATCATTGAACTTGAAGTATGTATCAAAAGCGAAGAAATATTTAGTTCGCACCCTAAAAAAGCAACTTCAAAATGTACAGTGACCCCCAAACAGTAAGTCGGAAAATACATAACTACCTCTCTTCTGAAGTAAAACCTTGAGTGTAGACTTCAGCAACTGAAAAATAGGAGCATGCACTGAAGTACTAGAGGTGGTCACAGCATCTCTGGGCCCTACTTACTTGAAAAAATATCACTGCAACACAATATTAAATGCTTCAAAGTATATCCAACAGAAAATGACAATGCCAAACAGAAACTATAGCAGAAAATAACAAGAATCCAAGAAACATTAATCTTGTAACAACATTAAAACTGATTCCTCTGTTCTTGATGAACAGTGTGCATAAGAAAGATGTAGTAACTTACATATATACTCAGAAAGCTGCTGCAAATGTGCTGTTTTTATCTCAAATGATTACTTTCTGATACTCACACACGAACACACACACACTAATGAAATTTGGAGGTGTGCTTGAGGTAGGGTAGACTATTTTATGAATGGTCACCAATCTAAGAAAGTAATGGCTTTTTTTATGCATGAAAAGAAGATGTATAGAACTTTAGATATAAGAAAAAGTCAAGAAGATTGTTGGGCATTAAATGTTTACTTGCACTTTTTTTTTTTTTGAAACCCAAGCGATCAATATTATAAGATTAAATCAGTTTCCGCCAAGGCCAGGATACCTTGAGGGAAATTACCAAAGTAAATACATTCGTCACTCGAAGTAGATACAGGCGTTCTAGCCATTAGATGAGCTACACAATTTCCTCCCCTTCTTACATGAGAAAAAGACACTGACTCAAAACAATTTCTCAAAGCTAGCATGTCTTCAACTAATAGATCATCCGGGGCTATACCAATTCTATTGGAGTTGAGCTGTTTTACTGTATCGAGGGCATCCGACTCCACCTGAATATTGTTATAACCCAGCCTTCTCGCAATGGTCATTCCGAACCTAGCTGCTTCTTTCTCTGCTACTCTTGCTGTCCAATGCGATTTCCTTCTCGACACAGCTGCTACCACCACTTGGCCATTGCTGTTTCTACCAATAACACCGAGCCCAATCATACCTCCCCCAAGAACAGCTGCATCCGTGTTGAATTTAGTAACATTATGAGCCGGAGGTTGCCATGAAGACACCAGCGAGCTGTTACATCTCCTAATGCCAGGGAAGACTTTTCGAGCGTACTCTACATAGTCTCCTACCAATCGAGCAAACCCCGAAACTGTTGCTTCAATCTTTGGATTCCCATTTCCAAATATTCTGTCATTTCTGCAGCTCCAGGTAGCCCATGCTAATGTCATGAATTCTCTAACTTCAGATTTGCAAAGATGCTGGAAAACCCATTCTACTATCGATCTAAAACTGGACATAGGTGCAGTCGCCATCTTAGCATAAGTTGGGCTCTTTTCCCATAATTCTTTTACCCACTTACAGTGAATAAGCGCATGAATTATAGTTTCATCTTCCTCATTGCATATCTGGCATGTTTTCTCAGCAATAATGTGACGGTATACTAGTCTTTCGCGCACCGCTAAAGCCCCTACAACAGCTCTCCAGACAAAGTGCTTCAACTTAGGAGGGCACTCCATTTCCCATATTCTTTTCCATAAGTCTGATGCTATAGGTCCGTGTGTTTCTTCCCAGGTCGATAAATGGCCCATCCGTCCAAGCCAATAAGCTGTTTTAACACTAAAATGCCCATCTTTTTCTGGGTACCAGTAAAGAGAATCCACTGGTTTTCTTATACTCAACGGGATTTGTATAACTTTTGATGCATCCTCAGGGCTAAACAGATTGCAGACCATTTCTTCATCCCACGAGCTGTTATCGTCGTTGATCAGCTCTGCCACTTTCATACTCAGGTTTGGGATGTGGTTTGCTTCTGGAGAGACATACGAGTTCCCCCCTGGTATCCAGCGAGCTGTCCATACTGGGATGTCTCGACCATTGCCAACCCTCCATCTTAGACCTTCTATCAACAATGATTTTGCACTCCAGATACTCCTCCAAGAGTAACTTGGATTGTGACCCAAATAAGAGTCTAGGAATGAACCATTTTTGAAGTATTTAGCTTTGAGGATACGAGCAACTAGGGACTGATTATCATTGATTAGTCTCCATCCTTGCTTTGCAAGCATCGCCAGGTTGAACGTTTTAATATCTCTGAACCCCATTCCTCCCATGCTCTTAGGGAGGCATAGAGTTTCCCATTTCTTCCAGTGAATCTTCCGTTCATTTCCTTTCGCGCCCCACCAGAAACGAGCAGTTATTGAGTTAATGTCCTCCATTATTCCGTTGGGGAGTAAGAACACGCTCATAGTGTACGAAGGGATGGCTTGGACGACACCCTTTACTAAAATTTCTTTCCCCGGCTTTGACAGCAATTTTTCTTTCCACCCTTGGACCTTCTTCCACACTCTGTCCTTAATGTTGGAGAATATCCCTTTTTTTGACCGACCTATAACCGTTGGGAGCCCCAGGTACTTCTCATGCTTATCTACTTCTCTCACTCCAATCCTTTCTGAAATGCCTATTCTGATCTCAGCTGGTACTTGCTTACTGAACGAAATCTCCGACTTATCGAAGTTTATTTTCTGCCCAGATGCTCTTTCATACGTGCTGATAATTTCAGCTAAATTCGAGCATTCGTGGAGGTTCGCCCTAGCAAAGAGGATGCTATCATCCGCAAAGAACAGGTGGGAAATCACAGGAGCTCCATAACAGGCTCGAGCTCCATGAATATCTCCTTTCAAAGCCGCTCGGGTCAGGAGTGAAGAGAAGCTTTCTGCACACAGAAGGAAGAGGTATGGGGAAATTGGGTCGCCTTGTCGAAGGCCTCGGGATGGAATCACAGTTCCCATAGGCGTTCCGTTAATCACAAAAGAGAATGAGGAGCTCGAAATACATCTCATAACCCTGCTCACCCACTCGTAGCTAAATCCCATTTGAGACATTATTCTCTCCAGGAAAGACCATTCTACCCGATCGTAAGCTTTGGCCATGTCTAGTTTGATGGCCATCGTTCCTCTCCTAGTAGACTTTGTATGTTTCATAGCGTGATAGAGCTCAAACGCTATCAACACATTGTCCGTAATTAACCTTCCCGGCACGAATGCACTTTGATTCACACTAATGATATTTGCCAGGAGAGGTTTAAGCCTATTTGCCAGAAGTTTCGACACCACTTTGTAGAGCACATTGCACAGGCTAATTGGGCGAAATTGGGAAACCATCTGAGGGTCTTTAATTTTTGGGATTAAAGCTATGTTGGTATGGTTAACTTCGTTTAACTCAATCAGCCCACTCCACCATTTTTGGACAAAGGATGTCACTTCCCCGCCAACTATGTGCCAGAATTTTTGGTAAAATAACGCATGCATACCATCAGGTCCAGGGGCCTTTGTCGGGTGTAATTGGAACATCACTTCTTTGACTTCTTCAGCTGTTGGGATTTGATCAAGCTCGATGTTCATTTCATCTGTTACCCCTTGCCTCATAGCTTCTATAGCTGGCTGGAATTCAGTGGGGCTGGATGTCGAGAACAGTTCTTTGTAAAACTTTTCAACAATCTGGGCCACTTCTGTGATATCTTCCTTCCACTCTCCATGATCATTCTTTATCCCTTTGATTCTGTTTTTCTTCCTTCTCTGACTCGCTTTATGGTGGAAGTAAGAAGTATTCTTGTCCCCGTCCCTGAGCTCATTCGCGCGAGCTCTAATAAACCAGAAAGACTCTTCTTTGCGTCTTAAGTCATCAATTTCTGCCGAGATAGCACCGCACTTTTCGATAAAATCGGCTGAAGGGCTACCTTTCTGGATCCTTAGTAGTTGATTTTCTAGCTTCTTGATTCTCTTCTTAATCCCTCCAAACTTCTTCTTTGCCCAACTTTTAAGCTTTTCTCCGCAAGAATTAACCATTACTGCCGGGTGGTCACCTACTCGCCCATTCCATTCCTCCTTCACCACCTCCTCACATTCCTCACTCGACAGCCACCAAGGTTCAAACTTAAAGCTATTATTTCCTTTAAACCTTAGACCTCTACCTTCTGTGTCTACCATCACTGGACAGTGGTCCGATCGATAAATGGGATAATGACGCACCTCTGCGTCTGGGAATAAGAGGCTCCAACCTTCTGAGGCTAAGAATCTGTCTAACCGTTCTCGAACAAGAGTCTCCTTGGTTCGACCCCGCTGCCAAGTAAAAGACGGACCAAAGAAACCCAAATCCCTCACCTGGCATTTGTCGACGGCCTCTCGAAAAGCATCCATCTGTTTCTCGTCCCTGCTTGGTCCTCCTTCTTTCTCATGACTACCTAGAATCTCATTGAAATCTCCAAAGAAAATAAGGGGAATTGAGGTTGTCTGTTTAATACTTACCATTAACTCCCACGTGCGATGTTTATTGCTCCTCTCAGGCCATCCATAGATCCCAACTGCACCCCAAATTGGCTGGTTTACATCATCAAGGATTTCTACAAGGAAATGATGTTGAGAGTAAGAAACCACACGGGTGTTTAAATTATGCCACCACAATCCCAATCCCCCAGCATGACCTACACTACTCAAACTAACACCCCCATCACACCCACACCTTTGACAAATCTTATCTAATTCTTTACTTTCTACCATTGTTTCCATAATAAAAACAATGTTAGGGCGTTCCCTCCAGCACCATTCCCGGAGGGCTGAGACTGTCGAGGGGTTGCCAATCCCTTGACAGTTCCAACTAAATATTTTCATGGTTGTTCGCGGGGTTGAGTTATCTCAACCTCCGCTACTTGCACGAGACTTGTAACTCTGCTCACCCTGCCATCCATCTTACACCTCTTCACATCATCTATTTTCATCATGTCCCCTTCTTCTTCATTTTCTGTTAATTCTTTCCTCTTATCACCACTTCCTCCTAGAACCAATGGCCCCGACTCCTCCTCGTTGGTGTCTCTATTTCGGTCGAATTTCCTGAACGTTGCAACCTTTCCCATCCTTTTCGATTTCCCTGCTTCCTTACTCATCCCCACCCCAGCATGTACATTATTCTCCAGCACCATTTTAAGTCCAGTTGCGTACTCTTCTTGTTTGCTAATATGTGCTAGATTCTCCGTTTTCGATAAGTCCCCTATTCTCTCCTCCAGACCCCTTTCGCTCTCCGAATTCATTGGATGGTCTTCAAATGTAATATATCTCTTGGGGGCTCCTATCTCCTTTTGACTCGGCCCTGCTTTTAATTTTTGCTCCTTTAGCTGGCTTTTCTTCAACCAGTCTTTCTCAAATTCAGTCTCCTTCTTGCTAATCCTGGGTTTCTCCTTCATTGGGGAAGCTCTCATCCATGGCCCATACTGATTAGCTACCCCATTAAAGCCTTCTTCCTCCACCTTTGCGCATTCTTTTTGTGTGTGTCCTATTGCTCCACATATATAGCAGAAATTTGGAAGCCGTTCATATTTAATTTTTACCCATTTCCACGAATCCCTTGTTGCAATTTTCATGCCCCGAATCAAAGGGCACGTCACATCTATTTTGACTTTGATTCTCATTGCCCTGTTTAAAGCTAAAACATCACTTTCATCGTACTCCATAAACTCTCCAATGTGATCACCGATTGCTTTGGCCATATTGAGGTTGCGCTTGGTTAGTGAGGTATCATGGACATTGATCCACATGGGAGAGAATCTAAATATCACTTCAGATGGGGACTCGTCCCCCTCCAATTCTTGAAGCATTACCAGATTGAAGTCGAAAGTCCATGGACGCCCCGAAACCACCCTTTCTTTGTCTTCTCTATTGAAGAATTGAAACACAAACAGATTGGATTCCAATTCACGTATAGCCACTCCTCCTCTCGGATTCCAGATTGATCGCAGTGTGCGTCGCATTGCCTCAACATTGAAAGGCTTCGATGTTAAAACCTTGCCCACTAGCATAAGAGACATACGCTCTTTTGTTTGTTGGTCTTCTTCGATTCCCGCCCCAACCAGTTTTTCCTCCTTGTCTGTCAGAGAGAGCTTTTTCCATGATTCTTCAAGTTCCTCCGCCATTGAGATCTGCTCTTGACCTTTACCAACACTCTAACAACCTCCCCTTTAACACTAACCTTCAGCTGAAGGACGATCCAGCCCACCGACGAACCAACAACCCTACCAAAAGAATTTCCAGATCGAGATCTAGAAAGATTCTCTCGAGGGACTTTTTTTTTAATAAATGTTTACTTGCACTTAAATAGTAGTACAACATATTCTCTAGCTGTTGTATAAATTAAATTGTTTTTCAATGATAAGTAAAAAACAAGAAGCAGAGTGGATGGATGGATGGATGTGGTGGATATATTTCAACTCATGGGACAGAAGCTGCCATATACTATCACAATCAAACAGTAGTCCCTTCTGTAGTCTTTGCATAGGAGCTAAGTTTTAAGCTTCATTTTTACATTTTCGAAACGCGTAAATTTAAATACACATGCATACATGTTTTCTCCAGTGTTCTAAAAATTGACTAAGGCGGTGCCTAGGCGACCGTCTAGACGCTAGGCACCACCAAAACGTTCCGAGACGGGGTTAGACGGAGATTTAGGCGGTTTTTCGTATAAATCGACCAAAAAACGGATAAAATCGGTCTAGGCGGTCAAAAAGCGGCGAAGGTGGTCAAAAATCGGTCCGTCAAAAAGCGGTCTAGGCGGTCAAAAATCGGTAAAAAATGTTGAAAACTTTAAAAATCGGCAAAAATATTTGACAAAAATATTTAATAAATAAAATATTAAAAATAATATTTAAATACAACCGATTAATCATCCGATTACTCCCCGCCTACCCGATTAGGCGCTAGGCGGTACCCTGACCGCCCTCGACCGCGTAGCGGATTCCTGGAACACTGGTTTTCGCTAAGAGCAACTGCAGCGCATGCCCATTTCCCACATTGGGAAGAGCAACTTGGACATGGACACAAATAACTTGTCCACTAGGCGCTGGAATGTGATAAGAAGTTGGGCAGCAGGACACTTTGGTGGCCAGTGACCAACTATGTACGCACAGACATCGAGGTAAGAAAGGTAAATAAAGTTACTACTTTTTTTCTTATGTAGCCATGCATAGTTTTATAAATATAGCTGTTATTAAATATGACCGTTTATAAATATAACAGCTATAAATTTTTGTGCTATAAATAATAACTCATTTTATTCATTTCATACTTTATCTCTCTAAATTTTTTTCTCTCAACAAATTTTCTCCTCTCAAATTATGAATCCCAATAATTTCCAACCTCCAAATTCGCAAAATTCAAACCCAAATTCTCAAGCCCCAAATTTAAATTTTCCATTACAATTTCCAAATCCATACTTTCCATTTGTTCAAAATGCTAGTATGGAAAATACTCATTTTGCAAACATACAAAATCGACATTTCCATTTCCAGGTTACCAATCCTTCATTTCCATTTTCAAATAATTTATTTCCATTTACTCAAAATTCACAAATGTATCCTTTTCCATATGGTCAAAATTTTCCAACATCACTTTCACAATTTGGAAACGACCCGACGCCAACAAATGTTCAAGATTCTCAGCGAAAAGATGTTGAACGAGCATTTGGTGTATTGCAGTCTCGTTTTGCAATTGTACGTGGCCTTGCACGATTTTGGGATAAAGGAGATCTCGCTAGAATAATGAGAGCATGCATCATACTGCACAATATGATTGTCGAGGATGAAAGAGACACGTATGCTATACCATTTGGTCCTCTACCATCTTACGATGATACAACAAATGGAATACCACAACCAAATTTAGGCGAGGAGCCTTTTGTTCCGTATGAAAAGTATATCGAAAAAACTATCCGGATTCGTGATCGACAAAAATATCGTCAATTGCAGACTGACTTGGTGGAGCACATCTCACAATTCCACGATTCCCGTTAAATTATTTGAATTTTATGTTTTGAATAATAATTATGTTGTTCTTGTAACGTTTTTTTAATTATATGTCATGTATTTGAATTTATGAAAATTATTTTATTTTATTTTTAAATTTATGTAAATTAAAAAAATTGCATTTTATTAGTTTTAATTATTTACTAATCAAATATTATAACTTAATAATATATAAATTAAGTTTAATTTATAAATGAATCTAGTAGAACCTAAATAAAATATTAAAAAGTAATGTTAGAAAAAGAAAAGGTGGGCAAGTATCATTGGAGGGGATTGGCCAAGTTTTTGTTTTGGACAAGTTTTGCTTGCATGGACAATTAGTAGGGTCAAGATTTTGGTGGACATGTCCCTAGCACCGGAGTTGCTCTAACTCTCAACCTCTTGTGTAAATGCTAAAGATTTCCACTAGGCCAATGATGGTTTTATAATTATTGAAAACGTTGTAGTGTTGTACTAAATAATTGATTAGGGTTTCATAATCACATTTCCTTTAGTCTTCATTATGGTTCAAATTATATTCTATTCGGTAATAACATTGACTGAAATTAAAGTGTTTTCATCAAATCTAGCTTGTCCTTTACTACTGAAAGTGCAAATAGTAATGTTAAAAAGAGTAGCATTATAAAGGATTGCACATACAAGAGAATAAAAACTTGGAAAAGCATTAGCAAACCTCAAAAGGGCTGAAAGGTGAAGGTCAAAAGAAAAGCTAAAAGAAAGTTTTTGCTTGCTATGAAATGACTTGTTTGGTAGGCCTAGTCTTGTTTCAATCCCAATTTGTTAGTTGAAGATTTGGCATTTGATTTAAGGACCCATTTTGTGTAATGGATCTACAGTTCTGCATCCACAGCCATGCACTGAGAAAAGTTCTGCAATTTTTTTTATGTTCCCATGGTTAACTGAAGAAAGGAAGAAAAAAACACAATAAGAGGACTCCTGGTAAAGTGTTAAAGTATCATATGCTTTTGCTAATTATTATCAAGAATTATCAAACTTAAGAAGATATGTTTTGTTGTAAAAAGCAACTCTTGGCGAGTTATTCCTGTTATTATTATGACATCATGCTCAAATACACGTAAAAATTTACGGTGGGTACGAGTGTGCTAGCAGTCCTCCGGATTAGTTGAGGTCTTCCAGATTAGTCGAGGTGTGTGAAAGCTGGCCCGGAAACCGGATTATCAAAAAAAATTACGGGAGAATGGTGTTTTTTTTTTCCTATCGAATTCTTGCAAAGTGTAGGGGCCTTTTTCGGATGAAACTGATACTAACCAGAGCTTAGTCTAGTGTGATTTAAAATTACTCCCAAGAGTCGATGTTGTCACCTTAGGACAAGGCTCTCTCTATGCCATGGGGGCTTAGTGCAATTATTCAATTCAGTTAGTGAAATTCTGTTGAGACAAATGCAATACAATCAGTGAAAATTTGTTAAGACAATCTGGAGATTCAAATTCAATCTGATATGTACATGCATACAGCTGAAGATGACTTCGTGTACTTTCGTTCTAAGTACTCAGAAAATAAACACAAACACTAACTTTTCGTATCGTTTCGTATCGTGTACTAAATCGTCGGATCTGAAAAGATAATATATCAGCCTAGTAATTCAAAATTGCAATCCGAATATCTTGAGACGAAGTTTATGTAGCTAGAACAAAGAGGATTAAAATTTTCGTTAAATCTGCAACAAATTTCTAATAATATAAGAAGAAACTGTTCGAATTTGTCAACATAGTATCGTCCAAATAATCGAAGATTGCGAGCATCTCGTTTTCATCTACCGATATCTAGATAAAACAATCAAGTATCGATTAGTCAAATTTTCATTTATTAGAGAAACTGACAGACATGCTTGCAGACCAATTTAAAGCTTGTAGTTTCTTGATCACCTTGTTCAAAGGGGAAACTTAAACAAAAAAATTACCAATTTCAAAGCCATTAGGATCATGCAGTGGCAATATTATAGTACAGTTAGACAGAAAGGTGAGTAAAATTTTAAAAGATGCTTACATCTCTAAGAACAATGCATTGGAAGGTCAAATAGAAACATGTTTGGAAAAATCATATTGCTTCAATTTGTAAGTTTCAGAAAAACAAAAAGTTGTGCAATTTGATGAAAATAAAACAACTATTTGGGATGAAGTGCCATGAATAGTAATTTATTTTTAGTTGATCAGAGTTATTTGACTTTGTGGCTTTGCTTCATCTCTTGGCAGGCATCTAGTAGCAGTTCTGTGTATGTACATTCTTTATTATACAGATTCAACTATTGTATAAAAAGATTCTTCAGTGCAAGAAAATTGTTGAAATTAAGAGTATTCCGTTCAATTCAGCTTATTTGTTGTTAAAATTTCCGTATTGTGGATGCATAGCTGCAACTTACGAGTTTATAGAACGGATCCTGTTCAAGTAAGGTCGCACGTTTTTCTATCGAAATAAACAAAATTTGAACATTAGAATTTAGAAGGAAATGATTTATGACCAGTCTCTTTTGGTCTTTGGAACCTTTGTTTCCGTGACTAGCTGCACGGAGCCTAACTTTTTGTAATTTTATAATCACTTTGTTAATTATAAACCAAGCTCGAATCTTATGACCTAGTTTTAGGAGCATCAAGAAGCAGATATAGAATATAATAATGTGTGTGAATCTTGAGGAGCTGATGGAAACCCAGAAAAAACAGGAGAGCGAACTTTCCAAAGGTGTTCTTATTAAGATAGTCAATGGTAATGATAAGAACAAAAAGGGCATCTCCATACCTGGGTAAACCAGTACCAGGCTCTTCTACTCATGTCTTTGTCTGCTAGAAAATCTCGAAAACTTAGTAATTTAAACATAACATAAATTAAACATGAGAAGAAACTGAATGCCTGAAACGTAACAAAACAAACCGAACATATACGAAATATTTGTCACAAGAACACAGATTTCAATATTTCATCCTTATTTCTTGAGGTATTATTTCCGTAAAGACCCAAGTTTTGAATTTTTGAAGATGTTAAATAAGATTTCTTGAAAATTTCTGGAAATATTTGGAGAAACTGCAGAAACCGAAGAAACAACAAATAGTGTAAAAGAATGAACATGACTAAAGATGTAGAAAAATATAAGTATTTTAAAAAATATTCAAAATCAAAACATGTACTAGTAATTATCTACTGCAACCTATTCTCATTCCGCTGCAAGGCAAAATAGCAACTATATAAGTATATAAGCAATGAATTCTAAGTTCTCCTGGCATCAAGTTCCGGACAAAAGTCTGCTAATGGGGGTTTTCTGTGTCTGAGAACAAACTAGAGGGACATATCTCTTCGAAGATTGGCAATCTTTTATTTTTCCTTGGACCATAGAGTACAGAATTTATATATTCCTCTGTCTTCAACATCTCATCAGTCATTTTCACCTTATGGTCTGTTGTCGACGTTGGTGCAGTACTAGAAGAACTTTGATTCGTGGTAAGAGAAGACGAAGGCAAAACTACACCAATGCCATCCATCTGTGGCAACCATACTTTATCACTGTCATCCGTTGTCTTTGATTTGGCTGATATTGTTGTAGTTTGCATCTGCTCTGCTAGCTTTCCTATGTGATCGGCTGCAGTACCTGCACCAACGCCTGCTGGTGGCAAATTTTTTACATTGTCACTATTACTCAAAGTCATCGGTGCTACTTTATCCTGCTGCATTGTTGTCTTTGAATTGGAGAGATACTTCATGTTAGATTTTGAAGGTACTGATCCATTTTGACTGATTTTCTTCGAAGAGTTCGAATGCAAAGGTGGTAGTGAATTAGTGGTGGCAGCTTTGTAGCTAATTTGTGGTGTTGGAACTAATGTATTTTCGAGGTTCGTTTCTGTAAACTGATCAACACCGTTCCTTGTTGTAGGCCGCGGCCATTGATAATTCATCGTCCCGGGCTTCTTTATGCCGATGCTACCATTGTTTTTGCTGGCTTCTGTGTAAATTGAGTCTGTTGGTTGTGCAGCCATTTTACGATGATCAATGTCAAAACCTTGTGAAGCCTGCAATTAGTAAAAAATATGGCTATAATGCCAATAGATGTGCAAACTAAAAATATGGCTTAGATCATAAATTGAGGTCGAGTCCGAGTTGAATGACTAGAATACTTTTCATGAGTCGAGCCAAGCAGAAAAATTAATTATGTTGAATTCGACTTGTATGACAACTTTAGTTAATTCGACTTGCATAACAACTTTAGTTAAGTTTGCACACAACCAAAATAAGGACAGAATACATGTTAGACTAGTTCATGAAGTCCTGAACAAGAAAAATATCGAATACATATATTACATAAGAAGAGAAAACCCTGTAAAAATACGTACCTGATAATGGTTTCCTCTGCAACGTTCGTAGAATTGAGATATACGTAGATATGGAGCAGATGCAAATATTGTGGTTTATTTATATAGGCCCTGTTAAATCCTATTACCATTAGGAGAAGTAATTAATCGATTACTACACCTTATCGAAATTGGATTCTCAATTAGCAAAAATAAAAATATTGGATTCTCGAAATCAATAGAGTTTAATTACTAATTATTTAAACACTATTATCTGGATATTAATTTTTTTTTAAACAAATCTGGATATTAATTTTTATTTTTAAACACTATTATCTGGATATTAATTTTTATTTTTAAACACTATTATCTGGATATTAATTTTTTTTTAAACAAATCTGGATATCTCCGTGTATAAGCGGCAAGAAAATTTTACCTACGCGGGAACTAAGAGGATGTAGAATTTACTACATTAATCTAGAATATTACACCCCAAAATCAAAGAGGTTTTGATTTGAGAGTGTAGAGAGGGGTTTTAGAGGAAACGAATTTATGGGTTTTGAAGAACTTCGAAAAGGGTATCTGGAAAGCAAGGTTTTGTAGAGAGAGATTAAAGAACGATGATGCATTTTGAAGGGGAGAGATTGGTTCAAGAACTCAAAACCCTAATTCAAGAAATTGATTTTTGAGTCTTGAAGAAAACAGAAGAGAAAAATATTATTTGGGATATGAAGTACAAAGTTACTTAATGAATTATTTTGTCAATTTCTTTTGCAGCGCGATCAATGCTAAAAATATGATTTTTTTTAAATTTTATTACATAAATATCATTTTTAAAATTTTATTACATAAATACCATTTTTTTAATTTTTGGTTAAAAATACCAGTTTATTACGCATTCTCAAATTGGGTATTGCTATTACGCATTTGAGAAATGAGTATCACGTGAAAATATAAAAAAAAATTATAAAAATCGAGATACGCATTCCTGAAATGCATTCCAGGTGTTACGCATTTCTAGGATGCGTATCATCTTCTGAATTTTATTTTTTTTTCATTTTTTACAAATTACCTATTTTTTAAATGTGTAATATTAATACTCATTTTAGAACTGCGTAATAATCTGATATTTTTTAGCGAAAAATTTAAAATCGGTATTCTTGTCAAAAAAATTAAAAAAATTGGTATGTTTGCTATTTTTTCTAAAGAGATTGAACAAATAAAAGAAACGGAAAAGAAGCAAAATATTAGTTAATTATTTAATACCAACACATAAGAACCAACCAAAATACTAGTCATCATCTGCTCATTCTTGCATGTAAAGTTGTAAACCCTAATAAAACACGGCTAACACACCAACCTATAAGACAACCCAACGTCCCAACATCATAGGTTTTACTGTAACAACTTGGGTAAAATTCTGACTCAGATGGAACTATTTTGTTCGAGCTGAGATGAGAAGACAATTGATTCATCTCTGCCCACAAACTAATGTAATATACATCCTGGATCCCTAAAGAAATTTGGAAAATGTTATAATCTTGAACTTAATGGAAAGAGGGGATTCCAGTGTATTTTTAGGTCCGTATTTAGCACATTCAATGAATGTGCAATCAAAGACGTCTACTTTGGGATGTAGAAAAGGGTCAGAAACTAGTGTAAAAATCTCCTTGCTTCCATGAAACTGGCATAAAAGTATAAATGCAAATACCATTTTATGTGGGCAACAGTTGGCCAAATTCAAACAAAACTTGCATATACATCCGATTGTTAACAGTTCTTATATTAGAGATGTATAGCAAGGTCTCAGTATATGCTAAGAGAATGTACAAATTTGGCACCCATTTAAATAAATATGCTATGTACGATACATAATCTTACAAAGAAAAGTCAAATTTCAAAAACAAAGATTCTAGACTTCTTTTTTATCTCAAAAGGGGAAACTTTGTTGTTTCGTCCAATTTATGCTCGGCATAACAAGAGATTTGCTCTTACTGTTCAAAGAAGCAACTACTGTAAGTTCAACTCAATTTCCTTCCATGACTTCTGCAGGCAAGTTAAGATCAAAAAACGCTCCACCAAAATTTTCCAATCTCGGCCTCTTCCGTGAAGAACAACCACTCTGATCTGAACTCCCAGAACCCGATGGTTGAGATGATTCCAATGTGCATCCTACAAGAATTTATGTTCAATAGACCGGTAATAAAACGAAGAAGTATTTAAAAACTCACACCCTAAAATAAAAACTAGTAAGCAGTAAATAATCACCCTTAATCAAGTCATTAGTATGCTCTGTGATTATTTTTTCTAAGCAGTTCAAAATTTCTTACAGAAAATCTCTCCATAGAAATAGATAGGGTCAAATATAGGATTTTCAAGCAATAAAAATAAAAAGAGCAAATATAAGGAGTCGAACACAACAACTGTCATAGTTATCAAGTCAACAGATTTAGGTTTTCTGACTGACTTCGATGGTCTTGGTCTTGGTAGGTCGCCTCAACTTTTAAGCTGTCTCGGCGACTAGTCGAAAATTCATCAAGCACTGGGTACAAAACTTGGTTTAAACTGACCCAATACAGTTACTTTAGATGTTTATATTTAAACAAATCATGTGTTAAACCAATATGCACGTAACTACTTCAATCAATTGACAACCTACCTATTCATTACCAAACAGAGAAGTAAGGCGAAAAAATCTAAAAAATTCAGAACTTAACGTGCTTGCTACTTGTATTTATGTCTGTTGCCTGCCTCTCCCTCACTGAAAAAGGAAAAAAGAAAAAAAAAAAAAAAAAAACACTACCTGTATAATACACGGCTTATTTTTCCACTTAAATATCCACAGAAATTATTTAGTATGATAATTAATAACATATATATTGCACCTAGTTATTTAGCAGTCGGTAGCATTAGAGCAGGGTGTTTGGGTAAGATTTTTTTCCACTTAAAAGTGGAAAATAAGTTCAACCAAACACCCACTCATCAAAGACCATATACATAGTTCTACAAGTAGTTGGCAGCATTACCTAATACGATAACTTTGAAATTGATACATGCATTTATATCTTTATGTGTGGTAGAAACTTGATGTAATATATTATGTTACAAATGTTAACTAAGGGCAACGTAATATCTACCATGACGATAAGAGTAACTATAACAACAATACATTTAATTCTGTATTTGTGCCTGAAAAGGATATAATTTTAAGATAAACACCTACTTAGATGTGGGTTTAGTTAAATGAATACAATCATATAAAAGACCCATAAGAAAATGAACATATCACCATTAAAATCTAGACCTAAATTGATAGTAAGCACTAAACAGAAATAACAAGGCGATTGATGGAGGCAGAGTAATAATGTTATATAATGGAAAAAAATCAGTATTCAAGGTATGGTTCCCCAACATATTATATCTTCGTTATATTAATGTTTATATAGGAAGTTGGTACAGCCTTACTAGATTTATATTACAATAATAAATAAATAAATTATTTAGAGATTTGTAAGTAGATAGTAAAGGGAATTTTCAACGGGTGCATGTGTTATATATATAGAAGAGACAATCTTGTACACGACACGAAAATTACAGGTATGGGTTTTGAACTTTTGATTTTTGGTATACGAAACACGAAAATACATGAACACGAGAGTACATGATCATATTTTGTATCAAGTATGGGTTTACATTTTCGGTACACGACATTAGATTTTTATATATAATAAGCGTAAGAGTGATCTTATCCAGTTTTTTGGTAGTACGGTTGTCGTCCAACCAAAATTGTACGGGCAAAATAAATAGATGAGAATCGTTAGATCTAACATTTAAAAGTTTATTTGATAGATAGTAGGATTATATTTACTAAAGGGTAAATTTTAATAATCATTTTCTAATTGAATAGAATTCTCAATGTATAAGCCAACTGGATCTTAAAATACATAGTTAGAATCGTAGGATCTAAAATTTAAAATTTATTTGATTGATAGTAAGATCATATTCAAATACTAAAAAGTAATTTTTAATAATCTTAATCAAATATAAGTTTTTTAAATTGAATAGAATTCTCACTGTAAAAATTCGTTGCTTTCTTTTCTCTTCAATTTTCGGGTAGTTTCAGTTGGACAGTAGTTGTTAAACCATCACTAAGTTAAAGTTGATTTCTTGAGTTTTTTGTGGTTGTAAAATCATCAAAATCTGATTTTTAG
This sequence comes from Saposhnikovia divaricata, assembly GCA_036435485.1. Classification (NCBI taxonomy): domain Eukaryota; kingdom Viridiplantae; phylum Streptophyta; class Magnoliopsida; order Apiales; family Apiaceae; genus Saposhnikovia; species Saposhnikovia divaricata. Next base: position 5,851,751 of record CM071597.1, on the reverse strand, counting down.
AACTCAAAATAGTGTAAAAATAGTAAATTTACTATGTAAAATCTCATACTCAAATTTGGTTAGTTTTTCTTCAAATCTTTCAAATTTAAGAAATTATTTATTATTTCCAATAAAATATTAAAATTTAATTGATGAAAATCAAATTCAATATTAATAATTATTAATAAACATAAATATTAAGAAAATTTTGTTTGTTAATATAATGTGCATTGCACGGGTTATTAGCTAGTAAAAATAAAAACTACAAGTACATTTGTAATCTTTAAAACTACATAGAATATTAATCCAAATAATCCAACTAATAACTAAGTTACGGCCCAATACACGTGAACCCAGATTACCCATATACTCACAAATAGTAGTATTACGACACATAAACTATATTCCGCCCTCCCACTTCTCACTCCTCTTTTCACCTACATCCACATTGTTTCCACTGTTCTTCTCCAATCATTTCATTTATGCCCCCCATTTGCTCAACTTACAACTTACATCTTATCTCTCCCTCTCTTACAAGTTACAACTTACATTTCCATGACTGTATAGCGATCAATTGTTATGTTTGACACGAAATCGTGTCATGTATGGATGCGAATTTGGGTACATGAAAGGCATGTATGGGTTTATTATATTTGACACGACACGAAAGTCCACGACATACGAAAGTACATGGTACGACACGATTGCCCAGTCTATATATACATACATGTGTTGTCAAGGCCCTTGCCCAAATACCAACCGGCCACAACTTTTGATTTTTGGGATTAATAAACATAGTATAGAAATATATTGTGTACAAATATTACAAATACTGATTATACTATCATGTTTTTAGCCTTTTAACAATAATTGTACTAAAATAGTAAAATTTTAAATATTATACACTCTCAGACCCTCCAAGTATGACATTCACATACTCGGTATGTTATGTTCGAGTATGTCATGTTTAGTATGGCTTGGGGATGACATTCACATATTGAAACCAGCTTACCGTTAATATCGTCGTCAGGTTTTATAGCAGTACCAGTATCACAGGCTTTAGAAGTATGACAGACAGTAAGCTCAGTTGCCTTCTCAATGCCTTTCGAATGGTATGGAGCTATATTGTGAATACCAAACAAGAGAGAACCCAATAGATCATTCTCAATACATTCATACCTGCAAAATATTAGGAAGCACATGAGTTTCAAGAGATTGATTATATTTAGAGTTATGTGACAGCCATACTAACATTTTCTTGCACAGTTTATCAGTAATCACGCAGAGATTGATTACTTGCATCCTTGTATTCAGGACTTCCTCCTCAGGAAACTGATCAAATGGCTCCTCAATACACTTTGATAGCTTCTCTACATTTGCTTCAAGCTGCTGCTGCTGGTCCTCAAATAAATTCTGTTTTATCTCCCGTTCCTTTGCTGTCATCTCACCCTTAAACAGCTCGTCTCCAAACATATAAAACGCGAACGGGTACGAATACGAAAGAGCCCTCCTGGATCTGAAAAGTCTGTAAAGCCCATTTGTAACCCAAGTAAAATCTCTTGCACTTGGATCTCTCTTTTCCAAATTCTCAATCTTTTCCCTGATGGTCTCCCTTAGTGTAGATTCCTGCTTGAAAGAATCTGTATGGGCTTTATACATATTATGATAGTGCATGTACCTATAGAGGTCCCGCTTTGCTCGTTCAGAGTTTTTTTTTATGTCCTCTTTAAATCTTCCACAGCTGTGCCCGCTAATACTTGACCATGTATGGTCACGACCAGTTGCAGCACCACATAGCCAACTAATTAAGTAAAAACATAGTCAAATCAGATTATTGATGACAAGAAAAGACACAAGTATTGGGAAGAAAACAGGTAAGAAAGCAGTCGAGTAAATACAGCTAGCAGAAACAGAGCACATAGGTAATGAGTAATGATGCAACCAGCAGTTGACTTTCTGTAACTGTATAGAACCAGGGGCAAATAAGTAAGATAATGTAATCTAATTACTCTGAGTCCAAGGGTAAGCTGCAGATGGCATCAAAAGATACTACTGTATGAATGTATATTACTTTCTCGACTTGAGCAACATATCAGTTCTTGTGCAATCCTATTCTACTGTATGAATGTATATTACTTTCTCGACTTGAGCAACATATCAATTCTTGTGCAATCCTTTTTTTGGGCCAAGTACAATGACAGCTAGGTTATGAACCAAAGAATATAACAAGAATAAGCACAAGATGTTCATAGAAGAGATCTAAAAACTGAATCCCTATTTATACAAAACTGCTAATAGCAAATTATTATGCATAAAATTGTAAAGCGAGATTGTGCAATCATAAATGTACTTTCTAAAGACAAATCCTTCACATAGAAACATTTTAGAACATAAAGCAGGCAATACAATGACAAGGATAAGAGAAGGAGCCCGCACCAAAAGCATTGCCCACAAATGCAGCTGACAAGGTTGCAACCACCATTCTTCTCTACAGGTTTGTGACACTTTGGACAAGGCTTTGTATGAACTGTAAGCCAATTAACTGTTTCAGATTCATCTCTACATTTTTTTAACCAGAGCTCCCACATACAGCATGAACAAGGTGAATGTGCTTCAGATAGACAACTAAAGCAGAATTGTAAGCCACATGTACATTCTACCTCGCAGAATTCATCATCCTCGACACGTATAGCATTCCCACAATGTGGGATACTTGGGCACCATTTTACCATCTTATTATCTTCAATATATGATTCCAGTAGAAAACGCTCAAATTTCTCCGCTAAATCAGGGTGCCTTTTACTGACTAAGTTTCTGATTACTGCTTCGTCACAAATGGTGGGACATTTATGAGCCATGCACCTAATACGCTTACTTTGTCCCTCATTTATCTTCACAATGAAATGATTTGTCCAACCTAGAAAAATGCATGAGTAAAATAAGAAACCGGACGATAGTAAAAAATAAAAAAGAGATTCTCTTGTTCAATAGCTCACAGTCTGACACTAAAATAAATGATCATAAAAGTACCAATGTGACAAATCATAATGATAAATTATTTAATCTATGATAAACGTTTTAAATTTTCTATTGACATTCAATTGCAAGCCTGTAAACAATTATTTATTCTGTCAAGTCGCAACAAAATACTACAAAAACTAGAAAGAAAAAAAATACTCAAATCAAGGAAAGCTACTTACAATCGTTGCAAAAGCAGTGGCCACAGTCCATTTTAGTAACCTCCCAACCAGATACATCCTCCATACATATACCGCACATTACCATAGATGAGCTCATAGACGTATCAGGATCAAGACTTTCAACCGATGGTACACCTGCTTGAGCAAACAAAGCAGATTTTCCCTTTTCAACAAGTACAGCAAACAAATTCTCAGCATCCCATCGATAATGAATCAATAAAGTCCGTGCATGATGCTCCCTTAAAGATAACAGTTCCATAACTTTGCGTAAATCTTCTTTCTACATTACAAATCATTGAAAACTTAACAAATTATAACCAGAAAACAACAATCGAGTAAACATTATCAAATGTTCAAACTTCTAATTCTTACCTGTGCTGCCAATAGAGACTCTTTCGTAATTACCTGCAAGAAAAAAACAATTCACATCATTTCCTAGAGTCTAATAAAAATAACACAAACCATCGAGTCAAAAAGTCACATGTAGCTAATATGAAATCGTGACAAGAACACTAAAATCAGTAAACCAGACAAATCATTAAAAAAATACGGAATGAATCATACACAACCCTAAACAAAAGAAAGATTAACAGACGTACACATACACAGACACAGAAAAGAAAATTCATACAATTTTCTACATTCCACAGTACCAAGCAGACAAATCGGGTTCAACAACACTTTAACCAAAAAAAAATCAAATCAATCTTTCAAAAAACCCAATTTAAAAAAAAAAAGACAAATACAGCTAAATAAATAATCTTCTACCATCAAATCAATAAAAAAATATTTTAAAAAAATCAAGACATACAAATGTATATATGCATTAAACACGCACATAAAAGACAATTCATACAATTTTCTACATTCCAAAGTTACCGAGCAGACAACTCGGGTTCAACAACACTGACACCGAGATATCAAACCAATATTTTAAAAAAAAAAACAAATTAAAAATACAGCTAAAAACCTAATCTTTTGCCATCAAATCATAACAAAAAAACCAAAATCGCCCAATAGATAAAAACCCAAGAACTAGAAAAACCTGCATCAACAATACAAAAACAAACACAACACATACACACAGAAAAATACATAAGTTTCAATCTTAAACCAAAACTAATGAAATAAAATGAGAATGTAGCATCTAAACACATGAACACATAAGTATCTTTTGAAAAAAATCATATTAAAAATGACAAATACTCCTAAACACATAATCTTCTACCATCAAATCCTAGCAAAAAATAGTCTTCCTAGTGTGTGCCCAAGGGCACATTCTAACAACTACTTTTTAATTAGTTGGCTAATTTTAATTGGTTAAGATTTTTGTGCATGCAAATGTATTATGTATATGTACACTCACAAACATAAAAGACAATTCATACAATTTTCTACTACCACAGTAACCAAGCAGACAACTCGGGTTCAATAACACTGACACCGATATATCCAATCAATTCAAAAACCCCAAAGTAAAAACAAAAAATACAGCTAAAAACCTAATCTTTCACCATCAATATCATAACAAAAAAAATATAACTAAAATCACCCAATTCAAAAAACCCGCAACAATTATACAAATTCAATCACCAAAACAACAGATACACGCATAAAAACACATAAAGTTTCAATCTTTAATGAAAACAAATGCATTTAAATTAAAAAAAATGTAGCATCTACATACATAACAATGAAAAGGGTCATAACCATACCTTGATAGAAGAAGGTTTAGGTGGGACCCACTGAGAATCAGACTCTTCATTATCAAGACCATCATATGATTCTCGATCAGAATAACACTTGTCTTCATCGCTACTCAAACCATCATCCATCTCTCTCTCTCCTATCTTTCTCTCACAATCTCTCTCTGTTATCTGTGTCTATGTGTGTGTATAGGTGTGGATTTAATCGACGAATTGCTCCGGCCAAAACAATTGTGTAAATATTGTATGAAGAAGCGTACAGAGTATGATTTGTAGAGAGAGAGGAGAGTAAAAGAGGGGCTCTTTTTTATTGTTTTTCTGAGGTTGGTTGCTAAAACAAGAGCTTATTGTGCGAATGGACTCTTGCCATGTTTGGCCGGACTTAAAATAAGTTTTTTTGGACATATTTTCGGGTAAAAATTTCATATTTTGATAATTTTTTTTAATAGAAATATTTAAGGTATTTTTGAGATTCTATAATTTGCAAAATAAAATTAATTTTTTTCTGGAAAAAATTAGGAATTTCTAACTTTATCTTAAAAAATAAGTTGACTTATTCTGGAAAAAATTCTTCCCAAACATCCCCTCTATAATTTGCCCTTTGATACGACGTGGTTCTATTAAATTTGTATAGTTTATATAATTTTTTATGGGTCCATTGCCCTATACTATATTATTTATTTAATTATTAATTTTATAAGCAATAACAAATTATTTAATGTAAAATTTAATTTCTTTTTGAATATGGTTATAAGGTAGCATGTTATTTTTGTAATATAAAGGCAAATTAACAAATTATGTAAAGTCCCGGGGGCAATGTTACAATACCCCAAGTTTATTATATTTTTATTTTAATATAATTTAAACTTAATTAATAATTCTTTTTGAATATCATAATAACCGCAATTTATTACTAAATTACAAATATGTTCATATATAATTTAAAAGCAAAGTAATTGAAATTAGTTATTAATAATTCTTATAATTCTGTATTCAAATAACTAATGTGTAAGTTAAAATATGATTAAGACCTTATCAATTCAATTAGAGTGTTATTTGATTGAGGTTAATTCTTTTTATACTGACATCATTTGTAGAAGCCCTTCTTTTGAGGACCTACGTGAACTCACTCTAAATAAGGTTTTATCCCTGATTCATGTGTCGATTTTTTTTCAAAATATTTCTCGATAATCCAACCGTACGAATATCAAGATCCATCCTTTTTAATATGATTGCCAACATTTCAGAAAAAAATAAATTTATTTAATTTGGTAATTTAACGATCAACTAGTACATTGACTAGTACACCTAAACAGGGTTTTGTCCTTGATTCGTGTTTCAATTTTTTAAAATATATTTCTCGAAGATCCAACCGTACGGATGTCAAGATCTATCCTTTTTAATGTTATTGCCAAAATTTCAAAAAAAAATATTTGATTTGATAATTTAACAGTCAACTAGTATTTTGACTAGTACCCCTAAACAAGGTTTCGTCCATGATTCGTGTTTCGATTTTTAAAATATATTTCTCGATGATCCAACCGTATGGATGTCAAGATCCATTCTTTTTAATGTTATTGCCAGAATTTTAGAAATAAAATTTTTTTTTATTTGATCTGGTAATTTAACGGTCAACCAGTATTTTGACTAGTACCCCTACTAAACAGGGTTTCGTCCAAGATTCGTATTTCAATTATTTAAAATGTATTTTTCGACGATTCAACTGTACGGATGTAAATCGTGGATGCATGAGTCTTCAAAGACGAATTATATAATAGTCCCCTTGAAGTATGCCGGATCTCGTGATCGGCTCGAATCTCATTAAGATATTTTTACTCCAAGGCCTTTTGTGAGTTCTCAATAAATTCTTTCAAACCGATTGATGGTTAACATACTCATCAAAAAAAGAATTCATGGACTCGCTCCTTGAAATGGTAGCCATTCTGGCGGAAAAAAATTGTTTTGTGTAAGCATTAATCCATTGTCTCCTAATTGCATACATCTCATTTAGCCAAACGTGATTCCCTAGACCAAACTTTTCAACCAACACCTCCCAACTACCTTCGAATTCGGTAGGTGACAACGACTTGTACACACATGAGTTAAAATCTTTCTTAAAATCCGGAAATCAAGTATACAAAGAAGATAATTTCTCGGGAAACTTTTTACTTATATGCCACGTACAATAAGTATGATTTATTTGTGGCATAATCACGGCAATAGCACTTCCTAAAACAATGTCTTGATCGATCATAATTGTAATGAGATATTTGTTGTCAACGGCTTCCAACCATGTTTCCAAAACCCATTTGTAAAATGCTTCTTTCTCGTCCCTTATAAGTGCAAATCCAAATAAGATATTTTGGTAGTGGTGGTGTAATAGGTATAAAAGACATACAATACCTATTAGTCTGATATGTCGAGTCAAAGGTAACCACGTCTCTAAAATTCTTGTAAGCATTAAGTGACCGAGAATCAATCCACACCAAACCCCTAACACGACTCTTCTCATCCACATCCACTCGAAAGAAAAAAATTCCACCATAAGTTTCTTTCAATTCTCGTAGCAATGCCAAACCACACCCCGCACCACCGGAATCAAACACCCGTTGCTGAATGTCACGTATGACATTACATATGTCTTGACTAGAATAACCACGATTTTGAATACCACCACATGACTCACTAAGTAATTTCATTATTTTCTTGGTCTCGATCCTCGATTTGTGAAACAACTCAATTAACGATCGGGTAACTGAATCTATATTACGCAGTCTTTGCATAAATTATACCTTATTCGGTGTAATCATACCATGATTGTGTTCTAACTTGACCAAAAGTAACTTCCCATTTGTTCAAATTCACTCTTTAAGTGAGAGACATCCGAGCTTCACAATCGGTTCTATCAATAACATCTTTTGTTCACTTTCCTATACTCATAACTTCATCATTCGGTGTGTTCGAACCTCGTCTCCCACCCTTCCGACAAATATACATCCTCGACGCAAGATCATCAACTTCTTTTTGTTTATGAGTGCTCCTAATAATTATCTCAAATCCCACACTACGACCATAATTTCTATAAAAAGCTTCCACTTCTTGTATTGCATACCAACATAAGGCACTACATCATTCATATTTACAAAAGTAGATCCAAAATTTTCTTCTCCAATATTAGCATCATCATCAACATCATCCCTTTTTTTCAATATTAACATCTTCATCATTTTCAAAAGTCTTTTTCTTTTCACTTAGAATTAGAAGCATCACCAAATTTTTAACCAACATTATCAACAACATCATCAATATCATCAACATCTATTGTTTCATGAATTTCATCACCATTATCATAAAAATATTTACGATAAACTCTTCTATTTCGAACGGGAGTCACATAATTAAAGTCGTTATGATCGCTAGAAGAATTAGAATCACTATCAAATAATTAAGAAGCCATGAGAAATACTAACCTTGATTTTTTTTCTCCCCAAAATTGGCAGAACAGAATAGAAGCTGTGTTAACAACTAATTTTAAAATCAGACAGAAAAGGAAGGTTGGTTGGTAGGAAACATAAATAAATGCACCCGCAATGTTTCATTGCGGGTGCCCGCAATCTATTACTATATATTAAACTCGGACAGAGGGTAAAAAATGCAAGAAAAGTCTGTGTGAAAGGACGAAATTAACCTTATTTCACCGAAAATAACAGGAATGCCACATTTTATTACACAACATGTTCTACACAATCTCATCCCCAATTTCATCAGCAGAGTGATCTCGACCAATTATACGACCTTCAACCTAACCCACCAAATTAGGGTCCTTGCTTCTGCTACTTAGTTCGTGATCGGGGGCACAGAGGTGCTCGTGGTTGTATGCTCATGTCAATTGTTCTCATCCCCAATCTCATCGGCAGTAGCATATACCCAATATCGGCCTTCAACCTGCATGTGCTTACCCACCAAATTAGGGTTCTTTTCGAGATATTGATTGGTACGTTCTATTTCTCGTAATTGTGAAATCAGATTGTTATCTGTGTATATATAGTGTGTTTGTAATTAGGGTTTTTTTGTGTGTTTTTCTATTGTTGTTGCTGTCCAGGTGAGTTGATGATTAGTTGGTATTTTTTGGTTTATTCCTACTTTTTTGTTGCGAGGTTTAGTTATATACTATTGGGAGCAGTGTTGTTACATAACTACTTCAGAATGCTATATTTTATTGTTTTTATTTATGTTTGTGTTTGGTGAATTTGTGCTTGGGAATTGAGATTGATATGGTGTGAGGTCAGGATGAAATGATATTAAGATATATTTTAGTGTGGGATACATCCCCTTCGGAACAGAATTATATAGTAAAAACAATAACAACATTTCATAGAACTAGGGTGTTTATTTCACATAAGAACTGATTTTATAACTGCAAAAATGATGGATAAAATGACACAAATGTTGTCCGCATAGAATGGTTGTATATCTGAAGTATAAATTCAATTGCAGTTGCGCAAAATTTGTAAACTAGGATTCTGTTTTTGGTTTTTGCACATAAATCAATCACCAAAACCTGAAAAGATTATTTTTTTAGTGTACAATTATTATAGTTTCTGGATCAAGGTGTTCTATCTCAGCACAAACCTTTAAGTACACTGATTTATCTAAGAACTGTATACATCTCATCCGTTTTTTAAATAAATCTTGATATGAAGAGCGAGCTTATGCATATGCTTGGTAAAACTCTGACCAATTCAAATGTGTTTAGTCCTATTCAATATGATAGCAAAAATGAAAATCCAGCAAAAATGAAAATCCAGTAGTTTTTGCTATAAGACAGGTGGAGCTTTAACATTGCCCTCCAAATGCCTCCACGAGGAGTGACCTCTATAAAAAGACAGTCCAAATCCAGGTCCTTTTTCTCTATAACCGTGATCCTACAATAAACATGCGTAGACAAAATAAGAGTAGGGAAAAATTAGCCAGATCACCTTATCTCTATGATAATAAATAATAACGGTCAATGTTGTTGGTGTTCTAACAGTGTTTGAGGAATTGTAGTGGCGTTCAGAAGTTTGTTTCTTTCCGTGTTTGAATTGTTCCAGGCTCGAGGAGATTTGTTTCGTATCCGAACAGCGAGCATTTCGCCCAAAGTACTTGAGCTTCACCACATATGTCTATATTCTTGATAAGTTCCACTAGAGGCCATCATGACCTACCTTTCAGAACAGTCCCTTTTTGGCTTCTCGCAAACAGAAGACTCAGGTGAATAAGATGTACGGCTAAACGAACGAGAATAATGGCTATCAGACCTATTTTAATAACTCCTAGAATACCTCGTAGTCCGAGACATAAGTTCGGTATCACTAAGATTTTCCACAGCATACTCATTTTCAAATTCGTGGAATGAACTTTCACTAAAATATTTAATGATTTATTGGTGGGAGGCATACAAAGTTATTGCATATGTATAATTGTATAGTTACGGTTTTAGATTTTTTTTTTATCCGCCTCCCGTTGCCCATAATCTAATGCATTGTTTTCATTGTAGTCGCCTAAACCTTCCAACTTGGTGCTTTTCATGGAAAAAAGGATAAGTGAAATTTCAAACATCTGAACGTTGCATCCAAAATATGCACACAATATTAGTAGCCGATGTTAAAGCATCTACTACATAAATTGTTCTTATGATACTTTTTTTTGCTCCAAGCAGAGGAATTTCCCAAGGAGTTGTTTTGGATGAAGAACATGGAAGTGCTGCTTCGAATGAAGATCGTGAAAATGGAACTTATGATGCCAGAAGAGCAACTAGCAGAGGTATTTGCTTTAATGGAACCTTTGTAGAGTATTGAATACAGTAAAAGAATACAGAGGGGGGGTGAATGGATTCTTGAACTTTTCTTTGTTCTTGAATCTTTGCAGCAAGATATGTGTTGAGTGTGTGAGATATGTAAGTGCAGATAACAAAAACAAACACAACACAATATCACTTTAATCTAATATTTTATTAGATAAAGATTTTGCTACAATCTGTGAATACAAATGATAGTATTCTCAGCTTCGTTTTACTCAAAGAGATATTTCTTGTGATGTTTTTCAAAAACTTATCTGCTAAGGAAGTGAGGCTGTATCCTTATAGACATGGATACACCTACTTACTACAAATAAGGTAAGTAAAACAAAATACTTTCCAGTCTGTCTATCTCATTTGAGTAAGAGTCCAAACGGCTACAGATTTGACTTTGCAAAGCCTGTTCAGATCCACTTCTTTAGCTCCTTGTCCCCTGACTTATCTCTCCAAGCTTCTTTGTAGGCTTTCCAACGTGCTTTATAGTACATAGTCAAATAAAGCGTCTTTGCTTGTTGCAGGTTTCTTACTTGTACAATTCTTCAGTATTTTGTCTTCAAGAATGTATTCGAGAAGTGGCTAAGTGAGTGATTCGAGAACTAGAATTGACTTAATCGATAACTCTGAGTTCTCGAATAGTGTTATATTGACATATCGAATCACTTCTCGAATAGCTCTTTTCTCTGGGAGTCCTTGAGATATCGAATAGAGCATTTTGACATATCGAATCCCTGAGATGTCGAATAGCATCTTGAGTCTTTGAGATATCGAATGTAGCTTTGACTTGTTGACCCTTTTTAGAACTCGAATATCACCTTTGACCTGTTGACTCCTTGAGTTCTCGAACAGAGTAATAGACATATCGAATCTCTGAGATATCGAATGAGATATCGAACAGTGTATTTAGAGATATCGAATAGTGTCTTCTGAGATATCGAACCCCTGACTTCTCGAATGCTAGACTTCTCGAATAGACAAATGTACTTCTCGAATTGGTACTTAGGCAAATTCTTCATTTCTTCAAATCCCAACTGTGATTATTTGGCAGTCTTTATCTCCTTCCTTGAGGCATGAACCTTGGAACTTCTTTCAAGCATTATTCTTGACTTAATAGGTACAGTTACACAGCTAGAATTTGATGCCTATTACAAGTACAAAACCAGTAGAAACTCTACAACTAGAGGTTCCCTCAGTTAAGAGGTCATGTAAGTAATGCATAGCATTACAAACAACTTAGGCTTGTTATTAGATGTATTCAGGCATGCCTCTGTGACTAACAATCTCCCCCAAATTGTGAGTAAGACCCTTAGTCACAATTTCATGTCTGATAACAAGCCTAACATACATAAAGATAAAACTTGACAGTACATGTATGAATTTTGATTAGCAATGTGGATAGAACTACATGGTGAGTAATCTTACAACCTATGATGAAGTACTAGCCATTGTCATTTGTTTCCCTTTCCATAGCTTTGGCTTGCAAATCATCATATGCTTTCTGTATTCTTTCTTTCTCCTTCCTTGTATTCTCATCCATAGCTTTTATTATTTCTGCCATAGCATCCAATTATTCAAGCAAAATTGAGTCTTTGAAATCTTCAAGTACTGGTTTCACAATGTTTGCAGGATAGTGGTTGAGTAGGTTCATTCTGATGTTGACCTGATCCACATTCTCCTCCTATACTTCACCACATAGGGTTCAAACTGAACTCTACACAATCCCTTTGCCCTTAGCTTTTCTGCCTCAATCTCCAATCTCTCAATTTCTTTCTCCCTTGCTAGCCATTTCTCAAGACACCCTTTTCTGATTCTCTCCTCATGATCTCTCCTTCACAAAATCAATTAGCTCCAGCTTCCATACTCTTTCCACTTTATCTTCTAAGCTCAACAATGCAATGATTCTTTCTATGTCATGTAGCTTGCCCCAGTGTTGACATCCTCCTTGTTTGAATTTCTCCTCCCTTCCATCAGTATATTTGATCTCAAGGCAGTTATCAACAATGGCAACATGGTAGATTCTTTGAGCTTGTAATAATTGCAGTTGGTCTTCATCAAAATCTTCATCTAGTGGTTGGAGTTTTAAGCCTGGATAGATTGTCAGGGTCTTTGATTTGGATAGCTTTGATTTCCTTGCAGCAGTATGTGACCTTTGTTTGTAGACCATTGTAGTATTCCATTAGCAGTTTGCTTTTTGAAATATACAAATGGTTTCTTGCATTGAATCTTCTTCTCTTCTTGAGGTGGCAAGACAGTTGCAGAAGCCATAGATGTAGATTTTGGTAGGTCACTACTAACAGTATTCACCGTAGACTTAGAGTCTTGTGTTGCGGTGAGGTTACTGTTAGCAATGCCTAAGGCTTGTTGTCTTCCACTTTTCCTCTCAGAGGCTTTACCTTGGTCATCATCATTCTTCTTCTCCTTATCATCCTTCTTCTTCTTTTTATCTTCATCACCCTTATCACTCCTGTGATGTCTTCTCCTTCCATCACTTCTGTCTCCATCCTTGTCTTGATCACCATCCTTGCTTGGGTTGAACTTAGCAGATTCAGGTACAATGCCAGTTGCAATGTATGACCTGAGATAAGATATAGCTTCCAATTCTTCTACTGTTCTTAAACCCTTCTTCTTGTTCAGCTTCTCAATGATGGCAATAATGAGAGGTTTGTTCTGAGGAGTTAGATGCTTAGGAATGACCAGCTGCTTGATATCATCAATTCTTGTTGCAGCCTGATAGATGATGGTTCTAGGATTTGTGAATACTTCAGGTAGCCTTGCTGGTTGACCATCCTTTAACTCATCAAAGAGACTCTTGCTGTTTTCATCCTTCTTTTCAATCAGTCCAAGGAACACATCCACTTCTGAGTGCTTTAGACCCTGTAGAGTGTTGATGGTTAAGTGCCATATCTTATTCTTTCCTACCATCATTATCTCTTTGAGCCATAGGCCATTAACTCTCCTTGGTACTACAGTGAGATAGTCAATCTGACTCTTCAAACTCCTATGATATGATAAAACATCACCAGCCTGTTCTCTTGAGACTTTCAGAAACTCCAAGAATGCATCATCATGATAGACATTTGAGTTTGCAATTTCTTGTAGCTTGGCCTCAGTGACCACCTTCACTTCTACTGGCTTGGCACTCTTAGATATAGAGAATGGAGGTTTGTCAGATGGCATACTCCTTGCAACCACTGTGGTTGTGATAGATTGCTTTTGACCACTAGGAGTAGTGATGTGCACAGTTGGTAGAGTGACAACTGGCAGAGAAGTAGGAGGCTCATCAACTTTGGATTTTCCTTTGCCAGACACATGAGTTAAAGATTTTGAAGCTCTTTGATGGCCACCCTCATTGAACTTAATGCCCTTTTCTAGTGGTCTCTCCCCCTTTGGATTTGAGTTTTTTGATGTCCTCTTCTCCCCCTTAGGCTTGTTGTCAGGCATAGAGGCTGTAGAAGTGACCTTTGGAGTTGAAGATTCATCAGGCAGAGGGGGACCCATGTGCTTCATCATATCAGCTAACATGGACTGTTGATGCAGAAGAACATCAGCTGTGGTGGTGGCTTGAGTGTTCAACTGCTCAGTCAGAGTGGTAACAGTGTTTGTAAGATGAGCATTAGACTGGGCGAGAGAGGACTTCCCTTTCAAGAGCATTGACCTTGGTGAACAGTTCAGTAGATTTGAAGCCAGACAAGGATTGTTCTTTCAGTCTCTGCACTTCAAACTTAGACATAAAATGCACTGGGACTTCAGTAGGCAGCTTGTCTCCATACTGATTTGCAAACATAGTTCTTAGCATGGCATTGGCTTCTGTTGCCTGATCAGAAAGATTTTGAAATTTGTGCCCCAGACCTTTGACAGTATCTGATAGAATGGCTAAACCATTGTCCATCTTTGTACAAGTAGCCTTGCAGGTTCGAATGTCCTTGAGAACAGTCTCCATTTGAAGGAATTTAGCATCAAAAGTCCTTTTTATCTCATGCACTTCTTGAGTTGTTGCTGTGCAAACTGCTGTAACTTCTGTTTTTAGGCCCTTGCCAAGATAGTGTGCAGCCTTGAGAATGCCTTTGTAGGTGTCATTGATTGCCTCATACACATCATTAGGGGTGAGAGATTTGGCTTTGGACCCCAGTGAAGTGATGTACTCCTCTCTGAGATACTGGAGACCTTATGAAAGAGGGATGTCATTTTTTCCTTGTAGCCAAGCATCTACATTTCCATCTCTCTCAGTTTCATCTATGATCTTTGCCTTCTGTATTTCTACATCATCTCTGTGGCGTAAGAGGATATCTTCATAGTCTGGATTGGGCATGTTTGCAGTGATAAGGTGCTGAACAATCTTTGTGAACTCAGGGATCTGATCCACAATTAAGCTTTGGAGTGCTTCAACCGTCAATTGTGGTGGAACAGATCCTGATCCTGAAGCACTGTCATGTTGCACAGGCTTCGGCCATTGAGACATATAGTGAGAGCTAGAGCTAGGCAAGCTAGACTCCTCAGTTACAGATGCAACTTCTGTAACCGGATGGATAGACTCTACTACTGTTGTCTCCACAGGAGTGGGATGAGTTACAACAGTAGGTGACACAGGCACAAAGTCTCTAGTGAAAACTAGTGAATCCTCTATGTTTGTGATGGTGTCATTAGGATATGCCCCAGCATGCATTCCCTGACCATCTAAATGTGGTACCTGGGTGGTGAGCAAAGTGTCAGGCACTAAGTCACTTGAGTCCATTGGCTCACCAAGAGAATGGAATTCTTGGTGATCAATGCCTTGCTCCTCAATTTCTTGAGTTGCAGGCTCCAAAGAAATTTCAATGTTAGATTCTGGAAGAGAAGAGTGTTGTAAAATGGATTTTGGCAACTCCCCCTGAGAAATAGAGGGAGTTTCAAGTGTGATGTGCTCTCTACTCAGTGTTGTGCCAGCCTTATCACTCCCTTGTGCTGACTCTTTACAGGTAGGTGCATTGGGGAGGATGCTTGATTCTATAAATGCACCCTGTTGAGAGGATACATCTAGTGAGCTGTGTGCCCCTGATTTTACAACTTCAGCCATTTGGGTGACTGAAGAGGTAGTTTTAGACTTCTTCTTCTTCTTTAGGCTAATGATAGGTGACTCAGGTTCCTCACATTCTAAACCTATTTCGACAGCCAAGGCTGCTTCAGTTAAGATGTTTAAAGGTTCAGAAGCAACCTGTTTTCTCTTCTTTTTACTAACATCACCCTTTTGAGAGGATGATGCAGTTGGCTCTGTGTTTCGTAGAGTGTTTGTCTGAGAGGGTTGGTTAGCAAGCCTTGGGTTAGCATTTTGTTCTACTTGCTTAGGCTGTGCTAACTGAGACTTAGACTCAAATATTGGCATGTTGTGGGGTTAAGACCTAAACAAACCCTCCATGTGGGGAGTTATCTTAAGCCTTACATCCACATCATTCCTAGTCTCCAAGTTACCAAAAATGAGTTTGGTCATGGACCTAGGATAGCCTATCTTACTTTCATCTATTCCAGGCAATTCAATCAATGAAGCATTTTTAAAATTAAGTACTGATTGAATAAAGCGAGGAAAGAAAATTTCAGTACCTCTCTTGGCTGTGTTATTACCAAGTCTCCCATATAGCTCCTGTAAGATGATATGTCCAACATCTATCTTTCTCCCATGAGCCAAGGCATAGGCAAGCTGCCGCACAGGTGTACTAATCTGGTCAAAGCTCGATTTCCTTGCAGTGAATACTTGAAGGAGTGTAGCAAAAACATAGCTCCATTCTTTTCTCAAGTACTTCCTATTCAGCTTCCCAAGTTTAATAGCATCGGAGTAGTTGATAAATTCAAAGAATTCTTCCAACTCAGCATCGGTGGCCAGGGAGTCATATGCCTCTTGCTGCAAATCCAAGGCTTGATTCATGTCTGCGGTAGTGATAGTAATATCCTCGCCTTGAATCTTGCAGTAGACAACATATGAGGTGATAGCATTCTCAAGGGCGATGACCTCCACAATAGCTGTCCTCCAGAATTGTTCTAATAAGTCTAGGTACAGGGTTGGGTTAGCTGAGAGTGCACCCTTGATGTAAGATTCAGACAACCATCGAACAAAGCACTTGAAATTAGCATTTGGTGCTTCCACATCACTGGTAATTGCGATGAAATTGGTTTGAGATGGTATGGTGAGTTGAGTGTTTGCCATTTGGGTAGAGAAGAAAAGAGAATTAAGGTTGAAGAAGAAATTCGCAATTAGGGTTTTCAGAGGTTTTAGGAGTTTAGATGCTTGAGAAATCGAACGAAATGAGTTGAATAGTTGTGAAATTGTATATATATGAATAACTTGAGTTGTCGATTAGATATATGTTCTGTATCAACAAGTCATTCGAGAAGTATAAAACAACTATTCGATAAGTTAAGAATGGCTTATTCGATATCTCAGGCAATTTGTAACTCGCAGCTGGCAGTTATTTAACTCAGAAAATAATTCTAAGCTAAATAAAATATGTTTTTATGAACGAAATGAAATTTTGAATATAAATCCAAAAAGCGATTAAGTGTCAGCGAAAAATCAGCCTTTTCAAAGATTCGATAACTCAAATACAGTATTAGAGAACTCCATCACTAGAGAACTAAAATACTCTATTCGAGAACTCAGAGTGTGCTATTCGATTTCTCCAAAAGACACTATTCGAGAACTCAAGAGGGTTCTAGATACGCCTATTCGATAACTCGAGCCATGACATAACAATGAACCATTCGAGAAGTCTGACTTATCGAACTATACTTTTCACTCATAAAATTCAATTTTCACTATCTTTTAAAATTTACCAGAAATATTCACTGAAGAATATTCTACTAAATTAAATAGTGATTCTCTCAAAATTTCACAAAAATTTCAAGCTAAAGATGTATGATTTTCAACATATGCAGCATTATAGAATATTTATAAATCATACTCCAGCCAATACTTACTTCAAAAATATTGAGCATTTGATAAAGTAAGTATTTACTGCTGCAACAATCTAGTTGATATATTCACTTAGCCAGAATTTGAAGAATTCAACATTCCAATCTCATTAACCAACCTTGTGAAGGTGGATTCATCTAATGGCTTAGTGAATATGTCAGCTAGTTGTTTTTCTGTGGGAACATAATGTAACTCAATGGTTCCATTAGTTGAATGCTCCCTTATGAAGTGATATCTGATGTCAATGTGCTTTGTCCTAGAATGATTGACAGGATTGGAAACTATAGAGATTGCACTTATGTTGTCACACATGATTGGAATTCTTTCCAACACAAGTCCATAATCTCTAAGTTGGTTTCTGATCCAAAGCACTTGAGCACAGCAACTTCCAGCAGCTATGTACTCAGCTTCAGCTGTGGAAGTTGACACAGATTGTTGTTTCTTGCTGTACCAAGAGACTAACCTTTGTCCAAGAAACTGGCAGCTACCTGAGGTGCTTTTCCTATCCACTCTGCATCCAGCATAATCAGCATCATAATAACCAACCAGATTGAACCCTGTGTCCTTAGGATACCATAACCCCAAGTTTGGTGTGCCCTTCAGATATTTAAAAATCCTCTTTATTGCTATCATATGTGATTCCTTTGGATTTGATTGAAACCTTGCACACAAGCATGTTGCAAACATGATGTCTGGCCTACTAGCAGTGAGGTAGAGTAGAGAACCAACCATGCCTCTGTAGATTGAAATATTTACCTTCTTGCCCTTAACATCTTCATCTAACTTGGTGGCAGTGGCCATGGGTGTCTTTGCAGGTGAGCATTCTTCCAAGTCAAATTTCTTCAATAGATCCTTGATGTATTTGGTTTGACTTATAAAAATGCCATCCTTCCTTTGACTCACTTGCAGCCCAAGAAAGAATGTTAATTCTCCCATCATAGTCATCTCATATCTGCTCTGCATGAGCTTAGAGAATTTCTCACACAGCTTCTCATTTGTAGAGCCAAATATGATATCATCCACATAGATTTGAACTAAGATAATATCATCACCATGTTTCTTGTAAAACAGTGTCTTGTCTAGTATGCCTCTAGTGAATTGATTCTCAAGTAGAAATTGTGACAATGTGTCATACCATGCCCTAGGAGCTTGCTTAAGTCCATACAATGCTTTAAGCAATCTGTAGACAAAGTGAGGGAATTGTGGATCCTCAAAGCCAGGTGGCTGTTGCACATATACTTCTTCTTCCAACTCCCCATTCAGAAATGCACTCTTGACATCCATTTGATAAACCTTGAAATTAGAATGTGCAGCAAATGCCAAGAATATTCTGATGGCCTCTAGTCTAGCAACAGGGGCAAAAGTCTCATCATAGTCAATGCCTTCTTGTTGAGAGTATCCTTTTGCAACCAACCTTGCTTTATTTCTTATGACTACACCATTTTCATCCATCTTATTCCTTAGAACCCATTTTGTTCCAACAATGGTTCTATCCTTTGGTGCAGGCACAAGTTCCCATACTTTGCTTCTTTCAAATTGATTTAGCTCCTCTTGCATAGCAATTATCCAATCAGGATCCAACAATGCATCATCAAGTTTCTCAGGCTCAACTTGGGATAGAAAGCAACCATAGAGACATTCATTTAGAGTTGCTCTCCTTGTCCTCGCTCCTGCATTTGGATCTCCAATTATCTGATCTGCAGTATGTGATTTATCCCATTTCCTTGTATGTTCAGATTGATTTCTCAGCCTTGATGTTGCTTCATCATCCAGATCATGATCATTTACATTTCCTCCCCCTATGAAGTTGCCACTAATCACAAGTGTCTTGGATGCTTGTTTCTTCATTGTTGATTGACATAGGTTCTTCATTCACTTGAGTTTGTTGGATTGTGGGCTCAAATTCAGCTTCAATCTCCTCATCAGAATCATCTAGATTGTCAAACTTCAAAGGATCTTTATCTTCATCATTGGCTTCTACTAATCCAGGTAGTTTGCTGTCATCAAATGTCACATCTGTGCTTTCCATAACTTTCTTTTGATTGATGACATAAACTTTGTATGCAATTCTTTCCATAGAGTAGCCAAGAAAAATTCCTTCAAATGCTTTTGCATCAAACTTTCCAACATATTCTGAATTGTCTTTTAACACAAAGCATTTGCTTCCAAAAGCATGAACATACTTTAGAGTAGGCTTCTTTCCAGTCATCAAGTTGTAAGGTGTCTTTCCAGTGTTTTTATTGATGAGGGTTCTGTTTTGGATACAGCATGCAGTGCTCACAGCCTCAACCCAAAAACATGTAGGCATCTTTGCATCAAGTAACATTGTTCTAGCAGCCTCAATCAGAGTTCTATTCTTTCTCTCAACAACTCCATTTTGTTGTGCAGTCCTTGGAGCTGAGAATTGTTGAGAAATAGCATTCTCTTTGCAGAATGCTTCAAGCATGGCATTTTTGAACTCTGTTCCATTATCACTTCTTAATGCAATCACACTTGCATTGTTGGCATTTGCTTCCTTGTCAATTTTCTTTATATGCTCAATGATTACTTGTGGAGTCTCATCCTTTGATGCCAGAAATTCTACCCATGTATACCTTGTGAAATCATCAACCATCACTAGAGCATACTTCTTCCTTCCTAGTGACACAATATTGACAGGCCTAAACAAGTCCATATGAATTAGTTGTAGGGGCTTGGTTATTGATGTCACTATATTTGACTTGTGGCTTGATCTTTTCATTTTTCCTTTTTGACAAGCCTCACACACTCCTTCTTGACAGAATTCAAGTGTGGGCATGCCTCTCACTAACTCCCTTTTGACTAGAGAATTAATGCCTTTGAAGTTCAAGTGTGATAGCTTCTTGTGCCATAGCCAACTATCTTCATTTGATGCTTTTGAGTAAAAGCAACAAATTTTGTCCTTGTTTGCAGAGTTCATATTGGCTACAAACAGCCTTCCTTTCCTTACTCCAGATAGAGCAAAGTCACCAGTCTTCTTGTGGGTGATCAAACATTCATCTTTGTCAAAATTCACTTTAAAGCCTCTGTCAGTAAATTGACCAACACTCAGTAGATTGTGCTTGAGCCCCTTGACCAGTGCTACATTTTCAATGATGACATTTCCAATTTCCAACTTGCCATATCCCAATGTGTTGCCAATGCTGTCATCTCCAAAAGCAACCATTGGGCCAGCCTTCTCCTCATACTGTGATAGCAGGGCCATATCACCAGTCATATGGTTTGAGCATCCACTGTCCAAAATCCACATGACCTTCTTTTCACTTTCTTTGCCCTGCAAACACAAAGGTATTACTTCTCCTTTGGTACCCAAACAAGTTTAGGTCCATGTGGCTTAGCAACAGTTTTATCATAAACAGCATGCTTATCAATTTTCTTGATGTTAGTCTTCTTGTCACTATTAGAAGTCTTAGAATCAGGGTTCTTAGACTTAGGTGACAGAGGTACCTTCCTAACTTTAGGAGGACTTGAAGACTTTGTTCTTGTGTAGTGTGTGTGAACATTGTGACTGATGCAACCTTCCATGAATTGTCTTCTCAAATTAAAACAACTAGTCATTACATTCATGTTACATGGCATACAATCAAGTTTATCACAGAAAGGAGAGTCTCTATGTCTTAAAGGCACAGAGCAATCATAGAATGGTTTAGCAACACTACCAGATGGTTTCTTGCATGCATGAGTTAAATGATTAGTGTTAAAACAGTTTTGACAAACTTTCCTAGGGGCATTTGGCACATAAGCATAGTTGTTGTCCTTGTTAATCCCCAATTTGCCATTCCTGTTTTGTTTCTTTTTAGCCACTTTCTTCTCAAACTCATTAATCCCAGCTGAAACAAACTTCACAAATTTCTCAGGTCTAGGTCTACCTCCTACTGGCTCCTTGGCTTTGGTTTTGACATTCTCACTCTTAGAGGATGCTTGTTGTTCATTTGATTGTGCCTTATCTTCATCATCCAACATTTGCTTAATGAGTAAGGCATCCTCATCAATCTTAAGTGTTGGTGTTTTAAATATCGGGGTCTCAATCTTTTTCAAAACCTGAGGCACTTCCTCTTGAACAACAATGTCATCTTCAATGACTGCATAGCCTTTCCTCTATTTAAGAGTGTCATAATCAAGTCCAATGGTAGCCTTGGGTCTATCTAGATTTTTCTCATGGTAGGACTGCAATAGACTAGAGGAATTCTTAAATGTTTTCAATTTAAATTCATTTTCAGCTAGTTCATCCCTAAGAGCTTTCTCAACTTGACTAGCACATAGAACCTTATTCTTTAGATATTCAATTTCTTGTTTAAGGTTTTCTACTTGCATAGTAGTTAGTTCTAGTTCCTCATTTCTTTTGTTCAACAGTTCATTCTTAGTAGACAGTTTAGCAATTTCTTCATTAGCAGCAGTCATACTAGTATGAATATTAAACATCTCAACAGATAGTTGTTCAACCATAGATTTGTATTCAGAAACATACATGTCTATGGTAGTGAGGGATGGTACCTGAGAGTCTGATGCAGATGGTTCTTCCTTGGAGTTGGCCATCAAGGCATAGTTGCAGAATTCTTGTTCTTCTCCATCACTATCAGAATCATCCCAACACTTCCCTTCAGCTATGTAGGCCTTACCTGGTGTATGCTTCTTTAGTAGAGCCTCATACTTAGCTTCAAGCTCAAGAAACTCCTTATCCTTCTTTTTAGGCTTTTTGCATTCACTGGCAAAATGCCCTAGGTCATTGCATCTATAACATCTCACAGATGACCTATCCACATAGCTGGTTTTGAATCATTTTTTGTTTGCTTTCACAGGTGCCTTGCTCTTGTTGAATGAATGATTTTGAGATCTAGGCTTGAAGGGCTGATTCCTCTTAAAGCTGATGTTTGGGAATTTTCTAGCCATAAAAGCATATGAAGTGTTTTCCATGGCATCCAACTCTTCAAGAGTATAGAACTCATCTTCTTCCTTTTCATCAACAGGTTCAGTCACTTCTTCTTCAGTTTCTTCATCATCAACTATCTCTTCTATTCTCAGCTGACTTATAGATGTTTCCAGGTCTTGAACAGATTTGTTGACAATCAAGGCACAGGATGTGTTTATCATTCTGCCTTGGTTGGCTTGGATAGCCCTCTTCTGAAGCAGCTCAAGCTCATGAGTCTTTAAAACCCCATAGAGCACATCATATGTGACTTTGTTCAAATCTCTTTCTCTTAGAGATATGACCCTTTGCTCTAGATGGTTTGGTGCAGATAGTAGAAACTTCATGTTTAATTCCTTAGTGCTGTAAACCTTCCCATTCATTTAAAGCTCAGTCACCAGCTTGTGAAATCTCTCAAACATATCAGTAATACTTTCTTTGGACTGTGCCATGAAAGCCTCATACTGTGTGACCAGTATCTGTTTCCTTTCTCTCTTACCTCCTCTGTCCCTTCACATAACACCTCGATGTGGTTCCACATGTCCTTGGCTGATGTGCATGATGCTATGTTGGCAAACATCGACATACCCATGGAGTCTATGATCAGCAACATGAGATGACTGTCTAGGGCAACCTTTTCCTTCTCTGAGTCCGTCCATTTGGATGGCTCTTTTGGAATATATGATCTAGGAATGACTATTGTGCCCACTGTAGATTCAGCAATTTCTTATTGTGGTACAAATGGACCATTCTTGAGGATGTCAAGGTAGAGAGGATTGGCAGCTTTGATGAACAACAACATTTTTATTTTCCAGAGGTTGTAATTCTCTTTGTCGAACTTGGGGACCTTTACCGTACCTGTAGTCTTTGGTGTATTTGAACTCATGATCGTTTTCTGTTTATATTAAACAGCCTGCTCTGATACCACTTGTTGAGTATTGAATACAGTAAAAGAATACAGAGGGGGGGTGAATGGATTCTTGAACTTTTCTTTGTTCTTGAATCTTTGCAGCAAGATATGTGTTGAGTGTGTGAGATATGTAAGTGCGGATAACAAAGACAAACACAACACAATATCACTTTAATCTAATATTTTATTAGATAAAGATTTTGCTACAATCTGTGAATACAAATGATAGTATTCCCAGCTTCGTTTTACACAGAGAGATATTTCTTGTGACGTTTTTCAAAAACTTATCTGCTAAGGAAGTGAGGTTGTATCCTTATAGACATGGATACACCTACTTACTACAAATAAGGTAAGTAAAACAAAATACTTTCCAGTCTGTCTATCTCATTTGAGTAAGAGTCCAAACGGCTACAGATTTGACTTTGCAAAGCCTGTTCAGATCCACTTCTTTAGCTCCTTGTCCCCTGACTTATCTCTCCAAGCTTCTTTGTAGACTTTTCAACGTGCTTTATAGTACATAGTCAAATAAAGCGT
This sequence comes from Saposhnikovia divaricata, assembly GCA_036435485.1. NCBI lineage: Eukaryota > Viridiplantae > Streptophyta > Magnoliopsida > Apiales > Apiaceae > Saposhnikovia > Saposhnikovia divaricata. The sequence continues at coordinate 5,827,722 of CM071597.1, read as the reverse complement.
CTTAGCTTGTTGCAGGTTTTTGACTTGTACAATTCTTCAGTATTTTGTCTTCAAGAATGTATTCGAGAAGTGGCTAAGTGAGTGATTCGAGAACTAGAATTGACTTAATCGATAACTCTGAGTTCTCGAATAGTGTTATATTGACATATCGAATCACTTCTCGAATAGCTCTTTTCTCTGGGAGTCCTTGAGATATCGAATAGAGCATTTTGACATATCGAATCCCTGAGATGTCGAATAGCATCTTGAGTCTTTGAGATATCGAATGTAGCTTTGACTTGTTGACCCTTTTTAGAACTCGAATATCACCTTTGACCTGTTGACTCCTTGAGTTCTCGAACAGAGTAATAGACATATCGAATCTCTAAGATATCGAATGAGATATCGAACAGTGTATTCAGAGATATCGAATAGTTCTTCTGAGATATCAAACCCCTGACTTCTCGAATGCTAGACTTCTCGAATAGACAAATGTACTTCTCGAATTGGTACTTAGGCAAATTCTTTATTTCTTCAAATCCCAACTGTGATTATTTGGCAGTCTTTATCTCCTTGCTTGAGGCATGAACCTTGGAACTTCTTTCAAGCATTATTCTTGACTTAATAGGTACAGTTACACAGCTAGAATTTGATGCCTATTACAAGTACAAAACCAGTAGAAACTCTACAACTAGAGGTTCCCTCAGTTAAGAGGTCATGTAAGTAATGCATAGCATTACAAACAACTTAGGCTTGTTATTAGATGTATTCAGGCATGCCTCTGTGACTAACAACCTTGATTCCTTATATTATAGGAATTGATATTGATTTATTTTTACATGTATCACTGTATATATTGTCTCCATGTGAAAAGAACATCATATTAAGAATATCATAATACTGATATACTGATATATACTCACAGATATTTGGGCACACATGCTACATATGGATTAAGGAATGTAATAGGCTTTTGTGTATGCCGAAGAAATTTTTTGCTAATTTGAGTTGTTTATGAAAGTAGTTACACTCCCCGTAAGCATTGCCAAACGCCTCTTTTGCCATTACAGAATCTGGCAGAAGGGGAACTTGAAATGAGAATCACAGCCATAAGGCCCTGATATGCTTTGGCAATCGAAATATCAAGATTTTTATTACACAGTATGGACAATAGGTAAAAGCGCATCAGGAATAATAGAAGCACTATCATCTGCACTGTGTGTCGATCACACACGTCAATCATAATTAGAAATCCTCATTTTGTTCTCCTTAAAATAAATTTCTCAGGATGGGAAATAGTTGCTAATTGTTGTACGATTATATAGATTTGATGTTCATGACTCGTGAGATGTTGTTTGTGAGCAGAGTATTCATATTTGGGAGATTATTCGTTTTAAATTGTGCAAACAAAAGAACTAATTAAATACGATCATTCTACAAAATGAAACCAAAGATTGCTTACTGTGTGCACTTTAATTTTGATGTTCCAGGACATGGTATATATTAAGCCTCTTCTCTCCAAGTCTTTTTGGGAACTCCTGCTTCCTCCTTATTCAAATTTTGCTCCGATTATTCTTGTGTTGTGGATAATGCATAATTGCTGGATTAAGAAAAATATAGGAAGTGAAAGGATAGTAGTCCCTTGAGTTCTATACGTTTTTAGCCCTTAGTTAAATATGATCTATAAAAGATGATATTGCCCATACCTGGTTCATGTACCATGTTTCAGTGATGACAAGTACAACTAATGCACACCACACGTAGGTTCATGTCTGCTGCATTAGAGCATTAAATTGAAAAAGGGAAATTTTCATAAGTTGCAGTTTCTGTCTTTCACAGACACATCTTTATGTTTAGACACAGTTGTAGACAATTGCATATAGTTCACTTAACTTGCATATTAATTAAATGTGTTATCAATAATTTTGAAACAGTAACCTACGTCGCTATTAATTAACTCCTTTATTTGCCTATTATGTTTTTACCCTTATCTTTCAATACTTCCCAAAAACATTGGAGGATTTGGTTCATGTTGAGGACAGCTTTCCTTATCACTACATGTTTTCAAAGAAAAACAAATACATGATTTTCCTCAAGCATGGAAACGCTTATTGGTATTCTGTGAACTTAGCATGAAAACTTGTATGGTTTCCTAATTTCTGTTATGCCCTCAAAGAATGGAACACAAAACATGCTGGAAAAAACATAGTAAAGTGACTTAAAAATTATTCTCAAATCAGTTCTGATGAAGAAATACCTTTAAAAGTTGGTTCACATTTATTGTGGTAATCTGTTAGCTCCTCACTTTTTGGTGCATTTGGCTAGGGAACACAAAAGACAGTGAATAAAAAGCAATAGATTTATTCTTCTCTGTTTTTTTGTTTAAAGTTTTCTTTGTTTTTTTGCTCTTTAAATGGAAACAACAAAAAGTCCTAAACGTAAATCTAAACTGATCACTTTCTTGCCATTTGTCATCCATTTTCATATCTTTGTTGAGGGCCTTGAGTTGCATGATAGGATTTGTAACTCCCTACGTATAACCTCCGTTTAGAAAATGTAACAGGATTTGGATATTTATTGCCTCACTGATACTACCTTTGCTCCGAATTAGAAGATTACATTAAAATGTAATAATATAGAATTAATTTCCTTTGGATATTATGTCACTATTGCATTTATTGATTAGTTATATGTATTTCACATTTGGTTCTTTTAAAATAAAGAAGAAAGATTATGCACATATTCTTTACATTTGTTATGAAATTAACACTCTCAGAACATATTTTTATCTTCTTCCTAGAATTATTTTATCATCTATCGAAACAAACAAAAAAGAAAATCGTTATGCTTATATCTAATTTTAATTTCTGGTAATACACAAATTTATTTGATTGTCATTGACCCTTCTGTTCCAACAGTGGTTTCGCAGACGTATTTGATGTAGACTACTTTATCGGAAAAATGAATGGTTTCATCAAAGTTGTGAAAGAACTCCCTTTTGAGATTGCATCAAAGGAACCTATTCATGTAGATTGCAGCAAACATAAAGGCCAATTTGATTATATTGAAAGTATTCTTTCTTCTTTACTGGAGCATCATTACATCTCCATCACTCCTGCAATGAGCCAAAGGAGGGATAGGTAATAAAGTTGCAATTAATTTTTTTTCCCATCTGGTAAGAACGAAAAGGATGTACTGTTTAGCAGTATTACTTTCTCTTTTAAGAAGATTCACCCAAATCTAATTTTGAGCAATTTGTAACTTGGTTAAATCTAAAAAGGTAACTTTGGTAACTTGAAGGAATTCATTGCAGGGTCACTTTTTGGTCTGTTTGACAGTTGATAACTTAGATACTAAACGGACTTATAATCCCAAGTTCACTTGAGTAGTAAAGCCAAACAGGTCGCAGTTAATCTCTCTCCTATTGAACATAAACATAATTAGTTACGTGTCTTATGGTTTCTGCTGATTTTCTTCTTAGATGATGAATATAGTTATTTATACGGTTGCACGTGTAGTTTAATATTATTTTTCTTCTCTTATTTATATAAAGTAGAAGCATTGTCAATGTTTAGCTTTTATTACTTGCCAAAACCATTGGAGGACTTGGTTTGTGTTTGGGTCTCATATATTGTTCCCTATTACTACATGTTTAGAAATAAAAACATTATCTGGTACTTTCCCTAGCATGGAAACAACTTAATGCCCAACGTGGAGAAATTACTTTCTTGGTATGCTATTCATTTGCCGACTAACCCGGACTGGCTGGTTTTCTGGCTTGTAATTTGTACTTACAAAATGGAGATGCACTATAACCTGGAAAAAAACAGAGTATCTTCTATCATAAAAAATATGCTTTGGGTTTTAGTTTTAGTTTAACCTTAAAAAGGTATGTTTATTCGAGTACTATCACATTACAAGTCAAAATTTTGCATTGAGTTTTCGTTTTAGTTTAACTAGAACAAGCTATGTTCATTCTCTGTAATAAGAAGTTGCTTGCAAAATACTAATCGATAGTATTTGAAAGGCATATGACTCAGCCTATTTGTAGTTAGAGGATCCTAATCAACTTAAACCAAATTGTAATAAGTAAATATACATATGAACTGTCACAGGAATCTCAAGAAGTATTATCTGTCAGAAGAAAGAAGAAAAGTCAATCTATAGTTTTGATGTCATACACTGGAAGACGATTCAGTTATCTGATCAAGCCCCAGTATAGCATTGAAGTGAATGGATTCATTTGAACAGTGACAGAGATTTTTCGAGTGATAGTTTGAAGGTCAGTTACAGTACAAGAGAATTGAGAGAAGAAATAAACCACAACCTAAAGTCAAAAGTGAAGAAGCATCGTTGAAGTTAGTCGTTCATGAACCAGACAGTACATCGAACGTCAACACAAATCAGTGGTAATTCTTTACTACCTTCAGTGGTTTGTAAGAAGTAAATTAATTATTTGTTGATTTAATTAAACTCATTTATAATTGATATAAATCATTTAGTTGATTTAATTAAATGAATTAATTCTAGAAGAATTAATTAATTTATTAAATTAATTATTGTATCAATTAAATATGAATTAGTTATATCTTAATTCATTTATAAGTGCAAAAAACGAAAACTTGATTAAGTCATACCGACCTGATTAATTGTACAATAATTAATCTTGTACTTCAAGATTATGTCTTACCGACCTGATTAAGTCATACCGACCTCTGCCAGCTGTTTTAAGTCGTACCGAACTTCTGATTAAGTCATACCGACAAGTTTTATGTCTTAATGGAGGTTTGTGTAAGTCTTAATGAAGAAAAATCAAGTCTTGGTAGCAGTTTAAGTCATGCTGGAGCAGTTAAATATCTTACAGAAAGCCAGCAAGACCTGTTACTGATATAAAAGAACAGAACAGAGCAGATTAGGTCATAACCAAGAAACACAGCAGAAAACATAACATCCAGAACAGATTTCTCTCTCAAGAATATCAAGAACACAAAAGCTTAAACAATTCCCAGAAATTCAAGTTCTTCATCTTTGTAATATTCTATCCGATAGAACTTGTCTATTTGTGATTCTTGTACTACTAGCGAATTAAGTTTCCTATTTCTTATCTTGATTATTATTAACTAAATTAGAAAAGTTCATGTCGAATTTTCTAATTAGTTATTAACATCTTGATAAGTTGTTATACTGATTTTGTAACACCACATCAAGTTAATATACAGTTATATTCAACTTTAAAAATTGTGTTAAATAATTCCGCACATAAATTTGTCTTTATCAAATTTTATTTAAAGGACAAATTTCGATAAAAAGGTAAAGATTGTATTCAACCCCCCCTTCTACAATCTTATCGGACCTAACAGTATTGCAGTGTATTCCGGTAGATGTGATGATGGACTTTAATCCGAAGCGTCCGAAAGTAATAGGTATGTGTGATGTGAGACAAACTTTTTGGAAATTGAACAAAGTCAGGAAAAACAATCAATGTCTTTGCAAGATCGTTATAGAAGATGATAGAAGTGAAATTTGACTAAGAATTCACAGTTTTCAAGTAACATCATTGTTGCAGTAGTGTAATGTTGTAGTGTTGTAGTTTAATGCTTCTGTAATATTTCTGGAAAAAGCATGATCACTATATATTGTAGTGCTTTAAGTACAAGTTTAATACCGTTTCTTAACCGCTAATGTTTTATTAAACATTCTATCCTTTTCTATTGCTATTACCAGGAATTGTTCTAAAAAAATTTTAATGGTCAATGATTTTAAAATTTTAATTTTGTTTGTTATTTTTACTTTCAAATTGTTGGTATTTCCAAGGGATGACTTGACTTTCTTTTATCTAAAAGTGTTTGGTTGGATCTTACTTTGAACCATGATAACATTTCACGTGCTTCGTCACTACTTTCTTTTTTTCAATTTTAATGAGCCACAAATGAAATCTTAGGTGGGTATTTAATGCGTATCCCCGAACTTGACAACTACCAGACCATCATTCAGCACAATCTCTTTCAAATTTATGTAAAATTTATGCAACAAAAGCTTAAAAACATGAAATCATTCTGTGTTAGTAAATTTCAAACTGAACATTCTAGGATCAGTAGAAAATCTAGGAGTATTGTTCTGTGACAATTCTGTTTAAGCCCGATGGACATTATACTTGTTATTTTGAAAATTTACAACACAAATGAAATTATAACGAAAGAGTTCGTACTTCTAGTGAAAGAGTGGGTAGTCCTACTGTACTATTAAAGTGGGACCACAAATTCTTACTGGATAGAGCTACTTTTATGTGGGAATTTTTTTGATTTAAACTAGTTTATTACATATTTGATTTCCTTGATGCGTACTATTTATGTGGATAGAGCTATTTTATTACAAAATATTTACAGCCAAACACATGTAAATGCTTCAAACTTGGTTTCTTTTCTTTGATCATTTGATAGGGAGCCACACCATGTCTATTGATGAGAGTAATGTTCTGAGTATATCATGTTGTGTTGACTACCTCTGCCCAGAAGTATGTTGGTAATTTTGCTTCTTCCAGCATAGTTCTGCTAGCTTCTATTAGAATTATGTTCTTTCTTTCAACTACTCCATTTTGCTGAGGGGTGCCTGGAGCAGAGAATTATTGAGAAATTCCTTTGTATTTGCAGAACTCTTCCATTACTGAATTTTTAAATTCAGTACCATTATCACTCCTTAGAATCTTGACTTTATGTTTAGAGCCAGTCTCAATCAACATTATGTAATCCAGAAGAATTTCTGGAGTTTCATCCTTCCTGTGTAAAAAATACACCCATGTGAATCTAGTATTTTTATCAACAATAACTAGAGTGTACCTTTTCTTATTGATAGACATTATGTTGACTGGTCCAAATAGGTCAAGGTGAAGCATGTGATAAGGTTCATCAATTGAGGATTCAGTTTTACTCTTGAATGATGTCCTTCTCTGTATAACCTTATGACAAGCATCACATAGTCTATCAGGAGTATATACTACCTTTGGCAATCCTCTCACCAAATCTTTCTTAACCAACTCATTTATGCTACTGAAGTTGAGATGAGAAAGCTTCTTATGCCAGTTCCAACTTTCATCTACCGATGCCTTACTGATGAGAAAAGTAGAGGGTCCATCAGTATTGGTGTGAATGTTGGCTTCATAAATGTTACCATGCTTGTAACCAGTTAGAGCAGTCTTTCCTGATGATTTACTGATTACTTCAAAGTGAGTGTCATAGAAATTGACATGATAACCTCTGTCTATGATTTGACTAACACTCAGCAAGTTGTGTTTGATTCCTTTCACCAGAGCTACTTTTCCAATGATGACATTTCCAATGATTATATTTTCGTATCCCAATGTTTGTCCAATGTTGCCATCACCATAAGACACGGTTGGGTCAGCTTTCTCCTCAAATTCTGACAGCAAGGCTTTGTTTCCAATCATGTGTACTGAACATCCACTATCCATGACTAACACACTTTTTCTTTTTACCCTGCAGTTAGAAACACAAAGACCTAATTAGAATTTTTTAAGAACCCAGACTTGTTGGGTTCTTTTTGCATGCGATTTAACATTTTTAGCAAAAGAAGTCTTTTTGACAAAAATAGTCATGTCAGGATTAGATCCATCAGGATTTGCTTTATCATTATCAGTATTAATACATGCATGCTTTTGTTTGACATTCTTAGTTTTACCAAAATTTGCACTTTCATTAAACTTGGGTAAAGGATCATAAAAGTTGTAGTACAAACTATGATATTCTTCACATGTATAAATAGAATGTCATTCACTACCACAATGGAAAAAAGGATTCTGTGATTTATAAAATACTGATCTATTCCTAATGTCAGACTTAGGATAAATTGTAGGCTTTTTTTTACTCTTCCTACAATCAATGGCAAGATGGTTAGAGTTAATACAGTTAAAAAAAGATTTCTTAGGTGCATTTGGAATATACTTATAATTATTCTCATTATTTATTCTAACTTTACCATTCATGTTTCTCTTAGCAGTTGGAGTTCTTTGTCTACCAGTCACATCACAGATTTTATCCCTTAGTTGTTAATGAGACAACAAACCTATAATTTTACTTTTAACAACTTTAACAGTTTTAGACTTAGAATCTTGAGCAAAAGTAGATCCCTTTTCAACAGTTGAATTGGGATTTTTACCATAGACAAAATTAACAAGTTTAATATCATATTTGGTTTTGTCTATTACATGTCTGTAGGTCTTTAAATTTGTTGACTCATTGATAACAACTTTCTGTTTATCCTTCTTTTCATTTTCTGGTTTGTAACCTAGACACTCTTTCTAATTCTTATCAATAATGATTTTATGGGTTTTCTTTTCAGAGTTAGTCCAGGTTCTGAGTTTCTCATTAGCAGTTTCAAGTTCTTTTTCAAGAGCAGTACATTTAAATTCCATTTCTAATCTCATGTGCCTATCCTTTTCACATTCAGTTTGTATATCTTGCATAAAGAGTAACTCAGCTTCTAAATGATCATTTCTCTTTCTTACTTCTGACATTTCAGATAATATCCTAGCATTTTCAAGAGATTGACTTTTAAAGCTAATATGCAAGGACTTAAGAAATGACCTTAACTCAGAAACATTATTAGTATCAAAATCAAAAATAGTAACATGTACCTTCTCATTAGGAGTAGTAGTGTCCTCAGTAAAGGCCATCAAAGCATAATTTTCCTCTTCTTTTTCAAATTCAAAAGAGTCCATCCAGCTTCTACTAGATGTGATAAGTGCCTTTGCTTTAGCCTTCTTGCACTCAGTTGCAAAATGCCCCATACCATCACAATTTTTAGCATCTTACCTTTGACTTGTCAAATTTGCTACCCTTGGAATATTTCTTGTTATACCCGTCCTTTTCAGCATTGAAGGTCCTCTTCTGAAAATTTCCTTGTTTCCTAGCCTTCCTGAACTTCATCTTCTTGAAGCCCTTGACTATAATGGCAACCATCCCCATCATGTCTGGGTCAATAGAGTCATCATCAGTATCAGTATCAGGATTAGCTTCAGTATCTGATTATAAGTCATCAGGATCTGACTCCACAACTCTGTGTTTTTTCTTGGTGACCACCACAGCTTTTCCCTTTGTCTTTGCTTCAACATTCAAAGCAACAGACTTTGCCTTGATGCTTCTTCTGTTCTTCTTCTGTTGAATCTCGAGATCATGAGTTCTTAACATTCCATAGATTTCATCAAGAGACACAGTGTCAAGATCATACCGATGTCTAATGATTGAGGTTTGAGTATCCCACTCTTCAGGTAAAGCCCACAGAAATTTGATGTTGGAATCCTCAGCATAATACTCTTTTCCAACCAGCTATAGATTGTTCAGAAGTGTCAAAATCTATCATACATATCAGTAAGGCTCTCATCAGGTTTAGCATCTAACGGTTCATACTCTTGAATCAGTAGATCCCTTCTGTTCTTCTTGATAGATTCAGTACCTTAGCATTGAGTTTCCAGGGTATCCCAAATCTCTTTAGCAATCCTGCATGATATCACTCTATTTGACATGACAACATCAAGACTATTATGCAAAATATTTTTTACCTTTGCATCTCTGAGTACCTGTGCCTTTTCCTCTGGTGTCCATTCGCTCTTGATTTTCTGAACATAGTGCTCAAGAATAGTGTCTGTCAAGGGAACCAGTTTCTTGGGAATACAAGGTCCATCATAGATCCTATCAAGATAGTCAGGATCTGTAGCTTCCAGGTACATCAACATTTTTACCCTCCAAGTAGGGGTACTCGGTCTTCTTGAGGATTTGGATTTGATACTTTCATACTTGCTTATCGACATCTTTCACATCATTACTGATTAGAATAAATTAGTTTGCTCTGATACCAATTGTTGCCCAGTAAATAACAATTGTAGAAGGGGGTTGAATACAATTGTATAAAGATTTTTGACTTTTTATAAAAACTATGAATACAAGTATGAGAAAAAACAGCTTTATTAATTTCTGGTATAAAACTGTTACAAAACTCTATTAAGAAATTCTGAGTTCTTAAGAGCTGCTAGGTTACAATATGCTCGAGTAAAAAACGATTACTACAATTTAAAACCTAAACTGTGTTTATATAGATTACATAGCTTCTCTATCAATTACAAGATATCCCATATAAATTATTATCTGATTACAATACATAACTTGTATAACAGCTACGTTCCTACAAATTAGGAACCGACATATCAATCTTCCTTGATTTCTGGACTAATGTATATCTTTAACCAATCCTGTCAGCATCCCATCTTGAGATCAATCCTGATATTGACAATGTAATACTGATGATGTCAGCATCCTGATCAGTAGTCTAGATTCTGACAATCACTTGAATCAATATCTAACATTCTACTATCAAATTTATCCTGGCTTTGATTATCCATTTTTTAACTAGTATAAAGTTTTGGACAGATCAATGTATTCCGGCATTGATAAAGGCAGTTTTAAACCTTTTGGTTGTCTGTGAACCCATTTTGGACAGTCAATCCAGCTAAGAGTTATACCTTGATCTTTGGGGGCTATGTTTTGGTGAAATAGGGGTAAATGGCTTAATCATAACTGAACTCAGCCCCAACTTGCAACTGTGTGACTGAACTCAAAAACCTTGCAATTACATAACTCAATAAATTAAAACTTGCAACTTGGGCACTAAACAAAAGTAAACTTGCAGCTTGGCAACTGAATAAAAAAAACTTGCAACGGGGGCACTGAACAAAATTGAGACTGAGAATAAGCAAAATAAACTGATTGAGAGAGGAGAGAGACTGAGATTCAGTTCATTTTTTTATTTTAAGAAAATATTTGTTTTATAGTTTTTATATATAAAAAATTAAGATTTTAAAATAAAAAAACTGAATATAAATTTTTTAATAAAATTCAAATTTTTTATAAATTAAACAAAGATTAAGATTTAAAATTTAGATTTTAAAATAAAAAACTGAATATGAATTTTATAAGAAAATTCAAATTTTTTGTAAATTAAACGAAGATTAAATAAAAAAAATTAAGATTTTAAAATAAAAAACTGAATATGAATTTTATAAGAAAATTCAAAATTTTTATTATATCCTTATACTCCCTCCGTCCCATTTTAATTGGTTTATTTGACTTTTGCACACATATTAAGGAAAAATAAATTTTATCTTTACTTTAACTATAATACCCTTGTAATTGCATTAATGTATTAGGTGGAAAGAAGGAGCTCTTACATTAAATAATACAAATAATAGATTACCAATGCATGATTAATAGGGGTATATATGGAACTTAAATATACATTAAAGGAAAGAAGACAAGTTTTTGGGACAAACTAATATAGTAACTAAGACAGATAAATTGGGACGGAGGGAGTATATAATAAGCGTAAGAGGGATCTTATCCATAATAAAAATGGTACTTTTATAATCAAAACGAAATATAAATAGATTTTAAAACTTGAATAGATTTTCAACGTAAAAAAATGGTCAATTTCTTCTCTCTTTTGTTTTTGCATAGTTTTAATTGGAAAATAATTGTTAAGTCATCGCTAAATTAATGAATATTTTGCTAATTTCATGTGGCCTGTAAAATTGTCCAAATCAAATTTTAAGAATTCAAGATATAGCACAAATATTAAATTGAATGAGTAAAATCTTATATATATTAATTTTTTACCAACAATTTGATATGTAAATTAATAACATATAAAAATTAAAAAATAATATATAATTAGAGATATTAGAAAAGGAGCTATGCATTGCACGAGTTATAAGCTAGTAAATTAAAAAAAGATTAAGATTTAAAATTTTTGTTTTATAGTTTTTATATATAAATAAAAAATAAAAAATTTAAAATAAAAAACTGAATTTTTTGTGTTCGAATCATGGGTACATAAAAGAATTTCATGTCATTTTCATGCAAGACCCCAAAGATACATGGCATGAATGTACACAACACATACGATTTTTCAGATCTACGTAAGCGCTTTATTTTAATATATGTCGGAAAAATATACTCACTGTTAAATGAAAAATGAATTTCATGTTTTTTAACCCGATAATTAAATTACAAGGACACATATATAATAAGAGAAAAATGGGCCAGAGGTTGTCCTCAAGGATCTATCCTGAGGTTATAACATAAAGAGATTATAAATTAAGTGGCCTCGCATGGGCATTTTTGTAAATATCATTTTTTCTCAAATAATTTACCTAAATATCCTTAAACTTGTATTGAAAACCTTTTAACCTCAGGTAGAACCCTGAGGTCATCCTCAGGCACATGAATCCCTATATATAATGTGATTACGTGTTTATATATTACACATTTGATTTTAGTTTCATGTACAGTTTTCTATTTTAACATGTTAGTCAAATAGAAAACAGATAGGCAATACTCATTTTCAAATGTCTAATTTTACGCATTTGGCTGATAACGGGTTGGATTTGATCCAAATTTTGTAAAATCCAAACACACATCCAAATATTTTTGGGTTTTAAAAATAAATCCAAATCCAAAACTAAATATCTAAAACCAAATTCGTCGGATTTCGAATTAGATTTGTTTTTTTTTGTATCTAAAATTAGTAATAATGTAGTCAAAATTAAAATAATTGCTAAACGCAAACAATATAACATATTATACGAACTAACATACTAAGTATAATTTAAAATATGTTTAAAAAATAATTCTTTTTATATAAATAAATGAAAATTTTATGTAAAGTAAAAAAAAAATTTACATCTTAAATATATCAATAAAATTTGAGATTGAGAAATAGAAGTTCTAATTACTAAATTAGTATTGACTATTTCTAATGAAATATTTGAATAAAAATAAATAAAATAATATGTCTTACATCTAAAATATTACATAAAATAATTTCAAAATATAATAATATATTATTTACGTATCGGGTTTCGAATTTCGGATAGGATATCGGTTTGGTACAACTTAAATTCAAATGAAAATCAAAACTATTTCGGGAAAAATTTATATCCAAACCTAAATCCAAAAATTCGGGTTCGGTATATGCAAAAATTTGGGGTTCGGATCGGGTACCATCAAATCGACTGAAATTTCATTCCATGTTTTTGGGTTAAAAAAACTAATATTTAATATACCATTATCTGATGGAAAATAATAAAAAATTCAACATTCAAACTCCCAAACTGAATATACACATTTTAAGTTGTCATTAAAAACAAGCTGATGGCAATCACCATAAACTCTAAGAGTCATATCTTACTCAAAGAACAGGATATATGGAATTTGTTTGGTTAATTGATAATGTTTATTTTTCTATAAAAAATCAATTCACTAATAAAAGTACATAAAATTTGTAAAAATGATATGGAACAAACACATAGGAAACTAGATTAGATGAAAGTTTTCCTTTATCATAATTATGTTCGTTAATGGATATTGCACAGTAATGATTATTTCTCATATCGCTGAAACATGCAACCTTTTTTAAGAGACAATCTAATGATTTATAACGGTCGTTAGAAATAAGTGTTTATAAATTTTAATATATATTCGAAAAATTAATCGTGACCCATGCAAATATTTTGAATATTAATATAATAAAAATTAGAGATAATGCCCAAAATGGACCAAATCCAAGATGCATGGCCCTCACCTACCCCCCTAATACTGAATTTCGGGTAGCGCATCTGTTTTTTCATTTTTTTTAGATTGTAGCGCATATGCTCTATATTGCTGTCTGGTATGCCGCATCAGGCCTAATGCGGGGGACGAAATGCCGACACAGGGGGTGATGCGCATGACGAAACGGCGCAATAGCTGTTTTGCAGCACGAAGTTGGGCCTTTTTTTGGAATGGGGTAGAAAGGGCCATGAAGATTGAAAATGGGGCATTTTGGGCACTCACCCTAAAAATTATAGAAATCCATTGTACTGCACATTTAAATATACCAAATTTTCAAAATAACAAAACTTAAAATATGGATAAAAAACTTATGAACTTGGTTGAAATATTCTAAAAAATAAGAGAAGTCAAATGAAAAATAAAATTAAGAAAAAACAATAAAAAGGGTCTTAGAATATTTGAGCGGGGATGTGAATGTCATGATAATTGTTTGATAATATCAATGCAATTGGTATAAATTGACGATAAATTTTATACTTAAATTTTAATAAAATTATCTTTTTTTATAAATAATGATTAAACTAAAATGTTTATATTAATTAATTAATAAATTTTATCCAATGATTTTTTTTTGAAATTTTTTTTGGGAACTCTAGAATTACTCCAAAAAAGTTGCTCAATTTCATTTTATTTGCATTTATAAAATGAAAAATATGTATTTGATTTATTTTTCTATTAATAATTATGTTTTAATTGTTCTCTACGCTTGATCCTCAAAACATGATTATATTGAACCGGAATTTTTGTAAAAAAAAGCATAAAATGTCGTTAAATTACTTGGAAAAAAATAAAAGGGAATAAGAAAATTGATATATATCTCTGGGAAATTTTATCATATATCAAATGAATGTGTTTTGATATTAATCTTTTTTTTATATACATAATTTTTCAAAATCTTTTAACATGTGTTCACACAATTACACATAATTTGAGGAAAGTTACTTGAGATGCATATCGAGTTCGTTATTCTCAAAATAAAATATAACAAAATAATTTATTTTTTGATACACTATATATTTTTGTAACAATTTTGAAATTTTAAAATTATGCTTTCGGTTCGTAGCGCGGGTGAAATACTAGTATAAATCAAAAATAAAAATATCTGGTTGCTTATGTTCTTTTTCTAAGTTAACACTGACTTACTTGTTCACACATAATATAGGCTATAGAACGTATATCCAATTTGAACATACTATATGTCAGGGGTTTGTACATGCATATAGAATTATTATGTTTTGCAATTCATGAACACAGATGCACCCTTACACACATATTACAATGCAAAAACATATGTAGTATCTAACAAATCTTATATAACATTGTCTTCTTCCCAAATATGTATTTATAGTACGTGACATAGATAAGAAACAGTTTTGAGCATTTGAATCGGACTCTTCACTTCTTCCGATCTATAGTCGTTTCTTCATAGATCTTCTTCACGAACTTGGATACCTCAATACCCGAATAGATGAGACTAATCAAGCACATCCCGCCTGATTTCTTGTTGATCAAATTATGGATGATACGAATCAAACACATCCCTCCTGATTTCTTGTTGCTATCATCATCTTGCACCTCGCAGAAATGCTGAAATACACCTCGGCCAGGGGGAGAGAGCTTCACAAACCTAGAGAACCAACGCTCTTCCTCACTCTGGGGGAGAGAGCTTCTCAAACTTAGAGAACCAACGCTCTTCCTCATTGTGCTCTTCCTCACTGTGCTCTTCCTTCAAATTCTTATTCTTAAAATCCCAGAGATAAAGCCTTATTGGGGGGAGGGGAAACACACTTCTTAAAACCGTGGTATGTTCCTGAAAGTCTATTAAAACTGTTCCCCTTGATGATCTTTGATTCATCAGCAACTAATTCATCATTAACAAAACTTAGGGTAGGCTTCTTCTTCCCTGTTTTTATAGTAGACATGTCAGAATTTCTACAAGTAGCTCAACAATTAACAAACCACAAATTGCATGTTTACCTAGTAAAAGCATTGCAACTTACAAATTCACAATATAAAATTATGTTACACCCGTTTAGGATCGCAAAGAGCGGATCAGTGAGCGGCTCAAGACATTACAAGATCATGTCCCAAATGATTCTAAGGTACAAAACTAATTTGATAGATCGATAGTTGATAGAGTTTGGTACTCTTTTTGAGCTTAATCCCAGTTTTCGTCCTGGTGATACAGGTTGATACAGTTGTCGTCGTCGTTAAAATTAATCAAAATTATTAAATAAATAATTATAACATCTATATAAGATATTATAATAATGGTGTACAATTCATACGAGTTTCGAGAGTATATTCTAATAATTAAACATGTATTATATATACGAGATTATTTATCGAATTTGTTTATGCACCGGTAATGAACTCGTATGCCGCTCAATTATCGAACTTATTAACAAACATGTTCATGAGCTATGTTCACGAGCACGTACGATCTAACATATTATTAATATGATTATTAATATTAATATGATTATTAAAACATGTTCTTGTATTATTTTAATATGATTTTTTTTAAAAATTATGAATTTTATAATGAATAAAAATGTACGATCTAACATATTATTTATCTGTTTCATTCTGACGAGGCCGTCATGAATTTAAATGTCAAAATTTATAACACTCTAATCTAACATCAAATAGAGATAAAAATTTAATTCAATTTATAAATATAATCAATATTATTAAATATATCAATAAATTATGATATTTTAGTAATCTATGATAAATTTGTGAGTTATCCAAATTATTATATTTGACTCTTTTCGGACCAAAATTCGAATACAGTAACAATGTGAAATGATTACATAAATTGTCCATTAAGATATTAAAGAAAAACATTTAAATAAATTATATAAATAAATTCATAATTAGATCATATTAATTTCTAGATTGAAAATTTTAACCAAATTTTAAAATTTTACGATCTCGATTCGATCGATTAGAATTTACATCCAAATAAATAAGTCGGGGCTTCAAAATCCTCTCCTTATTTTTCCCAGAATATAATAGTACTGTTGGTGAACTTGAGATATATTTCTTTATTAGAATTCTTGAGGTAGTTTTTCCAGAAATTCTTGACCGCTTCTATAAATTCCTCGGAGAATTTAGAGATTTCCAGTAAATTTCTTACATGATAAATTTGAGCAATTAATCCAAAAAAAAATTCATAAAACTATTCTTTATATCATTTTTTTTTGCTATATTTACAATTTAAATATTGCTTACATAACAAAAATTATCACATACTCACATCTTTGTAAAAATAATAAAAATGAAACTTTTAGCTTCACGTGCGGCAAAAGTAAGGTTAATGAGCACTGACATGACATTATATAAAAATTAAGAAATATGACACCTTTAAGTGATGTGTACATATACAAAATATTTTACGAGTATGGCATATTCACAATTTGAGCTACGAGCTTATGTGAAGCTTATGAGCAAATGATAGAAAAAAAATGGACGCAATGATACAAGAATATTTTGATAACATTTCCAGCTTTCATTGAAGGCTAAAAAACCTTACCTTGATAGACACAACAAAATGAGTTCCAGCTTTCATAAACTGATCTTCATTCACACCCATAACACATCCCTGCACATAATTTAAATTAACAAACCATTTGATAATTATGTGACGGCATAGACCAACCCATGCTACAAAAGAGTATAACAAAGAAGTTGAAATTAAATTCTGCAATCCATTTGAAGAAAGCGAATTAAACAAGGATTTGTATGAATAATGTATAAGAGTGCTTACTTTGCCAACGATATCGGAAACATGAGAGAGGGTTGCCAAAGAATCAGCTCCAAGATATAAAACCTTAGCACCAGGTTTCTTTACCCACAATCACAAAGATAAGAAGCATGAATATAGAATTTTTTTTTTTTTTAAAAAAAACAACGCTAATCATGAGTTACAGTACGCTTACAATATAAATGTTGTCGACTCCTTTGAGAATGACAGATGCCAAATCAGATTTAGAGGGATCCCAGACCCTGTACTCGACCACAGTTCCTCCATTTAATTTCTGTTTAGGATATTTATAATAGTAAGTAGTGAGAAACAAGATGAAATGTCGAAATAATTATGATCATCTTTTGGAAGACATTGACACATTGTACGACATCTTCTAATATATACAGTATATACCATAGATTAGATATAGATATAGATATAGATTCATGCATACCTCAAGAGAATGCAACATCTTCTCACCGTATACAGCTCTACCCGGAACCAAGTTTTTAGTACAAAGTTGATTTTTTTTTTTTTTTTCCCTTAAAAACAAACACTCCATCGTGTTGGGGGTGTGGCTCAACTACAAAACCTCTTCCAAGGCCACCACCACCATGTGCTGCAAATACACAAAAAATGAATAGTGTGCTTAGCAGGGCTGTTTATTTATCTTTTCGAGTATTGGAATGCTTATTTAAGCAACGTTTAGCAGCTAATATAAGTAGATCAATTTTCAGCCTCTAATTCCTTTAGAACTTGAACAAAAATATACATTACAAAGTATGACACCGGCACCTCACCTCTTCTTCCTTTGCCAGGGCTTCCAAAGTGGACATAAGATCGTGCTGCAAATGCACATATATACAATTAATTAATTTCATGATATCGAATCAAAAGAGAAAAATATATCTGCCAAACAAATCGAGAGAGAAACTAACAAGTAAAAATACATACCTCTTGTGTTCAACACCATCCTCTTGGTTATAGAAGCTGCTGCTAAAATAAGGCGGGGGTTAGGTTTTTTTGTAAACAAGAAGAGATCTATATACAGACGAGTTTATTAGTTATTTTTTAACTTTTCGAATTTTCCTTTTTTTTATTAATACAAATTAATTATACAATTAATGAGAAAAAGGAAAATATTTTATAATTACAATACTTCTAATTTTAATTATTTTAATGTCTAATATTTCTTATCTTTCAAATTTTTATTTATTTTGTAATTTTGATGCGATAGGTCATTGCATTGCGCCTATCATTGCTCCCGTTGGTTCCAATTTTTGTGATCACCCATTTTTAGGATGATTATGAATAATCTTCTCGCATAATCTTTTGCATATTTTCTTTCATACTATTTTTTTTCCAAAGTTTTCTCCTTATTTTTCAAATAAAACTCGAAAGCACGCAAGATATTTCTATTCACTTTTTTTTCTTTTACTTTCTATTACATTTCTATTCTTAAAAACTCGAAAGCACAATATTAAAGTTTAGACTTCCATTATATCTATTATAGGAGAATATGGCTTTTCATCCTATTTAGTAATTTACCTTTATGCCCTTAAAATTATATCAATGTTAAAAAATTTGATTTTCATGAGAATTGAACTCATGATCCAATTCTGCACAAGAGTTTATATTCACACCCACAACCATTAAACCAACTCAACTTTTGATTATATTTTTAAATCATTAATCACATTCATGAATAACCTCCTCACTATATCTATATGTTAAAAAATTTGCTTTTCATGGAAATTAAACTCATGACCCTATTGTGTACAAGAGTTTATACCCACACTCACAACCATTGAACCAACTCAACTTTTAATACATATTTTTAAATCATTAATCACATTCATAAATAACCTCCTCACTATATCTATTTTAAAATTTATTTACACCCACAACCATTAAACCAGCTCAACTTTTGATACATATCTTCAAATCATTAACCAAATTCATGAACCTCCTCACTATATCTATTTTAAAGTTTATTCAGAATAAAATTATGAGAATATTTTCCCATTTTAATAATTAAAGATGTATATCATACAAATGATTAGAATATGTAATGATTATGATTCGATTTATACGAAAAAAATAAAATAAAGTGAATAACATAGATATCGTTAATATTTATCTAATATTTCATATTAACTACATATACATTAAACAAGATATTTTGATTAACATCCATTAAAATATATGAGTAGGCTGAAAAAATAAAAATTTACAATAATTAGATAAAATATGTAATTAGAGTAGAGTGCAATATGAAACTACATCGGAAAAAACTAAAATTTTAAAAGAAAATAAAATAATAATTCATATTTGAGATTTCAACTCTACATCAATTATCAGATCAAATAATGAGATAAAATACATTGAATTAGATTACAATATTATATTTCGTAAAAAAAAAAAAAAAAGGAAGCGGACTGCATTTGTTATAATTTGAACTACTCAACCACTTTTGCTACACCTATGACTAGGGGTGAGCACGGTTTTCCGAAAACCGGTTAAACCGACCAAACCAACCCGACCAAACCGAAAGTTTAGGTTTTTTTTCGATTTGGGTTGGTTATGGTTTTAAATTTTTAAAAACCGAAAAATTTGGGTTGGGTTTGGTTTTACTAAATTTTCCACCCGATTTAACCAACCCGACCAATAAGATCAAATAATATATAAATATTATATATATATATATGTATATATATAGTTTTAATATTAATTTTATGCTTATATAAAATAAAAATATTTATGTTGAAACGATGTCGTAGCCTACTTTATGCTACTATTGGTTCACACATTTTGTTGCCTCTTTTTTATTATTTAATAATGGTTTTAAACCGAAATCGACCAAACCAAACCGTTATAATTAGGTTGGTTTTTTTTAAATGTTATGGTTTTTGGTTTGGTTATGGTTTGAAAAATTAAAAACCAGAAATTTATGGTTTGGTTGGTTTGGCGGTTCTAAACCGCCCAAACCACCCGATGCTCACCCCTACCTATGACCTATATATGTGTTAAGAAGCTGCATTTATTTATTATAAAGACTGGCTGGCACCTTTTTACAAAAATAAATGGCAACTTTGGAGGAGCAAGGAATTGAACCAGTGACCTTGGTTTTAACAAGAATCCTATTTGCACTCTTCAACCACATGTGCTGTACAATGTTTGGTGTTAGTATTCGCAATAAATTTTCTATACAGGGAAGCTTCACCCAGGAGTTTAAGCACCCGAGGCAACATTCCTAATTCTTTTTCGAGCCACAAACTATGCATTTGGGGAGTATTTCTTAACTTGTCTTTGTATAATTGTGTACATTATTATTATTATTATTATTATTATTATTATTATTATTATTATTATTATTATTATTATTATTATTATTATTATTTTATTTTTTATGTATTTATTTTTAGGATTGTTTTAGTTAAACATTTGTCAATGAGGACATTGACCCATTAAAATGTGGGGATGTATTTTCAATAGTTGTATATATAGAGTCACTTATATATAAAAAGGAAAAAAAATAGAAAAATTTACAAAAATTACAAAAATAATTCTAGCCTTGTAAAATGATTATTTGTTGTAACATTCCTTGTTGCACCCATGCATGCTATAGAAATTTTGTGTTATGGAAGCTTTTGTTTGAGAAGTGATATGCTTTATTCTTGTGCACACACATACACTAGTAAGTTGAAACTGGTAGACTTATTGAATGTTGTAAGTGATTAAAAGGACATGAATATGTGCAAGATGATTTGGTTTGCATGCTTTGAGTACAAGTAGGCGCATTAGAGAGACTTTTTGCTTGGAATTGATTATGTTTTGCCACCAAGTGAGCTTTTGAGCCTATATGCATATTTTTTGCATTTTATATTCGTTTACTTGAGTGTCCACATGTTGTTTGCTAGCACTTGTTTGAGACCTTTCTTGAAACACATGACATTATTTGATGATAATATGATAAAGACATTTAGGAACCTCATATTTCCTATACTACCACACCATTTATACATGATCAATTAGTTACCCCATTGAGCTTAATCTTATTTTTTCGGTGACATACCACAATACTTGCCTAGACCTTTTCTTGTATTGACCTTATTTTAACTTGAACCCAAATTGTCAAATGCTAGTAGAGTGTTTGAGGGAGTAAAAAGGTGTACAAGGGGGGTTTGATTGATGGTCATTATTTTGGGAAAATATGGGTTTTGGTTGTTTGCTTGTTAGTCGAAATTTATAAGAATATGTGGGGATCATTGTATCTATTTATATATTACTTCCTTAGCTCTCGAAAAAAAAAAGAAAAAAAAACTGAAAAAAAATTATTATTTATATGAGAGCGTACTTATGTTTCTATGATCCTTCTTCATTCAACTAATCAAGTTATTTGTTAAAGAGAATAAATAAAAATAAAGTGTGGGGATGATAGATAGGGAGTTGAGTCATTTATTTTGTTGGGTACTAGCTTTTGATATTTCACCTTCTTTGGCTTTACTTGACATACCTTGTCCCTATCCCCGTTACAACCCGAATAAAGACATTTTGATTATCATCATTGAAAAAAAGGCCCGGCTAGGTACTTACCAGGCCAGGCCACGGGAATGTTGCATTAAAGTTAGGTTGATATCAAATGTCAAGCATGCTTATGATTTTGTTGGAATGGAGTGATACATTTACCCTTGTTTTTGAGTGAATATTATTTTGTGAGTGAAAGGTGAGTTATTACTTGTTTTGGCATATCAGATCCCAAGTTTTGACTCAAAGATGTACTCTTGTGGGCTTAGCATGGTTACCAACTTATTCTTACATTTGACATGGACTTTTGAGAGCTTATGCATGTTCTTTGAGTAGACTATGTGAATACTTGCACCTTCGACACCAAGACATTGCATAATTACTTTTTCTTAAGTTGATGTAGCATAAGAGGACTTGTATGTGTGGTGATGCATTGGCATTAAATCTTTTACATGAGTTAGATGGATTTTGTGGGTACATTCGCTATAGGCCCTCACGAGACCTCACTCGTCCACTAGGGCTACCTAGGGGTTTAAAGGGCTTGTTGCATATGCCAAATGCAACCGTGATCACCTATGGAAGTAGTACTAGTTAGTAGTTAATAGTTATATTGTATTAGTTTGCACGAAGACGTGCAAAGTGTTAAGTGTCGGGATATTTGATAGAGTGTATATTTATATACACTTTAATAGGATTTTATTATCATATTTATAGGATTTTGTAAATAATGGTTGTTTATTAATTATATTTTAGTGTTTAATAGCAGGAAATAAATATTCCTAAAGTTGGAAGGAATTTAGCTTAATTTGGGATTATTCAGAAGGAAATTCAAATTTTATTGACAGCTTGCGCAACAAATCTTGTTTGAGCCATAACTTGAGTTCTGGATATCAGAATTGAGTGATCTTACAGCTCACGTGAAGATAACTGAATTTTCTACAAGTTATAGATTGTCCAACACTTATATTCCAACTGGAGCAGTCCGAAAACAGGCTTGGACAGCAGAATACAATTTTTATTGTAGAATCCAATTTGTTTTAGGAAAGTAGTTCTATTTCCAAGGAAACCATTAAAAACACTTTTATATTAGGATATATAGAATTTTAGGGCTGATTATTGAGGTCGTGTATTTTTTAGAGAGAAGAACATAGAGAAAAACACAAAGAGAGAACTCGAGCAAGGATTGAAGGGATTCACTCCAAGTTTGAGAGATTTCATAAAGTAGTATTTTTCTAAACTCTATACTCTTGTAGTCATGGTTTTGGCTATTAATATATGTTTGATTGTTTCATTCATTATGAGTAACTAATTCCCTAATCCGGGAATTAGGTAGTATTCAATGGTTACTATGCTTGTGTAGTTATATTGTGATTTCTCTACCTTGTTAATCTGTTGTTGAGTGCTTAACACAATTGAGGAAGTCGCGAACCCTTAATTGTATCTTTAGGAATTGTAATGAATCGGGAGAGGATTTATAGTTCTAGTTTATGATACAAGAGACGTAATTTAATTATTGATTGGGAGGTTAATATGCGAGTTACGAGACTAAAATTTCTTGGGCTTAAACAGTTCATAATTATATGTTGCTTGATCATGAGAGTGACATTAATGTGTAGTTGTGGGCATTATATTGTATCTTGGGAGAGAACAATATAATCAGTATAGGGATGTTGTTAGCAAGAGCATGAGACTTGTATATCACAGATTGATACACATTCATTAATACCATTGAAGAACCCTAGTTTCTGGATTGCTTTTTATTATCGTTAAATCGTAATCTTTATCCGATCTTTAGTTTAAGTTAGTTAATAAACAAACACCCTATTCTTCTCACTTCTAGATTTTAAGAAGTAACAACTTGAAATTAAATTAATATTAGTCCTTCCCTGTGAACGAATTTATACACAAATATTACATCAACATTTAAAAAAAAAAAATTAAATTTTTTTTGCTGACGTCATACTGGTGATTTTTTACGAATTCTGGTGATTTTTGTTGAATTCTGGTGATTTTTTATAACGTTTTTTTTCTTGTTTCTCCTAATAATATACGGTTTATTCGTCGTTCTGAATATTTCTAAAACCCAAAATGGAAACGTTGAACCCAAAGTTTAACCGTTGAAATCCCGAGGAAATACATATAAAATTTAAAAATTTTAATTAAAGAATTGAATCCGACGAATTGATTTTTAAACGCTCAGGATAAGTTAGGGTTTAGAGTTGTAAACAACCCTAAACCCTAAGTTCGTATACGATTTATTCGTTGTTCTGAATATTTCTAAATCCAAAATGGAACTGTTGAAACCCCGAGGGAATACAGATAAAATTTAAAAATTTTAATTAAAAAATTGATTGAATCCGACAGCCTGATTTTTAAATGCTAACGCGTTTAAAAATCAGGATAAGTTAGGGTTTAGGGTTGTATTTACAGTCCTAAACCCTAAGTTCGTATACGGTTTATTCGTCGTTTCGAATATTTCTAAAACCCAAAAATGGAAATGTTGAACCCAAAGGTTAATTATTGAACCCCTAAGGTTAATAAATTTATTGTGGTATAAATTATTAATGGATGTAGTATAATATACAGACCACATATTATAGTGATCTTATTATAATGTGTGGTAGAATTTATATAAATTCTGTAATAATATTAATATTGAGAAGAATAAATTGGTAGTTTTTAAATAGGTTTTCGCGTTTTGTTAGATATAAACAAAATCACCAGATTTCGTAAAAAATGATCAGAATTCAACAAAAATCACCAAATTTCGTAAAAAATCACTAGAATTCAACAAAAATCACCAGATTTTGTAAAAAAATCACCAGTATGACGTCAGTATGACGTTAGAATTTTTTAAAAAAAGAAAAATTTCAAAAAAAAATTATATTTAGACATCATGAGACGTCATCAGGGGGTGGGGTTAGTGTGTGTGAGGGTGTAGGTTATTAATGTGCATGCCCACTAGTGGGATCATTAGATTAAATTAAAATGAAGGGAAGAGATTAGATCTCATATCTCACCAAAATAAGAGGTTCTCACTTGAGCAAAAATCATAATAATAAATCTTTAGTTAAAGTTTTACCAGTTACCACTGATTGTAGTTCTTCGCTACAGTTAAATTTTTAATAGTTAAAATTAAAGCCATTGTTTTTGTTACTATAACCCTTTTATTTTTCATTTCAAATCAGAGGATGTGTACACTACAAGTGTACCTTTCGGCCCACAAAATAAATATCGATAGACCGACCCCAATTAGTTTCCATGGAAGGAGGAAAATGATGTTGGTCCAATCTTTTAGTGGCCCAAATTGAAGTTTGTTAGCAGCCCATCCAAGTTTAAAAGGATCGTGTAATAGTTCATATTATTCAACGTTGATCTGAATGTAATTTGAAATGGATTATAATATGAAAATTGGTAGAGATATCAAATTGGGCACCAAAATTTGTTACCAAATGATGTAACATTGTTTTGATTGGTTATAATTATAATGTACCCGTCAAGAATCATCCAATTAAAACATCCAAAAATGCCACGTAATTAATATCATGTCATTTGATAACTAATTTTGGTATCCAATTTGGTAACTCTATCACTACTCTTATAATATTTGACAGCACATGAGTTTTTAGTAACTGAAAGGGAAAAAATGAAGAAGCACATGTTCATCTAATAGACTAATACCATCTGCTTAATGATAAATATAAAACATATAAAATTAGTTTTACGGTTAGATTCGATAATTTTATCGTATCTAATAAAAATATGTAGTAAGTAAATTAGATTGTCATTTTTTTAAATCAACCAATAACTAACATGTTTATACATTACCTAAAAAAACATGTTTTATACATTAAGGTTTCATAATGCAATCTTTTTTAAAATTTGAAACAAATTTTCATATCCAATTCGATTTAACTTCAAACTGATCTGATTTGTTTTCAATTTCTCATTTGAATTGGAGTTGGAAAGATGTGTAAATTAAACAACTTAGCTTGGTTTTTAAATTGAGGAATTGGAGTTGGAAAGATGAGTAAATTAAACAACTTAGCTTGATTCTTAAAAAATTATAAGAGTAAATTGCAAATTGGTGATCGAACTTTATCCACATTTACATATTAATGGTCGAAATTTGAAATGTGTAATATATTATATGGCTCATATATTCATTTTGCATTTTATAAGCGTAACTAAAACCTAATTTTTTAAACTATTTTTTGATTTTTTCTAAAAAAAGTGGCCATTAACAACCCTTTTGAAATGTAATAAAACAATGATCAATATATTGTAAATTTTAACTCTAACCATTAAAATGCAAATCAAAATTAAGTTCAGGCACAATTATATAATTTACTCAAATTATAATATCAAAATTATCACAGTACAATTGCATCGACACAACTCTATATATATTTTGATTTTCCTATTATGGGCCTGTTTGGCTCGTCTTATTTTAAGAGCTTATCGACTTATTTTCGGGTAAAAATTTTATATTTTGAAATTTTGTTTTTATACATATATTTAATGTATGTTTGAAATTCAATAAGTTATAAAAATAAGTTGAAAAATAAGTTAGAAAGTTAGGAATCTCTAACTTTGTCTTAAAATAAGTTGACTTATTCTGAAAAAAAGTTTCCTCAAACACCCCCTATATTTATATTACAAGTCGAGAACCAACAAAACCATATCCAAAAATCTAGCACTAGCAGTGACAGACAAACCAAACCAAAAGAAGTAAGTTCATTGTAGGAATCATATATTAAGGGGGTCCATCTATCTACATGCAAATGGAGGGCTGTGAAGAAGCTACTTCAACTCATAAAAACACAAAAACAACCCCCAAAACATAAAAGAATTATATGTTATACACATTTTGTCCTCTGCATTTCATATATTTTCTTGATCACCATTGGAAGTGATGGAGCTGAGGTCTGTTCATCCACCTTCTGTCAGCTGCAGCATCCCTAAAAGTGGATCCTTGTTACTTACTCCATTTCTAAATGGTCATTTTGTTAAGTTAACACATTTCAAGAAATACCCAGATGCTAGAAAGCTAAGTTTGTTTAACTACAGAGCTCAAGCTTCAGGTATTACTACAATGCTGTGTAAATTTATGCATGTTTTCTTGTTGGTATGTACTAATGTATTTGTTAGGGATTTTAAGAATACTAGTACTATGTTTCATTTAATTCGAAAGAATCGATATGTTTGAAATAAAAATATGTGAAGAAAATTATAAATAATGTAAAAGAACCGATGATGCAAATTTTTTTTGTTAAAATTTGAGGAGAAGATGTTTGATGTTAATACCAATTCTGGAGTAATGATAAATCACAAATAGTCATCTACTTGAACATATGAATGCAAGTCATATGATGTTTGATGTTAATGTTGTGATTTAACTTTTAAGTCATTGATTCAGCTAATGAGTCCTTGTTATCTGTTCGAATTTTGGAAGTGAAAATTACATTCTTAAAACACAGGGTTACTGAGTTGTTGGGTTCAAAGGACACTTCTTAATTAACATACATCACTTGGGTGTTTTTCCCTTCATGTATATGTTAGGCCCTTTACATACTTTGATTCAAACATAATTAGTGCTCTTGATCAAAAACTGGTCTTTGATCAAAAACTGGTCTTAACAGTATATACAAAAATAGGGATCTCGACGGGATGGGTCTGATGTGAGGATCTCACTTTCTTTCATTGTTTACAAATTACATTATACTTCTCATCTATTCTTATTTATTAGTGTAATAATCTTAAATGCTATTCCACAAGTTGCGACCAGATCATCCTCAGTTGCAGTTGAAGCAATTCCACAGGACATCAACTCAAAAGATGAAAATCTTGTTTTCGTTGCTGGTGCCACTGGTAAAGTTGGCTCACGGACTGTAAGGTAATGTTTTAGAATCTAGTCACTTATACAACGAGGAAAGATCATAAATTTAAGTTTGTCTTTGAAATATTGGACTACCATTATGTCCATCAGGGAGCTTTTAAAATTAGGATGCAAAGTTCGAGCTGGTGTCCGGAGTATTAAAAGAGCAGAATTTCTTCAGAAGGTATAAATTAATATAGGTGTAAGTGTTTATTGGTTTTATTCTTCTTGAAATATAATTGATCATCAAGGCTCACTTGAAGAGTGTTCAACAGATGGAACTTGATAATGGTCAAGATAAAGAAACTCAATGTAAGAGAAGAGGCTCTTGGAGCATCATTCAGCTTAGATCTCTTGCAAAAATATAATATAACATGATTTATTTGGTCTCTAGCCCAGCTACAAAGAAGCTTGAGCTTGTAGAGTGTGACTTGGAGAAACCGGATCAAATTGGGCCTGCAATAGCCAATGCATCAACTGTGATCTGTTGCATTGGGGCCAGTGAGAAAGAGATATTTGATATTACAGGACCTTATCGAATTGACTATCTGGCCACTAAGAATCTTGTTGATGCAGGTAAGAAAATGTTGGGGGTGGTAATATGATTTTTTTTTTAGGTGATTACTAGTTACTTGGTTGGTTAGCATCAATCATCATGGATTTAACATGATTTTGGAATTATTGTAATATCTTAAAGTTGTTTAACTTACAAGACAGAAACAAAAAAACAAATAAATTAAGGATCACATAGACAGGCATGATAACGAAATGGACGAAACATGGTTACACAGATTATGCTTTGTACGTGCTGCAAGCCAACCCGTCCTTGATGGAGCATTAAGCTGTTTTTCTAACACAGCTTCCAAAACTCTCAATTCTAGTAGGTCCCAAGTATTTGCTTAGAAATATTTTTGCAACTCTTTAAAATTTGAGTGAGATTAATTAAGTTATTACTGCTTTAGATATATCGTAGGTTCTAGATAAAACCACGTCTGTGTAGTAGTTTTTTCATTTAGTCTAGCACTAATCAGCTGAATCCCATATCTTAAGTAGAGCTCTATATTCTTGTAGTATTAGTTGAAGCTTAGTCGTCTATTCCCTGAGGGTGCTTGCAGATTCCTTAAAGGAAGAAGCACCCTGGGCAGGTGAGGTTTCTGCCATTTTTTTTGCAAATTTTGCCACCTACATTCTTCAAGCTTAAATTGCTACAATAGAATTTCTTTAAATGTGCAGCAACTGCTGCAAATGTCGGCCACTTCATATTAGTTACGTCCTTGGGAACAAATAAGTTTGGATTTCCTGCAGCTATTCTAAAGTAAGTTTATATTATTATTCTTTTGGGTATGAAGTCTTAATTTGTACATAAAGCTACAACTGATATAATTGAGTTCAGAAGATGTAGCTGTGAGAAAGAGAACAAGTGAATGGAAATCTTATTCAAGCTAAATGAATATGATACATGAGAGAGTATATTTAAGCAATCTCGTTGATGAATCTTCTGGTAACAAGAGGAAGAGTGAATTTATACATCCATCAAACTCCAAAAAGAATTACAATGCTAATTAAATGCTAGGCAGCTTCATTTGACTATTTGATTTTGCAGAAGCTTCATTTCACTTTCTCCAGCTGCATTTTACTTGTTTTCTTCTTATAGTTTGCACTCATTTTGACTGCCTTCATTATCCGTAACATTAAGTTTTAACAAAAGGAGTTTCGGCCCTTGACAAAAGTACTTGGTTTTTTATTATGTCCATTGTTCAGTTGTAACATTATTAACTTCCTTTAACATCTGGTGATGAAGTTTGTTCTGGGGAGTCCTATGCTGGAAGAGGAAGGCAGAAGAAGCACTCCTTGCAAGTGGGATTCCTTATACTGTAAGTCCATCTGGACTTTACAATTGAGAAATTTGACTCTAAGTAAATTTGGACACTAGCTACTCACTTCTTTCGGTGCTTATTCAGATTGTAAGACCTGGAGGCATGGAGCGGCCAACTGATTCGTACAAGGAAACTCATAACCTTACCCTTTCACTTGAAGATACTTTGTTTGGCGGTCAAGTGTCAAACCTTCAGGTTATGATCCTGCAAACTCTAATACCTGTCACTTTCAACAAAATTTGTAGTATACATATCATTTTAGACTTTTTGGTTTGTAAGTACCACCTGTCTTTGTGCAATCGGCTGTTGATTGCTTTAATTCTTGTGGTATTCCCTTTTTTTATTGTAGTGCTAAATGTTATAAAATACCCTTGATTACACTGCAACTCGAAACATAATTTAACAATTGTAGACTTAGCACAGGCTTTATATTCTTGTATTTCAACTAATGGGAGGCTAGCGGTATAGACATTATTAAAACTGACACGATTACCATTTTAGAAGTATTCTGAGTATACTACTCGTTACCGTTTCTTTTTCATAATTTTAGTGAACCAGATGGTATGTATCTAAAAGTAATTTATACTGGGAGTCTGGGAACTTTTTTGCCTACTTCAGTTAACTTGTGTTTCTTTTTTATTTCTATATTTACAAAATTTATCCGAATTACCATGCTAATAGCATATTGTACATCTTTAATCTGTTTAGCAAATGACTACCTGAGGAAGTAATCTGCTTCTCAGCCTGCTTTTTGATCTCTATTCAAGCACCACTGTACTGGACTTCTCTATAATATTTTGTACTAGTTCTGTAGAGGCTTGAATTTTGAAGTATAATTAATCAGACAACAATGTTTTGGTCTATGGTCATCAGGTGGCTGAACTCTTAGCATTTATTGCTAAAAACCGTAGCCTTTCATATTGTAAAGTGGTGGAAGCAATAGCAGAAACTACAGCCCCATTAACTCCCATGGAGAAGCTCTTAGAAAAGATATCGCCCCAAAGAATTGAAGTCGTTCCACCTAAGGTATATAAGGTATATATTTACATTTCCTACCAAACAATCCAATGGGCTATTATGTCTTTATATTGTTGAGAGATCAAAATGGCTTGAATTGCTCTAATATCAATACATAACATTACATGTCAAATACAGTCGTTGAAGTATCTGAAGGATTTATGCTTGTCAAGAAATAAGAATATATTGCTTTTTGGAAGCAGACAGCAAAACTTCCGATTAAACCACTTAATTCTGTTTTTCATGTAATCACTTTTCTTTCAGACTTCTACCTGTCATGATACTATTGTTCTTGTGCTTTGTTTATTGAAGTTAATATATTCCTAACTACACAATATTAATTAAAGTTTACACCTGTAGATTACAGAGTAGTAACTGTGTCGCCAACTAAGTGTAGAGGTTCATTTGGAAAGTTCTGTTCCTTGTTTTCTTATGAAACTGTGCAAGTTTCTCAACTTTCTTGTTATGTCACCTAATATTTTCTAGATACATTCTGGAACATTATATTTGTTTTTGCTGGGACTGCATTATGTACACTTTTATATATTACATTGCATTTTAGCAAAATTAAAATGTTGGCAAATCTATCCAACCACAAGCAAATTGCATGAAAAATAGGTATACTTCTACCATAGCAATCAGCATAATATTTGACTTGTATAAGATGTATTTTCAGAATATCTGCATTTGTTGTTATAAATATTGTTCATCTGATTATAAAATTTGATTTAACTCTTTTTGGGAGTCCACAGAAACCAAGCACTACAGATGGTCCTCAGCCTTCAGTTCTTAAAAGCACTACTTCTGAAACTTTAAGTACTTCCTTGGAGGAAAAATCAACCGAAGCAAAAGAAACTGCAACCAGGCCACTCTCTCCATATATCGCGTGAGCTACAGTTACTTGCACTGACTTTAATTAACTAATTTCTCAGTCGATATGGCCACAATCTTAAAATCCTTGGGACCAAGAAAAAAAATTACTTTATCAAGTTTCTTATTTTATCGAGAGTAAAAATACACTGTCTCCATTATGTTAGGACCCAAAAAAATATCATTTTAACGAGGTTATTACTTTATCGATTATTACTTAATCGAGGTTCAACTGTAACTGTTACTCTGTTAGACTTAATCTATCCAATCTTTACTATGCAGTGACAAATTAGTTAAAGCATTGAATATGTATCTGAAGGGCAATTCAGTGTTTCAGTAGCGTGCGTTTTTATCTGACTAAATAGGACACCTTTAAAAGCAATAACAAGTCTCTTTCTAGTAAGGTAGTTTTGTTTCCCAGAACTTACACGTGAAAGGGTTTTAGAGTTCTTCCAATGAAGTCAAACAGTTCATCATGTTGTTAACGGTGCTATATTTTATTATTCTTATATAAGTTGTTTAGATTGATATGTATTGTATTTGGAATGACTAACATCACAGTATTATACTGCAGTTATGATGATCTTAAACCACCTACATCGCCATCCCCAAAGGCACCTGGTGATGGTAAAGATGTTATTGCATCAACACCTACTGTTGCAGATACAGATGGTGCCAAAATATCCGAAAGCGTTACTAGTATTCCTGAACACAGTCCAGGAGTGATAGAAATGCCAAAAGAAAGGCCCCTGTCTCCCTATGCCGCGTAAGTGCATCTCGAATTGTTTTAGATTCCAAGAAAGAATTTCTGTTTTTACCAGTTGACCAGATATTTGCAGTTACGAGGATCTAAAGCCACCATGCTCTCCTTGCCCAACACCTAGTGGGCCCAAAGAGATACCCTCTACTATTTCAGCACCTGCAGAGGCCAGTGATGTAACAAAGGTTGAAACTGCTAGTGTTGTTGAAAGTGATCCGCTTCCTGTAACAAATTATTGTCATTCACCCTACGCTGCGTAAGTTCTTGACTTCAGACGGAGACACTCTTACAACCACAATAAGAAAAATTACATTAAACAAAATTTGGTTTATGACTTCCTAGTTTACACGAATAGTTTGATCTTCCAAGTTTTTGTAAATGTATAATCTACCAAAAAAAAGAAACTCTAGAAGTAGTTTGGCAAATTTCTTAGCTTATTCTTACATATGAGGCATCATATTATCAGATATGAAGATTTTAAGCCCCCAACATCACCATCACCTAGTTCTCCAACCATCACACAATCGTTAACATCCCTTGTGACTGGAGGATCTACAAATGGCACTGCTCAGCCTCCAAGCGGTGCACCAAAATCTAGGCCACTTTCACCTTTCCCAATGTAAGTCGTTTATCTTGCATCCTCTTTTTTATTTGATGTTCAATGAATCTTGCCTAAGTTCTTTCTTTTCCCTTCGAACAAACAGGTACGAGGATCTAAAGCCTCCAACTTTCCCAACACCTCCAAAAACGAAATAATAAAGGAGAAAAAAATTTCGGTCAACAGATAAAGAGCTCTTGCTACTGTGTTAGGTATGCATTCCTTTGAGACTATACCTGTAACCTTCTGTTTTATGTGTGGCTTCACAAACATTTATTAGTGTGTCACATTTACCATAACTGTTATCTGGTGCTAGGTGGCATTTTGACCATTAATGCTGAAAAGGGCCAAGCAAAGGGGAATTCTTATAGGTATACAATTATGTACATTACTTTGGTATTCTTCCACACCTACATTTTGATATCACTATGAAAATGTGAGAGTTATATAAGTTGTCAAGAACAGCACATTGAATTACATTTTTTGATGAGGAATAAGAACACTTGTCTGTTGGAGTAGTTCCATTTCTCAATGTTACTACATGAATTTTAAAACAAATATTGCAACAGTCATCGTATCCGAGAACACACACAACACTTGGAAAAAAAATAACACACACACACACGTATACGATCTAAATATCATTCAGATATTGCCTTTGAAAATCATTGAACAATAAATCTTTAGAACAGCTTTAAATATCTTGATAATATGATCTGGTTATCTAGTAGCTTGTCACGAGTATATGATCTGGTTGTAGCATTTCTTATTATAAAACAGTTATTTATGAACTCCCAATAAATTTTTCCACATCAGATGTAGCGAAGAAATTAAATGTGATTAATCGTCAAGGAACGGAACTGACTCTTTTTCGCCATCCTATGCTCTTCAGCTACAGAACAGAAAAGAAGTCCTCTCCAAAATTAAAAGGCATCATAAATAGTTCCATAAATTGAACATAATATGTAGCATACTTAGCATTGCGTATCACACTTCTTATCGGAGTTATTTGCAGTTCCTCTGAAGTCTACATCGATAAGTAGAACAAGTGTCTCAACAGAAGGTTGTACCCGCCTTTTAAGTCCTCAACATTACATACCAACTTATCATTATCGTGCTTCTGAAATAGGAAATCATGACCATTGTTTCCTAACACCTACTAGATGAGTCTCTCTTTCACTTTCTTCCAAGTCAATCTTGTATAGTTCGTTCAAATATACTACACCACAACAAAGTTGACCTCGAAAACCATTAGAATTTAAAACAAGAAGAGTATGACTATGGGGCCTAGATGTATAAAGATAGAAGCTTGACAGATCTTTCTCTGCCGACCTTATTAAGGTTTCGTGAAACGTTCCATTTTTTGTATTGAAAGAAATAGTCCAATTATGTTGAGAAATTGCTAGATGAGGAGGACTAGGACCACTAGTGGTGATTATTTCCCATAAACTGGTGCTCAGACTATATATATCTCAACTTTATATCTCTGTGTTAGCACCGTAGATCTTCGCAACCTTATAATTGTCAGCATTCACAGAATTTTCAACTTTCTAAGAGTAGGGCTCCACGGATAAACTCTTTTAGGACGATCATTAGACTTGGTATAGCAAATGGTATAGTAAATATCATACTAAACTTGAGCTTGTAAAACTGTTGCAGTGTAAATTTTTGGATTTTTTTCTCTCTCTAATTTCTGGTATGACATGGAGCTGAGAATTCAGGTAGAAGTTTTTAAGGCGAGGTGAGACTCTGGTAGTCAGCTCTGGTCATATGAGAGCTAACAGGAATAGTACAGTATTTTTAAATATAAAGTTATAGCGAACACTTCCAAGTACAAAACCAGCTAAATATGTGTTCATTTCAATTTCTTTAGTTCGGGTAAATAGCCAGTAGGATCTTTAATTGGCCACTGATAATACTGCAGGTCAGTC
This sequence comes from Saposhnikovia divaricata, assembly GCA_036435485.1. Lineage (NCBI taxonomy): Eukaryota > Viridiplantae > Streptophyta > Magnoliopsida > Apiales > Apiaceae > Saposhnikovia > Saposhnikovia divaricata. Next base: position 5,792,858 of record CM071597.1, on the reverse strand, counting down.
ACAGCTCACTACACATCTTTTGCAATGTCGCAAGATATACAAGGCAATTAGGACTGCATATTAAGTCGTACCAATTCACTATTAAACCGAATATCAACAGATTTTTCAAGTTATGATTGAAAGCAGTTGATACATCCCCTAAGTTTGTTAGATATGTTTCAAGTCGGCATAACTGTTAGCTGGTTGAGTTTTATCAAGAAACCATGTGATGCATAGTTCATCAACCTCAATTTTTTTAACTGAATACAACTAATGCCTTAAATAGTGCATTCCATAAGAGCTATTTATCATAGAACGATCTCAATGAAAGAGATAATATTATTTCTAATCTACTAGTAATTAATGATAGACTCAGACAGCATCAAAAAGAATTGTCTATAGCTTTCTCCACAACATAAAAAATTTTAGATAGAAAAAATCTAACCTTGCGTGCCATGCTTCTTATCACAGAACTATTTGCAGTCGAACTGGAATCTTTATCATTTAGTAGAACTAGGGTCTCAGCGAAAGGATATAGTTTAAAAATCGTGCCGTTTGAGGGAGAAAAATCTTTAAATTTGAAGTCCTCAACATCACATACCAATATTCCTCCATCATTACTGCACATCTTCTGAAATAGAAATTCAATGCCATTGTTTCTAACACCTAGTAGACGAGCCTTTGTTCCACTCTCTTCCAAGTCAATCCTGTAAAGTTCCCTCAAACTCTCATCATAGACTAGTACACGACATTTCCACAACGAATCGTATCTTAAAACAAAAAGAGAATGACTATGAGTCCCCGATGTCAAAAGATCAAGAAAATAGCCCTCATTTTCTATAGGCAAAATTAGGGTTTCGTGCAGTTTTCTAATTTTTATATTCAAAGACATAATATTCCATCCATTTTCCTTGAATAACAACCAATGCAGAGTACCGTTTAAATGTACTACATTAATATCATCAATAATCGATGAATATTGAACACTAGGATAAATAGGACCACTACTAAAGATAGTATCCCATGTGTTGGTGCTCAAACTGTATACTTCAACTTTAGTGTAGGAGATCTTCGCCACCTTATAATCATCGGTATCTGCAGCAAACCAAAATCCATAAGCAGAAGGCTTCATATAAAATTTTGATTTCGGAAGAGTTCTCAACTTTCGAATAGCAGGATTCCACATATAAATATTCCTAAGAATTGCACCATCACACTTGGCATAGCAAATTAGTCCATTGCAGCTCCCAAATAAATATGTCGTTCCCTCCTGGGGAAATTTCAAGTCAGAATACTTGTGAAGTCTTTCACTTTCATAATAATCTACTGAATAACACCGCAGTGGTCGTACATAAAAGCAAAAAAAGCACTCTTTGCTATTATACGAACTCCAAAGGTGAATTTTAACGAATCGAGGAGATTTTATTAAAGAATGCCATGATTTGCAGACAGACATGCATGTCACAATAGACTTTATGCATTGTAGTTTCAATAGAATGTGCTCTGTTATATCATCAGGCAAGGAGGAATAATCTGCCCTTGGTTTATTGCATTTGCAACATCCGATGGCCATTCTTCAACAATCTATAATTAAAAGAAGAGGGTTTTCAAGTGATGCACCACTCACCAAGTGATGCACCACTCACCAGCCTTGATTTATAAGCCTATTGATCCCAATTTTACATATTGTCAACGTAATTCTTTTGCTTGAAGAATTATAATCAGTATACACTTCTTATTTCGAATATATCTTTTAAACCATTATCAAATTATACTACTCCTATGTGTTACCTGTTATTAAGACATTATTGTACAACGCATGCACAGACTAATGAGCTAGACTTTTTATTCGGACCGGGCGTCAGGGAAATATAAGATCTCTTTTCAGCCCGAGGACGGTCCCTGCTTTTTCCAGACCTATTTTAAAAAATTGTATAAAAAATATATTATCCTTAAGAATTTTTGAATTTAATATACAAGGAGAAGGAATCCTACTTATCAAAAAAAGGAGAAGGAATTGTAAAACAAATTTCTAATTTTTCCGGAGGTTGTCGATTTTAGATATTAATAATTATACATCCTTATGCATCTTTGAATTTATAAAAAAAATGAATCATCAATCATCAATCATCAATCATCAATCATCAATCATCAATATATATATATAAAGGAGGATAGCGGGAGTTTAGGTGGCGCTCTAAGATCGTCTCAATCTATTTTTCTAATTTTCTAGAATTTTAGAATTTTAAACACTAATAAATACAAAAATATCAATTAACATATTAGAAGTAGAATAAGTGTTCGAATTTATAAAGGAGAAGAGTTCGAATATATAGGGAAGACATATGATTAGAAGTTCTATTGTAAGTATAATAAGTATTTATAAGGCATACGATTAAAAGTTCTATTGGAAGTAGAATAGGAGTTCGAATTTATAAAGAATAAGAGTTCGAATTTATCGAAAAAATATATAAATAAACGTTCTACTAGAAGTAGAATAGGTGTTTGAATATATTGAGCAGAAATATAATTAAATATTTTATAGAAAGTACGATCTTCTTAAATTATATATTTTTTATATAAGTTAATTATACTTATATTAGGAAAATTTATTCATAAATCCAATACTATTGTCATAAAAAAAGTCACCGTATTTAAAAAAAAAAAAAAAGAATTGACGTGTTAACATAATTCACCGTATTTAAAAAGAAAAGAATTGATGTGTTAACATAATAAAAGAACAATCTCATGCAAGAATCCTAAATAAATACAGGAGTATCTATAATATAAAGAGAAAATAAGATGTGTTTTCATTTTCTAAAACTCCAAAAATTTTAGAAAGTCTAGAGAAAGTATAAATTGGAATTCACTCTATTTTTTAGGTTTTGATTTTAAGGAAAAAAATTGTTGTGTAAGATAAGTATCATCAATAATATGTAATGAAGTTGGAATTTCGATCCCAAACGAGAGCGGTTCGAAACATGTTTAACGGGAAGACGGCTCACTATAAAAGATTGTGCTAGCTATTAAAATACCATATTGATGTTATAAATTTTATTTTATTTTTAGGATTTGATTTTTATGGATAAACATTATCATACAAGTAATATATGTAAAAGTTAGGTTTTTGGTCGTAACGAGAGAGCGGATCAATAGTAATAACCGTGTTTAACAAGAATGCGGTTCATTAAATAAGACCGTATAAAAAGTGTTTAAATATATAATACATAAAATAAAATGTTTTATTGGAAGTAGAATACGAGGACGGTGGAGACGTTATATGCGATTTTTTTAAAACTATACATCTTTTTTCCTAAAAATCCTTTATTTTAACTTTTTTATACAAGTTTATCTATAATATACAAAAAATATAAGATGTATTTTCATCTTTTAAAACTCTATAAATATTAGAAAGTTTAAAGAATATAAAAATTGGAATTTACTCTCTTTATATAGTGAAGTTAGAATTTCGGTTTCAAATAAGAGCGGCTCGAAACGTATTTAACGAAAAGAGGGCTCGCTAGAAAAGATTGTATTAGCTATTAGAATTTGATACTGTAGTAATATTTTTTTTTTATTTTTACGGTTCGATTTTATGGATAAAAAAATATTATATAAGTCTTTATAATATATGTTAAAAAGTTGGGATTTCGGTTTTAACGAGAGAGCGGCTCAATCGACAGAATCGTATTTAACAAAAAATTGGTTCATTAGAGAAGATTATTTAATTATTTAATTATTAAAATTTAATATTAATATTATAATATAACGTAAATGTATTGAATTTTTTTTAAAAATAAAAATTGTAATGCCGCCGCGAAGCGCGGCTTTATCAACTAGTTATTACATATAAAAAAGAATAGATGATTTTACATATGAAAAATCGTTTGAAAATAATTTTAAATTTTTTATTTATCTCCAAATTTATAAAAAAGACATCTACTCTATATTATAATATAATAAGTAAGTTGTTTTATTTTGTGTCTTAAAAATTCACTTGTTTGTTTTATTATTTTTTGTTCCTAAATTTCTCTTGTAATATTCTTAATAATAAAAATTGGCTATTATCTTTTTGTAAATAAAATTTAATACATCATACACCCCTTTCCCCTTTTCAAATATATTTTCACCAAATGGCTGTTCCACCACAAAATTCTCTCTTCACTGAAGAACCATTATCTTAATAAAAAAGGCTCCCGGTCTGGTGCAACCGTATGCACCAGACCCGTTACTGAACATACGGTCCCCCCGCCGTTGGATCAACTATCCAACGGCCCTGATTTAAATTTTTTTTTTACCGTACCGCAACAAGTTTCCGCGGTACGGGGCAATTACCAAAATACCCCTGCTCCCGTACCGCAACAAGTTTCCGCGGCGTACCGCAACAAGTTTCCGCGGTACGGTACTGTTCCCTTTTTGCCAACCAAAACTGCTTCCTTATCTCCACTTTAACAAGACCACAGAAAAGGGAACAAACATCAGACCTGAGATCTCTCTGTCGAAATAAGAAAAGTGGGAAGGAAGAAAAGTGAGATCTTCATCATCAACTTTGAGGTAAAATCTATCTCTTTTCTTTGTGATCTTTGTAATGGCGGATAGATTATTTTCTCGTATGTTTGGTTCAAAAAAAAAATGATAATGAAAAAAAAAATAAAAAAATTGAAGATTCCTTGCATCTTGATGATTTAAATATGGATGAATCAATATATATATATAAAGGAGGATAGCGGGAGTTTAGGTGGCGCTCTAATATCGTCTCAATCGATTTTTCTAATTTTCTAGAATTTTAAACACTAATAAATATAAAAATATCAATTAGCATATTTGAAGTAGAATAAGTGTTCGAATTTATAAAGGAGAAGAGTTCGAATTTATAGGGAAGACATATGATTAGAAGTTCTATTGGAAGTATAATAAGTATTTATAAGACATACGATTAAAAGTTCTATTGGAAGTAGAATAAGAGTTCGAATTTATAGAGAATAAGAGTTCGAATTTATAAATAAAAGTTCTACTAGAACTAGAGTAGGTGTTTAAATATATAGAGCAGACATATAATTAAATATTTTATAGAAAGTACGATCTTCTAAATTATATATTTTTTATATAAGTTAATTATACTTATATTAGGAAAATTTATTCATAAATCCAATACTATTGTCATGAAAAAAGTCATCGTATTTAAAAAGAAAAGAATTAATGTATTAACATAATAAAAGAACAATGAGTAAAAGAACAATCTCATGCAATCCAATACTATTGTCTTCTATTGGAAGTAGAATAAGAGTTCGAATTTATAGAGAATAAGAGTTCGAATTTATAAATAAAAGTTCTACTAGAACTAGAGTAGGTGTTTAAATATATAGAGCAGACTTATAATTAAATATTTTATATAAAGTACGATCTTCTAAATTATATATTTTTTTATATAAGTTAATTATACTTATATTAGGAAAATTTATTCATAAATCCAATACTATTGTCATGAAAAAAGTCATCGTATTTAAAAAGAAAAGAATTAATGTATTAACATAATAAAAGAACAATGAGTAAAAGAACAATCTCATGCAATCCAATACTATTGTCATGAAAAAAGTCATCGTATTTAAAAAGAAAAGAATTAATGTATTAACATAATAAAAGAACAATGAGTAAAAGAACAATCTCATGAAGGAATCCTAAATAAATACATGAATATCTATAATATAAAGAGAAAATAAGATGTGTTTTCATTTTCTAAAAACTCCAAAAAATTTAGAAAATCTAGAAAAAGTATAAATTGGAATTCACTCTATTTTTTAGGTTTTGATTTCAAGAAAAAAAATTGTTGTGTAAGATAAGTATCATCAATAATATGTAATGAAGTTAGAATTTCGATCCCAAACGAGAGCGGCTCGAAATGTGTTTAACATGAAGACGACTCACTATAAAAGATTGTACTAGCTATTAAAATATCATATGATGTTATAAATTTTATTTTATTTTTAGGATTTGATTTTTATGGATAAACATTATCATACAAGTAATATATGTAAAAGTTAGGTTTTTTGTCTTAACGAGAGAGCGAATCAATAGTAAAAACTCTGTTTAACAAGAAAGCGGTTCATTAGATAAGACCGTATAAAAGATGTTTAAATATATAATTAATACATAAAATAAAATATTTTATTTGAAGTAGAATACGAGGACGGTGGAGACGTCTTATACGATTTTTTAAAACTGTACATCTTTTTTCCTATCCTTTATTTTAACTTTTTTATACAAGTTAATTATACTTGCATTACAAAATATATCCATAAATGCAATATTATTTCCGTAACGAAAAGTCTTCGTTTTTTTTTTGATATGTTAAGATAACAGAAAGACATTCCAATGCGGAAACTGTAAATAAATACAAGAATATCTATAATATACAGAAAATATAACATGTATTTTCATCTTTTAAAACTCCATAAATATTAGAAAGTTTAAAGAATATAAGAATTGGAATTTACTCTCTTTATATAATGAAGTTAGAATTTCAGTTTCAAATAAGAGTGGCTCGAAACGTATTTAACGGGAAGACGGCTCGCTAGAAAAGATTGTATTAGTTATTAGAATTTGATACTGAAGTCATAATTTTTTTTATTTTTACAGTTCGATTTTATAGATAAAAAATATTATATATGTATTTATAATATATGTTAAAAATTTGGGATTTCAGTTTTAACGAGAGAGCGGCTCAATCGAAAGAATCGTATTTAACAAGAAATTGATTCATTAGAGAAGATTATTTAATTACTAAAATTTAATATTGATATTATAATATAACGTAAATGTATTGAATTTTTTAAAAAATATTGTAACGCCGCCGCGAAGCGCGGCTTTATCAACTAGTTTATCGATGAAAGTAGTGATGAGCCTAGCACCCCCAAATTTGTTAATATTGATGAGTTCATTAATGTGGATGAAAATGATGAATTTGTTAGTGTTGAGGAAGATGAGGAGGTAGATGATGATTTAGATGATGATTTAGATGTTCAAAATGAAAATGAGGATAATGTAGAGTGTGAAGATGGAAATGGCGTTCCTTATATGCATCAACTATTTCATACTTTGGAACAAGGGGAAAAATTTTTTAGGGCATATGCTCTAAAAAATGGATTTGGTATTAGAATTCAATCAACCCATAGGCGTTCTAAAAGTAATGAAATATATGCTCGTATGTATGTTTGTAGACTTGCGGGTAGAAGTGGTGAAAGTAGTAGTAATCCTAAACGACGTAGAGAAAATCTTCCTAGGAGCGATTGCAAAGTAAGAATGTATGTGAATTATTCGAAGAATTTAAGTCTTTGGGAGGTAACTGGTCTTGAGTTAAATCACAATCACGTATGTGTCACTCCTTCGAAGAGGAATTTGATACAACGAGAAAGGCATGTGAATACCGCTACTCGTAGTTTGATCAAAACTCTTCGTGGTGGGGGAATTCGTGATTTTCAAGTAATGAATATTATCGGTAATATGCATGGAGGTAATGACAAAGTAGGGTTTGGTACTCAACATGTTAGGAATGTCATACGGGATGAGAGGAAAAAAAAGTTTGAAAGTTGTGATGTTCAAGCCGCATTAGACTTGTTACATAGATTCAATGAAGAAAGTGGTTCCAAATTTTTTATTAGAACACAAGTTGATGAAAAACAACGTTTGAAATGTCTTCTGTGGGTTGATCCTAGATGTATAATGGCCTACCAAAATTTTGGTGATGTTGTGGCATTCGACACGACATATCGGACAAATAGATATGCCATGCCATTTGTCCCTTTTACCGGCGTAAACCACCATTATCATTCAGTGATATTTGGTTTTGCACTAATGCGAGATGAACACACAACAACTTTTGAGTGGGTTCTAAGTACTTGGCTTGAAGCTATGGGGAATAAACACCCAAAGACTATAATAACCGATCAAGATCAAGCCATGGCAAACGCTATTGCAATTGTAATTCCAAATACTACCCATTTGTTGTGTTCATGGCACATTAGTAGCAAATTCCCTGAAAAACTAGCACATTATTATTCCACCTTTCCGGACTTTAAAGTGGACTTTAACCATTGTATTTATAACTCTTTGACCGAAAATGAATTCGAGGCTAGATGGGAATCCTTGACGGAGAAGTATGAGTTACAAGATAATAAATGGTTACAGGGGTTATATGAGTTGAAGGAGAAATGGATCATTGCATATACTAGAAACACATTTTCAGCGGGTCAAAACACTACTTCAAGGAGTGAGGGGATGAATTCTTTCTTTGATAGTTATGTGAGCTCCGCCACGGGATTGAAAGAATTCATTGAAAATGCCCAAAAGGCATTGGCAAGACAATTTGTACGGGAGAAAGAAGAAGATTATGTGTCATGTACTTTAAAACGTCCTATAAAAATGCATACCGCCTTGGAGATTCATGGTTCAAAAATTTATACCAAGGAGATGTTTAGGAAATTTCAAGATCAATTGGTTGAATCCTACCAATACTTTGTGGTCAAAGACAAAAAAGCTTGTGAAGAAGGGGAGAGGGAAGGGGACGAAAATACCTATTATTGTTTGTATAGGCAAAATTTGGGCCCAACATCAAAACTAAATTATGTTGCATTCAACAAAGAAGCTTTGAAGGGCATGTGTATGTGTAGAATGGTTGAACATGTAGGGATTCCGTGTCGACACATGTTAGGTCCAAATGTGTTGTAGAGGGGGGGGGTGAATACAACTTTTCGAATATGAGAAGCAATAAATACGATGCAATAAATGAACACACAGATTCAAGAAATATATGTCTTATATATAACTTGAAATGATTGCTACAACATCCATTACAAAGTATAACAGAAGTTCAGAGAGAAGTGAATGATACTAAGCTCTGTGAATGCACTCTCTCTTTTTCTCTTGTGTTTTTCTTAAGAATTGCTCACTAACTAAAACATTACACAAGTACTTCTATTTATACTACATGTAATCTATGTCCTGTAGTCTTCAAAGACTAAGATGTACGTGGCCCAATGATGTCCACATAAATCTTGCCTTATCTTGAAAGCTTGGAAATCTGCCAATCAGAAGATGCCATGTGTCATGTTGAAGCTGCACTCTAAGTAGAACTTCTACTTGAGAATTTCTACTTAGCCATCTCGAAGTTCTAAGTAGAACTTCTACTTAGAAACTTCTACTTGGCCATCTAGAATATTTAGTACTTAGAAAATATTCTGGTCTTCAACTTGAAACTTCAATGCACATCTTGAACTTGTGATATCTTCATGTCTTCTTTATTCTTCACCAAGCTCTTGAATATGGATCTTTATTACTGACATAAACTTGCTGTCAATGTCCTGACACTTGATGCAACGGTCTAGTTCATAAGTGACTAGTCTTGATAGGGTTTTTGCTTCTTGAATAAATTACCATATCCAATTAGAAATGTGGCTTTCCAATATTTGCTTTCCTTCTTGTTCACTTGAAATCAATTGGTCTTATTGATACTGATAGTTATGATCTTGATCTTTGGCTTTTCAAATCACTGAGGCATGAACAACTTTAACTTGAACTTCTTTCAATGATTTCTTCTTCGATTGATCATAGTTAACATGTTGAATTGTATCAATTACCTTGTCTTCATTTAGTGTTGATTTCTTGTGACTTCTTGTTCTTGATTGTCTTCTGGTTAAGTATCTTTTCCTTTAGTTTGAGTTACATTAGTTATAGTGTTACAAGTTTACACACTCTGCCTTTCAACACATCTTGGCGGTTTTGAATAAAAAACGAATTTCCAAGATTCCCGACCATTTCATACTTCGACGATGGACTATGCATGCTAATAGAGTAAACGGTTTGTTGCCTTACGAGTTGAACATTGGAGAATCTAATGAGATGACCCCAACCGATAGATTTAATAGCATGACAATGCTCACGATGAGTTTTTGTCATAGTAGCATTGCATCTAAGGAACGATATGACTATGCCGTCGAGGTGATGAATCGAGAAATACCAATTCTCGAAAGTATGAGGGTTGATGGAGTTCAATTTGATGAAAGCAATGTAGATTCTCACGATGCAACACATGATGATGAACCAATTCTCGACCCTATTGTGTCCCAAACGAAAGGGAGGAAAAAAACCGTTCGTTTTAAAAGTCCCGTCGAATTGCTTGGTAAGGGGAAGCCGAAAAGAAAATGCACACATTGTAATTTTGAAGGACATGACAAAAGAAATTGTCCTCGAAGGCTAGAAGCTTTAAATGCTCAAATTGCTCAAAATGCCCAAATGGCTCAAAATGCTCACATGCCTCAAAGTGAAAGTGAACAACTGTAATTGCTATAACTCTTTACTTATCCATTCTTTCATTTACTTTATGTCCTTCTCACATGTCTCTATTTTACTATAACTCTTTATTATGATGTGTAGGTAACATGGATGGTGGTGATGTTTCGGATGTTTCACATGTTAGTGATTCACTCTCGGCTTCTTCCGGGGGAAATGAGTTATATATTAGTAGCCTGTCGGACAATGCCGCGGATGAAATATGTTGCAATTTACCTGAATACTATGACATAATGGGGGAACCCATTGAGCCCCCACCGATTGTTGAGGAGGAGGATGATGAGTTATATTCTCCGGAGGAAGAGGCTTATAGGTCAAAAAATTGGATCGAAGCATGTCGTTGGATGGACACCGAAGAAATGATGGAGCGGGTAGCGTATAATGTGGATCCCTACTTCTATCCTGTTTTGAACTTGGGCAAGGACACCGAAGGCAAGTGGCGGATTTCCGATTGGGATGGTGGCCTTTTTGAGTTTTGTGACAACATTAGTGACATTTACAAATTGAGGCCTCGGGAAGGTTGCACACGAGATCAAATGCGCGTGCAATATGTGAAGGGATGGGTCTCCCACGTAAAAGATTCTCCTCATCCTCGTTGTTGGGCCACATTCAATCTCTACGATGGATCGATGTCTATAAAAGTGTCCATTTGGAACGACACTAGCACGCACAAAGCCATTAGTGAAGGTGTCATCCGCGAGGGTTGTGTTGTAATCTTGTATCACGTTGCCGCGTTTGTGAATTTGGAGGCTCCTCCCGGAACACCCTCTCACCGTTTGTCTGCCGGCTTTTCCAATATATTAGGTTTGTTTGGTTAGGAGTTGTTCACTCCATTCAAATGTAATATGCATGTAGCATTTTCGGGTTTGTAATGAATTTATTCTAATTTTAATGAAATCAAATTTACCTTTTAAAAAAGGTAAATAATGTTTTTTTTTCTAAAGTTCACTTATTATAACATTTGAAGATTTTAGGAAGTGTAACAATTTTTTTGGGAGTAAATTTTTAACTCGCTTCCAAAGTCTTATTATTATCATGTTTTTTATAAGAAATTAAGAATTTTTTTAAAATAAAACTAAATCATGTTTTTTTTTAAAAAGTTCACTTATTATAACATTTTAAGATTTTAGGAAGTCTAACATAATTTTTTGGAGTGATTTTGTCACTAACTTCCAAAAAACCTAGTATTTTCATGTATTTTATAAGGAATTATGAAATTTCTTTAAAATAAAATTAAATCATTTTTTTTTCAAAAGTTCACTCACTACAATATTTTAAGATTTTAGGAAGTCTTACATATTTTTTTTGAGTGATTTTGGCACTAACTTCCAAAAGTTAGCGACTTTAGGCACTTTAGGCAGTTTAGGCAGGAGCAAAATGCTCTGTTTTGCTCTGTTTTCCTGGGAATGCTCTGTTCTGCTCTGTTTTGGGTTTGCAGGCTCCAGACCGTACCGCGGAAAGTTTCTGCGGTACGTGTTCGTACCGCAGAAACTTTCCGCGGTACGGTCTGGAGCCTGCAAAACCTGCAGATTTATCAGACAACAATCCTGTGATGAAACCAAACCAGACACAGCAGAAACAGTGCTGTGATCACATTTCCAACACAACCAAGCAAATAACCTACTAAAAAATCAAGAAAATTCCAAGAACATTTCAAGCAAATAACCTACTAAAAAACCAAGAAAATTCCAAGTAAATTCCAACCAAAGTACAACTAAAATTCCAAATTAGTGCCAACTAAATTCCAACTAAATTCCAACCAAATTACAACTAAAATTCCAAATAAGTTCCAACTAAATTCCAACTAAATTACAAGTAAATCCAAACTAAATTACAACTAAAATTCCAACTAAATTCCAACTACTTCTATAACGGAACGTATCAACTACTTCTTGTGGCCAAGATGTGACTGAGGTTAAATCATAACCTTGCAACATGAAATCCATGTATTTCATGACAAAAACACCGCAATCATTACAATTCTGCTGCTTCGGTCTTTGCGGTAAAGGTAGGACCTCATGTAAGTTAGGATCACGATCAAACCGAGGATTTAGCTTGAGTAGAAATCTTGGCAGTAACCATGACTAAAGAAAAAAAATAATTTATAAGAAAAACACAATTGTTGATAATTATCAATGAAAAAAATACACGACCACCTACTAAAAAAAAAAAATAAAGGTCCTTACCACAACTTGTATTGCCCTTGGACATGTCGGGTCATCGTTCATCGAATCTATAATGATAACATCAAACGTCTTCGTACAAACCATGAATAAGATCCAATGATTACCGTCCACATTACATGGGATGAATATGTAATCCGCCTCGATAACGGAGGGACCAATGCTTGAAGTGGCAAAACCATTTAAACTTCGGAGTGCTTCACCCCAAGCCTTCTGCTCCGCATCTTCACCCTTCCTACCCGCTCGTCGGATTTTTTTCAATTGTTCCCACCCAAGGACAATGAAGTACGGATCCATGAAGTAGTAAACCGGCTTTCTCTCCCAAATTTTGGAGTTATGAATATCCTCCTCTTGTTGGGATGGTTGTGTCATGTCAATGACATCGTGAGAAGTAATGGTTGTAGCAGTACCTTCGGGATCTTCTTCACACAGTGAAAGTGGACGTATGTTCTCAAATTTTGGAGCTTTATAAGCTGGCCCTTTCACCTTCTTCATCAACCTTGTGAAAGGAGTGAGAAAGGTATCTGAAATCGTCCCAAGTTCCTCCAAAAACTCAACGGGAGCCCTAGATTCCAACTGCTTCAACATATCAAGTGCAGCTACCATCTACAAGATAAAACAATGTTAATAAATAAACATATTAGGTGTGCACTGTGTAATTGAAATGTAGGGAAGCTAGGATACTTACAACTCGGTATCCCTCGATGCCATCATAGAGCTCCCTCGATTGGTAGGTTGAACGGGGGACAGGTTGTGGCTTCCCTACACGTGCACGGGTAATCTCTGCATACCAAGCCATGTACTCCGCCTTGGATGCAATATTAGATGTGCAATCAACCAAACCCTCCAAATCTGAGCAGAATCTAGCCCACCTCCCAATATCCACAAACCACCTAACCAACCAATCCTCAGAGGCAAAAGTGGCTTCTTTAGGTTGCCTATACGAGAGCATGTTAACAGGAGGCTGAGGAATCACCGGCAAATTACCAAACTGCCTGATCACCCTCTCCGGATGCTGCCACTCAACCACATCAAAGCATACCAAGGACACTCGAGCATTACCAGCTAGCTGTGCCTGTACCATCTCCCAATCAACAACCCCGTCAAATCGAGCATATGGCCTCCAAACCACATCATCACCAGCAACTCCATCAAACTCACCCCTATAAAATGGTAAGCTGTGGTGAGGACCGGACTGACGCCGCTTCCTATTAATACCCTGAAGCGACGAATAAGCCCAACCCTCTGCAACCAGAAAATCTGGATGACCAAGGTCCCGCTGAGGCACGCCAATACGAGGAAATCTCTCATAAGACCAAATATGCAATATCCATACACAAGCAGCAACACTCTTACTATTCTTCTTCGCAGCATGCTCCAACCCTCTATACAAATGTGCTAACACCGCTGCACCCCAAGCATAATTATGAACCTCCCGGATGTTGGACACAGGCACAATGTATCTGACATGGGCATAGGCTTTGTCCTTCGTAGGAAATAGAATGGCACCACACAGAAATACCAAGTATGCCTGTGTATGTACAATAGTTGCCTCGACATTATGTTTCTCCGGCTTATGTCTACCATATCTCTCATATAGCCATGTCAACTTGATATGATTTCTAAACAAAGCATCCTCCACCTCCTCATCTGTCAACGGCTCAAACCAATTACGAATAAAGAAATCTTTCCGATTCTCTATACGACCACATGTCACAGCCTCACCAACAACCGGCAATCCTAAGATGTACCCAACATCCTCCAAGGTAACTGTCATCTCCCCTTACCTCATGAAGAAGGTGTTGGTCTCAGGCCTCCACCGCTCAATCATAGCAGAAATGAGTCTCGCGTCATTACCCAACACAACATGGGGGTTGGTAAAAATCCCAAACCCCATCATATGTAGAAGCTCCCTCTGTGGTCTTCTTAACTTCCACTCCCGCATCGCCCTATTACCACAAATGCACTCCAACTCCTCCCTCCCCCTACCATCCCACACATCCTCGCTAACATGATAGCGGTTATCCCAAATAATGTTCGCTCTACTAGGACCCGGCAAAGTATCAAGTAAGTCATCGTGAAAACCCTCCATACCCTGCCAATTAGATAAAGAATTACATTAAAAACAAGTTCAAATAGTATTCAAAAATATTATCTAAAAATCATAAGAACTAAATTAATAATCAAAATGAAATACTCATTTCGAATTTCACAAGAATATACCCTAAATACAACAAACATTCTCTGTAAAATCAACAAAAATATTCCTAGTGCAAAGCCCTAATTTTAATTACACATAAACCCTAGTTCAATAATACACATAATTTAAACCCTAATTAAATTAAAGTACGGGGAAATTCAAATTACACCATTTATATGCCTCTAATTCTCATTACACACAACAATGGTACAACAATATGCAGCAAACATACAATAAATCGCACATTTTGGGTTTACATACATACAAAATCATATGTACACACATTATACCAACAAAGAAAAGATGAATAATAAACAAAATACCTCCAAATGATGAAGAACAGCCCGTATGTGTTGATTTTGCCTCTCAAACGCAAGAAATTGCCTCTCAAAGTTAATAAATCGCCTCAGATTAATCTATATTTGGTGATGATTTTGTGTTTTCTGTGTTGTACACTGCTACTGGCGAAATAAGAAACAAAAGGGAACAGTACCGTACCGCGGAAACTTGTTGCGGTACGGGAGCAGGGGTATTTTGGTAATTGCCCCGTACCGCGGAAACTTGTTGCGGTACGGTAAATTTTTTTTTTAAATCAGGGCCGTTGGATGGTTGATCCAACGGCGGGGGGACCGTATGTTCAGTAACGGGTCTGGTGCATACGGTTGCACCAGACCGGGACCCAATAAAAAAACATGAAACATTATTCTCTATTCCATTATCTTAATAAAAAAAACATTATTCTCTATTTAGGCCGATTGAATCATGAATCATCTTAATTTTTCTTCTCAAATTCACTAAAAATTTAAGATATAGATATTTTATATATTATTTATCTCAGTTATACTAATTTTAAAATATATTTAATATAAATAGATATTGATTACATATATATAATTAAAAATAATAAAATAATTAGTATTTTGCTTTTATTTATTAGAGTAGTTTTATAAGGTTGGGTATTCATGGAGTATATGTTAGGTTTGATTTTCTTGAAAGTTTTTAGAAATGGAAGAAAAGCAGAAGGAGACAAAAGAAATTAGCAGCAAGAAAGGCAGTGTTGGGCCTTCTTCTACACTAGAATACTTAAACCCTCAATACTGGTCAGTAAAGTTTCAATCTTTCTTCACTTTCTTCAACTTTACTGTTCAAATTTAATTGGGTTGATTTTTTTAATTTTTTTATTTATCAGGGATGAGAGATTTTCTACTGAGGAGCATTATGAATGGCTTAAAGATTATTCTCATTTTCAGCATCTTATTAAACAACACGTGAAACCCAGTTCCTCTGTAAGCTTCTCTCTTTTGTGAACAAGATTGTGGGATATTTGTGTGTAATGTATTGTGCTGATTTAATATTATGTTGCTAGCAGGATGATGTGAATATTTTAAACACTTCAAGTTGGGGTTTGAATTGGATTGATATCATATGATGTAATGATTTTAGCTAGTTGGGGTTTGAATTGAATTGATATCATATGATGCAATGATTTTAGCTAGAACAAGTGATGTGTCTTAAACGAGGGTGTTTGAAGGAATGTGGTGTTCGACTAGGGGTGATACCGTGTCTTGTTGGTGTTCATAAATTTATTAATTCTATGCCGTACTAAAACTTTATAAAATTTAATAGACGGATTTCTTTAAATAATTTAAGCTTTTAATTTTTTGTCATGTATGGTTTGAGATAAGTCATAATTTCAAGTTTTGTCTTTGTAGTCGTGCTGGTAATTAAGTCGAATTCGAGTACGGTTCTGGGCCATGTTGAACATTGATGCTGCACAACAATGTATGTTAAGTGTAGGACCATAAGTATGGTTATTAGGTAAAAGTTGGTCTTTTTTTAATATTTAACTGTGGTATTTTATTTTTCCGAGTGTAGATAGTATATATAGATGATTTCTGGTAATGAAATAATGAATTCAGGAATGCACTTGTGTATAATGCATTTGAGCTGGGTAGACATATGGGTTGTGAATGTTATCATGTTAGCTGGTTGAATAACTTTACCCATGATAATTTACCTATTCGAGTAAGTACTTTTAGTTGACTAATGTACTGAACATAGATTTCTTTAAACAAGTAAATGCAGGTGTTGGAGCTGGGTTGCGGAAATTCGCAGTTATGTGAGAATTTGTATAATGATGGTGTCACTGAGCTAACCTGTATTGATATATCAGCAGTAGCAGTAGAGAGAATGCAGAAAAGGTTACTCAGCAAGGGGTATCCAGGTACATGATGGATCTTATCAGTCGTAACAGTGATGATTGTAGGCCTTTAAAAATCGGGTTCAACTATTATCAGTCGTATATAAGCATAACTGATATGAGTCTGCTTGAGAATAGATTACAGCTGACGTGGCAATTTTCATCACACTAATACATAATTTTTGATAAATAGATTTGGATGCCGAATAAAAAACTACATGGGTTAATTGTATTTGAATTAGCATGTGGGTAAGTTCGGCTATTAAATACTGCTTGTTCACAAATAATTCTACCGGGTAACTAGAGCTTACATATATGTTGTGATTGTACATCTGTACTTGGATATTGAGATACTTTAATACTCCATGCTTTTGGATTACAATTATGCATTTTGACCTACACAAGTTTTTCTAAGCCTTTCCTTGCGTATACAATTATACATAAATAAATAAGGTCTGAAAAGTTATCAATGATTGTATTTACAGTTTGCAATGGTAATAGAACTATGGTCTGCCTTAGTATTACCTTGTTTATTAATTCAAGCTTAATTGAGTTGTGTTGAAGTCATTGTATTTTGATAAGAAGAGGTGAACTTATAAAGTGTAAACAATGTTTTGACTGTAGCGAAATAGGTTCTCTATCAACTGCTATCTGTTTATGCATTCTTTTTGTTTTCATTCGTCAGATATTAGAGTGGTAGAAGCTGACATGCTGGATCTACCATTTGGTGAAGAGTCTTTTGATGTGGTTATAGAAAAAGGAACAATGGTAATATCTGTAATCTGGTTCAGTTATCATTTAAGATGCCGGAAGAATGGATCTTTTTCCTTTGATCCAAATTGTTGTTTTCATCGTCAACCACATATATTTTCTCTTGATTTGTCAAGTATGTATGCATTTTGAATTTGAAGGATGTATTGTTCGTGGACAGTGGTGATCCATGGAATCCACGACCTGCAACCTTAAATAAGGTTATGGCAATGCTGAAAGGTGTTCATAGGGTTCTGAAGCCAGATGGTGTATTCATCTCAATCACTTTTGGTCAGGTAGTAGGAATAGAAACATAATTATTATATTTTGTGTTTCTTACTATTAAAGAAGTGAGACTTTCAAAAATGCAAAACTTGCTAATGTCTAATAATCATGTCATACAGCCACATTTCAGGCGACCGATATTTGGTGCTCCAGAGTTCAACTGGTCCATGGAGTGGAGTACATTTGGTGATGGATTTCATTATTTCTTTTATATATTAAAGAAGGTTAGTGCCAAGTTTCTACCATTCCAATTATATGACCTTTGGAGGGTGCTTGATTTGTTGATTGTATAGCGTATATAAAGACAAGATCATCTTCTTAACACATTCTCTAAATTGCCCTAAATCTGATGATACAAGATACTTGTGTGAGCACTTTATTTTAGAGGGTTGGAGTTTCCATTAATTCGCTATAAACAGTACCGCAATGTTTAAAGAATAAATAATGTGCTATAGTGTCTAGTGCAAATGAATTTGTATATTTTCAGGGACAAAAAATATCGGACACTAATCTATACGCAGAAAAGATCGATGTACCATCTATTTCGATGTTTCACGATGAATTAGACAACGAAGACTACATTTTCCGTACCAATTTAGACGAGATGGAAAGTTAGAACAGGTATATCATCCTTTTTCTGTTTAAAAATAACAATAATAATCTACATAAAATTTCTGCCTCTCCTTTTCTATTATTCTCATTTGATGTGCTATACCATCTGTGACTCCTGAAATCTATTGTTTGAAAATAGACAACTTATAGTAATTGTCTATTTGATCATCTCAGTTGTAGATAGCTGTGGTCCTTCCAACTTTGCCTCCTTTTCTGAATAATATGAATGTAGTTCTGATTGCGTGACAAGGACTTGAGCGCTAAAACCTTTAGCTTTGTGTGTAGGGACAACTCCTAGGAGCCGGGGATAACCATCTGTATTATATACTGTGCTTCAAGCGCACAGGTTCACTGCCCTATAACCAGATACCGCTCAAGAAAAGAGAGGAGGAGCTGGAAATGGTATCTAAAGCATATGTTGTGGCTCCTAAAATGTACTCTCCTACTAGTTTTTTGATAATCTCTTGTTGCAATTCTTGTTGCAATTAAACATCTTCTCATTTTTTCCAGTTTTAAACTTTCATGTTTCTCTTGATCCTGTGAAACTTTTTATATACAAACCGTTGTGAATCCTTGTCAAGTAAATCCCTTTAACAAGCTTTCTTTTTTCATAACAATATATCATGCATTCTATTTTTTAATATCGTTATGAATATTTTCTACATCCCAAAAGCATGGATGGTAGTAGTTGAATAAGCACTTTAGGCATGTTTGTTACATGGGATTAACTATTAGCCTATTTTTGATGTACATAATTTTTTCTTGTGATATTTTGTTATCAAGTAGATGGATAAATTAAATAAATTTGGATCTTTTTTTATCCTTTCAGTGTGTACTCATGATTCGTAACTTGCATTTTTTTACATTTTGTATTTGTCATCGACATAAATATAGATTCTGAAGGTGAGTATACGGTAACGTAATGAACTATTTAAGGATTATATTCTTTTGGGAAAACAGTTGAAGGATTCAATCTTCAAGTTTGATGGCAAAGAGTTGATTGACAATAAAAAGTGACAGTATATTCAAATGAATACCAAAAGATGTGAAATTCAATTGGAAAAACTTCAGAAGCAAAAGAACTTCCAGATGGAAATCATTAGGAAAAGGAAAACATAAAAACGCTAAACAGTTGAAGGATTCAATCTTCAAGTTTGATGGCAAAGAGTTGATTGACAATAAAAAGTGACAGTATATTCAAATGAATACCAAAAGATGTGAAATTCAATTGGAAAAACTTCAGAAGCAAAAGAACTTCCAGATGGAAATCATTAGGAAAAGGAAAACATAAAAACGCTAGAAGGAGGGCTTGAACCTCCGACCTTGTGGTTAACAGCCACACGCTCTAACCAACTGAGCTATTCCAGCTTTGCATTTGTGAACAATATTTTTGCATTATATCGACATATGTACATTTGCATTATATCGACATATGTACATGGACTAGTTTCCAGGAGAATTCGCGTTTCGAGGTTGTATTCAAATATTTTAAAAATTATTTTACAAGATTAATAATATTAATAATTAAAGAAGAATTTTAATATTTGACAATATTTTTAGGTGTAAATTTCTAATATTAATTTCTATTTTAATATTTTGTATTATTTCTATTTTAGTATTTTCTATTAATTTCTATTTTTATTGTGGAAAAGGCTAAATTCTAAAAATTCTAAATTTCATGACTTCAGGATCCTGAGTTTTGAATTTGAAAAAATATATTTATTCAACCAAATAATAGCCATAAACACATCTATCTATACTATAATATTATAAACGAAATTATTATAAGCGAAATAGGGTATTGATTGGTAGTTTGGTCACTTTATTTGGTACATTCAATAATAATTGTTGGATTTTAAGAAAGTTAATGAGAATCTTTGAATGTAATGTTAAAAGAATATTCTTTTTATAATATATCTATCTATACTATACTATTATAAACGTAATAGGGTATATTTGGTTGGTTGGTAGTTTGGTCACTTTATTTGGTACACTAGATAACAACCGTAAATTTTGAGACATATTAATGAAAACCGTTGAATGTAATGTTAAATATTTTTTTTATAATATATAAAATACTCTTATAGATTTAAGGTTCGAATCCAGTCAACAACATATAATTATTAAACATTTATATCATATTATAAACTACTCCTAGAAGTTTAAGGTTCGATTCTCCTCAACAACATATTTTAGTTTAAAAATTATATTATTATATTATAAACTACTCTAAGAATTTCAAGATTCAATTCCTTTCAACAACATATTAAATTTAAAAAATTATTTTTATCCATTTTCAATATACAAGCAAAAAACTATCATTTAGAATACTATCAAATACGTATTATTATATTTTATTATCTTTTATAATTTATTTCTTACTAATTAAAAAGCAAATATTAAAATTATGAATAATAAGATACAAATATATAAAATAATCTGTACATCACACGATTATAAGCTAGTAGTTAATAATATATAAGGCCTATGCATGAAAACTTGGCTTTCCTTATTAGTCTAACTAGCATGATAACCCGTGCAAAGCACGGACCATATTTAATTCATATAATTTTTTCCAAATGTTGCTATAAAGTCTTTCATTTTTTATCTGTTTCATGTGTCTCGGTCTATCTATAATCAGTGGTTGATCGTCGTTCTAATTTCAAAATATTAGTATACTCTAAATCCTAAATACCATATTTATAGATAGAATTTTGTTCAATGTATGAACGATGACCGGTAAATGCGGTAAATAAAAGTTAATCATTAGCTGTCGCGTATTACAACAATAATAGTGTTCCCTGTAGTCTATTTTTGTGACAATCCGGGTCAGGTCAAACCCGAGCCTTTTTCCGAAATCGGGCCAAATCCCGTTTCCGAATTCGAAAAAAATGAAGTACACTGGTCCAAATGTAACATCTTGGATAATCTACAAGTCCACTACAGGCCCCCAAAAAATCATGATTTGTTGGTGCAATTGATAGTAGTACTTTGCCTTATAGTCAACTAAAGTCTCCACCCTCCTCGATGTGGGAATGTTACAAAACTTATAAACAAGATTTATAGTGCAACAATATTTTTACCTAATTGAGCACAAAATTTCTAACTAAATACAATTTAATTTTAAATTTAACAATGAAACATTTTACATGATAATCCTGTATACTCGTTTAGTAGGATAAAAATACAATATTTTTTTTTATGTGTTAACCATGCTGAATTCTTTAAGTACAAGAAAGATTTTAAAATTGTTACATAATTAACTCATATTTAACAAAATTTAGAGACTAAACAGGTGCTCTATTTGTAATTGAGGTTGCTTTCAAAAGAATTATCCTTTAATTTATAAAGTATATTATGATAGTTTGCATTATATTACACTCAAAGAGTTTGTCCTTTAAAAAGTTTATATTTGAACACAATATCAATTATTTATACTATTATATTAAAGACGAATTTAAGATAACTCGTTGATCAGTACAATAAATTCAACTATTTTGAATCGTAGGCATAATAATTTTAATAGATCTATTATCACTTTTACCCATCTTCCCACCTAATATATACTACAACTTATTCCCTTCTCCTCCCTCTGACCACGTCATATATGTTCATTCTTGTAACGACTGGGAAAATTTCGTGTATTTTATTCTGTTAAAATATGTTTTTAGTTGATTTTGTTGTGTTTTTATTTAAATTTTTAATGCATTTAAACACATTATAATTTTTATTAAATAGGAAAATCATCCTATACGTGTTATGTGACTTCTGTGTAGCATAGATTATTTTATTTTATTTTTCTGTAATTTTTATATTTTTAGAATACAATTATTTTGCATTTTAAATTCCGGAACCAGCCCCTATACTGAATCTGAGACCCTGTTTTTGATACCAATATTTTTATAAAATGGTAGGATGCATAAAAATGAATTTTGTTGTAATTTTTGTAATATTCACAATTTTTGGGAAATTTTGGCATATATATTATAATTGTTTAGAATTAAAAATATTACATTTTTATCCCCTAAAAATTATTTTTAAGGCTTAATAAATTTAATTAGGGTTTCAAAATATTTTTGGGGTATTAATTTCTGGTTAATATAAATAGCAGTTAATTTATTTTTATTAATTAAAATAATCAGAAAAGTTAGATTTTCTGATTTAATTTCTGAATTTTCTCTGGAAATTAGTTCTTGGTGTTCTTGAGGATCAATCGCCATTTTGAAGGTGATTTTGTTATCCAAATCTTTCATATGAGTAGTCAAATTGAATCTTATGATGAGTACTACATGTTTATATGTGTGGAAACATCTGTATATGCTTCGTTCGAAATTTTATGATTTTCGAATTTAATTCGAATTTTCATGTTTTTGTTGGATGATTTTCTGTAAGTTTGGTTGTTATGGATGTGTAGATCGTGTTCCCAGCAACTCGTAGATGATTTTTAAGTTACGTTTGGTTGTGTTTTGGAGTCGCCGGATTTTGGCCGGATTTTGGTCGGGTTTTGAATAAATCGGTTAAAACCGATTTGTTTCCGGTTGATGTTGGTTGAAATGGACTCCTGGTTGTGTTTGGGTCACGGGGGACTCAAAACCCCGTGATTTGGAGTCGAAATAAGCTGTCCAGGAGGGGTTTTGGGTCACCGGTTTCTGGGTTCTCGTCGCCGGATTTAATGGAGCTCGCCGGATTCCGGCGAGTTCATAAACTCCGGCCGGCGAGCACTGTTTTATATAAAAAAAAAATTTATTTTCTTTTATTTACTTTTAATTACTTTTAAATAAAAATAAAAATCTGAATTTAATTATAAAATTCAGAAAATTATTTTCTGAAAATGTTTTGGAAATTCAGAATTTATTTCTGAATTTTGTTTTTATTTATTTATTTATCTATTTATTTATTATTTGTTTTTAATTTAAAAATAATTTAGAATTAAATACTTTTAAAAATTCGAAAAATCATTTTTAAATTTCGAAAAATTATTTTTAATTTCGAAAAATAGTTTTAAAATTTTAATAAATTATTTTTAATTCGAAATTTATTTTATTTGATTATTTTAAATCTATTTAGCTAATATTTTAATTAATTTAAATTGATTGGTTAATTAATAATAATCAGTTAATTTATTTAATTAAATATTATTTAAATATGATGAAAAATAATCAAATTTAATTATTTTGAAAAATAAAAATAATTTATTTATTTTATAAATATTATTTTACCTTTAATATTTATTTTCTTATTTGTTTAAAATGGAATAAAATTGTTCTAAAATTCTAAAAATCATCCGGGAAGGGTAAAAATAGTTTTAAAATTCTAAAATTGATTCTAAAACCGGATTAGGTAATTAGAAAAATATTTCAATGACCCAATAATTATCTGTAGGGTTTTAAATTATCCTTTTTAATCCAAAAAGGGTAATTTAAATTCTTTAAAAATTCCGAAAAATGTTCTAAAAATGTTTATAAGGGTTCTAAAAATACCTTGAGTGTTCTTTTATATGGTGAGTCATATCTGCTATGTAAATTACGTGTTTGATTACTCTGTGCATGTTATTATTTGATTAAAATATTTAGTCGGTAGCCATACAACGTACGGGTAGACCCTAGAACCGAGGTTTGATCGGTAATTGACCTTGTACCTAGCCAGATATTTGAAATAGCATGTTTTATTGTAGAAGTGGGAGAAACCCTAGCTAGTGGGCAGAGTTACCTGCAGTATTCCTAGAAGTGAGAAAACCCTAGCAAGACAGCATAAATTACCAGCAGTATATCCAGGCAAGTATTTTCTCCCTTGATCATCTTAAACACTTTTATTTTATGTTTCATTGATTCATATCATGACGAATAGCTATTGTTCAGAGCTATTTGTGATTCTTAAATATCTGTGCGAACACGGTTGTTTGATATTGGTACCCTTGATATGGGGAATTGTTTAAGATAAACTCTTCACATCCTTATTATCGTAGTAAATGATAGGGATGTGAACTGTATGTGAAACTAAGCATTTCCTGTTGATTTCGGAAATTGCTCTATTGGATTGGAAAATGATAAAGCGTAGGAGGCCATGGTAGCTGCCATGGTCCAGCAATATTTAAGGAGGATATGGTAACCATTCCATCTTCCTATAGGCTAACATTACTTGCCTATTTTGGTACCCTCATGAAATCCGGATTATACACACGGGTATAGCTGTACCAGTGGAGTATAAAGGGTCCCATTGCTTTTGAACCTGATCAGGGGGCAATGGTGTTTCAGTTATGTATATCCAATCCATATCGCCCGAATGGCTATTACATATTGTGAATTGACAAATGATTCAGTTTTATGTCATGTTGAATGATTTCAGTTATAATCGAATTATAATTCAGTTGTTGATTCAGTATGCTTTATAAACTGTTTTACTTTTCAGTCGATATTATGCAGCATTTGTTCTGGTTTTTATTTTGAAACTGTTTATATATATACTTGCTGGGCTTTTCTTTGGCTCACTCTTGCTTTCACTAAACCTTTCCAGACGGGAAGTATGGTTCCGATCAGCAGTCCAGACAGTATTAGAGGGAGTCAGAGTGGTCGGGTATCCGCACCTCAGGCTGTGCAGGTACTTGTGCGTTTCAGTTGGCGCTAGATAGAAATTTTAAATAAAATGGGATGTAATAATAAAATTGAATTAGACTGGATTTAAGTTGACTTGATTTGGTGGCTTGTAATAAGTGACTAGTTTATTCTGGAATATGTCTGCTTGTATTCATGCAATAACCTGTTTTGCGATCTTTGGTGTGCGGGGTCGGTTGTGTATTCTGATATTTTTTGGTTGTGTTTGGTTGGTGACCCCCGGATCTGGACCCCGGATTTGGAGGGGTGTCACGGTTGGTATCAGAGCTGACAGGTTATAGCCATTGAAATAAGCAGATATATACCATAGGAAAGATTAGGCAGATCACATGAGATAGGACGACGTTTTTGTGTTACGTTGCGTTTGATTTTAGTCTAAGCCTAAGTTGTGAGGTGATTGTGATATTATGTTACTGGGTTGCGCAGGTGTCTGTTGTGGTGACTGCACCGGTAGTTGCACCTCAGCCTATGCCGGCCCTGGAGTCAGTTACACCACCGTTGTTCCCATCTATGGATTTACCACCTATTCCAGCTATTATGGATCCTGACTACCCAGTGATGGGGGTAGACTATTGGCTGGGTTGGGAGTTCCCGCGGGAGCCGATGAGTCCCGTACCACCAGTTCATCCTGTTGATCCAGGTGAGTGGATGGGTTTACCAGTGCTTGGGGAGCCGAGTTATGTGGCACATTTGGGTATGGCTTATGAGGAGGAGATCATGGTGATTGACCCTCCAGCACCAGTCCCCGTACGGATGTTTGTTCCTGATCAGCAGCAGGGAGTAGTGATGCCACCCGCCTTACCTGAGCTTCATCTACCCGATGCGGAGGCAGCTATAGGAGGATTTCTCATGCCAGCTGAGTTCACGGATCAGTCAGACCCCACTGTTCAGGGTCCCTATGTACCACTCTCACCAGTTATACCTTGGCATCAGATGCCACCAGGAGAGGAGAGAGTGCGTGCTTTGATAGAGGAGGTTACAGGCGGGGCAGAGGCTGAGTCGAGGGGTCATATAGGTGCACCGCACACTGTTCCTTTTGGTGAGTACCGCGAGCTCTGGGAGGCATATGACTTTTTAAGAGGGCAGAATATGGAGCTGCGTAGGGTGACAGGTCGTCCTGTTTCGGACTCCGAGATTCGTCATAACCTCCGGGAGTTGATTGCAGCCGGTACTTATGAGGTGGAGGCATTGAGGTTGGGTGATTCTGGTACTATCGATTATCGTCGGGCCTACCGTATCCTCCAGAGGATGTTAGCGGATCTTCAGCAGATGGTAGATCCCAGTTGGGATTAGAGACTGTGGGACAGAGACATAGAAGGAAGAATGCTACCTGTGTTTGTTTGGTTTTAGTTGCTTGTAAAATAGTGTATGTGTGTATTAGCAGCAGTTTGGTAGAATAAGTCGGGAATTTTGTTGTATATAGCCGACATTAAAGTCGTTAAGGTTGGTTATGAGCGATATGATGAAAAGTGAACCGATCAATAGTCATGTATGACTGTAAGTGGTTATCTATATATCAGCAGTACTTTTGTAGCGTTACGTGTATCGATTCCATCCAGCATGCATTTATTTATTTTCCCAATTCAAGTGAATTAGTGATTGGGTGACATGAGTTGATAAATATTCTTGATTCATGCTTCTTTTCAATGAATGTCTATAAAAAACATGTGTAGCCAATTACTAAGGAACTTGTGTATTTTCCTCTACCAGATTATGGATAATCAGCAACCACGTGGAAATCACGCGGGAAATGCGAATAATAATCAGAACGCCGGGGAGCAGGGCAATATTAATATGATGCAGCAAATGCTAGAGCTGTTCCGACAGCAGACCGAAAACCTCACTCGTCAGCAGCAGCATCCGCCAGTACCCCAGGTGACGACCTTTAAAACTTTTCAATCTGTTAAACCCCCAGAATTCCAAGGCTCAGCGAATCCAGTTGAGGCCCGAGCTTGGTTAAAAGAGATGGAGAAAGCTCTTGCATTGGTGAATGTAGAAGAGAATAAAAAGACCGAGTTCGTGAGTTACTTTTTGAAAGGAGAAGCGAACTACTGGTGGGAAGCCAGGAAGGCTTTGGAAGGAGAAGGGGTAACTACGTGGGAAAGATTCAAGGAGTTGTTTTTGGAAAAGTATTTTCCCCGCTATATGCAGAATCAGATGGAGATTAAATTTTTGGAATTAAAACAAGAAGGCAGTGCCACTGACTATGAAGCAAAGTTTACAGAATTAGCCAGGTTTGTTCCAGACTTGGTTGATACTGAAGAGAAGCGAGCAAGGAGATTTCAGCAGGGTTTGAAGCCGTGGCTCCGAAGCCGGGTAGCCGCTTTTGAATTAACCACCTATTCCGCTGTGGTCCAGAAGGCACTGATCATAGAAGGAGAAAGTGATAGCTCTCAGAAAGAAAGGGAAGGTAAGAAGAGGAAATTCCATAGTCAATCCGGGAATTCGTTCCAAGGCAGAGTGCAGAACAATTTTAACCATGGACCAGCATTTCAGCCTAGAGGCAACGGAGGACCAGGGAATGGAACCCAGAATTTTGGAAATCAGGGGAATCGATTTTGGAATAGCAATCAACAGCAAGGAAGTCGGTTTTTTAGCAATAATCAACAACAAGGAGGTCGAATTCCAAACAATAATCAGCAACAAGGGATGCGACCACCCCTGTCAGCATGTGGAATATGTGGAAAGAACCATGGAGGTGCATGTAATCTGGCTAATGTAGTATGTTTTCGGTGTGGCAAGAAAGGGCATTATGCCAACGGATGCGATATGCCAGCAGCTAATGGGATTGGTTGTCACAAATGTGGAAACAAAGGGCATCTTGCTAAAGATTGCAGAGTTAACTTAAACTCGGGAAACCAGAATAAAGCTACAGGGACAAATAATGCGGGACAGCCAAGGGCCCGAGTTTTCAATATGACCATGTCAGATACAGAGCAGAATTCTGATGTTATTACAGGTACACTTTCCGTAAACTCTACTAATGCCAAAGTACTTATTGATTCAGGAGCTTCTAAATCTTTTATTTCGGAAAAGTTTGCGGGTAAGCTAGAATGTGAATGTCAGTTATTAAATGAAGCATTATTAGTAGAGATAGCTAATCAGGAGCGTATACCCGTTAGACAAATTTACCCAGCATGTGATATCGAAATATCCGGTCAACATTTTCATGCCAACTTGATTCCTTTCAAGTTGGGAGAGTTCGAGGTTATACTGGGAATGGATTGGTTGACAAAGTATAATGCCCAGATTGATTGTAAGAAGAAGGAGTTGAGGCTGAAGCTGGATGGGGATAAAGAAGTGGTGTTTCATGGGCAAAAGCAAGCGAAGAAACTTTTGACTGTGATGCGAGCCAAACGATTGTTGCGGCAGGGATGTAAAGCATGCTTAGCTTATGTAATGGATACCAATAAGGAAGTGCCACAGATAGAACAGATTCCAGTAGTGAATGAATTTCTGGATGTGTTCCCTAATGAATTGCCAGGCTTACCTCCAGATAGAGAAATTGAGTTTGCTATTGATTTGGCACCAGGTACTGAACCTATATCGAAAGCTCCGTACAGAATGGCGCCAGTGGAAATGAAAGAATTGGCCAAGCAGCTGCAGGAATTGCTAGACAAAGGAGTGATCAGACCAAGCGTATCCCCATGGGGCGCACCAGTATTGTTTGTGAAAAAGAAGGATGGAAGCATGAGACTTTGTATTGACTACAGGGAGTTAAACAAATTGACGATTAAAAACAAGTACCCATTACCGAGGATCGATGATTTGTTTGATCAACTAAAAGGAGCATCATGGTTTTCCAAAATTGACTTACGATCGGGATATCACCAGTTGAAGATCAAGTCAGATGATATTCCCAAGACAACATTTCGTACGAGATATGGGCATTACGAATTTTTAGTTATGCCATTCGGATTGACCAATGCACCAGCCGCTTTTATGGATTTGATGAATAGAGTTTTCAAGAAATATCTGGATAAATTCGTGATCATTTTCATAGATGATATTTTGATATATTCTAAGACAGAGGAAGATCATGCGGAGCACTTGAGAACAGCTTTAGAAATTTTGCGGAAGGAGAAGCTATACGCCAAATTTTCGAAATGCGAGTTTTGGTTAAGGGAGGTACAATTTCTGGGGCACGTTGTCACTAACGAAGGGATTAAAGTGGATCCAGCCAAGATCGAAGCTATTAAGAGTTGGGAGCGACCAAGAACACCAACCGAAGTTCGAAGTTTTCTGGGATTAGCTGGATATTATAGAAGGTTTGTTAAGGATTTTGCTAAAATAGCAGCATCTTTGACAAAACTCACCAGGAAGAATGAGAAATTTGAATGGAACGAGAAGTGTGAGCAGAGTTTCCAAGAATTAAAGAAGCGATTGATGACTGCACCAGTATTAGTTTTACCCAACGAAACTGGAGATTTTGTAATCTATAGCGATGCATCTCAGAAGGGGTTAGGGTGTGTGTTGATGCAGGATGGCAAGGTAATTGCTTATGCGTCTAGGCAACTCAAGAATCATGAACGAAAGTATCCAACGCACGATCTGGAATTGGCAGCAATTGTTTTTGCACTAAAGCTTTGGAGGCACTATCTATATGGAGAAAAGTGTGAAATATTCACGGATCACAAAAGTTTGAAATATATCTTTACTCAGAAGGAGCTCAACATGAGGCAAAGACGATGGTTGGAGTTGATCAAGGATTACGACTGTACTATCAGCTATCATCCAGGCAAGGCCAACGTAGTGGCAGATGCACTAAGCAGGAAGGAAAGGTTAAATCTCTTAACCTCATCCGAGGAGTTGCTGAAGGAATTCGAGAAATTGGAAATAGAGGTCCATACATCAGAAGAGACCAGTGAAGTATTGTATGCCATGACCTTTCAACCAATGTTATTGGAAAAGATCCGTAGATGTCAAGAACAGGTAATGGACCAAGACAAAGCAAGTTTAACCGGAGAGGAAATCAGGAGTCAAAAGGATGATAAAGGAATTCTCAGGTTTTCTTCACGTATATGGGTACCTAATGTCGCAGAACTGAAGGATGAAATCTTACGTGACGCGCACAACTCTAGGTATTCTATTCACCCTGGCAGTACCAAGATGTATAGAGACTTGAAGCAACACTTTTGGTGGCCCGATATGAAGAAAGAAATTGCAGAATACGTCAGCAAATGCTACACCTGTCAGAGAGTTAAAGCTGAACATCAAAGGCCAAGTGGATTGCTACAACCTTTGGAAATTCCAGAATGGAAATGGGAACATCTCGCAATGGATTTTGTAGTAGGACTTCCGAAGACTAAATCAAACCACGATGCAATCTGGGTGATCATTGATAGGTTGACCAAATCAGCACATTTCCTCCCAATCAACGAAAGATTTTCGCTAGAGAAACTGGTTCAACTATATTTGAAAGAGATCGTAGTACGACACGGGGTTCCCGTATCTATAGTATCTGATCGAGATCCTCGTTTCAATTCAAGATTCTGGAGGCAATTTCAAGAAGGTTTAGGAACCAAACTAAACATGAGTACGGCATATCATCCTCAGACGGACGGGCAAAGCGAGAGAACAATCCAAACCATTGAGGATATGCTAAGGGTATGTGCCCTAGATTTTAAAGGTAGCTGGGATGAGCACTTGCCACTGGTGGAATTCTCATACAATAATAGTTACCATGCTAGCATTGGAATGCCACCATATGAAGCTCTTTACGGCAGAAGATGTAGATCTCCGGTGTATTGGGAAGAAGTAGGAGAACGCGCAATCTTAGGTCCAGAACTACTCCAACAGACGAAGGAAAAGATTGGATTGATACAGAAAAGATTGATTGCCGCTCAAGATCGACAGAAGAAATACGCAGATCAAACCAGAAAGGACCAGAGTTTTGAAGTTGGGGAATTGGTATTGCTGAAAGTATCACCATGGAAAGCAGTGACCAGATTTGGGAAAAGAGGTAAACTCAATCCAAGATATGTGGGACCGTTTGAGATATTGAAGAAGGTGGGGAAGCTTGCTTACGAACTAGCATTACCGCCTCACATGCAGAACATCCATAACTAGGCCTGTCAATGGATCAAGAATCCGATCCGATCCGATCCGATCCAATCCGAAATTAGCGGGTATGGATCCTTTAAAAAAAAATCCGATCCGATAAGGATCCGATCCGATAAGGGTCCGATCCGATAAGGAGCGGATATGGATTTAGCATGATCCGATCCGTTAACGATCCGATCCGAATATATTTATATATTAAATATTTTTTTTATATATTATATATAATATATTTATTATATATAATATAAAATATAAAAAATATATCTACATATCTATACTATATTTTATGCTAATATATGTTATATTTATTATTTATATGTATTATATAATATATAATATACTATATTTATTTTTTAGTATGTATTATACATTTTTTATTTATCATATATAATATAAAATTTATAAAAAATATATAGACGAATTTATTTTTTCTAAAATTTTGGCAATAACATTAAAAATGATTGATGTTGACATCCGTACGGTTGGATTGTCGAGAAATATTTTGGAAAAAATCGAAACACGAATCAAGGACGAAATCATGTTTAGGGGTAATAGTCAAAGTACTAGTTGACCGTTAAATTATTAAATCAAATGAATTTATTTTTTTCTAAAATTTTGGCAATAACATTTAAAATGATAGATGTTGACATCCGTACGGTTGGATCGTCGAGAAATATTTTAAAAAAAATCGAAACACGAATCAAGGACGAAACCATGTTTAGGGGTACTAGTCAAAGTACTAGTTGACCGTTAAATTACTAAATCAAATGAATTTATTTTTTTCTAAAATTTTGGCAATAACATTTAAAATGATAGATGTTGACATCCGTACGGTTGGATCGTTGAGAAATATTTTGAAAAAAATCGAAACACGAATCAAGGACGAAACCATGTTTAGGGGTACAAGTCAAAGTAATAGTTGATCGTTAAATTACTAAATCAAATGAATTTATTTTTTTCTAAAATTTTGGCAATAACATTTAAAATGATAGATGTTGACATCTGTACGGTTGGATCGTTGAGAAATATTTTGAAAAAAATCGAAACACGAATCAAGGACGAAACCATGTTTAGGGGTACAAGTCAAAGTACTAGTTGATCGTTAAATTACCAAATCAAATGAATTTATTTTTTCCTAAAATTTTGGCAATTACATTAAAAAAGATGGATTTTGACATCGGTACGGTTGGATCGTCGAGAAATATTTTAAAAAATATCGAAACCCTTTAGGGTTGGGTTTAGGGTTTAGGGTTTAAAATAGATAAAAAAATATTCCAATAAAAAATATTTTAAAATAGATACTAAATTTTTTGTGAAAACAATTATTTTAAACCGGTATTTTATTATACAAAACTAATCCTAAAGGACCTAAACCCTAGTTCTATCTTTCATTTTATGAAATTTTAAATTTGGATGTCAATTTATAATTTTGCATGTTTTTGCTTTTTTTTTTTTTAAACGGGTCGGACCTCCGACCCGAAAATCCGAAATCCGAACGGATCGGGTATGGATCGGACTAAAAAATATCCGCTCCTGATCCGATCCGATCCGAACCCGAAAAATCTTAATGGATTCGGATATGGATTTAGGATAATCCGATCCGAATCCGACCCGTTGACAGGCCTATCCATAACGTATTCCATATATCGATGCTGAAGAAGTACAATCCGGATCCAATGCACGCAATAGAATATGAACCTGTAGATATTCAACCTGATTTATCTTTTGTCGAGCAGCCAGTTAAAATATTAGATTATAAGGATAAGGTATTAAGAAATAAGACAATACCTCTAGTTAGAGTTTTATGGAGGAATCCCTTGGTTGAGGAATCAACATGGGAAGTAGAGAGTGAAATGCGAGCTCAGTACCCTCAGTTATTTTCTTAAGTAGGATTCTGGGGGCAGAATCCTTATAAGGGGGGAAGGATGTAACGACTGGAAAAATTTCGTGTATTTTATTCTGTTAAAATATGTTTTTAGTTGATTTTGTTGTGTTTTTATTTAAATTTTTAATGCATTTAAACACATTATAATTTTTATTAAATAGGAAAATCATCCTATACGTGTTATGTGACTTCTGTGTAGCATAGATTATTTTATTTTATTTTTCTGTAATTTTTATATTTTTAGAATACAATTATTTTGCATTTTAAATTCCGGAACCAGCCCCTATACTGAATCTGAGACCCTGTTTTTGATACCAATATTTTTATAAAATGGTAGGATGCATAAAAATGAATTTTGTTGCAATTTTTGTAATATTCACAATTTTTGGGAAATTTTGGCATATATATTATAATTGTTTAGAATTAAAAATATTACATTTTTATCCCCTAAAAATTATTTTTAAGGCTTAATAAATTTAATTAGGGTTTCAAAATATTTTTGGGGTATTAATTTCTGGTTAATATAAATAGCAGTTAATTTATTTTTATTAATTAAAATAATCAGAAAAGTTAGATTTTCTGATTTAATTTCTGAATTTTCTCTGGAAATTAGTTCTTGGTGTTCTTGAGGATCAATCGCCATTTTGAAGGTGATTTTGTTATCCAAATCTTTCATATGAGTAGTCAAATTGAATCTTATGATGAGTACTACATGTTTATATGTGTGGAAACATCTGTATATGCTTCGTTCGAAATTTTATGATTTTCGAATTTAATTCGAATTTTCATGTTTTTGTTGGATGATTTTCTGTAAGTTTGGTTGTTATGGATGTGTAGATCGTGTTCCCAGCAACTCGTAGATGATTTTTAAGTTACGTTTGGTTGTGTTTTGGAGTCGCCGGATTTTGGCCGGATTTTGGTCGGGTTTTGAATAAATCGGTTAAAACCGATTTGTTTCCGGTTGATGTTGGTTGAAATGGACTCCTGGTTGTGTTTGGGTCACGGGGGACTCAAAACCCCGTGATTTGGAGTCGAAATAAGCTGTCCAGGAGGGGTTTTGGGTCGCCGGTTTCTGGGTTCTCGTCGCCGGATTTAATGGAGCTCGCCGGATTCCGGCGAGTTCATAAACTCCGGCCGGCGAGCACTGTTTTATATATAAAAAAAATTATTTTCTTTTATTTACTTTTAATTACTTTTAAATAAAAATAAAAATCTGAATTTAATTATAAAATTCAGAAAATTATTTTCTGAAAATGTTTTGGAAATTCAGAATTTATTTCTGAATTTTGTTTTTATTTATTTATTTATCTATTTATTTATTATTTGTTTTTAATTTAAAAATAATTTAGAATTAAATACTTTTAAAAATTCGAAAAATCATTTTTAAATTTCGAAAAATTATTTTTAATTTCGAAAAATAGTTTTAAAATTTTAATAAATTATTTTTAATTCGAAATTTATTTTATTTGATTATTTTAAATCTATTTAGCTAATATTTTAATTAATTTAAATTGATTGGTTAATTAATAATAATCAATTAATTTATTTAATTAAATATTATTTAAATATGATGAAAAATAATCAAATTTAATTATTTTGAAAAATAAAAATAATTTATTTATTTTATAAATATTATTTTACCTTTAATATTTATTTCCTTATTTGCTTAAAATGGAATAAAATTGTTCTAAAATTCTAAAAATCGTCCGGGAAGGGTAAAAATAGTTTTAAAATTCTAAAATTGATTCTAAAACCGGATTAGGTAATTAGAAAATTATTTCAATGACCCAATAATTATCTGTAGGGTTTTAAATTATCCTTTTTAATCCAAAAAGGGTAATTTAAATTCTTTAAAAATTCCGAAAAATGTTCTAAAAATGTTTATAAGGGTTCTAAAAATACCTTGAGTGTTCTTTTATATGGTGAGTCATATCTGCTATGTAAATTACGTGTTTGATTACTCTGTGCATGTTATTATTTGATTAAAATATTTAGTCGGTAGCCATACAACGTACGGGTAGACCCTAGAACCGAGGTTTGATCGGTAATTGACCTTGTACCTAGCCAGATATTTGAAATAGCATGTTTTATTGTAGAAGTGGGAGAAACCCTAGCTAGTGGGCAGAGTTACCTGCAGTATTCCTAGAAGTGAGAAAACCCTAGCAAGACAGCATAAATTACCAGCAGTATATCCAGGCAAGTATTTTCTCCCTTGATCATCTTAAACACTTTTATTTTATGTTTCATTGATTCATATCATGACGAATAGCTATTGTTCAGAGCTATTTGTGATTCTTAAATATCTGTGCGAACACGGTTGTTTGATATTGGTACCCTTGATGTGGGGAATTGTTTAAGATAAACTCTTCACATCCTTATTATCGTAGTAAATGATAGGGATGTGAACTGTATGTGAAACTAAGCATTTCCTGTTGATTTCGGAAATTGCTCTATTGGATTGGAAAATGATAAAGCGTAGGAGGCCATGGTAGCTGCCATGGTCCAGCAATATTTAAGGAGGATATGGTAACCATTCCATCTTCCTATAGGCTAACATTACTTGCCTATTTTGGTACCCTCATGAAATCCGGATTATACACACGGGTATAGCTGTACCAGTGGAGTATAAAGGGTCCCATTGCTTTTGAACCTGATCAGGGGGCAATGGTGTTTCAGTTATGTATATCCAATCCATATCGCCCGAATGGCTATTACATATTGTGAATTGACAAATGATTCAGTTTTATGTCATGTTGAATGATTTCAGTTATAATCGAATTATAATTCAGTTGTTGATTCAGTATGCTTTATAAACTGTTTTACTTTTCAGTCGATATTATGCAGCATTTGTTCTGGTTTTTATTTTGAAACTGTTTATATATATACTTGCTGGGCTTTTCTTTGGCTCACTCTTGCTTTCACTAAACCTTTCCAGACGGGAAGTATGGTTCCGATCAGCAGTCCAGACAGTATTAGAGGGAGTCAGAGTGGTCGGGTATCCGCACCTCAGGCTGTGCAGGTACTTGTGCGTTTCAGTTGGCGCTAGATAGAAATTTTAAATAAAATGGGATGTAATAATAAAATTGAATTAGACTGGATTTAAGTTGACTTGATTTGGTGGCTTGTAATAAGTGACTAGTTTATTCTGGAATATGTCTGCTTGTATTCATGCAATAACCTGTTTTGCGATCTTTGGTGTGCGGGGTCGGTTGTGTATTCTGATATTTTTTGGTTGTGTTTGGTTGGTGACCCCCGGAACTGGACCCCGGATTTGGAGGGGTGTCACAATTCTTCTTCCCCCGACCACCTCTCTTTTATTTTTGACGACCTTAAATTTGTTCATTTTTCCTTCGTCCGACCATCTCTAATTCATATTTAGTAACCTGATAACGTGTATTTTGTCTTTTATTCTCTTACGTTTTTGTTAGTTTCGAATGTAGTTTTATCGATATTAATTATGTTTTTCATCTTTCAGTGCCTCATGCTTAATTGTTGAAAAGATGGCTTATTTCGGGCATGAAAGCAAAGATTATTCAAGAAGGAAGTTACAAGATGCAAGCTCGCGTTTCCGGAAGGTTTTTATTGTATAATCTTGAAGATTTTGTCTCGCACGGGCTACTGCACGGCCGTGCGACAGGCTGTGCAGAGTGTTACTAGTAGTGCAGATTGGATAGCTTTTCTCACGGGCTGCTGCACGGCCGTGCAACAGGCTGTGCAACACTTGCTGTGTACTAAAAGAAGTAAAATCCAACAAAAACAACATCTTAACCAACATCTAACTTCATCTAACCTAGCCTCTTCAAGGTCCATTCAATTAGGGTTAGTAGAGTATAGAGAAACATTAATTACTCATAATCTAGCATTGATTATGAGTAACTAACTCCATAATTTGGCTCAAGGAGGAATTCTTGTACTAAACCCATTTCAATTTAAGTAAGATTTTTCACTCTATCTTGAATACTTGTGATGTATTATTTATGATTTTGCTTGGAGATTTGTAAGTTGCTTCATCTTGCTCTTCTTATAATTTCAATTGCTAATTGTTTGTGCTAATCCGTAATTGTTAGTACATTCATTGTAGTAGCACAAGGTTTGGTGTGCCTAAACTTCAAGATTCAAGTACAAATACCTAGGTTGAGCTACTCATCCTTGGGTTTGTCCTAGCCTCTCTTTGTTTAAATTCCTTGACTTGGTTAAATTGATAGTGCTTCATTATTGGTTGCTATTGTCAAGAGAGCTAATTTATGTGCTTCACTAAATTAGTGCTTTTAGAAGAGAAATAAGTGATTGTGTGCTTCACCAATTATCTTGGTTAGGTAGAGTTGATTATATCTTACTCATATGTGTTTGGGAGAAATGCTTGAATATCCATAATCCTTGGGTCAAATATCCCTATATCTTGCTAATTCACTCATTGTGTTGTGTTGGTAAATTTGGATGTTTGTCATTAACATAGTTGTATTTTTATAGCAATTTATTTCTTGTGTTCAAGGTGTTTGATAAAACACCACAACCAATACAAAACCCCCCTTGTTCACTACTAGATTGTAAGTGTAATAACCGCAATTTTTTTTTTTTTTTTTCGAATAAATTTTTCCTACTCGATATTTAATTTTATTTAAGAGCGATGCACTAGTATTTTTTTTTATTTGCGCGTTTCGTGAAATGTTAAGATTTTATTTATTCATATGTAACTAAATATTATATCCAGTTAATAATATTTATTTGGTGTTTGTTAAAATCAGGAAATTTAGAGAAATAATATTTTAATTTTGGATCGAATTTATTTTAGGAAACGAAATTAGAGTATCGTTTGAATTAGCCAGCCGGGGAAAATAAATTGATTAAGGGGTCATCATTTTTCTTATTTTTCTGAAAACAGCACTAACCTTATAATTATTATGCCATTTAGAATTGTTCCCCATTATTTATTTCTTTTTAATTAATAAAACACCACACTAAAATTTTCATCATTATTGATAATTATTAGAGGTGTTCAGTGTTATTGTATGAGACGGTAGAGTCTGTTTCATTTCTATTAGAACCTAAACACAAAACCGGGCATATATTTACAATCAGATAGCAAAGGCCACCCATTACTACTATTATTTCTAAACACAACGAACATATATACATACAAAAACAGAGTCAACCCAGGTAGATTTTATTTTCTCATTGTTTCATTTTTTTTCTTTCCTTTCTTTTCTTTTTCGTTTCTTTGTACGGGGTGATTGGTTTTGGGCTGCTGGGTTTGTAAAAATCGAAGGGGGAAAGGGAGACAAGGGCAGGAGGAGAGGAGAGAGGGATGGTCGTTGAGAGAGATTGATGAATGTTGGTTTGGTTGTGTTGTGTTTTGTTGTTGTTAATGGAGAAAGAAAATGGAGAGGAGAGAACGAGAGGGTGAGACTTAGAGGTTGAGTCGAGAGATTTGGAGGGAGAAGGCGAGAGGCAGAGGTGAGCAGAGAGATTGAGACGAAGAGAGATAGATGGAGATGAGGGAGGCGGAGAGAGATTTAGAGCGATGAGAGACTGAGGGGAGTGAGAAGGGGTTGGAAGAAAGATGCAGGGGATGGAGTTTTGTGTGATGTTTGATTGGTGTGGTTGTTGTTGTCGTTAATCGAGAGTAGAGAGATGAGAAGAGATGGTCGACGGAGAGATTGACGGAGATTGGAAGCGAGGGAGAGAATTGCAGAGAGATTTTTGGGGAGAGAGAGTCGAATGGGAGAGTCGAGAGACGCAGGGGAGGCGTGGGTGGGACCCACGGTGGGGTGTTGTGGGGACCACATAATTTTTCTGTTAAATAATAATAATAAGATAATATCGATTGAATGTTAAAAAAAATCGAGATTTAATTATCTGGATTGCTATTTAAAATTGTGAGAAATAAATAGTCTAATAAAAATTGTAGAATTGATTAATTAATTAAATAGAATTAATTAGTGATTTTTGGACATAATTTAGATATTTAATAATTCTTTGATAAAAGAGAGAATAATTGTGAATAAATAGAGTTAAATACGGCATTATTTTAGAAGATTGTTATTTAGCATTTCTGGACTATTTTAATTAACCGGATCGAGTCAGAATATTTTAGAGGTTAAAATCGGATTAATATTTAATTATTTACGAGATTAAAAATATGATATATGATTTAATTCCTGAGTTCGGAAAAGAGTTATTATCCGGAATTAATTTCCGTTATTTATTGTAGAGATTTTTGAGAAATATTATTATTCAATATTTAGATCCTATATTAGCGGTTTAGAAATACTTTATTTTGACGAGTCGCTCACGTTTTTCTGGTTGCCATTTTTAGAGAATATTTCCCGAGATGTAGACCGAAGCCAAGTTCACGGGTAGAGTATATATTTTATCTTCATTCATTTGTACTTCGAGATCGAGGCAAGTTCATTCCTACCCTAACTTTTGGAAACTGTGAATTTCTGTTCGTGTTATTTAATTCCTTAATTATTTTCGAGATATTATATGTTGAGATTATCTGTCGCTCTGTATGATGCAATAATTTCTTTTGAGAATTATTTCTTGTTAAAAATTATTATGTTGTTAAGTTAGTTATTTGAGAATTATAATCCCTATAAGCGTAGAAATAATTTCGTTGCTATCGGGTCGATCTCATTAATTCGAGACGACTATTATTTTGATTCAGTGAAACTAATCTCATTCGTCTGAGATAGTTAAATTTATTCTTTTCGATTGAATTTATTGTACAAATTCAATCGTTATTTATTGATTATCTTTTAGTTAGTTCCTCGTTTGAACTAACCGATAGGAATTTAAAAATTATAGTTGTTGATTTTTATTCGTCGATCAAGTGAAAAATATTCTATTTAAACGTTCATCAATGTTGAGTATTATAAATATTGAGAAGTACTATTTGTTCAGTACGACTCCCAATTACTTCAATCTTAAGACTATTCTCATAAATTCGAGATAGTCGATTTTATTGTCAAGGTTTGGCATTTTGTTCGTGTCAACCGATAAATTATTATTATTTAGAATTTACATCAGTCCATTGTTCGGATTGGTGGTAAAAATCGAGTCATACTGGCAGTCCGCCAGATTTATAAATATTTTCTGAAAAGAGTTATCTCAAGTTATCTGTACCCCAAATATTCGGGAATTCTGTATTCTACTGGTCAATTTTGGGCAAGAGGCCCATTATAGAGAAAGAGAGACTCGTGTACCGTTTTACGGACCCGAGAATATTTAGGCATTCGTTGCCTTGGTTGAATTGATAACCATTATGATGCTAGCATTCATACATATATATTATAGTTGATATCGTATTGTAGCCGTGATCGGGCGAAGTGCGGTGTCATCGGAGGCCGGTATTCTTGGTTGGTTAGTTGATCGCCCCACCGAGATACGGAGAGGTGGAAGACCAGTTCATTCTTACATCATGAGTTATCAGAGTTATATCGAATGAGTCTTTTGAGTATTCTGTTTTGAGATGAGTTTGAGCCTTTCGAGTATGATATTTTGAGATGCATTCGAGTCAAGTCTTATTGTGATTTTCAATATTAAAATTTTGAGTATTAAATTCGGTAAACCTTATTATATTTATATACCGAGCGAGAAGAGAACTTGCTGAGCACTATAGTTGCTCATTCTTGCTTTACAACATTTTGTTCAGCTGTCAAGACGGAGAAAGGCGAGACGTCCAGCCAGGGCTATAAAGGGAAAGGGAAAGCGCAAGACTATGGCGACAACAATTAGAAGATCCAACTGGAATCTTTATATTTCTGTTGATGTGAACTTTTGTAATATATTAATTCGAGATGTACCAAGTTGTTTTGTATTACGCTGTGAAGACGATCTTGGACCTGCGGAGTGGGACATTTTATGCTCCGTTGTATTATATATTTTGCTTTGTTATTGCGTAACTTGTGCTACAGGATATTGAGACAATGTGACGACCCGGGTCCCCTGTCAAGGTGGATTTGGGGGCGTTACAGTTTTGGTATCAGAGCAATAGTTATATTTCTAGGAAACGTGAGAGCCTAGGATATGACACGACGTGAGAAATTAGAGATTTAATAAGATGTTTAGATTTTAAGCACTAAGCGCCTTACACCCTTATATATTTATATGCGTTTATAGTCGACTAGAACCTGTTTGTGACCGAAACTTTTTGTACCTTTGTAGATGTCTATTTCTGGATCTGTTGCCTTTCGTCCTATTCGAGACAGATCTCCTACACCTTATCCGCACAGATCCCTAGTTCCCAGTTGATTTAAGATAGGGTGCCTAAGTTTCCATTATTGTTAAGATTGGATGTTACCCTGCAGAGAGTGTCCACATTTTGTAGATGTTGTCAGTATCTTTACCGGTCAGAGTTGGACTAACATGAGGTGCGTGCACCAGAGATGGACTTAAAGAGGGAGGCAACTATGTGTTCCAAGTTTGAGGCTAAATCCTTAAACGATTTCGTGATTGACATTATTTTTCTAGAGATATAACTTATAGAAGTTGAAATAGTTCTCTGTGTTGATGTGTTTTTCGTACATTCCCTTTTAGAGATTTTCTTCCCTGACGAGTTACCAGGGTCTGCAAGTGTCGTTTTTATTTGAGAATCAATAGTTGTTCCTAAGAGCTTACTTGAGCTAGGAAATCGTTTTTAAATAACTTCCTTAGCAATGATTATCGATAAATCTTGCCATTCGAATTTACTCAGGCAATTTATACCATATTTGAAAAAAAAAAAAAAAAAAAAAAAAAAAAAACCTATGTTGTTTAGAGGTTAAGTTACCCATCATCGTAAATACAAATCCCTTTAATATCCATTTCTATATTTGATACCCTTTGAGATATTGAGATGAACAACCCTACATATAGGGGAAGACTATCAGTCTCTGTGATTGAAGTCTGGTGGGACGCCACTGTTTGTAATGTTGTTTGTCATTAGAGTACTAAAGGCTGACCACCTTGTGTACTATGACGGTTGTCCTAATGACACATGCAACATAACAGATGTTCAATGATCATCATGATCTCTCAGTTAATCCCTTATTAAGATTTTCACTATCAAGAATTGAGTATTCACCTATTGTTGTTTAACATTAATTCCTTTATGAGAAATCTCTATTCAAAGTTCTTATGGATCCTAAAATGATCGGTGTCTAAGAATTTCAAGGAGGTATACTGAAATTTGAATGTGATGAAACGTTACTCCCAGAAAAGAGAATTTCAGCAATTCGAGTTTAAGTACCAATTTCTAATTATGAATAGACTATTACGCTAATTAGTCGCTAGTCAGATCTTCGAAAGTCTACGTAGTGTCCCATGGTTATGTGTTAAAGTGCTAAGAATTTGGTTTGAATGCGGAACAATCCTTTAAAAGTGAGAAGCGGGTTGATACTGAGTATACATTGTTGATATATTACTTGTTGATGAAAGAGTGATAGTTTTTCATATAGGAAAAGAAATGATAACATGGTTGAGAGAAATGTAGAATATTTTCTTTGTATAGTGTTGAATAAGCTAGGACTATCTCCGTTAATATGTTATGGTAAATAAAATTATTAGTGGAAGGCAAAAGAGAACTATTAAATGCACGATGGTGATATCTTAAGTTAGAATTATTGAGTTGATACTTAACAAGTACTATTTTAAGTATGTTGTGAATCATAGGAGGATTAAGCTCCTTAAATCGAAAGCATCTAAGACCATATGAGCAGGATATATATATTTTTGGAGAGGGTCAGTATTATTATTTAAACTACGTGAAGAAGGATATTCCTACTTCAAATGAGGAAGGAATGGAGATTTTGGACGAAAAATATTATTAACCCGAGAGAAAACACAGTTATAAGATTGGTTGCACCTCTAAGAGACAAGACAAGTGTACATTTTTTTTACGAGTATGACAAATGTTAGCACGGATCATAAGGTCCTGTGTCCCGATGTTTCAGATAACTTTGAAGGAGAAACCAGTGCCTTGATTTACAGCACCTCCTAACAACAAGCCGACATCGCGAACTCTTAACATGACTATGAGAGAAGCCATTAATGATAGCAGTGTGATTACAAGTATGCTTCTAGTGAATTTTGAGAATGCGTGTGTTCTATTCGAATCTTGAATCTGTGCCTTTAGAAGAGATTCTGAGCATAGAAGTAGTTAATCAGGAAATCGTACTAGTAAACCAATTGTGTCCAAATTGTTCTATAGAGATACATGGACAATGTTTCGATGCAGACCTCATTCCTTTTAAGTTAAGGAAATTTGACGTAATCCTAGGAATGGATTGTTTAGCGCGCTATGATGCCCAAATAAATGGTCGTCGGAAGAGAGTTAGCTTAAGTGAACCTAATGGTATAAGAATTTTTTTTTTTCACATACGGAAACCGACTAAGGATTTTCTGTCAATAATTCGAGCTAAAAGATTACTCCGGCAAGGATGTCAAGCCTATATGGCTCATGTGATAGAGACCGAGAAACAGAACCCTACGATAGGAGAAGTCCCTGTAGTTAATCAATTTGAAGATGTTTTTCCGGACAAGTTGCCTGGAATGCTGCCGGATCGAGAGATAGAATTCACAATCGACCTAGCACCAGGAACCGCACCAATCTCAAAGACGCTGTACAGAATGGCACCAGTGGAAATGAAGGAATTGGCAACGTAACTGCAAGAATTGCTAGAGAAAGGCGTAATCAGACCAAGTGCATCCCCGTGGGGAGCTCCTGTGTTGTTCGTGAAGAAGAAGGACGGATCTATGCGACAATGTATTGATTATTGTGAATTGAACAAGATGACTATCAAGAACAAGTAACCTTTACCTCGAATCGACGATCTGTTTGACCAACTTAAGGGAGCTTTACATTTTTCTAAGATTGATTTGAGATCCGGCTATCATCAACTAAAGATCAAGCCTGAGGA
Source organism: Saposhnikovia divaricata (assembly GCA_036435485.1). Lineage (NCBI taxonomy): Eukaryota > Viridiplantae > Streptophyta > Magnoliopsida > Apiales > Apiaceae > Saposhnikovia > Saposhnikovia divaricata. The sequence continues at coordinate 5,748,848 of CM071597.1, read as the reverse complement.
TATTCCTAAAACCGCCTTTAGGACCCGATGTGGACATTACGAATTCTTAGTTATGTCTTTTGGATTGACGAATGCTCTAGCTGTTTTTATGAATTTGATGAATTGTGTGCTCAAGAGATACTTGGATAAGTTCGTGATTGTATTTATTGATGACATATTGATATACTCGAAGTCTCATGAGGAACATGCTGAACATCTCCGTTTGATTCTGGAAGCGCTGAGAAAATAAAAGTTATATGCGAAATTTTTGAGGTATGAATTCTGGTTGAAAGAAGTTCAATTTTTAGGACACATTGTGAGCGGCGAAGGGATTTCTGTAGACCCCGCAAAGATAGAAGCCGTAGCAGAATGGGAGAGACCCAAGACTCCAACTGAGGTTAGAAGTTTCCTCGGATTAGCCGGATACTATCGTAGATTCGTAAAGGATTTCTCAAAGATAGCTACACCACTGACCCGACTTACCAGAAAGAGCGAAAAGTTCGAGTGGACCCCTAAATGCGAAGACAGCTTTCAAGAATTGAAAAAGAGATTGACCACTGCCCCAGTGTTGACCTTACCCGATGAGAAAGGTGATTTTGTGATTTTCAGCGATGCTTCTCACAAGGGTTTAGGATGTGTTCTGATGCAACACGGAAAAGTAATTGCTTACGCCTCTCGACAACTGAAGGAATATGAGTCCCGTTACCCTACTCACGATTTGGAACTTGCTGCTATTGTTTTTGCACTCAAGATTTGGAGACATAACCTTTATGGAGAAAAATGCGAGATTTACACGGATCACAAGAGCTTAAAGTATATATTCACGCAGAAGGAATTAAATATGAGACAGAGAAGATGGTTGGAATTAATCAAAGACTATGATTGCTCGATAAACTACCATCCAGGGAAGGCTAATGTTGTAGCTGATGCATTAAGTAGAAAGGAGAGACTCAACCTGTTGACAACCTCAGATGAATTGGTGAGAGAATTTGAGAAAATGGAATTAGAGGTCAAGGTCCCAGTCCAAAACAATGAAAGAGTTTTCAGTATTCAGTTTCAACCAGAGTTACTCGAGAAGATTCGTCGTTGTCAGGAACAAATAATGGAAGAAAGAAGATCAGAGTTGACCGGAGAAGAATTTCTGAGTCCAAAAGATGATAAAGGAATTAAGCGATTTGCATCGAGAATATGGATTCCTAATGTTATGGAGTTGAAGGAAGAAATTATGAGTGAAGCGCATAACTCGAGATATTCCATTCACCCAGGGAGCACAAAAATGTATCAGGACATCAAGCTGAATTATTGGTGGCCTAACATGAAGAGAGAGATTGCAGAATGGGTAAGCAAGTGTTTGACATGTCAGAAAGTGAAGGCAGAACATCAACAACCAAGTGGACTTCTACAACCTTTACTTCTACAACCTTTAGAGATACCCGAGTGGAAATTTGAAACATATTACCATGGATTTTGTCGTAGGATTGCCCCGAACTAGAGCCAGCCACGATGCTATTTGGGTTATTGTCGGCCGACTCACTAAATCTTCGCATTTCCTACCAATTAGTGATAAGTATTCCGTTGAGAGATTGGTGAGCATATACCTAAAGGAGATTGTGGTTCGTCACGGAGTGCCTGTTTCAATTGTATCTGATAGAGATGCCCGTTTTACTTCGCGATTTTGGAAAAGTTTTCAGGAATGTCTTGGCATGAAGTTAAATCTCAGCACTGCATATCATCCACAAACCGACGGACAAAGTGAAAGGACGATTCAAACAGTTGAAGATATGTTAAGAGCCCGTGCACTTGATTTTAAAGGAAGTTGGAATGAGCATTTGCCCCTAGTCGAGTTTGCTTACAACAATAGTTACCACTCGAGCATATGTATGGCACCTTATGAAGCTTTGTACGGAAGGAAGTGTAGATCACCTTTATATTGGGATGAAGTAGGAGAAAGAAAGATACTAGGACCAGAATTACTTCAATAAACTAGGCAAGCAACCGAGGTTATTCGAAAAAGGTTAGTTGCAGCTCAAGATCGATAGAGGAAGTATGCAAATCAAAAGAGGAAAGACAAAACATTTGAAGTGGGAGATAAAGTGATGTTGAAAGTTTAATCTTGGAAAGGAGTAATGAGATTTTGAAAAAAAAAAAGGCAAGTTAAGCCCCAGGTATATAGGACCTTTTGAAATTCTTAAGAAGATAGGACCACTAGCTTATCAGTTGGCCCTACCTCCAGACCTTCAGCATATCCACGATGTGTTTTATGTTTCTGCGTTAAGAGAGTACCATTCTAATTTCAGGCATGTTATAACATACGAGCCAGTGGAGATACGCCCTAATTTGACCTACGAAGAAAAGCCTGTAGAGATCCTAGATTTCAAAGTGCAAGAGTTAAGAACTAAGAAAGTAAATTTAGTGAAGGTACTTTGGAGAAACCACCAAGTTGAGGAAGCCACGTGGGAATTAGAAAGCGAAATGAGGAATAAATATCCGGAATTGTTTAGTGCATGATTTTGATTCCGAGGACGGAATCCTATAAGGGGGGAAGACTGTAATAACCGCAATTTTTTTTTTTTTTTTCGAATAAATTTTTCCTACTCGATATTTAATTTTATTTAAGAGCGATGCACTAGTATTTTTTTTTATTTGCGCGTTTCGTGAAATGTTAAGATTTTATTTATTCATATGTAACTAAATATTATATCCAGTTAATAATATTTATTTGGTGTTTGTTAAAATCAGGAAATTTAGAGAAATAATATTTTAATTTTGGATCGAATTTATTTTAGGAAACGAAATTAGAGTATCGTTTGAATTAGCCAGCCGGGGAAAATAAATTGATTAAGGGGTCATCATTTTTCTTATTTTTCTGAAAACAGCACTAACCTTATAATTATTATGCCATTTAGAATTGTTCCCCATTATTTATTTCTTTTTAATTAATAAAACACCACACTAAAATTTTCATCATTATTGATAATTATTAGAGGTGTTCAGTGTTATTGTATGAGACGGTAGAGTCTGTTTCATTTCTATTAGAACCTAAACACAAAACCGGGCATATATTTACAATCAGATAGCAAAGGCCACCCATTACTACTATTATTTCTAAACACAACGAACATATATACATACAAAAACAGAGTCAACCCAGGTAGATTTTATTTTCTCATTGTTTCATTTTTTTTCTTTCCTTTCTTTTCTTTTTCGTTTCTTTGTACGGGGTGATTGGTTTTGGGCTGCTGGGTTTGTAAAAATCGAAGGGGGAAAGGGAGACAAGGGCAGGAGGAGAGGAGAGAGGGATGGTCGTTGAGAGAGATTGATGAATGTTGGTTTGGTTGTGTTGTGTTTTGTTGTTGTTAATGGAGAAAGAAAATGGAGAGGAGAGAACGAGAGGGTGAGACTTAGAGGTTGAGTCGAGAGATTTGGAGGGAGAAGGCGAGAGGCAGAGGTGAGCAGAGAGATTGAGACGAAGAGAGATAGATGGAGATGAGGGAGGCGGAGAGAGATTTAGAGCGATGAGAGACTGAGGGGAGTGAGAAGGGGTTGGAAGAAAGATGCAGGGGATGGAGTTTTGTGTGATGTTTGATTGGTGTGGTTGTTGTTGTCGTTAATCGAGAGTAGAGAGATGAGAAGAGATGGTCGACGGAGAGATTGACGGAGATTGGAAGCGAGGGAGAGAATTGCAGAGAGATTTTTGGGGAGAGAGAGTCGAATGGGAGAGTCGAGAGACGCAGGGGAGGCGTGGGTGGGACCCACGGTGGGGTGTTGTGGGGACCACATAATTTTTCTGTTAAATAATAATAATAAGATAATATCGATTGAATGTTAAAAAAAATCGAGATTTAATTATCTGGATTGCTATTTAAAATTGTGAGAAATAAATAGTCTAATAAAAATTGTAGAATTGATTAATTAATTAAATAGAATTAATTAGTGATTTTTGGACATAATTTAGATATTTAATAATTCTTTGATAAAAGAGAGAATAATTGTGAATAAATAGAGTTAAATACGGCATTATTTTAGAAGATTGTTATTTAGCATTTCTGGACTATTTTAATTAACCGGATCGAGTCAGAATATTTTAGAGGTTAAAATCGGATTAATATTTAATTATTTACGAGATTAAAAATATGATATATGATTTAATTCCTGAGTTCGGAAAAGAGTTATTATCCGGAATTAATTTCCGTTATTTATTGTAGAGATTTTTGAGAAATATTATTATTCAATATTTAGATCCTATATTAGCGGTTTAGAAATACTTTATTTTGACGAGTCGCTCACGTTTTTCTGGTTGCCATTTTTAGAGAATATTTCCCGAGATGTAGACCGAAGCCAAGTTCACGGGTAGAGTATATATTTTATCTTCATTCATTTGTACTTCGAGATCGAGGCAAGTTCATTCCTACCCTAACTTTTGGAAACTGTGAATTTCTGTTCGTGTTATTTAATTCCTTAATTATTTTCGAGATATTATATGTTGAGATTATCTGTCGCTCTGTATGATGCAATAATTTCTTTTGAGAATTATTTCTTGTTAAAAATTATTATGTTGTTAAGTTAGTTATTTGAGAATTATAATCCCTATAAGCGTAGAAATAATTTCGTTGCTATCGGGTCGATCTCATTAATTCGAGACGACTATTATTTTGATTCAGTGAAACTAATCTCATTCGTCTGAGATAGTTAAATTTATTCTTTTCGATTGAATTTATTGTACAAATTCAATCGTTATTTATTGATTATCTTTTAGTTAGTTCCTCGTTTGAACTAACCGATAGGAATTTAAAAATTATAGTTGTTGATTTTTATTCGTCGATCAAGTGAAAAATATTCTATTTAAACGTTCATCAATGTTGAGTATTATAAATATTGAGAAGTACTATTTGTTCAGTACGACTCCCAATTACTTCAATCTTAAGACTATTCTCATAAATTCGAGATAGTCGATTTTATTGTCAAGGTTTGGCATTTTGTTCGTGTCAACCGATAAATTATTATTATTTAGAATTTACATCAGTCCATTGTTCGGATTGGTGGTAAAAATCGAGTCATACTGGCAGTCCGCCAGATTTGTAAATATTTTCTGAAAAGAGTTATCTCAAGTTATCTGTACCCCAAATATTCGGGAATTCTGTATTCTACTGGTCAATTTTGGGCAAGAGGCCCATTATAGAGAAAGAGAGACTCGTGTACCGTTTTACGGACCCGAGAATATTTAGGCATTCGTTGCCTTGGTTGAATTGATAACCATTATGATGCTAGCATTCATACATATATATTATAGTTGATATCGTATTGTAGCCGTGATCGGGCGAAGTGCGGTGTCATCGGAGGCCGGTATTCTTGGTTGGTTAGTTGATCGCCCCACCGAGATACGGAGAGGTGGAAGACCAGTTCATTCTTACATCATGAGTTATCAGAGTTATATCGAATGAGTCTTTTGAGTATTCTGTTTTGAGATGAGTTTGAGCCTTTCGAGTATGATATTTTGAGATGCATTCGAGTCAAGTCTTATTGTGATTTTCAATATTAAAATTTTGAGTATTAAATTCGGTAAACCTTATTATATTTATATACCGAGCGAGAAGAGAACTTGCTGAGCACTATAGTTGCTCATTCTTGCTTTACAACATTTTGTTCAGCTGTCAAGACGGAGAAAGGCGAGACGTCCAGCCAGGGCTATAAAGGGAAAGGGAAAGCGCAAGACTATGGCGACAACAATTAGAAGATCCAACTGGAATCTTTATATTTCTGTTGATGTGAACTTTTGTAATATATTAATTCGAGATGTACCAAGTTGTTTTGTATTACGCTGTGAAGACGATCTTGGACCTGCGGAGTGGGACATTTTATGCTCCGTTGTATTATATATTTTGCTTTGTTATTGCGTAACTTGTGCTACAGGATATTGAGACAATGTGACGACCCGGGTCCCCTGTCAAGGTGGATTTGGGGGCGTTACAGTAAGAGATAATTTACTTGAAAAATCGATATTGATAGTCCTTCCCTGTGAATGAACTTACGAAAAACACTACCTTCATATTGGCGCCGCTGCCGGGGAAGGCAACAATATTAATTTTGAGTTTATTGTTTCTTATATTTTAGATTTTATCTTTGTACATAATTTCTTTTTTCTTTCTTTGTTTTTTGTTATTGGTGTGTCTCCATGTTTATTGAAGATAGACAACTAACTCTTTCAGGAGACGATGGATAACTATTCTGGTTGGAATAACGCTCAAGATTTCACCTATGATCAAGAACGATATCAAGATTTTAATTCTTTTCAGAATATTAATGCGTATCAGGTGAATTTTTTATATTCTACATACTCATGCTATGCTCCTTACCCTCCTAACATTGATTATTCATATGCTTTTGAAAATCAATGTTATGATCCGCAATATAATTCGCAAGACCATCAAGGGTCTTCTTCATCTACATTGTCATCACTTGAAGAAATGATGAAGCAAATGGCGGAAAACAACCTCCAATTTCAAAACATCATTTTTCAAAGTATATCCAACTTGGAAAAGATCACTCCTCAAATGGAAAAGAACACTTCTCAAAGCATATCCAACTTAGAAAAGCAAATGAATCAACTAGCCGAAACCGTGAGTCAATTAGCGGAGGTCAATTCTCTTACTGATCATGATTCCTGTTTTGTTATTGATGAAAATGTTGTGCATGATGAATCTGCTTGTTTAGTTGACGATTGCCCTAGGCTTAACAATGATAAATTGGATGTAGTTGAGGATCTACCAAATTTAGAAAATATTTTTGAGCTTAATGAATTGGTAGATGAGATAAAAATTGATGAATGTCCAATTGAAATTGAGAAGGAATTAAAGATTGATGAGATTGAAATTTTTGCTTGGGTATATAAGGATCCAATTTGGGAGCAATTTTTGAGTCGTAGTTATAATGATTATTCTGACGATTTTTCTAGCTACTTTGCTTTTTCAAAGTCTCTTGAAGATGTGAAGATCATAAAAATATTTTTATATTTTTATGCATTAAAGGTATATTTGCACACCTTGTTTTTATTATTGATTTGTAGGTATGTGCATTTATTTGCTTTTTCACCTCATTAGTTATGGTACTTGTATAAATAAGTCGAGACAACGACAATAAATAAAGCGCTTTTTGGGAGGCAACCCAAGGTACGCATGTATTTATATATTTTTATGCGTGTGTTAGATTTTGTTCCTTACTTGCATTTATGTGGGTGTTATGCATATTGTGGGTTTGAGGATTAATGTAAATATTAGTGAGTGGGGATTCTGATAAGTGGATTTTATATCCACTGGGAATGCCTCCGTTTGACTTAAATTGATTGTTTTGGACTCAAGTTGTTGTAGTTTTGATGTGTTTTGCCTAGTTGTGTAGATTTACGAGAATGTTGATTAAAGTTGATGCTTCTATCGTTCTTGGAGAATTAATTAATTAAAATTCGGATTTTTTAGAAGGGCTGCGCACTTTATACTGTTTGGGCCATATCTGGAGTTCTAGAAGTCCGTTTTCAGCCCATTTACAGTCCACGCGAAGCTTGAGAGATTTTCTACAATATGGGATAGGTTTCACACGACCAGGTCGCATGTGGTGGGCCCAGGAAGCACGACCAGCAGATAGATGGGAGCAGACAAATTACTGTTTTGCCCTTTTCTAGTTCTAATTGTATTTTAGGCAATTTTTAATACCTGAATTGAATTCTAATTGTAATAGAAGGTAATATCTTGCTGGGCAAGATTTGTAGAGCCTATTTAAACACATCTTACCATTGTAAATCATAACAATTAATAGTTGTAAATCGTATCAAGGTACTTTCGATATTCAATTCTTTCTTCAATATTATGTTTTCATTCATTATCATTATTATTATGTTTTCTTTATTAAATATGCGTAACTAATTCTCTAATCTGAGGATTGGGTAGTATTCCGTGGTATTCATGCATGCTTGATTATGTGATTTTCTGCCTGGCTGATTTGTTAATGAGATCTTAACACAATTAGGGGAGTCATGAACCTTTGATTGTATTCTAGGGATTGTAATAAGCTTGGGAAAGAAGTTGCAATCTTAGTACATGATTTAACAGACATAATTTGAATATTAGATCGGGAGATTAATAGGAGAATTGTGAGACATATAATTCTTGGTAATTAACAGTTTATAGATATACTCTGATTGTATCACGGGAGTGTCAATTAAGGTGTAGCTGTAAGCACTATATTGTAGCCTGGGAGGGTGCAGTATAACTTTAGAAGAATTGTTTTCAGCAAGGTAGGAACACAGATATCACATTAATATTGAGCATGTATTGAGACCAGGTGAAGAACCCCAGTTCTTAGATTGTTTTCCATATATTTGAATCTCAGTTTAAAATCAATTCTTAGCGTTTATAATTAGTTCTTGGTTAATTTATCTAAAACACAAACCCAAAGATTTTTCTCACACACTTCTAGACGTAAAGAGATAAGATACCTGAACTTGATATTACATTCAGTCCTTCCCTGCGAACGAACAACAAAAATACTATTAACAAATTGGCGCCGCTGCCGGGGAAGGCAGTAATGTTGGGTTTGAGTTAATTGTTTCTTGTAGTTTGGATTTTATCTTTGTATATATTTTTCTTTTCTTTCTTTTTGTATTTCTTTCCTTGGTGTGTCTACAGGTTCTTTGAGGTAGACAACTTAAACAGGTTTGAGGAGAGAGACTAGATGGAGTACAACTTTGGTTGGAATAATGCTCAGAATTTCTACAACAGTCAGGAACAATATCAAGACTTCAATCCTTACCCACAATTCAATTCCTATGAGGATCGTAATGCATATCAGGTGAATTCGTTCTATTCTGAGAACTCATTTTATGCTCCATATGCCCCTAGCAATGATTATTCATATTCGTTTGAAAATCAATATCATGATGATGTTTATCCATATATGTGTAATGATGTTGATACGAGTTTAACTCAGTCTAATCCTTCTTTACTTGCTGATTGGGAGATTGCGCTAAATAAAATGATTCAAGGAACTCAGTCTAATCTTCCCTTACTTTCTTTGGGAGTTTTTGATGAACCAACTTTAGAGATTGCTATTGACAATGATATTCCATGTGATTCAATAGCTTGGTACGAGGAGAATGCTAAACTAAATAATTTTATTTGGGAAGTTCGAGCAGTGTGGTATGACGGTTGTTATCGAACTCCTCCTTGTGTCAATTTTCCTCTATGCCATGATTCTTGTTTAGCAATTGATGATAATGTTGTGTCTGATGAGTCTACTGGTGTAGTTGATAATTGTCCCATGCGCATTAATGATAATTTGGATGCAATTGAAATTCTACCAATTCTAGAAAATTTTGAGCTTAATACATTGGTAGACGAGATTAAAATTGATGAGTGTCCAATTATAAAAGAGAAGGAAGTTAAGATTGAGGAAGTTGAAGATCTTGCTGTAGAGTATAAGGATCCGATTTGGGAGGAGTATATGAGTCGTACTTATAATGATTATTCTGACGACTTTTCTAGCTATTTTGATGTTTCCAAGTCTCTTGAGCATGATAGGTTCTTGAAAGTTTTCGTACCTTTCAATGAATCTAAGGTTTATTTGCACAATATGCTTATATTAGAAATTCGTAGATATGTGCATCTGTTTGCTTTTTCTCCTCATTGAAGTTTCCAGGTATAATCGGCGTCAAGCTATTGACGTTAAAGGAGCGCTTCGTGGGAGGCAACCCACGCGTTTGACGTTAGTAATTGTTGTTGTATTATTTGTTCATGTAGGATTTCATGCTTTAAATATTAGTGATAGTTCATGCATGTATGTTCGTGTTATTTACGTTTGTTTCATATAGGACATTCTATTTTTTTGTTTCGTATACCATGTGAGTTCATTCTAGTTGCATTTTCATGGCATGCATATTTCATGATCCCTTAAGACGAGCTAATTCTGATTGGTAGGTAGGTGTCTAATTGAGTGTGGTAATGATGAATAGAGGGTTGATTTATAGTTTCTATGAAATTGACTTATGTGTTTCGGAAACAAAACTAATTACACAGACTCATTGGGTACTTTTGGGCTAGGTTAAGGTCATGCTTGTTTGGATGTTTTGAGATTTAATCACCTGATTATATTTAGAATTTTCGTTATTCCCTTGATGGCGTAGGAGCACTAAAGTTTAAGTTTGGGGGAAACCAGGGATTTCATGCTAGTTGTTGGCTAGGTGTCAAATGGCTAGTAGCCGGCTCATATTTATATGAGTAGTCTAGGGTTGGAAGTGAGAAAGGCTCATTCCAGATTGCAGAAAAAAAAAGCAGAAAAAAAAGAAAAAAAGAAAAAAAGAAAAAAAAAAAGTCAATAAATTGTTTATATGCAAAATTAACCAGAGTGAGCTCTTTAATACTCGAGTAATTAAGTCTGAGGGGACTTAGTCCTAGTGACCTAAGGCTTTTATAGTCTGGGATCCACTGACCTAACACTCGCTACATGGGTATTATTGTATAAGCCTTTTGGGGTCTCATTCATTGCACGGTTAAATAAGCATGCGTATTATATATAGTGTCGTAGTAATAAAGCATGAATACCTGGCTAACTTGAATGAGGATGGAGGTGTTCCGAGGTTATGAAGTGTCTACAGTCTATTCTATTTATAAACCTGTGATTGTCTTGGCGAAGGATATGTATGATTTTTGACCTAGTTTTGGGAGTATTTCTGATGAGCATTGCACACACGCACGTTTCTGTTCATGTATTGTTAGTATACGGGAACTTGGTCGAGCTCTATATGGATTTAGTTGCATTCTTTGAGATATTTGCTTGTTAGTTGGTTTTGGTTAGTTTGAAGGGGATCGTTGCATATTTCATATTAGTTGCATTCATGCATTGCATTGCATTAGGTTAAATGGATTTTGTGGGTACATTCGCTATAGGCCCTCACGAGACCTTACTCGTCCACTAGGGCTGCCTAGGGGTTTAAAGGGCTTGTTGCATATGCCAAATGCAACCGTGATCACCTACGGAAGTGGTACTAGTTAGTTAGTTAGTTGTAATTGTTTATGCTTGAGGACAAGCATCAGTTTAAGTTTGGGGGTTTGATAAGTGGATTTTATATCCACTGGGAATGCCTCCGTTTGACTTAAATTGATTGTTTTGGACTCAAGTTGTTGTAGTTTTGATGTGTTTTGCCTAGTTGTGTAGATTTACGAGAATATTGATTAAAGTTGATGCTTCTATCGTTCTTGGAGAATTAATTAATTAAAATTCGGATTTTTTAGAAGGGCTGCGCACTTTATACTGTTTGGGCCATATCTGGAGTTCTAGAAGTCCGTTTTCAGCCCATTTACAGTCCACGCGAAGCTTGAGAGATTTTCTACAATATGGGATAGGTTTCACACGACCAGGTCGCATGTGGTGGGCCCAGGAAGCACGACCAGCAGATAGATGGGAGCAGACAAATTACTGTTTTGCCCTTTTCTAGTTCTAATTGTATTTTAGGCAATTTTTAATACCTGAATTGAATTCTAATTGTAATAGAAGGTAATATCTTGCTGGGCAAGATTTGTAGAGCCTATTTAAACACATCTTACCATTGTAAATCATAACAATTAATAGTTGTAAATCGTATCAAGGTACTTTCGATATTCAATTCTTTCTTCAATATTATGTTTTCATTCATTATCATTATTATTATGTTTTCTTTATTAAATATGCGTAACTAATTCTCTAATCTGAGGATTGGGTAGTATTCCGTGGTATTCATGCATGCTTGATTATGTGATTTTCTGCCTGGCTGATTTGTTAATGAGATCTTAACACAATTAGGGGAGTCATGAACCTTTGATTGTATTCTAGGGATTGTAATAAGCTTGGGAAAGAAGTTGCAATCTTAGTACATGATTTAACAGACATAATTTGAATATTAGATCGGGAGATTAATAGGAGAATTGTGAGACATATAATTCTTGGTAATTAACAGTTTATAGATATACTCTGATTGTATCACGGGAGTGTCAATTAAGGTGTAGCTGTAAGCACTATATTGTAGCCTGGGAGGGTGCAGTATAACTTTAGAAGAATTGTTTTCAGCAAGGTAGGAACACAGATATCACATTAATATTGAGCATGTATTGAGACCAGGTGAAGAACCCCAGTTCTTAGATTGTTTTCCATATATTTGAATCTCAGTTTAAAATCAATTCTTAGCGTTTATAATTAGTTCTTGGTTAATTTATCTAAAACACAAACCCAAAGATTTTTCTCACACACTTCTAGACGTAAAGAGATAAGATACCTGAACTTGATATTACATTCAGTCCTTCCCTGCGAACGAACAACAAAAATACTATTAACAGATTCCATTTTTCATTTATTTTAATTCTAAGTAAATAACCCAAAAAAAAAATTATTATGTATTTTTGTGATGTGATTAATGAATTTTATAATAGATTTTCAAAAAAAAATTAATAATAATTCCCCACTCAATAATATTTAGTATCGTTAATTCTAATTTTTATGATTTTTATATTTATTCCATACTTGTGCCTTGATGTGTTTGTTTCATATTTTCAGGAATTAATATTTTTTCCCATCATTCAAGGAGTTGTGAGATTTTCTGGAAAAAAAATTGTATAAAATTTTGGGGCTGTACGGGCTGTCGTACGGGAGCCAAACCGTTCAGGAAGCCGTACAGCAAACCGTGCAAGTTTTTCAAGTGTCTGCCCAAATCATAGTTCAAAATCAGGGGGTCCTTAAAATTTTACCCACCTCTTGCACGGGCTGTGCAGCTTTGAAAAAAAAAGGGGAGACAAATACAAAGTAGAGCCTCAATCTCCCTTATCTCCCTCTGCATCTCCTGCACCGCTCCACTCCCTTCAACACCGTTCCACCCATTCCTTTACCACTTCACACATATTCCAATTCACCACCACAAACACTCCGCCCCCACAACGCCGCCTGCAACCTCCGTTCACCCGCGCATCTCCAGCGCCGACCACCTTCCCTTCCGTTCCAACCCAGACCACCTTCTTCACTCACTCTTCCCTCTCTTCTTTCTACTCCGAACAACACCAACACAGCCCTTCGCCCACACCATTTTCAATGCCAACCACAGCCCTCCTCTTCTCTTCTCCTCGCCGTTTTCCATTCCACCTCCCCAATCCCGTCCAAACTCCATTCCCTCCTTTCACCCTTTCTCCTCCCTCTTTTATTCCTCCGCCTGCTACTAACAACCCCCCCCCTTTTATTTTTTTTTGTTTTTTTTTGTTTTCTTTGTTTAGTTTTTGTTTTCTTTTTTGTGTTTTGTTTTAATTTTTTATTTTGTTTACTTTTATTCACTTTTTAAATTTTGATTTTAGTTTTTATTTTAATTTTATATAAATTTAAGAATCAATTTATATTTACTTTAAATTTTATTTTTGATTTTATTATTAATTGGTTAGTTCTTTTTGTTTTGTTTTATTTTATTTTTTTTACTTTTATTCACTACTTCTTTCATTTTAATTTTGATTTTAATTTTCTAAACTAATTTTTTTTATAAATTCAGAAATGAATTTAAATTTAATTTATTTTGATTTTTGATTTTATTTTTAATTGGTTAGTGATTTATTTTATCTTTTCTTTTTTAAAAAAAAAATCAAAAACCAAAATTTAATTCTTTTTAATTTTGATTTTAGTTTTTAATTTTCTAAACTAAGTAATTATTTTATTTATTTTTACTTTTAAATTTGATTTTTTATTTTATTTATTTTTAGTTTTAAATTTGATTTTTACTTTTATTATTATTTCAGTTTTAAATTTGATTTGATTTTTATATGATTTTTTTTATTTTATTATTAATTGGTTAGTTATTTTAATTTAATTTATTTTTAAAAAAAACAACAAAAAAAAATATTTTTATTATTTCTATTTCCTTAATTAGTGTATTGCAAGGCTTCGAGGGGAGTTGGATATTGGCTTGTCGGCTATTTTTGTGGGTTGATTGTTCGTGGCATTAATTCAATTCTTGGCTTGCACATTTCGAAGTTGGATTTTGACAAGTATAAGTGGCTTTGCTCCCGGTTCTTGTTCTTTATTTTCAGGGGAGTTCTATTTCACTCATATCTCTACTTCATTTTATTTGTCATGCATGAGGACATGCCATGTTTTAAGTGGGGGAAGGATTGTTGATTTTGATGTCCGTTTTGTTTGCATTTGGTAAATAAGTTTAGTCATGAGTATGTTTACATGTTTGTGAAATTTATGACATTGTGAGCTTGTAGTCTTGTTTTCTCCTATTTCGTGCCTAGCATTACCAATTTGATGCGAATCTATAAGTTTGATGCACCTTATTGCACACACACAATTAAAATGGCATGAAAAGTCTAGATGTTTGTAATTAAATTGTGAGCATGACGATTATCTCTTAGCATGCATGGAATCAAATCGAGAAGATGTTATTACAACTTAAACCTTGTGAGGCCTTGAACGATGATTCTTTTGCTTGTGTGTTGCTCCCTCTTTATGTGTGTTTGTTGCTCTAGGGCTTGCATTAAACCTTCATTCATGGATGCACCATAATAAGGAAATTCTATTTAGGATAACCTTTTTGGCCATTTTAGCTTTTGAACCATGAGAATAATCCCTAGTTACCCCTTTGAAGCTTATATCCATGTTTTTCTTCGTCACTTTCACCTTTTATACATGAGTCATAGCCAAATACTTCACTCTCGACCTAGTTGAGTCTTGGAAAGAATTGATTGTTGAGCATGAAAATTTGGAGATGTTGTGAAGAGGAAGAATTCTATTTATTTTAAGTGGGAACTAGTTTGATGTGTATATCTAGATGTGGTTCAAGGTTCTTTGTAATATTTATATATGTAAAGCATCCCCTTTGCTAAAAAAAAGGGGTATGTAAAAAAGAAAAAAAAAGTATGTAAAAAAAATAATAAATCTTTGTACTTTATTTTGATTCAATTTTCTTGGTAAATGTGGTTGTGTTTTGTAATTGTAAATGAGTGGAGATCTACTTTAGTTTGAGAATTTGGTGAATGAAGAGAGCAAACGTCATTTTTGACTCAACTAGCGAGACTTTTACACCTTCCTTGAACTTAAATTTTCACACCTTCACCTCAAGCCTCATTACAACCCATTTTACGAATTCCTTGTTTTTGGTGCAATCCGGAATTTAGTTGAACATGCAAGGTCAAGTAGAGCGCATGCATTTAGACTTGGACTTTAGTGAAATCTCTAGCCCATACTTGTGTGATGCATAATTGAGAGATGTGAGATTTTTCACCATACAAATTTCATCTTCTTAATGCGAAGCCATGTATGCTTTGTGATAATCTTGTCTAGTGTTTGCGATTGAAGTGCATTCATTCTATCTTTAATGTCTTGGTTACATTTTGCACAAGGTGTGTTATCTTGATTCTTGAATTGGTTGTTAGCTCGTTATAGTGGATGACAAGGTGAATAGCTCTATATGTTTGATTTTAGTTACAAGTAGACAACTCGGACATGTGAATGTAGTAGTTAGCTTAATTAGTAGGTATTGTTATCTTCTTGTTTGTTAGTAAATTTTATAGATTTTGTGGGTTATCTTCTATAAACCCTCACGAGACCTCACTCGTCCACTAGGGCTACCTAGGGGTTCCAAGGGCTTGTTGCATATGCCAAATGCAACCGTGATCACCTACGGAAGTGGTACTAGTTAGGAGTATATGGTTATGTTAAGAGTAGTTTGCTCGGGACTAGCAAAGTTCAAGTGGGGGAAGATTTGATAACATGTATTTTATACACGTGTGGTCTTTTATTCTCTTACATTTTTGTTAGTTTCGAATGTAGTTTTATCGATATTAATTATGTTTTTCATCTTTCAGTGCCTCATGCTTAATTGTTGAAAAGATGGCTTATTTCGGGCATGAAAGCAAAGATTATTCAAGAGGGAAGTTAGAAGTGAAGGAATTTATGACCGTAGCGGAAGCGTAAATCACATTTACTTGCATAAAAACCTAATTAATCATGTATATAGATTTAAAAATTGTATGAACACAAGAAAAATACCTTGATAGCTTTCCTGGGATTGTTATGAATGTATCTTTGATTTCCAGCAATCACCCCTCAAGTGTGGAGTGCTCTAATGGTATCCACCAAGATCAAATATCATATAGTAGATTAAGAACAATTGAGAAAATAATTAAAATGATTTGGAATGATTTTGATGAACTTCAAAAGCTCTCAATGATCCTCTCAAATCCCCTGGGATGTTTTGTTAAGTGTTTCTTGATATTCTCCAACTCTTGGAAATGTTTGATATTTAAAGAAATAAAGTCTTTACTTTATCTAATTTAATAATCATTTAATAATTAAAACCCTTTTAATTATTAATCCCATTCTGAAAATAATTCTCTCATAAAATTTAATTTCTCAAACTAAATTTTTGTAATTAATAATTATTAAGAACTTTTCTTAATTTATTTATAATCTATTAAATCTCATTTAATAAATTATAAATAATTGCTAATTAATTATTTATTCAATAAATAAATAATTCATAGCCATTATTAATTATTCTCATCATTTATAAATATTTAACCTTTTTATGGTGTGACCCTTTAGGTTCAATATTAAGCCGGTAGTAGAAATAAATAATAATAAACTATTTATTATTACTTATACGAATTACTAATTAATTCGTTAAATATAATTACATAAGTAATTAATATTTATTCTACATCGTGAGTGATACTTTTGAATATATCGCGACTATCCGGATAATATGAATTCATTGCTTAGAATATATAAAACCTATTCAGCAAATGGTTACCGTACAATCAATTCCTTCTGTCCGATAATATCCCGATTAAATACAAGGCATGGATCGCGTGTCAAGCCTATTTAATTTAATCATATAATTTCTTATACATTATGTCTAGTTCATTTGAATTAGAAACTCTTTCTAACTTCAATTACTCTGGCCAGAGATTCCAGAACTAACATAGTAAGAACATCATAGGATATTCACTTTCTTTTACTGAAAGGGGTAGATTCTTTATCGATCGTTAACTATCTTCATATACAAATTCCTATACCCGGAATAGAACTAATGATTATCCCTTGAGGACTTGGAACTAAACCAAAACATAGTTCATTGTATATAAGATTACTTTAACGGTCTCAAGTCTAAGGACACTTGTACCACCATCAACTTATGAACAACTATTAACACGTGAGTAAACTCCATTAGTCGTTCATTTGATCAAGTCACGTTCAGTGAACTTATTCTCCAATAAGCACCTACATACTAGCTATAGTGTCACCACACGAATGTCTATGAGAACAGACATCCTTCCGAGGAAGCAAGCATAGTATGTACCGATATTTACGGATTGACTAACTCCCAATTAGTTATCCTACGATCGGGAACTATTTAAGTTTAGTGTTATCATCTTCTAGATCTCATTATTATAATCTCATTATAATTCTAGAAGCTTTACTCTAAACTATGGAACTTCTTATTTAAACACTTTAAATAGATAAAGCCCGTAATAAAAACAACAAGTCTTTTATTAATATCAATAAAATCAAATAAGATTACATGAAAGTATTTCCTAACCCATCACACATGATTGGGTTTAGGACAAAATACTATCAAGAAGATGCAAGCTCGCGTTTTCGGGAGGTTTTTATTGTATAATCTTGAAGATTTTGTCTCGCACGGGCTACTGCACGGTCGTGCAATAGGCTGTGCAGAGTGTTACAAGTAGTGCAGATTGGACAGTTTTTCTCACGGGCTGCTGCACGGCCGTGCAACAGGCTGTGTAGCACTTGCTGTGTACTAAAAGAAGTAAAACCCAACAAAAACAACATCTTAACCAACATCTAACTTCATCTAACCTAGCCTCTTCAAGGTCCATTCAATTAGGGTTAGTAAAGTAGAGAGAAACATTAATTACTCATAATCTAGCATTGATTATGAGTAACTAACTCCATAATTTGGCTCAAGGAGGAATTCTTGTACTAAACCCATTTCAATGTAAGTAAGATTTTTCACTCTATCTTGAATATTTGTGATGTATTGTTTATGATTTTGCTTGGAGATTTGTAAGTTGCTTCATCTTGCTCTTCTTATAATTTCAATTGCTAATTGTTTGTGCTAATCCGTAATTGTTAGTACATTCATTGTAGTAGCACAAGGTTTGGTGTGCCTAAACTTCAAGATTCAAGTACAAATACCTAGGTTGAGTTACTCATCCTTGGGTTTGTCCTAGCCTCTCTTTGTTTAAATTCCTTGACTTGGTTAAATTGATAGTGCTTCATTATTGGTTGCTATTGTCAAGAAAGCTAATTTATGTGCTTCACTAAATTAGTATTTTTAGAAGAGAAATAAGTGATTGTGTGCTTCACCAATTATCTTGGTTAGGTAGAGTTGATTATATCTTGCTCATATGTGTTTGGGAGAAGTGCTTGAATATCCATAATCCTTGGGTCAAATATCCCTATATCTTGATAATTCACTCATTGTGTTGTGTTGGTAAATTTGGATGTTTGTCATTAACATAGTTGTATTTTTATAGAAATTTATTTCTTGTGTTCAAGGTGTTTGATAAAACACCACAACCAATACAAAACCCCCCTTGTTCACTACTAGATTGTAAGAGATAATCTACTTGAAATCGATATTGATAGTCCTTCCCTGTGAACGAACTTACGAAAAACACTACCTTCATAACCTCTCTTCGAATTGTATTTCCAAAATTCCTCAAATTTTATTGATTCGGAGAGTGATGATTATCACAATGATGGTGAATACGACAACGACAAAAGTGGAAGAGGTGAGGTTATAAATTTTATTATAATCATGATTTATGACATCCACACTCAAATTCATGACTTCACCACATATTCAGATCTAATTATTTTTTTTTGAAACTTGAGCTTAGAAAATTTGATATTCTGACATAATTTTCATAATTTGCATTAAAAAATTATGATTATAGTTGGAATTCTATAATTCCATGTTTAGTGATACTATGATGATGGTGGTGGTCTAATTTTTAGTGTTTATTATTTAATTTTCGTGATCGTGGTGGTGGTGATATACACTATTATAAAAAATATGTGCATGAATATTTAAATTATTGTGATTTGGATTAAAATTTGAATTAATATTTACATACAATAAAAAACATTTTTTTAAAAACAATTTTTTTTATATATACAATTATTTTAATAGTGCCAACATTTGATTAATTGAATATTATCTCTTTTATAATTATGTACTTAACACATATATTGGTGTAGCAAAAGTGGTTGAGTAGTTCAAATTGGAGCTCTTAGCTTGCCCAGGTCAAGTGTTCGAGTCCCTGCTCCCTCAGAATTAATTTTTATATATGACATTCAGGCAACAACTGGTCAGGTACGGAAATCCCGAAGCTGAGGCTCGATTCCATAGCAGCAGGTTTGGATAACCCGAAGCAGTAGGTTCAGGTTTGCTTCTTTATTCCAGGCTCGGGAGGCAGGTTCGGGTACAGCTTCGGAAACAACTCTCGGTGGGAATTGAAGCGTGCCACCAGACTACCAGGGAATGATGCACGCCCTCCACAAAAATAGCACGCCCATTACAAAATCTCTGCTCTCCTCCTTTTTTTAACAAATTTCATGTGCTCACCGTGCGGTTATATGCTCGCCATGCAAAACTTGCTGCTGCTCTTTTTTTTCTTCAGCTGAACATTTAAAAGCTGAAATATATACCGCCCCAAAATCACAAAGAAACTGTTCCATCCTCTAAAAATTCCTGAAACACTTCATAAAAATTCATCAAGGCACCTTGTGGGAGTAAAAAAAATAAAAAATAAAAATATCTATGTCTAATAATAATAATATCTATAATAATAATAATAATAATAATAATAATAATAATAATAATATCTAGCCTAAAAAAACAAATCAATACAAATTTACTAAACTTACAAAGATTTTTGGTTGCCTCCCAACAAGCGCTTGTTTAACGTCATTAGCTCGACGCCTTTCATGGTGAATTAAGCTCGAAGATCTGAGAGAAACCAATTGACTCCTCTTGGAATGTCATCGATCACCAACTAAATATGGCTTGAGTCTCTGTCCATTCACTTTAAAAATATCTGAACCATCACGAGTGATATCCACAGCACCATACGGATACACCTTGACTATTTTAAACGGACCAGACCATCTTGACTTTAATTTTCCGGGAAAGAGTTTCAGTCTTGAGTTGAATAGTAGAACTTGTTGGTCAACTTCAAACTCTTTCGGTCTAATGTGCCTGTCATGCCACTTCTTTGTCTTCTCTTTATAAATTGCAGTGCTCTCATAGGACTTAAGTCTCAACTCATCAAGTTCACTGAGTTGCATCAACCTGTTTAGTCCCGCAGCTTGTAATTCCATGTTCAAGAATCTTGTCGCCCAATATGCTTTATGCTCCACTTCCACCGGTAAATGACATGCTTTTCCAAACACCAACTTGTAAGGAGACATACCAATAGGTGTCATCAAGCTTCCTTGCCCAATCTTTTCTGGAGCTAGCAACGGTCTTCTCAAGAATTTGTTTCAACTCTCGATTTGAAATCTCCATTTGCCCGCTAGTTTGAGGGTGGTAAGGTGTAGCAACTTTTTGAGTCACTCCATACTTTTGCAAAAGATCTTCAATTAATTTATTACAAAAGTGAGACCCTCCATCGTTGATGGCCCTAGGCACTCCAAAATGTGTGAAGATATGCTTATGTAAGAAATTTTTAACCACTCCCGCATCATTTGTAGGACTAGCAATCGCCTCCACCCACTTAGATACGTAATCAACTCCCACTAAAATATATTTGTTCCCATAAGACGATGGGAATGGACCCATGAAGTCTATCCCCCAAACATCGAAAAGCTCAACCTCAAGAATAGGTTGTAAAGGCATCTCATTCCGTCTTCAAATATTTCCCGTCCTTTGGCATCTATCACAAGTTGCAACAAAGTTTCTAGCATCCTGATACATTGAAGGCCAATAAAATCCAGACTGCCAAATTTTTGCCACCGTTTTTGAACTACTGTTGTGACCGCCACACTCTAAAGCATGACAGTGTTTCAAGACATCAGGAACTTCCTCGTGTGGCACACACCTCCTCATGATACCATCGGCACATTCTTTGTAAAGAAGTGGTTCTTCCCAGAAATAGTGTTGCCATCAAATAAGAATTTCTTCTTTTGTTGATAATTCAATTCACTTGGCATAATTCACCCCACGATAAAATTTACGAAGTCCGCATACCATGGTGTAGACATAGATACAGCTAGAAGTGTTTCTTCCAGAAATGCATCATTGATAGGCATATCAACTCCTACCACTCCATCTTCCTGGTCCAACCTTGATAAATGATCAACTACTAGATTTTTAGAACCTTTCTTGTCTCATATTTCAAGATCAAACTCCTGGAGTAATAGAATCCAACGGATGAGACGAGGCTTGGCATCCTTCTTTGACATTAAATAACGAATCCCAGCATGATCCGTATAAACAATCATCCTAGACCCCACAAGATAGGATCTAATTTGTCAAAGGCAAAAACCACAGCAAGTAGCTCTTTCTCAGTGGTTGCATAATTGATTTGTGCATCATCAAGTGTCTTGCTTGCATAATATATCACATGCATGCGTTTTTCCTTCTTTTGACCCAAAACAGCACCCACAACATAGTCACTTCCATCACACATAAGCTCAAACGGCAAGCTCCAATCAGGGGCTGACATGATAGGTGCAGAAGTAAGTTTCTTCTTCAACCTGTTAAAAGCAACAAGACAATTCTCATCAAAATCAAACACAATATCTTTTTCAAGTAAATTACAAAGTGGACGAGAAATTTTGGAAAAATCTTTGCTAAAACGACGGTAAAAATCGGCGTGTCCAAGAAAACTTCTAATTCCCTTCATAAATGAAGGTGGCGGTAATTTTTCAATCACTTCAATTTTTGCCCTGTCCACCTCAATGCCTTTATTAGAAATCTTGTGCCCAAGCACATGCCATCGTTCACCATAAAATGGCACTTCTCCCAGTTAAGAACAAGGTTAGTTTCTTCACATCTCTGCAATACTTGAGACAAACTGGTTAAACAAGAATCAAAGGAAGAACCATATACAGTAAAGTCATCCATGAAGACTTCCATGGTTTTTCCTATAAAATCTAAGAATATGGCTGTCATGAGTCGCTGAAAAGTAGATGGGCCATTACACAAACCAAAGGGTAGTCTACGATATGCAAAAGTACCATAAGGACAAGTAAAGGTTGTCTTTTCTTGATCCTCGGGTGCAATGGGAATCTGAAAATATCCCGAGAATCCATCTAGAAAATTATAATACTCATTACCCGCAAGTCTTTCGAGCATTTGATCAATAAATGGGAGAGGAAAGTGATCTTTGCAAGTAGCGTTATTTAATTTCCTATAATCAATACAAACTCTCCAGCCTGTTACAGTCTTAGTGGGAATTAATTCATTCTTTTCTTTATGCACGACAGTCATCCCACCCTTCTTAGGTACAACATGTATTGGACTAACCCAGTTACTATGTGGAACAGAGTATATAATGCCAGCATTTAACAACTTAGTTATCTCTTTCTTAACCAGGTCTTGCAAATTAGGATTTAATCTTCTTTGTCCCTCAATCACAGGTTTATGATTATCTTCTAAAGAAATCCTATGCATGCAAAGAGCAGGGCTAATTCCCTTGATATCTTTTAATTGTCCAACCAATTAATGATTTAAATTGCCTAAGCACATGTAACAATTTATCTAGTTCATCGTCATTAAGCAAAGAGGACAAGATCACAGGATATGTATCATTAGGACCAAGAAAAGCATACCTTAGATTAGAAGGAAGAGGTTTGAGTTCTACCTGAGGTGCCTCTGAAATTGAAAGTGCCATCTTAATTGTTGGCGTACCTTTATCTTGCGTATCAAGTGCAAGTGAGTCTTCAACTTCTTTATCATCTAAGGCTTATTCCACTTCCGCTAAGTCTGCACCTTCAAGACTTATGATTTCATCCACTATGTCAACAGTGAAACATGTAGCATCAAATGAAGGCATCTTCATAGCTTTGTTGAGATCAAACTCAATTTTTCATCACCAACATTTAATGTCAATTTTCCAGCCTTGACATCAATTGTGGTTCCAGTAGCAGCCAAAAATGGCCTTCCCAAGATAATGGGCATCTCAACATCTTCATCCATCTCCAACACCACAAAATCACAAGGGATAAAGAATTTATCCACTTTGACAAGTACATCCTCAATGACTCCCAAAGGATACTTGATAGTACGATCAGCCAACTGAAGTGAGATTCTTGTCTTCTTGAGCTCTCCAAGACCAAGTCTTCTACAAATGGAGTGTGGCATCAAACTCACACTAGCCCCTAAATCACACAAGGCTTTAATGTTCTCCATTTTTCCAATAGTGCATGGCAAAGAGAAGCTTCCAGGATCTTTTAACTTCTACGGAATTGATTTTTGTATGACTGCACTACACTCCGCATTTAGAGTAATAGTTTCCACATCCTCAAGTTTCCATTTTCTAGACAACATCTCCTTAAGAAATTTGGCGTAGAGTGGCATTTGAGCTAAAGCATCAGCAAAAGGAATATTTATATGCAATTGCCGAAAAATTTGCAAGAATTTCTCATACTGTTTCTCCAATTGCCTGTTATAAAGCCTTTGTGGGAAAGGGATTGGAGGCACATATGGTTTCACTGGTACTTTTGGTATGACCTCTTTTTCTTTCTGCTTATCATTCACCTTCTCAGAAATTTCCGCTTCAGCCTCTACTAACTCATCTTCTTTTGCAAGGGCCTTCTCTTTAGGCTTGATAGCCTCAATTTCTGGCAATTCTCTTCCATTCCTCAGAGTGATAGCCTTGTAGTGTTCCTTACCATTTAGGTCTGGTTGACTGGGAAGTGATCCTTGCTCACAAACACCAACCTTATTAGCAATTTGGCCAATTTGTGTTTCCAGCTTCTTTTGAGATGAAGCCATCTGATCAAGCCTCGACTCGACCTTTTCAAATTTGGTCTCCATGTTGGCAAAGGCCCCAGTAGTTCCTTGTATCATTTTATTGAGCGCAATCTCCCAATCAGCAGGTTCTTTCTTTTCCCTTGGTGGTGGTTGATATTGTTGTTGTGCCTGATACTGCTGAAGTGGCTGAAAACCAGGAGGTTGATTTTGCTGAGGAACTGCATATGATGGATTAGCCGCATGATTGCTACTGTAGGAAAGATTATTATTGGGCCTATGATTCGGATTGTAGTAGGAGTTATTTTGAACAGGCCATGACTGTCTTCCCTGAATAAAAGATGCTTCCTCCGGGAATTGTGGTGCATAAGAATACTGATTAGCACCATAATCATTGTACCCTTCCGTGGGAGAAGAAATAGAATTGACATTCGCCCTTTGTCCACATACCTCTTGAGTAAGAGCATCCAGTTTAAGAGTCAGCAAGTTCATCATCTCAGTATCTTGTGCTGATTTAGCTGAGCTTGTCCCACTAGGTGCCCAAGAATAGTTATTTGCTGCCAATTGCTCAAAAAGTGCTTTTGCCTTATGAACCAGTGTTTTCTTGAAATATCCACCAGCTGCCACATCCAAACTTAAGCGAACATCTGCATTCAAAGATCCATAAAAAGTGCTCAGAATCATCCATTCCGTACAACCGTGATTTGGACATTTTCTCAACAGTGCCTTGTATCTCTCCCATGCCTGATACAAGCCTTCACCTAGTTGTGTTTTGAAACTCAGAATAATTGTCCTCATTTGTTGAGTCTTGTCAGAAGGATATTATTTGGACAAGAACTCAGTAGAAAGACTCTCCCATGTTGCCACTACAGTTTCAAAAAGCTGTTGGAACCTTTCCATTGCTCTCCCTTTGATAGAGTAAGGAAACATGTGAAGACGAATCTGATCTGCAGTAACTCCAGTGATCTTGAATGAACCACACATTTGAACGAAGCGCTCAAGATGACGGTGTGGGTCCTCTCGCTCAATGTCCCATTCGAAAGCTGAATTGCTCACCATCTGAATTAAGCTCGGATTGATGTTGTATTGAGCTGCGCTAATCTCAGGAGTCTTGTACCTATAGTTCGCAGGATTGGGAGTCTTATGATCCCAAATAGAAGTCTCATCAAGAACAATAGGTGGGTCAGGAGGATTAACAACTTGACGATCTCTTGGTTCCTCCATATGGTTTCTTTCTTTCCTTTTCTTTGTCTCTCGCCTTAAAGCTCGAAAAGTGCGTTCAATTTCTGGATCAAACTTTAAATCTCCCGCACTTGTAGAACGTCGCATACAAGAGTTATACCACCTGAAAAGAAAACACCAATAAGATAGATCTTGGAAACAAATTTGATAAAATCTAAACAATAAGAAATAATTAACCTAAACTTAATATTACTGCCTTCCCCGGCAGCGGAGCCAATTTGTATAAGTTCGTTCACAGGGAAGGACTATTATTAATTTAAGTTCAAGTTGTTACTTCTTAAAATCTAGAAGTGAGAAGAATAGGGTGTTTGTTTATTAACTATCTTAAACTAAAGATCGAATAAAGATTACGATTTAACGATAATAAAAAGCAATCCAGAAACTAGGGTTCTTCAATGGTATTAATGAATGTGTATCAATCTGTGATATACAAGTCTCATGCTCTTGCTAAAAACATCCCTATACTGATTATATTGTTCTCTCCAAAGATACAATATAATGCCCACAACTACACATTGATGTCACTCCCATGATCAAGCAACATATAATTACGAACTGTTTAAGCCCAAGGAATTTTAGTCACGTAACTCGCATATTAATCTCCCAATCAATAATTAAATTACGCATGTTGTATCATAAACTAGAACTATAAATCCTTTCCCGATTCGTTACAATTCCTAAAGATACAATTAAGGGTTCGCGACCTCCTCAATTGTGTTAAGCACTCAACAACAGATTAACAAGGCAGAGAAATCACAATATAACTACACAAGCATAGTAACCATTGAATACTACCTAATTCCCGGATTAGGGAATTAGTTACTCATAATGAATGAAACAATCAAACATATATTAATAGCCAAAACCATGATTACAAGAGTATAGAGTTGAGAAAAATACAACTTTATGAAATCTCTCAAACTTGGAGTGAATCCCTTCAATCCTTGCTCGAGTTCTCTCATTGTGTTTCTCTCTCTGTTCTTCTCTCTAAAAAATACACGACCTCAATAATCAGCCCTAAAATTCTATATATCCTAATATAAAAGTGTTTTTAATGGTTTTCTTGGAAAAAACTACTTTCCTAAAACAAATTGGAATCTATAATAAAAATCGTATTCTGCTGTCCAAGCCTGTTTTCGGGCTGCTCCAGTTGGAATATAAGTGTTGGACCACCCCTAACTTGTAGAAAATTCCGTTATCTTCGCGTGGGCTGTAAGCTCACTCAATTCTGATATCCAGAACTCAAGTTATGGCCCAAACAAGATTTGTTGCGCAAGCTGTCAATAAAATTCGAATTTCCTTCTGAATAATCCCAAATTAAGCTAAATTCCTTCCAACTTTAGGAATATTTATTTCCTGCCATTAAACACTAAAATATACTTAATAAACAACCATTATTTACAAAATCCTATAAATATGAGAATAAAATCCTATTAAAGTGTATATAAATATACACTCTATCAAATATCCGGACACTTAACACTTTGCACGTCCTCGTGCAAACTAATACAATATAACTATTAACTACTGACTAGTACCACTTCCGTAGGTGATCACGGTTGCATTTCGCATATGCAACAAGCCTTTTAAACCCCTAGGTAGCCCTAGTGGACGAGTGAGGTCTCGTGAGGGCCTATAGCGAATGTACCCACAAAATCCATCTAGCTCATGTAAAAGATTTAATGTCAATGCAACACCACACATACAAGTCCTCTCATGCTGCATCAACTTAAGAAAAAATAATTATGCAATGTCTTGGTGTCGAAGGTGCAAGTATTCACATAATATACTCAAAGAACATGCATAAGCTCTCAAAAGTCCATGTCAAATGTAAGAATAAGTTGGTAACCATGCTAAGCCCACAAGCGTACATCTTTGAGTCAAAACTTGGGATTTATAATAACTCACCTTTCACTCATAAAAGAATATTCACTCAAAAACAAGGGTAAGTGTATCACTTCATTCCAACAAAATCATAAGCATGCTTGACATTTGATATCAACCTAACTTTAACACAACATACATCAATGATGATAATCAAAAGGTATTCGGGTTGTAACGGGACTAGGGACAATGTATGTCAAGTAAAGCCAAAGAAGGTGAAATATCAAAAGCTAGTACCCAACACTAAACACTAAAATATTTATTTCCTTCCAACTATAGGAATATTTATTTCCTGCCATTAAACACTAAAATATAATTAATAAACAACTATTATTTACCAAATACTATAAATATGAGAATAAAATCCTATTAAAGTGTATATAAATATACACTCTATCAAAAAAAATATTTATGACATCATCATGACGTGACTTCTCATTGTTCTCATAATAAGAGGGTTTCCATTGGAGCGCGACTCTTATTATTATTTACTAATTATTTATACCTCACAAATCATTATCTAATAATTAAAAATTATACCAGATTATATATTGAAAGAAGAATCATATATTCAAGCAAGAATCGGAGAATTGAAAATTTCGCCATATTTAGCACAATTTTATATTTTCTTTTTTGTTAAAATTCATTGTATGTTTCTCTTAAAAGTACAGTAATTGGTAAAAACACACATATATTTGTTCAATATCTGTTTCAAGAGTAAAGAACATTGTTGTATTACTTTTCTAATTTTAAATATTTCTTGTTAAAGAAAGTTATTACTATACTCGTCATACTTATTTTGTCACTTTGATCGAATTTTGATCAAAATTTTTAAAAATTATTATTATAAATACAATTGTCGTACTATAAGATTCAATTTTCAAATTTAGAAAAACACAAAAAAAATCAAAATATTATGAATTTGATCATTAAAATTAAATTAAGACAAAATAAGCTGGACGAAAGAATAAAATTTACGCACATATTTGTCTCGATTCTTTAGTACACGACTCCGATTGTACAGTTTTTTCTTCTCACGTGTTTTTGGGTGGCGATCATGATTCTCGCTTGGTGTACTTTGACTTGAAAAGTAGAACGCCATTTTTCATGAGAATTATGTTAAAATGGTACAAAATTTAAGGGGATGTTTGAATGCATATAAAAAATGCAAAATTGGAAATGAGAATGGACAATACGAGTAGGCCTGTCAATGGATCGGATATCCGATCCGATCCGACCCGATCCATACTGATTTAAATGGATATGGATTGATCTAAAAAATATCCAATCCGGAACCCAATCCGATAAGAACCATCCGAATAATAAATGGATTGGATATGGATTTAGGTTGATCCGATCCATTTATCCACGACCCGATCCGTTTAATTATATAATAATATATTATATATTATATATAATATTATTTTCAAAATATTTTATATTATAATAAGTTAAGTTATTGAAAACCCTAAGCCTTATACCTAATCTAATATTTCCTTACTCTTCCATGCACAACTTCAGGCTCCACCCTCCTAAATTTAACGTCATTATATTTTTGTTGATTAGCAAGATATCGCGTTTTTATTCTTAAATCTTAATCATGGTACATTAATTTAGTGATTCTTTCTTATAGTTTCTTAATGATGATGATTATAATCTGATTTTGATTTAATATGTGTTTTTTGTTTTTTTTATGCCAACGGAAGTTATAATACCGTGGGCAATGATCCAAGTGATTTTGATCTAATATGTATTTTTTGCATTAATCTGTAAAATTCTACAAGATTTTACATTAATTCTACCAATATTTTAACGTATATATATATATATATATCGATCAATTAAAATCTAAATTGAATATATGTATTTATATGTTATTTGTTGTTATTTTCTGACTAAGGTGGCAATCTGTCAAATAAGCATAAAGCATGTGATATACATTTCTACCATGTCTGGTTAAATTCAATTTTAGAGGTCTAAAGTAATCATCTAGATAATAATTAAAAAAAAATTGTTACCGGTTTCAAAATCGTTCCTAAAACGATTTCGAGCTGTCAAAATATTATCATTTAGTCTCTTATAACTTATAAGTGAAATAAATCTCTCGTGTATATATAATTATTATTAGGGAAATTTTTTAAATCCATTTTGGGATGCGTAATAATACATAATAATACTTCAATTAAAATATAGTTGTGGAGTGGTTGTGTTTGTGGGACACAATGTACTTGATTGGTGGTCGCTGAGATCGGCTAAAACTTTAGAGCAACTCCAACCCTTCTCTCCCCTTATGTATATCTGATGTGACATAGACAATATAGAGAATGAGAGCAGATTAATCCACTCCAACGCAACCTCCCCATTGTCTATAATTTTAGAGTTCTGTATATGGGTTGTCTATATTCACTAGTGAAACCCATTCTCTAAAACCTCTCCAGCTAGACTCCCGCCGCTTTCCAATGTCTCTCCCTTATCTATAATAGTTAGTATTTGAATAAAAGGTAAAATAAAAATGATAAAATATTGATTTTGAATTATAGAGAACCAATATAGAGAATATCATTGGAGTGAAACACCTTTTTAATTCTTTATAATTTAGAGAATCATTATTATATATTATTTTAGATAACCATTACAAAGAATGAGGTTGGAGATGCTCTTAGTTGTCGACTGTCGGATTATTTTATTCCATTGGACAAATTTTTATTTTTTTTTTGAAATAATGGTGTTAATTCCATAATAAAAAGACATATGGCATCTACACCAATTATCGAATCGAATAAACAGTAATTTTCAATCGCCAGTTCTCATGAAAAGACAGTTAAGCGATATTTTGAAGATAGTTAAGCGATATTTTGAAGATAAAGTAGTATATAAAAATACAAGTACCCACTTCTTACATCCTCGTTGGATTACTGGTACCTTCTTCATCATGCCCCGATGGAGCTATCGACCAAAGCTGCAATCCCATATAAAATTTCATCACTAAATCAAGACCCCTGCTCACAATTAAGAAGCGAATAACAAAATCAAAACCATAAAGATTCATCAAAACTAAAGAAATCCTGCAGATCTGAAATCCCAGATATTAAAACATACCAAACACACAAAGAACACACCAAACTCTCACAAGGAGAGATAAACTAGACCCAAATAAATTGGGAAAACTTTCACCAAGAAGGGAGATTATTGAAAAATAAGAACAAAAATAAAGAAAATTAAAAGATTTGGGGCTTTCAACCGGTGAAAACCGATGGAAGGCCGGCGATTAGGCAAGAAAAAAGAAGGGAAAAGTGAGGCGGCTGTGGAGAGAGAATAGATTTATGCCTTCCATTGGACAAATATTAAAATTTACTTCATATTAACATTTTTTTCTAGTCAAATATTAAAATTTACTTCCTATATTTCTATTATTTTTTTTACCTTACCTAAAATTCATGCGATACACGATTTTTTTTAATATTATATGAATTTTTTATTTAATTGAATTGAAATTTTTAGACGTAAATTTTATAGGCTTGAAATTTTATAGGTGTATAATAATTATATATATACACGTATATATTGCATATTGTATGTGATATTTTTAAATAGTAAATGCACCTAATAGATAGTTGGAAAGGTAATTGATCTATAATATTATTATTTAATTTTATTAAATAAAATTTCTCATAATATTTATATAAAAGGAGGAATTTTACATAAAAAATAGAATGGATAACGTGTTTCATCTAAAATGGATTATTGGTTAGTCTCTAATTATAATATTATTAATTTATTTTATTAGATAGAATGACCGATCGAAAATTAAAATAACGAATTTAAAATTTTCGATTTTAATATTTTAAAACCCGTGCGATCCACAAATTTTATTAATATCATATGTTTTTGTTATTTTATTAAGATATGAATTTTATAGACATAAAACTTTTAAATGTTATGATTTAATAATAATATTGTATATACATTGCCCATACAATTTTAGAAAATTTAGGGATTTTAGTTAGTTATTACTAGTTATAATATCATTATATTTGTTGTGGAATAAAAACTAGGCTACTAGTATTGCGGCTAGGGTTTATGTATTTAATGCAAAGGTGTGTGAGCTTCGTGCTTTAATGGCTGCTCTTGTGTTCGTGGCTGACTCTGCCTTCACAAGATGCCTACGTACTTTGATGGATATCAAAGATCAAGCCAAAAAACGTAGTTCTAGGGTGAGGGGTCTGACCCTTTATATAGGCTGAGAAGCCTTAGAATTAAGGTAGGAGTTGGAGACTTAATATATAAGTCACCTCCTTGAGGAAAGTTCTAGACTCCTTCCTTGTAGGAGTCTGTTGCCATATCGAATTGGATGCCTTGGAGGCTAAGTCTTGTAGAGATAATGTCCTTATCCAACTCTTATTGCTGAGCTGTTTATTTCTCTCTATATAAATTACGAAATTAATATCAAAATAGGGATTCTGACCTCATTAATGGGCCCCACGTTTGGACCATGCTGGGTTTAATTAATGCCATATTAAATGTGTCTTTAGGGCTTATTTTTAGCCCATATCATTTGCCCCCCAACTTCTAGGAAAACTGATCAGGTTTTCCTTGAAGTTTTAACGATCCTTTCCAAGACTCGGGTCAGGGTTCATCTTTATACACTAGTGTTTCACGAGTATTGTCTTTATGTAAAGCGTGGAGCGACCGACGCGTTTACGACAATGTTAATTCGATGCTAATCGGCACTAATCAGCCTTAACGACATTTAAACAATGTTTAAACGACGTTGAACGGCATAAAACGGCACTAAACGGTACTAACTAGCCTTAAACGACACTTAAACAACGTTTAAGTGACGCCAACCGGCATTAAACGACACTGAACGGTGCTTATCGGCACTAACGGTGCTAATCGGTACTTAATCGGTGCTTATCGGCACTGACGGTGCTATCGGCACT
Organism: Saposhnikovia divaricata; assembly: GCA_036435485.1. NCBI lineage: Eukaryota > Viridiplantae > Streptophyta > Magnoliopsida > Apiales > Apiaceae > Saposhnikovia > Saposhnikovia divaricata. The sequence continues at coordinate 5,716,802 of CM071597.1, read as the reverse complement.
TAATCGGTGCTTATCGGCACTAACGGTGCTAATCGACACTTAATCGGTGCTTATCGGCACTAACAAGCCTTGAACGACACTTAAACAATGTTAAGCGATTCTAAATGGCGTTAAACGGTGCTAAACGGCACTAGCGAGGGTCCGGGGGCAGCAGCCCCCGGGCGGGGTCCAAGGGGCGGCAGCCCCTGGCGGGGTCGAGCTGCCAGGTCAGCTTGGAAATTTTTTATTTCCAAGGGCTAGTACTATTCAGAAATTATCATTTCGACTCAAATTTCTGAATTTTGATCACAAATTTCGATCAGGAAACTTCACATTTTTCGACCAGGATTTCGACCAGGATTCTGGTCGAAATAAGGTTTGATTTTTCTCCTAGTCGAACGGATTTTCGACCAGGATTCCTGGTCGTTTCGACCAGGATTCTGGTCGAAATAAGGTCTCAATTTTCTCCTGGTCGAACGGATTTTCGACCAGGATTCCTGGTCGTTTCGACCAGGATTCTGGTCGAAATAAGGTCTCAATTTTCTCCTGGTCGAACGGATTTTCGACCAGAATTCCTAGTCATTTCGACCAGGATTCTGGTCGAAATAAGGTCTCAATTTTCTCCTGGTCGAACGGATTTTCGACCAGAATTCCTAGTCATTTCGACCAGGATTCTGGTCGAATTAAGGGTCCAATTTCGTGGCCTCGTCGAAGAGTTTTTCGACCAGGATTCTTGGTCATTTCGACCAGGATTCTGGTCGAATTAATGGCCTTTTTCGTGGCTCAGTCGAACAATTTTTCGACCAGGATTCTTGGTCATTTCGACCAGGATTCTGGTCGAATTAATGGCCTTTTAATGGCTTGGTCTGTCAAGACCTCGATTTTACGTGACTAAAAAGTAAGGTCTCAATTTTCTTGAGCCCATGACCGTGTCTAAAGCAAACTTCTCTATAGCGGAGTGATTCAGGTCAGCTTCATGAAGCACCTTGGTGACATAGTAAATGGGTTTCCAAACCTTCCACGAGAAAGCTTCAAAATCCTTTCAAAGGTTTCATGCTTGCCTAATCTTACATAGAATTACTTTGAACCTTTCATCCACCTTGTTGGAATGTTGATTCAGTTACTCATTCTTGAGTTGTTCACGAATCTCTTGATCCAAGGTTGGATCTGATAGCTTTGTTGGCCTTCTAAGGCTTCAACTTAGTTCCTTAGCCCTTGATTTATAACACAAGGCCTGGATTCTAAGGTTGATGTTGGTGTTCTAGATCACCAACACGAGGTTTCAGGTCAATATGAGGTGTTTGTTATGCCTTAAATGGTTTCGTGAACCTTGACTTGTGACCTTTCGGGCCTTAACTTATTTGCTGAGACCTTGGTTTTAAGGTTATTATCAACCCTTGATTCCCTTGATTCTCATTCTAAGATGTAGGAATGATGAAGTCCCTTAGTTCTTGCCCCCCTTGCTTCATACGGAGGAGGTCTTACTTTTCAGTTGATCGTTCAGGGAGTTCACTTGCTCCTCAGCGTTTGACTTCAAGTCCGGTGTGTCTTGGATGGTTGTTAACCTTCTTTTCTTGATTCTAGGTTTCCAACCTTCTTCTTATGCTCACAGGACCTTGCTTTGGTTTATATTCGATTGAAGGCTCTTGATTCGAGTCCTTAAACTTCAAATGACAAATTTGAGATTCAAGATTTTAAGTAAGGAATGACAAAGGACCTCTCATCTCAACACTCTCACTAACTGTTTCTGTGCCTTCAAGGCATTATCAGGGAGCCAACTAGTCTCGAGATGAGCTCGAAGAGGGTCTATCCTTCAGCTTACATCAACTGGTGCTACCAATTTTGATTCGATGGTGGGGTCTTCAGGACCTGGAAGCAAAAGCTCTCTGCATAATTCTTTATCTCAGAAGAGCCATACTTAGACTGGGCTTCGGCCTTAATGTTCTTTTTTCTCTTGGGATATACTCAACATGGCATTTATCGAGCGGGGCTACCACGGCTTTCACAATCCTCAAGTGTTTGGCCATATTCTTTTCTCTAGCCTCAAACTCTCCATTGACTTGTGAGACTACCAGATTTGAGTCTCCACAAACTTTCAGGTTCTTCACCCTCAGGGCTCTCGTCAATCCAAGGCTGGCCATCAGAGCTTCATACTCCGCCTCGTTGCAGGTTGTTTGGAAGTCCAATCTTCAAGGCATACTCGAGTGTGAACCCATCGGGGCTTTGCAGAAATTAACCTGCACCACTGGTCCCCATGAAAATAGAGCTTTTTGTTTTTGATGCCCCATCATTATAGAGCATCCAATATTCCTTCTTCTCTTCCAGGGGTTTCTCACCTTGCTGACCTTCCTAGTCTATTACCTCCTGCCCCCCGACTTCTTGGTTGTCAATGGTATATTCAACCACGAAGTCAGCTAGAGCCTGAGCTTTGATGGCCGTACTAGGCTTAACATCGAATTCTTTTAGTTAGATTGCCCACTTGATGAGCCTTCCATTGGCTTTCATGCTATGCAATATGTTTCTTCAGCGGGTGCTCCATCAGGACTTCAACGTTTGTCTTTATCCAGGATCCTTCAAGGACTTAAACTCTTATCTGCTGTAACCTAACTCTACCATTCGAGGTATGCATTCGTTTGTTTTCATTCGTGTATTCTTTTATTTTCGGTACTTGGTCTTCTTTGACTCACACATAAGGTGCTTGGCACATAAATAAAATCACAATCAATGAATGGAAAACAATCTTGCATTAATAACTTGAAATGGGTTCAACCCTTACATAGAGTACTACTGTCCTACTCGGAGCAACATGCTCTGCAATGGTTTTAATGAACCTTATTTCTACTTCTACTATATAAATATGAAGCTAAGTCCTACTAGAATAACTTAAGCCCAATCGGAGTTTTGCAAGACTAGGCCTGTACCACTTGATTTTGTTTTTGATGCTAGAGCACCCACCACTCCTTCTGGTCTCCTCATTCTTATTCTGAAGTTCACTTCCTGCTTGGGGTACTACCTCCTGCCCCCCGACTTCTTGGTTGCCAATGGTACACTCAACCACAAAGTCAGTTAACGCCTTAGCCTCAATTGCTGTCCGAGGCTTCTGTGTGATGTCCCCTGCTGACCTTTCTTTGTGTTCCTTACCACTGTGGACATCTATGTCTTCAATCGGAAGGACCTGCCCCCCGACTCCATCAGGCCTTAACGAGGCTACATAACAGCTTCGTGCCATCTTCTGATCACCTTTATGTTCTCCAACACCATTCCTGGTAGGGAACTTGATCTTCACATGATAAGTTGAGGCAACAGCCTTGAATGCATGAAGTCCAGTCCTTCCAAGGATAGCGTTGTATGTTGAAGCCGCCTTGATTACCAGGAAGTTCAACATCTGAGTGGCCTCCTTGGGCTCTTGCCCAATAGTTACAGGCAGCTGAATAGTCCCTTCAACTTTGGATTTTACTCCATTAAATCCGTATATAGGCATGTAATTGGGGGTCAACTGAGAATCAGTGTATCCCATCTTCACAAACGCATCATGAAACAGAATGTCAACGGAAGCTCCATTGTCTATCAAGACTCGCTTCACCTCCGAGTTTCCAATCACAGGAGTTATGACCAACGGGTCGTCATGGGGGAACTTCACTCCTTCCAAGTTTGAATCATCAAAGCTAATCGCTACCTCAGTTTTTGCACGCTTCGGGGCCTCTCCCACGATGTGCAACACCTCTCGGGCATAAGCCTTTCGAGAGTTCCTAGTTGTCCCAGCCGCAGTCGGGCCTCCTGAGATCAGGTTGATTACTGGCCCTCGGGGCTGTGGGTTGCGATCTTGATCGTCATCCCTTCTATTATAGTCTCTTCTCTGATTAGCACGGTCTTCACCCTTAGTGAAGTGCCTCAGCTTCCCTCTACGGATCAAAAACTCAATCTCATCTTTGAGTTGCTTACAATCGTTAGTGTCATGCCCCACGTCTCTATGGAATCTGCAATACTGATTCTGGTTTCTCTTTGCGGGATCACCCCTGAGTGGCTTCGGCCATCTGAAATCCTTATCATTCTCAATGTCCAACAAGATTCGACTCCTAGGAGTATTCAACCTTGCATACTCAGTGAACCTTGACCCTTGGTTCTTCTTAGGGGCAGAGTCGGAGTCCTCGCTAGTTCGGGGATACTTGTCCCTAGAATCATACTCTTGATCATCATAGTCCTGGTCTTGCTTTCGCTTCTTGGAGTCATTGTTACCTCCTCCTCCACCTACGGTGGTTTCTTTCTTCAAGCTATCCTCAGCTTTAATATACTTATCAGCCCTTCGTTGGAGCTCAGCCATGTTCTCAGGGGGATGCTTCGCCAATGATCTCTTGAAGAAGAGGTCAGTGGTTCCGTGCTCCAGGGCTACCATTGCCACCTTATTTTCCAAATCAGTGATATTCAGGGTCTCCTTAGTGAATCGCTTGAGGTAATCCCTCAGATTTTCATTCTTTCCTTGCACCACATACATAAGAGATGCGGAGCTCTTCTCATGCACCCTTCCGCTAATGAATTGGCTAACGAAGGCGGCACTCAACTCCTTAAAAGAGCCAATAGAGTTCGCAGGCAATCGGCTATACCATCTCTGAGCCATGCCCGACAGGGTTTGGGGGAACGCTCTGCACTTTAGGGCATCACTTGCAGGCTGCAGCAGTAGTGCGTTCGAGAATGTTCTCACATGGTTTGCGGGATCACCCGTTCCATCATAAGCCTTTATTGTAGGCATCTTAAACTTCCTTGAGATGTGAGCATTCATCACTTCCTCGGTGAACGGGGGTGTTGGATCATCAGGATCTCCGAGAGGCATCAGATCTTTGGGGTTTCCCTTGGGAATTTCCATCCTTGTGGTTGTTCTTCCGAATGAGGCATCAGCCCTTCTTTGTCTCCTTGAAGACCTCTCCAAATCAATGATGGGAATCCTTCCTGCAGTTGGAGGAGGCTGAGTTTGATTTAGCCTAGCTTGTTCCCTTGCCATATCTTCCTTCAATTTTAAGATCTCGGCCTCATAAGCCTTGATCCTTTCAGCAGTTGTCAAAGATTGTCCATCACGGATGTCTTGAGTCCTCCTTCGAGGTTCTCTACTAGCACGTCGCCTCCTCGGGGCTTCATCACGGTCATCATCCTCATCGTCGGAGGAGGTTTCATCAGTATAAGGACCCGAATAATCGTGATACTCTCGATCTCGGATCTGCAAAGCGTGACCACTTGGGCCTGTCCCTTGGATAGGAGGATAATTAGGCAGCCCGTATGTCGGGTTAGTACTCACGGGGAGATCTGTAGTGTGGATCTGGACCCCATGCGATGGGTTGTTCGGATCAATCAGAGGAGAGACCACCATCTGAAGAGGATTGGTTTCTCGTCTTGCACGGGTAATCGGAGATAATGTACTCTCAACGTGGGGGATCGCCCCTGATTGTTGAGAAACTTGAGATTGGGTGATCGCCCCTGATGCTGGCGGAGCTTGTTGGGCAATCGCCCCTGATGCTGGGGGAACCTGTTCGGTGATGGGTGGAGCAGATCTGAGAGGTATGGCCTCAGTTGCAACTGGTGCTGTTCTTCGTGTTTGAACCATGGTTGATGTTGTCTTCCCACAGACGGCGCCAAATGTTGTGGAATAAAAACTAGGCTACTAGTATTGCGGCTAGGGTTTATGTATTTAATGCAAAGGTGTGTGAGCTTCGTGCTTTAATGGCTGCTCTTGTGTTCGTGGCTGACTCTGCCTTCACAAGATGCCTACGTACTTTGATGGATATCAAAGATCAAGCCAAAAAACGTAGTTCTAGGGTGAGGGGTCTGACCCATTATATAGGCTGAGAAGCCTTAGAATTAAGGTAGGAGTTGGAGACTTAATATATAAGTCACCTCCTTGAGGAAAGTTCTAGACTCCTTCCTTGTAGGAGTTTGTTGCCATATCGAATTGGATGCCTTGGAGGCTAAGTCTTGTAGAGATAATGTCCTTATCCAACTCTTATTGCTGAGCTGTTTATTTCTCTCTATATAAATTACGAAATTAATATCAAAATAGGGATTCTGACCTCATTAATGGGCCCCACGTTTGGACCATGCTGGGTCTAATTAATGCCATATTAAATGTGTCTTTAGGGCTTATTTTTAGCCCATATCAATATTATTTTGTTAAAAAAAAAAATCGTTATTGTAAACTTTTTGAACTATTAACATTCCATCAAATAATCATAACAAAATTTAAATTCCATAATACTCATATAATAAAATCCCAAAATATCATAATAATATTCTAAAAATCCAGAAATGTAGCTAAATAAAATAACCCAATGTAATCCATAGAGACGCAGCTTCTCAAATCTAAATAGCTAAAAACTAGAACATTATTAAGTGACACTGGTTCGACTCTAATTCAATCCAAATGCCACACTAGCAGTTGGTACCTGAAAATTCATAAATAATGAATCACACAATCCAACAAGATAAATCAAAGTTCACAATTTCATAGTTCGTAAATCACAGTTCCAAAATCAAAACTAAAAAAGGTATAAGAAATTCAACAGTTCACTAAGGTCACAAGGTGTCAATAATGCGCCACTTACTAAGGTATCATAAAGTGTGCACTCCTGAAATCATCATAAAGAGTACGTTCTAGTAAGGTATCATATGCTAGTTCTAAAACTATACACCATTACTAACGAATTCATAACTAGCTCAGAATTCTTATATCTAAAAATTCATACTTAATCCAAATTTTCGTAATAAAAATATAAAACATTTTAAAACATTTCAAACATGAAAGCATTTTAAAAATATATCGGAGAGTACGAAAAATTAACTTACCTCAATTACGATAATCACTTAAGTATACGATCCAATCCTAAATAAATATTTTACAAAACAGATAAGAATTTAGTCCATGGTTGACCCTAAGCAAATTAAATTAGTAAAATTAAGTACATATATATGTTCTTCATATTGGTGACTCAACAGGAATTATTTGAAAACAACATATTATCATTTATCTCGGATCTAATATTCTTACATGCATGCAATCTAATGGAGATAACATGTAGGATAACTAATACAAATCTTATGACACGTACGTACATGATGTTAACATAGCAAAATAAATATGCCAAATGGTAGGAAGCCTAGGTACATACCATAAAGAGCATTAGGTACATTAGGTACATGCCAAAAAGAACATATAGGCACATCATCCACAATTTATCTCTTAGTAACATATACCAAAATTATTTAACAATAACACAAATAATTACATACGATATCATAATTTACAAAAATAATATTAATTTTCAAGATTATGTATATACCAAGAACCAAATGATTTTTTTTTTAAGTGTAAATCTTATTCGATATTTTTTATAAATTCCGAGAAATAATATAACATTTATACAATATGTAATTTGATTAAATAAAACATTCATTAAATTTAAAACCAAAAAAACAGAACTTTACATATATAATTAATACACTTTCGATAAAATACGATCTCCATAATACTTGGATGACAATCTAAACCGTTTCACCAAGTAGACGACCGTCATGTATGGAGTCATGCATATATCATATATGCCATGTAAATCAAAATTAAAGTATCAGGTATTCAGGTGTCATGGGCTATAGTTTAACAAAAAGAAAAAACTTAAAAAAAACAAAAGAAAGCATGTTGGTCTTGTAAATAAATACGGGTGAGGATCCTCTGTCCCCTTCTTTGTGTCTCCTTTTGTGTCCCCTATAGAAAATGGGTGCTTCTGGCGGGGCCCATTATAAGGAAAATGGAAATAAAATATTTTTATTTCCACTTTCCTTACAATGGACCCCGCCAGGGACACCCTTCTATAGGGGACACAAAAGGAGACACAGAGAAGGGGACAGAGGATCCGGGCTCAATAAATACACATAACATACCTAACAACGGTGAAAAGAAGCCGCGACGGAAGAAAATGGTGCATCATATATTATATAAAGAGATTTATTGAAGCTACGTGTGCACTGCCATACTAATCTACTTTGGATGATATGATAGTTATCGAATTTAACTTAGTATTTTAGTGTAACAATTATTCTACTAAAAAGATATATATAAACTAATTATACATTAAAAATGTAAAAATGATATATTAATCATGCAATTAAATCAATAAATAACACCCATACTTGAGCATGTACATAAGTCGATTAATCACATAGTTTCGTAAAATAAAAACTAAAATTTAAGTTCAAAATCCGATTTAGAACAATAATTAATAGATTTAACAAATTTAATTATAATAATATAATTTCATTTATAAAATTATGGGTTATTAAAGTTATATTATTGGATAAGAATAGGTTTTGTTAGAAAAAATATAAAAGAATGTGTTTTAACTGAAAAATAAATTAGTTATTGGAAAAATGTAAAAAAGTGACATGTTTTATCTTAAAGTAAATTGATTAGTTATTTATATTTGTATTTTTTTATGCCTTTCAATGTTTCGATTTTAATGTATTAGTGTAGATAGATAAATATAAGTAAGGATAATTAAGTAAAAATACGAAATACAAATTAAAACATGTAACAAAATTTTTAATAGTTCGGCTATTGTAATATAGTATAGATAGTATAAATATGAACACGGAGATTAAGAAAATGTGTAAAATAATGGAGAAAAAAAATAAGAAAGTTGAGTTAAATGATGAGATTAATATTTAATGTATAAAGTGAGTATAGTGGAGAAAAGAAATGAATGTAGTTAATTTTTTATTTTATAAAATTTTATTACTTTTAGAAACTTTTTAAAATGTAAAAAACTGATAGAGATATTTAAAAAAGGGTATAGAAATGGATGAGTGGGAGAAAGTATTCAAATTTTGAAAATCGTAAAAGTAACTAAAAATGAATATTCCTAACAATTTAAAAAAAAGAAGATATTTATCCCTTTTTTACCTGTAAAACTGTTGCACACTCGCACATAGTCAAAAAGCTGGGGGAATCTACACTGAAATTGATCCATTTTCACAATACGCCAGCGGCAGCGGCCCAATTATTCCACCTCATCCTCCCTCGCTAATCACATTTTCTTCACTTTAAACATCTTCCTTTGTTAATTCTATATAATCAAATCCAATAATTCTAATCTCTCTCACTATTCTTTCCATCTCTCTCTCTCTCTCTCTCTCTCTCTCTCTCTTCAACAATGTCAATCTCTCTCCATCTCTCTCGCTTCTCTCCCGCCGCCGCGCCGGAACTCAACCGTTTTTCTTGCCGGAGACTCGTGCACTCCGTCCGCTGCGCTGTGCCGGCTGTGAGCACCGGCGATTCGCAGTTTGATACTAAGGAGTTTCGGAAGAATTTGACTAGGAAGGCGAATTATAATCGTAAAGGCTTTGGTAGGAAAGATGAGACGCTTCAAGATATCAAGAAAGAGTATTATAGTAAGCTCCCTTTCTGTTCTTTTACGATCCTCTCGATAAATGAATAATCTCGATAAATTATTAATGTTTTTCGCTCTCGGCAATATTTGTTATTTATTTAATGAGGTTTAATTGTATACACATTTACTGTAAGCTCCTTTATTATATAGAATCTCGATAAATTAATAACCTCAGAAAATTTATAGTGTTGCGTTTGGAGAGGTTTAACTGGTTATAAGTAGCACTATAGCAGCAATTTGTTATTTACCATGTATAGTTATGGCTGATCGCGTTATGTTTTTACTTGTATATATGATGTGTTTGCGTGTTTACGCATTCGATATTTTGTTAATTCTAATAGTCTTGTAGATCAAGAGTATTACAGTGAGTTGTTATATTTAATTGCAAATTGCGATTTGTGACCGTGTTTTGTTGATTGTAATTTTGTAATTTGATACTTTTTTGGTTGTTTTTTGTGCGGTTTGTGGTGATAGTTTGGTATAGCTTGTGTTGTAAGTTTGCGTACTTGTGTGGGATCACATGTTTAGCAGTAGATCTTTGTGTTTGATGACTAGTGATTTGTACTATTGTGACTTGTAATTTTTAGCTGATTTGTACTATCTGTAAGCTAATATGTTTGTACTCTTACGTGACCCTTTAAATATGTGTTCATCCGTGCTCCTGTAAATATAGACTCCAGTAGATTACTGATGATATTTGCCGAAATGTAGATTTTAGTAAGTCTATAAGTCTATTCCTTAATATAGACTTCAGTGTGTAGTTGAACTATTGTATTCTAAACATTTACTAAGTAAAATTGGTGCAGATGGTAAGTTTTCAAAAATAAATAAAAAGTTGTAGGGTAGAGTGGTTTATAGCTCTCTTTTTTTTTTGTATTTTTTGCTAGTGGATATATGTTGAGATGCTGAATTTTAGAGTATAGAATTGACTTTGGTAGATTTGAAATGACTACCGTCTACCGGTGACCTCTTGGTGAGGGTTCAAATCTTGTCAAAGACAATATGTGTGAATGAGCGTGTTGAAAAAAAAAAAGATTTGCAATGACTAATGTGCATATATACTTGCCACAATCAGTACAAAATGTACAATCTCAGAATGATGTGTATTATTGTATTTGGGGGGGAGGGGGATGAATTTATATATCTGGCTTAAAAACGTTTTACATTATAAACAACAACGAGAGTTTTGCATCAAAAATCTGTTCTTGATGAGGCCATTTGGGCAGGCACTGATAATATTTTAGAGTTCCTTATGTCAATCCTTTTATTTAACATTCCTAAAGCCTGTGCATAAGTGCATCTGTTGTTGTGAACACCTGGTACATATGTGGATTCCTAATTGTTTACCAGTCTATATACTTTCCTCAGCTTGGTTCAATATAAAGAATTCGGTGCAGATAATAGTTGTCATGTTTGATTTGCAGGTGACATCATACAAACTCTGAAGGCAAATGGGTATGAATATACCTGGGGAGATGTTACTGTAAAACTTGCAGAATCATATGGATTTTGCTGGGGTGTTGAGCGGGCAATCCAGATCACTTACGAAGCAAAGAAACAGTTCCCAGAAGAGAAGATATGGATCACAAATGAAATTATTCATAATCCTACTGTTAGTAAGGTACATAGCTTTTCAAATTTTCCTTCCTTTTTGATATCAAGATAGCATATGTCTCTCACTAAAGATGTTCGTGGTCATGGGTAAGTAAGTGGTTGCATTATTGGTTTGGTGTATAATCCAAGTTTAGCCATCACTCTTGTGAGATACTTGTGTTACTTCATGTAAAGTTTCCTACTCATGGGCATACACATTTTCCTATGGATGTTGCACAAATTATAATATAGAGAACATCGTATGTTAGACCTATTTTCTTCCTCATAATAGGATTAGTAACATTTTGATCATGGTACTTTGTACATGATAGCACCCTACTTTTTTCACATAAGCTACATATTTTGAATACGAACTTTGTATGTCAAGGTTAGTGACACAGACACTTCATTAAGTAATCATGGTTTTACTTTGGGTCAGCTAGCGAAGCATTTGCATATGTTAGTCCACCCATAAGCCTCATGTGGAAAACTCTGATTTTAGCGCGCATAATTAAGTAAAATGTTTTAGTTGGGTCTGGAGTCTGGACCTTCTCATCAGATATGTACAAATATGAATATTTTCCTTTTTAGTTACTCAATAATTTTTTAAGACTTTGAACTCATCTAGATGTTCTTTTTCGTAATTGCAGCAATTTAAGAATATGAATATCGAGGATATCCCAATTGAGGGTGGAAAGAAACAATTTGAGGCCATTGATAAGGGTGATGTTGTGCTGCTACCTGCTTTTGGAGCTTCTGTTGAAGAAATGTTAGTCTTGGATAACAAAAATGTACAAATAGTTGACACAACATGCCCATGGGTATCTAAGGTATTTTTCGAAATCAAGTGTTATTATTCTCTCAAGTCCAGTGCATTACATTTTTGTCCAGCACCCACCTCACACTGAAACATTTATATAATGTTTTATAAAGGTCTGGAATTCTGTTGAAAAGCACAAAAAGGGAGAGTACACTTCGATCATCCATGGTAAATATTCTCACGAGGAGACAGTAGCGACTGCATCATTTGCTGGAAAATATATTATAGTTAAGAGTATGGCAGAGGTATGTTATTGTGTCGGTTTACTATTCTATGATTTTTTTTTACTGCTAATAACTGGATTTGAGATAATTATTTACTTCTCTAATTTAGGCAACTTATGTGTTTGATTACATTCTCGGGGGTGAGCTTGATGGATCTAGCTCAACTAAAGAGGCCTTTTTGGAGGTGGAATTTCTTGGTTCCCTTTTCAGTGTTTGGTTTTAATATTCTAAATATGATTTTGATTTGTGAGTCTGTGTTGTGAACAGAAATTCAAAAATGCAGTCTCTAAGGGTTTTGATCCCGACACTGACTTGGTAAAAGTTGGAATTGCAAACCAAACTACAATGCTTAAGGGAGAAACGGAGGAGATTGGTATGTTAGTGTCCCACGCAGCTCTTTCTCCCTATCCTGGTCGGTGTTATATGTCGGCAGTTCAGCTTTGTAATGTCTAACTTATTTTCATGTTACCAGGGAAATTAGCGGAGAGGACAATGATGCGCAAACATGGAGTAGAAAATATCAACGATCATTTTATAAGTTTTAACACAATCTGCGATGCTACCCAAGTAAGTTTCATGCGTACCTTATGTGTTCCGTTTTATTGACATATAGTTGACACAATCGTAAATCTAAATTTTTATGGCATGCCACATTTCATTCTGTCTGGGTTTAGTTGTTTTTTCAGGCTTAAGTATGTGTCAATGTGTCCCTCTGTACTGATACTAGAATAACACTTAAGACAAAAATCTGCAGCACGAAGATTGAGTAAGCCAGCAATGCACATATGCCAAATATAAGAGACTAAAGTGAAATTATAAAAATAACCACCTATGAAATTCATTACAAATTAACGATTTGAGAAGATATTTAATGGCTGGCATAGGTTTAATTTACTTTCAGCAACTTCAACAGGTACGAAGGAAGTACCTTGGCCTGGTCACTTCTTGATAGGATTACATATTTTGGCTTAAATTTTCATTTCTGTGTTTTTCAAAGTTGCAAACTTACAACTGTACTACTCCATTAGGATTGTTAACATTGATTTGTTCCAACTTCTCCTCAAATAAATGTTATACGCAACCTAGATCAGGTTCCTTGCCATGTAATGTGTGTTTGATCAACATGTCAATGGTATTTTTTTTTTACATAGAAAACCAAATAATCAACTTCATGCAAGTTTGAGTTATGCTTACGAACCATGCGACAAACTGAGGGTGCTAAAATTATTAGTAGAAGTGTCAATTTCATAATTTCTTTTGGTAGAAGCCACCCTATACATATTAATGTCATCAGGCAGTGTGTGTATTTGCAACTAGCTATCTGCTAAGTGCTACCAGTACAGTATCTTACTTTTCTGTGCGGAATACTGATTTTTCTTTAGGAGCGACAAGATGCTATGTATAAACTGGTGGAAGATAAGCTGGATCTTATGTTAGTTGTTGGCGGCTGGAATTCGAGCAACACTTCACACCTACAAGAGATTGCAGAGGAATATAAAATACCATCCTACTGGGTTGACAATGAGACAAGAATAGGTCCTGGAAACAAGATAACTTATAAGTTAATGGTAAGTATACCAATAACTTAATCATAGTTTCGAGTTAGCATTTTTTTGTTCATTTGATGAAGTTCAAACTATTGTACCAGCACGGTGAATTGGTTGAGAAAGAAAACTGGTTACCAGAAGGTCCTGTAAAGATTGGTGTAACTTCCGGTGCAAGTACCCCCGATAAGGTAAATCATTCCATTGCAATATATGCATTGTTATATTTGTCGTAGTTGCTCCCTCTGCCCAAATCTAATGTAGAAGTTTTTTGAATTGCAAACATATGAAACTGAACTGATATATTGTAAACAAACTTGTACAGGCTGTCGAGGATGTCCTCATAAAGATATTCACTATCAAGGGCGAAGAAACCCTGCAAATGGCATAGACTACTGTTGAACTTACGTATGAGGTTGTAGCTGTTAATATCTAGCCAGGTATCCGATGAATAATTCTGATCATGTTTTGTATACATATAAAGAGAGAACAGGTGTTGTACTTTAAAAACTACCCAACTTTGTAGGACACCAGGTGTTGTATCTTGTTTTCATTTGATTCGGTCTGTAATCTTATAGTTACCATCGGCTTGCTTGGCCAGTATCAATATATGGACACTAGTATTTATGTTTCAACTAAATACTAGAATGACAATATATCTGACGTTGTAACTTATTGCTGGGACACCGGTGCTTTTTCTCTGTTTGTGAGAGATTCTTGCTCACAAATTTGGATACCTATTTGATAACAATTTGGATAACTATATGATAATTTCGCTGATTGTTCTTAAATTACTGAAAACTATTTTGTTATCAGTTTTTAGTAAAAAAAAAAAAAAAAAAGTTAGCAGCCACCCTTTTTAGTACACATTTTTTATTTTAGTGATTGGTTATTTTTATAAAGCAATATACACTTGCAACATATCATCCGAATTATAGATTTTTTAATTTGCAGTCGTTCTCAAATTTTCAAGTTTTCTGTCTTCTTTATTTTTTTTAATAGGTGGACTTATACGTCTGAGTATTTGTTTCACAAAAATTTCGGGATAGACGAAAATCGAATCGGATTTTTTTTCTTTATTAACAATCTTTTTTCCTAACGAAACTTATTTAAAAGAATTTAAGTTTAATTTTATATAACTCCACGTGGCAACAAGACATTAGAACAGAACACTACGACAACACCAATGTTCAGACACAAGATAAAATACGCATCAGGCCTGCAATCATTTCCATTCACATATTAAAACCAACTCACCATCCCTCACTAACCTACGCACCTCCATTCATCAAAGCTTCTTCAATGGCAGTTCCTCTACAATTCTCCCGTTTCTCCACCATCACCGGCGTCTTCTCGCCGGAAAACAAGCTCATCACCTCCCGGAAACCAAATTCCGTCCGGTGCCATGCCGGAGAGCCACCAGCGTCAGCAGTGACTGTAGATTCTGATTTTGATGCTAAAGTGTTTCGAAAGAACTTGACGAGAAGTGATAATTATAATCGGAAAGGTTTCGGACGTAAAGAGGAGACTCTTGAGCTCATGAACCGTGAATACACTAGTAAGTGCCTTGTAACAAAAGTTAAGTGTTTTTATTTATTTGATTTTATTTATCGACTCGCGTTCAGGTGAGAACAGTTTTAACGTGAACACGAAACAAAACGCTTTTGATATTGAAATGATATTTTTGTAACAAAAAGTTCGAGTGTTTGTATTTATATGAATTTATTTTAATAGATTCGCGTTCTGGTGAGAACAGTTTTAACGTGAACACGAAATAGAACAGTTTTGATATTGAAATGATATTTTTGTAATAAAAAGTTTGAGTGTTTGTATTTATATGAATTTGTTTTATTATGTTCGCGTTCAGGTGAGAACAGTTTTAGTGTGAGCACGGAATTAATTTTAATAATGACATGATATGTTTAGGTGATGTAATAAAGAAATTGAAGAATTAATTTCAATAATGATATGATATGTTTAGGTGATGTAATAAAGAAATTGAAGGAGAATGGATTTGAATATACATGGGGAAAAGTGAGAGTGAAATTAGCGGAGTCTTATGGCTTTTGTTGGGGAGTTGAACGAGCTGTTCAGATTGCTTATGAAGCTCGGACTCAGTTTCCGGATGATAAGATTTGGATTACTAATGAAATCATTCATAATCCAACTGTTAATAAGGTACTAGTCCAATTTCTTTCCGAATTTTCGTTTGTGTGTGTTAATAGTGCTGCTTATTGCTGAAATTTGGACTAGATGTAGGCAGGTAGCTATTTAATTTCCAACTATTTAAAAAATTATAAGTCGTACTGCACAAGGCTCTCAATCTCATAACAGCAAGGTCTGGATAAGGTTTGATATACGCAGAACAAGTAGACATTTGATCATCACTAAAAGAAAATGATTAGATAACTTTTGAAAGTGCAATCTTATTGTGCCACCGCATATTTTGCTGATCACACAGTTTGGAAGATGGATTCTTTCAACTAATTTCTAGTTCATATGAATATCGTATAATTTTGAATAGAGGAAATGAATTTTCACATGTATTCACTTCAATATAATTTATTTGTCAAGGTGACTACTACATTGCCTTAAGCCGTCACTTTTGTGACTGTCATGTTGAAGCTGAACCGTAGGAAACGAAACGAAACGAAACCTACCCAGTTATAATACCACTCAAAGTGGTGTCTGGGGAGGGTAGATGTACGCAGACCATGCTGTTTCCAAAGGACCCCCGGCCTAGTACAGAATTACAAATATAGAAATACAAATACAAACTAGGAAACTCACGCACACGCAGGAGTCGAACCCCTGACCTCCTTCAAAGGAGGCCAGTGACTCAACCACTGCACCAACATATTGTTGGCTGAAGCTGAACCGTAGGCTTATTTTCAAATTGTGCTTTTATCTGCAGTGGCTTGTCATATATTTGTGGGCATGTGATTTTGGTTTCTGTTTTAAAGTGGTTGCTTGGACTTCTACATTTTTTTGGGTTACTTTAGCTCACCTACAAGTAGCTAGTTGCAGTTCTCTGCTTCCTGCTACACCCAAATTGTACCAAAAAATGGCCCAAGTAGAGTGCAATGTTATGTGCATGATAGTTGTTTGGGGTCAATACTCTTGTTTAGGATCTGATGACATTTAGTTGATGAACCATTGAATTTGTTGGAAGTTGTTTTAATTTGAAACTAAAAGAATCCGTGCCTAATATCAAGCGAGTAAGAAGAAGAAAACACATGATATTTTTGTTGTTTAAGTATTTTGATGATGCTCAATGTTACTATCAATATATGGAATGTTCCCAGTTCAAAGAGTCTCCTGGTAAATTTACAGATCTACAAATATATGGATTTAATAATGTGCTCTCTTTTTGTTCAATCTTTTCTTATCATTCCCTTGCATATTCATCCATTCATAATGACTAGTAAAATACTGTCTTTGTTATCCCAGCGGTTAGAGGATATGGAAGTTAAAGATATCCCAATCTCGGATGGTAAGAAGCAATTCGATGTTGTTGACAAGGGTGATGTTGTGATTTTGCCTGCTTTTGGAGCTGCTGTGGATGAAATGATGGTCTTAAATGACAAAAATGTACAGATAGTTGACACTACATGCCCCTGGGTTTCTAAGGTACTTTTTGCATGCAATGGTTTTGGTTAAGATGATTTCCTTGCCTCTGAATATCAAATTTCTAGTGCATTTGTTCTCATGAGTATATATTCACAAGACAGGTATGGAATGTTGTTGAAAAGCACAAGAAGGGAGAGTATACTTCCATCATCCACGGTAAATATTCCCATGAGGAGACCGTAGCTACTGCATCTTTTGCAGGGACATATATCATTGTGAAGAACATGGCAGAAGTATGTATATTTTAAATAACTTTGGTTACTCTTCTCTCATTTTTTTCATCATAGACAATTGACAATACAGAAACTAGATACTCCTAAGATTTTACTCTTATTTTTGTTTTACTTTATTGAATAGGCAACATATGTATGTGACTACATTCTTGGAGGACAACTTGACGGGTCTAGCTCGACCAAAGAAGCATTTATGGAGGTATAGGCACATAGTTTTATTTATTTATGGATTTCGAATTTCCTTTTCTAATTTATATACTAATTTTACATGGTTTGTCTTCAGAAATTTAAATTTGCTCTATCCAAGGGATTTGATCCGGACACTGACCTCGTGAAACTTGGAATTGCCAATCAAACCACCATGCTTAAGGGAGAAACAGAGGAAATTGGTTAGTTCTGTTTTAGTTTCAAATCATGTTACCATTTGTTTATCTATTGCCTTCATGTGATGATTCTAGTATTTTGCAAATACAGGCAAATTAGTAGAGAGGACCATGATGCGAAAATATGGAGTTGAAAATGTCAATAACCACTTCATGAGTTTCAATACTATTTGTGACGCTACACAAGTAATTAACCTCTTTACCAAGGATTTTTGCATATTACTAGCAGATTTAAATAGTTGGTAAATGTTATGTGCCACTCTCTCCTGCACTCCCGCTCACATATTCCAAGATTTGTGTCTCTAAGTTAAGTTCATCGCATACCAAAATTTATGTAGGAGAGGCAAGATGCCATGTATAAACTGGTGGATGAAAAGCTTGATCTTATGTTAGTGGTTGGGGGATGGAACTCAAGCAACACATCACATCTACAAGAAATTGCAGAGGAACGTGGAATCCCATCATATTGGATCGACAGTGAGATGAGAATTGGTCCTGGAAATAGAATAAGTCACAAGTTACTGGTAAGTCTGTGCAAACTATTCCCTAATTTTTTATCTTCCTGGTTTCAGTTTCTTTAAAAGAATTTACACTAATGAAGGACAAAGAGTATTCTGATTTCATGTGGTCTCATTCTAACAGCACGGCGAGCTGGTCGAGAAAGAAAACTGGCTACCAGAGGGTCCTATCACAATTGGCGTAACTTCTGGTGCATCGACTCCTGACAAGGTAAACTCACTAATGGTTGATTGCATAAGCAAATCTTCTGGAGTAATAAAATTGATTTTGCTAGTTACTATTATCAACCCTTTTCTTTTGTTTTTTTCCCTGTGACTTAAAATTTGAAATTTTGGCAGAAAAGAAATTTCTATTTTTATTATTACATGCATATTGCAAACATACATAGCTAGTATGGACTATTGGAGATTGACATTAATCCTGATGATGGTATCTAAACTGAAACGGACTTGATTAGGTTGTTGAAGATGCGCTTATCAGGGTATTTGACATTAAACGCGAAGAAGCCCTGCAAATGGCCTAGACCATGGTTTCATGCTGACTACAAATATCTGTATCACGAGTTGAGAGTGGAAACTAGAAGTAGCCCTGCAAATGGCCTAGAGTATAGTTTCATGTATCTGTATCACAAGTTGAGAGAGTGGAAACTAGAATGAAAGATCTGCATTTTCTGTAACTAGATAACACTTCTAGATATATGATATGCAGCATTTCTTCGATCTGTTGTAATTCAGTTCAACTGTGGTGTGTGCTCGATGCCCTTTACTGTCTATAGTAAACTATAGTTTGTGGAAGGTAAGTATCATCACTCCAGATATGTCTATTGTGTAATATATTCATTCTTTCAATATTAGAGGCTGTTACTACAAGAAATTTCTCTATATCATTTCATGTGACATATTCATGTCTCATTTTGAATGAAAACTTGCTCAATAAATTTAAGCTGCTGCAGCCAAAAGATAAATTTCATGTTCAAAAGAATAAATTTCATCTATCAGGAATAATTAACTTGATTTTTTAATAGTATATATATATATAATTTATTCTCGAATTTGTTATCTATACTTCTTTACATCAATATATACAACACAACTGTAACAAAGAAGCCACTACTCACCTGGAAAATCCATATAACCTAGTAAAGACTCTTAAGTGCAAAAATCAACAACCATCATAGGCTGCTCAATCTTTACTTGTATCTTGTTTCTCCTGCTGCTCTCGCTGATCAAACTCTTTAAAAATGATGTTCTGCTTATCCCTATGATTCTTCTCTGTTAAGTGCAACGTGCTCATCCTGATGCTTGCCAGTTGTTATCTCATTACTTAGACTGTGAAGATGCAACTATTTCCGGCACTTGATCGAGTAAGCGATTAATTGCATCGGGGAATTCGGCCTTTGCTCGATTAGTTTTGCCTCCGACAACCACTGACGTCCCATCTTGTAATGCCCATATCTTTATTGATTGGAGAAGAGCAGAGAAAATATGTGATGATCACATAACAGGTTCAGATATAAGGAATGCCTTAAAAGTGCATTTGAAAAATCTAACCTAGGGAAGACAACAGGAATGACCTTTACAGTAACCAAAAAAAAGTAACAGAGAACAACCTAACAATGTTCTGGACAAAGAATCTATATTACTTTTAACTATTAGTTTAATAGAACAGAGGGCAGATAAATTAAAAAGAAGAAGAAGAAATTTGACCTGTGAATGCGAGAGAAAACTGATGCAAGTTGTGAGCATTAGAGCTCCGAATCCAGCGTAGACAACCGGTACTCCAGGGTCAGTCTGTAATATAGTTAACATTTTATAACCTGATAGGAAGGAGCACTCTCAAGCAGAAAATTGTATTAAGTAGGTGTTTTCTGATGGACTTGTCATGTCCTTTACCTTCAAGTTCAGGCCACTGCTACCTATTGCATCTAATACTACAATTTTTGAGCCATCGATCTCGATTGGAAGCTTAGAGCTTGGTCGTCGAATTCCTGCAAATTTGCCTTCTTGATCATAAAGGACAACTGACTGGAGATCACGAGCAAGCATAGATCTGTTTGAAACCGAAAATTGAGGATATCTTTAGAGTGAGGGAAAATTTTACTGAATGGAAATAAGTTTAAAACTTGTAAATCAATTAATTCTAATAGACAGGGTCTGATGTAAGCATACATTCCCTTAACATTTGGAGAATCAACACTTCCAATAGGTAAAATAGTTCCATAGAGCTTCTTGTCGCCTCCATTCATTTGTAAAGGTGCCATAGCCAAATTGAAAGGGCCCTCATCATCTTTGAGTACTTGTAGTGCAGAAATACTCCAATCTGTCTGGTATATAGTGATCCCACCATACCTTAGAGGATCATTTACTTTGATTGTTTTTCTCAATACCTCCTTACCCTCAAGGTCATATAGTGAAAGATCAGTGTAAAACTGAGAGACCTGAAACATTAGTGAGTCGATGAGAAAAGAATAAATAAAGAAATAAATAGAACAAACTTTTAAAAAAAAATGAAGCTTTTGCACAGTCCCTTTAAGGCTGCATACCTCTCCACTATCATAATACTCCATGTAGAACTTGTTGACATGAACCTCGGTACTAAAAGCGTTTGAAGGAGTAGATAGAAATCCACTTGGTTCCAGAACATCTCCAGCCACAAAGTTTAGACCCTGTGGAACTGTTACAGATCCTCTAAAGCTCCCTGCTGCACTAAGGGTTCCGCCAGCCATTATTAATAGCAATGCAAAATGTACTCCAATTGGAGCAAACCGTCCAGCTAGACCCTTAAAAGCATATAAAGATGGCCCTTTTAAGAATACCTACATAAGAAGAAGCAAAGCACGATTGATCTCAGAAATCAAAATAGTCTATGCAGAACACAGTTCTTGCAGAACATGCACAGACCAGAACATTTTATTTTTGGAAGAATTAATCAAAACTAAGACACAATCCTTACTTTTATTGCTTTTATATTTCACTCAAGCTATATGACATTCTGAACGCACTGTTAAAAGAAGGGATTTAGGAGAACAAGTGTGACAAACCCAGGTTGAATCCCGAGCCAAAAAAAGTCATGATTTGTTGGTGCATTTGGTAGTAATACTCTTACTTATTACTGAACAAAGTATCCCACATGCCTCAGATGTGGGATTGGGGTGTTACAATGAGTTGCAGCAAGTATATGATAGTTTCTCTCAGAATCTAATGAAAAATCTTGGGATCTACAGTTTTCCTACATGTTGAGTAGGGAAAACTGCATGGATAAGTGAAAAGGATATATTGAAGATACGTTCGCATAGTAAATTATTAACCTCATATCCGGCCCCCATCAATATGACACCTAAATCTTGAACTGAGGCACTGGGAAGAGTGTCTGAAAATTCCTGCTTTTTAATTGAATCAGGCGAATGTACGAAAGACCACCTGCAAGAAAGAGTTATGTTAAATAATACAGAGAATCAACTTCAATCACCTTCCTGTAGTAAAGGTTACAAAATTCTTAGAATCAAGCCAGACCTTCTTGCTACCTTAACGATGGGGATTTGGGTCGTAGATGTGCATGCCATAAGAGATGCTCCAAGTAGAACCAAAATTCCAAGGAAAATTGGAGATGTGAACATGTGGTCAAAGCCAAAGGGAAGAATCCATCGCCACGTCAAGAACCCAAAGACAGGGTTCTCTTCAGGATACTTTTGGAAATAATAACCTGGAGCCTCACCTTGATCAATGAATGTCCCTGCAGAATCACAGATAATTTCATATCCAAACTACTGGAGCACTCGCGACCGTTAACAAAACCCTAGATTCCCTATCATCTTATTACTCAACATTAATTCCACAAAAGTGTTCTAACTGGAATTTAAATGTTCAGGAATGTGTTTCGTGAATGTAAGTTTGGTCTATCGTAACGTACTTTGCAATCAACAGAACTCTCATTAATTGACTCTATATCAGTGGGGTGTTTAGTTGATGGTACTTTTCAGTCACCTATATTCAAACAGAAAGTTGCCTATTTTTCAATCTAAGACCTAAATTCAACATTATTTCACATACTTTAATACAAGGATTAGGATTTATTAAATGACAAAAACTTATTTCTGTATTACTTAATTGCTCCAAGTAGTTCTGGAGGCCTGCTTATAGCCCATCAAAGAATAAAACTTGTTCGGTTCTTTAGTTTGCCACTACCAGATACCACTAGTACTGGAATGCCTGTGAGAATTTCTTTGTGCTATGCTACATGTTACTTCATTCTACAATGCTGGAACAATAAGGGTTTGCTCCTCTTCTTTCTTTATAATATCTACCAATTACCAGAAAGAATAATTATAACAATAAAGTGATAGACATGACCATAATAAATAAAACACAACCAACCTCTTGCAGCAAACAATAACATTTTAGAGTTCAACTCTACTACTATATTATGAACTGCTGAATGCTGTTATGCTACAGGTTACCAGTATCTGCATACTTCAATAATAAAGTATCTTCGCACCTAAAAAACATTTCTCAGTTTTATCTAATGATAATCTGACCATTAGGACAAATATCATCTAAAGATACTTAAACATAAATAGAAGTAATATTTACTTTCTTAATTAAATTACGTGTAAAATAAATCACAGTTTAATTAATCTGCACATATGTGCCTTCTTATCTTACTCCAAAGCATAGTATAGAGTTATGAAGCTTAATGAAAGGACAAAAAACATAAGCCAGACTAGAATAGATTGCACAAAACCTGAAAAGAACACAACACAATTAATCAGACATATGATCCTAACTAACTAGTTTATAAAACAATGCTCACCTTACCATTCAACAAGACTTAAAACGACACATTTACAAACACGAACACGACATATACCTATAGCCATTAAGCCAGCAATGGTGAACATTTCTCCAATAGCCAAAGACAAATTAGACAAAACAGACAACACCTTTTTCCAATATCTCCTCAACAACATTTTACCAGTAGCCTTTTTCTTGCCAGGTTTGGTCTGAGAATCACTCCCTGAGCTGCCACTACTCTTCTCTGATAACAATGGTGCCTTTTCAGAAGGACCCACAATCAAATTCTTGGTTTTTACAGAATCTTTAGAGGTTTTAGTGAGCTTACAAGAAACTTTAAGTGTAAAAAAGTTGAAATTTTTAGTATTGCAGAGACCATATTTTGTGGTTTTGTATGGAAAGAATGGAGATTTAATGAGATGGGTTTGTGGTTTTGATGATAGATACAAGGAAGTGTGTGTAGTGTTGAGACTGAGAGCTTGAGTTTCCATTGATGAGATGGAGCTCTATGTTTCAGTTCTGAGCCAAAGATGTTTTATCCTGTAATAGATATTTTTAACTATCATGATTCATGAATGGAGCAAATTTAGTAGTTTTCAATTTTTTTTTTTATAAGGGATGTATTTTTTTATTTAATAAGGGAAGTGGAATGATTTACTTTGCAATTGCTTGTTTTTTAGAAATAGGAATAAATGGTTATTTATTAGTGATTATCTATAAATTGGTGATTTATCGGAATGAAAAATTGGTGATTTCTCGGAATAATGAATCGGAACAAATCGATTACTTATTAGTGATTTATCGATAAATTAGTGATTTATCAGAATGGTAAATTAGAATAAAAATTGGATAAATTTTAGTATTTTAATATATCATCCTTACTTATAATATAATATATTATTCAAAAATATTCATAGCGATAAAATTGAACTTAAAAATCAAATTAATCAAATATTTTTTAATAATAAATTAATAATTTATCGATAATTTTTGAAAATCACACGATTTTTAGAATACTTGTAAATTATAATAGAAATCTATCAAAGATTTGTTGAAATTATATGTTTGGAAACATCTAATTTTTGGCAAAATTGGTCATTTCAAGATGAGAAAATGACCAAAATACCTCATTTTGACTACCCTCTGGTCCAAAATACCGTTTTTCGGAACTGATGGCCCAGAATACCCACGCAACACGCTACTGTGTGTAGCGTGTCCCAAGGGTACTGTTCATCTCTCGTTTCTCCCTCTCTCTCGTTTCTCTCTCGATTCTCCACAATCTCTCCGAACTCTCTCCGCCTCTCTCGCAGTCGTCCGGCCACCTCCACCTCTTCTGAATACATCAAAACCACCAGTGGACCTTGCTCTTCATTTCAATGAACTGATTTTATGGAATATGGCCCCGCAGGAGCTTCTAAGAACATCGTCGGAAAAACATGAAAGTGGGTTACAATCCGATTTGGAGATTTACAATCCGGGAAAGCAAATGGTTAAAAGTGGATATTGATGTGTAGATCGTCGAAAGACGATTCGATTGATGTGTAATACGTTATGGGAAAGTACCTGTAGGCTGTGAATGGAGTTTGTATTTTTCTTTTCGCCATCGGAATCGCCTGTTCGCGAATCTGAGCATCCGGAGAAGACGATGGATACGCATCTGGAAAATGCGTATCAGGAGATACGCATTTGACAGATGCGTATCTCAAGCTACAGTAACATCCACCAAGCAGCGTGATGATGACGTCAGGTGACGTCATCACGCGCTTGACAGATGCGTATCTCCCTGATGCGCTGTTCGTGTGAATGCGTATCTGTGGCTTTTGCTCCTTCCCCAGTAGCGTGTCTCAAGACACTCCTTCACCAGTAGCGTGTCGTCAAGACACTCCTTCACCAATAGCGCGTCCCGTGGGTATTTATGGCCGCCCAAGTTGGCGGTAGGCATTTTGGTAATGGGGAGTGGAAAAAAAGGTATTTTGGACAATCACCCTTTCAGGATTGGAAATGTTATTTATACATCCGATAATTTTTGTTTGATTCCATGAAATGATGCTCCGCACTTTTTCACGTTTTTTTGAAAAAAATGTTAAATTATAATATAAATTATTATTTTAATTTTATTACACGGGATTGGAAGATGGGAGTCAGGGATCAGAATATGGAGAAAATTAAATGTGGTTTATGTCTTGATCATCGATTTTTTTATATAATCTTTCCGATTTCTTATTTAGCATTTGAAAACAGTTTCAAAATTTTGCCCTCAACTAATGGGTAGGAATGAAAGGAAAAAATACCCTTTTTTTGTCAATATAACTTAAGTATTGATTTTAAATCCTTGTGAATATAAAATTACAATTTAAATACTTATATATTTTATAAAACAATTATATTCTACTTGTGAATTACCTTTCGAAATTCAAACATTTAATAACATATACAATACATTTTTTTATATTATATAATATACATATTCTAAATTTTAGATTAATTTCAATACTTAAAAAAAATTCTGGATGTCAAACTTAAGAATTTTTTTGAAAAACATGTAATTTATTTTTTATATCATCGCTGCCCAAAAAAAAAGTAATTTAATTAAGTAGATTGGGCAATTTTTTAAATTGACCACAAAGCCATTCATCATCTTGCAAGGTGAAAACAATTTTCGAATGTGATTAGAAAAACTGTTGAAGAGGGTTTAAGGAATTACTTGAGGAATACGGTTTGTGTGTATATAAATACGGGGCAGGAGGGAGGACTAATACATGATCATCTACTTCTGTTGTCAAACACATACTCTCAAATTAATTTCTCTGTGTTTTCGATTGTCATACTCATATTATACAGTTGGTTGGTTGTTTCTGATTCGTAATGGCTGGAAACAAAAATTTACCTGTTGGATTTAGGTTCAACCCGAAGGATGTGGAACTTATAAATTGTTACTTGAAGCCCAGAATTCTTGGACACGACCTCCCGTGCAACATTATCAAGGACGCGAAATTGTACGGGCCTAAATCAACTCCATGGCAATTGTTCGATGTTAATGATGATGAGTGTTGGACCGATTGTCCTGGTAAACCTGAGAAGTACTTGTATGTTTTTACTACCTTGTCTAAGTTGCGTTGTTCGGAGAGTGGTAAGAAGGGGAGCGTTAGAGAGAATACTCGTAAGAAGGCGGGTTGTGGCACATGGAATGCTAAAACAAAGAGGAAACTGATTAGGGATTGGAAGAAGAATGTTATCGGGGAGCAACGAATGCTTGTTTTTGAGATTAACGACGCTGGGGCTCAGTTCGATCTTGGTAAGATGGGACACTTTAGGATGCATGAGTACTCCTTATGTGGGGTCAATAAGGGCATTAAATCTGCTGCTGGTGATGATGTTGTTCTCTGTAAAATCACGTTCAGTTCTTCCAAGAAACCCGTGTTTAAGTTGGATTCCAAAAGTACTGATCATGGTCCAACAAATAGAGGTAAAAGTCAAGACATAAAACATAGCAAGAATGAGGAGAATCTTGAGAGAAGTCTTGGGGATAGTCTCGAGGGAACTATGAATTCAACACCAACAAGTATGGTTGAGATGAATAGCGGTTTTGGTGACAATGTTAAGGACACTGCCTGTTTAACTTCAGAAAATTTGTTTGTCATGGATACTGGTGTTGGTGATTCCTTTGATTATCTAGCTGCTGCTGATCAGTTTGACAATGGTTTTCAAGCGTTTAACATAGAACAGAGCAAGAATGAGGAGAATCTTGAGAGAAGTCTTGGGGATAGTCTCGAGGGAACTATGAATTCAACACCAACAAGTATGGTTGAGATGAATAGCGGTTTTGGTGACAATGTTAAGGACACTGCGTGTTTAACTTCAGAAAATTTGTTTGTCATGGATACTGGTGTTGGTGATTCCTTTGATTATCTAGCTGCTGCTGATCAGTTTGACAATGGTTTTCAAGCGTTTAATGAGTTTGGTTTGGAACCAAGTTTTGACATGGACTGGTTCACGGGCTTGCTGACTTCCGATCAAGAAGAAGGGGCTGTTGAAGATATCAGCATGCTTGGAAAGAGGAGATTTGAAGAGGAGGATTCGCACGGGAGTAAGAAGATGTGTCTTTGATAGTTGGTAGCAGTAGCTTCAGATGTATGCATAAGTAGTTGTCTACTTGTCTGATTGTCTATAATTACTAACTTCGAGTCTCCAAGTTCTTTTTTTTGTTTGCTCAGTTGATTGGATCTTTTTCGGATATGCATAAATTTGACATAGTTATGATCAAATAGTGTATCTTCACCTTTATGTTTCCTTTATATTAATAAAGTTCAAACCTTTAGTTATTGATGCCTACACCAGCTCATGATTCTGTTGTTTCAGTTTCCTTAAGAGTTGTAATATTTGATTACATATCATTCAGTTCCCCTAATGTTATTTTTTCTACTAAACAAATTAATATAAAGTTAGGGGACAAAACTTAAGAACTCTTAAGTTCTGTAAAGAAAACTTTATATTAATTTGTAAACAAAAATTTATATTAATTTGTTTACTTTTCTGTAAATCATTCACTTTATAAAGTTTTGTTCACTGTAACATTTCATTGTTAGGAATTTTTTGCAAGTACAGTGCATGAGTATTAAATTCATGAGATTGAACAAATTTTACTTGAAACTCCTACTTTTATCTCGCATTGACCCTTGAAAGAGATTCCCAACTCTTTTTCTCAGATATCCAGTATCCAACTTATGCTATTGTAATAGATATTAATGACTAATAAAAGTTGTAAATTTTAATTAGTCTACAAGACAATGGCAGATTTATGGAGAGGATAAAATACCTCAAGGACTTCTAAATAGTGTTAGAAACTACAACAACAATCCATCTTTTAGCCAATATAAAAGAGTGCCTTATTTTGGTGACTCTCAGTTGTTTCAACCTCCGTGATGTTTGATTCGTATTGTGGACGCATTTGATAGTAGTCGCCAGATACTATTACACTGGTTGAGACACCACCATTCAAGAATAAACCTTTTTCTATTCATCATTGGTTCCAGTCTGGAGCTCTACCGTCGACAGCAAAATGTTCTCTACATATACGTCTTACAAATATCTAATGTGAATTAAAATGTGAATGTAGTAAAAGTTACAAGAGAATGATAACATTGAAAATTTCTCTAATAGGATACAGTGTCTTTGAAACTACTGCAAATCTTTCAAGTTGGACAGATTTGGTAATCAACATATTCTTAATGCATGCTATTGCCCGTTTAGCAATTTACCCAATGGAACATACGGTTCCAGACTGCTTATGGAACATACGGTTCCAGACTGCTTGTGGATAAATTTGGTGCAAACGTATGCACCAGACTGCTTATGGAACATACGGTTCCAGAGCCGTTGGATCGTTGATCCAACGGCTCTGATTTAAAAAAAAAATTCACCGTAATTGCTATATAAGCAGTCTGGTGCATACGTTCGCACCAAATTTATCCACAAGCAGTCTGGAACCGTATGTTCCATTGGGTAAATTGGGGGCATTTTGGTAATTGCTCGTACCGCGGAAACTTGTTGCGGTACGATGAATTTTTTTTTTTTTAAATCAGAGTCGTTGGATCAACGATCCAACGGCTCTGGAACCGTATGTTCCATAACAAGTCTGGTGCATACGTTTGCACCAGACCGTTTGCCTATTAAAAAAGGATAAGGATTTGGAGCAGCACACCTCTAATTGAATATACAACATGAAGAATCTGTACACCTTTAATTGAAGATTTGATTCTCCCAGGACCGGCGTGTTTTACTTTTCAGTTTTGTAATATTTGATTCTGAAATATTACACGGTCATCAATGTATTACAGACAACAACTTACAACTCATGCATCTCCCACTCTCCAACAAAACATAAAAAATAATAAAGCAGCATTACTCCCCACTACACCTATCTAATCTAATCGTCCATACTCATTTTTAATATTTTTCAAATTTCAACTATTAAGAACCAATATAGTTTTTACAAGTCCAGATCATATTTCAACTAACCGGATTGCTTAATACTCTTACTCTTCTCCAATACTGCTCTCCAAAATCTGAAAACATGGAACATGTATTTTTAATCATCTTTCTCTTCATATTTCTGTGCTTTCTCTTATAATTTTTATAAGCATAAGACCCCTTAATGGTCTCTTACAACCGGGTTTATGTATTTTCAGGGCGAAGATAGACAAAATGAATGGCATTTGTTCTCCTCCGAAGACATGAAAAAAGGTGTGCTTCTATCTTCGATCTTCGGTTTTGATCGTCGTGCTAATTTCTTGGATCACTTCCAGTTTTCCAGTTTTGCAATATTCAATATTTGAAAATGATTTCCATGTTGTTGTAGGTAATAAACCGAAGAAACGTAGGCAGAGAAGAATTAATACGGACAAGGAGAACATAAACATAAACTCTTCAGTTTTAGATATTTGTAAGAATTAACCACTTTGCTATGTTATGTTAAGCAATGTGCAACAAAAAGAATGTTCTAAAATGTTTCTTCAATGTTGTAGTTAATAGTCCTGCAATTAATGCTCAACTACAAAGTGCCCAAACATCTCTTTTTCATCCTCAGGTATATAACAGATAACTAAATAAATCAATACATATTCCATATTCAAGGAATTTCTGTTACATTTAAAACATTTTTCTATGTGAGCTACTCCAAGGTTTCAGCAACAGGACTTTCGACGACTTAGGGATCAACTGCTTACATTCAACCATTGACAGGGAACCCTGTCTAATATCACTAACATTTTTTTTTAAAAATGTTTTCTTAATAATTTAAAATTTCTTTAATTTAAATTTTTTGTTTATGATAATAATAATTTTAATATAATAAAATCCGAGACATCGTCGTGACGACGACGATTAACATTTCAAATATAAATAAGTAAATCTAACAAGTTTTAGAATTAATTAAATTTTACATAGATTAATAAAGAAAAAATATTGAATTATTCTACCAGTTAATATTCTATACTTGATAAAGATGTGATCAAATATTAATAATAATTTTACATATGACAAAATGCATAATGACATGTAATTAAGATAACATGAGTAATATTCACTCAATAAATTTCCCTTCATTGATAACTAAGTTATTACATATGGAAAAATGTGAGACGGCACATTGGGCGATATCGAGTAATCTTCTACTAAATAATTAATTTTTATCATACTAAAAGAAATTTTTTAAAATTGTGAAAATATTTTAACTATAATCTTGGAATCCCCTTTCAATTAAAGTTGAAATAACTAAATTAAGTACAAAAAGTTGATATCTAATTAATGCAATAAATATTAATAAATAAAAATGTACATATTATTTAGTATTTCATATTTGATGTAAATTGTGGTCAATTTTTTTAAAAACTGTTTTCTTAATAATTTAAAATATCTTTAATTTAAATTTTTTGTTAATGATATTAATAATTTTATTATAATAAAATGCGAGACATCGTCATGAGACGATGTCGAGTAACATTCTACTATATAATTATATAAACTAAAATTATATAAATTATATAATTCTACTATGTTATAATTTGCTTTAACTGGTTTTAGTAAAAAAAAAAGTCAACTTAACCAATTTAGTGAAATACTATTAAAAAGTATATTGTAAATTGTATTTTATTAAAATAAATGTAAATTTAATTTTTTATGTCCAAAAACATGTATTAATTCTTTTAAATTAAATTAAAAAATAAAATATTACTGATTATTATAAATCATGACTATAAATATTAATATGGAATATTTATTAAAAAAATCGTAATAGCACAATTTATATGTTAAATTAGTCTGAATTAATTTAATAAAATATAAAAAAATAATAAAATTATAAGTAGCTCGCCTAGCGCGGGCTAAGTACCCTAGTTTTTTTAATTCATGTGTTCCATTGCAAGCTAAAGGTTGTAAGTTTGACAGCTGACTTCTGATAGCGAAGCCGCAGGATAGTAAATTAATTTTCATAGGATTTCACACTTGAGCAATGATAAACACCTCATAATGTGTGGGAGATCTCCAAGACTGTATCAATCAGATTGCAGCAATGAAGATTCTAAAGCATTTTCTCGTGGATGACAAAGCAAGGGCTTGATTCTTTATTAAGAAGTTTTCTAATGCTTTGTCTAGTGACATGGTATACAAGTCTTAATAGTTCTTTCGTTAAGAAGTCTGCAAAAGTCTTTTTTTCTCTGGTTTCCTTTCCTTGTCTGATATTTCATATGGCGTCATCATACAATATTACTCATGCAATGAACAATATTACTCTGGAAGACGAAGAGGAAGGAGGAATTGCTTTTGAAGAAACAGAGGTTGCTGGTGAATCGGATACATTACAGGGGCTTGACTATCGCTTATGCCTGGTGGGAAGATTTATAAACGAAGGAGTGATTGACTTCATGGCTATGCAACATACATTGGCATCACTTTGGAGGCCTGGTAAAGGAGTTTGTGTCAAGGAAATCGATGCCAATTTGTATATATTTCAGTTCTTTCACGAACTGGATATAAACAGGATCATAAAAGGCAGCCCATGGACGTTTAATAGGAGGGTTTTGATTATTGCTAGGATGAAGGAGGGAGATGTTCCTAGAGAAGTAAAACTCAATAAGCTAGACTTATGGGTTCAAATCTATGATATGCGTAATGGATTTATGACAGAAAGAGTCTTAAGGGAGGTTGGTAACTATGTAGGAGAGTATGTAGAGCCCTGTGACAGAAATTTTAAGGAGGCATGGCGTGATTATATGCGTATAAGAGTCACGATCGATATTACAAAGCCATTGAAAAGACGTATGAAGATTCGTATGGCGGGAGGGGATTGGATATGGATCACTTTTAAATATGAAAATGTCCCAACTTTTTGCTTTATTTGTGGTTTGCTTGGACACTCGGAGAAATTCTGCAACAAGCTGTTTGATACCCCAGAAGTGGATATAGTTAAGCCATATGGAGTCTGGATGAGAGCTCCTCTTCGTAAGCAAACTAAACTAGTGGGTTCAAGATGGTTACGTAATGAAGGAGGGGAGATTGAAGATGATCGGAGTACGGCAAGCGTAAAATCAGGGGAAGGAAAGTATGCAGAGCAACAAACTCCACAAAACTCGCAGACAAATGAGGAAAGAGATGGTCAGGGAGATACATTAATCATTGATAAGGTTATGGGCGCCAAAAACTTCCTTCCAAACGAGGGGGATAGCTTGGCGGGGATAAACAAAATCAATTCCATGAAAAAAGGAGTAGTAACTGTGGATAATAAAAAAAGGAGAACGGGTTATGGACCTGATCATGCTGAACCAACTGCTAACACAGAGTTAAACATAGACTCAGATGAGGACAGCATAGATGGAATGGAACAGGAGACAAACAAAATCTCAACAGTCAATGATGACCCAAAAAACGTGCAAATGGCGGGCTCTGGTACAGGGGTCCGCCAAGGATCATGAGTACATTAAGCTGGAATTGCCGCGGGCTTGGGACCCCGTGGGCCGTTCAATTCCTAAAGGAAACAATTTTCCAAAAGAAACCCAGCATAGTCTTTTTGTGCGAAACTTTGTGTAAAAAGGATACGATAGAGAAGGTCAAAAACATGGTGAAATTTGAAGGAGCTATTGCTGTAGATGTTAATGGGAGAAGTGGGGGTATCGCTTTGCTTTGGAGAAATCAAGAGGAGGTACAGGTGTTATCATATAGCAAAAATCACATTGATGTGGAGGTTGTTATTAGAGGATGGAGTAAATTCAGGCTGACTGGGATCTATGGCGAACCAGATCGTGCCAAAAGACGTGAAACGTGGAAGCTAATAAGGGACTTAAAACCAATGTCGATGCTGCCCTGGTGTTTGTTAGGGGATATGAACAATATTCTCAAGCAGGAAGATAAGAGAGGAGGTCCTCCGTACCCATCATGGCTGATTCAAGGTTTTCAAGAAGCTTTGGAAGACTGTGGGCTGTATGATGTAGACTTAATAGGGCATCCGTATACCTGGGAGCGTGGCCATGGTACTGAGAGATAGGTGGAGATCAGATTAGACAGGGCAATGGTGACCAAAAATTTTAATGACCTTTTTACAGAAATCAAGTTGACTAACTTGGAGATTAGCACCTCTGATCACAGTCCGATCTTTTTTGAGCCAGTAAAGATCACCCATGTTGGTGTTCCTAAAGTCTTTAGATTCGAAAATGCATGGCTTCGCGAGCAATTGTGTCATCAAATTGTCAAAGAAGTTTGGTATAGGCATCAAGGGCGTCCGCTGCAGGATAAATTAAGTGAATGTGCTGTGCTTTTAAAAACGTGGGGAGATGAAATCACAGGCAGTTTCAGGAGTCGATTAATGCAGTGTAAAAACATCATAAAGAGAACCAAAGGCAGGAGAGACGCACAGTCAGTGAAGAAGTTCCAAGAAGCATCGAATAGAATGAATGAAATATACAATCAACAGGAGATATTCTGGAGACAGAGAAGCAAGCAACTGTGGTTGAAAGAGGGCGATCAGAATAGTAAGTATTTTCATGCTGCAGCTAAAAACAGGCGGAAAACAAACCAGATCACTACTCTTCTTAATGATGAAGGCCAAGAAGTAGGGTGGGACTCGGGACTGGAAAACACTATGACAGATTATTTCACAAAGCTGTTTGACACCTCAGAAACAGAGTGGAATCCGCTGTTTGAAGGTATGCCAAGAAGAATAGAACAAGCTCATAATGACAGCTTGATAGTTCAGATTGAAGCCAAAGAAGTAAAGCAAGCTTTGTTTAGCATGCACCCGGACAAGTCTCCTGGCCCAGATGGCATGAGCCCTGGGTTTTATCAAAAATTCTGGGGTATTGTTGGTGAAGATTTGGTGGATTTAGTCTGTAATTTCTTTACAACGGGCGAATTGAAGGATGATATAGGAGATATAAACATCGCTTTAATCCCTAAGAAGAAAAATCCCACGAATATGATGGATCTTCGACCCATATCTTTATGCAATGTGAGCTATAAAGTCATTTCTAAGGTTCTTGCAAATAGATTGAAGCCGATGCTTGCTGACCTGATTTCTGAAACTCATACTGCTTTTATTCCGGGTAGACTAATAACGGATAACATCATGGTGTCCTATGAAGTGATGCATTTTATGAAGCGCAAAACTCAAGGTAAAACGGGATGGATGGCACTGAAACTGGATATGAGTAAAGCGTACGACCGTGTGGAATGGAGATTTTTAAGAGAGATGTTGAAGCAAATGGGTTTTGCAGTGCATTCTATAAGGATGATGATGGCTTGTGTGTGTTCAGCTAAGTATCAAATTTGCCACGCGGGTAGAAGTTTTGGCTCTATAATTCCTAAACGTGGTATCCGTCAAGGAGACCCACTGTCGTCCTATTTATTCTTAATATGCATGGAAGGTTTATCTGTATTAATTCAAGAGTATGAAAGAAGGAACAACTTGACTGGCATTTAGGTTGCGAGAAGAGCTCCTCGTCTAACCCACTTGTTTTTTGCTGATGACACTTACATTTTTTGCAAAGCGAATGAGAGACAGGCAGATCATGTCGTAGACTTGCTGCAAATTTTTGAGCGAGCTTCGGGGCAGAAAATCAATGCTGATAAATCATCTGTTCTGTTTAGCAGAAATATTGCTCAAGAGATTCGGGATGTGCTTTGTGCCATGTTACGATTCAGAGAACCAGGTGACAACACGACGTATCTGGGATTGCCAAATATGATTGGGCGAAACAAATCAGCCATGCTTGGTCATTTAAAAGATCGATTGAAGGAGAGAGTGCAAGGATGGGATAAAAAGTGTTTATCGAGAGGAGGAAAGGAGATGTTAAAGTCCATAGCACAGGCCCTCCCAAATTACACTATGAGTATGTTTCTTCTCCCCCAGCAGCTCTGTACTGAGTTGGAGAGAATTATGAATAAATTCTGGTGGAAAAAACTCGAATAATAATAAGGGCATTCACTGGATGAATTGGGATCGCATGTGCACGAAAAAATCTAGTGGGGGTTTGGGTTTTCGAAAGCTACATGACTTTAACGTAGCTCTTTTGGGTAAGCAAGGGTGGAGATTAATAGTCAACAAAAGGAGCCTAGTTGAGAGAATTTTCAAGGCTAGATATTATCCACAAGGATCCTTTTTGTCAGCTAAGGTTGGAAAAAATCCGAGCTATATCTGGAGATCGATTATGGAAGCCCAGGTAATTTTAAAGCAGGGAGCCGTTCGTCAAGTGGGAGCAGGCACAACAGTGAGCATAACTAAAGACCATTGGCTACCGAATAATGATCCTTATGTCCACACAGATAATGAAGCCATAAGAAATAGAACTGTTAACGCTCTGATGATACCAGGTCATTGTGCTTGGGACACTGATGCAATAAAAGATGTCTTCCTTGACAGAGATGTGCAACTCATACTGTCTATACCGCTCAGAAATGGTGATTCAGACCGATGGTTCTGGAAATGGGATAAATTGGGTCAATACACCGTTAAATCGGCTTATGCAGCACTCCAAGAAGCTAAGCAAAACAGTGATCAAAATGACAGTATCCCATGGAAGAAGTTGTGGAATACGAAAGTGCCTCTGAAAGTAAAACATTTTATATGGAGAGCAGCTCGGAATATACTGCCTACAAAGGATCAATTGTTAATTAAAAGGGTTGATGTTATTGATAAATGTCCTGTGTGCAATGTGGAGGTTGAAACAGTGTACCACGTCCTGGTAACATGCACGCTGGCGAAGCAATGCTGGAATGTTTTAAGTCTAACTATAGAGGAGAACAACAGCTCAAGTTTTAGCAGGTGGTTGAATATAGCTATTCAGAAGTGCAACACAAGAGAACTGCAAGAGGTTTTTATGATATGTTGGTCACTATGGAAGAATAGAAATGAGGTGGTGTGGAATCAACGTGGAGGCGAGTACTTAGATGTGTGTAAATCGGCAAAGCTAATGCTTAACCAATGGAAGAATGCTCAAGATAAGTCGTTCGATAATTTTCTTGGTTTCATGAATCAAGAAGACGACAAAGAGCGTTGGGAATATCCACAGGAGGGTACGGTTAAGATCAACGTCGATGCAGCAATATTTGAGAACTCTAGCACATATTGCTTATCCATGGTAGCTCGAGATTATAGAGGCGATCTGGTGGCTGCTAGTACTAGGTGCAGGGAAGGTCGTGTACCTCCTGAATTAGCAGAAGCTCTGAGCATTAAAGAGGCGTTGAGCTGGATCAAGCACAAAGTCAAGCAACCTGTGATAGTGGAGACTGACTGCTTATCAGTGGTTCAAGCAATCCGTTGTAATTCAGTTCATCTGTCATACTTTGGAAGAGTGATAGAGGAGTGCAGAACTCTAGTGTCGGAATTAAAGAATCATCTTGTGACGTTGATTTTTGTTAAACGATCCGCGAACAAAGTGGCTCACTTCTTAGCGAGACACAATAGTTCTATAGCTGATCGTATATGGAGTAGGGGTTGTGTTTACCCAGAACTCTATCATGTATTGAACAAAGATTTGGTTTCTTAATGAAATTTCTTTCTTTGGCAAAAAAAAAAGAAGAAGTTTTCTAATGCTTGGGCCTTTTCAATGAGCTCTCTTAGCTTTACATATTATCAAGTCCTTCATGCCATTCTCCTACTTCAGAGCATTTATTAATACTGTGATGTTTCAAATGTCGCAACTTGTTAAGTTCCAAATTTTGTGTGATAATGTGCCTTGGGTGCAGCAGTTCCTCATACTGACCTGAAATTTTGGTTATACCTTCTACTAGTGTCAATGTGTAATATGCATATACTTATATTTCTTTGAAAGTGTTTATGTTGTCAGAAGGAAACCATTTTAACCACTTACCCTTTTATAACAACATTTCTAAATTTATAAGTTTTTTAGGAATTGAGTTAATTGTAGTGTAGTTATTATATTGATAACTGTATTTGGTGTTCTTTAAAATGATGTATCCGAAGTTGAGGGAACCAATAGATTATTGCACAATGATTACATTAGAACACTGGTGCTGCAGAAATGCATTTCATGGAACCATTAGATAGCACAGTGATCTTCTACTGCATCAGTATTCAGTACATGGGAAAAAGTTGCTTAGTACATGAAAATACAATGAGTTGGTTTTAAACTCGTTTCGAGGAAGTGCAACCTCAAAAATTCTTTAAATTTTACAGTACATTATGGCTATTCTTCAGATGATAGTCTGCAATGAGCTCCTTTAAGCTTTCCAGTTCTCTGCTTTTAAACTTCTAGTTCAAAGAATTTACTAGACTTTGAACTTCCAATGCTCCGGTTTTGCAATTGGTTTTCTCAAAAACTTCTCAAGAGATGGGGAATCCATAGAATGAGGTGAAAGGCAATTTTCTGGTTGGAATGGGTCTCTAAAACTAACATCGACTCCGCCGGATCAAGCTTGGAACAGGACGATATTGCAAGCACATGCCTGTGCCCGTTTAAGCCTGTTGGAATTTAACTTTAAACTTATTATTTTAGTTATTTGTTTTATTTTATGTTATGTTTAATTTGTAAGCAAGACTGTGATTTGGTCATGCGTGTCTGCTGAAGTGAGCGAGTCTCACGGGTAGGCCTGTTAATGGATCGGATATCCGACCCGATCCGATCCGTAGCTAAATTAGCGGGTATGGATCCTTCCAAAAAAAAATCCGATCCGTTAATGATCCGATCCGATAAGGAGCAGATATGGATTTTGTATGATCCGATCCGATAACAATCCAATCCGAATATATTATATTTATTATATATTTTATATATTTATGTTTTATATAATATATATTAAATATATATATAACATATATAATGTATAAATTTTTTTATAAATAAAATTATTTTGGAATATAAATTTGGATTTGTCAATGTATATGTCATATTTTTAATTTTTATTTCGTCAAAAAATTTTAAAATTCTATTTTTTATATTAAAAATATAAAAAAATTAATTTTTTAAAAATTTATTAAACGGATCGGAGATCCGATCCGATAACCCGAAATCCGAACGGATCGGATATGGATCGACCTAAAAGATATCCGATCCCTGATCCGATCCGATCCGAATCCGAAAATTCTTAATGGATTCGAATATGGATTTAGGGTAATTCGATCCGTTGACAGGCCTACTCACGGGTAATTTAGCATTAGTAGGAGTGTGGAAATAGTGGAGAAATTATAGGATGGTAGTAACTTGTTTTTAGCTTGTATTCAGTTTTCTATCAGGATATATATATCCTGCATGTATTTCATTTTTATTAACACAGAACCTTTAGTTTTGTCATATCTGGTGTTCATTCCTTGGTTACACCAAGGTCTTTAATCTTAACAAAGCCATGGTTAAGTTTTAGGGTTAAGTATGTAAGTTACACTCTGACTTTTTCACGCATGTGCTATCGGGTACTTACTTGTGGATTATATTTTTTAATTTTTTTGATTTGTATAAAAATATAGATAAAATGAAAAGGTTTTAAAAATATTATTTATAAGTAATTCATTCAAGTACATTAAAATACGTGTAATGGGTCAAATAAAATGCGACAGATGGAGTATAATACTACTAAGCAAGACATTTTAGTGTTTAAATCTGTTGCGACTAGTAGGTAGGGATGGGTATTTCACCCGCTCCATCCGATCCTGATCCGATCCCCGCCCCGTCCGAGTCGGGGATTCGGAAAATTTTTCAGATTCGGGATGGAGAACGGGGGATATTTTAATAAAAATTTGGGGATCAGGGATTAGGGGATCCCCAACCCGATCCCCGATTTTATTTTTAATATATATATATATATATATATATATATATTTATATATAATTAAATTATTATAAGTAAATATGTTTATATATATTATTAGTGCTTAAAATTTTTAATTCATTTCATAGATTCAAAATTTTAATAGTAAAATTTAATTTAATTATAATAATTTAATTATATCTTTTAGTATAAATAAATATTAATTCAAAATAGTTTTTAGAATAGGTTATTAAATTTAAAATATATATTACATATCATAATTTAGCAAATTAATTTTTTGAAATTAGCTAGAAAATGTATAAAATTTATTTTTTTATAAAAATAAAAATCTCTGATTCCTCGCGGGGATCCCCATTCCCCGTTCGGGATAGGGATCGGAGAGCAAAATATTTCCCATTCGCAAAACTAATGCCCTCAACTAATGGGTAGGAATGAATGGAAAAAATACCCTTTTTTGTCAATATAACTTAATATTGATTTTAAATCCTTGTGAAAATAAAATTACAATTTAAATACTTATATATTTTATAAAACAATTATATTCTACTTGTGAATTACCTTTCGAAATTCAAACATTTAATAACATATACAATACATTTTTTTATATTATATAATATACATATTCTAAATTTTAGATTAATTTCAATACTTAAAAAAATTCTGGATGTCAAACTTAAGAATTTTTTTGAAAAACATGTAATTTATTTTTTATATCATCGCTGCCCAAAAAAAAAAAGTAATTTAATTAAGTAGATTGGGCAATTTTTTAAATTGACCACAAAGCCATTCATCATCTTGCAAGGTGAAAACAATTTTCGAATGTGATTAGAAAAACTGTTGAAGAGGGTTTAAGGAATTACTTGAGGAATACGGTTTGTGTGTATATAAATACGGGGCAGGAGGGAGGACTAATACATGATCATCTACTTCTGTTGTCAAACACATACTCTCAAATTAATTTCTCTGTGTTTTCGATTGTCATACTCATATTATACAGTTGGTTGGTTGTTTCTGATTCGTAATGGCTGGAAACAAAAATTTACCTGTTGGATTTAGGTTCAACCCGAAGGATGTGGAACTTATAAATTGTTACTTGAAGCCCAGAATTCTTGGACACGACCTCCCGTGCAACATTATCAAGGACGCGAAATTGTACGGGCCTAAATCAACTCCATGGCAATTGTTCGATGTTAATGATGATGAGTGTTGGACCGATTGTCCTGGTAAACCTGAGAAGTACTTGTATGTTTTTACTACCTTGTCTAAGTTGCGTTGTTCGGAGAGTGGTAAGAAGGGGAGCGTTAGAGAGAATACTCGTAAGAAGGCGGGTTGTGGCACATGGAATGCTAAAACAAAGAGGAAACTGATTAGGGATTGGAAGAAGAATGTTATCGGGGAGCAACGATTGCTTGTTTTTGAGATTAACGACGCTGGGGCTCAGTTCGATCTTGGTAAGATGGGACACTTTAGGATGCATGAGTACTCCTTATGTGGGGTCAATAAGGGCATTAAATCTGCTGCTGGTGATGATGTTGTTCTCTGTAAAATCACGTTCAGTTCTTCCAAGAAACCCGTGTTTAAGTTGGATTCCAAAAGTACTGATCATGGTCCAACAAATAGAGGTAAAAGTCAAGACATAAAACATAGCAAGAATGAGGAGAATCTTGAGAGAAGTCTTGGGGATAGTCTCGAGGGAACTATGAATTCAACACCAACAAGTATGGTTGAGATGAATAGCGGTTTTGGTGACAATGTTAAGGACACTGCGTGTTTAACTTCAGAAAATTTGTTTGTCATGGATACTGGTGTTGGTGATTCCTTTGATTATCTAGCTGCTGCTGCTGATCAGTTTGACAATGGTTTTCAAGCGTTTAATGAGTTTGGTTTGGAACCAAGTTTTGACATGGACTGGTTCACGGGCTTGCTGACTTCCGATCAAGAAGAAGGGGCTGTTGAAGATATCAGCATGCTTGGAAAGAGGAGATTTGAAGAGGAGGATTCGCACGGGAGTAAGAAGATGTGTCTTTGATAGTTGGTAGCAGTAGCTTCATATGTATGCGTAAGTAGTTGTCTACTTGTCTGATTGTCTATAATTACTAACTTCGAGTCTCCAAGTTCTTTTTTTTGTTTGCTCAGTTGATTGGATCTTTTTCGGATATGCATAAATTTGACATAGTTATGATCAAATAGTGTATCTTCACCTTTATGTTTCCTTTATATTAATAAAGTTCAAACCTTTAGTTATTGATGCCTACACCAGCTCATGATTCTGTTGTTTCAGTTTCCTTAAGAGTTGTAATATTTGATTACATATCATTCAGTTCCCCTAATGTTATTTTTTCTACTAAACAAATTAATATAAAGTTAGGGGACAAAACTTAGGAACTCTTAAGTTCTGTAAAGAAAACTTTATATTAATTTGTAAACAAAACTTTATATTAATTTGTTTACTTTTCTGTAAATCATTCACTTTATAAAGTTTTGTTCACTGTAACATTTCATTGTTAGGAATTTTTTGCAAGTACAGTGCACGAGTAATAAATTCATGAGATTGAACAAATTTTACTTGAAACTCCTACTTTTATCTCGCATTGACCCTTGAAAGAGATTCCCAACTCTTTTTCTCAGATATCCAGTATCCAACTTATGCTATTGTAATAGATATTAATGACTAATAAAAGTTGTAAATTTTAATTAGTCTACAAGACAATGGCAGATTTATGGAGAGGATAAAATACCTCAAGGACTTCTAAATAGTGTTAGAAACTACAACAACAATCCATCTTTTAGCCAATATAAAAGAGTGCCTTATTTTGGTGACTCTCAGTTGTTTCAACCTCCGTGATGTTTGATTCGTATTGTGGACGCACTTGATAAGTCCCCAGATACTCTAACACTGGTTGAGACACCACCATTCAAGGATAAACCTTTTTCTATTCATCATTGGTTCCAGTCTGGAGCTCTGCCGTTGACAGCAAAATGTTCTCTACATATACGTCTTACAAATATCTAATGTGAATTAAAATGTGAATGTAGTAAAAGTTACAAGAGAATGATAACATTGAAAATTTCTCTAATAGGATACAGTGTCTTCGAAACTACTGCAAATCTTTCAAGTTGGACAGATTTGGTAATTTTTTTCATTCATGTGTTCCATTGCAATGCTAAAGGTTGTAAGTTTGACAGCTGACTTCTGATAGCGAAGCCGCAGGATAGTAAATTAATTTTCATAGGATTTCACACTTGAGCAATGATAAACACCTCATAATGTATGGGAGATCTCCAAGACTGTATCAATCAGATTGCAGCAATGAAGATTCTAAAGCATTTTCTCGTGGATGACAAAGCAAGGGCTTGATTCTTTATTAAGAAGTTTTCTAATGCTTGGGCCTTTGCAATGAGCTCTCTGAGCTTTACATATTATCAAGTCCTTCATGCCATTCTCCTACTTCAGAGCATTTATTAATACTGTGATGTTTCAAATGTCGCAACTTGTTAAGTTCCAAATTTTGTGTGATAATGTGCCTTGGGTGCAGCAGTTCCTCATACTGACCTGAAATTTTGGTTATACCTTCTACTAGTGTCAATGTGTAATATGCATATACTTATATTTATTTGAAAGTGTTTATGTTGTCAGAAGGAAACCATTTTAACCACTTACCCTTTTATAACAACATTTCTAAATTTATAAGTTTTTTAGGAATTGAGTTAATTGTAGTGTATTATTCTATTGATAACTGTATTTGGTGTTCTTTAAAATGATGTATCGGAAGTTGAGGGAACCAATAGATTATTGCACAATGATTGTTATAACGGAAGCAAGAAAGATTATATGCAGAGGAGAAATAATTTATATTGATCTTGAGGATAAACAGATTACACAGAATTTCAGATGCCTCAGATGATTTCAAATGCTTACATGCATTTCTTATTTATAGACACAATCTAAGGGGTTAGGTGTGGTAGGTGGGTTAGGTGTGGTAGGTGGGGGTAGGTGGTGGTAGGTGGTGCCGCCGGAGGAACAGTAGTCAAGGCATTCTAACAAATCTCCACCTTGACTTGAATACTCACAAATAGCAGATATCAGATGTACCAGATGCATCATAATAATGCCAGATGTACCAGATAACAGATCTCCACCTTGACTTGAATCCTCTCACAAAAACAGATAACAGATGTACCAGATGCATCATAATAATGCCAGATGTAT
Organism: Saposhnikovia divaricata; assembly: GCA_036435485.1. Taxonomy (NCBI): domain Eukaryota; kingdom Viridiplantae; phylum Streptophyta; class Magnoliopsida; order Apiales; family Apiaceae; genus Saposhnikovia; species Saposhnikovia divaricata. Next base: position 5,673,684 of record CM071597.1, on the reverse strand, counting down.
CAGATAATAGATAAAAAAACTCTTCTACCCAGAATCTTCTAGTTAGTCCAACATTAGAAAGCATACACCTAGCTCTCTCCAGAAGTGTCTGATTCATACGCTCTGCTACACCATTCTGCTGTGGTGTATCCCTGACTGTATGATGCCTAGCAATCCCCTCATTCTTGCAGAAACCTGCAAACTCGGATGAACAAAATTCCAGACCATTATCTGTTCGCAGCTTCTTAATCTTCTTCCCTGTTTGATTCTCCACTAACGTCTTCCACTGCTTGAAAGTCTTAAAGGCTTCACTTTTGTGCTTTATGATGAACAGCCAAGTCATTCTTGAGAAATCATCAATCATTGACACAAAATATCTGTGACCCCCTAAAGACTCCACCCGGGAAGGGCCCCAACAATCAGAATGGATGTAATCAAGTGTGCCTTTTGTTCTGTGGATTGCTTTAGGAAACTTGCTGCGATGTAGCTTTCCAAAAACACAATGTTCACAAAACTCGAGACCTGTGACCTTATGACCACAAAGAAGATCAGCTTTTGACAGAATCTGCATCCCCCTTTCACTCATGTGACCAAGCCTCATGTGCCACAACTTGGTCATATTCTCCTTTTCAATTTCCGAAGACGCAACAGCAACAGAACCTGTTAACGTAGAACCTTGAAGAAGATACAAGGTACCACGTTTAACACCTTTCAGAACCACATCAGAACCCTTGTAGACATGTAAAACTCCACCTTCACCTTTAAAACTGAAACCCTTGATGTCTAACATACTCAAAGATATCAGATTCTTTGTCATAAGTGGAACATGCCTAACATCATTCAATGTGCAGAATTTACCATCATGTGTCCGAATTTTAATCGAGCCTATTCCAACGTTCTCACAATCAAAACTGTTAGCCATAGAAATCTTGCCACCGTCTACTCGCTCGTAGGTTGTAAACCACTCCCTGCGCGGACATATATGATAAGACGCTCCAGAATCAAGAATCCACACATCAGAGTGATGTGTGTCCTTGACAGCAACTAGAGCAATATCTTCTTCGGAATTAGCATCAGCTACAACAGCAGTTCCTGCAGCAGCATCATGTTGCTTCTTTTTCTTGGGACAGTCAGATTTCCAGTGTCCCTTCTCTTTACAGTAATTGCAGACATCATTAGCTCTCGAACCCTTAGAAGCTGGTTTCTTGGATTTATACTTCCCCGACTTTCCATGTCCGGTACTCCCGCTAGCTACCAACCTAGCAGCATGATTATCTGCACCTGTACCAGCCGCCTTATGGCGCAGCTCTCTAGAATGAAGAGAAGATCTAACCTCCTCTAGAGAAATAGTATCTTTACCAACAATAAACGATTGCACAAAGTTCTCATACGATAATGGTAAAGAAACTAACAGAATCAAAGCAGCATCCTCATCTTCAACTTTAACATCAATATTACGCAATTCTAATAAAATTGTGTTTAATTGATCTAAGTGATCTCGAAGAGGCATACCTTCCTGCATTCGCAGACTGAACAGACGTTGCTTCAGAAGAAACTTATTTGTTAAAGACTTTGTCATGTAGAGACTTTCAAGTTTTAACCATAAACCAGATGCGGTATCCTCCTCCGTAATTTCAGTAATAATATCATCTGCAAGGCACAACAGAATTGTTCAGTGGGCCTTCAAGATTGGTCATCTCAGCGCTTCCAGAAGCAGCCGCTTTTGTGTTCAACGACGCCCAGAGCCCCTGTTGCTTTAACAAGGCACGCATCTTGATTTGCCACAGACTGAAACTATTTCTCCCAGTAAATTTGTTGACCTTAACGTTAATACCACCAGAAATCTTTCTCCCAGAACCGTATACGTGAACAGTACCCGTGAATAGTGCCCGTGAACAATGCTCGTGAATAGTGCCCGTGAACAGTGCCGTATGAACAGTGCCGTATGAACAGTACCTTCTTCTCCGGTGATGAACAGTGTCGTCTTCTCCGATGATGAACAGTAACTCCGCCTGAACAGTGTCGTCTTCTCCGGCGATGAACAGTAACTCCGGCGAAAATTCCGACGAGCTTAAAAAAAATTCCGGCGACAATTTTGCAACAGCTTCAACCAAAGCTCTAATACCAGTTTGTTATAACGGAAGCAAGAAAGATTATATGCAGAAGAGAAATAATTTATATTGATTTTGAGGATAAACAGATTACACAGAATTTCAGATGCCTCAGATGATTTCAAATGCTTACATGCATTTCTTATTTATAGACACAATCTAAGGGGTTAGGTGTGGTAGGTGGGTTAGGTGTGGTAGGTGGGGGTAGGTGGTGCCGCCGGAGGAACAGTAGTCAAGGCATTCTAACAATGATTACATTAGAACACTGGTGCTGCAGAAATGCATTTCATGGAACCATTAGATAGCACAGTGATCTTCTACTGCATCAGTATTCAGTACATGGGAAAAAGTTGCTTAGTACATGAAAATACAATGAGTTGGTTTTAAGCTCGTTTCGAGGAAGTGCAACCTCAAAAATTCTTTAAATTTTACAGTACATTATGGCTATTCTTCAGATGATAGTCTGCAATGAGCTCCTTTAAGCTTTCCAGTTCTCTGCTTTTAAACTTCTAGTTCAAAGAATTTACTAGACTTTGAACTTCCAATGCTCCGGTTTTGCAATTGGTTTTCTCAAAAACTTCTCAAGAGATGGGGAATCCATAGAATGAGGTGAAAGGCAATTTTCTAGTTGGAATGGGTCTCTAAAACTAACATAGACTCCGCCGGATCAAGCTTGGAACAGGACGATATTGCAAGCACATGCCTGTGCCCATTTAAGCCTGTTGGAATTTAATTTTAAACTTATTATTTTAGTTATTTGTTTTATTTTATGTTATGTTTAATTTGTAAGCAAGATTGTGATTTGGTCATGCGTGTCTGCTGAAGTGAGCGAGTCTCACGGGTAGGCCTGTCAATTTATTAAAATTAATTTTTTTAAAATTTATTAAACGGATCGGAGATCCGATCCGATAACCCGAAATCCGAACGGATCGGATATGGATTGACCTAAAAAATATCCGATCCCTGATCCGATCCGATCCAAATCCGAAAATTCTTAACGGATTCGAATATGGATTTAGGGTAATTCGATCCGTTGACAGGCCTACTCACGGATAGTTTAGCATTAGTAGGAGTGTGGAAATAGTGGAGAAATTATAGGAAGGTAGTAACTTGTTTTTAGCTTGTATTCAGTTTTCTATCAGGATATATATATCATGCATGTATTTCATTTTTATTAACACAGAACCTTTAGTTTTGTCATATCTGGTGTTCATTCCTTGGTTACACCAAGGTCTTAAATCTTAACAAAGCCATGGTTAAGTTTTAGGCTTAAGTATGTAAGTTACACTCTGACTTTTTCACGCATGTGCTATCGGGTACTTACTTGTGGATTATATTTTTTAATTTTTTTGATTTGTATAAAAATATAGATAAAATAAAAAGGTTTTAAAAATATTATTTATAAGTAATTCATTCAAGTACATTAAAATACGTGTAATGGGTTAAATAAAATGGGACGGATGGAGTATAATACTACTAAGCAAGACATTTTAGTGTTTAAATCTGTTGCGACTAGTAGGTAGGGATGGGTATTTCACCCGCTCCATCCGATCCTGATCCGATCCCCGCCCCGTCCGAGTCGGGGATTCGGAAAATTTTTCAGATTCGGGATGGAGAACGGGGGATATTTTAATAAAAATTTGGGGATCAGGGATTAGGGGATCCTGTTAGGTCCAAATGTGTTGTAGAGGGGGGGTGAATACAACTTTTCGAATATGAGAAGCAATAAAAACGATGCAATAAATGAACACACAGATTCAAGGAATATATTTCTTTATATATAACTTGAAAGGGTTGCTACAACATTCATTACAAAGTAAAACAGAAGTTGAGAGAGAAGTGAATGATACTAAGCTCTGTGAATGCACTCTCTCTTTTTCTCTTGTGTTTTTCTCTAGAATTGCTCACTCTATTCTTAATAAAACATTACACAAGTACTTCTATTTATACTACATGTAGTCTATGTCCTGTAGTCTTCAAAGACTAAGATGTACGTGGCCCAATGATGTCCACATAATTCTTGCCTTATCTTGAAAGCTTGGAAATCTGCCAATCAGAAGATGCCATGTGTCATGTTGAAGCTGCACCTAAGTAGAACTTCTACTTGAGAATTTCTACTTGGCTATCTCGAAATTCCTAAGTGGAACTTCTACTTGGCTATCTCGAAATTCCTAAGTAGAACTTCTACTTGAGAATTTCTACTTAGCCATCCAGAACATTTAGTACTTAGAAAATATTCTGGTCTTCAACTTGAAACTTCAATGCACATCTTGAACTTGTGATATCTTCATGTCTTCTTTATTCTTCAACAAGCTCTTGAACATGATTCTTTATTACTGACATAAACTTGCTATCAATGTCCTGACACTTGATGCACTGGTCTGGTTCATAAGTGACTAGTCTTGATAGTGTTTCTGCTTCTTGAATAAATTACCATATTCACTGAATAACTTGGCTTTCCAATATTTGCTTTCCTTCTTCTTCACTTGAAATCAATTGGTCTTGTTGATACTGATAGTTATGATCTTGATTCTTGATTTATCAAATCACTGAGGCATGAACAACTTTAACTTGAACTTCTCTCAATGATTTCTTCTTGGCTTGATCATAGTTAGCATGTTTAATTGTATCAATTACCTTGTCTTCATATAGTGTTGATTTCTTGTGACTTCCTGTTCTTGATTGTCTTCTGGTTAAGTATCTTTTCCTTTAGTTTGAGTTACATTAGTTATAGTGTTACAAGTTTATACACTCTGCCTTTCAATCTCCCCCAATTTGATTGTCTAACAATGACATTCAAATTAATGAAGGATAACTCAACTAAACAATGAGACGAGAAAAGATAATTAACATTACAGTCTTGAATAATTTACAATTGAAATTTACATGAAAACAATACAAAGAACATAAAAACTAGAAACAGAATTCGAACCTCGAATTAAAGATCATTTGAATGATTCCTATCACCTGGATTATTTCATACCTTTTGGTCAAACTTGTATCACCTTATTGGATTCACTCTAAGGTGAATTTTCCTCAAGTGAGTTAAAGCAACCGAAAGACATGAAGTTTTTCCAACTTCAAGTTCACACCACTCTGACCTTTAACCCTAATTCCGTTTCCTCTTTCTAGCTTCAGCAGCTTGGTCTCTCTCTTCTTTCTGCCTTTTGCGCTTCTCCTTCTGCTGCTGTTCTTTCTTGTACACTGGATCGTGAAGCTGCTTCCACCTAGCATTCAACAGACTTACAGCTTCCATTTCTAGAGGGTTCCTGGGCTCTGGGTTAGGATGTTTGAAAAGCCTTCTGAGTTTATCAACCTCCTGAGTAGTCCTGATCTTTGGAATTTCCTCAAAGTTCTTCATTATGAGCTGAGGTTTCCAATGAGATTTAGTGGCTTTGAGATAACGATATATCATCTTGGGGTAGCCCTTGACACGGTCAGTATTATAGACACTAGCCGCATCTCGCTCCATTCGCTTCTTCTCCACAATTACTTCAGACAGGTAACTCACGAGTCTCTGCTTTTCTTCAACAAACTTGTCTTCCACTTCGCCCCATTTGAACACATATAACACTTTCTCTAGAAATGCAGCATCTTGAGTCTGTAGCAGCCATTGTCTACTCATATGCAAGAGTGTTTGTTTCTGGTCTGCATCTATGTATGCTAAGGCATCAGCTGTATCATTAGCATAAGAGTGTATCCAGTATACACTATCTTTCCCTGGAACGCCAACTGCCTCCCTTATTTCTCCTTGTTCCAGTTCTCCAGAAGGAAGAGTCAAAGCTTCATCTACATTCTTCATTGCTTGAAGAATATTCCATTTCTTTTCTATCAGCTCCGGCTCAATCTTCACGTTGTCGAGAGGGTTTGGAGCAATGACATCACACTTCCACACCTCATTGCTCTTCAAGAATATGACTCTTTCAATGATCCTCACGGATTTATCTTTAAGCTCAGAGGCGAATCCCTTACCCATCATTTGTCTACATACAGCTTTAAGAGATTCCACTGAAAGTTCCATTAAGTCCTTTTCCTCCATGCTCACCCTCTTCATCTTTCCTTGAACCACCATCCGGACAAAATTTGGATAAGCTGAGAATTCTGGACCCTTGTCCTCTGCTAGCTGCATTAACTGATCCCTGTACAGAATGCTTAGCTCCTCAGATTGAGAGTACTGAATTTTAGTCGCTAGCTAGAACAACTCTGACGCAGATCTTCTCATTATGAATTGGTCATCCACATATAGGAAAGATGTTGGGACTCCTTCTACCAAAGACAAGATAACCTGCCACTCCTTAAGATTTGCATTGTATCCAACCCTGACTTTAGAAATTAATCTCTTCAAAGCATTTATATAGTCCCCAGTCATTGGATTCTGCAAATTCAAGTTGTAGAACAGATCATCTGCATCCTTGTTATGAACTCCTTTTGCACATGGTCCCATCATTATCTTCCTTGCTTCATCCCATTTCTGCCCTATCCTTCTTCTGTCCAGATCAACTTGAGGATTAGCTAGCCTTGCAAGCTCATACTCATACTGCTTCCCTTGTAGCTCCACCTTCTGTTCTAGGAACGCAGCATGTTCTTGCATCATCTTCATTTTATGGAACTGAGCTTGTTCCAAGGCTAACTGTTGAGACTGCAGGGTTTCTTCATCAACAGGATCTTCTTCAGGCATTCCGAAAGACATACCAGCACCTCCACCTTGTTCCTTCAAAGATCGCTTTACAGCATGTGCGAAAGGTACGTCTTCCATATCAGAATCTGAGTCTAGTACCTCCTGTACTGTTTCCTGATGACTCAGGTCAATAACTGGTTCATCTTCTTCAACCATTATTGCCTTACCCTTTCTCCTCCTCAGAGCCTCTTCAGCAACAGACGGCTCAACTTCTGGTTCCTTGACAAGATCAGCGGGTTCTTCAATTTCTTCGATGTGAACTGCCTGCTGTCTCGTCTCCTTTCCACTCTCCCCCTTAGGTGAGTTATCCTGAGCTCCACCATGGTCTTCAGATCCACCAGCTGCATAGGAACCTCCAAAACCAGAACCAGAGGCTCCCGCTCCACTAGCACCACCTGCACCACCTGCTCCAGCATCGGGGGGAGGTTGTTCCGACTCGAAGCACTCCGGGGGCACAAAACTCCTGACTGCGAACATCATTCGACTGATCTCCACAGTCATTGTATGCATTGTAGACTCCAATGCCCCCATCCTCTCATTGAGAGTGCTTCCCAAGACTCCACCAGCATGGCCCAAGTCATTGACCTTATTTGTCAAATCCTCAAAAGCTGTAGCTTGACTTGCCATTCTTGCTGCGTAGTCGTCTAGAGCCCTTTGGTTGTTTCCAATATTGATCCCGAACTGCCCCATTGTCTGCCCGAACTGCCTCATCTGATGTTCCATTGAAGTCATACGAGTATCAAAATTTTCAATATTAAGGGACGGTGTTTGGTTTAGGTGACCTCGCTCTAATACGCGTTCTGTTGGTATTTGGCGCTCGGTTTCGGGCCTTAAAAATGAAGGTCCCTCTCTCCCTAACCTCTCACACACACTCCCTGTCTCACACTCGTGTATGTCTTCAATGATTGATCCAAATAGTGAAGCAGTACCTGCAGAAAATTGATAAGAAATGTTGTTGACAGTTATAGGATCAAATTCTGTTTGTTCCTGAGTTGGAATCTCAGTCTGAGAGGCTGCAAAGTGTCCTTGTACGACATTAGAACCGATCCTCTTTGCAGCATCAGTACGTATCGGTGAAGGTACGGCTGAAGTTTTTAATACTTCATGTCCTCTTGAAGCAACAGTATCATCAAGAGGCACATCATCCTCACCAAAATCAAAATCCCTATGTGCAGAATGTTCAAGGGGTGAACCACTCGCGTGAGGTGGAGTGGTTGCGTGGGACACGCTAGGGTTTGACTGTGGTTGTGAAGTAGCAGCGTGGAAAAGTTTGGCTTTCTTGCGAATAAGTTGCTGCTCTTCGGGTTCATTCTCCTCATCATCTTGTATAAATATACGTGCTGGTTTTCTGACTTCCGTTAACAGGGGTGATAAAGAATAGGAATGTGTATCAGACTCAGAGTCAGAAATATGGCTCTTACCCTGGGATAGATCCTGCGGGTTAGCAGTCTCTCGGGTCGCGGAATCAGAAACATAGGAGGAGGAATGAATAGTATGCAGAGAGAGATTACCTGATTGTTTACCTTGTGCATCATCGCTTTCCTCATCCGGAATCTCATCAAATGCCTCAGCATGAACAGATGGATTTTGAGCATGTGATGAGACTTGTGATGATGCCTCCAAATTGGTAACTCCTGCATCATATCTAAGCCACATTTGAATATTTTCAGGAGTAGACATCGGCTTACCTTGATGTTTATCCTGATTTGCAATGGTTGCAAGTGACTTAGTGCCCATCCCTAGCGATTCAGATGTGGGGCTTCTGGCAAATCCCTGTCTAATAGCAAGAGCATCCTTCGGTATTAAGTCATTGATTAGCATTTGAAGAAACCGAGGAAACCAGCAGACGACATCAGTGGTAGAGAGGTCTCTGCTTGCAAGGGATCCCATTGAGGCCACTATCTCAGAGAGAACTATGCGTCCATAGTTTATATCCAGTTCTCTTGCTAGGGCTACTGCAAAGGTTTGCATGGGAATCGGAATTTGATGAAAGTCTTTTTCGCGTGCCCGAAAACATCTTGTGATGGCCTCGAAAAAGTAATTCCATTCCGCATGGAAGAATTGCTTTTGGATATTTCCCGTGATTGGGCCTTTTGTAGGATAACATCCAATTTCTTCAAAGAATCTGAGGCGTTCTGCAGCAGTAGGTTCTGGATCATAGGCATCTTTAATTGGGAATCCTAGAACTCTGTTGACAATTTGTTCTGTCACCTCATATTCCTGACCCGCTAAGGTAAACCTGAAACCGTAGGGGGTTGATTTACTCCCAAAAGTAACCGCACTAGTCCATAATTGCTGTAAAGCATCATGTACTAGTGTAGGTTTAGCAGTAAAAGCTTGGCTAGCTTTGGAATACAAATTTAGAAATCGTATCCAAAACTTAAACCGCGGGAGTTGATCACCAATTTCCGTAGAAATATTGTAAAAATTGTTTTTAGCAAGGGAAAATTGGTGAGCCATTTTGATCAAATGTTTTTCTTTAAGAAGATGTGAATTTTTATTTTAATTTAGAAAAACAATTAATTTTCCGAATTACAAAAGAGAATTGTAACCCTTTTAATTTTTCAAGAACACCAAATGGAATCTGAGAAATCAAACTACGGGATTCAATTCAACAACCAATTACTATTTCGTGTGTATACCAGTGGAATCGTGTGTGTTTAAGATGGAGAAAATGGAATCGCGTTTATGAACAGTACACAAACAATATGTGTTCGTGTGTATGTATATGCGCGTGTATGGATGTTCACAAAACACACTAACACAAAGATTAAGGTAAACACAGACAATAGCAGTCAACTAATCGGCAGTAATTCGTGATTAGTACGAGTTTAATCACAAAAACAAGGATCAAAGGTATGTAATTAGTGAGATCGCACTGTTCTTGTGAAACGGCTGCTGAAAATTAGAATTAGGTAAAGTGAATTAGGCATCGAGTTAGAGATGTATATATAGGTGAATGAGAAATGACAAAAATGTCCCTGTTAAAAAAATGTGAAAAGTACTAAGTCCATACAGGGGACATCTAAGTCGAACTCTATCTCGAACTTTTCTATCTCGAACTTTTCTATCTCGAACATCAAGTCGAACTTCGAGATAAAGTTCGAGATAGAAGTTAACTCGAACAATTATGCGCACAGAAGCACTTTAACCAAAATTACAGCAGAAACTATAGGGAAATACTATCTTGAACATTATTGATTTGTAGTAAACTTGGAAAAACAGAAAATTCAAGATACCTTTCGAGTTAGAGTCTATCTCGAACATCAAGTCGAAATTCGAGTTGAGTTTCGAGATAGACTAAGAACTCTATCTCGAACATCAAGTCGAACTTCGAGATAAAGTTCGAGATAGACTAACTCGAAGTTAATCTCAAATTCTTTCCAAAATACTTCCTTGAATCAAAAAGTCCAGGGTAATTCAAGATATGTTTCGAGTTAGGAGTGTAACTCGAAAAATTCCCTTTAGCTTAACTGAGAATTCTATCTCGAACACCAAGTCGAAATTCGAGTTGAGTTTCGAGATAGACTAAGAACTCTATCTCGAACATCAAGTCGAACTTCGAGATAAATTTCGAGATAGACTAACTCGAAGTTAATTCTCAGTTCTTTTCAAAATATTCCCTTAATGGAAACTTCATCTCAACCTTAGAGATAAAATTCGAGATAGACTTTATCTCGAATATTTTGAAGATAGAACTAGGCACACTGGTAACTCGAACTCGAACTCTAAGTCGAATTTCGAGATGAATTTCGAGATAGGTACTAACTCGAAATTCTTCCCAGACTTAGAATTTTCAAAACTTCACCCTGGAAGCTCAAGTCGAAATTCAAGTCGAATTTCTACATGAGTTTCGAGATAGAGACTAACTCGAAATTTTGAAGATACTTAGAATAATTTGACAATTTTTCTTTGAAAAACTCAACAATTAATTTTGCCAAATTAATATAAATATCAATTCAAGGATTTTAATATATGACATAATTAAAACATTCCTTGATAATTCTAAGGCCTCTAATTACATGAAAAACACAGGTAAATTCATCTAAAAATCATGCAATATTTAGACTATTATGAATTTAACTCCCCCTATGATCATGCAATCTAACAAGCATAAATTCACAGATTTGTGCTATAAAAGACACTTAAAACACAATGAATTCATGCAAAATCACACTATATGCAACCTATAACAATCATTAATTAGGCATATTAAAGTCTAAGCACATAATGATTGATTAGCTTGCACATACAAACATAAACATGGATTTTACAGATAGAAGGCTTTACTAACTTGTGTTAAGCATTCCCAATTCACCAACCAACCTATTGAATGTTACTTCATCAAGAGGTTTGGTGAATATATCTGCAATTTGTTGCATTGTGGGCACAAAATGTAGCTCCACAGTCCCCTCCTCGACATGTTCTCTTATGAAATGATACCTGATGTCAATATGCTTGGTTCTTGAGTGATCTACAGGATTGTTGGTTATGGCAATGGCACTTGTGTTGTCACACATGATTGGAATTTTCTTGTGCTCTATGCCATAATCCTTCAATTGGTTCCTCATCCACAGTATTTGAGCTACACAGCTTCCAGCAGCAATGTACTCAGCTTCAGCAGTAGAAGTAGATACTGTATGTTGCTTTTTACTTTGCCAGGACACCAATCTTCTGCCAAGAAATTGGCAAGCACCAGATGTGCTTTTCCTATCAATCCTGCAACCTGCATAGTCTGAATCCGAATAGCTAATAAGATTAAAACCTGTATCTCTTGGGTACCAAATCCCTAGATTTGGTGTGCCCTTGAGATACCTAAAAATTCTTTTGACGGCTACGAGATGTGATTCTCTAGGATCCGCTTGGAACCTTGCACATAAACAAGTTGCGAACATTATATCTGGTCTACTTGCAGTTAAATAGAGGAGTGAGCCAATCATACCTCGATAGCTTGTGATGTCAACTGATTTACCTGATTTGTCTTCATCAAGCTTCGTGGCTGTTGCCATGGGAGTCTTAGCTGCTGATGCATCTTCTAGATTATACTTCTTGAGTAAATCTCTGACGTACTTGGATTGACAGATAAAGATACCATCTTTTCTCTGACTGATCTGTAATCCAAGGAAGAAGGACAGCTCTCCCATCATGCTCATCTCATATTTTTCCTGCATTAGCTTGGCAAATTTCTCGCACAAGCGCTCATTTGATGACCCAAAAATAATATCGTCCACATATACTTGAACAAGTATTAAGTCATTTCTCACAACTTTATAGAACAATGTTTTATCAATTACTCCCCTAACAAAACCATTTTCAATTAAGAATAGAGATAGGGTTTCATACCATCGCCTTGGGGATTGCCTGAGGCCATAGACAGATTTGAAGAGTAGATACACAAAATCTGCATGTTCTGGATCAACGAAGCCGGGCGGCTGTTCCAGATACACTTCTTCTTCTAACTCTCCGTTCAGGAAGGCACTTTTCACGTCCATCTGGAATACCTTGAAGTTCTTATGTGCTGCAAATGCCAAGAACATCCTGACTGCCTCAAGTCTTGCAACCGGTGCATAGGTTTCATCATAATCAATTCCTTCTCGCTGAGAATAACCTTTTGCAACCAAACGCGCCTTGTTTCGTGTTACAAGTCCGTTTTCATCCAGTTTATTTCTGAATACCCACCTAGCTCCAATTACGGATTTGTTCTTTGGTCGGGGTACCAGTTTCCAAACTTTCTGCCTTTCAAACTGATTGAGTTCCTCTTGCATTGCAATCACCCAATCAGCATCGCCAAGAGCTTCTTCTATTTCTTTAGGTTCAAGCTTGGATAAGAACCCAGAATATAAGGAGATATTAGCCATGTCAGCTCTTGCAGTTCTTCTAGTAGTCACACCAGCATCTGGATCACCAATAATTAACTCAAACGGATGGTCTCTATTCCATACCCGTTCACCTGGAAATTGTCTAGATGATTCAGCTTGACTTTCTGAGTTGGGGTGCTGACTACTTTGAATATTTTCACTAACTCCCCCTGAGTTAGTGCCAGCTCCTACAGAACTAGAGTCAACTCGACTCGAGCCTTGAACAGTAGTCCTTGAGCTGCTATTTACTCCCCCTGAGTTGTTGCCGGTTGGTACTGAAGAAGTCTCTCCTGATCTTGTAGAATTAGCTTGTTCACTAGACTCAGGTTCTTCATGTACGCTTGGAACATTTAATGGAACAACCAACTCAGGTTCATCTTCAAGATCTTCTAAGTCCAGATTCTGAAATTTTAGGGACTCAGGTTCACTAGAATCTCTTGAAATTGATGAGAGTTTGGTATCGTCGAATCTGACGTTGTAACTTTCAGTCACTTTTCGATCATTCACCAAGAACACTCTATAAGCTGCCACCACGTCTGTAGAGTAACCAACAAAGATTCCTTCACGAGCTTTTGCTGCAAACTTGCCTAGATTTTCATCATCTATAAGCACATAGCATTTTGCTCCGAAGACATGAAAGTATTTGATTGTTGGTCTTCTGTTGTTCATTAGCTCACATGGTGTCTTTTCTTTATCTTTTATGATCAAGGTTCTATTTTGAGTGTAACAAGCGGTACTCACTGCTTCGGCCCAGAAATACAAAGGAAGTTTTGAATCATACAACAAAGTTCTTGCTGCTTCAACCAGAGTTCTATTCTTCCTTTCAACTACTCCATTTTGCTGTGGAGTTCTCGGGGCTGAATACTGACGACGTATTCCCTTAGATACACAGAAGTCATTTAGCACTGCGTTTTTGAATTCAGTGCCATTATCTGATCTAATCGTCTTCACAGTAAGTGTTGAAACATTCTCAATTTGAGTGATGTGATCAATGATTAAGAAAGGTACTTCGTCTTTCGTCATTGCGAACAATACCCATGTATACTTGGAGAAGTCATCCACGATTACCAAAGCATATCTTTTCCTAGACAAAGATAGGACATTCACTGGGCCAAACAAATCCATATGAAGAAGTTGTAGAGGCTCAGTAATACTAGAAATTTCTTTGCTTTTATGCGATGCTCGCTTCGACTTTCCCATTTCACAAGCTTCACAGAGTCCTTTCGGAGCGAACTCCATTTGAGGTAGATCTCTCACCAATTCTCGCCTCGCGAGAGCATTCATCGTTTTGAAGTTTAAGTGAGATAGCTTTTTGTGCCATAACCAGCTTTCATCATCCGAGGCTTTGCTGTAGAAACAGGTGACCTCATCCTGATTTGCTGAATCCATATCTGCAACAAAAAGATCTGCCTTTCGAACTCCTCTTAAAGCTAGTGAGCCTTTCTTTATGTGAGTGATTGAGACACCTTTCTTGTTGAAGACAATTTCGTAACCTTTGTCACAGAATTGACTTATACTCAACAGATTGTGCTTTAGTCCCTCAACATAGGAAATATCTTCAATGATGACATTGCCAGTTTTCAGTTTGCCATATCCCTTAGTCACACCTATGCTGTCATCTCCAAAGGTAACATAAGGGCCAGCCTTCATAACCAACTCTGTAAGCAGGGACTTGTTTCCAGTCATATGCCTCGATGCTCCACTGTCTAGCACCCATATAACTTTATTTCTATTCTGCTTAATGCCCTGCAATGACAGATTGATTAGACATTCTTCGGAACCCAACTTTGATTGGGCCCGGCTTTTCGATAAGATCGAGAATCAACAGATTTAACAACAGGAGATGCACTTTTCTTCATATTACTAGAGCTTTCGACTATCTCCTTTCCTTTTTCAGACTTGACAGATTTGTCAGTCTTAGGAGAAGGTTTGTCACTCCTAACTTTAGGAGGACTGACAGTCTTGGCTCTACCATACTTTTTCTTGATATTTGAACTAGCAACAGTATTTGAGCATGACTGGCTAGATGCATTCATTAAATGCACAAAAGTTTGCATGATATTAAAAGTGCATGGCATACAGTTAGGTTGACCACACTGTGCATGATTCTGATGCAGATTATTCATTGTATGTGTGGTAGGCATGGCATGTGCAGCAGGAACATTCATGTTAGCTTTGCATGCATAAGAAAGATGTTCAGTAGATTTACAATGATAACATGCTTTCTTTATTCGTTCAGCCTTAACCTCTTTTATGCCTTTCTCTTTCTTTCCTTGTTGTTTAACAGCCTTAGCTCCTAATCCCAGTCTAGATTCATCTCTAGGGAAATTGATTTTAACTTGTTTGATAGGAGTTACAGGTTGTTCTCTCTGGCGATCTTCCATCTCAATCTCATATCTAGCTATCAATTCAGTCTCTTCTTCTTCTATTCTAGGAACAAGATGTTTGTAAATAGGTTTGACAGCCGATTTAAGAATTCTAGGTGTTTCCTGTTTAAGGTCACTGGAACTAGGGTCAATAGGTCTCTTTCCTTCTTTCTTAGGAAGGTCAGAATAATCAAGCCCTATACCTACTCCAGTTATCTTCTTAAATGTGTCATTATCTACATACACTTTACTAGCAGCTAGTTTGTAAGCTTCGCATTTTGTTTCTAACTCAGCTAGATTGTTCCTAAGACATGCTTCTACCTCTTCCTTAAGGACGAGCTTGTGTTCCAGAGATTTAATAAAGTCTCTTAGAGAAGTATCTACAGTGCAAGCAGCCTCTAGCTCTTCCACTTTTGCCTCAAGCATTCTGCATTTGGCAACAAGTGTTTTCTGTTCCTTTTGAGAAGAGTCTAGGATTTTGCACAACATATAGATCTCTTCACTAAGAGCCCCGTTCTGTTCTTTATAATCATCAATAGACATTTCTACTTTAAGAGTCAGAACTGGTACCTCTGGTTCCTCTGATGTCTCAGCCATGAGCGCAAAGTTCGCTACATGAGTAACATCTTCCTCATCTGAATCATCCCAAGCTCTTCCTTCTGTCACCAATAAAGCTCGTTTTCCATGTCGTTCCTTCAACAGTGCTTCATAGTTGCTTTTGAGAGCTTCAAATGTTTCTTTTGGATAAGTCTGTTTAGGCTTTTTGCAGTCCGAGGCAAAGTGTCCAGCTTCACCACAATTGTAGCATTTGAACTTCATTTTGAAATCCAAAGGAGATTTGTAGCTGGTATTCTTGCCTTTTCCTTTGTAGCCTGACGAACTACCACCACCCTTAGCAGCCCGATAATAAGATGAAGATTTTCTCTGTGGTCGGTTGCTCTTTCTAAATCTCATGTTGCTGAACTTCCTTGCCATGTATGCCACGACACTATCGTCCATGTTGTCCAGCTCTTCTTGGGTGTAGTAGTCATCATCACTGTCAGATGCGCACTCGTCATCATTATCAACTTGAAGTGGTGCAGGTGATGATTTAGGCTTTGCTGCAACCATTGCCTTCTTAGACTCTTCCTCATCAGCAACTAATCCTGATGCACTTTCTTTTGACTTTGAATCATTGTCCCATGCTTGATCTTGAAGCGTTTCCAGCTCATAGGTCTTTAATATTCCATAATACTCTTCCAGAGAAGTTGTATGCAAATCTCTGGTTTCTCTGATTGCGTAGACCCTATGCTCAATGCTTTTTGGCTGGTTCCTCAGATATCTCGTATTTGTTTCAACCATGGGGAGAGTCACACCTCTCAGATTCAAATCCAATACCAACTGACTGAATCGTAGGTAGACGTCTGTTATGCCTTCTCCTTTCCGTATTCTAAAGGTGTCATACTCCATCTTGAGTATGAGTGTTTTGTTGCTTCTGACCTCTGCAGATCCTTCCATGACAACTTCTATCTTGTCCCAAATCTTCTTTGCTGTAGTCAGACCTTTGACTATGTTGAACATTTCATGATCAAGAGATTCCATCAAGGTTTGTCGTACGGCAGTATCCAAAGCTATTTGCTCTTTATCAGCATCCGAAAAGTCCGCTGCCTTTTTGGGCTCAGACCGGGGTGGTATAACCACTCCTCCTTCCGTATGTGAAGGAATAACTGCCATTGGGACAAATTTACCCTTGTCAAGGACTTCCAGATATTCAGGGTTAACAGTCTCTAGATATAGTCTCATTCTGAAAACCCATTCTTCATAGTGATCTTTGTTGAACATTGGGATCTTGAATGCATTTTTAGGAGCCATCTCAATTCTGGTCACTAAAAGTTTCTAAGTACCCAAGACTAGGCTATGTAGAATATTTATGTAGAACTTTTGCCTAAGTCGAAATTTCTCTAAGTAGAAATTTTGCTCAAGTCGAAATCACCAAGTAGAAATTGTCCAAGTCGAAATTCTATGTAGAAATTCTCAAGTAGAAATTCTATGTAGAAATTTTTGCCTTAGAATAATTTTTCTGCAGATTTCTTTAAATATTGAATAAACAATATTATCACTTTAACACTTTTTGACTTTGAATGCTTTACTCACCAAACCCACCTAACCCACTTGCTAGGTACTGAGTATGTCTTTTACTTTCGGCCGAATAAAGTAAATCAAAAAGTCCAAAAACCACCTTTTTATTCTTTTACTATTGAAAAGGAGATCAAAAAGTTGTTGGGTTGTATTCTTTGATAAGAACAGATGATGAACACTCAAGAACACCAAATATGAACTAACCCAGATAAATTCACAAAAATTAATTAAAATACACCCAAGCTAAATGATCACACCTGGAGTATTTAAATAATTTTTCAGATGAGTTTTCACTACCAACGAATTAAAACACACTTTTCGAGAAAATGAAAAGTAGATCTGAAAAATGAAAACTCACGATTCTTCTACTCAACACAAGGATCTATGTTTTGTATGTTAAACATATAGCTTTGATACCAATTGTTAGGTCCAAATGTGTTGTAGAGGGGGGGTGAATACAACTTTTCGAATATGAGAAGCAATAAAAACGATGCAATAAATGAACACACAGATTCAAGGAATATATTTCTTTATATATAACTTGAAAGGGTTGCTACAACATTCATTACAAAGTAAAACAGAAGTTGAGAGAGAAGTGAATGATACTAAGCTCTGTGAATGCACTCTCTCTTTTTCTCTTGTGTTTTTCTCTAGAATTGCTCACTCTATTCTTAATAAAACATTACACAAGTACTTCTATTTATACTACATGTAGTCTATGTCCTGTAGTCTTCAAAGACTAAGATGTACGTGGCCCAATGATGTCCACATAATTCTTGCCTTATCTTGAAAGCTTGGAAATCTGCCAATCAGAAGATGCCATGTGTCATGTTGAAGCTGCACCTAAGTAGAACTTCTACTTGAGAATTTCTACTTGGCTATCTCGAAATTCCTAAGTGGAACTTCTACTTGGCTATCTCGAAATTCCTAAGTAGAACTTCTACTTGAGAATTTCTACTTAGCCATCCAGAACATTTAGTACTTAGAAAATATTCTGGTCTTCAACTTGAAACTTCAATGCACATCTTGAACTTGTGATATCTTCATGTCTTCTTTATTCTTCAACAAGCTCTTGAACATGATTCTTTATTACTGACATAAACTTGCTATCAATGTCCTGACACTTGATGCACTGGTCTGGTTCATAAGTGACTAGTCTTGATAGTGTTTCTGCTTCTTGAATAAATTACCATATTCACTGAATAACTTGGCTTTCCAATATTTGCTTTCCTTCTTCTTCACTTGAAATCAATTGGTCTTGTTGATACTGATAGTTATGATCTTGATTCTTGATTTATCAAATCACTGAGGCATGAACAACTTTAACTTGAACTTCTCTCAATGATTTCTTCTTGGCTTGATCATAGTTAGCATGTTTAATTGTATCAATTACCTTGTCTTCATATAGTGTTGATTTCTTGTGACTTCCTGTTCTTGATTGTCTTCTGGTTAAGTATCTTTTCCTTTAGTTTGAGTTACATTAGTTATAGTGTTACAAGTTTATACACTCTGCCTTTCAGATCCCCAACCCGATCCCCGATTTTATTTTTTAAATATATATATATATATATATATTTATATATATTTAAATTATTATAAGTAAATATGTTTATATATATTATTAGTGCTTAAAATTTTTAATTCATTTCATAGATTCAAAATTTTAATAGTAAAATTTAATTTAATTATAATAATTTAATTATATCTTTTAGTATAAATAAATATTAATTCAAAATAGTTTTTAGAATAGGTTATTAAATTTAAAATATATATTACATATCATAATTTAGCAAATTAATTTTTTGAAATTAGCTAGAAAATGTATAAAATTTATTTTTTTATAAAAATAAAAATCTCTGATTCCTCGCGGGGATCCCCATTTCCCGTTCGGGATAGGGATCGGAGAACAAAATATTTCCCATTCGCAAATCGAGGCGGGTTCGGGGAACGAGTAGGGATTCGGGGATCGGGGCGGGGATCGCACTCCCCGACCCCGAAATGACCCGACACCCATCCCGACTAGTAGGTGCTGAGGCGGGGTAGTTCTTTTGGTCTCAGCAATTGGGGCTTGGCCCAGTTATTTTTTGATTGTAAGGGGTGGGTCTTGTTTCGGGTGTAATGGGTAAAGCCCAAATGTTATGATGGTTGTATGGGCGTAGCCCAATTCTATTTTTTTTAAGTAATTAGGCTTATAGTCTTACAATTGAGTATTTGTTCAAAGAAAATATTCGGGTGAGCCAGAATCAAACCGGACAACAGATGATAAACCCTTATCACTTGGGCTATCCAATTGTGCTTAGCCTAATTCTTTTAATAATAAAAAAATTGTTGATACCCAAAAAATCTATGTAGGTAGAAAAGGTCAAAGGTGTATGCTTGGTCCAGAAAAAGTTAGTATTATTTATTACCTAAATGTCATATTTTTCTATAAATATTAATTCTTTTTAAATGTTCATGAATTGAAAATACATATAAAAGATATGCTTGTCTTTTGCAATGATAATAAAGTTAGAAATAAATGACCCACCACGGGTGTCCAGTCGGTTGGGACTGTGAATTTAAGGGCTTATCATTCTAAGGTCATAAGTTCGATCTCTGGGAGACACGGAAGTAAATGGATTGCCATGCTAAATGGGTACGAGTGTGCTAACAGTCCTCCGGATTGGTCGAGGTGCGCGGACATATGATCCTAACTAACTAGTTTATAAAACAATGTTCACCTTACCATTCAACAAGACTTAAAACGACACATTTACAAACACGAACAAGACCCGAAACTCGAAATTGTTAGCCTTAAAACAACATAAAAAATTCATAACATGAACCCAACATACAAAAAACAAAATGACATATACCTATAGCCATTAAGCCAGCAATGGTGAACATTTCTCCAATAGCCAAAGACAAATTAGACAAAACAGACAACACCTTTTTCCAATATCTCCTCAACAACATTTTACCAGTAGCCTTTTTCTTGCCAGGTTTGGTCTGAGAATCACTCTCTGAGCTGCCACTACTCTTCTTTGATAACAATGGTGCCTTTTCAGCAGGACCCACAATCAAATTCTTGGTTTTTACAGAATCTTTAGAGGTTTTAGTGAGCTTACAAGAAACTTTAAGTGTAAAAAAGTTGAAATTTTTAGTATTGCAGAGACCATATTTTGTAGTTTTGTATGGAAAGAATGGAGATTTAATGAGATGGGTTTGTGGTTTTGATGATAGATACAAGGAAGTGTGTGTAGTGTTGAGACTGAGAGCTTGAGTTTCCATTGATGAGATGGAGCTCTATGTTTCAGTTCTGAGCCAAAGATGTTTTATCCTGTAATAGATATTTGAGATTGGGGAACCTGAGATGTATCTCAGGTAATTTCCCTAAGATACATGGGATTTGTATGTAAATAAGAGGTGGGTATTTTTGTAAAATCAGAGTTTTTTTAATTAGCCCTGCGGCCCCAATCAAAATTAAAACATATTTGTTAAGTATCTTAGGAAAAGTTCCCTAGATCAATCTCAGGGTCCTTTTTCTCTAGATATTTTTAACTATCATGATTCATGAATGGAGCAAATTTAGTAGTTTTCAATTTATTTTTTTTATAAGGGGAGTATTTTTTTTTTATTTAATAAGGGAAGTGGAATGATTTACTTTGCAATTGCTTGTTTTTTTTAAATAGGAATAAATAGTTATTTATTAGTGATTATCCATAAATTGGTGATTTATCGGAATGAAAAATTGGTGATTTCTCGGAATAATGAATCGGAACAAATCGATTACTTATTAGTGATTTATGATAAATTAGTGATTTATCAGAATGGTAAATTAGAATAAAAATTGGATAAATTTTAGTATTTTAATATATCATCCTTACTTATAATATAATATATTATTCAAAAATATTCATAGCGATAAAATTGAACTTAAAAATCAAATTAATCAAATATTTTTTAACAATAAATTAATAATTTATCGATAATTTTTGAAAATCACACGATTTTTAGAATACCTGTAAATTATAATAGAAATCTATCAAAGATTTGTTGAAATTATATGTTTGGAAACATCTAATTTTTGGCAAAATTGGTCATTTCAGGATTGGAAATGTTATTTCTACATCCGATATTTTTTGTTTGATTCCATGAAATGATGCTCCGCACTTTTTCACGTTTTTTTGAAAAAAATGTTAAATTATAATATAAATTATTATTTTAATTTTATTACATGGGATTGGAAGATGGGAGTCAGGGATCAGAATATGGAGAAAATTAAATGTGGTTTATGTCTTGATCATCGATTTTTTTATATAATCTTTCCGATTTCTTATTTAGCATTTGAAAACAGTTTCAAAATTCTGCCCTCAACTAATGGGTAGGAATGAATGGAAAAAATACCCTTTTTCTGTCAATATAACTTAATATTCATTTTAAATCCTTGTGAAAATAAAATTACAATTTAAATACTTATATATTTTATAAAACAATTATATTCTACTTGTGAATTACCTTTCGAAATTCAAACATTTAATAACATATACAATACATTTTTTTATATTATATAACATACATGTTCTAAATTTTAGATTAATTTCAATACTTAAAAAAATTCTGGATGTCAAACTTAAGAATTTTTTTGAAAAACATTTAATTTATTTTTTATATCATCGCTGCCCAAAAAAAAAAGTAATTTAATTAAGTAGATTGGGCAATTTTTTAAATTGACCACAAAGCCATTCATCATCTTGCAAGGTGAAAACAATTTTCGAATGTGATTAGAAAAACTGTTGAAGAGGGTTTAATGAATTACTTGAGGAATACGGTTTGTGTGTATATATATACGGGGCAGGAGGGAGGACTACCTAATACATGATCATCTACTTCTGTTTGTCATACTCATATTATACAGTTGGTTGGTTGTTTCTGATTCGTAATGGCTGGAAACAAAAATTTACCTGTTGGATTTAGGTTCAACCCGAAGGATGTGGAACTTATAAATTGTTACTTGAAGCCCAGAATTCTTGGACACGACCTCCCGTGCAACATTATCAAGGACGCGAAATTGTACGGGCCTAAATCAACTCCATGGCAATTGTTCGATGTTAATGATGATGAATGTTGGACCGATTGTCCTGGTAAACCTGAGAAGTACTTGTATGTTTTTACTACCTTGTCTAAGTTGCGTTGTTCGGAGAGTGGTAAGAAGGGGAGCGTTAGAGAGAATACTCGTAAGAAGGCGGGTTGTGGCACATGGAATGCTAAAACAAAGAGGAAACTGATTAGGGATTGGAAGAAGAATGTTATCGGGGAGCAACGATTGCTTGTTTTTGAGATTAACGACGCTGGGGCTCAGTTCGATCTTGGTAAGATGGGACACTTTAGGATGCATGAGTACTCCTTATGTGGGGTCAATAAGGGCATTAAATCTGCTGCTGGTGATGATGTTGTTCTCTGTAAAATCACGTTCAGTTCTTCCAAGAAACCCGTGTTTAAGTTGGATTCCAAAAGTACTGATCATGGTCCAACAAATAGAGGTAAAAGTCAAGACATAAAACATAGCAAGAATGAGGAGAATCTTGAGAGAAGTCTTGGGGATAGTCTCGAGGGAACTATGAATTCAACACCAACAAGTATGGTTGAGATGAATAGCGGTTTTGGTGACAATGTTAAGGACACTGCCTGTTTAACTTCAGAAAATTTGTTTGTCATGGATACTGGTGTTGGTGATTCCTTTGATTATCTAGCTGCTGCTGATCAGTTTGACAATGGTTTTCAAGCGTTTAACATAGAACAGAGCAAGAATGAGGAGAATCTTGAGAGAAGTCTTGGGGATAGTCTCGAGGGAACTATGAATTCAACACCAACAAGTATGGTTGAGATGAATAGCGGTTTTGGTGACAATGTTAAGGACACTGCGTGTTTAACTTCAGAAAATTTGTTTGTCATGGATACTGGTGTTGGTGATTCCTTTGATTATCTAGCTGCTGCTGATCAGTTTGACAATGGTTTTCAAGCGTTTAATGAGTTTGGTTTGGAACCAAGTTTTGACATGGACTGGTTCACGGGCTTGCTGACTTCCGATCAAGAAGAAGGGGCTGTTGAAGATATCAGCATGCTTGGAAAGAGGAGATTTGAAGAGGAGGATTCGCACGGGAGTAAGAAGATGTGTCTTTGATAGTTGGTAGCAGTAGCTTCAGATGTATGCATAAGTAGTTGTCTACTTGTCTGATTGTCTATAATTACTAACTTCGAGTCTCCAAGTTCTTTTTTTTGTTTGCTCAGTTGATTGGATCTTTTTCGGATATGCATAAATTTGACATAGTTATGATCAAATAGTGTATCTTCACCTTTATGTTTCCTTTATATTAATAAAGTTCAAACCTTTAGTTATTGATGCCTACACCAGCTCATGATTCTGTTGTTTCAGTTTCCTTAAGAGTTGTAATATTTGATTACATATCATTCAGTTCCCCTAATGTTATTTTTTCTACTAAACAAATTAATATAAAGTTAGGGGACAAAACTTAAGAACTCTTAAGTTCTGTAAAGAAAACTTTATATTAATTTGTAAACAAAACTTTATATTAATTTGTTTACTTTTCTGTAAATCATTCACTTTATAAAGTTTTGTTCAGTGTAACATTTCATTGTTAGGAATTTTTTGCAAGTACAGTGCACGAGTAATAAATTCATGAGATTGAACAAATTTTACTTGAAACTCCTACTTTTATCTCGCATTGACCCTTGAAAGAGATTCCCAACTCTTTTTCTCAGATATCCAGTATCCAACTTATGCTATTGTAATAGATATTAATGACTAATAAAAGTTGTAAATTTTAATTAGTCTACAAGACAATGGCAGATTTATGGAGAGGATAAAATACCTCAAGGACTTCTAAATAGTGTTAGAAACTACAACAACAATCCATCTTTTAGCCAATATAAAAGAGTGCCTTATTTTGGTGACTCTCAGTTGTTTCAACCTCCGTGATGTTTGATTCGTATTGTGGACGCATTTGATAGTAGTCGCCAGATACTATTACACTGGTTGAGACACCACCATTCAAGAATAAACCTTTTTCTATTCATCATTGGTTCCAGTCTGGAGCTCTACCGTCGACAGCAAAATGTTCTCTACATATACGTCTTACAAATATCTAATGTGAATTAAAATGTGAATGTAGTAAAAGTTACAAGAGAATGATAACATTGAAAATTTCTCTAATAGGATACAGTGTCTTTGAAACTACTGCAAATCTTTCAAGTTGGACAGATTTGGTAATCAACATATTCTTAATGCATGCTATTGCCCGTTTAGCAATTTACCCAATGGAACATACGGTTCCAGACTGCTTATGGAACATACGGTTCCAGACTGCTTGTGGATAAATTTGGTGCAAACGTATGGACCAGACTGCTTATGGAACATACGGTTCCATCCAACGGCTCTGATTTAAAAAAAAAAATTCACCGTAATTGCTATATAAGCAGTCTGGTGCATACGTTCGCACCAAATTTATCCACAAGCAGTCTGGAACCGTATGTTCCATTGGGTAAATTGGGGGCATTTTGGTAATTGCTCGTACCGCGGAAACTTGTTGCGGTACGATGAATTTTTTTTTTTTTAAATCAGAGTCGTTGGATCAACGATCCAACGGCTCTGGAACCGTATGTTCCATAACAAGTCTGGTGCATACGTTTGCACCAGACCGTTTGCCTATTAAAAAAGGATAAGGATTTGGAGCAGCACACCTCTAATTGAATATACAACATGAAGAATCTGTACACCTTTAATTGAAGATTTGATTCTCCCAGGACCGGCGTGTTTTACTTTTCAGTTTTGTAATATTTGATTCTGAAATATTACACGCAGTGGCGGAACCAGAAATTTGCAGAAGAGGGGGCTTAAATTGATGTTTTAACAAATTACAAGTGTTTTAGAAAGCAAAAAAAAAAAAAAAAAAAGAGGACATTACTTACTTGTAACATTAGTGTCCAACATCCGATGGACCTTTATTCCTTCGAGCTGGCAATTGAATTCTACGAGTAACCATCTTTTGAAAGCGCTCCAAAATGACTTCTTTGTCAATCTTTAAAAATGCATCCTTATCGATGTAAACAATCTTTAAAACGATCTCTAATACTCGCATCATATTTCTCAATCGGTTTTCGATCACCCGGATCACTAGTAATTTCATTCATATCAAACCCCAAAGAAGTAGTATTTACCGGCACACTAGGATTAGGAATAGGAGGAGACTGAGAAGAAGGGATACTACCACCTCATTCATCTGAATTTCTTAGTCTTTTAATCACAAATCTGTCCATAACCTAATATATATGTGAAAAGCAAAAGTATTAGAAACTTAGAATTTCAATTCATGTCAAAACTCAAAAGTACAACTACAAGTACTAAATTAATAAGAACTTAAGAAAGTAAATTACCTTGCAATTTGCAAAACGAGAAGATTGTTGTCTGTTGAAGACTTGAAGGACGAAGGTAGACTAGATTGTAGACTGTAGAGACAGAATTGGGTAATTTAGATTAAGGTATTAGGTATAGCTGTATAGTCGTATAGCTGTAAAGTCGGATACATTGACACAATAGAGTGGGCTGGGCTGGTGTTAAATAGGGTGGGCTGGACTGTTTTTATTTTATTTTTCTATAATAAAGTCTCCAAAAATTTTCCTCCCATAATTGTAAAAAAAAACCTGCTACTGGTGACCAGTGGGCTGAAGCCCACCTGTGGTATAGCCTCTCTCCGCCACTGATTACACGGTCATCAATGTATTACAGACAACAACTTACAACTCATGCATCTCCCACTCTCCAACAAAACATAAAAAATAATAAAGCAGCATTACTCCCCACTACACCTATCTAATCTAATCGTCCATACTCATTTTTAATATTTTTCAAATTTCAACTATTAAGAACCAATATAGTTTTTACAAGTCCAGATCATATTTCAACTAACCGGATTGCTTAATACTCTTACTCTTCTCCAATACTGCTCTCCAAAATCTGAAAACATGGAACATGTATTTTTAATCATCTTTCTCTTCATATTTCTGTGCTTTCTCTTATAATTTTTATAAGCATAAGACCCCTTAATGGTCTCTTACAACCGGGTTTATGTATTTTCAGGGCGAAGATAGACAAAATGAATGGCATCTGTTCTCCTCCGAAGACATGAAAAAAGGTGTGCTTCTATCTTCGATCTTCGGTTTTGATCGTCGTGCTAATTTCTTGGATCACTTCCAGTTTTCCAGTTTTGCAATATTCAATATTTGAAAATGATTTCCATGTTGTTGTAGGTAATAAACCGAAGAAACGTAGGCAGAGAAGAATTAATACGGACAAGGAGAACATAAACATAAACTCTTCAGTTTCAGATATTTGTAAGAATTAACCACTTTGCTATGTTATGTTAAGCAATGTGCAACAAAAAGAATGTTCTAAAATGTTTCTTCAATGTTGTAGTTAATAGTCCTGTAATTAATGCTCAACTACAAAGTGCCCAAACATCTCTTTTTCATTCATCATCCTCAGGTATATAACAGATAACTAAATAAATCAATACATATTCCATATTCAAGGAATTTCTGTTACATTTAAAACATTTTTCTATGTGAGCTACTCCAAGGTTTCAGCAACAGGACTTTCGACGACTTAGGGACCAACTGCTTACATCCAACCATTGACAGGGAACCCCTGTCTAATATCACTAACATTTTTTTTTTAAAAATGTTTTCTTAATAATTTAAAATTTCTTTAATTTAAATTTTTTGTTTATGATAATAATAATTTTAATATAATAAAATCCGAGACATCGTCGTGACGACGACGATTAACATTTCAAATATAAATAAGTAAATCTAACAAGTTTTAGAATTAATTAAATTTTACATAGATTAATAAAGAAAAAATATTGAATTATTCTACCAGTTAATATTCTATACTTGATAAAGATGTGATCAAATATTAATAATAATTTTACATATGACAAAATGCATAATGACATGTAATTAAGATAACATGAGTAATATTCACTCAATAAATTTCCCTTCATTGATAACTAAGTTATTACATATGGAAAAATGTGAGACGGCACATTGGGCGATATCGAGTAATCTTCTACTAAATAATTAATTTTTATCATACTAAAAGAAATTTTTTAAAATTGTGAAAATATTTTAACTATAATCTTGGAATCCCCTTTCAATTAAAGTTGAAATAACTAAATTAAGTACAAAAAGTTGATATCTAATTAATGCAATAAATATTAATAAATAAAAATGTACATATTATTTAGTATTTCATATTTGATGTAAATTGTGGTCAATTTTTTTAAAAACTGTTTTCTTAATAATTTAAAATATCTTTAATTTAAATTTTTTGTTAATGATATTAATAATTTTATTATAATAAAATGCGAGACATCGTCATGAGACGATGTCGAGTAACATTCTACTATATAATTATATAAACTAAAATTATATAAATTATATAATTCTACTATGTTATAATTTGCTTTAACTGGTTTTAGTAAAAAAAAAAAAAAAGTCAACTTAACCAATTTAGTGAAATACTATTAAAAAGTATATTGTAAATTGTATTTTATTAAAATAAATGTAAATTTAATTTTTTATGTCCAAAAACATGTATTAATTCTTTTAAATTAAATTAAAAAATAAAATATTACTGATTATTATAAATCATGACTATAAATATTAATATGGAATATTTATTAAAAAAATCGTAATAGCACAATTTATATGTTAAATTAGTCTGAATTAATTTAATAAAATATAAAAAAATAATAAAATTATAAGTAGCTCGCCTAGCGTGGGCTAAGTACCCTAGTTTTTTTTAATTCATGTGTTCCATTGCAATGCTAAAGGTTGTAAGTTTGACAGCTGACTTCTGATAGCGAAGCCGCAGGATAGTAAATTAATTTTCATAGGATTTCACACTTGAGCAATGATAAACACCTCATAATGTATGGGAGATCTCCAAGACTGTATCAATCAGATTGCAGCAATGAAGATTCTAAAGCATTTTCTCGTGGATGACAAAGCAAGGGCTTGATTCTTTATTAAGAAGTTTTCTAATGCTTTGTCTAGTGACATGGTATACAAGTCTTAATAGTTCTTTCGTTAAGAAGTCTGCAAAAGTCTTTTTTTCTCTGGTTTCCTTTCCTTGTCTGATATTTCATATGGCGTCATCATACAATATTACTCATGCAATGAACAATATTACTCTGGAAGACGAAGAGGAAGGAGGAATTGCTTTTGAAGAAACAGAGGTTGCTGGTGAATCGGATACATTACAGGGGCTTGACTATCGCTTATGCCTGGTGGGAAGATTTATAAACGAAGGAGTGATTGACTTCATGGCTATGCAACATACATTGGCATCACTTTGGAGGCCTGGTAAAGGAGTTTGTGTCAAGGAAATCGATGCCAATTTGTATATATTTCAGTTCTTTCACGAACTGGATATAAACAGGATCATAAAAGGCAGCCCATGGACGTTTAATAGGAGGGTTTTGATTATTGCTAGGATGAAGGAGGGAGATGTTCCTAGAGAAGTAAAACTCAATAAGCTAGACTTATGGGTTCAAATCTATGATATGCGTAATGGATTTATGACAGAAAGAGTCTTAAGGGAGGTTGGTAACTATGTAGGAGAGTATGTAGAGCCCTGTGACAGAAATTTTAAGGAGGCATGGCGTGATTATATGCGTATAAGAGTCACGATCGATATTACAAAGCCATTGAAAAGACGTATGAAGATTCGTATGGCGGGAGGGGATTGGATATGGATCACTTTTAAATATGAAAATGTCCCAACTTTTTGCTTTATTTGTGGTTTGCTTGGACACTCGGAGAAATTCTGCAACAAGCTGTTTGATACCCCAGAAGTGGATATAGTTAAGCCATATGGAGTCTGGATGAGAGCTCCTCTTCGTAAGCAAACTAAACTAGTGGGTTCAAGATGGTTACGTAATGAAGGAGGGGAGATTGAAGATGATCGGAGTACGGCAAGCGTAAAATCAGGGGAAGGAAAGTATGCAGAGCAACAAACTCCACAAAACTCGCAGACAAATGAGGAAAGAGATGGTCAGGGAGATACATTAATCATTGATAAGGTTATGGGCGCCAAAAACTTCCTTCCAAACGAGGGGGATAGCTTGGCGGGGATAAACAAAATCAATTCCATGAAAAAAGGAGTAGTAACTGTGGATAATAAAAAAAGGAGAACGGGTTATGGACCTGATCATGCTGAACCAACTGCTAACACAGAGTTAAACATAGACTCAGATGAGGACAGCATAGATGGAATGGAACAGGAGACAAACAAAATCTCAACAGTCAATGATGACCCAAAAAACGTGCAAATGGCGGGCTCTGGTACAGGGGTCCGCCAAGGATCATGAGTACATTAAGCTGGAATTGCCGCGGGCTTGGGACCCCGTGGGCCGTTCAATTCCTAAAGGAAACAATTTTCCAAAAGAAACCCAGCATAGTCTTTTTGTGCGAAACTTTGTGTAAAAAGGATACGATAGAGAAGGTCAAAAACATGGTGAAATTTGAAGGAGCTATTGCTGTAGATGTTAATGGGAGAAGTGGGGGTATCGCTTTGCTTTGGAGAAATCAAGAGGAGGTACAGGTGTTATCATATAGCAAAAATCACATTGATGTGGAGGTTGTTATTAGAGGATGGAGTAAATTCAGGCTGACTGGGATCTATGGCGAACCAGATCGTGCCAAAAGACGTGAAACGTGGAAGCTAATAAGGGACTTAAAACCAATGTCGATGCTGCCCTGGTGTTTGTTAGGGGATATGAACAATATTCTCAAGCAGGAAGATAAGAGAGGAGGTCCTCCGTACCCATCATGGCTGATTCAAGGTTTTCAAGAAGCTTTGGAAGACTGTGGGCTGTATGATGTAGACTTAATAGGGCATCCGTATACCTGGGAGCGTGGCCATGGTACTGAGAGATAGGTGGAGATCAGATTAGACAGGGCAATGGTGACCAAAAATTTTAATGACCTTTTTACAGAAATCAAGTTGACTAACTTGGAGATTAGCACCTCTGATCACAGTCCGATCTTTTTTGAGCCAGTAAAGATCACCCATGTTGGTGTTCCTAAAGTCTTTAGATTCGAAAATGCATGGCTTCGCGAGCAATTGTGTCATCAAATTGTCAAAGAAGTTTGGTATAGGCATCAAGGGCGTCCGCTGCAGGATAAATTAAGTGAATGTGCTGTGCTTTTAAAAACGTGGGGAGATGAAATCACAGGCAGTTTCAGGAGTCGATTAATGCAGTGTAAAAACATCATAAAGAGAACCAAAGGCAGGAGAGACGCACAGTCAGTGAAGAAGTTCCAAGAAGCATCGAATAGAATGAATGAAATATACAATCAACAGGAGATATTCTGGAGACAGAGAAGCAAGCAACTGTGGTTGAAAGAGGGCGATCAGAATAGTAAGTATTTTCATGCTGCAGCTAAAAACAGGCGGAAAACAAACCAGATCACTACTCTTCTTAATGATGAAGGCCAAGAAGTAGGGTGGGACTCGGGACTGGAAAACACTATGACAGATTATTTCACAAAGCTGTTTGACACCTCAGAAACAGAGTGGAATCCGCTGTTTGAAGGTATGCCAAGAAGAATAGAACAAGCTCATAATGACAGCTTGATAGTTCAGATTGAAGCCAAAGAAGTAAAGCAAGCTTTGTTTAGCATGCACCCGGACAAGTCTCCTGGCCCAGATGGCATGAGCCCTGGGTTTTATAAAAAATTCTGGGGTATTGTTGGTGAAGATTTGGTGGATTTAGTCTGTAATTTCTTTACAACGGGCGAATTGAAGGATGATATAGGAGATATAAACATCGCTTTAATCCCTAAGAAGAAAAATCCCACGAATATGATGGATCTTCGACCCATATCTTTATGCAATGTGAGCTATAAAGTCATTTCTAAGGTTCTTGCAAATAGATTGAAGCCGATGCTTGCTGACCTGATTTCTGAAACTCATACTGCTTTTATTCCGGGTAGACTAATAACGGATAACATCATGGTGTCCTATGAAGTGATGCATTTTATGAAGCGCAAAACTCAAGGTAAAACGGGATGGATGGCACTGAAACTGGATATGAGTAAAGCGTACGACCGTGTGGAATGGAGATTTTTAAGAGAGATGTTGAAGCAAATGGGTTTTGCAGTGCATTCTATAAGGATGATGATGGCTTGTGTGTGTTCAGCTAAGTATCAAATTTGCCACGCGGGTAGAAGTTTTGGCTCTATAATTCCTAAACGTGGTATCCGTCAAGGAGACCCACTGTCGTCCTATTTATTCTTAATATGCATGGAAGGTTTATCTGTATTAATTCAAGAGTATGAAAGAAGGAACAACTTGACTGGCATTTAGGTTGCGAGAAGAGCTCCTCGTCTAACCCACTTGTTTTTTGCTGATGACGCTTAAATTTTTTGCAAAGCGAATGAGAGACAGGCAGATCATGTCGTAGACTTGCTGCAAATTTTTGAGCGAGCTTCGGGGCAGAAAATCAATGCTGATAAATCATCTGTTCTGTTTAGCAGAAATATTGCTCAAGAGATTCGGGATGTGCTTTGTGCCATGTTACGATTCAGAGAACCAGGTGACAACACGACGTATCTGGGATTGCCAAATATGATTGGGCGAAACAAATCAGCCATGCTTGGTCATTTAAAAGATCGATTGAAGGAGAGAGTGCAAGGATGGGATAAAAAGTGTTTATCGAGAGGAGGAAAGGAGATGTTAAAGTCCATAGCACAGGCCCTCCCAAATTACACTATGAGTATGTTTCTTCTCCCCCAGCAGCTCTGTACTGAGTTGGAGAGAATTATGAATAAATTCTGGTGGAAAAACTCGAATAATAATAAGGGCATTCACTGGATGAATTGGGATCGCATGTGCACGAAAAAATCTAGTGGGGGTTTGGGTTTTCGAAAGCTACATGACTTTAACGTAGCTCTTTTGGGTAAGCAAGGGTGGAGATTAATAGTCAACAAAAGGAGCCTAGTTGAGAGAATTTTCAAGGCTAGATATTATCCACAGGGATCCTTTTTGTCAGCTAAGGTTGGAAAAAATCCGAGCTATATCTGGAGATCGATTATGGAAGCCCAGGTAATTTTAAAGCAGGGAGCCGTTCGTCAAGTGGGAGCAGGCACAACAGTGAGCATAACTAAAGACCATTGGCTACCGAATAATGATCCTTATGTCCACACAGATAATGAAGCCATAAGAAATAGAACTGTTGACGCTCTGATGATACCAGGTCATTGTGCTTGGGACACTGATGCAATAAAAGATGTCTTCCTTGACAGAGATGTGCAACTCATACTGTCTATACCGCTCAGAAATGGTGATTCAGACCGATGGTTCTGGAAATGGGATAAATTGGGTCAATACACCGTTAAATCGGCTTATGCAGCACTCCAAGAAGCTAAGCAAAACAGTGATCAAAATGACAGTATCCCATGGAAGAAGTTGTGGAATACGAAAGTGCCTCTGAAAGTAAAACATTTTATATGGAGAGCAGCTCGGAATATACTGCCTACAAAGGATCAATTGTTAATTAAAAGGGTTGATGTTATTGATAAATGTCCTGTGTGCAATGTGGAGGTTGAAACAGTGTACCACGTCCTGGTAACATGCACGCTGGCGAAGCAATGCTGGAATGTTTTAAGTCTAACTATAGAGGAGAACAACAGCTCAAGTTTTAGCAGGTGGTTGAATATAGCTATTCAGAAGTGCAACACAAGAGAACTGCAAGAGGTTTTTATGATATGTTGGTCACTATGGAAGAATAGAAATGAGGTGGTGTGGAATCAACGTGGAGGCGAGTACTTAGATGTGTGTAAATCGGCAAAGCTAATGCTTAACCAATGGAAGAATGCTCAAGATAAGTCGTTCGATAATTTTCTTGGTTTCATGAATCAAGAAGACGACAAAGAGCGTTGGGAATATCCACAGGAGGGTACGGTTAAGATCAACGTCGATGCAGCAATATTTGAGAACTCTAGCACATATTGCTTATCCATGGTAGCTCGAGGTTATAGAGGCGATCTGGTGGCTGCTAGTACTAGGTGCAGGGAAGGTCGTGTACCTCCTGAATTAGCAGAAGCTCTGAGCATTAAAGAGGCGTTGAGCTGGATCAAGCACAAAGTCAAGCAACCTGTGATAGTGGAGACTGACTGCTTATCAGTGGTTCAAGCAATCCGTTGTAATTCAGTTCATCTGTCATACTTTGGAAGAGTGATAGAGGAGTGCAGAACTCTAGTGTCGGAATTAAAGAATCGTCTTGTGACGTTGATTTTTGTTAAACGATCCGCGAACAAAGTGGCTCACTTCTTAGCGAGACACAATAGTTCTATAGCTGATCGTATATGGAGTAGGGGTTGTGTTTACCCAGAACTCTATCATGTATTGAACAAAGATTTGGTTTCTTAATGAAATTTCTTTCCTTGGCAAAAAAAAAAAAGAAGAAGTTTTCTAATGCTTGGGCCTTTGCAATGAGCTCTCTTAGCTTTACATATTATCAAGTCCTTCATGCCATTCTCCTACTTCAGAGCATTTATTAATACTGTGATGTTTCAAATGTCGCAACTTGTTAAGTTCCAAATTTTGTGTGATAATGTGCCTTGGGTGCAGCAGTTCCTCATACTGACCTGAAATTTTGGTTATACCTTCTACTAGTGTCAATGTGTAATATGCATATACTTATATTTCTTTGAAAGTGTTTATGTTGTCAGAAGGAAACCATTTTAACCACTTACCCTTTTATAACAACATTTCTAAATTTATAAGTTTTTTAGGAATTGAGTTAATTGTAGTGTAGTTATTATATTGATAACTGTATTTGGTGTTCTTTAAAATGATGTATCCGAAGTTGAGGGAACCAATAGATTATTGCACAATGATTACATTAGAACGCTGGTGCTGCAGAAATGCATTTCATGGAACCATTAGATAGCACAGTGATCTTCTACTGCATCAGTATTCAGTACATGGGAAAAAGTTGCTTAGTACATGAAAATACAATGAGTTGGTTTTAAGCTCGTTTCGAGGAAGTGCAACCTCAAAAATTCTTTAAATTTTACAGTACATTATGGCTATTCTTCAGATGATAGTCTGCAATGAGCTCCTTTAAGCTTTCCAGTTCTCTGCTTTTAAACTTCTAGTTCAAAGAATTTACTAGACTTTGAACTTCCAATGCTCCGGTTTTGCAATTGGTTTTCTCAAAAACTTCTCAAGAGATGGGGAATCCATAGAATGAGGTGAAAGGCAATTTTCTGGTTGGAATGGGTCTCTAAAACTAACATCGACTCCGCCGGATCAAGCTTGGAACAGGACGATATTGCAAGCACATGCCTGTGCCCATTTAAGCCTGTTGGAATTTAACTTTAAACTTATTATTTTAGTTATTTGTTTTATTTTATGTTATGTTTAATTTGTAAGCAAGACTGTGATTTGGTCATGCGTGTCTGCTGAAGTGAGCGAGTCTCACGGGTAGGCCTGTCAATGAATCGGATATCCGACCCGATCCGATCCGTAGCTAAATTAGCGGGTATGGATCCTTCCAAAAAAAAAATCCGATCCGTTAATGATCCGATCCGATAAGGAGCAGATATGGATTTTGTATGATCCGATCCGATAACAATCCAATCCGAATATATTATATTTATTATATATTTTATATATTTATGTTATATATAATATATATTAAATATATATATAACATATATAATGTATAAATTTTTTTATAAATAAAATTATTTTGGAATATAAATTTGGATTTGTCAATGTATATGTCATATTTTTAATTTTTATTTCGTCAAAAAATTTTAAAATTCTATTTTTTATATTAAAAATATAAAAAAAAATTAATTTTTTAAAAATTTATTAAACGGATCGGAGATCCGATCCGATAACCCGAAATCCGAACGGATCGGATATGGATCGACCTAAAAGATATCCGATCCCTGATCCGATCCGATCCGATCCGAATCCGAAAATTCTTAACGGATTCGAATATGGATTTAGGGTAATTCGATCCGTTGACAGGCCTACTCACAGGTAGTTTAGCATTAGTAGGAGTGTGGAAATAGTGGAGAAATTATAGGAAGGTAGTAACTTGTTTTTAGCTTGTATTCAGTTTTCTATCAGGATATATATATCCTGCATGTATTTCATTTTTATTAACACAGAACCTTTAGTTTTGTCATATCTGGTGTTCATTCCTTGGTTACACCAAGGTCTTTAATCTTAACAAAGCCATGGTTAAGTTTTAGGGTTAAGTATGCAAGTTACACTCTGACTTTTTCACGCATGTGCTATCGGGTACTTACTTGTGGATTATATTTTTTAATTTTTTCGATTTGTATAAAAATATAGATAAAATGAAAAGGTTTTAAAAATATTATTTATAAGTAATTCATTCAAGTACATTAAAATACGTGTAATGGGTCAAATAAAATGGGACAGATGGAGTATAATACTACTAAGCAAGACATTTTAGTGTTTAAATCTGTTGCGACTAGTAGGTAGGGATGGGTATTTCACCCGCTCCATCCGATCCTGATCCGATCCCCGCCCCGTCCGAGTCGGGGATTCGGAAAATTTTTCAGATTCGGGATGGAGAACGGGGGATATTTTAATAAAAATTTGGGGATCAGGGATTAGGGGATCCCCAACCCGATCCCCGATTTTATTTTTAATATATATATATATATATATTTATATATAATTAAATTATTATGAGTAAATATGTTTATATATATTATTAGTGCTTAAAATTTTTAATTCATTTCATAGATTCAAAATTTTAATAGTAAAATTTAATTTAATTATAATAATTTAATTATATCTTTTAGTATAAATAAATATTAATTCAAAATAGTTTTTAGAATAGGTTATTAAATTTAAAATATATATTACATATCATAATTTAGCAAATTAATTTTTTGAAATTAGCTAGAAAATGTATAAAATTTATTTTTTTATAAAAATAAAAATCTCTGATTCCTCGCGGGGATCCCCATTCCCCGTTCGGGATAGGGATCGGAGAGCAAAATATTTCCCATTCGCAAAACTAATGCCCTCAACTAATGGGTAGGAATGAATGGAAAAAATACCCTTTTTTGTCAATATAACTTAATATTGATTTTAAATCCTTGTGAATATAAAATTACAATTTAAATACTTATATATTTTATAAAACAATTATATTCTACTTGTGAATTACCTTTCGAAATTCAAACATTTAATAACATATACAATACATTTTTTTATATTATATAATATACATATTCTAAATTTTAGATTAATTTCAATACTTAAAAAAATTCTGGATGTCAAACTTAAGAATTTTTTTGAAAAACATGTAATTTATTTTTTATATCATCGCTGCCCAAAAAAAAAAGTAATTTAATTAAGTAGATTGGGCAATTTTTTAAATTGACCACAAAGCCATTCATCATCTTGCAAGGTGAAAACAATTTTCGAATGTGATTAGAAAAACTGTTGAAGAGGGTTTAAGGAATTACTTGAGGAATACGGTTTGTGTGTATATAAATACGGGGCAGGAGGGAGGACTAATACATGATCATCTACTTCTGTTGTCAAACACATACTCTCAAATTAATTTCTCTGTGTTTTCGATTGTCATACTCATATTATACAGTTGGTTGGTTGTTTCTGATTCGTAATGGCTGGAAACAAAAATTTACCTGTTGGATTTAGGTTCAACCCGAAGGATGTGGAACTTATAAATTGTTACTTGAAGCCCAGAATTCTTGGACACGACCTCCCGTGCAACATTATCAAGGACGCGAAATTGTACGGGCCTAAATCAACTCCATGGCAATTGTTCGATGTTAATGATGATGAGTGTTGGACCGATTGTCCTGGTAAACCTGAGAAGTACTTGTATGTTTTTACTACCTTGTCTAAGTTGCGTTGTTCGGAGAGTGGTAAGAAGGGGAGCGTTAGAGAGAATACTCGTAAGAAGGCGGGTTGTGGCACATGGAATGCTAAAACAAAGAGGAAACTGATTAGGGATTGGAAGAAGAATGTTATCGGGGAGCAACGATTGCTTGTTTTTGAGATTAACGACGCTGGGGCTCAGTTCGATCTTGGTAAGATGGGACACTTTAGGATGCATGAGTACTCCTTATGTGGGGTCAATAAGGGCATTAAATCTGCTGCTGGTGATGATGTTGTTCTCTGTAAAATCACGTTCAGTTCTTCCAAGAAACCCGTGTTTAAGTTGGATTCCAAAAGTACTGATCATGGTCCAACAAATAGAGGTAAAAGTCAAGACATAAAACATAGCAAGAATGAGGAGAATCTTGAGAGAAGTCTTGGGGATAGTCTCGAGGGAACTATGAATTCAACACCAACAAGTATGGTTGAGATGAATAGCGGTTTTGGTGACAATGTTAAGGACACTGCCTGTTTAACTTCAGAAAATTTGTTTGTCATGGATACTGGTGTTGGTGATTCCTTTGATTATCTAGCTGCTGCTGATCAGTTTGACAATGGTTTTTCAAGCGTTTAACATAGAACAGAGCAAGAATGAGGAGAATCTTGAGAGAAGTCTTGGGGATAGTCTCGAGGGAACTATGAATTCAACACCAACAAGTATGGTTGAGATGAATAGCGGTTTTGGTGACAATGTTAAGGACACTGCGTGTTTAACTTCAGAAAATTTGTTTGTCATGGATACTGGTGTTGGTGATTCCTTTGATTATCTAGCTGCTGCTGATCAGTTTGACAATGGTTTTCAAGCGTTTAATGAGTTTGGTTTGGAACCAAGTTTTGACATGGACTGGTTCACGGGCTTGCTGACTTCCGATCAAGAAGAAGGGGCTGTTGAAGATATCAGCATGCTTGGAAAGAGGAGATTTGAAGAGGAGGATTCGCACGGGAGTAAGAAGATGTGTCTTTGATAGTTGGTAGCAGTAGCTTCAGATGTATGCATAAGTAGTTGTCTACTTGTCTGATTGTCTATAATTACTAACTTCGAGTCTCCAAGTTCTTTTTTTTGTTTGCTCAGTTGATTGGATCTTTTTCGGATATGCATAAATTTGACATAGTTATGATCAAATAGTGTATCTTCACCTTTATGTTTCCTTTATATTAATAAAGTTCAAACCTTTAGTTATTGATGCCTACACCAGCTCATGATTCTGTTGTTTCAGTTTCCTTAAGAGTTGTAATATTTGATTACATATCATTCAGTTCCCCTAATGTTATTTTTTCTACTAAACAAATTAATATAAAGTTAGGGGACAAAACTTAGGAACTCTTAAGTTCTGTAAAGAAAACTTTATATTAATTTGTAAACAAAACTTTATATTAATTTGTTTACTTTTCTGTAAATCATTCACTTTATAAAGTTTTGTTCACTGTAACATTTCATTGTTAGGAATTTTTTGCAAGTACAGTGCACGAGTAATAAATTCATGAGATTGAACAAATTTTACTTGAAACTCCTACTTTTATCTCGCATTGACCCTTGAAAGAGATTCCCAACTCTTTTTCTCAGATATCCAGTATCCAACTTATGCTATTGTAATAGATATTAATGACTAATAAAAGTTGTAAATTTTAATTAGTCTACAAGACAATGGCAGATTTATGGAGAGGATAAAATACCTCAAGGACTTCTAAATAGTGTTAGAAACTACAACAACAATCCATCTTTTAGCCAATATAAAAGAGTGCCTTATTTTGGTGACTCTCAGTTGTTTCAACCTCCGTGATGTTTGATTCGTATTGTGGACGCACTTGATAAGTCCCCAGATACTCTAACACTGGTTGAGACACCACCATTCAAGGATAAACCTTTTTCTATTCATCATTGGTTCCAGTCTGGAGCTCTGCCGTTGACAACAAAATGTTCTCTACATATACGTCTTACAAATATCTAATGTGAATTAAAATGTGAATGTAGTAAAAGTTACAAGAGAATGATAACATTGAAAATTTCTCTAATAGGATACAGTGTCTTCGAAACTACTGCAAATCTTTCAAGTTGGACAGATTTGGTAATTTTTTTCATTCATGTGTTCCATTGCAATGCTAAAGGTTGTAAGTTTGACAGCTGACTTCTGATAGCGAAGCCGCAGGATAGTAAATTAATTTTCATAGGATTTCACACTTGAGCAATGATAAACACCTCATAATGTATGGGAGATCTCCAAGACTGTATCAATCAGATTGCAGCAATGAAGATTCTAAAGCATTTTCTCGTGGATGACAAAGCAAGGGCTTGATTCTTTATTAAGAAGTTTTCTAATGCTTGGGCCTTTGCAATGAGCTCTCTGAGCTTTACATATTATCAAGTCCTTCATGCCATTCTCCTACTTCAGAGCATTTATTAATACTGTGATGTTTCAAATGTCGCAACTTGTTAAGTTCCAAATTTTGTGTGATAATGTGCCTTAGGTGCAGCAGTTCCTCATACTGACCTGAAATTTTGGTTATACCTTCTACTAGTGTCAATGTGTAATATGCATATACTTATATTTATTTGAAAGTGTTTATGTTGTCAGAAGGAAACCATTTTAACCACTTACCCTTTTATAACAACATTTCTAAATTTATAAGTTTTTTAGGAATTGAGTTAATTGTAGTGTATTATTCTATTGATAACTGTATTTGGTGTTCTTTAAAATGATGTATCGGAAGTTGAGGGAACCAATAGATTATTGCACAATGATTGTTATAACGGAAGCAAGAAAGATTATATGCAGAGGAGAAATAATTTATATTGATCTTGAGGATAAACAGATTACACAGAATTTCAGATGCCTCCGATGATTTCAAATGCTTACATGCATTTCTTATTTATAGACACAATCTAAGGGGTTAGGTGTGGTAGGTGGGTTAGGTGTGGTAGGTGGGGGTAGGTGGTGGTAGGTGGTGCCGCCGGAGGAACAGCAGTCAAGGCATTCTAACAAATCTCCACCTTGACTTGAATACTCACAAATAGCAGATATCAGATGTACCAGATGCATCATAATAATGCCAGATGTACCAGATAACAGATCTCCACCTTGACTTGAATCCTCTCACAAAAACAGATAACAGATGTACCAGATGCATCATAATAATGCCAGATGTATCAGATAATAGATAAAAAAACTCTTCTACCCAGAATCTTCTAGTTAGTCCAACATTAGAAAGCATACACCTAGCTCTCTCCAGAAGTGTCTGATTCATACGCTCTGCTACACCATTCTGCTGTGGTGTATCCCTGACTGTATGATGCCTAGCAATCCCCTCATTCTTGCAGAAATCTGCAAACTCGGATGAACAAAATTCCAGGCCATTATCTGTTCGCAGCTTCTTAATCTTCTTCCCTGTTTGATTCTCCACTAACGTCTTCCACTGCTTGAAAGTCTTAAAGGCTTCACTTTTGTGCTTTATGATGAACAGCCAAGTCATTCTTGAGAAATCATCAATCATTGACACAAAATATCTGTGACCCCCTAAAGACTCCACCCGGGAAGGGCCCCAACAATCAGAATGGATGTAATCAAGTGTGCCTTTTGTTCTGTGGATTGCTTTAGGAAACTTGCTGCGATGTAGCTTTCCAAAAACACAATGTTCACAAAACTCGAGACCTGTGACCTTATGACCACAAAGAAGATCAGCTTTTGACAGAATCTGCATCCCCCTTTCACTCATGTGACCAAGCCTCATGTGCCACAACTTGGTCATATTCTCCTTTTCAATTTCCGAAGACGCAACAGCAACAGAACCTGTTAACGTAGAACCTTGAAGAAGATACAAGGTACCACGTTTAACACCTTTCAGAACCACATCAGAACCCTTGCAGACATGTAAAACTCCACCTTCACCTTTAAAACTGAAACCCTTGATGTCTAACATACTCAAAGATATCAGATTCTTTGTCATAAGTGGAACATGCCTAACATCATTCAATGTGCAGAATTTACCATCATGTGTCCGAATTTTAATCGAGCCTATTCCAACCGTCTCACAATCAAAACTGTTAGCCATAGAAATCTTGCCACCGTCTACTCGCTCGTAGGTTGTAAACCACTCCCTGCGCGGACATATATGATAAGACCCTCCAGAATCAAGAATCCACACATCAGAGTGATGTGTGTCCTTGACAGCAACTAGAGCAATATCTTCTTCGGAATTAGCATCAGCTACAACAGCAGTTCCTGTAGCAGCATCATGTTGCTTATTTTTCTTGGGACAGTCAGATTTCCAGTGTCCCTTCTCTTTACAGTAATTGCAGACATCATTAGCTCTCGAACCCTTAGAAGCTGGTTTCTTGGATTTATACTTCCCCGACTTTCCATGTCCGGTACTCCCGCTAGCTACCAACCTAGCAGCATGATTATCTGCACCTGTACCAGCCGCCTTATGGCGCAGCTCTCTAGAATGAAGAGAAGATCTAACCTCCTCTAGAGAAATAGTATCTTTACCAACAATAAACGATTGCACAAAGTTCTCATACGATAATGGTAAAGAAACTAACAGAATCAAAGCAGCATCCTCATCTTCAACTTTAACATCAATATTACGCAATTCTAATAAAATTGTGTTTAATTGATCTAAGTGATCTCGAAGAGGCATACCTTCCTGCATTCGCAGACTGAACAGACGTTGCTTCAGAAGAAACTTATTTGTTAAAGACTTTGTCATGTAGAGACTTTCAAGTTTTAACCATAAACCAGATGCGGTATCCTCCTCCGTAATTTCAGTAATAATATCATCTGCAAGGCACAACAGAATTGTTCAGTGGGCCTTCAAGATTGGTCATCTCAGCGCTTCCAGAAGCAGCCGCTTTTGTGTTCAACGACGCCCAGAGCCCCTGTTGCTTTAACAAGGCACGCATCTTGATTTGCCACAGACTGAAACTATTTCTCCCAGTAAATTTGTTGACCTTAACGTTAATACCACCAGAAATCTTTCTCCCAGAACCGTATACGTGAACAGTACCCGTGAATAGTGCCCGTGAACAATGCTCGTGAATAGTGCCCGTGAACAGTGCCGTATGAACAGTACCTTCTTCTCCGGTGATGAACAGTGTCGTCTTCTCCGATGATGAACAGTAACTCCGCCTGAACAGTGTCGTCTTCTCCGGCGATGAACAGTAACTCCGGCGAAAATTCCGACGAGCTTAAAAAAAATTCCGGCGACAATTTTGCAGCAGCTTCAACCAAAGCTCTAATACCAGTTTGTTATAACGGAAGCAAGAAAGATTATATGCAGAAGAGAAATAATTTATATTGATTTTGAGGATAAACAGATTACACAGAATTTCAGATGCCTCAGATGATTTCAAATGCTTACATGCATTTCTTATTTATAGACACAATCTAAGGGGTTAGGTGTGGTAGGTGGGTTAGGTGTGGTAGGTGGGGGTAGGTGGTGCCGCCGGAGGAACAGTAGTCAAGGCATTCTAACAATGATTACATTAGAACACTGGTGCTGCAGAAATGCATTTCATGGAACCATTAGATAGCACAGTGATCTTCTACTGCATCAGTATTCAGTACATGGGAAAAAGTTGCTTAGTACATGAAAATACAATGAGTTGGTTTTAAGCTCGTTTCGAGGAAGTGCAACCTCAAAAATTCTTTAAATTTTACAGTACATTATGGCTATTCTTCAGATGATAGTCTGCAATGAGCTCCTTTAAGCTTTCCAGTTCTCTGCTTTTAAACTTCTAGTTCAAAGAATTTACTAGACTTTGAACTTCCAATGCTCCGGTTTTGCAATTGGTTTTCTCAAAAACTTCTCAAGAGATGGGGAATCCATAGAATGAGGTGAAAGGCAATTTTCTAGTTGGAATGGGTCTCTAAAACTAACATAGACTCCGCCGGATCAAGCTTGGAACAGGACGATATTGCAAGCACATGCCTGTGCCCATTTAATCCTGTTGGAATTTAATTTTAAACTTATTATTTTAGTTATTTGTTTTATTTTATGTTATGTTTAATTTGTAAGCAAGATTGTGATTTGGTCATGCGTGTCTGCTGAAGTGAGCGAGTCTCACGGGTAGGCCTGTCAATTTATTAAAATTAATTTTTTTAAAATTTATTAAACGGATCGGAGATCCGATCCGATAACCCGAAATCCGAACGGATCGGATATGGATTGACCTAAAAAATATCCGATCCCTGATCCGATCCGATCCAAATCCGAAAATTCTTAACGGATTCGAATATGGATTTAGGGTAATTCGATCCGTTGACAGGCCTACTCACGGATAGTTTAGCATTAGTAGGAGTGTGGAAATAGTGGAGAAATTATAGGAAGGTAGTAACTTGTTTTTAGCTTGTATTCAGTTTTCTATCAGGATATATATATCATGCATGTATTTCATTTTTATTAACACAGAACCTTTAGTTTTGTCATATCTGGTGTTCATTCCTTGGTTACACCAAGGTCTTAAATCTTAACAAAGCCATGGTTAAGTTTTAGGCTTAAGTATGTAAGTTACACTCTGACTTTTTCACGCATGTGCTATCGGGTACTTACTTGTGGATTATATTTTTTAATTTTTTTGATTTGTATAAAAATATAGATAAAATAAAAAGGTTTTAAAAATATTATTTATAAGTAATTCATTCAAGTACATTAAAATACGTGTAATGGGTTAAATAAAATGGGACGGATGGAGTATAATACTACTAAGCAAGACATTTTAGTGTTTAAATCTGTTGCGACTAGTAGGTAGGGATGGGTATTTCACCCGCTCCATCCGATCCTGATCCGATCCCCGCCCCGTCCGAGTCGGGGATTCGGAAAATTTTTCAGATTCGGGATGGAGAACGGGGGATATTTTAATAAAAATTTTGGGGATCAGGGATTAGGGGATCCCCAACCCGATCCCCGATTTTATTTTTTAAATATATATATATTTATATAT
This sequence comes from Saposhnikovia divaricata, assembly GCA_036435485.1. Lineage (NCBI taxonomy): Eukaryota > Viridiplantae > Streptophyta > Magnoliopsida > Apiales > Apiaceae > Saposhnikovia > Saposhnikovia divaricata. Next base: position 5,629,608 of record CM071597.1, on the reverse strand, counting down.
AATTAAATTATTATAAGTAAATATGTTTATATATATTATTAGTGCTTAAAATTTTTAATTCATTTCATAGATTCAAAATTTTAATAGTAAAATTTAATTTAATTATAATAATTTAATTATATCTTTTAGTATAAATAAATATTAATTCAAAATAGTTTTTAGAATAGGTTATTAAATTTAAAATATATATTACATATCATAATTTAGCAAATTAATTTTTTGTAATTAGCTAGAAAATGTATAAAATTTATTTTTTTATAAAAATAAAAATCTCTGATTCCTCGCGGGGATCCCCATTTCCCGTTCGGGATAGGGATCGGAGAACAAAATATTTCCCATTCGCAAATCGAGGCGGGTTCGGGGAACGAGTAGGGATTCGGGGATCGGGGCGGGGATCGCACTCCCCGACCCCGAAATGACCCGACACCCATCCCGACTAGTAGGTGCTGAGGCGGGGTAGTTCTTTTGGTCTCAGCAATTGGGGCTTGGCCCAGTTATTTTTTGATTGTAAGGGGTGGGTCTTGTTTCGGGTGTAATGGGTAAAGCCCAAATGTTATGATGGTTGTATGGGCGTAGCCCAATTCTATTTTTTTTTTTTAAGTAATTAGGCTTATAGTCTTACAATTGAGTATTTGTTCAAAGAAAATATTCGGGTGAGCCAGAATCAAACCGGACAACAGATGATAAACCCTTATCACTTGGGCTATCCAATTGTGCTTAGCCTAATTCTTTTAATAATAAAAAAATTGTTGATACCCAAAAAATCTATGTAGGTAGAAAAGGTCAAAGGTGTATGCTAGGTCCAGAAAAAGTTAGTATTATTTATTACCTAAATGTCATATTTTTCTATAAATATTAATTCTTTTTAAATGTTCATGAATTGAAAATACATATAAAAGATATGCTTGTCTTTTGCAATGATAATAAAGTTAGAAATAAATGACCCACCACGGGTGTCCAGTCGGTTGGGACTGTGAATTTAAGGGCTTATCATTCTAAGGTCATAAGTTCGATCTCTGGGAGACACGGAAGTAAATGGATTGCCATGCTAAATGGGTACGAGTATGCTAACAGTCCTCCGGATTGGTCGAGGTGCGCGGACATATGATCCTAACTAACTAGTTTATAAAACAATGTTCACCTTACCATTCAACAAGACTTAAAACGACACATTTACAAACACGAACAAGACCCGAAACTCGAAATTGTTAGCCTTAAAACAACATAAAAAATTCATAACATGAACCCAACATACAAAAAACAAAATGACATATACCTATAGCCATTAAGCCAGCAATGGTGAACATTTCTCCAATAGCCAAAGACAAATTAGACAAAACAGACAACACCTTTTTCCAATATCTCCTCAACAACATTTTACCAGTAGCCTTTTTCTTGCCAGGTTTGCTGAGAATCACTCTCTGAGCTGCCACTACTCTTCTTTGATAACAATGGTGCCTTTTCAGCAGGACCCACAATCAAATTCTTGGTTTTTACAGAATCTTTAGAGGTTTTAGTGAGCTTACAAGAAACTTTAAGTGTAAAAAAGTTGAAATTTTTAGTATTGCAGAGACCATATTTTGTAGTTTTGTATGGAAAGAATGGAGATTTAATGAGATGGGTTTGTGGTTTTGATGATAGATACAAGGAAGTGTGTGTAGTGTTGAGACTGAGAGCTTGAGTTTCCATTGATGAGATGGAGCTCTATGTTTCAGTTCTGAGCCAAAGATGTTTTATCCTGTAATAGATATTTGAGATTGGGGAACCTGAGATGTATCTCAGGTAATTTCCCTAAGATACATGGGATTTGTATGTAAATAAGAGGTGGGTATTTTTGTAAAATCAGAGTTTTTTTAATTAGCCCGGCCCCAATCAAAATTAAAACATATTTGTTAAGTATCTTAGGAAAAGTTCCCTGAGATCAATCTCAGGGTCCTTTTTCTCTAGATATTTTTAACTATCATGATTCATGAATGGAGCAAATTTAGTAGTTTTCAATTTATTTTTTTTATAAGGGGAGTATTTTTTTTATTTAATAAGGGAAGTGGAATGATTTACTTTGCAATTGCTTGTTTTTTTAAATAGGAATAAATAGTTATTTATTAGTGATTATCCATAAATTGGTGATTTATCGGAATGAAAAATTGGTGATTTCTCGGAATAATGAATCGGAACAAATCGATTACTTATTAGTGATTTATGATAAATTAGTGATTTATGAGAATGGTAAATTAGAATAAAAATTGGATAAATTTTAGTATTTTAATATATCATCCTTACTTATAATATAATATATTATTCAAAAATATTCATAGCGATAAAATTGAACTTAAAAATCAAATTAATCAAATATTTTTTAACAATAAATTAATAATTTATCGATAATTTTTGAAAATCACACGATTTTTAGAATACTTGTAAATTATAATAGAAATCTATCAAAGATTTGTTGAAATTATATGTTTGGAAACATCTAATTTTTGGCAAAATTGGTCATTTCAGGATTGGAAATGTTATTTCTACATCCGATATTTTTTGTTTGATTCCATGAAATGATGCTCCGCACTTTTTCACGTTTTTTTGAAAAAAATGTTAAATTATAATATAAATTATTATTTTAATTTTATTACATGGGATTGGAAGATGGGAGTCAGGGATGGAGAAAATTAAATGTGGTTTATGTCTTGATCATCGATTTTTTTATATAATCTTTCCGATTTCTTATTTAGCATTTGAAAACAGTTTCAAAATTCTGCCCTCAACTAATGGGTAGGAATGAATGGAAAAAATACCCTTTTTCTGTCAATATAACTTAATATTCATTTTAAATCCTTGTGAAAATAAAATTACAATTTAAATACTTATATATTTTATAAAACAATTATATTCTACTTGTGAATTACCTTTCGAAATTCAAACATTTAATAACATATACAATACATTTTTTTATATTATATAATATACATATTCTAAATTTTAGATTAATTTCAATACTTAAAAAAATTCTGGATGTCAAACTTAAGAATTTTTTTGAAAAACATGTAATTTATTTTTTATATCATCGCTGCCCAAAAAAAAAAAGTAATTTAATTAAGTAGATTGGGCCATTTTTTAAATTGACCACAAAGCCATTCATCATCTTGCAAGGTGAAAACAATTTTCGAATGTGATTAGAAAAACTGTTGAAGAGGGTTTAAGGAATTACTTGAGGAATACGGTTTGTGTGTATATAAATACGGGGCAGGAGGGAGGACTAATACATGATCATCTACTTCTGTTGTCAAACACATACTCTCAAATTAATTTCTCTGTGTTTTCGATTGTCATACTCATATTATACAGTTGGTTGGTTGTTTCTGATTCGTAATGGCTGGAAACAAAAATTTACCTGTTGGATTTAGGTTCAACCCGAAGGATGTGGAACTTATAAATTGTTACTTGAAGCCCAGAATTCTTGGACACGACCTCCCGTGCAACATTATCAAGGACGCGAAATTGTACGGGCCTAAATCAACTCCATGGCAATTGTTCGATGTTAATGATGATGAGTGTTGGACCGATTGTCCTGGTAAACCTGAGAAGTACTTGTATGTTTTTACTACCTTGTCTAAGTTGCGTTGTTCGGAGAGTGGTAAGAAGGGGAGCGTTAGAGAGAATACTCGTAAGAAGGCGGGTTGTGGCACATGGAATGCTAAAACAAAGAGGAAACTGATTAGGGATTGGAAGAAGAATGTTATCGGGGAGCAACGATTGCTTGTTTTTGAGATTAACGACGCTGGGGCTCAGTTCGATCTTGGTAAGATGGGACACTTTAGGATGCATGAGTACTCCTTATGTGGGGTCAATAAGGGCATTAAATCTGCTGCTGGTGATGATGTTGTTCTCTGTAAAATCACGTTCAGTTCTTCCAAGAAACCCGTGTTTAAGTTGGATTCCAAAAGTACTGATCATGGTCCAACAAATAGAGGTAAAAGTCAAGACATAAAACATAGCAAGAATGAGGAGAATCTTGAGAGACGTCTTGGGGATAGTCTCGAGGGAACTATGAATTCAACACCAACAAGTATGGTTGAGATGAATAGCGGTTTTGATGACAATGTTAAGGACACTGCGTGTTTAACTTCAGAAAATTTGTTTGTCATGGATACTGGTGTTGGTGATTCCTTTGATTATCTAGCTGCTGCTGATCAGTTTGACAATGGTTTTCAAGCGTTTAATGAGTTTTGTTTGGAACCAAGTTTTGACATGGACTGGTTCACGGGCTTGCTGACTTCCGATCAAGAAGGGGCTGTTGAAGATATCAGCATGCTTGGAAAGAGGAGATTTGAAGAGGAGGATTCGCACGGGAGTAAGAAGATGTGTCTTTGATAGTTGGTACTACCAACTATCAAAGACACATGCATAAGTAGTTGTCTACTTGTCTGATTGTCTATAATTACTAACTTCGAGTCTCCAAGTATTCTTTTTTTTGTTTGCTCAGTTGATTGGATCTTTTTCGGATATGCATAAATTTGACATAGGAGGTGTTTGGGGGAACTTTTTTCCAGAATAAGTTAACTTATTTTAAGACAAAGTTAGAGATTCCTAACATTCTTACTTATTTTCCAACTTATTTTTGTAACTTATTGAATCTCAAAGATACATTAAACATTTGTGTAAAAAAAAATTATCAAAATATAAAATTTTTACCCGAAAATAAGTCATAAGTATAATTAAGCTATGCCAAACAGGCCAATAGTTATGATCAAATAGTGTATCTTCACCTTTATGTTTCCTTTATATTAATAAAGTTCAAACCTTTAGTTATTGATGCCTACACCAGCTAATGATTCTGTTGTTTCAGTTTCCTTAAGAGTTGTAATATTTGATTACATATCATTCAGTTCCCCTAACGTTATTTTTTCTACTTGTTATAGCCAAAATTCGGTTTGGGTATTTTCAAGATGGATTCGGGCCAAATGTGGGTTCAATTTGGGGGAATTCTAGAATAAATTAGGGTTTTGACTCAAGTTGGAGGAATTAGGACGCGCCCTGGTTTTCCTTATAGTTAGGGCGCGCCCTAAATGTAAAATATGGTGACAAATCTATTCAAGTTAATTTTCTGAAAAGACATTGAAGAAATCTCTCCTAGGATTCCACTCAAGCGTGGATTCCACTCAAGCTTGGATTCCATTTAAGCTGGAATTCCATAAGTTGAAGAACTCCCTCCTGTCGTATCTCAGGAGGGGGATGTCCGTCGCAGAAGGCCTCCAGGGGTTTGCCTGGATATAAGGACCCTTCTTAGACGCTAAGGGAGGCATCCGTGCGCCCTAAGGTGGAAAGATGGGGACTTTCTGGTGTGTGCTTTGGGAGCTCTGTTCCTGTAGCCAATGGGCGCGCTCTCATTGGGGAACTTTGGAGTAATCCTGCACTTTGCACCCAAAAGCTCTGGATCACCTGTCCTGCTATCTGGTGGGTGCTTCTCATTCGGGGGACAGGGATGCGTTCTGCACTTGGGGTAAACCATGGCTATACCTGCATCCTTGAAATCAAGAAATAGCTGGTAGCGGATAGGACTAGTCCTCGACGGGGGAAGTTTCCTTATCTGTGAAGTCTTGAGATCTTGGATGAGCCTTGGGCCTTTGTGGTTAGGCCTCATAGTAGAACATTCCGGAAGCTGGTCCTTTATCCAAGCCCATTTGGGTTTCTTGTTCTCCAAGAACTACGTCTGGCTTGATCCCCTATAAATACAGGGGTACGTAGGCCGATTGAGGGGTTGGAAGTCGAGAGCTCACAAATAGCCGCCACTAACCCTATCAATCTCAGCCACCAATTACGCTCAACAATCACACACCACCATTTTCTCCGGCAAAGAACCACCGCATCAGATCTTGTTTCCGGCGACGTACCTCGAATTTTGTTGTTCCCAAATTCCTCCGTCAACAAATTGGCGCTAGAAGGAGGGGAGCCAATCAAGATCTACATCTTAGGAGGAAAAGATGTCTCACAATCAGGGCAGAGGTTCTCAAGGAGAAGATGGTTACGATTCTGAAGATAGCTTGGGAGATAACCGAGCGCGACATGAAGCTTACGTCCCGGAAAATATAGCTGCTCCTCCGCGACATCAAGGAACTCCGGCCGCCATCGGCGGACAGCCGCCCGTTCTCATCAGTAATTCGGCATTAATGGAACAGCTGTATGTTATGCAAGATGCCATAAATAGTTTCGGGGCGAGATTGGGTTCGGTGGAGGAAGAGCAAGAATCAAGGAGAAAATCTCGGAGTATCCCACGAAATCATCACCGATCGGGGAAATCCCCTCAGACCGTGGAAGATTCTCGAAGGGGGGAGGAAAGTCCTGAAAAGAGATTTCAGCTGGTTACTCCTCGAAGGTTAGATTATTCTGATCCTATTATTGAATATCCTAGTGAAAATAATTCTGAGCGCAGGTTGGTGAATCCTCAAGAGAGGGCGCGCCCTCATCCTCACCGTTCAGGGCGCACTCCTCATGAGATTCAAAGGGACGAAGAGCAAATCGCTAAAGAAAGGAGAGATTTTGCCAGCTTGAAAGAACGCCTTGGAATAAGGCTTGATGACGATGATTTAAGGATGGTGCTCCTCGAGCTTCAGAAGAAAGACAAATATATGGAGTCGAGGCCCCATGATTCACAGCGCGTGCCCCCTGATAACAGGTCGCGGCCCCTTGGACATGAGCGAGCCCTTCCTCAAAGCCATGATTCACAGCGCGTGCCCCCTGACAACAGGTCGCGGCCCCTTGGACATGAGAGAACTCTTGCTCGAAATAATAATCCACAGCGCGTGCCCCCTGTTCAAAACAGGTCGCGGCCCCTTGGATTCCACCGAACTCCTCATCGTGATAATACTGAAAGAAGAAACTGTGATAACGGTGACAGAAGAATGGATTGGCACCAGGGAAACAGGCGCCCCCGTAATCAGGGCGCGCCCTCAGGGGGGAGAACCCCCCGCATCCATCAAATTCCCTCAAGTACTTCCAGTGAGTCCAGGTCGAGGACGCACTCTCGCTCGGGAGAACAGTATCAGAGAGGTTCTCAAGGGAATCCACAACCTCATGGAAATCCCGAGGGTCATCAAATTCAAACTCAAGAGGTTGTGACTCAACCACAAGTTGAAATTCAAGGAGGTGTTCAGACGGCGGCTCCACCGCCACCTCCGCCCCCGGGGGGTACTCAGACTGTGGAGCAACCAAATATCCAGAATATTCCTGGAGTGGGAACATTTAATGTGGATGACTTAAAGAAACTCCTTGCTCACCTAGACGGAGGAAGAATATCTGCAACTGCTCCAACATCTTCTCCCTTCTCAACTGAGGTTAGAGAGGCGCAGCTCCCTGCTGGGTATAGATCGATGACTAATGATTTGCGATTTCATGGAAATGCAGACCCTGTGGAATTCCTTGGACGTTTCGATATTGAGATGGATGTCTATCAAGTTACGGAACTGGCTAGGTGTCGATTGTTGGCGGCAACTTTCAGGGAGAGTGCTCAGCAATGGTTTCAGAAGCTTGGTCCGGGGATAATTACATCATGGCAGGTGATGAGGAACTTGTTCTTGACTAAGTTCCAGGCTGCGGTAAAATATGCTCCTCCGGTCACGACCTTGGCCAACATCAAACAAAGGGAAGGAGAGAGTTTGCAATCCTATTTCAAGAGATTCAACTCGGAATCCACTATGGTGAGAGGAGCGACAGATGAAACACTCAAGAGTTTCTTAATTGCTGGATTGTCGGTGGGAACGGATTTCTGGAAACATCTTCAAGGACGTGACCCACCTACGTTGGCTGATGTGTTTGCACAAGCTGAGTCTTTCAAAATTGTGGAACAATCCTTGGCAGACAACCGAAAAACTGACAGTCAGAATGGTGCCAAGGCAAAGATTGGTAAAAGGAAGGATAGGTCTCCCAGTCCTACCCGTCGTATAGCAACTGGTGCGAACCGGATAAATCTAACTGAAACTGGAAGGAGTTGGGGTCCACCTGATACATACACTTACGATCAAAGGCCGGGTAACTATACTCCTTTAGCAGCTTCTATCGAACATATCTTTGAGGTGAATAAGAACAAAGGGTTCTTCAGAAAGCCGGAACCATTGACTTCCTGGCAGAGCAAGGATAAGAAAAAGTATTGTGAATTCCATGAATCCGCAGGGCATAACACACATGAATGTCGTCAACTCAGGGAAGAGATTGAAGATTTGATTAAGGAAGGATACCTGACGGAATGGATTGTTAGGGAGGTGAAGAAGCATAGGGAGAATCCCGACAGGAGAGACGGAGGGCGCGCCCTCCACGGAGAAGGTAAGCTAGAAGAAAAGAAATTCGTCAAAGAAGGGAGTATTCACACCATCTTTGGAGGACACCATTTAGGGGGAGATAGCAATCACGCTATGGAGAGATATTCCAGGGAAGCGAGGTATCGACCTCTCACAAATGTGAATAGCTTGGAATTGAGGCCACCTAAGTTGTTCAAGGGGGAATGTGCTGACATAACTTTCACCGAAGAAGAAGCTAGATGGGTACATCATCCTCATAATGATGCTCTGGTAGTAGCAATTCAGATTGGTTCGAAGAATGTCCATCGGGTTTTCGTGGACAATGGAAGCTCGGTGAACATACTCTACTACAGTACTTATAAGAAGCTGGGACTTTTAGACAAAGACATGATTCAAGACAACGGATGGATCTATGGTTTCTCAGGAGAATCGGTAAAAGTTATGGGAGCTATCAAATTACCGGTAACTCTTGGGGAAGGAAACCTTTCTGTGACGCAAATGATGGATTTCATGATTTTGAATGTGGATTCCTCACATAATGCTCTAGTAGGACGACCCCTGTTGAAGGAAATGAAAGTTGTGACCTCCATCTATCATCTCGCGATGAAATTTCCTACGCCAAATGGTGTGGGAACTGTACGGGGCTCTCAGCACGACTCCAGAGATTGCTACCATAAGGCGATTAAAGGGTTTAGAAGGCAGCAGGATGGAGGGCGCGCCCTGCGTGAGAGTGGTTCCGGAGTCATGAGTGTTGTCCCAGAAGAGGTGAAAGCCCATTATCTTGTCCAAGAACCTGAAGAGGAAGAACCGCTATACAGGGCGCGCCCTGAGGATGATACCTCGGTTCTTGATGAGCTTCAAGAAGGAATTTTGGAGGAAATAGAGGAAGATGCAGAGGAAGTAATCTCGTTTGATCTCCAGGGTGAGCAGGTTGAAGGGAGACGAATGTTGCTTGAAGGTTTGGTGCATACCCTTGTCGAGGAAGACTTCCCTCTAAAAGAGGACGTGCCCTCCAAGGACGTAGCACCGGTTGAAGACCCTCGAAGTTTTGATTTCGACCTTGACCCAAGGACACCGCAACCAGTGGAAAAGACTGGTCCTGCAGAGGATACAATTTCTATTTTGGTGGATGAGAGGGATCCAACTAAGGTTCTGAAGATTGGATCGCAGTTGAACTCCAAGTTAAGAGGCATGCTCACTAATTTCCTTTTAAACAATCTGGATGTTTTTGCTTGGAGTCATGCTGATATGGTTGGGATTGATCCGAAGATTATGTGTCACCGTCTGAATATAGATCCCACCAAGAAGGGAATTCGCCAGAAACGCCGGCCAGTAAGTGGAGAGAGAGCCATAGCATTGAAAGAAGAGGTGGATAGGCTTCTAGATGTTGGGTTAATCAAGGAGTCATATTATCCAGATTGGTTGGCTAATCTGGTTCTTGTGAAAAAACCAAATGGAAAATGGCGAACTTGTGTGGATTTCACTGATTTGAACAAGGCATGCCCGAAGGATAGCTTTCCACTCCCGAGGATTGACCAGTTGGTAGATGCTACGGCAGGACATGCTCTTTTAAGTTTCATGGATGCTTACTCTGGTTATAACCAGATTCCTATGTATGAGCCGGATCAAGAGCACACTTCCTTTATTACAGATCGAGGATTGTATTGTTACATTGGAATGCCTTTCGGGTTGACCAATGCTGGCGCAACCTATCAAAGATTGGTGAACATGATGTTTAAGGATTTGATAGGGAAAACCATGGAGGTATATGTGGATGATATGCTTGTTAAATCCTTAAAAGCAGAGGACCATGTAAAGCATTTGGAACAAATGTTCGAGATTTTGAGGAAGTTTAGGATGAAGTTGAATCCTCAAAAATGCGTCTTTGGGGTAGAATCCGGGAAGTTTCTAGGATTTATTGTTAATCATCGTGGAATCGAGGCAAATCCGGCAAAAATAAAAGCACTTCTTGACATGAAATCTCCGTCTAGTGTAAAGCAAGTTCAGAATCTCACGGGAAGGATAGCAGCCCTTAATCGTTTCGTTTCAAAATCGTCGGATAAATGCAGAGAATTCTTCAAGGCGATAAAGGGGGCAGCCAAAGATTTTGCATGGACATCTGAGTGTGAGGAAGCTTTTCAGAGAATAAAGGAGCATTTGGGAAATCCCCCTCTCTTAGCTAAGCCCGTGGAAGGAGAGACGTTAATTCTATACTTGGCAGTTTCAGAACATTCTATTAGTGCGGTATTAGTAAGAGAAGAAGTTGATCATCAGTCTCCGATTTACTATGTGAGTAAGCGTTTGCTTGATGCGGAAACCAGATATACTAGCATGGAAAAGTTGGTTTATGCCTTAGTTTTGGCGTCAAGGAAGCTTCGTCCTTATTTTCAGGCTCATAAGATTGAAGTTCGTACGGCATATCCATTGAGAGGAATTCTCCACAAGCCGGAAACCTCTGGTCGAATGTTAAAATGGGCAGTTGAGCTGGGACAATTTGATTTGGAATATACTCCAAGGATTGCTATAAAGGGTCAAGCTTTAGCTGATTTCATTCTTGAATTCGAGTCGGAAAATGAAGAAAAATCGATTGTATTAATTGAGCCTGAAGTTCTGCTTAAGAGGACAACTCCATTTGAAGAAGTTCCTCAACCTTGGTGGAAGTTACAAGTAGATGGAGCTGTCAACAATGGAGGGGCTGGAGCAGGAATAATCTTCTTTACCCCCGAAGGGAATCAACTTATGAGTGCTATTCACTTCAAATTTCAGGCGACCAATAATGATGCCGAGTATGAAGCCTTGATTAATGGGCTAAAGATGGCTTTGGAGATGAAAGTAGTGAATCTCATTGTGTTAAGTGATTCAGAACTGGTGGTCGGACAAGTGAAAGGTGGATTTCAGTGTAGGGGTCCAAGGACAGAGCTTTACATGAGGTGCGCTCAACGATTGATCAAAAAGTTCCGAGAAGTACGGGTAGAGTGTATTTCACGAGGTGAGAATTGTAGTGCAGATGTGTTAGCCAAGTTGGGGTCACAGAAAGACGCTATGCTATTGGGGACAGTACCTTTGCAAATACATGAAGTTCCTAGCATTCCAGAGGTTGAAGTCATGGAAGTGGAATCTATTCCCAGTGTTACTTGGATGACTCCCATTCAAAAATATATTCGAGAAGGGATACTTCCCGGTGAGAAGTTGGAAGCCAGGCGGCTTCAGTATCAAGCAGCTAGATTCGTGGAGTATGATGGGATATTATATAAGAGGGGTTTCAATCAGCCACTTCTCAAGTGCATAGATGGAGATGAATGCAATTATATTCTTAGGGAAATTCATGAAGGTATATGCGGCAATCACTCGGGGGGTGGTTCGTTGGCAATGAAGGTGTTAAGGCAAGGATATTATTGGCCTACCTTGAAGAAGGATGCTTACGAATTTGTTAAGGCATGTGACAAGTGTCAAAGGTTCGCCAATTACTCTACCAGCCCTGCCACCACTTTGACTTCCTTGATGAGCCCGTGGCCATTTGCTATGTGGGGAATAGATCTTATCGGAGAGCTCCCTAAAGCCAAAGGAGGAGTGAAATATGCTGTTGTTGCTGTGGATTACTTTACCAAGTGGGCGGAGGCAATGCCCTTGGCCACAATTACTGCAAGAAAGATTCGAGATTTTGTTTTCAACTCTATTGTGTGCAGGTTTGGAATTCCGTATAAACTTGTGTCGGACAATGGAAAGCAGTTTGATAGCAAGGAATTGAGAAAATTGTGTGATGATTTGGGGATAAAGAAGGAATTTGCAGCTGTGTATCACCCTCAAAGTAATGGGCAGACAGAGGCTGTCAACAAAATAATCAAGCACACCTTGAAGACGAAGTTGGAAGCAAAGGAAATTGGCCTGAAGAACTTCCCATGGTCTTATGGTCGTATAACACGACTCCAAGAACCACAACTGGAGAATCTCCTTTCATATTGTCTTATGGATGTGAAGCAATGGTGCCAGTGGAGATTGGAGCAGGATCATTCCGAAGAGATTTTTATGATGAAGAATCAAATGAGGTTAATCAAAGATTAAATCTTGATCTCCTAGAAGAAATGAGGGCTAATTCGCAGTTGAGGTTGGCAACTTATCAGCAGAGGGCTGCACGGTATTATAACAAGAAGGTGAAGGCTCAACCTTTTAAGGTGGGTGATCTAGTTCTGCGAAAAGTTATGCCAAATACAAGGGTAGCAGCGCATGGAGTCTTTGGTCCTAACTGGGAAGGACCTTACAAGATCAAGTCTATCATCTGGGAAGGGACTTATCATCTAGAAGACTTGGATGGCAACACAATCCCAAGGGCATGGAATGCAGAGCATCTGAGGAAATATTATCAGTAGGATGCGGCTTTGACCCCCTATTGTATGAAGGCTTATATTTAAGTTATAGACTAGCATAAATAAATCTTCTCCTAGTCTAGGGGGGTAGTACACGTACGCCTTCTTTAGTTCTAGTCGAGACTTGCTGTTTTTATTCTACGCTTTTTTGAAGTTTATTCTCCTTAGCTCGGGGGGTAGTTCATGTATACCTTCCCCTGTTCTGTTGAGATTTGAGTTTATTTGAGGATTAATAAAGTTTATCAAGACAGTTTTTCAAGTTTTTTGAAGATTCTTACAAAAGGTCGTGCTCTATGCCTTAGGGCGCGCCCTGTGAAATTCATGTCTAAATCCAAGCAATAATTGACAAGTAAAAGGAATATTGGAAAAAGGGTAATGCCTTAGGGCGCGCCCTCAATATGAATGAAGATTTTTTATTTTAAGTGTTTTAACGTTTTCAAGAGTTGGAAGAATATTGGCTGATAAAACACAAGAGGCCGTTTTCAAGAGTTTACAAGTATTTTAGCTAACAACTTTTCACATCATATGATGTTTGCACAGAAGAATTATCTGAAAATTTTTGAAGATGTGTTTTAACAAGTAATAAAGAAAATTTTACGAAGGTTGCCCCCTATGTGTTAGGGCGCGCCCTATAGCTGTTTTACGGCAAAAGTAATTTGGCAATTAACATTAAGGTCATTAACGGTGCAAATAAAGTTCAAAAGTTAAGTTACAACTTGCAGGGTTTTACAAAGGACCCGCGCCTTGAAAGTTAGAATAAATTCGGATAAACTTGAAGGTAAATTTTAGGACGCGTCCTTGGGGGGAGAAGGAGGCGCGTCCTTAGCATCACCAGGGGGAACAACAGTGAGAGGAGAGATCATTTCAGGAACAGAGTTTTGTTTGGAAGGATCGATGGTTTGGATCTCTGGATCTTCAATTCGTTCAGATTGCAGGGGAGCCTCTTCAGTTGAGGGCGCGCCCTGTGGATCTTTATCCAATCCCAGCTCGATCCTCTTTGCCAAGATGGCATCCGCGTGCAGTATTTTAAATTGTTTGATGTCCTCAGCACTTTCTGGACCAAACCTTTCTTCCCAGTTGTAATCTGGGTCATTTGCAAGAAAACCAAGAAGGTAGAAATCAAACCCAGCTTGGAAATTTTTATCTTCCATGGCTTGCTTCTCATCTTTCCAGCAATCTGCCTTCTCGATCTCAAGGGTGTCCCGCTGCACCTTTAAATCTTCGTTTTCTTTCTCCAACCTGTCATTCTTGTCGGCCAGGAGTTGGCGATGATTGGCAGCATCTTGCAAGTCATTCTTGAGGTCCTGGATAGTAGCATCTTTAGAATCGCACTTGCTCTTCCATTTGTTGTCAGACTCCACAATCAACTTTGCATATTTTCTGTTTTCCCCTTCGAGTTTGTTGATGTAAAGCTTCTCTTTGTGAATCCTTTGGGCGCGCCCTAGGGATTGAATTAGAAGTTGAGCAGAGGCTTTGATCATAGAGTTTGTTTCATCATCAGCATTCATGTTTTGCCAATGATCAACCTCTTTGTCATCAACAAGAGATGCAGCAGCTGGACCAATGAGGGTCTCAGCGTACGAAGGCGCGCCCTCAGTTCTTGGCTTCTCGCCCTTGTCAACAGGGGGGTCTTGGCCTTCAGTGCTCCTCTTCAAGGATCTGGAAGTAGGAATTGTTGGGTTGGGTTCATGCTGAATTTGACTAGGGCGCGCCCTAGTGTCAGAAGAACCCACTTTGTCAGTTGGTTTTTCCTTGTCATTTTTCTTTTTGGATCCAAAGCCGCGAGGAATTTGGGGGGCCATATCTGCACGAGAAAAAATAATAAAAATGTTAAGTCAAGGAATAAGTTACTCATATAACAGGTTACAAGATATATAATAAGGATAGGCTGCAAAATCAGAAGGTTAGGGCGCGCCCTAATTTGAGATTTCATACCTTCATCCTGATCAGAGTCAAGATTTTCGTTGTCACTAGTAGTTGATAGAGGGACGGCGATACCATTTCTAAATTTTCTAAATCTACAAATTGAACCAACCCTATCAGAAAGGATTCCAACCCTTTTTAAGTTTTCTTCAGTGATTAAGGTTTGAAGATTGAATCTTTCAGCTGCAATTTTAAGGACGGCAGTAGCTCGAGTTGAGGCCGCGCCTTGAAGAGTTTTTTGGATTCTTCTATCTGTTTTAGTTTTTAAAAGATTAATAAAAAGTTAATAAAGATGGAAGAAAAGAGGAGTGTAGGGCGCGCCCTCACTTACATGGGTTTGTGTTGAATTGAAGGCGGACTCTAGGAACATCCCAGACAAAGAAGTAGGGTTCTTTCCACCGTTTAATATGGCTAATCCTTCCGTCAGAAAAGCCTTTGTTGTTGTGAAGCTTGTTAATTACTAGATAGTAATAGCCAATGTTTGATTGGCGGATGCTGAAGAAGTAGCTAATTTCTGGCATCGAGGGTGCTTCGAACCCCAAGTCATGGTAGAGAATTAGCAAACCTAGAACAAGTTTGTAGCTGTTTGGAGAAAGTTGGATTGGGGCCAGATTGTACCATTCAAGGATTTCTCTAAGGTATGGGTGTAAGGGCGCGCCCACACCAAGGGCTATGAGTCGAGGGGTCAAAACCATTCTTGGAATTCTAAAGTTTCCACCATAGTTGAAAATGTGGGGACGGTGATGAGAATGAGGAATGGCCCAAAGTCCTTCTTGACCGTAGTATTTCATGGCCCATTCTACCTCGTCATTTGTTGCAGTAGAAGACATGTTTACACAAGCCAGTTTGCCTTGTTTCTTTCGGAGTGAATTCTTCTCTTTTTCAGTTATATCTCCATACCTACCCCATTCGAGGTCAATTTCTTCGTCACGAACTTCCCAGTGTTCAAAGGGAGTTGGGGAAGGTGGTGGAGATGTTGGTTCAGAATTTATTGGAGGAGAAATGGAAGAGGCTGAGGGCGCGCCCTCAGCTGAGTATGTGTCTGAAGAATGAGTGTCCCCCGATGTTTCCGAGATTGGAGCAAAATCACTATCCTCTATAGAGTTGTAAGAATGGTTCGCTTCAGGGGGTGTTTGAGATTCTTTGGACAGTTGAGCATCAAATTCATTGGAAGGTTGATCAGATGTGGTAGCGTCGGAGGAGTTTTCACTAGAAAAACTCATGGTGCCGTCTTCAAATTCTTGAATAAGGCGCGTCCTATCTTCTGGAGAGATGAATGAGAAAGGAAGTCTGTAGCGATTAGGTGGAAGCGGTGATGGCAAGGGAGAATAGATTCCAAGACGTTTGTTGAATTCCTTAAAAGGATGGAAGGGAGAGGACGCGCCCTTGTCCTCCAGCTGCAAAAATTAATAAAAAGGGACTTAGGGCGCGCCCAGGAGTTTAATAAATGGATATTAGACATGCGATGAATATTCTAAAAATCTAAGGCGTATCCTAGTGTATGGTGTTAAGCAATATGAAAGGGTCATGAAGAATTAGGTTTCTAAAGCTATATTATGGTATCAGAGGAATCCAAGGCGCGCCCTGTGTCAAGGACGCGCCCTGAAGTTTAATTAATCATATCTATTTATCAGAAACATATTTTGAAGAGGTTATAACAGCAAAACAAGATCAAACACACATACATACATATATACATACAACGGAAAACGAAGAACATAGGGTATGTGAACAGTTGCAATGTCGGAATGGACAATTTACACGGTCAAAATGAAAAATAAGGACATGAAAACGTACCTTGTAAGTTCTGGGATGCGATTTGGTGATGAAAACGACAGAAAACGTGACGGAGACGGCCGGATTGATGTTTGAATGTTGGAGTCGCCGGAGTTCGTTTTTTGGGAGAGAAAATAGAAAAAGAGTAAAGTAAGAGAGAAGGAAGGTATTTATAGAGATTTGAAAATGGTGGATGACAGCTGTAAAATCGTTTGGAATTCCTCAGGACGCGCCTTAGTTTAGGGCGCGCCCTAAAGGAAATCTTGAGTGAATTTTGGGTTTTTCTAGGAGAAATTCCATACATCATCTCTGATTTCGTATGGAATTGGGGGGTAGTTGTTATAGCCAAAATTCGGTTTGGGTATTTTCAAGATGGATTCGGGCCAAATGTGGGTTCAATTTGGGGGAATTCTAGAATAAATTAGGGTTTTGACTCAAGTTGGAGGAATTAGGACGCGCCCTGGTTTTCCTTATAGTTAGGGCGCGCCCTAAATGTAAAATATGGTGACAAATCTATTCAAGTTAATTTTCTGAAAAGACATTGAAGAAATCTCTCCTAGGATTCCACTCAAGCGTGGATTCCACTCAAGCTTGGATTCCATTTAAGCTGGAATTCCATAAGTTGAAGAACTCCCTCCTGTCGTATCTCAGGAGGGGGATGTCCGTCGCAGAAGGCCTCCAGGGGTTTGCCTGGATATAAGGACCCTTCTTAGACGCTAAGGGAGGCATCCGTGCGCCCTAAGGTGGAAAGATGGGGACTTTCTGGTGTGTGCTTTGGGAGCTCTGTTCCTGTAGCCAATGGGCGCGCTCTCATTGGGGAACTTTGGAGTAATCCTGCACTTTGCACCCAAAAGCTCTGGATCACCTGTCCTGCTATCTGGTGGGTGCTTCTCATTCGGGGGACAGGGATGCGTTCTGCACTTGGGGTAAACCATGGCTATACCTGCATCCTTGAAATCAAGAAATAGCTGGTAGCGGATAGGACTAGTCCTCGACGGGGGAAGTTTCCTTATCTGTGAAGTCTTGAGATCTTGGATGAGCCTTGGGCCTTTGTGGTTAGGCCTCATAGTAGAACATTCCGGAAGCTGGTCCTTTATCCAAGCCCATTTGGGTTTCTTGTTCTCCAAGAACTACGTCTGGCTTGATCCCCTATAAATACAGGGGTACGTAGGCCGATTGAGGGGTTGGAAGTCGAGAGCTCACAAATAGCCGCCACTAACCCTATCAATCTCAGCCACCAATTACGCTCAACAATCACACACCACCATTTTCTCCGGCAAAGAACCACCGCATCAGATCTTGTTTCCGGCGACGTACCTCGAATTTTGTTGTTCCCAAATTCCTCCGTCAACACTACTAAACAAATTAATATAAAGTTAGGGGACAAAACTTAACAACTCTTAAGTTCTGTAACAAAACTTTATACTAATTTGTTTACTTTTCTGTAAATCATTCACTTTATAAAGTTTTGTTCACTGTAACATTAGTAGTTTTCAATTTTTAACTATCATGATTCATGAATGGAGCAAATTTAGTAGTTTTCAATTTTTTTTATAAGGGAAGTATTTTTTTATTTAATAAGGGAAGTGGAATGATTTACTTTGCTATTGCTTGTTTTTTAGAAATAGGAATAAATGGTTATTTATTAGTGATTATCCATAAATTGGTGATTTATCGGAATGAAAAATTGGTGATTTCTCGGAATAATGAATCGGAACAAATCGATTACTTATTAGTGATTTATCGATAAATTAGTGATTTATCAGAATGGTAAATTAGAATAAAAATTGAATAAATTTTAGTATTTTAATATATAATCCTTACTTATAATATAATATATTATTCAAAAATATTCATAGCGATAAAATTGAACTTAAAAATCAAATTAATCAAATACTTCTTTAATAATAAATTAATAATTTATTGATACTTTTTGAAAATCACACGATTTTTAGAATACTTGTAAATTATAATAGAAATCTATCAAAAATTTGTTGAAATTATATGTTTGGAAACATCTAATTTTTGGCAAAATTGGTCATTTCAGGATTGGAAATGTTATTTCTACATCCGATAATTTTTGTTTGATTCCATGAAATGATGCTCCGCACTTTTTCACGTTTTTTTGAAAAAAATGTTAAATTATAATATAAATTATTATTTTAATTTCATTACATGGGATTGGAAGATGGGAGTCAGGGATGGAGAAAATTAAATGTGGTTTATGTCCTGATCATCGATTTTTTTATATAATCTTTCCGATTTCTTATTGAGAAAATTACCAAAATAATCATTTCTAAGACTTAGTGGTCCAAAATACTGAAAAACGGAATTATGGTCCTATTTACCGACCTAACACGTTGAATCGTGTTACGTGTACAAGGGATATTACGTTGAACGGTGATCCGTATCTGTGTATATCACGTTGGACGGTGCTCCGTATTGAGGGATATCACGTTGGACGGTGCTCCGTATATATGTATATCACGTTGGACGATGCTCCGTATTGAAAAAAAACTTATGGAGCACTACCATAAGTTTTGGATAAAAACTTATGGAAACTAACTTATAGAGTATAACTTATGGACCATAAAATTTATGGAGTGAAACTTATGGACCATAAGTTTTGAATAAAACTATCCAAAACTTATGGAAACTAACTTATGGAGTAAAACTTATGAACCGTAAGTTTTGAATAAAACTTATGGAAGGAGATTTTTTTCTCCTGGAAGTAGAGTGACCAGCATGGATTGCGTCTTCATTCACTTGTGGTGCCGCCCACCCTTGCATATGAACGCCCAAGTTCTGAGCATTCATCTCATTGATTATTTACTTTCATTATTCTGTGACGGCCTCGCAGGGGCACAAATCAAACAATCAGCTCATCTCCGTCATCGTCGCCGGAGTAAAGAACACAACCGGAAAACATCACGTTAGACGGTGCCGCGTATCTGTGTATATCACGTTGGACGGTACTCCGTATCTGTGTATATCACGTTTCACGCAATAAGGAGCGCGGAATAACGTATCCTTGCAATACGGAACACGAAACGTGTCCCGTCGGTATTTAAGGCCAAATATTTAGAATTCAATATTTTGGGCAAACAATATTTATTTTTGATTATTTAGGGCCTTCACCCTTTCATATTTAGCATTTGAAAACAGTTTCAAAATACAAACATTATATTCTACTTGTGAATTACCTTTCGAAATTCAAACATTTAATAACATATACAATACATTTTTTTATATTATATAATATACATATTCTAAATTTTAGATTAATTTCAATACTTAAAAAAATTCTGGATGTCAAACTTAAGAATTTTTTTGAAAAACATGTAATTTATTTTTTATATCATCGCTGCCCAAAAAAAAATTAATTTAATTAAGTAGATTGGGCGATTTTTTAAATTGACCACAAAGCCATTCATCATCTTGCAAGGTGAAAACAATTTTCGAATGTGATTAGAAAAACTGTTGAAGAGGGTTTAATGAATTACTTGAGGAATACGGTTTGTGTGTATATATATACGGGGCAGGAGGGAGGACTAATACATGATCTACTTCTTCAAACACATACTCTCAAATTAATTTCACTGTGTTTTCGATTGTCATACTCATATTATACAGTTGGTTGGTTGTTTCTGATTCGTAATGGCTGGAAACAAAAATTTACCTGTTGGATTTAGGTTCAACCCGAAGGATATGGAACTTATAAATTGTTACTTGAAGCCCAGAATTCTTGGACACGACCTCCCGTGCAACAATATCAAGGACGCGAAATTGTACGGGCCTAAATCAACTCCATGGCAATTGTTCGATGTTAATGATGATGAATGTTGGACCGATTGTCCTGGTAAACCTGAGAAGTACTTGCATGTTTTTACTACCTTGTCTAAGTTGCGTTGTTCGGAGAGTGGTAAGGAGGGGAGCATTAGAGAGAATACTCGTAAGAAGGCAGGTTGTGGCACATGGGTTGGTAAAACGAGGAAACTGATTAGGGATTGGAAGGATGATGTTATCGGGGAGAAACGAATGCTTGTTTTTGAGATTAACGACGTTGGGGCTCAGTTCAATCTTGGTAAGACTGGGCACTTTAGGATGCATGAGTATTCATTATTTGGGGTCAATAAGGGCCTTAAATCTGCCTGTGGTGATGATTTTGTTCTCTGTAAAATCACCTTTGATTCTTCTAAGAGTACTGTATTTAAATTGGGGTGCAAAAGTAATGATAATGCTCTAACAAATAGAGGTGGAGGTCAACCTAAAAAACGACGGAAGAAAGTGAAGAACCTTGAGAGAAGTGTCGGGAACAATCTGGAGGGAGGGAACCTCGAATTTAACAGCAACACCAACAAGTGTGGTTGACATGAATAGTGGTTCTGGTAACAATGTTGAGGCCACTTCAGAACATTTGTTTGGCATGGATAGTGGTATTAGTGATTCATATGATTGTCCACAGTGGCGGAACCAGGATTGATTTGCAGGGGGGCTGAAAATGTGTTGGCTCTCGCGTTCGCGCGAAAAAAAAAATTGTAGTTTGGATCCCGCGCGAAGCGCGAATTTTTTTTTTTTATAGTTCGAAATCATTACTTCATCTTGACTTATATCAAAAAGAATAAGAAAAAATAATTAAAGAACTACCTTTATAAAGTGGTGAATCTCTTATTCTATGAATTTGGATGAGATTGTGTGAAGTTATTGGCTTGACCAAGGCTTGAAATTCTAAATTTCAAAATTTAACCTAGGCTATTAAAAAATATATATAGTCATTTTCAAAATTTACCCCGGGCTGAAAAAAAATTTTACTTAATATTTTCGGTTCGACCGGGGCTAGCGCCGGGGCTAGCCCCCCCTAGTTCCGCCCCTGATTGTCCAGCTGCTGCTGATCAATTTGACCATGGTTGGGATCCCGGTTTCACGGATTGGTTCAGAGGCTTTCTGAATTCCAATCCAGAAGAGTGGGAAATTGAAGACCTCAGCATGCTCGGAAAGAGGAAATTCGAAGAAGAGAACCTTTGCGGGAGTAAGAAGATATGTCTTTAATGATTGTTAGCGTTAGCCTGGGATGTATGCATTACTTAGTCTTCTTATTGTCCTTTACTAACTGTGAATCTCCTGGTTCTTTTTTAGTCGTTTAGTTTGCGCAGTTGATTGGATCTTGTCTGCATATGTAAAATTTTGACATAGTTATGATTAAATTGTGAATCTTTCTCCCTTGTGTTGCTTTATAGTAATAAAGTTCAAACCTTTGGTTATATTATTGCATACGAAGCTTGTAATTGTGTTGTTCCACTTTTCCTAAGATCATCGTAATATTTGATTCTATATTATGCAGTTCCTCTAATCACTAATGTTATTTCTGGCTAGTTCAATGATAGAAATTTCCTGCAAGTTCAGTGGATGAGTATTGAGTTAATGAGATTGAGCAAATTTAAGTTTAAAATCTAATTAGCAGTAAAAACAGAATATATACAGCTGTTTGATCTCCTGGAGTGATAGTATGTGGAAACATAAAAAGTTCAGTTCGTTAACTATTTCTATTTATAGTTGCATTTCGTTAACAGAATATAAAAAGTTTATTCCAGAAGTTCAGGGAACCAATAGATAGTGCAGTGTTTACATTAGAACACTAGTGCTGCAGAAATGGATATCATGGAACCAATGGATAGCACAGTAATCCCCAACTACATCAGTACATGGGAAAAAGTTGCAAGTAGTTGAAAAACAATCTGAGTTGCTTTTTAAGCTCGTTTTGAGGAAGTATAACCTAAAAAAGCCGTTCAATTTTCAAAAACATTTTGGCTATTGTTCAGATAAAGTTTTGTGTTTATTGGCTGGCTTACAAGCTTTTTTTAATTTAGTACTAGAACTTCACTCTTATAGGTTAGGATTATTGTCTATTTATCCGCAGTGTCATAAGATAGTAAGAGACCAATGACATAAAAAATACCTGAATGTGAATGGACTAGGAGAGTTGATATATTGTTTTCCAGTTAAGGGCTCCAAGATGACAATGAACCTTTTGATACTACTTTAGTTAACACCTTTATATATGGATCTGGAACATATAATCCGGAGGAAGATGATGCAAGCAGTTGATTCTACATCAAAGAGTTCCTTAAAATCCGTTCCTTCTGCAATGAGCTCCCCTATGCTTTCCATTTTTTCTCCGTCCAATTGTGCATTTTCTTCTTCTAATTTAGAGCATTTGCTAGAATTTGACCTTCAAGTGCCATGGTTTTGCAAATAGTTTTACGAGCCTATGTTATAGACAAGCCCATTTACATTTTTATTCAATTTGGTGTGATTTTTCTTTCCTAGACTCTTAGTTTAATGTTATATTTTCTTAAGATGTCTCTCGTCTGTGGTTCAATGGAGTAGAAGATTAGTTTTGAGGCTGCACATTCTAGTACAGAAGAACCTAAGAGAGCTGCTAGGAAAGTTGCTACTAACCTTGGGCAGAAAACAACAAACAATTCTATCAAAATTTGTTCCAAGAAATCTGGGGCCAGAATCATATTTAAGTTGTGGCCTCATTTGCCTATATCGGTGTTACCCGATAAGTATATATTCATGTAAATTTGTACTTTGATTTTAGTTTAGATTACCATATACACATAGCAGACACTTCAAAACTTGAAATTATATCAATGTTATAGATATATATTCTGTGGATTGCAATTTAATTTCACCTTACATGCCATCTGCATATCTTTAGTCTTGCTTCTTGAACAAATTATGCCTCGCTATGTGTAGTTTTCCAGGCTAAATTTTTGCACAGCGCTACTTCCTCTCAAGATTAGTGTTCAAAAACTCAAATTCATAATTCAGAGCAAGCAGTGCAATTATATTGGTAGACTTCTTGAGGCGAGAAAGCTTTGGGGAAATTTGAACACACTGATCATGACTACGAAAGTTATTGAACGACCTGATCCCTTCAGGTGCAGGAAAATAAAATCTATACTCTTCTCTCTGTCTTGTAGTGTTACAGATTGACCAGCTTAATCCGTCACATCTCACTTTAAAATAGATTTGAAGGAACACTGACCTTCTAGGCTCTGCATCACGCATGTCAATTTTCTTAAGTAGTTACACCTTACATTCTAGTAGTAGAAAAAATCACTTGGCATGCCACTATATAAGTATTATATATTTTATGCACTAATAAATGATAAAGCATGTTTTTTAAAAAGAACATGTTAGGCACGCCAAAAACGGACCAGATTGGTAAAGCATATTTTTTTTGCATCAGCACTAAACTTTAACATTCTCCAGTTGTCCATTTTTTCAGCTACCACTCGAGAGTATGCACCACAGGTGGAGGAATTGTAGATCGACAAAGCCTTCAGATCATCAGTTATTTCTACTAATATTTTGGCATGCAGCATGCCTGCTAATGTAAATTGTTGAGTTATCAGCTCCGGTAGACGCTTTTAATTAAAAAACAATTTGGCTTAAAGACATTAGGTTAAGCATTTATTTGGATAAAAAATTATATTAAATATTATGCAATTATAAAACTGAACTTTAATAGTCTTATCACTAATCTCTGTATTATTAGTGAAGGAATTTACGAGTGATGAGGTGATTAAAGTAAGCTTTCTGATTTGGTTAATCGAGGGTTAATTGCTGCCAGGAATTGTTAGTTCACAAACTAGTTAATTGAAGTTTATATGTGGAGCCAGTGTTTTGGTCAGTAATATTTGAGGAAGCAGTAAGATGTGTATTTTGGTGATTACATAACATTAGATTGGGAACCATCATGCTAAGAGGACAGATTTTTATCTTGGAGTGAGGAGGCCTGTAGTTGAAAATTGTAACGGAGTGTGGTCTGCAACATACTGTTCGTTCTATATCGAGAAATCTTAAGAAGTCAAGTCTTGTCGAGTAGTCCGGGTACTGGGCAAATAATGTAGATGACTTTAAGAGGTTAAGAGGTACTCATCTCTTAATTCGTTTGTTTTGCTCAAAAAGTGACAGGATTGCAGATTGCTGCAGTGAATGTCTGTAGTTCAGAACATTGAGATGATAACCAATGATTTGAATTGATAACTTAAATCATTGTGCTCATCAAGCTAAACTTGCATAAACATCTTCATTAAAGCCTTTCTATTCCCATAAGCACATAACATGGACTTGCTTTAGAAATTTCCAAGAATCTCAATGTCGTAGATCATTCAATCTATATTATTTAACTTTTTGCATGAAATATAATTTCTAATTTCTGGTGTATATATGCTTTCAGAACAGATATGATGCTGACAGAAAGGTCCAGCTCGTTAATTCTACTTCCTCTGCTTCTCTACAGGCTAAACTTTTATATGATGCTCCTCCCCCTGAATATGAGGTCAAAACATTAATTCCATAATTCAGAGAGTTGTATAACTATATTGGTATTCTTCTTGAGGATGGTGAACCTGTTCTGCGGGTACAGAATAATATTCAATCTTCTTTCGACCTTATATAGTTCACCGACGCAAAAAGCTGACATGCTTAATACGTCACAACTCACTTCCAAGGTAAAACTAGAATCATTGACCTTCGAGCTTGAGGCTGTATCATAAGCAAGAATTTGCTTTGCTTGTGTGTTGATTAATTACACGCATTCTAATTGCAAAAAATCACCGGTAATGCCCAATGCCACTAAATATATTATGTGTACCAAGTGTCTAACTTCTGTTAATTGAGATGTATTCCCTGAACAACAAATTTTTCTGATCCTTTGAACTTGAAGGGAGAAGTAGATTTAGCTACCAGAAAGTGGAAAATGATTTCTACTGTAAGTGTGCATCTAGACTTGTGATTTTATACTACATAGAAGTTTTAGCTACTTGTTCAGGGACCAAGTTGCTTCTTTACAAGTTAGGACAACTTGACTCATGCCATTGCTTTTCTTTTATCCAAATTATTACAAATTGTACTAATATCAATCCATTATTTTTAATCAATAACAAAATTATACGAAATTAATATTATTAGCAAGCTTCTATATATGTATCGGGGCCGAGAGCATACATATCGGAGAGTTTGTGCTTTAAGTAAATTAACAGAAAATTGAGTATATCTCACATATCATACCCAAAAAAAATGTGATAAACAAAAAAGATATCGAATGGAATGTTTGGAAAGGGCCAAGGGATTTTGCTAACAAACAAACAAATTGCATTCAGCAATCAAAAAAGACCCCACCCATGTGGATGCCCCTTTGTCACCACAAAGTTGACGAAGACTCCAATATATCTCAAGGGATGGTCCTTGCAACCATGTTCACCACATACACATTGCACTCAAGATAATAAAGTATGGCGGAAGCAATTGCATCTGATCTTGTTGCTGGACTGATTCGCAAGCTTGTTTCACTTGTAACTGATGAAGTGGTTCAGGTCTGGAAACTTTATGAAGATTTGGAGACGTTGCGTGAGAGGTTGGAATCAATTGATGCTCTCTTGTCTGATGCTTATACCAAAAAACCAACAATGTCTGCTGTCCAAAATTGGTTCAACAAACTGGAAGCTGTGGCTCGTGTTGCTGATGCTTTTATGGATGGACTTGAGTATGAAGTTACTCGAAGAAAAGTAGAGAATCATCGTAAGTTGCGGGATTTCTTCGTTCCTTCTAAAAACAGCATATTATATCGTTTCAAGGTGGCTCGCAAGATCAAGTCTATTCATACTTCTTTTGACAAATATTTTAAACGGGCGGTGGATCTCGGACTTCAGCCAGTAGAGCACTTAAGATCTGTCGTGCCACATAAAGAGATACGCAACACCCCACCCTTTGAAGACCAGTCACTAATAGTGGGAAGAGATAATGATATATCTTTCTTAGTCAAGATGGTGTGCAGCAAAGATGAAGAGGATTTACCAGTGAATGCAATACTAGGGATGGGAGGCCAAGGCAAGACTACTCTGGCTCGTATGGTTTACAATAAAGATGCTGTGATCAAAATGTTCCCCAAGAGGATGTGGGTCACTGTATCTGAGGACTTTGATTTCATGAGGATTTTAAATCAAATGGTATCATCACTAACTTCAATGCCATCTGTGTTGGAAAATGCAGAAGGTATAATCAATGTTCTCCAAGAAAAGCTGCAGGGGAAAAAGTTTTTACTTGTACTAGATGATGTTTGGAATGAGAAACCAGAGGAGTGGGAGAAGTTGAGGAATTCTCTACTTGCAGTTGGTAGTGCGAGAGGCAGCAGTATTTTAGTCACCACTCGTAAGCAGGAAGTCATTGTTGCCATGCGATGTTCTGATCCTTATCGGGTGCAAAAACTATCGGATGCAGATAGTTGGAAATTGTTCAAGCATAGAGCATTTATGGATGGAGGAGTTTTAGAGACCGACGCATTTACTGCCTTGGGGAGAAGCATGGTGACAAGGTGTGGTGGCCTGCCTCTAGCAATAAAAACACTAGGGGGTTTACTGTACTCGAAGAAGACCGAAAAGGAGTGGCTGCGGATCCAAAATAGTGACATATGGAAATCTGAAGGTGTACTTTCTTCATTAAGGTTGTCATATGATAATCTACCTTGTTCATCTTTAAAACGATGTTTTGCATATTGCTCTGTTATACCAAAGGATTCTTTTATCCATAAAGATGAAATAATAGAAATATGGATGGCATTAGGATTCCTTTCAGCAGATGGCGGTGCTTTGATGGAAGACATCGGAAGCGAGTACTTTGACATTTTGTTGTGGAATTCTTTTCTACAAGACGTAGTAAGGGATGAATATGACAACATCTACAAATGCAAGATGCATGACCTTGTGCATGATCTTGCACTCGATGTGTCAAGTAATTACTCTGCTACTGTAGCGACAAGTCATGATATTAACAAGGTTTCAAAAGCTCTATATGTAAGGCTGGAAGGGTTTGAAAATCTAAAACCAAAAAGTTTAAAGGTGAACTTTGATATGGTACAAGCATTATATGCACCGGCCAATGTATTCAATGTCTTGTTACCTAGTCTCGAGCACTTGAGAGTTCTGGTCTTGAATTCATTTCGTAATGAGCTTCCTAGTTCGATAGAAAACTTAAAGTACCTTAAGCATCTAGCTATCTCTATGCTAGATTATCCAACTGGGTGTAAATTTCCAATCTACATTACTAGACTCTACAACTTGCAAACTCTAAGAATTTCGTATTCTCACGAGCTTCCTGCAAAGATTTGCAATCTGATAAACTTGAGACATCTTGTTATTGACCGTTCTGATAGAGGATACATGTTTATTGGGATAGAGAGGTTGACTTGTTTGCAAACAATGCCTCCTTTTGTTGTGAGTAGAGATCAAAACTGTCTTGTTGGACAACTGGGAGGGTTGAAAAATCTTAGAGGTAAGCTTAGCCTCTATGACCTTAATGAGGTGGAAAATTTTGAAGAAGCAAGTAAAGCAAAGCTTTGTGAGAAGTCCAATATTCAGCATTTACAATTGAAGTGGAGGAACAATAAATATGAAAGGGAAGACCGAGAATACAATGATGAAGATGTGATGGAAGGATTGGAAGCTTATCCAAATTTAAAGGAGTTGACTGTTGAAGACTTTATGGGGAAGAAGTTTGCATCATGGATTAAAAAGATGACCAATTTGGTTAATATCACCTTAAAAAATTGCAACAGGTGTGAAGTATTGCCACCACTGGGTCATCTTCCTAAACTGAGGATAATGTATTTAAAAGGGATGAAAAATGTCAAGTTTATCGGGAACAATTTTTGTGTAGGTGTAGACAGTGGCGCCCTAAACGCAGTTATAACAACATTGTATCCATCATTGATAGAACTCTATTTGCATCAATTGCCAAAGCTAGACGAATGGGTGGAGACAGTTATAAGTACAGGGGTTATCGGCCAAAGTGTATTCCCTAGACTTGAGAAATTGTATATTAGGGAATGTCCAAGGTTAAGAAAGATCCCGAATAGTAGTTTTCCGTCCTTGAAGAATTTGGAAATCAGGGATATGGAGAGCAGCATGATACTACAATCTCTGAGCAGAAATGTTAGCTCACTCACCTCTCTATGGCTGACGAATATGAGTGCCGGAGGAGTTTCATCTTCTTCGCGTTGGAACAATTCCCTGTCTTTGAAGAATATGGAATCTAGAATTAACGCACTCTTGAAAAACAATTCCCTGTCTTTGACCAGATTAATCGTAACTGACTGCAAGGATCTAAAACGGTTGACCCTTGGTGTCTCTCTCGACACCTTATGGGTACAGAATTGCCCGCATCTAATAAGTATTAATTCAGTTGGTCTCAAATCTCTTAGTATTAGTGTACTCCCCTCCACCCATTTGGATGGGATATTTGCCCATATTCAGAGTTCCACGCTTGAAATATTGGTATTAGGTCCATTCTCGGATGAATTGGTAGAATTTACATGGCCATTTTCTTCTGTAATTTCTTTTCCTAACCTAACTCAGCTAACACTGTTTGGGTGGGAAAGGTTAAAGTCAATAGCAATCTTTGACCAACTTCAGTTCCCCACTGTCCCTGCTTTGACTCGTTTGGAAATATGGAATTTCACTGGATTGAAAGCTCTCCCGGATTTAATAACAAAAATTCCATCTCTCAAGCAATTATTTATCTGGCGTTGTGAGATTTTGGAGAGTTTGCCTATGTTTGAAGAATCTCATGGCCTTGAATACATGGAGATAGGTGTGTGTCCAATTCTGAAAGAAAGATGTCGCAAGGAGAGTGGGCCAGAATGGTTTAAAATTCAACACATCCGAGATGTACATATTTTTTAGAGCAGTTGCCGGGACTGGATTTTGGTCAGTCTTTAACCCAATCCACAAGGGGACTATTTCTCTCTTATTTTAGTTGAAGTCTTATCTGCACATAAACTGGGTGCCATTTCTCAACTTGATGAATCTTTTTCTCTGAAGGAAAGATGCTCAGTCAAACCCTCGTTGCTAAACAAACTGGGCCGGCTACAAGGCAAAGTTGTCAGCAACTAGTTATTACTGTACTTCTTTTCAACTGTGCTTGTATAAGTTGTTGCTTTACAAATTTCTACACTTGTAGTTCCAGTTCTGCAATATGTCACTTCTAGTGTTTGGAATTTTGAATTAAAATATGCTCATTTGAATTGCATCTTCTGAACATTGAATGAGATTATCTTCATTCACAAAGAACATTGTTACAGAAACCTTGTTATTTTTTTTATTTTTTTTCATTCTTTTGCTAAGTCAGAAACCTTGTTATTTCTCTCCAGTTTACTGTTTACAGATAATTGAACTACTATGCAAATTTCAAATGGATGTTTGATTTTCTGTTTTTTTTTTTTTTTTCAATATATGGATGGTGAGGTCATTCTCCCTTGCACCTATTGCTTGACGGGAGGTTTTCACTTTGCTGCAAAAGAGGGTAACACTAAGATGTGCAAGTTTTAACTAAAAGCTTTGAAGCTGGATGTTAACATAAAAGATGAATATGGTACTTTATCTATGATATACTATTATGTTGTTTTTGTGTGGTTTAACTCTATCTATATAAGCATATGTTGAATGTTTTTTTTTTTCTGTTGTTTTTTTGTTATTTGAGATACTGTTTTTAATTTTAGTGACAGAAGTATTATCACTTGTCAGGTGTCAACAATGAGCTCTGTAAGAAGAGAAAATACGAAAGGGAACATGTACTAATTTTTGGTAATTGAACAGGGATTGTACTTTTGTGCATGATAATTGGTCATTTGCAGTTCTTATATTCATTTTATGTTCAGTGTCATTAGACTGCATAGGAGTTGGTATTTAGAAGTACTCGTAAGTTATAACTGTAGTCACAAGTGGCATGCCTCACCACCAGCTGCTGAAGCCGGAGAAGTTCTCTGAGAAAATACTTCAGAATTGTACATTCATCATCTGCGTGCACTTGGCTCGGAACTTCATTGAGTTTAAAACTGTTTAGAAAATTGTATTCATATGTATGCCATGAATGTCTGAATTATGCAACTTATCAAAAGTTCACTATATTAGGTAAGATATAGCTAAGTGTTAACAAGCAACATGAAGAATTACATTTTGCAGCCTACATACTTCTTAGTGTGCGGCGTGTCTAGGTGGGTATATAGCTTTTTTTTTTCTTTTTCATTTTGACTTTTTTTTTTGTAAGATTTTTCACTCTGACATTTAAATATATTGTTTATAGGTAAAAACGAATGTATGCTTCGTTGGTATGATTTTAAGTGGTAGCAGCAGGGTTGGGGTTTGTGACTCTTTCCCTAGTGGTGCATAACAATAGAATTCAAGTGGAGGAGCAGAAATACAATTAAGTTAAACTACCAGGACCTTGCTAGTACATGTAATTTCTGTCAAGAAGAAGGATGCCTAATATAAGTTGAAAATTTTAATTTGTCGACAAGACAAATTAAAATATTTGGAGATGTAATAAGCCTGTAGAAATAAAATACCTAGGACAAACCATTGATTTATAAAAATTTGACTTATGCTTAGTGCTAGTGCTTATGGAGTGATTGGGATTGAGGTGGGAATTTCCCCTTTCATGGGCTAGATGGTGATCGATGTTTTAACGCTAATTAGCTTGCACTATTACTGATGTTTTACGTTTATATTTATATTTGTTCAAAAGTACCTATATCATCGTAAATGAAAGTAGTTTTAAAATTCTTACCCTGTTGTAACAGCATATCAGTTTAGAAAGTTGTCTAGGAACTGACCAATACATCTCATGGTTGCAAAATTTCTTCTTTTTTTTTTTTTTTGTTCTATCACCTTTACCACTATTATCCTTAGAAGAACTACCTGTTCAGCTTGGTTCACGCCACTTGACAATAATGGTTGCAATTTTTTTTTCTTTTCTATCACCTTTACCACTATTATCCTCAGAAGAACTACCTGTTGAGCTTGGTTCACGCCACTTGACAATATGGCATGACCCCTCATTTGTATCAAATTGGCATATATACCACAATTTAATCTTCTGGGCAAAATGGAGAACTACTGTCAGTGGTATTAGAGTGTACTCACTATTATACTGATGGAACATCACCGAAGAAGTCTTCTTATTAGTGTTAGAAACCACTTTAACTTTCCATCTTTTGGCCGATATAAAAGAGTGCCTTAAATTGGTGCCAGTTATCTCCCAGTTGTTTCAATCTCCGTGATGTTTGATTTGTAGGAGAACTTGATAGTAGTCCCCGGATAGTCTTACACTGGTTGAGACCACCATTCAAGGATAGACCTTTTCCTTATTCATGGATAGTTCTGATCTGGAACTCTGCTGTCCCCAAAAATGTGGACTCTGCATATATGCAATACAAATATCTGAAAGTGAACTTAAATGTGAATATAGTAAAAGTTATTATAGAATTACAACATTGAAAATTGCTCTATTAGGGTAGAGTTTCTTCAAGCCTTGAATCTCAGTGAAACAAGTGCAAATCTTTCAAGTTGGATAGTTTTGGTAATTTTTTTCATTCATGTGTTCGATTGCAATGATAAAGGTCATAAGTTTGACAGCTGACTACTTATGGCGAATAGCTGCAGGGTAGTAAAATTAGACCCATATGATTCGAAACTTGAGTAATGATAAACTCCTCTTTCTGTATGGGAAATTTCGAAGATTCTATCGATCATATTGCACTATTGCAGCAATAAAGAATCTGAAGCATTTAGTCTGGTGGATGACAAAGCAAGGGCTTGATTCTAGCTTAAGAATTTTCTAAAGCTTGGGCCTTTGCAATGAGCTCCCTTAGCTTTGCATTAATTCAAGTCCCTCAGGCTATTCTTCTACTTCAGAGCATTTATTAATACTGTGATGTTTCATATGCCGCAACTTGTTAAGTTCCAAATTTTGTCTGATAATGTGCCTTGGGTGTGACAGTTCCTCATACTGACCTGCAAGTTTTGGTTAAAATGATGTTCTATTGATAACTGTCTTTGGTGTCCTTTAAAATGATGTATTGAAAGTTGAGGGAACCAATAGATTGCACAGTGATCACGTTAGAACACTGGTGCTGCAGAAATGGATATTAGGGAACCAATAGATACCACAGTGATGCCCAATTACATCAGTACATGGGAAAAAGTTGCTTAGTACATGAAAATACATCGAGTTGGTTTTAAGCTTGTTTGGAGGAAGTGCATCCTCAAAAATTCTTTATATTTTACAGTTCGTATTTTTAATTACCTAAATGTCATATTTTTTTTTTTTTTTACAAATATTACTCCAATTCTTTTTAAGTGTAAACTTAAAATACTTAATTTTACAAAATAGGTATTAATGTTTTTGATTATATGTATTTGTTTAGCTTGTGCTTACAAGTTACAATCCCATGTCAAAGAAATGTATCTTGTAAGCCAGGCAAGTTACATTTTGAATCAATTTTGTGTGATTTTGCTTGCTTAAAATCTTAGTTTATGTTATATAATGCCTTGAGCTGTTCATCTTCTGTGATTCAATGGAGTATTTGAGGCTGTACAAAAGAACCTAATTGAGCTGCTAGGAAAGTTGCTACTGGCAACCTTGAGCAAAAAACACCATACAAATCTTTCGATATTGGTTTCGAGATATGAGGCTATATAGGTGTTACCAATGTTATAGATCATATAGATATATTTTGTGGATTGCAATTAGTTTCCTTTTGTGATGTATATTGCCATCTGCATGTGTTTAGTCTTGCTTCTTCGGAAATAATGCCTCACTAAGTGTAATTCAGTGTTATCTCCTATTCTTTTTTTCCAGGCCAAAAATTTGTATAATGCTTCTTTCTCTCAAGATTAAAATTCAAACATTCAAATTTATAATTCAGAGCAAGCCGTGCAATTTTATTGGTAGTCTTCTTGAGGGGAGAGAGCTTTGAGAAAATTTGAACACAATGACAGTGAGTATGAAACATACTAAACGATCTGATCTCTTCAGGCTTCAGGTATAGAAAAATTAAATTTACTCTCTTTTCTCAGTCTGTAGTGTTACAGATCAAACCGCTTAATCCGTCACATCTCACTTTAAAGACAGAATTGAAGAGATATTGAGTTTCTAGGCTGTATCATGTCTGGCAATTTGCTTGTGCGCTAAATTATTTACTTTATAGTAGTCGAAGAAGCGCTCAATATATAATGTACTAATATAGGATGCTTTGGACATAAAATGAAAAGACTAATAAAAGTTACAGTCAAATTTATTTTACATTGTTTTAATGATTTCAAGAAATGCCACTTTTGTTGAATAATTCACTGTATCTGGGGTTTGTGATTCACCGCTACTGGGGGTTATGAAGAAAAATGAGCTTTTAGTGAAGGAATTCACAAATTAGTTAGTTGAAGTTCATGTGGGGCCAGTATTTTGGTCAGTATTCATTGAGGAAGTAAAAGGATTTGCAGCATTAGTTTGGGATCCATCATGCAAAGGGGACTGATTTTCATCTTGATGTAAAGAGGCCTATAGTTGAGGATTGTAGCAGAGTGAGGTCTGCAAAACATTATTCGTTCTATATAGAATTTGCCAGAAATCTTAAGAAGCCGAATCTAAGTAAGTTGAGACGAGGTATTTATTGGGCAAGTGTGGGTAATTTTAGGTGGTTAAGAGCTAATCATCTCTGAATTGGTTTGTTTTGCCAGAGAAGCGATCGGATTGCTGCAGTAAATGTCTCTAGTTCAGTATGTTGATATGATAACCACTGATTTGTATTCTTTGCTTACATAATTAAGTAAGTTGCGCTCATCAAGTGAATGTTATGTTAATATCTTCATTCAGTTCTGATTTCATGTATACATAAAATACACCTGCTTCAGGAAATTTGCCAGAAATTACTTTTTGTATATTGCATAAAATAAGGTAGAATGCCATCTGCATGTCTTTGGTGATACTTTTTTGGACAAAGTTTGATTTTGAACAAGTATATTAATGCTGACAGAAAGATTGAGCTCATCAATGTTATTCGGTGTCATTGTGACAATGACAATGTCTTAAGCCTTGCTTATTGAACAAATTATGCCTCACTAAGAATAAAATTCAGTGTCATTTCCTATTCTTTTTCCAGGCCAAAATTTTGTACAATGCTTCTTTCTCTCAAGATTAACGTCCATATATTAAAATTTCATAATTGAGAGCCAGCCGCTTAAATATAGTGGTAGTATTCTTGAGGCGAAGAGCTTTGACAAAACTTGAAGACAATGGCAATGTCTTAGCCTTGCTAATAGAACAAGTTATGTCTCACTATGTGTAATTCAGTGCCAAAATTTTGAACAATGCTTCTTTCTTTCAAGACTAGCGTCCAAACATTGAAATTCCATATTTCAAAGTGATCCGTTCAAATATAATGGTAATTTTCTTGAGGCAAGAGAGTTTTGACAAAATTTGAAGACTATGACAATGAGTATGAAACATACTGAACAGCCTGATCCCTTCAGCTACAGGAAAATAAAATTTACACTCTTGTCTCTATCTGTAGTGTTATAGATTGACCTGCTAAATCCATCACATCTCACTTCAAAGATGAAATTGAAGGGAACATTGACCTTATGAGCTGTATCTGGTTTGGCAATTTGCTCATGCGCTTGATTATTTGCTTCCTTTTCTTCGAATAAGTTTCAGTATTATAACTTGGAGCAAATTGCTCAAAACGATAGCAGAGAGATCAGTAGGGACATTCCCCCCAAAATGATAGCAAAGAGATCAGTAGGGACATTCCCCCACCATTGAGTTCATGACCAACATAGTATCGAGCATTTCTGGCAAGAAAACCGCTACTAGATTAGCAGATCGTTTAACAAAATGTAAGTAAACAAATAATAGGGTATAATTTCTATGAGATGTGCTGCTGGATATAATTTCTGAAAATCAGTCCGCTTTTGTAAAAGGGAGAAGCATAACTGATAATGTACTTGTGGCTTTTGAAGTGATACATCACATGAGGAGGAAGAATAGAGGAAACGAGGGCGAGGTTGCTCTTAAACTAGATATTAGCAAGGCGTATGACCGTGTGAGTTGGAAATTTCTTCGTCATAGAATGCTAGTAATGGGGTTCTGTAGTACGTGGATTGATTGGATGATGATGTGTGTTAAAACGGTGTCTATAATTTTTGTTTGAATGGATCGATTGTGGGACCAGTAACTCCAAGGAGAGGGTTGAGACAAGGGGATCCATTATCCCCTTATCTGTTTTTATTTTGTGTTGAAGGTCTGTCAAACGCCATTGATCAAGCCTCGCTAGCTGGAGATATTCATGGTAGTAGTATATGCCCTCTTGCTCCTACAATTTCTCATCTACTATTTGCAGATGACAGTTTTTTATTTTTTCGTGGTACCACGGAGGAAGCAGCTAATGTCAAGTCGCTGTTGATTAACTATGAAAAGTGCTCGGGGCAATCTGTGAATTTCCAGAAGTCAGGGGTCTTTTTCAGTGCTAACGTCCGACGTGATAAGCAGTTGGCAATTTCCAACATTCTGGGTGTTCATAATGAAATCACTGGGACGAAATACCTTGGCCTCCCATCTTTGGTAGGGAAGTCTAAGAAACGAGTTTTCGGGTATCTAAAGGAGAGAGCCATTAAACGCATTCAACAGTGGCAGAGCAAACCAATTTCAAGGGCTGGGAAAATAGTATTGATCAGAAACGTGGCTCAGGCAATCCCGTCTTACACCATGTCCTGTTTTTTGCTTCCAAAGACATTATGTCAGGAATTAGAGAGACTTTTTAACAATTTCTGGTAGAGATCTAGTTCAGCAGGAAGTAGAGGTATCAATTGGCTCTCGTGGAACAACATGAGCCTGTCGAAAAGCAAGGGTGGTCTTGGGTTTCGAAATCTGTTTAGGTTCAACATTGCGTTGCTTGGAAAGCATTGTTGGAACTTTATGAATAATCCTGACTCGCTGGTATCCCGTTTGTTTAGAGCGAGGTACTTTCCCAACTCCCACTTCTTGAAGGCAGCAAAGGGTAATGATGTGAGCTTCATCTGGAGTGGTATATGGACCGCGAAAGAAGAACTACGAAGAGGTTTTAGATGGGTCTTGGGTAATGGTGAAAACATAGTGGCTGTTAAAGACCCGTGGCTTAGGGCAAAGAAGAACTTTTGTGTTGAAGATAGTCACAGGTACGAAGGTAGAAGTGAGATGGTGTCTGAGCTAATCATACCTCACTCGAGGCAATGGAATATCAGTTACGTGTAGGAACATTTCGTTGAAGAAGATGTCAGAGCAATTCTTGCTATCCATGTGCCTCAACAGGATAGACAAGACAGAGTTGTGTGGGCTGATTCTTCTAATGGAGTCTATACAGCTAAGGCAGGTTATCGGTTTTGGTATGATCAGATTTTTGGAACTTCGTCTATTACTCAGAGTAATGGCTGGAACAGAATTTGGAGGCTGCAAATTCCTCACAAAATGAAGATTTTCATTTGGAGATTTTGTCGTAATAGTGTGCCAGTTCGTAGAAGATTGAATGTTAAAGGAGTCACTGATAGGTCCATAATTAATCATATTTTTAATACCTATATTATGTCCGTTTTCGTAATTTTATTAATTAATAAATTGTTTTATTTTGTTGTGTAGGAAAATAAATAAAAACAGATTTCAAGCAGGAAAAGGGTCAAAAAGGGAAAGGAGGTGGAAAATACTTGAAGTCAAGGAAACTGGAGGGAAAATCGATTACTTACCGGAGAAGAAAAGGAAATTGAAGAAATTATATTCAAGATTGGATTGTAATCAAAGGGGCCAAACCTATTATTTTTCTCTATATATATGGTCTTCTCTTGTAATTGAGACATCTCAAATTATATAGATTATTTAATTCTCTCGTTTATTTTCTTCCTGCAATCTGTGGTCTTCGAATAAATCTTGCTTTTATTTCCACCTTTGTCTTGTGTTCATTCGATAAGTAGCATTAGTTTTTTTTTTATTAATTGTCTTCGTTTTCAACCGATTCATTAACTGGCAGTCTTTTATTCATGCTATTTGATTTAGTTGAAAGTTTCAGGTGATCTCACTTTCGTTGTTCACTTATTCACGTGGCCACCATTATTAATTCAATCATATATTATTTTATATTAGTTCCTAATATATGTTTAATATGTATTATACACATAATTATTTAATTAGTTTAATTATAATGAGTAGCTAATTTTCTTGTCCTAGGATGAAGATGAAGTTAAATTAATTACTCTTGATTTCTTCTCGTTCCTATTAATTGATTCTCATAACTTTTCTTGGTACTTAATTATTCAATTGACAAAGTGATTTTGATATATTATTGTTACCGGATTTATTTTTCATAGCCTATGCTTGCTCTTTGAAGTTTTGATAGGTTATTGTTAGATAACAAGTTTCATAGTATATGCTTGTCTCGTTAATTGAAATATCTAATTTGTGAAGGAAAGAGAATTGATTTTAGGTCGAGCTGATATTTAATTGTGATTGATTAATGGATTCGGATTCCTAGGTTTTCCATATTATTTGATAGTCTTTGCTAATTAGGTTAATTAGGTTAATTAAATCTCATCTCAAATCTTATTTTCTAGTTCGCCTAATTTAATTATTAGGGTTTTGAAAATTCGTAGTCTCTGTGGATCGACCTGTATTTGCTACAATTAAACACTATGCGCTTGCAGTTATTTTGACACATCAAGTTTTTGGCGCCGCTGCCGGGGACTATTGGTATTTTTCACTCCTTGATATTAATTCTTCGGATTAGTTTCTTGTTTTCTTTTGTTTGTTTTTTTAGGGAATAGTGAAGCGGAGAAAAGCTTGGACAAGAAGATCGCTGGAAGGCCTCGCTGTCTCTTTTGAAATTTTTGAAAGCGCTTTTCGGTATTCCGTATCACCTCTCTCTATTTTTTTTTTCTTTATTATTATTGAAAAAACACAAAAAAATTAAATATTCAAAAAAACCCAAAAATATTAGTTAGTTATTTGATTGTTAAAAACCAATTTGCTGCATCATTCATTCTCTCACATAGGATCACATTATCTAGATTACACGTAGTGTAGTGCATCCATAAGTGTTTACTTTCTTGTTCTTTGTGTGTTGCATCATTTAATCAATCTTAAGGGAGCCACCCAATTACAAGATAAGGTGAGGGATTTCATCACCCTTTCCTTGGCCCACAAATCACTAATTCCTTCATCTTGCATTCCCCTTTCCTTAATAAAACTAAGTAGACGTCAGCCCCTAGGATCTCGCGCTCAACTAGGAAGAGAATCTAGGAGGAACAAATCACTAAGTATTCTTTCGTTTGGTGTCTAGGCAAGCGTGACGCTTACCTGGCTAATTTGGATTGGTGTCTAGAAAGGTGTTTAGCCTCTTGGCAATGCTTGCATCTACCTGGCCAGTCAGGACGAGTGCTTTTTGAGTTGTGACTTTTAGTAGTATCATATTGTTAGGAGCAAGGTCTAGATTTTTCTTAGGATAATATAGATTTTTTTTTTAATTTTCCATTTTTTTTTGGTGTTTACTTATAGCTCTTATCTGCTACGTGCTTAATTGTTTACTTCTCTTGTATGCAAAGTGCTTGGGTTCGAGACACTACCTCTAGATTAGTAAGACAAACCAATCTGTCATCTCCTAAAGTAGTGAGGCAACTCGAGTTCTCTTCACCCACTAGAATTGAGTCAAAAGAATTAGAAGTTCAACCCGTAGTCATGGCTGTTTCACTTAAAGACCGTTGTTACCCCGCTTGTACCGCTCAACCCTCATGCATAGTCTTACCCGCAGTAACCACGAATAACTTTGAAATCAAACATCACAACATTAGCATGTTACCTAGGTTTGCTGGGGTAGAGGGAGAGGATCCATATCTTTTCATTCGAGAGTTTGAGGAAGTGTGTGCATTACAGAAACTTCAACAATTGAGTGAGGATTCCATTAGGCTCAGGCTTATTAATTTTGCTTTGAAAGAAGATGCTAAACAGTGGTTGTATAGTCTACCCGTTAATTCTATTTCCACATGGGAGGGATTTTTTGCTATCTTTCTTAAAAAATATTTTCCAAACCATAAGGCAAACAGACTTAGGAATGAAATCAACCAATTTCAACAAAATTGGAATGAGTCTTTTTGGAAATATTTTGATAGATTTAAAAAGTTATTATCTAAGTGTCCTCAACATGGTATAGAAAAATGGAGACTTTGCAAAATTCTTTATGAAGCCTTAGATAGTCAAACCACTGCTTTGTTAGAGTCTATGTGTAATGGTAAGTTTATGGACAAAGATGAGGATGAAGCTTGGCAATTTTTTGAGGAGTTAGCTGAAAGAACAATGTTGTGGGAGTCAACTAGGGAACCTAATCAAGAAACTGAAAAATCTAACTCATCTAAGGGCTTACACGTAGTTGATAATTCTATTGCAACCGAAGCTAAGTTAGCTACACTCACTAGACGTCTAGAAGCCTTAGAAACCAACAATGCGTCCTCTCAAATGTCTCTCTACGCAAACTGTAGTTCTCCTAATCATGTGATAGAGAATTGCCCTGAAATTGAACAAGTCAATGCCATGTTTCAACCTAGAGTTAGGAATGATCCTTATGCACCCACATATAATCCTGGTTGGAAGAGTCACCCAAATTTCTCATGGAACCAAGGTCAATACAATCAGTATAATCAAAACCCTCAACCTGCTTTTCAAAAGCCCAATCCTGGTCCATACCCAACTCAAAATCCTAATTCATATCCACCTCAAAATCTTGGTCATTATCCAAAATCAATCCCCATGAATCCTCCTGGTTTTAGTGAATCTGATAAGAAATTGAATTCTATTGAAAAGAGTATGGAGGCATTACTCAAATCTCAACAATCTTTCATGCAAGCTATGACCCAAGATAGGCAGTTACTAAATTCTAACACTCAAGCCATATCTAAGCTAGAGGTCCAAGTCAGTCAATTGGCAAACACAATCAGTGAGAGAGAAAAAAATCGATTTCCTAGTCAACCCGAGACAAATCCTAAATTTCATCCAAATCAAAAGTCTCATGAAAATATGAATTCTGTTATCTCTCTAAGGTCTGGTAATCAATTCAACAATCATGCTGGTGTCAATACTCAAGAAGAAGATAAGCTAACATCTGAACCAAATCCTTTGCTCTTGAATCCTAATCTTAAACAATCTTCATATCCCGAGAGTTCTGAAGTAGATAAAGCCGAAGATTCATCACCATCCGATGAACCACCTTCAAAACCCCACTCTGATGTGTCTAATGAAAAAGTCTTTAAGCCGAAAGCCCCGTTTCCTCAAAGACTTACTTCAAACAAACAATCTGCTCAGTTAGATAAGATTTTGGAAGTCTTTAAGCAAGTCAAGATTAACATTCCTCTTTTAGATGCGATTCAACAAGTTCCCTCTTATGCTAAGTGTCTAAAAGATTTATGTACTCATAAAAGAACCAATCATGTTCCTAAGAAAGCTTTCCTAACATCTCATGTTAGTTCTATTTTGTCAAATCAAATCCCTGTGAAGTATAAGGATCCTGGTTGTCCTACCATCTCTTGTGTCATAGGTGATACTTTCATTGATAAAGCTTTACTCGATCTAGGAGCTAGTGTGAATCTTCTTCCCTTATCTGTCTATCAAGCCTTGGGTTTAGGTGAACTTAAGAAGACTAGTGTCACTCTTCAGTTAGCTGATCGTTCTGTTAAAACTCCAAAAGGTATAGTGGAAGATGTGTTGATTAAAGTTGGTGATTTTGTCTTCCCTGTTGATTTTGTTGTCTTAGAAACCGAACCAGTCAAAAATCTCAAAAATCAAATTCCTATCATTTTAGGAAGGCCTTTTCTTGCTACGTCGAATGCTTTGATTAACTGTAGGAATGGTTCGATGAAACTCACTTTTGGAAACATGACAATTGATCTCAACATTTTCAATGTCAACCCAATGACTATTTTGACCAACCCATAGAAATTAACATGATTGATGAGTTAGTTGATAATGAAGTCATGAATGTTGATGATGTGCTTAGCTTTTGTCAAAACTATTTTGGTCAAGAATGGGATGATACTTGTCATAAAAATGAGGTCAATGAAATGTTAGAGTCCACCATTCCTAGTACCAGCCAAGAGTTAGAACCTTCTCTTTTGCCACTTTATGAAGCTAATGAATCAGTTGAGACAAGTCCACCAGAATTAGCACTCAAACCTCTTCCCGAAACTCTTAAGTATATGTTTCTAGGCCCTTCTGAGTCTTTCCCAGTCATAATTGCATCTGATCTGTCACTTTCTCAAGAGGAAGAACTCTTACTTGTACTTAGAGAGAATAAGGAAGCCATAGGGTGGAGCATATCCGATATCAAGGGAATTAGCCCTGCCATTGTCCAACATAGGATTCACTTAATTGATGATGCTAAACCAGTTAGGGAGCCACAAAGGAGGTTAAACCCGACTCTTAAGGAAGTTGTTAGGAAGGAAATCCTTAAATGTCTAGATAATGGAATCATCTATCCTATATCTGATAGTTCTTGGGTCAGTCCTGTTCAAGTAGGGCCTAAAAAGTCAGGGATCACTGTAGTTGTCAATGAGGATGATGAACTAGTTCCCACTCGTGTCCAATCTGGTTGGAGAATGTGTATTGATTATAGGAAACTAAATGTTGCCACTAGAAAAGATCATTTTCCTCTACCCTTCATTGATCAAATCTTAGAAAGGTTAGCAGGTCACTCATACTATTGCTTTCTAGATGGTTTTTCTGGTTATTTTCAAATTCTCATTGCTCCTAAGGATCAAGAAAAGACCACCTTCACTTGTCCATTTGGAACCTTTGCCTATCGTCGTTTAGCTTTTGGTCTAACCACTGCCCCTGCCACCTTTCAAAGATGTATGATGAGCATTTTCTCTGACATGGTAGGAGAATTCCTAGAAATCCTTATAGATGATTTTTCCATCTTTGGTTCTTCTTTTCATCAGTGTCTTCATCATCTTGACTTAGTTTTAAAACGATGTAAAGAAACAAACCTTGTTCTTAATTGGGAAAAGTGTCATTTTATGGTTAAAGAAGGAATTGTTCTTGGTCATAAAATTTCGTCAAAGGGAATTAAAGTTGATAAAGCTAAAATTGATCTCATTGCTAATCTGCCTCCACCAAAATCTATCAAGGAAATTCGTTCCTTTCTAGTGCATGCTGGTTTTTATAGGCGTTTCATTAAAGATTTTAGCAAAAAGGCTAGACCATTGACCAATCTTCTTTCCAAGGACATAAAATTTGAATTCTCTAATGAATGTCTTCAATCA
Source organism: Saposhnikovia divaricata (assembly GCA_036435485.1). Classification (NCBI taxonomy): domain Eukaryota; kingdom Viridiplantae; phylum Streptophyta; class Magnoliopsida; order Apiales; family Apiaceae; genus Saposhnikovia; species Saposhnikovia divaricata. The sequence goes on along the minus strand of CM071597.1, from coordinate 5,587,086 downwards.
TTTGATCATCTTAAGAAAGAGTTGACCTTAGCCCCTATCATTCAGTCCCCTGATTAGAATCAACCTTTTGAGCTTATGTGTGACGCGTCTGATTATGCCGTAGGAGCAGTTTTGGGACAAAGAATTAATAAGATACCTCATGTCATATACTATGCTAGTAAGACTTTAAATGATGCTCAACTCAACTACTCCACCACTGAAAAAGAACTTCTAGCTGTTATTTTTGCTCTTGAAAAGTTCAGGTCGTATCTTATAGGTTCTAAAATCATTGTTTACACAGACCACTCTGCTCTTAGATATCTCTTCTCTAAGAAAGACTCAAAAGCCCGATTGATTAGGTGGGTCTTATTGCTCCAAGAGTTTGACCTAGAAATTAGGGATAAGAAGGGTTCTGAAAATGTTGTTGCTGATCATCTTTCCCGTCTAGTAGTGGAGTCCACCATTGATATGCCTTTGAATGAGTCTTTTCCTGATTAGCACCTTCTTTCCATATCGACCACTCCTTGGTTTGCTGATATTGTTAACTACCTTGTCACTGGTGATATTCCTTCTCATTGGTCTAAGCAAGATAAATCCAAATTTCTCTCACAAGTCAAATACTTCTTTTGGGATGATCCCTATCTTTTTAAGTATTGTTCGGACCAAATCATTAGGAGGTGTGTTCCAAACCATGAGTTTAGAAGTATACTTTCCTTTTGTCATGATCAGGCTTGTGGAGGTCACTTTAGTGCTAAAAAGACTGCTGCTAAAATACTTCAATCTGGTTTCTACTGGCCCAATCTGTTTAAAGATTCTGCTGAATTTTGTGCCGCTTGTAGTAGGTGTCAACATTTAGGAAAGATCACTAGAAGAAACATGATGCCAATGAATCCAATCTTAGTTATTGAGATCTTTGATGTTTGGGGAATAGATTTTATGGGTCCCTTTCCTAACTCTTTTGGTAACCTCTACATTCTCTTAGCGGTTGATTATGTCTCTAAATGGGTCGAAGCCATACCAACTAAGTCTAATGATAACAAGGTAGTTCTTAAGTTCTTAAAGGAGAATATCTTTTCAAGATTTGGCACGCCTAGAGCTATAATTAGTGACCAAGGTAAGCATTTCAAAAACCATCAGTTTGAGTCTCTTTTGAGGAAGTATTCCATCACTCATAAGATAGCCACACCTTACCATCCTCAAACTAGTGGTCAAGTTGAGGTCTCTAATAGGCAGATTAAACAAATTCTAGAGAAAACTGTCAATTCAAATAGGAAAGATTGGTCTGTTAAGTTGATAGATGCACTTTGGGCTTATCGCACTGCTTTTAAGACTATTTTGGGTATGTCTCCTTATAGGATTGTGTTTGGTAAAGCATGTCATCTTCCCGTTGAACTTGAACATAGAGCTTTTTGGGCCATTAAAGAGTTGAATTTTGATTTACCCACTGCTGGTAGTCATAGGAAGTTACAACTGTCTGAGTTAGAAGAAATCAGGAATGATGCCTATGAAAATGCTAAAATTTATAAGGAAAGAACTAAAATTTTGCATGATAAATCTATTTTGAGAAAATCTTTTTCTCCTGGTCAAAAAGTTCTTTTATACAACTCTAGGCTGCATTTATTTCCTGGAAAATTGAGATCTAGATGGGATGGCCCATATGTTGTTAAAGTTGTTTTTCCTCACGGTGCTATTGAAATTGAAAATCCTAAAACTGGTGAAACATTTAAAGTTAATGGTCAACGCCTTAAACCATTTTTAGAACTGCCAGTTGATTATGAGGAGGAGGTGATCCACCTCCTTGATGCGTGACTCAAGTAAGTTACCTTGTTGTACATAGTAGTTAGTTATATTCCTCCGTCTTGCCTTTATCAGGTATTCTCGTCCTTTTACTTTGTCATTTTTTTCTCTCATTTGCATACATTGAGGACAATGCATGATTTAGGTATGGGGGGGGGATTTAGTAGTATTATTTTTATTAAAAAAACTCAAAAAAAAATTGAAAAATGAAAAAAATACAAAAATAATTCTAGCCTTGTTAAATGATTACTTGTTATAAGTTGGCTTGATGCACCCTTACATGCTATAGTACTCTTGTGATTCTGATGCTTTTGATTGAGAAGTGATATGCTAAGTTCTTGTGCACACACATACACTAGCGAGTTGAAACTAGTCGACTTATTGAATGTTGTAAGTAATTAAAAGGACATGAATATGTGCAAGAAGATTTGGTTTCCATGCTTTGAGTACAAGTAGGTGCATTAAAGAGACTTTTGCTTGGGATTGATTATGTTTTGCCACCAAGTGAGATTTTGAGCCTATATGCATATCTTTTGCATTTTATATTCGTTTGCTTGAGTGTCCACATGTTGTTTGCATTGCTAGCACTTGTTTGAGACCTTTCTTGAAATGCATGACATTATTTGATGATAAGATGATAAAGGCATTTAGGAATAACCTATTATTATCCAAATTACCACACCCTTTACATGTGATCAATTAGTTACCCCTTTGAGCTTAATCCTATTTTTTCGGTGACAAACCACATTACTTGCCTAGACCTTTTTGTTGTACAGCCTTACGTATATTTGATCCCAATTGTCAAAGGCTAGTAGGAAGTTGAGGGAGTAATAAGGTGTGTGAGATGGGGTTTACTTTTGTTCATTACTTTTGGGGAAATATTGGGTTTTGTTGCTTACTTGTCGGTCGTTATTCAATAAATTCTTGAAGAAGGATTGTGGTTTATTATATATTTATATTATCTATCTTAGCTCTTCAAAAAAAAAAGAAGAAAAAAAAATTGAAAAAAAAATCATATGAGAGCATAATTATGTTTCTGTGTTTTTGTGATCCTTCTTCATTCGACTAGTCAAGCAGTTTGTTGGAAGAAAATTAGAAATCCATGTATGGGGAGGAAGTATGGTGTTGTGTATGATTTATTATGGTTCCTACTAGCTTTTGACACTTCACCTTATTTGGCCTTACTTGACACTTGTCCCTAGCCCCATTAAAACCCAAATAAAAGACCTTTTGATTATCATCATTAATGTATGTTGTGTTAAAGTAAGATTGATACCAAATGTCAAGCATGATTATGATTTTGTTGGAATGGAGTGATACACTTACCCTTGTTCTTGAGTGAATATTCTTTTGTGAGTGAAAGGTGAGTTATTGCTTGTTTTGTGCATATGAGATTCCACGTTTTGACTCTAAGATATACTCTTGTGGGCTTAGCATGGTTACCAACTTATTTTTACACTTGACATGGACTTTTGAGGACCTCTGCATATTTCTTTGAGTAGACTATGTGAATACTTGCACATTACACACCAAGACATTGTAAATTCACTTTGATTTCTTGAGTTGATGTAGCATGAGATGACTTGTATGTGTGGTGTTGCATTAAGCAATCTTTTACATGAGCTAGATGAATTTTGTGGGTACATTCTCTATAGGCCCTCACGAGACCTCACTCGTCCACTAGGGCTACCTAGGGGTTTAAAGGGCTTGTTGCATATGCCAAATGCAACCGTGATCACCTACGGAAGTGGTATTATATATTAGATAGTATTTTATTATATATTTTTCTCAGGGACGAGCAAAAAGATAGGTATGGGGGCATTTGATAGGTCCATAATTAATCATATTTTTAATACCTATTTTGTCCGTTTTCGTAATTTTATTAATTAATAAATTGTTTTATTTTGTTTTGTAGGAAAATAAATAAAAACAGATTTCAAGCAGGAAAAGGTGCAAAAAGGGAAAGGAGGTGGAAAATACTTGAAGTCAAGGAAACTGGAGGGAAAATCGATTACTTACCGGAGAAGAAAAGGAAATTGAAGAAATTATATTCAAGATTGGATTGTAATCAAAGGGGCCAAACCTATTATTTTTCTCTATATATATGGTCTTCTCTCTTGTAATTGAGACATCTCAAATTATATAGATTATTTAATTCTCTCGTTTATTTTCTTCCTGCAATCTGTGGTCTTCGAATAAATCTTGCTTTTATTTCCACCTTTGTCTTGTGTTCATTCGATAAGTAGCATTAGTTTTTTTTATTAATTGTCTTCGTTTTCAACCGATTCATTAACTGCCAGTCTTTTATTCATGCTATTTGATTTAGTTGAAAGTTTCAGGTGATCTCACTTTCGTTGTTCACTTATTCACGTGGCCACCATTATTAATTCAATCATATATTATTTTATATTAGTTCCTAAGATATGTTTAATATGTATTATACACATAATTATTTAATTAGTTTAATTATAATGAGTAGCTAATTTTCTTGCCCTAGGATGAAGATGAAGTTAAATTAATTACTCTTGATTTCTTCTCGTTCCTATTAATTGATTCTCATAATTTTTCTTGGTGCTTAATTATTCAATTGACAAAGTGATTTTGATATATTATTGTTACCGGATTTATTTTTCATAGCCTATGCTTGCTCTTTGAAGTTTTGATAGGTTATTGTTAGATAACAAGTTTCATAGTATATGCTTGTCTCGTTAATTGAAATATCTTATTTGTGAAGGAAAGAGAATTGATTTTAGGTCGAGCTGATATTTAATTGTGATTGATTAATGGATTCGGATTCCTAGGTTTTCCATATTATTGGATAATCTTTGCTAATTAGGTTAATTAGGTTAATTAAATCTCATCTCAAATCTTATTTTCTAGTTCGCCTGATTTAATTATTAGGGTTTTGAAAATTCGTAGTCTCTGTGGATCGACCTGTATTTGCTACAATTAAACACTGTGCGCTTGCAGTTATTTTGACACATCTCCTATAACTTGTCCGATGTGTCTGAAAGACATAGAGCATTTATTACATGTCTTTTTCGACTGTAATTTTGCCAGGCAATGTTGGGATCATGCTAATTTGAGTTATGACATGAGGAACGTAGAGTTTGCTCCAGATTGGTTGCTCAGTAAGTTAAACGATGTACCAAATGAGGAAGCAGTTAAAATTTGTACTGTGTTATGGGGGATCTGGTACTGGAGAAACAAAAAGGTCTGGGAAGACAAATCTGTCTCGCCAGTTTTTGCTATGAATGGAAGTTTCAACTCGGTGGCTGAATGGCAAGAAGCAAGAAGAGCAAAACAGGATGATAAGAAGAAGGATGTTCATTGTCAGGTGAGTAAGGATTGCAGGTGGGTACCACCAGAAGCTGGTGTGTTGAAGTTGAATGTAGATGCTTCTGTTTTCTCGAATGCAGAAACGTTCTCAGTTGGCATGGTGTTAAGGGATCACCTGGGCAGCTTCTTAGCAGGTAAGAATATCAGGTTATTTGCCCTAGTTTCAGTGGTTGAAGTAGAGGCTGTAGGGGTTCGTGAGGCATTGTCCTGGATTAAGGTGATGCATCTGCAAAGTACTCGAGTTATGATCAAGACGGACTCGCTTCTTACAGTGCAGGCCATCAAAACACGGAGAGGAATTATCTTGAGGTTGGAGCTGTCATCGATGAATGCAAGCTACAACTTCAACAGTTGACTGAGGCCACAGTACAATTCATTCGGAAACAAGCTAACAGGGTAGCTCATGAAATTGCTAGGATTCCTTGTCTAGCTAATTGCCAAAATTTGTTTACGTCTCCTCCTACATGTTTGTTGGAGACTATCTTGATTGATATTCAGAAATAATGAAATTCTACTTTGTTTAAAAAAAAGATATTTAATTTGTAAGAAAGTCGGTTTAAAATTGACATGCCACTTTTGTTTCCCTGGCACACTTCCTGAGGTTCCCTGGCACACTTTTGTTTGGCACAGATTAAAGGTTAGCAGATATGCTCATCAAGAGTGGTTTGCTTGCCATGGTCGTTTACCTACTCTTCAAAGGCTGGCCTCATTCGGGATTAATATTTCTCAGGACTACTCTTTCTGCGTAGGGGGACAAGAGAGCATTGACCATCTTCTTGTACACTGCCCTTATAGCTCGTTTGTTCTGAGACATCTGGCTTCGTTGGTGGGACCAGACACCTTGATTAATTTTCCTACTTGGCTCGACCTGTTAACTGCTTGGGGTAACACTAGTAACACCTTGCATAAATATATCCTTTTGCTCATTGCTCAAGTCTTTTGCTATCACCTGTGGAGAGAAAGAAATGGTAGAATGCACGGGAAGGGACGCTCAGGGCCTTTTAAATTACTGGACGAAATCGTAACTGATGTAAAGTCTAGACTATCTAGTTCTACTTGGTTTGTAAATATGGCCTCTAACTCTGATTGTAGTAGCTGGCTACATAGCTAATTTTGCTTTCTATTCCCAATCTTTTCTTAAAGATTGGTTATAGATAGTCCTCCTCTATGGCATGTCATAGAGCAAGGGTTCATCCCTTTTTTTTGCTTCGTTTTTTAATATATACACAGCTTAGCAAAAAAAAAGTGACATGCCACTATATATACACTAAATATATACGAAAGAATGTTTCAAATATATATATATATATATATACACTAAAGAAATTTATCGAAAACATAAAAAAATCATTTTTGAAATTTTATGTTTCTAGACATTTAATTTGTGATAAACGCGGTTTGAAGGTGTCAAAATGCAGAACTTTTTTTTGCATAAATCATGAAAATTAATGAAATAATTCGAAGCGATTCCATCATAGAATCAAATTTATCCAAAATTATTCTACAACATAATCAAATTCAAAATTAAGTTTTTTTTTTAAATTTTACGTCTTAAATTTTTTTTATAAAATTTATATATAGTTCATATTCTACATTGGAATCAAATTTTATGTTTTGAAAATTTTAATTTTAAAATTATTGATGAGATTCTATAGTAGAACTAATGATTCTTTCCGTGACTATATATAAGAAGGTTCTCTCTAAAAACCTTATAAAGATCGGAATATGAGAACGGTACGGGAATAAACAAAAGGTACTTTTAGGAAATCGCCATTTTTTTCCATGAGATTCATTATTCATCCGCATTTTTACTTTATGGGGCAAGATTTAGGGATCATTTGTTTTTTTTTCAATAATTAGGCTTATATGTCTTATAATTATGCTTGGCAATCGTTTCGTTTCGTATACTTTCGTATCGTGTACTTTCGTGTACTCATAGCTAAAACTGAAACCGACCCGAAATCATTTAGTGTACTCATAGCTAAAACCGAACTCGAAACATTTTGTTTCGTGTCAACCCGAAAGTACACGAAAAGTACATGAAATTTTCGTGTACTTTTTGTTTGCACGAAATGACCCGAAATAACACGAAACGATTATATTCGAATACACGAAATACCACTGAATAAGTAAAATAAGTAAAATGAGTGATTAAAAATACACGAAATACTAATGAATACGTAAAATAACATACCTATATAATATTTATTATGATATATAAAAAAATTATATATATATATATATATATATGAGAAAACTGGGTCTGAGGATAACTTCAGGGATCTCCCCTAAGGTTATAACAAATACGTACTTATAAAGTAATGGGCCCCGTAGGGGCATTTTTGTAAATATTAAATTTTTATCAGTGATTTACATATATATCCTTAAATTTGTATTGAAAATGTTTTAACCTCAGGTAGAACCCTGAGGTCAGCCTCATGCACATGAAACCCTACATATATAAAATATTTCGTGTACCTAAAATGAAAATCCATATCCGATACTAAATATTTCGTGTAACTTCGTGTTCATGTACTTTCATGTTTCGTGTACCAAATATCAAAATCCAAAACCGTACTTTACGTGTCATTTCGTGTCGTGTTCACGTATCATGTGTCAAATTGTCAGGCCTACTTATAATGAACTAGCATTCTACCCGTGCTACGCACCGATTAACACCGATTGGTAAAATATATCAATTAATTAATAAATATATGTTATTTTAATTATTATTTATAAAAAATATAATTTCAATAAAATATAAATTAACTTAAATATTAAATTAATTATCTGTCAATTCACACCTTTTGAATTAATATTAATATTATCAACCATCACCAAAACATTTATAACCCCCGCATAAAAGTTCAAGACCCGTCTTTATTATTTATACTTATTTTTAGTTTCTTTTAATTTTTATTTTTATTGAAAATATTTTTTACCAAGTTAATAAATTTTTTACCTATATTTTGAATTTTGTTCTTTTGAGAATTTGGTATATTTAAATGTTCAGTACTGTAAATCCCTAAAATATTTGTTATATTACTTCATTGAAAATATTTGTACAAAAAAACCCTTCTAAAATGATAACCTTGCGACCGAAAAAAAATTATCATGCTATCACATTAGAGTGATTAATATATAACTATTGATTATCAGGTGGTGCCAAAACTTTTTATCATCATAGAGAGGTTATCACTTTGTGAAGTATTAATTTAAAGGGGTTCTACTATATAGGTCGTGGTCAATTTTTTGAATACATATTAAAAATCATAGACACTTATTTCTCACGCCATTAATAAATCATTAGATTGTCTTTAAAAAAGGTTGCATATTTCGACTGTATGAGAAAGGATCTCTATTGTGCAGAGGATCCACGAAATGAACGTAGTTATGACAAAAGAAACTTTTCTCTAATCTAGTTATATTCTATATATTCATTCAATATCATTTTTATAAATTATATGTGCTTTTATTAGTGAATTGATTCATTATAGAAAAATAAATATTATCAACCAACCAAACAAATCCAATTTATCGCGCTATTAGAGTAAGATATGACTATTAGAGTTTCTGGTGATTGTCGTCAATTTGTTTGTAATGACAACTTAAAATGTATATTTTCAGTTTGGGAGTGCATATTGAATTTTTATTCTTTTCTATTAAAACGTGGTATATTAAATTTTAGTTTGGTGGTATATTAAAATGAGTATCACCTATTTTTTTTTATTTGACTAATGTGTTAAAACAAAATACTATCTATAAAACTGAAATTAAGTATGTAATATATAAACACGTAATTAGATTGTTATATACGTGTCCTTCTAATTTAATTATCGTGTTAAATAACACGAAATTCATTTTCCTTTAATAATGGGTATATTTTTCGGACATATATTAGAAAAAAGCATTTACATAGCTCTAACGAATCATTTGTGTTGTGTGCATTCATGTCGTGTAATTTGGGATCTTGCACGAAAACGACGTGAAATTGAATCCTGTACAAAATGACACTAAATTACTTGAATTTTTTCGTGTACACGATACAAAATAAAATACGCGAATAGAAAAAATATGACAATTACATGAAATATTATTTTGTATCCAAGTTATGTAAGTATGTAAATATATTACTGAGAACAAAATTGAGATGCTACATTGCTACCAAACAAAACTAAGAGTAATATACACGTTATAGAGTCTCGCAAACAAAATGAAACCCTCATTTTTCATTTTTTCTTAATTTTGGTTCTTTTTAATAAGTATCTCTCTTTGTATTTTTTTATCCATATTTTAGTATTTATTGATAATAAAAAATAAATATTATCAACCAACCAAACAAATTCAATATATATGTTATTAGATTAGAATATGGGAATTGATACTATTACTTTAATTTAAAAAATATAAAATCAAGAAGGGCACCCTCTTATGAAAAAAATAGAATTTTATATGTATTGACCTGTTTAGTTATCAATATTATTGATATTTATAACAAAGTTCGTAGCCGCTCGTATCTCTCCTCCTCTCCCAAAAAATACTAAACTAAAGTTTAGGAAATGATATCAGCCTTGTGGTTGATGATAAACCCCATTTTTATTGTTTTTCCTTGATTTTTCTTTGTTTTTCAGTAAATATTTCTTTTTATTGGGAGTCTAGTACCCTGTTGGTGGATTTTATCTATCGATGTATTGGATTTTGTACTATCTTCTTATGAAAGATAAGCTCTCATTTTCTTTTTTTTGTTTTTACTTTGATTTTCAATAAATATAAGCGAGTGATGTATCATAATTGAAGATATGCTCAATGATTGGATGAATAAAACCTTGATTTGATCTATTTTACTATATGTTTGTTCAATTTTGATTATTTCTGTAAATGTTGTATGTCCTTTTATTGATGAATTAATTACTTATAAAAAAATAGTGATTTGTACGAAATATGCAATTTTGATTATTTTCGTAGATGTCGTATGCCCTTTTATTGATGAATTAATTACCAAAAAAATAGCGATTTATAATAAAATTTGCGTTGAGTTGACCAATTTAGTATGAAAATATTCACCAACAATATTTATTCTTGACTCTAAAATGATTTTTACTTTTGGATTGATAATTTATGCACCAAATAATGCTTACTACTATTTAAGAGTATATTTAATATTTTAAACAATTCAAATATATTGTCAGGTCAATTTATTTGTCCCATTAATTATTGCATAGCTAAAAATCTCTTGTAAGTATAATGTAAGAAAACAATTGGTTTAAAACTTATTTTATTATTTTATCTTGTTAAAACAAATATTTTTTATAACTGGTTATTTTAAAAGTTTATATAACTTAAATTTTGAACTTGTATTTTGAATAGTGTGAAAAAAAAAATTTAAATTATAATTTTTTTTAATTTAATAACGGATGTATTTAAATTTGATTGTACCTCATGATTTTAGATTGAGAGTTTGAAATATTAAATTATTATATATTTTAGATAAAATATCTTGAGTGAAATTCCCCAATAACCAAAATTTAAATTACACTGCCCAAAATAACCACGGGCGGAAAGGGTGCCCGAAATGACCAAAATTACACGCATTCTGTAAATGCGTACACTACCAACGCATCCAACACATGCGCATGTTGTGCCACCCTTTGATTTCTTTCATCTAATTTATTATAAGACATACGTATGCGAAGGATGCGAGTTCGCTGCCTACACATAACTGAAATGCTTAGCTCATCTACTTGCATGATAACGTGTATTTTATACACGTTTTGTCTTTTATTCTTCTGCATTTTTGTTAGTTTCGAATGTTGTTTTATTAATATTTGTTATGTTTTTCATCTTTCAGTGCCTCGTGCTTAATTGTTGAAAAGATGGCTTAATTTGGGCATGAAAGCGAAGATTATTCAAGAGGGAAGTTAGAAGATGAAAGCTCGTGATGTCGGGAGGTGTTTAATGTATTATCTTGAAGATTTTATCTCGTACGGGCTGATGTACGGCCGTTCGACAGGCCGTTCAAAGGAGCAGATTTTCTGTACGGGCAGCTGTACGGCCGTTCAACAGGCAGTACAGAGTTGCTGTGTATTAAAAGAACAAAATCTCTCTTAACCTAACATCACTTCTAACACATCTTATTTTTCCTCTCTTCTTTGCCTCTTCAAGAACATAATTAGGGTTAGTAGGAAGTAGTTAATTATGAGTAACTAACTCCATAATTTGGCTCAAGGAAGCATCTCTTGTACTAAACCCATTCAATTTAAGTAAGATCTTCTTCATTCTATCTTAATTGCTTGAGTGTATTGTTTATGATTTTTCTTGGAGATTTGTAAGTTGCTTCATCTTGCTCTTCTTGTAATTTTAATTGTTAATTGTTTGTACTAATCCGTAATTGTTAGTACATTCATTATAGTAGCACAAGTTTAGTTTACCTAAATTCTCAAGCTTTAAGTGCAAATATCTAGGTTGAGCTTCTCATCCTTGGGTTTGTCCTAGCCTCTCTTTGATTGATTCCTTGTTTTGGTTATACTAGTAGTGCTTCATTATTGGTAGCTATTATCAAGAGAGCTAATTTATGTGCTTCACTAAATTAGTGTTTTTAGAAGAGAAATAAGTGATTGTGTGCTTCACCAATTATCTTGGTTAGGTAAAGTTGGATATATTCTTGCTTGTTGGGTTGAAGTGCTTGATTTGCTATTATCCTTGGGTCAAATATCTCTTATCTTTCTAATTCACTCATTGTGTTGTGTTGGTAAATTTGGATGTTTGTTATTAACTTAGTTGTGTTTTTGTAGCAATTTATTTATCGCATGCAAGGTGTTCGATAAAACACCTCAACCAAATCAAAACCCCCCTTGTTCATACTTCTAAGTTATAAGAGATAATCTACTCGAAATCAATATTGACAGTCCTTCCCTGTGAACGAACTTCGAAAACACTACCTTCAAATTGGCGCCGCTGCCGGGGAAGGCAACAATATTAATTTTGAGTTAATTGTTTCTTATATATTTTAGATTTTATCTTTGTATATAGTTTTTTTTTTTCTTTATTTGTTTTTTGTTATTGGTGTGTCTTCATGTTTATTGGATATAGACATGAACTAACTCTTTCAGGATGGATAACTATTTTGGTTGGAATAACGCTCAAGATTTCACCTATTATCAAGAACGAAATCAAGATTTTAATTCTTTTCAGAATTTTAATGCGTATCAGGTGAATTCTTTATATTCTACAAACTCATGTTGTGCTCCTTACCCTCCTAGCATCGATTATTCATATGCTTGTGAAAATCAATGTTATGATCTGCAATATAATTCCCAAGACCATCAAGGGTCTTCTTCATCTTCCTTATCATCATTAGAGGAGATGATAAACCAAATGGCGGCAAACAACCTCCAACTTGCTTTTGAAAATCGATGCTATGATCCGCAATATAATTCCCAAGACCATCAAGGGTCTTCTTCATCTACATTGTCATCACTTGAAGAAATGATGAAGCAAATGGCGGCAAACAACCTCCAATTTCAAAACACCACTTTTCAAAGTATATCCAACTTGGAAAAGAGCACTTCTCAAATGGAAAAGAACATTTCTCAAAGCATATCCAACTTAGAAAAGCAAATGAGTCAACTAGCCGAAACTGTGAATCGATTAGCGGAGGTCAATTCTCCTACTAATCATGATTCTTGTTTTGTAATTGATGAAAATGTTGTGTATGATGAATTTGCTTGTTTAGTTGATGATTGCCCTAGGCTTAACAATGATAAATTGGATGTAGTTGAGGATCTACCAAATTTAGAAAATATCTTTGAGCTTAATGAATTGGTAGATGAGATAAAAATTGATGAATGTCCAATTAAAATTGAGAAGGAATTAAGGATTGATGAGATTGAAATTTCTGCTTGGGTGTATAAGGATCCAATTTGGGAGCAATTTTTGAGTCGTGCTTATAATGATTATTCTGATGATTTTTCTAACTACTTTTCTTTTTCAAAGTCTCTTGAAGATGTGAAAATCATAAAAATATTTTTATATTTTTATGGATCAAAGGTATATTTGCACACCTTGTTTTTATTATTGATTCGTAGGTATGTGCATTTATTTGCTTTTTCACCTCATTAGTTATAATACTTGTATAAATAAGTCGAGCCAACGACAATAAACAAAGCGCTTTTTGGGAGGCAACCCAAGGTACGCATGTAATTATATATTTTTATGCGTGTGTTAGATTTTGTTCCTCGCTTGCATTTATGTAGGATGTTATGCATATTGTGGATTTGAGGATTGATCTAAATATTAGTGAGTGGGGATTCCATTTTTCATTAATTTTAATTCTAAGAAAATAACCCAAAAAAAAAAATATTGTGTATTTTTGTGGTGTGATTAATGAATTTTGTAATAGATTTTCAAAAAAAAAAAATTAATAATAATGTCCCGCTCAATAATATTTAGTATCGTTAATTCTAATTTTTATGATTTTTATATTTATTCCACACTTGCCTTGATGTGTTTGTTTCATGTTTTCAGGAATTTACATTTTATTCAAGCATTCAAGGATTTGTGGAAATTTTCTTAAAAAAAAGAATAAAAAATAGTAGTTTTTGTAAAATTTCAGGGCCGTACGGGCTGTCGTACGGGCTACAGACCGTTCGGTAAACCGTGCACTAGCCCGTGCAAGTTTTTTCCAGCGTCTGCCAATGACTTAGTGCAAAATAAGGGGTTTCAAAAAAATTTACCCACTTGATGTACGGCCGTGCAAAGAATTTTTTTTCTTTTCAAAAGGCAAATAATCAAAACAAAGCATCTCCCCTTTTTATTATCATCTCCGTTTTAACCCACCTTGCCACCTGCAAACACCATCCACCTCCTGCACAACTCACTAGCTCAACATCAACACCTCTGCTTCCTCCTGCGTTCACCATCACAGCTACCCATTCCACAATTCACCGCGCGCCTCCTCGCAATCCTTCAATTCGCTCCTGCTTCTCCCCCACAACCTTCTACAACCACAACTCCCGCCGTCATCTTCATTCTCCGTTCACTCTCTCCGTCATCCCCTCAACCACCAATCAACACCACCTCCGTTCACCCTTCATTCAACACCATTTCTGCTACTTCTTCTCAAAACCCCCCATTTTCCATAATTGTAAATTGTAAGAGACAATCTACTTGAAATCAATATTGAGAGTCCTTCCCTGTGAACGAACTACGAAAAACACTACTTTCAAATTGGAATTGCACAGGCTGTGCAATTTTTTTTTAAAAAAAAAAAGCTAGTCAACAACACACACACAGAAGGAGGTGAAGGAACGCGCAGCTGTTTCTCTTGATTTGTTCTGGCGCGTGGCATTGCATGTAGTTGATCTGCATGCATGTCAGTTCCTGGAACTACCAACAGCCCACTTGCATTCCATTTCTTCATTTAGCAAGTACACGACCTACTATACCCCCCTCCCCTGATAGTTTTTTATTTTGTTTTTTTTTTGTTTTGATTTTTTTTTTGTGTTGTTTTATTTTTACTTTTATTTTTCTTAATTTCTTTTTATTCTTTTTTTTTTTCATTTTGATTTTGATTTTCAATTTTCAATTTTCTAAATAATTAATTTATAGAAATTTAAGAATCAATTTAAATTCACTTTAAATTTTAAATTTGATTTTTGATTTTATCATTAATTGGTTAGTGTTTTATTTTATTTTAATTTAATTTATTTTTATTTTTTTTAAAAAAAAATTTACACTCTTGTCTCTATCTGTAGTGTTATAGATTGACCTGCTAAATCCATCACATCTCACTTCAAAGATGAAATTGAAGGGAACATTGACCTTATGAGCTGTATCTGGTTTGGCAATTTGCTCATGCGCTTGATTATTTTCTTCCTTTTCTTCGAATAAGTTTCAGTATTATAACTTGGAGCAAATTGCTCAAAACGATAGCAGAGAGATCAGTAGGGACATTCCCCCCAAAATGATAGCAAAGAGATCAGTAGGGACATTCCCCCACCATTGAGTTCATGACCAACATAGTATCGAGCATTTCTGGCAAGAAAACCGCTACTAGATTAGCAGATCGTTTAACAAAATGTAAGTAAACAAATAATAGGGTATAATTTCTATGAGATGTGCTGCTGGATATAATTTCTGAAAATCAGTCCGCTTTTGTAAAAGGGAGAAGCATAACTGATAATGTACTTGTGGCTTTTGAAGTGATACATCACATGAGGAGGAAGAATAGAGGAAACGAGGGCGAGGTTGCTCTTAAACTAGATATTAGCAAGGCGTATGACCGTGTGAGTTGGAAATTTCTTCGTCATAGAATGCTAGTAATGGGGTTCTGTAGTACGTGGATTGATTGGATGATGATGTGTGTTAAAACGGTGTCTATAATTTTTGTTTGAATGGATCGATGGTGGGACCAGTAACTCCAAGGAGAGGGTTGAGACAAGGGGATCCATTATCCCCTTATCTATTTTTATTTTGTGTCGAAGGTCTGTCAAACGCCATTGATCAAGCCTCGCTAGCTGGAGATATTCATGGTAGTAGTATATGCCCTCTTGCTCCTACAATTTCTCATCTACTATTTGCAGATGACAGTTTTTTATTTTTTCGTGGTACCACGGAGGAAGCAGCTAATGTCAAGTCGCTGTTGATTAACTATGAAAAGTGCTCGGGGCAATCTGTGAATTTCCAGAAGTCAGGGGTCTTTTTCAGTGCTAAGGTCCGACGTGATAAGCAGTTGGCAATTTCCAACATTCTGGGTGTTCATAATGAAATCACTGGGACGAAATACCTTGGCCTCCCATCTTTGGTAGGGAAGTCTAAGAAACGAGTTTTCGGGTATCTAAAGGAGAGAGCCATTAAACGCATTCAACAGTGGCAGAGCAAACCAATTTCAAGGGCTGGGAAAATAGTATTGATCAGAAACGTGGCTCAGGCAATCCCGTCTTACACCATGTCCTGTTTTCTGCTTCCAAAGACATTATGTCAGGAATTAGAGAGACTTTTTAACAATTTCTGGTAGAGATCTAGTTCAGCAGGAAGTAGAGGTATCAATTGGCTCTCGTGGAACAACATGAGCCTGTCGAAAAGCAAGGGTGGTCTTGGGTTTCGAAATCTGTTTAGGTTCAACATTGCGTTGCTTGGAAAGCATTGTTGGAACTTTATGAATAATCCTGACTCGCTGGTATCCCGTTTGTTTAGAGCGAGGTACTTTCCCAACTCCCACTTCTTGAAGGCAGCAAAGGGTAATGATGTGAGCTTCATCTGGAGTGGTATATGGACCGCGAAAGAAGAACTACGAAGAGGTTTTAGATGGGTCTTGGGTAATGGTGAAAACATAGTGGCTGTTAAAGACCCGTGGCTTAGGGCAAAGAAGAACTTTTGTGTTGAAGATAGTCACAGGTACGAAGGTAGAAGTGAGATGGTGTCTGAGCTAATCATACCTCACTCGAGGCAATGGAATATCAGTTACGTGTAGGAACATTTCGTTGAAGAAGATGTCAGAGCAATTCTTGCTATCCATGTGCCTCAACAGGATAGACAAGACAGAGTTGTGTGGGCTGATTCTTCTAATGGAGTCTATACAGCTAAGGCAGGTTATCGGTTTTGGTATGATCAGATTTTTGGAACTTCGTCTATTACTCAGAGTAATGGCTGGAACAGAATTTGGAGGCTGCAAATTCCTCACAAAATGAAGATTTTCATTTGGAGATTTTGTCGTAACAGTGTGCCAGTTCGTAGAAGATTGAATGTTAAAGGAGTCACTGATAGGTCCATAATTAATCATATTTTTAATACCTATATTATGTCCGTTTTCGTAATTTTATTAATTAATAAATTGTTTTATTTTGTTGTGTAGGAAAATAAATAAAAACAGATTTCAAGCAGGAAAAAGGTCAAAAAGGGAAAGGAGGTGGAAAATACTTGAAGTCAAGGAAACTGGAGGGAAAATCGATTACTTACCGGAGAAGAAAAGGAAATTGAAGAAATTATATTCAAGATTGGATTGTAATCAAAGGGGCCAAACCTATTATTTTTCTCTATATATATGGTCTTCTCTCTTGTAATTGAGACATCTCAAATTATATAGATTATTTAATTCTCTCATTTATTTTCTTCCTGCAATCTGTGGTCTTCGAATAAATCTTGCTTTAATTTCCACCTTTGTCTTGTGTTCATTCGATAAGTAGCATTAGTTTTTTTTTATTAATTGTCTTCGTTTTCAACCGATTCATTAACTGGCAGTCTTTTATTCATGCTATTTGATTTAGTTGAAAGTTTCAGGTGATCTCACTTTCGTTGTTCACTTATTCACGTGGCCACCATTATTAATTCAATCATATATTATTTTATATTAGTTCCTAAGATATGTTTAATATGTATTATACACATAATTATTTAATTAGTTTAATTATAATGAGTAGCTAATTTTCTTGTCCTAGGATGAAGATGAAGTTAAATTAATTACTCTTGATTTCTTCTCGTTCCTATTAATTGATTCTCATAATTTTTCTTGGTACTTAATTATTCAATTGACAAAGTGATTTTGATATATTATTGTTACCGGATTTATTTTTCATAGCCTATGCTTGCTCTTTGAAGTTTTGATTGGTTATTGTTAGATAACAAGTTTCATAGTATATGCTTGTCTCGTTAATTGAAATATCTAATTTGTGAAGGAAAGAGAATTGATTTTAGGTCGAGCTGATATTTAATTGTGATTGATTAATGGATTCGGATTCCTAGGTTTTCCATATTATTTGATAGTCTTTGCTAATTAGGTTAATTAGGTTAATTAAATCTCATCTCAAATCTTATTTTCTAGTTCGCCTAATTTAATTATTAGGGTTTTGAAAATTCGTAGTCTCTGTGGATCGACCTGTATTTGCTACAATTAAACACTATGCGCTTGCAGTTATTTTGACACATCAAGTTTTTGGCGCCGCTGCCGGGGACTATTGGTATTTTTCACTCCTTGATATTAATTCTTCGGATTAGTTTCTTGTTTTCTTTTGTTTGTTTTTTTAGGGAATAGTGAAGCGGAGAAAAGCTTGGACAAGAAGATCGCTGGAAGGCCTCGCTGTCTCTTTTGAAATTTTTGAAAGCGCTTTTCGGTATTCCGTATCACCTCTCTCTATTTTTTTTTTCTTTATTATTATTGAAAAAACACAAAAAAATTAAATATTCAAAAAAACCCAAAAATATTAGTTAGTTATTTGATTGTTAAAAACCAATTTGCTGCATCATTCATTCTCTCACATAGGATCACATTATCTAGATTACACGTAGTGTAGTGCATCCATAAGTGTTTACTTTCTTGTTCTTTGTGTGTTGCATCATTTAATCAATCTTAAGGGAGCCACCCAATTACAAGATAAGGTGAGGGATTTCATCACCCTTTCCTTGGCCCACAAATCACTAATTCCTTCATCTTGCATTCCCCTTTCCTTAATAAAACTAAGTAGACGTCAGCCCCTAGGATCTCGCGCTCAACTAGGAAGAGAATCTAGGAGGAACAAATCACTAAGTATTCTTTCGTTTGGTGTCTAGGCAAGCGTGACGCTTACCTGGCTAATTTGGATCGGTGTCTAGAAAGGTGTTTAGCCTCTTGGCAATGCTTGCATCTACCTGGCCAGTCAGGACGAGTGCTTTTTGAGTTGTGACTTTTAGTAGTATCATATTGTTAGGAGCAAGGTCTAGATTTTTCTTAGGATAATATAGATTTTTTTTTTAATTTTCCATTTTTTTTTGTGTTTACTTATACCTCTTATCTGCTACGTGCTTAATTGTTTACTTCTCTTGTATGCAAAGTGCTTGGGTTCGAGACACTACCTCTAGATTAGTAAGACAAACCAATCTGTCATCTCCTAAAGTAGTGAGGCAACTCGAGTTCTCTTCACCCACTAGAATTGAGTCAAAAGAATTAGAAGTTCAACCCGTAGTCATGGCTGTTTCACTTAAAGACCGTTGTTACCCCGCTTGTACCGCTCAACCCTCATGCATAGTCTTACCCGCAGTAACCACGAATAACTTTGAAATCAAACATCACAACATTAGCATGTTACCTAGGTTTGCTGGGGTAGAGGGAGAGGATCCATATCTTTTCATTCGAGAGTTTGAGGAAGTGTGTGCATTACAGAAACTTCAACAATTGAGTGAGGATTCCATTAGGCTCAGGCTTATTAATTTTGCTTTGAAAGAAGATGCTAAACAGTGGTTGTATAGTCTACCCGTTAATTCTATTTCCACATGGGAGGGATTTTTTGCTATCTTTCTTAAAAAATATTTTCCAAACCATAAGGCAAACAGACTTAGGAATGAAATCAACCAATTTCAACAAAATTGGAATGAGTCTTTTTGGAAATATTTTGATAGATTTAAAAAGTTATTATCTAAGTGTCCTCAACATGGTATAGAAAAATGGAGACTTTGCAAAATTCTTTATGAAGCCTTAGATAGTCAAACCACTGCTTTGTTAGAGTCTATGTGTAATGGTAAGTTTATGGACAAAGATGAGGATGAAGCTTGGCAATTTTTTGAGGAGTTAGCTGAAAGAACAATGTTGTGGGAGTCAACTAGGGAACCTAATCAAGAAACTGAAAAATCTAACTCATCTAAGGGCTTACACGTAGTTGATAATTCTATTGCAACCGAAGCTAAGTTAGCTACACTCACTAGACGTCTAGAAGCCTTAGAAACCAACAATGCGTCCTCTCAAATGTCTCTCTACGCAAACTGTAGTTCTCCTAATCATGTGATAGAGAATTGCCCTGAAATTGAACAAGTCAATGCCATGTTTCAACCTAGAGTTAGGAATGATCCTTATGCACCCACATATAATCCTGGTTGGAAGAGTCACCCAAATTTCTCATGGAACCAAGGTCAATACAATCAGTATAATCAAAACCCTCAACCTGCTTTTCAAAAGCCCAATCCTGGTCCATACCCAACTCAAAATCCTAATTCATATCCACCTCAAAATCTTGGTCATTATCCAAAATCAATCCCCATGAATCCTCCTGGTTTTAGTGAATCTGATAAGAAATTGAATTCTATTGAAAAGAGTATGGAGGCATTACTCAAATCTCAACAATCTTTCATGCAAGCTATGACCCAAGATAGGCAGTTACTAAATTCTAACACTCAAGCCATATCTAAGCTAGAGGTCCAAGTCAGTCAATTGGCAAACACAATCAGTGAGAGAGAAAAAAATCGATTTCCTAGTCAACCCGAGACAAATCCTAAATTTCATCCAAATCAAAAGTCTCATGAAAATATGAATTCTGTTATCTCTCTAAGGTCTGGTAATCAATTCAACAATCATGCTGGTGTCAATACTCAAGAAGAAGATAAGCTAACATCTGAACCAAATCCTTTGCTCTTGAATCCTAATCTTAAACAATCTTCATATCCCGAGAGTTCTGAAGTAGATAAAGCCGAAGATTCATCACCATCCGATGAACCACCTACAAAACCCCACTCTGATGTGTCTAATGAAAAAGTCTTTAAGCCGAAAGCCCCGTTTCCTCAAAGACTTACTTCAAACAAACAATCTGCTCAGTTAGATAAGATTTTGGAAGTCTTTAAGCAAGTCAAGATTAACATTCCTCTTTTAGATGCGATTCAACAAGTTCCCTCTTATGCTAAGTGTCTAAAAGATTTATGTACTCATAAAAGAACCAATCATGTCCCTAAGAAAGCTTTCCTAACATCTCATGTTAGTTCTATTTTGTCAAATCAAATCCCTGTGAAGTATAAGGATCCTGGTTGTCCTACCATCTCTTGTGTCATAGGTGATACTTTCATTGATAAAGCTTTACTCGATCTAGGAGCTAGTGTGAATCTTCTTCCCTTATCTGTCTATCAAGCCTTGGGTTTAGGTGAACTTAAGAAGACTAGTGTCACTCTTCAGTTAGCTGATCGTTCTGTTAAAACTCCAAAAGGTATAGTGGAAGATGTGTTGATTAAAGTTGGTGATTTTGTCTTCCCTGTTGATTTTGTTGTCTTAGAAACCGAACCAGTCAAAAATCTCAAAAATCAAATTCCTATCATTTTAGGAAGGCCTTTTCTTGCTACGTCGAATGCTTTGATTAACTGTAGGAATGGTTCGATGAAACTCACTTTTGGAAACATGACAATTGATCTCAACATTTTCAATGTCAACCCAATGACTATTTTGACCAACCCATAGAAATTAACATGATTGATGAGTTAGTTGATAATGAAGTCATGAATGTTGATGATGTGCTTAGCTTTTGTCAAAACTATTTTGGTCAAGAATGGGATGATACTTGTCATAAAAATGAGGTCAATGAAATGTTAGAGTCCACCATTCCTAGTACCAGCCAAGAGTTAGAACCTTCTCCTTTGCCACTTTATGAAGCTAATGAATCAGTTGAGACAAGTCCACTAGAATTAGCACTCAAACCTCTTCCCGAAACTCTTAAGTATATGTTTCTAGGCCCTTCTGAGTCTTTCCCAGTCATAATTGCATCTGATCTGTCACTTTCTCAAGAGGAAGAACTCTTACTTGTACTTAGAGAGAATAAGGAAGCCATAGGGTGGAGTATATCCGATATCAAGGGAATTAGCCCTGCCATTGTCCAACATAGGATTCACTTAATTGATGATGCTAAACCAGTTAGGGAGCCACAAAGGAGGTTAAACCCGACTCTTAAGGAAGTTGTGAGGAAGGAAATCCTTAAATGTCTAGATAATGGAATCATCTATCCTATATCTGATAGTTCTTGGGTCAGTCCTGTTCAAGTAGGGCCGAAAAAGTCAGGGATCACTGTAGTTGTCAATGAGGATGAT
This sequence comes from Saposhnikovia divaricata, assembly GCA_036435485.1. Lineage (NCBI taxonomy): Eukaryota > Viridiplantae > Streptophyta > Magnoliopsida > Apiales > Apiaceae > Saposhnikovia > Saposhnikovia divaricata. The sequence goes on along the minus strand of CM071597.1, from coordinate 5,565,165 downwards.
GAACTAGTTCCCACTCGTGTCCAATCTGGTTGGAGAATGTGTATTGATTATAGGAAACTAAATGTTGCCACTAGAAAAGATCATTTTCCTCTACCCTTCATTGATCAAATCTTAGAAAGGTTAGCAGGTCACTCATACTATTGCTTTCTAGATGGTTTTTCTGGTTATTTTCAAATTCTCATTGCTCCTGAGGATCAAGAAAAGACCACCTTCACTTGTCCATTTGGAACCTTTGCCTATCGTCGTTTAGCTTTTGGTCTAACCACTGCCCCTGCCACCTTTCAAAGATGTATGATGAGCATTTTCTCTGACATGGTAGGAGAATTCCTAGAAATCTTTATAGATGATTTTTCCATCTTTGGTTCTTCTTTTCATCAGTGTCTTCATCATCTTGACTTAGTTTTAAAACGATGTAAAGAAACAAACCTTGTTCTTAATTGGGAAAAGTATCATTTTATGGTTAAAGAAGGAATTGTTCTTGGTCATAAAATTTCGTCAAAGGGAATTAAAGTTGATAAAGCTAAAATTGATCTCATTGCTAATCTGCCTCCACCAAAATCTATCAAAGAAATTCGTTCCTTTCTAGTGCATGCTGGTTTTTATAGGCGTTTCATTAAAGATTTTAGCAAAAAGGCTAGACCATTGACCAATCTTCTTTCCAAGGACATAAAATTTGAATTCTCTAATGAATGTCTTCAATCATTTGATCATCATTAGAAAGAGTTGACCTTAGCCCCTATCATTCAGTCCCCTGATTAGAATCAACCTTTTGAGCTTATGTGTGACGCGTCTGATTATGCCGTAGGAGCAGTTTTGGGACAAAGAATTAATAAGATACCTCATGTCATATACTATGCTAGTAAGACTTTAAATGATGCTCAACTCAACTACTCCACCACTGAAAAAGAACTTCTAGCTGTTGTTTTTGCTCTTGAAAAGTTCAGGTCGTTTCTTATAGGTTCTAAAATCATTGTTTACACAGACCACTCTGCTCTTAGATATCTCTTCTCTAAGAAAGACTCAAAAGCCCGATTGATTAGGTGGGTCTTATTGCTCCAAGAGTTTGACCTAGAAATTAGGGATAAGAAGGGTTCTGAAAATGTTGTTGCTGATCATCTTTCCCGTCTAGTAGTGGAGTCCACCATTGATATGCCTTTGAATGAGTCTTTTCCTGATGAGCACCTTCTTTCCATATCTACCACTCCTTGGTTCGCTGATATTGTTAACTACCTTGTCACTGGTGATATTCCTTCTCATTGGTCTAAGCAAGATAAATCCAAATTTCTCTCACAAGTCAAATACTTCTTTTGGGATGATCCCTATCTTTTTAAGTATTGTTCGGACCAAATCATTAGGAGGTGTGTTCCAAACCATGAGTTTAGAAGTATACTTTCCTTTTGTCATGATCAGGCTTGTGGAGGTCACTTTAGTGCTAAAAAGACTGCTGCTAAAATACTTCAATCTGGTTTCTACTGGCCCAATCTGTTTAAAGATTCTGCTGAATTTTGTGCCGCTTGTAGTAGGTGTCAACATTTAGGAAAGATCACTAGAAGAAACATGATGCCAATGAATCCAATCTTAGTTATTGAGATCTTTGATGTTTGGGGAATAGATTTTATGGGTCCCTTTCCTAACTCTTTTGGTAACCTCTACATTCTCTTAGCGGTTGATTATGTCTCTAAATGGGTCGAAGCCATACCAACTAAGTCTAATGATAACAAGGTAGTTCTTAAGTTCTTAAAGGAGAATATCTTTTCAAGATTTGGCACGCCTAGAGCTATAATTAGTGACCAAGGTAAGCATTTCAAAAACCATCAGTTTGAGTCTCTTTTGAGGAAGTATTCCATCACTCATAAGATAGCCACACCTTACCATCCTCAAACTAGTGGTCAAGTTGAGGTCTCTAATAGGCAGATTAAACAAATTCTAGAGAAAACTGTCAATTCAAATAGGAAAGATTGGTCTGTTAAGTTGATAGATGCACTTTGGGCTTATCGCACTGCTTTTAAGACTATTTTGGGTATGTCTCCTTATAGGATTGTGTTTGGTAAAGCATGTCATCTTCCCGTTGAACTTGAACATAGAGCTTTTTGGGCCATTAAAGAGTTGAATTTTGATTTACCCACTGCTGGTAGTCATAGGAAGTTACAACTGTCTGAGTTAGAAGAAATCAGGAATGATGCCTATGAAAATGCTAAAATTTATAAGGAAAGAACTAAAATTTTGCATGATAAATCTATTTTGAGAAAATCTTTTTCTCCTGGTCAAAAAGTTCTTTTATACAACTCTAGGCTGCATTTATTTCCTGGAAAATTGAGATCTAGATGGGAGGGCCCATATGTTGTTAAAGTTGTTTTTCCTCACGGTGCTATTGAAATTGAAAATCCTAAAACTGGTGAAACATTTAAAGTTAATGGTCAACGCCTTAAACCATTTTTAGAACTGCCAGTTGATTATGAGGAGGAGGTGATCCACCTCCTTGATGCGTGACTCAAGTAAGTTACCTTGTTGTACATAGTAGTTAGTTATATTCCTCCGTCTTGCCTTTATCAGGTATTCTCGTTCTTTTACTTTGTCATTTTTTTCTCTCATTTGCATACATTGAGGACAATGCATGATTTAGGTATGGGGGAGGGATTTAGTAGTATTATTTTTATTAAAAAAACTCAAAAAAAAATTGAAAAATGAAAAAAATAAAAAAATAATTCTAGCCTTGTGAAATGATTACTTGTTATAAGTTGGCTTGATGCACCCTTACATGCTATAGTACTCTTGTGATTCTGATGCTTTTGATTGAGAAGTGATATGCTAAGTTCTTGTGCACACACATACACTAGCGAGTTGAAACTAGTCGACTTATTGAATGTTGTAAGTAATTAAAAGGACATGAATATGTGCAAGAAGATTTGGTTTCCATGCTTTGAGTACAAGTAGGTGCATTAAAGAGACTTTTGCTTGGGATTGATTATATTTTGCCACCAAGTGAGATTTTGAGCCTATATGCATATCTTTTGCATTTTATATTCGTTTGCTTGAGTGTCCACATGTTGTTTGCATTGCTAGCACTTGTTTGAGACCTTTCTTGAAATGCATGACATTATTTGATGATAAGATGATAAAGGCATTTAGGAATAACCTATTATTATCCAAATTACCACACCCTTTACATGTGATCAATTAGTTACCCCTTTGAGCTTAATCCTATTTTTTCGGTGACAAACCACATTACTTGCCTAGACCTTTTTGTTGTACAGCCTTACGTATATTTGATCCCAATTGTCAAAGGCTAGTAGGAAGTTGAGGGAGTAATAAGGTGTGTGAGATGGGGTTTACTTTTGTTCATTACTTTTGGGGAAATATTGGGTTTTGTTGCTTACTTGTCGGTCATTATTCAATAAATTCTTGAAGAAGGATTGTGGTTTATTATATATTTATATTATCTATCTTAGCTCTTCAAAAAAAAAAAGAAGAAAAAAAAATTGAAAAAAAAATCATATGAGAGCATAATTATGTTTCTGTGTTTTTGTGATCCTTCTTCATTCGACTAGTCAAGCAGTTTGTTGGAAGAAAATTAGAAATCCATGTATGGGGAGGAAGTATGGTGTTATGTATGATTTATTATGGTTCCTACTAGCTTTTGACACTTCACCTTATTTGGCCTTACTTGACACTTGTCCCTAGCCCCATTAAAACCCAAATAAAAGACCTTTTGATTATCATCATTAATGTATGTTGTGTTAAAGTAAGATTGATACCAAATGTCAAGCATGATTATGATTTTGTTGGAATGGAGTGATACACTTACCCTTGTTCTTGAGTGAATATTCTTTTGTGAGTGAAAGGTGAGTTATTGCTTGTTTTGTGCATATGAGATTCCACGTTTTGACTCTAAGATATACTCTTGTGGGCTTAGCATGGTTACCAACTTATTTTTACACTTGACATGGACTTTTGAGGACCTCTGCATATTTCTTTGAGTAGACTATGTGAATACTTGCACATTACACACCAAGACATTGTAAATTCACTTTGATTTCTTGAGTTGATGTAGCATGAGATGACTTGTATGTGTGGTGTTGCATTAAGCAATCTTTTACATGAGCTAGATGGATTTTGTGGGTACATTCTCTATAGGCCCTCACGAGACCTCACTCGTCCACTAGGGCTACCTAGGGGTTTAAAGGGCTTGTTGCATATGCCAAATGCAACCGTGATCACCTACGGAAGTGGTATTATATATTAGATAGTATTTTATTATATATTTTTCTCAGGGACGAGCAAAAAGATAGGTATGGGGGCATTTGATAGGTCCATAATTAATCATATTTTTAATACCTATTTTGTCCGTTTTCGTAATTTTATTAATTAATAAATTGTTTTATTTTGTTTTGTAGGAAAATAAATAAAAACAGATTTCAAGCAGGAAAAGGTGTAAAAAGGGAAAGGAGGTGGAAAATACTTGAAGTCAAGGAAACTGGAGGGAAAATCGATTACTTACCGGAGAAGAAAAGGAAATTGAAGAAATTATATTCAAGATTGGATTGTAATCAAAGGGGCCAAACCTATTATTTTTCTCTATATATATGGTCTTCTCTCTTGTAATTGAGACATCTCAAATTATATAGATTATTTAATTCTCTCGTTTATTTTCTTCCTGCAATCTGTGGTCTTCGAATAAATCTTGCTTTTATTTCCACCTTTGTCTTGTGTTCATTCGATAAGTAGCATTAGTTTTTTTATTAATTGTCTTCGTTTTCAACCGATTCATTAACTTCCAGTCTTTTATTCATGCTATTTGATTTAGTTGAAAGTTTCAGGTGATCTCACTTTCGTTGTTCACTTATTCACGTGGCCACCATTATTAATTCAATCATATATTATTTTATATTAGTTCCTAAGATATGTTTAATATGTATTATACACATAATTATTTAATTAGTTTAATTATAATGAGTAGCTAATTTTCTTGCCCTAGGATGAAGATGAAGTTAAATTAATTACTCTTGATTTCTTCTCGTTCCTATTAATTGATTCTCATAATTTTTCTTGGTGCTTAATTATTCAATTGACAAAGTGATTTTGATATATTATTGTTACCGGATTTATTTTTCATAGCCTATGCTTGCTCTTTGAAGTTTTGATAGGTTATTGTTAGATAACAAGTTTCATAGTATATGCTTGTCTCGTTAATTGAAATATCTTATTTGTGAAGGAAAGAGAATTGATTTTAGGTCGAGCTGATATTTAATTGTGATTGATTAATGGATTCGGATTCCTAGGTTTTCCATGTTATTTGATAATCTTTGCTAATTAGGTTAATTAGGTTAATTAAATCTCATCTCAAATCTTATTTTCTAGTTCGCCTGATTTAATTATTAGGGTTTTGAAAATTCGTAGTCTCTGTGGATCGACCAGTATTTGCTACAATTAAACACTGTGCGCTTGCAGTTATTTTGACACATCTCCTATAACTTGTCCGATGTGTCTAAAAGACATAGAGCATTTATTACATGTCTTTTTCGACTGTAATTTTGCCAGGCAATGTTGGGATCATGCTAATTTGAGTTATGACATGAGGAACGTAGAGTTTTCTCCAGATTGGTTGCTCAGTAAGTTAAACGATGTACCAAATGAGGGAGCAGTTAAAATTTGTACTGTGTTATGGGGGATCTGGTACTGGAGAAACAAAAAGGTCTGGGAAGACAAATCTGTCTCGCCAGTTTTTGCTATGAATGGAAGTTTCAACTCGGTGGCTGAATGGCAAGAAGCAAGAAGAGCGAAACAGGATGATAAGAAGAAGGATGTTCATTGTCAGGTGAGTAAGGATTGCAGGTGGGTACCACCAGAAGCTGGTGTGTTGAAGTTGAATGTAGATGCTTCTGTTTTCTCGAATGCAGAAACGTTCTCAGTTGGCATGGTGTTAAGGGATCACCTGGGCAGCTTCTTAGCAGGTAAGAATATCAGGTTGTTTGCCCTAGTTTCAGTGGTTGAAGCAGAGGCTGTAGGGGTTCGTGAGGCATTGTCCTGGATTAAGGTGATGCATCTGCAAAGTACTCGAGTTATGATCAAGACGGACTCGCTTCTTACAGTGCAGGCCATCAAAACACGGAGAGGAATTATCTTGAGGTTGGAGCTGTCATCGATGAATGCAAGCTACAACTTCAACAATTGACTGAGGCCACAGTACAATTCATTCGGAAACAAGCTAACAGGGTAGCTCATGAAATTGCTAGGATTCCTTGTTTAGCTAATTGCCAAAATTTGTTTACGTCTCCTCCTACATGTTTGTTGGAGACTATCTTGATTGATATTCAGAAATAATGAAATTCTGCTTTGTTTCAAAAAAAAAGATATTTAATTTGTAAGAAAGTCGGTTTAAAATTGACATGCCACTTTTGTTTCCCTGGCACACTTCCTGAGGTTCCCTGTCACACTTTTGTTTGGCACAGATTAAAGGTTAGCAGATATGCTCATCAAGAATGGGTTGCTTGCCATGGTCGTTTACCTACTCTTCAAAGGCTGGCCTCATTCGGGATTAATATTTCTCAGGACTACTCTTTCTGCGTAGGGGGACAAGAGAGCATTGACCATCTTCTTGTACACTGCCCTTATAGCTCGTTTGTTCTGAGACATCTGGCTTCGTTGGTGGGACCAGACACCTTGATTAATTTTCCTACTTGGCTCGACCTGTTAACTGCTTGGGGTAACACTAGTAACACCTTGCATAAATATAACCTTTTGCTCATTGCTCAAGTCTTTTGCTATCACCTGTGGAGAGAAAGAAATGGTAGAATGCACGGGAAGGGACGCTCAGGGCCTTTTAAATTACTGGACGAAATCGTAACTGATGTAAAGTCTAGACTATCTAGTTCTACTTGGTTTGTAAATATGGCCTCTAACTCTGATTGTAGTAGCTGGCTACATAGCTAATTTTGCTTTCTATTCCCAATCTTTTCTTAAAGATTGGTTATAGATAGTCCTCCTCTATGGCATGTCATAGAGCAAGGGTTCATCCCTTTTTTTTGCTTCGTTTTTTAATATATACACAGCTTAGCAAAAAAAAAAAGTGACATGCCACTATATATACACTAAATATATACGAAAGAATGTTTCAAATATATATATATATATATATATATACACTAAAGAAATTTATCGAAAACATAAAAAAATCATTTTTGAAATTTTATGTTTCTAGACAATTAATTTGTGATAAACGCGGTTTGAAGGTGTCAAAATGCAGAACTTTTTTTGCATAAATCATGAAAATTAATGAAATAATTCGAAGCGATTCCATCATAGAATCAAATTTATCCAAAATTATTCTACAACATAATCAAATTCAAAATTAAGTTTTTTTTTTAAATTTTACGTCTTAAATTTTTTTATAAAATTTATATATAGTTCATATTCTACATTGGAATCAAATTTTATGTTTTGAAAATTTTAATTTTAAAATTATTGATGAGATTCTATAGTAGAACTAATGATTCTTTCCGTGACTATATATAAGAAGGTTCTCTCTAAAAACCTTATAAAGATCGGAATATGAGAACGGTACGGGAATAAACAAAAGGTACTTTTAGGAAATCGCCATTTTTTTCCATGAGATTCATTATTCATCCGCATTTTTACTTTATGGGGCAAGATTTAGGGATCATTTGTTTTTTTTCAATAATTAGGCTTATATGTCTTATAATTATGCTTGGCAATCGTTTCGTTTCGTGTACTTTCGTATCGTGTACTTTCGTGTACTCATAGCTAAAACTGAAACCGACCCGAAATCATTTAGTGTACTCATAGCTAAAACCGAACTCGAAACATTTTGTTTCGTGTCAACCCGAAAGTACACGAAAAGTACATGAAATTTTCGTGTACTTTTTGTTTGCACGAAATGACCCGAAATAACACGAAACGATTATATTCGAATACACGAAATACCACTGAATAAGTAAAATAAGTAAAATGAGTGATTAAAAATACACGAAATACTAATGAATACGTAAAATAACATACCTATATAATATTTATTATGATATATAAAAAAATTATATATATATATATATATATGAGAAAACTGGGTCTGAGGATAACTTCAGGGATCTCCCCTAAGGTTATAACAAATACGTACTTATAAAGTAATGGGCCCCGTAGGGGCATTTTTGTAAATATTAAATTTTTATCAGTGATTTACATATATATCCTTAAATTTGTATTGAAAATGTTTTAACCTCAGGTAGAACCCTGAGGTCAGCCTCATGCACATGAAACCCTACATATATAAAATATTTCGTGTACCTAAAATGAAAATCCATATCCGATACTAAATATTTCGTGTAACTTCGTGTTCATGTACTTTCATGTTTCGTGTACCAAATATCAAAATCCAAAACCGTACTTTACGTGTCATTTCGTGTCGTGTTCACGTATCATGTGTCAAATTGTCAGGCCTACTTATAATGAACTAGCATTCTACCCGTGCTACGCACCGATTAACACCGATTGGTAAAATATATCAATTAATTAATAAATATATGTTATTTTAATTAGTATTTATAAAAAATATAATTTCAATAAAATATAAATTAACTTAAATATTAAATTAATTATCTGTCAATTCACACCTTTTGAATTAATATTAATATTATCAACCATCACCAAAACATTTATAACCCCCGCATAAAAGTTCAAGACCCGTCTTTATTATTTATACTTATTTTTAGTTTCTTTTAATTTTTATTTTTATTGAAAATATTTTTTACCAAGTTAATAAATTTTTTACCTATATTTTGAATTTTGTTCTTTTGAGAATTTGGTATATTTAAATGTTCAGTACTGTAAATCCCTAAAATATTTGTTATATTACTTCATTGAAAATATTTGTACAACAAAACCCTTCTAAAATGATAACCTTGTGACCGAAAAAAATTATCATGCTATCACATTAGAGTGATTAATATATAACTATTGATTATCAGGTGGTGCCAAAACTTTTTATCATCATAGAGAGGTTATCACTTTGTGAAGTATTAATTTAAAGGGGTTCTACTATATAGGTCGTGGTCAATTTTTTGAATACATATTAAAAATCATAGACACTTATTTCTCACGCCATTAATAAATCATTAGATTGTCTTTAAAAAAGGTTGCATATTTCGACTATATGAGAAAGGATCTCTATTGTGCAGAGGATCCACGAAATGAACGTAGTTATGACAAAAGAAACTTTTCTCTAATCTAGTTATATTCTATATATTCATTCAATATCATTTTTATAAATTATATGTGCTTTTATTAGTGAATTGATTCATTATAGAAAAATAAATATTATCAACCAACCAAACAAATCCAATTTATCGCGCTATTAGAGTAAGATATGACTATTAGAGTTTCTGGTGATTGTCCTCAATTTGTTTGTAATGACAACTTAAAATGTATATTTTCAGTTTGGGAGTGCATATTGAATTTTTATTCTTTTCTATTAAAACGTGGTATATTAAATTTTAGTTTGGTGGTATATTAAAATGAGTATCACCTATTTTTTTTATTTGACTAATGTGTTAAAACAAAATACTATCTATAAAACTGAAATTAAGTATGTAATATATAAACACGTAATTAGATTGTTATATACGTGTCCTTCTAATTTAATTATCGTGTTAAATAACACGAAATTCATTTTCCTTTAATAATGGGTATATTTTTCGGACATATATTAGAAAAAAGCATTTACATAGCTCTAACGAATCATTTGTGTTGTGTACATTCATGTCGTGTAATTTGGGATCTTGCACGAAAACGACGTGAAATTGAATCCTGTACAAAATGACACTAAATTACTTGAATTTTTTCGTGTACACGATACAAAATAAAATATGCGAATAGAAAAAATATGACAATTACATGAAATATTATTTTGTATCCAAGTTATGTAAGTATGTAAATATATTACTGAGAACAAAATTGAGATGCTACATTGCTACCAAACAAAACTAAGAGTAATATACACGTTATAGAGTCTCGCAAACAAAATGAAACCCTCATTTTTCATTTTTTCTTAATTTTGGTTCTTTTTAATAAGTATCTCTCTTTGTATATAATTTTTCTACCAAGTTAGAGCATCTCCAATGCTATTAGGTAAATTGGTTAGCTAAAATAATATATAATAATAATTAGCTATATTATAGATGATGAAAAAGTGATTTTGCTCCAATGTTGTTAGCTATATTTGTTAGCTATATTTTAAAAACAATATTTTACTATTATAATTATTGGAGGGAGATGAGTTGGATATGAAAAAAGTGTAAAATATTAATATAAAATTGGAGGGAGATGATGTGGCCATTTATAGATAATGGTAGTGGATCAACAAATATAGAAGACCAAGTGAGATTATCTAAAATTTTTATTGCTAACAGATTATGGTTGGAGAAGGTAATTATGTATATGGATTAGCTATATGAAGTGCCAACTAGGATTTAGCTAACAAGTTTGTGTGGGTTGGAGATGCTCTTAGTAAGTTTTTTTATCCATATTTTAGTATTTATTGATAATAAAAAATAAATATTATCAACCAACCAAACAAATTCAATATATATGTTATTAGATTAGAATATGGGAATTGATACTATTACTTTAATTTAAAAAATATAAAATCAAGAAGGGCACCCTCTTATGAAAAAAAATAGAATTTTATATGTATTGACCTGTTTAGTTATCAATATTATTGATATTTATAACAAAGTTCGTAGCCGCTCGTATCTCTCCTCCTCTCCCAAAAAATACTAAACTAAAGTTTAGGAAATGATATCAGCCTTGTGGTTGATGATAAACCCCATTTTTATTGTTTTTCCTTGATTTTTCTTTGTTTTTCAGTAAATATTTCTTTTTATTGGGAGTCTAGTACCCTGTTGGTGGATTTTATCTACCGATGTATTGGATTTTGTACTATCTCCTTATGAAAGATAAGCTCTCATTTTCTTTTTCTTGTTTTTACTTTGATTTTCAATAAATATAAGCGAGTGATGTATCATAATTGAAGATATGCTCAATGATTGGATGAATAAAACCTTGATTTGATCTATTTTACTATGTGTTTGTTCAATTTTGATTATTTCTGTAAATGTTGTATGTCCTTTTATTGATGAATTAATTACTTATAAAAAAATAGTGATTTGTAAGAAATATGCAATTTTGATTATTTTCGTAGATGTCGTATGCCCTTTTATTGATGAATTAATTACCAAAAAAATAGCGATTTATAATAAAATTTGCGTTGAGTTGACCAATTTAGTATGAAAATATTCACCAACAATATTTATTCTTGACTCTAAAATGATTTTTACTTTTGGATTGATAATTTATGCACCAAATAATGCTTACTACTATTTAAGAGTATATTTAATATTTTAAACAATTCAAATATATTGTCAGGTCAATTTATTTGTCCCATTAATTATTGCATAGCTAAAAATCTCTTGTAAGTATAATGTAAGAAAACAATTGGTTTAAAACTTATTTTATTATTTTATCTTGTTAAAACAAATATTTTTTATAACTGGTTATTTTAAAAGTTTATATAACTTAAATTTTGAACTTGTATTTTGAATAGTGTGAAAAAAAAAATTTAAATTATAATTTTTTTTAATTTAATAACGGATGTATTTAAATTTGATTGTACCTCATGATTTTAGATTGAGAGTTTGAAATATTAAATTATTATATATTTTAGATAAAATATCTTGAGTGAAATTCCCCAATAACCAAAATTTAAATTACACTGCCCAAAATAACCACGGGCGGAAAGGGTGCCCGAAATGACCAAAATTACACGCATTCTGTAAATGCGTACACTACCAACGCATCCAACACACGCGCATGTTGTGCCACCCTTTGATTTCTTTCATCTAATTTATTATAAGACATACGTATGCGAAGGATGCGAGTTCGCTACCTACACATAACTGAAATGCTTAGCTCATCTACTTGCATGATAACGTGTATTTTATACACGTTTTGTCTTTTATTCTTCTGCATTTTTGTTAGTTTCGAATGTTGTTTTATTAATATTTGTTATGTTTTTCATCTTTCAGTGCCTCGTGCTTAATTGTTGAAAAGATGGCTTAATTTGGGCATGAAAGCGAAGATTATTCAAGAGGGAAGTTAGAAGATGAAAGCTCGCGATGTCGGGAGGTGTTTAATGTATTATCTTGAAGATTTTATCTCGTACGGGCTGATGTATGGCCGTTCCACAGGCCGTTCAAAGGAGCAGATTTTCTGTACGGGCAGCTGTACGGCCGTTCAACAGGCCGTACAGAGCTACTGTGTATTAAAAGAACAAAATCTCTCTTAACCTAACATCACTTCTAACACATCTTATTTTTCCTCTCTTCTTTGCCTCTTCAAGAACATAATTAGGGTTAGTAGGAAGTAGTTAATTATGAGTAATTAACTCCATAATTTGGCTCAAGGAAGCATCTCTTGTACTAAACCCATTCAATTTAAGTAAGATCTTCTTCATTCTATCTTAATTGCTTGAGTGTATTGTTTATGATTTTTCTTGGAGATTTGTAAGTTGCTTCATCTTGCTCTTCTTGTAATTTCAATTGTTAATTGTTTGTACTAATCCGTAATTGTTAGTACATTCATTATAGTAGCACAAGTTTAGTTTACCTAAATTCTCAAGCTTTAAGTGCAAATATCTAGGTTGAGCTTCTCATCCTTGGGTTTGTCCTAGCCTCTCTTTGATTGATTCCTTGATTTGGTTATACTAGTAGTGCTTCATTATTGGTAGCTATTATCAAGAGAGCTAATTTATGTGCTTCACTAAATTAGTGTTTTTAGAAGAGAAATAAGTGATTGTGTGCTTCACCAATTATCTTGGTTAGGTAGAGTTGGATATATTCTTGCTTGTTGGGTTGAAATGCTTGATTTGCTATTATCCTTGGGTCAAATATCTCTTATCTTGCTAATTCACTCATTGTGTTGTGTTGGTAAATTTGGATGTTTGTTATTAACTTAGTTGTGTTTTTGTAGCAATTTATTTATCGCATGCAAGGTGTTGGATAAAACACCTCAACCAAATCAAAACCCCCCTTGTTCATACTTCTAAGTTATAAGAGATAATCTACTCGAAATCAATATTGACAGTCCTTCCCTGTGAACGAACTTCGAAAACACTACCTTCAAATTGGCGCCGCTGCCGGGGAAGGCAACAATATTAATTTTGAGTTAATTGTTTCTTATATATTTTAGATTTTATCTTTGTATATAGTTTTTTTTTTCTTTCTTTGTTTTTTGTTATTGGTGTGTCTTCATGTTTATTGGATATAGACATGAACTAACTCTTTCAGGAGACGATGGATAACTATTTTGGTTGGAATAACGCTCAAGATTTCACCTATGATCAAGAACGAAATCAAGATTTTAATTCTTTTCAGAATTTTAATGCGTACCAGGTGAATTCTTTATATTCTACAAACTCATGCTGTGCTCCTTACCCTCCTAGCATCGATTATTCATATGCTTGTGAAAATCAATGTTATGATCCGCAATATAATTCCCAAGACCATCAAGGGTCTTCTTCATCTTCCTTATCATCATTAGAGGAGATGATAAACCAAATGGCGGCAAACAACCTCCAACTTGCTTTTGAAAATCGATGCTATAATCCGCAATATAATTCCCAAGACCATCAAGGGTCTTCTTCATCTACATTGTCATCACTTGAAGATATGATGAAGCAAATGGCGGCAAACAACCTCCAATTTCAAAACACCACTTTTCAAAGTATATCCAACTTGGAAAAGAGCACTTCTCAAATGGAAAAGAACATTTCTCAAAGCATATCCAACTTAGAAAAGCAAATGAGTCAACTAGCCGAAACTGTGAATCGATTAGCGGAGGTCAATTCTCCTACTAATCATGATTCTTGTTTTGTAATTGATGAAAATGTTGTGTATGATGAATTTGCTTGTTTAGTTGATGATTGCCCTAGGATTAACAATGATAAATTGGATGTAGTTGAGGATCTACCAAATTTAGAAAATATCTTTGAGCTTAATGAATTGGTAGATGAGATAAAAATTGATGAATGTCCAATTAAAATTGAGAAGGAATTAAGGATTGATGAGATTGAAATTTCTGCTTGGGTGTATAAGGATCCAATTTGGGAGCATTTTTTGAGCCGTGCTTATAATGATTATTCTGATGATTTTTCTAACTACTTTTCTTTTTCAAAGTCTCTTGAAGATGTGAAAATCATAAAAATATTTTTATATTTTTATGGATCAAAGGTATATTTGCACACCTTGTTTTTATTATTGATTCGTAGGTATGTGCATTTATTTGCTTTTTCACCTCATTAGTTATAATACTTGTATAAATAAGTCGAGCCAACGACAATAAACAAAGCGCTTTTTGGGAGGCAACCCAAGGTACGCATGTAATTATATATTTTTATGCGTGTGTTAGATTTTGTTCCTCGCTTGCATTTATGTAGGATGTTATGCATATTGTGGATTTGAGGATTGATCTAAATATTAGTGAGTGGGGATTCCATTTTTCATTAATTTTAATTCTAAGAAAATAACCCAAAAAAAAAAATTATTGTGTATTTTTGTGGTGTGATTAATGAATTTTGTAATAGATTTTCAAAAAAAAAAATTTAATAATAATGTCCCGCTCAATAATATTTAGTATCGTTAATTCTAATTTTTATGATTTTTATATTTATTCCACACTTGCCTTGATGTGTTTGTTTCATGTTTTCAGGAATTTACATTTTATTCAAGCATTCAAGGATTTGTGGAAATTTTCTTAAAAAAAAGAATAAAAAATAGTAGTTTTTGTAAAATTTCAGGGCCGTACGGGCTGTCGTACGGGCTACAGACCGTTCGGTAAACCGTGCACTAGCCCGTGCAAGTTTTTTCCAGCGTCTGCCAATGACTTAGTGCAAAATAAGGGGTTTCAAAAAAATTTACCCACTTGATGTACGGCCGTGCAAAGAATTTTTTTTCTTTTCAAAAGGCAAATAATCAAAACAAAGCATCTCCCCTTTTTATTATCATCTCCGTTTTAACCCACCTTTCCACCTGCAAACACCATCCACCTCCTGCACAACTCACCAGCTCAACATCAACACCTCTGCTTCCTCCTGCGTTCACCATCACAGCTACCCATTCCACAATTCACCGCGCCCCTCCTCGCAATCCTTCAATTCGCTCCTGCTTCTCCCCCACAACCTTCTACAACCACAACTCCCGCCGTCATCTTCATTCTCCGTTCACTCTCTCCGTCATCCCCTCAACCACCAATCAACACCACCTCCGTTCACCCTTCATTCAACACTATTTCTGCTACTTCTTCTCAAAACCCCCCATTTTCCATAATTGTAAATTGTAAGAGACAATCTACTTGAAATCAATATTGAGAGTCCTTCCCTGTGAACGAACTACGAAAAACACTACCTTCAAATTGGAATTGCACAGGCTGTGCAATTTTTTTTTTTTTTTTAAAAAGCTAGTCAACAACACACACACAGAGGGAGGTGCAGGAACGCGCAGCTGTTTCTCTTGATTTGTTCTGGCGCGTGGCATTGCATGTAGTTGATCTGCATGCATGTCAGTTCCTGGAACTACCAACAGCCCACTTGCATTCCATTTCTTCATTTAGCAAGTACACGACCTACTATACCCCCCTCCCCTGATAGTTTTTTATTTTGTTTTTTTTTTGTTTTGATTTTTTTTGTGTTGTTTTATTTTTACTTTTATTTTTCTTAATTTCTTATTATTCTTTTTTTTTCTTTCATTTTCATTTTGATTTTCAGTTTTCAATTTTCTAAATAATTAATTTATAGAAATTTAAGAATCAATTTAAATTCACTTTGAATTTTAAATTTGATTTTTGATTTTATCATTAATTGGTTAGTGTTTTATTTTATTTTAATTTATTTTATTTTTATTTTTTTTAAAAAAATTTCCTAAAACCAAAATTTAATTCTTTTTAATTTTGATTTTAGTTTTAAATTTTCTAAAACTACGTAATTATTTTATTTTATTTTAGTTTTAAATTTGATTTTTTATTTTTTTTATTATTTTTTTAATTTTAATTCATTTTAAAATTTTATTTTTGATTTTATTATTAAATACTTAGTTATTTTATTTTATTTTATTTAGTTTTAAATTTGATTTTTTTTTATTTTTTATTTCAATTTTAAATTTGATTTTTTTTAATTTTATTATTAAGTGCTTAGTTATTTTATTTTTATTTTATTTTATTTTAAAAAAACAAAAATTTTAGTTATGTATATATCCTTAATTAGTTTATTCTAGTGGCTTTGAAGGGTGTTGATTAATTTTGTTATGTTATTTGTGATGTGTGGCGATAGTTCAATTCTTGGCGTGCAACTTCGGAGTTAGATTTTCGCAAATATGAGTGGTGCTCCCGGTCCTTGTTATTTATTTTTAGGGGAGTTCTCTTTCACTCATATCTCTACTTCATTTTATTTGTCATGCATGAGGACATGCCATGTTTTAAGTGGGGGAAGGATTGTTAATGTTCATCCTTGTATAATATGCGTAACTAGTATTAGTAATTTTTTTTGTTTCATTTGATGTCTGTTTTGTTTGCATTTGGTAAATAAGTTTAGTCATGAGCGTGTTTACTTATTTGTAAAATTTAAGACATTGTGAGCTTGTAGTCTTGTTTTCTCCTATTTTGTGCCTAGCATTATCAATTTGATTTGAATCTATAAGTTTGATGCACCTTATTGCAAACACACACACTTAAAATGACATGAAAAGTCTAGATTGTTGTAATTAAATTGTGAACATGACGATTATCTCTTAGAATGCATGGAATCAAATCGAGAAGATGTTATTACAACTTAAACCTTGTGAGGCCTTGAACGATGATTCTTTTGCTTGTGTGTTGCTCCCTCTTTATGTGTGTTTGTTGCTCTAGGGCTTGCATTAAACCTTCATTCATGGATGCACCATAATAAGGAAATTCTATTTAGGATAACCTTTTTGACCTTTTTAGCTTGTGAACCATGAAAATAATCCCTAGTTACCCCTTTGAAGCTTATATCCATATTTTTCTTCGTCACTTTCCCCCTTTTATACATGAGCCATAGCCAAATACTTCACTCTCGACCTAGTTGAGCTAGTTGAGTCTTGGAAAGAATTGATTGATGAGCATGTGAATTTGGAGAAATTGTGAAGAGGAAGAATTCTATTTATTGTAAGTGGGAACTAGTTTGATGTGTATATCTAGATGTGGTTCAAAGTTCTTGTAGTATTTATTTATGTTATGCATTCCCTTTGCAAATAATAATAATAATAATAATAATAATAAAGGGGATCTAAAAAAAAGAAAAAAAGAAAAAAAAAGAAAAAGAAAAAAAATAATAAATCTTGTACTTTATTTGGATTCAAGTTTCTTGGTAAATGTGGTTGTGTTTTGTAATTGTAAATGAGTGAAGACATTCTTTATTTTGAGAATTTGGTGGATGAAGCGAGCAAGCGTCATTCTGACTCAACTAGCGAGACTTTTACACCTTCCTTGAACTTAAATTTTCACACCTTCACCCTAGCCTCATTACAACCCATTTATGAATTCCTTGTTTTTGGTGCAATCCGGAATTTAGGTGAACATGCAAGGTCAAGTAGAGCGCATGCATTTAGACTTGGAGTTGAGTGAAATCTCTAGCCCATAATTGTGTGATGCATAATTGAGAGATGTGAGATTTTTCACCATACAATTTCATCTTCTTAATGCGAGGCCATGTATGCTTTGTGAACATCTTGTCTAGTGTTCACGATTGAATTATAATTTTTTTTAATTTAATAACGGATGTATTTAAATTTGATTGTACCTCATGATTTTAGATTGAGAGTTTGAAATATTAAATTATTATATATTTTAGATAAAATATCTTGAGTGAAATTCCCCAATAACCAAAATTTAAATTACACTGCCCAAAATAACCACGGGCGGAAAGGGTGCCCGAAATGACCAAAATTACACGCATTCTGTAAATGCGTACACTACCAACGCATCCAACACATGCGCGTGTTGTGCCACCCTTTGATTTCTTTCATCTAATTTATTATAAGACATACGTATGCGAAGGATGCGAGTTCGCTGCCTACACATAACTGAAATGCTTAGCTCATCTACTTGCATGATAACGTGTATTTTATACACGTTTTGTCTTTTATTCTTCTGCATTTTTGTTAGTTTCGAATGTTTTTTTATTAATATTTCTTATGTTTTTCATCTTTCAGTGCCTCGTGCTTAATTGTTGAAAAGATGTTTTAATTTGGGCATGAAAGCGAAGATTATTCAAGAGGGAAGTTAGAAGATGAAAGCTCGCGATGTCGGGAGGTGTTTAATGTATTATCTTGAAGATTTTATCTCGTACGGGCTGATGTACGGCCGTTCGACAGGCCGTTCAAAGGAGCAGATTTTCTGTACGGGCAGCTGTACGGCCGTTCAACAGGCCGTACAGAGCTGCTGTGTATTAAAAGAACAAAATCTCTCTTAACCTAACATCACTTCTAACACATCTTATTTTTCCTCTCTTCTTTGCCTCTTCAAGAACATAATTAGGGTTAGTAGGAAGTAGTTAATTATGAGTAACTAACTCCATAATTTGGCTCAAGGAAGCATCTCTTGTACTAAACCCATTCAATTTAAGTAAGATCTTCTTCATTCTATCTTAATTGCTTGAGTGTATTGTTTATGATTTTTCTTGGAGATTTGTAAGTTGCTTCATCTTGCTCTTCTTGTAATTTCAATTGTTAATTGTTTGTACTAATCCGTAATTGTTAGTACATTCATTATAGTAGCACAAGTTTAGTTTACCTAAATTCTCAAGCTTTAAGTGCAAATATCTAGGTTGAGCTTCTCATCCTTGGGTTTGTCCTAGCCTCTCTTTGATTGATTCCTTGATTTGGTTATACTAGTAGTGCTTCATTATTGGTAGCTATTATCAAGAGAGCTAATTTATGTGCTTCACTAAATTAGTGTTTTTAGAAGAGAAATAAGTGATTGTGTGCTTCACCAATTATCTTGGTTAGGTAGAGTTGGATATATTCTTGCTTGTTGGGTTGAAGTGCTTGATTTGCTATTATCCTTGGGTCAAATATCTCTTATCTTGCTAATTCACTCATTGTGTTGTGTTGGTAAATTTGGATGTTTGTTATTAACTTAGTTGTGTTTTTGTTGCAATTTATTTATCGCATGCAAGGTGTTCGATAAAACACCTCAACCAAATCAAAACCCCCCTTGTTCATACTTCTAAGTTATAAGAGATAATCTACTCGAAATCAATATTGACAGTCCTTCCCTGTGAACGAACTTCGAAAACACTACCTTCAAATTGGCGCCGCTGCCGGGGAAGGCAACAATATTAATTTTGAGTTAATTGTTTCTTATATATTTTAGATTTTATCTTTGTATATAGTTTTTTTTTTTCTTTCTTTGTTTTTTGTTATTGGTGTGTCTTCATGTTTATTGGATATAGACATGAACTAACTCTTTCAGGATGGATAACTATTTTGGTTGGAATAACGCTCAAGATTTCACCTATTATCAAGAACGAAATCAAGATTTTAATTCTTTTCAGAATTTTAATGCGTATCAGGTGAATTCTTTATATTCTACAAACTCATGCTGTGCTCCTTACCCTCCTAGCATCGATTATTCATATGCTTGTGAAAATCAATGTTATGATCCGCAATATAATTCCCAAGACCATCAAGGGTCTTCTTCATCTTCCTTATCATCATTAGAGGAGATGATAAACCAAATGGCGGCAAACAACCTCCAACTTGCTTTTGAAAATCGATGCTATGATCCGCAATATAATTCCCAAGACCATCAAGGGTCTTCTTCATCTACATTGTCATCACTTGAAGAAATGATGAAGCAAATGGCGGCAAACAACCTCCAATTTCAAAACACCACTTTTCAAAGTATATCCAACTTGGAAAAGAGCACTTCTCAAATGGAAAAGAACATTTCTCAAAGCATATCCAACTTAGAAAAGCAAATGAGTCAACTAGCCGAAACTGTGAATCGATTAGCGGAGGTCAATTCTCCTACTAATCATGATTCTTGTTTTGTAATTGATGAAAATGTTGTGTATGATGAATTTGCTTGTTTAGTTGATGATTGCCCTAGGCTTAACAATGATAAATTGGATGTAGTTGAGGATCTACCAAATTTAGAAAATATCTTTGAGCTTAATGAATTGGTAGATGAGATAAAAATTGATGAATGTCCAATTAAAATTGAGAAGGAATTAAGGATTGATGAGATTGAAATTTCTGATTGGGTTTAAAACTCTACTTCAAGTGGTGTTTTGAACCAAAAATGCTACTTTAAGTGGTGTTACCTTTTTTTTAATGGGTAAATATGTATTTGCAAACACTATTAAAAAACTTATTATCAAATGATCAATTCAAATTGTGTTTTCTTAATAAGTCCGGCGGCCTAATTTTTAAAAAATCGGGGGCCAGGCCCAATTTTTTTAAAATCAGGATAAATTAGAGTTTTGGGTCTAGGGTTTAGCATTCTTAATTAACCGAAACATGCGCAATTGTAGAATGCGAATAGGATTGCGCAATTGTAGAATGCGAAAATGAGTAGGTAAAAAGGACACAATTACCAACATTAGTTAATTTGGGCATACAGTATTCAAATAATAGTTATTTATGGCATTTTTTTAGAGAAAATGACCAAAATACCTCAAAATGAGGGGGTGATGGTCCAAAGTACAGATTTTCGGAATGCACGGCCCGAGCTACCCACGGGATGCGCCTGTGCGAGTCGCGCGTCTCCAGTACTGTAGCTGCCAGATATTTCATCTTCTCCAGACTTCTCCTCGCCGGCGACATTGGCGATTTACGTCGACGTTGGTGATTTGTCTCACCACATCCCCCCTAACCCACAAAAAACATACCTACGTGATCGCAGCATCTTCCTCCTTCCCTTCCCCATGTCCGTTCCTATATTACGGCCCCGCAGGGGCATGAACGACCTTGACAAAAGATTCGAATCGGAAAATATGGTTGGATTGGGGGTTTCAAATCCGGACATTAAAACGTAATTTTATTATTATAGATGTGTAGAGAATCGAATTGCGATTCCATTGATATATAGAACATGATCTGAAAGTGTGTGATGTGGACGGAAGAAGAGAAACAAAAAAAGACGCCGGAATCGCCAACGGCCAGAGCTCTGGAGACGACAATGATGACGTCAGATACGCTGCTCCAGATTGCGTATCGCCTGATACGCTTGTTACAAATGCGTATCCCAAGTACTGTAGCAGCATTCACAGCGTTATGATGACGTCATCACGCTGGTGGCAGTTGCGTGTCCCAAGATACGCTGTTACCTGTTGCGTGTCTGTGGCTGTTACTCTTTTACCAGAAGCGTGTCTCAAGACACTCCTTCATTAGTAGCGCGTCCCGTGGGTATTTAGGGCCGCCCGAGTTGGCGGTAGGCATTTTGGTAATGGGGATTGAAAAAAAGGTATTTTGGGCCATCACCCATTTTTTTAAATATATTCATGTATTAATATTTTTTTTTAATAAAATAATTGTTGTATTGAAAATAAAATTGTTAAGTAACCAAAATATTTAAATTGGATGAAAATGATTTTTTAAGTTTAGTGGTAAACTCTAATTTACTCTAATATATATTTATGAAAAGTGATAGGATTGCAGATTGCTGCAGTGAATGTTTGTAGTTCAGAACATTGAGATGATAACCAATTATTTGAATTGATAACTTAAATCATTGTGCTCATCAAGCTAAACTTGCATAAACATCTTCATTAAAGCCTTTCTATTCCCATAAGCACATAACATGGACTTGCTTTAGAAATTTCCAAGAATCTCTATGTCGTAGATCATTCAATCTATATTATTTAACTTTTTGCATGAAATATAATTTCTCATTCCTGGTGTATATATGCTTTCAGAACAGATATGATGCTGACAGAAAGGTCCAGCTCATTAATTCTACTTCCTCTGCTTCTCTACAGGCTAAACTTTTCAATGATGCTCCTCCCCCTGAATATGAGGTCAAAACATTAAATCCATAATTCAGAGAGTTGTATAACTATATTGGTATTCTTCTTTAGGATGTTAAACCTGTTCTTGATGTTCTTAAATGTATTAAGTATACCAAGTGTCTAACTTCTTTTAATTGAGATGTATTCCCGGAACAACAAATCTGAAATCAACCTGGTCAAAATTTTCTGATCCTTTGAACTTGAAGGGAGAAGAAGATTTAGCTACCAGAAAGTGGAAAATGATTTCTACTGTAAGTGTGCATCTAGACTTGTGATTTTATACTACATAGAAGTTTTATGTACTTGTTCAGGGACTAAAATTGCTTCTTTACAAGTTAGAACAACTTGACTCATGCCATTGCTTTTCTTTTATCCAAATTATTACAAATTGTACTAATATCAATCCATTTTTTTTAAATCAATAATAAAATTATACGAAATTGCCATTGCTTTTCTTTTATCCAATTATTACAAATTATACTAATATCAATCCATTTTTAGCAGGCTTCTATATATGTATCGGGCCGAGAGCATACATATGTCAGCATACGCTATCGTATCGTGGAAAATTTGTGCTTTAAGTAAAACTAACATGAAAGCCCGTGCAAAGCACGGGCACCATTTTAATTCATGTAATTTGAATTTTTTATTTTTCAAATATATGACCCGTAATTTTGAAACACTATATACTGACGATGTGATTTATTTGTGATTTTTTATGAAAAGTATTAGCTTAAACTTCTTAATTAAATTTCATTTACGATCATGACAGTATAATCACACCTAATAATTTAAAAAAATAACTTCAAAAGAGTGAAAGGCTGAACAATTCACAGTTTCTAGAATCTAACCATGAGTTAGTAAATTCACATGTGTTATATATTTAGGCAAGTGTTAAAATAAGAACCTATACTGAAATGAGAACTGAAAATTAATTTTAGGCTTTTATATTTTATATCTATATTTAATCTCAGCCACATATTCAAACATAATTTAATTCTTCACCTCCACCCTCATATATGCCCCCTCCAATTTCGGCGAATATTACACCATCACATGTAATACTCGACTATTATCACCACCTTTTTCTTTGTTTATGTATTCCATTTATCATCGGCATTCATGATCTCTCTCACACACACATAGCTAAGTGATCAAATAGAAACCAAATTAAAATATGAACCAAAACTAATTTAAGCCCTTAGATCAATCTAATCTAATGCCCCCCTCACCCTCCCATACATAATCCCACATAATCCCTTTTTTATTTAGAAAAAGGTGGTATTTACATTATATTAATATTATAGTAGAATTTATAAAAAAATATTATTGAAATCTAACTTCACTGTATTTTTCTCCATCTCCTAACGATCAGTTTGCATACCATATGTGCTATATTCTGACGTGATTTAGAATTTTTTTTATTTAGTTTCTAGTTCCTAGTCTAAGAGTGGTTTCTATTAGAGTAAAATCTTATATATATAATATGTGTGTTTGTGAAAAAGAGAGATATGAAGTGTGTGTATAAACCATCATCATTCTGCAATTTCTTCTTGTCATCAAATTGACTTACGAATATGTTCATCATCGAATTCCAGCCACATTCGTAATCATGCCTCCTCTAACTCAATCATCTCCTACTTTGTCATCACTCAATAGATATGAGTTTGTAGCGCCCATCGAGTCATTTTCACCCACTCTATCATCGTCAACACCATTACCAACACCTTCGAACTTGAACAAATTTTCAAATCTGGAATATTCTAGTAATTTGTGTTCAAAATTTTTAGTGATTTGGATTCAAATTTGGGTAACATGAGTTGAATTTTTGTTCATTTTGTTTTGGTTTTGGTGATTCTGGTGATGTTGATGTTGTTGCAATCGATATTTTGGTAACTTTGGTTGTGGTGCGTGATCGTGATGGTGTGCTAGTGGTGATATGTCAGAAATGATAATGATGGTGGTGTTAGCGATGTGTTGTTGGTGGCAGTGCTGATAGTGATAATGATATTTTTTTACTACAAAATGATGGATTTATATATCATGCATAATCCTATATTTTATTTCTTGAAAGAAGCTCTACAGGCAATCCAACAACTATATATACGTGTATATGAATATTACGTGTAGTTTTATTTTAAATACTCACTTATATTAATCTAAAATATATATACAATGTAATGTTATTTATAGAATCTATCTTCTTAAATCCAACCGTTTTTACATTCCCTAAATTCAACTAATTGATTATTATAACTTGTGCATTATATATAATGCAATATTATTTTTATTAAATATTTATCTTTCATCAACATAGTTGTAAATTTTAATCTTATAATTGTGTGTATTGCATCTATAATCTCATTTACCATGTTGTACTCTAACCAAATTATGTATCTTTTCAATTATATAATTGAATCAATATGATGTCTTCTCATATATAAATTATTCCATTTTTTCTTATACTAAATATAGATTATCCTAGAACAATCATAATAACCTATTTTAATGCAAGTGTATTTATATAAAATGCAATATTAAAATTTACTAAAATTTTGGCATGCAATTTTGTACAATATGATATATTCATCTAGTAAGTATCATATTTCAATAATATAGCTAGACAGTTTAAATCTCTAATTTTTTTATATAGTCTATAATCCATTTTATAATATTTCTAGCATAACTATTATCTAAATATCTATCAGTTAACCTATATGAGTGCAATAAATTTTGTTGTCTTCATAAAATTATATTTTTTTATTCAATTAAAATATTTTATCCGAAAAAATTAGAGTAGGGGTGTAATCAAGTCGAGTCGAGTCAAACAGTGTAAGACTCGACTTTGACCTCAACTAAAATGTTCAGTCGAGTTCGATCGAGCTTTAAATTTTAAGCTTAAAGATTGGTTCATAAAAAGTTCGATATGTCCGAACTCGGTTCTAAAACTCGAACTAATTTTACCCTTTTTCGGAAAAAGAATGAATATGAATGGTTCGATTCGGGTTCGGCTCAAATCAAAATATTAAATATTTGTGTTGAAATATATATAAAAAATATATAAAAGGTCAAAACGATAAAATCTCGATTAGGCTCGTGAACCTTACGAGCCGAGTAATTTGAAGTTCCAACTCGACTCAGTAAAGTATTTAAGCCCGAGTTCAACTCGAAAACTATTGAGCGAAATTCAAATATTTTATGAGCCTAGTTCGAGCAACTCACGAACATTTTGATTCATTTACACTCCTAAATGAGAATAACGATTATAAATCAAAGGTATATATTAGTCTTTTCAGAGTTGGTCAAAATATCATATTGGCCTACATTATATAAAATAGATAGATAACATAATTATTCTGTAATACTAAATTTTTGAAGAAATTTGTGATAATACTTTTCATGATTAGAAAGCGACGGATATGTTGATAATTTTATCTTGATTATATTTTAAAATGAATGTTAAATAGAATATAACAAATGAGGTCTTAGAAATGTAGTTGATGATTTTTAAAAAGATACAAAAAATATCTTTGGTGTAGTGGTTAATGATGTGAACTTAATCCATCTCTAACATAAAGGTCATGGGTTCAATTCCAATGACCAACTTTTTTTTTTACATTTTTATTTTTACATTTTTATGGTAAAAGGGTAAATATGTAACCTTGTTGGGCTCACATTATATCCTATTATATAATAAGAGTAAGAGGGATAATAAGAGAGTACTATCAAAGGTTAGAGGATCGATTCTCAACAACTACGTATTATTTAATAATTTTTTAGTGCTGTAAACTAATGTTGAATTTTTATGAAATATTATAAGTGTGTGTTTTATTAGAATCGAAAAAATTGATTTTCTACTTTTCGAAGGAATCATGCACTATTACATTCTTTTAGAAGTAGAAACTAGTAAATAGTAATCCACCAACAAACTCTTCCATTCAAATGGAAACATATAATTAGGAAAAATTAATATCGAATTAAAAGATTAAAAAGTGCGTTATATTTTCTCGTGTTATAAAAATTCTGTTTATGAAAATCTCCAATAAAATGTGATTCATTTAGGCTTTACAAATAATACAAAAATATTTTTCATAAAATTTCTATCCAAAGCAGTTTTAAGAAAACAATTCGAGATGGCGAGATTTTATTAAAAAAATATTTTTAAAAAACAAATTTTATTTGATCCACCGCCATCATTATTCGTTAGCCTGGACTCAAGCTGTCAATTAACCTTGGTGTCCAAGTTTGGTAATTAAGGAGCTTGAAAGGGCATTGTGATGTGAATGCCTAATTCCGTTCCTTTCGAAAAAAAAACTTTTATATAACTAAAATAAAAAAAGGTTTCATAATTGTACCAATTATTGAATTCAAACTCCGTTAAAAAGACTTGAAATTGGGTCGATTTCATACCTAAACCAAATTCAAATACATGTTCGAGTTTATTTAAATATATAAATTTAAATATGTCTCCAACTCGGAAATTAAATTGATAGGAGAGAGATTTAAAATATATTTAATTATTATTATCAGTTGTAGATAAAATTTTGAAAAACAGATGCGTGTTGGTTATTTACTTTTCCAAATTTTCTGTTTTAAAAGCAATATTTTATTTAGTAAACTCATATGTCCTCTTGACATGACCTAAACCAATCTTTTCATAATTTCGAGAATAAAGATATATAAATCTTCTGATTATGAAAATTTCAAATATGTATTTTATCTCGAATCTAACTATAGATAAAATAGATGAATATTTAGAATTATATATAGATCTATTCTTCAAAATTTTTATTAAAAAAATTTATGCATTTGCATAGACCTAAAACTAAAGAGAGAAAAAGTGACGAATAGTTATGTTGAGATATCTGTTAGATTTAGGAAATCATTTTATTTTGGTTTAAATTTTCAAAATATTCGTTTTAATATTTAAATAGGTCCCCCTAACAACCAAATACAATTTTAAATATTAGATTCCATAATTTTCATTTATCTATTTTAAGATCTGACGATCTTTATTATTTCGATATGTAATAGTAAAACCAATGTATAAAATCAAATTAATATTTATTATAAAGATGAAAATAATTTTTAAAAAATGTGATAAATAAAAAAGATCGAATGGAATCTTTGGAAAGGGCCAAGGGTTACGTGTGTCCAAATATAAAATGAAACAAATAAACCTCAGATCAACCAGGGTGTGTCCAAAGATTTCGAAGAAGTACAATCAACCGCGACCGAACACAGATCCTCAAATGAAATGCGATACTTACATAACTACGAAAATTGAAGTGGCCCATTCTTTAGAAGTATAGAAGTTGCTTACAAGTTCAGATGAACAGGCTTCTACATCTTCCACATCACCTGTAAGTCCATAAAGTTATAGCTAAACATTTACTATTAACTGCGGGTCAAGTTTATTACTCATGTACGCATCCCTGTGTTGTTGTGCTCATCATACATGTAGATCTGTAATGTATAATTAACAACATACACAACAAATTAACAACAAATTAACTATCCATGTAGATTTGTAATTTTGCAAACAAACAAATTTAAAATGATACTATATTACACAAAATGGTCCCATTCATGTGGCCGGCTCTTATCATATGTGATTTAAAGTTGACCAAGACTCGATTAAATTTCAAGATTATTCCTTACAATCATTAAGACCATAACTTGATTAGCACCAAAAAAAAAGAAAGAAAGAAAGATTAACAAGAAATTCAAGAAACATGGCTGAAGCAATTGCATCTGATCTTGCTGCTGGACTGATTCGCAAGCTTGTTTCACTTGTAACTAATGAAGTGGTTCAGGTCTGGAAACTTCACGAAGATTTGGAGACACTGCGTGAGAGATTTGAATTAACTGGTGCTCTCTTGAACGATGCTCATTCCCAGAACTTAATCATGTCTACTGCCAAGATGTGGTTCAACAAACTTGAACACGTTGCTCGTATAGCTGAAGCTTTTATGGATGAACTTGAGTATGAAGTTACTCGAAGAAAAGTAGAGAATCAAACATATCATAAGGTAAGGAACTTTTTCATTCCTTCTAAAAACAGCATATCATATCGTTTCAAAGTGGCTCGAAAGATCAAGTATATTAATACTTCCTTTGACAAGATTTGTAAGTGGGCGAGTGATCTCGGACTTAAGCCAGTAGAGCACTTAAGATCTGTTGTGCCACATAAAGAGATACGCACCACCCCACCCTTTGAAGACCAGTCACTAATAGTGGGAAGAGATAATGATATATCTTTCTTAGTCAATATGGTGTGCAGCAAAGATGAAGAGGAGTTACCAGTGAATGCAATACTAGGGATGGGAGGCCAAGGCAAGACTACTCTGGCTCGTATAGTTTACACTAAAGATGCTGTAACCAATATGTTCCCTAATAGGATGTGGGTCACAATATCAGATGATTTTGATTTCATGAGAATTTTAAATCAAATGGTATCATCGCTAACTTCAAGGCCATCTGTGTTGGAAAATGCAGAAGGTATAATCAAAGATCTCCAAGAAAAGCTGCAGGGGAAAAAGTTTTTACTTGTACTGGATGATGTTTGGAATGAGAAACCAGAGGAGTGGGAGAAGTTGAGGAATTCTCTGCTTGCTGTTGGTGGTGCGAGAGGCAGCAGTATTTTAGTCACCACTCGTAAGCAGGAAGTCATTGATGCCATGCGATGTTCTGATCCTTATCTTTAAAGGAGTTGACTGTTGAAGAGTTTATGGGGAACAAGTTTGCATCATGGATAAAAAAGATGACCAATTTGGTTAAAATCACCTTGAAAAATTGCAACAGGTGTGAAGTATTTCCACCACTGGGTCATCTTCCTAAACTGAGGACAATGGAAATAGATGGGATGAAAAATGTCAAGGTTATCGGGAACAATTTTTGTGTAGGTGTAGACAGTGGCGCCCTAAAAGCAGTTACAACAACACTGTATCCATCATTGATCAAACTCTCTTTGTGGGAATTGCCAAAGCTAGAAGAATGGGTGGAGACAGTTTTAAGTACCGGGGTTATCGGCCAAAGTGTTTTCCCTAAACTTGAGAAATTGTCACTTAGGGGATGTCCACGGTTAAGAAAGATCCCGGATAGTAGCTTTCCGTGCTTGAAGGAGTTGGTAATGGAGAGCAGCAGCATGATACTAGAATCTCTGAGCACAAATGTTAGCTCACTCACCTCTCTATGGCTGCAAGAAGATTCATCTTCTTCGTGTTGGAACATGGAATCTAGAATTAACGCGCTCTTGAAAAACAATTCCCTGTCTTTGACTTATTTACTCCTAGAAGACTGCAAGGATTTAAAACGGCTGACCCTTGGTGTCTCTCTTGAAACCTTATGTGTATATAATTGCCCGCATCTAATAAGTATTAATTCAGTTGAAGAAGGGTCGGCAGTTGGTCTCAAATCTCTTATTATTAGTCGACTCCCCTCCACCCATTTGGATGGGGTATTTGCCCATATTTCCACGCTTGAAAAATTGGATTTAGGTCGATTCTCGGATGAATTGGAAGAATTTACATGCCCATTTTCTTCTGTAATTTCTTTTCCTAACCTAACCCAGCTACGACTGTTTGGGTGGGAAAAGGTAAAGTCAATAGCAATCTTTGACCAACTTCAGTTCCCTGCTTCGACTATTTTAGATATAAATGATTTCAAAGGAGTGAAAGCTCTCCCGGATTCAATAACAAAAATTCCATCTCTCAAGAAATTATTTATCTGGCATTGTGAGATTTTGGAGAGTTTGCCTATGTTTGAACAATCTCATGGCCTTGAATACATGCAGATATATGGGTGTCCAATTCTGAAAGCAAGATGTCGCAAGGAGAGTGGGTCAGAATGGTTTAAAATTCAACACATCCCAGATGTATGGATTCGTTAGAGCTACCGGGACTGGATTTTGGTCAGTCTTTAACCCAATCCACAACGGGACTATTTCTCTCTTATTTTAGTTCAAGTCTTATCTGCACAAAAGGAAATATGCTCATTTCTTAGTTTAGTTTAAGTTGTTACTTTACAAATTTCTAGACTTGTATTTCCAATTATGCAAAATGTCACTTCTATTGTTTTGAATTTTAAATTGAAATATGTTCATTTAAATTGGATTTTCTGAACATTAAATAAAATTATATCCCTGCACAAAGAACATTGGTTCAGTAACCTTGTTACACAAAGGTTTTTCTAGGATTTAACGACCACTGTATGTTTCCAAATACCTATTGCATAAAGCTCACTGTGGTGCTGGAATTACGTAACTTTCATCAATCTTTTCATATTTGCTTTTGCCTTGTGCCTGTTTCTAGGGGTGGAATGTGCAGTTCTGGAGAAAATTTGAGTTTCTCGAGACATCCACAGGCACACTTCATTCATAACCGTTCAATCGAGGTTGGTTTTCTAAAAATTGTAATATAGTATGGTTATTTAGTGTAAACTTTTCTAGATTACAATCATTGACAGACTGCAATATTGATTATTGAAGTTTAGGAATCATAAATAGGATTTTTTTTGAGTTATCCTCTCCGATAAGTTTGTAATATCTATCATAAATTTCCATTTTCTAGGTTGGAATATTAGGTGGTACCAAATGTTGTTTTATTAATATATGAACTTGGGAAAAATATGAACTCTCTAGGAACATTTTTCTTGATTGTGTTTGCTTTAAGTTTGAGTGTATTTTTAGCCCGTCTTGTCAGTAATATCAACAGACAAGATTAAGATTACTGTAGTATGTTTTTGCAAACTTAACAAAGTTATCAAATACCCTAAACAACAAACCAAACACAACCACCAACTCTTGCGTTAGATCATGTATTTGAATTGGGTTCCAAAAGTGATCAGGGAAACCTTGAGAGAAGTGTTGGGGATAATCTGGAGGGAACCGGGAATTTAACATGGACACATATACACATAGCAGACCCTTCAAAACTTGAAATTATATTAATGTTATAGATATATATTCTGTGGATTGCAATTTAATTTCACCTTACATGCCGTCTGCATATCTTTAGTCTTGCTTCTTGAACAAATTATGCCTCGCTATGTGTAGTTTTCCAGGCCAAAATTTTGCACAGCGCTACTTCCTCTCAAGATTAGTGTTCAAACACTCAAATTCATAATTTAGAGCTTTGGGGAAATTTGTACACACTGACCATGACTACGAAAGTTATTGAACGACCTAATCCCTTCAGGTGCAGGAAAATGAAATCTATACTCTTCTCTCTGTCGTGTAGTGTTACAGATTGACCAGCTTTATCCATCACATCTCACTTTAGGATAGATTTGAAGGAACATTGACCTTCTAGGCTGCATCATGCATGTCAGTTTTCTTAAGTAGTTACGTCTTACATTCTAGGTAGTAGAAAAAATCACTTGGCATGCCACTATATAAGTATTAGATATTTTTTGTACTAATATATGATGTTTTGGACGTGAAATGAAAAGTTTTATGCCAGACTCGAAGCTTGCATCTTCTGCACTTGTATTAGATTTAATAGTTTTTTCAAAAGAACATGCTAGGCACGCCAAAAACTGACCAGATTGGTAAAGCACATATTTTTTTGCATCAGCACAAAACTTTAACATTCTCCGGTTGTCCATTTTTTCAGCTACCACACGAGAGTATGCACCACTGGGGAGGTTAATTGAGGGTTGCTGCCAGGAATTGTTTGTTCACAAACTAGTTCATTGAAGTTTATATGTATGACCAGTGTTTTGGTCAGTGATATTTGAGGACGCAGAAAGATGTGTACTGGGCAAATAATGTAGATGATTTTAAGAGGTTAAGAGGTAATCATCTCTTAATTCGTTGGTTTTGCCTGTAAAGTGACAGGATTGCAGATTGCTGCAGTGAATGTCTCTAGTTCAAAACATTGAGATGATGGCCAATGATTTGAATTGATAACTTAAATCGTTTTATTGTGCTCATCAAGCTAAACTTACATAAACATCTTCATTCAAGCCTTTCAATTCCCATAAGCACATAACATGGACTTGCTTTAGAAATTTCCAAGAATCTCAATGCCAGGAATTGTTTGTTCACAAACTAGTTCATTGAAGCTTGCATCTTCTGCACTTTTATTAGATTTAGTAGTTTTTTCAAAAGAACATGTTAGGCATGCCAAAAACTGACCAGATTGGTAAAACATGTATTTTTTTTTGCATCAGCACAAAACTTTAACATTCTCCGGTTGTCCATTTTTTCAGCTACCACTCGAGAGTATGCACCACTGGTGGAGGAATCGTAGATCGACAAAGCCTTCAGATCATCAGTTATTTCTAATATTTTGGCATGCAGCATGCCTGCTTATGTAAACGCCAACCCCAACTGAAATTCGCTTGTTTGGATGGCCAAGTGATCGACCCACGTGTCTCGTAATTTTCATTATGTACTACTTTTTCTTATCCTTCCCATGGATGTAAACATTACTATCATCTTTTACTTTTCATCTCCGATATGTAATGTTACTGTTGTTAATATTATTAAGAAGCTCCTTTGTTTGAAAATTTCTGTATGATCAACTTTAAAACTGTCATAACATGATTCTATGAATCGATATAAAGACAGATTTTTCAATTCTAATTCAAACTTTTCACCCTTCTAAAGTGGCAAATGGACTTATAGTGTTTCACATTCATTTTCATAATATGCTGGTATTCTTTGTTCCACTTATTGTTAGTCGTTACAGTGTTACACATTACCCAATTAGGCTGTTCGCTTGGAACTTGTGGCAAATTAAGCTATTAGCTTGGAACTTGTTTAAGTATGAAGTTAGTATATTGGTTGTGTTGCTATCCCATACATTGCTGTTTTGTAACTTTTTCTGTGACTACTCAAGAAGTGGAGATGTATTTATATACTCGTGTTTTGTTCATTGCCAATGAAGGTTTTTCAGCTTGATAATCCTGAAATTTAAGAAAGTCAAGTGTTTAATAAAGATCTAGGGATTATGCAGCTCATTTGTAAATTGCCTTGATATAATAATATTATATCTCTTCTACTGAAATCATATCCATTTTAGGAATTGCCTGATACATTTAACAATGCTGTTGTAATATTATCTAAAGACGCTATTGTTGAGTATACAACAACGAAAGCAAAACCCAAAGCGAATAAACAAGAACAAGAAAATAACGACAATCACACAAGACAAAGATTTACGTGGTTCGGAAATTCCTACTCCACAAGCCGCACTAATTTTGTATTGATCTCTCACATTGTATTGTGTTGTGTTATGTTACAATTACACGAGTATTTATAAGAGAAGAAACTGGGTCAAAATAAATCAGAGTCTAATTCTGAAATTCCTAACTCTAATTAGAGTACAATTCAGGAATTCCTAACTCAAGTCAGAATCCAATTCTGAAACCTAATAGACTCCACAAACCCAACAATCTCCCACTTGGAGTCTGACCACATCTTCACTTCACTCTTGTAAATCTAGTAACAAATAATCCCTCGATCAATAACTCTAACTAGTGCAGCGCCTTCTCATCAATCAGTTCTGAAGGCCAGTTGAAGCTATGCAAAGATTCAACTTTTCATTAGTAACCACCTTAGTCAACATATCTGTAGGATTCTTTGAACCAAGGATTTTCTTCAAGGACAAAGTACCATTGCTAATCAACTCTCTTGTAAAGTGATATCTCAGCTGAATATGCTTCGTCCTAGCATGAAACACAGGATTCTTCGCAAGATGAATAGTACTCTGATTGTCGCTATACAAAGCACTGTCCGCCTGTTTCTTGCCCAACTCCTCAAGAAAATTCTTCAACCAAATCATCTCCTTGCTAGCTTCAGAGATAGCCATATATTCTGCTTCTGTGGTTGAAAGAGCAACACTCTTTTGAAGTCGAGACATCCAACTAATTGATGTGCCACCCAACGTGAAAATATATCCCGTAGTACTTTTTCTTGTATCCAAACATCCACCCAAATCTGCATCAGAGAACCCTTCCAAGATAACATCTTTCTTGCTGAAACATAATGCAACCTTGGATGTGCCTTTCAAGTAGCGCAACAACCACTTGACTGCTTCCCAATGCTCTCTTCCTGGATTAGACATGAACCTGCTAACAACTCCCACTGCATGAGCAATATCTGGCCTTGTACACACCATAGCATACATCAAACTGCCAACTGCAGATGCATACGGAACTTTAGCCATATCTTTCTTGCCTTCATCCGTTTTAGGTGACTGCTTTTTCGTGAGATTAAAGTGAGTCACCAACGGTGTACTTCTGGTCTTCGCATCCTGGACACTAAATTTCTGCAACAATTTCTCAATATACTTCTCTTGAGATAATTTCAAAGTACCTTCAGATCTATCCCTTATGATGCTCATACCAAGTATCTGTTTTGCCGCACCCATATCCTTCATCTCAAACTCCTCAGACATCTGTCTCTTTAACCTGTTAATTTCCCTCATGTTTGATCCTGCTATCAACATGTCATCAACATACAACAACAATATGATATAAGATGAATCAAATTGTTTAAAATAACAACAATGATCCATAGCACTCCTAGTGTACCCATTCTTCATCATAAAGCTATCAAACTTCAAGTACCATTGTCTTGGCGCTTGTTTCAAACCATACAAGCTTTTTATAAGCTTGCAAACAAGGTTTTCTTTCCCAGCTACCTGAAATCCTTCTGGTTGTACCATGTAGATATCTTCCTCAAGATCACCATGTAAGAATGCAGTCTTAACATCTAGTTGTTCTAGATGTAACTCCTCTGCAGCCACAATACTTATCACAATTCTAACAGTAGTCATCTTAACAACCGGAGAAAATATATCAGTATAGTCAATACCCTTTTTCTGTTGATAACCCTTGACTACTAACCTCGCCTTGTATCTCTTGCTGCCATCAGGTTCTTCTTTGATCCGGAACACCCACTTATTCTGTAAAGCCTTCTTTCCTGCTGGTAACTCTGTTAAAGACCAAGTCTCATTCTTCTCAAGAGAACTCATCTCTTCTTCCATGGCTGATTTCCACTGAACTGAATCATTCACTTGAACTGCCTCTGAATAACACTGAGGCTCTCCATCCTCGGTCAATAACATATAATATGTTGAAGGAGAAAATCTTTGTGGTGGCCTCACAATTCTGCTAGATCTTCTTACCTCAGCCTGTGGAGTAACTGGAACTGTGTCATTACCATTCCCCAAACTCCCACTATTTCCTGCAAGATCTTCTTCTGTAATCTCTTCAAGCACTGCTTTCTCTTTCTCATGTTGTTCCTTTGCAAACTCAGAATCGACTGCAAGCTTATCCTTGTACACTGCACTTTCGTTAAAAGTAACATCTCTACTTCTAACGACCTTCTTCGTTAGTTCATCCCAGAAACGGTAACCCATATCATTTGAGCCATAACCAATGAAGATACACTTCTTTGCTTTTGGATCAAGCTTGTCCCTGTCAGAATCTTTAACACGCACATAAGAAACACAACCAAAAACTCGCAAGTGTGAAAGATTTACCTCCTTTTTCTGCCACTCTTCTTCAGGAATCTTGAACCCCAAAGGAACTGACGGTCCTCTGTTTATGAGATACGCTGCTGTGCTAACTGCATCTGCCCAAAAAGTCTTTGGAAACCCTGCATGCAATCTCATACTCTTGGCCCTCTCATTCAAGGTTCTATTCATGCGCTCTGCAACACCATTCTGCTGCGGTGTCTCTGGAATTGTTTTGATCATTCTAATTCCATATTCTGCGCAATAGCTTTTAAACTCATCACTACTGTACTCACCACCATTATCTGACATCAAACTCTTAATCTTCAAACCGGTCTGATTTTCAACTTCGGTCTTCCACTTCTTGAAAGTAGCAAACACATCTGATTTATTCTTCAAAAAATAAACCCATACCTTTCTAGTGGAATCGTCAATGAAAGTGACATAGTAGCGAGATCCTCCCAATGACGCAACTGTTGTTGGACCATATACATCTGTATGAACTAGCTCTAGCCTCTCAGCCTTGGTTGTCCTCCCTGATTTTGCAAAAGTAACTCGTTTCTGCTTTCCAAGAACACATGGCTCACAGAACCCAACTTCCACATTCTTCAGCTCTGGAATCTTCCCCTTCGAAACTAACAGCTTCATACCCTTTTCACTCATATGACCAAGTCTTTGGTGCCACAAAGTTGAAGACCCAATCTCATCAGCAACTGTATTTGCTTCATAGCTAGATTGTACAACTACGTACAACGTCCCCTTTTTCTCTCCACGAGCAACAACTAGATTCCCCTTTATAACCTTCCACTGTCCGTCTCCGAAAGTAACTCGATACCCTTCCTTATCTAACTGACCCACAGATATCAACATCTTCTTCAGTCCAGGAATGTACCTTATATCTTTTAACGTCCAGCTAGTCCCCAAAGAGGTCTTGAGATTAATATCTCCCATGCCCATAATATCCAGAGTCTCATCATCAGCAAGACGGACTTTACCAAAATTTCCAAGTCTGAAATTTAACATCAAATCCTTGCAAGGGGTAGCATGGAAAGATGCACCAGAATCCATAACCCATGATTCAACCGAACATTCAACACAACAAATCAAAGCATCGTCACTCACCACTTCTTCAACTACATTAGCTGAATTATCCTCTTTCTTCTTTCCTTTAGGAGCAGCGGGAGCCGTACACTGATTTCTGAAGTGACCTTTCTTTTGACAATTCCAACAAACAATCTCCTTGCGATCTTTGGACTGTCCTCTCTTCTTTGACTTCGATCTGCTACG
The DNA here is from genome assembly GCA_036435485.1 of Saposhnikovia divaricata. Lineage (NCBI taxonomy): Eukaryota > Viridiplantae > Streptophyta > Magnoliopsida > Apiales > Apiaceae > Saposhnikovia > Saposhnikovia divaricata. The sequence goes on along the minus strand of CM071597.1, from coordinate 5,528,325 downwards.
CCCCCGATTCTGCCCCCTATCGGACTTTCTGCCTCTACTCTCAGTACTCAACAAGGAACCTGACGACTCTCCTGAGTTTCTCCTACGAATATATTCTCCAAGAATCGCATCTCGAACTCCATCAAAAGTCATCTTACTGCTCCTAGATGAATTACAAATAGCAGTGACAAATCCTGACCAACTATCAGGTAACGAGGATACCAACAATAAGGCTTGTACTTCATCATCGAATTTAATATCCACTGATGTCAATCTTGATAGGATAGAGTTAAATTCGTTCACATGATCAGCAACACAATCACCTTCATTCAATTTTGTGGCAAACAACAAGCGACACAAATATACCTTATTCGAAGCAGACGGCTTCTCATACATATTTGATAACGCCTTGATCAATCCATAAGTTGTCGTTTCCTTGACGATATTGTAAGCAACGTTCTTCGCCAAAGTCAATCTGACAACACCCAGAGCCTGTCTATCCAATAGCTTCCAATCTTTCTCATCCATCTTTTCTGGCTTCTTCTCCTCCAGCGGTTCGTGTAGTTTTTTCTGATACAAATAATCTTCAATTTGCATCTTCCAAAACCCAAAATCTCTGTCATCAAATTTGTCGATCTTTACTTTCCCTTCTTCTGCCATCGCTCCCACTCGCCTGAAAACCTAGGCTCTTGATACCAGTTGTTGAGTCTACAACAACGAAAGCAAAACCCAAAGCGAATAAACAAGAACAAGAAAATAACGACAATCACACAAGACAAAGATTTACGTGGTTCGAAAATTCCTACTCCACAAGCCGCAATAATTTTGTATTGATCTCTCACATTGTATTGTGTTGTGTTATGTTACAATTACACGAGTATTTATAAGAGAAGAAACTGGGTCAAAATAAATCAGAGTCTAATTCTGAAATTCCTAACTCTAATCCTAACTCTAATTAGAGTACAATTCAGGAATTCCTAACTCAAGTCAGAATCCAATTCTGAAACCTAATAGACTCCACAAACCCAACAGCTATTTCACATACTTGTTACAGCCTGTGGACTATGAGCTTTCAGAGGCTGCACAGAAGAAGAAGTTAATAATCCATGGACCAAGAATCCTCTGAAAATGGAGGTTGGCAATGTCAAACATCTAGTATTAGCTCTTAAGGTAAGGGAAAAGAAAAGATACAGGGATACATAATACTTTATGTTTCTATCCATGAAGTAATCAATTGTTTTCTTGGTACCTTGTACAGGTTAGAAGTGTACTTGATCCTTGTGAGGATGAGATGATGATATGCAAGATGATAATGTCAGCTTGGGGGCCAATTCTGTTGAAGGAGATGCAAGTGACTCGGAAACTGAGGTGAACCATACGTAATTAGGTCGTTATAGCTGGTCTTAAACTACAGTTTATGTAATTATCAGAAACTTAATCAAGGTTGGTAACACTATTATTTGTAATTTTCTTTCAGACCATAGATGAAGGCCAGTATGTAGTTGCACCAGTAGGTAAGTTGCATGTCAGCATCTTTGGATTTATAATATTGATTTAAGATTATGAATTGTCATGCCAAAGCTAGTCCTTGCAGACAAAGAAAGGGTTCAAAAAAATCAATCAACAATTGATGATGGTACGCAGCATCGTATAAAATTGTAAAATAACACCTTGCTGGCATCAAATTATGAACGTAATGAAGTAATTTAACATGTTGAACTTGCCAATTTGCAGATGATACTCAGGATCCAATTGAAGATGAAGAGCAGTTTTGTCGAGTAAAAGAGTGCATTAGTTCTTACCGTCTTGGCATTGTCGAGCTTGCAGATGTTCTCTCAAATTTCTCTACATATCAGTGGTATAGACTCATTTTTTCTCTTAAATGTGGATTACATGAGTTCTACATTAACTGGTTGGCTGCAGCAATCTTGACAAACCAAGTTCTCAGTTTACTTATAATTCCTACTTTCCATGGTTGCAGGTGCTTATTGAAGGTACATGGAGGTTTCAATCAATATACAAAGTTGTAAGAAAAAGGCGTCTACCCTGTAGCTTTACCCTGGGCAAATTTAACTAGTCTATTTCATTTTGACTGGTTTCAGAAGTTATGGACAAGATGGTAAAGGAGGACACTCTAACAAAAGTGGAACAAACACTTACATTATCATTTATCAATCTGAAGGTGCTTTCTCTAACTTGCATAATCCATGCATCTCCTAATTTAGGTTTTTCTTCCCTAATCCTCATTGTCATATAAACTACGGTTCCAGAAATCTGACTAGCCAAACATGGATGAGGATCATATGTAAATGAAGGTAATATGGACCGACAGTTTTATGCAAATATAATTAATAAATAATAATGCAGTGCCTTTGGTTAAATTTAATAATTTCCTTGGATGTAAATATATAGTCAATAAAATAAATAATCATCTGAACTTCATTGGTCAGGGCACTGGGCACATAGAGCAATATGCACTGTACATAGAGCAATGGCAAATTTGATAATGTCATCAACACCTTAGACACACACACACACAGACAACCAAAAGAGGGATACACAAAATAAACAGAATACAAGAACCTCATTTCTTGGTCCATGTAGAAAAGTTAAAGACAACAACTATATAATCAGTTTGCAAAAAGAAAGACAGCAGATACAGCATACAGGGAAGTGGAATCCATTCATTTATCATTATTAGCCTTGTATGGCACAATTCAATATGTTCAATATATATTGTACTGATTACATCACCCTTCAATGCTATTAAGCTACAATAAGGCACACTGGTCGGTAAATAATCTGCAAGCTATGTGGATGGAAAGGAGATGTTGGCAGGTTCTGGTGGGGATGGCCTGCAGAATTAACCTCCGAAAGCACTGGAAATATTTAATGTGGACCTGCTTCTGGATAAGACTTAAAGGTTTACAAACTAAAATATACATAAGCTTAACTAACAATCCTTAAAATGCTCATCAGCGATTCAACTTCATGAGTAGGACAGTGAGAATGAAATTAGCCGAAGGATCATGAGAAGACCAAGAAACAAGAAACAAATCTTCAGTACAGATTTCGTACCCTGTTGTTGATACGAATGTTGATAAAAACCATGAGCATATCCTCCATGAAATGAAGTAGAGAACAGGTAAGGGACACCAGAAGTAGCTCCATACATAGTAGCATCATGAAATCCATGAACTTGGAAGTTAAAGAATGATGGGATGACACCTAAAAGAGCAGACAGTGTTAAGTTGCCGAATCTAGTGGTTGGCATTGGCATAAATCCCCCAACTGAATTAAACTCTTCTTCTTGTCGGAAAAAGTTTGTTTCTGGAGCAGGAGCCGTTTCAGGTCTCTGTCCTGTAGGGCGACTGGGAATAACATCTCCAGGTACCAATCGCGTACTAAGATCAGAACTTTGTTTTCCCCGCCCATATATAGGAACCAACTTCTCCTCTTGTACAAGTGCCTTACAAACTGGGCACTCGGGGGAAACTGAATGAATATGCAGCCATCGATAAAGACAGGGCCAACAGTAAAGATGACCGCAGAGAGTCACAGTCGGATCTTGAGCTAATTCGAAGCAGATATTGCACTCAAAAACACCCATTTCCATGTTATTGTCACTTGAACAAGAGGGATCACTTAGGTTTTCAAAAGCACTAGCCATATCCATACCCTTGGTAACTCCAAAATTCCTGTCCATCCATACATATCACAGATCAACATTTTTTTTCTGTAACAAGATAATCCACAATACTATATTTTTCTATCAGTGTTACAAGATTGGAAATTGCTTAGAAACAATTAAGTAATATACACACACAGCTGGATGAGGCAATATCGAAGAGCTTAAATCCACAAAAGCAAAAAACCCGCATCAATGCCAATTAAACAAATAACAATATTATAAAACAAAGTACAAATGTATCCTAAATAAACATAAATAACCTTGATGCTGATTTGGGGATCATCTAAATCTCATAGTATGCAATCTCAAGACTGCATCTAACAATAAACCAAGTACAACAAAACAACAAAGCTGGATTTTCAGAATCATACATATAAACAAACACATACACATTCACAATCTCACATTTCAATGAAAATCCATGATAATTAACCAATAAAATACATAAAGATTGATTCTTTATCATAAAAAAAAACTCCAGATTCTACCCTAAAAATCCAAACTGCAATTTATGATGGAAACACAAAATCTTGATTGATTGGCCCAATTTAGCCACACAACATAAAACCAAATTCTTGTTCTTGTACCACAATAAGCAAATCAAGCAATTATCAAAACACACACACACACATACACAGAGTAACAAAACCAACTAAATAATTTCCTCAAGTTTCTCAGCAAACAAGAACAAAATTCAAACGGGCTTTTCATGCAAGAAAAAAAAAAGATGACCCACAAATTTGGAGAGTTAAAAGCAACAACAAAAAAAATAGAGTGAAGCAGATCTAAATTATAACATAAATGTAAGGTAAAGATAAAACATACCCACAAGCTTATAACAGCATTAAGCACATATATGCATACATGTTTTATATATGCATATTAAGAGAAGATGAAGGGGGGAAGGAGAGAAAGGGAATGACCTGAAGAAATGGAGGGAGCACGTTGGATAAATCGTCGGGAAAAATCTACGGGAATTAATTAAACTAACAAACTTAAAGGGAACATAAAAAGTTTATTAATTAGTACTCCTGTTTTAGATTAGAAAAGATAATTAAACTACACATAAAGCTGTTATGCATTGTTATATAAATCGGCGATTTCTGAAAAATTGCCGATAAATTGGTCAAAAATTGGTCACAATTTTGGAATTGATTCGGTCGATTTTACAAAAATCATCGATTAATCATCGATTTTTCAACCAAATCACCCGATAAATCGTAAATAAGTATCTCAACCGAATAATTCCGATTTCCGAAATCTGCAGCACTGATGTTATGTAATAAAAAGAGTCTAGATATCATTATACGCTCGAAATAAATCCTAAAAAATTTCTAAATAATATATGACACAAATAAGATTCATATATATGCACGAAAATCAATCTCATTTACGAAATTTTGATAATTCGATATTTAGAACAATTTTGGGACTAACATTCTCGTCAAAAAAACAGAGTTGGGAGTCAGTAGTCACATCAGGTGCAACGTGCACGGCTGCTGTCATGGGGCCATAGCTTAAAAATCAGTGCAAGTAAGGTTAAAACTTAAATTAAATCAAGTTAATTTACTCGTTTTTCAGAACTAGAAGAAGTTTAAATTCTTTTTTTGAACATAAAAAATATGATGCTTTTTTAATATCAAAAACAAGTTTAATCAAAGAAACTTATTTTTATTTTAGAATTTCAATTTGGTTTTCAAAATTGGATTGAAAACTTTTTGTATGAAAATTTATAGATGGGCTTGATGTGCCTGAGGTTGTACTCATGAGTTTAAAAGGTTTTTAATATAAATTTAAGGGAATATATGTAAATTAATGTAAACAAATATATTTATAAAATTGTCTTTGCGGGACCACTTATTTTATAGAAACAAAATATTTTAACCTCAGGATTCTTCCCTGAGGACAATCTCAGGCCCAATTTTCTCATTTATAAATTTACAACGCTAATCTATTTTTCTGCCAATAGATCTCTTGGTAACAAAAATGTAATATTCAGCCAACGGAAATTGAGCGATTTTGTAATTCTTTTCTTCAGATTTCTTTCTGTTTATTATTTCTGACAAAAAGTTTTCAAACGCAATACAAAAAAAATTTAATACCATTGAATGTTATGAATCGAACACACAAATTTTGCTCGTCTATAACCAATATCACTTCCGCTATGTCTTACGATTTAAAATATATTAATGAATTAAAAAAAAGGAATAGTTTCAAAATTACCCATGTTAACTATTAGATTTTTAAATATATACTACCAACCTTTCTAAAATTTTAAAAATACCGACCTTGTCTTCAAAATTCCAAAAATACTACATTCCTCAATTGCAACTGTTTCAACCTCATTTTCAACTTCGATACTACAAATTTCTGATTGCAAGTTCCGGGTTTCAAATGTCATTTTCGACAACTTTTTTGGAATCAAATATATATATATATATATATATATATATATATATATATATATATATATATATATATATATATATAGGCAACAGGTCAGGAGCCAAGCTGGGATGGGAGCCAAGCTTCCTCAATGAAACATTGCTACAGGTCATTTCCTCAATGAAACATTGCTGCCACCCAGTTTTCCCAAAGAAACATTGCTGCAGCAATATTAAAATTTAATGGCAAAACTACCCTTAATCAATAATTAATATTTCTCTTATTAAGCATATTTATTTATTAATTAGTAATCAAATAAAAAAATCAGAAACATATTTACTACAATATTTATATTAATTGAGACCCCAACTTTTTCTAATTTTTTTTTTTGAAAACAACTTTTTCTAATCTAACAACTTTTTTGAAAACAACTTTTTCTAATCTAACAACTTTTTCTCAACATCTTTTTCTTTAACCATTCATTCATTTTAGTAAACATTAAATTAATTAACTACCACCACTTGATGATGGACACAGGACATGAGAGTTAAATTTTTATTTTTCCCGAACTTGAAGCAATTCCACTTTTTTAATTCGATGGTTTTATTTTTCAGTTTACATGCCCTTTCGAGTTTCGACCAAAAAATATTTTATGTATGAAGTACATGCTTCTTTTGTAAATATCTACTTTTATGAAAATTCGAATAAACTATTAATCAAATAATGAGAAAATCTATTTATATTATAAATCCTTCATCCAAAAGAAGCAAAATTACACCCCTCTTCTCAACTTCATTGTCAATCAATCGTATACTCTCACTCACTCCATTTTTTATTAAATGATGTATCATGACATGGAAAATTTTGATTTTTTACCAAATTCTAATTTTTTATTAATATATATGTGACACGTTAGCATTTAAAAAAAATTTGGGATTTTTAGCATTTTCCTTTCGTTAAACAAGACATCACAATAAATATTTTCTAATTGTTATTGTTGAACCACAAACAATTATCATTTTAGATTGATTTAAATATAAAAAAATTAATCTTTAAACTTATAAATTGAAAAACGCCCGTATTACTTGTTTTTCCTCTTTTTTACATGTACTTCGAATTTTCATTTTTTTTTCTTAAATCACAATTTTATTTCTTAACGAATATTATTCACCTTTTCAATGTTTTCTTAACGAATATTATTCACCTTTTCAATGTTTTATTAACGAATATTAAATCAATTTTACATAATAAATTAAACATCACATATTAAAAAAATTAAACACCTTTTGCATTTTTAAATTAAATTTAAAATTGAAAAATATTAAAATCATTTGTCTTCCTCCATTTATTTTAAATTCATATTTTTACCGTGGTTTGCAATTTTAAAAAATATTTTCAAAATAAAAAAAATTGAAAAAAAGGGGACTTCCCAGGGGGTCACCCATCCTGAAATTGCTTCAGCTCAAGCACGTTTAACTTTGTAGTTTCGATGCATATCAACCCACCCGGCCAGGAATGCCACATCTGCTAATTACCGAAACTTTAAACTTATAAATTGAAAAACGCCCGTATTGCTTGTTTTTCCTCTCTTTTACATGTACTTCGAATTTTCATTTTTTTTTCTTAAATCACAATTTTTTTTCTTAACGAATATTATTCACCTTTTCAATGTTTTCTTAACGAATATTATTCACCTTTTCAATGTTTTATTAACGAATATTAAATCAATTTTATTAATATTCACAATGAAAATGAAATTCTTGTTTCTTGTATTCGGTTTATTAATATTCACAATGAAAATGAAATGTTTAAAAAAAAATTGAAAATAACCATTACGACAGCAATGTTTCATTGAGGAAGCCGTAAAAGTCCAACACGGTGGGCCACTGAAGGCATAAAAGTCCAGCAGTTGTTTGGCTGTCCACCATTACGACAGTTGTGGCCCGGTGGGCCGTTGCAGCAATGTTTCATTGAGAAAGCCACCATTGCAGCAATGTTTCATTGAGGAAGCCATAAATTTATTGCGGGAGGTACTAAGGGTAAATCTGACATTTTATCTTCGAGGGACTTCCTCAATGGTTCATTGCTGAAGTGATTAATCTCATCCGTTCCTTTCTACAATAAATGGCTGTGATTTGTTGGTTGTGTAAAAAATTTATACACCCTTGGCTCTGGATTGAACCCCATATATATATATATATATATATATATATAGGGGTTCAATCCAGAACCAAGGGTGTATAAAATTTTTACACAACCAACAAATCACAGCCATTTATTGTAGAAAGGAACGGAGGAGATTAATCACTTCAGCAATGAACCATTGAGGAAGTCCCCCGAAGATAAAATGTCAGATTTACCCTTGGTGGCTTCCTCAATGAAACATTGCTGCAATGGTGGCTTCCTCAATGAAACATTGCTGCAATGGCCCACCAGGCCACAACTGTCGTAATGGTGGCTTCCTCAATGAAACATTGCTGCAATGGTGGCTTCCTCAATGAAACATTGCTGCAATGGCCCACCGGGCCACAACTGTCGTAATGGTGGACAGCCAACCAACTGCTGGACTTTTATGCCTTCAATGGCCCACCGTGTTGGACTTCCTCAATGAAACATTGCTGTCGAAATGGTTAAACGTGCTTGAGCTGTAGCAATTTCAGGATGGGTGACCCCCTGGGAAGTCCATTTTTTTTTCAATTTTTTTTATTTTGAAAAAATTTTTCTAAAATTGCAAACCACGGTAAAAATATTAATTTAAAATAAATGGAGGAAGACAAATGATTTTAATATTTTTCAATTTTAAATTTAATTTAAAAATGTAAAAGGTGTTTAATTTTTATAATATGTGATGTTTAATTTATTATGTAAAATTGATTTAATATTCGTTAAGAAAACATTGAAAAGGTGAATAATATTCGTTAAGAAATAAAATTGTGATTTAAGAAAAAAAAATGAAAATTCGAAGTACATATAGAAGAAAGGAAAAACAAGCAATACGGGTGTTTTCCAATTTATAAGTTTAAAGTTTCGGTAATTATCAGATGTGGCATTCCTGGCTGGGTGGGTTGATATGCATCGAAACTACAAAGTTAAACGTGCTTGAGCTGGAGCAATTTCAGGATGGGTGACCCCCTGGGAAGTCCCCTTTTTTTTCAATTTTTTTTTTATTTTGAAAATATTTTTTAAAATTGCAAACCACGGTAAAAATATGAATTTAAAATAAATGGAGGAAGACAAATGATTTTAATATTTTTCAATTTTAAATTTAATTTAAAAATGCAAAAGGTGTTTAATTTTTGTAATATGTGATGTTTAATTTATTATGTAAAATTGATTTAATTAAGAAAACATTAAAAAGGTGAATAATATTCGTTAAGAAATAAAATTGTGATTTAAGAAAAAAAAATGAAAATTCGAAGTACATATAAAAGAGAGGAAAAACAAGCAATACGGGTGTTTTCCAATTTATAAGTTTAAAGTTTCGGTAATTATCAGATGTGGCATTCCTGACCGGGTGGGTTGATATGCATCGAAACTACAAAGTTAAACGTGCTTGAGCTGGAGCAATTTCAGGATGGGTGACCCCCTGGGAAGTCCCTTTTTTTTCAATTTTTTTTATTTTGAAAATATTTTTTAAAATTGCAAACCACGGTAAAAATATGAATTTAAAATAAATGGAGGAAGACAAATGATTTTAATATTTTTCAATTTTAAATTTAATTTAAAAATGCAAAAGGTGTTTAATTTTTGTAATATGTGATGTTTAATTTATTATGTAAAATTGATTTAATATTCGTTAAGAAAACATTAAAAAGGTGAATAATATTCGTTAAGAAATAAAATTGTGATTTAAGAAAAAAAAATGAAAATTCGAAGTACATATAAAAGAGAGGAAAAACAAGCAATACGGGTGTTTTCCAATTTATAAGTTTAAAGTTTCGGTAATTATCAGATGTGGCATTCCTGGCCGGGTGGGTTGATATGCATCGAAACTACAAAGTTAAACGTGCTTGAGTTGTAGCAATTTCAGGATGGGTGACCCCCTGGGAAGTCCCTTTTTTTTCAATTTTTTTTATTTTGAAAATATTTTTTAAAATTGCAAACCACGGTAAAAATATGAATTTAAAATAAATGGAGGAAGACAAATGATTTTAATATTTTTCAATTTTAAATTTAATTTAAAAATGCAAAAGGTGTTTAATTTTTGTAATATGTGATATTTAATTTATTATGTAAAATTGATTTAATATTCGTTAAGAAAACATTAAAAAGGTGAATAATATTCGTTAAGAAATAAAATTGTGATTTAAGAAAAAAAAAATGAAAATTCGAAGTACATATAAAAGAGAGGAAAAACAAGCAATACGGGTGTTTTCCAATTTATAAGTTTAAAGTTTCGGTAATTATCAGATGTGGCATTCCTGGCCGGGTGGGTCGATATGCATCGAAACTACAAAGTTAAACGTGCTTGAGCTGTAGCAATTTCAGGATGGGTGACCCCCTGGGAAGTCCCCTTTTTTTTCAATTTTTTTTTTTATTTTGAAAATATTTTTTAAAATTGCAAACCACGGTAAAAATATGAATTTAAAATAAATGGAGGAAGACAAATGATTTTAATATTTTTCAATTTTAAATTTAATTTAAAAATGCAAAAGGTGTTTAATTTTTGTAATATGTGATGTTTAATTTATTATGTAAAATTGATTTAATATTCGTTAAGAAAACATTAAAAAGGTGAATAACATTCGTTAAGAAATAAAATTGTGATTTAAGAAAAAAAAATGAAAATTCGAAGTACATATAAAAGAGAGGAAAAACAAGCAATACGGGTGTTTTCCAATTTATAAGTTTAAAGTTTCGGTAATTATCAGATGTGGCATTCGTGGCCGGGTGGGTCGATATGCATCGAAACTACAAAGTTAAACGTGCTTGAGCTGGAGCAATTTCAGGATGGGTGACCCCCTGGGAAGTCCCCTTTTTTTCAATTTTTTTTATTTTGAAAATATTTTTTAAAATTGCAAACCACGGTAAAAATATGAATTTAAAATAAATGGAGGAAGACAAATGATTTTAGTATTTTTCAATTTTAAATTTAATTTAAAAATGCAAAAGGTGTTTAATTTTTGTAATATGTGATGTTTAATTTATTATGTAAAATTGATTTAATATTCGTTAAGAAAACATTGAAAAGGTGAATAATATTCGTTAAGAAATTAAATTGTGATTTAAGAAAAAAAAAATGAAAATTCGAAGTACATATAAAAGAGAGGAAAAACAAGCAATACGGGTGTTTTCCAATTTATAATTTTAAAGTTTCGGTAATTATCAGATGTGGCATTCGTGGCCGGGTTGGTTGATATGCATCGAAACTACAAAGTTAAACGTGCTTGAGCTGGAGCAATTTCAGGATGGGTGACTCCCTGGGAAGTCCCCTTTTTTTCAAATTTTTTTTATTTTGAAAATATTTTTTAAAATTGCAAACCACGGTAAAAATATGAATTTAAAATAAATGGAGGAAGACAAATGATTTTAATATTTTTCAATTTTAAATTTAATTTAAAAATGCAAAAGGTGTTTAATATTCATTTTTTTCATTTTATATTCATTGAAAAGGTGAATAATATTCATTTTATATTTACTACGAATTTTCATTTTTTTTTTCTGAAATCACACACATACATGAAAAATTAATCAAGAACAATTGAAAATATGAACTAATCAAGAACAAAAAAAATTAAGAAGACACACACACACTAACCGTATGGATGTCAAGATATATCTAATTAAATGATATTACCAAATTTTCAAAAAATAAAAAATTAATTTGGTTGGAGATCTTAATAGAACATTACTATATTGTCTAGTACTCGTAACTAGTGCTTCGTCCCAGACTATTGTTTCTATTTTTTTAAAAATATTTCTCGACGATCCAACCGTACGGATGTCAATATATATCTAATTAAATGATATTCCCAAATTTTAAAAAAATAAAAAATTAATTTGGTTGGAGATCTTAGTAGAACATTACTATATTGTCTAGTACGCGTAACTAGTGCTTTGTCCCAGACTATTGTTTCTAAATTTTTAAAAATATTTCTCGACGATACAACCGTACGGCTGTCAAGATATATCCAATTAAATGATATTCCCAAATTTAAAAAAAAAATAAAAAATTAATTTGGTTAGAGATCTTAGTAGAACATTACTATATTGTCTAGTACTCGTAACTAGTGCTTCGTCCCAGACTATTGTTTCTATATTTTTAAAAATATTTCTCGACGATCCAACCGTACGGATGTCAATATATATCTAATTAAATGATATTACCAAATTTTCAAAAAATTAAAAATTAATTTGGTTGGAGATCTTAATAGAACATTACTATATTGTCTAGTACTCGTAACTAGTGCTTCGTCCCAGACTATTGTTTCTATATTTTTAAAAATATTTCTCGACGATTCAACCGTACGGATGTCAAGATATATCTAATTGAATGATATTCCCAAATTTTCAAAAAAATAAAAAATTAATTTGGTTGGAGATCTTATTAGAACACTATTATCTTTTATTGGGGATTTTTTTAATCTCGTGAAAATTTAGGTGATAATCTCAGAAAAACTAATCTTAAATTTATATAAATTAAAAATATTGTATGCCTTATCGGTTAAATTAAATTTTAAGAATAAGGATCCTAATATACACACCAGGATACTTTTCCTTTTTTAGAGATAATAAGTGCATTTTACTGATTAGCTAATTACTTACTTTTCTGAATTATTACAATGCAAAAATATTTGATAATTAAATATTTGAAAATAAATGATTAAATGCATTAGTTTACATGTAAATAATGTGATTTCGGAAAAAAATAAATTTAAATTTGATATAAAAAAGATTAATTTTTTTATATTTAAATCAATCTAAAATGATAATTGTTTGTGGTTCAACAATAACAATTAGAAAAATGAATGAATGGTTAGAGAAAAAGATGTTGAGAAAAAGTTGTTAGATTAGAAAAAGTTGTTTTCAAAAAAGTTGTTAGATTAGAAAAAGTTGTTTTCAAAAAAAAAAAATTTAGAAAAAGTTGGGGTCTCAATTAATATAAATAATGTAGTAAATATGTTTCTGATTTTTTTATTTGATTACTAAGTAGATATAATTATGCTTAATAAGAGAAATATTAATTATTGATTAAGGGTAGTTTTACCATTAAATTTTAAAAAGGTGAATAATATTCGTTAAGAAATAAAATTGTGATTTAAGAAAAAAAAATGAAAATTCGAAGTACATATAAAAGAGAGGAAAAACAAGCAATACGGGTGTTTTCCAATTTATAAGTTTAAAGTTTCGGTAATTATCAGATGTGGCATTCCTGACCGGGTGGGTTGATATGCATCGAAACTACAAAGTTAAACGTGCTTGAGCTGGAGCAATTTCAGGATGGGTGACCCCCTGGGAAGTCCCTTTTTTTTCAATTTTTTTTATTTTGAAAATATTTTTTAAAATTGCAAATCACGGTAAAAATATGAATTTAAAATAAATGGAGGAAGACAAATGATTTTATTATTTTTCAATTTTAAATTTAATTTAAAAATGCAAAAGGTGTTTAATATTCATTTTTTTCATTTTATATTCATTGAAAAGGTGAATAATATTCATTTTATATTTACTACGAATTTTCATTTTTTTTTTCTGAAATCACACACATACATGAAAAATTAATCAAGAACAATTGAAAATATGAACTAATCAAGAACAAAAAAAATTAAGAAGACACACACACACTAACCGTATGGATGTCAAGATATATCTAATTAAATGATATTACCAAATTTTCAAAAAATAAAAAATTAATTTGGTTGGAGATCTTAATAGAACATTACTATATTGTCTAGTACTCGTAACTAGTGCTTCGTCCCAGACTATTGTTTCTATTTTTTTAAAAATATTTCTCGACGATCCAACCGTACGGATGTCAATATATATCTAATTAAATGATATTCCCAAATTTTAAAAAAATAAAAAATTAATTTGGTTGGAGATCTTAGTAGAACATTACTATATTGTCTAGTACGCGTAACTAGTGCTTTGTCCCAGACTATTGTTTCTAAATTTTTAAAAATATTTCTCGACGATACAACCGTACGGCTGTCAAGATATATCCAATTAAATGATATTCCCAAATTTAAAAAAAAAATAAAAAATTAATTTGGTTAGAGATCTTAGTAGAACATTACTATATTGTCTAGTACTCGTAACTAGTGCTTCGTCCCAGACTATTGTTTCTATATTTTTAAAAATATTTCTCGACGATCCAACCGTACGGATGTCAATATATATCTAATTAAATGATATTACCAAATTTTCAAAAAATTAAAAATTAATTTGGTTGGAGATCTTAATAGAACATTACTATATTGTCTAGTACTCGTAACTAGTGCTTCGTCCCAGACTATTGTTTCTATATTTTTAAAAATATTTCTCGACGATTCAACCGTACGGATGTCAAGATATATCTAATTGAATGATATTCCCAAATTTTCAAAAAAATAAAAAATTAATTTGGTTGGAGATCTTATTAGAACACTATTATCTTTTATTGGGGATTTTTTTAATCTCGTGAAAATTTAGGTGATAATCTCAGAAAAACTAATCTTAAATTTATATAAATTAAAAATATTGTATGCCTTATCGGTTAAATTAAATTTTAAGAATAAGGATCCTAATATACACACCAGGATACTTTTCCTTTTTTAGAGATAATAAGTGCATTTTACTGATTAGCTAATTACTTACTTTTCTGAATTATTACAATGCAAAAATATTTGATAATTAAATATTTGAAAATAAATGATTAAATGCATTAGTTTACATGTAAATAATGTGATTTCGGAAAAAAATAAATTTAAATTTGATATAAAAAAGATTAATTTTTTTATATTTAAATCAATCTAAAATGATAATTGTTTGTGGTTCAACAATAACAATTAGAAAAATGAATGAATGGTTAGAGAAAAAGATGTTGAGAAAAAGTTGTTAGATTAGAAAAAGTTGTTTTCAAAAAAGTTGTTAGATTAGAAAAAGTTGTTTTCAAAAAAAAAAAAATTTAGAAAAAGTTGGGGTCTCAATTAATATAAATAATGTAGTAAATATGTTTCTGATTTTTTTATTTGATTACTAAGTAGATATAATTATGCTTAATAAGAGAAATATTAATTATTGATTAAGGGTAGTTTTACCATTAAATTTTAATATTGCTGCAGCAATGTTTCTTTGGGAAAACTGGGTGGTAGCAATGTTTCATTGAGGAAATGACCTGTAGCAATGTTTCATTGAGGAAGCTTGGCTCCCATCCAAGCTTGGCTCCTGACCTGTTGCCATATATATATATATATATATATATATATATATATATATATATATATATATATATATATATATATATATATATATAGGTTGCAAATGAGGTCGCAAAGGTTGCAATGGTTGCAAAGGTTGCAACTGAAAACTGGAAGTTGCAACTTACAGTTTCCAATTTTTCCAGTTTTCGAAAATATGCATTTTTTAGCATTTTGGACCACTTTTTATATATATATATATAAGGTTGCATATGATGTTATATTAGGAAAGGTAGTATTTTTGGAATATTGAAAACATAAAATTATAATGAGGTAGTATTTTTGAAAAAATGATTTTATAGAAGTGAAATGATAGTTGGGTGGTAGTAAAATTGGATAGAATTCTTAAAATCTAATGTATTTCTGTAAATATCCCTAAAAAAAACTCTATAATCGTGCTTTAATTAATCACAATTTTACAAACGATATTTATAATAATGGTCCCAATTCCTTAAAACCGTAGTCTACCGGCAATTTAGTAAACTGGGGCTGCTAACAGAGAATGTGGCCCGCAGGGAACATTGGGGTATTGAGTATTGACCAGTGATCTTAGTGAATTGATAGATATCACCTACCAATCTACCATCATAATCTTAGCAGCCTCTCTCCAACCCAAAAAACACATGTATAACATATAACATTCACCTAAACATAATTTATTAATCAACCTTCTACAACATGCATGTGATTCACCTTGAGTCCATGTTTCCCAAGTGATGTCCTTTCAACTATGTTTCCTCTACAAACCACTCCATCTCTTTGTTTAGAGTCCATGTGTAACAATGTTGTCAAGCAATACGCAACAATTAACCAACGACCTCTAGACCAAGCGGCATTTTCCTCGCTGCCTCTACAAAATTGTAGTATTCAGGGCGTCGTTTTCTTTTCATTTTCGTAAAATTACATATAACAGGGTGCAATAAATATGTAACAGCTTTACATAGACCTGCTAAAATTTTAAATCTGGATAATCAAGTAAGAATGTGATATTTTATCCATTCAGATGAAAGAATGATAATCACAGTTTGTAGTGCTGACTGATCAGCACGAAATTTCCTACAGTTCATCAAATATATAGAAAAGACCCAATTAGCTTCATCTTCCCTCCAAATTGAAACGTAAGAATTACATATGCAGAGCCAGAATAAAGTACAAAGGACAATCATCCGGTCCAAAACCACCTTTGTGATGTATTAGTACAATTATATTGTACATTGCATAAGCAAATATACATCTGTTTAAGCTTCCTAAGGCTCCGCTTCAAACGCCCCTATCCTACGGAAAAATCATTATGTAACTAGTTGATCTTCCAGCTATTCTCTGTATAAGAAACAAAAACGACAAATCATTGAAGCTTTCAGCCAAATTTGGTCATCCATCTGTGCATATTAGGAGATTAAGATACTAGCACTTATGAGAGAAAAAATATCAATCAAAATCAAACTTCCCTTGTTTTTGCTTACCTCTTTTAATGACTGAACTTTAATTTACCTTGACTTCTACATTTTATTATGGGTTGTAACTTGGAAGTGTAAGATATAAAGACTGCTATATTGCTTCGACAAATGACACCTACTTATCAATATAAAATTCGTGTAAATAAGTAACTAAATTACCTAAATAGAGCTGGAAGAACAGGAAAGACAGTTAGCAGGATTAGGTTCAACTCTGTTTTACAATAAGCTCAATGTCAGCTCCGATTTCAGCGATTTTCGGCTCTTTTGATGCCTTTGCCAATTTCGCAACATTGTCAACATCAAAGTCCAAGGCTATTTGTTTCACAAGTCCCTCGAGCATCTGTGTTTGAAGATTACATCAACACCACCAAAAAGTTACTCATAAGTAACCTAACGATTACATTACAATGATACATGTAATACACACGCATGTATATAATAGAATATTTTGAAATTCAATTCTCCTTCAGCAAAGTAGTTTGCCTATTATGTCTTAAATCAAACTGCCTGAATCAAGTCTAGTCATGCCCCTAAACAAAAAATTATCATTTTTACGGGCACAGAAATCCTGTCAACCATGTTGGACAATAGAGTCAATTTTCATAGTCGCCGCGGTCCAATAATAATGACATCCCAGTCTAACTTCCCCAAACTAGGTCATGCACATGTTTCTTTTCATGATTAAATTTGCAAGTCTAGAGTCACCACTTATACAAGATCACTATGATCATAAATATATGGGTGGTGTTCTATGATTGCAACGTATGCTTCAGTCTTCACAGTGCCAATACCACAGTAAAGTTGGAGTTGCAAAAGTTTCACAGAACAAAGGCCACCGATGAAATTTAGCATTACAAAATTTACCAGCTACATAATATATTTACACATATTGGCAATGGACATATAGAGAACTAGATTAGTTCCAGGGCGGTTGCCCTGGTATATTTTATTCATTTTATTAAAAACATTATTTATAATGAATATTTTTAAATCTATATTAATAATGTGTATTTTTATAATTTTAACTAGTAGAATAAAACATTTTAGTTTAAAAATAGTGTCGCACAAATCTTTAATATTGTTGATCATAAATATTTGTTAAATATAAAAAATGTAAAATAAGCAGATAAATATATATGCTATTAAATAAAAATAACAATAAAGAAAATAAAAAATGAGAAGGAGAGAGAAGTAAAGGAGAGCATCACACATCAGCATTGATTACGGCAGTGTTCTTTGTTTTAGTTACATGTATAATAGGAGATTCTAGAGTTAGTTCTCAAAAAAAAAATTCCTACATATTACCTTGCACCACTTATTTAGTTGTTTCTTGTTACGGTCCGAACATATGAATGTAAGACTACAAAAATTATTAGTGCATGCTCACTCTATATAAATTGTCATTAAAGTGTATCAACAATGTAAATTGAATAGTATTTTCTATTTACTATGAAAGAGTTGAAATTACATAGTTTTGGTTGTCTTATACAATGATCCAAGTCAGATATTTATAAGAAACCAACTACGGATTCAATTATTTTTGCATAATCTTCACATCTGTGCATTTAAATTATAGGATCAAAATTTCCAAATATGTACATTATGGCTAAACTTAACTTTCAGTTCTCTTTTTCCTATATACAATTATACATTCAAATTTTCACATTTGTATCTTGCCATTTTCAAGAATTTTATTATTAAAAATATATTTCAAGACACAACTTCAGATTATTAACATTACACATAACAAAGATACTTCAACATACTAAACCATCAGATACTAGACCACAGTAAAGAAATTCACTGATAAAGACAATGAAATCAATAATAGATTAGAGGAAGACGATCATAATATAACCGTAATGGCGTCAGTGTTACAGAATAGTGATCTAAAGCATACCAGAGATCCAATGGCAACTAAAGCTCTGAACTTTGAATCTACTTCAAGATTTTCCTCTTCCGCAATCTATACAAGAAACCAAAATGATCATGAAGAAAAGAACATAGGGTATCAATAATTTTATAATGCTCAGGGAGGATCATCAATCTAATAAACAAAATTTAAAAATACCATCATCTTTTCAGCTATCTAATTGAAGTCAATCATTTCTAAATATAAGTTCTAAAACAATTTACAGGATAATTTTGTACATGCTCTTATCAAATTTAATACATAGTACCACTGAAAGCAATTAATTATTCCACATTTCTTCATCAAGGACGGATAATTTAGGTCTAAACATTCAACTAGTGTGTACAAGTGGGAGTGTGTTATTGATGTATATAAATAAATGTTGGTGAATAGAGAGTAATATAATTCCAAATACCAACTATCTGAGATACAATCAATAGTATCACACCTACTTGTGGGGACAACCAGAAACAACTTTGTCAGTGGCAACAATAAAATATTTAATGTAGAGAGGTGCACCAGTGCCTAACATCTTTGATTCGGGTAAGAATTCTCAATTTCTCCTTGTCACAATGAAACTAGGGTTTACAGTTAAAAAATTGAAATTGTGGCTTCAGTCAAAAATCTAAATTGGTAAAATCCCAGAGAGAAACGAGACCGAGTTGATGATTAGAAGACAACAAGTGCATCTCATACTAAAAATTTATGTAATTAATCAATTCCCTCGGTGTGAATCAGGTTATGACTTAGATTGTTCAGAGATCCAAATGGTGAGACGATTTATTGAGAAAAACAACTTGACAATAAGTCCATGAGGATGACATGTACTCTAACATTACTTCTAAAAATGGGAGGCATCTAATATTAAAGTTAGAGTCGGTTAGAACTCTGTAGTATTATCAGCCCAGCAGTAACTGAATATCACACATCACAAACGCAGATACCTGTAGGGCAGCTGAAAGAACTTGAGATTGGCCTTCTTCATCCTTCTTTTCAATTAAAAGAACAGCATAGCTGAAGTTAACAAAAAGAATAAAGATGAGTGGGCAAGAGATTTTCATATGGACAATTATAAAAAATATAATTTAAAGAAGTTTTAAGTTTGGGTCTTGTATCACCTAAAAACAAAGGATGCGGGTACGTGATGCGGGGATACATGGATTCAACAAATATAAAAATATGGGGATTCGGGTATGTGTGTGTGGGGGGGAGGGGAGGTACGGCATGCATATAAATATTTTAGATATATATTTAATTTGATGAATGATAGAATCCATTAACGGAACAAAGATATTACTGCGAAGTGAATCAATGCTATCAAAAGCATCTAATACACAATAATTTAAATTAGAACTTTTATATTTGTAACTGAAGATAAAATTAGTGCTTTTTATTAGAGAAAATTATAAATAAAAGAATTTTATCTTGGACTGTGAATATCTAAGAATTCCCAAGTATCCGAGTATCCAATACAGGGGTGCGTGCGGATTCCGGGGGGGGGGGGGTTACGTTGGGTAAATAAGAATTCCTGCTCCCTAGATTATCACAGGCAAACAAGTACATCTATATGTGCTTGAGTAGTCAACTTCTTTTATATTTTCTTCTTTCCTTATCTTTAATCAAGTTCTGTTCATACTTTTCTCATTTTCTATTCTAAACCAACACAAGGGAGTCAAGTTCAGCCTATATATTATACTTTTTAAGTCATAAACAAAGTGACCTAATGAACTGAAATATTCATCGTTCAAGTATTTAATATGTATGAATTAGTATATCAATACAGTATCAAAATTTCTCAGGTAAGAGTTGCAATTAAATCCTTTTCATTTCTCTAATAAACCGACTATCTTTATGCAATGACCTCAATGAGCCAGGCTGATTTCTGACTTTCAAAAAACATTAAATTCCAGCCTTTGTGACTAAATTAGGTTACAGCTTGCAAGCCCTTGGAGAAAGAGCCGTCACTGAGTTGCCGCTAAGTCCCATCAATGATGTATATCATGGACAACAGAACTTAATGTGATACAGATGGTGAGGGTATAAAGCTATAATAGCTAAAAAAATGTACTTATTTGCTTGGATATACACTAACGGAAATTTCATGGCAGAAAGGAAGAGAATTCTAAGGAGTAAAAAGATTCAAGAGCCAAAAAACAGTATCCTTATTCCTAGAAATATACAGGGACTCAAGGAGAATAACAGAATATGTACTTACTTGAGTATTAATGTGGAGTAAGATATCTGCACATTCTTGTTTGAGGATGAGTAGAAACTTGAGAAGGCATCTAGGATCTGCAAGCAAACAACTACAAATTCAGCATTTTTTTTCAACCATTCGAGAATGGCTAGATGGGAACACATATGAAAGCTAAGTGGACCTTTAAATCGATGTTAAATCCCAAAAAAAAAAAAAAATCATGTAGCACAAATCTCAGATCAGGGTTACTGCACTGTCCATACTAAATAAATTACAAGATTTATGAGCTAACTTTAAAAATAAAGCAATATTTCCTTGGTCTAATACACTTGTATGATTGCATAGTGGTGCATAATTCTTTGCAGTCTAGTACTT
Organism: Saposhnikovia divaricata; assembly: GCA_036435485.1. NCBI lineage: Eukaryota > Viridiplantae > Streptophyta > Magnoliopsida > Apiales > Apiaceae > Saposhnikovia > Saposhnikovia divaricata. The sequence continues at coordinate 5,506,931 of CM071597.1, read as the reverse complement.
CCAAACAAAACTGAAAATACAGGTAAACAAATATATGTACAGCATTAAGCATAACAAGTTGAATCTCCTTGAGTTTTAGTGGTCCTTTGTATATTTAAAAATTGATATATACAAGTTGTTAAAAAGTAGGATTCTCCTTCGAGGTCTTTTTGTTGAAAGGTTTTGTACAATAATCTAACCCTGTACATATATATTTCCAACTAAACAATTTTTAAATGCTGTGTAAAATTTGGCTTACTAATTTGGCAAAAAAAAAAAAAGAAAATTGGCTTACTATGACGATTAATTAGTTAACATTAGGTAAAGCTTTGTATTTCCATTTACTCTAATACACAGTCTGTAATGCTTATAACACACTGGAAATACCTGTCAATCAGGATATTTATTCAGACATTCAGCATATGAAGGAAAATATATAATATAACATCGATATGTATATATATATGTAGGCCTTGGAATTCACTCGTAAACTTATAATCAAAACTGAAAAAGGCAGACTGAGGATTATAGATCAACTCTAGAGTTGATGCCTTTTGATATATTATCATTATCTCAATTTAATGTGAATCGGATATATAGGAAGTTAGCAACAGTTCACATGCCATTCTAACCAAGTTTTCATTGTGAATGCTTCCAATAGATAGTTACATATAGAGTATTTAAAGTACTGACCTCACCCCGATGCTTTTGCAACCACGGGTAGTAGCATGAATTCCTAAACAGATTAGTCACGGCACGAATGCTGGTCAAAAGATTTGCAGGAAGAGGACTTGTAGTAACCTTCTGGAGCAACTCCAAGAGTGTATCTGATGAGGGGAGTAAAAAAAAAGTCAGTATATGTCACATGCAAACAAGAGTGCTAAAGCGAAATGATATGCCTCACGAGGAAACAAATGAATACTATCAGGTGATGTGAGCATGTCTGCTTTCCATTTATGTCAGCCTGCTAATATTCTTTACAATATACCAGATTAAAATAATTCTGTTTGGCAATTCAATACTTCTGTACACTGACGTGTAATACAAAATCAACACGCTATTTCCAATATCAGATCATCATGTCAAGTTCCTCCATGGTAAACTCGACGTCCATGTCGAACTAACTAACAAGGTTACGCATGTTCACAATCAACACAATACTACATATGCTATCATCAATCTCATGTGTATACAAGTCGAAACAGAATTTCAAGGATGTTGTGAAATAGGATTCAAGGATACCGTTTGCTTCTGTAACATGTTTAAGAAGTAGCGCTGCCCCATCTGGATGAAGAACAATCATCCTCACAATATCAATCACTGAAAAGGTATTAACAATTGTAAGTTTGAAGAACAATCATCCTCACAATATCAATCACTGAAAAGGTATTAACAATTGTAAGTTTAAACACTCAAATGAAAATGATAATGCAAACTTGGTAATTGATCAGAATTTAACATAAAATCTTTTCCCATTAGGAGACTGCAAAAATATTAACAATGATCACTCAAAGCCTGTAGTTATGCTTAAAAAATAACTAATATCACATTAAAAGGTCCACTAATAAAGTGTGCGCTAGTAGGACTGAATCCAAAATTGCTTAGAGTATCATCTCAAAAACTGAAAAAATCTGCAATGCTTTAGTCTAGCAGAGACCCCTCCCCCTCTCCCCCTTAATAATAAAAGGTCAAGGGTCTAAACCCCAGTGGAGGCATGGGTGCATGTGTCTTTAAATTTTTGAAATTGACCCTACCAAAAAAACCACTGACAAAGTGGATGCTGCAGAACTGACAAAGTAGCCTTTACTCGTCCAGAGAAATTGATCTTTTCATATGTAAGTAGTTAAGCATTTCTATCGAAATCATTACTTTAAGAAGACTCGAAATTAGCAGCTGTGATATTTGTTCACTACCCCGAATTTTTTTTACCATTACATTATTTAGAGACCAGTAAAGGCTACTTCCTAAATGATAAGCATCAGGAATCTAACCCGAAACACAATTCACTACATATCAGCTTTCAATTTCTAAGCAGATTGCTTGCAGTAAAGTTCTAATGAAGGACGACCAAAGTACTAGTTCCATTTAAATCAACTTCACAACTCACCAGGAAAAATCATCTCAACAGGCCATGAATTTAGCAATTGTAACAGCAGAGCAATGTCAACATCTGAAAATTTACTGCTGTGATAGCGTGATGTGTCCTTCAAAATTTTGGTAATTGCTGCCAATCTTGAAATCTCTAACTCAGTCAATGCTAAACTTTTTTTTCCCTTCACAGCCAAAGTAAAGATGACAAAAGTAAGCACCAAGCAGCAACAAAATAATTATCCGAGGCTAGATAGAGAAGGGTGTTTAACCATCCTTATCTATCACAATCAAAAGCATATATGCACCAAAAACACATTATTAGGTATTTTGAGCATATAAGATCTCAATTTTGACAAAGGGTAGCCAAGAACCCATTGAACTTTAAACATTTCATGTAAAGTGAGCAACATTACTCCGACTCGTCACTTCCGGTCGTCGTACCTGTGTCGACCCGACAGGGGACACGACGCGGGCGGATTCGTTGGTTGCAAAACGGACACTCCATCTCCGTCACCGGAGAAATTTCAAGGTCACCGGAGGAACATCGTAGTTCGTAGGTGATATATTAAGACAGAAGAAAAGGAATAACAGCCTAGAAGAAGACGATGATATAGGATATACATACATAGGCCGTATATATATGGGGATATGATGAGAATAATGAAATTTTTAATGGGCCGGGTTTCAAATGATTATATAATCTGTACAGTTTACAATGAATTATTTAATTAAATAAACTATCAAAAAAATATTTAATTAATAATAAAACTTATAAACTTTTGTTTAAAGTATTAATTAAATTAAATAATATAATATTTCTAATTTTTTATATTTTTTACTATAATATATATTATTTAATTAATTTAAATAATGCCGTATCCCCGGAACCGTGTCCAAATTTTGGACGATGTCCCAGTGTCATAATTTTTCGAGAGTGCCGAATCCGACACTTGGATATGTGTCGTGTGCGACACCCCGTACCCCCCGTACCCGAGTCTGAGTAACTTAGAAAGTGAGTACGCAGGCTCTTAATCTTCCTTTGACTAAAGAGCAAAACAAACATATAAACAAAATTTTAGATAGATGATTCACTATAAACATTTGGCACCCTAGTAAATTTATCGGCCCGAGGTTTATTTAATGAACAAAAGCGGATTAGGTTTATTGTGCGTCAGATGGTCAGAGACACAGAGTACACTGGAGTCTACTGCCAGTAGATAAAGTCAAGTGTAAAACATATTATTTGCAGTAAAGTTCAAAAAAAATGCATGAAAGATGTTAGCATTTGAAAAAGTCAAGACAGGCAAACTATAAAATTGGTGTTTATATACTTGCAATGTGTAGCCCCGCTAGGTTTGTAAGCAGCATTAGGTAGTAACTACCAAAATAGGCGCAACTTATCAAAGAAACCACTTAAAAATAATTTTTAACACTAAAAGAAAAGGCAAAAATAATAGTAAGGACAAGGATTTACCAGGTCAGAAATAAGAGTACTGTTGAACTCTGAAATTTTCTTCAGGATCCCATCAAATTGTGCTGCATCAAAGACCAACATCCCTTTCTGGGGAGTTGTTTTTTACGATTAAAACAAAATAGTGTGACTCGAGCAAAACAAACATCTAAATAACTGACCAACGCCTTTTTATAAATTTATTTTTCTGTTCTTTTGCCAAGATTTTAAATTTTTTTGTTGTGGTCCAATACATTTTTTATAGAAAATAATGATAATATTAAGTACTTCAACTCTTGAAATAACAACCGACCACAATTAATCGAACATAAGTACTTCAAAAAAAATTCCTCAATTGCTTGGATGAAAAAAACAGTAAACACTCATTTATCTACAACCAACTTCAATCAAAGACAATGCTGAACTTTAGGTTCTTTTGTTGTATGCAAGAGATAACATAGAGTATATACTAATGTTTCCACACAAGGGTTGCATGTGATAAATGTAGATAACAATTACTTTTATTAGTTGGATTTAAATATGTAATCCTGTCAAGATAGATAACACTCACAGTGCTGAGTATGCACTTATAATTGGTGTAGTTTGACTCCTAAAACCATTTCACTATATATAGAACCAGACAGTTTATGCATTTACCTTTGGAATGTGCTTAAAAGTAGGTTTGGCTGAGACAGCTGCAATTAAGAAAAACAAAGAAAAACTGAAATGAATTTTCCTCGGCTTCTGAAACAATGCAACAGTTAGACATGTAAATCCAACACATAAACTTTTACTTGTTGATCATGAACACATACCAAACAAGTTTGAAGGTCCTCCGGGAACATAAGCACTGGCTGCAATATACAACCAAAATGGATCACATAAAAGAGTAAAGAAATTGTGATGATAGAACTTTTCAAAAACATGTACTGTGATACTTACAGCCAGTGAAAGGATCACGAAATGATGAATCAAAAGAAAAATCCTTCTGCCCAGAATTTTTTAGAATAAACTCTACAATTTGTTGGCGATAGGAAAGCGGAAGATTCTCCTTAAGAAGCCACTTGTCAGCCGTGTCATATGGACTATCTGAAAATGCCTCACCAAGCACATTAAAATGCATGAGATAAACATATTTACACGAATTCATGTTGCAAGTCCAACAAACAAGCACTTATATCCAACCAAACGTCAAAAGCAATCCTACATCAAACTTGCCCACTATCATTTTTAATTTCCACTCAGCAGCAGACAAGAGTAGACATACAAAGGACTAGGGAGCACCATAAGAAGTTTAGATTAGCAGTTAAATCCCTTTTGACACAGTGCAGTTGACCAAAATACTTTGCACAGAAATTTTGACATAGCAACCAAAGGTATAGCACATTTTCCCTTTTAAATCTTCTAAACATAGAGTTATGATACATAAGGGTAATCAGTGTAATTGTTCATCAAAATAACTAAAAAGAAATAGCACACTTGAGTAGCACAGAGTCAGTCACTTCATTAATCCAATACAGCTAAAATGAAATAAGAATTAAATTTATCTCTCTCTAATAACATCTTCAATCTTGTTGAGATGCATACGATAAATAACTAAAGCCCTTCGTATGAGAAAGGGCAGGTACAGCACTACAGTTTATCTCATGCATAGCTGTTACGATGTTGAGTTGAGCTGAGTCAACGAGGGTCAGGCTAGGCAACTAATCGTCCGCTAATCAGCACTTAGATGAAATAATCAATAAACTGTAAGTACATATAACATTGACCGTCTGCATTGCCAAAAAATTCAAGACAGTGAACTGAACTTCTGTCACTCTTTCGATACACTGTTGATTTACCCTTTAAAAACGGTTTTAAACAGTCTTTACAGTAACTCATAAGCTCATGTAACAACAAACAGTCTTTACAGTTTCCACAAATTTTTTTTTTGTCAGGCAGTTTCCACAATTTTAATATCTAATTAAATTTACAAAATTAAGTTACGAAAGGCCTGATCTCCCCCCCCCCAAAAAAAAACTCCTCTTTCTCTTGTGCGCCATTTCGGGCCCGGTTGGCTTATTTGACCCGATTTTGACCTAGCTGACAAAAATCAAGCTGCTGGACCTAGTAGTTCCAAAGATACCGACTATTCGTCTTGTTGGGCTTCATTGATCGTAGTCTCATGACATGGTATCAGAGCCAAATTTATCCACAAGTTCAAGCCCTGGGTAGCACCAGTACTCTCACATGTAGCAGTAGTATAGATCTTTTTGACAAGCATGTCCAGAAGTTAGTTCATAGAGTACAGTTGATCCAGTCTTCCTGACCAAAGTTTGCTTTCGAGGGATGGGGAGTGTTAGGATGCATAATAAGATACATATTAGGCTCTTAGGTCCTTAGGTTCAGCTGAGGTTGCTCACCATAGACATACCTGTCTTTCATTCCATCTAAGATCTTAGTCCCAAGCACAACATGAAGTGCAAAAATAATTGCATTTATTCTTGCACAAAGCAGTAGAATATACGCATCCAGGCATTTTCCAAACACATAATTACCTTTTAGCAGATTTTCATGAAGTTCCACAGTTCTCAACATATTCCAAAACTTGCCTAAATTTTATTATGACTGAGGGTCTTCACGAAACAACCCCTCTACTTCCATAAGTAGGGCTAATGTCTACATAAATCCTACGGATACCCTACTTTCGACTGGGACATACTGGCTATTTTTAATTTAATTGAATAAAAAAGCAACCACTACAGAACTCTTGGCTAGTGTTACTGACCTAATCTCCTTTACAGGGAGTTTGAGGTAAGGTGAGTGCTCAATTATCAGAGAGGGGGCAGCAAATTGGAAAAATTAAATGAATACAGATACATCACGTAAAGTATAATAGTAAAGCATTTAACTGGAGAAAATGAAGTTACCTGATCGATTATAGGGTAATTTACGAATAGGCTCACCGTCTCCAATATCAACGTCAAAGACTGCAGAGTAACTCAAAATATAACTAGAAAGAAGAAATGAAACAGGAATCTTTAAAGGACTAGGATTCAAAAAAATGGCCAACCGTAGTCATATTCGTTTCCATTAAGAACAGGACGTTTCATGCTATCATCAGGTCCATCAACAACTTCCCCAATCTGATGATTAGAACTTATTAGTAAAAAATAGTTTAATTTGTAAATCTGAATGGAAGAAATAAAAAAATTAAAGATAACTTTCACGGGATCATCTATGTAGCTGCATCGTACACAGGATAATAAGAGTGAAATTCAATGCACATAAATAATTTGCACTAGAGTTCATACAGTGGTCATGCTCTAATGCACCCTTAAAAGACACGGATTAAAATAATTTACAGCAGCATGGCTGGGATATACTGATGAACGCAACAGAAGAACACTGACGAGTACAAGTAGAGGATGCATGTTGAAGTGGAAATTTAGCTACTGAAAAATAATACAACTACTGTAGTTATTTTAAAGTTAGAGTTAGATTACCTTATCCCATTTACTTTCAATCATATTCCACGCATATGCGACACCATTTTCACCTTCTCTCACAACTTTTGTTTGCCCGTCACTTGTTCCTGAGCACAATACATAGCATATCTAAATAAATCCAGATCATAGTTAATAAAAAGTATCAACCCTTTCAGACACCAGAATTTAGCATCTTACGTTAAACCCATGCAAGCATAGTTCTATACAAAATTCAGGATATCTAACATTCACTTTCTATATCAAGGCAACTTGTTTTTCTTCATCTGACAAATGCAATAAACAACCAAAGAAAAGAACAAACCTGTTGTTTGTAGAGCCTCAAGGCCTGGTAATTCATTCAGTTTCAAGCCTCCAATTTTCTTCCTGTACAGGTTAAGCACATGTAAATCAGAAAAAGCATGGTTCTCAGCTGAAAAGGTATCAACTGAACAAGTCACCTAGAAAATATCAAATGGTTAGTTCTTACCTGCTGCACCTATACTCCGAAAGTAGAGATGCATACAACTCAGCTTCTTGGGGATCAGCAATTCTATCATTCTGAACTGTCCAGACACGGACAACTCCATCTGAACATGCGGTCACAATGTCACCGTTTCCCAGGAATTTGGCATCCCAAACACAGCCAGGATGTTCTATGCTTTGCAAACAAACACCATCTGAAGCCAAAAACAAATTTTAGATGGTAGACGCTGTAAGGATGTATTGAATATGCTAATATGAGATGGAGCATACATTCTACGAGGACCACAAACATTATAGTGCATAACTTAATGGAAGGAATAAACATCTGATTTAATTTCAAAGTCTTTTAACAGCCAAAATATTAAAACATAAGAATACAGTAAGCGATAAATATGAAAACATATATACAGGCAAAAGCTAAGGCTAGGTGTATGTATTTATATCACAATATAGCCATGCAAGTAGGTAGCAGTTGTAATTATCATACGAAACTGATAGATAAGTGAGCAACTTGTAGGACTAGTACAAATGTGAGTTAAGAGGAAAGCACAAAAAAAGTGCACATGCCAAGTGTTGAGAACATCTTAAGAGAGTCTATATTTACATAAATAAATGACAGAGTGAAAATAACAGAAATTCGATTCATGGAACCATGTAGAAGTTCGATCCAAACATTCAAACAGAGTTAGATGACAGGAAATCAAATGCTCTGCAAAAACAAATATCCTGTTTACCCACGTTTTGATAACTAATAAAAAAGGTGTGGTCGAATTTAATTAACCTTTCCATATTTTTGCAAAACAATCCTCGCTACCACTGACGATAAGGCCAGATACATGTGCATCAACAGAATACACAATAGAAGTGTGACCAACCATCTCCAACAAAACTTCACCACTAAGAGCCCATAGCCTGATGGAACTGTCATTAAAAAAACCGAAACTAAATTTAAGTGTACAAATCAAGATAAAATAATGACAGCAATATTTTAAATAAAATAATGGCAGAGTACTCCAACTTGCTACTGCTAACAAGCTGCAAGTACACATTTAACAAACTATGGGTGCTAATATGCTCATGCACCTAACTTTCAACTTTTAGTCGCTGCAAGTGTACATGCCAATCTTTGAATTTCTAATTTACTATGCTACTACTACGGAAGCACAATGTAGCAAATCCCATGTGCTAGTGCTCCCTCCATCCCATTTATAATGAACTCATTTCCTTTTTCTGATTCCGTTTTTAAAAGCTTAAGAAATATTAACATTTATTACTAAATTTGTTTTGTACCCTCAACCAACGCAGGTATTTACAATAATGTTAATCAATTCACAGAAATATTAAGTGATAACTGATGCAAGTGTATACAGTAAAAATTTTAGATGAGCAATATAAAAAGCATATACTAACTATCCACGAGGATAAAATAAATAACTTACCCATCATGCGATGCAGAAAGAAATCCCAATCCAGGCATCACGGCCAAGCTTCTAACAGTATCTGAACAATTTGCAGTGCATTAGTAACCAGATGGAAACACATGCTAAAACTTAAAACCAAATTTTCATAAAAAATATATGCAGCTCTTAGTGTGAATTTGCGTTGTGCGAGGGATAGCAAACACAACTAGAAGACCTAGTGTTGTCTGTAGGTAAAAACAAAGCAACACGCATTGAGACAGCACATGCAGCCAAGGGACGTGCAAGTAGGCCATATCTATACACAGGGTAACTAATGACAAAAACATGTCAGTCAAATCGTTCAATTAGAGTTTTACTATTGACCAAGCTTGTTTTTAAACTTAGATATTTGGTGTTAAAACTCATAGCACTCTGGCCCAACCTTGTTTCTAAACATAGATATCCCGTGTTAAAACTCAGACAGCCTACATGTCATGTTCAATTAATATAAGTTGATGTAAGCCGATAAACATGCAGTTGTAGTTAGTAACGAGAAAATTGTAAGATAATGCAAACAAATATTTAGATAGGACTCGGCAAAGAAGATAGTGAGTAGAAGAATTTAATAAAACAACAGAAAATATAGCCAAACAAATAAAACAAACAAAAATGGTAGATAAGAAAATTTGTAAATTGTACTCCTACACCAATTCCTACTGAAGGTATTCTATTCTGCTCCATTCACGCTAACAGAACATAGACATTAGACACACAAATAGCGCTCTATTACATGTTGTGGTTTAACCTGCAGAACCAATAAAAAAAACAAGGAGAAAGAGAAGGAATAAACGCACCCGAATGCCCAGAAAAGGTATGTAAACATGTCTTCCCATTCCAAAGCTTTACCGTTGTGTCACTAGATCCTGGAATATTATTGACAAACTGTTAAAAATCTATCACTGCAATGAAAACATCCACTTCCGATACCAATTGCATTATTTTCCATCTTATCTGACATGCAATGAAATCACGGTAAACTATAAACCAAGATAGAGGTAGACATGGTAAAAAGACAAAGGAAAATAGAATGCCTACAGTCGCACTGCAAAAAAAAATAAAAATTATAACCACCTGTTATCAGTTCTCCTGACGGAAGCTTCATAACTGCTTGGATTGCTGTATTATGAGCCTCCCAAACCTCAACTTGCTGGCCTCCTCTCCACCGTCTTAAAGTACTACAATGAGTATCCCGACTCAGATAAGTATACATGTACTGCTGTAATTTAGAAAATAGACACTATATCCTTTAAGTTGACCAATAAATATAACAAAGGGATAAGGGCTGAAGGGACCATGTGACAATAACAAATGCCAAAAATTGACATGGAAAGTTTTTTACAAACTGGAAGCCTTTTAGGAAAACTGGGAATCTCGACCTTATCATAAAACATTGTTATATAGCAGAAGTCACTAATTGTATTTCGATAGTTACAAAGAATTCTAAGATCTTGGAACATAATTTGATTGAAAGTAATATATCGCAAACCGAGCACACAAATACTGCTCTGGATAAACCTAATAGTGCCACCTAGTCTTGCCCCAGTGATTTCCACTCTCTTCCTCCAGTAGAAAGAGCATGTTTGACCCCCCCTCCCTCCCAGTGTAAAAATATGGATTGCATTGACATAATATATAATATATATGCAAATACCAATGAGATAACAAATATAAAGGTTCGGTGTAATGTAAAATCAAAAATGGTAAACAGAATAGTAGATATATATTGAGGACTTCATAGTTCATGCATAAAAAAGCATCTGGTCTGCATGATTTAACACAAGTATATGACTAACCAGTCAACAGATGACGATATAATATCTGAGCCGTCCAGCGTGATGCCTGTGACTTGCTGCTGATGACCCTTTAATGTCTGACATTTTTCTGCATTCACCAAGTTCCAAACAAAAAGCAGTTTGTCCATGCCACCAGATACAATTCTACCTTCGGGAAACTCTTCATTTGGTGAGATCCATGCCAATGGCACAACAAAACTACTGTGCCCCAGCAACATTTTTGACAAAATGTAGTCCCGATTGTTCGACTGATTTAATGTCCAGAACCTTATAGTTCGATCCCTTGATGAAGTAGCTATTCCGACATCACCACATACACATATGCCACGAACCTAGTGTAATAAACAAAAATATATCATATTGATTCTTACAAAAGGATGAGCTTTCAGATAGAGTGACTTGACACATTTAATTAAACCACGTATCCCTGGTATATTTAGCAAAGGATACAACAATTTCAAAGTAAGTCTGGTTAAGTAGATTACATTATCACGACCAGCGAAACCATTGAGGCAAAATGCATTTAGCACAATCTCGTAACAAAATTCAAAAAACAATTCAAACATAACCGGCTCAAAACTCAATTCCTCACAAGTTCGTAACTAACCAAGTTACCAGTGACCTTAACAAGACAAACTGAAACTACAATACTACATTCAGTTTCGTAAAAGTTCGTAATAAATCAACTCACTAGTGACCTATACAAGATCAATGACACTAAGCTACTATAATTCGAAACACAATTAAGACTATACAATTTAAATAATCAAATGAACAAGTATATAAGCACCTAGATTAAAACTGTGAAACACTTCACTAACACAAGTGAAAATATGATTATGATTACTATATAATTCAATGTGTCTGTGTGCGCATTTGGAGAGGGAGGGAGGGAGGGAGCGAGAGAGAGAGAGAGAGAGAGAGAGAGAGAGAGAGAGAGAGAGAGAGAGAGAGAGAGAGAGAGAGAGAGAGAGAGAGAGATACATCGTCTTCGTGACCGCGAAGTTGAGAGCTCAAGCTATACTGAGGAAAGTCAATCTCCATGAGAAAATTGTAATTGTGTGTGTGAGAGAGAAATTGAAGTTTGATGATTGACAAGAGAAGGGTTTTAAGAGGAGTATATAATGTTGAATTTGATGTAGAGGAGTGTTTCGATCGGGTATCGCTTCTTCTCCAAGATGTTTATTATTCGATCAAATGATGATCCAGTGACCCGAACCCATTACTTGTTGGGTTATTTCCAAGTGGCCTTTTTACCCGATCCGGCTATCTTTTATTATAATACCTGATTATAATACCTGAGTCACATATCAGTTAACCAATCAGAAAATTATGAATTATTTTAGAACCAATCACAACGCATTTCTAAATTTTAGACCAATCATGTTATATTAAGAGTTTTCCTTATTTACATTCATTAACCAATCAGAAAATTATGAATTATTTTAGAACCAATCACAACGCATTCCTAAATTTTAGACCAATCATGTTATATTAAGAGTTTTCCGTATTTACATTCATGTTATATTAAGAGTTTTCCTTATTTACATTCTCACCCTACTTCATTAACTATGGTCAGTTAACACTTCTATAATTTAAATACAATAATGATTTTATTTAACATATCCATAAATACATATTTTTAAATCAAAAAATATTTACTAAAAAATCAAAATTTTAATTTGAAATCAATCACGATATACTATTATATATTTTAAATAAAATTTCATAATTAATCATTCATTAATCAACCACTCTTTTAATATAAAATCAATAACAATCATATTATCATACACTATAAATAGATTTTCATAACACATGATGTACAATTAAAATTCTTTAAATAATTATAATCTAACTCAACTATAAATCTGAAAAATCGGATTTCAAATCAGATTTGAAATAACTTGGATAAAATCCATACATTCAAAGACTATCATACACTATTAATAGATTTTAATAATACATGTTGTACAATTAAAATTTTTTAAATAATTATAATCCAACTCAACTAGAAATCTGAAAAGTCGTATTTGAAATAACTTGGATAAAATCCATACCTTCAAAGACTCGATTGTTTTAAAAGCTCAAAAATATATTTATTCAAAGTTAATAAAATTAATTATTTAATAAATATAAACCAACACTACAAAATCGAAATTGAATCATATTTTAAATAACTTGGATAAAATTCATATCCTCAAAAACTCGATTTTTTTTGAAGGCTCGAAAATATATTTATTCATAATTTGTAATAAAATTAATTAATAAATCTTTTATTATATTAATTTTTTTTATTTATCATTCTTATCTTATTATATTAACCATGATTAGTTAACAATTTTAATTTAAATACATATTTTGTAATGTTAAAAAACAATTATAATAAATTAGTATAAAATTAAAATCAATAGGATTACAGTTAGATATAGTTAGCCAATCAGAAAATTTTGAATTATTTTTGGACCAATCAGAGGTCATTCCTAATTTTAGACCAATCATATTATATTATATTAAATGTTTTCCTTATTTATCATTCTTATCCTATTATATTAATCATGATTTAAATATAATAGTTACTTGATTTAACATATCCATATATTACATATTTTTTAATATTAAAAAACAATTATAATAAATTAGTATAAAATTAAAATCAATCAGGATTATACATAAATATAATATTAAGCAATTTTTACAATTTTTATTTTCCACTCTATTGATTTACAATTAATCATAATTAAATTATTATACATTACGGGTTAATTTTATAATTATATATAAGAGCCATTTAGAATTTACCACTGAAATTAAATTAATCATATCATTCTCATCCTAAACTACTTATCTTGGTTACTTAACAATTTTTTTGAAATATAAAATTTATTTTATTTAGTACATGCATAAATTAAATATTTTTTAAATTGATAAAATATTTACTAACTTATCAATCTTTTAATTTAAAATCAATCAAATTTATACTATTATATATTACGAGCCAATTTTCATAAATATCAATTACAATAATACTATAATACAGTAAATAGTTATATATTACAGATTAATTTTCATAAATACTTAATAACTAATTAATCACAATTTTTTATTTAAATCAATTACAATTATATGATTATATACTAACACATCTATTTTTTGCACATGTCTTTATGTATAGAGTCATTTTCCAAAATTTTGTATTTATTAATTGATTTTAATATAAATATATTATTTTAATACATAAGTCTACTTCATCTATATTATACAATATAGTATTTTAATATCTCAAATACTCGATCTACAATCATAAGTTGCAATCAAATTTGAATAAATCTACTATTATTGAATAAAAAATTTTAAAATTTGAAAATATTTACCACACTATTCTAAATACACGTTCAAAATTTAAATTAATCAATTATTAAAAAAACCAAACAACGAGTTAAAATATTAAAATGAATTTTAAACTAATTATCTTTAAATTTTACTTATTGATTTTTTAAGCTATGCAATAATTAATGAAACAAACAAATTGACCAGACAAGATATTTGAATTATTCAAAATACTAAATATACTCTCAAATAGTATTAGACATTATTTAGTGTATAAATTATCATGAAAATATTGTTATTGAATATTTTTATAGCAAATTCGTCAACTCAGAATAACAATTCTTATAAATCACTATTTTTTTATATATAATTAATTTATCAATAACAGGACATACGACACCTACAAAACTAATCAAAAATAAATTTTCATATAAATTGCTATAAGAATCAATATAACAAAATCCAAATTAATTCGAAAAAACGACCATAGCTACGATCTATACTATCCAAATCAATGAACAAATATTACAAAATCCTGTAGATCTAAGATTTCGGATGTCAAAATAAAAGAACTCACCCTCACAAAAAGAAAGAACAAAACCCAATATATGGGTAGACAAAAACTATTAACGGGGTACTAGACTCTCGATAAATAGATATATTTATTAAAAAATAAAGTAAACTCAAGGAAAAAAAACGGAAGTTATCATTCACAACGACAAAATACAAAATTCAATATATCAGTAGATAAAACCTTCCAACGGGTTAGTAGAATCTCAATAAAGAGAGATTTTTATTGAAAAAAATATAGCAATCAAGGAAAACAATAAAAGGTGGGCTTATCATCAACCAAAATTGATGTCAGCCCCTAAGCTTTAGTTTAGTATTTTTTTAGGGGAGGGACAGAGAGGGGAACGACTATAGCCATCGTTATAAAAATCACTATCATTGCTAACTAGATAGGTCAGTACATAAAATTATATATTGTTCTAATAAAAGGTTCCCTTTTTAATTTTGTATTCTTGAATTAAATTAATAGTATTCAATTTCCACATAATAATCTAAGAACAAATATATCAAATTAGCTTGGTTGGTTGATAATATTTATTTTTAATCAACAGAACTTTAAATATAGGTAAAAAAAATCTTAACAACTTGGTAGATAGATTCTAAACAAAAAAAGATATTTATTAGTTTTGTTTTGTCTAAACAAAACAAATGTATTGGGTTTCGATATTGGATCGGGTTTTGAATCGGATATCGGTTCGGTAAAACTGCAATCCAAATCCAAATCGAAACTATTTCGGGTTTAAAATTTAATTCTAAACTTGAATCTGAAAATTCGGGTTCGGTACATCCAAAATTTCGGGCTTTGGATCAGGTACTATTAGATCGAATTAATTTGTCACCCGTATTTATGGGTAAGAGAAAACTAATATTTAATATACCATGTTCTAATAGAAAAAAAATAAAAAAAAATCAACCTTCAAACTCCTAAAGTGAATATACACATTTCAAATTTGTCATTAAAAACAAGTTGAGGGCAATCACCATAAACTCTAATAGTCATATCTTACTCTAAGAACAGGATATGTTGGATATGTTTGGTTGATTGATAATATATATTTTTCTATAGTAAATCAATTTACTAATAAAAAAACATACAATTTGTAAAAATGATATTGAACAAACACATATGAAACTAGATTATAAGAAAGTTTCCTTTATCATAACTACGTTCGTTTAATGGACCTGACACAGTAGAGATCCCTTCTCACATTGCTGAAACATGCAACATTTTTTTGAGAGACAATCTTGTGATTTATTATGGTCATGAGAAATTAGTGTTTATGAATTTTCAGTATGTATTTGAAAAATTGATCGCAACCCATATAAATTTTCTGATTAAATTAATATGATAAATATTCTAGAAACCCACGGTACTTTACATTTAAATACACCAAATTTTCAAAAGAACAAAACTTTAAATATGGGTAAAAAACTTATGAACTTGGTAGAAAGATTCCCAAAAATGAGAAAAATCAAATGAAAAATAAAATTAAGAAAATCAATAAAGAGGGGTTTAGAGCGTTTCAACGGGGGATGTGGATGTTATGATAATTGTTTGATAATATTATTTTTATTGTAATTGGTATAAAATGACGAATAATTAATTCTATACATTCTCATGAAATTAACTTTTTTCCTAAATAATGATTAAAATAATATGTTTATATTAATTAATTAATTAATTTTACCGTTCGGTGCGTAGCACGGGTAGAACGCTAGTGAGATTATAATTTATATATATATCAAGAGAAAATGAAGTTTAATGGCAAGAAATTCAAACAAGAATCTATCCATATATCCAGGGGTGCCCGCGGGTCGGGTTACAAGTTATTTAATAACCCAATCCATTTAATTTGGAGTTCGGATTCTCTGTCCCCTTCCTCCATGTTCCCTGTTCATTTTAATACAAAAAAAGTGCCCTTGATGGGGCTCATTTTAATAAATAACTTTTTTATTTCAAATGGGCTCCGCCAGGGACACTCTTTTTGTATTGAAAAGAGCGGAGGACACAAAGGGGACATGGAGGAGGGACAGAGGATCCGGACTCTTTAATTCGGGTTTACAAAATTAAATCCATTATAAAAAAAATTATCGTATAACCCAACCTTGCTAACAATATTTTGGGTCGGGTTGGGTCGGTTCGGGTTGAACTGGTTTAACATAAAAATATATATTAAAAAAATACAACTGAGCTACAAAATAATAATAAAGTTTCAGTCTTCAAGACTTTTACCATAGTTGAGTACTTTTTTTTTTTTTATGAAAGGGGTAATTCAATTCATAAAAGCCATACGACATCTACAAGAATGATCGAAGGACAATCAGATCTTGGCACTGCAATTTTTGATACACTAAATTAACGAGTACGAATAGAAAAGTCACCTTGTTAACAGTTGATTCCAAGCTCTTCTATTGTATTCCCAAATTCCCTTGAGCGAAGTGTGGCCTTCGTCTTCTCAAGTTCACCTCTCTTCTTGCTCCTGGGTGGCTACCAAATTTTTTTCGACTAGCCCTCGCAAGAAGAGAATAGGAATATATATAGTTGAGTACTTAAAGCATTACACACCAGTAGTTCAATATTAATCTAGTACATCCAAATAAAAGACACAGTTCAAAAGATTACATCAAATAAAAGACACGGGAACAGGACATAGAATAAGTCTTAAATCAACATAGAGTAACAGAGCAGCTAGTTGAATCATTCGTCGCCCAAAATAACATAGCAGCTAGTTATTCGGTTCGGGTTGGGTTGGGTTGACCCAAAATAATCAAAACCCTTAACCAACCCATTAAATTCGGGTTTAATTATTATTAACCCAACTAAACTTCGATTTTAATTTTTTTGGTTTGGGTCGGTTAAATTCGGGTCGAGTAGGGTTGGTTTTTGCGGGTTGCCTTAACCCATGGGTACCCCTACTGATATATCTATACTGTATAAATTGTATAAATTTTTGCATAACCTATTATTTAAATTTGGTATTTTCGGATAAACTTGTAAGACTATAAACCAAACACCAAACCAAACAAACCCAGTATATCCCGCTCGGAGCAGGGTCTGGGGAGGGTGAGATGTACGCAGGCCATACCTCTACTTTTTACGATAGAGAGACTGTTTCCGTGAAGACCCCCGGCTTAGTGCTCAATAAAAATAGTGTGTGTTCTCTACAAAGATGATTACGAATGTGAAAGTATTCAGCCGAACCTGGGCCCATGGCTTGGACCTCATGGGACTTACCTAAGCGGGCATTGGAAACTCATCTCCTGATATAGGTCGGCTCCGAGCAACACTCCCTGCCAAAAACTCCTCTCGTGCTAAACACTAAACCACAAGCATCAAACAAACAAATATTAAAAGCTACAAGGGACAACCCAACTCTAAGACAAAGCTAAACGGGACAACCCAACTCTCAGACTCTCAATAACAGGACCACTCCCTAGAAGAGAATCCACAACTCTGATACGACGCCTCCAAGTGGACCTGTTAGCTGTCATGGTCTCGCTAAGGTTTAAGTCCTTCAAATCTAACCTTATTTGCTCCTCCCAAGTTCTCCTCGGTCTACCTCTCCTTCTCACCCCTACGACCGAAATACTCTCTACCCTCCTCACTGGGGCCGTAGCCTGCCTCCTGCGGATGTGACCGGACCATCTCAATCTCCCTTCCTTAACTTTCTCAGCAATAGGCGCAACTTCTAACTCATTCCGGAAAACAGCATTGGGTATTCTATCCAGCATAGTGCGCCCACACGACCAACGCAACATTCTCATTTCAGCCGCTTCCAACTTGCTCTCCAGCGCCTTCTTCCCCGCCCAACATTCGGAACCATACAACATCGCAGGTCTGATTGCTGCTCTATAGAATTTACCCTTCAATTTTAAAGGGATTTTCCTGTCGCACAGCACTCGTGACGCTGCTCTCCATCTAAGCCACCCAGCCTTGATACGGTGGGTTACGTCACCCTCCACCTCTCCTTCCTTCTAAATGATAGTCAAAAAAAATTGGTATTTTCTGATAAATTTTTTAAATTTAATTTGATTCAAAGGATTATCCATTTTCATATTCTATATACATATTCAGATTTGTAAGAAATACATATACTTAGGCCCCGTTTGGTATTGCTGTTGCTGACAGCAACATTAGCTTATTTTGGAAAAGCAGGTAAAATCCTGTTTGGTAAACTTTAAAAGCAGCTTTTCTGAAAAGTACTTTTAGCTGAAAAGCTGCTTTTAGAGAAAGCATATCACCTCATGCTTTTGAAAAAAGCTGTTTTTCAGCTTTTATAGGAAGCAGTTACTGATATCAACATCAAAACTCACTAAAAACATTATTTTTTTAAAATTAATATCAAAACATGCATATATCAAAAATATTACCAAATAGTTATCTAATTTTCGCAACAGTACTTATTTTAACAGCACTTTTTCCAACAGCACAACAGTTTTAAACAGCAATCCCAAACAAAGCCTTATTTGATCCATCTACAAATATAGAAACTTTGTATTTTAATTTTAAATATATTGATATGATTTATATTATTTATGGTAAGTGATTTAGGAGGTGTATTCAACTTGGATTTTATAGGATTTTTTTAGATTTTAGAAAAAAGCGTATTCAATTCGGATTTTAAATAATCTATTAAAATTTGGTGGCATGTATTCATTTAGGATTTTAAATTATTCTTTAAAATCTTGGGATATTTAATTAGAATTTTAAATTTTCTTTTAAAATCTGACGATATTAAATTAGGATTTCATAAAATCCTTTAAAATCTAATTGTATTCAAAAACTCATGATTTTTTTTTATTTTATAAAATGGTGGAATTTTATGGATTTCTCTTTGTTTTTTATATTTGTTGAAATCCGGCTAAAATTCTTGAGATTTTGAAGGATTTGTGAGCAACTCTATTAAAATCTACTAGACTCCACATCAACTCATCCGCGTAGAATTAAAATCAACTAAAATCTTTTAGAATCCACAGCTTTTTATTAATCCATTAATATCTTTTAAAATCGGGATTGAATACACCCCTGACTATTTTGAACCCAATTACCCAAGCCAAGTGCGGTAGTTGTAATGCCCCGACTTCCCAATACTGAAAATATACTTTTTATGATAAAATAGACTTTGATACAGGGGAATTTTAGAAAATTTCGGCATGAAGTATTCGTAAATCGGACTATCCACCTGTATTTCAACCCAAACCAAATTTCAATTAAAAAATTACAATTAAAACTTAATACCCCAATGATTCCTCACCGAGGATCGATTCCAGGATATGGTATGAAACAAGAATCTAAACTATACAAATTATTACAATTTCTTTCAGTACTCTGAATACAATTACTATGCCATCTAGTCTGTAGCTTAATCCCAATCTGTGCTTACCCGTTCTAGCTCCGAAATCTATCCTGAATGTAATGCCTTCTTGCTCTCATATGATTTTGCACAATGTAGACATCCATCTTTAACCCTAACTGAAAGGTTAGGAAAAAAATAAAGCAAGAGTGAGCCAAATAACGATCAGCAAGTTAATAATATAGTGAAACAACGATATTACGATAATTCATTGATGAACAATATCAATGAATATCCCAAAAGGTCATTCGATTTCCATCATAGAGTAAGAATTTTCCATTTACTACAAACCAACACTGCCTCATATAAAACTTTAAGAAAAAGAATATCAAGAAATTCCCCAATCATTCTTACTCCACTCTCAACGTACAATGTTACTTGCGAAGGGAATAATTGGGAAACCTCTATCAACCCTTAGGGCCTATTTGGATAGGGGGTTAGGAAGTGTTGGATTGGGTTGGGTTAGAGTAGGATGGGTTAGGTTGGGAAGGGATGTGTTAGGTTGAATGCTTATCTTGTTTGGATGGAAGGGTTGAGTAATAAAGGGTTCTAACCCTTACCTTATTTGGATGGAGGGTTAGGTTGGGAAGGGTTATAATATGATTAATTATTATTTTTTTAAACGAAAAAAATTAATTAAAAAACATATTTCTTAAAAAATAAGAAATGCATATATTTTTTTGGAAAATATTCTTCTCGAAAATATTTTTTTTCCCAAAATATTTTTTCGGAAATATTTTTTCCCGAAATATTTTTCCGAAAATATTTTTTCTCGAAATATATTTCAGAAATATTTTCTTCAGAAATATTTTTCCCGAAATATTTTTTCGGAAATATTTTTTCTCGGAATATTTTTTCAAAAAAAAATTTCCCTTAAATATTTTTTCGGAAATATTTTTTCCCGAGATATTTTTTCGGAAAATATTTTTTCCAAAAAAATTTTCTCGAAAAATACTTTTTTCAAAAATATTTCGGAATTTTTTTCGTGGAATTTTTTTTTTCAAAAGTATATTTTTTGAAATTTTCAAAACCCTTTTTAATTAATAATTTCAAAAAAAACATTTATCAATTAATTACGTAATATATATAATATATAAAATAATAATCAAAAAAATTATATGCTTACTACTGTTGTTTATACATGATTGAAAAAAAAATATAAAAAACAAAAAAAAAACAAAAACATTAAAAATGCGTTGGCAGCAAGACAGCAACAATGTCCAACACCCCAAATCGGGGTGTTGAAGCGCTCCCCCATTTCCATTATATTAGAACCCTCTCCCAACCTCTATAAACCCAACCCTTCATTTTAAATTTCTATCCAAACAAGGGTTGTGAAATTTGAACCCCTCCCAACCCAACCCATCCCTCCCCCCCCCCCCCAACCCAAAATCCAAACAAAGCCTTAATCTCATTGTTTTACTGAGTTCCAAATTTTATCAAGATAGAACACAATTTCGAAGCTAATGACCATTTATCTTGAAACATATACATATCTTACCAAAACAATCCTTTCTTTAAAGCCCTTTCATCTTTGAAACATACTTATCATAAAACCCCCTTTTTAAAAAAAACATTTTTAAACTGATTGGAGTTTTTCCTTGACAACGGACAATACGGGTGATCAGCCACGTGGAGTCCCCATACCGGACACGAAGTCCCTCTGGACCTTGAAATTGGGTTCCCAATCAGGCAACACATTGGTCTTTAATGTTGGACTAGGACTACCCTAGCCTCTTACGCTAAATAAAAAAATTGTTGGACTAGGACCACCCTAGCCTCTTATGCCTCCAATCTGAAGGAATTCGTGGAAAACATTTAAACGAAATTCCCCCACATCAAACCTTTAAAACCTTTAAAACATTTCACTTTCAAGTCCTTATACTCACTGATAACAGATCAGCCCAGTATAAGGAATTTTAAAAACATCTTTAATTAATTAATTCATTTTCATTTGCAATTATAAAGGACTAGGGAACAAGGAAGCATTTAATATAAAGAATCATGATCAACACAACAATAAGATTAAGATTCAGGGAATCATTCGATATAAGGAATCATAAATGACTAAGCAATAAGATTAAACTAGGCATGATATAGTTCTGTAAGACAGAATTTTGAATCAACAACTCAGCAAGGCAAAATCATATATAAACAAGGAAACATATATCAATTCAAGAATGAAGCATTTATTAAGATTTTATAAACTGAACAACAATTTATAAGGAATTTATAGAATAAAGGAATCTGAAGTTCAAAAGAGGATTTAAGAAATTCTCAATTACTCAAATCTCACTCTTGTCGGCTAAGCATTCATAGGCTTTAGCTGCCAAAACCGGCTTGACAATAATGAGCTGAATAATTAAGAAGATCTCAATTCATTCTCGGTTTTAACCGTCACTGAGCAACACATGCCTCAACGACAATATAAACCTCGAATTAATTTACAATAATTTGAATAAAAACGCTCTTTGATTAATAAAAACGTGGAATATTGATATATAATAATTTTAGAAGAAATCAACACATGAACGATAGGTGAGGAAAATACCCAATGACAGAATAATTTGGGAATGAATGATTGGAAATTAATAGAAGAAGATTGTCACTGGAAATAAAATGAAGGGTATAAGCACTAGCAAAATGATTTGAAAGGAACTTCATATAATTAACAGAACAGGTTCACAACATTTAGAATAAATATGAAGGGCATAAATGCTTACAAGAAGGAATTCGAAAGAACATATAAATAAAACAGGAGAATTCACATCACTTGAACGATAAGTGAGGGATAGTATAACTTGCCTCAATACACTCAGTTTCCAATTCCAACACATCGATTCATTACTCACTTTACGTCAGTCGCTGCTTCTTGATACGTTGCCTTCTACTCGACTATACCTCCATCTTCCCTTCATAGTTCGTCAGTCTCTATACCAATAAACTCGTCAACTCCGATAAACATAATCCTGCTCAGAATCCCATCTTATGTACATTGGCTCTTATCCGTGCCTCCTACTTGTACCTATTTAAAGGTAAAGTACTATTTCAATATACTAATATCCTTAATCTTTAACTCTACTCTACCCAAAACGAGACCTATTTCGCTTTACATATATAACACATATAACACATAAGGTTATACTTATAAAATATTCTTAGTATATCCAGATAAGTCAAATAAACACATAACACAAGTTATCTCATAACAATTATCATTGACAGTGCACACATAGAATATAGAATATCGTCTTATTGAAATAACCTTTAGAATCACATATGCTCTGAAGTAATTTCGGCAGCATCTCCTTTGTATTATTACACTACCCGTCGGAATACAACCGACTCAACCATTTAATCCGATACTTTTCAATAACATATCAAACAACTAATCCAATATTCAAAAATTACCACCTAACAATTATTCCACAACTTATACAAATTTCAAAACCACATATACACCAGGTAACCGTCATCCAAGTCAAGACAGAACTTTAATCAATCTAGGATAAAATCCTTAGTTCATTATAATTGATTGAAATCTACAACCATTACTTGCAAACTAATCACAAAATTCGAACTACAACTTTCAAATTTACCTATCCCCATTAATATCTCAAAACTTGATTACCAAACCCAAAAATCCAAAATTTTCGAAATAGAACCCAAAAGTTATTCTAATGTAACAAAACCACATACAAGTATTACTTTCCAATTACTAGTTCATTGAAGGCGGCACTCACCAATACCAAACCAGTACACACATACAATTATAATATAGAGTACACCACGCCCTCTTTACCCGTCTCCTCCTTTTTATAACTGAAACATATAAAAAATATTAAAAATAAGTGATAACAAAATTTGGTGCTTTGATAAATAATTCCCTGGATTTTGTTTATTAATAAATAATATATTAAAAATATTAAAAATCCAATATTATTCATGTGGCTGATTACATGGCTAAGTACATCATTAATCCTTGAATAAATAACTGAAACATATAAAAAATATTAAAAATAAGTGATAACAAAATTTGGTGCTTTGATAAATAATTCTCTGGATTTTGTTTATTAATAAATAATATATTAAAAATATTAAAAATCCAATATTATTCATGTGGCTGATTACATGGCTAAGTATATCATTAATCCTTGAATAAATAAAGAAACAAAATAAAAATAAGTAGATGATAAAAAAAATCTGAAAAGTAAGAATCGGGAAAACTTGGACAAGACGCGGAAAATGCTTGATTAAAAGGAATTTTTGGAAACGTGCTTCGATAACCCGTATTCCTCTTTTTTCGTCTTTTTCACTAGTTATAAATTCACAAAAAAAATTGATTTTTTTTTTAAAAAAGCTAGATACTTAACACCCGTTAAGTATTTTTAACGGCACTACTAGTTTCTGAATATATAATTAGTTGGCACCTAATTCTGAGAAATATTTTAGTTCGGTGGTAGTTTTCTAAAATGATCAATAGTTTAGTGACAAAAAAAATTCATTTTCCCTAAATTGAACAGCAACTTATAAGGAATTTATGGAATAAAGGAATCTGAATTTCAAAAGAGGATTTAAGAAATTCTCAATTACTCAAATCTCACTCTTGTCGGTTAAGCACTCATAGGCTTTAGCTGCCAGAATCAGCCATATTTAAACAACGGATTGTTGGGGATTAAGAGGATTCTTTCAAAACTTGAACTGCATTTGTGGGATCATGTTTGTTGCAGAGATCAACAATTTATCAATTACGAACTGATTTAATAAAATCCTTATATGTATTTAAATATTCAAGTACATTTATATCAACCGATTTCCTGTAGGATTCTTTTCAAATTCAACGAGGAATGCGAGGAAAGAAAAAATTGGAAATATAGGTAACCATCTTAGAATTCATTTATAAAAATTTCAAGAAACAATAAGGAAAAAAAAAATTACAAATGAGAAAAGATGACAAAAATAATACTAATAAGAGGCAAAAGTCAACAAAATGATTAAGAGAGGTCAAAGTATGGTCAAAGTATAATAAACCAGTGATTGTTCTTGTACCGACTTCAGGTCCAGGATGCATAATCCAAAAACGACATGACATACCATTATTTATTGTTTTTCTGAAAGCGAGAGAGATTGTTACGGGTGAAATATAAAACAAATCTTTTTTTTAGGCAATGTAGAACAAATTTATAAATATATTGGGACTAATCTCAGGTTATAAGAAGTTCCATATAAATATATGGAGATAAATTTATAAATTTTGAAATAAATTTTAATATTTACCAAATTATAATTAAAATTGTATCAAAATATGTTATAATCTCATAAAATTACGTGAGATCATCCTAGACCCATTTTTATCATAGCTCCAATTTAATATCCCCGTCTTAAATAAAATATAGTGATCTACATACGTTTTTATTCTACTTTTTTCAAATAAACCCTCAAGATTTCTACACTACAAATTTTTATGTTGATATATTGCATTACATTTGATTCTACAATATCATTTATTCATCAATATCATGCATTACATATGAATTTTTAAAATTAAGATAATTTTCTTCTAGTTATCCGTACAAAACAAAAAATAAAAGAAATCTCTTGCCCTTTGCTTTGTTTCGATCATTAACTTAAAAAAATCTTAAATTTTTGGAATAGTTCAAAAGATTATAAACAAGAATGTACCCGGAATCCCAAAAAATATATCCTTTAAATGATAAAAACTTGTATTTAATAAGCATTTGTGACTCAATTTGTTGTTTACGTACCTCCTTCATTTCTATTAATTTATATATATATATATATATTTTTAATATTTAGATTTATATACCTTATAAAAAATAAAAATAATATAATAAATATTTTTCTAGAAAGTGAATAAAAAAAGAAAAAAGAGATTACACCGAAAATATCAGACACTGAAAAACACACCAATTTATATACAGCTATACCCATACAATTATATACATACAGTATAACTGTATGCACAGGTTTCTGTGCACCGCTACAATTTTACTCTCAAATCAATCTTAGAAGAAGAGAATCTTATCTTATCAGCACCACAAGCAATCAATTTCTTTCCTCTTTTTTTCTTAGTAAGTTTTACTCTCAGTTTTTCTTTATAAAGCTTTGATTTTTCTGTCATTTTTGATTGTTTTTTCTTGATGTTTATTGAAATACTTGATGTAATAGGTATTTTAAGCTGAACCCAGAAATTTAATTGCTAAAAATTCAAGATTTAAGTGTAAAGATTTGATCTTTATTGGAAATACTTGATTCTTGCTGCATTTGCAGCGTTGGTGATATTAGGCTTGGGGTTTGAAGTGGGTAAATGTTAATGAATGTGGTATTTATGATGTTGGAATGTGATTGTTTGATTAGGAAAGGCTTATGATTGTATGAAGTTGTTTGTGGGTTTTGATTAGTTTCCGAAACTATGTGCTAATTTGAGTGGTCCTGTTCAGTTCTTGGTGATATTTTCATGTGGTGGCGAAAGGGGTTATTGTAAGTAGAGTTTAGTTATCTTGTTATATGTTTTGATTATGTAGATTATGTAGTATGAGGCGATAGGGAGGTATCGGAAAGCTTGGCAGTACTGGTGACATTTTGATCTGGTTTGCATCATTTAGTATGAGGTGGTAGGAGGGCATTGAAAAGATTGGTGGTTAGAAGTGTGATTATTGTAACCATCTATCATATTAAAAAATGATCTGTTTATGCATTGCAATTTACATGTGTATGTTAATTATCATCTCACAAAAAGAACATTTTGCAAGCCAATCTCTTACTGGACAGAGGCAGTGTATCGTATAATAGGTCGTCATTCCAATTGCTCCTGTGTCTGCACTTACCATGCTAATACTGTCACAATAATATTTTTCCAATTTCTATCTCATTATGCCAATGATGCTTGGTTTTCTCAAACTTTGACCAATTCTACACATTATAGTTTGATTTTGTCTTAGAGTTTATGATGTAAGGAATTGATATGTTTGTAACATCTAATAGGTTTTTGAGCATAAAGTCGCTGTTGTTTTTGTGCAGGAGGTATTTGGTCATTTCTTAGACTAATGGAGGTATGCGGGCCTCTCAAGATTTATGATGGACCAAAACGTTACCCTTTAACTCCTGCAAGAGTATCAAGGGGTGTGGTTTGCTTAGTTGTAATTCTTTCAACAGCAATCATGATGCTTGTTGGAATTGGTTTCGTTACGGCTGTACTCATTAGGATTTTTAGCGTACATTACAGCAGAAAAGCAACATCAATTTTCTTTGGCATTTGGCTTGCTTTGTGGCCTTTTCTGTTTGAAAAAATAAACAACACTAAAGTAGTTTTTGCGGGAGAAAGTGTTCCCTCGAATGAAAGAGTGCTAATTATTGCAAACCATAGAACCGAAGTTGATTGGATGTACTTGTGGGACCTTGCATTGAGGAAAGGACAATTGGGCCACATAAGATATGTCCTTAAGAAGAGTTTAATGAAACTGCCTGTATTTGGTTGGGCATTCCATATTATGGAGTTCATTTCAGTGGAGAGGAAATGGGAGGTTGATGAATTGCCAATGCGCCAAATGCTCTCTACCTTAAACAATCGCCGAGATCCCTTGTGGCTTGCTGTTTTCCCAGAAGGCACAGATTTCACGTAATATGCCGTTGTTTTTCATCTGCTTGACTATTTAATTATATTAGATTCATTCACTAGCTTCCTCTTAAAGCTTATTGCTTAGTATTCATAGTGCTAATTAATTATTATTGGAACATGTCCAACATGTCCCGGGTTGACATAATATATCTAATCATGTTGTCTTATTGGTACAGTGAACAAAAATGTATACGCAGTCAGAAATACGCTTCTGAAAATGGACTGCCTATTATGAAGAATGTTCTGCTTCCAAAATCAAAGGGCTTTTGTGCATGCTTGGAGGAATTGAGAGATTCTATGGATGCAGGTACTCATCTTCACTATTTGCCCTGTATTGTTATATAAGTAGTCTGTTAATGTTTAGGAACAGACATAGCATGGAGGTGATACTATGTGACCCACAGGTAGAACTAGTGGTAACACACATGATGGAGCCAATACAAGTTGTCTTTTGGATACATTAATGATCTTTAAGTTACTAAAAAATGTGAATCAGTGTTATAGTTTGTATGACTCGTGAATTATTGTTAGTTGTAATGAATTAAGACTCCGGCATCTGGATTCTAAAGAAGATCAGTTCTATCTACGTATGTGAGCATTACTATCTTGGTCATATTCGAGCTCTTTCCAGATTCATCTTTATGCCTGTATTTTCCGATTTTTTTGGAAAACTATTAAGCTTTTGGAACAGGCGTTTATTTGTTTTCTGTTAATTTTCTGTTTATTTGACGAAGCTGCAATGGTTATATGTCACTTGGCCAATTATATTAACCGAAACTGAGTTATTTTGCTCCTGTGGCTAACTAGGAACTTAGAGATGATAAACAGAACTAGCTTTTATTTGTGTGCTTAGAAAATTCTTATTGATTTGTGATTTTTTTGCTAATATTATGTTAATCTTGTTATCCTCCAACTTGTGTTTCCTCACCTTCCACTGCAGTTTATGACATCACAATTGGGTACAAATATCGATGCCCAACTTTCTTGGACAATGCATTCGGGGTAGACCCATCTGAAGTTCATATGCATGTTCGTCGCATTCCTCTAAACGAAATCCCAGCATCTGAAGACGAAGCATCATCATGGTTGATTGATGCATTCCACTTGAAGGACCAATTGCTATCTGATTTCTATTCACGGGGCCATTTTCCTCATGAAGGAACTGAAAAGGACTTGTCTACTATGAAGTGTCTAGTAAACTTTCTTTTTGTAATTATCTTGACCAGCATACTGACATATGCCGCTTTCTCATATGTCTCGTTTAGAATATATTTCTTGTTAGTATGTGCATATATGGCATCTGCTACCCATCTCAACTTTCGACCTTCACCTTTTTTTACTTTGTGATTTTCTTGTAAAATCAAATAATGTGTATTAGAGACTACACAGCCGGGTTATAAATTTTATAGTCTATTTTCTGTTGACAATGATTTTAGTTATCAGTTATCACACTCTTGCATGTATATCTTCAAGTTGATTGGTTGGTTTTTTAGGAGTCCTTTACATGGAAATCATAAAACTAGTGGTTTTAGCATGGACAAGGTGTCAACATATAATGGTCCCAAGAGACTAAGAGAGTTTCTTTTTGTGGAAAAGATGTCGACAAAAATGGTCCCCGGAAAGATTGTCAGATAAAATTAACAAAATCTAGACACTTATGATATTGATTTACCCCGAGCTGCTTTTGGAATCCCATTGACAAAGACTTACTGCCTTGGCTAAACTTATTTTAGACAATTTATAACTTATTTTCGGGTAAAAATTTTATATTTTGATAATTTGTTTTTATGGTTGTATTTAATGTATGTTTGAGATTTCATAAGTTGCAAAATTAAGTTGGAAAATAAGTTGGAATGTTAGGAATCTCTAACATTGTCTTAAAATAAGTTGACTTATTCCGGAAATAAACTCCCCCAAACACCCCATTATTCTATGTGTTATATAGACATCTTAATTCTATACTTTTGTTGTTTAGCAGTCAGGACCACAAGCATGTTAGGTGAATTTAGACTACAATTATTATTGGCAACGATGCATTACAGAAATTTAAATACTCGACGGTTCAACCTCTCATGCTCTTATTATCTACAAATGGAGACGATTTTAGGATGATATCACATTTCTTTTTTGTATTGAGTTTAGCATTTGAAATTAAAAAAAAAATTACCATGATTTTTGAAGTAAAAAATTAATGGTCCAAGATATTACCATAATCATGGAGCCATTTGTGTGCATCATAAAATGATCAAAGCTATATTAATATATTTTGCAATCTACTAAAAAAAATAAAAAATTGCAATCTCTTTTCAGATACTGTGGAACACAGAAATGTGTGCTCTAATCTTGTTCTGTATAAGGTGTGGAATGCAGAAATGTGTGTTCTTGTCTATTAAGCAGACTTTCAGCAGCAAGTTATTGTTAAATCATGCAGGACAATCAATGACCACTAGATATATATATGATGAACAACCAAGTGCTAATATCATATCGAAAAATTAATGGAATGAACCAAGTAGAATAAAAGAAACTTAATTTTAACTAAAAAAATGAATGAAAAACAAGATTGAAGTATTACATACAAGAATATTTAATGGTCTGTTCCTGCATATTGGAAAGAAATGTAATTCAAACTCCGAATATATAGATTATTCTTAAAGTTTCCATGAACCGAATTCTATGAATTCGACTTTGGACATACATGTATGAAAGTTGAGCACCGGCATGACAACAGATCGATGTCTCATGAAGCTGTAAGTATAAGCATCATCTCGGCCAGTGAGATGCAGAGTAGCAGAAGACAGATTTTAATGGTTAGGATGCTTTATAATCCTCTGCAGAACCACTGTCCTAGCACGGCGAATGTCTCTGCTGCAGACATCAGCTTGCACTCCCAAATCATCCACATTCTTCATGAACACTCCCAATTTCTTCTTGATCTCCTCTATCCCAATCATCACAGCTTCTTTGGTAATGGCAAAATCCGCATTTTGCAAGAGGGATTGGATCTCAATTTCCAAACGATCAATGAGGACACGAATGTTATCCAAATCCTTAATAGCAACATAAGTACCAACTTGCATAGAGCAAATAATCTCCTTCTGTCCCTTAACAGCATTTTCATAGTTCTTGAAAAGATTGTCTATCCATTTCCCCATTGAACCTAATGGAATAGCTGTTGCTGCAGCAAGAGCGGCTGCAACTGGTGGTGCAGCCATGGCAGCTGCAACAACTGAACAAATCAAGACAGAAGCAAATGTAGCCACAAAGATTATACTCGAAACTTTTCGCCAAGTGTGCATATATTTAAGCTTCTTATCAAACTTGTTCTTCTTCAACTGCAACTTCTCAAGCATCACCATTTGTTGTCTATAAACAGACTGAAACATCTGAAAGAACTCATCCGTAAATGGATCACCAGCTTCTTTAAAATTCTTCAACTCCTCCAAAGTCCTAACATACTTGTTCCCTTCAACTCCATTTTCTTCCTCAAACTGCTGGAGCGCGACAAGAATAAGCAATTGACTATCGCGTGCCCTCTTCAAACATTTCTCCAACGCAGCACAAAAATCAAGAGTTTGCAAACTAGTATCGAAATAATCTTCAACAAGCTCAAACAGTTCTTGATTTTTCCATATATCTTTCTTACAGTCTAAAATCACTTTCACAACCTCTTGGTTCATTTCCAAGAGACATTCAGTGACTTCTTTCAAAGAATCAAACGAAAGTGCTCGAACCTCAACACCAACAGCTAAAGTATTGATAACACGACTAGTTTTAGCTTGAACATTGGTGTCAAATGATTGCAAATCAGTATCAAGCCGACACGCAGCTTCATACGAATGAAGCTCAGTTGTAAACTGCAGATTGTTATTGAAATTAATTGCAGAAGCTGCTGAAGTTTCAGCTGGTTTTTTGCTCAAATGACTTCCCATTTGTCACAGATCTAACAATTAAATAAAAATCAGAAATCAAAACTAACCTCAAACCAAAAATTACCCTTATTGAGCACCAATCTAAAATCACCCACAAAACCAATAAATTCAAGAAAACAATAATGCTACCTAATTCACAAAAATAGCAAAACAATCAAAGATACTACCTAATCTATAGAACAAATGGCAGAACTAAAAGATACCCAAATATAAAAATCCAAACTTTCGGAGACTTACCATCAGAAATCAGCAAGAAAGCTACTGAAATTAGCTCAAATTCCTGAAAACCAGAAAATATTTGATAAAGATTGAAACTTCAGGCAAGAAAATCAAAATGAAAGTGAACCCAGCAAGAGAGAGATTATATATATAAGTAATGTGTATATAATTTAATGGATGAGAAGTGGGGGTTTGGACAAAATGAGAAAAAAGATTGGGAAAGTTGATGAGTTATAGATAAAGATTGAGAGAGAGAGAGAGAGAGAGAGAGAGAGAGAGATTGAATGATGATACTTGCGAGATTAGAAACCGTTTAAGAACCAGAGAGAAAGGGAGAGATTGTGGTGGTGAGAAGTATAATAAGTAAAGCTTGCACGCATCATAACTTATTTCATGATTCAAACCGGGAAGCAATGTACTCTCTGCCGCCTCTTGTTTCTCTCTCTATATCATGTGTGTATATCTATCTACTAAATTTGGATTATTTACATGAAAAAAGTAAGTATTTATTAGATATGGTTAGTAGATTTTATGTTCCATTTTTGCCTAAAGATGTTAGATATTTTATGTTAGTAGATTTTATTGCTAGTAGATTTAATGATTTAGATGGTTAAATGATGAGTTTTAGAATATTTTGTGTATATATATTGAGAGAGAGAGAGAGAGGGAGGGAGAGAGATTTTTGGGAGAGAGAGAGAGATTTTTGTTCTTTTACAGTTGTAACGCGGAAAAACAGAGGATGAAAAACTGACAAACTTGAGGCCGAAGATTGTGAGGTAATGAAGAGAGGGATAATACCAAGGTGGCAACAAATTTTTATAAATGCTTTTTAAAATGTTAATAGTAAATTATTGTAAAATAAAATGTATCAAGGATGTAAATTGAGAAATGATCTTATATGGCATAATTTTAAGATAAAATGTTTAAAATAATATTTATTTAACAAAGATCCAAAATAACATAGTAAAACATTATATTGTTTAGTGTTCAATAACTAGCGAAAAAATTACTACATAACCTTACGCGGTTTTCGGTATGTGATGCAATTTAAGTTGATGTTTATAAGATATAATTTACTAAATATAATAATTAAATTTGGTTTTAAATTTTATAACAGCACTTTTTAGCATTTTATTGAAAATTTTAACACATTTTTTCATAACGCTAAACAAATTCTAATTTTGTAAAAACAAGATTTTATCTGGGATTTTATTATATATTTTTTAATTATACTGTTGAAGATATTAAAATTATAATTTGTGTTATAAAGCAACAACGCGGGTATAAATCTCGACCACGAGTTTCTTAATATTAGAAGTGTAAAGACAAAACCAAGAGATAATCACGTATGTTTTGTTTCGTAATGATTGTATTTAACATGTGACTAATATACCCATGCGTGACTAATATACCCATGCGTGATTAAGAATGCAATTATTGCTGTGTAGTGTGCATGATTCCATGTTTGTTTGGTTTCAAGCTTAATTTGTCTTAAAAATATCTTTTAACATCATTTTGGCCACATATTTTTAATAAAATTAGTTATAATTATAAATATATTATAAAAATTATATTCAATATAAAATTAGATTTTAGGAGTCTGGAAATCAATAAATAAATATCCATAATTAAAAAAATTAAAATAAAATGCCAAGAAACTGAATTTTGAGAAATGGTTGCATAAGATTACGCATGAATTTCTTTCAAAAAAAAAAGATTACACATGAATTCAAATAAAATTTACCACTAAAAATAAATAAAAGGGGACGGTTCACAATTGAAAATTGTTATAAACATCGACAACTATAAGAATGTTATATATTCATATGAAAGATCTTATTTTATATAAAATATTATTCAATATATCATAACAATCATTTGTTAACTATCCCGATTCACGTGGGGTTAAGGGTATATCCTTTGTCGACCCAGATCATGGATTTGTTCTCCGCTCACCTCCGAAAATTGTTAGAACAGATACTCATTTGTAAGTTTATAAGAATTTTATTATCAAAAAAATAAAAATAATGTAAAGCAAACAAAAGGCGAGATGCTGACGACATGAAATACCTGGTCTGTACTCAAAGTTGAAAGAAGCTTCAAACCTGATTTCGCCAAATTTGGGTGGTAAAATGAGTTAACTTTCTATAATTATGCTGCACTTGTTGGATTTGCAAACACGAATATTAGATCGTCCAAAATTTCTCATAAATAACTACACAACAAAATTTCATGCATCACCTTACCAAACAACCTATACATACACAGCTTGGAAACTCAGATATTTATAGATTTGTATGGCAGCAAAGATTACTAGATAATATTTCTGACGTAAGAAGTGCATGAGTAGGCCTTATCAACTTTCTCGTAATTAGTTAAATTTCAATCCCCGGGCATATTGTGAAATGTTACAAAATTTTTATTAAATTATTATTAAGAAAAATAAGATAAGAAATTGAATATTTTAGGTGATTTAATAAGTTTTAGTGCTTGAATATTTAATTTAATAAATTAAAAAGGCATGAAAAAAAGAAAGTAAAATCTATAGGTAGACCTTGTTGTGGATAAAGGTTGACAAAGTATTACCCATACTTATCCCTGGTCTTTAGCGACAAAGAAGATGTTAGTGGCATAGAGCTAATTTTTAGCAGATACTCTCTCCATTGAAAGAGAGTTTCAATTGCCAATCAATTATGATTGTTCCGGTTGATTAAAATTGTGATTTAGGAATTTATCATTTAAAATTATGTATTTCTGGTTTATTAAGGGTGGGATCGTCTGTCCCCTTCTTCATGTCCCCTATACAAAATGGGTGTCCCTAGCAGGGTCCATTGTAAGGAAAATGGAAATAAAATATTTTATTTCCATTTTCCTTACAATGGGCCCTGCCAGGGGCACCTATTTTATATAGGAGACACAGAAGGGGACATGAAAAAGGGAACGGAGGATCCGAGCTCGTTTATTAAGAGGTACGAAATAAGTAGATTGCATAATTGATGGTTACAAATGTACTATCAATTCTTCAAATTAATCGAGAAATGCGAAAACTGGACCGAATATAGAATTATCAAAAAAGAGTTTAAATTTACATATGAAAAGATTTAGCAAATGTGTTTGAGTATAGAAAAAGAAAATCAACCGATTGTCCAAAATGAAGTAAATTTTCGTAGGAGACAACATGAATTACCTGAATAATGGCAATTGTGTAAAAGTTGCAAGAATAAAGGGTGCGTTTGGTGAAGAAACTGAATTTAACACAAAGGAAAACAAATCGTAAGAAAGCTACGGGTTAGTTATCATCGGACAACTTCGCGTGTTGGACCAAATCGCTTTCCGCATATTCCGCTTTTTTAATTTTTATTTTGTATATTTAAATAATACCTCTTTTGTTCCAAAATATATGTTTTTTTCGATTTTTGATCGATCAAATTATTTAAAGTTTGACAAAAATTTATATATATTATATAAATGAAAAAAATAAAAAAAATGTCATTAAAATGTACACATAATCTATGTTACAATGTAACTTTCAGTTTTTCAGTTTTAAAAATAATAAATAATAATTTTTAATATTTAATTAAATATTAATTAAGTTAATCATTAAAAAGGTTAAAAAGAACATGTAAAATGGAAATTATTATAGACTTAATTGCACGAGGATGGCCTCAACTATTTTTTTTTTGCACAAAAATGGCCCAAGTATAAAAATAGACAGTGTGATGGCCAAACTATTTTTTTTTTTGAACAGATGTGTGTATTCAATTTTTGACTTAATTACACCAAGATGGCCGAACAATGTTTTTTTTAACACAAAAATGGCCCAAAAATATAAATAAACAACATTTTTTAGATTAATTTAGACGGAATGCAATCATCTGTTTAAAATAATACTTGGGCCATTTTTGTGCAAAAAAGAAATAGTTGAGGCCATTTTCCTGCAATTAAGTCATTATTATATAAATCAAATACTCCTCACTTCTATCAAAATGACACGTCAATCTTTCATCCACGTTGCAAATATGTATTGGTTCCAGATTTCTGAATTGTAACGTTACGTGTTCCCTGATTTGTTTAAAGCTTGGGGCTGAGCTGGGTATTAAGTGTATATGTTTGGGGTATCTTAGGGCCTGTTTGGCTTTCCATATCCTATCCCAGGGTTGTTCACAAATTGAGCCGAGTCTAGCTTTGATCGAAACGAGTTGAACTTTGACCTTAACGAATTGAGCCGAGCTTTGATCTTAACGAACCGAGCTGATTTCTTAACGAACCGAACCGAGTCGAACTTGAGTTGTTCACGAATAGTCTCGAGCCGAGCCGTGCTCGAGCTGTTCGCGAACAATTAATTTGGTTGGAGATCTTATTAGATCACTACTATTCTAACTAGTAGTCATGAATTGTTGTTTCTGTTTTTTAAAAAATATTTCTCGACGATCCAACCGTACGGATGTCAAGATATATCTAATTTAGAAATATTCTCAAACTTATGGCTTATAAGTCCATAAGTCCTTATGGGGGGTGTTTGCCAAAATAAGTTTTAGCTAAAATTATAACTTATAAGTCCATAAGTTGAATGTTAAGGGCCTGTTTGGCTCACCTTATTTTAAGGATTTATGTACTTATTTTTGGGTAAAAATTTTGTATTTTGAAAATTTTCTTTTATACAAGTATTTAATATATCTTTGAGATTCGATAAGTTGTAAAAATAAGTTGGAAAATAAGTTGAAAAGTTAGGAATCTCTAACTTTGTCTTAAAATAAGTTGACTTATTCTGAAAAAAAGTTTCCCCAAACACCCCATAAGAATGCTTAACTTTCAACTTATAACTTATTATCGATATGCACAATATATAATATCCTTCCAATCTTCAAAACCATATATCTCTCGATCCATTCATTAGAAAATTAATATGTATATATCAAATTTCCCTATTCATCGAGATCTATCCATTGATATCCATTGTTATATATAAAAAAACAATATTTTGAAAATTATATAAAAAAATTAACTTATAAGTTCTGATTTACCCAAACAGTCTAATGATTATAAGTTCTTATTTACCAAACACTCTACTGCTCTGCTCATCACTAATATGACATAAGTGGTTATAAGTCATAAGCTACTTATTTTAAGATACCCCAAACATACACGTAATACTGATTATGTGCTCAATAATTTATATAATTTTGATTAGTTTAAATTTCGTATGATATGTGATTATGTGGTTTTATAAATGTTAGATGGAGTTTGATTCGTGTTGAGTAAATAAAATGCAGTTCCGATTAAGAAAAAAGAAAAAAATGAAAGAATAAAAATGGAATGTTTTTTTTTATTTGATTTAGTTTCTTTTTTTTATATAAATTTAAAGAAAATTTTATTAACTTGAAAGGAACCAGACAAATCGCCAACCGATTATGTAATTAGGTTAAAAAAACAAATAAATGAGTTAAATAATTAATCGTTTTGTTTTCGGACCACTTAACATACGGAATACAAATATTGTTGAAGCTAAAAATGAATTCGATGCTCGGATCACTTTGTTTTCGGATCTCTTAACATATTGAATACAAATATTCTTGAAACTAAAAATGAATTCGATTCTCTTCCGAGCAATTCAGACTACACCAACTTTCGATGTTTTCTGGAAAATAGTAGCATCACAATTGATATTCATACAATTATATCTAGATCTAATCAAATATTCAGATATTTCAGTTGCACTAATTTAAATCGGAGGGACAAATGTCCCCATAGTACGAATAAGATTCTGTTGTGAAGGTGTACTCTTGCGATTTCCACCATCATTCCATTTCGCATCATTTTGATACAAGCATTTCAGATCCCCTAATACACCATATTATTCATTCTTAGTGAAACAAACAACACAAATCAATTAAAAATATTCTAAACACTCATAAGAAGATATGCAAACAGCCCAAAAAATTGGGTACAAAATGTTAGAAAATGGAGTTTTTAGAGCATAAGTATTTTATGTTATTGATGTTAATTCCGAATTTTAACGATTGGAAATTGTTCCTTGCTATGGGGACTTAATTTTTCATATATGGGTCTAAGTAATTTTCTTAGTAAAATCCATAGAGAAATAGAGTTGAAATTAGTAGCTTGAAAGAGTTTGAAAATGAGAATGTGTATTTGTCCTACATTGAAATAAATAAATGGGGTTGTTGGCTTTATATAGAATCACACACATGGGTAGTGTACAACTACTAAGGTGTATGATGGTGCATGGTGTTACTGTGTGCTTCACGCACGCGTCGCCGTCGCCCGCCTCGCCACGCCACGTCTCGTTTCGTCTCGGGTCGTGTCGGGTCGGTCGAAGGGTGATTTGGGCGAATGTCTCGGTGTCTCGCGTACGCGAGGCGACCTGGGCGAGGGATTTTATTTATGTGTTTAATAATATTTTAATTAGAATATATATTTCAGATAGGCTGGGCTGGATCATAAATCTGATGGGCTTCGAGATATCAGATTGGACCAGGACAGAATTTGAAAATATATATATATATATAGTCGGATTAATTAAAATATTAAAACTGAAATGTGTGGATTAAATATAACGTAACAGTTACGATTTATTTAATCAACCGTTACAGCCGTTTTGATTATATTAAATCGACCGTTTCATTCTTATTAAATGGAATGGGAGTTACAATATTGATGAGGGTGGTATCAGTTACGTTTGACCTCTCCTATAAATAGAGAGCTAAGCTGCTGATTTTAGATACACCACACCCTACATTCTCTTCTCCTCTCTATACTCTCTGCTCTCCCTCTATATATTCATATACTCTGCTGTATCTATTCTGCTTGTGAGTTTTTCTGGTGACTGAGGTGCTAGTCGAAGTCGAGTATTCTGGTTGTTGTGATCATATTACTCGGAGTTGTTTTATCCTAGAAGAGTTGTTGCAAGCATCCCGACACAGTGTAAGTGGGGGCGATTATCTCTTCAAGAAAAATCGGGACTTCTAGCAATGCCTGGCGACTCAGCTGATCTTATTTTTATTTGTTGAATACTGCTAAAGCTATGGCTTCGGGTATTCTTTCCGTCTTTCCTTTGTTCTTTCAGTTACTGATATGCATGTTATTTACCTTCATGTTTTGTTTCGTTAATTGTTTGCTTGGCTTTGGCTTGTTAAATACAGTATATAACTGCCTCTATGTTGCTGTAATAGTCTTCTTTTCCAACATTCTTGAAAAGATAATTTGTTATATAATATTTAGCATAATGGTTAACGAATGTAATAACCCTAATTTTTGTACTTGAGAAAAATTTTCATTTTTGGGATGAATAGTGATTTACATGAATGAATAGTGAAATTATGGATGAATAGTGATTTTGAGGACTAAGAAAATTTTTCATGTCACCCTATGTACGGGATAAGAAATGGATATTTCGAAATTATATTAGTAATCTACGAGGTAATAAGTGTATGTAAACGCGATCGGAATTCAGAAAATCCAAAGTTTATTTTTATGGAATATTTTACCGGGCAGTGAAGTGTATATCAGTATTATCAAGAAATGAGATGTTTAAATTGAGGATTCAAGGATTTTATATTTTATTATTTTATATTTAAGATGATTTAAGATGATTTAAGGATTTAGAATGAAAACCTCTGAGTTAGTATAACGAACATTCTAGGAATTGCTAGAATTATATAACGAGATTAAGTGATTAAGCGAACGAATTATGGAATTTGAATTGAGTTCATAACGAAGTTAAAAATCCTACATGATCATCAATAGAATTATATCAAGTGGATTAAAAGATTTAATTTAAGGATTAAAACAAAACAATTTAGGATTTAAGTGATTTAAATAACTTTAAATCAACCAAAAATCAAACAAATTCTAACCAAGCTTCTTGCATACTCTTTACACAAGAACCAAGGGTGATAAAGTAGCTTTACTAAATCTGATCTAAATTAGAAAATATCCCACAAATTCATTTAACACTTAGCCAAACAAGAGAGAAAAGAGAAAGAAGCAAAAACACCAAAATATCCAAGTTTCTTCCAGTAGGAAGAACGGGATCAAAACCCTAGCTAGGAAGCTTTGTTTTTGGTGATATATAGCTCAAAAGAAAGCCCTTGAAGAGTAGAAGGTGTGGTAAAAATTTGAGAACCAAACTTCTATTTTCCGATTTTATATGAATTTTATAAGATGATGATAAATAGTGGTATATAGTAACTTAACATTGTTTTCTTGTTTTGATCTTAAGGTTTAAGCTTTATAAAGGCTAGATAAGGCTTGTGAAGTATTTATATACACTTATTAGTGTTGCTAGAGCTCCCAAGAAGGTAAAAATCCTAACCCACCTTTGAGTTTTTATGAGTTTTGGTGAAGTTTTGATATTAGTTTAAAGGTGTGTTCATGTTGGTGTACTTAGTGATTGTTTTGATTTGTTTTAATATGAAAAATGGTGGGTGTTGGATTGGAGCCACACCACTGACTTTAGAAAAGTAAAAAGGTTGTTTGTTGAGGTTGTGGATGTATGGCATGCCCGGTGTGGCTTGGTTATGTTGTGACAAAATGGAAATGTCCGAGTTATAGCCGTTGTAATGGCGAAATTCCGTTAGCCCTTGAAAACAATGAAACCCCGAAACCATAAAATTGTTTCTGGACTTTCCACTACCTATGGTTGTGTAGATATTGTTGTCTAGTTTATGTGGCCGCAAGAATCGTGTCAAAAGAGTTTACGGTTTAGGAGATATGACCATTTTAGTGAAAGTTGTTCGAAGGATGGAAATGCAGAAATGTACCTACTTTGAGGATATAAATTAGACCCTTAATAGTCGATTTATAATATGAAATTTTGAGGATAAATACTAAGTTCAGTTAGTTAAGTACGTGCGTAGGTTTTGAGTTAAAAAGATTATTTTCCGATTTTATAAAAATGCGTAAGCCGAGGTTACGCAAGTGAAAACCCCTTAGAACACGACTTAGAAACCAAACTTATAAGTGTTTAAGTATAACTTGAATTCGAGGAATGGTTTCGAACCAAACTTATGACTTAAGTGGTTGTCAACTAACGTGGACTTAATACGAGTCTAGAGGGACCCCTTAGTGCCTTGTTTGTGATTGGCTTGAGTGTCTGAGCGTTGAGTTATAAGTGGATCGTATAGGAGATTAATCGCGTGTTTTCTTGACTTGTTTAGATTGTCGGATTCCGCCACAAGCCCCTACTACATTCGAAGTACCAGGCAAGTATACTTAACCCTACTCTATTGTTCAGTGTATATATGTTTCAACGTATGGTATATGTCAGTTCAAATGTTTTCTTTGCAAGTTGCAAGTATTTTATCTCATCACTCAAATACCAGATATTGATGCAATTAAATGCATATATATATATATATATATATATATATATATATATATATATATATATATATATATATATATATATATATAGGCTAGCGTTCAAATAGAAACCAACCTTAGAATAGAAACTAGAAACCTACACTAAATAAATTATATTTCATTTATTTTAATGGCCCCGCTAGGGGCACTTTCACAAAAAACGTTTAAAATTCTTGGCTCTATTCAACAAAAATATTAAAAAAAAAAATTTAAAAAAAGTTACTGTTCACGTGCCACGTCATCACCTGAACAGTAACTTTTTCTTAAATTTTTTTAATTTTTTTATATTTTTGTTGAATAGAGACAATAATTTTAAACATTTTTTGTATTGGAGTACCCCTAATTTGGTCATTAAATTAGCTTGAAATATTTAATTTAGGTTTAGTTTCTAGTTTCTATTCTAAGTTAGTTTCTATTAGAACAAGACTATATATATATATATATTATTGTGAATGTTATCCGGATAGTATATAAGTATACTAATATGTCTAAGAGTTATTGGTCCATATGATTGGGACAAGTATCGAGGTACCTTGTTCGTACTCGAAGGGAGATAAATGTTTTGAAAAACTATCTTGTTAATTATTGGAGGTGATGAGAGATTTGATCTGGATAATTTTATTCGAATCCATGATCAAAGCAGTCGTTCATATTTTTCCTCTAATATTTCGAGAGGAGAGTGATTTATTGGAAGTATTAATCGTTCGATTGTTTCCAAACGATAATAATTATTATGAATTGATGTGCACGTGGAAGTATACATGACATCTAAGATGAGGAGTATTGAAGGTGGCCAGGGGTATTCTGGTACCCCAGGTTCTGGACTGGAGATAATGTAAGAGACTGGTACGACGGCCAGCCCAACAAAGGTGTATAAAAGCCCGGATGCGGCTTAGGGTGTGATAGGCGGATCATCCTTCTATCGGTGGTAAATTACAAGATGTATGAACTGATCATCCATTACAGCCCAGCAGATAAGAATCTCCTGAATATAGTCCATCAATAGTGTAATTAATACCACATGTGGGTATTAATTGCGGTATGAATATTATATCCTTACTTAGTTTTTGCGGGTAAATTTAAGTATGTTAAAGAAAATATGAGGGTTCATTTCTTGAAGAAGTTTTGTTGGTGTATATATATATGATTCTAGTGTATAAAACTTGCTGGGCAATTTTTGGCTCATTCTTGCTATTTTAAATACTATAACACAGTGGCAACCAGAGCTGGCACTAGTGTGGCGAACCGTGATAAGGGGAAAGGTCCTGTAACGGACGCAACATGCTAGAAGAAAGTTTCTGGATATGAGAATAAGCTGGAAGAAGTATTGTAATAACTCTAGGTAGAAGTTGTTTAATACTTTATTATCTAGTACTTTGAAGTTGTAATAAGATTCTGGAGGATACTCTGATGTGTAAATACTTTTGGGATTAGTAAGTACTTGTTCTAAGACTATAACCTGTGGAGTAGATTATGGAGTTTATTATGATTACTGTTGTAGATTATATTGTGAGCAGGTGATTGAATATTCCGCAAAGGTATGGTTAAGGTTGTGACGACCCGGATTCCTGGTAAGGGATTAGGGGGCGTTACAGAGATGGTTTCAGAGCAGTAAGTTATGAACCTTAGAACGAGAGTAGGTGAAGTTATGACAAGATAAAAAAGTGACGAAAGAGCTTAGGAAGAGTTTGTGGTTGGACTACTAGGGGTATTACCAAAGATGAGCTAAGTGAGACCATTAGTGGTTGAGAAAGGTAGTTATGGAACTTTTTAGAGGTGATGTGAGTCGATAATGATATA
The DNA here is from genome assembly GCA_036435485.1 of Saposhnikovia divaricata. Lineage (NCBI taxonomy): Eukaryota > Viridiplantae > Streptophyta > Magnoliopsida > Apiales > Apiaceae > Saposhnikovia > Saposhnikovia divaricata. The sequence continues at coordinate 5,463,983 of CM071597.1, read as the reverse complement.
GACTGTTTATTGATACCCTCAAGACAAGAGAAGGAGAGTTAAAAACAAGGAAACTGATATGGAAGTTATATAGTAGAACCTCAAGGGGTAGTAAGGGTGGAGGCATGATGGCCAATACCAGTAGTAGAATCAATTAGTACGAGAAAATGTGTATCCATGATTTATTTATTGGGTTTAATTTTTTTTTTTATATAAATGAGTATATAGAGATATGTATACATAAATATACATATATATAACTGCGGGTATATATATGTATATATATGTATATGTACAGATATGTACTGTTTTGTTTTCATAAATAAATATTTCATGGGTATGCAGTTTTATTAGACAAAACCACATTGGGATAAGTTGAATCAAGTGAGGCTGTGACTTTTGGAGAAATGTAGAAGAGATAAATAAAGTGGATTTTGTGGATGGAAACAAAACAAGAGGGGTATAATGGTATTATGTATGGATTTGGAGGAGGAAGGAGCTGGAAGATTTCAATAGGGATTGAAACAATAAATTGAATATAATGATGCAATGTTCTAGATAAGGGACTATGTGATATGGGTATAAGAAGCAGTAATGGTAAAGGCTGAGAATGAATTGATTCAGGAGGATAAAGATGGGAAGAAAGAGGTATATTTGATGATTAGTAAGAGAAAAGAATATGAGGAATTTTAAGGCATAATTGAGATTTACTATTGAGGGTAAGGTGTATTTTAATCATAGAGTCAGGATAAGGATAAACGAAGGAAGTGGGTATAATTGATGAAGGATTTCGAGGTGTAATAATTACTAGTCGGGGAAGGCCAATGTGGTGGCTAATACCCTAAGTAGGATAAAGAGATTAAAATAGACAAGTGGAAAGAAGCATCTGAGAGAATGTGCAAAATCGAAAGGTAGGTGTTATAACTATGGCCAAGAGGGGCATCAACAGATGAACTGTCCTAGGAGGGTGATAAATTGCTACAAATGTGGGAAGAAGGGTCATATCGCTAGGGACTGTAAAGCGTCAGCGACGGGACTAACGGCATCACGACAAAGCGGTGGCGCTAATAACATCCAATCAACTGCATGAGTTTTTAACATGACATTGGCCGAAGGCATGAAGGAGATGGATGAGATGGCAGGTACACGTTTACTTACTATTGTAAATGCGTATATAAATGATGAGCCGATATGAACATAGAGGTATGATAAAGAACGGGAGAGGAGTATCAGAAACATAATAGATTATATAGCATAAGGATTTATAATCGAGATATGAGAGCATAAAACTGGTAAAAGCGATGAGAATATATTGGAAAGTAGAGTACGAGATATGCAACCTAGTTATTGCCTATGTTGATTCCGAGGACGGAATCCTTTTAAGGAGGGGAGACTGTAATAACCCTAATTTATGTACTTGAGAAAAGTTTCCATTTTTTGGATGAATAGTGATTTACATGAATGAATAATGAAATTATGGATGAATAGTGATTTTGAGGACTAAGAAAATTTTTCATGTCACCCTATGTACGGGATAGGAAATGGATATTTCAAAGTTATATTAGTAATCTACGAGGTAAATAAGTGTATGTAAACGCGACCGGAATTCAGAAAATCCAAAGTTTATTTTTATGGAATATTTGACCGGGCAGTGAAGTGGATATCAGTATTATCAAGAAATGAGATGTTTAAATTGAGGATTCAAGGATTTTATATTTTATTATTTTATTTAAGATGATTTAAGGATTTAGAATGAAAACCTCTAAGTTAGTATAACGAACATTCTAGAAATTACTAGAACTATATAACGAGATTAAGCAATTAAGAGAACGAATTATGGAATTTGGATTGAGTTCATAACGAGGTTAAAAATCCTACATGATCGTCAAGAGAATTATATCAAGTGGATTAAAAGATTTAATTTAAGGATTAAAACAAAACAATTTAGGATTTAAGTGATTTAAATCACTTTAAATCAACCAAAAATCAAACAAATTCTAACCAAGCTTCTTGCATACTCTTTACACAAGAACCAAGGGTGATAAAGTAGCTTTACTAAATCTGATCTAAATTAGAAAATATCCCACAAATTCATTTAACACTTAGCCAAACAAGAGAGAAAAGAGAAAGAAGCAAAAACACCAAAATATCGAAGTTTCTGCCAGCAGGAAGAACGGGATCAAAACCCTAGCTAGGAAGCTTTGTTTTTGGTGATCTATAACTCAAAAGAAATCCGTTGAAGAGTAGAAGGTGTGATAAAAATTTGAGAACCAAACTCCTATTTTTCGATTTTATATGAATTTTACAAGATAATGATGATGAATAGTGGTAAATAGTAACTTAACATTGTTTTCTTGTTTTGATCTTAAGGTTTAAGCTTTATAAAGGCTAGATAAGGCTTGTTAAATGTTTATAAACACTTGTTAGTGTTGCTAGAGCTCCCAAGAAGGTAAAAACCTTAACCCACCTTTGAGTTTTTATGAGTTTTGGTGAAGTTTTGATGTTAGTTTAAAGGTGTGTTCATGTTGGTGTACTTAGTGATTGTTTGGCTTTGTTTTAATATGAAAAATGGTGGGTGTTGGATTGTAGCCACACCACTGACTTTAGAAAAGTAAAAAGGTTGTTTGTTGAGGTTGTGGATGTATGGTATGCCCGGTGTGGCTTGGTTATGTTGTGACAAAATAGAAATGTCCGAGTTATAGCTGTCGTAATGGTGAAATTCCGTTAGCCCTTAAAAACAATGAAACCCCGAAACCATAAAATTGTTTCTGGACTTACCACTGCCTATGGTTGTGTAGATATTGTTGTCTAGTTTATGTGGCCGCAAGAATCGTGTCAAAAGAGTTTACAGTTTAGGAGATATGACCATTTTAGTGAAAGTTGTTCGAAGGATGGAAATGCAGAAATGTACCTACTTTGAGGATATAAATGGGACCCTTAATAGTCGATTTATAATATGAAATTTGGAGGATAAATACTAAGTTCAGTTAGTTAAGTACGTGCGAAGGTTTTGAGTTAAAAAGATTATTTTCCGATTTTATAAAAATGCGTAAGCCGAGGTTGCGCAAGTGAAAACCCCTAAGAACAAGACTTAGAAACCAAACTTATAAGTGTTTAAGTATAACTTGAATTCGAGGATTGGTTTCGAACCAAACTTATAACTTAAGTGGTTGTCGACTAACGTGGACTTAATACGAGTCTAGAGGGACCCCTTAGTGCCTTATTTGTGATTGGCTTAAGTGTCTGAGCGTTGAGTTATAAGTGGATCGTATAGGGGATTAATCGCGTGTTTTCTTGACTTGTTTAGATTGTCGGATTCCGCCACAAGGCCCTACTACATTCGAAGTACCAGAAAAGTATACTTAACCCGACTCTATTGTTCAGCGTATATATGTTTCAACGTATGGTATATGTCAGTTCAAATGTTTTTTTTACAAGTTGCAAGTATTTTATCTCATCACTCAAATACCGGATATTGATGCAATTGAATGCATATATATATATATATATATATTATTGTTGTGAATGTTATCCTAATAGTATATAAGTATAGTAATATGTCTAAGAGTTATTGGTCCATATGATTGGGACAAGTATCGAGGTACATTGTTCGTACTCGAAGGGAGATAAATGTTTTTAAAAACTATCTTGTTAATTATTGGAGGTGATGAGAGATTTGATCCGGATCATTTTATTCGAATCCATGATCAAAGCAGTCGTTCATATTTTTCCTCTTATATTTCGAGAGGAGGGTGATTTATTGGAAGTATTAATCGTTCGATTGTTTCCAAACGATAATAATTATTATGATTTGAGGTGCACGTGGAATTATACGTGACATCTAAGATGAGGAGTATTGAAGGTGGCCAGGGGTACTCTGGTACCCCAGGTTCTGGAGTGGAGATAACAGTCTGGCGGCCAGCCCAACAAATGTGTATAAAGGCCCGGATGCGGCTTAGGGTGTGATAGGCGGATCATCCTTCTACCGGTAGTAAATTGCAAGATGTATGGACTGATCATCCATTACAGCCCAGCGGATAAGAATCTCCTGAATATAGTCCATCAGCAGTGTAATTAATACCACAGGCGGGTATTAATTGCGGTATGAATATTATATCCTTACTCAGTTTTTGCGGGTAAATTTCAGTATGTTAAAGAAAATATGGGGGTTCATTTCTTGAAGAAGTTTTGTTGGTGTATATGTATATATATATATATATATATATATATATGATTCTGGTGTATAAAACTTGCTGGGCTATTTTTGGCTCATTCTTGCTATTTTAAATACTATAAAACAGTGGCAACCAGAGCTAGCACTATTGTGGCGAACCGTGATAAGGGGAAATGTAATATACGTGATTTTAATAATAATAATAATAATAATAATAATAATAATAATAATAATAATAATAATAATAATAATAATAATAATAATAATAATAATAATTGAATTAGGATTAAAATAAGTGATCAAGTTTTCAGTTAATTAGAAAAGGAAAATGAGTGATACTAATTTTTAAGTAATAATTAGAATTCTAATAATTGTAGGATAATTGGATCTATATATATATATATATAATCCAAAGACACGGTAGCTATTAATAAAACCCTAGAGAGGAGAGGTTGTGATAAGAAGATACATGAGAGAAAAATAGAGTCGTCAAGAGCAACAGAGGACTAGGCTACTTTATTTGTTCAAAGCACTACCAGGTTTGTCACTGTCTCTTATACTAGACCACTAGTACACTAGCTATGCATATTTAAGAGTGTCAACATGTTACTTTATGAATTGATTTACGTGGCTATGTTTTGATTTTCCGATTTAAATATTGAAAATCTGTTTACATAGGATTTTGTTACTTGATTGTTATATAATATTGAAGCTATGAGATTACTATGTCGTGGATCTATATGTTTTAATATAGAGAGCATGCTTTTGTTTTTTTAAAATCGTACGATTTAAATTAATTGTGATTTGAGTTTATTATTTAAGCTAATGGTGGTTAAACGAGTTATTATTCTTTTTCTATATTAATTTACAAAACTAAATCAGCCTTTTTGTTTGTTCGTTGTACCACATTCTAATATTAATGATTTAGGTTGCATGTTTATATTATGTTAATTTATTTCATTTCCTTACTTGTTAATTGATGAGATAAATTCTTATGTTAGTTTAATTATTAAGTTTGGTCATATATATTCATGTACTATTAATTTAATTTAGAGTGACAACTTAAAAACATGTCTCTGCATCTTGCTAGGATTTAAGAATTAGAATTTAAGTTTCTGGTTGCATGTTAAAATACTAGATGTTAATATTAAATTAATATTGTAGCCATGCATTCATCAGCTTGTCATATAAAACGAATACTAGGACAAGATTACTAGTAACATTCACTGTTAATACTTTGGTTGCAGGTCGTAGGTATATTAGAATAGAATAATGACTATTGCCTACGCCACTGTGATGAGTAAATATGTTAATTAAGCAACTGAATAATATATAAAAGAATGTATGTTAATTATAAATTATAATTTTTGATTTTAGATCGGGCTGGAAATTTAGCGGATTGTTTATGAATTTCGTTAGTGTTTGAGATCGTTAATTTCGAGGTACGGATTCTCTCTCCTTTTTATTCAGCGGTACTCATTTTAGAATTAGTTATATTAAATCTGTTTTGTCCTCTAATCTATTCACTTGGTTTGAATTGTTTTGACTCGTTGATTTTGGAAAATGATTTTAATATCTGTTTAGAGAATATTTAAATATTTGCTTCTGCGACTTTCTGAAATTTTGCAAATTATATATTTGTCGAAAATGTTCAAATATTTGTTTATTGTGATTTCAAAGATTTTACAAATTATTTTATTTGGACCCTTAGCGATATAGGGTATACCGAGTTAACCAGCTGTAGGGGTACTACAGCCATGTCATTGCGGCACCAGTGACATGACACTTCCGTGGCAGTGTGATTGGTCACGGCGTATCTTTCTGATAGCTCAGGTGGCGAGCTTTTGCGCATTTTGATATTTGTTTCAGGATACGTGGGTGCACCCAAATTTGATTTGATTTGTGATTTGATTTGGCGGTGACGTTGTATATGCCGTACACGTTATCCGATTTGTTGCACACATTAGGTACCCTATGATGTGTGTATCTGTATCTGTTCTGTTCTGATCTCGGTATGAAATATCCTAACCCCTCGTTGCTTCAGCCATGCGTATTTTAAAATAAATGTTTTATTATAACTGTCAAATATACTTATCTATTTTTTTCTGTTTTATATATTGTGTTCCAAATTCGTACTGGGCGTTTGGCTCATGCCGTATTCTTTTTCTGGCAGGTGCTTAGGGGGATCTGGGACTGTGTGATGGAGTGCTACCCATTATTTCGTTGCCTAGGATTTATGGACTTCTAGAATTATTTAGACTAGATTATTTATTTACAGATTTGTGGTTTTCGTATTTATTGGTTTGAACTGTAATTTGGAGGTTTATTTTAATTTTGGAGATTTTAGATTGTTTAATCGTTATTTAGAGATTATTTTAGTGCTCTGTTTGCAGGTTTATGGATTATAGGTAATATCTCCTTCCATTTTAGGAAGGGGGTGTTACAAAGTTGGCATCAGAGCTTAGGTTCTTTCTTGTAGAAAACCTATTTAGGTTGACCTGTGAGTTTGGGTAGACGTTAGGATGGGTATTCTGTTTAAAATTCATATCATCTTGCTTTACTCTTTCGATATCTATTTTTAACTGCTTCTGATTATCTATTCTTGTGATCTTCATTCGTTTGTTAACCTTATATTGTAGATGCCTCCTAAGAAAAATCAAAATCAAACTACCCTGAATGTTAGCCCGGCTCAGCTAGCTAATATGTTAGGACAAGCAGTGGCGAACGGTATACAACAAGCTATGGCAAATATGAATAATCAGAATGGTCAGGGTAATCAGAATGGCCAAGGCAATCAGAATGGTCAGGGAAATCAGAATAATCAGAATGGTCAGGGCAATCAGAATGGCCAAGGCAATCAGGATGGCCAGGGTAATCAGTTAGAGCCATTTGCATGGTTGGAGAGGTTTTCTAAGCAGAAACCGGATTCTTTTCATTCAGCGCCGACTCCTATAGATGCTGAAAACTGGATTGTACATCTTGAGAAGATTTTTGATGCCTTGGGTTGTGATGAGGTTCAGAAGGTCAGGTTAGCTGTGTATAAGTTGGAGGGGGATGCTCAGAGGTGGTGGAGAGGAGTGAAAGCTACTAGAGGAGAGGAATTTACAGAGACATTGGTATGGCAGGGATTCAAGGAGGTGTTCTATGAGCAGTACTTTTCTAATGCAGACAGAGAGGGTTACTTGAGGGAGTTTCATTCTATTGCGCAGAATTTTGATGAGAGCATTACTGACTATATGGCGAGGTTCATCAGGTTGGCTGGATTTGCTGGGACAGTTGCAGGGACTGCTGCACAGCAGGCTGAGAAATTTAAATGGGGATTGAGGCCTAATTTGAGGGGTGGTATCATTTCACTGAGGTTTCCTAATGTGGCTGAGGTGGCAGATGCAGCTAAGGATATTGAGAAGGAGCGCACAGAGTATAGAGCTTACAGGTTCCAGAATGATCGCAAGCGGAATAGAGATGATCAGAGTTTTGTACAGGGTAAGCAGTGGAATGGAGGTCAGGGTACTCAGCAGGGACAGTGGCGTGGAAGACATCGGAATATGAGGACTCAGTCAGCTTATGGTCAGAATCAGTATGGTGGTCAGAAACAGAATCAGAATCAGCGATTTCAGCAGCAGCAGCCTAGGCAGTGGCAGGGTCGTCAACAGGGGCAGAGTCGTTATTCAGTTTATGGGGGCAACCCCAATATGATTCCAGTGGCTCCTTGTGCTACATGTGGTGGACATCATCCAGGGAGAGCTTGTTATAAACAGACCGGGGCTTGTTTCTTGTGTGGTAGCATGTCACATAGGGCAAAGGATTGTACCGCGTCACGTAACACTGGTGGAGGAGCAGGTGGTAGTGGTAGTGGCAGTCAGCAGAATACTTCAGGCAGAGTGTTTGCATTGACTGCTAATCAGGCAGCAGCTAATTCAGGTACCGTCTCAGGAACACTTCTTGTTGGTAGACGTGATGCTTATGTGTTATTTGATACTGGTTCGACTCATTCTGTAGTATCTTTATCTTTTGTTCGTCATCTTGGTGTTGAACCTTCATTACTATATCCTCGTATGTCTATTGCTACCCCGATGGGGAATTCTGTTATTATTTCTGATGTGTACCGAGAGTGTCCGATAGCTGTTGGGGAGAGAAATTGTAAGGTTAACTTGCTTCTGATGGAGATGCATGACTTTGACATTATTCTGGGTATGGATTGGTTGAGTGAGCATCGAGCTACAATTGACTGTCAGGGGAAGAGGGTGATCTTTGGAGATGCAGATAGACCAGAATTTGTATACCAGGGTTCTCAACCGAAAGGAGAGATTAAAATGATTTCAGCTCTAAAGGCGGGTAAACTTTTGTCTAAGGGTTGTGATGGCTATCTTGCTTTTGTGATGGATACGTCTAAGGATGAGCCTTGCATCGAGGATTATCCAGTTGTTAATGAGTTTACAGATGTGTTTCCCGATGAGCTACCAGGTTTGCCACCACAGAGAGAAGTGGAGTTTACTATTGAACTTGTTCCAGGTGCAGAGCCTATTTCTAAGGCGCCATACCGAATGGCACCACTAGAGTTGCAGGAATTGAAAGTGCAGTTGCAAGAGTTGTTGGATAGAGGATTTATCAGGCCAAGTGTATCTCCATGGGGTGCTCCGGTATTGTTTGTGAAGAAGAAGGACGGTTCTATGAGGTTGTGCATTGACTACAGGAAGTTGAATAAGGTGACTATCAGAAACAGATATCCTTTGCCACGCATTGATGACCTGTTTGATCAGTTACAAGGGGCGATATTCTTTTCGAAGATAGATTTGAGATCAGGTTATCACCAATTGCGAGTGAGGGAAGAAGATATTCCGAAGACTGCATTTCGTACTCGTTATGGTCATTATGAGTTTCTCGTGATGTCCTTTGGGTTGACGAATGCACCAGCGGTGTTTATGGATTTGATGAACCGGGTCTTTCATGATTACTTAGATAAGTTTGTTGTGGTCTTCATTGATGATATCTTGATATACTCGAGGAGCAGGGAGGAGCATGAGGAACATTTACGTATTGTGCTTGAGATCTTGAGGGAGAAGAAGTTATTTGCAAAATTTTCAAAATGTGAGTTCTGGTTGGAGCAGGTGGCATTTTTGGGGCATATTGTGTCTTCTAGAGGGATTGAGTTGGATCCTGCGAAAGTCGAGGCTATCACTAACTGGCCGAGACCTAGCAATGTGACAGAGGTGAGGAGTTTCTTGGGTTTGGCAGGTTACTACAGGCGCTTTGTGGAAGGTTTCTCATCCATAGCTTTGCCATTGACTCAACTGATGAGGAAGGGTGTTAAGTTCGAGTGGAATGATGACCGTGAGCAGAGTTTCCAAGAGTTAAAGAAGAGGTTGGTGTCAGCTCCTATACTTGTGTTGCCATCAGGGAGTGGAGGATTTCAGGTTTATAGTGATGCTTCTAAGAGAGGATTGGGGTGTGTTCTTATGCAGCATGGGAAGGTGATTTCGTACGCTTCTAGGCAGCTTAAACCTTATGAGGTAAATTACCCTACTCATGACTTAGAGTTAGCAGCAGTGGTCTTTGCTTTGAAGATTTGGAGGCATTATCTGTATGGAGAGACTTGTGATGTCTTCACTGATCATAAGAGTCTTAAGTACATTTTTACTCAGAAGGAGCTTAACATGAGGCAGCGAAGATGGCTTGAACTTCTTAAGGATTATGATGCTAATATTCAGTACCATCCAGGGAAGGCGAATGTTGTGGCAGACGCTCTTAGTAGGAAGAACTTGGGGAGTGTTGCATCTCTCATTACTCAGCCGCATCTTATTTCAGACATGGAGCGGTTTGGTATTGAGCTGTATGTTAGGGGATCAGATGGTAGCATTGCGAGTTTGAGAGTGGAACCAAATCTGGTTTCAAGGGTTAAGGAAGCTCAAAAGAATGATACAGGATTGGAAGTTATTAGATCAGAGGTGGCAGAAGGTAAACAGAAATATTTTCGTGTTGATGATGAGGGTGTGATATGGTTGGGCAGTAAATTGTGTGTGCCCGCGGATGTGGCGATTCGTGAAGAGATTTTGACTGAGGCTCATGGTTCTTCATTCTCTATTCATCCAGGTTCCACCAAGATGTATAGAGATTTGAAGAAGCACTTTTGGTGGAGTGGAATGAAGGGAGACATAGCAGAGTTTGTGGGAAAATGTCTCATATGTCAACAGGTGAAGATAGATCATCAGAGGCCTAGTGGATTGTTGCAGCAGTTGGATATTCCAGTATGGAAGTGGGAGAACATTACTATGGATTTTGTGACTCATTTGCCGAGGACCTTTAGAAAGAATGATGTTATATGGGTGGTGGTTGATAGACTTACTAAGTCTGCTCATTTCTTGCCTATTAGAGAGACTACTCCTGTTCATGAGTTGGCAGAGATTTTTCAGCGGGATATTGTTAGACTTCATGGTGTGCCTGTGTCGATAGTTTCTGACAGAGATACGAGGTTTACATCACGTTTTTGGAAGGGATTTCATCAAGCTTGGGGTACGAGACTTAATTTTAGTACTGCTTATCATCCGCAGACTGATGGACAGTCAGAGAGGACGATTCAGACATTGGAGGATATGCTGAGGGCTTGTGCTTTGGAGTGGACAGGTGATTGGGATAAGTATTTGTATCTTGTTGAGTTTGCGTACAATAATAGCTGGCACGCGAGTATTGGTATGCCACCATTTGAAGCTTTGTATGGTAGGAGGTGTAGGGCACCATCTTGTTGGGATGAGGTTGGTGAGAGAGTCATTGAAGGACCAGAACTAGTTAGAGTTACTAATGAGAAGGTAGAGAAGGTTAAGGCAAGCTTGAGAGAAGCTCGGTCACGTCAAAAGAGTTATGCAGATCAACATAGAAAGTTTGGTGGATTTAAACCAGGTGATCATGTGTTCTTGAAGGTGTCTCCTTGCAAGGGTGTTAAGCGCTTTGGTATGAAGGGAAAGCTTAATCCGAGATATGTTGGCCCATTTGACGTTATAGAGAAAGTGGGGGAAGTGTCTTACAGAGTTGCGTTGCCACCACAGTTATCTCATGTACATAACGTGTTCCATGTATCGGTTTTGAGAGGCTATAAGTATCATCCATTACACATAGTTCAGTACCCGTTACATAAGATTAGAGAGGATCTTTCTTGCGAGGAGGAAGCAGAAGCTATCTTAGCTCGAGAGGAGCGAGTTTTGAGGAAGAATACTATACCGTTTGTGAAGGTTTTGTGGAAAAATCATCACGAGAGAGAGGCTACTTGGGAACTAGAGGCATCTATTCGTGAGAGATATCCGCATCTATTCGATTCAGGTACGAGTTTTAGTTTCGTTTGATTCCGGGGACGGAATCCTTTTTAAGGGGGTATATATGTAATATACGTGATTTTAATAATAATAATAATAATAATAATAATAATAATAATAATAATAATAATAATAATAATAATAATAATAATAATAATAATTGAATTAGGATTAAAATAAGTGATCAAGTTTTCAGTTAATTAGAAAAGGAAAATGAGTGATACTAATTTTTAAGTAATAATTAGAATTCTAATAATTGTAGGATAATTGGATCTATATATATATATATATATATAATCCAAAGACACGGTAGCTATTAATAAAACCCTAGAGAGGAGAGGTTGTGATAAGAAGATACATGAGAGAAAAATAGAGTCGTCAAGAGCAACAGAGGACTAGGCTACTTTATTTGTTCAAAGCACTACCAGGTTTGTCACTGTCTCTTATACTAGACCACTAGTACACTAGCTATGCATATTTAAGAGTGTCAACATGTTACTTTATGAATTGATTTACGTGGCTATGTTTTGATTTTCCGATTTAAATATTGAAAATCTGTTTACATAGGATTTTGTTACTTGATTGTTATATAATATTGAAGCTATGAGATTACTATGTCGTGGATCTATATGTTTTAATATAGAGAGCATGCTTTTGTTTTTTTAAAATCGTACGATTTAAATTAATTGTGATTTGAGTTTATTATTTAAGCTAATGGTGGTTAAACGAGTTATTATTCTTTTTCTATATTAATTTACAAAACTAAATCAGCCTTTTTGTTTGTTCGTTGTACCACATTCTAATATTAATGATTTAGGTTGCATGTTTATATTATGTTAATTTATTTCATTTCCTTACTTGTTAATTGATGAGATAAATTCTTATGTTAGTTTAATTATTAAGTTTGGCCGTATATATTCATGTACTATTAATTTAATTTAGAGTGACAACTGATTTGAGTTTATTATTTAAGCTAATGGTGGTTAAACGAGTTATTATTCTTTTTCTATATTAATTTACAAAACTAAATCAGCCTTTTTGTTTGTTCGTTGTACCACATTCTAATATTAATGATTTAGGTTGCATGTTTATATTATGTTAATTTATTTCATTTCCTTACTTGTTAATTGATGAGATAAATTCTTATGTTAGTTTAATTATTAAGTTTGGCCGTATATATTCATGTACTATTAATTTAATTTAGAGTGACAACTTAAAAACATGTCTCTGCATCTTGCTAGGATTTAAGAATTAGAATTTAAGTTTCTGGTTGCATGTTAAAATACTAGATGTTAGTATTAAATTAATATTGTAGCCATGCATTCATCAGCTTGTCATATAAAACGAATACTAGGACAAGATTACTAGTAACATTCACTGTTAATACTTTGGTTGCAGGTCGTAGGTATATTAGAATAGAATAATGACTATTGCCTACGCCACTGTGATGAGTAAATATGTTAATTAAGCAACTGAATAATATATAAAAGAATGTATGTTAATTATAAATTATAATTTTTGATTTTAGATCGGGCTGGAAATTTAGCGGATTGTTTATGAATTTCGTTAGTGTTTGAGATCGTTAATTTCGAGGTACGGATTCTCTCTCCTTTTTATTCAGCGGTACTCATTTTAGAATTAGTTATATTAAATCTGTTTTGTCCTCTAATCTATTCACTTGGTTTGAATTGTTTTGACTCGTTGATTTTGGAAAATGATTTTAATATCTGTTTAGAGAATATTTAAATATTTGCTTCTGCGACTTTCTGAAATTTTGCAAATTATATATTTGTCGAAAATGTTCAAATATTTGTTTATTGTGATTTCAAAGATTTTACAAATTATTTTATTTGGACCCTTAGCGATATAGGGTATACCGAGTTAACCAGCTGTAGGGGTACTACAGCCATGTCATTGCGGCACCAGTGACATGACACTTCCGTGGCAGTGTGATTGGTCACGGCGTATCCTTCTGATAGCTCAGGTGGCGAGCTTTTGCGCATTTTGATATTTGTTTCAGGATACGTGGGTGCACCCAAATTTGATTTGATTTGTGATTTGATTTGGCGGTGACGTTGTATATGCCGTACACGTTATCCGATTTGTTGCACACATTAGGTACCCTATGATGTGTGTATCTGTATCTGTTCTGTTCTGATCTCGGTATGAAATATCCTAACCCCTCGTTGCTTCAGCCATGCGTATTTTAAAATAAATGTTTTATTATAACTGTCAAATATACTTATCTATTTTTTTTCTGTTTTATATATTGTGTTCCAAATCCGTACTGGGCGTTTGGCTCATGCCGTATTCTTTTTCTGGCAGGTGCTTAGGGGGATCTGGGACTGTGTGATGGAGTGCTACCCATTATTTCGTTGCCTAGGATTTATGGACTTCTAGAATTATTTAGACTAGATTATTTATTTACAGATTTGTGGTTTTCGTATTTATTGGTTTGAACTGTAATTTGGAGGTTTATTTTAATTTTGGAGATTTTAGATTGTTTAATCGTTATTTAGAGATTATTTTAGTGCTCTGTTTGCAGGTTTATGGATTATAGGTAATATCTCCTTCCATTTTAGGAAGGGGGTGTTATAGGAAAGGTCCTGCAACGGACGCATCATGCTAGAAGAAAGGTTCCGGATATGAGAATAAGCTGGAAGAAGTATTGTAATAACTCTAGGTAGAAGTTGCTTAATGCTTTATTATCTAATACTTTAAAGTTGTAATAAGATTCTGGAGGATACTCTGATGTGTAAATACTTTTGGGATTAGTAAGTACTTGTTCTAAGACTATAACCTGTGGAGTAGATTGTGGAGTTTATTATGATTACTGTTGTAGATTATATTGTGAGCAGATGATTGAATATTCCGCAAAGGTATGGTTAAGGTTGTAACGACCCGGATTCCTGGTAAGGGATTAGAGGGCGTTACAACGAAACTGTAGTTCCTGATAGTGGTAGTTTTGTTGCATCTGCTGGGGTCATGAATTAATTGGATTGCCTGAGAAATTCAATGGGGGCGTTGGCTTTTCTCGTTGGCAGAAAATGATGAAGTTGTGGTTGATTATAAAGGGTTTATGGCCTGTTGTGGAGTATGAGAAACCGGTTGTGGATCAATCAAAGGCTAAAACAGTTAAGGGTTTTGCGAAGTGGGCTGAGAAGGATGGGGTGGCTAGGGCGGCAATTTTGGCTACGCTAACGAACACCTTGTTTGATGTGTACTCCTTTGATGCCTACACCGCAAAACTTTTATGGGAGAAGCTGGACCAGACACATAATACTGACTCACAAGGTCTCGAAAAGTATTCTGTGGCTAGGTTCCTTGATTTCAAGCTGGTGGACAATAAGTCCATGACTGAGCAAGTGCATGAGTTCGAGATGATAGTGCATGCCTTGAAGGAGTCCGGTATGGACCTCCCCGAAAAGTTTAAGGTGATGAGTTTGATTGAAAAACTCCCTAAGTCTTGGGAAGAGTTTTCTCTCTCCCTGAAAAGACAAAAAGGATAGATCACCTGGACCAATCTTATGTTGGACATCTCTGTGCAAGAACAACACAAGTCCAAACAGGGACATATGATGCCAACTGAGCACGGAAGCTCGAAGGTGAATGTAGCAACTGTAGGACAGAAAAGGAAGGTTGTCTATAAGAAGGGTAATATTAATAAACCTAAGAATGACAAGGGCAAGGCCAAGAAACCAAAGGCAAACAAACCATGTTGGTCTTGTGGGCAGGTTGGGCACTGGAGTAAGGACTGCCCTACAAAGAAAGCAAAGAAAGTCGAGGTTCTAGCTCAATCGAATGCTGTGCTTGGAACCTCAAGTGGGCCTGTAGTGAACATGGTTGTTGGTGAGGCTACGGCTTCTGAAACCAACGTGGACCGGTATGTTACCTACAACCCTGTACTATTTTCCACTTATCTGTTAAATGAATGGTTGATTGATACTGAAGCTAATGTGCATATTTTTGCTGACATTATTTTATTTGTATCTTATTAACAGAGTCATAGCTTAACAGTGACGATGGGGAACGCAAGTGCCGCTCAAGTACATGGAGTAGGAAACGTAGACCTGAAGTTTCCTTCGGGTCGTGTTCTATCCCTGACGAGAGTGCATCATGTTCCCGACATGCGTAGAAATATAATAAGTGGCAGCTGTTTAGTAACTAATGGTTTTGAAGTCTTTTTCAAGTGTAATAAAGTAGTTCTTATTCATACTGGTACATTTTTTGGCAAGGGTTACTTGTCAAATGGTTTATTTGTAATAAATGCTGAGCCCATATTGGGAACTTTGATTAATGATATTACTCCTTCTATTAACTGTGTCGAATCTTCAAATTTATGGCATGCTAGACTTGGTCACTTAAATTTTGGTGCTCTTAAAAATATGATGAACTTAGAGTTGATTCCAAAACACATTATAGAAAAGAATTCTAAATGTCAAGTATGTGTGTCTGCTAAATAAATAAGGAAACCTTTTCATAATATTGTTAAGGATTCAGACTTGTTAGATTTAGTACACACTGATATTTGTGAATTTGGTGGTGTGTTGACTAAGGACCAGTTTAGATATTTCATTACCTTTATAGATGATAGTAGCAGATACTGTTATGTTTATTTACTTAAACATAAGGATGAAGCACTTAGTAAATTCATTATATATAAAACTGAAGTAGAAAAACAAACTAGTAAGGTACTTAAACGGTTGAGATCTGATAGAGGTGGTGAGTATACGAGTAACGTTTTTAATGAATTTTATGCAAGCAATGGTATAGTTCATGAAGTTACCCCACCATACATACCTGAGCCTAATGGGATTGCTGAGCGAAAGAATAGAACATTTAAAGATATGATTAATAGTATTGCTTATTAATTCTGGGTTGCCTAAATACATGTGGGGAGAGGCTTTGAATACGGATTTCCATATTCTAAATAGAGTTCCTCTGAAACACATGGATAAGACACCCTATGAGTAATGGAAGGGCAAGAAGACTAGTCTTAAGTATCTTCGTGTGTGGGGGCGCCTTGCTAAGGTACTTGTCCCTGAACACAAGAGAAAGAAGCTAGGTTCGAAGACTGTTGATTGTATCTTTCTGGGCTATCTTGAGACCACCATAGCTATGAGATTTTTAGTATTAAAATCTGACATAGATGGTATAGTGGCAAATACGATAGTTGAATTTCGTGATGCTACATTCTTTGAGGATGTCTACCCTATGAAGATTGGTATGCCTCAAGATACTTCTAATGAAGATCCTACTCACACATCGAGTTCTATTCCTGATCATGTGATGACAAATGTGGGGGCGGAACCTAGTAGTAGCTCTACTCCTAAGGAGGTAGAGGAACCACGAAGGAGTAAGCGTGCAAAGGTAGTCAAGGATTTTGGAAGTGATTTTATCACTTACAATGTCGAGGACGAACCTTTAACTTTCTGACAAGCTATGGTTTCTTCAGAGTCTAGGCACTGGAAGGGCGCTGTAAAGAGTGAAATTGACTCTATTGTTTCTAACGGAACATGGGAGTAAGTTGATCTTCCTCCTGGGTGTTCAACTATCGGGTGCATATGGATCTTTAAAAGGAAGTTGAACCCTAACGGCTCAATAGATAAGTACAAAGCTAGACTGGTAGCTAAGGGTTTTAAGCAAAAGGAGAGCATTGATTACTTTGATACATACTCTCCTGTAGCTAGAATGACAACAATCCGAATGCTTGTAGCATTGTGATAAGTGGATTTATATCCACTTGGATCGCTTCAATTCGGCTTAAATTGATTGTCTAGGAATCAAGTTTATTGTAGTTTTGATGTGTTTTGCTTAGTTGTGCAGATTTGAAAGAATATCGATTATGGTTGATACTTCTATCGTGTTTGGAGGATTAATTGATTAAAATTCGGATTTTCCGGAAAGGTTGCGTAGTCTACACTTTTTTGGCCATATCTGGAGTTCTATAAGTCCGTTTGAGGCCCGTAAGCTGTCCACGCGAAGCCTGGAAGATTTTCTACAACTTAGGACAGTGATCGCGCGCAGGCTGCGTGTGGTGGGCGCAATCTGCGCGACAAGCAGACTAATGGGAGCAGAGAATTTACTGTTTTGCCATTTTCAAGTTCTAATTGTATTTTGGGCAGTTTTTAGTACCTTAATCGAATTCTAATTGTAATAGAAGGCAATTTCTTGCTGGGCAAGACTTGGAGTGCCTATATAAACACATCCAACCTCTTGTAAATTAGAGAATTAGGAATTAGACAATTAGATATCTTGTACATAATATAGCTTAGATCTGCAAGGGAGAAAAGGAGAGAAGAAGGATTCAACGCTCGTGACAAGCAACGGATCTAGATCTACTTCATCTTTTGTATCATAGATTTGTTTTCTCAACTCTTGTTTTATTAATATTATTACTTTCTTTCAAATCTTGTCTTCTATCATAGTTTCAATAGATCCCATGATGACGAGCGGTTCAATTATGAACTAATCGTTGTCATGGGATTCTAACGGATTTACTTATGGAACTTAGTATCTTGATTGCTTAAAGATCTGTGTGTGATGTATATTTGATATCCTCGTATGGTTATGCTTAATTGATAGATGCGTAGCTAACATCTAATCTGTTAATCTCTTGTGAAGTGAAAGTGGATCTTGTGATTTAGAACTTGCCATGCTAGCATAGGTTCATGATTGTTTATCAACATGATTCGTAGTATGAGATGAGAATACTTATATTGCCCTGTGTGATCTTTATGGATAACTTGCTCTTCAACCGTTATGTTTTCAAATTCTATAGACATATAGGGTCTAAGCATAATTGGTGTCTATTCATCTTCTATCTCTTTTGTGGATGTATGTTTAGTTTGGTATACGTATACTGAGAGGTAGCGTGTACTTGTTTCGTGTTGTCCGATAAGATATCAAAACCATTGCATATAGAGATTAAAGGCGTCAGATCTAAGCGAAGTATTTAATGAAGTTAGGATTCCATGTTTTCTTGCATATAAGTAATTCAATTTTAATTTTCATTAGTTAGTAATTTGTAGTTTGTTAATTTGTATCCTAGTTAATTATAGTTAGTAAAAACTTAATATTGTTAATTGTCTTAGCAGTGCATAATAACCATACATTGTTGCATAGGTACAAAACTGAATTGAAACCTAAGATCTCTGTGGGAACGAACTTGACTTCTATCTGTATTACTTGTGACCACGTACGCTTGCGTGATTTAGTGCAAACAAGTTTTTGGCGCCGCTGCCGGGGATCATCAGTGTTTTATTTTTGGTTTATGTGCTTATCAATAGTGGTCGTTAGAGTTCACTGACTTAGATTTTTTCTTAACTATCTTGTTTAGCTCGTTGTGTTCAGGTACTTGAGTGTTTGAAGATGGCAGGCCAGGAGTTGCCATGGTGGGCTTATTCGAGGTCATCCATGCCTTATCAATGTGAGCGGTGTTTTGGCGTTCATGATCCCTCACAATATTGTTACTACGAAGGAGTTGATCCATATGTCACTTATGAGGAACAACCATATTTTCCATACCATCCTCAACAGTACCAGCAAGATGTTCCAGACATGTCATATTTCTTTGGAAGTAAAGAGTTTCAACATCAGCAACCTACTCCTACTTTTCAGTCAGATGAGGTTGATGATTTGAAGGAGATTAGGAAGGAGATTAGGATGCTTGCAGAGAGTCATGAGAAGAATCTCAAATCTATGAAGACACTAGTTGCTCAAGTTTTGAGTGTCTTGGAACAAGAGAAACAACAATCCATACGGGAGGCAATTCCAGAAAATAACGATGACTTGGAGCAAGGTACTGCATGCATAATTGAAGAAGACAAATTCCAAGAGGAGGTGAGTGTTCACAAGCCATGTGAGGAATTTGATCAAGCTAGTGAGGTGGATGATTTGGAAAGGGCACAATTTGAGACAGATACTGATGAGCTGCACAAATTTCAAGAATTGGTATGTGCGTACCAAGAGGACACGGATGAGCTACGCAAATTTCAAGAATTGGTATGTACGTTCCAAGAGGCTGATGAACATGAGAAAGATGCAGATCTTTTACTTGTCTCAGAGTTTAAAGATGGAGGTAGCGTATTAGAGCCAATGGAGGAAGTTCTCTTTGAGGAACCAAAGGCTTCAGAAATTTACATTTACCCTCCTCCATTATATTCAAGCGAAGGCCGCAAATGTGTGTTGTTCTACAAATTGACAGATTTTGGGCCAACAGAAGAAGGCATTGGAACAGGACATATTTGTTATATGAATAGCCCAAGTGAGGAGAAGGGGCAGAAAGTGTGCCGCCGTGATGACGAGGAAGTCTCGCGAAGAGAGGACCAGGCAAACTATTATCCACCTTAATGGAGGCTTGGAAGTAACGTCAAGTTATGGACGTTAAAGAAGCGCTTCGTGGGAGGCAACCCACGCATTAGTGTAGAAAGAAAAAAAAAAGAAAAAAAAATTTGTGTTGTGAAAAAAAAATGAGTGTTGTGAAAAAAAAAAATTTGAGTGTTGTAAAAAAAAAAAATTTTGATTGTTGTGAAAAAAAAATTGCAGAATTTTTTATGCGCAGTGGCGCACTTTGGAGGATACGGCGTACAAAAAGTTCTGTCCAGGAGGAGTTTACACGAGTAAACATATGTCCTGGAGTACTGTGTAGAGTTGTTTCAAAAAAAAAAATACATGGGTTGCGCAGTCCGCACCTGCGTTATCCCCTGTAACGCAGGATGCACCTGCGCTACCACCTTTACCGCAGCCATCCACCCTATAACGCAGGTTGCTAATGCGTTTTAGGCTCCAGAAATTGTTTTCAGCCGAATCTTTTGTGTTTTCACCTCCAAAATTCCCCAAATTTTATCCCAACTCAAATTCTTTCAATCCCTAAATTCCTATACCTATTTAATATCAATTTCTACCCTCTCAAATCTCTCCTACACACTTAAATTCTTATCCATCATCTTATATATATACCCACCTCTACATACAAATCCAATTCCTCTTCTACTTCTTTAAATCTCTAAAAATTCAATTCTAAAGAGGAATTAATTACAAGTTCACCTCTTTGATTCGTAATTGGTTTATCTCTTCTCTAATCTTATTTTTATTACGAATTTGTGATCTTCTAAATTTGGGATTTTGTATTATTCTAGGAATTTGGGCTATTTTTGGTGTGATATTGCTTGGAGATTATTAATAGAGCTTCTTGTGAGTTGGGTATTGCTACAGAAAGGGGATTTTTGCCGAACAAGTATGTTGAGTTGTGATGGGGGGAGGATATGTGAAGCGCCTTGTAGGTATGTTTTCTGCTTTCCCTCGTATTTACTTCCATTCAATGCGGACATTGAATATTTTAAGTTTGGGGGTAGTTTGAGGGATTAGTAGTTGTTGTATTATGTGTTCATATAGGATATCATGCTTTACATATTAGTAGTAATTCATGTATGTATGTTCGTATTAATTATGTTTGTTTCATATAGGACATTCTATTTTTTATTTTTCGTATACCATGTGAGTTCATGTTAGTTGCATTTGCATGGCATGCATATTTCATGATCCCTTAAGACGAGCTAATTCTGATTGGTAGGTAGGTGTCTAATTGAGTGTGGTAATGATGAATAGAGTGTTGACTTATAGTTTTTATGAAATTGACTTGCATGCTTCAGAAACAAAACTAATTACATAGTCTCATCGTTTGCTTTTGGGCTAGGTTTAGGTCATGCTTGTTTGGTTGTTTTAGATTTAATCACTTGTTTATATTTAAAATTTTCGTTATTCCCTTGATAGCGTAGTAGCACTAAAGTCTAAGTTTGGGGGAAAACAGGGATTTCATGCTAGTTGTTGGCTAGGTGTCAAATGGCTAGTAGCCAGCTCATATTTATATTAGTAGTCTAGGGTTGGAATTGAGAATTCTCATTCCAGATTGCATAGAAAAGAAAAAAAATTAGAAGAAAAAAAAAACAGAAGAAAAAAAAAGAAAAAAAAGTGAAAAAAAAAGAATCAAAAGTGTCAATTGTTTTTATGCAAAATTAACCAGGGTGAGCTCTTTAATACTCGAGCTATTAAGTTCGCAGGGACTTTGTGCCTAGTGACCTAAGGTTTTATAGTCTGGGATCCACTAACCCAACGCTCGCTACATGGGTATTATTGTATAAGCCTTTCGGGGTCTCATCCATTGCACGGTTTAATAAGCATGATTGTATATATGTGTCATAGTAGTAGTAATAAAGCATGAATTTCTATCTACCTTGGATAAGGATGGAGGTGTTCTTAGGTTATGAAGTGTTTACAATCTATTCTATTTATAAACCTGTGATTGTCTTGACGAAGAGCATGTATGATTTTTGACCTAGTTTTGGGAGTATTTCTGATGAGCATTGCACACACGCACGTTTCTGTTCATGTATTGTTAGTATACGGGAACTTGGTCGAGCTCTATTTGGATTTATTTGCATTCTCTAAGATATTTTCTTGTTAGTTGGTTTTGGTTAGTCAGAAGGGGATCGTTGCATTTTTCACATTAGTTGCATTCATGCATTGCATTGCATTAGGTTAAATGGATTTTGTGGGTACATTCGCTATAGGCCCTCACGAGACCTTACTCGTCCACTGGGGCTGCCTAGGGGTTTAAAGGGCTTGTTGCATATGCCAAATGCAACCGTGATCACCTACGGAAGTGGTACTAGTTAGTTAGTTAGTTGTAATTGTTTATGCTTGAGGACAAGCATCGGTTTAAGTTTGGGGGTGTGATAAGTGGATTTATATCCACTTGGATCGCTTCAATTCGGCTTAAATTGATTGTCTTGGACTCAAGTTTATTGTCGTTTTGATGTGTTTTGCTTAGTTGTGCAGATTTGCAAGAATATCAATTATGGTTGTTGCTTCTATCGTGTTTGGAGGATTAATTGATTATAATTCGGATTTTCCAGAAAGGTTGCGCAGTCTACACTTTTTTGGCCATATCTGGAGTTCTATAAGTCCGTTTGAGGCCCGTAAGCTGTCCACGCGAAGCTTGGAAGATTTTCTACAACTTAGGATAGTGATCGCGCACAGGCTGCGTGTGGTGGGCGCAATCTGCGCGACAAGCAGACTGATGTGAGTAGAGAATTTACTATTTTGCCCTTTTCAAGTTCTAATTGTATTTTGGGCAGTTTTTAGTACCTTAATCGAATTCTAATTGTAATAGAAGGAAGTTTCTTGCTGGTCAAGACTTGGAGTGCCTATATAAACACATCCAACCTCTTGTAAATTAGAGAATTAGGAATTAGACAATTAGATATCTTGTACATAATATAGCTTAGATCTGCAAGGGAGAAAAGGAGAGAAGAAGGATTCAACGCTCGTGACAAGCAACGGATCTAGATCTACTTCATCTTTTGTATCATAGATTTGTTTTCTCAACTCTTGTTTTATTAATATTATTACTTTCTTTCAAATCTTGTCTTCTATCATAGTTTCAATAGATCCCATGATGACGAGCGGTTCAATTATGAACTAATCGTTGTCATGGGATTCTAACGGATTTACTTATGGAACTTAGTATCTTGATTGCATAAAGATCTGTGTGTGATGTATATTTGATATCCTCGTATGGTTATGCTTAATTGATAGATGCGTAGCTAACATCTAATCTGTTAATCTCTTGTGAAGCGAAAGTGGATCTTGAGATTTAGAACTTGCCATGCTAGCATAGGTTCATGATTGTTTATCAACATGATTCGTAGTATGAGATGAGAATACTTATATTGCCCTGTGTGATCTTTATGGATAACTTGCTCTTCAACCGTTATGTTTTCAAATTCTATAGACATATAGGGTCTAAGCATAATTGGCGTCTATTCATCTTCTATCTCTTTTGTGGATGTATGTTTAGTTTGGTATACGTATACTGAGAGGTAGCGTGTACTTGTTTCGTGTTGTCCGATCAGATATCAAAACCATTGCATATAGAGATTAGAGGCGTCAGATCTAAGCGAAGTATTTAATGAAGTTAGGATTCCATGTTTTCTTACATATAAGTAATTCAATTTTAATTCTCATTAGTTAGTAATTTGTAGTTTGTTAATTTGTACCTTAGTTAATTATAGTTAGTAAAAACTTAATATTGTTAATTGTCTTAGCAGTGCATAATAACCATACATTGTTGCATACGTACAAAACTGAATTGAAACCTAAGATCTCTGTGGGAACGAACTTGACTTCTATCTGTATTACTTGTGACCACGTACGCTTGCGTGATTTAGTGCAAACACATTGGCTTCCGTACATGGTCTTATCATCCATCAATTGGATGTAAAGACAGCTTTTCTTCATGGGGAACTTGAAGAAGATATTTATATGGATCAGCCTGAGGGATTTGTTGCATCTGGTAACGAAAGGGAAGTATGTAAGTTGATCAAATCCATCTATGGCTTGAAACAAACTCCTTGGGATTGGCATAAAAAGTTTGATGAAACTGTGTTGCCGTTCAGTTATGATATTAATGATAGTGACAAGTGTGTCTACACCAAAGTTAAAGGTAGTGATTGTGTCATCTTGTGCCTATATGTTGATGACATATTACTGTTTGGAACCAATATTGAGATTATTAACGAGACAAAAGCTTTCTTGCACTACACCATATAATGCCTATTGCAACCATATTTTTGAAGGTTTGTCGAAAAACGTTACTATTGAGAAACCAAATCACAAAATTGCAACACCTTCGAAAAACATTGCAATAGCATTAAAAAAATTCAAGAGAGTTAAAAACATTCTTTCTATTGCAACATTTTTCTTAAATTGTTGAAATAAATTTGATTTTTGGGCCCAAAAAATTGGGGGGCTTGTCAAATGTGTTAGAGCGGGATTTTTACATTATTTTTTCCCGGCTTACCAAAAAAAACAAAAATAACACACAGACACTAACACAGACTCAACATAACGCAGATACATTAAGAAAAAATCCTCTTCCCTCAAACATCAATCCCAAATCTTCAAGCTCGAATACTCAAGCTCGAAGAGAGGAACTCAAGCTCGAAGAAGATTAAGGCTCGATAAAGGTAAATCATCGATCCCATATCCTCTTCCCTCAAATTGATTATAAATCGAGCATTCATGTTCTTTAGAGTAGAAGATTAAAGGTCGAATGTTCCTCTTTGTTATTTGTGATTTTGAATCGAGTTTGTTACATGCTCACATCTTCTTTATTGTTCTTTAATTACTCTTTTTTTGTGTTCTTAATTAGGGTTTTTATGTTTCTTATGTTATTTCGAATTATATAATTGGGGATATTACTTTGTTTATAGGGTTCATCTTGTAAATTTTCTTAAAGTGTTGGAGTTTATGTTGATTTTTGTTTTTGTAAAGAAATTTGGAATTGGGACTTATCTTTGAGAGTATTGAGTCTATTTAAGTTTTGAGAGTAAAATGTATTCAAGTAACAATAATGTATTATGTCAAGAGAATTGGGACTTATTTGGAATTTTCTTAATGTATTATGTATTCAAGTAACAATAAGTAACAATGATGAAGGTCTATGTGTTTTGGCAGTTTCAGAAATTGGAGTCTGTTATTTTTGGTCTGGACAGAACATCGATGAATTGCGAGATTGCAAGCCCACAAAGGTCTCTATATCCACCTCAGATCGACTTTTCAAGAACAAGGGTGTTGTGCCTAGTGTATTTGCTACAAAGTTACAAGCAGTTGCAAAGCCTTTCCATGGACATCTATTTGCTGCATATGGTTCACTAATAAAGCCATCTTTTGAGAAGATTCTAGTGCAGCCTGGCGAGGACATTAAGTTGAATAGTTCCCCAGATGGAATTCTCTTACCAATTAGTCAGATTAAGAAAGGGAAGAAAGGGTCGACTGCACTTACCCAAAGTAGGTTCCTCACTCTTGTTGAAAACTTGTTTGATCATGATTTTTGACTGCTATGACTTATGCATGAGCACTTGAAACCAGGGATATCATAACATTATCTCCATTCAAGATATTTTTTAATATCAAACAACGAGACCCATTTTCTTGTCTTTATTAAAGTATCATCTATGTTGTTTATGGACTTCGAAAGTTGGCTGTGTATGTGTACTTGGTGACATATTATACACTGAAGGCGGGGAGGCAGGGAATTGTACAAAACTGAGGGCGTGTCTGACCGTGTCAAATTCGTCACATCTTGTTCTACATCGGAAAGGAACACATTTCTGTCTAAATGCTTGTGTGTCATTTACACACCTAAGGTATTGTAGATTCCAATACACATATTTATGAAGGTATATTGCATCAACAAGGGTAGCTTTAATATTTTAAAATTTCTGAAGCACTGTACATTGGGTGTAGGATGAGCACTTCACATTCTACATGTTGATTTTGTTGCAGTCTGGAGATTAAACAATTGCTTCAAAAGTTAGTACTACTAACACCAAAAGAGCTTGTGATGCACACACACACATACATGGTTACATATACAACTTCTCAACTTATATAAATATGAATTATCTTCTTGTTATGAATATGGAGTATCTGTGCAACCTTCTACGTCCACAACTGTGCGACCTGGAAGCAGCATCTTAGAACCATTCTGCTTACCTGCTCAGATGCATTAAGATCATGCTTACCGCGACTGGTGTTGATAAATTTTAAAACATGTTTTAAAAACATGAAATTTTGTTGAAGCCTTTGTAGCTTAATCCATATACTGAACCTGTTACCATTTTTCAAGTTTTAGAGGAATTATTGGCCCCAGGTTCTGAACTGTGGATGTTCAATGAGGTGCTAGAGCAAGAAAGAGAGAAGAAGTTAATTGATGGTGGGCTTGATGTAGGCTGACTAGAGAACATAAAACTTATACATCGTGAAGGGAATGCAGTAATCAAACGACATTTAGAAAATCTTCCTTTGGAGACATTTGATTCTGTAAGGTTTTCGATCCCATTACATAGTTCCATTAAAGAATAGAGAGAAACGCTTGCCCCTCGTTAAAGAATAGGAGGTTAATTCTCTACCCAAATGGAAATGCAAAACGAGGGGGTACAGGGCATATATCTCTTTACCTAGCCATTACCACAGACAGACTCCCTCCTGGTTGGGAGGTTTATGTAACTTACAAAATGTTTGTGTATAATCACCACAAGGATAAATACTTGACTATCCAAGGTATGTGTATGTGTGTGTATAGTGTTAGATATTGGTTTCAGATTATTTTAATCAGTTCAAAATTTTAATATCATTTAAATTGTTAATGATAATTTATGCGTCTTGTTTTGGTAGAAGTATTATTCAGGATTCCTATTTGTAAAAGTATCACTAATAAAGTAATTTTGCGTGCCTTTACGTGTGAAGATGATCCAGCACATCAAATTATACGATTTCATCAGGCAAAGAAAGAAAGTGGTTATGACAGATTGATATCATTAGAGTCCCCAATTTTCATAGAGTTAAATATAATGGAAAGGACGAGGTTTTCAAGATGATCAAGTACGCTACAGACATCACTTTCAATTGGAAAATCCCCAATTTTTCCACAATTTGCAAAGACAAACTTGATTCAGAAGAATTTAGTGATGGTGATGGAAATTATACATGGTTAGTATGCTATATATATTTTTTTATATTGTGGGAATGTTACAATTTGAACTAATATATCTAAGCTCATTGAAATTATAATAAGAACAAAAAAAAATGTTCTTTTCATGCGTAGGTGCATTCAAAAGCTCATGTAAAATAGAGAGCTAGTTTGTCATTTTCATTATTACTGAAACTACCAGCGAGCCAGCACATACATGCAGCATTAGTTTAGTGTAATTGATTTATGAAGGTTTTTATATATCTGACCATTCTTCTCTACTGTTGACTTGAAGGCGTTTAACTCTGAGTCTGAAATATATTAAAAGCAAAGAATGTCTATCCTTGGATTTGAGGTTGGTTAAGAGTCCTGAAATTGTAAAGAGAGTGTTGGCAGATTTTACGCTGGTGGTAAAGAATCAAAAATACAACCATCATCATTCATGGTTAGGTGTGTGTATTCGAAAGAAAACTGCTAAACAGAGTACTCTTGCTAATTCTTGATCAAGAAGAGACATGTAACATAGTTTTCCCTTGGTACTATTTAATCTCTTTTCAGGTGGAGACGCATGGTTTACTTCCACGGAACAGCTTGCCCCTCACCTATTAACAGTTGGATGCTTTGATCACGAGTTGCTTATCATTATATCATATCTCTCATGTTTATTTTTTCCCCTAAATGTTTAGTGGTTTGCAAAATAAAATGTGATAATCTCTCTATACTTTACGCAATACTTTGTGATTATGTTAATTGTAGACGAGTAGCAGCAGCAGCTTTTCAGGAGAATGTTGGTAGACGGGAGTTATCCTCATGGTATTGATATAGTAAATACCGCAGATTATTTTGCATTGTCATCCCGTGTAAATGCTTATTTTGATTTTGTTTTGCAAATTCGCAATATTCGCAATTTTTAGAGTTTAATGTTTTACTCATAATTAGTAACTTTTGTACTTACAGGCGTATGCATTGTAGGACACAAGGTGCAATACTTTTATAAGCTCATCACGGATTTCTCGTTGTTGATTTGCAAAAGCCAAGCCAAATATATGGAAAAAGCAATTAGCATATGTAGTTTTTAACTTTATTTTGGTTTTCCAATATAATAATTGTTTAGGAAAATTTGATGTAAAGAATTGTAATTTTATTTGACTTTGAACAAACACATGTAATTGGATATTTGGCATTAAGTTGCCCTGGTTTATGAAATGCAAATGATGCTTGGATTGTGGCTATAAATGGCCTGGTTTACTGTATTTTCAACATGTTCCTACCAATTTTTTTTTTGAAAAAATGTTACAATAGGGTCAAAATACGTTGCATTAATCTATAAAAAATCATTGCAATTGGTCTGAAAAATGTTGCCTTTAAGTGTCAATAAATTACCTTCTTATGCTACTGCAATAGTTTTAATTGTTGCTATAGAGTTTAAAATGTTGCTACTGAAAGTTATTGTAATTATTTAATTATGTTGCTGTATGGTATCAAAAACGTTGCTAAATCGACCTATTGCAAGGCAACCGGATGCAACGCCCAAATTTTGCAATTTTGTTGCCATAGACTCTACTGCAACAAATATAGGCCTTAAGGCAATGTTTTCCTGTCGTTGCAATAGCCGTTTTATGGTGTAGTGTTGAAAAGGCATTTTGAAATGAAGGATATGGGCGAGGCTAGTGTGATTCTTGGTCTCAAGCTGACTCAGTCAGCTGAGGGAATAACTTTATCTCAGTCTCATTATATAGAGAAATCTATACTTGAGAAATATGGTTATTCGCAGTGTAGAATCGCTAGTACACCCGATGATCCTAAAATTGCCCTTGTCAAGAATACTTCAGGAGTACCTGTGTCTCAATTAAGGTATTATCAGATTATAGGGAGCTTGCAGTATCTTGCTAACTGTACTAGACCAGATATTTCATACTCCGTGTCTAAGTTGGATAGATATACAAGCTGTCCAAACAGAACTCATTGGGATGCTCTTGATAGAGTACTTAGATATCTGAAAGGTAAGAAGTCTGAGATTTCCTGGTGTAATTGAGGGGTGCAGTGATGCAAGTTGGATAGCTAAGAAGTCTGGTTCCAATGGAGTGACTGGATACGTGTTCACCTTAGCAGGTGGAGCAATATCCTGGAAGTCGACCAAACAGACTATAGTAACTCGGTCTACTTTTGAGGCTGAGTTGTGTGCGCTTGATGCCACGGGGTCGGAGGCTGAATGGTTACACGGACTTATGTCCACGATACCAGTAGTAGACCGCTTCCTGCGATTTCTATTCATTGTGATAGTCGAACAACTATTGACAAGATTAGCAGTAGAAAGTATAATGCTAAAACAAAGAGGCACATCCAAGTTAGACTAAAGTCTATAAGGGGTTTAGTGTCTGATAGGATTATAGTTGTAGAGTTCATAGGAACTCAGAATAATATAGCTGATCCTTTGACTAAAGGACTGGAACCTGCAGTGGTCCTTAAGTCAAGGTTGGGGATGGGGCTGTCAACCCATCATAATTCATCATCAGTGAGAACCCAATACACATGAGAGGAGATCCCTTGAAGTGTATTCAATGTGGTAATAACAAGATGTAAGGATGAATTAGTAGTACCTTTGCTACATAGATGATACTGTTGTCTAAGTAATTTTCTTAGTGAAATCCATAGAGAAATAGAATTGAAGTTAGTAGCTTGAAAGAGCTTGAAAATGAGAATGTGTATTTGTCCCACATTGAAATAAATAAATGGGGTTGTTGGCTTTATATAGAATCACACACATGGGAAGTGTACAACTACTAAGGTGTATGATGGTGCATGGTGTTACTGTGTGCTTCACGCGCACACACACGCGCGCGCCACCGCCCGCCTCGCCACGCCACGTCACGTCTCGACTCGACTCGGGTCGGGTCGGTCGAAGGGCGATTTAAGCGAATGTCTCGGCATCTCGCGTACGCGAGGCGACCTGAGCGAGGGATTTTATTTATGTGTTTAATAATATTTTAATTAGAATATATATTTCAGATGGGCTGGGCTGGATCATAAATCTGATGGGCTTCGAGATATCAGATTGGACCAGGACAGAATTTGAATATATATATATATATATATATATATATATTCGGATTAATTAAAATATTAAAACTGAAATGTGTGGATTAAATATAACGTAACCGTTACGATTTATTTAATCAGCCGTTACAGTCGTTTTGATTATATTAAATTGACCGTTTCATTCTTATTAAATGGAATGGGAGTTACAATATTGATGAGGATGGTATCAGTTACGTTTGACCTCTCCTATAAATAGAGAGCCAAGCTGCTGATTTTAGATACACCACACCCTACATTCTCTTCTCCTCTCTATACTCTCTGATCTCCCTCTATATATTCATATACTCTGCTGTAGCTATTCTGCTTGTGAGTTTTTTCGGTGACTGAGGTGCCAGTCGAAGTCGAGTATTCTGGTTGGTGTGATCATATTACTCGGAGCTGTTTTATCCTAGAAGAGTTGTTGCAAGCATCCCGACACAGTGTAAGTGGGGACGATTATCTCTTGAAGAAAAGTCGGGACTTCTAGCAAGGCCTGGCGACTCAGTTGATCTTATTTTTATTTGTTGAATACTGCTAAAGCTATGGCTCCGGGTATTCTTTCTTCCTTTCCTTTGTTCTTTCAGTTATTGATATGCATGTTATTTACCTTCATGTTTTGTTTCGTTAATTGTTTGCTTGACGTTGGCTTGTTAAATACATTATATAAATGCCTCTATGTTGCTGTAATAGTCTTCTTTTCCAACACAAAAAACATAACTCATCAAGGGTGTGAATATTATTTAATTTAGATTTTAATTGTTCCAAATTTTTTATGTTCAAAATTTATAAATTAATATAAATATATTCGAATCTGAATTAGATATATTCGGGTCAGTTTATTGGGATAGAATTGAACTAGACTTTGTGGAGCACTTGAGTAAATGTTCAATATACATTTGACAAATTCATAAAAAATCTTATTAGTTTTGACCAAATTTTAAAATTTATAAAATCATTAGTAAATCTACCATTTTAATTAAATTCAAAACAATTCAATAACTTTTGAACATTACTAAATTTCAATATTTTTCCTTAAACCTAAATTAAATATACCTAAATTCTAAAAATATATTTTAAAATTTTAACTAAATATGTCCAAATTTTAAAAGATAATTCCAATTAAATATTACCGTATTTTCCTAAAATAAATGAGTTTTATATGAGAGTGCCCACAAAACTATTAATTGACTACCCGATCTCCACGGGAACTCGTTTTAGCCACTATAATTATTAAATATATCACTCTATTAAATCTTGAAAAATAATTAACAAACAAATTAGTGAAATCCTAATTAGTAGATGATGTACAAGTTACATGGATTACAAAAAAAAATTAGAACCAAAGATTAAAAAAAATATAAAAAAATTATAGTAAATACATCATCTATCTATTAACTTTTTCATTAATATTTTTTCAAGTTTTAACAAAATGATATATTTAATGATTATAATGGGTTAAATGAGTCCCTTCATTATTTTTGAACTAGCTTTATAGCCCGTGCGAGGCACGGGTATGCTCTAGATGTGCTTAATGACTTCGAGCATATTTGAATATTAACTTGGTAATGCAATATATGTTGTGTTGTGAGTGCGAGATTTCTCCGTTAGCTATTGCTTAGTGTCAATCTCGAGTATGCATGAACCTGTTACATGTACCTTTTAAGCGATAGTAAATTTTGCAAGGCACGGGCTTGTTAACAAAATTATGTTAATATATATGTATTTGTGTTGCTCTATATTCAAATAATCAAATAGTATTTTCAATGTGTTGATGCTCAGAATGCAAATAAGTCCAAAAGAGATTATGTGTTCACGGTGTATATTAACTATAGAGCTAAAAAAAGGTATCATTTGCATGCTAATCTCATTTCTAGGATTATTACTTGCATGAGTTAGGAGTATAAAAAGTATTTACATAAATAGTGACTTTTCTGAACTTGCATATTAGCAAAAGATCGATACTATGAAAGAATTTATACGAGAGGCTGGCTCCAAATTGCTTGGGGTCAACCGTGTGATCCAAACACCATGAAACCAAGTGTCTTAAATTAGTGATTTAGTTTTTTGTTTGAGCTGATATTACCAGAATGGGCTGAACCTAAATTTAAAAAATGGAGAGAGCAAACAGAAGAACTTCCCCTACCCATATTGTCATAAGAAAGAGATAATGGATCGATGCATTTTCTGTTCCACTATAATTAAATATGTTAATATGTAGGTGGTTAATGTGCATGCAATTTACCGCTCGAGCTTTGCTAGTAAAATCATGTTATTATGTATTTATATTGTTTTGTAATTAAATGGTGCTTGCAACATGTAAATGCTTAGTATGAAAACATATCTAATAAATCATCTGTTCATGATGATTGATGTATGTACCACTAAAAATAAGTAAATTTTAATGTGGTAGTCTCTTTGAACCAATGTTCAAATGAATGAGTTATGGGCATATAAGAATTTATATTAGTAGTGACTGTCTGATCATCCACAACCAATTTGTGCATTTTGACCCGGACTAAGAGATATGCCTAAGATATAAATTAATACACAAATTATAGTATCTATCTTTTAAATCCAAGTAACTTGTTTTTATTATAGAATAAAAAAATGCTACATGACTATGTACTATTCAAAATATTCTCAAAGTTTTATAATATAATCGAAATTAATATTTATCATAGTGATAAGGAATCTCACTTCTAAGTTAGAAGCCAAAGATTAAATTTCCATTGGAAACAATTTTTTTTATCGTTGATATAATATAGGAGGGGTAATTTAGTAATTTCATGATAATTAAGTTGTCTCACGATATATTAATAATGAGTTTTTTAATATATCCAAAATTGATGTCTAGTATAGTGGTAATGAATCTTTTTTACAAGTTAGAGGTCAATAGTTCAATTCTCTCTAGGATGAATTTTTTTATCATTAATATAATATATGAGGGTTGTCTCATGATATATTAATAATGAGTTTTATAATACGTTCAAAACTCATGTGTAGCATAATGGTAAGCATTCTAAATTACAAGTTTGAGGTCAAGGGTTGAATTCTCCCTAGAAACAATTTTTTTCTTAATATAATATGAAGGTTAAATTAGTAATTTCACACTGAATAAATTGTCTCACAAAACCTCATGTTGTGCTATTAATAACATAATATATAGATATAATACCCCTAAAATAAATTGAATATCTCTCTCCACGCGCGCGCGCGCTCTCTCTCTCTCTCTCAGTCCAAATTGAGTGTATTCACCAATCGATCTGCAGTTCGGAGACGAATTTCAAACCTTGATCGACATTTCGGAGCCTCAACTGATCCATATAAAGAGGTTTGAAACATATGCATTTATATAAATTGTTCATCAGATTTATGGCAGCTTGTTTTCGATTTATGTATGTTCATAGTTGGTTGTGTATATGTACATACGCATGTATATGTAAGTTTTGATTTGTATAGCTGAGGTGATTCATTGTTGTGTACATGCCTGTATAAATGTATTTATAGGAGTTGTGTGTATATACATTGTGTATATGATTGTGTTTTAGGTGTTTTTGTAGAATGTATATTACGTGTTTGATAAAAAGCCTCTAAGAACTAATCTGATTATATGCATTCATGGCACGGCTTCTGTTGAGTAGAAGAAATTCTATTTGAAGGAAGAGACTTATGCTATATATGGTGTGGCCGGAAATGATTGCTATATATGGTCTTTCATTCTCTTTTTAGTAACATTTGATCAAACTGTGGTAACAGCTTTCATTTATTTTTGGCTTGCATAAAAACATTGTGGTAATGCACAAGACATTGTATTGCTGGAGTCACGTTTTTAATTAAGCCCACTGCACGGGGTTCTAATTTGGTATATATAAGAAAGAGGGTGATATTTGTAGCTATAGTAGTTTAGTTATTGTTACTTTAAACAAGTATAAACTGATCAAATGATTAATGGTATAAAATGGATGCCCAATTGCCCATATTTTTCCTCCTACTCTATACGTGTTATGATCTAACAGATCAAGAACTAAAGCTATGCTGAAAGGAAAAATAGTTTGTATTCATTGAAGCAGAAGAAGTTAGTGTATGTACAGAGATTGGAGTTCTTATATCCTACTCTACTTGAGAACAAAACAAGCGGGAAAAACTGTTGCAAGTACTCTAACTAACTATATGCTGACTAGATGCTGAGCTGGCAGCTTAGTTGTGAAATAAATTACATTATTTAACTAAGTAAACCCAACAATACGTTAATTAGCTGTGATGACTCTGCATCCTTTTCTGAACATACTGCAATAAATCCTTTATATACATTCAGGACGGTGTTATTCTCGAGGCAGATACCAGAGCTACTGAAGGACCCATTGTCGCTGACAAAAATTGTGATAAAATACATTACGTGGCGCCATTACTTGCTGCATTACGAAGCTCAATAAGATCATGAAAATCAGAGGTAGGGAACACCCAAACCCATAAGAATCTGATAAAATCTGACAGAGGAGCCAAATTAGTAGACTCCGCCGCGGAAATCACCGCGGACCCATAAGAATGTAGAAGAGGGGAATGACGAAGCCAGGGATCATGCCAAACTAAAAAATTGGAGTATACTCCTGGCTTATAAAAAATTATGATGAATAACCTCCTTTCTTGCCTTCAAGATCTGACTAAGATTCCAGGGACAATTTCTTGGAATCTTCTTTGTCTACAAAGATTTTCCCCTCAAGAATCTAGACTATCCAGTGGATCCATATAGAGTTAGAAGATGGTTGTACTATCCGCCATAACTGATAAAACAGCTGCTTTACTCCAGGACTTCAAATCTCTTAATCCTAGCCCACCCTCGGTCTTAGGTTTACAACACTCATACCATGCTACTTTGTGTATACATGGCTGCAAGCTTCCTCCTAAAAGAAAAGTGGAAAGAATACTTTGAATTTTCTTGATTATCTTCATAGGGAGAAATTAAGTAAGAAGACCAGTAATTTTGAACTTGAAAAAGCACCTATTTAATCAATTGACATTTACCTGCCAGCCACCGTTAACAAACGAATAGGACTACTAGTATAATAGGCTGACAATCTTGCTCTCTTACTCTACTAGCTACTAGCAGCAGTCCAAGAAACTTCACTGAAGAAATACCCCATCTAAAACCAGTTACTGTATACGAAGAATATTCTGCACTGTCACTACAGGCACATTGGAGAAAAGCTGAATATTTTACTGGATTAAGATGCAGACCTAAGACCTTGGAGAAATGATACACAGCATCAAGGATAATATTCAGGGAGACCTGATCCCCTCAGCTAAATAACAAAACATCGTGAGCAAAGAAGAGGCTTATATATATAGGGTCTTGTTCTAATAGAAACTAACTTAGAATAGAAACTAGAAACTAAACCTAAATTAAATATTTCAAGCTAATCTAATGACCAAATTAGGGGTACTCCAATACAAAAAACGTTTAAAATTATTGTCTCTATTCAACAAAAATATAAAAAAATAAAAAAATTTTTTAAAAAAGTTACTGTTCACATGATGACGTGGCAGGTGAACAGTACTTTTTTAAATTTTTTTTTATATTTTTGTTGAATAGAGCCAAGAATTTTAAACGTTTTTTGTGAAGGTGCCCCTAGCGGGGCCATTAAAATAAATGAAATATAATTTATTTAGTGTAGGTTTCTAGTTTCTATTTTAAGGTTGGTTTCTATTTGAACGCTAGCCTATATATATATAGCATGCTTGTTTGTAATTTTATATCATTGTTTCTAGTAGTGTAGTAGATATGTTTTCTGTTTAACGTGAATGTTAGTTTGTCATTGTATATCCTTCATGGTATCTATTTAGCATGCGTTTTTATATTCTTGTTATAGCTGAGAAGCAGATTGATTATTCTTTTATCGCAAATTATAGTTTGTTATTCATGATTATGTGGTTTTCATTGTAACGTGGTGGTGTTTAGGGAAACCTTGCCTGGAGAGGGTTTTAAACAGAATCCGGCTTTTATTATGCGTGTTTCGGATGATGAGATGGAGAATGAAGAGTGTAATGATGACAATGACGATGTTCTGAGTAATGCGCTAGTCGTGGGCACACGGTTTGCTTGTGATGACGATTTCAGGTTTTGAGTTATTCTATGTGCTCATTTTTATATTTAGGATTATAATTATTTTCTCCGAAAGAGCAGAGATTATTAGTGGTTAAATATGCTTCTTACATGCCGACTTTCTCGAGAATGTTCTTAAAATATGAATCTTAAATTGTTTCTTTCGAATGATCATTTGTTTTTCTTGTGATAGTACATGCTCTTTTCATACCAATTTTATTCGTAAACAATAGACATTTTCACTGTTTTTTTATAATGTACCTGAAAATTAGATGAAGTGAAAGAAAATTTGTGGGTTCTATGCCCATACTTGGGACCATATTTGCAGATATATAAATAATTTTTTTTTGCAATATGACAAAGTAACTTATGCAATGTAATAAGAACTGAAGTTAGGATGTAATAGTCACAAAGGGCTTTGATAACTCTATGTAGCAAGACTGTTAAACTGCCATATACTAATAGTTTAATGACATGTACAACATATAAACGCAATGCATAACTGACCATTTTTGTTTTCTCGGATCATTTCATTTTTTAATGTATAGGTTTATCATCATTAATTTTTGCACATTATTTGTTTTACTTTGAATTTGTTGTACATTTGCGCCTTTTTGGTTTGAATTGGTTGCGTGAATCAATATTAATTTTTAGTGACAGTGAGGATTATGAGCGTCTTGACGGCGAACCATATTTGATGGAGAAAGTGGGGTTAGTTGAAGGTGGACTATTTGAGCTAAACCATGAACATTGTCTTGTGGTTATGGTGGGTAATACTCTCTACTATCGTGATCAAAGTTGTCATCTTTTCTATTAACTCTTTAATTTAACTAATATTTTATTGTGCTAGCATGCCAATAGTTCCTTTTAAATTTTCTTGCATCTTTTGTGTTCTTGTATGATATGTTAGACAGAGTCTACACAACAATATGATATTCTCCCTTGGAACTAGTTATCACTTTAATTTTCTTGATTGACAGGAGGAAGTTAGAAACCAAATGTCAAAGCTAGAAGCAGATCTGGCAGATGGAAATGAGAAGTTTACTTCTGCAGTTGCTCGTGTGGAGAAACATACTGAAGCACGCAGGATAATGGAGAAAAAGCTTGATTTGCAATATCAGCGTACAGTGTAAGAGCATATTGTAAGAATAATTTTGTTCAAAATTGCTAAGTCGGTATTATTCAGAATGGTTGACAAAATGCTATTTTTTAGTGCAGAAGATCTTGACAAGTACTTAACAGCTGTACAGAGGCGGCATGAACACAGATCTCTAATAGAAGAAAGAAGATTAAGAGATTATGCGGTTATTGAAGAAGAAGCCAAAAGATGTCAAGAAAAAACGCAGAGGCAAGAGAAGATTAAAGCAGAAGCACAGGTCTGTTGATTTGGTTCTAACAAATCTCTAATATCTAAATTATTGACATGATTTGATAGGAATCTTACTTTTGCTAGTTGGCTACCTATCTCATGTAATTCATCTCAACAAACACTGTGGAATTTATAGCTAAAAAAGCTTGTCATTCTTAATATCGTAGATATATTTCTGAACCTGTTCTCGCTTTTGGTGATCCAGTATTAGTAACTAAACACTGACACTGTAGCATCTAGCAACGGGATGACAAGAATGATAAACTTGGAATTGTTGATGTTTATAAGTTGTTTTATTCTACAGATGAAAGCTAGACTTGAAGCTGAAAAGAAGAGAGCAGAAGAAGCTCTGGAATCTCAGAGAGCAGCAAATCAAGCCGAGGAGAAGTTGGCTGTTGAAAACTCAAAAAAGGCTACTGCATTAGCAATTCCCCTGGAAGCTACAGCACAAACAGTGAGAACTAGGGCTGATGGGGCAAAAAAGGCAGCCTCTTCAGGTAGTCCTTACTCCTTTGTTCACATACCTTATAAAGACCTTACGTTTGTGCTTCTCATCTTCACGTCTTTTCTCTTTTATATGTAATGTGATATTTGGCTACACGACATTCATAATAAAATTTACAATATAATTGTGTGCATGTACATTTCAATGTATGATTTCCGAAAAGAAGTGATAACTGCTATATAATTAAGTTCTGCGATGGGCATTAAGGGACATCACAACTATCCTTTCTGGTAATATCGGGATCAGCGCCTCCTGGATGAAACACTACTACAAGAAATAAATCATAACACTGCGTCATAATAACATGTCATAAAAAATCCACCGCACAAATGATAAGTGGGTCTTAGGATCCCTACATAGTCATAACAAACTTAAGCAAAGATATAAATAATCGATCATTTGTCAGTGTCCACAACCTGTTTTCTTGTGGAAATCCTGAACGAGCCATATGCTTATTTTCCCTTGTATTATAATCTTTTTTACAACTTGGTTAAACTCATTGTTGACTTCAGCGACTGAATTTCACAATTTGAGTATGCGCCCTAATTGTCTTCTAGTTCTGAGACCAGTGATTAGTAAAGTATTAGATGTATCTACAAAATTTTATTGTAACTCAAGCAGCAATTTTGTAACTTGCATCTTCTTGCTAAAAAGAAAAGAGCCGAGTAGTTACTGATTTTTTTTTTCGTTCATTATTCCTGGTTTGCTATATCAGATTTTCCATTTTTGTTTAAAATTGCGATTACCGATTTGGTTCCAGGGACTTTTCTCAAAGGTGCAGAAAGTGCTTTGAAATTGGAGGAACAAAGATCACAAATATACAAAGAAGTTGCTGCTGAAACTGAGGCATTGCGTAAAAATATGGTAATTAACCACAATGAAAGTTGTCAACATTTGAACTGAATTTACAAATATTATTTTGCATGCCTGTCAGTTGTTGCATGTTCTTAATTTTTATTATTTTATTTCCCTCATTATTAGTTTAAACTTTAAAGAGGATAAGTAGTTAATAAAGTGAAGTCATTCTCATTTTCTAAACACTTTTATTCAAATGCATCACAGTATTAAAAATAGTATGTAATTCCCTACCGAATTCACCTATCTAAGAAAAATATCAAAGTAAATTAAAAAAATCCAATATTTGTGTCTCAAACGTGAACACCTAATCAATGTTGATAGTTATGGTTTTTGTATGTACTTATTATATAGTCTCTTTGCTTACTAGTTATGTGATAATGTTAACTCTATCTAATCATTCAACTAGCTTGTAGGAGTAAACACTTATCAATTATTGTTGGTGCAGGATCTTCGTGGCCATGAAATGCTGATAGCTAGACGAATTAGACAGATAAGTGGGACAACGGAAAGTGTTAGGTGCGAAATGTGTCACAATAGTTTACACTGTGTTTATCTTTATTATGGATGAGATAGTACCTTGTTACAAATGCTTATATCCTATGTTTTATTCCAACTTTCTTATTGATGAATGCTCTACAAATTTTATGACATGATTATTACACTTGTGTTTTAATGCAAATTATCTTCTCTCCAGAGGAAAAGCAATAGAACTCGTCACACTTATCTCCAATTCAACAAACCCGCGATCCAGTTTAGCAATGTTTGCGGAGAAGGTAATTGTTTACAAGTATATATTCCTTTTTTCTGTTTTCCCTCTTTGTTTGACATAGTTAAAGTGTAGGTAACTGATGCTATTAAGTATATTTTGGAGTATTACAAATATGAATGTGGTATTCAGTAAATCGAAATATGATTTTGTCTCTAATGTTCGGCAATGTTTATACTAATGTTGATTATTTTCCAGCTACTATATCGTATTATATCTGCGAACAGTTTAAGCATGTCTTTTAACAATTTTCTACAGGTGCCGAGTTCCCTATAGTGCATAACTAAAATTAAAGCTACTTT
The DNA here is from genome assembly GCA_036435485.1 of Saposhnikovia divaricata. Classification (NCBI taxonomy): domain Eukaryota; kingdom Viridiplantae; phylum Streptophyta; class Magnoliopsida; order Apiales; family Apiaceae; genus Saposhnikovia; species Saposhnikovia divaricata. The sequence continues at coordinate 5,424,013 of CM071597.1, read as the reverse complement.
TGAACATATGAAGGAAAACTATTAGGAAGTGCCTTAATTTTTGAACTTGCTATCTACAATTAAAGTAACCCCAACAGTCGAAATTGGAAATTTTGTCCCGTTTGAAATGAGATTTATTAACAAACTTATGCAGTCGTCTTGATTCTGCAGTGTATAGTTCAAGACCAATTGAAAAATCAGATCTCTCTTTTACAGAATTGATAACAAGATTTTTGCAATTTAAAAGCTGCATAAAATATTAAAAACTCCTGTTACAAAATTAAGAGTTCTGTTTCAAAATAATATGAAATAAGAGAAGTTTCAATCAGAAAGGCAAATCCGGAGACTAGAATAAATGTTTGTTACTTGAGTCACAAGACCATCTGCTGTGCCAGTACACGTCCCAAACGTGTCATCTGTCCTAATTCTGACATTACTGAAATATACCATCATGTACTTATATATGGATATCGGAGATGACACATCTTTTCTCTTCAAGTATATTAATGTCCATCTGGATCTGCTGGTTCCTGGATCCCAACTGCTGTTGGCATTGTTTGGTGTAGCATTTGCCCTTTCTAGAAGGGAAACAAGGCTTTAGCTGGAACCCTTTCACACAGACACACACACACACACACATGCCTCAAACGAAAAGCTCGAACCCTGAACCCTCAACCTCGTTTACAATGCGAAGATAGGTATCACTAGGCTACAAGCCTCCCACAAAACCATGATAGGGAATTAGGGATGTATTTTGTGCCTAGGACTTTACATTAAGCCTTTGTTTGTAGGTCAGGGTGCAATTGTTCTATAGTGTTTCTTGACGCTGAATGTTATTTTTGGTGTGCATGTAAATATTTTATGTCATTTTTGTCATCTTCTGCCCTTGTGGATAGTCATTTTATGTTTTAATATTTTCTATTCATTTCTAGCTTCTTATGATTTCTCATTTCATTTTGGACATGTTTGCAATCGTGGACTTCGTACCTGTAATCCATACTACAGATAGTATCTCAGTGTGTCAATCCTTCTGGAAGCTTCAACAAATCTGTTTACGCTTTTGCTCAAGTTGTTGTTCTTGTTACATCACAGGTGAAGCATTCCACCTCATTTTCTAATGTCTGTGTGTCTTGGTTTTGTTTTGCATAATGTCTAGCTGAAATTGTATGCACATATGCAATGCGAATGTTTGTGCACAAATATTTAAACGCAAAGACTAAACCAATTTATTTATTATCTTAACAAAAAAAAAAAGTAACTCAACCATTTTTATGAGGTTTCATCTTCTATTGTCCTTGTATTTTTACTGAACTAATTGTACTGCTTAGATTAAAAATCTTAAAATTCTTACATGTCTATTATGTTGTTTCTAGGTTCCACAAACCATGGACATTCTTCTTGCTGAATTAAACAGAGTGTGCATATACACTGTTCCAAAGTGCACGAGTCACTCTGAGGTATTTAGTCTCAACTCTAGCTATTCACTCTGTCGTAGCATTGTAAGGCTGAATTGTTAATATGTATGTAAATAGGTTTCTACTCAAATAAGAACTAGTTATCTGCTGCAAATTAGTTATCGTGAGTTTAGTAGTACAAATCACCACTTCACAGAAATCACTAGTTATATGCATCTAAATTACTACTTTCAACTACACATATCACAGTTTCTCGATTCTCATTTTAATCTGTTTCTTATATATATATATGATATGTTTTCATTATTATAGTGTTGCGATGCTGCAGCCTTCTCTTTGAACGTAGTAAAAGAAATGTACAAGCTCATACACATTCCGAAATTCTGCTACAATGAGTTCAATCATGAATTAACTTTGAAGCTTAATGCCCTGAACATGTTCAAAGAGTAATACTTTTGACCTTTGTTGTTTGCAGCTTGAAAACCGTGATGACTATGTAGAACAAGTGCGGTCATGTATGAAGCTATACGGGGCACTTGTTCAGGTACGTTTCTTTGATCTAGCATTCTAAATATTTGAGGTATTTTGCTTGTTCTTTTTTAGTTTCAAGTATCGTAACTATAAGGATTGATTGTGTTGGTTTATAGACTGAAGTTGAAGGAGTCAAGAACCCACATGGAATTGAAGAAGGCTGGGCTTGGATTGCGAGATTTTTAAATTCTCTTCCAGCCAACTTATACACTGTTGTTTCACTGCAGGCCTTTCTTGAAGTAAGATTAAGAAACTCTTATCATTTTATTCATTTACTAAAGTAGTATCAAATTTAATGTATATTTATATACCCAGATGGCAGGCTTTGCTATACTTAACATTGTTTCTCGGAACTTTGTTACTGCACTAGAGCAACAAGCAGATCTAGCCAATGTAGTCTTGAATATCAAGATATACATAGAATCGAGCAAGTTCCTTGAGGAGCCTGATGGCCGCCAGATGCAGAGTTCTTTATTATCAAGCGAAGCTGTCCCTGAACCAAATCACGGAGGATCAAAGCAGTGTCGCTATTAGGGTATAAGAAATTGTTGTATATGAGTTTTGAGATGTAGAGCAAAACCAATTCTATCACTGTAGTTTTATGATTGTAATTGACCAACACTATCAATATAGAAAATTTTGTATAAAAATCGAAAAAAGTTTACATGATTAAATAAATTTCACTCTTTCTACTAAATAAAAGATTAAAAAAACTACTTTTATGTAATATTTTTATATGTACATATGTATTTTAAAGTAATAATTAAAATACACAATTAGAATAATATTTATATTCATAAGATTTATAAAGTTAAAAAATATTTTAATAATAAAACATATATACAACTTAAAATTTTAACAATGAAATAAGGTTAAAGCTAATATAGATAAAGTTGTGCATGCTAGTATAGATAAAGTTTGGAGAGTTTTTTAAACCCCTGTTACTCAAAACTAAAGTTTGGAGGGTTAAACGTACGGGGTACGTTCCCAAGCAAACATTTGCTAGGGAACTGTTTCATAACATATGATTTCAGGACCGTTGGATCGTTGATCTAACGGTCCTGATTTTAAAAAAAAGTTACACCGGACCGTAGAAACTTTCCGCGGTATAGAGAAATTACAAAAATGTCTCCACTGTTCACGTATCACAAAAAGTTTCTGCGGTACGATGAACAATAAGTTTTTGATGTGAAAACAGGGAGCATTTTTGTAATTAACTCGTATCGCGAAAAATTTCTATGATACGATATAATTTTTTTTAAAATCAGGATCTTTTAGCAAATATTTGCTAGGGAACGGGAGCCTAAACGTACATGATATAGATAAAGTTTTTAACCCCCTGTTACTCAAAACTACTGCATCTGCGTATTTGTGGGTCTACACGTGGGTTCGCTGTAGTTTGCTATATACAGTGCATGTTTGGCTGATCATATAAGTCAGCTTATATGATGAAAGTCCGTTCCTCATTTTCTGGGTCTGTTTGGCAAAATAAGAGAAAGCCCATTTATTAAACTTATATGGGATAAGTTGAATGTTAAGAAATCCTAACATTCAACTTTCAACTTATTCTTATTTCTCCATACACGCAATATATAATATCTTTTAAATCTTCAAAATCATATATCTTTTAATTCGTTCATTAGAAAATTGATATGTACATATCAAATTTCTCTACTCATCGAGATCTATCCATTGATATCCACTTATATATATTAAAAAACAAATATTTTGAAAATATTTAAAAAAGTTAACTTATAAGTTCTGATTTACCAAACACTCTACTTACTTATAATTTCTGATTTACCAAACACTCTATTAACTTATAAGTTCTGATTTACTTATTACTTATATGGTACTTATCACTTTAAGTTATAAGTTACTTATTTTAAGGTAAGCCAAACAGGCCACAATTTGAAAGACCATATATTTATCTACTAATAATCTGCATATATAACTATTGGTCAGTAAAAGTTTTTTCTATCTACTAATATACAATGGTAGATAAATTACTAGTTGGTAAATATCAGATTTCTTGTAATTCATTATTTTTAACATAATTATTAAACAATGGCATTTTTGTAATTTTTAAAAAATAGGGGTAAAATCGTAACTTCACACCCATTAAACTGGTTTACTTTGCCCTTGTGTTGAAGATTAATATATAGTAATAGATTTGCTACTTATTTTAATTATAATTTTTTGTTATTTTGTCTTTGTTTGTTAATTTTAGAAATATATGTTGTCAAACCTAAAAATAGAATCTTTAATGATTTTTATTAAAATAATGTTTTTTTAAAACACTTTTATTTGGTAAACAATTTTTTTGTAAATTATATTTTAAGGTTTAGCCTAATATCTAGTTTAATGTTTCATATTTTTTGGCGTGTTTTCTTCTATTTATTAGAATATATACAATATATATATATTTTAGACATTTGGGAACTTATTGTAATTTAACATACATTTGTACTTTTTTTTAAAGACTATCTTTTATATTTTTGTGTTGGTTTATATTTGTTTTAAGTACATTATACTAAAACTAGCTTTATACCATGCACGGGTAACTTTATTAAAATTTTGTAGTATAATTTTGATTATAATTTTTTTTCTTTGTAAAATAAATTTTATAACATTTTGAATTTTTTATTTTTACTTTTAATGATTGTAATGCATGTGTTATATGATTTGTAGTATAATTTTTTTTTTTTTTGTAAATGATTATCTATAATTTATATTTTAAAGTTTAGATTAACATATATTTTTATATATCATAATTATTTTTTATTTTTTTATTTTATTAGATCACAAATTATATGCTTAAAACATATGGGTACTATATTCGTGTAATAATCTATTATTCTTTTTTTATATTTTGATTATGTAATCTAATAATTATTTAAAAAAAATTAGATATTTTGTTATAGTGTTTTATAGTTTTTAAAGACATTTTTTAAACTTGTTTGGAAATATGTGTAATATAAAAGTTTTTATTTGTTTGAATACTGATTATATTTACATATTAAATTTATATTTTTGACATATGTGGTATTTATTATGTGTTTTTGTTTAGAGTAATCTTACGGGTTTTTTGTATTATATTTAGATGCTAATATAAATTTATTTTGTGGGTGTTTGGATTGCTTTCTAATTTAAAATATGTTCAATTTGTCTTCACTTTTTTAAATTTCAAATTTTTCTTTGCAAAGTAAGAATTTGTTTATATGTTGATTTATACTCATATTTTTTAATTTAAATTTCAGCAACATATTTGTTGTCAAACCTAAAAATAGAATATTTAATGTTTTTTATGAAAATAATTTTTTCAAAGCACTTTTATTTAGTAAACAATTGTTTTTATAAATTATATTTTAAGGTTTAGCCTAACATATATTTTAATATTTTATATTTTTTGCGGTGTTTTCAATTTTATTAGAATATATATAATATATTTAGATACGTGGGAAATTATTGGTTTAACTTGTTGTGAACACAAATAAATTTGTACTTTTTTTTAATGAAATTTTGTACTATCTTATTTTTGTATTGTTTTAAATTTGTTTTAAATGCATTATATTAAGGTTTATTGTTGATTTTAATTTTCTAAAATTAGATTTTTTTTTTGAATTGGCATTTGTTTTGTGGAATATATTTTGCTGAATTTTGGTGTCATTTCCAATTATGACATTTTTTTTATTACCTTTTTATTATCTTGTTTTACGATATCTTTTATTAAAGACCTTTTTTTATTTGTAAATAATTGAAAATTCTTTTTTAAAAAAGTTATTTTTTGAATTGAAATTCTGATGGTATGCTTTATTTACATGTTTATTATATATATAAAGAATGAATTTGTGACTCGTTTTTAATTGTGCTTTTCTGCTATTTTATTCTTGTTTGTTATTTTATAAATATATTTGTGTCAAACCTAAAATTAGAATCTTTAATGATTTTTTATAAAAATAATGTTTTTCTTAAAACATTTTATTTGGTAAACAATTTTTTTTTTGAAAATTTTATTTTAAGGTTTAGCCTAACATATGTTTTAATATTTCATAGCATAATTTTAGCTTTTAAATCAATATTCTGGCCCATAATATTTCATAGCATAATTTTAGCTTTTAATTCAATATTCTGGCCAACTCTTTACCCAACTCTTTTTCTTGCCCAATTCTAATTTCTAATAAAATTACCTTTTAATCCCTCACGACCAACGATTACCTAAACCTCCTTACGCCAATTATATATAGGATATAATTTATTGTTAATTTCAGTTTTCTAAATTTAGATATTTTTTTAAGTTATATTTTGTTGAATTTTGGTGTCATTTCCAATTATGACATGTTTTTGATTACTTTTTTAATATTTTGTTTTACCAGATATATTCTTAAAAAGAAATTGTAATTAAATGTAAATTTTTGTTTTTTAAAAAATTACTGTTTGAGTTGAAATTCTGATGACATTCTTTTATTATATATTTTTATTATATATAAATAATGAATTTGTGACTTATTTTATTTTATCTTTGTTTGTTAATTGTGTGTAAATTTTGTGCCACTACAACTTTTTTTTCTATAGCTTCGACTTCTTACACCAATTATCTATAGGATATAATATTTATTTTTTTATATATAGAATATTATATAGGATATAATATTTATTTTTTAATCCTGATAACCAAACAACTACCACCTAAAACTTCTTTTTATTATAGGATATAATATGAAGTTAGAGTTTTTATCAAATTTCTGTTTAAATGGTTATTAATTGAACTGAACAAGTTGTATTTTTTTGGTTTGATGAATATTGTGAGTGAAAAAGTTTATCCGTATCACCTGGATTCTTGCTCACTAATTTATCAGATCAATATTTATTATAAGGTATATAAACCTAATTATTTAAAAAAATAATATTATCAATTCTTAGTTTAGTTTTAAAATACTAAACATTATTTCAATATTAGATATTTTCTATTTAATAATCCATCGAATGCTCCACTGTAGAAAGATATATTTAAATTATATTAAAGTAAATAAATGTATATTAAGCTGTATTGTTGGTTAATTATATATAAACAAATAACGACGACATTTATAGGTTTCCAAAATAAAAAAAATGACATTGTCAAGAAGTAAACTAGTCACTCGCGAAACCTCACAACGCAGTTATTATAGCTCTAGAGATGCACCAAGTTTCAACTAGCTAGCGATCGAACCACTTTGAACATTGTATGAAATATTTCGAATTAGAAAACATATACTTTGAAGTGGAAATCAAACAAGTGCCCCTTATTTCACATCATTAGCAATATACATATGATTCAACCGACATAAAAAAGGAGCATTATTGCGTACTTAAGAGATCACAGTGTTACCAGCATGAAGCACACCTTGTAGTGGGAAATTAAATTCGATACGACGAGACCATCTCAATTAAATCCATTTCCTTCTTTCCGTTTGTCAAATCTTCAAATAAGTCTGTGATAGGGTCATTGCAACCTTGATAAGCAACCGTAGAAGATGTGATTTCAGTAGCCATGCCACCCCACAAAGAAGCAAGGTAATGGTCAGGCCTCATAAGATCATGCCTCTCTTCTTTCGACAAATCATGATTATCGTTGCACATCAATGCACCAGCTGAGGATTCGGATTCAGTTGAGAAAAGGGACTGCATGAACTTCAATTCATCATCACATGTTTGTGTAATTATGGAAGTTGAGTCCTCTGATGGAGATTGAGGAATAGCAAGGTTCATGCAATTGATCGATGGAGCTTTCGAGAATGATGCCGACTTGCTAGGGTTTGAATTCGACACTGCAGTGGTGCAACGAAATGAGATACTCGTACTGGAGTTATTATTAGGTTCCTGAGATGCCTTGGTCTTGATGTACTCTTGTAATGGGGATGGTTTGTGTACTTTTCCATTTTTAGCTCCACTTTTTTTGTTCTTGCGGCGCGAGTTTTGTCTTCGCTTAGTAGCATTCCAGTGATTCTTGATGGAGTTTTCAGTCCTTCCAGGGATTTGCTTAGCTATATCTGCCCATTTGTTGCCAAGCCTTTGATGAGCTTCGATTAGCAAATTCTCTTCTTCTTCACTCCAATTATCTTTCTATAAAATCGAACGATCGAGATGCATTAGTGAATTAATGTTTAATAGCAGTTAAATTATTGCAGCTGGGAAATACTCCAATTTGTGCAAATTAAAGCCACGTTACATGTTTAGCAATAATTTGAGTTTGAACATATATAAATTGTAGTAAAAAAAGTTTACTTCAACCATAACATAATTTTTGCTTATATTATGCATGAGCCAAATTTTGCTTATATTATGCATGAACCTTACATGTTTAGCAATGATTTGCGTTTGGACATATATAAATTGTGGTAAAAAAAGTTTACTTTAATCATAACATAATTTTTGCTTATATTATGTATATGATCAGTTATAAGTAAAGATACCTAGCTACATCTTCATGAAATAAAAGGGTAAACCCTACTTCTTCAAATGAGAATAATATTAACAGAGAACACTAACCTTGATATCAGGGCGGAGATGGTTGTGCCATCTTTCACGACATTGTTTTCCGGCACGACCGGGAATCTTTCCGGCTATCTGAGCCCATTTCCTCACTCCATGTTGATTTACCAGCCTAATCAATTTTCTTCATCCACCATAGCAAACATTAAAATACCATTTCAAAACTAACAAACTAATATGCAAATATATAATCAAACCTTGAATCTACATGTTACTATACTAGAACTAGAATAAAGATGATAAAAATAACAAAACTAGAAACCTGTCTTCTTCATCAGTCCACTGTCCTTTGATTAAGTGTGAAAAGTATTCATCACCTTTCCCATATGATCTCCTTGATTGATCTTCTAATTCTTTGCCGACCAAGTTAAGATTATTACTATTGTCCCAATCAAGAATACCACTCTCAATTCCATTCATGAAACTACCACTATGAAAAAAACTTCCCAAACTAGCTTCACTTGTACCATTGTCATACTCACAAACATTACTCACTTGAAAACTTCCATAAGAGGAGGAGAAAGGATTAGAATAAAACTCATGAGATTCCCTAATTTTCTTGTTTTTTTGACCAAACAAGAATCTATCAATGGCTGAAAGTGGAGGAGAATTTATATTCTTTGGTGAAATTTCATACCCCAAAACCCTACGACCTCCTTCCATGAGACCTAGAGGGTTGTGTGTGTGTTCTTGCTAGTATATATATAGAGAGATAGAGAGAGCGGATTTGTTTGGACAAGAGAATTGTTGAAATGCATGTAGAGCCCTTGACTTTGATACTAATCCAACGGCTAAGAATTGAGAATGTGTAACTCCTCAGATTCCTCTCCCATGCAAATGGAGAAAGAGATTGTAAGGAGATATCAGTGGCTCTTTAGTCTCTCCTGTCATTAAAACCTCTGCAATTAAGAAAATAGTTATTACCTAATGAAATTACTTTATTGTATTATTCTTTTTTCTATCTTTAATGCCTCCTCTCCGAAAATTCCTAATTTTGTTCTTATCGTTTAATTCTTTGTGAAATATATGTTAATTGTAATTATTGTTGATATTCCTCCCAAAAAAAGCTAGCTATTATATTTATCTTGATCAAATTTAACAAATTAAACAAGTGCTTTTTTTACTGGTCCTCATCCTTTACCATGCATCAATGGCTGCAATCATCTGTCCACGTAAATTTTTCGTGAATAAGTATTTAAAGGTTTAACACAGGAAATTGATGTGAATTTTAGGAACCCACGTCATTGTATTCGCGTTTATTTTTAAAAAAAATTCTAAATTCTTCCTATTTACGCAAATTTTTTTATGGATAAATGGTTTGTGTAACATTGATGGTTGTCAACTAGCACCAGCATCCTTTTTCCACAATTGATATATAATTAATTTATCTAATTAAACAACTCTTAGTGTAGTCTTAGTGATTAGTTTCTTGTGTTTGGTAAATAGATGACGAGAAATGATCAGTTTCGCAGTACTTCAAATGTACACTAAATTCTTTAAGGCAAATTTTGATTTGAATTAGAATATAGCTAGAAGAATTCGAATTTAAAATTTGAAATTAGTGGTAATGGTGGAGAGAGTTTAGTCATCCAGAGTAAAGTTTGACAATAAATGAAATGTAACTGAAAAAAAATCATTGAATCTGGTTGATGAATGTAAAGTTTGAAGACTTTGCAAGGCCTTTCACTCTTTCATTGTAGAGCCTAGAATGAGAAGGAACTATTTGTTGTTTTTGTTATTAAAAAGTCGCACTTATTTAGGACAAAAAATGGTCGCACTTGAAATTTAATTAGTTTACAGAAATTAATTTAACTAGCTTTATTGGTACCTGATGCGCAGATAATTTTATTTAACTTTATTAATATTTTGTAGTACAATTTTGATTATAAATTATTTTTTGAAAAATTAGTTTTATAAAATTTTGAATAATTTATTTTTACTTTTAATGATAATAATATGTTATATGGTTTGTAAGTATACATTTGTTTTTTTTAATGGATTTTCTATAATTTATATTTCAAAGTTTAGGATAACATATTTTTTAGTATTTCATAATTATTTTTGATTTATTTATTTTATTAGATTACATGTGATATACTTGAAACATATAGGTACTATATTCGTGTAACAATTTATTATTATTATTTGATCTTTTTGATTATGTAATTTAATGGTTATCTTAAAAATTTTAGATCTTTTGTTATAGTGTTTTTATAGTTTTTAAATGCATATTTTTTGGAAATATTCGTGGTATTAAATTTTTTTACTTGTTTGAATATTGATTATATTTTCATGTTAATTTTATATTTTTGCCATGTACGGTGTTTTTTATGCGTTTTTGTTTGGAGTAATTTTAGAGATTTTTATGTTGTATTATATTTAGATATTAATATAAATTTACTTTGTGGGTGTTTAGATCGCTTTCTAATTGAAAATATGTTCATTTATTGATTTGTGTTTACTTTTTTTAATTTAATTTTTTTTTTTGCAAAGTAAAAATTTGTTTATTTGTTGATTTGTGCTCACATTTTTTTCATTTAAATTTTATAAACATATTTGTTGCAAAACCTAAAAATAGAATCTTTAATGATTTTATTAAAATAATTTTTTCTTAAAGCACTTTTATTTGGCAAACGATTTTTTTTGTAAATTACATTTTAAGGTTTAGCCTAACATATATTTTAACATTTCATATTTTTTGGAGAGTTTTCATCAATTTTATTATAATATATAGACTAAATTGCAATTTGTAACCCTTTGGTTCAGACCAAAGTCAGTTTTGTTCCATTAGTTTGCATAATTACAGTTTGCATCCCTAAGAATGTTTGGGCGCTGCACATTGCACCCCTTTCGTGTATTTTTACCAAAAATTCAGGGATAATTTGGTAAATTCAGAATAATTAATTACATATTGATCCCTAAAATATGAAATGTTGTATACATGAATCCTTGAACAAATATTTTTGAATTTTTCTTAATTTTTTTCGAATTTTTCCAAACGATGCACGGAAAAATTCGAAAGAATTTAGAAAAAATTCGAAAATATTTGTTCAGTGGTTCATGTATGCAACATTTCATACTTTAGGGATAAAAATGTAATTAAGTATTCTGAATTTACCAAATTATCAGGTGCAATTTGATAAAAATACACGAAAGGGGTGCAATGTGCAGCGCCCAAACATTTTTAGGGATGCAAACTACTATTATGCAAACTAATGGTACTAAAATGACTTTGATCCGAACCAAAGGGTTACAAATTGCAATTAACTCTAATATATATAATATACTTCAGACATGTGAGAAGTTAGTGGTTTAACTATTCTTTATATATGTATATGTGATTATGTAATTGTGAACACACATATATTTGTACTTTTTTTTAAAAAAAAGTTTATACTATCTTTTTATGTTTTTGTGTTTGTGTATATTTGTTCTAAATACATTATATTAAAATTTATTGTTGATTTTAGTTTTCAACATTTAGATTTTTTTTTTTTGAATTGGCATTTGTTTTGTAAATTATATTTTGTTACATTTTGGTGTCATTTCCAATTATGACATGTTTTCTGATTACTTTTTTATTATCTTATTTTACCATATATTTTCTTAAAACCTTCTTTTTTGTTTTGTAGTTGAATGTACATTCTTGTTTTTTTTAATTATTTTTTTAATTGAAATTATGATATATATATATATATATATATATAATTTAGACATATGGGAATTAATTGTAATTTAACATGCATGTTAACACACATACATTTGTACTTTTTTTTAAAGAAAGTTTGTACTATCTTTTATATTTTTGTGTTGGTTTATATTTATTTTAAGTGCATTAAATTAAATTTTATTGTTGATTTTAATTTTCAAAATTTAGATTTTTTTTGAATTATCGTTTGTTTTTTAAATTAAATTTTGTTTAATTTTTGTGTCATTATCCAGATTTTCGATCTGGTCAGTGTACTACAAAAGAATATGATTCGTTGGATTAAAAAGTTGGGTTAAAAGCCGCTCATGCATTGGATTGTATTATATCCTTATATATTTATCCATAATTTTGGTATGTTTACCGCCAAAATAATCAAAATCGTTAAATCTAATATCTTTTAATATAGACGATCAAGATTATATCTTATTAAAAAAAAATATAATAAAAAAAGGTTATATTACAATTGAATTTTAAAATAAATTATAATCTGAAAAGGATATAAAATGTTATATTAGGACTGAATTTTATTTATTTATTAATATTAAAAAAGTTCATATTACTATTTGAGTTCTATCTCGAGATCTAGAAATCATAATTGGATATTTTACAGTTCACGCGAAACTCATAAAATTATCTTTAATTTAGTGATGATTTAACAATTATTATCCAAATAAAAACACTCATAAATTCAACAGAAAATTAATTATGAATTTTTACATTACTCGTGTGTAGAATACCTACATTGATAATCATATTCAATAGAGAAAATTTAATTATAAATAATTTAAATTATTGACATGCAGTTTTTGTATTTTAATATAAATACAGTTTTTAGTTTACATGTTAAAATATAAAATATTTTTAATGCTATATCCAACATTTTCATCTATTTATTTTAAAACCTACAGTTCTTATTTATTTTGTCGTACCGAGGACTAGACTACCGCGCGACTACCAAAATTTTGGACAAAATCCCTCTTACACCTGTTATTAAAACTATATTTGGTTTTTAGTACAACTATATTCAAATAATAGGAAAGTTATTTTGATAATTAAAACGAAATATAAGTAAATTTAATCGAATAGAATTTTTAATGTAAAAAATCATCAAATTCATCTTTTTTTTGTTTCTTAGTAGTTTTAATTGGAGAAAAATTGTTAAATTGTCACTAAATTTAAGATTGTTTTGTTAATATTATGTGGGCCGGAAAATTGTCTAAATCAAGTTTTAAGAATTCAAGATAAAACACTTTTGAACGTGTAAAATCTTATATATATCAATTTTTTAACAACAATTTGAGATGTAAACTAATGACGAATAAGTATTAAAAAAATTAATAATTAATAATTAATAATAATAATAATAGATATTAGAAAAGTAATCGTACGTTGCACGGGTTATAAGTTACTTATTTATTAAATTATGAAATACCATAAATATTAATATACAAAATTTGTTTTGATTAAGCAGGTTTATATGTCTTGAATATCTGTTCTCAAGTACGATAAAAGATAAAATCTTACACAAAATTTAGTTTCGCATTCTTGTAATTTAATAAATTAGTATTTACAAAATAAACAGAATTTGATATTATATTTTTGTCAATAATGATCGAATTTCAACTAAACGCACATAAATAAAACCGCAACATAAAACAACAATGAAAAACAACACTTTCCCCACTCTGATTAAAATTCTAATTTCATAATTCAAGGTAATAAATCTGACTAAACAGGACCCACTTCGAATTCTTTGTATTCCAAATTTCAACAAAAAATCTCAACCGTTGACTACCAAAACAAATCAATCTAAACCGTTTATTCACTATCTCTAAGATATTCTATCTTATTAAAGTAAATATTTCGAAAACAAGAGGGGAAAATAAATCATATTCCTACACAACTTATTAGTCCCGCGCCATCAAATTTAGGGTCTCTCTCTCTCTCTCTCACAGTATATACACAAATACTCTCTCCCCAACTGTAAAAAACATCTCTCTCTCTCTCTCCCTCCCTCTCTCTCTGTCTCTATCTCCCTCCCTCCCTCTCTCTCTGTCTCTCCCTCTCTCTCTCTCTCTCTCTCTCTCTCCCCCTCTCTCTCTCTCTGTCTCTCTTTCTCTCTCTCAAAATTCAATATAAAAACATATAGATACATTGCATTGTGGGTTGTTTCTGTTCTTCAAATTGAAAGCTGTAAGTATCTTTTATATGTGAAATCTTTAAATTTGTGATTTTTATTGATTTAATTACTGTTTTAAACTGTTGTTTAGTAATGCTTTTCTTGTTCAATAACGTGTAATGTTTATCTGTTAATTTTGATTTATAAATTTGATGTTTATGTGTTTATATGAGCTGTGGATGAACAGGGTTGGTTTTTGTTTTTATCTTGGTGCTTGCTTTATCGTTGTATTGGTGATTTATTGAACTCTTTGTTTCGAATTATGGGTAGAAATTTTTGAATTTGAGTGTTATATGTTAAGGATTATGTTTTGTTATTTTTCGAGAGTGAGGAATGGGGGTTTGTCAGGCTATCCGTGAATTTGTGTTTCGAATTCAGGAGATTGTGTTATACAATTTTGCGATTTTTTGGTGGTAATAAAGTTTTTTAACTTTTATATATCATGGTAAGTTTCGTTTGTACTTGTTTGGAGATATAATTCTATACTTGATTAATTTTGTTTTGAAATTTTACGCATAGATTTTTGTAATTGAATTATCACAGTTTTAAAGTTTGAAGGGTGACTCAAAGTCTGAATCTTTCCTGCAATTATGAATCGCAGTTTTAAAGTTTTAAGGGTGACTCAAAGTCTGAATCTTTTCTGCAGTTATGTATTCAGGTCAAACTCAATATTTTAGTTGAGTACAGTACAGTGAATATAACTGCCTAAACTAACTGTGGGATTGCTATGTGGTGGTATAAAACCATGTACTAGGTTTTTCTCCCCCCTCTTCCCTTTTAACGGAGCATTTAGTACATTGAAACATATACATTTTAATGATTTTTTGGAGCATGGGAGTGAGTGTTCTGGTCATTCAATTTGAAAATTAGAAAAATTTGAATTGTTTGGGTGGAAGTGGGTTGCAAGAATATCATGTATCGAACAAACTCAGTTAAATTATTGCTTTTTGTTTCAGCCTCTGGAGGTGTAATAAGCAGGTGAAAGAGGTTTTCTTTTAAGCTGATGGGAACCGGTGAGAATGACTCGGCTTCTGTCCCATTGATGACTGATAAAGGCACAGAATCTTGGAAGCCTTTAGGGCAACATATTCCTAATGAGGTTTGCCATCTTGTTTGTTTATCTATCATAAATGCTCAAAAGACACAAAAAAAAAAAAAAAAAAAAAATGTATGGAAGCACATTATACTAGATAAAATAATTATCAGGAATACAATTTCAACTGTACAGTACAACTTATACACCGAAGGTCAATTTTTATGTTAGCTAAAATTTTGTTTCGTTATATTATCAATATGTACAGTCTTGTTTCTACGTACAGTTTTAAAAGAAATGATATTCTACTCACTCGTGACATACCTTTTGTACAGGCAAATTGTGAAACTGTGCCTGTCTTATATGAGTATTCGTTCTTCCCACCAACTACTGCCCCTCTGGCAAATCCTATCTCGTTTTTTTCTTCAATTGCTGCTCCTCATGCAACTGGAAACCAGGTACCTCCTCAGACTTTGATTTTTGTTGTCAGTTTTCTAATTTACTTGGAGAAGTTCTTATACTTGTCTGATTCTTTCCAGAGTGTTGCATCCAGTTATCCTCATATTTTTCTTCATCACAGAAATCCAGTTGGGGTAATTCTTAAATTCCATGCTTTCTATCTGTCATTTTACATCTGAATTGAATTGTAACTAAGGCTACACTTTTTACAAATTATTCAGCTTTTGCATACAACATTACTACAACTTGGTGTTTTTTTAATTATCAGGATTGTGTAGAAACCATCTCTTGTGGGATGGAGGCAAAAAGCAACGTGAGCAGGGAAACTTTGGATGAGAGGTCAGAAGGATTTAACAAGATGATTCAAGCCTCTGAATTCCACACCAAGGCCTCTGAATTCCACACCAAGCTAGCAAGGTAGCTTATATATGGTTCTTTCTGAACTTAGTTGAAATGTCCAGAGAAATTTGTTTCCTCATTGTTGTTGTTATTTGGCCTTCTACAGTGGACATAATCAAGCATCAGATAAACTTGAAGAAAAAAATCAGCCCAAGGTATGTCTAGTAAGTTTCTTATAACACTTCTATTCTTGAATGAATTATCTCAGTATTGATAGTAGGCTTATTGTATAAGGATCAAAGTCAGAGTGTAATTACCTATTTACTTCATGCGCTTTCTCTCTGTTACAGGTGCAGTCTTCTTTGTTTGAAAAAGAACAAGAATCTGGTGCTGGTCAAAAGCCTTTGCCAAATTGTGTGGTTGCTGAAGGTAAACATAAATCTCATAAATTTCAATTGTTATCTTGAGGGTACAATTGTTACAATTTCAATTCAGTTGTTACCGTTTCAATTTCTATTGTTGAGCCATTCCATTTTAGCTTTTGCATTGAGGAAGTATCGTTCTGTCACTTCAATTAATGCTCTTGACCTTTTTGGTTTCAAGCTAAATATTGATTCAATTAACTCGATATATGGATTATCGACCCAGGAATAAACAATGAAAAGATTTATGCAAATCAAGACGCATTGCGTGGAGATACTTTAAACTTAGATGTGATAAACTCAAATGCATCACCTGACGTAGCGGAGTCCATGGTCGTGAGAAATACTGTGACTAGTGTCTCTCCTCCGGTTTTAGAAGGTGAACCTACTGCAGATGTCTCAATACAGGTATGTGACAGCGTCATTGTTTTCATCGTTTTCATGACTTGTTAACCCATGTTGAATATAACTCCTTTTAATTTAGTATAACAAATTTTCTGGTACAAAGTTTTAAACCTTTAACCTATACAACTATTTCCTTTGGCAGGATGAAAAAGAACTGGAAAAAATAAGGAAAAGACACGCCAATACTTTAGCTGCTAGGAGGCGTAGAATTCGCCAAAAGGTTTGTATACGTTTACTAGCACCCAAGCTGGGTTAGTCTGTGATCATTATAACAAATATATCTGCATCATCTTGCAATTGAAAATCTTGGAGATATATTGATACCTTTCTCATTTGTAAATTTACTAGACGTATTGCTAATCTTTTCAGAAACTTATAACTTTTACCGATCAAACCAGTTAATAATATATATGAAAGGATCCATGCTTACATTCGTTTATATATTACGCAGCAGGAGTGTGAAAAGCTACAAGCAGTTGCTGATAAATTAAGCAGTGAAACTTCAGAACTTAAAGAAGCCCTGAACAATTACTCCAAAGAGTGTATCAGGATTCGTAGAGAAAACAAGGCCATGTTGGTACGCCATCTAAACTTCCATCACATATTTATTTATGTGATGTTTTAAAATTTAGTCAACCTCCGAATGCTTTCTTTACAAATTGTTTTGTATCTACAATTAATTTGTTTAATATAAAACAGGAAGAGATTAAGGAAATGTGTGATCCAGATGAATTTGCCATGTTCGAAGCTCAAAATCCAGATATGGAGGATGATATTCCAAGTGAATCCTCATCTTCCGATCAGAGTGTGGATACAAGTTCAGATTTAGAAGAAGCTGGTTCATTTTAATTTTAAAATATTGATGTTTCTTTAATTGTTGTATTGATATATTTTTCGAATTTGCAGCACTGCAAGTTATTATGCCCTCCGTTTTCCTGATATAGTAGTAGCTTTTCCACCAATATATTTCTCATCGCAGGATATTAAAAAGCACAGGTTCTTTTTGTAACGGGCCAGGAATTTTTTAGACTTTCTTGACACATAGAAGACTCGTGGGCCGCTACTCAGATCGGGCTTTTAGCCGGCCTCCTTTTAAGTTGAATAATAACATTTTTGGAATTTAAGAATCACAATGTAATTTTTTAATCAAAAAATCGTGTCTAATTTTTTTCTGTCATGTTAAAAAGCCCGGATTTTATCTGTACTTTTGATATATCTGGATTGTTCACACTCAGATTTTTTCAGATTTCCTTTTTTTTTTTTGGAAATTGTTAAATAAGCTCGATTTTAATATTATATTACTTAAATATCCATGATTTTAGTATTTAAGTTCCAACATGCTGTGGGTTTTATGTAATTTCACACAAAATGGAGTTTAAATAACAATATTTGGAGGTTATTTAGCAATTTTTTTTGTCATCTAAATAAGATTTTGAACCCACCGCGAGTGACGCTGCTCATTTGTTAACAGGTGAATGACATCATATGAACTGAACCGTTTCTATCACTGCGTTCAGATTGTTTGTTGTGTATCTTGAAACTCTGGACAAATGAAAATATTACTGGACGACACCCCCACAAAATTCCAACTGAATGGTTCGTCCGTCTTCTTTTTCAATCCATATTCCATATACCTATATTTTTCTTAAAAAAAACCTTTACCCATGTTATATTTGCAAACCTGTGCAAAAGTACAATTATTATTTAAATAATCGTTATAAAATAAAAAAATTATTTCCAAAATAAAAATGTAACATTAAACAATTTGTTTAAGCTTATGTACAATACAGTAATTAATGTGTCTATTTGGACTAGATTAACACAGTACAAAAATTTCTTTGCACTTTTTAAAATTATAAAAAAAAATATTATCATGTTAATATGTTAAAATTTTGGTAAATTTTTTTGTATAATGCTTTGTAGATATATCGATGTAAATTATTTATTAAAAAACATTATAAATAATTTAATCGGGAAAATAGGTAAATGTAATTGTTCAGAAATTTTTATTATTTTTATCAAACGATACTGTTCATTCAAAATTTAGATTTTAATTCGTTCAGAAATCTTAATTGTTCAGAAAATATCATCCAGATTTAACAAATGACCCCTTAATCTCCATCATACTCGTTAATTTTCACAAATCTCATTTATAAATTTTGCACTTTTTTTTTTTTGACTATTGTCATTACATCCATTTTCGTATTTCAGTCTCATTCACGGTTTTCCATTTCCTCCCATTATAATTTTTTTTGCTAAGTAAGTCATTCAATTGGTTTTAGTTTCTATCTTATTTTCTTTTCATTTTAAAGTAGAATCAAAGTCTGTGTACATCCTTAAACTCTATTCTACGGGAAGTAAATTTGGTTTGGCTTCAGAAGACCATTCCATTACATTCTCCACCGTATTAGAAGTTCCAACAGATTCTAATTTCTTCCAGAAAGTAGAAGCCGAAATGCTCATGGTCATGGATGTAACTGAGTTTTAAAAATATCTGATCTAATTTTATGCTAGGCCTAATGGGTATTTAGATTACAAACACATCCAAACAAGTAATCAGAAAACCTATCGCACTTTACTAAACAGGAGAACAAATTTACTGTTGGTCTTGAGCATTTCACCACGATAGCCGAAAAATGACACCATCCAACAGCTTGGTGTAAGGGACAATATAAGCAAGTAGTGAGAACTTTCTTAGATATGCAAAATCTCAAACTTGAAACAGCATGAAATCCACTCATCCTTGCAACTGAACCGAAACCTTCATTTCGATTTCTTGTAAACAGGAGACTTGTTTAACAAACAAACAATGGCAATGTTGTAATCTAAAGCTAGAACCAAACATTGAATATATGGCCACTCTATCCGAAAAGGTGAAAATTTGTTAGTTGGACTTTATAAAAACTAAATAACAAAAAAAACATACGAGTGGTGCAACATCACAGTATGGTGAATACAAAGCCTTTGAAAATAGGGTTCCCGCCTGACCGTCTAGGCGTCTACACATCTAGATCTATTTCATCCAGAAGAGAACAAGTTCATATATGTACACTGTTGCACCTAGCTAAAGTGCAAACAAATTAAAATCCTAAAAATATATATTTACAACTGGACTAGAACTGCCAAAAGCTAAGCGATCCACATTATGCTTCATGTTCAGCCAACATGCATCAACCTCAAAAAGCTACCAAGGATTTGAGTATTTGAGATGAAGTGGACAAAGAATTATTCGCTGCATCATTCTTCATGGTCTGAATCAGAAGCTTCTTCATCTCTTGGTGGAGCTTCAATCATACCATTTGCGGGACCTTGGTTTGGATGAATGATATCCCTAACAATATGGTTGGCTGATTCATGGGATGAAAATGTCAAAATTTAAAATACAATACCGAGTTCCCCTACTGCAGTAGTAAAAGGTTAAAAGAGAGTATATTGTTTCTTTAATATCTAGAAATAGAGGAGATAGGTACAAATTTAAGCCTAAGTTAAGATAATTAAATGAAAAATGTAGCTTACACAATATTACCTGATACTATGATTTTTGTTCCAATAGCTTTGGCAAACTGCAACTCTGCCTCGCGTGCACTAAAAAATTTTCCCTGAAAACCCAGAGATACAAAAGGACACCGCAGTTTTTCACACATGCAGTAACAAAACTTATGTGTACACTTTGCTCTTCCAGTCGAAAATATGAATCATGATGAATAAAAAATTAGCATGTCCACTGATTTTGGAGAAAGTCTAATTAAACTTAAACTAATTGTATCAAGTCCAAAATCGTTAAGATTTATTTATATTTTACTACTATGTTATCTCTAGGGATCATAGGCAGGCGCCATGATAATTAGTACAAACTACAAAGCTTTTAAAAGAAACAACCTATGCACAGATCAGCCCTCCATGTAACTTCAACGAATCTATTTTCGTAAAATATTCAAGGGTAGTAAGAGGGTTTACCATCCGACTATATAAAAATCCTACAATTTGATCGAGTCTTGTTTGATGCCGCAAGAGGAAAGGGCGTATGTGACCCCTATACAATTGCCTGGCCCCCTGTTAAACAGCAAATATTGTCACAACTGTTTTACCTGGCTTGAAAAATCTTTACAACTTAAAGCAAGTCAATTGCAGCACTATAAACACCCCAGAGAAACTGAGTAAAAAAGTGGCATCACCATAACATTTTTTACATGGAAATTATCATGGCACATTCATGTGTGCGATGGTGTAAATTAGCTAAACTGAAGAGAGGGGGGGGGTTAAAGCTTACATTAACAGATGGCAGCTGGAGCCAAATAAGAAATGCAAGTTTCATATGATAGTATAATGGAAACCTGCAAAATCCAGAAAGGCAAGCTCAATGAGATATATACCTCAAGAAATATAAAGGCAAATACTTAAAATGTTGACTTTTAATTATATTTTAATCATTAAGAACAACTTAAAATAATATTATGAATATTTATTACTTCTACAGTATTGATGGTAAACAAAACAAAAAAATTATCTTAGGCAAGCTAAGAAACAAGGGTGCAAGATGCTGAAATGGTACAAAACCATGCAATTCACCTCAACTCTACAATAAAGCAGTTTTCCATAAATCATCTATAGTCATATAGATCAACTTCTAAAGGTCCCACAACAAACGTCCAATGCAAAACAGTATACTACAATGATAGTTTTACTAACTGAAATTTAAATAGACAAAAACCCGGTTAGGTAAAAATGTACCAGGAGATAAGCTTATCCGCAAAGGTTTCTGCAACACTGAAAGATCCATATGCTGCAATCGATACATAGTTTGAGCAATGGGAATATAAAAGAAATGGGCATTATTAAATAATTCTAATTGAGAGCTGGGGATTGACATAAATCACAGAAATTTAATCACAAGAAAGGGGAGTCAATCACAGAAATTAAATTATCAATTAATCAACTATTTCACAGTCATTCATTACATATGTTTGTTTGAAAAGGCCCATTCAAATTCCTAACCACAAAAACATACTAGCATTGCAAAAAATAGCCCCAACATATATTGTAAATTTGGTGCACATTAAAGATATAATACTATGACTAATGATAGTATAACAAAAGGCAATGAGTGACACAAGTTCTGGAACATGTAACACAAATTGATCAATCACAAAACTTGGAACGAACACCATGACAAAACGCTAAAATCAAAACACATACTACCATAAAAAGTAGTCATCATTCATCAGTACTACTAACCTGCCCAGTACACAAGCCACCTTTGCTGCTCATACTGATCTCTCGTCTCGATTGCTTTAAACGTAGAGTAAACAGGTAGAACAACACCAACCGAACAGCTGAACAACAATACATTCACTCACAAGCATAAATAAATATTCACAAACTCATACCCTCTTACTAAAATCGGCCTCACAAACAATACCTTAGCTCGACTAACACAACCAGCATTATAGTTTATAACTATCGCAAATAACAAACAAGTAACATAACTAAACCTAACCACATCCATCTCCGATTAATATAACCATTATATCAATCAAAACATATCGAAAATATGTCGAAAATCGAGCAGAGTAACAAGATTACCAAGCGGTTCGGACGACGACGTTAGTACTAAACGGATAAAGAAGCATACGAAGTCCAACCTGAATCAACATAACCACATGGATTCAAATTCAGAATTTTAACTATTTTCTCACTAAACCCTAAAAATAACTCAATCAACAGGATCAAAACATTTATTATTCAAACAACAAAATATATGTAGTAAAGAATAATTCGAGCAAAATTAAAAACAAACCCTAGTTAATCGAATTAAAAAGATAATTAGAAAATTTATAATTACCTCGTTAGATCCCAGCAACGCCATCGTGTGTGTGTGTGTAGAGGGACGGTAGCAAATTAGAAGCTTCTCTGTTAATTATTGGACTGATAAATGATCTGGACTGAAATAGAGTACTAAAGTTCTTAGGTTCAATTGCTTAAGGCTAATCATTCTTTTGGGCTGGGTTCGTTTATTTTTACTCGTTTCGACAATCCATCGTCAAGAACAGGCCCAACTGTCGTGGTTTTTACACTGCCTCGGGTTTACTCCAAATCTACGGCCTCTTTTTGGCACACATTTTAGAGAGGGTTAATTTTATAGTAAAAGTAATGATTTTAATTTACTCAATTATAAAAACTTCATTACCAAATTTACTCAACGGAGGAACTTCGATACGATCAATACAAGTATGTTTCCCTCCTTTTCAACCGTAAACTAACACATCAGCTGACCTAAAATTTAATCTGACGTTATCCGGAGGGGTAAGAAAGTTAACGGGTGCATCATTTTTAGTACATCATTTTTAGTAGGGAATTCTAGCTCTCCATAACATATCATACATAACATCTGTTACCATGTCGATGTTGAATCCTAGTTCTGTCTGATAATAGGTTGATAATAGGTCGGGTGCTCCCCATATACATCCGTACAGTTCATACACAACGGAGAATGTGCTTCATTTGAAATAAAGGAATCATGAACCTATACACAAAATCATCTGATATTCTATAGATGTCATACGTTGTCCTAATCATCTTATTTCCATTTTTATTTTAAATAAAATTTTCCCCTTCGATCGTGTATTTTACACATGACCTTATTTATGAGTCTGCACGCATATCAATTAACTATGTTAGTATTATGAGCCTATACCCAAAATCATCCAATGTTCTGTAGATGTCATACGTTGTCCTAATCATTTTATTTCCATTTTTATTTTAAATAATTTTTCCCGCTTCAATTGTGCATTTTAGACATGAACTTATTTACGAGTCTACACGCAGATCAATTAACTATGTTACAATTTACACCAGGAGCCCAAATGATAAAATATATGCAAATACTCGCCATATTCAATCGTGAAGACAAAAAACCTTGATTCGTCTACAATATGATGATCGCTTATATAGTCAATACCTAATCGATAATAAAAGTAAATAATATAATACGTAAACTATCCCTATTTGCTAATAACGATAATTACGATAACTTCTCGTATTACATCAATAATAATATGTTAACATCCCCTCAAATTCAAGATACGCAAAACAATAAGTATCGTGAGTTTGCAAAATAATAAGAAATTATATATATATATGGTGAAAGTAGTTGTCGTCTTCGTTTTCAATTAAAAAAACAGTCGTTGGTCGTCTTTCGTTGTCGTCGTTGTTTCCAGTCATCGAGTTGTCGTCGTTCTTGTTATAAATTGTCATCATTTTTAATTGAAAAACGATCGTCTGCTCTTATTGTAAGTTATCGCATCGTCGTTAGCTTGAGACTAGGGATGAAATTCGAGTCGAGTCGAGTTCAAGCTTTTTTTTCGAGTCGAGTCTAGCCTAAAATTTATCGAGCCTGAAATTTATGTTCGAACTCGACTCGTTTACTATACGAGTCGAGTTCGAGCTGCTATCGAGCTTATCGAGTTTTTAACTGAGCTTTCGAGTTTATCGGGTTTTTAAACGAGTTTCCAGCTTTTATCGAGTTTTCGAATTTATTGAGTTTTTACCGAGTGTTTGAGTTTTTCGAGTTTTTACCGAGTTATCGAGTTTATCGGGTTCTTATCGAGTTTTCGAGTTTATCGGGTTCTTGTCGAGTTTTCGAGTGTTGACTTAAGTTCCATGAAAGCTATTTGTTTATATTATTTTCTTTACAAGTTTAACCTAATTTTTTTTCCCAATTTCAAATGACAATAAACTTTCAAAATTTTATATTTTATGATTTCGATAATCAACTTTTCCAATTAATTAAGTAAACTTTTAGTTTATTCTATTCATATATATTTACGGATAAATTTTATCTTTATTAACTATCTAAACGTCTTAACTACTAAACGATGATTATAAGAATAATAAAATGTGAAACATTTTTTGATTGTGAGCTAATATGTGTTATATTTTTTCAAAACAAGCAAATAAGCACCCTACACCGAGAGTCATTAGTAATTTTATAAATTTTATTTATAATTTAATAGAAATGTTGCATACAACAAGTATATGATGTTTCTATCTTGCTGATATAGTTTATAATTGTACAAAGACAAAATATGTGGAAGTAAAATTCAGAAATCGAACTTGATCGCTGACAACTAAGGAATGATCAAAAGATCAATCGAAGTAGTATAGACTAATCGTGATATCAACTATATTTTGATATTTTAATAACAATTTATAATATTAATTGAATTTTAAAAGTTGTGCATGTAAAAAAAATCTTGGATTTGAGTTATTAATCTCTACGTTTGCGTGTAAGAATGTAACTAATTAATTTAATATTATAATGTGATAGAACATACAATACTATATAAATCGTAACTCCAAAAATTATATATGTATATCAAATTTATAACGTCTCAGAAATTTAAGTATTTTTATATTATATTATTTGTTTATTTTTTTAAATTGTGTATTATATGACGTGAATATTTTTGAGGAGGTAAAATAAATGTGATATCATTTTGTGGGTCTATGTGATGATTTATATGTGTCGGATAAGCCTACGTACTTTTATTTTTATTTTTGGGAGATTAAATCCTATTTAAATCATGTGTTATTATCTTCTGAGAATTTTGTAAAATTATTGGGATCAGTAAAAAATTATGAAATCTTTTGTATTATTGACTTTATTAATTTATTTGAGTTTTAAAAATAGTAGGTGGGTTTATGGTGATTTTTAAGGATTTTAAAATGATTTTACGAATTAATTTGTGTTTTATGGATTTAATCTTGTAAAATTCGTATTTAATTCATTTTTGATACTAAAAATATTTTAAAAATATGTGAGTGATCGTAATTTTGCATTCTTCATTTTAAAATTTTAAAATTTAATATTCCATCCATTTTTGTATTTGATTGTGATTTTAAGATTTTTTTTAATAATTTTTTTTAAGTAAAGTAAAATCCTAAAATATAATTCTCATTTTTTTTCCCCAATTCAATTGCTTTAAAACCCTAATTAGATTTCTAAACAATCACTCATAACATCGATCTCTCTGGAGCTCTCCAGTTCTCCCTCTCTCCAAAATCTCGAAGATTCGAAGGAAGTAGGTCCCAGTGACAAGGCAAAGGCAAAGCGGAATAACCAGTTAGTTCTTGATTAAGGCAAGTAACCTTAACTTGTTCTTCAAATATATCGAATATTATTTCATTTGTACTTGATTATATAACCCTACCTTCGTAGATACATCATGTTGTGTTGATTTACTTTCTTCCTTGTTATCAATTCAATTTATATCGAATGTTGTTCCCTTTGTACTTGATTGTATGACCCTACCTCTGTAGATACATCATGTTGTGTTGATTTACTTTTCCCCTTGTTATCAAATCAATTCATTAATGCTGAATCATAATTATTTGATCATATTCATTTGATTCCGTGTATGTTGAACCAGAAATATTACTCCTTGTTGGAAATGAATAAAATGCTAGATACCTGACTTCTTGTCTGAATTATTGAATTACACCATGACTCGAATTAAACAGGGTAGTCGATTGTTCCGACCCCTGGTCTGAGTATTAAAGATAGAATTGGAAGTTTTATTAAATAAAAATGTTTTCAGGACTGAAGACGCCAGTCAGTACATAAGTATTATGTTAGGCCAAAATGGGCCATGGATCCAGTTGAGTATTTGGATATACCAAGAGAGTATATCTGGAGTTTTAGTGTGACTGATCATCCACTTTAACTCATAGCGTCGAAAATGAAAATCCAATTCTAATCTCTAAATTGATTATCCAATTGAAAAAAAATTGTTATCATTTGACCTTGGGTTCTGAGTATCATTAATGACTTGTGGTATCATTTACCCAATTGATTTATCCAGTTGACAACGAATGTTATCATTTGACCCTGAGTTCTGAGTATCGTTATTGATTTATTTTATCATTGTTTTATAGTTGATATATATATACTTGCTGAGCAAACTTTTTGCTCACCCCTGTGTTATATTTAACCTTTCAGTGAAATCAGAAGATGACATCGCCTAAGACTATGATCATAGGGTTTCCAGGATTCGAGCAGACAATCGAGATTCAGATTCCCTCTGAAGTTTTGTTATAGTTGTTGGATATGCTTTTGAGCAGTGTAATATTGTAATGGATTAAAATTGTATTAGATGTAATAACTTAGACATTTGATCGTTGGTGTGAGTCCCTTATCGGGTCAACCCAACGATATTAGTAAATTGTAATAATTTATCTTTTGGGTTAGTTTCTGTTTCATACTGTAACATGTTGTGATTCTGGTATGTTTCGGGGTTTGTTTTCAAAACTATATATATATATATATATATATATATATATATATATATATATATATATATACGCAGGTTATTTTAAACTAGTATTGTAGTGGGCCCAAATCTCACCCCAGATTTGAGGGCGCCACAAAATTTAATTATAAAATTTTTGAATAATGTAATTTTAATCCAAAGTGTTGTCATGATATTTTGATTTCAAAAAACAAAGTATTCAGTAAAACTTTGAAACATAATATATGAAAATGTATAATTAAATATCTCATATTCTTATATTAGAACAAATTTAATTGCAAAAATTTCACTATCTATACGAATAATATAATATTGCACATAATATATGAAAAAAAATATCAAGTTAAGTTTAAAGGTAATTTTCATAAATAGTTGAGTGATGACACATACATTAATGAACACATGACTATTTTAAAAAATAAAATAAAAAATATAATCGAGTTCGAGTTTATCGAGTCGAGTTCGAGTGGAGCTCAAAAAAACTTGGCACGACCCGAGTTTTTAATCGAGCCCGAAAACGTGTTCGAACTCGAGCTTGATAACGAGTTCGAGCCGAGTCGAGCCCACTTTTTCCAGTCGTTCTCGAGTCGAGTTTGAGCTGGCTCGATTTAAATTACACCCCTAATTGAGACAATCTCTCACAGAAACTCATCATCGTTTTTTTGGTTTTACCTTATCAACATATTTGTTAATAATCTAGGCTCTTGATATTATGATAAATATTTGCAAAATTGTCATATTTAATCGTGAAGGTATAAAGTTTTTTTTTTTTTTTTGCTAAATGAAGGTATAAAGTCTTAATTTGCTTACAATATAATGATCGTTTATATATCAATAATTAATCAATAATAAAGGTAACTAATATAATAAATAAATTATCCTTATTTACTAATAATAATTATAATAATTTTTACATTAATAATAGTATTCCCTTTGTCCCAACCAGTTCTTTACCTTTCAGAAAGATTATCTGGCATGCATATTAAGGTGCACATAAAGTATAGTTCCATAATTTATTTTGATAATTTTCTTTTTTTGTATAAAAATAAAACAATCCTCGTTTTATATAAAAATAAAATAAAAACTAAATTATGGAACAATCTTTAAAATGTATTTTAAAATGTGTGTCAAATACCCTCTCCAAAAGATAAAGAATGAGGAAGTAATATATTAACACTAAACGAGGTGATGATTGAAGAGCAACTAGCGATTATTGATAACGAGATAAACAAGTGGGTATAAAATCAAATGCAGGATATTCTTGGGATAAAAGTGAACTACTACTATTGTTTTTTTTTTTTTTTTTTTGATAAGAACTACTACTATTGTTATGAACAAAGATGGTTAGATGGGAGAGAATAATAATGGGTTGGTTGGGTTGGTGGAGATGCATCTTCCTTTTTTTTTTTTTTTTTTTTTTGAAAATAGGAGATGCATCTTCCTTTTTGGTGAAAGCTATTACACAACAAAAAGGTCCTATATTTAATCCATCAAGAAGTAAATTCAATAATAAGGCCTACATAATGCGGGGCCCAGATATGGTGTTAGATTCTACTACTACTATTCTACCTCTTTAAAGCTTTTTTTTTTTTAATGACTTGAGAGAAGAGTAAAAACTAACAAGTGAATAGGGCCCATTACCAAAGTACAAAAGTCAACATTCAACACCACGAGGGGAAAACTGTAGGCAGATGGTCCAATAAGTCCAATATTCATATGTGGCTAAAAACATGGTTAAGTAGCATTAGCATGGACTTGGAGTATGGACTAGTGTTGTGTCCTTGCTAATTCGAGAGAGCCACCAGATTTAATTGAATGGAAGTGAACTATACCAGCGTTCTTATTTCACATTTGTCACAATTAAAGAAAACAAACCTAAGACTTTTTAAGAAAATAATAGTTTTTCTGAAAAGTGATCAAAATTGAAATATAATTTACGTACCTGAACTCTAATATCATGTTAAATAATCAATCATTTTGAAATCTTGAGATGTTAAACAAAAATTTTACCATAATCTTATATTGTATTTCACGTATTCTAACACTATTCGAAAACAAATTTTGTTGGGTATATTTAACTAAACAACGTAACAATGGGACAAATATATTACAATTAACCAAATAACGAAACCAACACGATGGAAAAACAAAATATATAATTAAAGACTGTAAAACAAAAGAAAAGGAAAGAACACTTAACTCTAACGGAAGCTTTAAAACTTTGAAAGAACAGAACAGCTGAGTCGCCAAGGCTTAGAGAAGTCTTGACCGTTCTTGAAGAGATTATTGCTCCACTTACGCTGTGATGGGTTGCAGCAATATCGCTTCCAGGATAAAACAGCTCAGATCAATCCGCTCACAGACATGACAAAGATCAACAGCGACTAGCACCATAATTCGCCCAAAAAACCTATGCAACTTATAAATGAATGTAAGGTAGACACTTGAGATTACTTCCTAAAAACTCAAGTAGACCCTTCTATATAGGCAAATCAAGTTGCTAAGTTCAAATTCTTTTCAAGGGTTAAGGAGCAAAAACACCCCTGTAATATATATGTAGGAACATATACATCCTTGTAATATTAAAAGGATCAAATACACCCCTTTATTTTATTTTAGGGTACAAAAAGACCCTTCTAATTAATTTTCTCTTAACCATGATTAAAAATTAATTTAGAATTAACAATATTTAATTACTAATTTCATTAATGTATTATTACTCCTAAACTTTAGAAGGTTTTTTTTCTTTTAATTTGAAATTTAAAAAACATGAAATTAAAATCATATTTCATGTTTATATATAATCCTTATATTTCCTTTTAAAATCGCTTGAATTTTTGGCACATACTTTATTAAAATTTCTTTTCGTAAATTAAAATTTTTATTGTATATTTTTATTCACAAAAAAAATATTTTGAAAAAAAAATTAAATTTACTATGCAATCAAAACTCATTAAAGTACCTGCCAAAAGTCAAATAACTATTAAAAAGAAACAAAGGAGTATATATATATAGCCTTAAACTACCTCAAACCAACTTATTATGATAATAAGAAATTTATAATATTTTGGTAATTATCCACAATTTAAATATTATTTCCTTATCTTAAAATACTGTACTATCAACAAAAATAACTTATCTTACTACGATTTAGAGTATTCTCATTTAATTCATTAAGTATGATATAGGTGTGTAATATAAAAATTAATCGTCAATTTATTAACAAAATAAAAATTAATAAATTTTGTTTTAAATATTTTAGATTATCTAAAAATTACTAAATTTTATTTTAAATATATATGTTTTATATATATTAACAAAATAAATTTAACTACCAAATTTTTTAAATTCCAACTGGGAGTAAAATGCCTTTACTAAATTAATAATATTAGTTATATTAAATGTTTTTAATTACAAATTATTTTCTAACCATGGTTAACAAAAAGCTAACTAGAAGGATGTTTTTGAACCATAAACTTAAAATATAGGGGTGTATTTGATCATTTTTAAATTATAAGGGTATATTTACTCCTACACCTATATCATAAGGGTGTTTTTGCTCCTTAATCCTTCTTTTCAATGTGGGATTTAAGAAAAAAAAAACCATTTCAAACCCATTTCAAACTAGCAACTTTGTCTATGTATAATTATGGATTCCACTAAGAAAATGTCTTAGATCCAAACATGAAATTTGAAGTGCTCATATCAAGAAACAACCTCCATAAATTAGTTTCCGAAAATTACATTAAGAGCACATCTAAAAAATTACTGTTTATTCGACTCGATCATTAGTGTAGATATCGTATGGTTTTTTTTATTATTGAATTAACGCCTTTATTTAAAAAGAAAAAAAAGAACACATCTAAAAAATGTCTCAAACTTTCTATTTTCTAACAAATTTATCCCAAGATCTATTTGTCCATTAAAATCGATCACCATCAACAACCAAAATTTGAGGTACATACTATAAAAATCGGTGACTTTTCTCTGCGAAGGGCGATTCTCTTACGTCAATCAGTCTCCAACCTGGACCAAAAGACATTAAAACCTATCTTGGACCAAAAGACATTAAAACCTATCTATATCCATCCATTACAATCGATCACCATCAACAACCAAAATTTGAGGTACATACTATAAAAATCGGTGACTTTTCCCAGCGAAGGGCGATTCTCTTACGTCAATCAGTCTCCAACCTGGACCAAAAGACATTAAAACCTATCTATATCCATGTTCAAACTTGCTATTATTGTAGGTAATTACATTAAACAATTGGACTTGAAGCACTGCACTTGGACCTGTACAGTTCGCATTTATAAATAGTTTTTCGTTTGAATCAATTTTTAATAAAGAAACCAAACAAACGAGGTGTCAGAAGATTAAGGTTGTTAATCTTCTGGTTTACCGAGCTAACAAATATTTTCCTACAATGTTTATGATTTCATAATACGTTAAGATCGAGCACATGCAATCTCCCTTATAATAGTAAGTACTAGGAGCAAGTCCAACTGCTTCCTTGTGTTTTCCTTACAAATATTATAAAATATTAGGTTTTTAGTGATTGAGGATATCATAAGGTATGACAACTCCAACAAGTTTCCTTATAATTGATCCTTATAATTATTAAATAATAAATAAAAGGAAGGAGCAAGAACAAATAAAGAGGAAAACAATTGGAAAGAGGAAGGAAAATACTATTTTATTGATAAAGGTGAAATAAAGGAACCCTTAAAGATAAGGGATGACATGCTGCTCTTAATTTTTTAAGTAAAAGTTAAGAAGTTATTGGAGCACAATTTTAATTCCTTATAATTTTAAGTTTTGAGGTCATATAAGGAATATGTTGGACTTGACTAATTAATTTGATGCTCATTAATCAAGGTCCATTCGGTCTCTCCATCTGTCTAGTTAAATATGTATTTCAGCATGTAATTATGTTGCTTCACACTTCTTAATTCAATTCGGTCGTAATCATGTTTGATTGTTTGAAAATCAACTTCACGGAAGATTTTTTTTTTTTAATAATGTTAGGAAACTCATAAAAATCTCTTAAAAATTGTACAAAATGATATGGTTCATAAGACATGTTTTAATTTGTGAATGCATACATATATACACACGCGATCTCATAATTTTAATAGAAAAGTTACAAACTAAACGAAGAAATCCAAACTAAACGAAGTAATCATGTTTGATTGTTTGAAAATCAACTTCACGGAAGATTTTTTTTAAATAAGATTAGGAAATTCAAAAATATTTTCCAAAAGTTGTACAAAATGATGTGACTGATAGGACATGTTTTAATTTGTGGGAAAATATATACACGCGGGATCTCATATTTTTAATAGAAAACTTACAAACTAAACGAAGAAACATAAATATTTGGGAAATTTTTTTAGATAATTTTTAGGTTCTCTAGTTTTTTTTGGTTGGAATCTGGCTTATATGTCACTTTAATTTTATGCTCTTTTTGCCTCAAGTAATTTTCAATTTAATTTATGTGTGATTACCTGTACCAAATTTTAACTAAAAACATATATAATTCAAAAGTGCATGAATTTAACTTTGAATTGTATTTTTTTTTAAAATTATAATAAAATGATTTATAATTTCATTGAAATACTGATCAATCTAATTACAAATATATATAAAAACTAAAGGATCTTAGACGGGGCACAAAAGATATACTAGCATGATAGCTCGTGAAAGTACGGATCATTTAATAATTTATAAAATTTTCTCATATTAATCTACTTCACGATTTATCTAAGATGTTATAGTTTCCAAATATTATCAAATTCTGAATCGTAAGAATTATATTTTCAGTTGTTTTTGGTTAATGGGAGAAGAATGACTGACTGGAAACAGTAGGTAAAAATTAATTGTAATTGTCAAGTATTACCACAATAATCTTGGTGTATTGAAATGCGTGAAAAAACATCTGACTTATTTATTTTGGGACGCAGGAAGAATTAAATATTAGTCCCTCTATCTCAGCGAATTGTTTACGTTTGGGACAAAGTGTTCGGCTTGCATAATTTATTTTTAATTTTTTTTCTTCTAAATAAAAAATTAATATTTTAATTTTTATTCAAAAAAAAAATCAAAAATAAGTTATAGAACTATACTTTATAGGAGCCTTAAAATGTGTGCCAAATAGTGCTAAAAACAAGTAAAGAAATGAATGGGACGGATGGAATATATTATTTCTAATTTTGTAAGAAATAATGTAATGTGATGGAAAAATATAAATAATAGAGTCATATAGTTCTACTTAGAAAATCTCAACGCACATTTTCAATTTTGGATCATTTTCTCCGACCAATTTCGGAGAACAACAAATTTATCCTAATAGTTGTGCACGTCCTTTCAATAGCAAATTGACCATAACAAAATTATTTCTTCAAATATATTGTACCATCCACTGTCATAAGCGAACTTTCAAAAATCCTAGGTAATATCCCAAATTTCAAG
This sequence comes from Saposhnikovia divaricata, assembly GCA_036435485.1. Lineage (NCBI taxonomy): Eukaryota > Viridiplantae > Streptophyta > Magnoliopsida > Apiales > Apiaceae > Saposhnikovia > Saposhnikovia divaricata. The sequence goes on along the minus strand of CM071597.1, from coordinate 5,390,227 downwards.
ATAGAATATATTTGGACATGTACAAATTCAACCAAATACATGAGTAACTAAAATTAAAGTGTCATATCTCATAATGGATTTTTAAAATGAGATTTGTTAATGTATGCACTGAATGAATTATGTTGTAAAAGTTCACGTGTACAATAAAATTCAATCCATGAAAAGAAGATAGACATAACTACGATAATAAAGCATCCAAAAAAATATCATTTAATTTGAGGTATCACCAAAATGATAGCCGGTAAATAAAAAATACACATACCACATCCATGATCATAAGACACTATACATATAAATGATTTTCGAGTTTATTAGTCTTCCACCGTGATGAAACTCGCATTGGAATTTAAAACTCAAGTGAAATTGTTATATTTTTTTATTAAAGTATATAGTTGTAAAACTCATTTGTATGATATTAAAAACATTAGCATATTACAAAAATATTGCAAAAATATTGATATGGGTAAAAGTAAAACCCTGAAACAGTAATTAATGCTATATTAATTATGTAATAAATGAGGCCCAATAAGAAGGCTCGAAATCCTAGTTGGGCTTGAATTCGTTATACTTGGATCAAGGATGCGGCCTGTATCGGGGACGCCCAATACAAGGCCCGCTTCTAGAATCCTTGATTTGGAACCAGAAATCTACAAGGAATCTGAATCCTTGATTGACACAAATTACAATCACCGACTTTGAGAAAGACTTAGCCTCTAAGGCATACAACTATATAAGGAAACAGACTCCTACAAGGTAGGAGTCTAGAACCTTCCTCAAGGAAGACTTGCCCACCAAGTCACCTAACCATACTACGATTCTTAGGCTTCTCAGCCTATATAAAGGGCCTGACCCCTCATTCTCAGAACTACGTCTTGGCTTGATTCTCAATAACGAGATACGTAGGCACTCTGTGAGGATCGATCAGTCTCGAAACACGGAAACAACCATTAAAGCACGTAACTCACGAACCCTAGCATTAAATACATACTAACCCTCTTTTTATTCCACAACAAATATAGTGCGAGAGACTAAAGATATCAAAATCATAGACATTTTTTTTACCAGATCCAAATCCCATATGTAAATTATTTCTTATATTTAATATTTTTATCTTTTTTATTAGTCAATTCATAAATTACCCAATACTATTAGGATTAACAGATATAATATAAATTTACTTAAAATAGAATATTATACTGATATCAAGTAAAAATATGTTATACACTTTATTTAACATTTTTTGTATTAGTTTAATAATAAACATATTCTGACTATTCGACTAATATATAGACATAATTGTTAAAAAGAGAAATATTGTAATAAATTTTTATATATTTATTTTCACTTCCGTCCGTTTACATACTTAAGATAAACTTCAACTTATTTTCCGTCACCTAGCTCCTCACTTCAATTTTTTTTTTTTATCAATTTTCGGCCACCTTGTTACCTTTCATACTTAAAATAAAATATTATATTGATATCGAGTAAAAATATGTTATACACTTCATTTATCATTTTTTGTATTAATTTAATAATAAATATATTATAGAGACATAATTGTTAAAGGAGAGAAATATTGTAAAAAAAAATTATAGATCTATTTTCAATTTCGCCCGTTTACCTATATACCTGTGATAGACTTCTACTCATTTTTTGTCACCTACCTCCTCACTTTGATTTTTTTTGACCAATTTTCGGCCAGCTCGGTACCTTTCTTAATTCAAACTTCGAAGACATCATATCTGTCAATTTATATTTTCTTTCCCCAAATACCATTTTTTACTATTATTTGAGAAAAAATTTAAATATTTTATCCCTACTAAATCATAAAAATAAACGTGAATATAAATTTATAAGTATATGAATGTCATAGATTTAATTCTTATCAAAATTCATATTATTAAAAGTAGTATAATTACATGGGTACTTTTATCCTGAATAAATCATAAAACAAATATTGCTAATAAGTGGGTTATTTGAGCATGCAATGATTGAGTTTAAATTGTATCTCAAAAAGGTGATTTGGTTTAGTGATTCTACATGTGAACATAAAATTATAAGTGTCGGAAGGCCATGGGTTCAATTCCTTTCAACTTTAAAGTTTTTAACATTAATATAAATCTAATGACAAATTTGTAATTTACTAAATAGGCTCAAAACCCATGTCGACCTATAATAGATTTTAAAATGTATCACAAAAAGGTGATTTGGTTTAGTGATTGTGCATTTGCACATAAATTATAGGTGCCGGAAGGTCTTGGGTTCAATTCCTTTCAAAGTTTCAATTTTAAAGTTTTTGATATTAATATAAATTTAAGGACAAATTCATAATTTAATAAATAATCTC